>JAUPFT010000002.1:8894196-13694196 GCA_036936625.1 Parnassius smintheus behrii
CACACACACACACACACACACACACACACACACACACACACACACACACACACACACACACACACACACACACACACACACACACACACACACACACACACACACACACACACACACACACACACACACACACACACACACACACACACACACACACACACACACACACACACACACACACACACACACACACACACACACACACACACACACACACACACACACACACACACACACACACACACACACACACACACACACACACACACACACACACACACACACACACACACACACACACACACACACACACACACACACACACACACACACACACACACACACACACACACACACACACACACACACACACACACACACACACACACACACACACACACACACACACACACACACACACACACACACACACACACACACACACACACACACACACACACACACACACACACACACACACACACACACACACACACACACACACACACACACACACACACACACACACACACACACACACACACACACACACACACACACACACACACACACACACACACACACACACACACACACACACGCACACACACACACACACACATAACTTAACAATTTGATAAACTTCCTTTGTTTAAATTAATTTGTTAATTAATTGCTTTTGCACTTACTTAAGTTAGCACTTAACTATCAACTGTAATACTTCTCTTTAACACCATTTAATCCTAATTGTTGATATTATCTTGCTGTAGGTAATACTTACTATAACACAATGTATCTTTTGTAATCTTGGGAAGGAGCGGAGTCTCCTAACACAAGTATCATACTTAAAAGGAGATTCCGGCCATTAGTCATGTTATTATGTAAAAGATACTGAATAAAGATTTTTCATTTTCATTTTCAATTCCCGACGTTTCGGGTGCTTTACAGCACCCATGGTCACGGGAAAGCCTGAGATGTTTGACGTCCCGATGATATAGTTACCCCGGCCACCTTCAGCTTTTGATATTAACATTGGTCCGACCTACGCAGAATGACTGGTGGAGCCACGTGTTTAAGGCTGCCGAAGTCTAGTTCCCCGGTCGAACCTTAAACCTATTACGCGAGATATTAACTAAAGTGGACTGTATATGCGGTTGCTTCTACGCTTACGTAAAGGTGACTACTATAGCATGCGGTATAATGCACTCGCTCTTCCCTAAAACTAAACTATTATTGTGCCAAATCGCTGAAAAGGAATCCTGCCTTATTAGGAGAACAAAAAAATTGGAGCGGGTTAAAACTATGTAAGGCAGGAGTTAAATTAAGGAATGTTGACTCACCGGGGTTTCTTCTATCCTGTTGAGCACTATAGCTGCAACTTCTGGAACTTCTTCTGGAACACTCCGGAGAGAGGCGGTGCGCGACTATATCTCACACGAGGTGAGGCGGTTCTCCTGGAGCTCGACTGCTTCCAGGCTAAAGCGGTTTCTACTAGCGGTGTGGTTTCAACGACGACTGTGACGGAAAGAGGACGCGCAACGGTCGCGCGTGCCTTATATGTCCTCGGCTCCGATGATTACGTGACATTCTAGAATCATCTTCTTGCCCCTCCCACCCCACCACCCCGATGTGTCGATAGGAGGGTACGAATGATATCGTTTTTCGGAAAGGAACAAGCGGCTTGGCACCTCTACCGTCAAATATAATAATCCAATGGTTTTTTCCGCGCAACCATCTCCCCCGCCCTTGAAGGATTTCCTTCAAAATTAACTAATACAACTAGAGCTAAGATCCACTAACAAAATAACTAACTAACGCTAAGATTACTTAAATTCAACTACAATTTAATCTAGAAAGCTAATTTAAATTATGGAAGAGGCAGGGGGCACAAACGGACAACCAGACGCAAGTAAGACCCAACCGTGGTCTTAACGCGAGCTATCCTAACTACTCCGTCGGAACCGGGAAAGACCTCTTCGACAATTCCTAACGGCCAGTGGAGAGGCGGCGTATTCTCTTTGGTGAGCACAACTACAGTTCCTACAGCTAAAGGCTCAGTTGCTGTGTTCCAATTTTGTCGAGACTGCAAAGTATGCAAGTATTCCATCCTCCATCGTTTCCAAAACGATTGCACTAACCGATCTAATAATTTGTGGCGTGTGGAAATGCTAAGTCTGTTCTCATCCATATCTGCGGATGGCAAATACTTTAAAGGCGTTAAATTCAAAAGCTGGAGTTAGAGCCAGCGGTTCCGAGGGGTCACTAGACAACGTACGACAAAGTGGGCGACTATTCATTACGCATTCAATTTGAGCGAGCACCGTACTTAGCTCTTCGAAGGACAAAATCTGATCTCCTATTACTCGGTATAAATGACTCTTTAGACTCTTGATATTAGTCTCCCAATTGCCCCCAAAATGACTCGCGGCTGGGACGTTCAGAGACCACTCAATGCGGTTCTCGGCTAGAATGTGAGCGAACTCCGAATTATAATATTTGCTAGCTAAGAGCTCATGTAGTTCCGATAGAATACGTTTTGCACCGACGTAGTTCGTACCGTTATCCGAATACAATCTACTTACAGGGCCTCTGCGGGATAGAAATCTTTTAAATGCACCCATAAAGCCTGCTGTGCTTAGATCACCAACGAGTTCTATATGCACCGCTCGAGTAGTTAGATATACGAAAATGCAGACGTAAGCCTTTGTGGATCTTATACCACGCCCGCGAGTGAGCGTGACCTTAAACGGACCAGCGAAATCAGACCCGGTGTGCGTGAAGGGCTTTACTGATTGTATTACTCTACAAGATCTAAATTCCGCCATTTCCGGAAATGACGGCTTGGGGCGTGCCCGAAAGCAAGCTATACATCGGTGCACCCGATTGCGTATTAAACTACGTGCAGAAAGAATCCAATAATTCTGACGCAAAATCGACATCAACAAGTCGGGGCCAGCGTGCGAGTTCAATTTATGATGGTAATCGACTAATAAGTTCATGATATGGTCTTTACGCGGTAAAACAATAGGGTGCCGTTGGTCGAAACTCAATTGCGAGTTGGACAAGCGTCCACCCACCCTTACAATCCCATCCTGTAAAAATGGCTTAAGGCGTTGAAAGGCGCGACTACAAGCTCTATTCGATTGTAATCTTCTAATTTCTTCAGAGAAGTGCGCACGTTGAAGTTCACGCAATACTAGCGACTCGGCATAGTTGTAATCGTATGCTAAGACATACGAACGTCGCGGTAACAGCTTCGCGAATCGACAAACGTAAATTACGCTACGCAATAATTTCGACCAAGAGGACAAGCGGTTCGCCAAAGCAATGATTGGAGAAACCTCACTCGAAACGTTCGCCACTAGAGCGTGTCTCTTCTCTTCCGGCGGTTGTGACACTGACGAAGGTTCGAAGTCGGTTATTGGCCATTGCGAGGGATCCAAGTGAACCCAAGCAGGTCCGTGGAACCAAAGCGGGTGGTCCATTATTTGCATCGGGGTGAGTCCACGGGATAGACAATCGGCGGGGTTTTCCGTACCGGACACGTGATAAAAGTTTCGCGTTTCTAACTCGTCTTGTATCTTGGCCACTCGGTTCGCAACAAACGTATCCCAACGGTGGGGTGAAGAATGAACCCAGCATAAGGCGACGGTGGAGTCGGAAAAGGCCAATATCCTTTCTAGGTGAACTCTATCCCTACATGCGCTGATAACTGCGGTAATAAGCTTGGTGAGTACTAATATTGCGCAAAGCTCTAAGCGCGCCAGAGAGACAACCTTACGGGGGGAGACTCTCGACTTAGAACTAATGAGGCTAATCGAATTTCTACCATTATTCTGGACGTGGAAATATACAACGCCCCCGTAAGCCTTCTCGCTGGCGTCTGCAAACCCAAAGACTGTTATGGCGCTACTTCTATCTACGTTTATATGACGCGGTATTTTAATTTCTCTTAATAAAGGAAGTTCCTCTCTAAAGCGCTGACACAACCAAACAATGCTGTCAGGCGGCGAGTCATCCCAGTCGCATTCCAATAACCAAAGTTGTTTAATTAAAAGCTTAGCGTATAATACCACCGGAGCTACGAAACCCATGACGTCCCATAATCTAGCAACGCATGACAGTATTGTGCGCTTTGTGCATTTCTCTACGGGCGGATTTACCTTAAGGCTAAACACGTCGGACTCTGGTGACCAACATAGACCGAGCACCCTGTGTGTATCAGAATCGTCGAATTCCTTTATCGCCGAAAGACGGTGTGATAGTGGGATTGTATCCAAAACCGGACGCGAATTACTAGTCCACTTCACAAGATCGAATTGACCCGATTTCATGAGCCTTATAACCTCGGCGGTGGTTAGGGTTGCCTCCTCCACGCTATCGACCGAGTACACAAAATCATCCATATATAATCCTTTCTCAATTGCCCTCTTAGCTTTAGGATAAGAGGGACCTTCATCGTGAGCGAGCTGTCTCACCGTGCGTAACGCATGAAATGGGCTCGACTTTAAACCGAAACAAACGCGATTAAATTCAAATACCATTAGAGGTTCCTTTGGGTTGAAACGATATAAAATGCGTTGGAATCTGTAGTGACAATGAAACAACGGAGTTCAGATGACAACTCCTTTATTAATAAAGGCGGTTTTCTAATATATAATATTTTAAGACTACCCACAACACCTTTCCCTTTAAAGAATAAGTTTTTAACAAAAGTGATTTATTTTTAAATAATCTTACCAAGAAAGACATGAATAAAAAACTTACTTTAGTACATTTTTTTTTTACCATAACCTTAACCTTTTTTTTTTTTTTTTGTGATTACAAAGGATTAATTAAACCGGTTATTTTTTGTTTTTATTTACTTTACTTCGAGTGAGAGGCGGAGAATAATTTTCATTAACTTCAATATTTAACATTGTCGGTTCATATTCATCGTTCGAAGAATATTCCTCATTTTCACTACTCGTAAAAGTAGTTTTTGTTGTCATTGAATTATGTTCTTTATTCTCATGTACTATTTGTGCTGACGTTCTATTTTGTTGTGTTTTATCTTTTATTAGATGTCTGCGATTGCGGCGATACACCATTCCTCTTTTAGTTTTAATAAAATATGAGCGGGGAGTCGCCGCTTTTGCAATGATATGACCTGGAATTTTAGAATTATTTTTTTCTATCATAGTCACCTTATCGCCGACATCCAATACAGGTAAAGGCTTGGCACGTAAATCATAATACATTTTGTATTTATTTTGTTTATCTAGCATAACTTTGTGTTGACTCTCATTATTTACATGTCCTATTTTTAAAAGGTCTGGGTGCACAGGTAGCCTGCATTTTAACCTACGACCCATCAGCAGCTGTGCGGGAGAATTCAAATTATCGCGAGGCGTATTTCGATAACTTAGCAAATTTAAATAAAAGTCACTTCCACTATCTATGGATTTTTTTAATATCTTTTTTATTGTTTGCACGGCTCTTTCACTCTTACCATTTGATTGTGCGTAATTGGGTGATGACGTTATGTGTTCAAATCCCCACTCCACCGCAAAGTTTTTAAACTCCCGACTTGAAAATTGTGGACCATTATCGCTTATTGCAATGTCTGGTATCCCATATCTAGCAAAATTTTCTCTCAGTACGTTTATGACGCTTTTAGAAGTAGTTTCATGTAACAATGCTACTTCCGTAAAACATGAATAATAGTCCACAATAATCAGATATGATTTTTTACCATACTGAAATATGTCCGTCCCGATTTTACTCCATGGTAAATTTGGAATAGAAACAGCAATCATCGGTTCCTTACTCGAGTTATTTGAATTCTCTCGACACACTACACACCTATTTACATATCTCTCTATATCATAAGAAATCCCTGGCCAGAATAGCACTTCACGTGCGCGCCTTTTACAGCGGTCTATCCCTAAATGTCCATCATGTATAATTTTTAACATTTCGGTTCTTAAGGAACTGGGAATTAATATTTGTTTGTTTTTAAATATAACGCCATCTACACAAAATAAATCTCCTCTCATAGACCAATAATATTTTAAATAATCTTCAATATCTCGTTTATATTCCGGCCAACCCTGATTTATATATCTCATTAAAAGTTTTAAGTTATTATCTTTCAAAGTCTCATTTTTAATTACACTTAATTTTTTATGTGAAACGGGCATGTTAGAAACTACCATATGTACTTGACATAATACATTATCACTCACTTTATCATTATATAGTTCTGGAATAGGAGCACGTGATAATGTATCGGCCAAGTACATATATTTTCCAGGCTTATATGTAACTATCAAATCATAACATTGTAATCGTAAAATCATTCGCTGTAAGCGTGCTGGTATCGAATCTAAGGGCTTTTTAAAAATGCTTTCTAACGGTTTATGATCTGTTTCAATTAAAACATCACTTTTACCGTAAATATATTGGTGGAACTTTTCACACGCAAAGAGAATAGCTAGCATTTCTTTTTCTATCTGCGCATATCGTGTCTGTGTGTCGGTGAGTGTACGTGAAGTATATTCAATGGGTCGGCCGCCCTGCAACAGCACGGCTCCTAGCGCTACACTGCTCGCGTCCACCGAAACTACAGCCGGTTGCGATACGTCATATAAAGCCAACACGGGTGATTTGCTTATTAAATCTTTTAATAAATCAAACGCATTCTGTTGTTTACTCTCCCAACACCATTCTATGTCCTTTTTCAATAATCGAGTAAGCGGATAAATACGCTCAGAATACTTAGGTATAAACTTAGATAAATAATTTACGGCTCCTAAAAATCGTTCTAATGATTTTCGTTCTTTTGGAGTTGGCATATTTTTTATTGCTTTTACTTTTTCTAAATCTGGTTTCATCCCGTTTTTGTTAAATATATGACCCAAGTAAGTCACTTCCTCAACGCATATACGACATTTATCTTTATTAAATTTTAAATTATTTTCACGAGCCCTATTTAATAATGCATTTAAACGCCTATCATGTTCGTCTTTATTTCGTCCCCAGCATATTATATCGTCTATAAAAGAATCTACTCCATCTAAATCCTTTATTAATTGCTTAATCTTAGCATGAAACACCTCTGAAGCGCAGTTTAACCCATAAGGTAACCTTAAATACTGATAGCGCCCAAACGGTGTACTAAAGGTGCATAAGTCTGAACTCTGATCATCAAGTTTTATTGCCCAAAAACCTGAATTTGCGTCTAATACTGAAAAAAAACTAGCTCCGTGTATTTTAGTGGCAAGTTCCTTGATGGTTGGCAGTTGGAAATGTGCACGCTGTATAGCATTATTAAGAGGTCTCGGGTCTAAGCAAATTCGCAATGTTCCGTTCTTTTTTGCTGCAATCACTATTGAATTAACCCATTGTGTTGGGTGAGTGACCTTTCTAATGACTCCTAAGTCAGTCATCCTGTTTAATTCTTCTAATAATTTATCACGTAATCCTAGAGGTACTTTTCGCGGAGCACAAACTACAGGTTTAACCGATTTATCAATAACTATATGGTACTCACCAGGTAAGCATCCTAAGCCTTCAAAAAGATCCGAATTTTCTACCAAATTAATGCCGTAAACCCGTTGAATTAATCCTAGTTCCACACACGCTTGTCGACCCAGCACACTTTCACAATTAATATTTGCTATCGCAAATTTTAAAACATACATTTTACTTTTATGCCACCATTTAAGATGACAAACTCCTCTTATCGGAATAACATCCCCGCTAAACGACTGTAATTTCATTTTATTATTATTGCATATCATTTCCGTGTCAAACCCCAGCGTTAAAAATCTCTTATAACATAACACATTAATGTCGGCACCGGTATCCAGCTTAAAACGTTCAAAGCCACACTCGCCTCTTAATACCTCGTACCAGTCATCGCCGCCGATTTTGTTCTGCGTTTTATCCATTAACACAGATACATAAAACGACTCACAATCATCATTATCAGATTTTTCTGTATTCACTTCTATTTCATACATTTTTTTAACACTATTATTACATTTACACATCCTAGCGTAATGGCCGTAGTTACCGCACACATAGCATTTCACCGAAATAGCTGGACATGAACCTACATCAGTACACTGAGCACCACAACGCGGACAAGGCGACGTCGCGGTCCCGCCGTGCGCAACTCGCGCGCCGCGCCGGCCGCCGCGCCGGCCGCCGCGCCCGCCGCTGCGTCCGCCACCGCGCCGCTCGCCGCCGCGCATCGCCAGCGCCTCAACGCGCACGGGCCCGCAGCTCGCCGAACTGCCGAAGCTACCTGTTTCCATCACACGCTTGCTGTCTGTTGACATTTCATCGGCTTGACATATTTTAATTACTTTCTCCAGAGTCAATTCATCTGTCCGTAACAACCGGTCCCTTACAATTGTGCTCCTTATGCCGCACACAATACGGTCGCGAATCAACTCTTGCTCTAAATTTTTAAATTCACAGTTTTTACTGAGTAACTTTAACGCTGTTACATATTGATCAATAGATTCTCCAGTTTCTTGATACCTCGAAAAAAAATTATATCTCAGTAATGTTATATTAGATTGAACACCGAAATACTCGTCAAATTTTTGCATCAATATTTCGATGTCCTCACGCTGCTCTTCTGAATCGAATGTAAAAGTCTCATAAACATCAAATCCATCTGATCCAATCAGATTAATGAGCAAACTCGCCTGTATGCTTCCTTCTTCTTTGTGCACCCCCGATGCTTTAAGAAAAAGATTGAATTGTGCCTTCCACCGCTTCCATGCGTCAGCCCGGCCGACGGGGCTGCCATCTAAACTCAATTCGGTTGGCGGTCTTGCATGCTCCATCCTTTACACTTAATTTAGAATACAAATTAACGTTATTCAAACGTAAAATCCAAAACTATTTAGGTATTTTAACCGCTGCCACCATGTAGTGACAATGAAACAACGGAGTTCAGATGACAACTCCTTTATTAATAAAGGCGGTTTTCTAATATATAATATTTTAAGACTACCCACAACAGAATCTACGGTCGCATTCACGGACCCCTACGCAAAGAAACATTTGACGAATATCGGCGGATAGTGCTATACTAAACAAACGAAAATTGACTATTATATTAAATAAACTGCCCTGTAAATTTTGCCCACTATAGAGGATATCGTTAAGCGACAGGTGAGTGCTAGTTTTAGCACTAGCGTCGAGCACTACACGTAACTTAGATGTAAGTTTGTCCTCTCTAATGACTCCGTGGTGTGGTATGAAATACGACGGTGTGTCTTCGTAGTTATCTAATTTCGAAGCCACAAGTGATATGTAACCTTCTCTTATATATTCGTTAATGACGCCGTCGTAAGCTTCCTTTAACTGGGGTGAAGCGAGCATCCTACGCTCCAAGCTGTAGAAACGTTTTTCCGCCATTTGACGCGAATCGCCGAGAGATAAAACATCTCCTTTAAAGGGTAGCGCTACACTATATCTACCGTCGCGATCACGAATGGTCGTGCGGACGTAAATTTCCTCGCATAACCTATCATCTGAGCTAGCTATGGGTGGAACGTTCACCTCCTCCATCTCCCAAAATTTGCGGACTAACGACTCGAGCGGTTCGACAGCCATACCACAATAAGAGGTTGCCGAAATACTATCTATGATGGGGGCGGAGCCAAGGATCACATAGCCCAATACGGTTTCCAGTGCGTAAGGCGCGGTATGCGAAGAGTTGCCCCTGACCTTATTGTTTAACAAAAGATAAGGGAAAAGCGATGCTCCAATGAGCATGTCTATGTTTCCAGGAACGGCGTAAGTGTCGTCCGCCAGAGTCAAATTCTTAAATTCAATCATTGCCGAGGTGTCAACCGAAACGGTTGGCAACCATTCAGTGACCCTATCTACTACTAGTGCATTTATATCAAAGTTAACATTACGATCTATCCGAGAATAAATTTTTAAATTTATATATCCCTGTGTCGATTTACTAGTGCCTCCGATGCCTTTAATTACAGGACATGAAAGTGACCTATTTATTACTAAGCCTAAGCGCTGACAACATTGTCGCGTTATAAAGCTATTTTGGGCTCCGCTGTCCAGCAGTGCACGGACGCTTTGTTCGTTTCCACGCGAATCCCTAACCAAAATACGTGCCGTACCCAGTAACACGGTTGAAGGAGGTTGTGCTCCCATATTTGCCAATGAGCACAGAGCGACATCACCAGGTCGACTGCTAGAATCGTTGACCTTAGTAGGGGCGAATTCCTTATCCGCTTTACTTGACACCGCTATGTTGATATTTTCAAAATGTAATAGCGTGTGATCTTTCCTGGCGCACTTGCTACATACGGAACTCGAATTGCATTTTGCAACTAAATGCTTATCGCTTAAGCAGTTCAAACATAGGTTGTTTGTCTTTACTAATTTATAACGCTCGCTTGGTGAATATTTACGAAAAGTCGCACAATTATATAAATTACCGTGTCTATCTTTACATACTAAACAAGTATGCTGGAGTGATGTTGGCGTAGCGGTTACGTAAGTTAACGACCCTGCTATTTTAGATGGTTGAGTCTGTCTACGGTCGACGCACCTTTTGATCTCCTGTTTAACGTTCGGAGAGCGCTGCATCACCTTTATTTGATCTCGCACGAACGATGCTAATGAATGAAAGGAAGGCATCTCCGAGCTACGATGCTCCATTTCAAACGCACGCACGGTGTCGGGGTCCAACTTCTTCAGTGCAATATGGAGAAACACCACGTCCATAAGATCATTAAATTTCAAATTCTTAAGTGCAGCCACCGATGCCACAAATTTATCTAGAAATTGCTCTAAGCCGTTGATGTTCGCGGATGATATAGATTTAAGATCGAATATCTCGTTCAAATATTCGGAAGCTAACATTCTCCTATCTTCATATTTAGTTTTAAGCGTTTCGAATATTAATAAGTAATTGTTTGCTGTAGGTGTAAAACCAGAGCAGATCGACTGTGCCCTGCCACTAAGTTTACTGATTAAGTAATATAATTTTTCGGCGTCCGATAACGATGGGTTATTGTGTATATTGTTTTGAAAACTACTGAAGAAGAAGGGCCACGTCTTAATATCACCATTAAATACCGGAATATCTATTGGCGGCAACCTAATCGAGTCGCTTGGACGTACCTGTTTTTCCGGCTTTGCTTCGTTTTGAGATAGTAGGGATCTCGCAATTCTTTTCACGCGACACAACATATCTTCGAATGCCAGCAGCGGTTGGTAGTTCACTATGTATTTCGGGTCGATTTGTAATTCCAAATGATTAATTTGGTCTAAAATTTTTTCGTAATCTATTCGTAAAGAATCTATCGTTTCGATTTCGGTCAAAAAGGTTTCCCGCACTGCTTCTATATGGATGTTCTTTATATAATCACTTATATTCTGCATACGCGAAAAGAGTATGTCCCTCTTAGCATAAAGCGTTTTAATTTTGATTTCACTTCCACTAACTGCCATTTTAAACTATTATAATAAAGTTATATCAATCACAATTAATCTCACAACGCACAAACAATAAAGGATGGACACTCGGTATGCCGTATTACGTAATTAAATCGAACACCTGCGCAGCGAGTCGAGGTGACGCGTCATTTGCTAGACTCAATAATTTTATCAAGATTGTGGGTAAGCGTATCAAACGGTTCCTATTACACTGTTTCAATTATTTAATAGGCTTTAAATTTAATCAAATACGAGCGCTATAAAACGAATAATTCTGTTTGCGAGTACCTAATCAAAATTTAAATTTAAACGAACACTATTTAAGTCTATTCTATAAATTGGAGTGCATTATCTATTTAATTAATTCAACAATTCGACCAAAATCCTGCTCGAAGTGACCATAAAATGGTGGAGCCACGTGTTTAAGGCTGCCGAAGTCTAGTTCCCCGGTCGAACCTTAAACCTATTACGCGAGATATTAACTAAAGTGGACTGTATATGCGGTTGCTTCTACGCTTACGTAAAGGCGACTACTATAGCATGCGGTATAATGCACTCGCTCTTCCCTAAAACTAAACTATTATTGTGCCAAATCGCTGAAAAGGAATCCTGCCTTATTAGGAGAACAAAAAAATTGGAGCGGGTTAAAACTATGTAAGGCAGGAGCTAAATTAAGGAATGTTGACTCACCGGGGTTTCTTCTATCCTGTTGAGCACTATAGCTGCAACTTCTGGAACTTCTTCTGGAACACTCCGGAGAGATGCGGTGCGCGACTATATCTCACACGAGGTGAGGCGGTTCTCCTGGAGCTCGACTGCTTCCAGGCTAAAGCGGTTTCTACTAGCGGTGTGGTTTCAACGACGACTGTGACGGAAAGAGGATGCGCAACGGTCGCGCGTGCCTTATATGTCCTCGGCTCCGATGATTACGTGACATTCTAGAATCATCTTCTTGCCCCTCCCACCCCACCACCCCGATGTGTCGATAGGAGGGTACGAATGATATCGTTTTTCGGAAAGGAACAAGCGGCTTGGCACCTCTACCGTCAAATATAATAATCCAATGGTTTTTTCCGCGCAACCAATGACCATACGGTATCTTGAAGTCTTGCAGTGGTAAATGCAGTCTGTGAACATGTTTAAGATCGACCTTGTCATAACATTAGATTTGATAGACCACAAATCCTCGCAAAAGAACACTGATTTCTAATTAGAATGATTCGCGAGGCTATTGAAATTAAAAAACATCACCATTAAAACATCTGCTTGGGATCCTATAAATAATAAAATTAAATCCAAACTCAAGCATATCACTGGAAGACATCAAGATACTGTAAGCTCACTCTGCGTATTGGATCAACAATTAATATCAAAAACTGAAGTTAACCGGGCTAACTATGACACCAGGACGTCAAACATCTACGTGTCCTTCGTGATGAAAAGCACCTAAAACGTCGAAAATTAAAAAGTTAAATTAAACGCGATAAAATCCGTAAAAATTTGCTTCATTTATTTATTTATTTAACTTTATATATACATTAGATCTATATAGGCGGACTTAATGCGTAGTGTTCACGTAAATTCAAGAAATCATTATCTTTTTATGATTTAAATTATAAATCGCAATAAAAAAAATCCAAGGTCTCATTTTTGGAGATTAATAAAAATGATGTATGAATATGTATTTTATACGCTGCAACCTTACATACTCGTAGCGCGATTAGGTAATTTTTCAGAATTTAGTTTTGTGGAAGCTACGACTACGAATGGTTCATTTATTGCCAGTAAGCACATCACGTCACTTATTGGCATGCCACAACTATATCGATAATTGTTAAGAGCACTACGCTCGAGGTTATTGGCGATATTGCTTACCCTCGTATAAATAATTCGGATTACTAGCTAAATCCAACTTAGATCGAGAGGTCAGACGATGTATTCAACTCGACTAGATAGCGTTCTGGAGATTACAGCGCATCTTCCCGTCACATATACCTCAAAACTTGAAAACAAGAGTGTCCACCCAGTACTTGTTGCTAATGATAATGTATTACTATATTTCATATTCTAATATTAATCGTAACGTTAAATTTTTGAAGATTAATAAACCAAAAATTTTATTTCCAACTTTACCTCGAACAGTTTTCATCAGGAAATTTAAATAAAACTTTCTTGCTTAAATTCATCCCCACAGGTAATTTTGAAACAAAGTTGATTTTACCTCTTGCCTAAATTTAAGACAAATCACTTTGTGTTGAGTTTGTGGCAATGATATCTCTCCATTATTCGCCTATTGTAACTTTTATTACTTATAGCTTCAAGACAGCTTCTTATATATTTCAAAATATTTCGTCATACTAATTGTTTGATTTCGTTCAATTTCTAATTTAGAAACGAATAGGTCATTGAATTATGACATTTATAAAAAATGAACTATTAATGAAACTAAAGACCGGCTTCAATTCTTTTTCATTCCATTTGATTACAGCCCTTCACAAGTCCACTGCTGAACATAGGCCTCGCCCAAGGAATGCCATAAAGCACGATTCTGAGCCACACGAGAACATCGACTTCCTGCATATCTTAAAAATAATTAGTAATAATAAAGTAATTTCCGCTTAATAGCTCCTTAAATCGATGCTAAGAAATATCGAAGAGTTAAAGCTCTTAGAAGTTCGTTTTTATTATTATTATGAATTTCATTTTTTGATCCATTTGAGGTACATAGGATTGAGGATCACAAGCTATCAACTAGAATATCGTCCAAATAAGTACATTATAAACCATACCCCTTATTTGCCACCCTTATTGGTAAATTTTTACAATAATAAAACAGTGGTAGAGCCACGCGGGCGGTTTTTTCTGTCACACGGATGGGTCGACTCGAACCGTGGTATTACGGCCTCACAGAATACAAGCGTAAAGTAGAAGTTTATTTCTGCGTTTCACCCGGCTCGGAGGCTCAATCTCCCCCCGCCCATCTCCTTTAACATGGTAGTGGAGTTAAATAAAACACTCCCCAGGAGGGTACCAGCACCCCTGGTGACAGAGAATCCCTCGCCGAGCATTTGCTCCCAAGCCACCCTACTTTTCCTGAGCGTGTGTGGGGAAGAATTGGCGAGAAACTAGTGCGAGTTGGGGAATGCGTGCATTCTGGTCTCTCGTCAAAGCTATCTAATCTCGTAAAGCCGATCTACTAGGCTTTCCCTTTGCATCCAACTCGACTCTTTATGACGGGGGAAGACACTGACATCTATTTCACTGTGTGAGTGTTTCGTGCAGGATGTGCTGTTTACACAGCGCTCGGTGCAAAGCACTCTTCATTGTACAGCAACAAGTCGATTAGCCCTGATGGAGTTCCTCCTATTGCTTCGAAATCGTGAGCTCCGGAGTTAGAACGCGTTTTAACGCATCTTTTCCCGTACTTCTACCCACTCGGCGTTGTCCTGATTTCATGAATGACAGCTTTGGTCCACCCAATCCTTAAATAAGGCGACTGCTCAGACAAATCTAATTACAGGCATTTTACTATCACCTCCTTGTTCTCCAAATTAATGGAATCTATTATAAACTGCCATCATATGGAATGAATGATAAAACCATTCTGCAGTTATATTATGGTTGTAGCACAAACGGGTCAGCTCGGCCTGGGAGGAACAACCCTCTTACTGACTACCATCATAAAATAGCAACTTAATAATGCTGCTGTGTTTTCTATCGCCCTTGTTCTGTTGCCACACGAAGCCTGTCTAGGTTAATGTTCTCCACAGGTTCGTATAATATATTGTTAACATAGTGATTTCCTATATTTATCCAAACACTACACATTGAATAAAACTACTTTGACAATGCTTTTGTAATTTAATTTTTATTGTAATTTCTATGTGTTACAAACAATATTATGCATATTAAACAAACGATGTCGGGTTACGTATAAATTATATCATGTATGTAAAATGTATGTAAAATGCTATTGTTGTAATGCTGCAGTGATTCATTTTAAATAATTAGAAATAACCCGTATAGCCTTTATACTGTTATAAAGTTTTGTAAATATTTTAAAAGCACAATATCAGAAACGTAAAATATGCATTACATGAAAACGCAATTTTGTTAAAAAGTAAACTCCATTGCGATTTCGTAAATAAGATATATATTACCATCTATTAACTTGTCAGCTCAAAAGTAAAGAGCTCGCTGCATCCTCAGGTGGAAAATAATCATCAAAATCGGTTCACGATTGACGAGGACATCACGTAAAGTACATAAAAACATACAATCGAAATGCAAAATTCTTATTTTTTGAAGTCTGCGAAAAGCACTTACAATTTTAGATTATGTTGAGCAGAAAAATTGACTGACTATTATACGAAAAAAAAGTCAAGTGCTTGTTAGTTTAGTGTCAACACTGCCATTTCCTTTTCTCCCCACCTAAATAGATGTATGAGTTGAGTCGCAATTACTGGAGACAATAGTTTTCTGTTATAAAATATTTACTTCTTTATCAATCTTTTGTAGTGGAGGTTCAAACGAAGTGTTAACGACCTTATAAAATTTTCTAGGAGCCAACCGGAAAGTCATTGCAAGAAGTATGTATTATAGTCAGCTACAGTGCAAATCAAAGTAATAGATTCATTATTTCCTTTAAAATATTTGTAAAAGTGCATAAGAAAAAGAGCAAGAAAGGTTGAAATGAGGCATAGAGGGAGAGAGAGAGAGAGAGAGAGAGAGAAAGGCATTTTTAAAAGCTTTCAAATATTGACGGAATCTAGTGCTAAAAGTCTACACGCTAGCAGAATAGCAACTACGCGGGTGAAACGCTGTGAAAACAATGGCGGTTGGCAAGATTCATTATCAGTAAGATAAAAATACACAATTTTGCACAAATCATATGTTTTAATGTGTCCGTCTGCGATTCCAATGTATATTTAATAATTCTTGTTAAAAATATTGCAATAAACTCATACATAAACGACAGTAAATTATTCATACATTTTGCCGTTCTACCTTTACTTTGTTACCGTTACCGTTACCGTTACAGCTTATTAAAGTCCACTGCTGTACATAGGGCTCTTGCATAGATTGCCTCGTAGAGGGGATATTTTCCATAGTTGCATAAAAACCTGCCGTTTTTTTAGTCGTTATTAAGAAGACGATGCTGCCCATATCTTGATTTGTTTCCTTCTGTCGCCTCTTATGATACCCAGGGGATGATATGGGGTAGTGGATACTGACTGTACATTACATTATTCGTACATAAGTGATTTAATTTTTTTTATATTAAATTATTTATTATATTTAACAATATTAGATTTTCATATCTATATATAAATAATCCGTGTCAAAACTTGAAACAAGACTGTATATTCAATACGTGTTGCTCGGGGTTTCTTTGAATGATAGAATTTAAAATACGAACTCCGCAGTAGTACCGGAGTAACCGACATAACCCAACAGTTTAGTAAACTAAAGTAGCTATAGGCCAAAGATATAGCTCGAAGAACAGACAACCGATTGGGAAAAAATGTTCTCGGCAGCTACCCACTAGATGGAGTGACGACCTGTGCCCTGTTTATTAAAACTTACAAGCGTTGTATTACAAGCAATTTTCGTGTAAAAAAATTAATTATTACAAGTATGTGTTTATCAAAACTGCACGTGTAAATTACAAGTTACAAGAGTCATAATTTATTTCACAATTATATTTTTAGACTTGTGTTCGTAATTTTGTTTATCAAAAATCCCTTGTAAGTTACAATTTGTAGAAAATCATAGCAAATCCAAAGAGCGTCCAGCGACTCTCCATTTCGTTTTACAAGTGTTTTAAGTAGTACTGTAATATTTTTTTAATTTGTTTGTCCTTTTTAAAATGTAGTCAAGTGACTCAAGCGATGAAGGAAATATTAAAATAATAGACCAAGAACATATAGAACAAGAATTGATTACGGTCATATGGAGACGACGTATGAATTTAATGGAACGTTTCGACTTAAAGAACTTTTTGTCGCGAATCAGTTGTAAAATCGTAATTTTATTATCATTTCTAGAATACACTTCAAATTATATATAAAAGGCGGAAATACTTTGTGGCTACTACCTGTGCTACTACTTTTTTTTAATGTCCCATCAAAATTACGCGCAGACGATATACCATACAGCCATGCGTTTAAATAAGGAAGGATTCAATAAAAAGCAAAAACAAAATGGCGGGAAAAGAATGCGGCACACGTTTTTGATTTTAGAACTTACAAGTAGAACCTACAAGTGTTAAATTTTACAAGCCCTGTAGATTTTTTTGATGAATGTAATTTACTCGAACTTGTAAAAACTTTCTTGTAAAGTGTAACTTGTGAACAAGTAGACTTGTGAGTTTTAATAAACGGGGCACTGGTAAGACTTACAGAAAGTCGAGGGTGTATGAGGACCGTGTTTTATGGCATTCACTACAGGAGACCTGTGTTAAGCAGTAGTCTTATGGAGGACTGTAATAATGATGATGATGAACCTCATAAATTCGGTTAACTGTGCAACGCTAGTTTCTCTTTAATTTATATATAAAATATCAACTTGCCCTTTAACCACTACATTAGTTACAATATTTTCTTTCTTTATTTTAAATATGATGCTCAACTCCAATTTTAGTGTTATAATTTAAACAATTATTCTTTATTGTCTATACGTGACTACACCTATACTCTACCAAATCTAAGAAATACAATTTGACGTTTCACATTAATCACTCCGCGATAACTATCTACAAGCGTACTCATACGATTTAAAATAACCTTTTACGTAATTACAACATATATAGTTCTTAATCACAACTTCATCCAGAAAAAAACATTTTACTTAATGGTTGAGCGGCGGGCCTTAAGGTTGCCGGTTCACAATTCCCCGGTCGAGCCTTGACCCTACTACGCGAGATGTTATACTAGATGGACTGTATACGCGGTTGGCTTCTTCTGCTTCAACAAAATGGCGGCTATAGCATGCGGTTCTTTGACAATGCACTCGCTCTTCCAAAAAACCTATTGCTTGCCAAAGTTTAGGAAGGAACCCCGCTTGATCACGTTAGGAGAAATGAAATTGGGCAGATTAACTAATAAAACACAAATATTCAAGCAGGAGTCATAAGGAAGCGCACTTACCGGGGTGTTACTTCGATGCGGCTTGGACGCTTTGTTGCTGCGGTGTGACTTCTGGCAGATCTCCTGGGGCCCCAGGGATGCGGTCCTGGTCGGTGGTGCGATGGAAGAGAGCGGTGCGCGACTATATCTCACACGAGGTGAGGCGGTTACTCCTGGAGCGCGACTGCTCCAGGCATGGTGTGGTTGAACTAGCGGTGTGCGTGGGCAAGAGCCCCCTCTAGGACGCGACTGTCCTAGGCGATGTGGTTCCAACTAGCGGCCGAAGGGAAGAGAGCGCACGAGTGCCGTGTGCGGGCTTATATCTCCTTTTTTCCTACCGAAGTTGGGCGCTCTTCTAATTGGTTGCGAGAATCACGTGACATTCTAGAACTTTCTTCTTTCCACTCTCACCCCACCACCCCGATGTGTCGGAGGGACAACAGGTGAAGGAAAGTTCGAAGGAAGGACAACCTTGGCAAGCATTCTCTCGAATAAAATAAAAATACGAATGGTTTTCCGCGCAACCGGGGATGGTTTGAAGGGTCCCCTTCAAAAATAACTAAAACAACTAACGCTAAGATTAGACTAACCACATAACTAGCACTAAAATTAAACCTAAATTTCGACTACAATTTCTAATCTAGAAAGCTAATTTAAACTATTGAATGGGCAAAGGACACAAACGGATTGTGTTACTCGACAGGACCTAAGTTCCGCCATTTCGGGAAATGACGGCTTAGGATGTACTCGAAAGCAAGCTATACATCTGTGCACCCGATTGCGGATTAAATTACGTGCGGAAAGAATCCAATAATTCTAACGCAAGATTGACATCAGCAAGTCGGGGCCAGCGTGAGAATTCAATTTATGATTGTAATCAACTAATAAATTCATGATATGGTCTTTACGCGGTAAAACTATAGGGTGCCGTTGGTCGAAACTCAACTGCGAGTTGAACCCTGACGATCCCATTTTGTAAAGCCCTCTTTACAAGATGGGATCGCCGTGGTAAGGTGTTGAAAAGCGCGACTACAAGTTATATTCGATTGTAATCTTGTAATTTCCTCGGAAAAATGTGCACGTTGAAGTTCACGCAATACTAGCAACTCGGCATAGTTGTAATCGGATGCTAAGATATACGAACGTCGCGGTAAAAGCTTCGCGAATCGACAAACGTAAATTACGCTACGCAATAATTTCGACCAAGAGGACAAACGGTTCGCCAAAACAATGATTGGAGAAACCTCGCTCGAAACGCTCGCTACCAGAGCGTGCCTCTTCTCTTTCGGCGGTTGTGACACTGACGAAGGGTTGAAATCGGTTATTGGCCATTGCGAGGGTTCCAATTGAACCCAAGAAGGTCCGTGGAACCAAAGCGGATGGTCCATTATTTGCATCGGGGTGAGTCCACTGGATAGACAATCGGCAGGGTTTTCCGTACCGGACACGTGATAAAAGTTCCGCGTTCCTAACGCGCCTTGGATCTTGCCCACTCGGTTCGCGACAAACATATCCCAACGGTGGGGTGAAGAATGAATCCAACATAAAGCGACGGCTGAGTCGGAAAAGGCAAATATCCTTTCTATGTGAACTCTGTCATTACATGCGCTGATAACTGCGGTGATAAGCTTGGTGAGGACTAATAACGCGCAAAGCTCTAAGCGCGCCAGAGAGACAACCTTACGGGGGGAGACTCTTGATTTAGAGCTAATGAGGCTAATCGAATTTCTACCATTATTCTGGACGTGGAAATATAAAACGCCCTCGTAAGCCTTCTCGCTGGCGTCTGCAAACCCAACGACCGTGATGACGCTATTTCTATCGACGTTTGTATGAACCTCTCTAAAACGCTGCCAAAACCGAACAGTGCTGTCAGGCGGCGAGTCATCCCAATCGCATTCACATAACCAAAGTTGTTTAATCAAAAGCTTAGTGTAGTATAGTGTAGTATAGCTTAGTAGCTATAGTGTACCACCGGAGCTACGAAACCCATGACATCCCATAATCTAGCAACGCATGACAGTATTGTGCGCTTTGTGCACGTTTCTGCGGGCGGGTTTACCTTAAGGCTAAACACGTCGGACTCTGGTGACCATCACAGACCGAGCACCTTGTGCGTATCAGAATCTTCGAATTCCTTTATCGCCGAAAGACGGTGTTATAGTGGGATTGTGTCTAAAACCGGACACGAATTCATGAGCTTTATAACATCGGCGGTGGTTAAGGTGGCCTACACAAAATCATCCATATATAATCCACTTTCAATTGCCCTCTTAGCTTTAGGGTAAGAGGGAACTTCATCGTAGGCGAGCTGTCTCACCGTGCGAAACGCATGAAATGGGCTCGATTTTAAACCAAAGCAAACGCGTTTAAATTCAAACAGCAGTAGAGGTTTTTAGGGTTGAAACGATATAAAATGCGTTGAAATCGACGGTCGCATTCACGGAACCCTATGCAAAGAAACATTTGGCGAATATGGGCGGATAGTGCTATACTAAACAAACGAAAATTTGCTATTATATTAAATAAACTGTCCTGTAAATCTTGCCCACTATAGAGGATATCGTTAAGAGAAAGGTGAGTGCTAGTTTTAACACTAGCGTCGAGCACTACACGTAACTTAGACGTAAGTTTGTCTTCCCTAATGACCCCGGATGTGGTATGAAATACGACGGTGTATCTTCGTAGTTATCTCATTTCGGAGCCACAAGTGATATGTAACCTTCCCTTATATATTCGTTAATGACGCCGTCATAAGCTTCCTTTAATTGGGGTGAAACGAGCATCCTACGCTCCAAACTGTAGAAACGTTTTTCCGCAATTTGACGTGAATTGCCGAGAGAAAACATCTCCTTTAAAGGGTAGCGCTACACTATATCTACCGTCGCGATCACGAACGGTCGTGCGGACGTAAATTTCCTCGCATAATCTATCATTTGGGCTAACTATAGCGGGAACATTCACCTCCTCCATCTCCCAAAATTTGCGGACTAACGACTCCAGCGGTTCCACAGCCATACAGCAATAAGAGGTTGCCGAAATATTATCCATGATGGGGGCGGATCCAACGATGACATAGCCCAAGACGATTTCCAGTGCGTAAGGCGCGGTATGCGAGGAATTGCCCTTGACCTTATTTTGTAACAAAAAATGAGGGAAAAGCGATGCTCCAATGAGCATGTCTATGTTTCCGGAGACGGCGTAAGTATCGTCTGCCAGAGTCAAATTTTCAAATTCAATCATTGCCGAAGTGTTAACCGAAACGGTTGGCAGACGTTCAGTGACTTTATTTAACTTTATCTACTACTAACGCATTTATATCAAAGTTAATATTACGATCTATCCGAGAATAAAATTTCAAATTTATATATCCCTGGGTAACTTTATTAGTACCTCCGATGCCTTTGACTACGGGACATGAAGGTGTCCTATTTATTGGCAATCCTAAGCGCTGACAACATTGTCGCGTTATAAAGCTATTTTTGGATCCGCTGTCTAGCAATGTACGGACGCTTTGTTCGTTTCCACGCGAATCCCTAACTACGATACGGTCTGTACCCAGTAACACGGTTGAAGGAGGCTGCGTTCCCATTGATAATGATCACGGAGCATCACCAGGTCGACCGCTAGAATCGTCGATTTTAGTAGGTGTGATCTCCTTGTCTGATTTACTTGACGCAAATATGTTGCTGTTTTCGAAATGTAATAACGTGTGATGTTTTCTGGCGCACTTGTTACACACGGAACTAGAATTGCATTTAGCAACTAAATGTCTATCGCTTAGACAATTCAAACACAAGTTGTTTGTCCTTACTAATCTATAACGTTCGCTGGGTGAATGTTTACGAAAGGTCGCACAATTGTATAAATTACCGTGTTGTTTATTTTTACATAGAACACAGGCGCTATGGGACGATACAGGCGCGGCGGTTACGTACGTTAGAGACCCTGCGGATTTAGATGATGGAGTCTGTCTGCGGTCGACACCTTTCTTAACTTCTTGTTTAACGTTCGAGGAGCGCTGCATCACTTTGATTTGGTCTCGCAAAAAGGATGCTAATAAATCAAATGAGGGCATCTCAGAGCTACGATGCTCCATTTCAAACGCACGCACGGTGTCGGGGTCTAGTTTCTTTAGTGCAACATGGAGAAACACCACGTCCATAAGGTCATTAAATTTCAAGTTCTTAAGTGCAGCCACCGATGCTACAAATTTATCTAAAAACTGCTCTAAGCCGGCGATGTTCGCGGATGATATAGGTTTAATATCAAATATTTGGTCTAAATATGAAGAGGCTAACATTCGCTTATCTTCATATTTGTCCTTAAGCGTTTCGAATATTAACAAATAATTGTTTGCTGTTGGTGTGAAACCCGAGCAAATTGGCTGCGCCCTGCCACTCAATTTACTAATTAAATAATATAATTTTTCAGCGTCCGATAACGATAGATTATATGTATATCGTTTTGAAAACTACTAAAGAAGAAGGTCCATGTCTTAATATCGCCATTAAATACCGGAATGTCTATTGGGGGCAACCTAAGTGAATCACGTGGGCGTACCTGGGCTTCCGGCTTTGCTTCGCTTTGAGATGGGGACTACAAGAGCTTCGCAGTTCTTTTCACGCGACACAACATGTCTTCAAATGCTAGAAGCGGCTAGTAGTTTACTGTATACTTAGAATCACGTGACATTCTAGAACTTTCTTCTTTTCCCTCTCACCGCACCACCCCGGTGTGTCGGAGGGACAACAGATGAAGGAAAGGTCGAAGGAAGGACAACCTTGGCAAGCATACCTTCGAATAAAATAAAAATACGAATGATTTTCCGCGCAACCACTTAAGTTTTCGATGTTCGAAAGAATACGATAAAAGTAGCTAAATGGGCCAAATACCGAATAATAGCCAAATGTTCGTGCAGGTCTACTACAGATACATTATTACCTCTGAGGATTAAAATGAAATGGCTCTCAGTCTGTAAGTCTGTGTGCAATATAAAATGTATATTGCATATATGTAAAATTATACTTCTTTTTACTTTTTTTAAATACTAAGATTTTTACCAACGTTATTAATATTCCCTTTTTCTACTGAATTTCTATACTTTCATTTCCTTCTTACTTACTTCTATACTTCTTGTGCGAGAAAAGAACTCTCTTTGGTCTCCTGCTATAATTTATGCCTTTTTTTAAATGTATTTATTCATTACAGTCTACCAAATTCATCTGCTGAACACAGGCCTCACCATTGGCCTCATAAGGGGGATATTTGCCATAGTTGCCACGCTTGGCAGGTTGGTAGACAACAACAGCAATATATTTTCATTTTATTATAACAAACACGCTGCTGCCCGTTTTCTTGTTTGTTTCCATAGTCGCCTCTCACGCCTGTCATCCATAGGAGTAGGCAGTGACTACGAACTTCCGCTTGGCACGAACCCAATACACCTCTCTTGCCTCACTTACATCCATATATCTACGCATACGTGTTCGTCGGTTAAGGGTACTCTTAATCTGGCTTATCTTCAATATATCGCAAACTTGGTCGATAATCTTTCGTCTATGGCATTTATTCACACGATTTAACCACTGGTTTGGAAAACTGCTTTGCTCCTGAGAAGCAGCATAAACTCAGCGAGAATCAACTCAACTTCGGTTTATCTTGACTATAAGTCCGTCTAAATATCTACCTAAATCACTAAAAAATGTTTGCTAGCGGATACTTTCTTGGAGAGTATACCTTTCCACAAATGCACATAGAAATACTGTAAATGCGAGATTTTTTTACACAACAAGTGTGACCAACAAGCACACGTTTCACTTGATTTATCCGTATTTGATGTGTAACAAAATAATAACTTTTTTAATTATTAAACTTTGAAAAAGTCATATCTTAAAAACACTTGAGACTATGTAGAACCTAACATTATTTGAACAATTTATAAAACAACGCTATTTTGGTTAGTTATTTTTAAATGTTATTTAAACATATATGATAACAGAAGACACAATCATAATACAAGCACTATTAAACTTAATTAACTTTCCAAGCTCAAAATTTTTATAAAATTTCGTAGGTACATTAGTTTGCTAGTGAGTTAAATCTAACGGCTATTTATTTACAGAATTAAAACATTTCATTAAAACTATAAACTCATTGAATACGTCTTCGAAAATTCCAAAAGAAAACTTTGCACTTCGTGCATACGCTGACTTGCAAAGCGCACGGACGCCGCGAGCTTACTGAAAGATGTGGGAAAATAGCACTGAAAGCATTGTGCTTTTGGGCGGAATTTTATATTGCACACTAAATAATAATTACAGTGATGAATTGTTTTGTAGTTTGAAATTTTTTTATACTTGTAATTTGTTAATACATATATTTATTAAATAATATATATATTTATTAAATAATTTGTTAATACATATATTATACTTGTAATTTGTTAATACATATACATAAATACAACCGTGGCATTTGTTATCCCCGAAAATATGTACTTCCAAACATCCTATATAACAACCAGATTAGCCCAAAAAATCAGTAAGCTGAAGTTACAATGGACCAGCCATATATCTCGAGGAACTGGCAGCCTACGGGTAAGAATGGTCCTCTAGTGCTATCCTAGTACCGGCAAAAAAGTGTAGGGCGGCCTTTTACTATTACTATACCCCGGTGATATCGTCAAAGGTCAATTTACTTTTTTCCGCTTGCCCTAGAAACGTACTATAGATGGAGCGAAAACCTGGTAAGAATTTTGCACGTTTCTGAGCCACATGCATCCATTGCCATTCCTTGGGGAGGCCTGTATTCTGCAGTGGATTTGACAGGTTGCAATGATGATGATGATGAATTCTAAAGAAATTTTATTCCATACGTAATTGTCACATCTTTTATTCTTTAACAGCCCGTAAAAAATTTAAAGCACAAATTATGCGCCTAAAACCATGTTGTTAGTCGCAAACAATTTTAAATGGTACACGTGAGCAGATGTTCTAACGATATGCTAAGCAGGCTTAGCATTTGCGTCATTTGAAATGTAAAACGCTTCCTCTTTCTTTGTATTTTGAGCTTTAGAATATTTTTTTTTAATGTTACCCACACTAGGAATTATCTATATATAGGATTTGATTATATAGAAATGTCTGCTGTATCGTGGAGGCTCTAAACAAACATATATTTTCATTTATTTATAACAGCCTATAAAATTCCACTGCTGTAAATAGGCTTCTCTCAAAAATTGCCTCATCAAGGAATTTGTCACAGTTGCCATGCCTGGGAACAATCAAGAAGATGCTGCTGTCTAGACTCATGTATTAGTTTCCCTCCGTCGCGTCTTACGACACCCACGGGACGATTTGCGATAGTGTATATTCTTAACCGTGTCGTGGCACCACAAGGTTACAAACATATATTGCACTAGGATAAACATGTAGACTCGGATATATATTGCTTTATGTTATTTTAAGTACACTTGTTCCGCGTGGGATTCGTATTTCGACCCGTAACAGCACACCAAAACACATAGCCCTTGCGCTACCCTGATCAATAATAGTAGTGCCGAGGTCACTGAGTTACTAGAGCGATATAAACTCTCTAGTACAAAAACAAAGGTAACAACAATTTAAATAATCTCAGAGCGTAGTATTCGAATAAGTTGTTGGCAATAACATTTTTATAACAAAGTGGAAACATCATGCTTTCAGAGTAGAATGTTCAAAATGTTTCTTTTTTTTTAATTGTTCGTATGAGCATCATGTAGCACTCGTCGGAAAAAATGCTTTGTAATAGAACGAGTTTCACCATGATTGGATTGCGTTTTACATGTTTTTTAGTATTTATAATGCGTTAACTTTGGTACTATAATTTCCAAAACACTTGTAAAGCTGCTTATAGGTAACCTTGCTAGCGGTTTTTTGAACCTTGGATTTAGAGACCTTCAAATAAATAGTTTTTACGTAGAGGAGTCACGTTACTATTGAGCTATGGCTGTAGCACGAATAAGTTTTAATCAAGGATCACGCCTCACAGAATACCAGCTTATTTTTTTTACAAAATTACTTAATATATGAAGGCTTGTAATTAGCAATTCTTATGCTCATTTTGTAAGATTTCGAATAAATTAGTCTGTAAGTCTTCCCAAGACAAATAAATAAAATTGAAGCGATAAAGAAACTTAAGGTACACATGATGGTAAGTGGCTTCTTAAGTCCATTAACATGTGCAACCATCTTCAAACAAAGACGCCTACAGATGCGTTGTCACTTTTACAGCCCTATTAATAAACACAGACTTGAGCAAGATTAACTTTACTCCTAGTTTAAAGCTTAAAATATCTAATTTCAGTATTAATAAACATAGAGTTAGTAGGGAGTAAACTAATCCGAATCTACTCTCGGAATAAAAGTTAATCCTTGGCGGTACCTAGTTTAACGACTGAGTAAGCGTAGACTAGTCGCGTATTTTGACATTTTGTAAAACTTTACGTTCACGCGCGTTGTTACCCGTGTTAAATTCATAAGTTGTAAGCACTAGTAACAAAAATAGCATAATGGATTAAAATGCCAAGAAGTGATGTGGAGCAGAACAAAGTGATTGCCGGTTTTTATTCATTATGTGGATTTAGACAAGTGATTGGGGCTATTGATTGCTACATATTCTAATCCCGAAAGACGCTGGAAACATCGGACAATACTACATAAACAGGAAAGGATACAGTTCAATAAATGTACAAATAAGTTTTATAGCACCTAGCTAGCCCATCTCTGCCGTATAGGTACTTAGTTATTTTCTCAGATTCAATACAATCACCTCAATCTGTTACTTCATATTAAAGAAGTTATGAGTGCTTTGTTCCAGGTTGTGTCAAATGCAAATTTAGAATTCATGGATACAGTGGCACATTGGCAAGGCAGCACACATGACTCAAGAATATTTAATTATCGTCGCATTAAAACAAATGTATTAAATATAAAAACAAATATAAATGACCTGGTAAGACATGCAGGAAGTCGATGCGTAACTGGATGCAGGTGGCTCAGGACCGTGCTTTGTGGCATTACTTGGGGGAGGCCTATGTTCAGCAGTGGACTTGTGAAAGGCTGTAATGATGATGATGATGATGATAAAACAAATGTTTGAGCAGTCAGTTATTGCTTATACTTCTTATTTATACACTCCTATCCTGCGTCCTAATAAACAAAAGGAAGAATGTACAACCGGTCGCACATCTGGTGGCCCCGTTACACTGTAGAACAATGCTTTGGAGGGAAGCAAAGGTTTCGGTGTTTACTGCGAGGACTAAATACTAAATAAGAGCGTACAAACAATATATACATTGCAATGCAAAAGCAAGATCTGCTTGAGGATGTAGTATAAGGAGATGATGAAAATATTATATCAGTCACACAATTAGTAAATAACTCCGTTAGAGGAAATTCTGTTCGGGCAGCATTTATTAACGATTTTTTTTAAATAAATATACAATAACTACATGTACAAAAGATTTTATTTATCCCCAAAAAACATAACCAAAATGGTTATTTAATTAATTTTGCCCTTCACGCTCTTTTCTTAATTCTAAAATTTCGTTACAAATAATATTAAAAATGATTATATTTAGAACATAGTTTTTCCACCGATTCCGAAAACAACACGAGGAACAAGGAACAACCCGTAACATTTATCTCTTGTCAAACTCAAAATATTGCCTGTCACTGTCATTAATGTCATCATCAAGCATTGAATTCATTCACTAATCATTCACTGACTCACTCTTTTTACTTTTAAAATAAGTGGGTTGCCATAGCGCAAGCCTTAATCCCGGCGTAAGGAATGTATAGTTAGTCCGAGGTTACTCCATGCTTATTAATAAGATTGTAATAACGAAGTAAATAGTCAGTTACTCTGAGATTAGCTAGTCCAAGTGTAACTTCGAATTAAGCTTGGAATAAGCATTTTTTATTAATAAGGCAGTTAAGGTCTAAGAGGGAATACCTCACGGCCTGTTATTATACTGACTCTCTACACCCCTTAGACCGAAAGATATCATTGCACAAACGCATGCCCAGACATAGTCCTCGGCAAAAATGAAGTTCTATCACATAGCATAAAGCAGTATAATGCGTTTGTAATGTAGTACATATACCTGTAAGAATGATCTCTGATGTTTTTTCAATGGAGATAGTAGAGAGCCATCCACTCTTTTTACTGGTTTTAGACTAAAAATTTGTTGAACAAAAATAAAATAATAAAACTAATAACTTTAATCCACTTTTATTTTGTTTTAATCTAATTGAATAAGCGGATAAGTAATCTAAAGTAGCAGTGGGTCGGCTATATATATCGAAAAACCGTCAACCAATGAGGAAAAAAGGTTTTCAATTGGCAACCTCGTACTGGTTAACGAAGTATGGCGGCCCTCACTAGATGGAGCGACGACCTGGTAGGACATGCAGAAAGTAGATGGATGCGGATTGCTCAGGTTCGTGCATTGTGGTACTCTTTGGGGAAGGTATATGTTCAGCAGTGGACTTGTAAAAGGTTGTAATGGTGACTATGATGATGGTGATAGATTGAAATTATGTTTAAGTTTTGGTAAAATCATTCGTATTTGGTTATTAACTTCCCATTTGCTAGCTGTTGTAATGTTCATATATAGTTATACATATTTAAGTTGATTACTATATCTCATTACATATTCACAATCACATTTTCAAAAATATGAAATATGAAACTCTCTACTGCCTGCCAATCGAGTATTTTTTCATGCATAAATTATTCACGTCTAACCAATGAACTTTCCGTTACCCATTTTTTGCCATATTTTTACTACAAAAGATCGTTCTAGTGATTTTTTTAATATTCGAGTTTTTCTTTGTAAGTTAATCGATACATATAAATAATATTGGAATGTCTGTCTGCATTATGTAAATAATTTCGGATTAGCTGAACCAATTAACAAACAGATAGAAAGTAAAGGAGGACTGTTCTAGGTTATATTTTATCTGAAATCCATGACTTTTTTAAATTAATGTTTTTCATTATTATTTTAAATCTAAATAACACCATATTAATGGACCCTTCCCAAGCGAACCAAGTACGGGTTGATAGAAGTTCTGGTACATCTGTTAGAAAGGTTTGGCTAGTACACGGTTCAAGGACGCTTATTATGTGATAGTGCTACGTACTACTCCTCACATTATTACAAACAAGGCTGTCACTATATATTACATTCTACCAGCCTCGTTGGTAATCGTGAGGTGACACTTGACTGCTAATTATGAGGTCTCGAGTTCGTGACCACTAACGGGTCGAAAACTAAAAAAAATAGTTGTTGAGTTTTTCTGCCAAGAAATTCTCAGTAGCAGTCCGGAGTCAAAACGTTTGAAGTGGTGTTTCACCTCCGTGCCACAGAAAGATCGTGTCGGACTGCCATCCTATCAGACTATGAGATTATGGCCAACCTTCGCTGAAATTGAGTGCAATGACCGAAATTCGGTCTAGAGATAGAGGTCTTCTTTAAAAAAATAGCTCTTTACTTTTTAAAAGCTTGCGAATTTCAATAATAATGCATTCCTGTCATCTTTATGTGTTGCAATTTAACACTGTGCACATAGTTTAACTTTCTCGATTGGTTTTCCCCGACCAGCATGACATATTAGTGCGCTTTCTAGTGTAATTCCTCTGAACCTCTAATATTGCAGATATCTATAGGCCGCTTCTATCAAAAATCCAAAAGACCACGACTCAGGTCTAAGACTAAGGCTTAAGTGTTCACAAATCTTTGGACTCAGTAACTCAAGGATGTGCTAATCCTATTCCTTGACGAAAGAATTCTGCACATCCAGATTACGGAATATTAATTCACAAAAGTAACACTCATCTGAGAAACTCCGTATTTATCCCAGAAGAAGAAACTCACAGCTAAGCAAAATGAATTACAGCCATAGCAGCGATCACAATCGATCATTCTGTGTCGCAGTTATACTGGTCTTTTTAGACCTGCATAGTTCACAAAAAATCACTCTGGTAATGGTAATGATGAAAATGTCGTCATCGTGTTTCGGTCGTCAAAACCTTTTCAGTATGGAAACAGGGTGTAATTAACACTTAAAGAAAAAATCGCGCGTTTCTCCTTCATTAATCATTACGTAGAGGTACTATAATTTATGTGGTTAAACTAAATTAAGTATAACACAAATCAGCTTATAGCATCATTAGTAGATTGATGATTTCCTTACAAACACGTACACAGTAAAACTTTAGTAATGGTTCATATTTATTTGGCTTTATAATAATATTTTACCGTCTGTTTTAGTTCTCTTTTTTATAAAAATTTATCTATTGATAATAACAAATAAGTATAAAAGCCCCAATGAAACATTGTATGAATAGGTAACTGTTTTTATTGTTCAATCCTCCTTTGTCTTTGTGATAAAGGTAAAAAGGAATCTTTTTAGCAAACATTTTACTGATATTTCATATTTAATAAACAGATTTCTACCGGTACAAACATTTAAATATGGCCTTAGTTTCTGAGCAAGAAACGGACCAGCCCCCTTGTCATAAGCGACAATAATTCAATTCTAAAATAAGATAATATAAAATAGGAGAAAGTACACACATACAATTACTTATTTACCGTTACGGACTATTAAAGTCCACTGCTGAACATAGGCCACCCTCATAGATTTACTCATAAGTCGTACGTTTCACGACCTCTGTGTGGAATAGTTTACCACCGGCGATATTTCCGGACCGATACGATTAGCAGCAATAGAAGATAGGCAGCCAATGCACCTATTTTACCCTATTTTTGCAATTCTTTTGGTGTTGCGGTTGTTCATGGGCGGCGGAAGTTACTTACCATCAGGTGAGCCGTAAGCTCGTTTGATCACTCTCCTATAAAAAATCTGTGAAATACTGTAACACTGGCAACTATAGCCACGCTTTGCAAGTATAATAAGGTTTTTAATTTTAGTCGTAATTAGGAAGATGTTTCCGCTCCTGATTATTCCCCCTCTGTCACCTGTAACGACACCTACGAGATGATATAAGCAAGTGGATAGTCTTACACCGCCACTACACGTTGCATTTATGTTTTTTTTTTATAGAAGAGGGGGTAAACGAGCATGCGGCTCACCTGATGTTAAGTGACTACCGCCGCCCATGATCAACCGCAACACCAGGAGAATTGCGGGTGCGTTGTCGGCCCTTTAGAAAGGAGTAAGCTCTTTTCTTGAAGGTCCCCAGGTCGTATCGGTCCGGAAAAATCGCCGGTGGTAAACTATTCCACAGAGAGGTTGTACGTGGAAGAAAACTCCTTGTGAAACGTACAGTGGTGGACCGCCAAGCATCCAGATTGTGTGGATGGTATCGGGACGTTTGCCGTGTAGTGCGTTCACGAAATTTGGCGGCTGGGATTAATCCGAACAATTCCTCAGAGCACTCCCCGTGATAGATGCGATAAAATACGCAAAGAGATGCAACATCTCTTCGCAGCGCCAGTGAATCGAGCCGATCGGAAAGCACTCGGTCGTCGACGATTCGAGCCGCTCTGCGCTGGATGCGGTCAAGTGGAAGGAGCTGGTACTGGGGAGCCCCAGCCCAGAGATGGGAACAGTATTCCATGTGCGGCCGAACCTGCGCCTTGTAAAGTTGCAGGCGGTGTGCCGGCATGAAATACTGTCCCGCTCTGCTGAGCACGCCAAGCTTTTTAGAGGCCAATTTGGCCTTCCCTTCCAAGTGCCCACGAAACTGCACGTCACTCGATATGTCGACGCCGAGGATTCCGATACTGACTGAGGCAACAAAGGGAGTGCCTTGAAACTGAGGAGATACGACAAAGGGGTTCTTTTTAGCGGTTAAAGCGCAAACTTGTGTCTTCTGGGGGTTAAACTGGACTAGATTTAGTCGTCCCCAATCCGAGACTCTGTTTAGCAAAGACTCGACTTCAGACACAAGTTTGTCCTGGCACTTGGAGACGTTTTCCCGAAAAATATTAGCTCGGCCGGTGTAAAGCCGGAGCATCACCAGTGCTGTCATCTGCATAGCAATGAATGTTACGGGTATGCAACATATCATTGATATGCAGAAGAAACAGCGTTGGCGATAGCACGCAGCCCTGTGGAACACCAGCATTAATAGGCTTGCAATCGGAGCTTGCACCGTCTACAACGACATTGATGCTCCGATCTGCAAGAAAGCTGGTGATCCAATCGCACAATTTCTCGGGAAGCCCATAGAAAGGGAGCTTCGAAAGAAGCGCTTTGTGCCAAACCCGATCGTAGGCCTTCGCAATGTCCAAACTAACGGCCAATGCATCCCCCTTGAACTCTACTGCCTCCGCCCATCTGTGAGTGAGGTAGACCAGAAGATCACCAGCTGACCGACCACGGCGAAAACCGTATTGGCGGTCATTAATCAGCTGGTGATCCTCAAGGTACCTCATGAGCTGGCAGTTTACAATGGACTCCATTGTTTTGGAGAACACGGAGGTGATGGCGATTGGCCGGTAGTTGGACGGGTCTGAGCGGTCGCTTTTTTTAGGGATCGGGTGGACGAAAGCCGTCTTCCATGATTTTGGGACTACGCCTAGGGAGTAGGAGTACCGGAAAAGACGCGTTAAAACCGGTGCCAACTCTGGAGCACACGTCCTCAGCACAATTGGGGGGATTCCGTCAGGCCCACTCGACTTGTGGATGTCCAGGGAGAGGAGTGCTTTGCGAACCGAGCGCTGTGTGAACTGCACTTCCGGCATGGAGCACTCACACCACGGGATGGTCGGCGGCGTACTCCCCCCGTCATCGAGAGTCGAGTTAGACGCAAAGAAAGAGCCTAGAAGATCGGCTTTCTCCTTTGCAGTATAGGCCAGTGAGTCGTCCTCCCTGTGCAGAGATGGAAGAGATGGCTGACAGAAATTCCCCTGGACAACCTTGGCGAGAGACCAGAATGCACGGGTTCCAGAAGGAAGGCGAACTAGTTTCTCGCCGATTCTGCCTATGTGCTCTGACTTTGCCTTGGCAATGACTCTTTTGAAGGACCTAGAGGCGGAATTATACTTCTTTTTTAGAGCGCTGGTGTTTACATCCCGGGACGCTGATGCATCAACCCAGGCCTGGTAGCACTCCTGCTTATAGCATGATGCTATTTTACAGGAGCGACCAAACCATGGCTGAGATTTGCCTCCAATGGGCACCACAGAGGAAGGAATAAAAAGTTCCATACCCAGAAGTACCACAGCAGTAACAGAATCAGCAACAACGTTGGGATCATCCGGCGAGAAGCAAACCCGCTCCCAAGGGTAGGATGCAAAGAAAGACCGCATCCCATACCAATCGGCTGACCTATAGTGCCAAACACGGCGGCAGCCTGCAGAATGCAACCGCGATTTCAGCGTGAGTGGCACAACACTCCGGACCAGACAATGGTCCGAGGAGCCTAAAGGGGCGTCGACGGAAATCTGATATCCGTCCGGGTGAGAGGTCAGCAGAAGGTCCAACAGGGAAGGTGCATGATCCTCCACATCTGGAATCCGCGTAGGCGAAGTAACCAGTTGTGTCAGACCATATGCCAAGGCAAAATCATGAACAGATCTCCCCGCATGATCGGTTAAACGTGAACCAAGCCATTCGGCGTGATGGGCGTTAAAGTCGCTGAGAATCACGATCTCTGCGGAGGGGATCTGCTGTAGCAACGAATCTGCAGCCATTTGGACGTGGTCGAAGAGTCGGTCTGTTTCGGCATTACCGCTATGGGACCTATAGAGGCACCCGTAGACGCGCGGATGGTCGTCGCTGTCTACGCGTAGCCAAAGGATGGACAGGTCCGAACCTTAAAGTCTGCCGAGGCGTCGAGAACAGATGTCCTCTCTGACGTAAACGCAAACTCCAGCCCGAGGCACAAAGGAGTGTTACAGTTTGTACCCCGGGTAGGAGAGGTACGAGACATCAGCCGGAGAGGATACCTGCGTCTCGGTCAGAAAGAGCAGAGCCGGCCTCGCCGTCTCGAGATGGTAGTGGACGGCGTTTAGGTTAGAGTGAAGTCCCCTGATATTGCAGAAATTCACGGACAGCGTGGCAGGGGTCGCCTTGGTCTTGTTGCTCCGTTTGCCCCGAGCAGTTGTAGTCTTGAGCGGAATTTTGCCCTCCCCCCCCCAGAATACGCGGGGCAGCCTGAGCACCCACGCTCAGAAGTGGAGAAACATGGTCGTGGATGCTCAGCGAGGGATTCTCCAGGGGTGCTGGTACCCTCCTGGGGTAGTCTATCATTATTTAATTCCGCTACCATGTTGATGGGGGGGGGGATTTGGGCCTCCGGCCACCTGCACTCACCAGACAAAACGCGGAAGCAGAGCTTCCACTTCACGCCGGTATTCTGTGAGGTCGTGGTACCACCCCGGTTTGAGCCGGCCCATACGTGCAACAGCAAAGCTGCCGCGTGGCTCTACCACTGTTAAAAGCAAGTATTACTTATTTTTTTGCAAGTACCACTGTGTACTTGCAAAAAAATATAGCGAAAGACAATAGCAACTTTACCTTCGTCTCAGTTAGACAAACAAATTCATTAAAGGCTATCAATGATCTATTGTTAACCCGTTATCAGAGATTTATGCGAATCCTTTTTGTTATATTCCGTCAACGAGATTATTCAGAGTTTTTATGAATTGATTCATTTTCCATCACGCTGTGATTTTATTTCAAGGGGCTTCTGCTTTTTATTAAAAACATCCTTCGCTTACTGCTACAAACATTGCCTTCTATTATCTTCTCTATCTTCCTTTTCATAGTACGGTATATACGTTTTAAAACATTGTCTCAAAGATCGGCGAGCACTGGTCGTGGCGGCCGCGTAATAATTTTAATTTTCTATTTTAAGTTCGTATCCTGTTTCACATAATGCTTTAAACTTATATTGGGCAAAAATGTTACTGGAGAAGGGTATTCTTGGGTAGTAATATACTTTTTAAGCCATAGTTTAAATCCGCTATTATGAATAAACTACGTTTAGTGATGAGACGAGAAGAAAATAAAATATAACGTCATTTACCGGGATTCTCATACGATTTCTATTGAGTTCAGTTTTAACAACAGCTTATTGAAAGGATTTCTATTGACAGAGATATAAATTCAGGCGTATTCAAATAACTATGCAGCTTAAAATTTAGTACCATTTAAATTGATTGCTTTTGTTACTGTCAGTTTCTATTGCTAATTTTTTGCTAATTACTTAAACTTTGCAGTGAAACATTTTTTCGAGATATTTAGGTAAGAGAACGTTATAAAAGGACTATCATACATATACACATATTTACAAATTTATATAATAAGGACACTTTTTCAGAAGTCAATTCCTTTATAGGATATGGTGACAAACGGGCACACAGTCTGATGGTAAGTGATTGCTGCGGCCCACAAACATCTACATACATCCTCGATTACAAATCAAAATGCAGATGCGTTGTCACCCATGAGGACTAATACGGAATGCCTCGAAAAAGGGTCTCCGGTTCTTTACACTCGCCGTACGAAACACAGCAACATTAAGCTACTATTTTACGCTGGTATTCTACGAGAGTCTAGGTAGCACGTCCAGTTAGCAACGTTCCATTACAAAGTAAAGGGCTAAGTCAGTGCGTTTTGCAATCTTCGTTTATATCACCACATTAGTTATCATTAGGTGATATGGAACTATTTATTTCAATTTCTAACGGAGAAGGACCTCGGTCCTACAGAATAGCAAAGTAAAATAGCAGTTTAATGCTACTGTGTTTTGTATTAGTTGTGGATGTACATGTTTGTGAACCGCAACGTCCGTTTGCTATCGGGTGGCCTGTGTGCTCAATTGCCGCCCTTGTTTTGTTGTCACACTACACCAGTCTAGGTTGATGTTGTTCATAGGTCCGTAAAATATATTGTTATAATTTATAATTGATTTTTCTCTTCAAGACGAGCTGTAAAGAGTTAACAGGGGAGGGAAGAATTGCTGACACCTGAGTTAAATAATTTATAGGGACTGCAAGAAATTAAAAAAAATCAACTAAACGAAGAAGAAAAGGATTAAACGACTTATTGCTGTCGCGCTGTGCCTAAAAGACCACATCACCCGTGGGAGGATATAGAATTATAGATATTCTTACACCACCAGTACAAATCAAATATATAAGGTTGTAGATATTTTTAAATTGCCCTAAATAGTAAATATATTCTCAAGTTGTCATTACTTCGGAGCTAGCACGTATTATATAGTTGTTTGCGTACTTGATGGCATGTGTGCGTTCGGAGCCGTCTACGCAATATATATTTATTTGTTTATGAGTTCTCTACCATTTCTAACTCTAACAGAAAATATAAAAAGAATATGATAAAAGTAGCCGAATAGACCAAAAACCAAATAATAGCCGAATATTCGTTACAAGTCTACTACAGATACATTATTACCTCTGAGGATTAAAATGCAATTTCTCTCAATCTGTAATTATACTTATTTTCGCCTTATTAAAAAATATTACGAATGCTAATTAGAGTTATAATATTCCCTTTAACTACTCTTGGTAAGCTATAATTTTAATTATTAACTTTTAATCTAAGTAGTGGTTCACGACAGTAGTGGAGAGGTGAATTCGTGGTACATTGCTTTCGTTGTTTAGAACCAAAAGTTATTTTTAATTCAATTTCTTAGCACCCTTTAAGCTGGAATATAGCTGATCATACTTAACTGCCTGGAATCAAATAAATACACGATGGCAATATCTACCTAGACGGACCCTTAGGCACAAGAGAACTCTTTCTGTTGAATTCTTCCTTCTATTACGAAAAATCAGCATCTTTTATAATTTACTATTTATTTACCAAAATAAACAGCTAAAAATAAAGTTTATCTATAATTTTCATTGTGAAAACTTCGTAACGGTGAAATTTCTCAGAAAATTGTATAAAAGCTTATTATCGTAGGCGGGCTTCGCTTTTTTCAGCAGGACAGTGAATGAAAGGGATGAAATACAATATAAAGGTATACTTCATTTATTAAGTATTGACTTAACGTAAAATAAAATATTTCCTTTTTTCTGTTGTTAGCATATTTTCTTATTATTTATCCGGTGAATAGTTGCTAGTTGAAACTTAATCTTAACACAAAAAAGTGGTTATCATCAATCATGTCTGGAAACGACACAAGTAAGTAAGTAAGTAAGTCGTCTATAATAGTATACTTGTATAAAATTTATGACAATAAAACTAAAACTATTCTTGCCTTACTCTACACGATATAATTGGCAAAAACGCCGGCTGTGTTTTCTAACCGAATTTCTAAACTAACATTGTGCAAGAAAAGAACTCTCTTTGGTCTCCTGGTATCCTCGTATGCCTTTTTCGTGTATTTATTCATTACAGTCTACCAAAATCAACTGCAAAACACAGGCCTCCCCATAGGCCTCATAAGGGGGATATTTGCCATAGTTGCCACGCTTGCCAGGTTGGTTAACATCAACAGCAGTATATTTTCTTTTTATTATAAGTAATACGCTGCTGCCCGTGTTTTGGTTTGTTTCTAATTATCGCTTCTCGCGCCTGTCATCCAAAGGAGTAGGCAGTGACTACGAACTTCCATTCGGCATGATCCTAACACATCTTTCTCGTCTCTTTTATATCCATATATCTACATATACATGCACGTCGGTTAAGGGTACTCTTAATCTGTCCCATCTTCAATATATCGCTAACTTAGGTGATCATCTTTTTTTAAGGTGTCCATTATAACGCTGTACTCACTAGTTTGGAAAAACATCTCTTCTAGAAGAAGCAAAAAAACTCACCGAGACTTTTCAGTTAACTTTAACATAAGTCCAGTAGTCTCATTAAATTATGTTTGCCAGCAGATTCTTTCTTGGAGAGTATACCTGTCCACCAATGCACTTAGAAAGACTGTTAATGCGAGATTTTTTTACAGAGTAAGTGTGACCAACGAGCATACAGTTCACCTGAGTATGAGTGGATGCAGTAGCCCATTGACTTCTTTATCTTTCCCCGATTGTCAATCAAATTCTGAATGCTTTGTCACCCCTGAGGACTAAGACGGAATTCTTCGTTTCCAGTAAAAAGAGTCTCCGAGTCTCTTAACTCACCAAACGAACACAGTAATAGCATTACGGCCGATCGTCATTATAATGCCGTTCACACTTCGTTTTCGGTCCGATCACGGTCTGAAAAAATATTATCAAGTAGGAAATATGTGTGTGCATTCACACTATCCGGTAAAAGTCAAGTTTCGGTTGACTCCCGTTCCATTATAATAAATCAGACCGAGATCAGACCGAGAACGAACTGTGAACGGCAAAATCGAAGCGTGATAATTAGCGCAGTCGTCTATATATTTACTTATCGGCACAAGACAAGCGCTATTACAGTTAATTAACTTTCCAAGCTCAAAATTTTTATCAAATTTCATAGATACATTTATTTTGCTAGGAAGTTAAATCTAACGGCTATTTACATACATTACATTACAACTATAAACTCATTGAATACGTCTTCGAAAATACCAAAAGAAAACTTTACACTTCGTGCATACGCTGACTTACGACTCGCGCGGAAGCCGCGAGCTTACTGAAAGATGTGAGAAAAAAGCACGGAAAGTTTTGTGCTTTTAGGCGGAATTTTATATTGCTCACTAAACAATGATTACAGTGAGGCATTATTTTGTAGTTTAGATCTTTTTTGGAGTTGTAGTTTGTTAATATATAAATACCTGATGCGTGACACCTGTTATCCCCGAAGGCAGCAGTAACAAGTAAAGAGTGTACAAAGAGCAGCAAGCTATTTGGATCACATTTAGTCAATGACTATAAATGGAAAGTAGTAACAAACAGATATCTATCTACACAATCTCAATACAATTATCCTTTAAGTCGCCTTTTACGACATGCTGAGCAAGTAAAACGGTCGGCACATTTGGGCAATATGGCATAATCCTAAATATTCTATATAAAAACCAGAGTAGCCCAAAAGATCAGGAAGCTGAAGTTGCAATAGGCTGAAGGAGCTATATATCTCGAGGAACTGACAGCCAACTGAGAAGAACGGTCCTTGAGCGCTATCCTAGTACCTGCACCTGCATCCAATGCCATTCCTTAGGGAGGCCTATATTGTGCAGTGGATTTGTGAGAAACCGTAATGATGATGTTGATAAATTCTAAAGCCATTTCGATACGTAATTGTCATATCTTTTATCTTTTATTCTTCAACAGCCCGTAAAAATTTATTGCATGACGCACAAATTATGCGCCTAAAACCATGTCGTTAGTTGCAAACGATTTTAAATGGTACATCTGAGCGGATGTTTTTACGATAGGCTTAGCATGGTTTTAGCTTGGTATTTGCGTTATTTGAAATTTAACTCCATCCGTCTTTCTTTGTATTTTGAGTTTTAAAATAATATATATTCTTTAAAGTTACGATATTTATATATGCGCCCTCCTTTCTGCCAAGGTGGGTCGCGTCCGTATGCGGCTTATAGATCTCTAGTAAGACCGTTAAGCCAGTTCCTAAAAGGTGGGGTTTAGTGGGTAAAAGTCTCCACATAACCACGCAGCCGGCTGCGTGGTATGCTATGAGCATTCCCCACCTCCTATTAAAATCCTATATATATATGTATATATACATATATACATATATATATAGGATTTTAATAGAATATAGACACACGAGTACACAGTCTACCTGTTGGTAAATGGATGCTGTAGCCCATAGACATCTACATTTATCCTCGATTAAGAATTAAAACGCAGATATTGCCACTCCTGAGGACTAAGATGGAATGCATCGTTTCCAGTAAAAATGGGTCTCCAGATTTCTACACTCACTATGCGAAATACAGCAGTATTAAGCTGCTATTTTACACTGGTATTCTGTGAAAGCGTGGTCCTTCCCCGGTCGAGCCAACCCATTCATGCTACAACCATAATACACGCGAAAGCGTTTTCGTAATCATATAGAAATATCTGCTGTATTGTGGAGGCTTAACAAACATATATTTTCATTTATTCATAATAGCCTATAAAATTCCACTGCTGAACATAGGCCCCTCCCAAAGATTGCCTCATCCTGAGGATTTTGCCACAGTTGCCACGCCTGGAAACGATCAAGAAGATGCTGCTGTCAATTATTATGTTTCAGTTCCCCTCTGTCGCCACTTACGACACCCACGTTAACAGTTGGAGTTGTGTATATCCTTACACTGCCACCACACTGTTACAAACATATATTGTACAAGGATAAACGTGTATACTCAGAGCAATATTGCTATATGTTATTTTAAGTATAATTGTTCCGCGTGGGATTTGTACCGTGGCCTGCAACGCAGAACACAAATGCATAGCCACTGCGCTACCATGATCAATAATAGTAGTGCCAAGGTCACCGAGTTTATAGAGCAATATAAAGTCTATAATATAAAAATAAAGGTAACAAAAATTAAAATAATCTCAGAGCGAAGTTCGAAAAAGTTGTTGGCAATACATTTTCACTGCAAAGCGGAATCATCGTGATTTCAGAATAGACCGTGGAAAACCCTTTCTTTTTTAATTGGTCGTGTATGCATCATGTATCACCTAAAGGAAAAAAATGCTTAGCGTTTTGTGTAGAACGAGTTTCAGCATGATTTGATTCCGTATTTCTTTTTTTAGCATATATGATGCATTAAGTCTGGTACTGTAATTTCCTATACACTTGTAATGGCGAATAATATAATTTTTCTAGCGGCTTTTTTGAACCTTTGATTTAGAGACCCTGAAACAAAGAATTTTTTACGTGGTAAAGTCACGTTGCAATTGAATTATGGCTGTAGTACGAATGGGTTTTTATAAAGTATCACGCCTCACAGAATACAAGCTTATTTTTTTTTATAAAATTACTTAATATATGAAGGCTTGTAATTAGCAATTCTTACGACCATTTTGTAATATTTCGAATAAATTAGTCTGTTAGTCTTCATAAGATTAATAAATAAAATTGAACTGATAAATATGACTTACAGTACACATAATGTGACTGTCCTTAAAGCCCATTAATACGTACAACCATCTTAAAACAAAAGCGGCTACAGATGCGTTGTCACTTCTGAGGTCTAAGGTGAAATATCTTACGGCCTGTTATTATACTGACTCTCTACACTCCTTAGACCAAAAGATATCATTGCACAAACGCATACCCAGACATAATCCTCGGCAGAAAGGAAGTTCTATCACATAGCACAAAGCAGTATAACGCGTTTGTAATGTAGTATAATATATACCTTTCAGAATGATCTCTGATATTTTTGCAATGGGGATAGTAGAGAGCCGTCCACTCTTTTTACCGGTTTCAGACCAAAATTTGTTAAACAACAACAAAGAAATAAAACTAATTACTTTAATCTGATTTTATTTTATTTAAATTTAATTGAATAAATGGATAAGTAAGCTATGTAGCAATGAGCCAGCTATATATAACAAGGAACCGTCAACTGTTGGAAAAGAAAGGTTCTCAATTGGCAACCTCGTACCGGTTAACGAAGTATGGCGGCCCTCACTAGATGGAGCGACGACCTGGTAAGACATGCAGAATGTCGATAGATACGGATTGCTCAGGTTTGTGCTTTGTGGCATTCTTTGGGGGAGGCCTATGTTCAGGCTTGTGAATTGTTGTAATAGTAAAGATGAAGATAATGATATATTAAAATCATGTTTAAGCTTTGTTAACGGAAAATATGCGTTTTCGATTATTAACTTTCCATTTGCTAGCTGTTGCAATGGTCATATATGGTTATAGATATTTAAGTTGATTAATATGTACCTACTATTAGATATTCACAACAACATTTTCAAAAATATGAAATAATAAACTCCCTTCTGTCTGCCAATCAAGTATTTTTACGTATTCATACATAAATTATTCACGTCTAACAAATGAACTTTTCCGTTACCCATTTTTTGCCATATATTGACTACATAGGCTCCTTCTTGTGATTTTTTTCTTTGTAAGTTAATTAATTAATAAGTATGAATAAAATTTAAATGTCTGTCTGTATTATGTAAATAAAGCCTTTAATTGAACTAAGGGGGTTTTTAAAACCCCTTAGTCTTAGTCTCAGTTCGTTAGTTCGTCTTATGATACGAATAATTTTAATTTTTTTCTGTCTGTCCGGGGTAATTTTCGGATTAGCTGAAGCAATTGACAAACAGATAGAGAGTAAATCAGGAGTTTTCTAGGTTATATTTTATCTGGAATCCATGACTTTTTTAAATGAATGTTTTTCGTGATTATTTTAAACTTAAACAACACCATATTAATGGACCCTACCCAAGCGAACCCTGAAGTTCTGGTACATCAGTTAGAAAGGTATAGCTAGTACACGGTTCAAGGGCGCTTAATATTTAATAGTGCTATGTACTACTCCTCACATTATTACAAACAAGGCTATCAATATATGTTACATAGTAACAGCCTCGTTGGTAATCATGAGGTGACACTAATTATGAGGTAGACTAACGGGTCGAAAACTTAAAAAATAGTTGTTGAGTTTTTCTGCCTAGAAATATTCAGTAGCAGTCCGGAGTCAAGAAGTTGGTGGTGTTTCACTCCCGTGCCTCTGAAAGATCGTGTCGGAATGCCATCCTATCAGACTATATGACATTATGGCCAACCTCCGTTGAAATTGAGCTCAATGACCGAAATACGGTCTTGAGATAGAGGTCTTCTTTAAAAAAATAATAGCGCTTTACTTTTTAAAAGCTTGCAAAATTTAATAATAATACATTCCTTTCATCTGGATGTGTTGCAGTCTAACACTGTGCTATTTCAAGAAATTTTTGTCACGGAATCCACATAGTTTAACTTTTTCTAGTGGTTTTCCCCGACCAACGTGACTTAAAGACCTACGGACAAGAACCTACTCCTATTTAAAATAACACATTAGTCCACTTTCTAGTGTAATTCCCCCGATATTGCACATATCTATAGGGACAGCCGCTTCTATCAAAAATCTAAATGATCTCGACTCAGGTCTAAGACTAAGGTTTAAGTGTTCAAAAATCTTAGAACTTAGTAACTCAAGGGTGTGCCGATCCTGTTCCTTGACGAAAGAATTCTGCACATCATGATTCCAGAACACTAATTCACAAACGTTACATTCATCTGAGAAACTCCGTTATTAGCCCAGAAGTAGAAGCTCACAGCTAAGCAAATCCTTCAATTCATTGAAGATTAATTAAAGCTATTTCTGTGCTAAGATCTTTCTGTGTCGCAGTTATACTGGTCTTATTATACCGGTAATGATGAAAATGTCGTCATCGTGTTTTGGTCGTCAGAGCCTTTTCGGTAAGGAAACAGGGTGTGATTAACATTTAAAGAAAAATTCGCGCGTTTCACCTTCATTACTCATTATGTAGAGGTATTATAATTTATGTGGTTAAACTTAATTAAGTATAATATAAATCAGCTAATAGCATCATTAGTAGTAACGGTGGTTTATAATTAAATATTAATTTTCATGATTTCCTTACAAACACGTACACAGTAAAACTTTAGTAATGGTTCATATTTATTTGGCTTTATAATAATATTTTACCGTCTGTTTTAGTTCTCTTTTTTAGAAAAATTTATTTAATGGTAATAACAAATAAGTATAAAAGCCCCAATGAAACATTGTATGAATAAGTAACTGTTTTTATTGTTCAATCCTCCTTTGTCTTTGTGATAAAGGTAAAAAAGAATCTTTTTAGCAAATATTTTACTACTATTTTATATTTAACAAACAGATTTCTACCGGTACAAACATTTAAATATGGTCTTAGTTTCTGAGCAAGAAACGGACGAGCCCCTTGTCATCAGCAGCAATAATTCAATTCTAAAATAAGATAATATAAAATAGGAGAAAGCACACACATAAAATTACTTATTTACCGTTACGGACGTTAAAGCGCACTGCTGAACATAGGCCGCCCTCATAGGTTTACTCATAAGTCATACGTTTCACTAGGAGTTTTCCTCCACGTACGACCTCTGTGTGGAATAGTTTACCTCTGGCGATATTTCCGGACCGATACGACTAAGAGATCTTCAAGAAAAACACTTACTCCTTTCTAAAAGGCAGGCAATGCACCTGCAATTCTTCTGGTGTTGCAGTTATTCTTGCGCGGCGGAAGTTACTTACCATCGGGTGAGCCGTAAGCTCGTTTGCTCACTCTCCTATAAAAAATCTGTGAAATACTGTACCACTAACAACTATAGCCACGCTTGGCAAGTGTAATTAGGTTTTTAATTTTAGTCGTAATTAGGAAGAAGATGCACGCCTTGCAATACATAACGCAGTGTTGGTACCGACTTTGTTATATGGCAGCGAAACCTGGGTAGGCCAGAAGAAGCATAAAAGCAAGTTGAATGCAGTGGAGATGCGATCTCTTCGTAAAATGTGTGGCGTTACCATAGCCGACCGAAAGCGAAACGAAGAGATTCGCAATATGGCAGGATTGAAAGATGACCTTATCACAAAAATCGATAGGGGCGTACTCCAAAGGTTTGGGCACGTTGAGCGAATGATTGAAGACCGTATATTAAAAGGTGTCGAGGTAGACCGAGACTAACTTTCGAAGACCATGTGAGCAAATTGCTCGAAGAGGGGAGGGTCAAGAGTACTCGGATATCTAGACGTGCATGTATGAAGAAGTTAATGAATCTGAAAGAAGCGAAAGAGGTATGTAAGGATCGTGGTTTTTACGTGGTAGAGCCATGCTGCAATTATATTAGTAGTATAGTTGTAGCACGAATGGGTCGGCTCGGCCGGGGAAGGACCACGCTCTCACAGAATACCAGCGTCAAATAGTAGCTTATTGCTGCTGTATTTCGTATGGTGAGTGTAGAGAACCGGAGACCCTTTTTACTGGAAATGAGGCATTCCATCTCAGTCCTCACGGGTGACAACGCATCTGCATTTTGATTTGTAATGGAAGATAGATGTAGATGTCTATGGGCCGCAGCAACCACTTACCATCAGGTGGACTGTGTGCTCGTTTGTCACCCTATTCTATAAAAAAAAAATCGTGACACTTGGCGATCTGTTCTCTCTGGCTACTCCGTTAGGGATTGTGCGTGAAGATAAGTAAAGTAAAGTAAAGTAAAGGAAGAAGAATCCCCTCCTGATTATTCTCCCTCAGTCACCTGTAATGACACCTACGAGAAGATTTGGGCTAGTGGATATTCTTACACCCCCACTTCACGTTGCATTTATCTACTTGCAAAAAATATAGTGAAGGACGATAGCAACTTCACCTTCGTCTCAGTTAGGCAAACAAATTCAATAAAGGCTATCAATGATCTATTGTTAACCTATTATCAGGGATTTAAGCGAATCCTTTTTCTTATCTTCCGTCAACACAGCGACAAGCGAGGGACCTTTAAAGCTAGAGATTATTCAGAGACTTTTTATGAATTTATTTATATTCCATCGCGCTGTGATTTTATTTTAATTAGCTTCTGCTTTTTATTAAAAACATCCTTCGTTTACTGCTACAAACATTGCCTTCTAGTATCTTTTCTATCTTCTTCTTCATAGTACGGTATATATATACGTTTTAAAACGTCGTCTCACAGATCGGCGAGCACTGGCCGGGGCGGCCGCGTGATAATTTTAATTTCCTACTTTAAGTTCGTATCCTGTTTTACAAAATGCTTAAAACCTAATATATTGGACAAAAATGTGCGGTGTATACATATTAAAACGTTGTTTCAAAGATCGGCGAGCACTGGCCGGGGCGGCCGCGTGTTAATTTTAATTTTCTACTTTAAGTTCCTATCCTGTTTCACATAATACTTAAAACCTAATATATTGGACAAAAATGTACGGTATATACATTTTAAAATGTCGTTTCAAAGATCGGCGAGCACTGGCCGGGGCGGCCGCGTGATAATTTTAATTTTCTACTTTAAGTTCGTATCCTGTTTCACATAATGCTTAAAACCTAATATTGGACAAAAATGTTACTGGATAAGGGTATTCTTTGGGTAGTAATACACTTTTTAAACCATAGTTTAAATCCGATATTACGAAGAAACTACGTTCAGTGATGAGACGAGAAGAAAATATATAGAAGAAAATATAACGCCATTTACCGGGATTCTCACACGATTTCTATTGAGTTCCATTTTAACAACAGCTTATTGAAAGTATTTCTATTGACAATGATATCAAAAACAGGCGCAACCAATCACATTTACCTTACCTAACTATGCAGCTTAAAATTTAGTTTCATTTAAATTAATTGCTTTTGTTACTCTCAGTTGGTAATGCTTATTTCTATTGTTATTATACTCGCATAATTACTTAAACTTTGCAGTAAAACATTTCTTCGAGAAAATTAGGTAAGAGAACGTTATCAAAGGACTATCTAACATATACACATATTTACAAATATATATAATAAGGGCTCTTTTTCAGAAGTCTATTTTTATAGGATAGGGTGACAAACGAGCACACAGTCCACCTGATGGTAAGTGGATGCAGTAGCCCATAAAAATCTATATTCATCCTCAAATACAAATCAAAGTGCAGATGCGTTGTCACACGTGAGGACTTAGATGGAATGCCTCGTTTCCAGTAAAAAGGGTCTCCGGTTCTCTACACTCACCATACGAAACACAGCAGCATTAAGCTACTATTTTACGCTGCTATTCTACGAGAGTTTAGGTAGCAAGTCTAGGTAGCAATGTTCCATTACAAATTAAGGGCTAAGTCAGTGCGTTTTGCAGTCTTCGGTTACATCACAATCATAAATTATCATTAGGTGATATGGAACTATTTAATTTCTATTCAGCTTTTTCTTATTTCAATCCTTAAAAGTATCGACGCAGGTTATTCGTCGTAGGGCCAAGCTGCAACTACATAATGATTGTAGCACAAATGGGTCGGCTCGACCGGGGAAGGACGTCGGTCCTATGGAATACCAAAGTAAAATAGCAGTTTAATGCTGCTGTGTTTTGTATTAGTTGTGGATAAATGTACATGTTTATGAACCGCAGCGTCCGCTTGCTATCGGGTGGCCTGTGTGCTCAATTGCCGCCCTCGTTTAGTTGTCATACTACACCAGTATAGGTTGATGTTCTTCATAGGTCCGTAAAATTTATTGTTATAATAATGATCTTGTGATTTCTTAAATTTACGCGAACACTACACATTGAATAAAACTATATTTACGGATTTTATCGCGTTTAATCAACTATTTTAACTTAGTTTTTGATTCCCAACTGACTGCTGGACTGGACCGAGATATTTGACGTCCCAATTTCATAGTTAGTCCGGCTACCTTCAGTTTTTGAATATCAATTTTTGGTCCGATCTACGCAAAATTATGACATTAGGACGTCAAACATCTCAGCCCCCCCCCCTCCCCTCGTGACCATGGTTGCTGTAAAGCACCCAAAACGTCAGGAATTATAAACTAAGTTAAAACAGTTGATTAAACGCGATAAAATCCGTAAATATAGTTTAATTCAATGATTTCTTCACGGCGAGCTGTAAAGGGGGAAGACAGCAGGGAATAATTGCTGACAGCTGAGTTAAACAATTTATAGTGACTGCAAGAAATTAAAAAAAAATCAACCAAACGAAGAAAAAAGGGTTTAAACGACTTATTGCTGCCGCCCTGTGCCTAAATGACGAAGAGGTAAACCGAAAGAGAAAACTGCAGATGGAACTGACGATATCTGTGAAAAATCCTCCCCTAAAACAAAACTAGATTATGTTTTACCTTTTGTCAATTTGCTACAATAACTGTATGTTTTAATAAATTAATTAAATCGATTTGTAAGGTTAAAGTAAGTAAAAACTTTTAGTAATTGTAGAAAGTACATAGTTTTATAAACAAGTTTTTACAATTAATTTATTTATTGAAAAAAAATAAAGAAAACGTAGCAATGGTACATATAGATTGTATTGTAAGATAATATTTTTTGTAGATCTTGGGAAAAACAAAGAAATACGATTGTATGGACTAGACGCCGCCCACATATCCCCTTGAGTTTTTAGCCAACATTCACGTACACATCCATAGGATCTAAAAGATTTCATTTATACAAAGCTTGGACTGAAATAAATTTATGTTACTGTATTCTAATATTTTTAAATAACTTCATTCTAGCAAACAACATATTCTTAGACAAAGGAGCATACAGTCCACCGGACGATAAGTGAATTCTGTAGCCTATATCTACATCTATCCTCTTTTAACAATCAAAATGGAAATAGATTGTTAACCCCGAGAATTAAGTTGAAATGCCTCGGTATGCGAAAACAATCTCCCGATCTCTACGCTCACCATATGAAAGAAGCTATCTCCAAGCTCCTATTTTACACTGGCGTTCTTTTAGGACGTAGAGCTTCTCTGGGTGAGCCAAGTTATACGTGCTGCAATCGTTATAAAGCTGCAACGTGGCTCTAGATTTAATATACTAACATCATTATTATCAGCATCATTACATTCTTTCAAATTCCACTAACAAACACAGGCCTTCAAGTAGATTACCTCGCAAGGGTAACCGCAGTTTTTATTTTTTACTTTAGCTGTTATCAAGAAGCCGCTGCTTTGCCTGGCTTGTTTCCCCTCTGTGGCCTCCTACATCACCCGTGGGAGGATATAGAATTATAGGTATTCTTACTCCGCAAGTACAAATCAAATATATGAGGTTGTAGATATTTTTAAATTGCCCTAAATAGTAAATATATTCTCAAGTTTTCATTACTTCGGAGCTAGCACGTATTATATAGTTTTTTGCGAACTTGATGGCATGTGTGCGTTCGGAGCCGTCTACGCAATATATATTTATTTGTTTATGAGTTCTCTACCATTTATAACTCTAATAGAATACATAAAAAGAATATGATAAAAGTAGCCGAATAGTCCAAATACTGAATAATAGCCGAATATTCGTTACAAGTCCACTACAGATACATATACCTCTGAGGATTAAAATGCAATGGCTCTCAATCTGTAATTATACTTATTTTCACTTTTTAAAAAAATATTACGAACACTAATTACAGTAATAATATTTCCTTTGAGTACACTTGCTAAACTCTAAATTTAATTATTAACTTTTAATCTAAGTAATGGTTCGCGACAGTAGTGGAATAGCGAATTCGAACCCGCGACGTTTTAATTTCGTGGCACCTTGCTTTGGTTGCTTAGACCCAAAAGTTATTTTAAATATAATTTTTTAACACTATTTAAGCTGGAATAAAGCTGATCACATACTTAACTGCCTGGAAGCAGATAAATACAAGATGGCAATATCTACCCAGACACACTTTTAGGCACAAGAAAACTCTTCAATTCTGATGGATTCTTACTTGTATTACGACAAATCAGCATCTTTTTATGTTTTGATATTTATTTACAAAAAAATAAACAGCTAAAAATAAAGTTTATCTATAATTTTCATTGTGAAAGCATCGTAACGGTAAAATTTCTCAGAAAATTGTATAAAAGCTTAATATCGTAGGCGGGCTTCGCTTTTTTCGGCAGGACAGTGAATGAAAGGGAGAAAATACAATATAAAGGTATACTTCATATATTAAGTCTTGACTTAACGTGAGATAAAATATTTCCTTTTTCTGTTGTCAGCATATTTTCTTATTATTTATCCGATGAATAGACGCTAGCTGAAACTTAATCGTAATACAAAAAAGTATAATATATATAAAGGGGGATGATCGCTCGCGTCCGTAGGCTTCGACCACCTAACCTTAGGCCCACCCTACACGTGTCCCCCGGGTGGTGCTAAACGAGCGACAAAGCCGAAAAAATAGACTCGGCTCCTCGCCGTATGGCAGCGGCGTAAAATCTACCACCACCCCTTGTTCGCACCATGACTCAGCAAATAAAAGAAATGGCCCTGAGTTCCCGGCGCCCCTTAAATGGGGCAGGGGTGCGAAGAATCTCCGGGAGAAAAACCGGCGACGAGGTTCGCCACCCGTCACGTTCTGTCTCCCGGAGGGGCGAAAAGTGGATTGCGGAAACCCGTCTGGCTACGCTGAATGTATGTGGAGGAATGAACGATAAGATGGATGAAGTATGCGAAATGATGAATGACAGAGGAATAGATGTGTTATGTGTGAATGAGACGAAACGAAAGGGAAAGGATGCCACTGCACATGGCACATATACCGCGTATTGGTCTGGTGTAGGCGAGACCGAACGGGCATGCCAGGGAGTCGGTCTCATCCTTTCAGAAAGAATGGGTCAATGTGTGAAAGAGTATGAATGTGTAAGCCCGAGACTGCTATGGTTACGAATGAAGGTGGGCTTAAAGAAGCTGTTCCTGCTAGGGGTGTACGCTCCAGACTTGTCTAAGCCCACTTACATCCGAGAGCAGTTTTGGGACATGGTAAGGATGGTGTTGACAAAATGTAAGGAAAATGAAAATATTATTATGTTAGGAGATTTTAATGGAAGGGTTGGGGTGAAGAGATCTGGTTATGAAAGGATATTGGGAACGTTTGGTGATGAAAGTATAAATGAGAATGGTGAAGACCTCCTCACCGTATGTGCGGAAAAGAATCTTTTTGTGACGAATACTTTTTTTCGTCATAAGAAGATTCACATGTATACATGGGAAAGAGGTGATGATAGAAGCATGATATATTTCGTAATTGTGGATGAAAGAATGAGGAGCGCAGTCGTAGATACAAGGGTTTACCGGGGGTCCAACGTAGGGACGGATCATTACTTGGTCTTATGTCGAATTAATGGTCTTTTCAAGCGTTGGCGGCATCGGACATCTGTGTCTACCACTGCGTTACAGCGTATAAGAATAGAGAAGTTACAAGATGAAGATGTGAAAGAGAAGTATAAATGTAGACTGAGAGAAAATATTAGATGTTTGAATGAGTTGTGTATGAATGATTTAGACTTGAATACTGTGTGGGGTAATATTAAGAAAGGTTTGGTGGATACCGCCACCGAAGTATGTGGTGTAAGTAAGAGAACAAATGAAAGGAAAAGTAATACGTTATGGTGGGATGATGAGGTACGGGTGGAAGTTGAATCAAAGAAGAAAGCATGGTTAGATTTACTAGCAACCAAAGCTGGTAATTCTTCTGGTATGAATGATGAGATTGAAAGAAAAAAGGCAGAATTTAGACGTCTAAATAAGAGAGTAAAAGAAGTTGTTGAAAGGAAAAAAAAGAAAGAACGGATGAGAATGATAGAAGGATATCTGATAATTTCCAGGCTAACATAAAATGTTCTGGAAACTCGTAAGAACTGCCAGGGGAAATACAAAACAGCCTATAATAAATGCTATAAGAGACGAGAATGGATGTATGCTGAATGATGAAGTTTCGAATTTAAAGAGATGGAAGTTATACTTTGAAAGCGTATTTATGAGTGAAGAGTCGTCCGAATTAAATGAACTAGAAATTCCGAAAGAAGTGGAAAGGGGTATGGAGATAAGTGTAGATGAAATAATGAAAGCAATGAAAAGCATGAAAGCAGGTAAGGCAGCTGGATATGATAGAGTATCACTCGAGATGCTAAGGGCTGGAGAGGGAGTGGTGGCAGGCCTGCTGTACACCTTGTTTAATTTATGTTGGGAATTAAAACGGGTACCGGATGACTGGTGTAAAGCAGTTATAGTACCAATATATAAAGGAAAAGGGTCACAGCAGGACTGCAAAAACTACCGCGGTATCAGCTTGCTTAGTATTGTGGGTAAACTGTATGCTAAGGTGTTAATTGAAAGAGTTATGAAAGAAACTGATGGAAAAATTTGGGATGTGCAAGCGGGTTTTAGAAAGGGAATGGGGTGTACAGATCAAGTCTTTTCCATGCGCATGATTGCGGAGAAGTTTTTGGCTAAAAACCAGAAAGTTTTTTGTGCATTCATGGACTTGGAAAAGGCTTATGACAGAGTGGACAGGAATGTGTTATGGCAAACACTGAACTCATATGGGTTGAGCGATGGTTTGATACAGGCATTAAGGTCTCTTTATAGGGACTCTAGTGCTTGTGTCAGGATCAATGGGGTCTACTCGGACTGGTTTGGCATCCAAAAAGGTGTCAGACGGGGCTGTGTAGCTTCCCCTTGGCTGTTCAACCTATTTATGGACCGTTGTTTGAAAACTTTGAAAGATGAAGAATGTGGGTTAAGAATGGGCGAGTTAACCGTCAAATGCCTTTTGTATGCCGATGATCAAGTCATATATGCGTCATTGGCGGCTGAGTTTCGAATGATGGTTACATTAATGAACTGGGAATTAAAAGAAAGGGGAATGAAAGTGAACGCATGTAAGACGAAAGTGATGGTTTTTGAAAGAGAAGAAAGCAAAACGGTATGTGAAATAAGAATAGAAGGAGAGCTAATTCAGCAAGTGGATGAGTTTGTGTATTTGGGATGTGTATTTAGCAGGGATGGTAGATATGATAGGGATATAGAACGACGAGTAAATGCAAGGAATAGAGTGAATGGGGCACTACACTCTATTATGAAGAACCAGAATGTGTCAAAACAGGCACGTATGGTAATTCATAATGCTGTGTTAGCCCCTACTTTATTGTATGGTAGTGAAAGCTGGGTGTGGCAGAAGAAGCACAAAAGTAGAGTAAATGCTGTAGAAATGCGGTCTTTAAGGAATATGCTAGGGTTGAATCTGAATGACAGGGTGAGAAATTGCGTGATAAGAGATAAATGTGGTATGCAAGATGATGTTATGACCAGGATTATGAAAGGAATGCTTCGGTGGTTTGGTCATGTGGAAAGAATGGATGAGGAAAGAGTGACAAAGCAAATTTATATGGCAGATGTGAACGGCCGAGTCGGGAAGGGACGCCCTAGGAAAAAGTTTATCGACCAAATTGGTGATATTTTGAAAATGGACCACGTTAGAAGTACCCTTAACCGACGAGCATGTATGCGTAGATATATGGATGTAAAAGAGGCGAAAGAGGTATGTCAGGATCGTGCCAAATGGAAGTCCGTAGTCTCTGTCTACCCCTCTGGGTGACAGGCGTGAGTGTTTATGTATTATTTATGTGTACAAAAAAGTGATTATCGTCAATCTTGTCTTGAAACTACACAAGTATAAGTCCTCTATAATAGTATACTCGTATAAAATTTACGACAGCAAAAAGAAAACTTAAAACTAAAACTATTCTTGCCTACTATACTACACGATATAATTGGCGAAAACGCTAGCTGCGTTTTCTAGCTGAATTTCTAAATTTATATTGTGCAAGAAAAGCACTCTCTTTGGTCTCCTGGTATCCTCGTATGCCTTTTTCACGTATTTATTTATTACAGTCTAGCAAAGTCAACCTCTGAACAAAGGCCTCCCCATAGGCCTTATAAGGGGATATTTGCCATTGTTGCCACGCTTGCCAGGTTGGTTGACAGTAACAGTAGTATATTTTATTTTTATTATGAGTATTACGCTGCTGTCCGTTCTTTGGTTTGTTTCGCCTCTCACGCCTGTCATCCGAAGGAGTAGGCAGTGACTACGAACTTCCATTTGGCACGATCCTAACACACCTTTCTCGTCTCTTTTACAACTTTACTCAACGCATACACGCACGTCGGTTAAGGGTACTCTTAATCTTGCCCATCTTTAATACATCGCCAACTTAGGCGATAATCTTTAATCTAGGGCGTCCATTTTAAAGCTGTACTCACTGATTTGGAAAAACATCTCTTCTAGAAGAAGCAGCATAAACTCACTGAGACTTTTCGGTTATTTTTAATATAAGTCCGCCTAAATATCTTATTAATCCACTAAATTATGTTTGCTAGCAGATACTTTCTTGGAGAGTATACCTCACCACCAACATATTCTTGGTTGCCCGCACGGTGGGGTTCTTTTGTGAAATGTGGTCACTAATGAACTTATCAACAAATTAAACGCTAACCATTTCTACACAGTCTGTTATGCAGATGATCTGACAATACTGGTCTCTGGTAAGACCGCAAGCATTGTGTGCGACCTGTTCCAAGCGGCTCTCCGTAATGTGGAGAGATGGTGCATGGAATAGGACCTAACCGTTAATCCGAAAAAAAAAAACGGTTATAGTAATGTTCACACAAAAACGAATGCTGAATAACTATCATCTACCAAGTCTTTTCAGCACAAAACTCCTGATTTCCTCCGAGGTAAAATACCTAAGTCTTACCTCGGACAGTAAACTTAACTGGAACAAAAACGTAGAAAACAAAATCAGCAAAGCTAGTTTAACTTTCTGGCAATGCAGAAACATGATTGGCAAACGATGGGGTTTGACGCCAAAAATTGTATTGTGGCTGTATAAAACTGTAATTCGGCCCATGATCACATACGGCTCTCTGGTATGGTGGACCAAAACAAATGATACCACCACTATACGAAAGTTTCAGCGTTACCAGAGATTGGCTTGTGTGGCTGCCACGGGCTGCATAAGTACTACTCCAACAGCAGCTTTTGAGGCTATACTGGAGCTAACACCGCTTCATCTACATATACAATAAGAAGGAACTTTAGCTGCTATTAGACTCCAAACCCTAAATCTTTTAAGTAAGAGTAGAGTCCCCCGTACAGATATAATCGATATAATTTACTCAAAAAATCATATCTTACAAGCCAAGTATAATAGGATCCCAATAAAATTTGTATTCGATAAGAAGTACAGGATACAATTGAAGGAAACTGAACATCTGGAAGGATTGGGTCCAAGAGAGCTCAAAGTTTTCACGGAAAACTAAGTCAAATGGAACTTGACTTAGTTTTCCGTTCTAAGACAAATGAAGGTGTAGGGTCTGGGGCTTTCTCTGAAGACCTAATATCCGCATATGCACACCACTGGGTATCCAAAACACAGTCTTCCAGGCTGAATGCATGGGTATCATCCAAGCGGCCATAGCAATAGATGCTAGGAAGGTGAAAGACTTCTCCATCAGAATACTGACCGACAGTGTAGCGGTACTACAAGCTCTGAGTTGCAATGTGATGAACTCGGGACTGATATACGAGTGCCATCAACGATTGAATGAGGTGTGTAAGCACAACAATGTGACTCTGTAATGGATCAAGGGATACGGTGGATCTATAGGCAATGATGCAGCAGATGAACTGGCCAGAAGGGGATCGGCCCTGGCAACTATAGGGCCGGAACCAATAATACCAATCCCTTTGCCTACGTTCGTTCACTGGTACGTAGATACTTCAATAATTTACACGCTCTGCTTTGGAAAAATTTAGTAGACTGTAGACAAGTTAGGGAGGACCTACGTGAAATAAACAGTCGTCTAACCAAGGTATTAATGAGACTAAACAAGTCACAGATCAGGATAGTAACAAGTGCTATCACAGGACATGGCTATTTTAACAAACATTTGTTCATCATAAGTGTTACTGATAGCCCTCTGTGCAGGGCATGCATGTGAGAGGAAGAAACGGCGGCTCACGTGTTGCTGACATGTCCAGAAGTCGCTTCATACAGGGCTAAACATCTCGGCACGCCGGGATCGCTCCCCGAAGTTGCTTGCAACATCAAGGGACTGCTAAGCTTCTTCGGGGAGATATCGTGGCTCGAATAACCACATTATTCCTGCCCACACGCAAAACACGCGCTTAGACGTGGGGTTGCGGAAAACAGCCCGTCGTAAACTAACTACCTCTTCACAAATGCACTTAGAAAGACTGTTAATGAGATTTTTTTACAGATTAAGTGTGACCAACGAGCATACAGTTCACCTGAATATGAGTGGATGCAGTAGCCCATTGACTTCTACATCTTTTCCCGATTGTCAATCAAATTCTGAATGTTTTGTCAGCCCTGAGGACTAAGACGGGATTTTTCGTTTACAGTAAAAAGGGTCTCCGATTCCCTTCACTCACCAAACGAACACAGTAGTAGCATTAGGGCCGATCCTCATTATAATGCCATTCACAGTTCGTTCTCGGTCCGATCACGGACTGAAAACATATTGTTACGAGCTTGAGGTTCGTGACAATAAAAATTGCCGATAAAATTACCCAAATTAACACTTTAATTTACTTTACACAAACTAAAGTTAAAAACACTAATAATTAAAAACACTAATTCACCTAATTCCGCTCCGAAGCTTCGCTTTGTCGCCGAGTTCAACTCTGTCTCGATCGCATCTTGCGCCACCTATTTATTTAAATTAGCAAAATATCCGGAATGTTCAAGTAAACACGCGTAAGGTACCGAGAGCTCGAGTATAGATTTTCTAGAAACTTAGTTCTTCGGGTGGCGCTGTCGGTCGAGAGATCGGTGATGTCATTCTCTGCAAAGCTCCCCTCGCTCTCGTTCCTGACACTAGATGGCGCTAGTTGACTTATTCATACAACACTGCCCCTCCTAAGACATGCTCGTCCCGAGCATTATCGGTCCCATAATAACGCGCCAAGCGATCCACATGGACGATCTTAGGAGTCCCTCTTGCGCCTTTCTGTATCCGGTAGGTCACATCGTTGATCCTGGTTACAATCCGGTACGGGCCGTCCCATTTAGCTTGAAGCTTAGGAGATTTCCCTTTGCTGCGGACTGGATTGTGCAACCACACTAATGAACCTTCGTTGAACCCTTTATTGTTCATTTTGCGGTCGTACCGGGTTTTCATTTTCTCAGACATTTGCTGGCCCGATTGTCTGACGTGCTCATAAATGTCATTCATTTTGTTCCGCAAGTCATTTGCATAATCGGTTATACTGCGTGGGGCATCAGGTGGTGTCCCGGTGATCAGGTCCGCAGGCAGCCGTAATTCTCTTCCAAAGTTTGCGAAAGCTGGTTTCACTGCTGCACTTTCGTGAACAGAACTTCGATATGACAACAAAAACGGTTGTATGTGCTTGTCCCAATCTCGTTGCCGATTGTCTACAACTTTTGCTAGGTACCTCTCCAATGTCTGATTAAATCGTTCCAACATTCCATCAGATTGCGGGTGATAAGAAGTCGTTCTTGTTTTATGAGTACCCATAATTCGGCAAGTTTCCTGGAATATTTGAGACTCAAAATTCCTTCCTTGATCGCTGTGAATCTCTAAAGGTACTCCAAAACGACAGAAGACTTCATGAACTAGTTTATCTGCAACTGTTGAAGGTTCTTGATTTGGAATGGCGAAGACTTCTGGCCACTTAGTGAAGTAATCCATCACAACCATGAAATACTTGTTACCGCTTTCACTCTCCGGAAACGGCCCCGCCACGTCAATGGCTATTCTCTCCCATGGTGCACCCACATTGTACAACTTCAATGCACCTCTACTACGAGTCTGAGGTCCCTTTACAGCCGCACAACTTGTACATTTGCGACACCAGTCCTCGACATCGTTTCGACAGTGGACCCAGTAAAACCGTTCTCGGATCTTCAGTAGGGTTCGTTTAACTCCCAGATGGCCTCCTGAACAATCATTATGGTACAGCTGTAGAACATCCGGTACTTTAGCTTTAGGGACAACCATTTGCAAATGACAGCTGTCTCCCCGAACGTTTTCCCATTTACGACACAGAACTCCATCCTGAAGCAGCAAGCTGTCCCACTTGGCCCAATAGCTTTTAGTGGTCGAACTCATCGCTGAGACGTCACCCCACTTGGGCTTGGGAGCACTGGCCTTTATCCATTCCAGAATCGGCTTGATGTCCGGATCTTCCTGCTGTGCATGTAGTAAGCTGTCCTTCCACTCGTTGCTGAGGTGGTCTGCCTTGAGCATCCTCACGGATACCACTTCCTTACTCTCTTGCCTAGTACAATGTTTGCAATCTTCAGGACAAGGTCTTCTTGACAATGCATCTGCGTTGCCATGAGATTTCCCGCTGCAGTGCCTGATAGTAAAGTCGTATTCCTGCTGCTGCTGGGCGGTGCTGTTAGCCGCACTTCCTTTCTGAGACCGTTCACCTTCCCTTCCTAGGGTGTGCTTAGGGCAGCTGGACCAAAGATGGCCCCTTTCCCCACAGCCATAGCACCTAGGGCTGTATCCTTTATTGTGGTCTCGAACCGTAACTGCTGCAACCTCCCTAGCGTGAGGTGAACGATGATCCTGTCGCCGCCAGGCAGTGCCGTTAGCTGCACTACCCTCCTGATATCGTTCACTTTCCCTTTCTGCGGTTCGCTTAGGGCAGCTGGACCGAAGGTGGCCCTTTTCCCCACAGCCATAGCACCTTGGGCTGTATCCTTGGTTGCGGTCGCGAACTGCAGCTGCTGCAACCTCCCTGACGCAATGGGAACGATGATCCTGCCTCAAGGCTTCCACCTCCAGTGCATGGGCCAAGGCGTTCTTAAGCGTCTCGTGGTGCCCGAGCCTCACAGCAGCTCTGACTTCCAGGTCGCGGATGCCGTCGATGAATGTCTGCACCAGGTTCCCTTCAATGAGCGCAGGTACAGACTGGTATGCTTTTCGAACCATCTTCTCCACCTCAAGGGCCCACTGCTGCAGGTTTTAGCTGCGCGCGAAAGACGTGTTCCAGGTGAGCGTCACCATATCTCGCCTCCAATGCCTCAAGGAGCTGCTCGTAGGTCACTTTCTTACCGAGAGCTTCCAACACGGTTAAGGCTTGGTCGCGCAGGCCTAAGGTGAGTGCAGTCATGGCCTGGCTTTTATTCCAGCCGTTTGCCTCCATGACGGCCTCGAACTGGATTTTGTAGGCCGACCAGGAAGAAGTCCCGTCGAACGGCGGCACTTTGAATCCACGTAGCGAAGGTGTTGTAGCTACTACGGGAGCTGTTGTTCCATCCCCAAGTTTGAGGTCGTCCAGCGTTTTCTTCACGTCAGCCATGACGTTGTCAACCCGATTGTTTACTTGGTCGATTCGGGTTTCGGCCTCCGACAGGCGGCTGTCATGTTGAGCAACCTTATCCTTCACCTCTCGTATCTCTTTTCCGAAGATAGCGTGAAGGTCCTTCATGAGGAGCATCTGCTCTTCCTTATCGCGTTGGAGTTGCTCTTCTAAACGACGGGCCTGTTCCTCCTGCCGGCGGGCCTGTTCCTCCTGCCGGCGGGCCTGTTCCTCCTGCCGGCGGGCCTGTTCCTCCTGCCGGCGGGCCTGTTCCTCCTGTCGGCGGGCCTGTTCCTCCTGTCCGCCCCGCAGCTGCTCTTCCAATCGCCGGGCCTGTTCCTGCAGCATCCCCATCAGAGCACCTAAATCAGGTGCCACAGACGTAGAAGCTGCTGACGGACCGGCTTCCGTGGCCGGCGGCTGGCCCTCAGACATCTGCGGCGTTGCACCACCAAATCTCCTCTGGTCCGTCTCCTGCTGGCGTTGACTTCGGGTACGGACACCCTCCGTTTCCTCCTTAGGTAAAATCGGCATTATTTTATCCCACTTCTGACACCAATTATTACGAGCTTGAGGTTCGTGACAATAAAAATTGCCGATAAAATTACCTAAATTAACACTTTAATTTACTTTACACAAACTAAAGTTAAAAACACTAATAATTAAAAACACTAATTCACCTAATTCCGCTCCGAAGCTTCGCTTTGTCGCCGAGTTCAACTCTGTCTCGATCGCATCTTGCGCCACCTATTTATTTAAATTAGCAAAATATCCGGAATGTTCAAGTAAACACGCGTAAGGTACCGAGAGCTCGAGTATAGATTTTCTAGAAACTTAGTTCTTCGGGTGGCGCTGTCGGTCGAGAGATCGGTGATGTCATTCTCTGCAAAGCTCCCCTCGCTCTCGTTCCTGACACTAGATGGCGCTAGTTGACTTATTCACACAACAATATTATCAAGTAAGAAACATGTGTGTGCATTCATACTATACGGTAACAGTCAAGTTTTGGTCGAATCCCGTTCTATTATAATAAATTAGACCGAGATCGGACCGAGAACGAACTGTGAACGGCAAATGAGGATCGGCCCTTAAACTGCTATTTAACGCTGGTATTCTGTGAGAGCGTGTCCCTTCACCAGTTGAGCCAACCCACTCATGCTACAATTATATAGCTGGATTCACCACGCATGCTTGGCTTGGCTTAGGCACGTAATAATGATGATGAGATATAATATTTTTATTGTACAATTTTTACGAAACAGCAACCATATTAAGCACACGTTCATCCGTGTGATCACGGCGTAAAATAATCAATCGCCTCATTTTAACTTGCATTCGTCGTACGAAACGACATTGGAAAATGCCGGAAACATTTAATAGCTTACGGACAGATGGTTGTAAAATATTTAAGCTATCAATGGGCAGCAGTATCAAGATGTCTGTTATTGCGATTTTCGAAGATGTGATCTCCAATGCTAGAGCAAAAATCATATGGCTTTTGCAAAGCTAAAACCGTGCAGCTTACAATTTTCGACTGCATCACCACTTAACATCAGGTGGGATAGTTGAACACTGGCTTAGAATAGTTACAAAACAAGCCACGTCATGCCTGCCGAGCGTGATGATTAAGGCATATTCCACCCATATTGTGGAGGGTCCAATTGCCACAGTAGATCTATTAGAAGTGGATGAATAACTAGTAGAAACATGTAACTTACCGATAAGTAAATATATAGACGACAGCGCTAACACGCTTCGATTTTGATTTATCTGTATTTGATACGTCACAAAATAATAACTTTTTTATTAATTAAACTTTCAAAAAGTTATATCTTACAATCAAGTGAGACTATGCAGAATCTTATTATATTTGAACTATTTATAAAACAACGCTATTTTTAATTATTATTTAAGGTTATTTACACATTTATGATAATAGAAGACACAATCACAAGACAAGCGCTATTACAGTTAATTAACTTTCCAAGCTCAAAATTTTTATCAAATTTCATAGATACATTTATTTTGCTAGGAAGTTAAATCTAACGGCTATTTACATACAGAATTAAAACATTACATTACAACTATAAACTCATTGAATACGTCTTCGAAAATACCAAAAGAAAACTTTACACTTCGTGCATACGCTGATGTGCGACTCGCACGGACGCCGCGAGCTTACTGAAAGATGTGAGAAAAAAGCACCGAAAGTTTTGTGCTTTTAGGCGGAATTTTATATTGCTCGCTAAACAATGATTACAGTGAGGCATTATTTTGTACTTTAGATCTTTTTTGGAGTTGTAGTTTGTTAATATATAAACACCTGATGCGTGACACCTGTTATCTCCGAAGGCAGTAGTAACAAGTAAAGAGTGTACAAAGAGCAGCAAGCCACGTTTAGTCAGTGACTATAAATGGAAAATAGTAACAAATTGATAGATATCTATCTACATATCTCAATTCAATTATCCTCTAAGTCACCTTTTACGACATGCTGAGCAAATAAAACGGTCGGCACATTTGGGCAATATGGCATAATCCTAATAAAATAATAATATTAATATAAGAAAATAATATTATATATAAGAACCGGAGTAGCCCAAAAGATCAGGAAGCTGAAGTTGCAATATGCTGAAGGAGCCATATATCTCGAGGAACTGAGAGTCAACTGAGAAGAATGGTCCTCGAGTGCTATCCTAGTACCTGCACCTGCATCCATTGCTATTCCTTGGGTAGGCCTATATGCAGAATACAGGCCTCCCCAAGGAATTTGTGAGAAACTGTAATGATGATGTTGATGAATTCTAAAGCCATTTCGATCCGTAATTGTCATATCTTTTATCTTTTATTCTTTAACAGCCCATAAAAATTTATTGCATGACGCACAAATTACGCTCTTAAAACCATGTCGTTAGTTGCAAACGATTTTAAATGGCACACGTGAGCGGATGTTTTTACGATAGGCTTAGCATGGGTTTTAGCTTGGTATTTGCGTTATTTGAAATGTAACACCATCCGTCTTTCTTTGTTTTTTTAAATTTAAAACAATATTTTTTAAAGTTAAGATATATATATATGTATATATATATATATATATATATATATATATATATATATATATATATATATATATATATATATATATATATATATATATATATATATATATATATATATATATATATATATATATATATATATATATATATATATATATAAGATTTTTTATAGAATATGGGTGACAAACGAGCACACAGTCTACCTGTTGGTAAATGGATGCTGTAGCCCATAGACATCTTCATTTATCGTCGATTGAGAATTAAAACGCAGATATTGTCACTCCTGAGGACTAAGATGGAATGCATCGTTTCCCGTAAAAATGGGTCTCCAGATCTCTACAATCAATATGCGAAACACAGCAGTATTAAGCTGCTATTTTACGCCGGTATTCTGTGAGAGCGTGGTCCTTCCCCGGTCGAGCCGACCCATTCATGCTACAAAGATAATATACGCTGAAGGATGTTCGTAATTATATAAAAATATCTGCTGTATCGTGGAGGCTTAACAAACATATATTGTTATTTATTCATAATAGCCTATAAAATTTCACTGCTGAACATAGGCCCCTCTTAAAGATAGCCTCATCCAGAGGATTTTGCCACAGTTGCCACGCCTGGGAACAATCAAGAAGATGCTGTTGTCCATTCTTATGTTTCAGTTCCCCTCTGTCGCCACTTACGACACCCACGGGATGATTTCAAGTAGTGTATATTACACTATACATACACGGCCACCACACGGTTGCAAACATATATTGTACAAGGATAAACATGTATACTTCGAGCAATATTGCTATATGTTATTTTAAGTATACTTGTTCCGCGCGGGATTAGTACCGCGGCCTGCAACGTAGCGCCCAAATGCATAGCCATTGCGCGACCATGATCAATAATAGTAGTGCCAAGGTCACTGAGATAATAGTGCAATATATAAGTCTATAATATAAAAATAAAGGTAACAAAAATTAAAATAATCTCAGAGCAAAGTTCAAAAAAGTTGTTGGCAATACATTTTCATTGCAAAGCGGAATCGTGCTTTCAGAGTAAATGGTCGAAAACCCTTTCTTTTTTAATAGTTCGTTTATGCATCATGTAGCACTCGACGGAAAAAAGGCTTTGTGTTTTGTGTAGAACGAGTTTTAGCACAATTTTATTGCATTTTAGTTTTTTTAGCGTATATGATGCGTTAACTCTGGTACTGTAATTTCCAATAAGATGAATATAACTTTGCTACCGGCTTTTTTTAACCTATGACTTAGAGACCTTCAAACAAATAATTTTTACGTGGTAGAGTTACGTTATGGTTAAATTGTGGTCGTAGCACGAATGAGTTTTAATAAAGGATCACGTCTCACAGAATAATAGGCAAATTTTTTACAAGCTTATTTAATATATGGTGGCTTGTAATTAGCAATTCTTATGACCATTTTGTAAGATTTCTAATAAATTAGCCTGTAAATGTTCCTAAGATAAATAAATAAAATTGAAGCGATAAATGACCTTACAGTACACATGATGTACGTGGTGTTAAAGCCCATGGACACGTACAACCATCTCTAAACAAAAACGGCTACAGATGAGTTGTCACTTCTGAGGTCTAAGATGGAATATCTCACAGTCTGTAATTATACTGACTCTTTATAACCCTTAGACCGAAAGACAGCATTACACTAACGCCTATCAAGACATAATCCTCGGCAGAAAAGAAGTTCTATCACATATTATAAAGCAGTATAATGCGTTTGTAATGCAGTTTACTGATAGTTTTTTACCGTCTGGAAAAATTAAGATGTAACCGGTGAACGGATTAGAGGCATATCTATGGCACCGATATTTTAATTTTTTTTTTAATTTTACATTATTATATTATGAAGTTGATCTATCAATAAATAGTAATAATTCGGTACGTGTTATTTTAATTTCGATAGTTTTTAATTTATTTATTTATTTAGTTAAAAATTTTGTTTTTATTTTTTTACGACCGAAAGTTTATTTCAATTAAGTAGTATTTATTAATAGATCAATTTCATAATACGTTACTATTAAATAAAATAAAAATTGTATTCTATTTCGTTCACCCGTTACATACTATTTTTTTCAATCGGTAAAAAGTCACCCAGTATATGCATTTAAAAATGATCTCTAATTTGTATGAAACAGGGACAGTAGAGAGCCGTCCACTCTTTTTACTAGTTTCAGACCAATTTCTTGAACAACAATAAAATAATATAACTAATAACTTTAATATGACTTTATTTTATTTAAATTGAATAAACGGATAAGGTAGCTAATGTGGCAGTGGGTCGGCTATATAGGTCAATAAATCCTCAACCGAAGGGGAAGAAACGTTCTCAAGTGGCAACCGCGTACTGGTTAAGTATGCCGACAATCACAAGAAGGAACGACGAAATGGTAAGACATGCAGGAAGTCGATTGATTCGGATTGCTCAGGTCCGTTCTTTGTGGCATGTGTTGGGGGAGGCCTTTGTCCAGCAGTGGACTTGTGAAGGTTTGTAGAGATGATGATGATGATGATAGATTAAAAATTAAAATCATGTTTAATCTTTGGTAACAGAAAACATTCGTTTTTGATTATTACTATACTTCTCATTTGCTAGCTGTAGTAATGATGTTATATTTTATGCATATTTAAGTTGCTTAAAAATCCCATTACGTAATCACAGCCACATTTCCCAAAATATGAAATATGAAACTCCTTCTTACCTGTCAATCAAGTATTCTTTCATCCATAAATTATTCACGCCTAACAGACGAACTTTTCCGTTACTCATTTTTTACCATATATAAAAACTATATAGAATCCTTCTTTTGATTTCAATTTCTTTTAAAGAAGGTATACTACATTTTTTGCTTTGTAAATTAATATAAACATATAAATAAAATTGAAGTTTCCGTCTGCATTAAATAAATAAAGCATTTTATTGAGCTAAGAGGGTTATTTTCATGCCAATAAGATCATCACATCATGAATAATTTTACTTATTTCTGTCCGAGATAATTTAAAAAATAGCTGAAACGTTTCACAAACAGATAGAAAGTATAACTCGCAGCAAGAAAATCTAGCGGTGACCGTTATTGTGCATAATTGGCAATATTACTCATTATTGCGTCTTATTGGCTGTGCGTATTATTCGCATGCGATGATTGGCTCTTTTGGTAATTTTTCTAATATTGCACATATCTATAGGGATGTTCACATCTATAAAAAATCGAAATGCTCTCGACCTAGGTCCTTTGGGGTTATACTATACTTTGGGATGATCCATCTTGCATACCCATCTTTAGGCTAAGTAACTCAAGGATGTGCTGAACCCATCCCCGACGAAAGAATTACGCACATCCTGATTGCGAACCATTAATGCGCAAACGTAACACTCATCTGGGTAAATACGTACTTAGCCCAGTAGAAGTGGAAATGCCCACAGCTAAGCAAATCCTTCAATTCATTGAAGATAAATTATAGCCATAGCAGTGATCACAATTGATCTTTCCGTGTCGCAGCTGTTCTGGTCTTATAACACCTGCATAGCTTGCAAGAAAAAAAAGAATTGCTCTGGAAACGATAATGATGAAAATGTCGTCCTCGTGTGTGAGGTGCAGAAAAATACGCGCGTTTCTCCTTCAATACTATGTATAATACTGTACATAATATTATGTACAGGTATTAAAATTTATATAGTTAAATTAAATTAGGTATAAAACAAATTTGAAACAAAATTGAAGCGACAGTAGCCTAATGACAGGGCGCGGACCGCTAACTCAAAAAGGTCGTGGGTTTGAATCCGCCATTCGACTACTGTCGTGAACCACTCGTAACACAAGCAATTTAAGCTTACCACGAGTGGTTAAGAGGAATATTAGTAAAGTTTATAGCATTGTTAATATTCTTTTTTAAAAAATCAGCACTAGTACTAACAGTAGTTTTTAGTAAAATATAAATTTCCAAACTTGGAATTGAACAATACATAATAGAACGCGAGTAACCCGGGTTCGATCCCCGCCGGCACCAATGATATTGTTAATTGCAATTTTAAGTGCTAATTTGCCACGTGCTCGGCAGTGAAGGAAAACATCGTGAGGAAACCCGCATGTCTGAGGAATAAGAAAAAAAAGTATTTTCGAAGACATGTGAAGTTCGTCAACACGCATTGGGGCAGCGCGGCGGACACTACCTTGCCCTAAACCCTCTGAGAAATGAGGGGAGGCCTGTGCCCAGCAGTGGGACGTATATAGGCTGTAACTTTAACTAACTTTAATTGAACAACGAATGACTAAAAAACAAAGAGTCCGGATTGAATTGTCTTAAAAGATTAACTCACAAACACGTTCACAGTAAAACTTTGGTAATGTTTTATTTTTATTTGGTTTTATCGTAATATTATACCGCTTGTTTTAATTATCTTTTTTATAAAAAATGTACCAATTGATAATAAAAAATAAGTATAAAAGCCCCAATGAAGCATTGTATATATAAATAACTTTTGTATTTTTTTATAACTTTTTTATTGTTCAATCCTCTTTTGTCTTTGTGATAAAGGTAAAAAGGTATGTTTTTAGCAAATATTTTTTGCTATTTAATATTTAACAAACCGATTTCTGCCGTTACAAACATCCAAAAATGGCCTAGGTATCTGAGCAAGAAACGGACGTGCCATCTTGTTGTCAACGACAATAATTCAATTCTAAAATTAGATAATATAAAATAGGAGAAAGCGCACTTACTGTCACAGCGTACTGCCGAACATAAGCCACCCTCATAGATTTACTCACAACACTGGCAATCATGGCAACGGTTGGCAAGCGTGGCAAGTTTCTTTTAAATTTTAGTCGTAATTATAAAGACGATTCCCCTTCTGATTGTTCTTCCTCTATCACCTCTTCCGACACCTACGAGATGATATGGACAAGTGGGTATTCTTACATCGACACTACGTGGTGCACGTATCTACTCGTATTCGCAAAGAAATAAAGCGAAATACGATTGCAATTTCACCTTCGTCTCAGTTAGGTTAACAAATACAATTGAGGTTATCAATTATCTTTTGTAAACCTGTTATCAGAGATTTATGCGAACCCTTTTTCTTATCTTCCGTCAACACAGCGACAAGCGAGAGAGCTTTATAGCTAGAGATTATTCAGATTTTCTATGAATTTTTTTATTTTCCACCGCGCTGTGATTTTATTTCAATTAGCTTCTACTTTTTATTTAAAACATCCTTTGTTTACAGATGAGAATACTGCTTTCTTTTAGTACGGTGTATAGGTTTCAAAACGTCGTTTTAAAGATCGGCGAGCACTGGCCGGGGCGGCCGCATGATAATTTTAATTTTCTACTTTAAGTTCGTATCCTGTTTGGCATATTGCTTGAAACCTCCGATCATATAAACAACAGGAGATATGCTCAGTAGTTGAAAATGTATCGGAACCCGGTGTCTCCAGTTGGCCCCTACCACGCGCGAACTACTACATATGCACAGCAATAGATACACAATCGCGCACACACTCGCATTTTATAAATCAAAACATACTACACAACCAATTATAAACCTTATCTCATCATACGCAGCGTGCATTTACCATGCACCGTACAAAACTTATTCACACAAAAACATCTGTCGCTATCATTCACTCACAAAAGCCGGCAGCGGCTGCTTCACGAAACTATCGTGTGAGTGAGAGTATCAGTAAAACACTTATCCATTGCGCTATTAGACCAGCTGATTCACAGGTCGATTTGTACTAAGCAAGCAATGGTTTTTGTTCCTAAAGAAAACATTTGATTTGGTTTTTCATCGTGTTTCTAGTACCACGAAGTAATGTTTTAATAAATTGAATAAGAAAAACATTAATATTTTAGTACTTACGTGTGAAATGAGATGCCATCTTTCATTTAATTTACAATACAGCTGTTATTTTTGCAAACAATCACTGAACAACGCGGCATTTTGTCAAAAATCAGGAGCAGTGAAGACGTCACAAGTTGACATTCGACTAATTACCGAAACTGGCATCAGGCCGCTTTGCGGTCAGATGCGTTCGCAAGTGCCACGCCTCCTTGCCATATCTCCTGTTGTTTATATGATCTGAGCTTGAAACCCTATATTGAAAAAAAATGTTTAACATATTTTTTATTTGCATTATTTTACTACTAAGCTACTGGCTAATGGTATTCTTTAGATAGTAATACACTTTTTTAGCCATAGTTTAAATCCGATCTTATAAATAAAAAAACTACGTTTTATGATGAGACAGGAAGATACTAAAATATAACGTTGGGATTCTCATACGATTTCTATTGAGTTCCGTTTTACAGCTTATTGAATGTATTTCTATTGACAAAGATGTCAAATACAGGCGCAATCAAACACATAAACCGCATCCACAACTTTGCAGCTTAAAATTTAGTTACATTAAAACTTACTGATTTTATTACTGTCAGTTGCTATTGCTTATTTCTATTGTTATTATATAATAACTTTAAATTTGCATTTAAAAATTTATTCGAGCAATTAAGGCAAGAGAACGTTTTGATAGGACTATCATACATACAAGCATACACATACTTACAAATGTGTAAATATAATTAAGATACATTGTCTGGAGTCATTCTAGGTAGGTAGCTATGTTGCATTTCGAATTAAAGGGCTAAGCAAGTGCGTTTTGCAATCTTCGGCTGCATTACCATCATCAATTACCATTAAGTTATGTGGAAGTTTTTATGTTCTATTCGGCCCTTTCTTATTTTAATTCTTAGATGTATCAACGCGGGTTATTCGTGGTAGAGGCATGCTGCAGCTATATTATGGTTGTAGCACAAATGGGTTAGCTCGATCAGGAAAGGATCACGCTTTTACAGAATACTAGAGTAAAATCACTGCTAAATGCTGTTGTGTTGTATATTAATTGGGAATAAATATCGTTGTCTATCTCCCGCAGTGTCCGCTTGCCATCTGGTGGCCTGTGTGCTCGTTTGTCGCCCCAGTTCTGTTGCCACACTACACCAGTCTAGGTTTATGTCCTTCACAGGTCCGTAAAAAATATCGTAAAAATAATGGTTTATTTTATTTATATGAACACAATACATTGAATAAAACTATTTTTACATTGATTTTTTTAATTTATTTGCTATTGTATTGTACCTTCTGTGTGCTAAATATCGGGAATTTGTTTGTGGACGGACTTAAAAGATATGTTCACCTCACTAGCCAACTCTCTCAGACTCATACGTCGATTTTCGAGCACTAGCTTCTTGATTTTGTCGATGTTTTCTTTGATCGTAGCGGTTGAAGGTCTACCAGAACGAGGCAAATCTACTACTACTTCTTGGCCTTCTTTAAAAGCCTTATACCATTCATAAGCCCTTGTTTTCGATATACACGATTCGCCGGAGGTATTTCGCAACATTTTTAGTGATTCACCACATGAAATATCATTCGAAACACAAAATTTAAGGCACACTATTTGTTTAACAATATTTTCCATTGTAAAAATCGCCGAGAACTTAAAACTATGACCAATAAAAAGTGTAGTTTAAAACAAATTAAATGACAGATCCCGCTCAAACTTTGCGCGCTAAATCAATACAACGCTACCAACATGCAGTAAAAAAATTAGAACGACCTCTTTTACGCGGGTCTTTTTATTGACATATTCCCGATACTTTTTACACAGAGTAGTATATGTTTTACAAGGCTTACACAATAGTTATATCATGTATATATAAAAATGCTATTACTGTATGCTGCATTCATTTTAATTTATTCGAAATAACCCGTACAACCTTTATACTGTTATAAAGTTTTGTTAATATTTAAAAAGCACAATTTCAGGAACGTTAAATCTCGATTACATGAAAACAAAATTTGGTTAAAAAGTAAAATCAGTTGCGAATACGTAATAAGATGTACATTTCCATCAGTTACGGTGGTTGCTCAAAAGTAAAAAGCCCGCTGTACTTCACAGTAAGCGAGTAAGCCGAGTTTGATCCCCGTCGGCACTGATTTACTTTGTGTTTGAAAGGAAAACATTGTGAGGAATACAGTATAACTGTGAAATTAAAAAAGTATCCGAAGGCATGTGAAGTCCGCCAACATGCTTTGGGGTAGCGCGGCGGCCGCTTTCTTGACCTAAAACCCTCTCCAAAACGAGAGGAGGTCTGTGTCCAGCAGTAGGACGTATATAAGCTGTAACTCTACTTCTGTATCCGTTGCAAGTAAATTTTCAATTTTTTTCATCGTTTATAAGTATATTATGTCTGGTTATAGCTCATCTAGTGGGAGGTTGACTAGACAAGGCTTAACAAAAATTGTTATTAGCTACATACTTGGTCCATGGTCAATTCATCTTAAAGAGAACTATTTTTACATTGATTTTGACTACGTCTAATAAATATCATCAATACAGATACTTCCACGCAGGGAAACTCCGAGCATAGCCGAGCAAAACGGATAAGAGTCAAGGCGATAAACTGAAAGAGATAAAACTGCAGATCAAACTGACTTTATCTGCGAAAAATCCTCCTCTAAAACTAAAGTAAACTTTTTTGCACGCCTCATAAGCGAAGGGTAGAGGTTGTGCTCTACTCTCACCTAATGGGAATCCAGTAATTTTCTAAAGCTCGATGTGTCTTTATTTTTTTACTATTGCACTTCTAGAATAATTAAAATACACATATATCGAGAAAAATCACTCGTTTTCATGTTTGTATTATTTTTAAAAGTAATTTCCCGTATTTAGTGTAAAAAAGAACTCATTGAAAAAAAATTCGAGGTTGTCCGGATGTCTGTATATGTGGAGGGTGTCCGGATGTCTGTATGGCGCAAGATTACGGTTATTTTCGTTAGAATTTATGTATCAAAATAATGAATAATTAATTGTTTTTTATTAGATTTAGAATCTCAACGCACAGGTTCCTTTTAAAAATCACTGAGTAATTTGGTATCGTTTAATTGTAATTTATGGAAATGTAAAAAAACAACTGGTACCTTTCTACAAAAAAATATTCTCAGAGATCTCTCCTTTAGTCTCAAATATGGAAAAAGAGATATATTTCTTTTTATACAATCAAATGAGATCATGAGGCGTGCACTTTTGGATTTTCCAATCTTTTTTACCTATTATTAGTTTGCTATAATATGTGTATGTCTTACTAAGTTTACAAAATCGATTTATAGGGTATTTGTTAAAGTAGGTAAAAACTTTTAAATTTTTTTAGAATTTACCTAGTTTTATAAACAATTTTAATAAATAATTAATTTATGGAAAGTACATAAGAAACATAGGAGGGGTAGATATGGTTTGTATTGTAAGGAAATATTTGCATATCTACGTATATCTAAGGAAAAACAGAGAAATAGGATTGTATGGATTAAACGCCATCCAGATAACCATTTGAGCTTTCAGCCAACATTCAAGTACACATCCATAGAATCCAAAAAGATTTCTTGTAAACAAAGCTTGGACTGAAGAAACTTTATATTATTGTATTTTATTATTCCTTAAATGACTTCGTTTTATCAAACAAATTATTTTAGGCATAGGAGCACACAGTCCACCGGACGGTGAGTGAATGTTGTTGCCTATAGACACCCACATCTATCCTTTTTTAACCATCAAAATGGAAATCAGTTGTAAACCCTGAGAACTAAGCTGAAATGCCTCGGTATCTGTAAAAAGGGTCCCCCATTATCTACGCTCACCATATGAAACGAGCTAGCTCCAGCCTCCTGTTTTGCACTGTTATTCTTTAAGGGCGTGGTGATTCTCCGGGGGAGCCAACTTATACGTGCAACCGGTATAATGCTGCAACGTGGCTCTACGTTGAATATATTAATATCATTATCATCATCATCATCATTACATTCTTTTAAATTTCACTGCCGAATACAGGCCTTCGCGTACATTAACTCACAAGGGTAACCACAGTTCATATTTTTTACTTTTAGCTGTTATCAAAAAGACGCTGCTGCACATTTGCTGGCTTTTTTTTCCTCTGTTACCTCCCGTGACACCCATGGGAAGATATAGAATAATAGATATTCTGAAACTGCTACTACAAAGCAAATATATAAGTAGTAGATATTTTTAAACCACCCCTAAGTAGAAAACATATTCTCAAGTTTTGATTACTTCAAAACGTTCTAGCGTACTTAATGATATGGGTGTGTCCGTAGCCTTCTATGCAATATCTATGCAATTAACAGTAGACTGACTTTGGAATGGCCCTTGGGCCACGCTAAAGCTGCGTATATTGATGTAATATGGCACATAGCGCATCATTATGCATGAACAGGTGACCGTCTCGTTGAAAACATTAATATGTTGATCATTCTAAATAATGTCTAGGCTATTAACTAAAAAGCTAATTAAGGTTGTTTGTTGATTTGTTGTTCATTTATTTTAATTGCGTCCTAAGTGCGAGTGTGACATATATATGTGTATCAAATCCTTTTGGCTGAAGCTATTTACGCGTATTAGATTTTAAAATAATCCGCAGTCTTTTTAGAACATTCACATAATAATAATAATATACTCCAGACCGAATTTCAATTATGGCGGCTTGTCTCAACGGAGACAGGACAGAATTACAACGACCTGTTTATACCCTGTATTTGTAAGCCTTTGTGCTGCACTGCCTCTTAATAATGTTGACTTGGCCTTAAGGTTCACTGAGTATTGCATTGGAGCAGTTCGGCCACTTCAGTCTGTTTCCATCTTCAAACCTTCTCGGTTGTCTACGGACCTAAATTAAATTCTAATCAATATCTAATGTATAATTCATTTAAATCGCAATTAAATTTCAGTGTTTAAAATAATTCCATTTTTTTAAAAAACCAATTAGCCCGTCTCCATATAACAGCCCCAAGGAATGCGCAAGCAAAAGTGCACTCTCTATTCCCTCACCCTCATTGTCTGATGGGATGGCCTGCTGACAAAGGACTACGGCTCTACGTGTTTTCAGACTTCGGGCTGTTGTTTTTTCACGGAAAACCTCAATTACAGATTTTTTGCCTGAACCGGTATGATCACTACACCAACGAGGCAGTCAAAACATCCACACATTATAAATACTTATCCTCTCGTCAGTCCAAAACCTTATAAAGGTCGCTATTAAAAAAGTACGCGTCTGTCCACAACCTTTAGAAGGTTGCTATTTACTTATAAACTTCAAGGTTGGACAGACACGCCACAGCGGGTATTTTGGCCGGGACAGTTGAGATTTTTTTATTATGTTAAAGAAACAAAAACGAAGTCGTTTACATCCGCAGCTAACTACAAACAAGACTACAGATTAAAACTGCAACGAATAGTATATTCGGCCACTCGGGGAATACTGAAAATCCTGTGGCTAGCGGAATAGCCGAATATTAGGCAAAAGTAGGTATTCGGCCCTGAAGGAAGTAGTGTTTATTCAGAGCTTCTTACCTCTGAGGGTGGAATTATCTACGAGAGTAAAAGGAGTAAACTACTGAAAATGTAGAAAAAATAGCCTTTCATGCACCATTTTTACGTGGTAGAGCCAAGCTGCAGCTACATTATGGTTGTAGCACCGATGGGTCGGCTCGACCGGGGAAGGACCACGCTCTCACGGAATACCAGCGTCAAATAGCTGCTTAATCCTGCTGTGTTTTGTATTATGAATGTAGAGATCCGGAGACCCTTTTTTACTGGAAACGAGTCATTCAATCTTAGCCCTCAGGGGTGACCATGCATCTGAGTTTTTATTCTTAATCGAGGATAAATGTAGATGTCTACGGGCCACAGCATCCGCTTACTATTAGATAGACTCTGTGAAAGTTTGTCACCCTTATTCTATATAAAAAAAAACATTGTCTTCCAACTCTAAATTTCAATTACGATAATTCAAGTGCATAGAAATTTATTGATGACTATTTTAATAATTACGAGGAAAATACAATATTATAAAATAAAAATATAACTTGATACGAAAATATTAATTTATTTTACAAATAATGTCGTTAATATAAAATCAACAAATATTTTCAGTTTAACCTATTATCTCACTAAAAAATAAACATTTTGCTTAAATATTCGGTATACAGCGTCTAAATACCGAAAAATAGCGGAATATTTGTTGCAAGTCTACTACAGATATATTATTACCCCTGAGGATTAAAATGGAATGGCCCTCGGTCTGCAATTATACTTCTTTTACTTAAAAAAATTACTACGAATGTTATTATGTTATTGGTATTTCCTTTAACTACTCTGAGTAAGCTCTAAATTTAATTATAAGGAGTGTTTCACGACAGTAGTCGAATAATTTTAAGTTCGCGGCACCTTGCTTTTGTTGTTTAGAACCAAAAGTTATATTAAATAAAATTTCTTTACACTCTTTAAGCTAGAATATAGCTGACTACATATTTTACTACCTGGCGGCACATAAATACAAAATAGCGATATCTTTCCAGACGGACTCTTAGGCACAAAAGAACTCTACAATTCTATTGAATTCTTCCTTCCAACTGTTACGAAAAATCAGCATCCTTTTATGATTTATTATTTACTTACGAAAAATAAATAGATAAAAATAAAGCTGTAACTACACTAACCTACCTATGTAACTAGTACACTTAGTATAGTACCTATATAACTGAATTGTAGTCAGTGACGATCGGGCCGGCACTGTTGTTACACGCGAATAAAATGTAATTAAACGCTATCTTTTACAAGGACTTATTTCATTTCTCGACACACTACACAGACATTAGTTAAAGTGGTGACCCCGACGTGACTCAGTGCTGTGCTCTCCTATGCCTGTGTAGTTATAACGTCAAAAATGACGTCCAGGGAAGAGAAACCGGAAGCGGAGATATCTCAAATAACGGTTTCGTCGAGAATCCCGGAATTTTGGGAAGATCAGCCGCGCACGTGGTTCATACAGGCCGAATCCGTACTATACAACCAGAAGCTCTCGGATGCTGCTAAATACCATCTGGTTATTGCAAAGCTGGGGAAGAATGTCGTACAGCAAGTCACGGATATCCTAGTGAATCCTCCAGCTGAGGGAAAGTACGACCTGCTGAAGTCAACGTTGCTCACTATCTTCGAGGAGTCCGAAACGCGCCAAATCACTAAACTCATTGGCGAGATGGACCTCGGAGACCAGCGCCCATCCCAACTGCTGCGTAAAATGAAGGACCTGGCCAGGGATCGATTTAAGGATGAAACTCTGAGCGTTTTATGGCAGAACCACCTACCAGCCGCAGTTCGTGCCGTACTGGTGGTTACCGGTACCAAAGACCTCAAAACGCTAGCTTCTGTAGCAGACCAGGTTATGGAAACAATGCGACCCATCAGCGTGGCAGGGGTAGAAGCGACTTCGTCAGATAACGCTTCCATCATTGCTGAAATAGCGAAGATTAACAAGCGACTGGATAAAATGGCCATGAGCAAATCGCGGTCCCAATCACGCGGACGTGACAGGATCCGAGCCCGTTCGCAGACTCAAGGTCGCCGCAGCCGTACTCCTGGACGCGCTGCTGCTCGGGACAAATGGCTGTGTTTCTACCATTATCGCTTCAAGGCTAGGGCGCAGAAATGTGTTCAGCCGTGCGCTTGGAAACCGGAAGAGACGGTAAACTAGATGCCATGCAGCTGGAGAAGGCGAGTAGTCGCATGGGCATCTCTAATCATCGCCTCAGCATAAGAGATAAGTCCAGCAACCTTATTTTCCTAATTGATACCGGTGCCAATATATCTGTTTTACCGCGAAATAAAGTGAATGTTAAATCGTGTGGTAATGGTTGTTCTGAATATATTTTATATGCAGCAAATGGCAGCAAAATAAACACTTACGGTGTTAAAACTTTAAGTTTAGATTTAGGGTTGCGCAGAGTGTATCAGTGGACATTTGTTATCGCGGACGTGCGTCAGCCAATTTTAGGTGCAGATTTTTTAGCGCATTATAAGTTGTTGGTCGACGTAGCGTCTCGCAAACTAATTGACGAGGTAACAAATTTTAATGTTTTAGCTCCTATTGTTTTCTGTCAAGAACAGTCAGTCCAGACCATAGATAAGTGTCATCCTTTTTATGATTTGTTAGCACAATATCCTGATATCACCAAGCCGGTTTCATTTAAAGAACCACCCAGACATTCGGTATACCACCATATAGAGACTAATGGCCCACCGGTGCACGCTAAAGTAAGACCGTTACCGCCGCATCGATACTCAAAGGTTAAGGAAGAGTTTAGGCTTATGCAACAGTTGGGGATTTGCAGGCCGTCGAAAAGTGCGTGGGCAAGCCCTCTACATGTTGTGCCTAAAAAAGACGGCCAAATACGACCATGTGGCGACTATAGGGCTCTTAACGCGATAACCAAGCCCGATAGGTACCCTATACCGCGATTGCATGATTTTACATATCTATTGGAAGGTAAAAAAATATTCTCACGAATTGATATTAATCGCGCGTATCATGTTATAATGGTCAATCCTAACGATGTAGAGAAGACCGCCATTATAACACCTTTTGGTCTATTCGAATTCCCACGCATGACGTTCGGTTTGCGCAATGGAGCACAAACTTTTCAGCGGTTTATGAATCACACTGTTTTTGATGGCCTAAATTTCCTTTATACTTATATCGACGACGTTATAATTGCAAGCACGGATATGACGTCACATAGAGAGCATCTTAAGATCGTGTTCGAGCGACTAAATAAATGCGGTTTGACTATCAACCTGAATAAATGCTTATTTGGAAAGTCTAAAATAGATTTTTTGGGTTTCGAGGTATCCGCGGAAGGGATTCGTCCTCTTAAAGATAGAGTTGATGCTATTTGTGCTTTTCCGAAACCAGTAACTATTGAAGAACTCAGGAGATTTTTGGGTATGGTCAACTTTTATCGTTTACATTTGCCCAATGCTGTAGAATATCAAATGGAGTTAAATAAGTTTTTAAAAAACTCTAAGAAAAAAGACAAAACTAAAATTAAATGGGATGATAAGTCAAATGAAGCATTTATTCAATGTAAAACTAAGTTGCAAAATGCCGCAAGCTTATCGTATCCGAAACCCGACACCCCGCTCGCACTTATGACGGACGCATCGGATTCAAGCGTGGGAGCGGTATTGCAACAGAAAGTAGGTAATGCATGGTCACCGCTAGGGTATTTTTCAAGAAAATTATCGCCTACTCAACAAAAATACAGCACTTACGATAAAGAACTTGTAGCTATTTATCTTGCAGTGAAATATTTTAGAAATATGGTTGAAGGTCAAGATTTAGTAATTTTTACGGACCATAAACCCTTAATTTTTGCGTTTTCAAAAATAAATAGTAAAGATGAGTTGCCTAGGCGCGTGAGACAACTACTTTTTATTAGCGAGTTCACTACGAACATTAAACACATTGAAGGTGATAAGAATGTAGTAGCGGACGCATTATCAAGGATAGAAACCGTAACTTCTTCGACCGTATTAGATTATGCAGCAGTCAGCAGTGCACAAAATAACGACGAGCAGCTAGTTAGTCTACGCAAATCTAATAAGTGGAATTTTAAACAGATATGTATTCCTGGCAGCGACTTACCCGTTTGGTGTGAAATGTCTACCAATCGAGCGAAGCCATATTTACCGGAACGATTTAGACGCTTAGCTTTCGACTCTGTTCATAGTCTTAGCCACCCCGGAATCCGTACCTCGCGTAAGCTAATGAGAGACAGATTTTTCTGGGTTAATATGAACAAGGACGTAGGTAAATGGGCCAAGTCATGCGTTGCATGTCAACGTGCTAAAGTTTATAGGCATAATACATCGGAACTAGGGAGCTTTCCTTTGGCTGAAAGATTTTCCAACATTCATGTCGATATAGTTGGCCCACTTAGTATTTCCTTACAAGACTATAGGTATCTGGTCACAATAATAGATCGACAGACCGGTTGGCCAGAGGCATTTCCAGTAAGAGATATATCTGCGGAAACCGTTTCTAAGGTAATTTTCGAGGGATGGATTTCGCGTTTTGGCTGCCCCGTTCAGCTTACCAGCGACCAAGGCAGACAATTTGAAAGCAATGTTTTTCAAAATTTAATGAAATATTTAGGTGTTTATAAAACCAGGACTACCCCGTACCACCCACAGAGCAATGGGCTGGTTGAGAGGTGGCATAGATCCCTTAAGGCCGCGCTTATAGCCAGGTTGGATTCTAAGACTTGGGTTGAGGAACTGCCTATAGTTTTGTTAGGCCTGCGAGCAGCTCCGCGTTCAGACACAGGCGTTAGTGCCGCCGAATTAACATACGGTCAGTCTCTAAGGCTGCCCGGAGATTTTTTTGGTGATAAATGTAATTCAAAAATTTTAAATCACAGCGAATATGTCGAACGTTTACGAAAAATGATAAGCGAGCTGAAACCTAAGCCTACGGCACATAAAGACTCTTGTACAGTATTTGTTCATAGCGATTTAAATAGCTGCACGCACGTTTTTGTTAGGAGTGACCTCATACGGAAATCATTACAACCTCCATACGAGGGGCCTTTCAAAATTTTGGAACGAAAAGGAAAAGTTTTCCTAATACAAATGCCCGGTAGAGATGTATTTATATCCGTAGATAGGCTTAAACCTGCTTATATTAGTGATAGCCAAAATATAAAAAACGTAGATAATAGTAGTGATAAGAAAATTTCTTTAAGAGATGGTAATATTAACATAAGCGGAGCGGATACAAGTGATCGCCCGCTCAGCTACACCACGCGTAGCGGCCGTATTTCAAAGAAGCCCGTACGTTTCAATTTATAATTTACATAAGTCTACTCAATAAATATTATTTAGCGTTAAATGGTGTTTGGCGATATCAGACGTACTGTTTCGTTTATCTAGCTTGTAAGTAGTGTTTAAGAGAATATGCCCTAACAATTTAAGCAGATTCAAAACTTGTATTATATAATTATTAATGAAATGAATTAAAATGTATAATGTAATATACCTATGTTTTAACGTTTATAATTGCAACTCGCTGTTATTGTTAAATGCATGTAAGTCGAGCGTTGATAGCTACTGACGCATCAAATGTAAATCTCAGTATTAAGACATATGATACCAAGTGTTTGTGCATTACGAGTGATAAGCAGTACGTTGTCACCCGGTTCTGCCTATACCTTATTGTTTGTATATCCAAATTTAATTGTATCTTAAAATAATTTTTTTGGGGGGGAGTGATGTAACTACACTAACCTACCTATGTAACTAGTACACTTAGTATAGTACCTATATAACTGAATTGTAGTCAGTGACGATCGGGCCGGCACTGTTGTTACACGCGAATAAAATGTAATTAAACGCTATCTTTTACAAGGACTTATTTCATTTCTCGACACACTACACAGACATTAGTTAAAAAGCTTATCTATAATTTTCATTGTAAAAGCTTCGTAATGGTGAAATTTCACAGAAAATTATATCTAAAAGCTTATTATCGTAGGCGGGCTTTGCTTTTTCAGCAGGACAATGAATGAAAGGGAGGAAATACAATAAAAAGGTATATTTCATCGATTTAGTCTTGACTTAACGTAAAATAAAATATTTTCATTTTGCCGTTGTTAGCATCTTTTCTTATCATTTATCAGGTGAATAGACGGTAGTCGAAACTTAACTATAACATAAAAAAGTGATTATCGCTCTCATCTCCTTTGAATACATATATCTACGCATACATGCTCGTTATTTAAGGGTATTCTTAATATGGCCCATCTTTAACTTTTTGTCAATATGGTCGATAATCTTTCGTTTAGGGCATCCATTCCCATGCTTTAATCACTGGTTTAGAAAAACAACTATTCTAGTTCTTATTTACAAACCAGTGTCACCGATACTTTTCGATTTAGCTTGCCCATAAGTGCGCCATACAAGTTGAGATTGAACTTATCCACTAAATAATATTTACTAGGAGATACTTTCTTGGAGAGTACCTTTCCACTAATTCACGTAAAAAGACTGTTAGTGCGAATTTTTTTAAGTGTGAACAACAAGCACACAATTTACCTGATTGTGAGTGGATATCTAAACACAGATATCTACATCTTTTCCTGTTTGTGAATCAAATTGTGAATGCTTTGTCACCCCTGAAAACCAAGATGTAATTGTTCGTTTCCAGTAAAAAGTCTCCGATTCTCTTCACTCACCTTACGAACACAGTAGTAGCATTAAGCTGCTATTTAATCACCACCACCTATCATAAGGTGGAATAGTTGAGCACTGGCTTAGTATATTTAAAAAACAAGCCACGCCTTCCATGTGTGACGACTAAGGCACGAACCACCCGTAGTGGGCGAGGTCCAATTTTAAACAGTAGACCTATTTATTAGAAGTAGATGAATAAAAAATAGAAACATGTAACTTACCGATAAGTAAATATATAGACAACTGCGCAAACTTTCACGCTTCGATTTTGGTTTATCTGTATTTAATATGTAACAAAATCATAACTTTTTTAGTATTAAACTTTCAAAAATTCATGTCTTAAAATCACGTAAGACTATGCAGAACCTTATATAATTTGAACAGTTTATAAAACAACGCTACTTTAATTTTTTTTAAAGCTTATTAAAACATAATTATATGATAAAAGAAGACACAATCACAAGACAAGCACTTTTAAACTTAATTAACTTTCGAAGCACAAAAGTTTTACCAAATTTCGTAGATACATTACTTTGCTAGTGAGTTAAATCTAACGGCTATTTATTTACAGAATTAAAACATTACATTAATAATATATTGTTTTAATTCTAATAACAATAAGCTCATTGAATACGCCCTCGAAATTCCTAAAGAAAACTTTGCACTTCGTGCATACACTGACGTGCGAGTCGCACGGACGCCGCGAGCTTACTGAAAGATGTGGAAAAACAACTCTGAAAGCTTTGTGCTTTTGGGCGGTATTTTATATTGCACACTAAATAATAATAAATAAAGGGGCAATATTTTGTAGTTTGAAGTTTTAGTTTGCTAATAGATAAATACACAGCGTGATACCTGTTATCCCCGAAGGGGTAGACAGTATGGAAAGAGCAGCAAGCTACTCGGACCACGTTTAGCTAATAAAAATGACTATAAATGGAAAATTGTAGTAAAGTGATGGATAGCTATCTACACAAATTCAGTGGAATTATGTTTTTAGTCGCCTTTTATGACATGCTGAACAAGTAAAACAGTCGGCAGATTTGGCCAATATGGCATAATACCAAAAATCCTATATAAGAGTAGCCTAAACCTATAGCAGAATAGCCCAAAAGATTAGTAAGCCGAAGTTTCTATATGCCAGTGCTATCCTAGTACCAAAAAAGAAGCATAGGGTGGTTTCTCACTAGATGAAATAACAACATACCAAGAATTTTACACGATTCTGAACCATTCATGGTGATTGCCATTCCTTGGGGAAGCCTATATTCTGCAGTGGACTTGTTTACAGCCTGTCTGTAATGATGATGATGATAATCCTCAAGCTAATATAAATATTCGATACGTAATTGTCACATATTTTATTTTTAATTCTTTAACGGCCCGTAAAAATTTACTTCTGGAGACACAAATTATGCGCCTAAAACCATTTCGTTAGTTGTAAACGTTTTAAATGCTAAAAGATTTTCTTTTGATAGGCTTATCACGCTTTTGGTTTGGTATTTGCGTTATTTGAAATGTAAAGCGCTCCGTCTTTCTTTGTTTTTTGAGCTTTTGAGTATATACGTGATAGAGCAATCCTGCAGTTATATTAGTTGTATAGTTGCAGCACGAATGGGTCGGCTCGACCAGGGAAGTATCTCGCTCTCACAGAATGCCAGCGTAAAATAGTAGCTTAATGCTGCTGTGTTTCGAATGCTGAGTGTAGAGAACCGGAGACCCTTTTTACTGGAAACGAGGCAATCCATCTCAGTCTTCACGGGTGACAACGCATCTTAATTTTGATTCTTAAACGAGGATAGATGTAGATATCTATGGGCCACAGCAACCACTTACCATCAGGTGGACTGTGTGCTCGTTTGTTACCCTATCCTATAAAAAAAATTGCTTTCTTGAATTAACCATACTAGGAATTATCTATATATTTCTATTATTTGATTATATATAAATGTCTGCTATTTTGTGGAGGCTTCAAATAAACATATATTCTCATTTATTCATAACAGCCTAAAAAATTCCACTGCTGAATATAAGCCGCTCCCAAAGATTGCCTCATTCCAAGGATTTGGCCACAGTTGCCACGCCTGGGAATGATCCCTCTGTCACCTCTATGAAACCCACGGGATGATTTGGGGTAGTGAATATTCTCACATTGCCACCACACGGTTACAAACGTACTCGTACATTGCATAAAGATAAGCATGTAGACTCAGAACAATATGGCTTTGTGTTATTTTAATCTTTAACAAACAGATTTCTACCGTTACAAACATTCAAAAATGGCCTTGGTTTCTGAGCAAGAAACGGACCGCCTTCTTGTCATCAACAAAATAATTCAATTCTAAAATTAGTTAATATAAAATAGGACATACTACTATTTCTTTACCGTTTCCGTTACAGCTTACAGTTTATTAAAGTCCACTACCGAACATAGGCCGCCTTCATAGATTTACTCATAAGTCTTATAACACTGGCATTTATGGCCTCGCTTGGTAAACGTGGCAACTTTTTTCTTAATTTTAGTCGTAATTTGGAAGACAATTCCCCTCCTGATTATTCTGCCTCTGTTACGTTTAACGACATTTACGAGGTGATATGAGCTAGTGGATGTTTTTACACCGCCACTACACGTTGCATTTACCTACTTGCAAAAATATATAGCGAAAGACCATAGCAACTTCACCGTCGTCTCAGTTAGTAAAAGGAATTCAATTAAGGCTATCAATTATCTATTGTAAACCTGTTATCAGAGATTTGTGCAAATCCCTTTTCTTATCTTCCGTGTATTCGTACGGTATTCGCTGAAGGTCATACAGGTTTACGCACCAACCTCGGCACGTCCCGATGAGGAGGGGGAGGAAATGTATGAGGATATTTCCAAAACCCACTACACGGTGTTGATGGGAGACTTCAACGCAAAACTAGGCACAAGAGAAAGCGGTGAGCTGAAGTTAGGGAAATTTGGAGTAGGGCAACGGAACCGAAGGGGCCAGCAGCTGGCCGACTTTATGGAGAAAGAGGGACTCTTTATGATGAACTCTTTCTTCCAGAAGCGGCCCCACAGGAAGTGGACCTGGTCGAGCCCCGACGGTTCGACAAAAAATGAGATTGACTTCATTATGAGGACCAGACGCCAACTGTTCAGTGATGTCTCAGTGACCGCAAGGGTGAAAACTGGCAGCGATCACCGAACGGTTAGAGGCACACTGAACCTAAACGTTAAGTTGGAGAGGTCTCGTCTAATGAAGTCAACGCTCCGTCCCCCTCGTGCTCTAATCCAGAATCCCGAAAACTTTTAGCTCGAGTTACAGAACCGCTTTCAGTGCCTACAAGATTGCAATGCAGTGAACGATATGAATGACAAGCTCGTGGAAACTGTCCATGCGGTCGGAGCTAAGTTCTGCAAGACCCGCCGCAAAAGAACACAAAAACTCTCCGATCACACTCTTAATGTCATGGCTGTTAGACGGGAGATGAGGCTGCAATCGTCAACAGATTTGACAGCATACAGGCAACTGAACAGACAGATCTCCAAATGCATGCGGCGAGACTTACGCAACTTTAATACTGCTCGTATTAAAGAAGCGATTGAGCGGAACCAGGGCTCCAAAGTCTTTGCCAGAGATCCGTCTGCCCGTAAGAGCCAACTGTCAAAGCCGAAGACTGAGTGTGGCAGCATCGTTTCCGGGACACCTGAGATTTTGAGTTAGATTGAGAGGTTCTATGGGCAGCTGTACACATCATCGTTGGAGCCACACACAAGTGTGAGTAACGATCCAAGAGCAAGTCTTATCCGACACTATTCCGATAATATCCCGGACGTCAGTCTAAGCGAGATTAGAATGGCTCTCCAGCCCCTTAAAAACGGCAGGGCCCCAGGCGAGGATGGAATTACAGCGGAGCTTCTGAAAGCGGGTGGAACACTGGTACTTGAAGTCCTTCAGAAGCTCTTCAATTCCGTCCTCCATGGTGGTACTACTCCAGAGGTGTGGAGCAGAAGTGCGGTGGTCTGTTCTTTAAGAAAGGCGACAACGCTGTCTTGAAGAACTACAGACCGATTTCCCTTCTGAGCCGCGTCTACGTGCTGTTTTCGAGAGTCATTACGAATCGTCTCGCACGCAAACTCGACGACTTCCAGCCTCCCGAACAAGCCGGTTTCCGAAAAGGCTTTAGTACCATGGACCACATACATACCCTGCGGCAGATTGCACAGAAGACTGAAGAGTACAATTTGCCACTTTGCCTGGCGTATGTGGACTATGAGAAAGCCTTTGATTCCGTCGAAATTTGGGCGGTGCTTCAGTCCCTTCAGCGGTGCCAAGTTGACTGTCGGTATATCGAAGTGCTGAAGTGTTTGTACAGTAGGGCTACGATGGCTATCCGAGTACAGAACCAGAGCTCGAAACCTATCCAACTGCAGAGAGGTGTAAGACAGGGTGACGTTATATCCCCGAAATTCTTCACCGCTGCTTTGGAAGACGTTTTCAAGCTACTGGACTAGAAAGGATACGGTATTAACATCAATGGCGAGTACATCACTCTCCTTCGATTTGCCGACGATATAGTCCTTATGGCAGAATCGCTGGAGGACTTAAGCACTATGCTCAATGACATCAATAGTGCCTCCCAACGGATAGGTCTTAAGATGAACATGGACAAAACAAAGATCATGTTTAATGTCCACGTCACACCTATACCGGTAGTTGTTGGGAGCACTATGCTCGAAGTTGTTGACGAGTACGTTTACCTGGGACAAATAGTCCGACTAGGTAAGTCCAACTTCGACCGAGAGGTCAATCGACGGATTGAACTCGGCTGGGCAGCGTTCGGGAAATTACGACATATCTTCTCGTCAGGTATACCTCAAACTCTAAAAACTAGATTGTACAACCAGTGCGTGTTGCCAGTGATGACTTACGGATCTGAGACGTGGTCCTTCACTGCTGGCCGTATGAGGACGCTCAAGGTCGCTCAGCGAGCTATGGAGAGGGCTATTCTCGGAGTTTCTCTGCGTGATAGACTCAGAAATGAGGATATCCGCAGTAAAACCAGAGTGACCGACATAGCCCAACGGATTAGTAAGCTGAAGTGGCAATGGGCCGGCCATATAGCTGGAAGAACCGATAACCGATGGGGAAGAAAGGTTCTCGAGTGGCAGCCTCGTTCCGGTAGGTGTAGTGTAGGGCGACCCCCCACTAGATGGAGTGACGACCTGGTAAGATATGCACGAAGTCGATGGATGCAGGTGGCTCAGGACCGTGCTTTGTGGCATTACTTGAGGGAGGCCTATGTTCAGCAGTGGACTTGTCAAGGGCTGTAATGATGATGATGATGATCTTCCGTCAACACAGTGACAAGCGAGGGATCTTTAAAGCTAGAGATTATTTTGACTTTTTATGAATTTATTTATTTTCCGCCGCGCTGTGGTTTTAATTTAATTAGCTTCTGCTTTTTATTTAAAACATCCTTCGTTTACTGCTAAAACATTGCCTTATTTTAATACGGTGCATTTGTTTTAAAACGTCGTCTCAAAGAACGGCGAGTACTGGCCGGGGCGCCCGCGTAATAATATTAATTTTCTAATTTAAGTTCGTATCCTGTTTCACATAATGCTTAAAACCTAATATTGAACAAAAATTTTAAACGTATAGTTTTAATGCATTATTTTACTACTAAGCTACTAGATAAGGGTATTCTTTGGGTAGTACTTTTTAAGCCGTAGTTTAAATCCGATATTTTGAATAAACTACATTTTGTGATGAGACGAGAAGAAACTGAAATATAACGGCATTAACTTAGATTCTCATACGATTTCTCTTGAGTTCCGTTTTACAGCTTATTGAATGTATTTTTACTGACAAAGATATCAAATGCAGGTGTAATCAAACATACAAACCACACCCAATTATGCAGCTTAAAATTGAGTAGGTAACATCAAGATTAACAAGTAAAACAGTCGGCAGATTTGGCCAATATGGCATAATTCCAAAAATCCTATATAAGAACCAGAGTAGCCCAAAAGATCACTAAGCTGAAGTTACTATACGCCAGACATATATCTCGAAGAACCGACAGCCAACGGGAAAGAACAGTTCTCTAGTGCTATCCTAGTACCAACAAAAGAAGCATAGGGTGGCCTCTCACTAGATGAAATGACAACATACCAAGAATTTTACACGGTTCTGAACCATTCGTGGTGATTGCCATTCCTTGGGGAAGCCTATATTCTGCAGTGGACTTGTTTACAGCCTGTCGGTAATGATGATGAAAATGTGGCAAGTTTTTTATTTTAATTTTAGTCGTAATTAGGAAGATGTTTCCGCTCCTGATTATTCCCCCTCTGTCACCTGTAACGACACCTACGAGGTGATATAAGCAAGTGGATAGTCTTACACCGCCACTACACGTTGCATTTATGTACTTCCAAAAAATATAGCGAAAGACAATAGCAACTTCACCTTCGTCTCAATTAGACAAACAAATTCAATAAAAGCTATCAATTATTTATTGTAAACCTGTTAGATATTTATGCAAATCCGTTTTCTTATCTTCCGTCAACACAGCGACAAGCGAGGGATCTTTAAAGCTAGACATTATTCAAAGACTTTTTTATGAATTTATTTATTTTCCACTGCGCTGTGATTTTATTTTAATTAGCTTCTCCTTTTTATTTAAAACATCCTTCGTTTACTGCTATAACATTGCCTTCTTTTAATACGATGTATGGGTTTTAAAACGTCGTCTCAAAGCAAAGCGAACACTGGTCGGGGCTGCCGCGTGATAATTAATTTTGAAATTTAATTTTCTACTTTAAGTTCGAATCCCGATTCACATAATGCTTAAAACCTAATATTGAACAAAAATGTTTAATATATAGTTTAAATGCATAACTTTGCTACTAAGCTACTGGATAAGGGTATTCTTTGGGTAGTAATATACTTTTTAAGCCATAGTTTACATGCGATATTTTGGATAAACTACGTTTAGTGATGAGACGAGAAGAAACTAAAATGTAACGTCATTTACTGGGATTCTCATATGATTTCTCTTGAATTCTGTTTTACAGCTTATTGATTATATTTTACTGACAAAGGTGTCAAATACAGGTGCAATAAAATTGAGTAGTGCAGCTTAAAATTGAGTAACATTAAGATTAATTGATTTTGTTACTGTCAGTTGCTATTGCTAATTTCTGTTGTTATTGTATAATAACTTAAACTTCACATTTAAAAATTTCTTCGAGAAATTTAGGTAAGAGAATGTTATAAAAGAAATATCAAACATATGCAGATATTCATAAATTTATATGATAAGGGCTCTTGTCCAAAGTCCATCTATGTAATAATGTCGCATTACAAATTAAAGGGCTAAGTCAGTGCGTTTGGCAATCTTCTTATATAGTACGTGAGGGTAATATGGTTGAGGTCATTTGGTTAATATAATCACTTTCTTATAACTCAAAAACTATAACTTTGCACAGATGTCTTTGTGATATGATAGCTCTTCATCGGTCAGTTTACTATTTGTAAAGGATCAAGAGGGCGATTCTTTATCGACGCCGTTTTAACAGCTGACATTAGAGTAAATATTCTAGGCGATTTCAGTATGGTGTAATGAGGTTAGTTTTTTTAAGTAGATTTTTCTAAATGTTCTTAATTATTGCCAAAGCTTGCTTGCTATTATTTTCTTAATATATTAGTTATATTGTGAGACTTTGTGTTTTTGAATCCATCCTCTTCCTAGTTTTGGTTTTATAAAGCGGAAATCTTGGGGTGACCATATTACACTCACGTACCTTATTTGTTAATAGATCAATTTCATGATATTTAATGTAAAATAAAAAAAATGTAAGATACCAATGCCATAGGCTTCTATTCTGTTCACCTGTTAGACCCTATTTTTTCCAGAGTCCTTTAATTATGAACAGGTATCCTTATTTGTTATATTATATTTCCTCGTCTGAATAAAGCAAATTGTGATCTGATTTTTATGTTACAGAATATAAATTTTTGACAAAACTCTTTAGTAATGTAAGTACTACATTCAAAAAAGGTACCGCCATTTGTTTACGGATTAAGTTAAATGTTGTCAAACGATCAACATTTAAAAAAGATTGCACCAGAAAAGATTTGCATTTGAGAAATTAAATTTCTCAGGTGACTTAAAATCACTGCATACAATTATTTGCCCTGTTCAATAAGCTTGAAAAATACTGGTTTTCTAGCATTAATGAAAAATATACTTTTCTCATTGTTAAAATAAATCGCATTAAAATCACGGTTAAGAATTCAATTATATTGAATTATAAAAATTCGATTACATCGACTTTTTGTAATTTTCCGCATTCGATGTCAGTCAGCATATCTGTCTTTTGAACCGTACGTTCGAATACAAAATTAAGACCAACCAACCGTAAAGTGAGGTATATTTTTTCAATTATTTTATTCTATAAAAGTAGAGCTGACTCTTTTTTGTTTCTGGGATACGGGTGACAAACGAGCACACAGATTAAAATGCAGATACGTTATAACCCGTGAGGACTAACTAAGATGGTATGCCTCATTTCCTGATAAAAAGGTATCCGGTTCTATACACTTACCATGCTAAACACAGCAACGCTAAGCTGCTATTTTACGCTGGTATTGTGTGAGAGTTTGGCTCAACAGGGGTAGGACCATGTCCTATACCGGTTGAGCTGAACTATTCGTGATTTAACTATTATATAACTGCAGCATGACTCTACAACGTTAAAATATGTTACATGTTAAAATATTTTATACAAATTTCGCGAAACTGCCAGGCAGTTTATTGGCGAAGAAATCATCCACTTTTATCCATTTTACTTGTATTATCACCACTTTTATCTATATCTTCTACCTAATCTAACATTAATATTCTTATCATTATTCTTATCTTAAATTTTTAACAGTGGTAGACGCAGCAGCTTTGCTGTCGCACGTATGGGCCGGCTCAAACCGGGGTGGTACCACGACCTCACAGAATACCGGCGTGAAGTGGAAGCTCTGCTTCCGCGTTTCGTCTGGTGAGTGCAGGTGGCCGGAGGCCCAAATCCCCCCCCCCCCCATCAACATGGTAGCGGAATTCAATGATAGACTACCCCAGGAGGGTACCAGCACCCCTGGAGAATCCTTCGCTGAGCATCCACGACCATGTTTCTCCACTTCTGAGCGTGGGTGCTCAGGCTGCTCCACGTATTCTGGGGGGGGGGGGGGGGCAAAATTCCGCTCAAGACTAAAACTGCTCGGGGCAAACGGAGCAACAAGACCAAGGCGACCCCTGGCACGCTGTCCGTGAATTTCTGCAATATCAGGGGACTTCACTCTAACCTAAACGCCGTCCACTACCATCTCGAGACGGCGAGGCCGGCTCTGCTCTTTCTGACCGAGACGCAGGTGTCCTCTCCGGCTGATGTCTCGTATCTCTCCTACCCGGGGTACAAACTGGAACACTCCTTTGTGCCTCGGGCTGGAGTTTGCGTTTACGTCAGAGAGGACATCTGTTCTCGACGCCTCGGCAGACTTGAAGGTTCGGACCTGTCCATCCTTTGGCTACGCGTAGACAGCGACGACCATCCGCGCGTCTACGGGTGCCTCTATACGTCCCACAGCGGTAATGCCGAAACAGACCGACTCTTCGACCACGTCCAAATGGCTGCAGATTCGTTGCTACAGCAGATCCCCTCCGCAGAGATCGTGATCCTCGGCGACTTTAACGCCCATCACGCCGAATGGCTCGGTTCACGTTTAACCGATCATGCGGGGAGATCTGTTCATGATTTTGCCTTGGCATATGGTCTGACACAACTGGTTACTTCGCCTACGCGGATTCCAGATGTGGAGGATCATGCACCTTCCCTGTTGGACCTTCTGCTGACCTCTCACCCGGACGGATATCAGATTTCCGTCGACGCCCCTTTAGGCTCCTCGGACCATTGTCTTGTCCGGAGTGTGGTGCCACTCACGTTGAAATCGCGGTTGCATTCTGCAGGCTGCCGCCGTGTTTGGCACTATAGGTCAGCCGATTGGGATGGGATGCGGTCTTTCTTTGCATCCTACCCTTGGGGGCGGGTTTGCTTCTCGCCGGACGATCCCAACGTTGTTGCGGATTCTGTCGCTGATGTGGTACTTCAGGGTATGGAACTTTTTATTCCTTCCTCTGTGGTGCCCATTGTAGGCAAATCTCAGCCATGGTTTGGTCGCTCCTGTAAAATAGCATCATGCTATAAGCAGGAGTGCTACCAAGCCTGGGCTGACGCATCAGCGTCCAGGGATGTAAACACCAGCGCTCTAAAAAAGAAGTATAATTCCACCTCTAGGTCCTTCAAAAGAGTCATTGCCAAGGCAAAATCAGAGCACCTAGGCAGAATTGGCGAGAAACTAGTTCGTCTTCCTTCTGGAACCCGTGCATTCTGGTCTCTCGCCAAGGCTGTCCAGGGGAATTTCTGTCAGCCATCTCTTCCATCTCTGCACAGGGAGGACGACTCACTGGCCCACACCGCAAAGGAGAAAGCCGATCTTCTAGACTCTTTCTTTGCGTCTAACTCGACTCTCGATGACGGGGGGAGTACGCCGCCGACCATCCCGCGGTGTGAGTGCTCCATGCCGGAAGTGCAGTTCACTCAGCGCTCGGTTCGCAAAGCACTCCTCTCCCTGGACATCCACAAGTCGAGTGGGCCTGACGGGATCCCCCCAATTGTGCTGAGGACGTGTGCTCCAGAGTTGGCACTGGTTTTAACGCGTCTTTTCCGGTACTCCTACTCCCTAGGCGTAGTCCCAAAATCATGGAAGACGGCTTTCGTCCACCCGATTCCTAAAAAAGGCGACCGCTCAGACCCGTGCAACTACCGGCCTATCGCCATCACCTCCTTGTTCTCCAAAACAATGGAGTCAATTGTAAACTGCCAGCTCATGAGGTACATTGAGGATCACCAGCTGATTAGTGACCGCCAATACGGTTTTCGCCGTGGTAGGTCAGCTGGTGATCTTCTGGTCTACCTAACTCACAGATGGGCGGAGGCAGTAGAGTCCAAGGGGGAGGCATTGGCCGTTAGTTTGGACATTGCGAAGGCCTTCGATCGGGTTTGGCACAAAGCGCTTCTTTCGAAGCTCCCTTCCTATGGGCTTCCCGAGAAATTGTGCGATTGGATCACCAGTTTTCTTGCAGATCGGAGCATCAAGGTCGTTGTAGACGGTGCAAGCTCCGATTGCAAGCCTATTAATGCTGGTGTTCCACAGGACTGCGTGCTATCGTCAACGCTGTTTCTTCTGCATATCAATGATATGTTGCAGACCCGTGACATTCATTGCTATGCAGATGACAGCACTGGTGATGCTCTTTACACCGGCCGAGCCAATATTTCTCGGGAAAACGTCTCCGAGTGCCGGGACAAACTTGTGTCTGAAGTCAAGTCTCTGCTGGACAGAGTCTCGGATTGGGGGCGACTAAATCTAGTCCAGTTTAACCCCCAGAAGACACAAGTTTGCACGTTAACCGCTAAAAAGAACCCCTTTGTCGTATGCCCTCAGTTTCACGGCACTCCCCTTGTTGCCTCAGCCAGTATCGGAATCCTCGGCGTCGACATATCGAGTGGCGTGCAGTTTCGTGGTCACTTGGAAGGGAAGGCCAAATTGGCCTCTAAAAAGCTTGGCGTGCTCAGCAGAGCGGGGCAGTATTTCATGCCGGCACACCGCCTGCAACTTTACAAGGCGCAGGTTCAGCCGCACATGGAATACTGTTCCCATCTCTGGGCTGGGACTCCCCAGTACCAGCTCCTTCCACTTGACCACATCCAGCGCAGAGCGGCTCGAATCGTCGACGACCGAGTGCTTTCCGATCGGCTCGATTCTCTGGCACTGCGAAGAGATGTTGCATCCCTTTGCATTTTCTTTCGCATATACCATGGAAAGTGCTCTGAGGAATTGTTCGGATTAATCCCAGCCGCCAAATTTCGTGAACGCACTACGCGGCAAACGTCCCGATACCATCCACACCATCTGGATGCTTGGCGGTCCACCACTGTACGTTTCAAAAGGAGTTTCCTTCCGCGTACAACCTCTCTGTGGAATAATTTACCACCGGCGATTTTTCCGGACCGATACGACCTGGGGACCTTCAAGAAAAGAGCTTACTCCTTTCTAAAGGGCCGGCAACGCATCTGCAATTCCCCTGGTGTTGCAGTTGATCATGGGCGGCGGTAGTCACTTAACATTAGGTGAGCCACATGCTCGTTTACCCCCTCTTCTATAAAAAAAAATATAAACTAGAAAAAAAATGTAAATATGATCTTAATTAAACTTAAAATTGTAAACATCACGTAATAAATTTTTACCATCTTGTAATACAGCTTTTAACTTTTTTCTCTACTGTTAACCCACTTCGGCTTTGCCTGCAGTATTTAGATTTTAAATAATTAAAGACAATTTATTTTCATTTCTACTCTTAAAAATAAATCATAAAACTTTTTGGATAAAATAGTTTATAGATCCCATGTTGTATTTCTCTTTATCTGTTCGCAAAGTTTTATCACTATCGATTCAGCCATTATGAAGATTAACCCGGAGAGATAAATAGACAGGCAACAATGTAAAAAATGGTAAACTATGCCTAAATAACATGAAAATAATCTTCTGAGTTTAATAGAAGTCAGTTGTATCAATATTACAGACAGACATTTCAATTTTATTTATGTGTATAGATAAAAAGTTATATTACATTCAGCTCAACAACAGAAGCTCCTTCTAAAGCTAGTCATATGCAGAATACGGACATGTACGGTTCATCTCCTCTCGTATTATTATCAAGCAAACATACTTTCACCTTTTTTTAATGTTCCCTTACTACCCTTACATTCAACATTCGTTTTACGAAAATATCTCCCTGAAAATATCACCCTGAAAATATCTCCCTGAAAATATCTACCTGAAAATAAGGGTAACTAATTTTTTTCTTGCCTCATTACCATTAACATTATAATTGTTCACTCTATATTCATTAATTTGCGTTTTGGGGTTTCGATCTACATGATATTGAAGATTCAGTACAATAAAATTCGCGGGATGACCAAATTCATCTGCGTATCCTTCCGCGTTTGCAAATCTTAAATGACAATGGATTGATTGATCATTGAACTACATGTTAGTTTATAGAATGTGGTCCATAGACATATACATTTGTCCTCAATTAAGAATCAGTATGTAGGCGTATTGTCACCCCTGAGGACTAAGATGAAATGCCTTCTTTTCTGCAAAAAGGGTATCCAGTTCTCTACACTCACTATACCAAACACAGCAGCAATAAGCTGCTATTTTACACTGGTATTCTGTGGGAGCGTGGTCCTTCCCTAATCGCGCTGACCCATTCAAACTACAACTGAAATGTAGTTGCAGCGTGGCTCTATCATGTAAAGAATATGTGTCATGAAGACTGTTTAGGTAAACATAAAGTACCCGCTAGATAGACAGCAGACGGGAACTAAATGTGGGAATCTAAAAATCGGGCTTTTATAAGTGCGTTTCTCCCAAGCCATGTCCAGTGAACTGCCGTAGGTAGATAGTTCTGATGATTTTATTTGTCTGTGAAAAATTTCAGACTCTAAAATATTGTTTTAGTCAATTTGAAAGTTAATTGGCTCTGAAGAAAATCCACTGCCATAAAAGTCACGTGGCTATCGTAAGAGGCAACAAAGTAAAACCGAAACAGGAAACGATAAGAAGCATCTTTCTGATAAAACTTAAAATAATTGAATAAAGATTTCTCATGTTTAAGCGAACACTTAAATGAAACTAAGTTTTATGGATTTTATCGCGTATATTAACTTATTTTAAATTCCCGAAGTTGCGAGTACTTTACAGGGCCCATGGTCACAGGGGTGCTGCGGTGTTAGACGTACGGATGTCATAGCTACCCACGGCTATCTTAATTTATAAATATTATTATATTATTTCTTAAGTAATATACGTTTAAAAATAATAGGCTGTTAGTAACACTTGTATTCTGTAACATAGTAAACAATGAATAACAACATGAGATGGTTTTACAATCACAGTATTCATAAAAGAGACTATTGTGAATAACGTAATTGAATGTCCGTTTCAGATGCTCAGCTTACAATTAATTCGGCGTAGATACGAAATTAACTACACAAAATTAACAAAAGTACATCCACAGTGTTTGTATATATGAGCGGTCTGTTCGGTTTTGCCCGGGTTGAACAGTTATCTGTATTAAATATTAGGTAAGTACTAGAGTAGATTACGTAGGAAGGAAAGGAAAGGAAGGACCATGCTCTCACAGAATAACAGCGTCAAATAGCAGCTTAACGCTGCTGTGTTTCGTATGGTAGGTGTAGAGAACCGAAGACCCTTTTTGCTCGAAACGAGGCATTCTATCTTAGTCCTCACTGCTGAAATCCCAACATTCCAATACCGTGCGCATAGCCACTATAACTATTTTGTCAAGCGAGAGTTTTTATAATTTTTCAGAAGCATGTACCTTTCAAATGGCAATTTCTATTTTCTAATAGGTACCGTGGTTCCGGAGAAGATCCTCCACTTATACACAAACTCACAACATTCTCCCTCCGTCTTTACATAAGATTTTTTATATTATATGAGTATAGATATTGTTATCGAAAATCTAACTTCCTCAAACTAAGTTTTGGAAAAAAACACAGAGCTGTTTGTTCCGTAAATGATGAGCAAAATCATTTAAATATTTAAAATTCGGTCTAGACTCAGAATTTTGTCATCATTATTACAGCCCTTCACAAGTCCACTGGCATCGACTTCTTGTATGTCTTACCAGGTCGTCAATCCATCTAGTGGGGGTGAAGGTTGTGTTCGCCTTTGAGCTTGTTCAGAAGGCTGCAAGTCATCGAGTCTGCATGCGAGGCGATTCATAATGACTCACTAAAACAGCACGTCGACACGGCTCAGAAGGGAAATCGGTCTGTATGTCTCCAAGGGAGTGTTGTCGCCTTTGTTGAATAACAAGACCACCGCACTTCTGCTCAACGTCACCGGGTTAGTAGCTCCATAGACGACCGCATTAATGAGTTTCTAAAAGATTTTAAGTACCGGTTTTCCATCCGCTTTCAGAAGCTCCGCTGTAATTCCATCCGCCTGGGGCCTTACCGTTTTTAAATTGCTGGAAAGCCTTTCTAATCTTGCTCAAACTGAAGTCCGGAATATCCTCGGAATACTGTCGGATAAACTTGCACTTGGATTGTTGTTCACACTTGCGTGTGTCACCAACGATGATGTGTACAGCTGCCCATATAACCTCTCAATCTCAATCAAAATCTCAGGCATCCTGGAAGTGATGCTGCCACCCTCGGTGTTCAACTTTGATACTTGGCTCTTTCTGGCAGATAGATCTCTAGCAAAAACTTTGCAGCCCTAGTTCCGCTCGATCGCTTCTTCAATACGAGCAGTATCAAAGTTGCGTATGATCCGCCGCATGCATTTGGAGATATGTCTGTTCAGTTGCCTGTATGCTGTCAAATCTGTTGAAGATTGCAGCTTCATACCCTTCTAACAGCCATAAGATTAGGAGTGTGATAGGAGAGTTTTTGTGTTCTTCTGAAGCGGGTCTTACAGAACTTAGCTCCGGCCGCATGGACAGTCTCCACGAGCTTGCCATTCATATCATCCACTGCATTGCAGTCTTCTAGACACTGAAACAGTTTTTGTAACTCGAGCTGAAAGGTCTCGGGACTTTGTATTAGAGCACGAGGGAACGGAGCGTTGAGTTCATTAAACAAGACCTCTCCACCTTAACGTTTAGGTTCAACCATTGCCTCTTACCATTGGGTGATCGCTGTCAATTTTAACCTTTGCAATGACTGAGACGTCACTGAACAGTTGCCGCCTAGTCGTCATAACAAAGTCCATCTCTTTTTTTGTCGAACCGTTAGGGCTTGACAAGGTCCACTTTCTGTGGAGCCGCTTCTGGAAGAAAGACTTCATCATAAAGAGTCCCTCTTTATGAAGTCCGTCAGCTGATAGCACCTTGAGTTCTCTGTTGTGGCTAATAATATTATATATTAGGAATTCCTCATACATTTCCTTCACCTCCTTATCGGGATGTACCGAGAACGGTGCGTAAACCTGTAAGACCTTTAGTGAATAATGTTTGGTGATTCTGAGTATAAATTACGCAACCCTCGTAGACACACTTTCACATACCAATCTTTACAACGTTGTGAACGAAAGATTTGTGAACGATAAATCCAACACCTCCTTGGGACAGATGGTCACATTCACGGTGATAGAACAAGTTGCCGAATTCGACGATCATCGTGTCCTCCCCTTCTCTTCAGACCTCGGATATTACAATATTCCAGCGTGACTTGTCTATCTTTTCTTCCAGTTCCAGGGTCTACCCGTCATTCCTCAGGGTGCGCGCGTTGTATGTTGCTAGATCGAGTCGTCTTAGGTGCTAATGAACCTCCACCGGAGATTCTTACCACCCCCGCCCCACCGTAACCATGTTCGCCACCGTAGAATAGCAGGGCAGCCACAGTCTAGAGACCGTTTATTTGTGTCGTTGCTCATGGGGGGTATAGTTACAACGCATGGCGAACGGTTTGGCAATCGCAGTGTTTTTTTAGTCTACAATTGCCGTTATCAGGAGGCTACAAAACTTATCGTGGTATGAAATTTATTTGGAAACTGACTTGAATAAGGCCTTTAACGCTTTTCACGAATTGATATGCCTTTTTTATTATTTATGCTTTCCAAAAATAAAACTAAAAATAAACAGTACTTGCACAAAAAAAAATTGGATAAGTCAAGGGTTAAGAAAAAGTTCTCGAACTAAACGGGTCTTGCGATACACATACTATAAACAAAAAAATACACGAAATAAAGTTAACTACTTAAACTATTCAAACATTTTAAAGAAGTGTATTTATAAATCCAAACAAATTGATAATATTAAATATATGAATAATAGTAACAACAAATGCAAGGCGGCATGGAGAATTATCAGAGATGAAATTAATAACCCGAAAGTTAAGGATAATATAGATACTATTAAAATTGGAAAGAACATAATATCTAATCCTATAGAAATAGCTACTGCTTTCAATGATTATTTTATAGATATGGCCACTAATCATACCTCAACACAAAATTTAAATAAAAAATATGGTTTAAGTAGAAAGTCAAGAGTGAATTCGATGTATTTAAGACCAATGACAGAAAATGAAGTTAAAATAGAACTACTATCATTAAACAATACCAATTCAGAGGGTTATGACGAAATTAACACCAAAATTTTAAAATCATGTGCTGATAATTTAACTAAAATTTTGACACATCTAATAAATTTATCATTCTCATCAGCGAAATTCCCAGAAGCACTGAAATTGTCAATTATAAAACCTTTATTTAAAAAAGGGCGAAAGGACGATGTTCAAAATTATCGTCCAATCACGTTAATACCTATTCTGGCTAAAATCTTTGAAAAATGTATGTATAAAAGAATAGTTGATTACTGTAATAAATACCAGATAATTAAAAGTGAACAATACGGGTTTCAAAAACACAGATCAACCTCACTTGCCATGTTTTCGTTAATAAGAATAATACTTAGTAACATAAACAACAGACAGTTAACAACAGGATTATTCTTTGACCTCTCAAAGGCCTTTGATTGCGTTTCACACAACATATTATTGCAAAAATTAGAGACAATTGGGATCAGAGGACCAATACTTCAGTGGTTATCGTCATATTTAAAAGACAGACAACAATGTGTTATCATTGATAAAATAGATAAAAACAGTAACTTAACATCTCATTCATCTGGATATAAATATAATAAATTTGGCGTTCCGCAAGGAAGTATATTAGGACCGATTTTTTCCTATTATATATTAATGATATTGTTGACATTACGAATCATAAATGTGTTTTATACGCTGATGACATTTCAATTATTGTGACTAGTAATAAAAATAATAATACAATTAGGAATCATGAAGATGACATTAATAATACAATTGACAAATTAATAGAATGGCTTGACGTAAATAATTTGAAAATTAATTTAGATAAATCTCATTACATACAATTTAATAAATCTATCAATTCAAATCATAATATTAAACTTAACATACCAAAACTAAAAAAACTTACATGTACAAAATTTCTGGGAGTAACGTTAGATGAAGATATAAACTGGAAAGAACAAATAGATAACGTATGCCGTAGAATTAATAAATTTGTATATGCCCTTAAAATCGTTAAAAACATCACAAATATTAAGACGGCAATTGCAACGTACCACGCATACGTAGAGTCTATTCTTCGCTATGGAATCGTAATATGGGGTAATAGTACTGACCGAAATAGGGCATTCGTTGCCCAAAAAAAATGTATTCGTGCAATGTGCGGGATGTCGCCAAATGTTTCCTGTAAACCAGTATTTAAGAAACTTGGTATATTACCCCTCCCGTCACTATACATTTATGAAGTTAGTATGTTTGTCTTTAAAAATAAGTCATTTTTTATTAAAGCGCGTGATATATATCCCCGAAACCGACGTGACCCAGAAAAACTAGTTCTAGATGTTATTCCTAGAATCGTTAAATACAACAAAAGTTGCCTAAATATGTGTATAAAAATATTTAATAAACTACCTAATGAATTTAAATTATTAAGTGAAAGATTATTTAAGAAACATTTGTTTAATTGGTTAAAAACCGAATGTTATTATGACGTAAAAGATTTTTTAGACTGTAATTAATTTTGTTGATTCTGTATTTGCATGCTATTTACCATTGTTAGCGAAACACGATTGTACTAGACAAATTGTAAGATCTTTTTATACCGTGATTCTTTCAAATAAAAATTTATGATTTATGATTTATGCTACTGCCCATCCCCTGCTTGTTTCTCTGTGTCATCTTTTGCGATACCCATGCGAAGATATGGGGTAATGGATATTTTAACCGCCACAACACGGCAGAATTTTTTAAAAGGAATAATCAAATTCTAAAACTTAGCTTATACTGAATTTGACCTAGATACCACATTCTGCACATAAACAATGAAGTTAAACACTAGAGTTGGTACACTTAAACTTTACCCGCATAGCGAAGATAATCGCGATTAAATTCCTTCAATAAACCTAGCTTTTTATCGTGGTAGGTCGGCAGCTATATTATGGTTGCAGCAAAATGGATGGACTCTAACAGCGAAGGACTACGCTCTCGTAAAATTCGAAAATAAGCATCTTACGTGGTAGAGCCAAAATGCAGCTATATTAAAGTTGTAGCATGAATGGGTTGGCTCGACCGGGGCAGGACCATGCTCTCACAGAATATCAGCGTAAAACAGCAGCGTAATGTTATTGTTTTTCGTATGGTGAGTGTAGAGAACCAGAGACCAGATTTACTGGAATCGAGGTCCATCAGGAGGACTGAGTGCTCGTTTGTCACCTTATGCAATAAAAAAAATCTTAATACTACTGGGTTTCGTTTTTGTGTGTATAGAACTTGAGACCCAATTTATCAGTAACGAAGCAGTCTATCTTAGTCATCAGAAGTGACAATACACACATTTTAAGGTAGATTTTAATTGTTAATCGGTTTATGTAAATTTATGGGCCAAACTATCCACTTACCATCAAGTGGACTTTGTGCTCGTTTTTTACCCTCATTCTATAAGGGAAGTTACTTTCTTAAATCAAAACATAAAACTAAACATTTATTTACTTCAAAAAACTAATTAAAGCTTTTAAAACGTCATAATGGAGCTTAAAATAGGTAAAATATCTTACCAACTCGCTTGTGTGATGCGGGTGACTTACGATAGAAGGTAGTTTGATCGTCTTTTCTTTTACAGACGCCAAATAATGATTTCCAAAATTTACGCAAACCCTACACATTGAATAAAAACAAATCAAACCGTCAATTAAACACGATAAAATCAGTAAATATAGTTTTATTCAAGACGCCAAATACGCATACCTACAATCATACAAAGGTCCTACAATCATAAAAAGTAGAATAGACTACATTTATAAAAATCCCTTTAAATACCGTTGTAACTTAAAAAGCATAATAGGGTCACCCGAGGCAAGTTTGACAGTGGGGCAAGTGTAACAAATGCAAATTATGCGGCCTAAACACAGTTTTCGGTTCAATTCCATCTATTAAACAACACAGAAAATTTTACGCTATTAAGTAAACTGACAGTTAAGTACATAACTTGAACTATTTTATCAACAGACGTTATTTTAAAACTACTCAACTGGTGACAAACAGCGCCATTTTAAGAGGTGAAGTTATTACGTGTTTCGATGTGTCGTGAAGTTATTTTAAACCGGATACAAGGTTATAATATTGTTAAGGAATAGTATTGGTACTTATGGAGTAATATGTTTCTGCGATCTGAAATTCACTATTCTTTGAAATACATATACAGTTACCTAATAACTAACCTCGGGGTAAGTGTGACAGTATCACGTTTATTATGATTATATTATTATAAAATGTTAACGTTCTGAATTAAATTCTATTTTGAACTTGCTTGCATTGCTTTTATTATACTTACAAAACATCCAGAGCCAGTGTAGTAAATCTATTTAAAGGTACACCACTACATCGGTTAAAACAGTCACACTTGCCCCATGTTAGGGAAAATTCACTGTTACACGAAAAGGGACGTTCAAATCGTTTCCAAAGATCATAAAATATGTCGACGTTAGTATCATCTCATCAATTTTGTTGAAATCCACAGATAATATGTCACACTTGCCTCATTGATGGGTAAGTGTGACAATCTTCCACCTCAATTAGTTTTAATTACTTCAAATTACAAAATGCTACTTTTAAGTACTAAAATGCTTGATCAAATATACAACCACTTAATAATTGATGTTATGAAACTGAATTCTCTATATTAAATCCTTACAGAGTAGAAGTATTTAAATGTCGATTATAGTTTTAATTAATTTATGTCACACTTGCCCCAGGTGACCTTACATTTAAAAAAATCACTTTATAAAAAGTAGAGTTGTAAAATAAATTTTCAAAAAAGTAAATTACATTAAGAAAAATTTCTTCATGAAAATCATTTTTGCATTAGGTATGAAATAAAACATACGCTTAAAGATAATGTCCTTTTTCTGCGAGTTGCATCAGGAAAATGATTAAAACCGCCATTATGAAACAAATTCGACTTTGCGGACTACTTTAAGAAGGTATTCTATCAATTTTCCTGTTCTCTCGCTGTGTTTTAACATCAAAATAACTTGTGAGCCAAGTTTTAATCCCGGTTTAAATTATACATATTGGATGCATTTGTTACAGTTTTAGGTTTTATTGCACATGCTAAATATCTCATCCCACTACGGATTGATTAGCATAGAATACCGTTAGGCATTAATTTCATTCCGTATAATCCCATTGTGCTAACATCATCATCATGATTATAGCCATTTCTTCTATTACTTCAATAAGTCCACGGCTGAATATAGGCCTCCCCCAAGGTATGCCATAAAGTACAGTCTAGAGCCATCTGAATTCATCGACTTCCTGCATATCTTACCAGGTCGTCACTCCATACTATGGGGGGGCCGCCCTAAATTTTGCCTACCGTATGAAGTTGCCACTCGAGAACCTTTCCTGTTCGTCGGTTGTCGGTTCTTCGAACTATAGCATTGTGCTAACCTGTTTATATTTGTAAAAGTAATAAAGTTGTAATAAGTAAATTAAGTAAGTAACGGTTATACGTAACGTCAAATTTAAAGTGATGTAATTAAAAATATACGTAGACTATCTTAAGGAGCAATGATTCTTGACATATAAAAAACAGATAAAAAATTAAGTTCTCGATCTAAAGAAGAAATCGCTATCAACGTCGTATTCTCCCGCGACGATTCTGTCGAGTGCCATGACGATCTGATCAGACATGATGCATGTAGATAACTATTCTGTGCCCTACCTAAATATTTTATATAATTAAAGAAAACGTACTTACTTGTAGGACAATAAAACATGCAAAAATATTTTTACATCTATTCCTTTAAAGAATAAGTAAAGTTATTAAAGTAAAGTTACAGCCTATATACGTGGGCTGGGCGCAGGCCTCCCCTCATTTCTGAGAGGGTTTTAGGGCAAGGAAATGTCCGCCGCGCTGCCCCAATGCGTGTTGGCGAACTTCATATGTCTTCGAAATATTTTTTTTCTTATTCCTCAGACATGCAGGTTTCCTCACGATGTTTTCCTTCACCACCGAGCATGTGGTAAATCAGCACTTAAAATTGCAATTAAAAATTTCATTGGTGCCAGCGGGGATCGAATCCGGGTTACTCGCGTTCTGTTATACTTACAGCGAGCGTTAACCATCTGAGCTACCACGGCTCTACAAGAGAATAAGAGTAACAAGTAACAAACAAACACACTGTTCACCTTATGGTACTTGGTTGCTGTGGACTATATACATCTACATTTATCTCCGATTAAGAATCAAAATGCAGAAGCGTTATTACCCCTGAGAACTAACACCACAGAGTATTTTTTATCTAAGACGAAATGCTTTGATTTCAGTAAAAAGTTCGATTCTCTACACTCGCCATATTATATCCACACGTTGTTACGAATGGTAGTGCGAGTCGTATTTCTTTGGAATGTTGATCTTATGCTGAAAAAGAACACCACTGAGGTGAAGAAATTAAGACTAAAATTAGTTTCAGTTGGTTTACCTTTGTTAGTTCTTTATTTTTTTTTTGTTTAAATTCAAAGACTTTTAATAGATTTTTGTTTGCAAATAGAATTGAAGAAATCTTATACCCAATATTCAATATCCGATACGAGAAAATAAATCATAGATCAACTAAATGGTGAATTTCTATTAGATAATAATGATAATTGCGATGCTAATAACTTACGATAGTTCGGAAGTTGTCATCGTGGTCGGAAATCGAGCTGGCGGCCATCATTACCGTTAACGGGGAGCTGCATATAAATAATGAAATATATAGCAATACTTTAAATAACTTTTACAGCGTAAGAGCGTCCCACAGGCAGATATTATCCTAGCGGTACGGAGCAACTATGTAGTCCTTAAAATAATATACTTCTCATACATGCAAGTTTCTTCGTTGATATACCTTCACCTCTGCTAATGTATTAAATTGCACTTAAATTTGCTTTTAACAAGTTCAGTGAAGACTGGAATACGAACTTGAGCTACCCGCTATAATATTTACGGCGGGCTTTTTATTCGTGTGCTACCATGACTCTTGACTTACTAATCCGCTTGAACGTGGCGATCTACGTAAATATTATCATTACATCCCAGTTTTAGACTCTTGTAAAGTTTTAATAAGCACGTATTTAATTAACCAATAAACAGATTATATCGCCGTGTACAGCGTTTGTTAAGGAATTAATCTATTCAATCTATCGATTATATCTGCCTGTGAGGTCAAGAGGTCGTCGCGTTTAACGAAGCGTCTTGAGCCTGTAATAGATTAGTACATAAAACAGCTGAACATCTTCCTGAGAAACGTTAAAATAAAATTACCGTTCAATTAAAAGTAAAAGTCGACTTCAAAAACATTCTGAATTCGGTGCTTAGACACTGAAGAAAAATTAGTGACCTGACGTTTTTTGTATTATTTTTAATTTCTTGGATTGAGACGTTCGACCTTATTATTAATAAAAAGTCTTTTTTATAGCATTTGGTTACAAACGAGCACACATCCCACCTGATGGTAAGTGGATGCTGTGGCTTATGGACATCCACATTTATTCTCAATTAAGGATCGAAATGCAAATGCGTTGTCACCCCTGAGGACTAAGATGAAATGCTTCGATTCCAGTAAAAAGGGTCTCCGGTTCTCTACACTCACCATACGAAACAGCAGTATTACGCTGGTATTCTGTGAGACCGTGGCCCTGTCCAGACCGAGTCAACCCATTCGTGCCTCAATTATAATGTAGCTGCAATGCGACTCTACCACGTAAAGTTTTTAGTTAGATGGTATTGAGTAAATTAACTTCCTTAATACCACCAAACCATATATAGGATATATTTACCACTACCAAAATATGTATAGGATATATTTAATATAAATGAATCAGGCGTCACCTTTCCATAATATTTAAGATGTTAAAATTTAACTAGTAATCCGTAATATTTGAGATGTTAAAATTTAACTAGCTAAGATCCGAGTAATAAAATAAAATCACGTGTCTTGCCTAGTTTGAAAAATTCCTCCCCCTTCCATCAATTGCGTGCACTATTACCTAGACCACTAATCTCAGCACTGCTATTCCCTCCACTGCTATACTAGGAAAGACACATCACCGTCAATTATACGATACGTGTTTTGCCTGTGCACGAGGTATCCTCGAAAAAAACACACACACAATTGATGAAGACAACTCATAAAATAAATAAAAACGTACAATCAAAATGGGAACTTCTTATTTTTTCGAAGTCGGCTAAAAGCTCTTTCAATTTTAGATTATATTGAGCAGAAAAAGTGACTGATTGATATACGAAAAAGAAGGTCAAGTGCTTGTTGTACATAATTTGTGTTCTGTGTCAACACTGCCATTTGCTTTTCTCCTCAGCCTAAATGGATGTATGACTTGATTCATAATAACTGGAGACAGCAGTTTTCTGTTATCAAATATTTATTTCTTTAACACTTTTTGTACTGAATATTCAAACAACGTGTTAACGACCATATAATATTTTCTAGGCCCGGAAAGTCGATGGGAGAAGTGTGTATTGCATTCGGCTACAGTGAATAGCAAAGAAATAGATTCAATATTTCCTTAAAAAGTATTTGGAAAAACGAATAAGGAAAGAGCGAGAGAGGTACAAAAGAGAGATAGGTAGAGAGTGTGAGAAACATTACTTATAACTTCGAATATTGACGGAATATAGTGCTAAATTCTACACGCTAACACAGTGGCAAACGCTTGTGACTACCCGGGTAAAACGCTGTGAAAACAGCGGAGGTAGGCAAGGTATCAGTAACACAAATATGAACTTTATTTGTGTTTTGCACAAATTATGTGACCCGATGTGTCCGTCTGTGATTCCAATGTACATTTAATATTTTGTCGGAATATTTCAATAAATTTATAAGAACATGATAATCATTACAACGATAATAAACTACTTACACATTTGCCGAAAGTTAAAGTCCACTACTTAACATAGGCTTCCTGTAAATACTGCCATAAAGTAAGGTCCTCGTCCACCTGCATCCTTTGACTTCCTGCAGGTCTTACCAGATGATCACTCCATCTAGCGAGTAGCCGCCGAGAACCTTTCTTCTGAATTAGTTGTCTGTTCTTCGAGCTACATGGCTGGCCCATTGCTACTTTAGCTTACTAATCCGTTGCGTTATGTCGTTTACTCTGGTTCTACTGCGTATATCCATTTTAAAGACTACCAAGCAAAGAAAACCCAAGCAACACCTACTGGCTGTGCATTCAAAAAATTGGTTGACCCTGCAGGCCATCCCTAGAATATAAAATTTGGGAGTAATTTAAAAAAAATCAAAATTTTTCGTTAACGATATCTCACGAACGAGTCAGCCAATTTTGACGAATTTCCGGACTGGCGCCGATCGACGTAGTTTTTCAAGGTTAAAAGGTGATTAGTTTTTGGAATCGATCGGTAAAGCCGTTTAAAGGTTATTCCAAAAAAACAGTTTTTCAAAATTTTTATTTTTGAGATATCTCAAAATTTACCGATCCGAATTAGTTAAAATTCATACGAAATCTAAGTTTGATGAAACAATTTGCAAATCTGCTTAGTTAATTGATTAAGCCGTTCAGAAGTTATAAGAGGTTTACCATACATCCACACATACACGCACAAGCACGCACGCACACGCTAGCACGCACACGCACGCATGCATACGCAAGCTCGCACATGCACGTACGCACACGCATGCACGCACACGCACGCACGCACACTCGCGCGACAAACACGCGCGCGCACACACGTGCACTCACACACGCGCACACACACGCGCACACACACGCGCACACACACGCGCACACAAACACGCGCACACGCACACACGCACATGCACACGCACATACGCACACGCGCACACGCACACGTGCACACGCACACGCGCACACGCACACGCGCACACGCACGCACGCACGCACGCACGCGCACACGCACACACGCATAACATGAATGGATTGGCTCAACCGTGGAAGGACCACGCTCTTACATAATACCAGCGTAAATGCAGCTGTGTTTCGTATGGTGATTGTAGAGAACTGGAGACAAAGTTAATGGAGTCGAGGCATTCCATCTTAGTCCTCTGAGGTGATAGCGCATCTGCATTTTGATTCTTAATCAAGGTCAAATGTCATAGCATCTACTTACCATCAGGTCAGGTAAGCCCTGACGAGCATGTTCATCATACAGAAGAACACGCTCGTCATGGATTACCTTTTATACTAAATATAATTATATATCATAGTCTATTATAGTTTTATTTCATATTCGCCGTCAAATAAAATAAGACTTTTACTTCATATTATTTCACAATATAACATTTTTTTGTCAATCACACAAAACCCTGGGGAAATTTAGTTAATCCCTCAGGAGAAAAAAATTCAATTTAGACGTAATTTTCCACGAGCTTGGTTAACATTTTGATGGACATCATACACACAACCATAGATCTATCCTTGATTAAGAATCTTGACTAAGATGAAATACTTCGTTATCAGTAAAATGAGTCGCAAGTTAATATCACTAACCATACGAAACACAGCAACATTATAATGCTATTTTATTCTGGTATCCCCTGAGAGTGAAGACAAAGACGACGAAAGAAGAGCCGACGTCAAACAACTAAAAGCAACAAAATAAAATTTCACATTTTGAAATTGGTCCTAAGATATTATATTCTATATAAGAATTAAAGCCGCTGGGGTTTCAAAATGTGAAATTATTTCCATTCATTTTAGTTCTTTGAAGTCGGCCCTTACACTTTAATAAATGATTTTTTTAACCTTATGAGTAGAAGAAGGAATAACAACATCTCAATGTCGCCTAAATATTTCCAATACAAACTTCAGCCCCTATTTGCCACACATGTGTATTTTTTTCTCCAAATGAATGTTTATTATTAATAATAATATTGTAATAATAATCTTATGAAAGCTGCGCTTCCCCATACAGAAATACAATATGTGTTTGCAATTTGTTTTTATGTGCAATTTATCAACTTGACAAAATGTTCTAAACTCGTATATGAGCTTACCGTGCACGAACCGTAAGTTGCTCCATATGAGGCCTAAAGATAAGTTTTGTTCATTTATTATGACCAGGTAACAGTTTTTAAATCTTTGGTAACAGTTTCTAGTCTGGTATTGCTACATGTATTTACTAGACTGCAGGTGTGAGCTATTAGCGATTTTTTTATTATTAACATTATATTCAACCACGCCTGAAGCATTAGCCTATTTAATAAAAAAAATCATCATCAAAATCGGTTCACAAAAATGTACAACTTACAAAAAAGCATACAATCAAATGGAAAACCTCTGCCTTTTTTGAAACGCCGAAAATAATTTCACATTCTAAAGTCGGAGCTTATGTGCTTTAATTCTACGTATACTGTCTTACCATAGACTTGAGAATGTGAAATTATTTAATTTTATTTTAGTTTATATTAAATATTAGTTCTTTGAAGTCAGCTTTTACATTATATTAAGTTATTTATTGATTTCACAATTTATGTACACACAAGTTAGGGAGAGGATACATCATAATAAAAAGTTTGTACAAAGGCTCTACTTATCTCACAATGAGATTTCTTCCAGTAGGCCAGTTTGAAACACATATGATTACTAAATGATTATAAGGTGTGCACTTTGTTATTTTACACATATGGGTATAAGATAAATATATACGTCAGCTCAAATACTTACATACACACATACATACATACATATATATATATATATATATATATATATATATATATATATATATATATATATATATATATATATATACATATATATATACATATACACATATATACATACAAATACATGAATATATTCGTATTTAAACAAACATTAATACATACATAAATACTAAATATAATATAACGTCATAATTAAATATATAAACATATATACACACACACACACACACATAAATACATATATGTACATGCATATATTTGTTATTTTTCCTTAAGGTAAAACAAGACAGCTGGCATTCCCATTTGATTACAAACTAAGTGAAATAATACTAGTTTTTACGGAATTTATCGCGTATATTTAACTTTTTAATACCCGACGTTTCGAGAGCTTTACAGCACCCATGGTCACGGGAAGGACTAAGTGTTTTCAAAGTAATAATGTATAGGTTTTATGATAAGACAATGTGATTTACCTTATGGACTTCTTCACTGCTTACCATCGAGTAGTAAAGCCAGTGTTTGAACACTATCTCTAATAAGTAAATTAATATTAGTATATAAAGATCTTACTAATAATGAATGGCATGAGGTCATTAAATCTTGTATTTACTCAGCGTACGGTTGACAAAGACTGATTAAGGTTTTGTGTGCAATTCGTTCACCAGCTTCGAAACCTAATATTCCGTAAAAAATACTAAGTAAACTAAGGCACTAATTATGAATTTATAATTTATAACAATCGTAACTTCAGCGAATATAATTGTTTTTCTTATTAAACCGATCTTAGAATTGGTGTAAAATGTTCAATTTTCTTTTAATACAAAAGGTATTTACAATATCTGTATTTTTGGTTCTTGCAGTACCAGATGTCATGTTAGACGCTGCTCCTCATAGCCGGGCTGGGTATTTTACATAGGCTTAAACGCGATGGATATAACACCATCTATCGGAAGCCATGGGATCTTTCCGCCATTTTTCATTTCAAATATTAACGAAAATTTCTACGCATTGAATAAAATTAATTGCATTGCGTTTAGTTTAGCTTATTCTTAACAGCATGTCGTCGAGATTTATCTGTTAGTCTAAAAACTTACAAATGCTTAAAGAATAAAATAAATAACCAATCCTTCTCAGCTCCCTTTATTTACTTGTCACAAATAAGAAAACGACTAAATGTGTACATATATTGATTGCTTATTAGTTTCCCATTAAGAAATTTTTTTTACGTGGTGGAGTAAGTGTTTCAGCTATATTATGGCTGCGGAACGAATACGTGGGCTCGACCCGGACCACGCTCTCACAGAAAACCAACGTGAAACGGTTGAATAATGCTTTGTTTCGTATGTTGAGTGTAGAAAGAAAACCAAAATCAGAAACTTTTTTATTCAATACAGATAAATACTTAATTATACTACGCATTACGTCACTCTTTTGTTTAAATTACCACTGGTTCGGAATAAAGCCTCTGTAATGGAAAGAAACAGCAAGACATTTTTCTAAACGACTGTTAACCGTCATATATGTATGTTACAAAATCAACAACACATTACCAACACATTACAAATAGCTTGAAAGCGCTCACCTCATTCGCAGGGGTTACTATCATTCATAAATTCCGTAATATTATTATAAGCCTTTTTACACAAACATTAACTAATAAAGTTTTTGAACTTTGAGCAGGCCAAATTTAGTATATTTATGCATGTAAATGCATATACGTATAACGTATCGAGGGCCAAATTTAATACATTATTTTCTTAAATTTTTTGTCTGAACGACTCTTGAAGTTTTATCATATATCGTTAAATCATATATCACTCTTATGGTCTCCTTCTGTAAAACAAATATAATTTCAGTTGGGTTGTGTTCCCGTAGCAAAATACCATACGACATTATTTTCGATGATTCAACACTGGGATAATTTCTTATCCTTTTTACAGCATATGCTGCAGAAATAAGTCTGCTTGCTAGTTGTGATATATGTGGGCTCCATCGAAGGTCCGCGTCTAGTGTGATTTCAAGAAAAATGGTGGCATCGACAAGACTTAGTGATCCTCTCTGTTTAAAGTTACATTAGTATTCAGATGTTTGAAATTTGGAGTTAAGAAATTCATACATTTATGTTAGTGCCAATATATTTTAAAATTTAAATACAAATTATAACTAAAGTTAAGCCAATTTACTAATTTAGACATAGCATTATTTACTACGTCACATTTTAGTAGTTGCCGTTTTAATTTGAAAATGAATGAAGTATAATCAACAAAGAACACTATATCATGGTTATCCCCTACTATGTATGGTAAGTCAATAATATAAACGAGAAACAGAAAGGGGCTGAGAATTGAGCCCTGAGGCACTTTAAGAGCATCACTTCTTACAGCATAGTGTTGACGTTTCCTGATTAATGTTTCATGGTGAACACAATTAAAGGCCTTGGATAGGTCACAGAATATACCTAAAGTATCCTGTGAATTTTCCCATGCATTGAAGATGTATTTAATCAGCTCAACACAGGCAACAGTTGTCAAGCGACCTCTATATTTTTAAATTTTTTTAAGTGTTCGCAGTACTGAAACAGGACCAAAATTGGAAGGTTTAAGTTTTCTACCAGATTTCAATTATTTTAAAAATATCTGAAAAACGGTTGACCCTGCAGGAATCATTAAAACTTCCCACTTATTTTCAAGCACAACGCTCTATCACACCACACACACACCCACACACGCGCACACCTACACATACGCACACACACACGCACACCTACACATACGCGCACACACACGCAAAAACACGTACACACACGCACACACACGCACACACACGCACACGCACGCACACACATGCACGCAAAAGCACGCAAACGCACGCACGCACGCACAATAGTCAATACAAAAAATGAGAGTAAAGCGATTATCACTAACACCGTTACCGTTACTGCCTATTAAAGTCCACTGCTAAACAATTGCCTCCCCCACACATTGCCTCATAGGGAGGATATTTGCCAAAGTTGCCTCGCTTGGCAAGCGGGTTGTCAACCGCAGTTTTTATTTTAGTCGTCATTAGGAAGTCGCTGCTGCCCATCTCCTAATTTGTTTCCCCCTGTTGCCTCTTACGACTTCCAACGGGGTGATATGGGGTAATAAATATTCTTTTACTGTCACTACACGGTAATTATTTTTATATTACATAATAATTATCTCACTCCAATAAAAATGGTTTCATCAATTACGTTGACTTTCAATACGTGCAAACGACTGAGTCAGGAGAGGACCCGATATTGCTGAAAACAAATAAAAGCCTACAATAAAACATCCACAAAGCTGTGCAATTATTTCAAATATTCAGTTCCAATTAAATTAAATGGTCCAGCTGTGAATGTACATTCCTTTCATTTATTTTCGGCACTAAAAGTGAAATAAAAGGATAAGAGAGAAAACTTCTACGTAATTTTCTATTCGAACTGTGTTGATTTTTCCGTGTCGTGAAAGAAGAAAGAAGGCAGTTTTACAAACATAAATTTCACAAGGAGATTCAGACCCAGGATCGGACCCAGGGCTTACAGCGCTGCAACTCATTGCTATACCACCGCGACATGGATCCGTCAATAATGTTGCTTTTACAACATAATGTATTTATGTAAAAGTAAGGTAAAGTACGGAAAACAACCTATAAAGTCCCACAGTTGGCACAGGCTGCTTTTCATGTCTGACAGGGTTATAACCTTATTCAAACAAATAGTCTGCCGCGCTGATTCAATGCATGTTGGACAAATTTATATGTCCTTGAAATATTTTTTTTCCTCAAAAAATCAAATCAAATCAAATCGGTATAGTTTACTCGTGAAATTTTTCTTCACAGCCGAGTACGTGGCAAATCAGCACTTAAGAATGCAATTAACAATTTCATTGGTACCGGCGCAGATACTACACGATTTACTACACGGTGTTGATGGGAGACTTCAACGCAAAACTAGGCACAAGAGAAGGCGGTGAGCTGAAGTTACGGAAATTTGGAGTAGGGCAACGGAACCGCAGAGTCCAGCAGCTGGCTGACTTTATGGAGAAAGAGGGACTCTTTATGATGAACTCTTTCTTCCAGAAGCTGCCCCACAGGAAGTGAACCTGGTCGAGCCCCGACGGTTCGACAAAAAATGAGATTGACTTCATTATGACGACCAGACGCCAACTGTTCAGTGATGTCTCAGTGATCGCAAGGGTGAAAACCAGCAGCGATCACCGAATGGTTAGAGGCACACTGAACCTAAACATTAAGTTGGAGAGGTATCGTCTAATGAAGTCAATGCTACCTGCCCTTCGTGTTCTAACCCAGAATTCCGAAACCTATCAGCTCGAGTTACGCAACCGCTTTCAGTGCCTAGAAGATTGCAATTCAGTGGACAATATGAATGACAAGCTCGTGGAAACTGTCCATGCGGTCGGAGCTAAGTTCTGCAAGACCCGCCGCAGAAGAACACAAAAACTCTCCGATCACACTCTTAATCTCATGGCTGTTATACGGGAGATGAGGCTGCAATCGTCAACAGATTTGACAGCATACAGGCAACTGAACAGACAGATCTCCAAATGCAAGCGGCGAGACTTACGCAACTTTAATACTGCTCGTATTAAAGAAGCGATCAAGCGGAACCAGGGCTCCAAAGTCTTTGCCAGAGATCTGTCTGCCAGAAAGAGCTAACTGTCAAAGCTGAAGACTGAGTGTGGCAGCATCGTTTCCGGGACACCTGAGATTTTGAGTGTGATTGAGGGGTTCTATGGGCAGCTGTACACATCATCGTTGGAGCCACACGCGAGCGTGAGTAACTATCCAAGAGCAAGTCTTATTCGACACTATTCCGATGATATCCCGGACGTCAGTCTGAGCGAGATTAGAATGGCTCTCCAGCACCTTAAAAACGGCAGGGCTGCAGGCGAGGATGGAATTACAGCGGAGCTTCTGAAAGCGGGGTTTTCGAGGGTTTCGGGGTTTTCGAGAGTCATTACGAATCGTCTCGCCTCGAGACTCGACGATTTCCAGCCTCCCGAACAAGCCGGTTTCCGAAAAGGCTTCAGTATCATAGACCACATACATACACTGCGGCAGATTGTACAGAAGACCGAAGAGTACAATCTGCCACTTTGTCTGGCGTATGTGGACTATGAGAAAGCCTTTGATTTCGTCGAAATTTGGGCGGTGCTACAGTCTCTTCAGCGGTGCCAAGTTGACTGTCGGTATATTGAAGTGCTGAAGTTTTGTACAGTAGGGCTACGATGGCTATCCGAGTACAGAACCAGAGTTCGAAACCTATCCAACTGCAGAGAGGTGTAAGACAGGGTGACGTTATATCCCCGAAACTCTTCACCGCTACGTTGGAAGACGTTTTCAAGCTACTGGACTGGAAAGGATAAGGTATTAACATCAATAGCGAGTACATCACTCACCTTCGATTTGCCGACGATATAGTTCTTATGGCAGAATCGCTGGAGGACCTTAGCACTATGCTCAATGACCTCAATAGTTCCTCAATATGTCGGTAGTTGTTGGGAGCACTATGCTCGAAGCTGTTGACGAGTACGTTTACCTGGGACAAAAGTCCGACTAGGTAAGTCCAATTTTGACCGAGAGGTCAATCAACGGATTCAACTCGGCTGGGCAGCGTTCGGGAAATTACGACACATCTTCTCGTCAGGTATACCTCAATCTCTGAAAACTAAAGAGTACAACCAGTGCGTGATGCCAGTGATGACTTACTACTGACTACTACTGAGACGTGGTCCTTCACTGCTGGCCGTATGGGGACGCTCAAGGTCGCTCAGCGAGCTATGGAGAGGGCTATGCTCGGAGTTTCTCTGCGTGATAGACTCAGAAATGGGGGTATCCGCAGTAAAACCAGAGTGACCGATATAGCCCAACGGATTAGTAAGCTGAAGCGGCAATGGGCCGGACATATAGCTCGAAGAACCGATAACCGATGGGGAAGAAAGGTTCTCGAGTGGCAGCCTCGTACCGGTAGGCGTAGTGTAGGGCGACCCCACGCTAGATGGAGTGACGTCCTGGTAAGACATGCAGGAAGTCGATGGATGAAGGTGGCTCAGGACCGTGCTTTGTGGCGTTACTTGGGGGAGGCCTATGTTCAGCAGTGGACTTGTGAAGGGCTGTAATGATGATGATGATGACGGCGGAGATCATCTGCTCGCGTTGAAACCGTAAGAAAATCGCCTCTTAATGTATACGCCTATTTCGTCCTGTTGCTGTAGTAAGAGGCGACCATGGAAAATTTCAAAAAGACATCATGGCTTCCGAAAGATCTCTCGTGTTACCCAGACATTAAACACTCGGATCAGCTTTACCCCAAACAACCTCAAATGGCTACTTTATGCCTTACTGATCTAGTGTACTATATGCCTTATTGATCTAGTGGTCGTAAACGTGATGGCTGGTCATGAGGTCCCAGTTTCAAACTTCACTTACCATCAGATGGACCGTGTGCTAGCTTATCACTCTTACTCTATTAAAAAACCTGATGAAATCGATATATATGTACCACGTACTAGATTTTGCATCCCAAACACTCACTATGTTCAACTGAACTTTACTGCAATCCGTACACCATACTTTATTGTCTTTTGGTGTGCCTTCGATATTTATCTAGTGCGGAGCGGCGATAATAATACGAAAACTCATATCGAAGTTTAAACGTGGATGTAAATAACAATTCAGTAGTGAAGTAACTAAAATTATTTTTTCTTCAAGTGAAAAAATAGGTAATAATATGGATAAAATATTAAAAACTTAATTTCTTAATTTAAATGACACCACATCTACAATCATAGACTAAAACATGCAGATGTTCCATTACAATACAACTGAATGTAGGTAAAATATTTTATTTAACAGACTTGACGTGGTGTTTTTGAAAGATTTTTTGAAATTGTTCTATAACCAGTTTATATTTTTGAACATTTATTTTATGTTTTTTTGAAATAAAATGTAATAAATAAATGTAATAATAAATGTTTTAAAATATTAAAAAATATCATTAAAATGTAATTGTGACATTTATTATAGTAAATTAGCACATAAAAGAACAATTTAAAAAAATTAAAAATTAAAATTAAAAATATATTCTAAATAAAAGAAATTTACATACAGATCATTCTACATACGTATAATCTATGATAATAAAAGTGCCCGCGCAGGCGCAATGTGCAATTACAACTGGGCATGCGCGACTCTACTATCTCCCGTGCATGGGCAAAGACATAAGTAGTGCACATTTTTTGTTTGGAGTAGCTTCTCTAGTACGAAATACATATAACTCAATGCCTTATAATAAATCTCTACTACAGTTCATGTACACTTGCAGCAAACTTCAAATAAAGAACCTCTCAGCACACAGAAGCATTTGAGCAGGCTCTCTATACCCTTTAGATCGAAACACATCAATGTTCGCACTGATTTATGGAGGCGGAAGTAGTTAAGGAGGTAATACCTACCCAAACGAACAGGCAGTAAAGAGGACTCAACCTATTAAATACCTTTAACAAACCTCCGTGACTCTACCGAAGCAGCGCCGTTGATACTGTGTTGGTGGGGTCGCTTGGGGAGAGGAGTGTCGGTATTGCCAGGCGCCGCTTTCCCTACCCTCGGTGGCCGCAACTTGATTAGCGTTGGAGCCAGATACTAGATCCACCGCTAAGGTCAGGAAAATTGGTGCCCCAAATCTTGTTTTTCCTGGGTCCATGACCTCCATGTGACGGATTCGGGAGGGTCCGTTACGCAGGTGAAGCTAGAGGCTGCGGAGAAATGCGTTCCTTGTATTTCTGCTGCGGCTTACCTGAGAAATAAAAGGGGGAGGGAAGCTCCTCTTCTTTGGAGGGGCTGCCATGTAGCAGCCCGCACCGTTAGTGCTGCGGATGATTGCGAAAGCGTTCCCATGGCCCTGCCAATATGCGGGAAAGGTGTGTTCCACCTCCTTCGCATGGGATTTTAGTCAGTGCAAGTCAAGCATAGCCGGCCCTTGTCTTCACAAGGCGGGTATGCATAGGCATTTCCCCGTGTAAAAAAGGCGGAAAAGAGTACCTACTACCTAGAAAATTATTATATAAATATAATTGCCTTTAATAGTTATTGAAATAATAAACATAAAAAAAGTTTGAAATTTAGAAAAGTATTTTTATCTAGCAAGCGACGATTTTAAACACAAAAAGCAATTAAGAGTTAGAATTTAAACGTGAAAAATGTTTGTAACACCTGGAAATGTTTTAATAAGAAAGACACGTATAATTGGCAAAGTTGAGTGTTATTACGACTTACTTCGTGGCTCGTAGCTCGTAGCGTATATGCACTGAAGTTCCATCAAAAGTGGTCTCTTGAGGTTTTACCTACCCACGTACACGTGTCAGTTTTCCTTTAGTTGATGTTACTCGTACTAAGACTTTTCTAAGAGATTTAACTCTCCGTCGGATTCGAAGATTGTTCAAACATCACTTTGTTTACTTCAGAATTATAATTCCAAGCAAAAGAGCGGTGCTTGAGTCATCGTCTTTGTGAACAGGTGCGGATTGTGGGCGGCTAATCACTTGTGTGTGGTTTAATTTTTATATTTTATAAACTGTATTTTTAATTATTTGGTTATAATTAAATGTCAAAAAGAGGATATTCCCGAATATTTTTTGGCTTTTCGACTCCCAGTAATTTCATTTTGAAATAATAGATTGACCTTTCACAAAACATATTTATAAACTAACTTTAAAAAAGAAGGTTCTTCAGTTTATATATTTTTTATATACATTTGGGCTTCTTTGTCCATAAACCGATTCATTTTTTTAATGTTGTGAATTGGTTATGCTTAACCGGTGATCTCATATTATTTGAAAAAAGAAAAAGATCTCCAATGCCCGATTCCTATATTCAAGAAATGTTACGTTCTTCGTAAGGTGCTTCTAAAACCCAACAAGTTAGGATAACTGAAATTGCAAAAAAACTTTAAACGATTAATAAATAACTTTCAACGGTGGAATATTAGTGGACAAGACTTTCGTTGCTGCTTTGAACTTTAAAACAAAATATAAAAAAAGTAGGAATCGAGTTCAAAATTATATAACTAACAATAAAATAAATTTTCGATAAGCTATGTGTTACATAGCTACTAAGTCTTTATTATGGGACCTCCCCAAAATCCTCATCAGAAGTACAACCGTTTAAACCTAATGGGAACCTGATGGGCGTTTTGTTTTGTCATTAAGATAATCTTTTGTTTCCAAAAATAGTATATTAATTCATTTCACATGATTTATAACCTGTACTGACACATTTACACAACGAAATCATATTATGTCAAACATAAATATTTTGTTTGAAGTATTATCTGGTAAAATGTCAGATAGGACGTCCCTTGCCGACTCTTCAATTCGATAAAATAAAGTAGCTTTGTCACTCTTTCCCCTTTAATTTTTACTACATGACCAAACCACCGAAGCATCCTTACTTGGTTCTGGTCACAACGTTATCTAATTATAACGTACATATATAAAATTGCAATTAATAATTTAATTACGACGGGAATGGAGTTCGGGTTGAGCTACAAAAACTATTAGTTGAGGTAGATGGCTATTAAATATTTATTATTCGAATAACTGAGAAATAATCGTAACAGTTGTATCAAATTGATGAGCGAACAAAATGAAATTGGGTATTATTTTAACGACAGCAATTGAGCTTGTTGAAAACAATAATGAACAATTTTGCACGTGGAGGAAATTGATAGCTACGATAAACCATTAGTGCTGGCGTTCAATCGTTTCTGAGTAAAATGTTTCAATTGATTGTATACTACACCAATAATAAAGTAATTATCGTATGTTTTGAACATATTTGATCCCACACATTATAAATTTAAAATGTCACGAAATATAAATTACAACTTTACAGCTTCACATCATCATAAAATTATCCAATCGTTTTAAAAACTTCTATTTTTTTACATAGTTGTGTGCAAACGATTAAAGAAGGATCTTAAGGTAATGGACCACTAACTAAAAAATTCGTGGAGGTAAGCGACAGTAGCCTAAAGGTTACAGGTACAGACTACAAAAAAACAGCTTATTTGAAGAGTATAACGGAGACTTTGAAATGTCGTTAACAGTATCTTCTTTTTTAAATAAAAAGAGAAAATTGTCACTTTTTAACTTTATTACTTTTAATATAAACTTCTTCAGCTAGGAAACGAAGCCAGCGTTCTCGGCAATATACCGCGGGGAGTAAGACTGTTTTGAGAATGTACATTTATAGTTGTTTTTTAGCAGCGCGATGGACACTTTCTTGCTCTCAAACCATTTTAAAAATAAGAGTAGGCCTGTGTTCAGAAACGGGGCGTATACAGACTGTAAATTAATTTACTTTTACCTTCATTTATGGACTAAGCTAGAGTTGATATATATTTCTTCCAGTTTTATCATTAAATTAAAGCGTAAGGCGCAGTATTTTCACATTAAGTACTCGAAACTGATTTAGCGTAAAAATCCTTCGTTTTATATTTTTACAGCATTTTCTTACGTTCTTCGTTCTCATCGTTAAGTATATTATTAAAGGACGAACAAAAATACCTTAAGAAGCCCTACAAAGGCTTTTCAAAATTGCTACGTTTGAAACAGGTAATGGAATACTGAATTCACGTGTACAAATGTACAGCTAAAAAGGGAACGTTACTTCTGAAGTGGAAAATTAAATCTACTTCGGGTTAGTCACGTGTTACCCGTATTTATCCAGTATCTACATTTTGTTAAGCATTTAAATATACATAACTAAGGGTTATTTACATTGTATCTCGTTAAAAAATAAATTAAAAATAATACTGAATTAAGGTTTTATACGTGGTAGAGCCACTCTGAAGCTATATTATGGTTGTAAGCACGAATGAGTCGGTTTGACTGGGGAAGGACCGCACTCTCACAGAATAACAGCGTAAAATTGCAGCTTACTACTGCTGTTTCTTATGGTGACTAGAGATCCGGAGAACATTTTTTACTGGGAACTAAGCATTCCATCTTAGTTTTCAGGATTGACAACGCATCTGCGTTGCGTAGATGTATATGGGCCACAGCATCCACTTACCATCAGGTGCACTGTGTGCTCGTTTGTCAATAAGAAGAAGAAGGTTCTTAAAAAATAAGTATAGAATTGTACTCTTTAATTTTATTTAAATCCTTTAACAAAAAAGGTATAACGAATTTCTGCTGTAGCGTATAGGTGTTTTCAACATCATCATCATCGTCATCATTATAGCATAAAAGTTTACTGTTGAATATAATTCTCTTATATGGATTACCTTATAAGGAGGTTATTAAGCCCCTGTTGCAAAGCTTGGAAAACAGAGTAGGCAACCGAACTGCTGCTCATATCCTATTTCGTTTTTTGCCACTTACGACTCCCACTGGATAACTTTGGCGACTTTACGCTACCATTATACGGCGAGTACTACTACAAGGGAGGAATTTTTATACATAAGTAGCACATAAGTTAACATCTAGCTCCGGAGAAGTAATTAGAAATTTTAAGAGCTGATTCACCACATGCTCGGCGTTTTAAAGGAAAACGTTCGTTATTTACAAGCTTTGTCATATGAGCTGTTTTCTTCTCAGAATTCTATCCGGGTAAGCACCACCCTGTTACCTAATTCTAACGCTAAATAACAATGTTTGCACTCCTGTGCACGGAAACCGTCTGAAAAACATAGAGAGCCATTATAATTAAAGGATGTGAGGCTTTCCATCTTAGTCTTAAGAGAAGATAACGCACTTGTAGCCTTATATCTTATCCCTCTGTGAGACATTCTATCTTATAAGAGGTAACAACGCACTTGTAGCCTTATCTCTTACACCTAGGTACCAATAATACTAGGTGAATAACTGCTTCTATATAATTCTCAAACTGTAGGAAATTATTTCTAATCAGATTCATATCAGTTATCATGTCTCTTATCAAATAACATAGACAAAATATTTCATGAATCAATACATTGAAAATAGGCATTTGTTTTCGTACAAAACACATCAAACCCATACAAGACAATACATAAGCAATCAATTTCCAATTATTTTACTTATGCACAGCGATCATCTCGACCGGGGAACAAATCCGGTCTCTAACTTTATTTTAATATTTCTTTAAATTAACATCATTGGAAAGATGATTTCAACCGGGGAACGAATCCGGTAACATAATTTATATCTTAAAAATTCCCTATATGAATTTATTAAGAAAATATTACTAAGAAAACGATAAACTATTTCGGCCTGGGAGTCGAACCCAAGACCTTCATATCATTAATTCGATATTTCTTTAAGATTCAACTAAGCATTTTCTTATCAGAATATTGTTGCTCGACAATTTGCTTTTTAGAAGCTATTCGTAATCGGTTAACTAATAAATCGAAATATTCTTATAGGCGCGTCGCCAACAGAAATAATACTAGTTTTTACGGAATTTATCGCGTATATTTAACTTTTACCCGACGTTTCGAGAGCTTTACAGCACCCATGGTCACGGGAAGGACTGAGATGTTCAACGTCCAGATGTCATAGTTAACCGCGGTTACCATAGATTAAAATTTTACTTTTGTTCCGATCTACACAGTATGGTATCATGAAGTCTTGCAGTTTTATGCTTGGGTTGGGATTTAATTTTATTTATTATAGGATCCCAAGCAGATGGTAGCACCCAATCACCTTCTCTCTTGAAATTAGGATGTTTTTTGAATTCAATAGCCCCGCGAATCATCCTTGGAAGGAATCGGTGTTCTTTAGCGAGGATTTGTTGTCTAACAAATCTGATGTAGTGACGGGGGCGATCCTGTACGTGTTCACAAACTGCAGACTTCCCGGAGCGTCGATTCTTCGCACCAGCTATATGTTCTTTAACGCGGGTTTTAATTGGTCTTTTAGTGTGTGCTATGTAGGAGAGACCACATTCACAATCATTTTTCTTATGTTTAAATTAAAAAATGCTAATATCTTTAGATATCAATTAATATTTTTTATTATTTTTTTTTTACGTAGCAGAGCCATGCTGTTATAGTTGTAGCACAAATGGGTCAGCTCGACCGGGGAAGGACAACGCTCTCACAGAATACCAGCGTAAAATAACAGCTTAACGCTACTGTGTTTCGTATGGTAAGTGTAGAGAACCGGAGACCATATTTACTGGAAACAGGGCATTAGGGCATTCCATCTTAGTCCTCACGGGTGATAACGCATCAGCATTTTGATTTGTCATCGGGGATAGATGTAGATGTATTTGGGTCACAGCAAACACCATCAGGTGGACTGTGTGCTCGTTTGTCACATTTATCCTACGAAAAAAATTTATCTGTGTTTTAGTGATCTTAATGTTTGTTGTATACAATACATGGATCTTATTAAATTACTTTATTAACAATTTTATTTCTCTATAAGAAATGTAGAATGAAGTACACTAACAATTATCTGCACCCTGCGGCATGTTATTTTACGTTATGTGTCGCCTTTGTTCCTAAGCCTACTTACTGAGTCAAGAAAAATGCCACCCCAGATGCGATGTATATTCTCTAACCTTTGTTAAGGACGCCTACGCTACATAAACTTGGACACGGCGTATTTGTTGACACAATCTGTGATTTGTCTTCGAGGATTTTTTTTAAATAAAAATGAAGTAAGAAACAGTCCGTCCTCACCCGCGGCCAACTTCAAACACGAAGGTCATAATAATATGTTCCCACCCATTCCCACCTATGAGCAAAACGATGAAATTCCTGATATCCTGTTCTGTACTCAACTTTTTTTGTTCCGATCCCGTTCTGTATTCTCGGTTTTGTCAAAAGAATAGAATAGAATGATTTTAATTCAATGTTGATTATTACGTAATACTTATTAAAAGTAGTTTTTTATTTACCAATGGTAGTCCTGGGAAGAAGTTGCAAGAAACGGAGCGAGACTTTTTTTAAAAATATTTTTGCTTTACCGTAATTTTGTTTGTACAATTTTTAAATGAATTTTTATGGAACCAGCACGGTGGCGATCACTACATTCCCAGGGGCTATTTTCATTCATGTATTCCCTGATGTTATAATAACCCCTTGTGTACAATTTTTCTTTGAAAAAATTTTTGAACTTGTTAATTGACAAACTTTGAAAATTTTCTGGTATTTTGTTGTAAAAGCGTACATTGTCTCATAAATAAATTGCTAATTCTGTGAAGTCTAGTAATTGACATTACAAGCTTATGTTTGTTCTTAGTGTTTTATTATTATTTTATCAAATTTTAATTAAATTTTATCAATATTTGCCAATATCCAAGACAGAGTGTTGTTTCCAACGGGTCTAGTTTACAAAACGCATATAACATTTGTGTAATGACATTTTCTACTTGGGATCATATAATTAATTTAATTAAATCCAAACCCTTAGTGAATATGGCGTAACTGTGACAGCCGGAGCTGAGCCCGCCCACTGTAGTGTAAAATTAATACCGATCGAAAACAGCCTTGATGAAGATCCTTAGTGCCCCACTTTAGGGAAGTACAGATACATAGTATACCCTGTATTACATATATACATAATAAAATCGGTTAATGAGGAAACGACGAAATTTTAGGCTTAGAATCTACGTCAGCAGAGCGAATCTGTGTAAGGTTTAAGCTGTTTTTTTAGATGGTCCCATCAAATAAATTAAGACCAACCATTTCTATGTTGGTCCAGAGTAAGATATAATTTAGCTCTTTAATTTTATCTAAGATAAAAAATATTTATTTTTTAGTCCTAGGTACAAAATGCAGGCAAATGAATAAAAATAGAAAAAAAATGAAAAAATTCTTTCATATTGCATTTTTTGAAAAGTAGTTGTACAAATGACTAAAAAAATTTTCTAAAACATAAAATAATTCATTGATAGTGTTACGAACTTGAGGTTCGTGACAATAAAAATTGCCGATAGAATTACCTAAATTAACACTTTAATTTTTTTACACCAATTAAAACTTAAAACACCAATAATTAACCACACTGATTCACTTTATTTCGCTCCGAAGCTTCGCTTGTCTCCAATACAATCCAATACTTCCCCGATCGCGTATTGCAGCGCCTTTATATAGGGCTCTTCCACGAAAACATCCAGAATATTCGAGTAAATACGCGCGCCAACCAACCAAGCGCAGAAAGTTCGAGTGTGGGGCTTCCAGAAAGCTTAGTTCTTCAATTCGATACTAGATGGCGCTGTCGGTTGAAAGACTAGTCATGTATTTTCTGGAAAGCTCTCCTCGCTCTGTTACCCAACACCAGATGGCGCTAGTGCCAGACGTCAACTTAGGTGCGCAACAATAGTAAAAATTTGACGACATGTCTCTTTGAATTTATAATATTATTACAATGAATCTTTAATTTGATTTTTTTAGAATAAAAGTGATAACCGAGCACACACATGAGTTATCATCCCTGAGGACTAAGATGAAATGCCTAGCGTCCGGTGAAAAGGGTCTCCGTATCTCTATACTAACCATACTAAACATAGCAGCATTAATCTGATATTTAAGGGGATAGAGTAAGTCAGCTCAAATTCTAATTTCGTCCCCACTTGCCCACGCGTCGTATGCTATGTACCGACATGTTTGTAATCACTAATACTGTAAGTAGAAAGGTCGTTAGACACTCATTTCATTAGTTTTTTTCATATTTATGCCTGTTTCTTAACGCCAATCCAGTCGCTTCCTATTTTTATTACGGTTATTTCCTATTTTAATTTTGCGTCGTCCTGTTGCGTAATGTATATTCTGATCGTAAGCGACACAACCTCCCAGTTCAAAGGCCGAAGCAAAGTGACCGTGCGGCAGGAATCACGCTCAAAAGGCCGATAGTTTACGTAATTTCTTTTTACATTGAAAATAATGGTATTTTAAAAAAATTAAATAACATAAGCACTGCTTTATAGTTAGCAGTTGGGCTGAAAAGTTCGTATCGTTTTATACAAAAACACATTTTTTTGGCAAAATTCGATTTTATCATTCAACATAGTTGCCATCGAGGGCGATACACCGATTATAGCGATCTTCCAACTTTTCAGTACCATTTTTGTAGTACGATTTGTGTTTAGCCTCAAAATAGGCCTCTGTTTCGGTGATTACTTCCTCATCGGCTTTAAATTTCTTTCCAGCGAGCATTTTCTTGAGATCTAAGAACAGGAAAAGTCGCTGGGGGCCAAATCTGGAGAATACGGTGGATGCGGAAGCAATTCGAAGCCCAATTCATGCAATTTTGCCATCATTTTCATCGATTTGTGACACGGCGCATTGTCTTGATGAAACAACACTTTCTTCTTCTTCAAATGGGGCCGTTTTTTCGCGATTTCGTCCTTCAAACGCTCCAATAAGGCTATATAATAGTCGCTGTTGATGGTTTTTCCCTTTCCAAGATAGTCGATGAAAATTATTCCATGTGCATCCCAAAATACGGACGCCATAACCTTACCGGCCGACTGTTGAGTTTTTCCACGCTTTGGATTCGGTTCATCGCGTGCAGTCCATTCAGATGACTGCCACTGGACTCCGGAGTGTAGTGGTGGATCCATGTTTCATCGATTGTCACATATCGACGCAAAAATTCACTTCTATTGCGGTTGAACAGCTCCAAACATTACTCTGAAGCATCGACACGTTCTTGTTTTTGGTCGATTGTGAGCTCGCGCGGCACCCACTTTGCACATAGCTTTATATTTCGCATACCCAAATATTCACGAACGATATGTCCAACACGTTCCTTTGATATCTTTAGAGTGCCAGCTATACAAATCAACCTCAATTTACGATCTTCCAAAATCATTTGGTGGATTTTTTTATGTTTTCGTCCGTAACAGCCTCTTTTGGACGTCCACTGCGTTCATCGTCTTCGGTGCTCATATGGCCTGTACGGAATTTGACAAACCACTTACGAATGGTTGCTTCGCCCGGCGCATAGTCCGGATAACACTCATCAAGCCACTTTTTGGTATCAGCAGCACTTTTTTCATCAAAAAATAGTGTTTCATTAAAACACGAAATTCCTTTTTATCCATTTTTTTCAAAATAACAAAAGTTGCTTCACTCAAAATGCTGTATCTCACAAACTAATAATCAGACAGCTGTCAAATTTATACACGTTTCTTTTGAAGGTTGGTACTACCTAAAAATGATATGGATTTTATTCTAGTGGCGCCATCTCATAGAGACTATACGAACTTTTCAGCCCAACCAATAGTTCAGTTAGTACGCAAAGTTTCATGATCTTATTTAAAATATTTTATGAATAACAGCGGTTTATTGTTTATTTTGGAGGTAACTTTGGATTTTTTTTCTATCGAGAAAATTTTACGAAATCGTGTTTTCGTCTAACATAATCCTTAACATTAATCCTCAACTTTACCATATATTTATTTCAAAGTTAATGCTGCAATATTTTCGGCATAACGAAGGATCTTGCTAAGCCATTTGAGATTATATTTCTCCTTAACTAGTAATTGGTATAGTGCTATTTAACTAGTAGTCAGTGAGAGCGTGATCCTTCCTCGGTTGGGCCGACCCATTCATACTATAAATATAATATAGCTGCAGCATGGCTCTACCGCGTATGCCAGGATTGACATTTAACTATTTATTTATTTAGCAATTTGTGTACACATGAAGTAATGTTACAATGAAAAATAAAAAGATATTTTGTACAAAGGCACTGCTTATTTCATATTGAAATTTCTTCCAGCGGGCCTGATTAGCTAATTATTATTAGGTATATTATTTTCCTAATGTTTAACTGTAAATAATGCGATTAATAGATAAGAAAATGGCTCTAGAAATATTTGGCATTGTTTAAAAAATATTTGCTTAATATGTAAATAAAAAATACGCGAACGCTCATTTTACATGTTAACAAAAGGTGTAAATATTTTATGGAAATGATGAATATTGTTATTATTATTATTATATGTAAGATAACTTTTTTAATTTACCATAAAATTTTTTGCTTTATATGTGTCTAATAAATATTAAAGAAATATAATCGAAATAAATTTATTCAGATCATTTACGAAACCTGTCGGAGTCATTCATCCAAAACTTGTCGCGATTACATTTTTTCCAATCGTGAATGGCGTGGTAGCGAATTCATATAGACTTTTCGTTGACGTCAAAGGTTCTTTACGTCACTTGTACATGAAGTGCATATAGTTCCTGTTGGCATTTTCGAATGAAATAATACACTCTTTCTTATATCATATACTTTAAGTGAGCAAGTTTTGTACGTATGTATTATAATTGGTTTCTCCAAATTGTGTACTTAGTAATGTAGTCTCAATATTACTAAGTACACTATAATAGTAATGTTTTCTCAAGTTTATCGAGATAGCTTTTGTACCTGAGAAAGTTATTTTTTTTTCCTCTTTTCTACGACTGGCAAAGCTCGGTTACACAGGTGCTTATACTAGTATGTAGAAAGAGAAAACTATTTCCATTTTAGAAACGAAGACGTTGAATAAACAAAACAATCTTAGTTTAGTGAGACATATTAAGATAAAATATTGACGACTGTATTAATAATAAAAACCAGCCAACAGCGTGTCGGGCCACGCTCAGTGTAGGGTTCCGTAGTTTCCAGTCTGTCACAATAAGTGTTCCCACTTAAGGTGGGTATCCATTATGTTCGCGCTCGAGCAGCGCTCCGCGCTCCTGCAACTGCTCCCGGTAATGGGTACTGTTGTTTCCATCCAAGTTCAAAATAATTTTCCTAGAAAGTCCTTATAAAGTTCTACTTTTCAGATTTTTTTCATATTTTCTAAACTTATGGTTCAAAAGTTAGAGGGGGTATATATAAATAAATAATATATAAATAAATAATATATAATATTTATTATAATTTACTGTAATCTAGCTAAGCTACACAGACTAGCGAAGTCAGTATGACAAGAATTTTAAATCCTATAGTAACATTCACCTATATTTTTGCATACCTACTAACTCTAGTAATTCATTTTTTTTTGCTTTTTGAAATTTTGTAAATTTATTTATTCCATTCCAGTGCTCTGAGATCTCGTACCGATAAAGGTACTTTGATGTCCAAAAAAAGTACCGATGGGCACTCTAAGGAGAGGCAGTATGCGTAAGTACATTATATACATATAACACAGTATACTAGGGGGGAACAGTTTTACCTATTATTATTATTTGTATTCTTCAATTGTCAGATTTCTTATGGCCATACCACGGGCCAAATTCCTCGGATCACCAGGGTCAATCTCCAAGGCCCTTGGCAGTCTAAATGGGATGCTAGGGTTTCTTGAAGAGATAGGTTGGCTCGAGTAGTGAGCCCCCACCGATCACACAAAATAGGCGCTTTTGACGTAGAGTTGTGGAAACCAGCCCGTTTTACCATTACCATGACCACCACGCGTATGTCTGGGATTCACGATTTCAGGAAGTAGGCAATTATGGTAAAACTGTATTAATTTGAACTCCATCCTCGATTTCCAAAATACGTCAACTTTTCAATTATTTCGATGTGGACTGGCTCTTTTTCTCCGGCCCAATACTAAGTAGACATTGCCGTCGTCTTGCCACATGCAATTGTCCCTGGATTGGTACAACCAATTACTAATTTTATTGCGATGCAATGTCTTTTGATACTTGCCCTTTGCAAATAGGGCCGAAATTGAAGGCAGTAATAAGATTTTTTCGAATTCTCGTATTACGTTCAATCGCGTCCTTGTCAGCAGTAAGAGTTTCTAAATTCTTTAGAAATTCTTCTTTAGCTACTTCTAGTTCAGACTGGGACATATTCGGATCTAAACTGACGGAGCCATAGTCATTTTGTCTTTGTTTCGCGTCTGTCAATTTCCTGATTTTCTTTCTAACTGGACGTTCTGAGTTGTTTTTTCTTTTCTGACCTTCTTCCCTTTTCTTTTCCACAACATCAGCAAATCCCATTTCGGGTCGATCTTTATTTGTTAATGTGTTTTGCACATAGGATATGGCTGACTTTTCATTAAATTTTACGACTGCAGCATTACACCTCCCTTGGTACCCTCGTTTCAAGGCAAAATTTATTCGCTTTCCTCCTATAAACTTAGCAGTGAGACTGTTGAAACATTCGACAAGATTGGTATTCACGTTTTCTATTAAACTGCGTGATTTTACTGCCACATTTGAAATATTCAAATACATCCGGAACAGAAATGTTGAATTTTGAATGGTTTTCAGTCCGTTGCTAGAAAATTTTTCTGTTACAGTTATAATCCTAGCACATTATGTGATCACCGTATGCATGCGCCACAGAATTATTTATATCACTGTATAGTTGTAGCATCGTCCTTGGGATTTTTATTATGGTGTATAACTGATCTTACTATTGCTTTCCAATTAGACATAATTTTCACAACTGTCAAAGTTCTTCAGTGGGACAAAGGATATTTTGTTTCTGTAACCAGACTAGGTAATTTTTTGCAAAGATTTCTCAAAATATGATTTCTTCACTAAATTTTTTCCACTGTAATATTTTGGTCTTTATATAGATTTTCTTTTAGCACTTTTTCGTATATAGAGGCGTCTCTGTCTACAATCTTTCTTTTATAAATTATGCTATACCTACATGTAAATGATAGGTTGAACCCTTTGGCAATTATTTGGCCCTCCATAGAACATGATGAATCTCTGTTGCTACCACGCCTGTGGTAGCTGCTATATTTACATTAACATTTGAGTCAGTATTTTCCGAATGTATTAGGCATGTTTGTTTACAAATATAAATCCCTTTCATTAATGACTTTCCATTGTTGCAGGAAAACTAGAAATGACGAAGATGATCCCCTTGTCGTTGAAGCTAAAAATCAAGAAGACAAGTTTTAAAAGACAACTAGAAAAGACGAAGATGATGATTCCCTTATTGTTGAATTTGGAATTCAAGAATACAAGTTCCCACCAGTGGCAGGAAGACGCATTTGTGATATTAATTATATATTTAGTCAATTACAAGAAAAAGCACGTCACAACAACTTGATTGACTGCAAAGCTGGAAATTTTCAGCTAATCGGTGAAAAAAGGGTTGGCTTACTTTCAGTATATAAATTTGAATGCAATATTTGTAAACAAATTTGCCTTATAAAATCGAAAAATACTGACTCAAATGTTAATGTGAATATCGCAGCTACCACTGGCATAGTCGTAACAGGGATCGGCTTCTCACAATTCGAAGAGCTTTTTTCTGCAATGAATATTCCTGTATTTTCTACAAAATATTACAATCAACTCTAGGATCAAGTGTACGAATGTTGTGAAAAAACAGCAGCCGAATCGATGCAAGATGCTGCAGAAGAAGAAAAAAAATTGGCTATCGCAGAAGGTCGCACCAAAAATGGCATACCGGTAATTGACGTTTACGTCTATGCTTCTTGGTGTGCTAGATCGTACGGATCAAATTATAAAGCTGCTTCTGGAACTGCGGCAATAATCGGTAGAAGAAACGGTAAAATAATTTTTCTGGCTGTAAAAAATAAAAAATGCCTCGTGTGCGCCCGTGCAGAAAACAAAAATGTCGCTCCTAAGGGGCACAATTGTTTCAAAAACTTCGATGGTTCATCGTGTTCTATGGAGGGTCAAATAATTGCCGAGGGGTTCAAACTATCCATTTCCATGTATGGCATAATTTATAAAAGAATGATTGCAGACGGAGACGCCTCGACATACGCAAAAGTGCTGAAAGATAATCCATATAAAGACCAAAATATTACGGTGGAAAAAATTGAGTGTAGAAATCATATTTTAAGAATTCTATGCAAAAAATTACGTAGTCTGGTTTCAGAAACAAAATACCCTTTGGCTCACCGAAAAACTTTGACAGTTGTGAAAATTATGTCCATGAGGAAAGCAATAGTAAGGTCAGTTATACACCATAACAAAAATCGAAAGGACAATGCTATAACTATTCTTCACAGTGATATAATCAATTCTGTGGCGCATGCATACGGCGATCACAGAATGTGCCAGGATTATAACTGTGACAAGGAAAAAGTTTATAGCGACGGGCTGAAAACCATTCAAAATTCAACATTTCTGTTCCGGATGAATTCGATTATTTCTAATGTGGCAGCAAAATCACGAAGTTTAATAGAAAACGTGAATACCAATCTTGTCGAATGTTTCAATAATGTCATTGCGAAGTTTATAGGAGGAAAGCGAATAAATTTTGCCTTGAAACGAGGGTACCAAGGGAGGTGTAATGCTGCAGTCGTAAAATTTAATGAAAAGTCAGCCATATCGCATGTGCAAAACACATTAACAAATAAAAATCGACCCGAAATGGGATTAACTGTAGTTGTAGAAAAGAAAAGGGAAGAAGCTCAGAAAAGAAAAAACAACTCAGAACGTCCAGTTAGAAAGAAAATCAGGAAATTGACAGACGCGAAACAAAAACAAAATGGCTATGGCCCCGCCAGTTTAGATCCGGATATGTCCCAGTCTGAACTAGAAGTAGCAAAAGAACAATTTCTAAAAAAATTAGAAACTCTTACTGCTGACAAGGACGCAATTGAGCGTAATACAATACTACAAAGAGACGGTAGCGAATGGTTAGAAATTCAAAAAAATCTTATTACTGCCTCTAATTTCGGCCCTATTTGCAAAAGGCAAGTATCAAAAGACTTTTTACCAGCGCTGCACCGCACCGTGCAAAAAATATATTATATAAAAAAAATGTTGGCCATGTTGCATCAATTGCTTATGGTATTGAAAATGAGCAGCAAGCATTGCACAAGATACAACAACAAGAAAAACGTGTCTATTGAGCCCTGTGGACTGTTTATAGATAATGATTTTCCATTCATTGGTGCTACGCCAGATGGGCTCATTGGAAATGACATTCTAGTAGAAGTCAAATGTCCTTTTTCAGCATCAAAAATTGGCATGAAAAAAGCAATTGAAGAAAATAAAATACAAATATTAAAATTTAATAAAAAACAGCGCACTGCAACACTTAATAAAAATAGTAATTGGTTCTACCAAATCCAGGGACAATTGCATGTGGCAAGACGACAGCAAAGTCTACTTGGTATTTGGGCTGGAGAAAAAGAGCCAGTCCACATCGAAATAATTGAAAAAGATGACGTATTTTGGAAATCGAAGATGGAGTCCAAATTAATACAGTTTTACCATAAATGCCTACTTCCTGAATTCGTGAATCCCAGACATACGCGTGGTATGGGCATAAGAAATCCGACACTTGAAGAAAACAAATCATCCGAAAATAAGGAAAATGAGGAACCTCTAACACAAAACAGTCCTGATTTGTTATCAGATGCTAGTCCCCAACACGGAGGGGAGCGCCATGAGGACTGTGGCTTTGACCCTCTAAGAGGAGACTCACGCCCAGCATTAAGGAATACATCGGTCGATGAAAATGAACATGGACCTAGCACACGAGAACTAGATTTTATTGAATTTTAATTTTTAGTTGGCTTTTTTCAATTTTTATTTTCCCCTATTATTAAAATTTCACCCAAATTTTATTTAAATTTTTTTGTAAATGATTATAAAGAAGCCTTTTCAAGCTTTTTTAGGATTTCGTAGCCGAATGGAAAAAACCGGAACCCTTATAGATTCGTCATGTATGTCCGTCCGTCCGTCCGTCCGTGTGTCACAGCCTTTTATTCCGAAACTATTCGGACTACATATTTGAAACTTAGTAGGTAGATGTATTCTGTGAATTTCATTTCTATACAAAAATAAAATACAAAAAAATTATAAGTACAAAAAACAACAAAAAAATGTACAAATAAAAAAACTAAATAAAAATTGATCAAACGAAAACAAAAAGTCTGAATGGGGATTCGAACCCGAACCTTTCTTCAGCGTAGACTTCATAGGCCGACACTACAACCGCTCGGCTACGTAACAATAGCGGCGAAATTACGAAACGTACTGCGCGGGTAAATCTTTATGCGTGAAAATAGGGCGAAAACGGGCGAAAACGATTTTTCCCAGACATGAGACCTAGCTAGATCGATTTTTCGTCCCCGTAAACCCCTAAATCGAAACTTTCATGAAATCGTTAGAGCCGTTTTCGAGAACTCATTTAAATATATATATATATATATATATATATATATATATATATATATATATATATATATATATATATATATATATATATATATATATATATATATATATATATATATATATATATATAAATATACAAATATTGCTCGTTTAATAGTATAGGATAAGTAGTTAATTTATTTATCAACAACATTCCTAGGATGGCTAACAAAATCGAACTACTGATTTATTTATACTGTGGCGTGCTTGCCCGCCTCCATAGGTCACCGAAGTTCATGTCGCGCCGGCTCCTGTGCAACGCGGGCGCGAGCCGTCTCAGCGCGTAAAATGCCTAAACTTTCGGGAAAAGGGGCCCTTAAACAATTCATTAGTGGGAACACTTATTGTGACAGACTGGAAACTACGGAACCACCACGGAAACATCTGACGGGTCAACTCAATTGGAAATCTGCACAGAGGTTAGCCGACCATTTTTGGACAAGATGGCTAAAAGAATACATGCCTACGTTAATACCTCGAACAGATAATAACGGAAAGTTTATGGAGCCTAAAGAGGGTGATATTGTTTTGATAATAGATCATTCGTTGCCACGAAATACGTGGCCCAAAGGCAAGATTAGTAGGACGCTACCGGGACCAGACGGTCACACCAGAGTGGTTGACGTCATTACTAGCACAGGTATTTTGAGGAGACCTACATCCAGAATAATAGTCCTGGTACCCGCGACGCCTCCCAAATGATGGTGCTGATGCACGGGGGGGAGATTGTTGGCGACGCGCCTATAAGAATATTTCGATTTATTAGTTAACCGATTACGAATGGCTTCTAAAAAGCAAATTGTCGAGCAACAATATTCTGATAAGAAAATGCTTAGTTGAATCTTAAAGAAATATCGAATTAATGATATGAAGGTCTTGGGTTTGACTCCCAGGCCGGAATAGTTTATCGTTTTCTTAGTAATATTTTCTTAATAAATTCATATAGGGAATTTTTAAGATATAAAATATGTCACCGGATTTGTTCCCCGGTTGAAATCATCCTTCCAATGATTGACAATGATTTAAAGAAATATTAAAATAAAGTTAGAGACCGGATTTGTTCCCCGGTCGAGATGATCGCTGTGCATAAGTAGAATAAATGAAATTGATTGCATAAGTATTGTCTTGTATGGGTTTGATATGTTTTATACGAAAACAAATGCCTATTTTCAATGTATTGATTCATGAAATATTTTGTCTATGTTATCTGATAAGAGACATGATAACTGATAAGAATCTGATTAGAAATAATTTCCTACAGTTTGAGAATTATATAGAAGCAGTTATTCACCTAGTATTGTTGATATTAGTGTATACTAGACTTTCCATTTTTACTGATAGTCGATAGCCGTGCAAAAGTTAGTTGTTTAATTAGTGTGAGATCATAGACGCACGCTAGCCACGTACTTAGGAGGCCAAATATGTTAAAAATTTAAATATTTGTATTTTCAGCAATTTATGTATGTAATGACTTGTAAAACATTTCAGATTGATTGTACGTGTAAAAAAGGTGAATTCTGTGTTATTTTTATGTGAAAATTGATTGATAGTTTTGTATAAGAAATTTAAAAGTGTTTTAATAGTGAAATGTATAGAGAAAGTGTAAATTAAACTGTTGTATTGATTAAGATATGTATAATTTCAAGTGGGAAACATTGTTTTAACTTTCTATGTTAAATATTTAAGAAATTTCAACTTGTTCAATGTGAGTAAAATAGGCATGTTTTGTTTAATAAATAAAAGGTATTTTGTGATATAAAAATGTAACGTATATCGTTGTAAAGATATTTTTTGTGCTATCTTTATAAGTAAATTGTATAAATGTATGTCTTATACGAAATAAATAATTGAGAAAACCGTGAGAGAGTGATAGTACAAATTGATGTAATTAAGTTGCGCGAGCGCGCAAATGGCGCGGCTCACTTTCGCGTATAGCTCAGGGGTAGCTCAGTAAACGAGTTTTCTTGCAATTCGTTCGGGATACAAACCAGCAGTCAATAAGAAGAAGAAAGAAAAAGTGTAGGGAAGTGATAGGGAAAAGTGATTACTCTCACGGAACGGTTTGAAGATAATTGCTGTTTTATTCCCAAGAATTTCATCCCTCAAAATTATACAGTCCACATCGAAGAATTAAGGCGTTGGGACCGGGACGACTTCGGAAGACCTGTAATCCCCGCCTGAACCTATTTTCTGAAAAGGAAGAGGTTATCGCCCTTGTGTGTTACTCCGTTGCGGAGATCACATACGTTGTTCCCGAACCCAACGTAGGCGTGATGGGAGGCCGGATCGAGAGAAGCCTCGATTCCTCCCTTTTGTTTCTTAGTTGAACGTTTAAGCCTGATAGGGTTCCTTTTCAATTTCAATAAGAAAAATGCACTTGTGCTAAATAAAACATCAGCTTATGTATACACCAGTGCTAAAATATCAGCTTAAAACTTTTCACTGCTTGACACTCGCTTTCTTAAATAAAACGTAGAGTAACAGTCACATAATACTTCAGTCTGCTGGGCACTCATTAGCTTATTTCTTCTCGGATTTTTGTATCGGAAAGGATTTTGTCGCACTACCCTTCATATGTTTGCATACTTCAAAATTCTACGATTTATTTCTTCTATTTTCGTTTTATTTATTTTTATTTCGTTTATAATTCATGAATCTGCAGGATTGTTCTAACCTGTCAAAGTAGGGTGGTGGTGAGAAAATCTCAAGTTATAAGAACAGATGATACTATCTAAATAATTATTTGTGTAGGTATATATATATATATATATATATATATATATATATATATATACATTAAGAGAGTAAAAGGGTTACCTCAATTTAAATTTACCAAATAATTAAACAAATCTAATGTAATTAGATCGCTGTCGCCTCTAATAACACTCACGGGATTATATGAGGTAGTGAATATTTTTTTAAAGCCAATACACAGCACAAAAATACCACATCACTATTATTTATTATTTTTCTTAGAGTGACAACATAAAAACAGCACATCTCACGAACGTGAACGGGATTGCAGGAACGTAAACTTAGAACGAAGATTCCCTCACCAATAATGCTGGTGCTTACTAACACTACTGGTACTGGTAGTAACCAGTCTGTAGGATTGAGACTCAATTTAATTTTTGGGTCGTTTGGCCGTGGGTAGCGGTGCAGAACACCTAATATACTATATTAGGTGTTCGGTGCGGTGCACACTACCATGTTTTCCATTAAGTCCAAAGCTGCTATGTTTTTGAACACCAACTCGTACATGGAAATTCAAATAATCCATGCACGATCGGAGTCCTCCTTTTTATAGTGGTAATTGGGCTCCTTTTTGCGGTAAAAAGACACTATTGTGTTTTGAAGGCGTTGAATCTAATAAAATCCTAACCATAGCTTCTCTTTCAGACTGGATTTGACCCCAACTGGCCCGAAACCTCGGCTGGTAAAACGCCACAGCTGTGTTGTCATCTTCGTGTGTCATGCACCTGTTCTGCATTATTTTTATAAATTATTTGTTTCAATATTTCTCGTAAATAAAAACGGCTCGATTTCCATTTTTTTTAAACCATTCAACGATAAATAACATCAGTCACTGTCAAAGTTATGAGCCAATAATTAGTATCTACAAATAACTGAACAATTCTGCGCGTCAGCAATTTTTGTTTCGTAAATTAAAGCTGCGAACATAGCAGTCTCAAAGTTTAAGCTTAACGAAGTCTGAAAAGTTAATCCGCAGTATTAAAGTGTGCACACTATCAAGTTACTAAATCGTTATCGTCTGTTCAACACTATGTTTCGATTGTCGAAAAATATTATTTAAAATAGATTTACAAATTTTTAAATGATTATATTTTTAACAGATACGTTAAATAATTCTATATTATACTATTGGCCCGGCAGACGTTCTGCCCTTTCCAGTAAGCGAGATGATTTTCACTCCAACGGACCCTTTACAGCGTAAATTGAAAAAAAATTTTAATTACCGACGTTTCGGGCGCTTTTCAGCACCCATGGTCACGGGGACAGGGGAGGGGGGGTGTTAATCATGTGTAGTGTTCGCGTAAATATAAGAAATCATTACGTGACATTTTATTTTTATTAATTTATCGAGTGCGTAAGTAGCTGCTCAGTTGATGAACATGAACTATCATTGCTCTTGTATAATTTTTTATAAAATAGGGATGACAAGCGAACACAAAGTCCACCAAATAGTAAGTGGATGGTGTAGCCCATAGACATCTACATCTAGCCTCGATTAAGAATCAAAATGCAGATGAATTACCACCCCTGAGGACCACTGACCAACCACTGAGCAATACCTTATATCAGGTTTTCCTCGGTCTGCGGTTCTCTATACTCATCATACGAAACATAGCAGCAATGAGGTGCTGGTAATCTGTGAGAACGTGGCCCTACAGCGTGGCTCTAACACGTAAAAATTCCGTCCAGTCTATTATTAAAGTCTAGTATGTGGATTAGCAAAACGGAGGAAAAATTCCAAAATTATACGACATAAATAATCTTAACTAGTGGTATAAAACAACATCTGTTTTGTCCATAATGTCTAGGGCACCTAGCTTGAGTATTACTGAAGCCTTTTTGATATAGATTGAATTATTTTCTAAATGCTAATTATTTTCCCTTATTTTATTTATTTTATTTAAACATATTTATGGAATGTAATTATACATTATTAAAAAGTGGAAGTAAATAAATTTCATCCCTAGTATTTCTAAGTCTCTTGCTGGACTCACTCCCGGATTCACCCATAACGAGTTGGTAATGCTGTTCGCCGTCATCATTCTGTGGGAGTTAGGTTTCGTCTTTTTGAAATATTATTCCCACCCACCTGAAGTGGGGATACTTCACGAAACCTAGTGATTAAACTAATTATTGTTGACATCAAGTGACAGGCCAAGTACGAGTATGTACATGCTGTTCTCGTCGCGTCGCGTCACGTCTCGTGGCCCTCGTGCGCTCTCGGAAGTTTGTCGGTTTTTTTGGCGGCTGTACACGCTCGTCTCGTCGCCTCGTATGCCTCTTGTCGCGTAAAGGCTCGTCACGAGAACACACCATATACACACTCGTTGTATCATTTGAACTCCGTATGCCCGCTGAGATGGACCGATATGAAACTGTTGCTGCGTTTTGCCTTTGAACTATTATAATTTTTTACACATTTACTAAAAATAAATTAATAAGCCATTGCAAATGAGCATCTCCTCAAAATTTTCTTAAATACGGTAAATAGAAACTATTAACAAAATTTTCTTATTGGTTAATAGTTTCTATTTACCGTAATAGTATAGTATAGAATAGAGTACGCTCTTATTTTCATCGCGAGACTCACGAGACCCTTTGACTCGAGCGCAAAAAACCGATACGCTTCCGAGAACGCACGAGGACCAAAAGACGCGACGCGACGCGACGAGAGTACCATGTACACACTCGTACTCGGCCTGTCTCGTGGTGTCTCGACGAGCGTGTACAGCCGGCATTACGCTCGAGTCATTGATCTCGTGAGTCTCGCGATGAAAACAAGAGCGTATATTCTATTCATCGTACATGGTTCAGTTACGATAAATAGAAACCATCCACTATCTATCGTCTTCTTCGCCGTAGCACATTAATTTTATTTATATGGCAAATGTGTAAAAAGTTATAATAACTAATAGCACAAAGGCAAAACACAGCAACAGTTTCATCTAGGTCCGTCTCAGCGGGCATTCGGAGTTCAAGTGTGTACAAGATGTGTTATCGTGTCGAGCCTCAACACGACGAGAGGCACGCGAGGCGATGAGACGAGCATGTACAGGCGTCATGATAATTGTATTGTTTTATTAATAATAGAAAAACTTTTTGTTTAAATGTTATACTGTTATTTTGCTTTTATAAGTTTGATATAAAAATATGATTTCCATAGTTTTATTTTATTCTTTAATTGAATAAAACAAAACTATGGAAAATCATATCTTTATATCAAACTTGGTGTTTTTCACAAAGTTTTATTTATTATTATCATGACGCCTATGGTAGAGACGTAAGACGTACTATCGTATTCTCTATTACACACAATCTTGATAGCAACGTGGCAGTACGCCTATTTCGTAGTACGCACCGAGCCGTAGTGTTACATGAACGCCATAACTTTAATTACGATGTGACATCATGACTATTTCGTACCACGTAAAGAATGGTAGTGTCATATGAACACCACAGTTTTAATTACGTCGTGGCACCACGACTATTTCGTGCCACGTATAGAAGCGTACTGCCTCACCACAATTGTACAAATGTATATCTTTACATTTGACCTGGTGAGATATGCAGGAAGTCGATGGATGCAGGTGGCTCATAACCGTACTTTGTGGCATTACTTGGGGGAGGCCTATGTTCAGCAATGGACTTGTGAAGGGTTGTAATGATGATGACGATGATGATAGATATCTATGTGTCAGAAAGTATGTAGGCGTGGTGTTAATTTGTATGGAATTTTTCAGTGTCATATTCCAACCTTGATCCAGTGTCCATGAAAGTGTTGTCATTAAACTTTCTCTGAATTAGCACTTGAGGTATTGGTAAAACAATGTCGGGGATTCAGCCTCTGATTGCAAAATTAGGTCGCTGACTATACCAATAGACACAGCCAGACTGTTTCTGCGTGGAATCAAATAATTTTTATGTTCTTTGTAAGAGATGTTTTGATGTGTAAAAATCAACAAAAGCGGGTATCGTAAAATATTCGTATGAAGCGTATTCAATAAATATCTTGGAAACACTTCATACGCAAAAAAAAACTTTGTTCAAAGCTTTATTTGAAGCCCACTTCTAATTTCGATTTCTGTACAAAATTTTATTTGTTTATTCGTTTGAAATTCCATAAAAATGTTCTAATCATATTTCAATCAAAGTTATGTTTTTGTATTGAGATGAGGGTTGAGGCCAACAGTGGGATTTTATCGTTACAGCGTTTTAAAGTCATAGGCTTCCCCCACTTTAAAGCTTAAAGCGGGTAGGTGACCGCAGGCTTTTTATTTTAAGTCGATATTAGATAGACGCTTCAGCCCATCTTCTGTCTTGTTTGCCTCTATCGCCTCTAACGAAACCCGCGGGATTATACCGGGTAGTGTATATTCTTACACCAACACTACACGATAAATACAACAAAAGTGAGATGTATTAGATTGTAACTATATTATGAGAATGCTTTTCTCCAGTGTATGATAGCAGACTTCTCGTGTACTCGAAATTCTATGTTTGTTTATTCTCACTTCTGAGAGAGTCTTGGAGCGATTATTAGGACTCCTTTTTGACTGAGAGTGAGAGTCCGTCTGGGTAAGTACCATCCACTCACCTCTTTCCGTCGTCAAATTTCGTTCGCCACTTTTATTATTTATTACGTTTTATTTTTCTTTAAACGGTTATGCCGACGTGCTACTCCAGGGCGCGTTCGCTGACATATTAAATTGTACTTTATTAAAATTCTGTACTAATGAATAATTTGACTCGCGATACGTACTCAATTTCTACGTGACTCTCCACTGAGAAGCACAATATAGATAAATTATTCAAGAACTGCTAATGAATTCCTATAAATAACCTTGTTGTACAGAAACGATATTACAAAAAATGCAGCGATATTTTTTTCGTAAAGATCGTGACATTATCCCAAATACGTTTTCAAATGAAATATTTATATCTTATATCCATTCCAATTAATAATAACACAAGGGTAAAAGAAATTTATAGTATTTTAACATCAAATACATTTACGCTTGAAACACTTCTTCAAAGTATTTTATTTTTATTATAATATATTAAAAGAGACAAAATTAAAAAAATCAGGTTAAAAGTAAGCAAAAAGTACATAGTTATAATTTAAGATGGGTATAATTTTTTTTACAATAATAACGTGATACATTTGAAATATTTTTTTAAATATTTTATTAATAAGTAATATTTTGTGAAACTTCACGCATATTCTTCTGGTCACCAACATTAAGGATGTTATTAAAGTTTTCCGCGATACCGTCCGCTACGGACGAAGGTGTTTCTTTTTTCTGCTATCTGCTTTCCGTCTGGTCGGAATTCATACACGATGCTTATTATATTTTATGTAAGTTTTTATCTTTAGTATATATACTTGTACTTCATATACTTTTAATTTATATAAAACAAGATAAAATATATAAACTTAGATATATTTATCCTAACTACACGAGAAAATAATTAAAATATGATTATTAATTTAATTTAAGCTGTTAACCCATATTATGTTACCAAATACATTTCAATTGAACATTATAGTGATTTGTTCTACGTAGTACGTACTAGAACAGACGCCTCGAACAAAATCTTTACGGCAGTGTGGAGCGCGCGGAAGGACGCACAGAGTATCCTCTTTATGACACTAAGTTTGAGCCCGCGAATTTTAACGCGTGTTGTCTCGTTTAGTACTAAGTAACTTGACTGGTATTTTAGTGCGTATGAAATACTATAACATTTTTAAAAGAAAAATTATATTTATTTTATTTATTTATACAAATTTATAAATTTTGAATGATGCCTCTATACTTACGACATTTTTTTCTACACATGTTCTACTATTTACATAATAAACTTGCTGCATTGAATAACGTAGAATGTACAAATGAAATAATAATCAAATTATTTGTTGACTTATTCTAAATTGAAACAGAAAGCAGTAAACAGAGTAAGTAATATGAAAATATAGCCGCCAGAGCCAAGATGCCCACGCGCTCCATTACTGTCGCAAGTATCTTAAAAATATAAAATCGGTAAAGCCTTCATATATTATAAATAGATTATTTTAATTTCAGAACCTTCAATGCTACAGTTTTCGCCCGTATTTGCCGCTTCCTAAAACCCGCCGCAAGTGGCCCTAACGCCTCTGGCGCCCCTCGCTATGCTACTTCAAAAGAACGAAATAATTAACCTCTTACTCGTAACCAAGTGTTAAATGTCTTCAAAAGAACTTAAAAACAAAATAATATTAATCACATAATTTAAAAATTACTGAAGTTACTAAGACATACATCGAATAATTAGCAACTGAATTATGAGTAGAAATTATTTACCACCAGCTACCACAACACGGCGGCCCCATTATTCCTGGCTACGATGGCAACCATGGAATGGCAGGGCAGGGGATACTGATAATCTCCGGTGGAGATTCAGCTACCACCTTAGATGACTCGGCCTAGCAACATACAACGCACGCACCCTGAGGACTAACGAGAAGGTCGTGGAGATGGAAGAAGAGATAGAAAAGTTGCGCTGCGATATTATAGGATTATCTTATCGAGGTCTGAAGAGGGGGGAGGACAAGGTAATCCTCGAATCCGGCAACCTGTTCTTTGTGTCGTTGCTTATAGGTAGCAAATTGTCATAGTTACCACGCTTGGCGAGCGGGAAGGCAACTGCAAGTTTTATTGCTGTTTGCTGTTACCAGCAAGATGCTGCTGCCCATCCTCTGCCTCAGTTTCTCTCTGTCGTCTCTTACAACACCCACGGGAAGATATGGGATAGTGGGTATTCTTACCCGCAACTACACTGAATTGTGTTTATATTTTATTAAAATCCTTGATAATTTCGCAAACTTTAAGTCGAAATTTTGTCTTTAATCTCGTCTCTTCTTTGTTTTCCCACTTTATTGATAATTAAATATAGAAATCGTCCCGAACCATAATAATAATAATAAACGTTTATTTTCTCTCCAAAATCCTACAAATTTAATGAAACATGAAACACAAACCTCACACAATTATGATATAGGCCAATATATTGTGGGAGACGAGTGTGTAAATTAAGCTCTCGGCCTGTATTTCGGTATACAAATGTTATTATTCGTTTTGTTTGGTTTTGTAATTAAGGAAAATTATATATAGTGTCTGTATAAATTTGCTTATTTAAACAATTTGTTTACCTAAACCTTTATTTTCATATTAATTAATATCACGGAAATGCATCAGAAGGTTAATTGTTTAAAATAATAATATAGTGAGAGCGGAAGTACAACTTGCTCTCCAGCTTACGCAATTAACCGTTATCAGCAAAAAAATAGCGTACTGCACTATACATTAAGTATAGAGCAATTACTACTCGACCATAGCATACACTCGTCACAATCACACAGTAGTGTAACATGAGGGACCTAATTACATGATAACACCATACCAACAGCAACAAGGGAAGTGTACACCATCTTTATTGCCTGCAATAGAAGAATTACTACAGTAAACAGATCTACAATACTGTCATTCTACGAGTCGTAGAATGATATAGGAGGAATCTCTCGCGCGCTTTAGTGAATAGTATACTGCACAAACGAGTGGGGATTTCCCGTTCTACCCTCAATTCTATCCCGCCACCATCGACATTACGCTCCACTAGAGTCACGCAGCGTTTTGCCCTCTATTCATGTGGTATTTCATAGACGCGTTGTCAAATATTTTGTAGTGCTCTATAATGAACTTTACTTCAAATTAACTAGGAGGTGATGCGCTTACTTCGTAATTCGCGGAGAACCAAAGTTGGATCCCAACCGGCCCCAATAAAATTATTAGTAGCAACTTTAAGTGCATACTTTAAGTACTACATGCACGGTGGTGAAAGAAATCATCGTAAACCTTGCATGTCTGAGAAATAGTTCTTTGAGGACATGAGAAGTCTTTCTTTTTGCCCCCTAAGCTGCTACTCCTTCTACGTCCAACTTCAAAATGTTTTCCTTATTACAGCATTTCAATGCTTTCTAAATGAAATGTTGCAGTTGGGATTGCAGACTTTTGCATTTCAGTTAAGTGGAAGCTTAGCGGCAACCGTGAACAAAGCAGTAACGCGCTTTATGGCATGGTATTTTCTGGAGAATTGCAATGTTATGGCAAAATTCCAGGTGTGGAGTTATCGTTGGCTATATTACAATCACCTTTTTAGTCTCTTATCAACATTCAATTTCAACATTATTTTTATTTTACAGTCAATATAATATTTCCACTTAAAGAAAATTGCATCAAATCAAGTCTAATGTATACATATTAGCATGCATGAATACCCGGACTGATAAAATTTCAACTTACAAGTTCTTTTAACGTAGTAGAGCGACGCTGTATTTCAAAAGAATTTTTAACGTAATAGAGCCATACTATAGCTATATTATGGCTGTGAACGAATATGTCGGCTTGAACGGGGTAAGTCTACGCTCTCACGGAATGCCAGCGGTAATTAGCAGCTTAATGCTGCTGTGTTTAATTTCATGTAACGAGCCATTCTATCTCGGTCCTCAGGGACGACAACGCTTCAACATTTTGATTCTTAATTAAGGGTAGATATAACTTTCTATGTGCCATATCGTTCATTTACCATTAGGTGGACTGTATGTACGTCTGTCACCCTTATTCCGAAGAGAAAAAAACTTGAACTTAGCTAATACAATTTCACTCCTTTTATTATTCTTTTCCTATTATAGGTATATCACTAAGTGAAAATATTTAAACCTGATTAGGAAGTGTGATTTTTTAATGTTTTCGATAACAAAAACGTTAATTCCTTATACGGTCATTGTAAAGTATTAAATAATTCACTATTGATCGATTTTTCACTTTGAAACTACAATAAATTAATTTACGATGCCTCCCAAAAACTTGCCGCTCTTTTATTCTGACGCTATTACTGTTACTGCCTATTAAAGTCCACTGTTGAACATAGGCCTCCCCCATAGATGGCCTTATAGGGGGGAAATCTGACATAGTGGCCTCGTTCGGCAAGCGTGGGTTATTAGGTCGTTATTAGGAAGACGCTGGTGCTCACTTCCTGATTTATTTCCCTCTGTCGCCTTTTACGACTGCCACGGGATGACAATATGGGGCAGTGGGTATTCTTACATGCCACTACACGGAAATGATGCCATTAACTTCCATTAATACGAAATTTTGCACCGTTTATAACATGTATATCTAAATCTAGCCATACCCGTACTGAGTCGCCTGCTAGACTTGCATAACGGGTAGATCTGCTAATGTAAGGTGAGATTTAAGTACAGATTTAGATACGTAACTCTAGTAAACTATGCACAAGTCCGAGTGCCAGCTGCACATGTAAGTTTAGGAAGAGGCGCAGATGTGCGCGACAGATCATTCCTCAGTTATATTCCTTAAGTATGCTATGTAAACACCAGTGTATCAAACTATAAATACATTTTAATTCAAGCATATTTTACTGTATTTTCAAAACTTCTTACATAATTCTGATGTCCTAGTACGTGCGTGTCAAAGTCACGGATCTGAAACGCGTCCGTTGAGTAAAATATCTACGTGTAATGGCTCGCGGGTCAGTATGTAGTTGCCTGTCTGACTGCAAAATTACATACCTTATTCTACTGAAAACTGAAACACAAATTGTACTGTTTCTTGAAGGCGTATAAATAGCTTAGGAAAGTATTTTCACCAAAGTCCACAAAAATATATTTACATAATTTATTTTATTTTGTAACTTCATATAGAATATATGAGCTCTACATGTTCTGATTCTTGAAAAGTATTTATGGTTGATAATAATGACCTTTTTAATATGCTAAGTAAACGTAATTTGCTATTTCATTATAAGACTTGGTACTATTTTTCTGTAGTTTAAATAAAAGTTTCAAAGTTCACGTTGAACGAGTCTCCTTTTGAGCAGTCTGTAGAAAAAAAAATAAATGTCCTTTCTTTAATTTGCTTAAAACATTTTTTATAAAATAAGAGTGACAAATGAACACACAGTCCTGGTGGTAACTGAATGCTGTGACCCATAGACTACATCCATATTTATCCTCGATTAAGAATCAAAACGGAGATGCGTTGTCACCCCTGAGGACTAAGATGAAATGCCTTGTTTCCAGTAAAAACGGGTCTCCGGATCTCTACACTCATCATACGAAACACAGCAGTACTAACCTGCTATTTTACGCTGATATTCTGTGAGAGCGTGGTCCTTTCCTGGTCGAGCCGACCCATTCGTACACAATCATAATATACCTGCAGCGTGGCTCTACCACGTATGCAATTTACGCTACCTTTAAAAAATCAGTGACATATAAAGATCAAAAAGTAAAATTTTATTCTTTATTATTTCTACTGCTTGGCAAAAGCTTATTCTGATTTCTAAAAAGGTTATTGTACAATTAGTCCGCCGGGCTGTTCCAATTTTGTCGGAATTCACATGTCCACAAAAAACTTTATTTCTTAGATATGCAGGTTTTCTCACTATATTTTCCTTCACTACCGAGCACATGGTAAAATAGTATTTCAAATTACAATTAACAATTTCAATAGTATCAGCAGGGTTCGCTCGGGTACGATCGCCGTACCGATCGTTAATTTACATGGGCTAAATTTACGCGCTTCGCATCTGATCTACCACCGCTGTCAACGCAAATAAAGTTAAATTATAAAAGTGTATAAAAATATTTCACACATAAACTTTATTCAGTCATTTGTATAATTACTTTTTATTAATGTAATAGTAAAAAATTTTAGATTCTATTTTGTTGATTTCTCTGTATAATATTACGTAGAACTCTAGACTATCTACGACAAGGAAATATTTATTTTCAAAAAACACCCTAAATTATACCCCACCATGGATCAACGAGGAAATGTATGAATTTAATTTATTTAATGGGACTTTCTAAAATAATAAGCTTCAAACTTCACACAAACTCGCTCTGCAGACGTGTATTCTAAGCCTGAAATTTCGTCACTTCCTCATTAACCAATTTTATTATGCATTAATGTAATACAGGGTACTTTATGTGTCTCTACTACCCTAAAGTGGGGCACTAGGGGTCTTTGTTGATGGCTGCTTCCGATCGGTATTAATTTCAATTTACAGTGGGTGGACTCAGCGCTCAGCTGTCACCGTTGCACCAGATTCCCTGAGGGATTGGATTTAATTTAATTAATCATAAGATCTAAAGTAGAGAACTTCATTACACGAATGTTATAAGCGTTTTGCAAACTAGGCTGGTTGGAAACAACAGGCTGTTTTAGACATTGGCAAATATTGATAGAATTTGATTAAAATTGATTAAATAATTATTACACACTAGGAAAAAACATATGTTTATAATGCCCGCTACTAGACTCTATAGACTTAGTAATTCATTTATGGGGCAATGTATACGTTTTTACAACAAAATCCCAGAAAATGTTCATAGTGTCTCAATAAACAATCGGCACTCAATAGTTTATTCCTTCTCGGATTTTTGTAGCAGAAACGATTTTGCCGCGCTACCTCTCATACGTTTGCAGACTTCATATGTCTACGATTTTTTTACACGTGCAGGCTTCCCCACAATTCTTTTCTTCACCATTGAGGATGTGGTTACTCAACACTTAAGACCGTTGGCTGTGTCGACGGAGCTCTCACTCAGTTCGCTCTACTTCTTGTTGACATACTTCTAATGCCCTTAATTTTTATATTTCTTGAACATCAAAAACCACATACCAGAAAATAGCCAAAAAGTATCTTGTTTTATAATTGAACAGAATATAATATAATATACAGAATGTATAACATATATATAAGGAAGATAGGATAGGATAAAATAGTTATAAGATATTAGGTAACAAAACAAAAAAATGAAACACAAACAAATGGAATTTAAAACACAAAATTCAACATATAATTTAACCTACTTTCCTTAAGAACTACGCCTTATGCATAGCAAATAAATGTAATATATCATACACTAACATTAGGGTGACGTTCGTTAATAATTCATGAATCTACACGATTGTTCTAACCTGTCCAAACAGGGCGAGAGGTGAGAAAATCTCAAGTTAGAATAACAAATGAGACTATCTAAATAATTAATGCGTATGTTGTATATACATTAAGAGATTAAAAAGGTTAACTCAATTTAAATTTAGCAAATAATTGAGCAAATCCAATGTCACATACCAAATACACAAAATTTTAGAAACGTGGTAAGAATACCATGTTTTTATTAACTCGTTTTCTTGTTCTGTTCGATATACATTTTCAATTTATTTTAAACTAACTTCACTCTGAGCATGACACTTTAGATTTTGTATTATAAAATCTAAAGTATCAATCAATTAAAAAAATATGTAAAGTTAAAGAAGGCATCTATTTCCGTGGTATTTTTACTAAACTCGCAAAGAGAATGAAAATTAAGCATTTATTGCACCGTTTTGAAGGATTATCGATTAAAGTATCATCTACGTATGTCATGAGGGTACTTATACTGCATTATTTTTGCACATTGTTGTATTTGCTTCATAAATAAAATATCTTTAAGTTTTTTTAATTTTTAATAATTTTTAACAACTTATCATAAATAAAAGCGACTTGACGAGTTTCGTTTTTTTTTAAATCCGCTCAACCGTAAATATCGTAAGTCACTGTCAAAGTTAGAAGAAACAATAACTTGTATCTACAGATAACTGAACAGTTTTGCACGTCAGCATGTTTCTTACATACAATTAAACTGCAAACAATAGTTCTTAGTCCAAAAGTTTTTTTTTATAGGATAGGGTGACAAACGAGCACACAGTTCACCTGATGGTAAGTGGTTGCTGTGGCCCATAGACATCTACGTCTATCCTCGATTACGAATCAAAATGCAGATGCGTTGTCACCCGTGAGGACTAAGATGGAATGCCTCGTTTCCAGTAAAAAGGGTCTCCGGTTCTCTACACTCACCATACGAAATACAGCAGCATTAAGCTACTATTTCACGCTGGTATTCTGTGAGAGCGTGGTCCTTCCCCGGTCGAGCCGACCCATTCGTGCTACAACTATACTACTAATATAACTGCAGCATGGCTCTACCACGTATAAATTTTAATTAAATTATAAAGTTTAAATAAAACTAGTATTTACGATTTAGTTTTTATGCCTTCCCGGCGTTTTGAGCACTTTACAGCACTCATGGTAGGGGGAGCAGAGGGGTGAGATGAACAGAGATGTTCGACGTCCCAATGTTATGGTCAATATACGCGATAAACTCCGTAAAAACTAGTTTTATTAAAATGTGTAGTGTTCGCGTAAATTTACACTTGCTTCACAAAACTTATACGACACAAATGAACATAACTGGTGGCTTAAAACAATGTCTGTCGTGTCCATAATGTCTAGGTCATCTAGCATGAATATAACGCAAGCCTTTTAGAAATAGATTGAATTATTTACTAAATGGCAATTATTTTCAAAGTTATTTTCTTTATTTGTTGAATCACAACAGTTATATGGAGTATAGTTATATACAAATAAAAACATTTGAAATTAATGAATTTCATCATTAGTATTTCTAAACCAATGCTGGACTCACTTTGCTGGATTCACCCGCGTCGAATTAGTAATGGTGATCACCATCGTATTCTGTAGAAGTTGGGTTTAGCCTTTTTGGGATCATTATTCCCACCCACTTTATTGATTAAACTTATTATTTGTCCCAGTGGGCTGTAACTCAATAGCAAAATCTATAATTAAATAATTCGTTGTTTCATGCATTGGGAAAGCTCCTTCACTGTGCCCTTTAATTGACCAAAAACTTCAAAGAGAAGACCAAATAATGAAGAACATAGTTGTTATGAGGCTCCTCTAAATACAATAAAAATATAAGAAATGTTTCTATGTAATGTAATATCTCAAGTAATTAAAATTTCTCTGAAATCCCGCAAGGGGCGTCGGCAAAAATTGTCGAGGATTCGGCCTCTGATTGTAAAGTTGGGTCGCTGACTGTACCAATAGGTACAGTTAGGCTATTTCGCGTGGAATGAAATAATTTTTATGAGTTTTATGATAAATGTTTTTAGGTATAGGTAAAAATCAACAAAAGCGGGTATCGTCAGTTTTCGTATGAAGCATATTCAATAAAATTCTCAGAAGCACTTTATACGCAAAAACTTTGTCAAAGCTTTACTCAAAGCCTCTTCTTATTCAAATTTCTGTACAAAATTTTATTTGTTTATTCGTTTGATTTTCCATAAAAAAATTCTAACCATATTTCAATTAAATTATTGTTTTATAATGAGGTAAAAAGGTTGTACCCAATAGTGGGATGTTACTGTTAAAGCTTATTAAAGTCCACTGTTGAACGTAGGCCTCCTCCATAGATTGCCTTAAAGGGATGATATTTAATATAATTGCCATGCTTGGCAAGCGGGGATTATTAGAAAGACGTTGTAACCCATCTTTTGTTTTTTTCCCTCTATCTCCGAAACCCAAGGGACCACGAGTATGTTGGGTGTGTATATTCTTACACAGACGTTACAGAATAAATACAACAATAGCAGGATATATTAGATACATACTTATGTATATATACACACGCCGGTCACCTATTCCAATGACTAATAACACAAGGTCAAAATAACTTTATAGTATTTTAACATTAAATACATTCACGCCTGAAACATTTTTTGAAAATATATTTATTTTTATTACAATATATTCAAAGAGCCAAAAGTGAAGGGAAAAATTCAGTGTCAAATTCTCAGTAAAAGTAGTTTTAATCAAATGTTCGCGTAAATATAAGAAACCATTAAGTGATATTTTGTGAAGTTTCATCATATTGTTCTTCTGCTCAGCATCATTAGGGAACACCCGCATCGAGTGAGGGTGAATTTACTTTTCCTCCTAATTGCTTTCCGTCCGGTTGGAATCCATAGTTTTGCTTAATATATTTTATATAAGTTTTTACCTTTAGTATATAAATTTTTGTATCTTATATAGTCTTAAGACGACTGCCTTGTTGGTCTAGTGGTTATAGTAGTGCGGCTGCTAATCATGAGGTTTTGTGTTCAAATCCCGGGTCAGGCCAAAAAATCACTTATTGAGTTTTTCCGTCAAGAAATTCTCAGAAGCTGCCCTTTGTCAGGAAGTTGGCGGTGTCTTACCCCCCATGCCTTGGAAAGCACGTAAGGCCGTTGACTTGCGCCTGATCTCTCTCCGGTTGTGTCTATTTAAAGTCCCATCGGATTATGAGAGTAGGGGAATAGAGAGTGCACCTGTGCTTGCACACATACTTAGGCACTATAATCCTGCCCTGTGTTTATGGCTAGCTCCGCTGAGGCTGGTCGCGGTGACTGAAATTCAGTCTAGAGGACATTATTATTATTATTTTTAGTACATGAAACTAATAAATTTATTCTAACCACGCATGAGAAAATAATTAAAATATGATTATTGATTTTATTCAAGCTGTAAACCCATATTATGTTACGAAATACATTTCAAACTTGAACTTTGTAGTGATATGTTGTACTCGCACGTACTGGGACAGACGCCGCGAATAAAATCTATGCGGTAGTGTCAAAGAATATATACACTACGCGAAAAGAAACGACACTTAAGCATGTATGCACGTAAAATCGCTTGCGGCTATGTGAGGGTGTCTGGATGTGTGCGGGGGCCTTGAGAGGCGCGCGGGGCGTGGAACGGGCAGTCGCCGACTGCCCTGGCAGAGGGCTAGTAGTAATACCGATATTTGTCAGTATTAGTTAATATGAATATATTCGTCAAGTGATATAATATTTCAATTAATATATGAATATTACTGATATCTTAATGTACATATTACTATTCTATTCATGTAGGTATTAAGTTTATATTACCAAGTAACGTTATTAGTTTTTATAGCCGTGTATGCTAGGTTTATATGCTTTGATAAATATTAATGTTGTCATTAAATAAATGATATTATAGTATATGTAAAAGTATTACTGAAAGTGATTTTAATTAATGAGAAATAAAATAAATTCCACTGCACAAAACAAGGGCCCTTGGTTTGTTAGTTTCATTTTTAATAATGTTTTATGATACCTAAACATACGTGAACTTATTTTAATGAAAGTCGATATGATCTTAACAAGAATTATGGGGAAATACCATGACAATAAAACTAACATATTGCCAATAATTTTATTATATTACATTAACTGAAATATACACTATTAAAAATACCACTAGAGAGTCAAGAAATTTTAGATATCTATAAAGAGTTTTTGTATTTGTTCATTGTTGTATTTATGGATTATTTCATTAGAAATAGAAATGACTTATCTCATCAGCACATAGGGAACAATTTGTTGGCCGCCATGTCCCAGGAAACCTGCATAACTTTGGATTTTCTAAAAAAAATATACATGCTACGAATTTTTTCAATTGTTAGAAATAATAATGAAAATTAAAAAATTTATCGAAAAATTCAAAAATATATAAGAGTAGATTATTTTTAAAGGATAGTAGGTAATACATTTGCGTACTGAAATACTAAGTGTTGGTTAATTATTTAAGATTACCATGAACTGTCGTGCATATTTGGTTTTGTCGGAAGTTTTAATATTCCTCATTTAATAAAAGTTAATTTAAAATTGAACGTATCTTTCACTACCCAAATACATAAGTTTACATAATATATAACACATACCGACTATGTATCTTCTTTGGTACAAGTCTATAATATTCCATTTCGGTTTGATATCAACCCTAGCGTTACATGCTTCGACTCAAGGTCACCGACGCTTAAGCTCTCACGTACAGGGAGTGTCACCGCTGTGGTAGTGTCGAGCGCGAGTAAAGAGGCACTTATATGACACAACCCGCGGGCTGTAACGCGTGTTGTCTATTCTAGTACGTAGTACATTTACATGTTACAAAAAATTAATTACAACTAAACAAAACAAATTAAACTGCCATTTACATTCCATTGCTTCCCACATGATACATTAAGAGATTAAAAAATAGATTGAGTTGAACAATTAATATTTTCAATAGTAATTTACTACTACTACTACGAGTACTGTTTACCGCCATGCGGACTTGATAAATCGACACTATAAGCCTCTAAAACCACTTTTGTAATGTAAAAATAGCAATTAATCGATTTAAAAAAAATAAGTTCAAAAATCATTTATCTTTCTAACAACGCGATTTGTAAATGAGGATATCAGCAGTAAAACCAGAGTGACCGACATAGCCCAACGGATTAGTAAGCTGAAGTGGCAATGGGCCGGCCATATAGCTCGAAGAATCGATAACCGATGGGGAAGAAAGGTTCTTGAGTGGCAGCCTCGTACCGGTAGGCTTAGTGTAGGGCGACCCCCCACTAGATGGAGTGACGACCTGATAAGACATACAGGAAGTCGGTGGATGCAGGTGGCTCAGGACCGTGCTTTGTGGCATTGCTTGGGGGAGGCCTACGTTCAGCAGTGGACTTGTGAAGGGCTGTAATGATGATGATGATGATGATGATGATGATGAATGTGCCTTTTATACCATTTATATGTTCAATACGATTGTTAGATACGATTTCATGCGACAAAACGTTGGATTCTTGATTTTTAGGCGCTAATAGAACATACCTAAAAAGGATTGACTTTTAGTAAGGTCTGTCATAATAAACAACTAATTATGACTTTCTTTAGTCCTTGCTACCTTTGTATATCTATTTGTTTGTTGTAGCGAGAAGCACAGCAATAATATCAAATATAAGTACTAAACATATTTACCTACCAAGTAGCTCTATATAAAAACCCGAGAAAATCGGTTCGAGTTACCATTCACTCTCCGGAAACGAATAAAATTTTACATTTTCATGAGTTTTTCACTAATTAAAATTACGTTGAGTAGGTACGTAAAATAAATGTAGTCTTTATTCAATTTATTCCGCATCTCTTAGCTATTCTATAAACATAATAAAAGTAATCGTTCTTTCTTAAATTTGTATGAAATAATTTATGCTACCTTAAAAAACAGATAGGAAAAATAAAAAATTAATTAAATTATAACCTTTAAACGTTCCAATTTTGGGCACAAGGCCTTCTTTTATTTCTTAGAGGATTATTGAGTAATTAGTCCATCGAGCTGCTCCAATTTTGTCGGAAATCACAAGTCACGTAGGTATTTTTACCAAACGCTCAAGAACGAAAATTAAGCATTCATTGCACCCTTTTGAAGGTTTGGATATTTTTGGAAGAGGCTAACTTGTGTTTTGCAGGCGTTGCCTCTCATAAGATCTTAACCATAGCTTTTCTTTCGGACTAGATTTCATCTCTACTAGACAATCTTGGCTGATATAATCTTAGCAACTGTGTTGTCATCTACGTATATCATGTGTGTATTTGTACATACATACTACATAATTTTTGCATATTGTTGTATTTGCTTTAATTGTCATAAATAAGAACGGCTCGACGAGTTTCAGTTTTTGTTTATTCTCACTTCGGAGAGAGTGTTGGAGCGATTATTAGGACACCTATTTGACTGAGAGTGAGAGTCCGTCTGGTTAAGTACCATCCACTGACCTCTTTTCGCCACCAAATAGCAGTGCTTACACCGCTGTGTTCCAGTCAGTAGGGTATGGAGAGCCAGAATAATTACAGACTGCATGGGATTCCATCTTTGTTCTCAGAGGTGACTACGCATCTGTAGCCATCTCTGATTGAACTTGTTCATAAACTGCACTAGCCACTTACCATCAGCTGGATTGGTAAGTTCATTCGCCACTTATTTCGTTTGTTACGTTTTTTTAAAGGTTAGGTCGCCGCGCTACTATGGGGCTTGTTCGCTGACATATTAAATTGTACATTATTGAAATTCTGTACTAATATCAAAATTTCGACTCACGATACTCAATTCCTACTTCCTACGTGACTCTTCACTGAGAAAGCACAATATAGATGAATCATTCAAGAGCTCCTCATGAATTTCTCTAAATAACCTTGATGTACAGAAGCAATATTACAAAAAATTGAGCGATATTTTTTTCATAAAAACCGTGACATGATTCCAAATACGTTTCGAAATGAAATATTTATATCTTATATCCATTCCAATGACTAATAACACAAGAGCAAAAGAAATTTATAGTATATTAATATTAAATACGTTTACGCTTGAAACATTTTTCGAAAGTATTTTCTTTATTTATTTTATGTACACACATTAAGATACAGAATCAGTCTTATAGTAAATACGTACAAAGGTTCTACTTATTCCAAATTAGCTGAAATATCTTCCAGCAGACCCATAAAGGAAATTATATTGAAATTGCAAACTTAGTGCATAATTAGTACATCTAAAAAATGAATAATATACACAATGTTACGTAAATTATTTAAAATAAAACAATAAATAATGATAATAATAAATACGATAGTTACATATGATATATATAAACTAAAACTAATATAATAGAATAATATAATATATAAATTAACAGGATGCAAAGTAGTTATCTCTAAGACGTTTCTTGAATACCAACAAAGTTTCGGAATTTCTTATCGGTTGCGTAAAAATTTAAAACGATTTAAGTTATTTTCAGATGGGAGACGTTTAAACCTTTGCTTAGCTTTGTCCCTCTGGCCCATAAGTTCTCTTATATCTTGTGTAATCCATGGTGCAGGATTACGCTTTATTTTTACGCGTTTGATCGGGGCATGGTTATTGTATACCTTCAAAATTATATCATTAAAGTTACAAACCTTCTCATTAATATTAGTATTGTCAACAATAGGTGTCCAATCAACATTACTTATATCACGCTGCAATGACTCCAGATCTATTCCCTTGTAATTACGAAGGAACAAGGATTTATTTTTATTATAAACTATTCAGAGGCAAAATTAAAAAAATTAGTCAGGTTTAAGGTGGGAACAATTATCTTTTACGATAATAACATAAATCATTTGAAATATTTGTTCCTTTTTACGGTTCATTTTAAAAAAAATTTATTAAATAAGTAAAATTTTGTGAAGCGTCACGCATATTACACACGTCATTCATATACTAACATACATGCTTACATGGAAATAGTTCATCATCATCATTAAAATTAAACCAAATATGTTAAATGTTAATGTTTAAAAAAATGTTAACCATCTTTTTAGATACTCGTATAATATACCGCGGTAAGGGAAGTAGCGAGTTATTACCAACACGAGTGTCTATGACTTCTTAAAGGGAAGACCCAACAAATCTTTGTAATAGGACTTTTGGAAATAAAGGATTTTTTTTTATTTTTTTTTTATATTATTCTTCTGGTCACCGTCCTTAGCGATGTTATTAAAGTATTCCGCGATACCGCCTGCATCGAACGAGGGTGAGTTTCCTTTTCCTCCTAACTGCTTTCCGTCTGGTTGGAATTCATATTTTTTGCTTAATTGATTTTATATTCGTTTTTACCTTTAAGATAAATAATTATATATAATATATATTAGCATATGAAATACAAAATATAAATATAAAATATAAATTTAAATTTTGGATAAATTCCACACGAGGAAATCATTAAAATAGCCCCTAATGATAATTGTTTTATTTCAAGCTGTAAGCCCATATTATGTCACCCAATATATTAAACTTGAACATTGTATTTATTTATTTATTTAACAATTTATGTACACATGAAGTAATTTATTTAATTTATATTTTTAATTTATATTTTTTAAAATTAAAGTAATGTCACGATGAAAAAAATAAAAAGATGTTTTGTACAAAGGCACCGCTTGTTACTGTAGTGTTGTTACTTGTTACTGTTACTTGTTACTGTTAGTTGTTACTGCTTGTTGCTGTAGTCATATATTCTTCAGTTCTACTTACTTGTAGTGTGGACAGACGCCACACAAAAAATCTGTGCGACATTGTAAGGCGCGAGGAAAGACGCACAGTACACAAGACACCAACTAAGTTTGAGCCCGCGGGCTCTAACGCATGTTGTCTCTTGTAATACATAGCATATAAAATTACTTCAGTAAACTAAAAACGTATTTTCACTGCATATAAAATACTATAATATTTAAAAAAAACACGATCGTTTGTATGCAATGCTATTTACACACCAAAATGGCTGTATTGAACGAAGTAGAAATGAAATTACAATAAAGTGCTTTGTTCTCTTATTCTAAAGTAGTACATAGATTAAGTAACATGAGCATTAAGCCGCCTAAGCTAAAATTATTTAAAAACATTATAAACAGTTTATCTCAATTTCAGAACTTTCGATGATTACAGTTTTCGCCATATTTTCCGCTCCCTAAAACCTGCCGTACGCGGCAATAGCACCCCTGGCGCCCCTCGCTACGCCACTGCAAAAGAACGAAATAATTAACCTTTTAACCAAGTAAAATGTCTTGAAAAAACTTAAAAGAATAACATGTTTTCCACATAATTTGAAAGCTTCTAAAGTGAATGCTTACACACATTATATCGAAGAATTAAAGTCTCGACTTCAGAAGCTACTGAATTATGTGGAAATTATTATTAATATTTTTTACAGCCATTACGAGGTGAGTGAAAAATTGCTTTACGTGCTCCACGTCGGGACAGATGTCCGCTGCATTGAAACTTGAGACATAATGCAATCTTCCCGCGCAGCACACAGATTACATAACGGTAAGCGGATACTGTACTCATAAACAGAAATATCATTGATATAAAATCAAAAAGCAGATGCCCTGCCACTTACTAAAGAAAAACATTGAGGATGTTTATTTTTCTTTCAAATTTTTGAATATACATATTGTTACATTTTTTAAAATATATATACGTATCCACAATGAGAATCTACGTCGCCATATCATACAATGGGTTTCGTAAGACACGACATAGAAAAGTGAAACAGAATACACATAGCATCTTCCGTTAACAAATAAAATATTTAAAAAAATTGGTTGATCCTGCAGGCCATCCCTGGAACTTCCCGCTAATTTCAAATTAATGCAAAGCGCTCCAAATTTCACCAAATTATGTTGCGAAATCTCGAAGTTATGTTAAAGAAAAGTTTTTTTCAAATCCTTACTCCTTCGATATCGATATCTCACGAACGAATGAACCGATTTTTATTTTCCAAACGGTATTCGACGTCATTTTTTGAGGTTAAGAGCTGATTAGTGTTTGGAATTTGTATAAAAAAAAACACTTTTTCAAAATTATTATTTCTGAGATTTCTCAATATCTACTCGTCCGGATCAGTTCATATTATCACCAAATCTATTCTACATTGTAGTTCTGTACAACGCCGCAAACCGCATCTCAATCGATCAAAACGTTCAAAAGTTATGAAAGGTTTACATACTTATACTCATACACATACATACATACATCCGCACGGATTCCACGTGTAATTAGCCAGAATAGCTTTCTGGGATCTCAAATCGTCGAGATCTGATGAAAATTACTGAAACCAATAACTTCCCTATTTTTTTTAACATTAATTTTCTTAGTGTGAAGTTAAAAAACTGCGGTTGCCAACTCGCCCGCCAAGCGTAGCAACTGTGACAAATATTCCAATAAATATGGTGCAATGTACGGAGGAGACCTATACCTAGCAGTGGACTTTTGAAACGGGACTTTCGAGGCCTCTCCCGTTGTAGGTATTGGAGCCGGGAGATTGACGGTGAGCATTGTGTGCGTGCGTGCGTTGTGTGTGTGTGTGTTTGCGTGCTTGCGTCCGTGCGCGCGCGTGTGTGTGTGTGTGTGTGTGTGTGTGTGCGTGCGTGCGTGCGTGTGTGTGTGTGTGTGTGTGTGTGTGTGTGTGTGTGTGTGTGTGTGCCTTCTTACCTTAAGGACAATTTTCAGTATACTGTTTCTGCCCCATTATTATATATTATAGCCTACTGAGCAGCGTCAAGCTGCCTCATACGGCTAGCAGTAAAGAACCAATTCGCAGATCCATCACTACACCGCATAATTTCTTTATTCTAAGCCTATTAAAGTACACTGCTGTACATAGGCCTATCCAGTAGCTTGACAAGCGGGTTGGCAACGGCAGATATTTATTTTTAGTCATTATGACGAAGACACTGCTGTCCATCTGATTTGTTTCCCGCTGTCGCCTCTTACGACACCCAGAAAATGATATTAGATACTGAATATTATACAACGCCACCACACAGTCTTATTTTGCGGTTTATTATTGGTTAAATATTGAAGACTTATCATATCTTAATATATATAAATTACGTGCCACGTTGTTTGTCCGCGATGGAGTCCTAAACTACTTACCGATTTTGATCAAATTTACACACCGCGTGCAGTTTGGTCCAACTTGAGAGATAGGATAGTCTTTTGCCCATGAGTGACATGGCATTTTGGACATGACAAATGGTCGTCGAAAAGGGCAGAACAACGTCTGACAGGCAAGCTAGTAATAATAATAAAACATAATGTTTATTTTCTCACCACTGTACAACAAATTAAATGAAATACAAACCTAACGTACTTATAACATAGGCTATTATAATATTGTGAAAGACTGGTGTCTAAATTAAACTGTAGGCATGTATTTCGGGATACAAATGTTATTATTTGTTTTGTAATTAAGGAAAATAGTATTCAATGTCTGTATTAATTTGCTTCTATAAACAGTTTTGTTTATTTAAGCCTTTATTTTCATATTAATTAATATGTTGTTGTGCTGTATATTGAACTGTTTTCCATACTAGATTGCTGGTGAAGCACTTGCAATTTTTGTACTTTGCGGATAACCAAAGTTTGATCCCAACCGCCCCAACGAAATTATTAGTTGCAACTTTAAGTGCTAAATTACCAAATGCACGGCGATGAAAGGAATCATCGTAAGTACAGCTGGTCTAGTTACGATATTATTTATGTCTTAGAAATATAACTCCGAGGACATGAGAAGAATCCTCTCTTCCAAGTCCATCTTCGTAATGGTTCATCGTGACTGCAGCATTTCAACGGTTTCTTAATCGAATGAATGTTGCAGTTGGGATTGCGGCTTTTCCCATTCTAGTTAACTGCAAGTTTAACTGCTACCGTGAACATATCATTGACGCGATTTATTACATGGTATTCTGGGGGGGGGGGGGGGAGTGTCCAGCCAAAAGTCCAGCTATGAAGTTATGGTTATATACTCTTCAGTCATCTTATTAACACTCAATTTCAAGATAATATTTATTTTTATTTTACAGCCAATACAATATTTTTGTGTTTTTTACGTGGCCAGTACGGCTACTTATGTGGTAGCTACATTATGGTTGTAGCACGAATGGAACGGCTCGACCGGGGAAAGGCTAGACTCTCACAGAATACTATCGTATAATAGCAGCTTAATGCTACTTACTTTTATGTGTTTCGTATGGGAAGTGTGTAAAGAGAACCAAAGACCTTTTATACTGGATACGACGCATTCCATCTTAGTCCTCTGGGGTGATACCATCACACTCACCATCAGGTGGACTGTGTGGTCGTTTATCACCCTTATATAAAAAAACATTGAAGTAAATTGTATTAAATCTAGTCTACTGTTCATATCAGTATATAACATGCAAAAGCACTCCCGTGCTAAAATGTAGCTGTGCGAGAAATTTCAATTTACAAGTACTTTTAACGTGCTAAAGCGACGCTGCATTTTGAAAGAATTTCTAACGTAATAGAGTCACGCTGCAGTTATATTATGGCTGCAGCACGAATGAGTCGACTCGAGCGAGGAATTCTACGCTACTCAAAGAATACAAGTGGTAAATAGCACCTTAATGCTGCTGTGTTTAATGTCTCTTTTTCGTGCATATTTTTACTGGTAACAAGCCATCCTATCTTAATCCTCAGGGGTAACTACGCTTCTACATTTTGATTCTTAATCGAGGGTGGATATAACATTCTATGGGCCATAACAATATTTTCCATAAGGTAGCCTGTTTACTCGTTTACCTGACCCTTACTATTTACTGTCCTTTTTTATAGAGTAAGAGTGGCAATAGAGCACACAGTCCACTTGATTACATCAATACATCATCATTACAGTGAATGCTGTGGCCCATAAAAATCTACAATCCTCAATTAAGAATCAAAATGCAGATTCTTTGCCACCCGTGACGACTAAAATGAAATACCCCATTTCCAGTAAAAAGGGTCTTTGGTTCTCTACACTTACCATACGAAACACAATATTAAACTGCCACTTGACCCTAGTATAGTAGTAGTAAGAAGCGTGGTCCTTCCCCGGTCGAGCCGACCCGTTCGTGCTGAAACTATAATATAGCTGCAGCATGGCTCTACCACGTAAAATGTATTCTTTTATGTTTTTAGTAAATTCACTAGGGGTAATCATATCATAATCATAATCACAATTTATTTGCATAAAACATGGTACATTACAGGTTGGTAAATTATTTAAGTCCAGCATGTTTTGTCATAATGTTGACATACAAATATTTATCTAATACATTAATTACATTTTCACAAATAATAAATTAATAACATGTTTTCAAAATCATCATAATAATTTTATTACATTTAATTTAATTAATATGATAGTAGTTACTTAATTCATTTTAATATCGATTCCTAATACTAATCATAAAATTTAAATATTCCTAAAGTAATAGTATATCTTTAAACCTTATTAAGACGTACGATTTTGTTACTTTTTTTGAATTACAAAAACGATATTCCCTCAAATAATCATTTATTTGTAATTTTGTTTTTATTAATTCACCATCAGTCGAATGTTCACTTTAAAACTTACATTTTTGATTAACGTATTTAAATCGATGTCCCCCAAAATTCTTACGAAATGTTTCACTGTTCGGACCATGCAGGCGATATTACTTGTATCAAAATATAGCCATACACGTACAGTTTCGCTTGCCAGACGTGCCTGTAGGATAGATCTGCTAATGTTTGGTGACGTTTCAAATTTAACTGTCTAAATCCTGCCCGCTGTCCGTGCTCAAAAGCCACGAATCTATCAAGGGGCCGGCAAATCCGAGTGCCAACTGTGCATGTATGAATAGCAACAGATGTGATCGAAAAACTGATATTGTTTCTTTTCTTTTAGATACGGTTTCCAGTAAAGGGTTTTGTACTCATTGGTAACGGTTTTTTTTATTTATCTCCAAAACGGTTTGTTTTATTTAGATACGGTTTTCTTTAATTGGTTTTGTGATTACTTGGCGATAGTTCTTAGGTAGGTGGTATGATGTTACCTCACCATCTAGCGTTGAAATAAACATATTTGTCCAAACAAATCTTCCCATTGATCTCCAAAATCCTTGGACGGATTTAGATATGGTTTTCTGTAAATGATTTGTGATTCATTGGCAATGGTTCTTAAATACGAGTAGGTGTTATGGTGTTAACGAACCAGGGGGCACTGTTATAATCATATTAGTGGAAACAAATTTATCAATTTGTCTCTAAAACAGTTTGACCGATTTAGATAAGGTTTTCTGTAAAGGGTTTGTGCTTCATCTGAGTGCTAAGATGTTAACTTGCCAGGAGGTACTGCAGTGAACATTTTGTGTGTAAACGAATGTTTCCATTTACGCTTAGATAGTTGTTATGAAGTGAACTCACTAGTGGGTGCTGGAATAAACATTTTTCACTTGCTAAAATGATTTTTAGAGAATTTTTTTCTTTACCGATTTAGGTGTCACGTAGTATATTTACGTTCTTAGGGTAATCACTATATTAATGGCATAATAACAGATCTAAATCAAGGATTTTTATCTGTGGCCTTTCTTCGGCTTCTTCGGTGTATGACTCGCGTAACGTGCTTCTCAATCGTTCTAACTCTTCCAGAGTTTTCTTTGATTTTGAATAGTTATTACTACGCTATCTGAAAATCGTACTCTGCTACAGATTTTTTAGGGTAATTATATTAACTAATAGGTAGGTAAATATGTGTAATACATATTTGATATATTGCTGGTTAAGGTAGGAAGGACTAAAGAAAGTCATAATTAGTTATTTACTATGACATAACTCACTAAAAATCAACCCTTTTTAAAACGCTTTTACTTTTTATTTACTTTCTTTTAGGCGAGGGTTTTCATAAACCTTATTTATTTATTTAATTAATTTACACATAACTTAATCTAAATACATTTAGTGACAGTGTGACATAAACCAGCATTGGTTTTACCGCACACTGCGATTCGACATCTGTCGCTCGAACAGAACTAAGTAATAGGTATTCATTCTTAACTACCTACTTACACATTAATTGCGCGATGTGATTACTGCGCACGCTATTTGACCAATCAACACGCATAACACATATTATGCACCTCTAACTACAAAAGCCAAAGTAACTGGTTTGGGTTTGTAGATTCACACGGGTGACATTGTTTGTACAATTTTTTTTTATATTTTACCCTAGTAATGCTAAAGATAAGTAGTGCTGTTTAAGTTTATTTTTAATGTTTACTTTAGTAATTTGGCCTTTAACTGTTGTAGGTAACTCGTTTATCAATTTTGGTATTAGGTATTGTAACATTGCTTTTCCGTATAAATTTTTATAGCTCGGTAAATTAAGAATTGCATTAGAGGCACTTCTTGTTTTACTGCTGCGGTAGGTAAATGTTTTAAAACTGTCAGTAAAGAAATGATCGCAGAGCAGTATATATTTCACTTTGTCGTATATAGGTATGGTGTTGCAGTGATAAAAAAGTTGGTGGTAATTATTTTTGTATTTGTTTTTTATATTCGTAGGTACGATGGTTTTTAAAAGTCTGACTTGGAGATTATATATTTGATCAAGATGTGATTTGCTAGTTCTGCCATAACTACTAAGACCATAATGTATAGTGGTCTCCACCAAGGCCTTGTATAAAAGTAAGAGCGTGGGAAAGGGAATTTTATTCTTAATTAGTCTGAATTTAGCCAGCATTGCACGTACTTTATCATTAACATGGTTTATATGTTCTGTCCATTTAAGACGATTATCGATTACTAACCCTAGGTACTTTTGTTTGTTGACAATCTCCACAGGAGCACAAGAACAGTTAGTCAAATCGCTATGAAGACAGTTATGGTTATGCGCGATTAGTTTGAGGCTATAGAGTTTTCTATTTTGACTTGAGCTTACGTACATGAGTTTCGTTTTGTCCGCATTAAGAACAAGGCCTGCATCGTGCGACCATTTTGTCAATTGCGTATAGTCACTTTGTAGTTTTTTAAGAGCAAGATTAATATCCCTGTCTGCGGCTACAAGACACGTGTCATCAGCGAATTGGTATATATTTCACAGTTTTTGACAATATTAACTACATCGTTGACGTAGGTGATATAGTGGAGTGGTCCAAGTACCGAGCCTTGTGCCGTTCCTTCAGAAGTTTTAATTTTCATACTGAGAGTGTTCCTGATCTTTACCACAAATGACCTATCCTCAAGGTAGTTCTTACACCATTTGTTCAGAGGGCCTTGTATCCCACAGTCGTTTAACTTCGCAAGTAGGGTATCACGATTTAATGTATCAAAGGCCTTACTGTAATCTATGAATACTATAAGAATATGTTTTTGTCATTAAGGTGCCTGTATATTCTGTCAGTGAATTGGGATAGAAGCTGTGTTGTACTCTTTTTTGGTTGAAATCCGTATTGTTTGTTAGTGATAATGTTATTATTCGTATAAAACGTCTGAATTTGTTTCGCAATGGCTTTTTCAACTATTTTGTCAATAGCAGAGAGAATAGTTATTGGGCGATAGTTTTCGTAGATGTTATGGCTTCCTTTTTTGTGTATTGGCCTAACTATTCCCGTTTTCAACTCATTAGGATACTTACCTTGTCTAACGGTTTCGTTTATAAAATGAGCAATGACGTCGGCTATTTTAATCCCAATGGTCTTTAGGTCCTGCGCTCTAATCTTATCAATTCCCGGTGCCTTAGTGCTATTTATGGATTTTATTTCTTTCAGAGTTGATTTTGCTGTCAATTTTTGAAAGCGACAAGATACTTTAGGAACATCTGCATAAGTTTCCCTATCTAAAAGCTTTATATTACATTTTGACATATTTTTAACACTATTTTTAAAACATAAAGCAAAGTTGTTGGTCAAATCATAAATCGAGGTATTATTTTTTTTCGAGTGCGTTGGTAATAATCGTATCAGCTAATATTTTTGTCCTTCCAGTGAGTTCATTTAATATTTGCCACAGTACTCTGGGGTTGTTTTTATAGTTTGTGATGTCTTGACGTAGTTTTTGATTTTTACACTTCCAGATTAATTTATTTGCAAAATTCCTTGATGAGTTATATTGCAGTTTTAGAATTTTATTGGATGGGTCGGCTATCCAGTTTTTAAATAATTTATCCCGGTATTCACAAGCTTTTAATATTGTTGTGTGAATAAGTCAACTAGCGCCATCTAGTGTCAGGAACGAGAGCGAGGGGAGCTTTGCGGAGAATGACATCACCGATCTCTCGACCGACAGCGCCACCCGAAGAACTAAGTTTCTAGAAAATCTATACTCGAACCCTCGGTACCTTACGCGTGTTTACTTGAACATTCCGGATATTTTGCTAATTTAAATAAATAGGTGGCGCAAGATGCGATCGAGACAGAGTTAAACTCGGCGACACAAGCGAAGCCTCGGAGCGGAATTAAGTGAATTAGGGTGTTTAATTATTAGTGTTTTAACTTTAATTTGTGTAAAGTAAATTAAAGTGTTAATTTAGGTAATTTTATCGGCAATTTTTATTGTCACGAACCTCAAGCTCGTAACAATTGGTGTCAGAAGTGGGATAAAATAATGCCGATTTTACCTAAGGAGGAAACGGAGGGTGTCCGTACCCGAAGTCAACGCCAGCAGGAGACGGACCAGAGGAGATTTGGTGGTGCAACGCCGCAGATGTCTGAGGGCCAGCCGCCGGCCACGGAAGCCGGTCCGTCAGCAGCTTCTACGTCTGTGGCACCTGACTTAGGTGCTCTGATGGTGATGCTGCAGGAGCAGGCTCGCCGACAGGAGGAGCAGGCTCGCCGACAGGAGGAGCAGGCCCGTCAGTTGAAAGAGCAGCTGCAGAGCGGACAGGAGGAACAGGCCCGCCGATTGGAAGAGCAGCTGCGGGGCGGACAGGAGGAACAGGCCCGCCGACAGGAGGAACAGGCCCGCCGACAGGAGGAACAGGCCCGCCGACAGGAGGAACAGGCCCGTCGTTTAGAAGAGCAACTCCAACGCGATAAGGAATAGCAGATGCTTCTCATGAAGGACCTTCACGCTATCTTCGGAAAAGAGATACGGGAGGTGAAGGATAAGGTTGCTCAACATGACAACCGCCTGTCGGAGGCCGAAACCCGAATTGACCAAGTAAACAATCGGGTTGACAACGTAATGGCTGACGTGAAGAAAACGCTGGACGACCTCAAACTTGGGGATGGAACTATAGCTCCCGTAGTAGCTGCAGCACCTTCGCTACGTCGATTCAAAGTGCCGCCGTTCGACGGGACCTCTTCCTGGTCGGCCTACAAAATCCAGTTCGAGGCCGTCATGGAGGCGAACGGCTGAAATAAAAGCCAAGCCATGACTGCACTCACCCTAGGCCTGCGCGACCAAGCCTTAACTGTGTTGGAAGCTCTCGGTAAGAAAGTGACCTATGAGCAGCTTCTTGAGGCCTTGGAGGCGAGATATGGTGACGCTCACCTGGAACACGTCTTTCGCGCGCAGCTTAAAGATCGCGTGCAACGCAGCAACGAAAACCTGCAGCAGTGGGCCCTTGAGGTGGAGAAGAGGGTTCGAAAAGCATACCAGTCTGTACCTGTGCTCATTGGAGGGAACCTGGTGCAAACATTCATCGACGGCATCCGCGACCTGGAAGTCAGAGCTGCTGTGAGGCTCGGGCACCACGAGACGCTTAAGGACACCTTGGCCCATGCACTGGAGGTAGAAGCCGTGCGGCAGGATCATCGTTCCCATCGCGTCAGGGAGGTTGCAGCAGCTACAGTTCGCGACTGCAACAAAGGATACAGCCCTAGGTGCTATGGCTGTGGGGAAAAGGGCCATCTTCGATCCAGCTGCCCTAAGCGAACCCTAGAAAGGGAAGGTGAACGATCCCAGGAGGGTAGTGCGGCCAACAGCACCGCCCAGCAGCAGCAGGGAAACGAGTAAAAGCCAGAACTGCGGGGCGGGTGCTGGCTGATGTTAAAAGAGCCCCAAGGATCTCGATCTCACAAACCCATGATGGGAACAGTCTAATCATCAAGGGCGAGGTCAACGGAATGCCGTGTAAACTGACCATAGACACTGGAGCCTCTCGTACGGTTGTTAGTTCCCAACTTATAAGTCAGTTCCTTGGGGACTCCGCATACAACCGAGAACGCATTAATTTGGTAACAGCCACCGGTCAGCGTATACCCGTCCGTGGAGAGAAGGAGATGGAGTTGAAGCTTGGCAACGTGATCTACCTGCATAATGTCATCGTGGCTGATATAATGGACGACTGCATCCTAGGCCTAGACTTTATGAGGAATAATTGTTGTGAGATCGACGTTAAGCAAGGTGTTTTTATTTATTTATTTATTTATTTGCTTCTTAGTATGTATGTTACATGATATACTGTTAAATACTATGCATACACACTAAGTCTCTAATGGAGACATGCAAATTTATTTATTCTTAGAAATTATACTTATACAAAATTAACACATCGAAGTCAATCATTATTAAATCATTAAATTAGCAACAACAAACAATCCATCCAATTATATTCTAAAGATATCAAAAGTACAACTAAAATAAAAAAAATAAAAAAAATTATAATTAACAAATAAAGTAAATTAAATTAAACAATATTATATACCATGTCAGTTAATAACAAAAAAATGTCAATTATGAGCTATAGTCCTATAAAAGTTTTCATCAGTAATTTAAAAGCTCGTTTACGGAGTAAAATGTTTTTTGGAGAAGCCACTGGTATAATTTTTTTTGAAATATTTTTATAGGAAGATCTTTGATTATGTTTGGTATTTTATTATATATTGTTTTACCCATCCAGTAACAATTTTTGCTAAAGCATTTACTTTTCGGTATTTCGCTAATTACTATCCGATCTGGGTATCTCGTGTTCATGGATACCACTTCTTTGTTAAGTTTATAAAAACTTTACCCGTGTTGTTTTACAAATTTAGCAACTTCTAATATATACAAACAAGGCACGGGTAAGATTCCCAGTGTCTTAAATAGAGGTCGACATGAAACATCTGGGCCCACACCATGAATGGCACGAACACATTTTTTTTGTGCAATAAAAACTTTATTAATCTCTGCACTGTTGCCCCAAATTATAATTCCGTAGCGGATAATCGACTCAATATATGCAAAATAAGTCATAATTGCAGTTTGTTTTGTTGCCACTTTTGTTAGTCTATAAAGCGCATACGTGAACCTGTTTATTTTATTACATATTTTACAAACTTGTTCTTTCCACTTTAATTCTTTGTCAATAATTATACCTAGGAATGTCATATTAGTTGCACTACAAAGAGTTTGTCCATTATAATTAATATTTATTAAATTATTATTTATATTATTGAAATTTATATATTGAGTTTTACTTAAGTTTATTGTTAAATTATTATTACTTAGCCATTTAGTTACGTCAGATATTGTTTGATTAATGTCAAAATTATGTTTTGTTAGTGACATATTTTTATTTGTTGTGACTATTACTGCGACGTCATCTGCGAATAAAATACTTCTATATTTAGTAATTTCAGGTAAGTCGTTTAAATATATCAAAAATAAAAGTGGACCTAGTACACTACCCTGAGGTACCCCAAACGCATTTTTTCTAAATTTGGATCTATAACTTTGACTTACATGTCTATTGTCAAGTTTTAGCACCTCAACACATTGATGCCTGTTTTGTATGAATGACTTAATCCAGTGATATGCTTGGCCTCTAATTCCGTTTTGATCTAATTTGAACAAAAGCTGATCGTGTGATACGAAGTCAAAAGCTTTTGACATGTCAAAGAAGATGGCCGTAGTAAATAGTCCGTCATTAGTATTTTGTAAAATATTTTTTATTAAATTAAAAGCGGCCAGTGTCGTGGATTTTGATTTTTGAAATCCATACTGAGTTGGATTTATTCTATTAAACTTATTTAGGAAAGTCATGACCTTCTTGTGCATGACCTTTTCAAAAATGTTTGATAATATAGGTACCAATGTCACTGGACGGTAATTTTCCATTAGTGTTTTTTCTTCTTTTTTATATAATGGTTTTACAATAGACGTTTTTAATTTTTCTGGAAAGGTGCCAGATTCCATTGATAAATTAACTAAATAGGCTAATACTTTACTAATTTGATTTTTGCACGCTTTGATAACATTTGTACATATGCCATCATAACCTTCTGAATTTGTATTATTTAATGTCATTATAATTTTACTTATATCATATTCATCGACCGGTGTTAAATAAATTGAATTTTGAAGTTTATTTTTTGTATTACTGTATATAATTTTATTATTTATTTTATTTGTCAAATTAATATAGTAATTATTAAAGGCTTCAGCTATTTTCATAGGTTTAGTTATTATAAAGTTATTGTGCTTAATTAAGTCAATGTGTCTATCTGCTGCTATATGCCCTAGTTCATTCTTAATAATTTTCCAAGTTGATTTTACAATATTTTTACTATTGAGTATAAACTTATTATTACTATGTTTTTTTGCGTAATTGATGCATCTTCTTAGAATCCTTGTGTAATTGTTATATGCAACTTTATTATGATTTGTTTTATTAATGTAATATTTGTAACGTAATATTTTTTTCGTAGAACAACTTTTTTTAATACCTTTTGATATCCATTTTATATGTGGTCCAATGTTAGATTTAATTTTTATTACCGGAAAGCAAAGTTTTGAAATGTGGACAGGAGGAACTTTTTATGGAAGGTGCGTTACCAGGGAACGTGTACAGCATTAAGAAGATTGTTCTTCCGCCGAGATCGGAAACGATTGTTCCGGTTAATCTTCCCCGAAACGCTGGGCAAGCTCACCGTTGTGTACTTGTGGAAAGGTTAAACAATGACCTTCCATGGAAAGTAGCTCGAACCTTGGTCAGAACCACTGACATCTCAGGAGTACGTGTGCTGAACCTTTGCGACCGGGACGAGATTATAGAAAAAGGCACATTAATTGGTACTTGTGAGGAAGTGGATTGGTTACGTCGGTGCCAATATATATCGAGTGGGACCCCCAGCAAGGATGCAGAAACGAGAGTGACCACACTTTTGGAAGACTGTCGCAGTGTTCTATCCCCGAACGAATTGGTCAAGGCGAAGAAGTTGTTACTCGAGTACGCCGATGTATTCTCATCAAACGATGCTGACATAGGAAAGACTGGTTTAGTTCAACACAAAATAAACACAGGTGAAGAGTTGCCTATCCGTCAGCGGCCAAGACGATTGCCGGTAGCACGTGAAAAGGAAGTGGAAACCATGATTGAAGGAATGGTGAAGGATGGTGTTATTGAACCTTCCTCTAGTCCATGGTGTTCGCCAGTGGTGCTGGTGAAAAAGAAGGATGGCAACATGTGGTTCTGTGTTGATTACCGCCGTCTGAACGACGTTACAAAGAAGGACAGCTATCCCTTGCCAAGAATTGATGACACGCTGGACATGCTTACAGGAGTAAAATGGTTTAGCACGCTGGATCTAAAAAGCGGCTACTGGCAAGTTGAAATTGACCCTAAGGACAAGGAGAAAACTGCGTTCTCGACGGGAAAGGGTCTGTGGCAATTCAAAGTAATGCCGTTTGGGTTGTGCAATGCTCCAGCAACGTTTGAAAGGCTGATGGAACTTGTACTTACCGGGCTAATTGGCGATGCCTGTCTGGCCCATGATGACATCATCATCGTGGGCCGTACGTTTGAGGAACACCTTCAAAACCTGGAACGCGTGCTTATGAAGATTCAGAATGCCAACCTCAAGCTGAACCCGAAGAAATGTTCACTATTCCAACGGCAAGTTAACTTTTTGGGGTTTGTAGTATCGGAAGAAGGTATCCGCACAGATCCAGAGAAAATCGCCGCTGTCAAGGATTGGCCGGTTCCAAAAGACAAGACGCAGGTTAGAGCATTTTTGGGTTTGTGCTCCTATTACCGGCGATTTGTGAAGAACTTTGCAGATATAGCCAAACCTCTGCATAAGCTAACCGAGGAGAAGCGACATTTCTGCTGGGATGAAAGTTGTAATATCGCATTCCAGGAGCTCAAGGACCGTCTGTGCAAAACACCTATTTTGGGATACCCTGATGCAAGCAAAGAATTTATAGTTGACACAGACTATAGGACTTGGCGGTGTGTTGTCTCAACGGAATGGTGACCAAGAGGTCGTGATAGCGTACTTCAGCAAGTCGTTGTCAAAACCGGAAAGGAACTATTGTGTCACAAGACGCGAATTGCTAGCTGTGGTAAAGTCGTTGCAGCATTTTAGCAAATATCTTCTGGGGGCGAAAATTTCACTTACGAACTGACCATGCTGCACTAAAATGGCTATTGCAGTTTAAAAATCCAGAAGGACAAGTTGCGAGGTGGATTGAACTACTGCAGGAATACGACTTTGAGATCGAACATCGCAGTGGGAAATCTCATGGCAACGCAGATGCATTATCACGAAGACCTTGTCCTGAAGATTGCAAACATTGTACTAGGCAAGAGAGTAAGGGAGTGGTATCCGTGAGGATGCTCAGGGCAGACCACCTCAGCAACGAGTGGAAGGACAGCTTACAACGTGCACAGCAGGAAGATCCGGACATCAAGCCGATCCTGGAATGGATGAAGGCCAGTGCTCCCAAGCCCAAGTGGAGCGACGTCTCAGCGATGAGTTCGACCACTAAAAGCTATTGGGCCCAGTGGGATAGCTTGCTGCTTCAGGATGGAGTTCTGTGCCGTAAGTGGGAAAATGTTCGGGGAGACAGCTGTCATTTACAAATGGTTGTCCCTAAAGCTAAAGTACCGGATGTTCTACAGCTGTACCATAATGATTATTCAGGAGGCCATCTGGGAGTTAAACGAACTCTACTGAAGATCCGAGAACGGTTTTACTGGGTCCACTGTCGAAACGATGTCGAGGACTGGTGTCGCAAATGTACAAGTTGTGCGGCTGTAAAGGGACCTCAGACTCGTAGTAGAGGTGCATTGAAGTTGTACAATGTTGGTGCACCATGGGAGAGAATAGCCATTGACGTGGCGGGGCCGTTTCCGGAGAGTGAAAGCGGTAACAAGTGTTTCATGGTTGTGATGGATTACTTCACTAAGTGGCCAGAAGTTTTCGCCATTCCAAATCAAGAAGCTTCAACAGTTGCAGATAAACTAGTTCATGAAGTCTTCTGTCGTTTTGGAGTACCTTTAGAGATTCACAGCGATCAAGGAAGGAATTTTGAGTCTCAAATATTCCAGGAAACTTGCCGAGTTATGGGTACTCATAAAACAAGAACGACTTCTTATCACCCGCAATCTGATGGAATGGTGGAACGATTTAATCAGACATTGGAGAGGTACCTAGCAAAAGTTGTAGACAATCGGCAACGAGATTGGGACAAGCACATACAACCGTTTTTGTTGTCATATCGAAGTTCTGTTCACGAAAGTACAGCAGTGACACCAGCTTTCGCAAACTTTGGAAGAGAATTATGGCTGCCTGCAGACCTGATCACTGGGATACCACCTGATGCCCCACGCAGTATAACCGATTATGCATATGACTTGCGGAACAAAATGAATGACATTTATGAGCACGTCAGACAATCGGGCCAGCAAATGTCTGAGAAAATGAAAACCCGGTATGACCGCAAAATGAACAATAAAGGGTTCAACGAAGGTTCATTAGTGTGGTTGCACAATCCAGTCCGCAGCAAAGGGAAATCTCCTAAGCTTCAAGCTAAATGGGACGGCCCGTACCGGATTGTAACCAGGATCAACGATGTGACCTACCAGATACAGAAAGGCGCAAGAGGGACTCCTAAGATCGTCCATGTGGATCGCTTGGCGCGTTATTATGGAACCGATAATGCTCGGTACGAGCATGTCTTAGGAGGGGGCAGTGTTGTGTGAATAAGTCAACTAGCGCCATCTAGTGTCAGGAACGAGAGCGAGGGGAGCTTTGCGGAGAATGACATCACCGATCTCTCGACCGACAGCGCCACCCGAAGAACTAAGTTTCTAGAAAATCTATACTCGAACTCTCGGTACCTTACGCGTGTTTACTTGAACATTCCGGATATTTTGCTAATTTAAATAAATAGGTGGCGCAACATGCGATCGAGACAGAGTTAAACTCGGCGACACAAGCGAAGCTTCGGAGCGGAATTAAGTGAATTAGTGTGTTTAATTATTAGTGTTTTAACTTTAATTTGTGTAAAGTAAATTAAAGTGTTAATTTAGGTAATTTTATCGGCAATTTTTATTGTCACGAACCTCAAGCTCGTAACAATATCTTATTATTTATCCATTTGTTATTATGACGATTTTTATTATTTGATGTTTTTATTTTAACTGTTGAGTTTTCGTAACATTTGTGTATGTTATTAATTATAAGTTCATATATTTTGTATGGACATATAGTTTGCTTGGCAGGCTTCCAATCTATTTCGTTTTGACTTTTTATTAGTTTTTTATTGTCGTAGCGTATGATATAGTTAGAATCCTCCTGTGTGAATCGATTCATTATAGCGGTAACTGCAAGCGCAACAGCGCGGTGATCGGCCAGAGCAGTTCCCAGTGCCGCCGTGTACACGTCTAGTGAGCGGGATCGTGCGTATATGTGGTCTATGCAAGATTTACTAAGTCCATTTTTTGTTAACTCAATGCGTGTGTACTCGTTGATGCCGCACACTAGACCATGGGTGTACATAGTAGTGTTATAAATTTCTTTAATGGGCCTACTTGAGCGTAGATCTATGTTAATATCACCTAAGATATACAGGTCTTATAGTCGTGGAACTTTACATAATAGTGTGTCAAGTTCCTTAACAAACAGGTGCTTACTGCTACTGGGTGGACGATGATGCAACACAGGACAGCGGAATAGCGTGTAGGCGTGTATATTGTTCCTAATAAGCTTTCGCAGTGTTGTGTTTTGTAATGTTTAATTTTAAATTTGTGTTTATTATTTATGTAGATAATTACGCCACCGCCTTTTTGGCCTTTTCGCAGTTCTGTGTACATCACATAGCCTTTCATTTGGTATATGTTACTGAGTGAGTCAGAAATATTAACTTCCGTCAACATAATTACATCAATAACCATAGGTGAAGACATAATACATTGCTCAAGTGAATCAAAGTTTTTTATGACAGATCTTATATTCATATGTATGCAGAGGAGTTCTATGTTATAAGGGATTTTATCTAAAAATGTGTTTATGTCTACACAGTCTGTAAGTTGATATACATCTTCAGGTGTTGTATCCATAGTAGGTAGTGTTCGAAGAAACGATATTATATAGTAAACAGAGAAGCGAAAAAAAAAACAGGCTCAATACACAAATTTAGGAGGTACTTAGCTTAACTCTTTTGACATCATCCGCTGAACGTATTATAATTGGTTTCTGGCTTTCTCCTGCCCGGCGTACACGCAGAACACCTTTCTTAATCCATATGTACCGAAATGAGTTCTTGAGCTCCTGTTTGGCATAGTACAGTAGTTGCTTGTTGTATTGCGTTAGGGCTTCGCATATGAATATTGCTGTATTTACATTTGAAGAGTGGTTGTGTGAGCATATTTCTTGAGCTGTAATTCTGGGGCTTATCGATTTCGAAGCAGCTAGCCATGCTAATTGTGTTTGCTCACTATTCAGTTCAATCATGACCGGTCCTGGTCGATCATTTTTACTGGGCAGTCGTTTCATTTGCTTAACATTGCATGCATTTTGATTAAGCCTTATTGCCACTTTACCTACAATTTCTGGTAGGTTCTCGTTTTCAATGTACGGGATGTTGTGGATTTCAATGTTTTTATGTAGCCTTTGTTGTTCTATTTCTTGAATGCGCTGTTCTAGCGCACCTACCCGCGTTTCTAGGTTGTTATTTTTATTGGTAAGTTCTGTGTTTTTCTTTTGGAGATTAGAAATATTATCTTGCATAATTTCTATGTTTTTAAGCAGTTCGTCCATTTTATCTGATTGAAATTGGAGTGATTGAGTGAGGTCTTTCATTTCCTTTTTTATGGCTCTTTCTACCTCTTTAGATATATCACCCAGCAGTTTTTTAACGTCTATCTGTATAGTGGGAGACTTAGAGTAATGTTCGTCGTCTTCGTCATCATTAGGGATCACTATTGAGCTACGTCGGGGTGTCTTTTCTTGGCAGTCTTGACAATTCCACTCTAGGTTTTCGGAAGCCTTCAGTGCAGCCAGTTGCTTATTGGTAAGTCCAGTGCATTGGTTGTTAAGATGAACTAGTTTTTCGCAGCGATTGCATTCTAGGCCTGGTTTAGATTTCGTAATGTTTTTGCTGCAGTAATCACATTTGTTCAACATATTGGGTTTTAGAGGGTAGTTATCGCATACAAGATAAACTTCACAACACACGCGTGTTATGTAGGAGCGAGCGATGAGGAATGATTATTTAATCCGGTTTGGTTGCAACGATTATATCGGTCGTGGGTTTTGAAATATTTTCAATTAAAATTATTTTTTAATAATTTTCCTCTTTATTCTAATATAAATCTGCCATATAAATGATATTGTATACTACGGTGCTATATACTACCATATTTTTATCCCGCCTAACATAATTCCGATGTCCGAGTACGTATGTGTCAAAGTCACGGATCTGAAACGCGTCCGTTGAGTAAATCTGTACATGTTATGACTAACTTTAAAGTTCAGCATGCAGTTCCCTATCTGACTGGTACTGACATTACCTAGTCTACTGAAAACTTAAATAAAAATTGTACTGTTTCTTAAAGAGGTAGAAATGCAGTAGGAAGGTATTTTCACCAAATTCAACAAAGTGGTATTACATAAATACTTTAATTTTGATACTTTATATAGATGATATAAGCTCTATATGTTTTGATTCGTGAATAATATTCATGCTTGGTATTATTGAACTTTGTTAATACGCTTAGTGAATGAACTTTGCTGTTTCGTTGTAAGCTCTAGGTATTGTTTTTCTGTAGTTCAATTAAAAGTTTCAAAGTCTAATGAACGCGTCTTCCTTTATTTGTCAAGCAGTCTTTGTTAAAATAAAATAAAAACGTTCTTTCTTTACTTTTTATAAAATAATTTATGCTGCCTTTGAAAAAACAGACAAGGAAAGACATTAAATTATAATTTTTATACGTTCCAATGGTAGACACAACAGGCATTCTTTTATTTCTTGACGACTCATTAGTGCCGTAAAATCATGCGCAAACGGCACACGTTGTGACCTCCACGTTCAAGGGATGCTCACAATCGTTCGTGAAACCCGACGCGAAATGGATGTAGAAGCTGCTGCTGCAATATCTTTATTTGCTGTGGTAACATATCACTATTTAGACTTCCAAAAGAAGAAATTTATTAGAAAGCATTGGAAAACAAGAAGATGGTTGATGACTGAAATATATCGTCCGTACGCTTTTGTAGTCCGGAGCGAGCTAGCACGGGGCCGTGAAGGTAGATGTGTACTGGCTCCACATTATCGCCATGAAGCTCCGTAAACAGGCATGAACGTCAATATGGACGGTTTTCGCGGGGCTCAAGCGCATTCACGCCTGTTCCCCAATCAGAGTCGGTATTTTGTCCCGCGACAAAGGGTTCACGCACCCTTCGCCTGGCCCTGTGCCAGTTCGTTTCGGACTACAAAGGCGTACGGACGACGTATTTCAGTCATACACCATCTTCTTTTTTTTCCAACGCTTTCTAATAAATTTCTTGTTTTGGAAGTCTAAATAGTGATATGTAGCCACAGAAAATAAAGTTATTGCAGCAGCATCTGCTGCGTCCATTTCGCGAAGAGTTTTACGAACGTTCCGTGAATGTAGAGAGCACTTGTGCCGTGAATTCATGCCTGAATTGGCGCGTGAATTCATGGCACTAATGTGGAGCTGCCATATGCGTGAACGCCGTGCAAACCCCGCGAAAACTGTCCCCATTCACGTTCACGCCTGTTTACGACTGTCAACACCAACAAAGTAACTGTCGAAATATAAAAGTGTATTAAAATATGTTACACATATCTGCACATTAATGCACAATTTCTACAAAAAATAGAGTAAAGAAATGAAGGTTTTAGTGATTTGGACAATTCAACATATTACTGAATTCGGAAACTTACTGTTACAATCTCCTTGCAACCACGAATCTAGAGGTTGGCTAAAAGAGGTAGTCGTACGAAAAGGCAGTAATATGAAAATTCTGCATAGTAGGGTCTACACAAGGATCTACACAACAGCACAACACTTCTAAATTAAAATAGTTTCAGAGAAGAGCTTGAGTAACATGAAAAATATTTGTACTACGCGCGCGGCGATGGATTTACTTAGACTGTTCAGAATAACTGGCAGGTAGTAATAATACCCGCAGGATTATGGTTGCGTTCACACTAAAAACAGTTCATCGCTAACCTATTGAATTCAATAGAAATATGGAAAAAATGCTATTAATGCTTAAATTGTTAATGTTGCCTTGGACTTATAAAGGAAAATAGAAAACGTGTGTCAGAACCGTGCCAAATGGAAGTCCAAGTCTCTGGCTACCCCTGTGGGTGAAAAGCGTGAGATGTATGGCAGTTATTTGTAGTTTCTCACGTGAACTATCTCTATTAAAGCATTATTTTTTGACGTGAATATTTAAAATTTGCTTCCATAGTCGGAGGCAATTCAGAAAACGGATGATAATAAAATCAGGGGAACAGTTTAGTGTAACAGCTATATATCTATTACCTTCATCCAAAATTTAATTAAATCACTATATCTAAAGAATTAAATAGTTCGTTGCATTGAGTGAGAATTTGAAGCATCACGTGCAGTGGAGGGGGATTGCCGCCATTTTGAGGTAATTTCGGTGCTCGTATTCACATAAAACACATAACCGTGTCCACTACAGAGCCACCTCCCGAGTCTACCTAACGTTTTTAAACATAACCTGGCTCTAGCCAGTTAAGTAGAGCCATGCTGCGGATGTATTATAGCTATAAAAATAAATCGGTACTACTGTGGCCAGGACCACACTTACACTAAAAATTAGCAATACGAGTATAAAAATAGCAGCAAATATTGCTGTGCTACGTATGGTGTTTGTGACGTGAACCAAATACCTTGTCCTCTGGTAATGAGGTATTTCCTTTAGTATTTGGTACAGAAAATCTGTTTTTACCAACTAGTTTTCTTGTCTGTCGGCCTGTTCGGTACAAACTTTGTAATCAATATTTATTTTATCTAATTTCGGGATGACCTAGAGACTTGAAATATTTATATAGATCAGAACTGGATAACAGACCATGGGTGTGCGAAAAGTGACCAAAGGTATGGCGGGGTGAAAGATCAAGTGGACTGTATTAGCTCGGTTCAAAAGGAACCGAAACAAAATGGCGGACGTGGCACGTGGCGGACTTTGGACAATATAGTGGCTTTAAAATTAACTTGAGGCGTTGGCTGACACGACAGGAGATAGGCTGTTGCGGATAAAGGAACAACAAATAAAACAGCCTATAATAAGGATGGGCACTTACCTGAGGAAAGCGGCAAGCAGCTTCTCTCTTGACGGCTATGCGGGCACGATGAAAATTGCGACGATGGTGACGGCGCTCGTTTTCTTATAGCTTCCGCCATCTCCCCTTTCTACTTGGCGAAGTGCGCCTCTCATTGAAGGACCAAAGATGCGTTCATCAGTATCTAACTGCCCCTTACTAGGCAGGCCCGTGAGGGGAAGTAACGGAGGAGAGGGGGATTATGTCAGGCAAATCAACTAACAAATACATCAACAAACGAAATGCAAGGGTGTCTGTTGGCGCAACCTGACAAAAAAGCAGAAAATATTTTTAAGAAATAATTTAATAAGTATACCAAGTTTTTAAAATTGACTAAAGACAAAATAAAATTAGCCATAAAGAATTTTAGCCCCACCTCATATCGATAAAATGAAAAACGTGCGTGCAATAGATAAGTAACAAGTGCAGGGATAGAGAAAAGCTATCGCTGGAAATATTACACAACAGCACAAAATATATATTTCAACAGTTAATATCATACATTGCAGTGCAATTAAAAGGATTTAACCTAGGTGAACTATTCATGCATCGATTATCTAATCTATTGTATTCGCTCCACGTCCTTAATTTTCTCTGTATGGGGGTTATAAATCCGTATGAGACTATGAGAAATTATTTTATACTTTTAGTTTGTTATAAAACGTAGCATATTAAAAAAATTATGAAAATAATTATTTGCTTCCCAATGGAGGACAGAAATGTATGTGTGCAACCACAACAACCACTTAACGTTAGGTGTACTTTCTTTATACACATTTTTCATTTAATACAAAACGTAGTTATAAATCCTTATAAAATATGGTACACTAATCGGGTACGGATATAAAAATTTGTTAAGGAAATTTTGTTTAAATAATCCTACTAAGTATTCCTACGATGGCTACATTTATCACGATGTGTTCTTCACCGCAGAGGAAGTGGTAAAATAGTACTTAAAATCGTGATTGGGAATTTCATTCTATGACAATTAAGGCGTTTGTTCATACACACATGCCTTTACTGTGGGCTACCGTAAAAATAATAAGATTATTAAAAATTGAAGTAAAGATGAATAAATTTTATGGCTAGATGAGGGAACCAATAAGATAATGCTAAGATCCGCTCGAAAAATACTAATAAAAAGATTACAAATGTCGTCATAATGTAGAAAAAGGCTATAAATGTCGTAAAAAATCTTACAATATAAGCTTCAGCTCTCCTCTAATTGTGAGGAGGTATTTAACATTAATTTCAATGAAAGACATAAATACGATAATTTAAATAAGCTACATTCTCGTAAAATGTAATTAATATAGTCCTCGACTGATCTTTCGCTTCAAGTTATTACATTCTTGAGTTACATTTCGTACTTTAATAAGAAAATACTTTCTATTTATTTATAAAGATCGTTCCATTACCCCATTTCCACAGTGGCAGGTAATAAAAATAATAAGAAGAAAGAAATTTAAATAAAGAACGAGTAATCAATGTCCTTCAGTTTTGTAAGAGGAAACAATAGAAATTCTAGAAAAATCTTTCCCTTGTGATAAACAGCAGTAGTAGTTTCGAGTGCGAGACATCTGGTAATCGTTGCGATTATTAAATACCTTTTCCAACCACGGATTCAAGATTAAAATTAGGTCGCAAACCTAATTTTTATAAAGAAAACCCGAATCATGCGAACTTACGTTATACTTAACGTGGTAAAAATGGTATGTAGATACTGCAGTTCATGCACACCTGAAAACATCTTCAAGCAAAGAAGGCTACAGATGCGTTAACATCTTCATGGGCTAAGATGGAATAATTGATAGTATCAGGCGTTACTTTGCGGAAATCCATTATAATAAAGATATTAATAGTTACTTTGCAACCATCCGCTCAATGAAATGAAATGATGTGTCTTACCTAGTTTGAAGAGCACCTCCCGCTCTCTCTCAATTGCGTGCACTAATCCTGTTACTACTAATCCCAGCACCACTACTCCTAACACCACTATTATAGGAAAGACACACCATCGACGATAATACGACACGTGTTTCGCCTCTACACGAGGCATCTTCAGGTGATATAGTCTCTACGGCGGCTGACCGCTAAGTACTAATATAATAAATATAATAAGTAATACTTAGTTTTACATTTTTAAGATGGTATACCTCTCACCTTGTTATTATAGTGTTCCCTATACATATTAGACCGAGCAGCAGCACAGCAGAGCAAGAACAGTTTCTTGACGGTAGAAACGAGCGGTTGTGCGAAGTAATTTTTACCAACTTTAATGTAATGAATATCCACAACGTAACGCCTGATTCTATTAATTATTTTGTTTTAGTTTCTGCGATTATATTTGCCTACCCAGTTAAACAGAAATTCTGTTTTAGTTGTATCATAGTTGAGAACAAAACCGGCTACAAAACTTTCGCTCATAAATTTACCAGTTGTTTATTATTCCTCGCGGATTTGTGATCTCTGTTGAATCTAAGTAGTTTTGTAATTATAAATGTATCATCTGCTATATTGGACAGTTTAAATATTTCATATTTTTCACAGAGCTCTAGTGTTTTTTTTAATAAACTTTTTTTGGAAACAAACTAATTTTACGGATTTTGTCGCGTTTAATTTTAACTTTTTAATTCTCGATGTTTCTAAAACAACAACGTGCCTGCAGAATATGCAGTATTAATCAGACATTGCCAACCAAGTACGAAGTGTGTTCAAAAAGTAAGGTGACTTTATATTTTTATGAAAAACTATTTATTTATTCATCAATATTTATGTCGTCCCCTTCAAAGTAATCCCCCTCAGATATAATACACTCGTGCCAACGCTTTTTCCAATCGTCAAAGCATTTCTGATAATCACTTTCTGGTATAGCCTTCAGCTCTTTCAGCGATGCAGTTTTTATCTCTTCAATCGTTGCAAATCTTCGTCCTTTCATAGGTCTCTTCAGTTTTGGGAACAGGAAAAAGTCACATGGGGCCAAATCCGGTGGATATGGTGGCTGAGGCATGATTGTAGTGTTGTTTTTGGGCAAAAAACCTCTCACAAGCAACGATGAGTGAGCAGGTGCATTATCGTGATGCAAAAACCATGAATTGTTTACCCACAATTCGGGACGTTTCTTACGTATTGCTTCTCGCAAATGGCGCATAACTTCAAGGTAATACTCCTTATTGACCGTACGACCTTGTGGCAAGAACTCATGATGCACTACACCCCTACAGTCGAAGAAAACTGTAAGCAAAACCTTCACATTTGATCGAACTTGGCGTGCTTTTTTGGTCTTGGTGATTCAGTCTGCTTCCACTGAGACGATTGAGTCTCAGTTTCGACGTCATATACCCATGTTTCGTCACCTGTTATGACCCTTTTGAGCAAATCTGGGTCGTTGTTGACATCATCCAATAGCTCTTGAGCGATTGTCATGCGACGGTTCTTTTGGTCGAAATTGAGCAATTTTGGAACAAATTTCGCTGACACACGTTTCATGCCCAAAATATCCGAAAAAATTTCATGGCAAGAGCCAACCGATATGCCAACATCCTCCGCAACGTCTCTGATAGTGGTTCGACGATTTTCCAAAATAATTTTCTTCACTATTTCAACGTTTTCATCGGTTGTTGACGTGCTGGGGCGTCCAGAGCGAGGTTCGTCATTGGCATCTCCTCGGCCATCTGGAAAGAGCTTGTACCACTTATAAACGTTTTTTTTTTTACTAAGAGTAGGCTCACCGTATGCCACTGTCAACATTTCAAGTGTTTTGGAGCACGTAATTCCATTTTTTACACAAAATTTGATGCAAATTCTTTGATCCATTTTTTTTGATAGAAGAAAATCGCCGAGCACTCCAAAGTACATCTGACCTTTGTAACTGTCAAAAATAAACTAAACATGCTTTACACTTCAAACTTGAAACATATGCACAGGACATGTGTACCAACGCAACAAAATACAAAAATCGAAAATCGAATGTGCGTTGCCCGCGAAATTCAAAAAGTCACCTTACTTTTTGAACACACCTCGTACATGGTGTGGCGATGGGCTCACTTGTATCTGTGGGAGAGAGATAGATGTCGCCGATATATTCATGAAGGACTTTGAGGAGAAAGCGCTTCTCACTGCACCTATAGTTCCAAGATTCTGAGCGTGTAGACGCCACTATAACTATTTTACCTTCAGACACAGTTTCTGCATTCTTAGACTACCTTAACTCCATAAACTCTAGAATTCAATTCATCATGAGAGTTAGAGGCAAATTATTCTAATTCTTACCTAGATTTTGTATAGAAACAAGTGGTAAAATTAAAAATTTTGTACAACCGACATCAATATAAATAAAATGAGAACATCATCAACTTATTCGAAGTCAATAAAATACGCATTATTAAGGATAACTCAAAAACTACTGCTCTGATCTTGATCCAATTTATATATAGGACAACATGAGAAGCAGAAGCTATCAAATAAAAATCATCAAAATTTGTTCACCTAGAAAAAAGTTCTGAGGAACACATAAAAAATACAGTCGAAATGAGGAACCTCCTCCTTTTTTTGAAGGTGGAAAAGATCCATTCCATCCATCCAAGATTTATACGTGGTAGAGCCATGCTGAAATTATATTAGTAATATAGTTGTAACACGAATGGGTCGGCTCGACGGGGGAAGGACCACGTTCTCACAGATTATCAGCGTAAAATAGTAACTTAATGCTGCTGTGTTTCGTATGGTGAGTCTAGAGAATCGGTGACCCTTTTTACTGGAGACAAGGTATTCCATCTTAGTCATCACGGGTGAAAACGCATCTGCATTTTAATTCGTAATCGAGAATAGATTTAGATGTGTAGGGCCACAGCTTCCACTTACTATGAGGTGGACTGTGTGCTCGTTTGTCACCCTATCCTATAAAAAAAATATATTTAAACGGTGAATCTTACCACTATCCTTCACAGTTAGCTACCATGGATCTTTGATTTGGAATATTTGTTTCAGAGAGCACAAGTGTTCTGCGACAGTAAACACCTAGCCGCTGAGCTCCAGGATGTCTAACAAAATTTGTACGACAACAAGCTTCGGGTCCCGCGCCTCTGTCACAGTAACCAAATGAAACCGGCCACAGTGTAGCGTGTGCGTGCTGTACTAACATATGTCAAAGGAGTCAAGATTAACTACATCTTGAAGCGAGCTTCCATTAAAATGTACTACAAGTCTCCGAAGTAGATAGTAGTAATAATAGTAATAGTAGTAGATAGTCAAATTTTACCAGCCATCAAGTGTAATATTTCTCTAAAAGATGCAGGAGTATACAAGCTAAATTGTGAATGTGGTCTCTCTTACATAGGATAAACAAAATGATATATAAAAGCCTGCATGAAAAAACACACAGCTGACTTGAAGCAACGACGCTCCGAAAAGTCTGCAGTATGTAAATATGTTCAAGATCGTGTCCACCACTACGTCAGATTTGATAGAATACAAATTCTCGCAAAAGAACACCGATTCCTACCATGGATTATTCGCGAGGCTATTGAAATTGAAAAATATCCTGATTTCAATAGAAAAGATGTTTCTACTATCCAGCTTAGGATCCCATAATTAATAAAATTAAATCTAACCCCAAGCGAACTACTTACTGCAGGACTTCAAAATACTGTAAGATTGTTCTGCATAAATCGGACTAAAAATTAATAATTAAAAGTTGAAAATAACCTTCCTTAACTGTAACGTCAGTACGCCAAACCCCTCAGTTACCCCGTGGCCATGGGTAATGTTAAGTGCCCGAAACGTCGGGAATTAAAAAAAGTTAAATTTATTCGCAATAAAATCCGTCAAATCGACTTCATGCAGCTCTTACCATGTTGGTCCATGTAAGGCGGGACCGCCCTAAAAAGTTATATTAGAACACTTAGCACCCTGCTTTGTAGTGGCAACACAGAGAATCCACTTCCTTCTTATAATCCCATGGGTGTCTTAGAGGTGGCAGAATAAAACTGAAATGTGAGATAAACTATTTGAGGTTGGTCCCCTACGAGTGAGAGGTCCGGCCGAGGGTTAGTTACCCACCTGGCAAAGTCATACAGCAGCGGGTTTCTGATGGGTTGAAATGATGAATGGTTGATAGCATTAGTATCAATAAATTATTTATAAAAATTATATAGCGTAATTTAATTAAATCAAAATAGGCTTCTTAAAATAAATTTTATCGCAAAAGCCAAGTGACATATTATAATACAATACAATAAGAGGTATTATATGCCACTGTTGCGTCACTTGGTAGGCTAGCTGGCATGTCCATGAAAGAACCGTATTTATGTTTACCAGCGAACTTTTGATAGGCTGTAACGGTCACACTACAATATCTTCATTTATTACATAAATATGTTTATAATTAGCCTCAGTTTTAAACTATGTATAATCTTTTTCACGAAAGAAGTGACTGTGAAGTTAACAGCAAATGCAACAACTTGAGTAGTACCTTAACAGACGGACTCCTAATCAAAAAAGACATCCTTTCACCTAACAACGTGTACTAAAATATATTAATAACCTGAGCTTACTTCACTGCTGCGAATGAATAAGCTGTGAATAAAGTAATTTGCATTTATACACTATGAATACGTACACAGTCATAAACGCAAATTTTCAACAAGCAAGCAACCTATTAGCTATATTTTGAGACGTAAAAAAAGCCTATAAAAATTATAATTTTTATAAAGCAAGTTTGTTGCCAGTACCGCCTTTAGAAATCACTTATTCTATGTATGTTATCTCACGTTAGTTCACGTATCTAAATATAAAAATGTTTGAATCCAAAATTAAAATGTCGGTGCTTTTCAACGGTAAGTTTCGTGAAAAAGTAATAGTGACAGTTTTTTTTTCTAAAGATTGAAATGATCAGGCATAGAAAAAATATTTTCCGTACTTTTACGCTTCTTCCATCGAAATGCAGCGTTTATGACAAAACAAAATTCATAACACAATTTTGCGTTTAAAAAAGATACTTAAAAAGTCACTGTTAATAATCCTATACTATTAAACGAGCAATTCTTATATATATATATATATATATATATATATATATATATATATATATATATATATATATATATATATATATATATATATATATATATATATATATATATATATATATATATATATAATCGGGATCTCGGAAACGGCTCCAATGATTTTCATAAAATTTAGTGTCCAGGGAGTTTCGGGGATAATAAATCGATCTAGCTAGGATTTATTTTTAGAAAATGTCTTTTTGTCCGTGTTTTTAGGCAATGAAAAACTGCTACAATATCGTTTGAATAAGAAGGTAAATTTTGACAGATTGTTAATGATTATAAATAGCTTAACTGGGAGGTCACAGAATCGTAAAACCCCGCTTCGAGCCCAGACCGACCGACCGACTTTTTTAATGTTTTTTTCAAGTTCCTTTCTTTTTTGAGTAAATCTATTTTTTCGAGCCCTTTTTTTAGTATTTTTTAAAAACACGAAAATTTAAATTAAAATAATTCCACTTATGATTTTTTATTCAAATAACCAGTTCCGTTTTTTCTGTTATGTCGCTAAGATCAAAAATATTATTTATATTTCATCAGTATGTACTTTGTATCTAAATATAATTTCCAAAACACACGAATTAAAAAAAATCGAGCGAAAAATACCGAGCAAAGCTCGGTCAACCGGGTACCTAATGTATAAAACGAGAAACATTCAGATAATCTTTTTACTTGATTTAAATAAAATAAATTTACAAAATTTTTTATGCCCTAATACTGAGTACAGACCCACTCCGTTGAGAAGGAAGAACTACTCCGCCGCGATGCGCGTGATGCTGTCTTCTAATATCGTTGAGATATTTTACTTCCCAAACATGTGATTTTCCAACTGATTTTTATTTATTAGAAAAATTAGGTATCAATCAGATCTAATCTAATATAACCAAAAGTTATATAAACGGGCAGGTTTATCTGGGTCTTTTATCAAGTCTTATACCAAAGCTGTGTTTCGTATAGTAGAGAACCATATACCTTTTTACTGGAAACGTAGTATTCTGTCTGAGTCCGCACGGGTGACAACGGATCTGCATTTTGATAATGATGATGTAACGTGAGGTGGTGTCTATAGGCACTGCATCCACTTACCATTAGGTGAAGTGTGTGCTCGTTTGTCATCATATAAAAATTTCATTCATCATACAAAAAGCGACAGCCTAGCCTACTTATGTTGAAACAAAACCCTTTACTTTCAAGGTTTTTTTAGCGACTCATTAAGCTCGCTTGGGTTCAGAGTAATTGCGACCGTCTGGGGTCACCCACTTATATGTCGACCCGCGCTAGCCCGCGGTCACGTTTCCTTTACATTATAAACTTAAATAACGTTATAAAGATAAACTTTGTTGAAATAAGCTTTCCAGTGTTTTAATTAACAGTTCGTCACATGCGGGCTCATTCTAATTAAGCAACAACAATGTATAATTTCAATAATTTACTTTTAATTAAATATATTAACGCGTCCGTTGAGTATTATAAGAGTTGATAGAGGGAAACTACAAAGAAACAGGATGCAAATAATAAAAATAGAGGAAAATAATAAAAATAACAGCGGATGCCAACCCGCCTGCCCAGCATGGCCACTATGACCACATCGTTTCTACGAGGCAATCTATAGGAGTGGTCTATGTTTACCAGCTAACTTTTTATAGGTTTTAATGAATTAAAGAATGGAAATAATTTTTAGAATGACTATATCACCATTTTACCTAATCTGAATCTGTGGATACCTGACTGCATTCCTCGATGAGAGCTAGTAGCTTACCTTCTTACTCAACCCTTATAATTCACCGCTTTCTTCCAAAAATGCACCAAATTGTACATATTTTGTAGTACTTGCACGTACTCCAACTCTCCCATCCACTCCACCTCTACTAGCCATGAGTCTCTTCCAGTTTTATATAGAATAAGGCTGTGGCCATAGACATCTACATTTATCCTCGATTAAGAATTAAAACGCAGATACGTTGTCACCCCTGAGGACTATGATGGAATGCCTCGTTTCCGGTAAAAAAAATCTCTGGTTCTCTACACTCACCATCCGAATCACAGCAGTATTAAGCTGCTACTTTACGCTGGTATTCTGTGAGAATTCTTTCGTTTTACGAAAGAATTTGCCTTTTATCACATCGTTTGGCAGACGGATTGACAATCGTAGTACCCGACGTTCCGCACCTTTGGCACTTTGGCCGTTGCGTGAATGAGATTGTTATATCACCATCTTTAGGAACTTCTAATCTTTCTGACATTTCCCGTAATCGCTTCTTATGACATTCATAAAATAAAATGGGGCGGTAGATTCTCTTCGTCGCCACCACTGTGCAGTGCTCAGAAATATATTTTATACACTGTTTGTATATGACCTCATACTGCAGCTATATTATGGTTGCAGCTCAAACGGAAGATAGACGCGCTCACATAGAATATCATTAAAATTGTAGCATCATGCTGCGGTGTTACGTATGGTGAGTAACAAAATCCACAGACGCTTTTTAATAATATCATCTGATCCCCATGCGCAATGCGTGTTCTGCTTTATTGCGGTATGAACCACGGTCCGAACCGCGGTCTAAATTGTTTTATTCCGGTCCGGACGGTATAGAGAGCCAGCATAATTACAGGCTGGGAGGCATTCCATCTAGTCTTCAGAGGTGACAACGCATGGGGCCTGCTTTGTTTGAAGTCGGTTGCAGGTGTTCATAGGCTGTAATAGTCCCTTACCATAAGATGGACCCTGACTTCGTTTGTCGTTTCTGTAAAAAAAAGTCCTCACTGGCGACGACGCATCTGCATTTTGATTCGTAATTTAGGATAGATGTAGATATAACTGGACCACTGGGCCACAGCAATACGTACCATCAAGTGAATTGTGTGCTATTTAGTCTCGCTTATTCTCCATAAAAAAATAATCTCGTATAGTCGAAATAAGAGGTAACTTATGAAACTTATGCCGTGATAGCTCAGATGGTTAGTGCTCGCTGTGAATTTCACAGTACGCGAGCGAACCGGGTTTAATCCCCGCCGGGACCAAAGAAATTATTAATTGCAATTTTAAGTGCTGATTTACCACGTGCTCGGCGGTGAAGTAAAATATTGTGAGGAAAGTAAAAAAAATATTTTGAAGACACATGAAGTTCTCCAACACACACTGGAGCAGCGCGGCGGACAATTCCTTGCGCTAAAAAACCCTCTCAAAAATGAGTGGAGGCCTGTGTCCAGGGGTGGAACGTATATAGTCTGTGAATTTAAAAATTTGAATTCAAATTCAAATCGTTTATTGCGAATATAGGTTGACACAGATAGTATTGTCATAGTTTATCACTTAGAGAACAAACAACAAGTTAGACAACGAACAATTGTACTAAGTTACAGCTATATTCCGCCATTTGTCATGCAATATTCATCCACGTTTTATTAGTTTGATACTAAATTATTTACGAGTACTCGTAAACATGCTTCAGTTATAATTAGAGTTTTAATCGGAGTTCATAATCAAAATTAATACTGATAAGTCAATTTAGATAATATTATATAAGTCAAGTCAATTTAGTTATACTGAGTCATGTATTAGTCGATTATTGAATTTCATATTTATCTTCGAGATATTCTTTCACACTGTAGTATGTCTTATTAACAAGGAATTGCTTCAATAGTATTTTAAAATTGTCTATGTTGGAACATCTCAAAATGTGTAAAATTGTCTATGTTAGAACATCTCAAATGTGTAAAATTGTCTATGTTGGAACATCTCAAAATGTGTAAAATTGTCTATGTTGGAACATCTCAAAATGTGTAATGGTGAATGGTTATAAATTCGAGGGTCCATACAAAATATGCTGTTGTTAAATTGGGCTGTTTTGTTTGATGGAAAACATATTTTATAATTATTATGTTTACTATGTAGGCACTCAAACAAAGAAATATGCGTAATAACAAAGACGGCTACGTCATATATATAAAGCTATGGAAGTGTTAACAGTTTCAGACTAATAAAAAATGGTTTACAATGGTTCACTTTTTTTTTATGAAAATGCCCAAAAGTTGTTGTGGCCACTGATATGACGGCTCCGTGGCGCAGTGGCTTAGCAATGTGTTACAGCACCAAAAGGTCGGGGGTACGAAACCCGCACGGAACAAGTACTTGCGTGGCCTACTAGTAACTGTTTCGAGTCTGGATGTTTGTCCTTGTGAAATTTATGTTTGTAAACTGCCCCCGCGATAAAGGAGGAAATCCTAGTGTGGTGGTAACGTTTTTAAAAAAAATATATAAGCGATGAAATACTTATCATATTTTATGGAATTTTTATCTTGGAGCAGTGAACGGGAAAATTTGAAGTGTTAATTACCTTATCAATGTTTTTAAACTTAATTCTCTACAGTTAGTTATTGCTCTTGTTCTTGCCGCAATTCCAAAGCCCAGAGACAAACTTTAATTGTAAGTCAGATCCGGGTGTGATTACAATCACAGTGACCCTTGTAATACGAACTACTTCTAAGACTACTTTCCAAAGAAAAGATTCGTTTTATTAAACACATCTTTATTATCTTTACGATGGTGATATTTTCTTTATGTTTATTATTCAAGGTTACCCTAGAATTTTTCTCTATATCTGTTGACGACGCTCACGTTGCTTCTCGAACACCTGAAATATAAATAATATTAATCAATAAAAAATAAAATATGTAAAAAAATATACTCATAAAACATTGTTACTTACCTAATGTACTTGCTGTTTTTCTATAATAAATAAGTACGTGTGCATACGGGGACGGTGGCACTTACCGCGATTTTTATCAGTAGGGTGAAGGTATATTTGCAACAACGGTGTTGCACCGCTGAGTACATGATCCCGCGTTTCGAGTTAGTTGCACTAGAACATCATACGAGGTGACACCTATGTCTCCCTCCCCGCGGATGTACACGCGCTCACCAAATTTTTTTTGTATATTTTTCTCCCAGACGACACCAGCGGCCTACATCATCAACGTAGTGGTCCTTCGGCCGAATCCTTACGTCGTCTGCAAAAAATATAATAATAATAAGTACCAGTTATGTTCCACGCGCCGGCTACGCCGCAAAAAAGCGACGACCACGTGGCACCGCTGCAAAATCGGAGTGCAAGAACAACCAAGATGTGTTACCATCGTTCAGCTTAAAGGATGAAGTGCTGGAAAAACCTGGAAATGCGCTAAGTGCCTCTAGTAAGAGTAAAAAGTCATCAAAGACCGCAGGCACGTCGTCAAGTACGGCACGCAAACGGCAATTGGAATACGAAACCGCTAAAGCTATGGCTCTCGTGGAAATACAAGCAGCGGAAGCTGAAGCAGAAGCCAAAGTTAAGAGTGCTCAGGCAGAAGCTGCCAAGCTTAAGGCAAATATTCAGTCGAAGCTGCTAAACAAACAGCTTGCAGCTGAGATGGCAGAATTGGAGTCTCATTCACGCTCTTCCCACAAGTCGGCTATGCAATCTTCGACCAGCAAAGTTGAAAATTGGCTGAATGCTCCAGGAAACCAGCATGAGGAGAACCGAGAAGAGTACTCTTGTGAAAAAATCGGCCTAGAAAAGCTAGCACATGCCTTGAATGATGCAGTGGCTGCCTCATCATATAAAATACAGAACCAGGAGCTCTTAACAAGATTAGCAACGTCTAAAGACCTGCCTTTATTTTTTGGAGATCCAATGGAGTGGTTGCAGTTTAAACAGGCGTACCAAGAATCTACCCAATTATGCAAATATAGTGACACAGAGAATTTATGGCGGCTACGTAAGTGTCTTCGTGGCGATGCTAAAGAAGCAGTGACTTCACTCTTGATTGGTGGAACTACACCCGATTTAATCATTGACACCTTAGAACTTCGATTTGGCAAACCAGAAACAATTATGAGTAAAATAGTTTTACAGCTTAAAAAACTATGTCCGTTGCCGTTAACTTATCATAATGATATCATTAATTTTGCAATAAAAATAAAGAACTATGTGGCTGCTGCCAAAGCAATGCAACAAAGTGATTATCTTCGCAGCCCGGAGTTAGTATCGATTGTCGTATCTAAGCTTCCAACTTTGCTTGTCGCAAAATGGACCGACTACGTTTATGAACAGCGAGAGTGTAATTTACCGAAGCTAGAATTGCTTAGTGATTTTTTATATGAGGAAGCCACTAAACAGCTGCATCAGGAGTAAGTCATATTCACGCTCAATATAATTTAAAGAAGCCCGATGAACGTAAACACCGTTCACACTCGTTGTTGTACACAAATAGTAATCAATTACAAAACGCGGAAAAGTGTACATTTTGCCGAAAATGGGCTCATGGTGTCGCAGATTGTTCACGGTTTAAGCGCGCCTTACGCAAAGATCGCTGGCGATTTGTACGCGTAAATAAACTTTGCTTCAAATGTCTTGCCCCCCGCTATACGAATGGTATGTCTTGTATTGGCAGTAATTGCGACATTGACGGCTGCAATCAACCGCATCATCGTTTACTGCACTGGATAAAACCATTGGAAGAAAGCTTAAAAACTGTGGAGCGAAGTGAGGATGAGCATCCCAGCACCAATGAAACAGTGACTCATACGGTGGCATCCCACTGTCACAAGGTGCTTTTGAAAGTGGTGCCGCTCACTCTTCACGGACCGAATGGCAGTTTGCATACGCATGCACTACTGGATGATGGAGCTACCGTGACGGTGATATCCTCTGATATCGCAGATGAGCTCGGATTATACGGTGCAAACGTGATATTGCGCGCGCGCAGCGCATGGGACTCGGGCGAGCTTGTGTGTGAATCTCAAGTAGTGAGTGTTAGTGTTACCAATTCGTATAACGAAATGTTTACTTTCCGTGCGCGTAAAATTAAAGAATTAAATTTACCAACACAAAAAGTGCCGAATATGGACTTTAATAATTATGGATTGTTAAGTGAAGATCTTATGTTATGTAATTGTAACGCTAAGCCAAAATTATTAATAGGTCAGGACAACCATCATTTAATTTCTCCCATTCGTTGTGTTCGTGGTAAGCAGCGTGAGCCGTACATAACTCAAACTGCGCTTGGATGGTGTGTGCACGGACATATGGTAAGTGATGTTAATTGCACTGATCGCTTTGTCTCTTTCATTAATAGTTGCAGCGAAAAGGCGGGACAGTCGCAGTGTATCTTTCACTTACACACGGTAGAATCGATTGCTAGCGATCTCTCTCTCGATAACGATAACGGTGAATGCACATGCGCGCAATTGCACGATGCGGTTCGTAGATCCTTCGCGTTAGAGTCTATTGGTGTAGGTTCGAAGCCGCGCCGCAACCCAGACGAAATACGCGCTTTACAAATTTTAGATGACACTGCAGAGTTAGTAAATGGTCAATGGAATGTCGGCTTACCGTGGAAATACGATGAATTACATTTACCCGACTCTTACCCTAACGCTTTTAATCGTCTAAAGTCAATAGAAAGAAAATTTTTGCTCAACAAAGAGTATGCAACTCGTTATTGTGAAAGAATGAGATACTTATTTTCTAATGGTTATGCTAGAGAACTTAATGAGACCGATGAAAACTCTAATAAACGTATAATATGGTATTTGCCGCACTTTGGTGTAGATAATCCAAATAAGAAAAAACTGCGTTTAGTTTATGACGCGGCAGCAAAGTCGAACGGTTATTCTTTAAATGATTTTCTTTTACAAGGCCCTGATTTGTTACAATCGTTATTAGGAATAATGTTACGATTTAGAGAAAACCGCGTAGGTATCATAGGGGACATAAAAGATATGTTTTTAAGGATTAATGTACGAAAAGAAGATGTTAATTCTTTGCGTTTTTTGTGGAAAGATATCTATTTAAGCAATGAAAATGAACAATTAGGCTTCGGAAGTAGTAACAAAGGTTCAAAATTACCTATACAACATCCTGTTAAGAAATATGTTATGACGTCATTAATTTTTGGCGCTAACTGCTCCCCATTTATAGCACAATATATTAACCAAAATAAAAACACATTGCGCTTTCAGAATAAAATGCCGGATGCAGTTAATGCAATTAGGAAAAATCAATATATGGACGATTTTATCGATAGTTTACCAGACGTCGCTACTGCTACAAAAATGATAAAAGATGTTTCATATATTAATCAGCAAGGTGGTTTCGTGATGCGTAACTGGTTAAGTAACAAGTCAGATGTTCTTAATGATATGCCAAAAGAGACTTTAAATGACATGGCGATACGGTTTAATGTTGAATCCCAGCCGGAACGAACGCTTGGGCTTTTGTGGTTTCCCGCGACAGATATGTTCGGGTTCGATCTTTCGTTAAAGCGTATACCGAGTGATATTTTACAACTATCACGAAAACCGACTAAGCGTGAAGTTCTTCGTATCATAATGTCTGTATACGATATTCATGGTTTTTTAGCACCTTTTACGATAAAATCCAAAATTTTAATGCGCGAAATATGGAATGTAGGTATAAAGTGGGATCAGGAAATAACAGATAGTTTATTTGTTTTATTTAAAGATTGGATTTCGCAGTTACAAGAAATGAGTTACGTTCGAATCCCGCGGTGGTATTTCTATAGCAACGATTCTGTCGGTGTGAATGAGAAGAGCGGCCACACCGTAAATGACGATGAGACGTCGTTGCAATTGCATATTTTTTGTGATGCATCTCCATGCGCATACGCATGTGTTGCTTATTGGCGTAAACAAGACAGCAACGGCGTGCAGGTGTCATTCATTGCGAGTAAAAGTCGCGTTGCGCCGTTAAAACCGTTAACTATGCCTAAACTCGAACTTCAAGGCGCGCTATTAGCATGTCGCTTGGCAGAGACTATAAAAAAGGAGCATAGAATTAAACCGTCACGTGTTTTTTATTGGACTGATTCAATGATTGTTATTTATTGGATACGTAACGAGCATAGAAATTATAAAGTTTTTATTGCAAATAGGTTAGGTGAAATTGATGAGTTAAGTAAAATTGATGAGTGGCATTATGTGCCGACAAATTTAAATATAGCGGATTTAGCTACAAAAAATAATGATTACGACTTCAACAAGGACTCCTCTTGGTTAACGGGTCCGTCTTTTCTGTACACGGAAGAAAAGTATTGGCCCCGAGAGCCTGAAAATAACGAAAAGAGCAACAATGAGCTGTTAGATAAAATATATGTAGTAATAAAATCACCAAAGGAGAATTGTAATAGTATTTATGATTTACCTATTCCGGATCCAAACCGTTTCTCCGTGTGGCTGCGCTTGCTTCGCTGCACCGCATCTGTACTATTATTTATAGAAAAATGTAGAAAAACCGGTACTCGGCGTATTAATAATTTGTTAATGAATAGAGCCGAAGTACTTTTGTTACGCTATTCACAATCACAATCATTTCAGACTGAAATTGATTTGCTGAAACAAAATAAAGAAATTAATCGTGATAGTCGTTTACGTTCATTGACACCATTTTTAGATAAAGACGGCTTATTGCGTGTAGGAGGGCGTATAAACGCGGCTGCAAACGTCACTGAAACTATGAAAAACCCGGTGATTCTGGATGGTAAACATCGCATAGCAAGGCTGGTGGTTTTGGACTTCCACGTACGTGCTGCTCATTCGTATAATGAACTTGTAATAAACGAGCTACGACAAAAATATTGGGTTGTAAATCTGAGACCTACAGTTCGCTCCGTAGCTTCACAGTGTTTAGTTTGCCGAATACGAAAAGCAGCACCAAGACCGCCTCGCCTCGGGGACTTGCCATCTCAAAGATTGGTTCATCATCAAAGACCTTTTACCGTTTGTGGTGTAGACTTATTCGGTCCGATCGAAGTAACTGTGGGCAGGCAGAGACCCAAAAGATATGGTGTTCTTTTTACATGTTTAACAATACGAGCTGTTCATATTGAAATAGTATCGACGCTTACCGCAGACTCACTTATAATGGCACTTAGGAGGATGGCTGCACGCCGTGGGTGGCCTCATACTGTCATATCTGACAACGGAACTAACATGCGAGGTGCTGATGCTGAACTTCGAAAATCTTTTGAAGAAATTAAGCAGCAGCAAGTTATAGCCGAAGCATTAAACAAAGGAGTTTCCTGGCAGTTTATACCACCAGCCAGTCCTCATATGGGGGGAGCTTGGGAGCGTCTGATTAGAAGTGTGAAAACGGCACTGAAAGTCGTTCTTAGAGAGAGGGCTCCTCGAGAAGAAGTTTTATTAACGCTTCTCGCTGAAGTCGAAAATATAATTAATAGTAGACCGCTTACCCATGTTTCGGTGGACCCTCAAAGTAAAGAGGCATTAACTCCAAATCATTTTTTACTAGGATCTTCGTCGAACTTACCTGTACCTGGGGTCTTTGATGATGGCGACATGTATGTTAGACGACAGTGGCGTATTGCCCAACGGTTGACAGACTTATTTTGGAGCAGATGGGTAAAAGAGTTTTTGCCAGAGCTAATTCCTCGTCGTAAATGGGATAGGGAAGGTCCGCAATTAAAAGTAGGAGATCTTGTAGTAGTAGTCGATCCATCATTATTTCGAAACTATTGGCCAATAGGTATTATTGAAAAGGTTTATCCAGGTTCAGACGGCAGAGTCAGAGTAGTTGACGTTAGGACTAAGTCAGGAGTGATGAAGCGATCAGCTGCTCGCGTGGCCTTTCTCCAGCTTGATAATGAGTGTCGGCGAACCGACACTTGGGGGGAGGATGTTGACGACGCTCACGTTGCTTCTCGAACACCTGAAATATAAATAATATTAATCAATAAAAAATAAAATATGTAAAAAAATATACTCATAAAACATTGTTACTTACCTAATGTACTTGCTGTTTTTCTATAATAAATAAGTACGTGTGCATACGGGGACGGTGGCACTTACCGCGATTTTTATCAGTAGGGTGAAGGTATATTTGCAACAACGGTGTTGCACCGCTGAGTACATGATCCCGCGTTTCGAGTTAGTTGCACTAGAACATCATACGAGGTGACACCTATGTCTCCCTCCCCGCGGATGTACACGCGCTCACCAAATTTTTTTTGTATATTTTTCTCCCAGACGACACCAGCGGCCTACATCATCAACAATATCATAGGGGCATCTTACAAGTACTAACATAAATTGCAAATAAACAAACTCTTGACATTTGAAACCCGGATCATTTTTAACCGATTCAATTTATTCCGTTCTTTTTTACGGGCTTGTTACGCGATTATTTATTTTATTGCTTGTCATTTGTGAACCGAATTTTAACAAAAGGTTTGATTCATTATTCATTATCAGTACAGCAAAGGAGTGGATTAATTTGCCAGCATCTGTCTTTCCATTCAATTATAATGTTAATGTCTTCAAGTTAAGAGTGAATAGCTTATATTAAGCTACGTCAGTGCGCTACACCATCTTCCGCTGCATCACTACTTATCACTTCAAAGTCGCAGAAATATCCTCCAGACCGAATTTGGGTCATGGAGGCCAGCCACAACGAAGACTAGTCATCAGTGCAGGACAGGATTATTATGCCCAAGTGCACTCTATATCCTCTTAAGACTTTTTTTTTATTAAATAGTTATAATTTAAAAGTGGTTTTAATAAAGATAAGAAATTCGATCACAATGTGTGAGAAAATACAAGTAAAAAGTGTTTATGCAACTATCTATTTGCTACCTTACACTCCAGTTCCCACAAGCCTGTGCAAACTCAACTGTTCGGAACATTTCAGTTCCCTGACTATCCCTACCTGTCTCAGATGTGCTCATTATTTTCTTGAGAATTAACATCAAATATCCGGACTGATGACGGGCAGCAGTGCCCAAATTTCTCTAGCGTAACGATTCAGGCAATTAATTCTAAAAATGAAGAGAGCACTTCCATGAAGAGCAGTTTAAATTCACGAGCTGATGACGAAGAAGAAGAATTTACTATGTGCTTAACATAATATTATATAGACATAATTTTTAATTCTGCCTCCAAGCAAAAATGCTGCTCTGTTTAGTTTGGAAAAGTGCCCAGCCATTATTATTACAAGCTATAAAGCTGTCGATGAAAGTTCAAGAAATATAATATTATGTTTTATTTAATAGGTCGTACGGTTTGTTTTCTGCCTAAGTTTAATTCAATACCAGATTGTTTACTATTTCTAGAAGTGGCCTCTAAATGATAACAACACATGTATGACAATTACCAATAGGAGATCTGTTAGCCCCTTTATCAATTCAAATAAAAAAAACTATTTAACATAAAACGTATTCTGAGAGACGTGGTAACTCCGGTACTTAGCTCTCACCGTATAGTTCAAGGTACACGAGCAACTTACATGACGTTGTTAAATGCAATTTCAAGTGATTTTTGCACGTGTTCTGTGTTAAAAAAAACTTCGTGAGTAAACCTTCATGTCTGAGAAATAAAATATTTCAAGGACATGTTAAGTTTGCCATTACGGGGGGTAAGGGGAGAACGGTGTTCAACATCTTAACCGACCCAAATGCCAACCTCACCTGCACGCGCCAGTGATTCATACGAATAGCTGACGACGACCAAACGTCGTGGTGCCCCCTGCTAGAAAACTGACGAGGCTATGGCGACCGAACAATGGCGGGATATCCATACGCCCAGTTTGGCAACTAACTGGAAGAGGCTTCAGAGGCCTTGGGGACCAAATACCCCCTAAAAGACTGGTGCAGAAGGCAATGGGAAACCACTGCACTAATCTCCCAAGAAAATCACCTATGGACACACAGAAAAAGAGTAAAGTTTTGTCATGCGACCCGGCCAACACCCGGCGCCACCTCTCCGGGCAAGGTGGTGTGAAATGTGCTACCGGCCTTGCCATCGCGACTCACCAGGCGACGCCGCAAGGAATTCACTATTCTGGTGCATCTACAGCTTCAACACCCATAGCTAAGCAAATATACTCCATCGGGACTTGGAACGTTCGAGGCCTCATTCAAGACGGGAAACTAAGCATTATAGAAACAGAAATGCAAAGAAAGAAAATTGACATACTTGGTTTGAGTGAAACTCACCGGAGAGGCTCTGGCTATTTTACATCTGACTTGGGTAATACAGTATACTTCTCTGGACCTGAAAATGAAAGCAACCGAGGAGTCGCATTCATCGTTCCACCACTAATTAACAAATGCGTTCTCGGATATAAAGCTATTAACGAGAGAATACTCACTCTTAAGCTAAACGCCAAACCATGCAAACTAAACATCATCCAAGTTTATGCCCCTACAGCTCAAAGTACTGAAGAAGATATGGAGGCTTTCTATGGTCATCTGTCCGCAACTATAAAAGCAATACCAAAACGAGAAATTACTATGATTATAGGTGACCTCAACGCAAAGGTCGGTGTCACATTAGATGACAACCATTTAAGGCGGCACGTTGGTCTATTTGGAATAGGAGAACGTAACGAAAGAGGGGATAGATTGTTACAATTCTGTAGCGAAGAAAACCTCACTCTGATGAACACCTGCTTTCGCCAGCATATTAGACGACTATACACCTGGATATCTCCCGGCGATCGTTTTCGAAATCAGATAGACTACATTATGATTCAGTCACGATGGAGATCCTCTATACTTAACTCCAAGACCTACCCAGGAGCATACTGCGGAAGCGACCACCAGCTTCTCATGTGTACATTTAAACTTAGACTAAAGAAACTTAACAAACAGAAGTCTATGCAGAATTTTAAAACGGTTCACATTAGCGACTTTAGATCTGGGTTGGAGAACTCACTTACGGCGATGACAGCACAGAGTACCAACAAAGACGACTGCAAAGTATCGTGGGAAGAGTTAAGAGATGCAATTTTAGAGCAAGCGAATAAAAATAAAATTCACGCAGCAGCAACCATGAAAGGTCATTTTAGGATGGAGACATCTAAAATAATATTGGAAAGGCGCATGCTTAAGGAAAAGGGTTTCGTTTCAGAAGAAGATCATAAACGTTACGCAGAATTGAGTAAGGAGATACAGAGGCGGTGCCGAAAAGACACCAATGATTACATCAACAATATCTGCTGCGAACTCGAACGGCACGCCGAAAAGAAGGAAACCCACGAACTTTTTAAAAGGGTGCGCGAACTAAGCAAGAGCAAGATCGTTCAAACATGGGCCATAGAAGACAAAAACGGAAACCTACTTAGCGACTTAGATACAGTGTTGGAACGCTGGAGATAATACTGTGCCGAACTTTACTGTACACAGGACACACCTGCTCGTGTTGACAATAATTGGAATACTATGAATGACCCAGAACCTAGTATTTTAGACGCCGAAGTAGAACAAGCAATAAAGGCATTAAAAACGAACAAATCACCTGGTAAAGATAGCATTCCAGCAGAACTTTTAAAAGCCATGGGTCCAATAGGCCGGAAAATTATAGCAAACATCTGCAACTCGATTTGGACTACAGGCGTATGGCCTAGAGAATGGACTGAATCTGTTTTTGTGCCCTTGCATAAGAAAGGTTCCAAAAGTAATTGTACAAACTACAGGACAATCTCCTTAATTTCGCACGCCAGCAAAGTCATGCTGTATATAATAAATCAACGTCTTAAGAATTTCCTAAACAGGCAGATTCCCGACGAGCAAGCTGGCTTCGTAAAGGGCAAGGGCACAAGAGAACAAATTCTAAATGTCAGGCAGATTATTGAAAAGAGTCGCGAGTTTGCCAATCCAGTGTTACTGTGCTTCATCGATTACAGTAAGGCATTTGACTGCGTCCGTTGGGATAAACTATGGTCAATATTGGTCGAAATGGGAGTACCAACACACCTAGTCAGCCTAATTGCCAACCTGTATGATAACAACCGGGTCGAGAGATATCTTTATCGAGGGAACCTCGAAGAAGTGGTTTTTTTTAAATAGCTTGAAAACTTTGCGTGCAGTGTTTTTTGTAATAAGTAGTGTTTGAAGCGCTTTGATATTGAAATTAGCGGAAAGTTCCAGGGATGGCATGCAGGGCCAACAGATTTTTTTAAATAGAATAATCTTCTCTAATTCTCTGGTTCCACCTAATGGAAAATAGATGTAGTGGCCCATAGATATCTACATATTTCCTCGAAGAAGAAACAAAATGCGTTCGCGTTATCACCCATGAGTACTAAAATGAAATGCCTCGTTTTCAGTATAAAAAGATTCTCTGGTTCGATGAACATATATATACATATATATATATATATATATATATATATATATATATATATATATATATATATATATACAGATAGATAGATAGATAAATCGATGAATGCCGGCTGCATGCACGAAAAAGGATAACTCATTGTCCCGTTACGCTCCAGCCGAGCCGAGCGCGATCGGAACGAGAGCGCGGCACGAACGAGCAGAAGTCATGATCGGCTTGAGCGTTCGGCTTGCTCCGCATGAATAAGTATGCAATCATTTCTTCAATGTTTTGTTATGACGTTGTCACGTTAAACTATCGTCATTTAGAAACAACTCAAAATCTTGTAACGTAATTTTTCAATTTTACGATGATTTAAATTTTAAAACTTTTTTAAACTGCAAAAGAAAAGTATAATATACTCATGCCAAGCTCCTATGAACCTCGCCGAAACCAAAAATATTGTCGAAAGCTCTTTTAAAATTACCATATCGTAGGTACTCCACGGTTAAGAAAAAAATTATAAGCAAACCTACTTATTAAAAATTTAATTAATAATAACAATTTGCACAACACCATCTATAGATGACATTGGTTAACTACAATAGTACTTTTTTCACTAAGATATTAGGGTTTATATATTTTTAATAAATATTTATTACTTTATTCGTTATTATTTTTGTTTACTGCGTTTGGATATAATTTCATTATGGAACACTATTTTACATTATTTAATTACAAAAAGACCCTTGATCACTCAACGCTTCATTGAACAAATTCGTACCTTTGTTCCCTACTTCAGAATATTAATCATATCTTTTGATAGGATGAACCGAGTAAAGAAAGACGAAAACGAAGATACACTTCAAAATTCAATTTTCTCAAAGATTATTTTGATATAAACAGTATAGACAGACAAACAATTCTAAAAATGATAGAAATGTATTCAGTTACTTATTTTTAGTCCCTCTCAATCAATTTTGTTACAAAAATCTAAAATGAACAGACATCTGCAATTTACATTTTATTTTATGTATAAATTAATCAATTAATTTTGTCAGTAAAATTCACATTTTTATCACACTTTATACAACTTATATCAACAGATATAATATTGTAAGTATAATAAGGAAAGTAAAGTGAGAAACCGCAAAAAACCCTTCACAACAAAAATTGTCGAACTGGTCACGCTTTGCTGTAACCGCGTTATTTGTTGCGTAAAAATAAATTAGGTGAGTAATCATTGACGCAATCAAGAAAGGAGATTAATCAACGGTCACGTGTCGCTGATGAAGCTGACCAGCAGTTTGTTGAAAAGGGTTTTTATTCACTAGACCAGATAGTATAGAAGTAACAGAATCGTTCGTCGACGAGTTATTTTAAACCAGACGGAAGCGAAACGCGCGTCATAACATATTTACAATGCAAATAAGGAATATTTATTTCATGATATGGGATATATCCTATCGAAAGATAGAAACAAACCAGGAGTTGAGGATGAGGAAGTTGGCAACAGCCATTTTCTAAAAACAACGAGAAATTAAAGAAACTGCGGCTGCCTGAATACTAGAAAAGCGTGGCAACTATGGCAAATATCCACCTTGTGAGGCAATCTACGGCGAGGCCTATTTTCAGCAGTGGAATAAATGAATGATTGAATTGAATTGTTAAAGTTTAAATTTGCATGTAATATTTACCCGAGCAAAAGGCCCGATGTCTAGCAGATGGTACATACAAATCCCGGACGTAAATAAAATACGAACACATTGTTACATGAAGCACCCTAGTACAGAGCACTATTTGTGTGACCCTCGGTCCTACAATTATCGTGCGTGCGTGTAAGTGTGCGTGCGTGTGTGTGTGTGCGTGCATGTGTGTGTGTGTGTGTGTGTGTGTGTGTGTGTGTGTGTGTGTTTGTGTGTGTGTGTGTGTGTGTGTGTGTGTGTGTGTGTGTGTGTGTGTGTGTGTGCGTGCGTGCGTGCGCGCGTGTGCGCGTGTTCGTGTGTGGGGGGGGGCATAGATGAACAAAAATAATATAATAATTTGTTATTGTCTATCTAAAGGTATTATAGTATTGTTATGAAAATAATTTACAGTATAATTAAGAAAGTTAAGTCGACTTGGCAGTAGGTGTGTATATAAGTCTTTATTATATCTCATAAATATTAACACCCAATAATTTGAAAACACGACGTGTTTCGCTTCGTGACGAATAATAACTAAGAGCGTAAACAGCAATGGTCAACCGTTAAGTTTTACTCGAGCAGTTGCGAGAGGATGTATCTCTTCATATTTTACAAGCGTCTACGGATATAAAAATTTAAGAATATAATATTGGTTCCCGCCATAGCGAATCGGGTCAAAAGATAAGCTGAGCGAATTTACACATTTTAGACGTTTGATTAATGTTTTTGACACATCAATATTTCTTTATTTTTGTTTCTAATATTCACAATACTCGTACATAAATGGTTTCAAGTTACTGGTTATAGAATATGTCTCCTTTATTTAAATTCTATTTACCGCTGTTCTTTCGACACGTAATTATTGCACAATTTGCCATTTTTTAAATAATTTGCATGCAGCGAGGCTTGACCCGAAAATTGGAAACGAAAAACGATTGATTGTGTAGACATTTAAATTGTGAAATGGCAACATGTTAATGACATGTTTGTAGCTACACGAGCTCCGCCCACTCCCCCGTTGTATTATGTATGTATTATAGTATACTATCGGTCTTGCGGTGACGACTTATGCAGACAATTTATCCTATGTCGTTAGTTTGGTCTCGTGTATATGTATATGATGCTTGGTGTATATGAGTTCTCTGGTGTATACCAGATATAAAATGGGCGAAAACACCGTGAGGCGGGACATCACTAGAGTTAGTTAAGTTTACTTTTTGTATAGAAAATGGGGGACAATACTGAATGTATAGTGCAGTATGCTGTTTTATTGCCGATAATGATAAATTGTGTAAGCAAGAGAGCAAGTTGAACATCTGCTCTCACACTATTATTAGTTTCAACAATTAACCTTCTGATGTTTTTTTATACAATAGGGTGACAAACGAGCACACATTCCACCTGGCGTTAAGTGGATAATATGGCCCATAAACAAATATAATAGCTTAAAAATCTCTTTTATATATAAAAAGGGGAAAGGAGTATATGCGGCCCACTTGATAGTGACTACCGCCGCCCATAAACCCCGGGTATGGCAGGTGCGTTAACTTTCGCTACCATGTTATGAGGTTAAGTCTCTGGCAACCTGCACATACCAAGCGAAACGCAGAAGCATAGCTTCTACTTCACGCTGGTATACTGTGAGGTCGTGGTACTTCCCCGATTCAAGCCGGTTCATCTGTGCAACAGAAGAAGCTGCCGCGTGGGTCTACCACTATCTTCTTATTTATATATAAAATCAACTGCTGTCCGTTAGTCGCGCTAAAACTCAAAAACAGATCAAACCTGTGTGCATTTCAGTGGGTCCCTAGATGGTTTGAAAACTCCATTGAACCCGGTAGGTTGCGATGTTGTCAAAATTCAGAAATCACTCGTGCGAACTCTTTTTTTGCGCCCGAAGCAATTGGAAAGGGCTACCCTTTATGTAGGGAGGTGGAAAATGCACTACGCATACCACGATAGCCGGTCTATCGTGCTTATGAGGGACTCACTGCCTACCGGGGAACCTAAGTGATACCCTCTAAAAACCGCCTTTAGGGACTGGCAACTGGCTGTTTAAGCTTCTTATGCCGTTATGCCGTATCGGAAGCGACCCTCTTTTGGGAAAAGAGGAGAGCGCAGGCGACTACGAACCGCTGAGGGATAGCCTACGAAGGCAAATTAATTATGAATAGTTTAATTTAATCAGAGTTTGCCTGAGCCGCCAGGAGGTGGTTCAGGTCGTTTGACAGTTTATTAGGCGGGTCGAAGTGAGAGTTTCTCGGCCTGCGGACTCGATAGCGAGAGGGGGGTGGGGCTGCATAAGTAGCTGCGTCAAGAATAAGATGATTGCAGTGCGACTCTAAGGCTTTGAAGGAGTTCTCAGAGAGTTTTTTAAAAAATTGTTGAGTTGAAGGGAGCTCTAGGTCCCGATGAAGGTCGGCATTACGGACGTACCAAGGTACGTTACCTTGGTACGTCCGTAATGCGAAAAGGTTTTGAACTATTTGGAGTTCATTAATAATTTTAGGGTCGGCGTGGGCAAAAATGGGGCCCACGTAGGACATGAGGTCGTGCGAACTCGGTTACGGATCGCTATATATAGTGCAGTGATCTTTTTTTACGTCTAGAAAAAAATAGGGTGTAATAGGAGAACCAAAAAGAAGCCTATGGTACTGATATTTTACAATTTTATTTCTCTTATATTAACATATTACGAAATTGATCTATCAATAAATACTACTAATTCGAAATAATCTTTCGAAACTTACTAAAAAATTAATAAATCAATCAATCAATTAAAACTATACTGTATTTATCGATAAATCAATTTCATTATATGTTAACGTATAAGAAAAAACGAAAAATATCAGTACCGTAGGCTTCTATTTCATTCACCTGTTACACGCTATTTTTCCAGGCGGTAAAAAGATTATCCATTACATATAAAATTAAAATCCGTAGTGCTAAGATGGAATGCATCGATACCAGTAGAAGAAGTCTTCGGTTTTGTACACGCACCATACAAAACCCAATAGCATTATGTTACTATTTCCATTGGTATTCTATGAGAGTCTGGTCTTTCCCGGTTGAGTCGACATATTCATATTTCAGTCAACAGCTGCAGCGTGGCTCTACACGGCAAAGGTCTGAAAGTTGAAAAGTTGACGATATAGCCTACACTTGCATCCATCAACTACCTGTACCTGTCATCAGGTTATAACTCCACTGCTAACAATACTGCGTTTGCCAGCACAAGGCTGCTACTCGAACATCTCTTTCGTTTAAATGCCTAAAAGCTGAAATTTCACTATACATGAGACTACGGTTTTCGTAGTTCACAACAAAAATGTGAGAAATTGAGACTTACCACAAACAATGCTCCAAAATCTACAACAACCAGTGCTCCTAAGTCTTTGCCAGAGATCTGTCTGCCGGTAAGAGCCAACTGTCAAAAGCTGGAGACTGAGTGTGGCAGCATCGTTTCCGGGACAACTGAGATTCTGAGTGAAATTGTGAGGTTCTAAGGGCAGCTGTACACATCATCGTTGGAGCCACACGTAAGTGTGAGTAACAATCCAAGAGCAAGTCTTATCCGACACTATTCCGATGATATCCCGTACGTCAGTCTGAGCGAGATTAGAATGGCTCTCCAGCACCTTAAAAACGGCAAGTCCCCGGGTGAGGATAGAATTACAGCGGAGCTTCTGAAAGCGGGTGGAAAACCCGTACTTGAAGTCCTTCAGAGGTTCTTTAATTCCGTCCTCCATGGTGGCACTACTCCGGAGGCGTGGAACAGAAGTGCGGTGGTCTTGTTCCTCAAGAAAGGTGACAACGCCCTCTTGAAGAACTACAGACCGATATCCCTTCTGAGCCGCGTCTACGTACTGTTTTCGAGAGTAATTACGAATCGTCTCGCACGCAGACTAGACTATTTCCAGCCTCCCGAACAAGCCCTTCCGGCTTGTTCGGGAGGCTGGCCTATTCAACTAATTAAATATCGAAACCTATCCAACTGCAAAGAGGTGTAAGACAGGGTGACGTTATTTCCCCGAAACTCTTCACCGCTGCATTGGAAGACGTTTTCAAGCTACTGGACTAGAAAGGATACGGTATTAACATCAATGGCGAGTACATCACTCACCTTCGATTTGCCGACGATATAGTCCTTATAGCAGAATCGCTGAAGGACTTAAGCACTATGCTCAATGACCTCAATAGTGCCTCCCAACGGATAGGTCTTAAGATGAACGTGGACAAAATAAAGATCATGTTAATGTCCATGTCACACCTATACCGGTAGTTGTTGGAAGCACTAAGCTCAAAGTTGTTGACGAGTACGTTTATCTGGGACAAATAGTCCGACTAGGTAAGTCCAACTTCGACCGAGAGGTCAATCGACGGATTAAACTCGGCTGGGCAGCGTTCGGCATGTCTTCTCGTCAGGTATACCTCAAAACCTGAAAACTAAGTTGTACAGCCAGTGCGTGTTGTCAGTGATTACCTACGGAACCGAGACGTGGTCCTTTACTGCTGGCCGTATGAGGACGCTCAAAGTTGCTCAGCGAGCTATGGAGACGGCTATGCTCGAAGTTTCTCTGCGTGATAAACTTAGAAATAGAGGATATCCGCAGTAGAACCGGAGTGACAGACATAGCCCAACGGATTAGTAAGCTGAAGTGGCAATGGGCTGGCCATATAGCTCGAAGAACCGACAATCGTTGAAGAAAAAAGGTTCTCGAGTGGCATCTTCGTACCGGTAGGCGAAGTGTTGGGCGACCCCCCACTAGATGGAGTGACACCTTGGTAAGACATGCAGGAAGTCGATGGATGCAGGTGGCTCAGAGCCGTGCTTTATGGCATACCTTGGGGGAGGCCTATGTTCAGCCGTGGACTTGTTAAGGGCTATAGTGATGACGATGATGATGACAAACAATGCTAAAAATATTACATAAAATTACTTCTAAAAACTGCAAATGAGACACCCAATTCACGACGAGATTGGGGATTTGAGGTAGGGAAAAAGAACATTATTATTTTTTCAAATAAAGTAAAAAAATATGAGCAAATCTAATATGGAATTGGTCCAGCCCTATTTGCCATTTACCAATTCAATCAAACGAGTCAAGCATGGAGACTAAGACCTCTCTCAGGTAAACATATTAACAAAGAAATGAATAAAATGGGGATCTCGTGGGAGATTTCGAACAAAATTGTATTTCTCGAATGCAGGGTAAGTAAAAAGCTTTACAAATGTATTGAATTAACAATAAAGACATTTGGATTTCTTTGATTTAAAATATAGGTAATAAAATTATGTACAATATAACTTTTGGCTATTTTAGGGAAATATTTAAAGGGAGAATTTAAACTCAACAAAATAGATCTATAAACCACAGAAATAATATATATATATATATATATATATATATATATATATATATATATATATATATATATATATATATATATATATAAGTGATCTGATCCTCGTAACGTCGCGTAGTGGCCGTGTAAGTACATCCACTATAAATGATATGTCCATCATATCTACATCAACCATCATTAAAACTGTAATGCAAATGCATTTTAAGTTCCAACCCCTTAGAACAAAGATATTATGCCGTCGTATTGAGGCATATACATCGTTACCAATTAAAAGAATTTTCAGTACTCGACACTCACCATAGGAAACACAACATTAATATTCTACTACTCGTCTGACGGTAAGTGACTACCGCCGGCGATAAACAACTGTAACATTAGCGAAATTGCAGGTACGTTGCCGCCCTTTTTACAAAGAGCAAGCTCGTTTCTTGAATATTCCCTAAGTCGTGTCGGTCCGAAAAGTCGGCTGTGATAGACGATTCCTCAAATAAGTTCGATGAAGAAAACTCCTAGTAAATCGCACTGTGATGTTCATCCAAACATCTAGATGGTGTGGATAGTACCGTTAGTTTTTTTCGCGATGTGCGTTGGTGTAATGTGGCGGTTGGAATAAATCCGTAGAATTTCTCTGAGTACACTCATGAAAAGTTCAATAGAATATGCAAAGGACATGACTGCTGATTAGAAAGAACTCGGTCGTAAACGATTTAAGCCGTTCTGCGCTGGATGCGGTAAAGTGAAAGGAGCTGGCACTGGAGTGCTCTGGCCCAAAGATGAGAACAGTATTCGGTATATAATCAGAGGCCGAACTTGCATCTTATAAAGTTGCAAGCGGTGTGCCAGCATTTACTTTTCACGCTGGTGTAAATTGCGAGTGTGGTCCTTTCCCGATCGAGCCGACCCTTTTGTACTGCAATGGTAATACTCTGTAGTGATTAAAATGTACAGAGTAATATTTTCTTATTTACAAAAAAAGAAAAAGTTAAATCCCTAGTAATCAATTAGTAGGCTTACATGATATTTTGATAGGAAAATGGTAAAATAAAGGCACTCCTTATTCCATAGTAAAATTTCTTCCTGCAGCCCTATTGAAGAATAGCTTAAGAATGAGTCTGTAATATACGACCCACTGCTGGGTACAAGTCTTTTTACATGCTTCAGGTTTTAGAGCAAGAAAACGTTCGCCGTACTAGCCCATTGCGTTTTATTCACATGTATTCAATTTTTTTAAATCATGTCGGCAAAAATGAGCCCTTTGACTATTTTATTGGCGTTCGCTGACGAAATACTTTAAAATAATTGAACAGAATGTATTGCAAAGTAATTTTAGTTTATGATTTCGAGTAGTTAATGACTTCTTATTTTCATGCAAACACTACACATTTCAATGAAACAGGTTTTTACGGATTATATCGATTATTAACTAATTTTATATTCCCCACGTTTCGAACACTTTACAGCACCCATGGTCACGGGGGAGGACTGAGGTGTTCGACGCCCCAATGTCATATTTAACCACGACGGCGATCTTGTACGTGCTCACAGATTGCAGATCGCCTCTGTCACTACATCGGATTTGATAGACCACAAATCCTCGCTAAAAAACACCAATTCTTCCAAGGATGATTCGCGAGGCTATTGAAATTCAAAAAACATCCTAATTTCAATAGAAAAGATGACTGGGTGCTACCATCTGCTTGGGATCCTATATTAATAAAATTAAATCCCAACCCAAGCCCACAACTGCAAGATCAGGACAAAAATTAATAATTTTAATCTGGAGGTGGCCGTGGTTAACTACGACATTGGGACGTCGAACACCTCAATCCCCACCGTGAGTGACCATGGATGCTCTAAAGTGCCCGAAACGTCGGGAATATAAAATATGTTAAAATACGCAATATAATCAGTAAAAACTAGTTTCATTTAAATTTTGATTATTATTAAAATACAAATAAATATATTAGTTTTACTCTGATATAAACAATAGTGTGTAATAAAACTAATATTGAAATAACTTGTGTTTGAAGGCAAAGCGACGCGGGCACTAAAAATCGTTCGTACAATAAATAAATAATAAAAAAGACTAGAGTTAGCAGCGTACAAACTTCAACGAACTGCGTACCGACACTATATTGTACATACAGTATACACCCGCACCTGCCTTCGGTTAATATAAATTATTTGTATTTGCGTTGTCACCCATAAGGAATAAGACATAATGCCACGTAACCGTCGTTAATGATTATATTGCATTCTTGTATATATCGCAATACGCATAGGCATGTTCTACTAGCGCCTTAAAATCAAGAATCCAACGTTTTGTCGCATGAAATCGTATCTAACAATCATATTGAACATATGAATGATATAAAAAGCCCATTTTCAGAAACATAAATGATTGTTGAACTTATCTTTTTCTTTTAAATTGATTAATTGCTATTTTTACATAAAAAAGTGGTTTTATTGGCTTATGGTGTAAGATTTATCAAGTCTATCAAGATAACTTTTAAAAATATCAATTGTTGAACTCAATCTATTCTTCAATCTGTTCATTTATGATGTGGGAAGCCATGGAATATAAATGGTTGTCTAATTTTGTTATAATAATTTTTTGTCAAGTTATAATTATTTTTTTTTCGGTTGAGCAGTTACGAAATTTTCGACTTTCGACGAACAATTTGACTCACTCTGAGCCATAGATAAGAGTGTATATACGGAAATCGATAAGAATCTCTAACGTAAAAATTAGCCGCGATAACAGCGCCGCCTGGTAGCTAGTTTATTAACTACTACTTCAACTATACATAACTATAGATATTATAATATTATATACTCATATACCTCTATGCTACTCCTTTCATATTGTTATTTTATTAAGTATTTTGTCGATTTCTAAATAACAATAAGAACACTGTTAGTTACTTAGAAATCGGCATTAATACTCTCGATAAATTGAAGGACTTAGGCAAAAAGAAAGATTTTCAGTATTGTAAATATTTTCAAAATATCATCTTGTTGAAAATAAAATAACACCAATACGTGAGATGTTATAAAATTCCATGTTGTCTGCACATAATGTAGAAAGTAACTTACTACAAACCATCATAAAAATTACGGGGTAGAAATGAACATATTCTCTTATAAGTCTTTTATTATATTTGTCACTGCACCAATTAAAAAATCTACCTTACGCTCAAAAATACGAAATAACAAGAAAGAAGCACATGCACAATTCGTCGGACATATATCTTAAATAATTTTTCACTTTTCAATTTGATTCAGTGTTGCCTAATGAAACAAATTTTAAACTTCTATTTTTTACTATTACTCCTTATAATATAAACCTCACGTATGACGCAAATATAAACTAACTAACTAACTTATTTTGGGAGACAAAATTAATTAATTTAGTAACACCAATATGTCTTTTCTTCACCCCTGCATTGGAAGACGTTTTCAAGTTACTGGTCTGGAAAGGATACGGTATTAACATCAATGGCGAGTACATCACTCACCTTCGATTTGCCGACGATAGTATGGTCCTTATGCCAGAATCGCTGGAGGACCTAAGCACTAAGCTCAGTAACCTCAATAATGTCTCCCAACGGATAGGCCTTAATATGAACATGGACAAAACGAAGATCATGTGTAACGTCCATGTCACACCATTGCCGGTAGTTGTTTGGGAGCACTAAGCTCGAAGTTGTTGACGAGTATGTTTACCTGGGACAAATAGCCTCACTAGGTAAGTCCAACTTCGGCCGAGAGGTCACTCGACGTATCCAATTCGGCTGGGCAGCGTTCGGGAAATTACGACATATCTTCTCGTCAGGTATACCTCAAAACCTTAAAACGAGACTGTACAACCAGTGCGTTGTGCCAGTGATGACCTACGGAACTGAGACGTGGTCTTTCAGTGCTGACCATATGAGGACGCTCAAAGTCACTCAGCGAGCCCTGGAGAGGACTATGCTCGGGGTTTCTCTGCGTAATAAACTTAGAAATGATGATATCTGCAGTAGAACTACAGTGAAGGACGTAGAACAACGGATTAGTAAGCTGAAGTGGCAATGTCCCGGCCATATATCTCGAAGAACCGACAACTGATAGGGGGAAAAAGCTTCTTGAATGGCAGCCTCGTACCGGTAGACAAAGTGTAAAGCGACCCCCCACTAGATGGAGTGACGACTTGGTAAGACATGCAGGAAGCCGATGTATGCAGCCGGCTCAGAACCGTGCTTTGTGGCATACCTTGGGGAGGCCTATGTTCAGCACTAGACTAGTGAAAGGCTGTAATGATGATGATGATGATTATATTTTTTAATGTAGTTAATAAATACAATTACATATAACAATAACTAGCTTAATAGAATACGTAATTTCCTTTTTAGTATTTCCTTTATACCTATCATTAGAATTATTGTTAATAATGCTTAATTTTTTGTGGCGGTCACACTGTCTTAATTGATTTACATAAAGTAGGTAGCTAAAATTGCAAGACGCCAGAGCAGCTATAAATTAAAAGGTATTTTTATAAGTGTTTCATAAAGCAATTTCTAGATGGCGGTATTTTAACCATCAATGAAATTTCTTAGAACATAGAGTAATTAGCCTAATAATTCTATGTCTCCGAAGATACAATAGCATGCTCTGGGCTCGCCCGCCGTCGTGAGTGGGTTACTGTGTCGTTTGTTTACAGCGCAGCTCGTTGTGGAAATACAAAAATATTGTAAAAATCAAATTTGGTACACACTTGACCAAGGTAAGATATTATTATAATTTTTATAATCACAGATTTTCATTACAATATATTATGCTAAAAGTACGTAGGATTTATATATAAATATACCATAAGTCTTGGACTTCATCATGGATTGATCTGAAGGTATACTTTGGTGAATGCTTAATTAAAATACTGGTTATGACTAGATGATTTTTTTAAACGAAACAAAGTTGATGAGAAAAAAAATTATTAACGAGTCAGGCAAAAAATACTAGTTTTTACAAAAAGACAAGTTTTAAAAATTAAAGTAATATCAAAGTTGATTTCTGATCGTATTAAGATTATTCCGCTAAAAGTTTTTTTTTAATTAACAACAGTAAAAAAATAGAATCTCAATAATAAAAACATAGTAAAATTTAAAAAAATATATTTTCGATTGTTTACTGAGAATATTTTTCTACATTTTACGATCATACGAGCATTATGAAGTTGTACACTTTTGGATTTTCCGACATTTGACATAAAATTATCAGAAAATTAGAGGTAATAGTAATAAGGTTATTTGTGATACTTGTGTGTATTTAAAATTCTTTAAAAATTTGACATATTACATGAGCACTTAAGGCGTTATTTTTTACTGGTGCTGCTAGATTTTACATTTTTTTTAGAAAAATCAAGCTTAGGAAAAAAGGATGATGCACCGACAATGTGTTAATTTACACAAACCATTTTGAGCCACTTTCAAAACTCACATAATTCAAAAACCTTAAAACCTAAACACTTGTAATTTTTCATTTCTACTGAAGGCCCCTGAATCGCCCGAAAATTCCAAGAAGGTTGTACATTCCTATAGAATAATTGTTATAGAACTTGGCACCCGTTCAGATCTTAACTCTTTTATCAGCAAAGCCAACACTTCAAACGTCGTTTGTACCGAACTCTTTGAACATGTATGTTTTCGTGGGATAGAAAATATATACCAGCAATATTGTTAGAAAAATACGACTGCTCTCTGAAACTACGTATAAAGTAAATTAGACCGGACAGGGAAACGTAAACTTAAAAAGTTTGCTAACGTTTCTTATTTAATTAAAGAAATCTACCTTTGAGGCTTGTACACTGTTAACTCGAGAAACTTCTTAAGACAATATTGTGGGTATTGTACGAAAGATTAACAAGAGTTTTATATGTGACTGCCAGTAGTCACATATAAAACTCTTGGCTTTGCTTTAATAGCAAAGTTATTTTGTTTTCTCAATTACGATCAAAAAAATGAAAGAAGCAGCAAATAGCATACATAATATTAATTATATCAAAAAAGCTATTTTATTTGTATGTACTTTAATAATAACTAAAATTACTTTGCAATACATTGCAATACGGCGGGCTCAAACTAGATAGAATTGTGATCTGGTAAGATATGCATGAAGTCGATGGATGCAGGTGGCTCAGGACTGTGCTTTGTGACGTTCCTTAGTAGAGGCCTATTGTTCAGCAGTTGGCTTTTGAAGGGCTGTAATAATGTTGATGCTGATGATGATTCGGTCTGAACGAATGATTGAAACAGCAACTGTAATTTGTGCCAACTTGATTTTTTCAAGTATAGATACTAACTTCACTAGGAAAACTAATTTTGATCACAATAAAACACAAACTCTGCCCGTTGGAAAAAGTGTAGCTTCTTTAAAGTTAAGTTAAAGTTCTTAGAATCTAATCAGCAGTTCCAAAGATTGTCTTCTACAAACAAAGTTACATACAAACAACTTTATTCCTTTAAACTACTTCTACTGTACATAGCATTGAAAATTGTTTCAGGACTGAAACTGAAAGAAGAGAGATAGAACTTATAATAAATTGTCGAACTTATTTCAGTTTTTTGTGTTCCCTGCCAAAATTTACAGGATTTATGTAGTCATAATATTGAAAAACTCAATAACTGATTTCTGGCGCGACATGAAATTCGAACCTGGGATGAAATGATCAGTATGCGGAGAATATTATAACCGCCACACTTCTTCACCAGATGCTTCGCATTCATTGCTACCCAATCTGGGTAATATAAATTGGGAAGCAGAATTAAAGATGCTAAATGTCTAGCATTGCGGTATTAAATACGCTTACTAAACGTGTATATTACGGCACAACCTTCATAGTGTGGTTGGGATCAGGCTGAGTATTAGTTTCAGCGAGAAACCGTACAATGGCGTATTCAGTCACTTTTCTTAATAATAAGAATGACAAACGAACACAACGTACGCAGTAAATGAAGGTTGTGGCCAATACTCGTACCTACATGTCACTAATGGCCGTGTGATAGCGGAGGCTCTCACTCTGACATCACACGACCATACCACCCCAGTCGTCCAGTTGGTGTCATAAATGGTGACTATGTGAAATCCCAGAAAGATCTTATCAGCTAATCACTTACGAAATACAAAAAACATCACTAATTATTTAGCTAGATTCAAGTAGGAAATGACGTGAGTATCAGTAAGTTTAGCTTCTCTGTCTCTCTTTATTTTCAAATGTTATCCTCACACTTTCATTTCTCCTGTATCGTGGAGGCACTTACATCGAATGCACAAGGACAAACTTCGGGCCCGCCTACACAAATTATTATTCCGTGCGGGATTCGAACACGCGGCCCTTAGCGCTGCAACTCCATGCTAAACCGCTGCGCCACGGAGCCGTCAATAACAGATGTAATAAAATATGCGGTGTAGTGGCGGTAAGAATATCTACAAACCTATAACCCCTTGGTTGTCGTAAAGAGGTAACAGAAGCAAACTGAAAATTAACTGAAATTAACAGGTGGGTGGCAATGTAATTGAGAGGTGGACAATAATAAAACTGCGGCTGCGAACCGCATGCCAAGCGTGGCAAAGAGGGAAAATATGAGGAAATCTATAGGGGAGGTATACGTTCACTAGTGTTCAGATAGGCTGCAATGATATTTTTTATAGAATTAGGGTGGCAAATAAGCACACAGTCCACCTGATGGTAGGTGGATGCTGTATCCCATAGACATCTACATTTAACCTAGATTAAGGATCAAAATGCAGATGCATTGTCACCACTGAGGACTAAGATGGAATGCCTCGATCCCAGTAAAACGGATCTACGGTTCTCTACACTCACCATACGAAACACAACAGCATCAAGCTGCTATTTCACGCTGGTATTCTACGAGAGCGTGGTCCTTTCCCGGCAGAGCCGACTCTTTCATGCTACTACCATAACATGGCTGCAGCGTGGTTCTACCACGTATAAACTGAATGAATGAATAGAAAGAAATAAAAAAGAAAGAAAGCATCGTCTGTTTAAAAAATACGTAGTTAAACAATATTAAATGCGAGTAAGTTATCGATTTCCTTAACACATTTATAACATTCTTTCATTATTCATTCAGTCATTATACGACTCCGATTCTTCAACGATACATTCCGGCATTTCAATCACCGGTACGAGGACAACATCTTCCGTTCCAATTTCGACTCAAATTGGCTACAGGAGTATTGGACGGAGGAATCCCAATGGATTTTTAAAATGAATAATTTTCAATGCCACATTTTAAAATTACATTTACAATGATTACAAAGAGATCATACAGCTTGTAACCATTATATTCCGTTACGTTAATTATATTATGCGTCAAAGTTAATTTTAAGTACATAAACAAATGTAGCGTTTTGGGCAGAAAATAAGCTTTTATGTATTTGTTTTGGTCAGCAACAGCCTTACATTATTATAACAAACAAATTTAACAAATAATTTTATAAATTTGACCTTTAACAGCTTAGAGTATGAGCAAGCTATGCTTATATACATATACTCTAAGAATAACCGTTATTCATTCGGTATATTTGATACATGTGTTAACAAAAGTAAAAATAAAAACGTTCTTAATTATTCATATAAAAAAATTACTGTTTAGTGGTGGAGTAAGAATATCTACTGTAACATATCGTACCATGGGTATTTTAAAAGGCTACAGAAAGAAAGCACACATGGGATTGGCGGCAGCGGATTCCAAATAACAGGTATAATATAAAAACAACTACTAATATAGTATGCAACAAGCATGCCAAGCAATATGGCAAGTAATAGTTTCTGAGGAAAATTATATATAATGTTTTATCTTTAACATTGATCTTTGATAGGCTGTTATAATAATGATGAGAGTATATTTTCCTAGCATAATTGACTGGAAAATTCACTACTGCGAAATTTCTAATAACAACTAAATAAACCATTACCAACTTTAGACTAAAGTGGGATCGTATTCAGTCAACAAAAACGCTCAAATATAGCAATTGTTTGTCGACATTTAATAGATTGCTAGATTTTCAATTAAATTACTTTGTGTAATGAAGGACTTGATAGGCAAATAAGGCATTGTCGTTGTTAGACGGCGCTGATGTGACGACGAACTTAAAATTATACAGGGTGTCCCAAAAATATCACGTCAGAGTGACATGGAAGATAGGTTAGCCTTAGGTCTTACAGATGAAAAAAAAATACCTTGGTAAAAGTATTTTAGTTTTTGAGATATCGTCCATTGTTTTATTTTCTCAAAAATTTCTACTTTCAGTTGGGGTTCCTACCGTTGTTGTTAGAAATACCTCGAAAGTTGTTGGTTTTTATATTTTTTTTATTTTTCGAACAGTTGTTTCATACGGTGAAAATAAATTTGTCCCAAAATGTAATGTATTTTTTAATAAAGAAAATGTTTTGTATTACTTTTTTACCTTTGAAAAAATTGAGCTCCAACTTTGATGACCTACCGTGAAAAAAAAATGTACTGACGTAAACTGGCAAATAATTTGCAAAACTGCTCCAATCACTGCAGATTCAGAAAAGGTATAACACTTACATCAATTGTTTAAAAACATGTAGAAATTACCATTTTTATCATTAAAGGTAGCGCTAATTGATATTATTGGCAATAATTATTGGCTTAGTTATGGGATATTGCCAAAAAATGGAATTTTTAACTAACGTATTTATTAAAGCAGTATATATATATATATATATATATGTAGATATATATATATATATATATATATAGACTATACAGATGTATCACAATACGAGTGTTCAACACCGTAAAACACAAGTTACTTGTAAATGGTAATATTCTGTGGAATGCCTAAATATTTCAACATACCTAGAGAAGAAATTAAAAATACGAAATGCTTTTTTGTAATTTAAATATTCAATATTTATTGCCTTAACCCTACCTTGTCCCATGCATAATATATGAACATTTCAATTATTTAACTATTTTGTCTGTTTCCTGGACAGGCAAACTATTTATAAAAATAATAAAATAAAAACTTAAATTGTCATACAGTAATATTCCCCGCGGTGTATTACTGTATGGCAATTTAAGTTTTATATATAGCCTAAATATATTTTATATATAGACTTTAAGCTATATATATATATATATATATATATATATATATATATATATATATATATATATATATATATATATAGAGATCTCTTTACGGTAAATGTTGATCAGACGCGACTTCACGCGAACACTTTGTTGATCCGAAAACGCATGTTGATCCGGCGCCTTTTGTTGATCCAATATGCATCTCTGGTAACTAATGTGGCTCCGACCGGATCAACATCTGCACTCACGGGACTGTTTGCTAGCGTTGGCCGAAGTTGATCCGATATACAAATCCACCTTGCGATGGTTACGGAAAATGTTGATCCGATTTAAATGAGCCAATCAGAGCGCAGCAAACGATAAGATAAACGATCGGATTGGCTGTATGCAGCCGCGACGTTGCCGTTTCGTATCTTTGGCGGTACAAGCTACAGATTAAATGCGCGTTATGCAATTCTTAATGATTATATACATAATCATAAAGAATATATTACATAATCTTCAAGTTAATGCATTCAGGGTGCTGTTTGGTCTACCTCGTTATTGTAATGCGCCGGGTATGTTCGCGGATGCGCGTGTGGATTGTTTCACCACCATGCGTAAACGATGCACATCCCTGGTGCGCAGGATGCGGGTCAGTTCCAATGGTATCCTGAGGGCATTTTCTGACAGGTTTGAGGTCAGTACCTGAACCATTGTCATATGGTGCACGTGCTGACTGATCGGGCCTGTCTTATATATAGTTTTAAAATTAGGTAAATATTTTTAAGTTTTACGAAAATTAGTTTTAAGATTTGTATTATTACTAACAGCTATGATCCTTGTGGTCGAAATAAACGACTTTTTTAACGAATTACTCGACAACGCCCCTTCTTGTAGCGGAAGTGGTGGCAACATAAGGTATTCGTCTGAGTGCGTGTTTGCGTGCGTGCGTGTGTGTGTGTGTGTGTGTGTGTGTGTGTGTGTGTGTGTTTGTTTGTGTGAGTATGTGTGTGTGCGTATGTGTGTGTGTGCGCGCGTGTGTGTGTTTGTGTGCATATGTGTGCGTGTGCGTACGTGTACGTGTGTGCGTGTGCGTATGTGTACGTGTGTGTGTGTGTGTGTGTGTGTGTGTGTGTATGTATGTGTGTGTGAATGGGTGTGCATGTGTGGACTGTTGTGTTTGTGTGTGTGTGTGTGTGTGTGTGTGTGTGATTGTGTATGCGTTTGTGCGTGTGTACATGTTTGCGCGCGCGCTTGCGTGTTTGTGTGTGTGTGTGTGTGTGTGTGTGTTTACCATAAACCAGTTAACATGTTTTCTACATCTTCATAATCAAGATTTTTAAGGACGCGTTTACAAAATTGATAGGTATAGAATCGAACTATTACATGAGATATTATTATGAGACCTTACCTCCGGTCTTGATGGAGTGACCTCAAAATGTAATTCGGGATTACTAGTGGAACTCTTGGACTAGTAGAACTGGGTGTGCTGAGTTTGGGCTCGTTTTGTTAGTTATGATGAGTCCTTACCTCCGGACTTGCTGAAGTGACCTGAAGGTAGGTGTACTTCGGTAACTAACACTGTAACACCTGGACTAGTAGAACTAGGTATGCCGAGTTTGCGTTTGTTTTGTTAGTTATGATGAAACCGTCACAAAACAAAAGTTCTTTTCACTTTGTCTCTAGTACCAATACGTATCCAAGCTGATATTCGGAAAAATGAATAACCTCGTAGTAACATCTTTAGGGGCAGTATCGATATCCACTTACACACTGTTTTTCGCTGTAACCAACTGTCCTTTATATGAGCCTCACTTGCCCTCACGCGGTAACCACTTTACTGCACTCCAGTGCACCGACCAACACCTCTGCCACCTACACCTCCTCATCTACCACCACACCCCTCTCTAAGCTTTCGTTCTTCACCTCCGCTACCTCCGCCTCCACCATAAACTCTGCTTCATCCGCCTCAAAAATAAACTCCACTCCCTCCGCCTCCACCACCACGCACCGTCACTATTCTTTCCGCCTCCAACACAATTCCCCGTTTCCACTATCTCTGACTTCACCACAAATTCCTCTCCTCCGCCTTCACCACATATTACGTTGCATTCACCTCCGCCTCCACGTCTCCATTCTCCGCCTCCGTCTTCTGGGCGCACACACACACACACACACACACACACACACACACACACATACACACACACAAACACGCACGCAGACGAACACACACGCACGCACACGCACCGCACGCACGCACGCACACTCAAACACGCACGCGCGCACGCACGCACACACACACACACAAAAACAGACACAAATACACACACACATACAAACACACGCGCGCGTTCGCGCACACACACACACACACACACACACACACACACACACACGCGCGCACACATGCACATACACAAACACAAAACAACAGTCGACACACGCACGCACATACGCACACACTAGTACGCACACACAAAAGCAAACACACGCACAATCGCACACACACACACACGAACAATAGTTAACACACGCATGCACACACTCACACACACACACACACACACGTACTAAGAAAAAGCAACAGTGCACACACGCACACATAACTCACACACACGCGCACGCACATGCGTTCACACGAACACACATGAACGCACATACACCCACACGCACACACACACACAAACACACGCACGCAAACTAAATGGCATCCCCCACCCTCACACACACACACACACACACACACTCGAGTGACAAATTAATTTGTAATAAAGTACTATCCATCATCTTCTAATTGATCTATGACAAATGAATAAAATAACACAAATTCACTCACACGATAACAAAAACTCGAACAAACGTCTTTCCACAATAAAACCTGCCAAAGTTTGATCCACAAAATCAGCAGATAACGTATTTTCTTACCTTATTACTATAACGAAGTAGCCTACTGGGTTCTCTGTCACACACAGAACGCGACGTTGCCGCTTCGTGTTCGGGTACCTATTCGTCAATTATGGTTCCGGATCCACTTAGTCTAAGTAAATGTCGCATATAAATTAAATATACTCTGGATCTAAAAAATCATATTCAGTATGATTTTTTCGACCGTTGATAGATCAACAAATGTTGGTCAAATCGCTGACGAGTATATTGAAATCCTGTTAGTGCGGATCCACCGACGTCACACGCGCATCAAGAATTGATCAAAGTATATCAGTTTGTGCGACTAGGAGCTGAGCAAACACGTCAAATAGGTGGATCAACAATTGTTCTAACTTCTCACTGGATCAACATTTACCGTGAAAGGATGATTATATATATATATATAAATGAATGAACCGTAACTTTAAAGAATTGTTGAATTTAACGGCTTACCTAAACATAAGATGCTATGTCTCCATCACTGTTCATAAATTTGTAGTCACAGTCTATATAGTCTTCTGTCCAATACAGTAAAGCTACTTCACCGAGGTCAGACTAATCAAAATAACTAAATATGTTATCGAAGTTTAAATTATAGTTGGCTTGCCTTAGCTTGAATACTCAAAGGCCTTAGCATACGTAAGAATAAAATAATTTTCGTAAAGATAAAGATGTTTATTTTGTAAAACATGAGTAAAAAATACAGGTGTTAAAAAAACTTAAAACGAGCTACATGTTTTGCCATTTATGGCGTACAAAAATTATACTACATATATTAATTATTCTACAAGACAAATTAACTAACCCTACGTTCATAATTTTAGATGTTCAACAATTTCAATGGCATCTTGTAAAATCGCATTGGAGAAATGTCGCAATTCATTATTTAGCTTAAAAAAATCAATCACTTAAGAAATCAGGCAAGCTGTAATAACATTGTGCTAACAGATATTTTTTAAGATGTAGCTTAAAAAGTCTGGTAGGCAATTGTTTGATGTGTTTGGGGATTTTATTATATATTATTGGCGCCAGACAGAAAATACTTTTATGCATCAATGCCGTTCTTGAACCAACAGCGCATAACCTACTATTATCCCTGCGATTGCGAATTGTAACATCCGATAGTTTGTTAACAATTTAGGGTTACTTTGAACGAAGTTTGCTACTTTATATGTAAATAAGGAGGGTAAGCTCAAAATGTTGTGCTCAAGGAAATATGGTTTGCAGCTATCAGTAATTTTAAGGCCGAACATAGCTCTGATGCACCTTTTTTAGGACTTAAATATAATTTCCTTATTAGTAGAATTTCCCTTATTAGTAGAATTTGGTAAGCCGTGAGAAGCGCATCGGTACTTACGACGGATGAGAGTTTATAGAGCGCATAAGCATAAGAACTAATTCTTTTGTTTAGTTCTTCTGTGGGCGCTTTCCAGTTCAAACTTTTATCAATGGTTACACCTCGAAATTTTGTTGTATTTACTTGGTTGATTTCTGTCCCTTGGTAATTAACGTTAATATTTGGTGTTGCTAAGCGTTGACTGAAGTACATAATTTTAGTTTTTTGAAGATTCATTTTTAAATTATTATTATTTAACCAGTTAATTATTAAATTAATTGTATTATTAATTTCACTTTCAAATTTATCCTTATATAAAGTTTATTGTTACCGTACTGTCATCGGCAAATAGCGATATTGAATATTTTGTAATTTTTGGTAAATCATTTATGTAGATGATGAACTACAAAGGACCTGACACACTCCCTTGTGACTCCCTCCTCCCTTGGACACCGTATTTAACTATTTGTTATGCATATTTCTTCTTTTTTGGTGTAAATATTTATTCTAGAAATTTCGGTATATTGTGTTCGATGCATGGAAGTATGTAAACAGGCTACTCGCGCTGATATATAGTCAACTTATGAACGACAAAGGACATGCTGTCTGCTCTTACTAAAACCGATTTATTATTTTTTACTGCCCTAGTAAGTGAAAAACCACATACTTGTGTGCTTTCCTTTTTTCAAAAGGAACATTAAAAATCTAAATGTATGTTTTTATTTAGTTTTGCATCATGCATTATTATGAAAAAGTTCAATATTTTAATATCGTCGCCGTCCGGTAGTCTGTGGAAAAAATTTGTAGTATGTTTTTAAATTTATGCAAAGCAGTTATCTTTTACTTGACGAAAGTTTAATGAATAAACCAACAAGGCTCATTCCGTCAAAATCTTCGTTTCTCTTAAACCGAATTGCGAAATACCACAAATTCAAAAGTAATTTATTTGTTTTTGCTTTAACGCTTTCATAACAAATTCTCCAAGCAGAATCTAATGAAATTAACTTCAAACGGATTTCTGTGGCTTAAATAGCAGTTTTATTTAATTTTGGACAAGAATAAATATAATTGGCTTAAGATTACGCTAAAAACTTTGCTCTGATTATAGTTATAATCTATAAATATATTTATATTCGTGTGCAAACATATACGCAATATGGACTTATCTCGATGGAATGGAACTTGCGCATCGTGGATAAAATAAAAAAATAAAACACAAATGCCGCTTTCGAAGCTCTGTCTCGCCAGCAACGCAAAGTCATTAAGAAAAAGCCAAAATTAAAATCTTTTTAGTTTTCGTATGATCAGTGTAGGGAAGTGAAGATACTTTTTTTACAAGAAATGAGATATTCCATTATAATCCTCAATGGTGACAACACATCGGATATTTTGATTAACCCTAGAAGCCTAATCTATCTCAGAGATACATAAAACCTTAACATACGCCTCAGAGGTGTGCATATATAAATAACCATTTCTGGACTAAAGTATAATTATTTGCGATTTTTTAAGATCCGTTAGATAAGCATTTATTCTAGTAACAAAACACAGATTCATTTATGAAGACTCTAATCACAGCTATTTATATTACAACAAAATAAAAAATCTGCTTAAATTCGTACAAAAAAGTAACTTCTGATTAATCAACGGTAACATCATTTTTTTTTAACTATCTTATATGTTTTTTACTACTGAATGACTTTTTCTTAGCACAATTATTATATTAAATCAAACTTTCACAGACTAGCGTAAAGCTGAGAGCAGTCTACACAGACTTAAACTGTGCTCGCAACATACTGACTTTTTGTACTTATAACACCCTAATTTTGGCATTCTCTTTTTTGTAAGAGCAAAAGGTGCAGCATTTACGGTTTTTGGGCTCAAGTTCTCCCTTCTGAACTTCATTACTTGATCAGTAGATTTTACGAGAATACGGCTTTTGTTTTCTCGTAAAGATCTTTCGGTGCTTCAAGTCTCATCTCCATCCAAGGCTTGGCCAAATCTGTGTCGAGCTGCTTCATGAACTTTCTTCTATTTAGGTTTTTTTATTGTTCTTGATCATATTCATAGCTGAAGTTCTCTGAGATGATTGACCCTTGGGAGTCGACCAAAAATTCGTTCTAACCGCGATGTATACTTCCGGGGACACGACGTATAAGTCTTGAGCTGTCAAAACCCAAGACTTATACGTTGAAAGTGAGCAGGAGTAGAAGGGTGAGCTGCTGCAGCAATTGTTGAGACAGTTTCTTCAGTGGAAGTAGATCGTAAAGAGTAGATCTAGTCAGTAACATAATCGTTCTCATCTTCACTTAGAACATCATCCACAGCTTCATGATCCTCCTCTTCTGACGCTGAACCTCTCAGAGAACCATAATTTTCTTCGTCTAAGATCGCCAAAACATCAGCACTGTTTAGCCGTTTTGATCGTGACACATTTTATCTAAAACAATGTTAATATAACCATAAAAACACAAAAAACTAACAGTAGCGTAATCACCTAATCTAAGTTAAAAGTTACACAAAGCTTAAACATACGCCTCGCAGGCGATTTCGAGATTACGACTTATTGACATGTAGTACATGTCAATAAGTCGTAATCTCGAAATCGAATCGAAATCGGACTTACCTTAGCGATAAGGGCACTATCAGCAAGGCTCTAGAAGGCCACTGAGTTGGCTAAGCCGCACAAATCGCCAACTTCACCCGTTATAAAGAGATAGATTCTTTAAGGCTTCTAGGGTTAATAATCGAGGATATATGTAGATGACTATGGGCCACAGCATTCACTTACCATCAGGTGGACTGTATGCTTGTTAATTCCATAAGAAAGCTAAGGGATCGACCGTCCCGCAGATCGGTCGGTGAAACGTCATAAGCAATAACCAACTAACTAGTTAAAACCCGAGTACCCAGAAATATGGACGAAACTTCTACTTAATAAGTAGCAGAGCCAAATTGTAGCGTAGCGTGTAGAGCCAATCGTAGCGCATAGCGTTATGGATGCAGAATGAATGGATCCACTCAATACAAGAGGGGGACAGTGCTCGTACAGAACTAACCACAAATTGCTACATAATGCTACTGTGTTTCGAATGGTGAGTGTAATGGAGTTGCTTTTTTTCGGTAGCGAGACATTCCTTCTTAATCCTCAGACATGAGAGTGTGTCTGCATTTTCCTTTTTGAGGCCACAGTATCCACTTACCATTGAGTCAACACGATTTATTTATATTTATATTTATTTTTAAGAAAGGCGCTCATGAACTATGTTAGTATAATGTTAATAAGCAGACAGTACTAACATAGTTCATAAGCTTTATTATTGTTATTAGCATTATTGGTCTTAATCTGAAATAAATTTATACGTATTATTAAAGGAATTTATAAACTTATTTATTTATTTTAATATTTGAATTTAAACAAAATCTTAAACCCTTATGTGAAATGTAGACAAAAAATCCGGCGCTCGGACGACTACGTGCTCGAAGTCCATGAAAGATAATTTCCCGTCTCCATCCACGTCGGCCTCGTCGAGCACACTGGCGACTATCTCATCGCGCTCTTGTTGATGTAGTTCTCCGTTTGTAAGTAAGCGTGTGGCTTCTAGTAGGTCCTCTCGACCTATGTACATATCATCGTCGAGATCATAGATCCGAAAAGCGTACCTGTAAGGAAACACAAATCATTTCATGGCGATATTAATAATAACTATAATTAACTATTATTATTGTGGAAGTATGTTTGTCTTTCACTCAAGCTTAAGCGGCTGAATGAAATCTAATGAAATTAGGTCAAATAAACCGATCATGTCTTGGGCAATTCTATGTTTAGATAGAGGATACCTACTATTTATTACAATTATTATCAATTGTCGGGACGGGATTAGTGCACACAATTGAGGGAGGGCGGGAGGTGCTCTTCAAACTAGGTAAGACACAACATTTTATTTCATGGTCTGTGCCGTCGGCTTGACCTGTGAGATTACATCCTTCAATTTATCCCTTGATATATACGTGTCATAGCTCCCCGTGCCGTCTAGCCGCGCTCTATACTCGCTCCCCGTACCCTTCCAGGGGTGCGCGGGCGGTGAGAGCGTGGTGTTCGTCAGTACGCTTTCAATTGACCCGCGATCAGGGTCTGTCAACTTTGTTCTACGAACAAGATGTAGGTGGGCTAGGAAACAAGAGAGAGACAACAACATCAAGTAAAAGAGATGAATTATATAATGTTGCCACCAAAAATAAAAATTTGGTATCCTTCAAAACAATGAACTTATTAATTGATTTTTAAAGTAAGTTGCATTTAAAAATAGCTATTGTTATTATTTTGATGCCAAAAAATATGTTTTGCTATGAAATATTACGTATTCAATTCACAAAAACAAAAAAGATAAAGCAATAATGTGTGGCAACAGTAATGTCCGCACGCCATATTGATTATGATTATGACGTCACATGAAAAATGTCTGCCGGCGCTTGATCACCATTTTGTCTTGTATTTATGTTTATTTGTAATAAATAAACTAGTTCCATTTAATTTTACATACATTGTTAACGTTGAGTCGAGTTTGCTGCTCCGTGGCTGTGTTTTGGTGAATTTAAGTGTTTTTGTGAGATATAGACTCGGTGTTGAGATAGTGACTCTTGTTTGAATTTGTGTTTATTTTAGCGATTAGTTCGCAGAAAGAAAATACTAGAATATATTTTATATTTATGTTTAAGATTATCTGCTTAAATACACGTTACTTGTGACTTGTGAAAACCTTTTGTCCCAAATGTATATATAATCCAAAAACATTTATTTATAAAAAATTTCATAGTTGCCCATATGAAAATCTGATAAATTATAATTAATATCATGCGAAATAAAAAAGTCATACACTAATGTTTGTTTTATTAGACTGTTTCTTTAAATTTTGCTTTCAGCATTGTATGCACATGTACACTGTGTTTCTCGGTAATGATTTTGTTCAGATGTCAATTGCTGAGCAACAATTAACCATCTTGAAGGAAAATATCGAAAAACGCACTGTAGTTGTGCCTAAAATGCAATGCAACGTATACCTATCTGTAAAATGCACTGTGCTGTGAATTTCCCGCCCTAGCTTCTACTATTTAGTTTTCGTGGGCTGTCCACAGATGGCGCCCATCGGTAAGAAAAAATTTCCTCATAAAATTTGTATGGAGTCGTTATTCTTCCCCTTTAGGGGTATATGTGTTCTGTGCCCGCGATGCACGCGTGTCATTTTGCTGCGCAAATTAACGACGAGTGTTCGTTCGAGGTCATAATACTTAATAACTTTGTGATCGACAATGTTGTGTTTGTTTAGGGATTGACTTTATATCATGGTAAGTTAATCACATATTCGTAAGTGCTTGTAATATTTTGTTTACTTATGTTCATTTTTATTCTAGTTTTTATCTGATTAATATTGTATATGTCCTACACACAGACTATACAATGTTTTTATATGATTTTAGTAATCGTATTATTGTTTGACTCACTCTCCTCGTTCGAGGATTAAGTTATGTCGTATACCAAATTCCTAATCTGCGTGCCACACAGCCCAGATTTGCGATCTGCTTATCCTAATCAAGTGAATCCTACGATTTGATCCAGTAAGCTTGTGGATATAACCTTACAACCCGTAACTATTTAAGGCTCAAATATGTGGATCGTACGGGCCGAAACTACGAACCGTACGGGTCAAAATTACGAGCCGTACGGGTCAATCTGGTGGGTCGTACGGGTCAATCTGGTGGGCCGTACGGATCAATCTGGTGGGCCGTACGGGCCGATTTCACGAGCCGTACGGGCCGATTTCACGAGCCGTATGGGTCAAACTCACAAGCCACACGGATCAATTCTGTGAGCCATGTGGGCCAAACTTGCGAGCCGTAAGGGTCATACTTTTGAGCCGTACGAATCAATATTATAAACGAACTATACGTATCAATACTTAAAGTATCGTTGTTTACTTGTTTTAGGCGGCATCCTCTGCAGAGATGCGCACGCTCGAGTCTCCACTCGGCTGGGAAGCAAATGACCCCGAGGATAATATTGTCTTGAAGAGGATAATAAAACTAATTGATGGTCATTTACTATTGGGTTGGAAAGAATGGAAAATTAGAATTCTTGATAAGGAAGACTTATTGGGAAACGAATTTGATCCGCAAATTCTTAACAAAATTAGATTTGCCATTCCCACTGTTGGACTCGCGAGAGCTTTTTCTCCTGAGTGCACATCGCTAAAGGAGAAAACTTATAGAGATATAAAATTAAAACTTTTGAAATGGCCACTGTGTGTGGACCTTATTATACATCCAATGTCTCTGGCTGCAAGAGTACGAGGTTTTGTCAGTCCGGAATGAACTGATAATAGCCGCCATCTCTGACATTAGACCACTCCTCAAAAGCGGAGAGGAGACAAATAGGGAACTGGCAGCGCAATCTGAACAATCTGAGGATGAAATATCAGTTCCTTCTAGTAGGTCCAAAAAGCCAAGTCGACTGGACAAATTGGAGCAAGGCCAGCGTAAATTGGAAAATATGCTGGAACAATTTATTAAGAGTTTTCAACCAGAAGATCACTCGTATTTGGGCTCGGAGAAGGTTTCAACTTCCCCAGAGCCATCAGAAGATGAGGAAAATGCCCCTCAGCTTTCAGTGTTGTCACCAAAGTCTTGGAAACCTCCAACATCTTTAGTAAATGAAGACTTCGACTGGACCCCTACCACAAGACAACAATCCTCTGATACCAACCCCGAGCCAGCACATTGCCACACAGAGTACTGAGTGTCAACGTTTAGGCGATATATCATTTAGTCAGATTCGATATGCTGAGGTTCAGAAGAAATTGTCCCGGTCTTCGGTCCTTTAAAGGTCAACCCTATCCTCACGACCTACGGACCCCCTTCCAATCAAGATCAATTGGTTCGAATGGACTACACTCTGGGCACAATTTCCCATGGTCTTCTGCTTCAACGGGAGGCACTAACACGCTGAAAGATCTAGCTATCAAACACCCAGCTATGAAACAAGACTTGAAAAATATCTTATCGACGGATACACCTTTCAAATCTTTTTCGGATGATCTGCTTCAATACTTGTGCGGGAGAAGAGCAGAGATTATCGAACAAAGAAGGAATGGGTTCCTTCCAAAAGAAGAATATCAAGCAGCCCTTCTTGGTGCCATTCCCTCGTCAACCACCCATCTTTTCTGCGAAACACGACTAGGAGAACTACTGAAACAGCCACCTCACCAAACTTTTTTTTTTCGCATCCCCTATAGAAAACCCTTGCAACCTAAAAACTACAATGCCACACCACCCGCACGTCAAACTAGACCAACATATAAAGTCTCGAAAACATCGAAATCATTCAATCGACCGCGAAAATCAAATACCAGTAAAACGTACGAAACCTTCAGCCGTCCGTTCGGCACCAGAAACAAAGATCAAAGCCAACCCTCTCCCCGCGGCAAGTCTTCTTAGAATCATATCTCAAAAAGAAATAGGAATGAATGACGTTTTCAGCGGGGGGCGACTCTTGCAATTTGTAAAGGTCTGGAAGAGAGAGGGCGCGCCATAAAGCATCTTACAAATAATAAAAGGATACACTATCCCCTTTGTCAAAAAGCCCCCGCTAATGCCTTTTCACCCGAAGATACAAAGTTCGAAACAAAAAATTTAGATTCAGAGATCCGGACCCTAATACAGCAGAAGGTAATAGAAAATTCCTCGATTCAGACAGGTTTCTTGTCAACTATGTTTCCAGTTCCAAAACACAACGGCAAAGTACGACCGATAATCAATTTGGAAGGCCTAAACCTTCTAAAACCTAAAGATACCTTACCCCGAAGAAATTCCGGTTGTTAAACCATTTCAAAGTACCTCATTTCTTACAAAAAGGAGATTTTCTCATGAAATAGACATTTCTCAGACATACTTTCACATCCCAATAACCAATCGTCATCGAAGATTCCTGTCAATAGTTCACCAAAACAAGGTTCTACAATTTACATGCCTACCGTTCGGTCTATCAACGGCACCTCTAACCTTCGCAAGAGTGTCAAATTGGATAGCATCACCCTTAAGACAGATGAACCTAAGAGTTATTGTGTACCTCGACGACTTCTTGCTTGCGAACCAAGATTCAGTGAAAGTGCAAAACGACGCCAAAATGACAGTACAGTTTCTTGTCAAACTAGGTTGGATAATTAATGTGTAGAAATCTCTACAGAGCCCATCCCAGCGAATCGAGTAACTAGGAATAGAATGGGACACAATCCGCAACACAAAAGCGCTCCCGAAAAAGAAAATATCTTCCCTAAGAAAAGATTTCAACAAGATTCTAACAAGTCAAAGATGGAGTTGGCAGTCCGCAAAAAGCCTGCTAGGAAAACTAAACTTTGCTTCCTTTGTAATACCCTTGGGAAGACTTCACTCCAGGGAGATACAAAAAGCAGCCAACATTTTGCCAGAAGGGTTAGCCCGGAAGAAGTTTCCCACTCCAAGAAAAGCATTCCAACAATGCCAGTGGTGGACTCAAAATCTGGAAGAGAGACACTCTTTTCAGGTCCTCCGAAACCATTTTCATTACATCAGATGCCTCAGACAAAGGATGGGGAGCGCAGATAAACGAGAAGCACATCAGCGGTATCTGGGACATTTGCCAATCTCGGTGGCATACCAACAGGAAAGAAGTATTTGCAGTAATTCTCGCAATTCGTTCCGAGAAAGATTCAATAAAAAAACAAAAGAGTTGTCATACAGTCAGACAATCGAACCGTAATAGCATACATAAAGAATCAGGGTGGAACAAGATCGCCACAGCTGACAGAACTGGTCTCTTAGGTGCTGATAATGGCCAAGAGGTTACATGCGGAAATCTGTCCCCAATATATACCGGGGATATACAACGACGTGGCCGACAGCTTGTCTCGGCAGATTCGTCTATCAGACTGGCATCTATCAACATAAATTTGCAGTCGCATTTTTCAGAAGTGGGGTATCCCCGACGTGGACCCGTTTGCATCGAGCAATTCAAAAGTAGTGCCAGTTTATGTATCTCGGGATGCAAAGGACAAAGAAGCTTTATTCATAGATGCTTTCAGCAAGAGATGGGTGTTCAAGTTAGCATGGATTTTTCCACCACCGTCCCTAATTCCTCGAGTGCTAGCCCATCTGAATCAAGCCAAAGGTACATACATTCTGATTGTTCCACGCTGGGAAAGGGTATTTTGGAGGTTGGATCTACGATCACGTGCGATAGATCACCCATTTCAAATCCGAAACCTCCACCATCACCTGAAAGATCTAACACCTCAAACAAATTTAACGAAAGTCCGAAACCTGTGTTTGGAGGCTTGGGAGGTACGGGGTGGTCGATTTTAACAAAGAACTGGTCAGAAGAAGACTGTCACCTAATACAAAAAGCATGGCGTGATTCATCGCTTAAGACAAACCGAGCACCATGGAAAACATGGGTAGAAAGATGTCAACTTCGTGGTCTCAACCCCAACAAGCCGGACGCAGCCTCAGTAGCACAACATTTAAGTTTTCTATACAGAGTAAAGAAGTTTTCACCTATCACTATAAAACTACATAAATCTGTCATTGCTACCTTTGCTGACCCAGTCAATAGAGATTCTATTACAGACAGCTCGGTAATTAAACAAATTAGTACCCGGTTGACCGAGCTTTGCTCGGTATTTTTCGCTCGATTTTTTTAATTCGTGTGTTTTGGAAATTATATTTAGATACAAATTACATACTGATGAATTACAAATAATATTTTTTGATCTTAGCGACATAACAGAAAAAACTGAACTGGTTATTTGAAAAAAAAATCATGAGTGCAATTATTTTTATTTAAATTTTCGTGTTTTTAAAAAATACTAAAAAAAGGGCTCGAAAAAAATATATTTTCTCAAAAAAGAAAGAAACTTGAAAAAAAAAAATAAAAAAGTCGGTCGGTCGGTCTGGGCTCGAACCGGGGTTTTACGATTTTGTGACCGCCCATTATTCCAATAAGCTATTTATAATCATTACCAAACTGTCAAAATTTACCTTCTTATTCTAACTATATTGTAGCAGTTTTTAATTGCCTAAAAACACGGACAAAAAGACATTTTCTAAAAATAAATCTTAGCTAGATCGATTTATTATCCCCGAAACTCCCTGGACACTAAATTTTATGAAAATCGTTGGAGCCGTTTCCGAGATCCCGATTATATATATATATACATATATACAAGAATTGCTCGTTTAATAGTATAGGATTAAGGCCATTAAATTATCAAAGCCACCTACACTTAACAAGCAAATTTGGGATGTTAAGCTTCTGATTAAATGGCTAGAGAACATTCAAATACAGGATAATAGTATTTTTCAAGTATCGCGACATCTGGCTCTATTATTATTGCTGGCTACTGGGAGAAGGATCCATGAGCTCACTTTACTTAATATTGATGAAAATAACATGGTAATAGATGAGTCTTCTGTTACATTTTGGCCGGAGTTTGGGTCAAAAACCGATAACCGTTCACACAGACAATCCGCTTGGAAGCTTTTAAAACTCCCAAACGAGAAACTTGATCCAGTCCGATGGGTAAAGGTTCATCTTGCCGCTTCAGATTCGAGAAGAAACGCGGGCGAAAAAAAGATAAATTATTCGTTTATTACATCTAGAGGTCGTGTAGCAGCTGCATCTAAAGCAGTTGTAGCTGGATGGATAAAAACTGCTTTTTCAGAATTACGCATTAATTTTTCACCGGGTAGCATTAGATCCGCTGTTGCTTCTTCTAGAAAGAAGAATGACGTCCCAATAGATATAATACTAAGAAATGGTAACTGGAAAAGCGAAAGAAATGTAGTGAGATATTATTTTAAAGATATAATCAGTATTCCTTCCAATGATTCAAATGACTTAAGTTTTATCAATACTAGCTTTACTACTGTATGATAAATTTTGTTTAATTAAAATTACTTACTTGTCGGATTGATTGTTTGGTTGATTTTTATATTTTGCTTTAATTTTTTTTTCTCTGTTTGTTTTAAAATACAAGTATTTACAAATATTTTATCCTCTTATTCACATTTGAAACATAACACTAAATAAATATCTTTCACAGTACGCTATCCCCGTGTCGTCAGAATCCAAAGATTTCTCACAGGTCAAGCCAACGGCACAGACCATGAATTAGCAAACATTTTTCCCCCGAAGGGATAAAAACGATATATTTCATGTCTTGCCTTGGCTTGACCAGGTAAGCCCTTGACGACTCTAATATCAAGGTACTGACGAACACCACGCTCTCACCGCCCGCGCACCCCTGGAAGGGTACGGGGAGCGAGTATAGAGCGCGGCTAGACGGCACGGGGAGCTACGACACGTATATATCAAGGGATAAATTGAAGGATGTAATCTCACAGGTCAAGCCTAGGCAAGACATGAAATATACCGTTTTTATCCCTTCGGGGGAAAACGTTTGCTATTTTATTGAGCAGATATGTGCGAATTAATTCTTAACAACTTTAATATAATGGATTTCCGCAAAGAAAGGCCTATTAATTAATTTATTATCATATTATAAAAATAAAGTTAAGTAAAGTTACAGCCTATATACGTCCCAATGCCGGGCACAGGCCTCATAGAGTAATTCATTCTATGCCTCTCCTCATTTCTGAGAGTATTTTAGGGCAAGTAAGTGTCCGCCGCGCTGCCCCAATGCGTGTTGGCGACTTCACGTCTTCGAAATATTTTTTTTCATAATTTCAGATCATATCATAAATAGTGCCCTAATTATTCACTTGGTCCATAACAGATATAACACAGGCTTAGCAACGAGTTGGGTCGCTGAGGGCAGTGAGTTCGAATTCCTCGTGAAATGAATATTTGTATGGCCTACAAATAATTGTTCCGGGGTTGGATGTTTGTCCTTGTACGATTTATGCTTGCAACTGCCTCCACAATATCGGAGAATATCCTAGTTTGGGGTAACATTTCTTTAAAGAAAAAAATTTAATAATCGGAGATAACTTTATATGCCAAGTCAGAAACTCTGGGGGTAACTACTTTACCAGTAAAATAAGTTCTTACTATGATTTAAACTCATGGTTATTCACTCAGTTGTCGGATCCTACTTCGTTCACAAAACCTCGCGACTTTATTAAAGTACTTTTGAGCAATATTTAAAAAAATCTTTGAAAATAGCAGATATTCATAAAATACATTTACAAAAAATCTCTATTACTTAATAAATTCAAAAGATTTACTTCCTCACCAGGCTTTTATATCCCTCGGCGCCGCTTCGCTGAATACCGACATCATGTCTAGGAAGTCCTCGAATGTTAGGTTTCCGGAACCATCGTGCGAGAATACTTGACAGATACGACGTTTAAACGGATTCTCCTGGAAAGCAATTTTGAAACTTATATATTTAAGAACAAAATTTTACTTAAAAATTGCAGCTATATGTAGCGCTAAAGAAAAAATTGAATCAAAATTTGAAACAAAATAATTTATTTTGTGGATCATAGGCAAAACATAGATGTCAGCTTTAGCACAATTTTTTTTCACAATAACATGTTATCTCTACAGAATTTGAAATAAATGATAAAATAGAATAGCCTCAATCACATATTTTTTCATTGCATTGAATCGTTATCGAAATGTCAAGAGTGAGTCAAGTTAATATGTGAACATAGAAAATTGACGTACCTTTTTAGGTATTTATAGTAAAGTAAGGGAATAAAATTTATATCATTTGAAAGTATTGTGCCTTTGAGGACTTAGGGTGCTTTCATAAAGAAGTCGGTAACCGATAAATACATACAAGACAGTAGGTACCTTGGTATTTTTTTATATTTACGATCTCCTGCCAAAGAAGGAGGTAAATTATTCCAAATTTTGGAGGCAGCATATTTAAAATACCTATATAGAGATAAATCTACCTATAATAGGTAGATATATTTCTATATAGGTATAGGATGTTTTAAAAATAATTGTTGTGGCTATTCGTGTTATTGTAAACGTAGGTAGTTGTGCTAAAGGATAAATTAGTGCTCGTCTCGCAAACGAATGTGAATTATTGCAAACACAACATGGCGTCAGAAGAGAGATCATAAATTTACAGCCTACTACGTCCCACTCGTGGGCATAGGCAACCTCTCATTTCTGAGAAGGTTTTAGGACTACAAAAAGTTCGTCGTAATAACACAGTCGCACTGTTGGTGGACTTTACGTGTCTTTGAAATATATATTTCTAATTTGTCAGACATAAAGGTTTCCGCATGATGTTTTACTTCACCGTAGAGCACGTGGTAAATCTGCTCTTAAAATTGTAATTAACAATTTCATTGGTGCCGACGTGGCTCGAACCCTTGATCTACAAAAGCTGGGTGGTTTTTTGTTAGTTTAAACACCCTAATCTCTACAACTACTTATACCGATTTGATAAAATCTTTTGTATATGATATTCAAATTCACGAGGAATAGTATAGCCTAGCTGCACCTCTCAACTAGCCTTAAATATTTATTTTTGTTAAGCAAATCAGAAGAAAAAGCTCTACCGAACTGCTTTATCCGCGTGCGCAGCCGAAATAGTTAGTGATACGTACATAAATATGTTCTACAAAAATATAGATTTTTCATTCATTTATAAAAAAGTTCGAGATATCTTAAGCGTATTTCTTAAACATAAGCCACAATAAGTTATTTTGTGAAGAAAAAAATATCAAAATTAACAAGTTATTTATGAGCGTTACTATTAGGCATGGCGTATTCATCCTTACGAACGAAAGTTACTTCATCATCAAGAAAATTTTATGAAGGTCAACTTTGCTCTTTATAGCATGTTATTTGGACGCATAGTTTAAGAGATAATAAATAATTAAAATAATTCAACACTCGGCTCAGCGCGTGACTAACGTCTAGCCGTCCGATGAGGACTGAAAGAAACCGATAGATGGTTTTGTTTAAAACAAAAAAATAGTTTTTTCATAGGTACACACGTTTACATAATTCTGATCGAATTAGCGCACGACTTGGCGGACGGAAGGATGGTATTGTACGATCAAAAGTGCGCATGGCATGGTTAACAGGTTAATATAAATAACTTTTATATAAAATTATCATAACCAAAAAAACTTGTCTCACACTTAATTGCTCCCATATGAAGTCATATCAGAAATATGTGTATAGCGAGGTGTCTTTCCAAATAAGTTAAAAATTATATCTATTGAGCCTTTACATAAAAAAATGACAAACACTATAGAACTAATTATAGATCTGTAGTTCTTATTCCTATTTTTTCCAAAATTTTTGGATAACACGTTTGTAAAAATCTTTATAATTACTTCAAACTAACAATATACTTATAGACCAACAAAAGGGATTTCGTAAATATAAAAATATAAACAGAGCTATTTATGAATTCCGGAATTACATGTATGTATCTAAAAATGGAAAACAAGAAACCAGTTTATGCACTATTCCTTGATATGACCAAGGCTTTTGACTTTGTTGAACACAATATTTGTATTTGGAAAATGGAGACATATTATTATACATATTATATTTAACAGTGGTAGCGCCATGCGGCAGCTTTGCTGTTGCACGTATGGGCCGGCTCAAACCGGGGTGGTACCACGACCTCACAGAATACCGGCGTGAAGTGGAAGCTCTGCTTCCGCGTTTCGTCTGGTGAGTGCAGGTGGCCGGAGGCCCAAATCCCCCCCCCCCCCCATCAACATGGTAGCGGAATTAAATAAAGATAGACTACCCCAGGAGGGTACCAGCACCCCTGGAGAATCCCTCGCTGAGCATCCACGACCATGTTTCTCCACTTCTGAGCGTGGGTGCTCAGGCTGCCACGCGTATTCTGGGGGGGGCGAAATTCCGCTCAAGACTACAACTGCTCGGGGCAAACGGAGCAACAAGACCAAGGCGACCCCTGCCACGCTGTCCGTGAATTTCTGCAATATCAGGGGACTTCACTCTAACCTAAACGCCGTCCACTACCATCTCGAGACGGCGAGGCCGGCTCTGCTCTTTCTGACCGAGACGCAGGTGTCCTCTCCGGCTGATGTCTCGTATCTCTCCTACCCGGGGTACAAACTGGAACACTCCTTTGTGCCTCGGGCTGGAGTTTGCGTTTACGTCAGAGAGAATATCTGTTCTCGACGCCTCGGCAGACTTGAAGGTTCGGACCTGTCCATCCTTTGGCTACGCGTAGACAGCGACGACCATCCGACGACCAGACCTCTATAGGTCCCATAGCGGTAATGCCGAAACAGACCGACTCTTCGACCACGTCCAAATGGCTGCAGATTCGTTGCTACAGCAGATCCCCTCCGCGGAGATCGTGATCCTCGGCGACTTTAACGCTCATCACGCCGAATGGCTTGGTTCACGTTTAACCGATCATGCGGGGAGATCTGTTCATGATTTTGCCTTGGCATATGGTCTGACACAACTGGTTACTTCGCCTACGCGGATTCCAGATGTGGAGGATCATGCACCTTTCCTGTTGGACCTTCTGCTGACCTCTCACCCGGACGGATATCAGATTTCCGTCGACGCCCCTTTAGGCTCCTCGGACCATTGTCTGGTCCGGAGTGTTGTGCCACTCACGCTGAAATCGCGGTTGCATTCTGCAGGCTGCCGCCGTGTTTGGCACTATAGGTCAGCCGATTGGGATGGGATGCGGTCTTTCTTTGCATCCTACCCTTGGGGGCGGGTTTGCTTCTCGCCGGATGATCCCAACGTTGTTGCGGATTCTGTTACTGATGTGGTACTTCAGGGTATGGAACTTTTTATTCCTTCCTCTGTGGTGCCCATTGGAGGCAAATCTCAGCCATGGTTTGGTCGCTCCTGTAAAATAGCATCATGCTATAAGCAGGAGTGCTATCAAGCCTGGGTTGATGCATCAGCGTCCCGGGATGTAAACACCAGCGCTCTAAAAAAGAAGTATAATTCCGCCTCTAGGTCCTTCAAAAGAGTCATTGCCAAGGCAAAGTCAGAGCACATTGGCAGAATTGGCGAGAAACTAGTTCGCCTTCCTTCTGGAACCCGTGCATTCTGGTCTCTCGCCAAGGCTGTCCAGGGGAATTTCTGTCAGCCATCTCTTCCATCTCTGCACAGGGAGGACGACTCACTGGCCCATACTGCAAAGGAGAAAGCCGATCTTCTAGGCTCCTTCTTTGCGTCTAACTCGACTCTCGATGACGGGGGGAGTACGCCGCCGACCATCCCGCGGTGTGAGTGCTCCATGCCGGAAATGCAGTTCACACAGCGCTCGGTTCGCAAAGCACTCCTCTCCCTGGATATCCACAAGTCGAGTGGGCCTGACGGAATCCTTCCAATTGTGCTGAGGACGTGTGCTCCAGAGTTGGCACCGGTTTAAACGCGTCTTTTTCGGTACTCCTACTCCCTAGGCGTAGTCCCAAAATCATGAAAGACGGCCTTCGTCCACCCGATCCCTACAAAAGGCGACCGCTCAGACCCGTCCAACTACCGGCCAATCACCATCACCTCCTTGTTCTCCAAAACAATGGAGTCCATTGTAAACTGCCAGCTCATGAGGTACCTAGAAGATCACCAGCTGATTAGTGACCGCCAATACGGTTTTCGCCGTGGTCGGTCAGCTGGTGATCTTCTGGTCTACCTCACTCACAGATGGGCGGAGGCAGTAGAGTTCAAGGGGGAGGCATTGGCCGTTAGTTTGGACATTGCGAAGGCCTTCGATCGGGTTTGGCACAAAGCGCTTCTTTCGAAGCTCCCTTCCTATGGGCTTCCCGAGAAATTGTGCGATTGGATCACAGATCGGAGCATCAAGGTCGTTGTAGACGGTGCAAGCTCCGATTGCAAGCCTATTAATGCTGGTGTTCCACAGGGCTGCGTGCTATCGCCAACGCTGTTTCTTCTGCATATCAATGATATGTTGCATACCCGTGACATTCATTGCTATGCAGATGACAGCACTGGTGATGCTCTTTACACCGGCCGAGCCAATATTTCTCGGGAAAACGTCTCCGAGTGCCGGGACAAACTTGTGTCTGAAGTCGAGCCTTTGCTGAACAGAGTCTCGGATTGGGGACGACTAAATCTAGTCCAGTTTAACCCCCAGAAGACACAAGTTTGCGCGTTAACCGCTAAAAAGAACCCCTTTGTCGTATCCCCTCAGTTTCAAGGCACTCCCCTTGTTGCCTCAGCCAGTATCGGAATCCTCGGCGTCGACATATCGAGTGGCGTGCAGTTTCGTGGTCACTTGGAAGGGAAGGCCAAATTGGCCTCTAAAAAGCTTGGCGTGCTCAGCAGAGCGGGACAGTATTTCATGCCGGCACACCGCCTGCAACTTTACAAGGCGCAGGTTCGGCCGCACATGGAATACTGTTCCCATCTCTGGGCTGGGGCTCCCCAGTACCAGCTCCTTCCACTTGACTGCATCCAGCGCAGATCGGCTCGAATCGTCGATGACCGAGTGCTTTCCGAACGGCTCGATTCACTGGCGTTGCGAAGAGATGTTGCATCTCTTTGCGTATTTTATCGCATCTATCACGGGGAGTGCTCTGAGGAATTGTTCGGATTAATCCCAGCCGCCAAATTTCGTGAACGCACGACACGGCAAACGTCCCGATACCATCCACACCATCTGGATGCTTGGCGGTCCACCACTGTACGTTTCACAAGGAGTTTTCTTCCACGTACAACCTCTCTGTGGAATAGTTTACCACCGGCGATTTTTCCGGACCGATACGATCTGGGGACCTTCAAGAAAAGAGCTTACTCCTTTCTAAAGGGCCGGCAACGCACCCGCAATTCTCCTGGTGTTGCGGTTGATCATGGGCGGCGGTAGTCACTTAACATCAGGTGAGCCGCATGCTCGTTTGCCCCCTCTTCTATAAAAAAAAAATATGGTATAAGAGGAAACACAGTAAAACTAACGAGTTCGACACCACGAAGACCTTTTTATCAATTTTTCTAGGGAGTGGCGAAATGAACGTCTAATGGACGACACACACAGTCAGTTCAACTGATCATTCCAACTGATCAGTTCAAACTAGGACTGTTGATATTTTCTAAAGTATCGGATTATAGATATATCGATAAATCTTAATATATATAAATTACGTGTCACGTTGTTTGTCCGCGATGGACTCCTAAACTACTTAACCGATTTTTGTCAAATTTGCACACTGTGTGTAGTTTGGTCCAACTTGAGAGATAGGATACTTTATTTTGCCCCATGCCATGTGACCCACAATGTTTTTTATTGCGAATTTAAGGATTTTTAATAGGACGTGACAAAGGGTCATCGAAAAGGGCAGAACAACGTCTGCCTGGCAAGCTAGTAAACTTATATATAAAACTCCGATAATGATATATTTATAATTATCGATATGCCGAAAATCCGATATTGCCTGAGGACATACGACGCCACCAAGAATTAGATTGTTTTATTAGTAATCTACTAAAATGTATAACGGAAAATGCAAAATGAATTTAGTTCAACAATTTCTTCAATTAAAGTTAAATTAATGACATTCTGTAAATATTAATTTTAATCTTATTAATTATTTAATCACACTTTTTCATTACTAGAATAGAGGTCGTTCCATGTGGTAATGAAATAATACTTTATATTGTATACCAAATTGTGGATCGCAGCGCGACTGAATCTTTTCCTAGTAAACAACTTATAACGTGTCGATCACAATAAATGTGATTTGGTTTGATTTGATCATCAATCAACGCTTTCATATCTTACCGATTTATATTAAATTAGCCGTGTTTAGGCCGTCTGGTGGTTTTTACGGACCACATTGAGAGTCTATCAATTTTTTTTTACTTTACCCATAGAATGAAGTAGACGTCGCTATTACAAAGCAATTTTAGTCGAAAGAAAATTTTACTTTGATTTAATATACTGAAATTTAGGCTCTATATGTCAGAAAATAAAGATTGTAACATAATTAAACTTTTATCTCATATTTTATGCCGCACTTGTGGCTTATTAGTGGCACTTGTGGCAGTAAGCTTATTACTTGCTGAAATATTTTTGTTTTACATTTCATTTAATTTGAAGCTTTCATTTCTATCGCGTGTGAACTACACACACGTTTTCTATTTAAACCTTAAATGTTCATGAGGTTAGTTCGGACGTTTGGTTTGAAATATTAACTCTTGAGAATGGTATCAAAAACTTTAAATTGGACACGGGGACGGATATAAATGTTTTATAATAGTGTACATAGTCGCAAGTTCAAAAGGTTTCGTAGAAATTGGGGCTTCACTCACATCACCAAACTGCTACTGGAACATGCTAATGGAAAAAGTAAACGCGCGGTGTGAACAGTTAAATCTTTGTTCATTAAAGCTTTTGTACGTGGTAGAGCCACGCTGCGGCTATATTACGGTTGTAGCACGACTGGGTTGACTCGACCGGGGAAGGACCACGCTCTCACGGAAACCAGTGTCAAATAGCAGCTTAATACTGCTGTGTTTCGTATGGTGAGTGTAGAGATACGGAGACCCTTTCTTACTGGAAACGAGGCATTCCATCTTAGTCCTCACAGGTGACAACGCCACTGACTTTTGAAATTTAATCAAGGATAAATGGAGATGTCTATGGGCTACAGCATCTGCTTACCATCAGGTGGACTTTGTGCTCATTTTTCACCCTTATTCTATTAAAAAAGGGGAATAGTGACGTTGAACTTGTTAATTGAATTACTAAAATAATCCAAGACATCGTTTGGACACACCCGGGTAATTATTAATGGGTCAGATTACGTTGTGAATAACCAGTTTATGCAGATTTACTAAAACTACAAGTTGTAGACCCGGTATCGGTGACAAAGTTATATTGTTACGCGCTCCAGTCGACGATATACTAGCGCCATCTAGTGTCAGGAACGAGAGCGAGTAGAGCGTTGCAGAAAATGACATCAAAGATCTTTCAACCGACAGCGCCATCCGAAGAACTAAGTTTCTAGAAAATCTATACTCGCAAACTCGTCCCTTTGCGCGCATTTACTTGAATATTCGGGACGCTTCTTTGCTAATTTAAATAAATAGGCGCTGCAAGATGCGATCGAGGCAGAGTTGAACTCGGCGACACAAGCGAAGCTTCGGAGCGGAATTAAGTGAATTAGTGTGTTTAATTATTAGTATTTTTAACTTTAATTTGTATAAAGTAAATTAAAGTGTTAATTTAGGTAATTTTATCGGCAATTTTTATTGTCACGAACCTCAAGCTCGTAACAATTGGTGTCAGAAGTGGGATAAAATAATGCCGATTTTACCTAAGGAGGAAACGGAGGGTGTACGTACCCGAAGTCAACGCCAGCAGGAGACGGATCAACGAAGATTTGGTGGTGCAACGCCGCAGACGTCGGAGGGCCAGCCACCGGCTGCAGGCCCGTCGGTAGCTCCTACATCTGCCGCACCTGACTTAGGTGCTCTGATGGTGATGCTGCAGGAGCAGGCTCGCCGACAGGAGAAACAGGTCCGTCAGTTGAAAGAGCAGCTGCAGAGTGGACAAGAGGAACAGGCCCGTCAGCAGGCGGAACAGGCTCGTCGGTCGGAAGAGCAGATACTCCTCATGAAGGACCTTCACGCTACCTTTGGGAAAGAGATAAGGCAGGTGAAGGATAGGGTTGCTCAACACGACAACCGCCTGTCGGAAGCTGAAACCCGAATAGAAGAACATGAAACCCGAATCAACCATGTGAACAATCGGGTTGACAACGTGATGGCTGATGTGAAGAAAACGCTAAACGACCTCAAACTTTGGGATGGAACTATAGCTCCCGTAGTAGCTGCAGCACCTTCGCTACGTCGATTCAAAGTGCCGCCGTTCGACGGGACCTCTTCCTGGTCGGCCTACAAAATCCAGTTCGAGGCCGTCATGGAGGCGAACGGCTGAAATAAAAGCCAAGCCATGACTGCACTCACCCTAGGCCTGCGCGACCAAGCCTTAACTGTGTTGGAAGCTCTCGGTAAGAAAGTGACCTATGAGCAGCTTCTTGAGGCCTTGGAGGCGAGATATGGTGACGCTCACCTGGAACACGTCTTTCGCGCGCAGCTTAAAGATCGCGTGCAACGCAGCAACGAAAACCTGCAGCAGTGGGCCCTTGAGGTGGAGAAGAGGGTTCGAAAAGCATACCAGTCTGTACCTGTGCTCATTGGAGGGAACCTGGTGCAAACATTCATCGACGGCATCCGCGACCTGGAAGTCAGAGCTGCTGTGAGGCTCGGGCACCACGAGACGCTTAAGGACGCCTTGGCCCATGCACTGGAGGTAGAAGCCGTGCGGCAGGATCATCGTTCCCATCGCGTCAGGGAGGTTGCAGCAGCTACAGTTCGCGACCGCAACAAAGGATACAGCCATAGGTGCTATGGCTGTGGGGTAAGGGGCCATCTTTCGGTCCAGATGCCCTAAGCACACCCTAGGAAGGGAAGGTGAACGGTCTCAGAAAGGAAGTGCGGCTAACAGCACCGCCCAGCAGCAGCAGGAATGCGACTTTCCTATCAGATACTGCAGCGGGAAATCTCACGGCAACGCAGATGCATTGTCAAGAAGACCTTTTCCTGAAGATTGCAACCATTGTGGTAGGCAAGAGAGTAAGGAAGTGGTATCCGTGAGGATGCTCAGGACAGACTACCTCAGCAACGGGTGGAGGGACAGCCTACGACATGCACAGCAGGAAGATCCGGACATCAAGCCGATTCTGGGATGGATGAAGGCCCGTGCTACCAAGCCTAACTGGAGGGACGTCTCAGCGATGAGTTCAACCACGAAAAGCTACTGGGCCCAATGGGACAGCTTGCTGCTTCAGGATGGAGTCCTGTGCCGTAAATGGGACAATGATCGAGGAGACAGCTGTCGTTTACAAATGGTTGTCCCTAAAGCTAAAGTGCCGAATGTTCTACAGCTGTGCCATAATGGTCGTTCAAGAGTCCATCTGGGAGGTAAACGAACTCTACTGAAGATCCGAGAACAGTTTTACTGGCTCCATTATCGTGACGATGTCGAGGATTGGTGTCGTACATGTACAAGTTGTGCGGCTGTGAGGGGACCTCAGGCACGGAGTAGAGGAGCGTCGAAATTGTACAATGTTGGTGCACCACGGGATAGGACATCCCTTGACATTGCGGAGCCGTTACAGAAAAGCGTAAGAGGGACTCCTAAGATCGTCCATGTGGATCGCTTGGCGCGTTATCATGGGACCGATAATGCTCGGGACGAGCATGTCTTAGGAGGGGGCAGTGTTACGCGCTCCAGTCGACGATATACTAGCGCCATCTAGTGTCAGGAACGAGAGCGAGTAGAGCGTTGCAGAAAATGACATCACAGATCTCTCAACCGACAGCGCCATCCGAAGAACTAAGTTTCTAGAAAATCTATACTAGCAAACTCGTCCCTTTGCGCGCATTTACTTGAATATTCGGGACGCTTCTTTGCTAATTTAAATAAATAGGCGCTGCAAGATGCGATCGAGGCAGAGTTGAACTCGGCGACACAAGCGAAGCTTCGCAGCGGAATTAAGTGAATTAGTGTGTTTAATTATTAGTGTTTTTAACTTTAATTTGTATAAAGTAAATTAAAGTGTTAATTTAGGTAATTCTATCGGCAATTTTTATTGTTACGAACCTCAAGCTCGTAACAATATGTATAGATGGTAAGAAAAGAACCCGCGCTACTGTAATAGCTATGAAGACTACTCCAATTCAATAGACGTCATTTAATTAAGACTTACATAAGTCAGGATTCTTGAAATATTATAAAAGATACGCACGTCACTGTAAACGAAGGGGGTGGTTAAATATGTGGGAGAAATATGCAAAAAAAATCACAACAAGGTCTTGATACGGCGTGGTAACTAGAATTTTAGTTTCAACGAAAATAAAAGGTTAGAAATATATCTAAAGATAAACGTAATGAGACATCCACATCATGGGCACACTCTCTCACACGTAATTGGGCCCGACCACTCAAAATAAAAAAATTATCAATTTTGTTATTACCTTTTTCATTTTAAAAGCTTAAATATTTTTATTGATAAGTTAGTATCATAAGAATTTTTTTGTAATATAATTGGCATGGATTACATTATGTCTTATAGATATTTGTTTTATTGTAAACATGAGTCAGTGGCGAAACCTCCATTGAAGGCGAGAAGCCGTGCTTTCCTTATCAAACTGAATCAATCAATAATATCAACTAATAAATTAACTTGTAAGATGTTTCAAACTATTTCAAATTTCCCGCGCGCTCTTCTGTCCGACACAGGTCATGACCTCGTATTGCCTTAGCGATACTGCTGCTGTCATAAAAAATGAGTTTTAATTGAGTGATTAGTCGTCTCTCTCGCTCGCGTGGGATTTATACGAGGCTTTCGAGATGACGATCGCTCCCTTTTTAACCTGTGGCAAAATTTTCTATAGTGAAATATAACTAGGATTATATATATAGCAATTAGTATATAAAGAAAAAGCCAAGCTTTAGGAATGAAGATGCCGAGAGCGGAGGTGGGCGTGCGATACGTTTGTAAGTTCACTTCACATTTCAATGTTTATTTACTCTGTGTGTTTAGCTTAAGCGGTTTAATATTGCGAGTTGCAAATTTATGCTTTTCTAAAGATTTTTAGTGAAAATTGAGAATAATAGTATTTCTTGTGATGAATTGAAGTGTGTAAAAGTGCTAATCGGAGAGGAAAAGGTAAAATCTTTAAACTTTGTTGAGAAAAGAAACAAGGTCAAGAGTGTCTTTCAGACTTATCAATTATCGCAATTAAAAAACAGTTATTGCTACAATTAAAACGTTCACCAACATTTTACACTAACGTAATTAAATCTTTCCAGAAAAAAAGACGATTCAATTTGGAATGTAAATAATCTGTTTTTTTTGAACACAATTTATTTGTACTTTATTCAGGCTTTACTTTGGTTCATGTATTGTATAGTATGTAAATATCTTTTTCTTTGTCAAACCCAAACCCAAACGTTGTCAAACCCAAACGGCTATTTCAAAGCTACCGAAGCTATACAATTGCTGATATGTCGTACAATCTATCTAGGAGTAGTATGCCTTCTGTGTGCTTTGTTAAACACGTCCTCAACAGCACTGAATATGAAACTGAAGAGTGGAGACAGATCAAGATAGGTTGTAGTTTGGAGCCCTAGCTTCACCACTAACGTGGGTAATTATGCTAATTTAACTTAACATAAATTTTATCGAGAACAACCACCTTTTATTTAATTAGTACTTATTTTTAATGCTTATATTATAATCCTATTATTTGCACGTCGACCCAGTGTCAATTTATGAAAGCCATGTATCAGAAGAAAAAGGTAGCAGGCTCTCCCGACACACGCATTCCCAGAATTTCACAGTACGTAGGTCACTCAATAAGTTTCGAGATGCTCGAAATTTAAAAATGTTGTTATATGTTTCTCAAAAGAAAATTTGGAATGGAACTCCATAAGCCAATTGCTCAATATTTTAAAAAAAGTTCTATTAATTTACCTGCAACGCTTCCCGCGCTTTTTATTTAAAACGATGGATCATAACCGTGAATATTTGCGCGCCATGATCTATTATGATTTTAAATTGGGTTTAACCAAACAATTAAGTATACAACGGTTACAATCAGCATTAGAGGACTCAGCCCCATCACGCACAACAATTTTTTGTTGGGTTCCTGAATTCAAAAATATGACCAAAGAACCGGGGCCCAAGCAAACAGCAGTAACGGCGGAAAATGTATGGACTACTAAAATGTTGATGCGAGAAGACCTACGGATCGTATATACGGCCATCGAAAAGATTGTGCGCATTAGTTCGGGGAGCACTCCTACCATCTTACATCATCTTGGAGTGAGGAAGCTTTCTTGTCGATGGATCCTTCGTTTGCTCTCCGAAAGCGAAAAACAGACTCGTATGTTGGTACCAAGAAATGCGTCTACGTTTTGGAAACGAGGCATCTACGCATGTTTCAGAAATCGTTACTGGTAAGGAGACATGGATCTATCATACATGGATATATGATTCGCAAAATAAAAGGCAATCATCGGTATGGGTCTACCCAAAAGGACAGTCACCGACTAAACTGCAAAGACCTCGCAACGTCAGCAAAAAAAATGGTGGCTAGTTTTTTTTTTTCGCGGAGCGGATATTTGTGTACGATAATGCTGGACAATATACTACAGTCGCATTACCCAAAGCTTTTCAAGAGTTTTTCTGTGCGGGAGAGAAGATTGAAGACCGAGCTTCGGGGAATTAGGCTGCATCACGATAACGCCTCTTCGCATACCCCCCTTAGAACAAAAGCATTTATTGAGGAATCTGGTGTTGAAACTAAGTTACTACCCTACAGCCCTGACTTAGCTCCTTGTGACAAAGAAAAAATAAAAGGTAAGTTTTTTTCAAGCGCCGAAGAAGCCGTGGCTGCCTACGAAGAAGCGATTACCGACCTGTCAGATCAAGACTGGCAAAAGTGTTTTCAGAGTTGGTTTAGGCGAATAGATCTTTGTATAGAGCATGATGGAGAATATTTAGAACTTATTGAGTGTCCTACGTACCAATGTAAGGTATTCAAAGTTTGGCCTTAGGAATGTAAACACATCTGTAACCTTTATTGTAGTTTTGTCGTGGACAGATGTAGGTAGTTGCCATCAGAAGTACTGAGAGTTCGTTTTTTCCGCTATTCAACTACATCAAATTTTCTAATTTTCGAATGCTTAGACTATAGCCATAAAATCAAGTAAATATTAGAGATGGACCGAATATGGATTTCACCGAATACGAATATTCGGTAAAACTTTTACCGAACCGAATATTCGGCCGAACATTATTCGCCAGGATCACCTCAGTACCTAACCAATTTATGTCGAAATTTTTAATCGTAAATCGCGCGGGATTAGTGCAGGATCCTGCCCCTCGCTCTCCCACCACACCTGAAATCTTATTGCATCATCTAGTAATGAGCAAATTGCCGGCACATGCTCATGTTTGGCAAGTTTTCTGTAATATATATAATATAATATAATGTAAAACACTCACGCCTGTCACCCAGGGGGGTAGGCAGAGACTACAGACTTCCATTTGGCACGATCCTGACACACCTCTCTCGCCTCCTTCACATCCATACACCTACGCATGCATGCTCGTCGGTTAAGGGTACTCCTAATTTGGCCCGTTTTCAATAAATCGCCAATTTGGTCGATAAATTTTCGCCTAGGACGTCCCTTTCCGACTCTGCCATTCACTTCTGCAACATAAATTTTCTTTGTCACTCTTTCCTCATCCATTCTTTCCACATGACCAAACCACCGAAGCATTCCTTTCTTAATCCTGGTCACAACATCATCTTGCAAACCACACTCTTCTCTTATCACACAATTTTTCACCCTGTCATTCAGATTCAGCCCTAACATACTCCTTAACGACCGCATTTCTACTGCATTTATTTTACTCTCGTGCTTCTTCTGCCATACCCAACTTTCACTACCATACGTTAAAGTAGGGACCAACACAGCATTGTGAATTGCCATACGTGCCTTTTTTGACACATTTTGACTCTTCACAATAGAGTGCAAGGCCCCATTTACTCTGTTTCCTGCGTTCACTCGTCGTTCTATATCCTTATCATATCTCCCATCCCTGCTAAATACGCACCCCAAATATACAAACTCATCTACTTGCTCGATCAACTCCCCTTCTATTCTTATTTCACATATCGTTTTACTTTCATCTCTTTCAAAAACCATAATTTTCGTCTTACTTGCGTTCACTTTCATACCCCTTTCTTTTAATGATCTGTTCATTAATGTAACCATCATTTGCAACTCAGCCGCCGACGACGCAAGAATAACTTGATCATCGGCGTACAAAAGGCATTTGATGGTTAACTCACCCATTCTTAATCCGCATTCTTCAACTTTCAAATTTTGCAAACAACTGTCCATAAATAGGTTGAACAACCACGGGGAAGCCACACAGCCCTGTCTGACACCTTTATGGATGCCGAACCAGTCCGAGTAGACCCCGTTGATCCTAACACAAGCACTAGAGTCCCTATAAAGAGACTCCAATGCCTGTATCAAGCCAGTGCTCAACCCAAATGAGTTCAGTGTTTGCCATAGCACATTCCTATCCACTCTGTCATAGGCCTTCTCCAAGTCCATGAACGCACAAAAAACCTTTTGGTTTTTGGCCAAAAACTTCTCCGCGATCATGCGCATGGAGAAGACTTGATCTGTACATCCCATTCCCTTTCTAAATCCCGCTTGCACATCCCAAATTTTTCCATCGGTTTCTTTCATGACCCTTTCAATTAGTACCTTGGCATACAGTTTTCCCACGATGCTAAGAAGGCTGATACCGCGGTAGTTTTTACAGTCCTGCTGCGACCCTTTTCCCTTATATACTGGGACTATCACGGCTTTGCACCAGTCTCCCGGTACCCGTTTCAGTTCCCAGCATAAATTAAATAAGGAGTGCAGCAGGCCTGCCACCACTTCCTCTCCAGCCCTCAGCATTTCGAGTGAAACTCTATCATATCCGGCAGCCTTACCTGCTTTCATGCTTTTCATTGCTTTCATTATTTCATCTATACTTATCTCGCTACCTCCTTTCTCTTCTTTCGGAGTTCCTATTTCATTCAGTTCAATACGTTGTCTCCTCACTCATAAACATGCTTTCAAAATATTCCTTCCATCTCTTTAAACTCAAAACTTCATCATTCAGAATATAGCCATTCTCATCTCTTATAGCATTCATTTTAGGCTGTTTTGAACATCCCCTGGCAGATCTTATGAGTTTCCAGAACATTTTAATATTTGCCTGGAAGTTATCCGATATTCTTCTATCATTTTTATCCGTTCTTTCTTGCTTTTTCCTTTCAACTAATTCTTTTACTCTTTTATTTAGATGTCTAAAGACTGCCTTTTTTCTTTCAAAATCATCATTCGTACCGCTAGAATTACCAGCCTTAGTTGCTAGTAAATCTAGCCATGCTCTCTTCTTTGCTTCAACTTCCGTACGTATCTCATCATCCCACCATAACGTATTATTTTTCCTTTCATTCTTTCTTTTACTAACACCACATACTTCGGTAGCTGCATCTACTAAACCTTTCTTAACATTTTGCCATACATTCTCCAAGTCTAACTCATTCATACATAATTCATCCAAACCACTTACGTTTTCTTTCAGTCTACATTTAAACTTGTTTTTCTCACCTTCATCTTGTAATCTTTCTGTTCTAATACGCTGTAACGCAGTGGTAGACACAGATGACCGATGGCGCCACCGCCTGAATAGACCATTAATTCGGCATAAAACCAAAAAATGATCCGTTCCTACGTTTGACCCCCGGTAAACCCTTGTATCCACCACTGCGCCCCTCAATCTTTCATCCACAATTATGAAATCTATCATGCTTCTATCATCACCTCTTTCCCAAGTGTACATGTGAATCCTCTTGTGGCGAAAGAAAGTGTTCGTCACAAAAAGATTCTTTTCCATACATACAGTGAGGAGGCTTTCACCATTCTCATTTATACTTTCATCACCAAACGTTCCCAATATCCTTTCATAACCAAGCCTCCTCACCCCAACTCTTCCATTAAAAGCTCCTAGCATAACAACATTTTCATTTCCCTTACATTTCATTAATACCATCCTTACCATTTCCCAAAACTGCTCTCGGATATGAGTGGGCTTAGACATGTCTGGGGCGTAGACCCCTAGCACAAACAACTTCTTTAAGCCCACTTTCAATCGTATCCATAGCAGTCTTGGGCTTACACATTCATACTCTTTCACACATTGCGCCATTCTTTCTGATAGGATGATACCTACTCCCTGGCATGCCCGCTCGAGCTCGTCTACACCAGACCAGTATGCGGTATACATGCCATGTGTAGTGACATCCTTCCCCTTCCGTTTCGTCTCATTTACACATAACAAATCTATTCCTCTATCATACATCACCTCGCATACTTCATCCATTTTATCATTCATTGCTCCACATACATTCAACGTAGCCAGACGGGCCTCTGCAATCCACTTTTCGCCCCTCCGGGAGACAGAACGTGACGGGTGGCGAGCCTCGTCGCCGGTTTTCCTCCCGGAGATTCTTCGCACCCCTGCCCCATTAAAGGGGCGCCGGGAACTCGGGGCCATTTCTGTAATATATATATATATATATATATATATATATATATATATATATATATATATATATATATATATATATATATATATATATATATATATATATATATATATTCTGTAAATCTTAGTGAAGATTGATAATTATATAATAAAAAAGAGTGGCAGGAGGTCTACTATTTGGAATTTAGTGAAACTGACGACCAATGTAAAGTGAAATGTACTAATGTAATGTAATGTTTCTTTGTTTGATTCCAAAAACATTTTATCAGGCTTTCTGTTTGCTATAATTGAAAATAAATCTATAGTGCCTCAAAAACATAACGCTATACAAGTAGATTTTACCCATAAATAAAATATACTTTCAACAGTAAAATTATGATAGACATGGCGTTACTCAATTCGTACATTTCAATAAAGTAGACTTTTTGAGTACCACTTTAACGAATGTTCGATTAAAAAATAAAAATATAAATTTCTTCGCAACCTTCGGCTAAACAAATGCAATGATGTGTCTTACCTGGATTGAAGAGCACCGCCCGCCCTCCCTTAATTGCATGCACTAACTACGTCACCACTAGTCCCAGCACCACTACTCCCAACACCACTATTGCAGGCAAGACACACCATCGACGATAATACGACACGTGTTTCGCCTCTACACGAGGCATCTTCTTTTTATTATAATGGATTTCCGCAAAGTAACGCCTGATTCTATCAAGAATGTTCGATTATTTAGCCGAATATTCGGCCAAATACAAATATTCGGTAAAGCTGCCGAATATACCAAATACCGAATATGAAACGAATATTCGGCCCATCTCTAGTAAATATAATGTGTTTATTACCTTAAGCTCTGGCAGTTTTTCTATTTCCTCCACGGGCACTGCTATAGTATGAGCTTGGTTCTCTGTCATACGTTTCGGTACGAGATCTGGGTTCACGTCTCTGAATCGCTTGAAAACTCTGTAGCAATAAATATAACATTAATTTAATGTTTCACCATTTTTGTCATTAAGCAGATCAGTTTGGGAAATATGTCAGCACATTTTTTATGAAACCAGAGTGACAAATGAGCACAAAAATTTTACTCTATGGTAAGTAGATATTGTAGCTCATATACATCAAAATTCTGTCCTCGATTAGAAATCAAACTGCAGATACGTTGTCACCTTTGGGGACTAAAATCGAATGCCTTGAAAGAGTCTCAAGTTCCCTGTACTGTAAATAAATTCTCAGTAGAATTCGCAGAGTCTTGATGTTGGCGATGTTTCACCTCCGTGATTCGGAAAGTACGTAAAGTCGTTAGTCCTGCGCCTGATCTCTCTCCAGTCGTGTTGGCTTACCGTCTCATCGGGCTATGAGAATGAGCGAATAACGAGTGCACCCATGCTTGCCCATACACTCGACCACTATAATCATTTCTTACACATATGGCAATTTTTTTGTTGAGACTGTCCGCCGTATCCGAAATTCAATCTGGAGGACATCACAGTCTGCGAAATGTCTAATGTAAGTCCAAGCATCCCTTTTTTATTGAGGGCAATTAATTCACTGCATAGCTGCTTAATTAACTGGCTGAATAAACTATCGGGCTACGATACACTAGCTTTTATAACCTGCACAGCTTTGGTTATTTTTCGAAAGTTTTTGTCGTGATTGAAATCGGTAGAACCATTGTCAGGTAGCAATTATACTGGAAATAATGTCAGTTCGAATAAACAGTATATAGTATTGTTTCGACTTACTTTAATAGACAAATTGTTTTTTGATCCTGAATTAGGTCAAGTCTGTTCAGTAGCAGGCATTTTATCAAGTAAACTTAATGAGTCTGAAAGTCCAGTTCGTAGGCCTATCTTTTTTATAGCATAGGGTGAAAAACGCGCACACAGTCTACCTGATGGCCCATAGATATCCACATTTATCTTCAACCAGGATCAAAATGCAAATGCATTGTCACCCCTGAGGACAAAGATGGAAAGCCTCGATTCCAGTAAAAAGGGTCACCGGTTCTCTACACTCATCATACGTAACACAGCACCGTTACGCTTCTGTTTTACGTCGGTATTCTGTCAGAGCGTGGTCCTTCCCGGTCGAGCCGACCCATACGTGCTACAACTATAATATATATGTAGCGTGACTCTACCACGTAAAATCCTATAGAAGATAGGATTTGCCATAATACGTAAATGAAGTGGATTGACGATCGCAATTTTTATTTCGTAAAAGTTTTCTTGTTACTTTAATATAATATATCGACCTTCATATTCTGTTTGCAGTGAACTTGCTTTCTGTAACAACCTTATTTAAATTTACAATATTATTGATTTTACAAACAATGAACACGTGCATCAAAAACAAAGCAAAACAACTTCAAGTTATTCAAATTATAAATACAAACAGTAAGAACGACTTTCACTTCAAAATCCTCCTATATCCTGCTATAAAAATAAATATATCGGCGCCTATGGGAGATACAAGTGTCACCGTTTGTCACACCGTCTACTTGCTCGTAGAACTCATCCTTCTTTAAGCAAGTAGATAGCCAGATGTGAGGCAGTGTTTGAGTAATACTGCTTCGTGCTTCCTTCTAACTTTTCATGTAAATCCAAGATTCTACAAGCGGTAAGTAAACGACGCTCACAATTTTACTATCTGACGAAGTAACTAAGTTTGAACCACGTTAATTCCACAAACTCTAGAATATAATTCACAATAGAGTTGGAGGCAAATAATTTTTTAGCTTTCCTAGGTTTTTAGTTATCCGAAATCCTGATAACACGTCTAGTCGCATTGTGTATAGGATAAATACCCATAAAAACTGGTATTTAAATGGTCAATCTCACCACCACCCTGGGAAATCTTTGTTTCAGAAAGCACAAGGGAACTGTGTCAGAGAAAACATCTGGTCACCGAGCTCGTTGCAAAAAATTCAGCTTTGAGTCCCGTGCCTACGTACAATAACTGAAGGAAGCCGGCCACAATCAAGCATTTGCCTGACTTACTTTCGTATCAGTAGAGTCACAGACAAGATTGGCTATGTCTTAAAAAGAACTTAAAGCGAGCTTTGAGTCCCGTGCCAACGTACAATAACTGAAGGAGGCCGGCCACAGACAAGCATGTGCCGGCTGTACTATCGTATCAGAAGAGTCACAGACAAGATTGGCTATGTCTTAAAAAGAACTTAAAGCGAGCTTTGAGTCCCGTGCCAACGTACAATAACTGAAGGAGGCCGGCCACAGACAAGCGTGTGCCGGCTGTACTATCGTATCAGAAGAGTCACAGACAAGATTGGCTATGTCTTAAAAAGAACTTAAAGCGAGCTTTGAGTCCCGTGCCAACGTACAATAACTGAAGGAGGCCGGCCACAGACAAGCGTGTGCCGGCTGTACTATCGTATCAGAAGAGTCACAGACAAGATTGGCTATGTCTTAAAAAGAACTTAAAGCGAGCTTTGAGTCCCGTGCCAACGTACAATAACTGAAGGAGGCCGGCCACAGACAAGCGTGTGCCGGCTGTACTATCGTATCAGAAGAGTCACAGACAAGATTGGCTATGTCTTAAAAAGAACTTAAAGCGAGCTTTGAGTCCCGTGCCAACGTACAATAACTGAAGGAGGCCGGCCACAGACAAGCGTGTGCCGGCTGTACTATCGTATCAGAAGAGTCACAGACAAGATTGGCTATGTCTTAAAAAGAACTTAAAGCGAGCTTTGAGTCCCGTGCCAACGTACAATAACTGAAGGAGGCCGGCCACAGACAAGCATGTGCCGGCTGTACTATCGTATCAGAAGAGTCACAGACAAGATTGGCTATGTCTTAAAAAGAACTTAAAGCGAGCTTTGAGTCCCGTGCCAACGTACAATAACTGAAGGAGGCCGGCCACAGACAAGCGTGTGCCGGCTGTACTATCGTATCAGAGGAGTCACTGACAAAATTGGCTATGTCTTGAAGCGAACTCCTATTAAAACCTCTTACAAGCCACCAAAGAAGTAATACTAGTAGTAAGTATAAGTCGATTTTTACCATCCGCGAAATATACACGATCCTAGAGTGTATCCCTCTTACGTAGGACAAACAAAAATAACTATAAAATAAGTTAAATTAAACGCGAAAAAATCCGTAAAATTAATTTTAATTCAATTATGATTAGGTGTTATTAGGAAGATTCTGCTGCTCATCTCCTGGTTTATTTCCACCTGCTACGTCTTACCACGAACTGACGATGGGGGACAGTAGGTATTGTTATACTGCCACAGCAAGGTTCAACTGTAAAATCGTAATAAAAACAAAAGCATTTTAAATTAAAAAAAACGAGATTGGTCGTTCCCATTGTTAAATGTTCATTCAATCGAATATATTCACGTAGGCATTAGGTTTCCACGGTAATCCGTTTTAGAAAAATAACGCAACCTTCACATGGCACCTGTTACCAAGGTCCATGAAATAAAATATGCCTTTTGATATATTATGTATGTTATTATATTGAATGTATTGAAGGATTCAAAGGTGTAGATACAATTGTAATTATATGTTTGCGTAATATTTATTCTTTATTGCGAACACATTTACAAGGGGTTAAAAAGGGTGGACTTAATGCGTTATGGCATTCTTTACCACCGGGTTAGAAGGAGATAAACGAGTCATTTAAAGATTTTCGTTAGGTGTCTTGTGTAAACTAGTATGTATTAGCTTACACGTGAAAAGGCTTAGGGATTTTCACTCAGGTGTAACGCGTAATTGACAAAATCTTGTTAAAAGGCCAGATTTGAAGGTCGTTGTACCCTGTGCCATCTAAACGCTGATAATAAACTATCTGGCTGCTAATTATTTAGTAACATATATATACCTCTTAAAAACAATAAAGTTTTATAACGAATTTAAGTTACAGAAAAAGATGAAAAATTGTTTTGTTGCAATTTTTTTTAAATAAAATTAAAATAATTAAACATTAATTTAATTCTCCAAATATGCTTATTAAAAATAAGAAAATTAGCTTCATAAAACAGATTTATAATATTTAAGATTGATATTATAAATTTTGTAAATACTATGAACAAACACGCATTAGTAATACGAGCCAACCCCTGGGGAATAATAAAGAATTAGTAGAATTTCATTCATGAAGAATTGTATACGGTTTTATAACAATGTACCACAAAATATACAAGGTATGTTTAGTAGTAAAATAGTAAAAATTATGAAGAAACCAATACTCTTTAAAAGGGTTATTGTAATATTAGGTAACTATAAAATTATCGTTTTGACGAACTGACCATTTTAATCTATAATAACTTAATAGCCAGTGATTTGACTAAGAGTTTTAAATTCAAATAAATTTTATATTTAAAGCTTTTTGCCAAATCAGTTAATAGCTTCTTTTAGTTTTGTTTTTTCTACAATATCTATCGATATTTGTTACTCTGGACTCTGACATAATTCGTATTATTTTTTAATATTAGTTCCGACGTATAAATACTGTGCCTCCAACGGCAATATCAATGATGTACAAATGATGTACTAACGAACAAACTTACCTTGCTGGTTCAATCGCTTTCGTTCAGGAAATTACGACCTCACAAATAAATCTCGTGGTCGTCAGGAGAAGATAGTTGATAATGAAAAACTAAAGAGAATAGTGAAACTCATCCATATAAAGCTTTGGCTGTGCTAGCATTGCCTTTGATGCAAGAGTTAAAAATATATTACTTTTGCGGCAAATTCGAAAATAAAGAAGTTGACAGCGGATACACGAACTAAGTGACGCACAGGTTACGACGGAGACATTATCAAAATTAGCATAACTAAAGCTAGGGACCCTACCTCATCCACCACATTCTTCAGATTTTACCCTAACATACCTCCAGTTTTTTCGAAATTTTGATTGCTTTTTGATAAAAACTTCAAAAATACAAGTAATAACTTTTAAATGGCTTTACCGATCGATTCCAAAAACTAATCAGCTTTTAAAAACCACGTCGTAAGATATCGTTAACGAAAAATTTTGAAAAATTGATTTTTTTAAATTACTCCGATATTTCGTATTCAACGTCATAATTAGGTGAAATTTAGCGCTTTAGATTTGAAATTAGCGGGAAGTTCCAGGGATAGCCTGCAGTGCTAAATTTTCTCAGTAGATGCTAAAACTCCTTTTCTCATGGGAGTCTTTCTAGGTGAGTGCCACCATGTTACCTTTTAAGCCGTTAAATATCAGTGCTTGCACTGTTATGTTTCGGTATGAAGGCTATAGAGAACAAGTACAATACAAAATGTTGTGAGTACAGTATAACTACATGTCCACTATCGTAGTTAAAAAAACATATGTAGCCGTCGTTGTTTGAAGTGTACTGTACTACCTCAGCCATTTATCAGGTAGTTACAGTCCACCTGATTTTATTTTCCTAACTTTTTGTTACTTCAGTTAAATAAAAGGAAATAGCCTTCCAAACGGGAGTGATCACTTCGAAGTTGTTTTGAAAATATAAGTCATTTCTGTAAATTAATTATTCTAGAGAACCCCGTGAGACTTTTTGTATTTTATTTAAATAAGTCCCGTTGGATTCTCTCCAGTCGGGGGGAACCCGGAGACAAAACCGAACGGAATAAACCCTCCATACCAACGTTAAAAGTAAAAACTGATACAAAATTTGTAAATAGGTATTATTTATAATCTCGAGAGCCGTGATAGTACAGATGCTGAGCCTGAGCACTTGCCGTAATTTTCACGATACTAAAAGTGGTAATTATATTCTCTTTGCACGATACGTTTTCACAACGGGTTTAATTTCGCTAGATTCAATTAAATCGCTAATTGCGTTAAATATGCGGGGCATCTGGTACTGTGACCACCGATTTGCTTGCTAAGCGTGACGATTGTGGCAAATACTTTATAAAATAGGACAGACCCAAGACTAGAAGAGAAAACGAAACATGTAAACGGAATATCGAGGACCTCAATCCAAATACTTAGAATATAATAATAAAGAATATAATTGAGACGTAGCGAGCCTTCTTATTACCAACTAAAATGTACTTTCTTTTGTTGCCCTGAGACTAACTTTCGAATTTCGATAAAACTTAGCACAGATTATGAAGATAGTGTGAAAAGAGAACAGAATTTTATTTCATATCTCTGGAAATTTTCATTTTTATGTACTCGTATATACAAATTTGTATATTTTGTATGTAAATAAATACGCAATTTTTTACATATACTGGTAAAATATAAAACGTGTTAAGATTTTCAAATTCAAATTTTATATTTTCACATCTGTATATTTGTTTTCAAGCTATATGGCCAGCCAATTGCCGTTTGAGCTTAATAGTCCGTTGAGATCAGCTCGAGAAACCGACCATGGATGGGAAAGGAAGATTCTCGATTGGCATCCTCGTACCGGTAGCTGAAGTGTAGGGCTTTCCCCTACTAGATTTAGTTACAACCTGGTAAGACATGCAGGAAGTCAATAGATGCAGGTGACGATGATATGTGTTTATTTCCTTGTCTCTGTTTATGTTTTTTTTAAAGTTTGAGTACAATAAATCACTTGTGTGCTCGTTTGTCACAATGGGTGACAAACGAGCACATATATATATATATATATATATATATATATATATATATATATATATATATATATATATATAGCCGTGGTAGCTCAGATGGTTAGCGCTCGCTGTAAATTTCACAGTACGCGAGCAAACCGGGTTCGATCCCCGCCGGCACCAATGAAATTGTTAATTGCAATTTTAAGTGCTGATTTACCACGTGCTCGGCGGTGAAGGAAAACATCGTGAGGAAACCTGCATGTCTGAGGAATAAGAAAAAAAAATATTTCGAAGACATGTGAAGTTCACCAACACGCATTGGGGCAGCGTGGCGGACACTTCCTTGCCCTAAAACCCTCTCATAAATGAGGGGAGGCCTGTGCCCAGCAGTGGGACGTATATAGGCTGTAACTTTACTTTACTTTTTACTCTTTTATATATATATATATATATATATATATATATATATATATATATATATATATAGATAAATCGATGAGCGCCGGTTGCATGCACGAAAAAGATAAAAAACACAGGCAGATTAATATACTCCTTTACGGTAAGCATTACGAAAGACAAAGCACACCGTTTTGGTTCAAATGCGTGGATATCAATATCAAAGCTTAGGTCTTAAGACCTGCCGATGATGTAAAAGGGAGGGAGGAATTAAATTATGTTAATCCTGCGCACACTTTCCAAAATGCAACCTACAATACCAAGAGGCTGGTTACACTGTGTTCGAGACAGACAAGATTGGTTTCAACCAAATCAAGGTTTACTGTTAAGCCTCTTTACACGTCTCCAACGCTGCTAGGTGGCATTTTGCAGCACCAGCCTATATGTGACAGCAGTACTCCATGTAAGTCCGGACTTGCGCTTTATATACGGGGGTAAGAAGCTGATCCGACATAAAGTAACGCCGCACCCTTGCTAGGACTCCTAGTTTCCTTGCGGCTGCTTTGGCAGCATAAAATAACAAATATTCGTCATATTACATAATAAATTATACAATATTTTTAATTATAATAAGTAACCCCGCTCCAATTTCGTCCGTATAATTGAACAAAGCTTATTAGATGTTTGAGTACGGTCCACATTTTGATGTATCTTGAACGACCTTTAGACGACAGCTGTTTCGCCAATTTAAAGAGAATTGCTCGACCCAACCGCCTACGGACTACTGTGTACTGTCAACGATATAACGAAAAAGCTTCCACACAATCGTTACGTGACAAATATTTCTACCAATGTAATCAGTTTTGCTTTACAAAAAAAATATATATTTTCAAATACCACAACCTAGCCTCTACAAACAAAATATTCATTCCTTATTTCGTTTCTTTATTTATGTTTTATATCCATGTATATAATATCTTTCCTAATAAAAAATAACGGATTCGTGCCATATTGTTGTGTTCATAGAAATAAGAATATCAGTTCAATTAGTTAATTTCACGTTGCATAATGGAATATGAATATAGTTATTAAAAGTCAGTGTAAAGTTAGTAGTAAAGTTACAGCCTATATACGTCCCACTGCTGGGCACAGGCCTCCTCTAATTTCTGAGAGGGTTTTAGGCATTGAGTTACAATACCTATAGAGTCACAAACAGAAAAATAAAATGTCCGCGCCAAAACTCGGCGCACGCTGCGAAGTGCGCAGAGTTTTTGTTTAGTTGTAAGGCGACCACAATCCTCGTACAACGTCCGCGATGCCAAAGTGTTCGGTGATTTCCTGCCCAAATAACAGCAGACACGTGCGAAAAAAGGATGGTGTTTCATATTTTAGGTAAGTATCATACCAAATTTACGTATTTATGTATCCACAGTGCATGTTTTCATTTAAATTTCAATAATTTTCATTTTATTAGCAAACTAAATCACTCACCGCCGACCGCGCGGCGCCGCGATAACGTGCCCTTGAGTGAATGATGATGACATTGCATACGAGCGACTTTGAACATTGTACAAGCAGGTTAACGTCTAAATTCGAGCAAATGTCATTTTGAACTATATAATATCAAAATATATAGGTATATGGAACGGCGCTCGGACATTTTTTGAGTATTGTCAGTTAGAGATTGTGACTCTATAGGTATTGTAACTCAATGGTTTTAGGGCAAAGAAGTGTCCGCCGCGCTGCCCCAATGCGTGTTGGCGAATTTCACATGTCCTCGAAATATTTTATTTTTATTTCTCAGACTTGCAGGTTTCCTCACGATGTTTTCCTTCACCGCTGAGCACGTGGTAAATCAGCACTTAAAATTGTAATTAACAATTTCATTGCTCCCGGTGGGGATCGAACCCACTACACGCCTTTTGTCGCCACTACACGCTGTGGAGTAACGACTATTTGACGTATCAAACAATATACTTCACCTTGTATCAAAAAATATACTTCACTTTGTATCGCTCGTCGGGAATTTGGCTACAAAAATAAATAAATATAAATCCCTCATTTAATTTTACTGGTAGACCTACTCCGCAGCTATATTATGGTTGTAGCACAAATGGCTTGATTCGAAATGGGAAGGACCACACTCTCACAGAATACCAGCGTAAAATATTTTAATTCTAATTCTCGATACTGCTGTGATTCGTATAGTGAGTATAGAGAACCGGAGACCCTATTTACGAAGTTTTCTATCCTCAGTCCTCAGGGGTGACAACGCATCTGCGTTTTAATTCATAACTAAGATAGACGTAGATGTCTATGGGTCATATAATCAAGCAATCCGCAGGTAGATGGTGTGCCCGTTTGTCACATTTCATCATCATCATTACAGCCCTTCACAAGTCAACTGCTGAACATAGGCCTTCCCCAAGGAATGCCACAAAGCACGATCCTGAGCCCCCTGCAGCCATCGACTTGCAGCATGTCTTACCAGGTCGTCAATTCATCTTGTGGGGAGTCGCCCCACATTTCACCTACCGGTTCGAGGCTGCCACTCGGGAACCTTTTTTTCCCCATCGGCTGTCTGTTCTTTGAGCTTTATAACCGTCCCATTGCCAGCTTACTAATCCGTTGGGCTATGTCGGTATCTCTGATTCTGCTGCGGATATTCCTATTTCTAAGTTTACTACGCAGGGAAACCCCGAGCATAGCCTCCTCCATAGCTCACTGAGCAACCATGAACGTCTTCAATGTTTAGTCCTCAGTCAGCGGTGAAGGACCAATTCTCTAATCCATAAGTCATGACTGGCAATGCAAACTGGCTGTACAATCTCATTTTCAGGTTTTGAGTATAACCCGTATCTTCCTGTGGGTGTCGTTAGCGGTGACAATGGGAAACAGGCAGGAGATGGGCAGCAGCATCTTCCTGATAACAGCAATGATATAATAAAAACCTGTGGTTGCCAACCCGCTCGCTAAGCGTGGCGACTAAGGCAAACATACCCCATGATGAGAGTTGTCACATTTATTCTATAAAAATGTATTCAATGTATGTAATGAACGTAAAAATATAACCTAGTAATAATTACTCATCTACATACAGTAAAAAACAAAACTTAAGCATAAATTGAAACATAGTGTACTTGTCAATCACAGAGAATGCGAACACAGATCGAAACTTTTAAACGTCGGAACCGTATTTCTAACGTAACGTATATTTAAGTGGGTACAAACAAGAAAGCATAATATCGTAAGTATGTTATACCTGCCCGTACCTACCATGACCTATTACACATTTCCGTCTTGCTTCCATTTCACTTTCTTATGAACTTATTTATATTAACAACCTCCCTGTCCGCAAACAATATACAATAGTTAAACAATCAAAATTTAACACTTATGGGACAGCGAAATGATTAATTATTTTATATGTCTTCTTCTTCACCAGAACCTTAAAGTTCAGTGCTAAACATACGGGTTTTCTCATTGTAGGAATAAATTGCCATAATCGTAACGCAAGGCAAGGGAATTGACGATGACAATACCAGATGTTTCGCACCTTTGACGCTGCTTCACGTCACTGATCTGAATATTTAAAATCTAATTTTTATACTATAACCGGCGCATGACTACAATTCCACCTGGTGGTAAGTAGTAATGAAGCCCTAGATGTCAAATTGCACTTATCTTAGCGTTACAAAAGCCGACTGCCTTGAAGACGATTGTATTCGGACGGTAAGACAGTCGCCGACAAATTATTCCACCCATTTGCAGTACGCATTCCAAAAAACGAGCAAACTGTTTGACTCTAATACATGGAATATCGCCTACAAAGGAGTGAAGACCAGAAATCTTTTTCGCAAATACCATAGTCACCACTTACGACAATAACTTATAAATAATACATTTCGCAAATATGAGTCACTGAGAGATGACTATACATTTATGGTTTATTCTCCTAAATCTTTAGCTACATATTCGATTTACCACGTGCATTGAGTTTTCTTAAGGAACTGTATTCGTGGACTGATCATTGCTCTTGATGACAAGAAAGCTGGCTCTCTTCTCATCCAACGGATAATTTTAGCCATTCAGCAACAAAAATCAAGTCAGCGTTCTTGGTACGGGGAGTAGGACTCCTTGATAATTTTAGTTTTAAGTTTTTTTTGTTGTGCCTTATAAAAAACAAAATATTTGGTTTTAATAAATTAATTATTTATACTGTAAATAATTTCTTTATTGTACAATTTTTGTAATAAAAATCTGATGTCAAATGAAAATTTAGATATTTTATACCGAATGATTAATAAAGTATCATCCATAATTGCAACCTCACCTCATCGAAGTACACTCTGCTGTAGTCAGTACCACCATGCTCAGCACCGGGTAAGTTATCGGTATTATCAAGATGCCACTTACTGAGGACTTAAATTCATCGAAATATATCACAACCTGTCTATATCTATGTGGGATTTCCACAAAAGTACATGATGCAGCAGTATTTACGTAGTATAACCACACTATAGCTGTATTATGACTGTAGCTCAAATGGGCCATTTCGACTAGAGATGGAACATTTTATAACTCTTATTGAATACCAGTGTGAACTGGTATTATAATAGTGCTGTGTTTGGTATAATTAGTGATTTGAACGGAAGACTCTTTTTACAGGGAACGGGTCATTCCGTCTGAGTTCTTAAAAGTGATCACTTCTGCATTTGGATTTCTAATTAAGAAGTAGGCTACAGCATCTACTTAACATCAGATGGACTATTTTCTCTTTTTTTATAGAAGAGGGGACAAACGAGCATACGGTTCACCTGATGGAGCAACTGATGCAGGTGCGTTGCCGGTCTTTTAAAAAGGAGTAAGCTCTTTTCTTGAAGGTCCCCAGGTCGTATCGGTCCGGAAAAATCGCCGGTGGTAAACTTAGTTCTCGTTAGTTCCCAGACAGAGTTACCCTTTCAAAATAGTTGACATCTGTATCTGCTTCAGTGTTGAGATTTTTTCCTTAAAGAAAACGTTACACTAGGATTTTCTATTGTATCGTAGAGGCAGTTTATATAAAACTACATACGACTGATACATATACTGCACAAGGAGAAAAATCCCTACCAGCTGCAATTATTTGTAGGCCACACAAATACTTGTTCCATGCGCGATTCGAAACCGCGGCCCTCATCACTGCAACCCTATGGCAAGCCACTGTGTCAAGGAGCCGGTGGTTAATTCACCATTTGTGATCCTACACAGTACTAGATTTGGTGATGAATTCCCTAACATCAGCACCAACACTTTAGGTGGTAATTTGTTATAAAAATTTTCATATACCTTAAGTAAGTAATAATATAACATTTACGTCTTACCTTAATATTTCCTTCCTCGTGAAAAATGTGCAGTCCTGTTTTTAGACCAAACGCCTTATTAAAATGTTACATTCATATCATTAAAATTTTAAATATTAACAGTCTTGTTATAAGAAGTAGTTTATAATTAGTCTCATATTTAAACAAGAGAATATGTTTCAAGAAAAAATTCCCACGGAAATATGCAAACTAAAATGTACGGAATTCGTCATAAAATGACAAAATTTTAGCGATGACTGTGGCGTCGCGGCTACAGTCTTTCATGGAAGGAGTCTTGTAGTATCATTGTTTAAGCCAGAGACTATAAGTGCAATATATTTTGTTACACGAACTTTTAAACATAACAGTGTGGCAGTATTATTCACGTACTCAATGGTGAAGAAAAACATTGAAGTGAAACCGGTGTTTGAGGATTAAAAATATTTCGACCACATGTAAAGCCTGCCAGTAATGAAACAGTGCGGCTAGTTGCAAAAATGACAGAGGGCCTGTACCCATTTTTGGGACGTATATCGGCTGTATAGTTACAGACTACTAACTATAGTTACGACTTTTAGTTGGTAGAGTCGTGCTACAGCTGTATTGTGGTTGCAGCACGAATGAGTCGGCTGGATCAGGGTAGGACCACTTTCTCACAGAATACCAGCGTAAAATAGCAGTTTAATGCTACTGTGCTTCGTATGGTGACTGTAGAGAGCCATATTCTTCTTCATCAGGGGTGACAACACATTTGCATTTTGATTCTTAGCCTATAGATGTAGATGTCTATGGGTCACAGTATCCACTTACCATCAGTACTGTGGTCGTTTGTCACTCTTATTCTATAAAAAAATATATTACTATAAATTCTCGCAACTTACGCAAAGTGCAGACCACTTCATTAAGTGTTACTGTAACAAATGCTATAAACTGTACTCATATTTACAGCTTTTGAATGTGATATATTTTTTTTCTTAACCTATATGAAAAAGGTTTACAAGATGCGGTCTAAATGCCTTTAGGCGTTCTCTCCTAGTTAACCCTAAGCGTAGTGAGATAAGGCGAAAGGTACAGCTTATAAGAAAAATAATTTAACTTCAAGAGTAAGACCGACTTCAAAAACAAGAATGAATAAAGTAATTTCTACATAAAAGCTACTGAAGTCGGGGCTTTAACACTTCAATACACTATGTGTTAGCAGTACGAGTATGCATAGGTAGCTTTTAAAAAAATTGCCTTGATGAACATGGACAAACCAGAAACAGAAACTTTTTTATTCAATATAGATTATTTAGACTGGTTCGGAAAATAAAACTCTATCTTGGGAAGAACCAACAAAAAACTCAGCGGGACTATTTTTTTTAAATAACAGCTTACAATGTATGTTATGTATGTTACAATTAACAACACAAAACAAATTAGGAATAGCTTGGTAGCGATCTCCCTTCCCAGGGTTTATTATCGTCGATAAATCCCTTAATATTATAACAACCCTTTTTATACAAACTTAGTTTAACAAAGCTTTTGAAGCTGTGCAATAAAGTACATACATACATACATAAACACTCACGCCTGTCACCCAGAGGGGTAGGCAGAGACTACGGACTTCCATTTGGCACGATCCTGACATACCTCTTTCGCCTCCTTTATATCCATATATCTACGCATACATGCTCGTCGGATAAGGGTACTTCTAACGTGGCCCATTTTCAAAATATCGCCAATTTGGTCGATAAACTTTTTTCTAGCGCGTCCCTTCCCGACTCGGCCGTTCACTTCTGGTATATAAATTTGCTTTGTCAATCTTTCCTCGTTCATTCTTTCTACGTGACTAAACCACCGAAGCATTCCTTTCTTAATCCTGGTCACAATATCATCTTGCATACCACATTTATCTCTTATCACGCAATTTCTCACCCTGTCATTCAGATTCAACCCTAGCATATTCCTTAAAGACCGCATTTCTACAGCATTTATTCTACTTTAGTGCTTCTTCTGCCACACCCAGCTTTCACTACCATACATTAAAGTAGGTACTAACACAGCATTATGAATTACCATACGTGCCTGTTTTGACACATTCTGGTTCTTCATAATATAGTGCCCCATTCACTCTATTCCCTGCATTTACTCGTTGTTCTATATCCCTATCATATCTACCATCCCTGCTAAATACACATCCCAAATACACAAACTCATCCACTTGCTCAATTAACTCTCCTTCTATTCTTATTTCACATACCGTTTTGCTTTCTTCTCTTTCAAAAACCATCACTTTCGTCTTACTTGCGTTCACTTTCATTCCCCTTTCTTTTAATTCCCAGTTCATTAATGTAACCATCATTTGCAACTCAGCCGCCGATGACGCAAATATGACTTGATCATCGGCATACAAAAGGCATTTGACGGTTAACTTGCCCATTCTTAACCCACATTCTTCATCTTTCAAAGTTTGCAAACACCGGTTCATAAATGGGTTGAACAGCCAAAGGGAAGCTACACAGCCCTGTCTGACACCTTTTTGGATGGTTCCGTAGTTTCCCGTCCGTCACAATAAGTGTTCCCACTTATGAGTTTAAAGGTGGGTATCCATTATGTTCGCACTCCAGCAGCGCTCCGCGCTCCTGCAACTGCTCCCGGTAGTGGGTACTGTTATTTCCATCCAAGTTCAAAATTATTTTCCTAGAAAGTCCTTATAAAGTTCTACTTTTCAGATTTTTTTCATATTTTCTAAACTTATGGTTCAAATGTTAGAGAGGGGTGGACACGTTGGTTTTTACTTTCGGAGCGATTATTTCCGAAATTATTGACGTTATCAAAAATGATTTTAGTAAACCCCTATTCATTTTTTAATACCTTTTCCACAATATATCACACGTTAGGGTTGAAATAAAAAAAAATCACTTCCCACTTTACATATAGGGGGGCTACCCTAATAAAGCATTTTTTTCCAATTTTTATTTTACCACTTTGTCGTGATTGTCGGCGTGATTGATACACATATTGTTACCAAATTTCAGCTTTCTAGTGCTAACGGTCACAGAGATTAAGCGAGGACGGACAGACGGATAGACAGACATGGCGAAACTATAAGGGTTCCTAGTTGACTACGGAACCCTAAAAAGTTGTTTTCCCGATGGATACTGCATTCGCTCTGTGAAGAGCAAAAAGCGGCTCGCGTTACTTGGTGCGTCAGAACTCTCAAAAGATTCCACGCAGGATCCTCAAATGCTGTATACAATATCGTATCAGGTGACGAATCCTGGATTTACGCGTACAAACCCGAAACAAAAAACCAGTCACGAGTTTGGGTGTTCGAAAATGAGTTAAAGCCAACAAAAATTGATCGTTCACGTAGTGTTGCAAAAAAATGGTACCCACGTTTGTCTCCAAAACCGGCCATGTTACGACTATTCCTCTTGAGGGACAAAGAACGGTTAATGCAGAATGGTATGCTAGTATTTGTTTGCCACAGGTCGTTTCAGAACTCCGTAGAGAGAACTGCAACCGCCGCATCATCCTCCATCACGACAATGCGAGTTCTCACATCGCACACAGAACGAAAGAGTTTTTAGAGCAAGAAAACACAGAATTATTAGACTATCCGCCGTACAGCCCTAATGATTTCTATACTTTCCCTAAAATAAAGAATAAATTGCGTGGACAGAGATTTTCATCACCTGAAGAAACTGTGGATGCCTACAAAACGGCCATTTTGGAGACCCCAACTTCCGAATGGAATGGTTGCTTCAATGATTGGTTCCATCGTATAGAAAAATGTGTCAAATTTCGCGGAGAATACTTCGAAAAGCAATAAATACATTTTTAAATAGTAATGTTGTGTCACTTCCTTGATTCCCGAAATTTTCAGTCCCGCCTCGTATAGTATATAGATAGCTTAATTTGAACTAAATCACGCTATCGAAGTTTCCGAACGAATTCGGATTTACATTACAAAACTAACTTCTAAAAGAAGCGTTGCGTGTGACGTGTGCTATGTGCCGTGTAGTTTCGTAAAAAGCGACTAGGAAATATGCCAGTAATACGTTATAGACTCAATAAAATAGCGAATAAATAGCGGTATAACATACTCTGTACTGTGGGGCTGAGTATTTTTACAAGTGGGAACACTTATTGTGACGGACGGGAAACTACGGAACCATCCAAAAAGGTGTCAGACAGGGCTGTGTAGCTTCCCTTTGGCTGTTCAACCTATTTATGGACCGGTGTTTGCAAACTTTGAAAGATGAAGAATGTGGGTTAAGAATGGGCAAGTTAACCGTCAAATGCCTTTTGTATGCCGATGATCAAGTCATATTTGCGTCATCGGCGGCTGAGTTGCAAATGATGGTTACATTAATGAACTGGGAATTAAAAGAAAGGGGAATGAAAGTGAACGCATGTAAGACGAAAGTGATGGTTTTTGAAAGAGAAGAAAGCAAAACGGTATGTGAAATAAGAATAGAAGGAGAGTTAATTGAGCAAGTGGATGAGTTTGTGTATTTGGGATGTGTATTTAGCAGGGATGGTAGATATGATAGGGATATAGAACGACGAGTAAATGCAGGGAATAGAGTGAATGGGGCACTACACTCTATTATGAAGAACCAGAATGTGTCAAAAAAGGCACGTATGGTAATTCATAATGCTGTGTTAGTCCCTACTTTAATGTATGGTAGTGAAAGCTGGGTGTGGCAGAAGAAGCACGAAAGTAGAATAAATGCTGTAGAAATGCGGTCTTTAAGGAATATGCTAGGGTTGAATCTGAATGACAGAGTGAGAAATTGCGTGATAAGAGACAAATGTGGTATGCAAGATGATGTTGTGACCAGGATTAAGAAAGGAATGCTTCGGTGGTTTGGTCATGTGGAAGAATGAATGAGGAAAGAGTGACAAAGCAAATTTATATGGCAGATGTGAACGGCCGAGTCGGGAAGGGACGCCCTAGGAAAAAGTTTATCGACCAAATTGGCGATATTTTGAAAATGGGCCACGTTAGAAGTACCCTTAACCGACGAGCATGTATGCGTAGATATATGGATGTAAAAGAGGCGAAAGAGGTATGTCAGGATCGTGCCCAATGGAAGTCCGTAGTCTCTGCCTACCCCTCTGGGTGACAGGCGTGAGTGTTTATGTTATGTTATGTTAATTTAATATTGTCCTTTCCTATTTGAATCGGATTTTGTTCACAATTTTGGGAACAAATATAAAATCGGTGAACATAATATATAAAAACATACGTGTCGTGTATAGCCACATAGCAGCTTTTGCTGTTCCACAAATGGACCAGCTCGACCGGGGTAGAGCCACGACATCACAGAATACCAGCGTGAAGTAAAAGTATTTATGCTTCTTACTTTCCCCCTTCCCCCAATAAATGAAAGTGGGGTAAAATAGAAGTACCTCAGGAGGATACCGGTGCCTAAAGTATCTCTTACTGGAAATCCGCACCCAAAACATTTTGCTCCTGGCTGTGTGCAGTGACGGACTCTCCAGGCGCCGTATTCTGGGGGATGGACTAAATTCTGCTTAACATTAACACTGCCCGGAGCAAGCAGGCACAACTCAACTCTGCACGCTTATTACTCGAAACAAATGGAGCTTAATTAGAATGACGATCTTTCCCACACTCGCTGTGGATTTTTGCTATATGCTCCAAACGAACCGCCAGGACCTCCCCTTTAGTCTAAACTGTCTCAGCTGAATATTGACTGTCAATACGTTATTCGTCGTTGTCGCACATCTTGTAATCTTTTTGTTTATCTTACTCAACGATGGGTGGAGAGTGTTTGAGTGGAGGTTTTGTTCGGATATTTTCCAGCTACTGAATTCCACCATCTAACACTGCGACAGAGCTCGCCTGTCCTCGCTCTACTCGCCCTTGCAGGTGCTCTAACCACTAATGCAAGCTATCTGTTACCATACGAAAAACATCTTTCTATAACAACTTGGTTCTTTGTTGTGCTTCTATTCACAAAAGTTACAGCCAATATCCTCTCATTTCTGAGCACAATGCGTGTTGGCAACCTTCACATGTGTTCAAAATATTTTTTTCCTTATTTCTCAGACAGGTTTCCTCGCAATTTTTTTCTTCCCCGCTGAGCACGCGGTAAATTAGCACTTAAAATTGCAATTAACAATTTCATTGGTGCCGCCAGTAATCGAACTCGGGTTGCTAGCGTATTGTGAAATTTACAACGACCGTTTAGCCACTGAGCTATTACAGCTCTACCTCCATATACAAGCCTTGAATTAAATATACTTAGTTAACCAGTTGTTCCACTCGCTTAATGCTAAATAATTCTCTCACGCGAAAACAATATAGCCAACACTAATTAAAAAAGATCATCAGATCATCATTAAATTACCTGATAATCCTCCAACTGTTGTTCCGTAAATGTAACAACTTTGTTCCCCATCCCCGGTGTCCTGTGCGATGAACATAAAATGTCGAATATTCGTAGAATATGTAAAGACAGCCTGTTGCGGTGACTGACACTAACCACTGGCGTTTAGAATAAAGTACACGTTTCGGATTAGGGTGTGACACACCACGTTATGGTGTGAGTGAGCACAGAGTACTCATCGATAGAGACGAATATTTTATAGATTGCTTTTATTAGAGACTTTAAATAATATTTGTTGACTGTAATATTCTATTGTAAAGATTTATCATGTAGGAAGTGTAGTTAATATGTAGTTAAAATGATTTGATCGTGTAGGAACAATGAACGAAAAAAGAGTAACAAAGCAAATTAATATTGTAGAAGTGACAAAGACTTTGGCAGTAAAAGCAAAGGACATCCTAGACGTAAATTAACCGACCAAATTGGCGGTAGATTCAAAATATTCTTTACCTATGAGCATGTATGCATAGGTAAGTTAGTTAAAGTTACAGCCTATATACATCTCACTGCTGGACACAGGCCTCCTCTCATTTCTGTGAAGGTTTTAGGGAAAGGAAGTGTCCGCCGCGCTGTCCCAATGCGTGTTGGCGAATTTCACATGTCTTCGAAATATTTTTGTCTTATTTTTCAGACATACAGGCTTACTCACGAAGTTTACCTTCACCGCCGAGCACGTGGTAAATTAACACTTAAAATTGCAATTAGCAATTTTATTGGTGCCGGCAAGTATCGAACCCGAGTGAAATTTACAGCGAGAGCTAACCGTCTGAGCTACCACGGCTCCTATGCGGAGGTATATGTACGTAAAGGAACCGAAAGAGGTGTATCAAGATATAAGACTGCTTTTGTTTCTAACAATAGCTAGGAATAAAACGCAATCTTATACCATTTGATTTTTTTTAACTCGGCTCTGTTGGGAACATTACACTATAATTACTACTAGGCGGGCCGGCTGATAGTCGCCGCGCCCCGACCTAGTCTTGTCCGTTCGTTACTGATTAATATCCAGTATTTTTCGATCAATTAGATTACTAAAAATTATATAGACAGTTGTTCTTTAACTTAACCGTATTGATGTCAGAACCTACTTTCTAATTTATTTATGTACACACATTAAGGTACAGAAGCAGTCTTATAGTAATTACGTACAAAGGTTCTACTTATTCCAAATTCGCTGAAATATCTTCCAGTAGACCCATAAAGGAAATTATATTTAAATTGCAAACTTAGTGCATACACTAGTACTACTAAAAAATAAATAATATACACAATGTTACGTAAATTATATAAAATAAAACAATAAATAAAAATAAAATAAATCAATAAATAATAATAATAAATACATTTACAAGATAGTTACATATGATATATATAAACTACAACTAATATAATGGAATAAGTACCCGGTTGACCGAGCTTTGCTCGGTATTTTTCGCTCGGTTTTTTTTTTAATTCGTATGTTATGGAAATTATATTTAGATACAAATTACATACTAATGAAATAAGAATAATATTTTTTGATCTTAGCGACATAATAGAAAAAACTGAACTGGTTTTTGAATAAAAAATCATGAGTGCAATTAGTTTAATTTAAATTTTCATGTTTTAAAAAATACTAAAAAAGGGCTCAAAAAAAATAGATTTTCTCAAAAAAGAAAGGAACATGAAAAAAAAATTAAAAAAAGTCGATTGGTCGGTCTGGGCTCGAACCGGGGTTTTAAGATTCTGTGACCGACCGTTATACCAATTAAGCTATTTATAATCACTTACAATCCGTCAAAATTTACCTTCTTATTCCAACGATATTGTAGCATTTTTTCATTGCCTAAAAACACGGACAAAAAGACATTTTCTAAAAATAAATCCTAGCTAGATCGATTTATTATCCCCGAAGCTCCCTGGACACTAAATTTTATGAAAATCGTTGGAGCCGTTTCCGAGATCCCGATTATATATATATATATATATATATATATATATATATATATATATATATATATATATATATATATATATATATATATATATATATATATATATATATATATATAAGTATAGGATATAGGATATATATACGTATATATATATATATATAAATTAACAGGATGCAAAGTAGTTATCTCTAAGACGTTTCTTGAATACCAACAAAGTATTCGGAATTTCTTATATTTGGCGGTAGTGAGTTCCATAATCTTACCGCGTGAACTGAAAAGGAGTGGGAGTAAAAACCGGAATTAAAGACGGAAAAGTCAAGAAGATTTTTAACAAGGGATCTGCATGGTTTGTCCGGAGGATGGGTGAAGGAAAATCAGCTTCTGACGTATGTGGGAGAGGAAGGGTTGTGCAAAATGTTATAGAGGAGACATAACAATCGAGTGTTCCTTCGAAGTCGAATAGGGAGCCACTTGAGTTGCTTACGAAACTGAGATATACGGTCAAATTTCTTGAGCTCAAATATAAAACGGATACACTGATTTTGCAAGCGCTCAAGTTTATTAAGAAGCTCCTCTGTAGCATCCAAATAACAGGCATCCGCATAATCAAGGAGAGGTAGGATAAGAGTAAGCACGAGTGATATTTTAGCTTTAAGGGGTAAGAAATTTTGTAGAAATTTAAGCAAATGCAAAGTAAAGTAGACCTTGCGACTAACTTCAGCGATATGCGTGGTCCATGTTAAATGGTGATCAAATATGACGCCTAAGTTTTTGGCAGTATTGGCAAAGGGTATAGGAACGCCATTAAAACAAACAAAAGGTAGTGATGTAAATTCTAATCTATTACGCAAATGCCTACTGCCTATTATGATGGCCTGAGATTTTGTGGGATTAACTAATAGTCCGAAGGATGCAGACCATTCACAGATGCGGCCCAGATCCGCATTCATAGCTGCAATTGCGTTATTTGTATCACCCACCGGAAAATGACGATAAAGCTGTAAGTCATCCGCGTAGAGATGGTAATTAGATGTAATAACACTCGTAATAGAGTTAATAAATATGGAAAATAAAAGGGGGGAAAGAACGCCACCCTGAGGTACACCCGTAGTGATACCAGACCAATCGGATAGAGTGTCATTAACACGGACATAATGTGATCGACCACGAAGATATGAATCAAACCATGCGATGGCAGATGGGGAAATGTTTATAGATTCCAGGATCCGGAGAAGAATATCAAAGTCTAATGAGGTAAAAGCACTACTAAAGTCAAGCAAAACCAAAAGTGTAAGAGATTTATTGTCCATGGCCCAACGGATATCATCGGTTACTTTAAGTAAAACAGTGACAGTGCTGTGTCCACGACGAAAGCCCGACTGATAAGTGGAGAGCAAGGAGTTAGACGATAAGAAGAGAGAGAGTTGACTATGGATGATGTGTTCCAAAACTTTAGAAAAAAAGAGTAAAATAGATATGGGACGAAAGTGGGACAAAGAAGAAGGATTAGGAACCTTAGGCAGAGGAATTATATATGCTTCTTTCCAAACTGAAGGAAAAGATGATGACGATATAGAAAAATTAAATATGTGAGTAAGAATTAGTAGAAGTAAAGGTAGAACTAGCGAAATCATCTTCGCACATAGACCATCAATACCAACAGTATTTGAAGAGATGGCTAGGATGGATTTTTTGACATCTTCCTTCGTTACAAGGGAAAGATGAAAAGGGCAAACGTGCGGTTTCGGTATACCCGCCAATGCGAGTAGTGTGTTGGATTTGATGTAAGGATCTAAAGTCATAGGAGGAAAGTGATTGTTTAGATCCTTTACTTTAACGTCATTGTATTCTAGGATCGGAGACCTGCCCACACCAACGGAACGAAGGAACTTCCACATCTCAGTAGAATTTTTATTATGGAGAGAGTTGTAAAAGTAGCGTCTTTTAGCATATCGACACAAGCGACTGCAGCGGTTGCGTAAAAATTTAAAACGATTTAAGTTATTTTCAGATGGGAGACCTTTAAACCTTTGCTTAGCTTTGTCCCTCTGGCCCATAAGTTTTCTTATATCTTGTGTAATCCATGGTGCAGGATTACGCTTTATTTTTACGCGTTTGAGCGGGTCATGGTTATTGTATACCTTCAAAATTATATAATTAAAGTTACAAACCTTCTCATTAATATTAGTATTGTCAACAATAGGTGTCCAATCAACATTACTTATATCACGCTGCAATGACTCCTGATCTATTCCCTTGTAATTACGAAGGAACAAGGATTGGGATTTCTTTTTAGGTGGACAGAGACGATAAGAGAGGTAGATTAAATCATGATATGAAAAAGAGGCAGTTATTTGTCCATGAGACATGACACTATCAGGAGAAGAAACGATCATAATATCAAGCAAAGAAGGGTTACAGTTAGAGAAGTGGTGAGTTGCCTGAAGGGGGAGAGTGAGAAGATTGAAAGAAGATACCAAAATCAGAAGTTTTTGGGAGCGAGAATCATTTTTAATAAGGCAGGTGTTGAAATCTCCCATAAGAATAATTATAACAAATTTCTAAGTCAACGTAATAAATTTCTAAGTTTAATTGTACTATTCTGTGTGTTTGCTTTGGAGTCCTTTCTATTGTTTTACTTTACAGATATAAATAGTCCTTTGTAGATATAGATTAAAAAGAATAGTTTTCCGTGGTACAGCCATTCTGCAGCTATATTAGTAGTATAGTTGTAAAACGAATTGATCAGCTCGACCGGGGAAGAACCACGCTCTCACAGAATACCAGCGTAAAATTGCAGCTTAACACTGCTGTGTTTTTTGTGATGAACGTAAAAAACTGGAGACCCTTCTTACTGGAAAGGATACCATCTTAGTCCTCACGGGTGAAAACGCATCTGCATTTTGAGCATCGTAATCGAGGATAGATGTAGATGTCTATGGGCCGCAGCAACCACTTACCATCAGGTGGACTGTGTGCTCGTTTGTCACCCGTATTCTATAAAAAATAATATTAACTTATGATGATACTTACTACATACGTATGATGATAATGCTTAGGCGCTGTGCTATTGCCATCACTCGCACGATAATGCGATGCGATTTTATCGTCCGATGAATCCGCACGCGCGATTTCTACAGTCGCATCGCACGATCGCACGACGACCGATAGCACATTCCGCAGATATGAGTAAGTTTAAACGCACGGTCGCACGATCATTTTCGTTGGACGCAATGCATGATCGCGCAAGCGATGGCAATAGGACAGCGCCTCACGCGAGTAGTGGCAGTGTGAGAATATCCTCTACGCCTTATCATCCTGTGGGTGTCGTAACAGGCGAAGTCAGGAGATGGGCAGCAGCAACTTCTTAATAATGACAAAAAATTAAAAAAGTACCAAGCGTGGCAGCTATCCCCCTATTAGGCAATGGATGGGGGAGGCCTACGTTTAGCAGTGGACTTTAATAACCTGTCATATTAATGGATCCTCGAAAACCCTAATATGTAGAGTCGATACTGCACTATGTTGATAGTGTCTTACAGTGTGGACACTGTCATACTACTTCGCGCTCAAAACTTATACCATTATAAATTGAAGTACTTAAAAATGCTGCCACTGTCGGTTACTGGTTGATATTCTCTAATCAGTGAGACAAATCGAAAATTATAAAAGATAAAATTCTGTGCTAGCAGATTTTCCCTATAGTTATAATTCAATACGACATCACGCCATGAATTTACTACGAAAATAGCAGACGGCAACATAGGAACAATTGCAAGTGCATTCCCAGCTGAAAAGGACTAGACTTATTAGTAGCCTATTAAAGTCCACTTCTGAACGTAGGCCTCCCCCATAGAATGTCCATGATTTTAACGGCTTACTAAGCATGGAAACTATCGCATAGTTTTCGGATTTTCGATCGTTTTTCAGTTTCCTATTTTAAGTCCTTATTAGGATGACGATGTTCCCCATCTTCTGCTTTGTTTCCCTTTGTCGCCTCTTACGACACCCCCGGGATTCTTACACCGACTCTACACGGTCATGAATTATCCTGAGCTTTTACAGCGTGTACTGAAGAGTCAAGTCTTCTTGCTAGTAATAACATTAATCTTAATTCACTTTAAAATTATATATCACTACTTGGTAATATAATATCATTCCATTGTATTGAAATACAAGCCGTGGAAGCGCCAGAGGCAGGGCTTACGTAAAATTTCGTATTATACAAGCAACCTCGTTTTTGATCTCTGCTGGCTGAATGGAAATTGAAATTGAAAATATAATCGCAAATAAGTGCCCCGCGGTGAAGAGCACAGTGAGAAAGGCTGTATATTTAAAAGGTAAATTTAAAAAAAAGCTTGAAAATTAAATGTGAAGTTGCGCCAATTAGTGCTGAACCTTTTCCCAAATTGGGAAGTTGATTAATATATCATGTACGCGTAGTTTGCTGCTTTTAAAATTTGATTAAAATTCGATTTTGAGACACCATTGTCGATTTTCCATTTTTAGTTGGAAGTTGGATGAAATTTTTCGTTTCCAGTAATCTTTTTATTGGAAACGAGGAATTTCATCCAACTTCCTCTGGTGTCTTCGGTTCTCTATACTCACCATACGAAATACAGCTGCATTTAGCTGCTATTTTACGCCTATCCTGTGAGAGCGTGCTGTTCATAGTTTCGAGTGGTTCTACACGTTGTATGTTGTTGTTATATGTTGTTATATGATTATTACTTTTGTTATAAAAATGCTACTCAATTACTCATCATCTCGAATGATAACACATTTCATATATCTAATATTGAAACAGCCAAAAGGTATTTTGCCATCTGTTAGGACGCCATAGGGCATTTTGTTTACTTTACTTTATATAAAAGAAATGAGTATTATTTTGTATAAAACTAGCTTCAGCATCGAATAATACCTCAATTAGTTTTAGCAGTGGTTTCGTCTGCGTAAGCGTCGGAAAGCGAAATGAAATATGTTATATCTATTTATAATAACAATAATAATTTATTTATTCATAAGAAATTTACTGACGCACTAGCTTTTTACCTGCGGCTTCGCTTACGTGGGGTTCCCTTGAGGAACCTCATTGATACTGCTCCGTACCAAAATCTGCAAAGTTGGATCACTTGTGGAGGCGCCTCGTTGTCACGTTTGTTAGTCAAGTGATATCTTTTCAATTCTTTTGAATACTATTAGACGTAGATTTTTTTATAATTTCTCTAGCCTAGCAACCCCTGTCACTTTTTATATCGGTCATGACTTCCGAGGTATCTTTAAGAAGGGTAAATTATCTTTGATTCAAAGTTACGTTATTTACTTTTTCCTTTTTACATTTATTCATAAATTAAGATCGCTAAACTGCTGAACCTCCACTGCAATTGACTTGTTTGCCTACGTTGTTTAACAACCACAAATTGCAACACGTTGAACGGATACAAAAGTAACTAAAATTTATTAAAATGTTTATGTTATAGTAACATTTGTCAAAAATTCATCTAGACCGTAACAATTGAACCTAGTAGAAATCTAGAAGACATTTGGCAACTTTCGTGTTTGCCTAAAATTTTCAAAGCACGTTTGTCGTATTTTCTATTTCTATTTCTATTTTCAGACTTTTTCATCTATGCCTGTCTATAAAGTTACTAAAAAGTTTATCTTTGAATCAATCAATCACGGTAAATCATCCCGATAATGGCTCGAAATTTTACGTTTTTGATCCTACAAGAGTAAGTATTCAGTAGCATTATATTTAATCTTATCAGTTAGTTACTATTAGTTTATTTAGCAGTAAGTAGATGGCGCTAACTTTAGATTAAAACTATGAAAGCCAAAACTGTCAAGGTATGTAAATGTGGCCAGATTGTAGAATTTATCATATTATCGTGAAGTGCTGGACCACTTCAAATATCGCAATCATTCCATGATAGCCTATTATTATTGACCATCTCTACATAGTATAAAACAAAGTCGCTTCCCATTGTCTGTACGCTTAGATATTTTAAACTACGGAACGAATTTTGATGTTTTGATGAGGTTTTAATTAATAGACAATGATTCAAGAGGAAGGTATATATATATAGTACATGCATATTATAGTAATCTATAAATGAAATTTTTTGTGTGTATTTGTGGGTACCTGGATGGTTTTGATTTAAAATTGTACCCGGTAGGTGGCTCTGTTACCGATATCCAGAAATCACCTGTGCCAATCCGAATGCTAAGCTACCTCAAATCCACGACCATTTATATATATATATACATATATATATATATATATATATATATATATATATATATATATATATATATATATATATATATATATATATATATATATATATATATGATATATATATATATATATATATATATATATATATGTGTATGTATATATATATATATATATATATATATATTATTTAAATGTTCGCGATGTGGCAAAAAGTTATGTGGATTATGTTAAAAATTCAATTTATGTCAATAAATCAGCGCCTCTAGCGGCGAATAGTGAAACTATTTTTTGATATTAGAATATTATGAAACAGCAATTTTGGGTTTAATTGTTAATTTCTTCAAACAATGTTTATTCATCGATTTGGTCAAGCCTTATCATGATATGGTCAATAAACAGTGTTAAATTTCACGAAATGCCACAATTTCACGTAATGATCGAATATTCATAATAAAATTAATTCTACGATCTGGTCACGACGTATATAAAAGTATCTTTAAATAAAGTATAAGTGTAATGAGAGTTTTGTAATAATCACAGGCAACCAATTTTAATCAGTTCATTTTTATATATTAGTAATTAAACTAAAAACCATCTGAATTTACATAAATTTCACTATTATGTATTTAAGTTATTACTATTAAAATGAAACAATGAAAACTTAAAATAAAACTAAGAACTTTCAAATAATTTAATAAATATAGTTATTAAAACATATACATGTAAGTTATTTAATTTATTAGTAAATAACTGATAACTGAAGGCGAAATATACAACTTTTTACTTTTTACGACAGATGGCGCTGTTTCGAAAACGTACAATTTTTAATTTAATTTTAGTTAACACAAATTTGAGGCTATTAAATATGGTACTCATTTTAAAAAAAAACACTACGTTATTCTGCTTATAACTAAAAGAAACATACATAATAGAAAATTAAGTTCTAAAAAAAGTAAAATATTTAACCCTTCTTTTTTAAGTATCGTAATCGAATAAAAAGTCCTATAAGTTCTCTATATCTTATAAGTTGCCCCGGGTCACTAACTGCCTACAAACACAATTTCATGAAGATCTGTCCAGTAGTTTTTGCGTGAATCTTTAATACAGTATATAGTATATATAGTATATAGTACAGTAAACCAGTAATTTGGCTTAAGTATCCTTTATTTACTCCCATTGACTTGTTTTTTCCAGGAAATATTATAATTACAGACACGACTTTTCTACAGATTTATTATATGTATATCATATCAATAAGAACCATAATCAATAGGAACCATACATTTTCCATAATAAAATGTAGCCTATCAGCCTCTCCCTTCCATAAACTATCTCTGTGCAAAAAATTGTGTCGTTCCGTTGCCCCGTCGCTTTGTGAAATAAGGACAAACCAACAAACACACCTTCCCATACAAAATAGTAGTATGATTTTTTAATAATTATGTAAGTGCTTTAGATATTAAAATTGAAGAAGAAATCAGAAGCAAAATATACCATTATCATTTCAATGTATTTAAAAAACAATTTTTACTCGACTGGGCGACGCAAAGGAGGGTAATGTATTTACATACCGTACATATATGTATGTACGTTGTTATGTTGGTTCCTTTCTATAGACCAAACGGTCGATTTTGATGTTTTCATGATTTCGTGCTTTCTCTAAATCTTGTCTAATGTGTCACTCAAAAATATGAAAGATATCAAAATTCAATATGGCGACAAAAAGAAAAAATTAAAATTGACGCACTATATTAAGTAGCTTTCCCAAATAATTCTTCATTTTGAGTGACCATTTATAATTTATAACGATTCAAAGTTGATAATTTTTTAATTCAATAGGGATTTTAAAACTTAGGCTTTTTCATACTAACATGTAGGTACTAGCAAATACTAATAAATTAAATTAGTAACTATTATGAATTTGCAAAGGGCTTATTCTACGGCATCCAGTGTCTTTATATTTAATATTCAGTAGTAATTATAGATCTTCTTTTTGTAAAACTTCTTAAAGATATCATTAAAATACAATTCTGCAAAGCACTCCGCACCACATAGAAACTATCTTCCAAACGGAACAATACTCTAATCTCGTCTACAAAGAATATTCTTTAGAGACAAGAATAGATTACAATAACTAACTGCTGGTCTCTAAATCGTGTGAAGCTAATGATTACATGAGGAATGTGGTGGAGACTCGCTGCAGCTATATTACAGCTGTAGCACGAATGGGTCGGCTCCACCGGGGAAAGACCACGCTCTCACTGAATACCAGCGTCAAATAGCAGCTTTACGCTACTGTGTTCCTCTTGGTAAGTTTAGTGAACCGGAGACACTTTTTACTTGAAACGAGGCATTCCATCTTAGTCCTCACGGGTGACAACGCATCTGAATTTTGATTCGTTATCGAAGATAGATGTAGACGGGTTACAGCAACCACTTACCATTAGGTGGACTGTGTGCTCGTTTGCCACCCTTATAATAGAAAAAAAACATCCCTTTGCTCAGTAATAGAGAGCCGCGGATTAAAGTCTTACCATCAGGTGAACCGATTTTGTACAAGTTTAATGTAAAATCACAATGTAATTTATTTATATGCCATCATCCATAACTAACATGTAGGTATTTTATTCCACCGAATTGAACAAGACACTTTTCGTATTGTAATTTTTTCAAACAGTGAATAATTAAAACTGCTCTTTTATCTGCGATAAGAAAAATTATTTGGTAAATATTACGAAACAATCGATTTGGTAACGAAATAAATTTACTGCACTTCTACTAACTATTCGTGTTTATAACATCTTAACCTAATTAATAAAAACGCTTAAAATCACATGAATACACCATCCAATGTCGAAATCATTTGAGGCTTGAAATCTATAAACAACATTGTAGTGTATATTTTAAATGCAGTTGCGTTGAAAAAATTTAGTTTTATAGAAGTACAAGATGAGCACACAATCTACTTGACGAGTTAGCCCAAAGAATGTTAAAAATATCGATCAATCAATCAATCACACATACATCTCAATCATTACTGCACCAGTCACTACTACGACTATATTATTACTGACAAGTAGTTATATTACCTAAGATGGTAAAGCGCACAAAGCTTAATACGTCTTGAAGACAACAGATGCTGGCAAATAATTGCACTCCAATGAACTTTTGATGAACCATGAACAACTTTACGCATTACGTACGACGAAATAAACAGTTTGGGTCAAATGCTTAGAGTGGAGATAACAAAGCAGTTCAATAAATTGTTACATTATTTAACTATTTATTTATAATAATAGTTAAATAATTTAACAATTTATTTAACTATTTTCCATGTTATAATTTAAACCCTATTTTATTTTCATCAAAAAATGTACAATTATAATTGAAAAATAAAAAAGTAATAAATTACTTTATTACACGATTTTTTGTGATATTCCATATTTTTTTAATATTTTATGTAAAAAAAATGTATGGAAAATTTAAGTTAAAAAAATTAGCCCCGCCGAGACAGCGTCGATTACGCTGCCGTGGCCAGGATTCGAACCTGGGTTACTACGGCCACAACGTAGGGTCCTAACCACTAGACGATCACGGCTACCGGGGTCGGTGAATGTGACAACGAATAACGTAGCTGCATTAAAAATATATATACTCGTTTCATAAAAACGTCTAACGGTGACCATTGGATTACAAAGTCAATTGGTTCCACTTTCACTATTATTACCTTTGGCAGAAATAAAAAAACACAAAATTAGATTCTGTTGTAATTTGGAAAAATAACTTACTCGTATTTTATAGGTCTTTCCACTCCTATTTCAATTAAGGAGACGATTTCAATAGCCTTTTAATAGATCGGAAATTAATACTTATTCTTGGGCCCTACCCGTGAGTATAATTGTAATAGCAGATGCCATGAAATTTTCACAAGCGCCCGAAACGTCAAGGGATAAAAATAAAAGAAACTAATTGTTTTCTTAAATTAATTTAACAACAAATTACATCTGAATATATTTCATAAACAGGATTTTCATTTAATTTTTCATTCATTCAGAAGTCGAACAATTATTTGTAGTATCGCTATGGCGCTATAAATCGCGATAACATCCGTAAACCAATTTCATTAAAGATGGCATCTTTAATGAAATTGGCTTACTGGAATTTGACACTAAAATGTTAACAAGTGTCAACTAGCGAGCAGACTTATTCTGCAGCGTATACTGTAAATACTCGTAATATTCGAAATTTCACCAGCGTTGAAAGAGCGAGACTAGTTTATGTAGCTATTTCCGTAGCATAATATCGTACGGTACTTTGCCCCTTAGCAAAGTACCGTAACGAGACTGATACTGAAATTATATATATATATTTGTTTTGCAGGAGAGGCCGTAAGAGCAATCTAAGATTTGAAATCTAAGGAGTCGTCACTATGACAAAAATTTAAGTAAACTGAAAAGTTCTAACTTTGGCCTCTCAATACGTTTACAAAAATGTAATGAATCGTCATAAAATTATAAGTAAATACAAGAGACAGATAGGCATCTTACAAAGCAGTAGTACAAGTTACTCGACTCCACTGAGTCAGTAATTCATTCTAGGAGGCAATGTATACGCGTGTATAACAAGGTCTTATAATATACAAAATTTGTCCACGGTAAAGCTAATTATTTTATTAAACAAAAGTTTTATAAAAAAGGTAACCCTTGAGAATGAGATAATCGTTACCCAGCTATTTATTTTTAGATTTGTACAGTTAGTTGTGTACACAGTAGATGATTGCACTGTTCTATTTTTTTTAAGTCCTGCTGGGTTTTATCTTTTTAACGAGCAAGAAGCTGGTTCTTCCCAGGACTGAGGTTTTTTTTCGGACCGGGAGTAAATTAAGCATAAGGATAGTTTTTGATACCAGGTGGTAATGAACTGGCCTGATATAGTTCAACGCGACATGTCGCTACATGTTGTGTTGCATTAAATAGTACGTTTATCGTGCACTTAATATAAGAAACGTGCATCGACATGAAATGCTTAGTCTTAGTTTAACAGGCATTTGAATAACGAGAGTTGCGTATTTTTTTCAAAATGTCGAAAACTGAGTATCGAAGTGTCATAAAGTGTCTGTTTAAAGAAGGTTTATCCCCTGCCCAAATAAAAGAACGATTGGATGGCGTGTATAAGGAGTCTGCCTCCTCCTATAGCACAGTGAAAAATTGGGTGAAAGAGTTTTGCCTCGGGAGAGAAACCGTCGAAGACTTTGGCCACGACGGTCGACCTGTGGAAGTGCTCACTCCCGAAACGATTGCTCTTATCGAAGAGGAGGTTCTGAGTGACCGCCGTTTGAAGATTAGAGAAATTGCAGCAAGGCTTGGGCTCTCTAAGAGTACTGTTCATCGCGCGATCTATGAACATCTTCACATGAAAAAAGTGAGTGCAAGATGGATACCGAAACTTCTTTCAGCGGTACAGAGACAGGAAAGAGTGCGCTGCGCTTCGGAGTTTTTGGATCTTTGTGGCGAAAATCCAAAGACAGTGATCGAGCGGCTAGTGACTGGTGATGAAACTATGATCTTGTATTATGATCCACAAAGCAAGCGCGAGTCAATGGAATGGCGTTATAAGGGTGAAAAGCCCCCTAGAAAGGCAAAGGTGCAACAATCGACTAAAAAACTGATGTGCACAATATTTTTGGATTTTCAAGGCATTTTGATGGTGGATTTTAAAGAACGTAATACAGTCGTGAACGGCGAATATTATGCTTCTTTAATATATAAATTACGAGACAAGATAAAGGAAAAACGAAGAGGCAAGCTGTCTAAAGGTGTCCTGTTGCTCCATGACAACGCCCCTGTTCATACCGCTGGTGTTTCGAAGGATGCAGTTCGTCAATGCAGGTTCACAGAAGTTCAACATCCACCTTACAGTCCAGACATGGCCCCGTCCGACTATTATTTATTTCCAAATTTAAAGCGGGAGTTAAGTGGAAGAAAATTTTCAAGCGATGAAGAGTTGCAGGCGGCCGTCTTCAGTCATTTTGAGGATAAAAAATGTGATTATTTTTATAAAGGTTTAGAAATGTTGATTCACAGATGTCAGAAGTGTGTTAGTATTCATGGTGATTATATTGAAAAATAAAATTGGTTTTGTTTCATTTCCTTCATTGGTTCATAGTTAGGCCAATTCATTATGGGACCGTCTACGTAAGTATCAAGTAATGTTGAAAAAGGATGGATTTCTGCAGTCTAATATTAAAAAATATATATAGAAATTTTTATTTAACTAAAGATTCCATTGCAATTTCTTTTATTTAATGTGTTTAAAATTATTTTACGTGTTCAGTTTTTTTTGATGCTTTCAAATCAGTCTCCAGTGATGCGCAATCATTACACCAATAGGTACGTCAACTCGCACCTTTGCGTAGCCGTCTTATACGTTACTTATTATAGTCAACCACTGACCTATATATATATATATATATATATATATATATATATATATATATATATATATATATATATATATATATATATATATATATATATATATATATATATATATCAATTTTTTGTTCTTTCTACCACTTTTGCCCAATCATCCTTTGTGACATGGTCTTGTGCTTCAACGAATATAGAAGAAAGAGTCCAAAAAGTTAAAGCCGAGTCATAAAATAAGAAGACAAACACAAAATTACAAAATTATGCTCAGTAAGCTCCCGAAATGGCGGGAGATAAAATTACGTAGTGGTTTTTTCAGTGCGGCTTTGTATATGAGTTTTTTACCTACACAAATTTAAGTTGACAAAGAAAAAAAATTAACATGTTTTATTCATGATTCGTGTAATTTAAGGAATTTTAAAAATAAAAATTTAATCACACAAATAATAGATATATTAAAACAATTAATGACTCAATTATTTGAACATTCAGTTTCGATTTGAACCGAATCATGCCTACTGTGAGAGTGTGGTCCTTCCCCAGTTGAGTCGATTCATTCGTATTTGAACCATAATATTGATGCAGCATAGCTCTACCAAGTTACAATAATTAATTAATTAATTTTAAATGGCCAAAAAATGCTGTTATATTTATAAGTACGTGAAAATTCAACTGATCTTTGCTAAGAATTCTGACGCCGTCAAATATACTCGAGACAATTTTCAAAATTCAGAAGCGATCGTAAATAAAATAGAAAGTTGGCAGAAAATTTATGAGACCTGCAAGAGTTAGGTAGTTATATCGTGAATTAATACTAGAAGGAACTGAAATATACGGTATATATTTTAACAACACATGATTTCCAAAGAGTGTCAATATTTTCTTAAGACATGGATATATTCAAGAAGACTACAATTAATAATCCACCATTTTTTTAAATGAACATAGAGTGAGGATTCAGATATTTATGCAGAGAAAAAATGCAAGTGTGAAAACTGTACATCATGAAAGTTTAATTTTTCAATTAAAATAAAGTCATGTAAAAACTTTTTAAGGGCGGCTATTAATTATGAGGGCTAATATTTCCAATATGGACCATCGATTTCAAAGCCCATATTTTTTTTGTAGATATTACTCACTAAAAGAAAGCGTTTTGCAAAGTTTTAGGTTGCGGAAACTTACGGTTCATGGATATATTTTTTTAAACTTTTTATACAAATTGGCAAATAACACGCAATTACAAAATAAATTTGACAAATGATTGATGTCAAACGCCAATTAGTGTAGGGTTCCCAAAATTTTGAAAGTATCGATACCTACTAGATACCAAGTATCGCATCAAAAGTATCAATACTACTTGGTATCGAGTACATTTCGTTAATTTTGGAGACGAAAAGTTATGACAAACCATTTAGATGCATATGAAGAGCTGATAAATTCAATTAAATACGTATATAAAATAGAATAAAGTTTACTCTATTTTGGTTCCACCTTAGTACCTGTATTTCGTTTGCAACTTGTTTGTATTTCCTAATTAGTACAGCTTTTGTGCTTGTATTTTATTGTTTACAACTTTCTGTATTATCTAATTCTTACTACAATAAAGTGTTTACTTACTTATTTAATATCCAAAAAGTACCCAAAACCGAATCAGAGCACCCCACTATCCACGTGGTCTTGTCTGCCCTACCCCTAGAATGTATATAAGAGCCCGGAGGCGCGGTGTGAGGGTCCGAGGTCACGCTGCAGCTTTACATTTGATGTAGTACAAATGGGTTGACTCGATCTAAAATTGAATTTAATAGTCTAAAAATAGATTGGTATCCACAAATTTATTAAGTACCTATAGCAAAGAGAATAAGTTAAGGTTAACAATACAAGAAAACTATAACTGCGCCGAAACTATCCAATCTGGATTTGTATCTCGTTCTATTTTCAATCCTATTTAGGGGAAATATAATCTCAAATGGCTTAGCAAAATCCTTCGTTATGCCGAAAATATTGCAGCATTAATTTTGAAATAAATATATGGTAAAGTTGAGGATTAATGTTAAGGATTATGTTAGACGAAAACACGATTTCGTAAAATTTTCTCGATAGAAAAAAAAATCCAATGTTACCTCCAAAATAAACAATAAATCGCTGTTATTCATAAAATACTTTAAATAAGATCGTCGTCCGGATACGAGTCCGCAGGCCGAGAAACTCTCACTCGGACCCGCCTAACAAACTGTCAAAAGACCTGAACTGCCTCCTGGCGGCTCATGCCAACTCTAATTAAATTAAATTAATCATAATTAATTTGCCTTCTTAGGCACTCCCTCAGCGGCTCGTAGCCGCCTGCGCCCTCTTTTCCCAAAAGAGGGTCGCTCCCGATATGGCATAAGAAGCTTAAACAGCCAGTTGCCAGTCCCCAAAGGCGGTTTTTAGAGGGTATCACTTAGGTTCCCCCGGTAGGCAGTGAGTCCCTCATAACCACGATAGATCGGCCATCGTGGTATGCGTAATGCATTTTCCGCCTCCCTACATAAAGGGTAGCCCTTTAATTGCTTCGGGCGCAAAAAAAAACAAACGGAGGGAGGGCAGAGCCCGCCCGCCGTAGGGAAGGGCAGGCACCGAGATCGCCGTAGCGGCTGAGGTGCTTGTGCTTCCTTACGCTAGAACACGACTTCCCCGCTTCTAGCCCCCCCCCCCCACCTCACTTCCCCGCTACTAACCCACCACACCCCACTCATAAGCCCCACCCTCTTCTTCATTTAATCTGGTTCATTTTACCCCTCCTTCCCCATATCCCACCCCCTCCATTTTATCAGATATACCTAAACGAGAATAATAATAAATAATATAATAAATTTTAACCATGAATATCTCCAAAACCATGGGGTTCCGCAGGGTGAGGATGGCACAGGTGGTAGCCATCCCCCTCCCACACCAATAACCTCATTTATCGATGGTCCATATTGGAAAGTTAAAGTCTCCAAAATTAACGAAATGTACTCGATACCAAGTAGTATTGATACTTTTGATGCGATTCTTATTATCGATACTTTCAAAATTTTTGGAACCCTACACTAATTGAAAATTGAAAATTGAAGTGATTGACGTTTGACATCAATTATTTGTCTATTTATATAACTTTTGGTGTTAGTTTTTCTATATTATAGTTTCTTTTTTTATATATTGTGTGTTATTCGTATTAATTGTAAATATTATAATTTCATTTCATTAATTAGAAAAAATGTTGGCCATTATTTGTCAAATTTATTTTGTAATTGCGTGTTATTTGCCAATTTGTATGAAAAGTTAAAAAAAATATCTCATGAACCGTAAGTTTCCGCAACCTAAAACTTTGCAAAACGCTTTCTTTTAGTGAGTACTATCTACAAAAAAAATATGGGCTTTGAAATCGATGGTCCATATTGGAAATTTTAACCATTATGAGTTAAAAATCAGTAAAAGCACCCATGACATTCATACGAATCTGCATCGCTTGGGCATACTGAGAATGAGGTTGTCAATATCCTGTTGAAGCAAATTATCTCAGGTCCTACTGAGATGCATAAAAAGTTGTTCTTCTGTAACCAGATTTTCGGAAAAATCGAAAGAGCTATTCTCTGAAGCATCCCAAGCATGCTCGATGGGATTTATATCTAGAGATTGGTCTGGCTATTCTAAAGTCGTGAGTGAGCCGTTCGTGCAACCAGGCTGTTACTATCATGAGCGTATGTGAACGGACATTGTCGTTCATAAGCAGGAAATTTTGACCCATTTGTGTTCGATGTGTCAGTCTTCATAGAGCCCTGTATCCAAACGAGGCCCGTTCTTCCACGAAAACAATCCTGCCAGTACAATAACTGTACTTTCAAGGTATGGATGAACTTCCTGAGGGTATTGAAGCTGATTTGTACGACCAGGAACTCTCCAAACGCGTACTGTCCTGGAATCAGAAAGAAAACCAAATCGAGATTCATCAGTGAAAAGCACCAACGACCATTAATGAAGTTCCCAATTCACATGTTCTCTAGCCCATGTAGTCTTCGTCAACGATTTCCTCTTCTTAGAGCTGGAACCCGAAGTCATCTACGAGGGTGAAGGTTAGCTTCGTTTAGTCTTCTCCTCACAGTTTGGTCACTCACAAGCACCTGGTGTTTAGACTAGTCTTTGGATCAATTGCATCCCTGTAACATTTGATTGCTTTCTCGCAGCCATTTCTAAAGAATGATCTTGTCTGGATGTAGTAATGCGGCTTGTTCCTGGATTTCTCTCCGTCACGTCCCCCGTGGCACGATAGCGTGACCGCAACTTCTAAATCACATTTAGCCTGGTGCCTATTGTCGCCGCGATGTCACGTTGATTAGCACCGGTGTATTGTGATAAAATGTCAAATATCAAAATCAACCCAAGTTGAATTAAAAAGATGTTTAAATAGCGGTTTCCAACAAAAAAAAAACAATTACTATGAATACCAAATTCACTCTAGTTCAACTCATTTTTCACGCTAACACATTTTATTTTTACTTTTGTTTAAATTTGGAATCATTCTGGAATAAATGACAATTCCATATAATTTATTTAAAGTGGCCAGTTCTTTTTTAACAATGTTATTAAAAATATCCCTATACCGTTCTTTCGAGGATGTTAAATTCTGTTTCGCCGTGTAGTGGCGGGGTCAGAGAATCCACTATACCATATCAGCCCGTTGGTGTTGTAAGAGACGGTAGCGGTAAATGGAACGTGTGACGGGCAGCAGGATCTTCCGGTGGTAGGTAGGCTATAATGAATTAGTGAAGGTCGTCTATTAACACTGAAGAAGCGCGGTGGATACTTTCATTCTATATGAACCGCTAATAAATGGGAAAGCCTGTACGTGGACATCTAATGTTTAGGCTTAAAAGAACTGTATGGTTTCGAATGTTGTGTTATCTATATATTTTTTTAACGTTACCCCCACTGAGATTTACATAGGGGTTGCCAGATGGTCCGAATTCGTTTGGATTCACCCGACGTTTTAAACAATCCACACACTGGGATTTACATCGGTATTGTGGAGTCAGTCTACATAGGTACTAGTGTTGTTATCATTAAAATCTGAGTTGCCGTATATCACAGTCTGGTTTGCCGTATTGCAAGGAAAAAATTAATATATTGCCGTATTTTATTCATTCTAGGTATTTTTATGTTGGTAGTTTGTCAAATGTCGTCGCAAATTTAAAAGTGCACATGATAATTTTACTTCAGTCTTGATGCATTTTGCTCTATACAAGTCGTTATCCACAGGAGCAATTCAGTTTTTATTGTGTCCTTACCTATGGAATAGCAGTTTTTTATGAAATAACAAGCACCCATTTGACAAGCTTTTTTTACCTTGCCAATTTGAATTTTCAAATGCGATGCAAACATAACGCTTATCAATAAATAAATGACTAACTTAGAAAAAAGAATTTCATGTTTTCAAAATAAAATTAATTTGACATTCAGAGTTCTTAGCCAAAAAAATATTTTGATTTGCCTAGAACGGTCTATAATATAAATCCTCGCTGACCTACTTTTGTCGATAGTTATGTTTTTTATACTTCCCATTTTTGGTGTTTTTGATGTAGAAGGCCTTCAGAAAAATTCTTCAAAATTCAATAATATTAAGTATCGATTATTAATCAGAATTAAACACAGAATATAAAATCATTTCACTCGCTACCATAACTTTATGTGTTAAATCATAAAGTAAGAGTTAAATTACGAATGAGCGCTAGGTGCGCGACGGAAATAATTATAAATTAATTCAAACGTTACTTTTCATCTATTTTATTCATTTTTAACCGAGGCGAAAGAGATGACACAACACTGCGCTACAAATGTATGTTTGCAGTCGGGATTTCCCCGGCATGGTTCATAAAATTGGTACCTATATGCGTTTCATTTCATTCACTAGTGAAAAACGTTTCGTTTCATAGCTATTTGTCATATTTTAAGATGCGGTTATAAGAAGCCTGCCATATGCCCTATTTTCTGAAAAAAGTCGTGAATTACCGTATAATAAGTAGTAAATAAGTATATAATAACAACGCTGATATGTACGTAAATTGCGCAAGGTCAAACATCCAGACCCGAAACAATTAACCATACTAGTACTTGTTCCGTGCAGGTTTCGAACCTTCAGCGTACAGTGCATTAATTTATATACATGATTACTTTTCGGCCAAATTTGCAGAGAAGGTTCAAAATAAATAATATAGGCAAATGGTGAAGAAAAATTGACTAAAAACAATCTCAAGCATTCTGTCCTTTTTATCTTTTAAATTCAAAATGCGTGGTAATGCATTATTTAATCTGATTTTACTGCGCACACATTCGTAAGGGTCGATCGGTAGGCAAAAACGTTGTTGCCCTTAAATCACATTCAATTTGGGATAATATCAAATAAAATCAGAAGACTTGCCTACTCGTATTTTCAAAAACTGCAATAACGGTTTATCGTATGAACTTAAGTTTAAAATTTAGCTACTCTTTGTAAAATAACGCGGTATATGTATAAATTAATGTCATTTTAAATTTACGAGTTTCAATTACCATTCATTACAAGAATGAAGGTTTTTTATATATTTTACATTGTATATATTACATTTGAAGCAACTTTTTTCAAGAGTAGAATATAAAAGATACACCCGGGAAAAAGAAAATGAGACACAATATCCTGTCTTTGAAGCGGCACGTAGAGAGGAACCAATCCCAAAAGCAATTTATGTAAGCGTACATATGTATTCTGCGCGTGCATTCCAATTACAAAGCTTCAAGTTGCGATACACTTTCAAATTATATCATAATATATGGCAGATAGATAAGTACTAATGTAATATATTAATTTGCAATACATTATTTTGATACTTATATAACTAACTACTAACTAAATATTTTATATTATAGCAATATAATCATCACATAACGAAAGACACTATTCAGTACTACTCTCGAAGCTGTCGACAAGTCTGTTTCTCGTCAGGTATACCTCAAAACTTGAAAACAAGTTTCACAACCAGTGCGTGCGGCCAGTGACGACTTATGCATCTGAGACGTGACCCTTCACTGCTGGCCGTATGAGCTCAAGGTCACTCAGCGAGCTATAGAGAGGGCTATGTTTGGGAGGCTGCGCCGTAAGCTTGTAAAGTAGCCAATTGCTAGTTGTCATATTGACGAGTATCATAGCCTTGGTCTTTTATGTGAATAGCCGCTATTTAGTAGCTGCTTAAATAGCTACCATCTCTTGTAAGAATATCCACTACCCCTTGTCGTTTCGTGGGTGTCGTGAGACGCGGCAGAGGGAATGAAACAGGATATAGGCAGCAGCATCTTCCTGACAACAACTCTAAATGTTATAAAACTAGGATTCTTTTATGTTTATAGAACAAGGGTGACAATCGAGCACACAGTCCAGCTCTAACACGAAAAAAGCTCTTGAAACCATACCATACCATTAGAGCCTACCAAAAGTCAAAATCTTAACTCCTACGGCTTCCCCATAAATAATCTAGTATTCATAGAGGGGATATTTGCCATAGTTACCGATCTTAAGAAGTGGGTTAGTAATCACTTATACGTGGTAGAGCCACGTTGCAGCTATATTATGGTTGTAGCACGAATGGGTCGGCTCGACCGGGGAAGGAACACGCTCTCACAGAATACCAGCGTAAAATAGCAGCGTAATACTGCTGTGTTTCGTATGGTGAGTGCAGAGATCCGGAGACCTTTTTCTACCGGAAGTGAGGCATTCCATTTTTGTTCTCAGGAGTGACAACGCATCTACGTTTAGATTCAAGAGATGACGTTTGAGATTTTTTTCCTTTGACGTTTGAGATTTTGTAATTAATTTTTCATCGCCGTTTGCCTGTTATACCGTTTGTATACTGAAATATCTCTGCAAATTTGGCCGGTTATTGCAAAATAACCCTGTATATTTCTAACTACCTATCTATCTGCTATATATATATATATATATATATATATATATATATATATATATATATATATATATATAACGCAATTTCAAAGGGTATCGCATCTTGAAGTTTTGTAATTAAACTGCACGCGCAGAATATATACGCTTACATAAATTGCTTTTGGAATTAGTTCCTCTCTACGTGCGCTTCAAAGAGAGAATATAGAGTCTCGTTTTCGTCTTTCGTAAGCGAATTTAATATAGAATTACTAGATTGAATGGCAATTAAAAATTCGTAATTTCAAAATAATATTCATTATATTAAATTATTTGTCGGTTGCGTAGCACAGTAGTTTATCAATGAGCAGCGCTAGGACCCGCGGGCTTGAATCCCGCACGAAACAAATATTTGTGTGACCTGCAAATAATTTTTCCAGTTCAGGATGTTTTGGTTGTGCAGTTTATGTATGTAGACTGCCTTCGCGGTGCATGTGTAAATCCAAGTGACAGAGACTTAAAAAAAGATATAGATGTAACGCTAAATTAAAAAATATATAGTTCTTTCAATCTTAAATAAGCCTACTATACAGTGCCCATGTACAAGATGCTCTCATTCATAGGAGGTTCATATAGTGGGGAATAGCCCACCGCGCTTCTCCAGTGCAAATAGACAACCTTCGTTCGTTTATTACAGCTTACCCATTACAAGAAGATGTTGCTCTTCCTTCTCATCTCCTTTTTCATTGAAGTCTGCCGCCTCCTACGACAGCTACAGGATGATATGATGTAGTGGATTCTCTAACACTGCCACTACATGGCGAAATAAAAGAATTTAACATCCTTGAAATATATTCCTTCTAATAATAATGTGCCCCAGACCGCATTTTGGTCACGGCGGCCTACCTCAACGGAGACTAGCCATCGGCGCAGGACAAGAGTATAGTGCCCAAGTTTATGCGCAAGCACAGGTGCATTCTCTATTCACTCTCATAATCCGAGGGGACGGTAAACCGATACGACCGAAGAGAGATCAGGCGCAGGACCAACCGGGGTGAGACAACGCCAACTTTCTGACTGCGGACAGCTACTGAGAATTTCTTAGTGGAGAAACTCAATAAATAATGTTTTAGCCCGACCCGGAATTCGAACCCACGACCTCATGATCGGCAGTCGCACTGCTGCAACCACCGGAGACACCACCAATGAGGCAGTCTAATATTAATTCATATTTTTTATACAGCCTATATACGTCCCACTGTTGGGCACAGGCCTCCCCTCATTTCTGAGAGAGTTTTAGGGCAATGAAGTGTCCGCCGCTCTGCCCCAATGCGTGTTGGCGAACTTCACATGTCTTCGAAATATTTTTTTCTTATTCCTCAGACATGCAGGTTTCCTCACGATGTTTTCCTTCACCGCCGAACACGTGGTAAATCAGCACTTAAAATTGCAATTAACAATTTCGTTGGTGCTTAACAATTTCGTTGGTGCCGGCTGGGATCTAAACCGGGTTTCTCGAGTTCTGTTATATATACAGCGAGCGTTAACCATCTGAGCTACCACGGCTCTATTTTTCATAATATAACTGCCTAATTCTCGTGGATCTCGTAGATTTTTCTGTTTAAACTTTCTAATTTTTTAGGCTGCCAAAGAGTCTTTCTTATTTAGAATAAGGGTGATAAAAGAGCAGACAGTTGACCTGATGTTAAGTGAATGCTGTGTTCCGTAAACATCTACATCTATCTTCGATTAAGAATCAAAATACAACTGCGTTGCCATCGATCACTAAGAGGGAATGCCTCGTTTTCAGTAAAAGAGGTTCTGGTTCTCTACATCTCTCCTGTTATTCTACGTTAGTTTTCTGTGAGAGCGTGGTCCTTCCTCCGACTTATTCGTCCTGCAATTACACGTAAATATGGCTGAAGCATGGCGCTACAGCGTAAAAAAGTGTCTGCGCAGGTACCATACGGATTGCCTGCCGTCATCTCTAAATATTACATAAGGCTCTAAAACCGAGGGAATATCTGTAGAGATAAGATTTAAAGAACGTTAAGTGGACAATCTACCAGCACTTTTCTTACATATAAATTCGTAGAGTCCAAACTCATCGACGCTGCTACCAAACAGGCACTGATGAGGTCGACAAATCGCTGCTCCTAGTCGAATTCCTACGTCTATGTGCAAACGTGTCCCATCAAGTATTGTGCCGAGATTACTTGATGGTAAAGCGTGTAACCAGTGACTGGATTTCTTATTTGAAAGAACTAGAAGATGGGCCTGATCTTGGTCGCTATACAAATTACAAACAAAAATTTTGCATTAAATTAATTAATGAATTAAAATCTATCGAAATGAAATCACATCCACCCTACTTTACGAATGGCAATAAAACAATAAATTTAGTAGGTATCTTTGACCTTGTCACTTCGCAGGGTCACAGCCTTAAGGGTAGAGGGCAAAGTAATTGTTCAAAAAAACCGTTTAATTCAAAAATTTTGTTATCATTTTTTGTAAAATATCAGTACCATAGGCTTCTACTTCGTTCACATAAAAAGATATGATATGCGTGCCACCTAGTTTAAGTTAATTGTACTATGCCTATAACCTTTGAGCAAGTGCAAGCATTAACAAAGTTTTACCGCAATCTAACGGTATGTCAGTGCATAAAATACGAATAAACAAACATTCTTTCATATATATTAGATTACTTAAATAATTATACCTTGCTTGGCTTAAGTGCTTATTACATTATACAATTTTTAGAAAATCTAATTAGGAACCTAAATTGGAAGCTAGTGATCACACTACACTAAATTGAATTCTAAATCGTGACAAAGCGCATTCGCAAAGAAGTATCGACGGGGTTGCACGTATGATCGATGGCGCCGTATTTATCAAAACAGCAGAAAATAGGACTTGCCTTAGCCGTGGTGGGAACAATGGATATTAAAAAAAGAGAAAATGCTGGGTTAAAGAATACTTGTCATTGAGAAAAAAAACTGTCCAATATGAATATAGTGCATATGTTCGAACCTGGCGACTGTAGAAATGTTTTAAGAGTTGATTCTAAGCAGTTTGATTATTTATTAAGTTTGGTATCCAAACATATTGAAAAAGAAGCCACGATATTTCCACTTAGATCAAAGCGCGGGCGCCGACTGGTTGTTCTAAATCGTAAAGTTGCGATTACACTGTCCTAAATTGTAAACAATTTAGAAAGTAGAGCGATTGGGACCTCCAATTTGACTAAATCGGATCCTAACTGTTCTAACTACGATTACACCTTCCTATTTCCTAATTAGATTTCCTAAGAATTGTATAATGTAATTAACCGCTTAAATGTCCAATTATTTACAAAACTTACAAGGCTCATATTAAATATTTAAAAAATGTTTTTAATTTTCACTTTTTAAAACATGAATAACTATTTTTTTTGTCTGTCTGTGAGTTGAAATGTAATGAAACTTCACGTACAAGTATAGAGCTACACCAGGAGTATCTTAGTCCATATTTGGTAAAGAATATATGCAGGTTTTTTTATTAATTTTGGATTTTTTAATAGACAAACTAATAAAACTTTTTGATTTGTAATTTTACACAAAATAGGCCCTTACACTTTATATTCTATCTTACAAAGTTTTGATAAAAAATAGGTTTTTTCTTATTTCAACGCTTTTAGACGACAAAACTGAGTGTTAAAGAATCAGGTGATACGATGTTTTTTACGTGAAATAAATAAATCTTAATTTTTTTTTCAAACACACAGTTTGCTACATCGCACAACGTATTCGAGATTATAGCAAAAAAAACTAGCCATAAAGTCATTTTTCGTTAGTTAAACTACTTTAACAAAGAGCACTATAATAGATCCGCAGGTTTTATTTTTTGCTTAAACTCTACGTGGCCGAACTCGCAAAATAACTAAAAGCTAGTCGGTAGTGAAAAATGTTAAAAAAAGAAGTATACATTTATCGTGTAAATATACGACACTGGAAAAATGGGTGTTTAAGATAAGGCCAAACAATTGAGAGCGACTTAAGCGTTCGTATTCGAATGGAATGGAAGTCTATTAATCCTATGCGAGTCCGCCATCTATTTGTCCTAAAGCAACAATGTAATATATGAAGAAACGTATATCAAATGAAGGGAGGATCATCGTATTAAGTGGCAAACAGTTGTTCTTTTCCTGATTTCTGTTTATTGAATAAGGATGACAAACGAGCAAACAGTCCACCTGATAGTAAATGGAAGACGTAGGGATGTGGCCCATACACACATATAGAATAGACATATAAATAATCAAAATACATTTGTGTTGTCAGCCCTGAGGACTAAGATGGAATGCCTCATTTACAGTAAAAAGGGTCTCCGGTTCTCTACAGTCTACACTCACTATACAAGCTATGCTATTCTACCGGGTCTGGGCTGACGCATCAATATTTCGGGATGTAAACACCAGCTCTTTTAAAAAGAAGTATAACTCCACCTCCAGGTCCTTCCGAAGAGTCGTCGCCAAGGCAAGGTCAGAGCACATCGACAGAATCGACGTATTGAATAATGTGCAGTTTCGTGGTACTCTTCCCATCTCTGGGTCGGGGCACCACAGTGCTAGCATCTTTCACTTGACTTGACTGACTTGACTTTCACTTGAATCATCGCCTACCGAGTTCCTTCTGATCGGCTCAATTCACTGGCGCTGCGTAAGTATCCCTTTGAATTCTCTAATGGATCTACCACAGGGAGTACTCTGAGTATTTGTTCAGATTAATCCCAGCCGCCAAATTTCACGAACGCACATCGCGTTAAAAATTTAAGATACCATCCTTACCATCTGGATGCTAGGCGGTCCACCACTGTGCGTTTTACTAGAAGTTTTCTTCCTCGTACAATCTTTCTGTGGAATTGCTGGCGATTTTTCCGGACCGATACGACTTAGAGACCTTCAAGAAAAGAGCTTAATCCTTTCCAAAAGGCCAGCAACGCACCTGCAGTTCCCCTGATGTTGCAGTTGTTCATGAGCGGTGGTAGTCACTTACCTTTAGGTAAGTCTCATGCTTGTTTGCCCGTTCTTCTATTAAAAAAATACAAAACTTCTTCAACTTCGTTCTGCTGATGAAGCTGCTAATTGACGCTGGTATTCTCTGAGAGCCTGGTCATTTCCCGGTTGATCCGACTCATCCGTGCTACAATCATGAAGACGCTAAAACTTATGCGTTACTCTACCACGCATAAATTTTAGCACCCGCCCCGGTGCCGCCGGACAGGATCCAATAATGTGGCGTTATTTGGATTTAAGATCATCAATGATCGTTTATGTCCTTAAAAAACGTATTTCAGATAAAACACAGCCTAGATCGTTCCCGACAATGCTCTATCTTTCCATAAAGTTTCACTACACTCGCTTCAACCATTTCAAAGATTATCACCGATACACAGAGAGACAGATAAAAAGGGACTTTTTTCAATTTGGTACAAAAAAATTTAAATATACTTTTTTAAGTACATAATTGAAAAAGGTCTTATTTTATTTTGAAATTCGTAATTCATAATTTCAAGCCTAGCTCACCGGGAGGTGCTAAACAAAAAAATTTACTTAACAAAAACGTGTTAAAATGATTGTTTGTGTTGTCATGGTTGTTAATAGTGTACGAGTAAGTAATCCTCTCAGCTTAGTCGTAATAATAATGTGCTTCAGACCAAATTTCGGTCACGGCGGCCTGCCTCAACAGAGATTAGCCATCGGCGCAAGACACGAGTACAGTGCCCAAGTGTATGCGCAAGCACAGGTGCACTCTCCCTAACTCCCTAAGTCCCTAACTGGACGACTGGAGAGGTATAAGGCGCAGGACCAACGGCTTTACGTGTTTTTACGAGGCACGGGGGTGAGACATCGCTAACTTCCTGACTCCGAGCAGCTACTGAGAATTTCTTGACCTAAAACTCAATAATTGATTTTTTGGCCCAACCCAGGATCTTATGACCAGCAGTCGCACTACTACAACCGCTAGACCAACGAGGCAGTCAGCTGCTTGAGCCAGCAGCTGGCTTAGTAGAAGTCAGCTATTTCAGCATTACCGACAGACATTACAATTTTATTTATAGATACATACATATAGTCGGAAAAAGTATTAGAAATAAATATTTTTACAAATAAATATCAAAATTATTTTATTAAAGTTATGTTACATGTACCCATAGCTACGTTGTAATATTACTTTATTTTATGCAATGACTTATTTTTGAATTATGTACCTATGCAAATAAATAAATAGTGAATTTTACATATACGTACCACAAGTCGTACTTATCAATTGAATGATACTTATGTACATGAAATGCTTACTTCTAAAATAAACAGAAAATATATAGTATTTTGGCTACTGTGAAGTCTTTATACAAACGTGAAAGCACTCGTGAGTAACTCGTCTACGTTGCTACGAGCATACTTGACGCACTACAATGCATGCCGAGTATGCACCAAAATGCATTATTATCTTGTCCTTGTGTTCTTTTATAAAATAAGAGTGACTAAAGGGGATACAGTACGCCTGATGGTAAATGAATGTTGTGACACATTGACACCTACATCAAGGTATCCTTGATTAAGAATCAATATGTTGACGTGATATCACCTGAGGGCTAAAATAGAACGTCTGTAAAAATTACCTGTAAACAGGGACTGCGGTTTTCTTCACTCACCATACACTAATTTCACGCTGGTATTCTGTATGTGCGTAATCAAGCGTGATGTGCTGCAAATTTTTGACCCTTTTAGGCGAACGAAGGAATATATAAATATCAAGGTTACAACTAGAATTTAGTCTTAATTGTTACTTTAAAAAACCAATCCCCTATTTTTCTACCCAATGTGGTGGAACTTGCCACTATCAACCACCCCAAAAGTATAACTTATTGAATAAAAAAAATTATCATTATAATCTGTTCGTAATGTGCACAGATATTGCATATCAAATATACAAATCAAACGCAAAAAAAATGTTTTTGACTGGAAAACCCTTATTCGACTGTAGGTTTTTTGAGTTCGGCTAAAAACTTTACAAAGCGCAAATTTTGACAGGCCTGTTTGTCTAGTGGTTAGTGACCCTGACTGCTATGCCGGAGGTCGTGGGTTCGATTCCCACCCAGGACAAATGTTTGTGTGATGATCACGATCATTTGTTCTGTGTCTGGGTGTAATTAATCTTTAATATTTATGTATTTAGAAATATATAAGTATGTTTATCAGTTGTCTAGTACCCATAACACAAGCTCTGCTTAGTTTGGGACTAGATGGCGTTGTGTGATAGTTGTGGAATATTATTATTATATTATATATATTATAATTCGCCGTCAAATAGTGTATACAGTTAGTGATACACATTACACAGCAACACAGTTTAAACACCTGATTTACCCTTGTCGGATGTAATTTTGTTTTTATAAATATGAAGTGGTAAAGAAACTTACAGTCTGCCTAATAATAAAGGTACTATTGCAATCCACGGTCACTTGCAGCCAACTTCAATCAAAAAAGCTACAATTTCATTATCAACTCTAAGATATTATGCCTTAAAATCTATAATTATACTGACTTTTATAACCTTCATACCAAAACACAGCGATACAAATCCTGCTATTTACGGCAGAAATAGGTGAAAGAGTACTTTCCCAGACTGACTCCTAGACGGAGAGTCCTACCACCTAATAAAATCACCATCCACCGAGCTTATTAAATAATAATAAGTTGGAAATTGTCTTAAGATGTAATATCAATTATCCTGGGACGTTTACAATGCAATCATCATCATCATTACAGTCTTTTACAAATTCACCGCTGATTATAGGCTCCTCTAAGGAATTCCACAAAGAACGATCCTGAATCTCCTGCATCCATCGACTTCCTGCATATCTTATCAGCTCTTCACTCCATCCAGTTCCTACACTTCGCTTTCCGATACGAGGTTGCTACACGAAAACCTTTCTTCACCATCAGTTGTTGGTCCTTCGAGCTATACGGCCCGTACTAATCCCTTGGATTGAGTTACCCTTGTTCCATTGCGGATATCCTCACTTCTAAGTCTATAGCGCAAAGAACTTCTGAGTATAGTCCTCTTCGTAGCTCGCTTAAAATCTTTAAGTAAATTGAATCTATAAGTATATTGAAATGTTCCCTAACTTCCTCGTTGATCTAGTGCTCACAAGTCTGACATCTGATCAAGTGAATCCTGGTCGAACCAAATCAGTTATTGGGTTTTTGTGTAAAAGAATCTCAAATCGCAAAGTCGTTAGTTTTGCGCCCGATCTCCGGACATGTCGGATTGCCAACCCATCAGACTATGAGAGTTAGGGAATAGGGTGCACCTGCGCAAATACACTTATACACTATGATCCTATCCTATGCAGGTGGCTAGTGACCGTTAAGACTAGTTTGATAACTGGTAGAGCCACGCTGCAGTTATATTATGGTTGTAGCACGAATGGGTCGGCTCTACTGGGGAAGGACCACCCTCTCACAGAATACCAGCGTAAAATAACTGCTTAATACTACTGTGTTTCGTATGGTGAGTGTAGAGACCCGAAGACCCTTTTTTACTGGAATCGAGACATTCCATCTTAGTTCTCAGGGGTGACAATGCATCTGCGTTTTGATTCTTAATCGAGAATAAATGTGGATGTCTATGGGCTACTGAATCCACTTACCATCAGGTGGACTGTGTGCTCCTTTGTCACCCCTATTCTATTAAAAAACTAGCCACCGTGACCAAAATCCTTCTGAAGGACGTTGTTTTTTCTCTAGCTCTTGCAATATAGACCGCGTGTTAGCGCGTATTCACTGCGACTGTTACTAATATATTCTAAAGATAATTTCAAATGATTTTCGTCAACATATCTCTTGTATAAAAACAAAGAACCGATATACCGAACGACGATAACCTTTTTATCAATTAACCGCAATGTTGAAACTTTGCTCCCTTATCTTTTTGATATCCGTGATTGTGCACCGAACTGAATCATGTGAGTAGTGCTTGTATTTGTTTCTATAATTATCTATTCTTAATAGGAACCTTATACTGCTATAAAGATTTTAATAATGAATCCATCGCTATATGCACAGCGTCGTTCTCTATATACATAGAAGAATCGCATTTCAAAATTACCTGACTGAAATGGCTGAATCCATCTCGTCATTTTGCCCGAGGTTGTCATAAAAACAACAGATTGAAGTTAAATTGTGAAAAATCTAGATCTTCGCGGAAAAAGGCCATTATAATAATAGTATTTTTATAGAAGTTTATATATATTCTCGATTATCAATCAAAATGCAGACGCGTTGTCATCCCTGAGTACGAAGATGGAGTGCTTCGTTTTCAGTAAAAGGGATCTCTAATTCTCTACACTCACCATACGAAACACAGCACAATTAATCTGCTATTTCACGCTGGTATTTGGTGATCGAAATTCTGTGAAAAGTAAACAGAATATAGGCAGCGCCATCTTTCTGTTAACAACTCAAAATAATTAAAAAACTGCGGTTGCCATTCCGCAACTATGGCAAAATCCTGCCTATCAGGCGATCTATTGAAGAAGTCTGTATTCAGCAGTGGACCTTTATGAGTTGTAATGGATGGATGATTCTGTGAGAGCGTGATCTTTCTTAGAGCCACGCTGTAGCTATATTATGGTTGTAGCACGAATGGGTTGGCTCAACCGGGAAAGAAACACGATCTTACAGAATACCTGCGTAAAATAGCAGCTTAATACTTCTGTGTGTCGTATGGTGAGTGTAGAGATCCGGTGACCCTTTTTTACGCGAAACGAGGCATTCCATCTTTGTTCTCAGGGGTCACAACACATCTGCATTTTGATTCTTAATCGAGGATAAATGTAGATGTCTATGGGCCACAGCATCCACTTACCATCAGACGGACTGCGTGCTCGTTATGTGTTATATTATGTGTCGCCCATATCTTACGTTTAAGGTACCGTACACAAGGACAATTCTACTCATATTTGCACCTATGTCACGTGCTTTAAAATTATTGAGTATTATTTCCGAACAAACAGACACATTATCCAACTGCAGCAAAGTTCACATAAACGGCGCACTGTGGGAATATTTTATAATTATTCTACTAAATGAATTATAGATTTTTTTATTAAAAAAGACTTATATCTGTCAGTTTTTTGTGTTGGTTGCCAACCATTGCCTTGGTTTTAAACCGTTATGATGCTGTAACTAGTTTTGTAATAAATAGATACATAAGAGAGGGTTATGGAACAGCAGAGGGTCAGCCGAGCTGCTTCTGTACGAGTCGCCGTACTTCACATGCCATTGAAATATTTCAAAGTTAAATTTTTAAGATTCCCTAACGTTACCTTCTTCAATTTTTTATACTAATAATAGTGACTAACTCCGAGCCACTAGATTTAGTGACGACCTGGTAAGACATGCGGGAAGCCTGAATGGAATTTTTGCAGAAAGTATGAATGGATGCAAGTGGTATATAATATTTTTGACCGATTTCAAAAAGGAGGAGGTATTCAATTCGACCGTATTTTTATGTGTGTTACCTCAGAACTTTTTTGTGGGAAAACCAATTTTGATGATTCTCTTTTTATTTGAATGCTAGTGCTTCTCATGTGGTGCCATATAAATTTGATCAAGATCTGACTGGTAGTTTTTGAGTTATCCTTAAATAATGCGTATTTATTTGACTTCAAATACATTGATGCGGTCGTACGGAAGTCGTTTGTACAATATTTTTAATTTTACCTCTTGTTAAGTTTATTGTACAAAACTGTCGCATATATTTTTTACAGTGGATTCCGAAAAATGCAAAATCCTACCACCTGAAAGGCACTGTATTATTGAATCCGCTGCAAAAGACAGATGGCCTCATACTGAGCGGTACGTAGACACATATTATCGAAGTAGAAAAATAAAGGTAAGATAAATAACAAAATGGCTGTCAGTTCAAGCCCTGTCGATAACACCTGTCACCAAAAGAAGTTATGAAAGTGGAATGAATTTACGTATACTCGTATTATATTAAACTGAGCGAGACCTGACAATGCATTAGACACCTGCAATTTTACAGAATACTACAATTTAAGGACAAAACGCTTGTGGACTAAAATGGAATGCTTCAAGGCCTATATACATTCTTCCTCACAATACCCGCGTACGTGCCCGAAACGTGCTCACGTCACGTGGTGGTCGCGGAGAACTAGAAAAATAGAAGAACTAGTAGTACTTTTAAAGAAAAATATTTTCTTAATTAATTATTGAAATATTTTTTTAAAAAAAGTCACTATTTTACCATAACAATAAAATGGTATTTTTTTTTAAATATTAGACTTGTCTATTTGTTTATTAACAATTTCTTAACAAATGACGTAAAAAAAATTTCCTGCGTTAATGGATATCATTGTTAAGTGCAAAAACAGAAACAAAATTACATTTGTCAAAAAAAAAATTACAACATTTTTTGAATATTTTAAATTAAAAATTATAACAAATAAAACTTTAATAAACTTTTATCGTGTGATCTTGTTAAGTATGTATATAAGAAGGACTCTCCAAGAACTAAAAAATTATAGGTCAATTACTCAAACTTTTATGTAGACTTTTGTAAAAACTGAGATTGGAAAAAAACTAGTCAATTAACAATCGTATAACTTTTTGAAAAATCGTTTTTTTTTCAATATTTTGATATTTTTCAAATTTTTAAAAGAAAATTTAATACTATTGTTACGAGCTTGAGGTTCGTGACAATAAAAATTGCCGATAAAATTACCTAAATTACCACTTTAATTTACTTTACACAAATTAAAACTTAAAACACTAATAATTAAACACACTAATTCACTTTATTCCGCTCCGAAGCTTCGCTTGTCTCGCCCAAATCCAATACTGCCCCGATCGCATCTTGCAGCGCCTATATATACAAATTAGCAATGAAGCATCTGGAATATTCAAGTAAATGCGCGCAAAGCGACGAGTGTTCGAGTGTAGATTTTCTAGAAACTTAGTTCTTCGGATGGCGCTGTCGGTTGCAAGATTTGTGATGTCATTTTCTGCAAAGCTCCCCTCGCTCTCGTTCCTGACACTAGATGGCGCTAGTGTATGACGTTGACTTATTCACGCAACACTGCCCCCTCCTAAGACATGCTCGTCCCGAGCATTATCGGTCCCATAATAACGCGCCAAACGATCCACATGGACGATCTTAGGAGTCCCTCTTGCGCCTTTCTGTATCCGGTGGGTCACATCGTTGATCCTGGTTACAATCCGGTACGGGCCGTCCCATTTAGCTTGAAGCTTAGGAGATTTCCCTTTGCTGCGGACTGGATTGTGCAACCACACTAATGAACCTTCGTTGAACCCTTTATTGTTCATTTTGCGGTCGTACCGGTTTTTCATTTTCTCTGACATTTGCTGGCCTGATTGTCTGACGTGCTCATAAATGTCATTCATTTTGTTCCGCAAGTCATTTGCATAATCGGTTATACTGCGTGGGGCATCAGGTGGTATCCCGGTGATCAGGTCTGCAGGCAGCCGTAATTCTCTTCCAAAGTTTGCGAAAGCTGGTGTCACTGCTGTACTTTCGTGAACAGAACTTCGATATGACAACAAAAACGGTTGTATGTGCTTGTCCCAATCTCGTTGCCGATTGTCTACAACTTTTGCTAGGTACCTCTCCAATGTCTGATTAAATCGTTCCACCATTCCATCAGATTGCGGGTGATAAGAAGTCGTTCTTGTTTTATGAGTACCCATAACTCGGCAAGTTTCCTGGAATATTTGAGACTCAAAATTCCTTCCTTGATCGCTGTGAATCTCTAAAGGTACTCCAAAACGACAGAAGACTTCATGAACTAATTTATCTGCAACTGTTGAAGCTTCTTGATTTGGAATGGCGAAAACTTCTGGCCACTTTGTGAAGTAATCCATCACAACCATGAAATACTTGTTACCGCTTTCACTCTCCGGAAACGGCCCCGCCACGTCAATGGTTATTCTCTCCCATGGTGCACCAACATTGTACAACTTCAATGCACCTCTGCTCCGAGTCTGAGGTCCCTTTACAGCCGCACAACTTGTACATTTGCGACACCAGTCGTCGACATCGTTTCGACAGTGGACCCAATAAAACCGTTCTCGGATCTTCAGTAGAGTTCATTTAACTCCCAGATGGCCTCCGGAACAATCATTATGGTACAGCTGTAGAACATCCGATACTTTAGCTTTAGGGACAACCATTTGCAAATGACAGCTGTCTCCCCTAACATTTTCCCATTTACGGCACAGAACTCCATCCTGAAGCAGCAAGCTGTCCCATTGGGCCCAGTAGCTTTTAGTGGTCGAACTCATTGCTGAGACGTCGCTCCACTTAGGCTTGGGAGCACTGGCCTTTATCCATTCCAGAATCGGCTTGATGTCCGGATCTTCCTACTGTGCATGTTGTAAGCTGTCCTTCCTTTCATTGCTGAGGTAGTCCGTCCTGAGCATCCTCACGGATACCTCTTCCTTACTCTCTTGCCTAGTACAATGGTTGCAATCTTCAAGACAAGGTCTTCTTGACAATGCATCTGCGTTGCCATGAGATTTCCCGCTGCGATGTCTGATAGTAAAGTCGTATCCCGGCTGCTGCTGGGCGGTGATGTTAGCCCCACTTCCCTTCTGAGATCGTTCACCTTCCCTTTCTAGGGTTCGCTTAGGACAGTTGGATCGAAGATGGCCCCTTTCCCCACAGCCATAGCACCTAGGGCTGTATCCTTTATTGTGGTCGCGAACTGCTGCAACCTCCCTAGCGTGAGGGGAATGATGTTGCGGCCACCGCCAGGCGGTACCGTTAGCTGCACTACCCCCTCGAGATCGATCAACTCTACTTTCCACGGTTCGCTTAGGGCAGCTGGATCGAAGATGGCCTTTTTCCCCACAGCCATAGCACCTAGGGCTGTATCCTCTGTTGCGGTCGCGAACTGTAGCTGCTGCAACCTCCCTGACGCGATGGGAACGATGATCCTGCCGCACGGCTTCTACCTCCAGTGCATGGGCCAAGGCGTCCTTAAGCGTCTCGTGGTGCCCGCGCCTCACGGTAGCTCTGACTTCCAGGTCACCGATGCCGTCGATGAATGTCTGCACCAGGTTCCCTTCAATGAGCGCAGGTACAGACCGGTATGCTTTTCGCACCAGCTTCTCCACTTCTAGAGCCCACTGCTGCAGGTTTTCGTTGATGCGCTGCACACGATCTTTAATCTGCGCACGAAAGACGTGTTCCAGGTGAGCGCCGCCATATCTCGCCTCCAATGCCTCAAGTAGTTGCTCATAAGGCACTTCCTCACCGAGAGCTCCAGAACTGTTAAGGCCTGGTCACGCAGGCCTAGTTTGAGAGCAGTCATGGCCTGATTTTTATTCCAGCCGTTCGCCTTCATAACAGCTTCGAACTGGATTTTGTAGGCTGACCAGGAAGAGGTACCGTCGAGCGGTGGCACCTTGAACCCACGTAGCGAAGGTGTTGTAGCTACTACGGGAGCTGTAGCTCCATCTCCAAGTTTGAGTTTGCCGAGTGATTTCTTCATGTCAGCCATTACGTTGTCAACCCGATGGTTTACTTGGTCAATTCGGGTTTCAGCTTTCTCGATTCGGTTTTCAGCTTTCGCGATTTGGGTTTCAGCTTCCGACAGGCGGTCGACATGCAGAGCAACCCTATCCTTCACCTCTTTTATCTCCTTCCCAAAGGTAGCGTGAAGGTCCTTCATGAGGAGCATCTGGTCCTCCAACCGACGGGCCTGGTCTTCCTGTCGGCGGGCCTGTTCCTCCTGTTCGCCCCGCAGCTGCTCTTCCAATCGGCGTGCCTGTTCCGCCTGCTGGCGAGCCTGCTCCTGCAGCATCACCATCAGGGCACCTAAGTCAGGTGCTGCAGATGTAGGGGCTACTGACGGGCCTGCAGCCGGTGGCTGGCCCTCCGACGTCTGCGGCGTAGCACCACTAAATCTCCTTTGGTCCGTCTCCTGCTGGCGTTGACTTCGGGTACGGACACCCTCCGTTTCCTCCTTAGGTAAAATCGGCATGATTTTATCCCACTTCTGACACCAATTGTTACGAGCTTGAGGTTCGTGACAATAAAAATTGCCGATAAAATTACCTAAATTACCACTTTAATTTACTTTACACAATTTAAAACTTAAAACACTAATAATTAAACACACTAATTCACTTTATTCCGCTCCGAAGCTTCGCTTGTCTCGCCCAAATCCAATACTGCCCCGATCGCATCTTGCAGCGCCTGTACAATGTGTCCGATTTCCGATGTCCGATACTTTAAGGGGTTAAAATACAATTAATTTTATCGACAAATTAGGGATCAATGATTTTTTTTCGCCATCAATAAAAAAATGGCAGCACTTTAAAAAAAAATGTTGGCGAAGCATGGATGCCTGTAATAATTTAACAATATCTACCCAAGTAGAAGACTTTTAAAAACAAAATTGGTCTCAAATGTTAGTTAATAGTGTAGACAATAAATCTAGATTCAAAATATTATTTTTTAATTTTTCAGTATTAGTAAAAAACATTTTTGAAAAAATAAATTAGACAACAAATTGATGTTGTTTTTCAGATTCTTAGCTTTAAAAAAAACCATCGTGTTAACCAATTTTTTTTACTTGTTTTTATTATAATACAGGATATTTGCTATAAATGCACATTTAAATCTTAACTCTGAGTTAGATAGTTTAGGAGCTATGATAATTTGAATGTAACTGTTCAAAGTGCCTCTACCCCGATATTAGATAACTAAACACCCATTCCAGTGAGTAAGATAAAATTCTTCAATAATTCAAGGAATCGTAAGCAAGCACAATAGCATCCTTTGTGTGAGCAGGTAAAAAACGCTGTGCACAACAGTGCGAGCGAGACAAAACAACGGCTGTCTCCAGGTAAAAAGGGTGCAGTGTGCGCTTGTGCCGTCGAGCAGTCGTCCCTCGCTCTGCGTTGTGATAACATTCCTGGTTTTAAGTAAATCTACTTACTGTACATAATTATTGTTTGTTGTTAGACTTTGTTACGTTTTTGTTTTGTTGTTGAACTGTTACTTTTTGTTTATTACAATGAACGAGTACTCAAGCTAGCATATCGCTGACATCCATTTCATGTATGGATTGTGTAACGGGAGTGCAAATAGAGCTGTTGTAGAGAATGCACGCAGATTTCCTAACAGACGTACGCCGAATGCTCGCACTTTCGTGAGAATTCATTTGAGACTTGCGGAAAATGGAATAAGAAGGCTCGGTAACGAACGTACTCGTGTTTTTTTTATTGATGGCGAAAAAAAATCATTGATCCCTGATTTGTCGATAAAATTAATTGTATTTTAACCCCTTAAAGTATCGGACATCGGAAACCGGACAACCTGTATATACAAATTAGCAATGAAGCATCCGGAATATTCAAGTAAATGCGCGCAAAGCGACGAGTGTTCGAATGTAGATTTTCTAGAAACTTAGTTCTTCGGATGGCGCTGTCGGTTGAAAGATTTGTGATGTCATTTTCTGCAAAGCTCCCCTCGCTTTCGTTCCTGACACTAGATGGCGCTAGTGTATGACGTTGACTTATTCACGCAACACTATAAAAATATTTTATGCGACTATTTTCAGCGGCGATGCGCTTATGCCGTAATGGTCGCGCGGATTCCTATTTTTGGCGTAGATAAAAGTTATAATCGGAATCGGAATATTTATTGCCAGTAAACCGTGTATGTACAATTTGCGGGTGACATTGCAATTAAATGTTACACGCTTTACCCATATCGGGTATGCAATAGTTGAGAAACAAAACTTAATATAAATTATTTCGTATTAAAATAATGGAGAAGGAATTCCGGGAGTCGGGACTTTTTTACATGAAATTTCCTCCTCTTTAATGATCTTTTTTTTTTCAAATGTTTTTAAATACTAATAATTTTTGAATTATTAACAAAATACAATTTTTTTCATCTTATTCCGTTGATAATAAATCCTCGAGATAATGAACTATCGCACATAATTTTAGGAGTGGGAACAAGAATTATCTAATACGTTTTTGAACTTTTTGACTGATATGTAACATGACGTTTAATATGTTACGAAATATTTATCTATCGTGAATCAATTTTTATGATTATTTTTCATTGAATAGAACCTCGTGGTAAAGAAAGCTTAAAAAGTTACAAAGGTTATAATAATTTTCACATAACTTAATAGCTCCTGAAGCTGGGAGGAGTACTTCCATACACTTTGTTTTTGCACCGTTTTGTTTTAGCATTTTAAGCTACTATTTTACGATGGTATTCTGAGGGAGTACGACCACGCTCTCACATAATTTAAAACGTGATATTTTACATATCAAAACCCTTTTTATTATTTTTCCCTATATATTATACCTATATATTATATTTTTGCTTAACAACTTGTAATTAATTTTAAATTTAATATTATTTCTTTTGATACCACTGTATTTTTACTGCGAACTTTTTACAAATTAATAAAATTTATTTTCTATTCTTTCAGATACGCATTCGATTGGTATCCGCAGAAGTGCATTTTAATCAGGTGGGCCGACCACTGTGGCCCGGCTCCGACCGGTGTCAACAACTTCGACAGCGAACGTGCGTGCCGGGATGAATGCAGCGGATGGGCATAAATCTTGATCAGAATACTGCGTTATCAATGTAAAATAACTAATCCATTATAACTGATGCAAAAACCAAACTTTTTTACTCTTATTATACAAACTTCTATCCCTCTCCCATTTTATGAAATGTTGTAGCTTTTAATTGAGTGGTGGCCGTGGAACTCAGCGTGCAAATTTCATAGTTCTATCCCCGCCAGCACCAATACAGTGGCGCTAACATCACCAGCGATGCAGGTAAATTGAGCAAAATGCCGCGCTAGTCTTTATTTGCGAGATTTTTAGGAGCTATCTACTTATTATTAAAAAGATATATCAACCAATAAAAAATCTATTAAATTTCTACATGATATTGATTCCATAATAGCCGATTCCAATTTTTTTAAAAGGAGTAAATACTTGATGAATATTCCTACAACTAAACAACAGAAATGCGAAATAATTATTGACAACATGCATCTCCTCATAAAGTAAGCATTATTTTATTTTGCGATTGACACTAGTGGATAAGCAACTTATTCATGAAGATTTTCATCTATTTAATTTTTTTAAAGGACTAATATTCGATTTTATAAAGACAATATTTTAAAGTTTGGGCGTATTTCCTACGCGATATATTGTAGCGAGAGCGCGTGGAGTACCTATATACGATCCAACGGTCAAGGTCCTTCGCTAGGAGTAGCGCTTTAAGAAACCTACATAAATATTTTCAAGGTCATAACTGTGAAGTCCACCAACATGCTCTGCGCATTTGAACAATTGCTCAGCAGAGCAAAACAGAGGCCTTTGCCCGATAGTATTTTTTTAACTTATTATTTTAGCCAGTTCTTAACCGCAATCCCACTTGGTGTAAAGTGATGATGAATCCTTATATGGTAAATCACACTGTCTTAGCATAACAAAAGCATATTCACTATTGCCTTGAAAACGCCCAGATTGTGTTCGGACGGAAAGACAGACCACGGCAAATTATTCCACTCCTTTCCGGTACGCATTACAAAAGATGAAGCAAACCATTTGGTTCTAACGCGTGGAATATTAACAACAAAGGATTGCAGACTCGCCAACTGTTTGGTTGTCCGATGTTGGAAAAGGAAGGGAGTAATTAAAGCATGTAATTCCTGCGTACACTCTTTGAAATGCATCCAATACAAAGAAACTGACTACTTTGTCAAATCAAGCCAAATCAAGGTTACCAACGAACTTCCTAGCATATCTCTCCACTAATTCCAACGCTGCTAGGTGACATTTTGCAGCACCTGCCCATATGTGACAGCTGTAGATACTCCTTGCACAACTGGACTTGCGTTTTATATAGAGTGAGAAGTCACCCTGGCGTGAAGTACAGCTGAACCTTTGAAAGGACACCTAATTTCCTAGAAAGTAGGTGCCAGGATGAATGGGCTCCTATTTTCGGTAAAAAGAGTCGCTTTTATATGGAGGCGTTGAATGTCACGAGATTAGGATCGCCCCATTCGGAGACTGCCTGTAGTGAGAGATTCGCACGATCAACCATAGCTTCTCTTTCGGACTGGATTTGTCCGAGCCCGAGTTGTGGAGATGAGATCATGATGATGATGATGATGAGTTGTGGAGAGATACATCTCCACAACTGTGCTGTCATCTATATACCCGATGAATCTATACGGGAATGAGCAGATCATTAATAACATACAGCAGGATTGTTGCAGAGAGATCGGACCCCTGAGGAACCCGACGATTATCGCAATAGGATTGAACGAGCAGCCATCGACAACTCGGAGAGATCGTTCACTCAGAAAGTCCTTCAACCAGTCAATCTGGCCACTGACAGGGTAGTAAATTATAATTTTATTCGACTTCACAAACTGGCTGGTTTTCAATTGGACTGTATATTTTTTTCGTTTTTTTTGTACTTACGATCTTTTTTTAATAACTATGTAGTTTCTAGGATAGTCCCTTATAGACTTGAAGAAACAATTACATTAATGATGGAAAATATGGAATGAAGTTTTTAGTGTGTTTATTTAGCCAGTAAAATAAGTATTTCTACGTGGTAGAGCCGTGCTGTAGTTACATTGCTGCATGTTATGCTGCAGTCTCGACCGGGGAAGGACGACGCTCTCAAATAATACCAGCGTAAAATAGTAACTTAATGCTGCTGTGTAACGTATGGTGAGTGTAGGGAACCACGGGTGACAACGCATCTGCATTTTGATTCGTAATCGAGGATAGATATAGATGTTTATGGGCCACAGGAACCACTTACCATCAGGTGGACTGCGTGCTCGTTTGTTACCGCATCCAATAAAAAAAGGATTTAGCTATAACGGTAACGGTAAGGCAACACCTTGCCGTTACTGTTATAGCCTACTAAAGTTTACAGTTGAAAATTGGCATAGTTGCCACGCTTGGAAAACGCGTTGGCAACCATAGTTTTATTTTTTAGTTTTAGTCGTTATTAGGAAGACGCTGCTGCCCATGTCCTGTATCTCTTTCCCTCATGTCGCCTCTTACGACACCCGCGGGATAACATGGAGTAGTATTCTTACACCGCCACTACACGGTAAATGGTTGTCGCCTTGAGCTTGTGTTATTTCTTGGTTCACTATAAGGGGTCTAAAATTATTTTTACGATATTTTTTAAAGAAAAAGTGAGAAACGAGCTCGCAGTCCACCTAATGGTATAAAGATGCCGTGGCGCATAGACATTTACATCTATCCTCGATTAAGAATCAATATGTAGTTCACAATATGCATTAGAACCAGAGTGACCGACATAGCCCAACGGATTAGTAAACTGAAGTGGCAATGGGCCGGCCATATAGCTCGAAGAACCGACAACCGTTGGGGAAGAAGAGCTCTCGAGTGGCAGCCTTGTACCGGTAGGCGAAGTGTTGGGTGACCCCCCACTAGATGGAGTGACGACCTGGTTAGACATGCAGGAAGTCGAGGGATGCAGGTGGCTCGGGACCGTGCTGTGTGGCATACCTTGGGGGAGGCCTATGTTCAGCAGTGGACTTGTGAAGGGCTGTAATGATGATGATGATGATGTAGATCACACCTGTGCACCAAGAATGACTCGTTGCTACTTAAAAGGGTCACCGGTTCGCAACAGTCATCATAAGAAACATAGTAGTATTAAGGTGACTCTAGTCGACATTATTTCCATAGAAATTTCGGAGGGGTTTTACTCCGCTGTTTGACAGTGTACATCCAAAGTTAAACATGATATCGTTTTGTCTCATTATTAGTTTTGTCTGTACCGAAACAGAATAGTAAAATAAAAAGTCAGTAAAAAGTTACGAGCTACCAAAGATTCGTTTTTATTGCCAATTTTAACACAACTTTGGGCGTAAATTAGTAATAAAAGCAGTGTAAAATTTCCAAAACAAAGTCGGTACCGACACAGCTTAATTATCGAAGAATTCAATAAATTTTATTGGTAATTGATTCACGCACTGGTTTTTTCATAAAACCCCTCCTTCCAAAGGCCTTTTCGTATTTTTTTACGCGTGCGTGTTTATATGAATTATCGTGCATCTCACTGAATAATGTTTCCCCCGGTGCGGTGCGGGAGGACGACACTTATACACACATGCATGCGCGGTGACGCGCGCTTATTCTAGTTTTATTCAACTCAGTCAGCTGCGGCCTGTGACGTTCGTATGACTAGAGCTATACCTGCGCTCTAAATTACTACGCTACATTGACCCCTGCTTGAACTTTGGATTAAATCAAATTGATATAAGCACAGACAAAAATAGAGGAATATATAAATAAAATTTTGAAAAAAAAACGATCTCAAAATTTTATTAATGATCCGCTAATTTTATCTGTACTTACCTATGTCAATTTGATTTACATTCGATTATAATTATATTCTCAGACGTGCAGGTTTCCTCATTATGTTTTCCTTCACCGCCGAGCACATGGTAAATCAGCACAATTGCAATTAACAATTTCATTGGTACCGGCGGGGATCGAACTCAGGTCTGCATGTCTGAGAAATTAAAAAATATATATTTCGAAGAAATGTGAAGTTCGTCAACACGCATTGAGGCAGCGTGGCGGACATTTCCTAACCCTCTCAGAAATTAGAGGAGGCCTGTGCCCAGCAGTGGGACGTATATAGGCTGTAACTTTACTTTTTTTTTACTTTTATAAATATGTTATTTTACCGACGAAAATTTTAAAGAAAAATAAAAACTAAGCAACCGACAACCTCCTAGGTCACTAGGTGACTTGCGAGATGTCAGTGTAACAAAACAAAACGGCCCAGAAAAACAGACTTTCCAACTGATAGCTAAATCAGCACGCAACAATTTCATTGGTGCCAGTGGGGATCGAACCCGGGTTGCTCCCGTACTGTGATACCTATAACGAGCGCTAACCATGTGAGCTACCACGGCTCTCAACGACATCGTTCCGTTCGTGTACAGCGCTGAAGATAGCAGAGTAAAAAATTAGAGATGTTTGAAATTTGTCATCTGTGAGAGTGAATTTTATCTGTGTACTCTGTAACAAATAACTATATAGAAAAAAAATGTGAAAATGACATTTCGCCATTTTTGTTTGTGTACTGGTTAGGAACTCGATCAAAAATTTGATAATGTTTCTGTTTTTATACGTTATTTCTAATGTTATTTTACATCAAATTAATTGTGAAGATATTTAGGAAATATGTTTCATTACGACGATTCAAAAACGTTTACATATAATAATTTACCTCGAAATTCACTATACGCGATTATCGTTTATTGATTATATTATGTTGTTTGAAAAGTATTCCTATCAGCTTTGTGTTAAATGAATGCTAAATATAAAAGAATGCTTCAGTATTGATAGCAATTTATAAACGAAATATCTGTTGAGATGTGTCTAGAAATTATTAATACTTATTTTTATTTATTTATCAAAATAATAAATAAATAAAAATAAGTATACTATCTATATTGAGTACTGGTTTTTCCCCGCGATCTCGCCCGCGTGGAATATGGATTTCATGGGTTTTAATTTTTTTGCGCGGAACCCTAATTCTTTTTCTAAAACAAGTTATTCCTTATATCATCAGCTATCTGCCAGTGAAAGTCCCGTCAAAATAGATCCAGCTGTTTCGGAGACTTGCTGGAACAAACAGACAGACAGACAGACCGACAGACAGACAAAAATAGTACTTTCATATGCATTTAATAAAAAGCTGTTATTTTAACATTACAAACAGACACTTCAATTTTATTTATTTGTAGATATACTTAGATATAAGATATTATTCATATTGGTGTCATTTTAAAGGGAATATCATGTACTATTATAATAATAAAATAATTGTCTCTAGTAAATATTATACTTTTCTTGTAAAAGTCGAAATAACAAATAAATACGATTTATTTTTATATTCCCATATGCTTTATTTTCATCCTTTATTTTTTATTTGACCAATTTTCTTTTAACAAAATTAAATTCTGAATTCGTTGAGCCTTTTGAGAATATTTTTATTAGAATGTTAGGTAGGTACCTATTTAGTTTTTCGGTAGTAGGTAATCGTTTTTGTTGCGACAGTCTCGCGCGGTCGTAAAAAAAAGTTACTGCGCGGACAGGTGGGACGAGAATCACTTGCGCGGCGTGGAGGTGGATAGGTACCTACCTACTGTTATTGCCTAGATACCCACAACCTATACAATAAAATTTGACAAACTGTCGCTGCGTCGTGGACACTAAAATCTAAACTGCCTACCTACCTGCCTAAGTACGTCGGTACTAAGGAAACAGTCTTGACGGGTCACTTGTCTTGATAAAAACATGTGTTTACATCTAGTGATATTGTATGTATATAAAAAAAGTAAGAAGAGAGGTAAGTATTTTTGAAAACAATTTATAGGTAGGCAGAACTAATTACAATTATTATCTAAATATTATAAATGCGAAAGTTTGGATGGATAGATGTATGTTACTCAATCACGCCAGAACAGCTGAAGGGATCTGGATGATATTTCGCTCAGAGATAGGTTATACCTGGTCTGGAATAACACATTTGATACCGTTTATTCAGGTATTTCGTTCCTGTGGGATAATTTTCGAGTTCACGCGTTTGAAGCCGCTGGCAACAGCTAGTACGGATATAAATTGCGATGACTGTTCCAGTTCATGCTTCGGCGTCGTGAACTCTTGAGTGATCGCTGCATGACCACCCGGGGAAAACAAAACATAATAAAATAAGCAATCTATATTAGGTATCTATAGAGCCATAGAGGTATAGTATAAAGCGATAACGCAGCGCCTAATAATTTAGTACGAGTTTGTAGGTAGGTACTGCTGATTTCTCAGCAAGCGTCGAGCGGCACAGAATAGGGTGGTATGTATGTGTGCATCGTGTTCGTGTAACTTCGTTTTTGTTCTAACGGTTCGGAACGCCGTACGGACAAGACGTGCGTTCTAACTGCTCTTCACTGATACTATCTCTGTCGGGCACGATGCCAGGTGAGACAACGTGCTTTTTGGCCGCGCCCACCAATGAGTTCGAGCCCGCGACTTGTGCCACCTTAAGCTGCTGGTATTGTGTGGTCCTTCCCAGGGCGAGGCGACTCATTTGTCTACAACCATATTTAGATGCAATCTGGCTCTACTACGTTAAATATTTACACAACCTTTGAGTCAGCTCATATTTATTTTGTAGAAAGTTTAATTTTTAAATTAAATAATGACGGTGGAGTTGTGGCTTGCCGCGTGATTGTAGCACTACTAGCTGCGGGTTCTGTTTCTAATCCGGACCAAGTAGTTGTATGGTCTGCGAATAATTTTTCCGGATTTGAATGTTTTTTTCTTGTACAAATAATACATCGATATAAAAACCTAGTCCGTGCGTGCGTGCGTGCATGCATGCGTGCGTGCGTATGTGCGTACTTGCGTGTGTGGGTGCGTATTATGAATAGTACATAATATTGTACATTATTTACTTTTATTTAACCAGAAAATAATAAATTTGTTTTAGAAATTGGATTTTAAGTTCAATTACTGATTACAGGTTTTGTATCGATGTCAGAATTCCCAATATTCACGTGTAACAGCCACAGGGCAAAAAGCCAGGGCAAGCCGAACGTAACCATTTCAAGTAAATAATAATATAAATTTTAATTCTCAAACCCCAGGCAATCGACTCGAAATTTCATCGTAATATTATTCATAGATTTACGCTTACCTAATTCTGATTGAAAAGTGTAAATTAGGTTATGATATGCGACACTTTATACTAACATTATGGTATACTGACGTCTTCACAATTTAAGCCAATTAAAAATTATGTAGAATTGTTTCTTTTATTATTTATTTACAAAAGGGGAGGATTTTTTGAAGTTACTGTTATCGTTACCGTTACAGCCTGTTGAAATCCACTGCTGGACATAGGCCTGTCCCATAGATTGCCATATTATAATATTTGCCTTAGTTGCCACGCTTGGCAAGCGGGTTGGCAACCGCGTTTTCTTTATTTTCTAGTTGTTATTAAGAACACACTGCGGTCCATTTCCTCGTTTCGGTCGGTCGACACCCACTGGACGATACAGGGTACTGGATATTCTTTAGTGATGATTTTGGAGCGAGACGCTCCAAAATAATCACTAAAGAATAGTCCACATTGAATATTTTTCAAATAAATTGATACCGACGCATCACTTTTTTTAAAATAGAATACTAAATCCAAAAACTTTCTCATAGTTCACGTTCACATTTTTATGTCCAAAAATCTGACAGAGTAAACTGAGCGGAATTGAATAATTTTTTGCTCAACCTTTAGTGCTAATTTAGAACAATTTTAGTACTATCAGCGAATTAATGTTGTTTACAGTTATATAAAATAATATATCTAGTGGTAATTTTTGATTGATCGTATGCTATCATTGTAATATTAGGATATGAAAGAAAATCTACGCTAACAATATCAACGACAACATTAACAAATAGTGCTTTCCGGATCGCCAATAAAATAGTATTTATTGTAACACATTTTTTTCCATACATAACACTGCCAGAAAACACTAACTGAACATCTCAATATTGGATAAAAGGAATTATCGTATAAGGCGGATTTCAAAAACAATGCAATCAAGAGCCATTAAGGTCGCAGTAAGTCTATTTACTTGGAAAAGCTGATTGTTTACTGCACAATAATTAAGTTATTGCTACACATATGATCGGAGAACTATTTAAAATTTTATTGTTTAATTTATTCGCTTATTCCATCACTACTAGCCGGGTACATATACATCCAGAGCTTTTAACGACACAGACAAGTCCATATACATTTGATTACAGAAACATCAAATATATATGGACACATTATTTACAAAAAAAGTAAAACATAGAATTAACATTTTGAGCTGTAATTCCATCCCCAATATGAGGTCGTCCAAAGTTTTCGTCACGTCAGCCATTACGTTGTCAACCCGATTATTCACTTGGTCGATTCGGAATTCAGCTTCCGACAGGCGGTAATCATGTTGAGCAACACTACCCTTCACCTCCCTTATCTCATTCCCGAAGGTAGCGTGAAGGGCCTTCATGAGAAACATCTGCTCTTCCTTACCGCGCTGCAGCTACTCTTCCAACCGACGGGCCTGTTCTTCCTGTCAGCGGCTCCTACAGCATCATTGTCAGAGCAACTAAGTCAGTTGCTGCAGATTCAGGAGCTGCTGACGAGCCGGCCACCGTGGTCAGCAGCTTGCCCTTCGACGTCTACGGCGTTGTACCACCAAATCGACTCTGGTCCGTCTCCTGCTTGCGTTGACTTTGTGCACGGATACCCTCCGTGTCGTCCTTCGGTAAAATCGGCGTGATTTGATTCCAATTCTGACACCAAATGTAATGAGCTTGAGGTTCGAGACAATTAAAAACCGCCGAGGGAATTACCAAAATTTAAACTTCGAGAGGTCAATCGACGGATTCAACTCAGCTGGGCAGCGTTCGGGAAATTACGACACATCTTCACGTCAGGTATACCTCAATCTCTGAAAACTAAAGTGTACAACCAGTGCGTGTTGCCAGTGATGACTTACGGATCTGAGACGTAGTCCTTCACCGCTGGCCGTATGAGGACGAGCAAGGTCGCTCAGCGAGCTATGGAGGCGGCTATGCTCGGAGTTTCTCTGCGTGATCAGAAATGAGGATATCCGCAGTAAAACCAGAGTGACCGACATAGCCCAACGGATTAGTAAGCTGAAGTGGCAATGGGCCGGCCATATAGCTCGAAGAACCGATAACCGATGGGGAAGAAAGGTTCTCGAGTGGCAGCCTCGTACCGGTAGGCGTAGTGTAGGGCGACCCCCCACTAGATGGAGTGACGATCTGGTAAGACATGCAGGAAGTCGATGGATGCAGGTGGCTCAGGACCGTGCTTTGTGGCGTTACTTGGGAAGGTTCAGCAGTGGACTTGTGAAGGGCAGTAATGATGATGATGATGATGATGAAACTTTAATTACAGAACACTAATTACAACTTAAAACCATAATAACAAAATTACAATTGTACTACAGCTGAAGACTTTGGTTCGCAGTTGTATCGCCTCGAAGTATACGCTTGAAATGCAAATTCAACACTAACCCGGATCGCGGTCTATACCGACCTTATGTAGGGCCTCAGATAATTCCAGAACCTTCTACTGTAGAATCATCTAGAATGTTCGAGTACATACCGGTCCCGACTGACTAGCTGTCGATAATTCCAGAAAGTTCTTCCATTGAAAATCCTAGAAGGATCTTGATGCTCCTAGTTCTGCTACTCGTTAATAGAAGGCGCTAGTGGTAACTAGTGTCGCCATATACCAGGAATTAATTGTGGTGCGCAACATAAATCATGTATTTTTGTTAAATGGCAATCTAAAATAAGTTGAAGGAAAGAATCAGCGATATCCTTACCTTGCTTTATATTTGGCCACTGTTAGCATAGAAAATATGCTCAAAGTGCCCACTTTCCATACTTCCATACATTGATTGACCTGTCATTTGATTCATTTTACAGGTCCCGTCTACTTACAACTAGTGTTGTAGAAAAACAATAATTATTGTGTATAATATCTTATTATCTTTTCGTTTAGAGGCTAGGGAAAATAAATAAGTTTTTGAGGTTATAACAGCTGTTAAGGTCTAATAAGATCGGCATTTTTTTTCCACGCCATGGTATAGTATAAAACCATAAAATATCATTATAGTTCATAAAAGATTGCTTGATCTCTGCGATAGTGCCGACCTAATTAGTGCATGCCCATAAAGTATGACATTGACAGGTACTGTCTATACTACTAAGAAATTCAGGACTTCATAGGCGTGATTTTTACTGACAGCTGTCGCAGAGATCAAGCTATCTTTTATGAACTATAGTAATCATAAATTAATAAGTAATGTAAAAAACAATTGATTATTTTCTCAGAGTAATTAATAGCGTAGAGAGAGTACTTAAATAGAAACAAAATTCTTATACCCATGGAAATACATGTACTTCGTACGAACTGGAACCCGCACTCTCGAATGACATAAAAAATACAAGAAAACGACCTTGAAATTTTTCATTACCCCTTAGTCTCTTTCTAATTAGGGTGAACACAAAATACAAGTATTTGGGATATTATGAAAAAAGTTTATGTTCAGTATTTTTATTTAAAAACTTTATTGTTCAAATCAATAAAAAAGGTTACAAAGGGCGGACTTAATGCCAGTTCGCATTCTTTGCCATTCAACCCATGGCGTGGTGAGAAATTAGTGGCAGGTGACTTAAGTAACTAAAGACAATAAATTTATATAGATATAAATTTATTAAAAATTATATTCATTTATAAAATTTTAACTTATAAATGGACATCATTTTTAATAAGTTTTATATTCCTTCAGTAGCTTGCTCAGGATGAATTTATGGTTAAAGTTTTCGGGAGGCTGTCTTTACATCCCTTATAAAATCATCATCATCATTACAGCCTTTCATAAGTCCACTGCACTCATACGCCTCCCCCAAGGAATGCCACAAAGCACGGTCCTGAGCCACCTGCATCCATCGACTTCCTGCATGTCTTACCAGGTTGTCACTACATCTAGTGGGGCGACGCCCTACACTTCGTCCGCCGGTAATATAATTTAATTAATTATATTTTATAAAACATCGTTAATTAATTCTATGGGGAAGAAAGGTTCCCGAGTGGCAGCCTCGTACCGGTAGGCGAAGTGCAGGGCGACCCCCCACTAGATGGAGTGACGACCTTATAAAATAACATAAGGAAATAATAAAAATAAAATAACAATCGTTTTTATTTACATTTATTATTACAATAGCAATAGTGTCTACAAAATTGAAAGATACAATAATAGTAATTAGAAGCCAAGGTTTTTACAACACAATTTTTTATACATGATTGAATAAAATAGTTTTGTGAAGTTTTTGGATACGAACTACACTCAACTTTTGGTCCATATAATTTTTTAGATGTGTTCTGAGACGCGTGGTCAAAAAAGAGTTTGAAATTAATTTTAAAATTCTGGATTCATGAAATTCAGAGCAATTTATACTGTCATCCATAGGGTGATAAAACATTTGTCGCAACTGTGGTGTGAAGTGTTGAATAATGATATTGATTAATACATTTTTAATATTAGGTTTACCCAGACTATTCATATTTGATGCCCTTTTAAATATTTTATCCGCAAAAAGAACAATTTTGTACACCTCTGCGGATGGAAAATGCAATTTTCCTCGATTTACAAATATTAAACATTTTTCCATTGATACTCAATGATTTTAAATATTCTTTTGTCTGTTGCAAAATCAGTTTCCAATATTTTTTGTTTTCAATTTTCATAGGACTTTTGAAACCACGTCCAAAAGGCTATTTGGAATTCATAAAATCAAATATCCTATCTATCATTTTTAAAAACTCAACCGTGGCTTCACTCCCCAAAAAAAGCGGATTTCTACTAAGTCTTAAGAACTCGATGGACTCAGCCACCGATGAACTCAAAACTTGGGCCGCAAGTTTGACATTCATTTTTTTTATTTTCGTATTCTACGTAGGTAGATGATAATTTGTTGCCAAATTTTAAGCCCTCTTCTCTTTGATTTTCTTTGTTTACTTGTGTCTGAAACTAACAATATAAATTTGGTAAACAAAAATACAAAAATCGTAGGAAGTAAATTAGAACTACATTTAAATACATTAAAACCAAATGTAGGTAACATTATATCTGAACATTTATTTCTAACGATAGCAAATATAGAGGTGTAACAAAATTATCAAAAAAAATAATTTCCTGAGACCATATATTTGAGTAAATATGTGTAAATTTTCATTTAAAAAATTTAATACAATTAAAAAATTAGAAAAATATTGTACAAAAATAGCTTTTGAATATTTTTAAAAATTATAGCCGAGTGTTATAACATAAGCTGTTCCAATTTTCTAGGTAACAGAATGCATTTTTATTTTTTTTCTCAAAAAAATTATCAGGAGAAAAACTTTGTAATTTTAAATTACATTTCTTCCCTTGGAAACAAAACATCGCATGGAAATATGAAATAACAAGCACCTAACAAAAGTTCATACCTGTTCCAGAGAACAATCTGCTATTTCATTTAAAAACGGTGTGACTCCTTGTCTCAGTCGTTTCCCCGTAATGATGTAATCGGTTGATTTGAAATGGAGGTTACAAATCTTTGCTTTATCAAAAAAGGGTCTTTTTAGTTCCACATTATTTAACCATTTATTACGTTCTGTTAGCTTGGAAGAAAACCTGCAAAAAATTAAGTTATAAAAAATATAAATTTCTTTTAATTGTGATGTTTTAGTGTATCGTCATTCGTGTAAACAACGTTTTGAAATTTCATGCAAATCGAGCAGAGTACCGTTCGAGAAAACCTTTTCCATTTCTAATTAAAATGAAAATACATTCACAATGTATGGTCACCCTAGTCGTAGTTATAATACAAACATGAAACGTTAATAAGTAAGCAAATAATGAAGTGAAATTGGAAATACAGAACCATAATTAACATCTAAACCAAAATAACAATTTGTCTATCCAGAAATAAGAGCAATTAAAGTCGAAATATCACTAAACAATTTGACATGACGCGCAGTATTTGCATGGTGTTTTGTACTTACGAATGAAATATAATATTGCAACCTGGATGCCGTTTACTTTTGCAACCGCGCACAATACATTTAATGACGATTTTACTAGTTTTGCCTCTGTATTATTCCAAAATTCAAAAACAAACTTGCGAAATGAATATAAACATCTGTCATTTGCAGTAAAAATTATTTGACAAATAGATTTTGGGTTGACATATAACGGCTTTTAAGAATAATTATAAAATAGGGAAAATATTGGGAGATTAGGCAAATAGTTCATCGTAAATCTTTATTTAGTGTTTAAAAGAAAAAGCAAACACTTGCGTGAAAATCGGTTTAGTCAAGTTTTTTTATCATTTTTGATTTATAATTCTTGACATACAAACAATTAAACTTATATTAAAATTCAATGTCAGTCAATGGGGTAATATCAGCCGTCACGTTGGCTATCCTGTAGGGAAAACAGGGGTTATTTGAGGTTATTTGGTTATTCCTAATGTTGATATAAGGAGTGTGGGTTCCAGTTTGTCTATACTTCCGTGCTTATACCCAAAGCGTAGACAGTTCTCTGTCTACGACCCAAAGTCTTTTTTTATTTACTGGCTTTACGGCTCTGGGTTCTAGCTCTTCTGAGCCTATCATTTCTTTCGGAATCATAATTTTTATATTTTATCTTCACAATATGCTGATGCGACACATTGCGAAGCCTTTGGGAGAATTTGACGACAGCTCAACCCAGCGGACAGTTGATGGCGACAGCCACTCAAACTCATAAGGCGCCCAAGCGATCAAAATAACTTGAGGTTTATATCGACATTAAAGCACTTTTTTCGTCGTTTTCTTTAATAGTTCACACGCGCGGACACCTAATTCACAAAATCGTATCACTTTTACGAATCAAAATCCACTTCAAACCATTATTAAAGCGACAAAACAGGAGCGACAATCCGTCTACAGCAAAGTTCCCGCCAAAACTCCTATATCTAAAGTCTTTATACCTATAACCATGGAGGTTAGAGAACATGAGGACGATCGCTGTGGAAAATAGTGTCCCAGAAATATTGACAATATAAATGAAGCGCTGCGATCGCTTAGTCATCTCAATAAAAGCGGGCTGTTGTGCGATAGTTTGAAATGCTTATAATATCAATCAAAGAAAAAAAGAAAATAACGAAATGATTATTTATTATTATTATTATTTATTAGTAAATAAATTATGAATTATGTTTCTTTATAATTTTAGTTATTATAAATTATTACAAACATAAATTATTAATCATTTTTGATTTATTATTATTATTATCATTTTATTTATAATAATTCACCATTTTTAATGTTTCTTCTTGTCAAAAATTAAAAAGTTATTTCGCAGATACTACTTACCGACGGCAACGTGGCTATAAATTCTACAAATTTTCAGGGACAGGCAGGCTATGCTTTAGTTTAGCACGTAGCGATCGTTCTCCTGTTCTCTAACCTCCATGTATATGATGTTTAACATAGTACAAAATAAGATAGCTATATTATTCTCACCATGGACTGCCTTCGGTAAGTAGTATATGCAAAGTTAGCTGTTTATGAGTACAAGTAGAGAAGTTAGTTGAATAATGTACAAATTTTCTTCACGGCGTTGGTGAGAAAATAATCGTGCTCCGTAATTTTTGAATTTTTGACTAAAAGAAACATTAAAAAATGGTGAAATAATGTATTGTGCGTGGATGTGCAAGTATTTTAGCATCTGATCGGAAAAATAGACTGAAAATAACTTTTATTGAGACAACTTAGCGATCGCAGCGCCTCACTTGTTTTGTCCATACTTCTGGGACACTATTTTTGACAGCGATCGTTCTCCTTCTCTCTAACCTCCATGATTCTCACCTTCTTTCTTTTAGAAGGTGGTTGCCGTTTTTTACATACCATAGATACTTCTATTGATGTGCCACCAGCGAAAAAACAACGCTGACAGTTATATTTTATAGGATAAGGGTACCAAACGAGCACACAGTCCACCTGATTGTTAGTGGATACTGTGGCCCATAGATATCTACATTTACCCTAGATTTAATAATAAAATGCAGATGCGTTGTCAAGGACTAAGTTGGAATACCTCGTTTCCAGTATAAAGGTTCAACGGTTCTCTACACTCAATAAAAAAGCCTGAAGTTGATATTTTACGCAGGTATTCTGTGAAAGCTTAATCGCCGGTCTACCCCGGTCGAGTCAACCCATTCGTGTTACGACTGTTATAGCTGCAGAGTGACCTTACCACGTAAATTAGTATAGTGATATAATAGTGGCTCGACCGCGGTCTGCCTTCTCTTTTGTCGCTAGATCACAATTGCCAATAAATCGATTACGATCATATTACCCGTTTTCTCTCTGCGCCCTCAAGATCATTCATTAATTAAATATAGCCAATCAAAAGTCTAATAAACGCCGCCGAAACGGCGTCGCTTACGCGTTTTGATCAACGTGGTACAAAGTTGTCGTGTGCCTATAGATTAAACAAGCAGTGAAGAACGGCCAAACCTCAACCTTTGTATAGGTAAAATTGATTTAAATCTTTTTGTAATTAGTGAGTACTATATAAGGTATACCGAAAAGAGTAATATAAGATCTGTGTCAATATATATTACACACTTACTTACTTATATTTTTAATATATATGTGTATATATATATATATATATATATATATATATATATATATATATATATATATATATATATATATATTGAAAGGATTATTACATTTATTTAACGCTTGGTAGAGTAAAAAATAATCATTTTTCAAAGAGATATGGCTATATAAGTAGAGGAAAATTTAAAATTATATTTCTATTTTTCCTAGGAAAACGAAAAACGGGCTTATAAATTAATTAACGTAGATCGAAAGGGCTTATTGAGATCTATAAAATGAGATTTTTTTATTTTGAAATAAATAAATAAAAAAAAAAAAAGTAAAAATTGGTCTATAGCAAGCCTCAAAAAATGAAAGTGACATTTAGGTTTTTAAATTTATCTAAGGCAAAATCATTTATTTGCTTCAGCCTAGTAGCTAGTGGCTGTAAATAATCCTCCCAGAACTTTGAAAAATTATCTTTATTGGTTTAAACTTATGTTACGTACGTAACCATTATTAACGTTTATTTAGATATAAAGAAATAAAGTACAGAAATATTTAAGTCTTTTATTTTTACATTTCAGTGTAAATTTATAAGTGCAAGCAAATTCTATAATTACAATCCAATTCTTTATCGAAGGAACTGATGGTTCTTTGCACATAGGTCACATATTCAATTCAATTGATGTTACAAATTTTCTCAAATTTTTCTCCTTATAGTATCTATGGTTTGCTTGTTGCTCCCCCATTTACCAAATATGCAGCAATATTCAAAGCTTAAGCTATTTAATAGCCAAGTGCTCCTAGGCAGTTTTTAAAAAATATTTAATGTATAATATAGAATAGTATTTATTTCAAATATTTTCATTTGAAATAAAGACTATTCTACGAGACATGCCAACTTTTTACACAATAAAGTCAGGATGATATGCTTGAGAGCAAAGTAGGTATAAATTAATAATGTACATAACCAAATAAATTATAATTTAGTACTGTAAAATACATGCTGGGGAATTAACAATTGTTCGTTTTGTGATATTTATTTGGACAGTATTTAGGTACAAATATAAATGATAGTTTATACTTGTAGTGACACTTTGATATTGTCACCATAACTTTCATATTTTGCATTGTAATAGTTTTTAGACTACAGTATGTACAATATATATATATATATATATATATATATATATATATATATATATATAAATATATATGACATTACTGGTGTTCATATTAATAAAATTAATGGAAAATGATAATCAACTCGCCTGCCAAGTTTGAAAACCAAGGCATATACACTACTCTTGAGCAACTATGACAAAATCTTCCCTAAGTGGCAATCTATGGGGGCACCCCCCCATGCCTATAGTCAGCAGCAGGCTTTCATAGGATGGATATTTATAGGAATAATGAATTTGGAAAAAATAAATAGAAAAATTACTGAACGGTCATGATCTCAGCTTCTGTAAACAACGTGAGATATGCATCCTGGTAGGGCAGTTACTTTGAACTTAGATCCTGGGGAATACCAGATTTATTCGGGATAACAAATCATAGCTCAATGTGTCGGTAGCACACATCATCATCAGCCTGCGGCAGTCCACTGCTGGAAATAGGCCTCTCACAATGCGCGCCACTTAGCCAGATCTTCGGCTACACGCGTTCAGTTTCTATCAGCCACCTACCACCTTGCGCAGATCGTCGCTCCATCTGGTCAGGAGGCGTCCCACACTACGTTTGCCTAGACGTGGTCTCCACTACTTAATTCATAACACATATATAATAAAAAGTAACACACATGCAACTTATTATTATATAAGTTCTTGTACATAAACCTTTGAATTTTCACATATTTAACTTTATGTCGTCGTGTAATGGCCGCGGCGCTTGCCGCATCACGTGGTGGGATGTGGACAGAAACGTCAAAACAAACGTCGATCTAAATCCGTAGCTACATATTTATACATTTGTAGCCAATAGCTGTCAACATCAATTTTTGAGGGCCATAGACATAAGGCTAGGAATAGGATAGGAATGTGAAATGGAGTAAGGATAGGAATATAGAGATTTCCACCCGTGGAGAAACCTATAGACAAATTGACGCCTTCTTTCGCATTCGCACACGAAAAAGATAGATTTATGCATACGTCTTGCATAGAAATGAGACAGAGTGGTGTGATTGTTTGTCCCTTTCTCCGTGCTGGTTTTTTTGTTTAGCAAACTGCACTTTGCTAAACAACTTTGACACTTCGTAACGATCTAAATATTTTACAAGTTGGTTTAAGTGAGAAAAAAGTGTTTTGTGAGCTTAAGATTGGTGAATCTTGTTCAGTTCAGTTCTTAGAACAATTAAAAACTTTAAAAATAGTTAGATGTAGTGTCTTAGGATGTAAAAGTGATAGTTAACGTAAACTCACCGGTATATCATTTCACTAGTAAGTATAGTGCATTTTATCTGGTATTACGCATAAAATTCAATTGTTTTCGTTACAGAACTATATGAATATACGTTTAAATTTTATCCAAATATGTTTAAAAGTGATAAAGATTATTGTATAACCTAAAACTACGTTATCGTCCTTTCTCACTCAAGGTTACGCTAATCATAATTCTATTAGTTTCTCTGTCTACGCATACAGCCTAGTCCATAGAGATATAATACCTACGGAGGCGGCATATTCTACTGTCCGCTCAAGCGTCCAACCCGCGCGACTGTTGTACCCTTGTACGTCCGGATACGCGCGGCCCTGATTCGGCTGCTACCACGCTTGCATGTTGTAACATAAAACCCACATAACTACTTAACTGTAATAGATAGAGTGGAGACAAAAACAGCAAAATTGACAGAAGAATACAAATTAAACCTATGTATGTTTTAAAACCCAAATTTTTTATTTAAGACATTAAAAATGGTTGTAGACATTGAATTCGGAGAAAAATAAACGTATAAATTTTATTAATTTACACCTCAACGAAGAAATATTGTATTTTTTACCAATAAAACAAAGTCAAAACAAACTAGACGTATTTTCTTTTTTTATGGTTTATATTAGTCAAGTTTAATAAGCGTTATGTAATTAAATAAATCGAAACAAAATACCTACTCCTCGTAATTTTACCGCGATGCCTCGAGCGCTTTGGACCCGCTCTCGAAGGCAAAATATAAGCAAGATGGCCGCCTATTTAAGGTCTCATTCACACTTTGTAATTTACGCAACTTAAAAAAGGTAGTTATAAGATTTTTTAAGTTGGGGTTTTTAAACATCAATAATAAAATTAATGTACAGTTTATTGAAATAATGAAAAAAATATTTTACAAATAATTGTATTTTATTTAAAACTAAAACTGAATATACACTAAATATTTACAAAAAAAGGACTAAATGAAAACTAAAATAAATAACACATAATAAATTATATATTAAGATTATATTTCTTTACGTCCTCCACGTCCTCTTAGGCCTCCCCGGCATCTTCGGCTGCTAGAGCGTTCTCCACCATCACGGTTGCCATGGCCGCCACGACTGCCGTGGCCTCTATGGCGCCCGTGATCAAACGGCAAAAAATTTTCACTAGGTGATCTACATATAATATAACTATTTAACACTTGACAACATATTTCTTTACAGGATAGGGTGACAAACAAGCACACAGTCCTCCTAATGGTAAGTGGTTGCTGCGGCCCATAGACATATACATCCATTCTCGATTACAAATCAAAATGCAGATGCGTTGTTACCCGTAAGGACAGAATATCCTGGATAGAGGATAGAATGCCTCCTTTCTAGTAAAAAGGGTCTCCGGTTCTCTACACTCACCATATTTTGCCATTTGTACCCTTGTTTAGAACTATTGTCGTTACGTCCGTGGATATAAAACTAGCCACAAGAAAAAACCTGAGTAACCCACTAACATTTTTAACGAATCTTTAGTGAATATAGTTTAATTCTGCTTGTAAAGTGCATTATTATGTTTATTACAAACTAACACTCATTGAAAAACAAAGTAAACAAAAATAAAATTGGACCGACAACTTGAGAGCGGCCATTTCTTTAGAAACAACTATACTTTAAAAAGACATGGGATATCGTATCATCGATAAATAACGAATCGAAAAATATATAAACGCATTTTTAAAGTTCTATTTTACAGTTAGTTCAGTTACGTTACCAAGATTAGGCCAGGGTTGGATTCAGACTCTCAAAAATATTGTACATGGAAAAAAAATTATATCACGTTTGACGTTTCATGTTTCTTTATTCCCATGTGCCGCGATTTTAGCGGCACGCGTCGTTTTCTTTTTTTTTGACGGTTTTATTTTTATTTCTGTTTAGTTTTTGTCTAAAGTAAGATATTCGATAAGGGTAAAACAAAAAGAGTACAAAAGAAACCATAATATCTACTTAATTGAATCTGAAAATCAGATTCATAAAATATTTTGAAATTCTGTTTTCAACCCAATTGCTTCTGGAGCATAGAGTTTTTATCATGGTAGCCCCTCATTATAGTTTTATCAAGGATGCAACATAAATGCATCGATCGAGCATCGATTGACCAGAAAGGAAGCTAATTCTAATTTTATTAAATAACGCTGAAATCATATACAATGCAGGAATTCTCGATATCGTAGGGTTAATATTAAAATGTAAAAAGACCCAATAATATAATACAAGTCGACCTTTAGGTATTTTCGCTTAGTATTATTACGATTGATCCTTCCTTTTGAAATCATTGTAATATTGTTACTTTTTCAGCATATTTGTAAGTAAATAAGTGTGATATTACATTGCATTTTTTAATTATTACATTATGTAAGATGCAATTTAGTAATTCATTTAGGCAATAATTTGTAATTATAAGAAAACCCAGTATTTGTATGTTTGTAGCTACTAGTTGGGGGAGATAAAGCAAGCAGAAAAAGCAAAGCAGGCAAACTTTATCTTTCAGGAGTGGCCATCAGTTGCCTCTATTAGAGTCGTTATTTAAATTATTAAAAAACCATATCAATTGCTGTATTATAGTTCATAAAAGATATAGGGTATGCACTAATTAGGTCGGCATGCCCATAAAGTATGACATTGACAGGTACTGTCTGTACTTGAAAAGGAACCAGAGTCGGGACAGAGAGGTCGTTTGATCCTGCTGGTTCAGCAGCGGATTTCCTAACCTCCTATGACACCTACGTTGGGTTCGGGAACAACGTATGTGAACCCCGCAACGGAGTAACACACAAGGGCGTCAACCTCTTCCTTTTCTTCAAATAGGTTCAGACGGGGATTACGGGTCTTCCGAAGTCGTCCCGGTCCCAACGCCTTAATTCTTCAATATGTGCCGCAGTAGCGACACAGTGGACTGTATTTTAAAGGATTCCTTGGGAATAAAACAGTAATTATCTTCAAACCGTTCCGTGAGAGAGTAATTACTTTCCCTATCACTTTCCTATGCACTTTTTCTTTCTTGATTATTATATATTCTGCTGGTCCTGAGCTGTCCCGAACTATCCCGAACTATCCCGAACTATCCCGAAGTTTCCCGAACTTTCCCGAACGATTTGTAGCCAGTTTGTCGTCTGATTGCACCGAGATGCAATACAGGTATCGGGCCTCGGGGTATACCCCATTGCCCGGGTATCCTCATGCCCCATTACTATGGAGCAGTCCTTTTCTTCACCTATTATTGTAGGTGGCTTTTTTCTGTAGCCGGAGTGTCCGTATGTGGTAATATTTTTCCATAGTCGTTTACCCGACTATGGAAAAATAGGAGGTTGTCTGCTTGATGTTATATGGTGTAGTAGTTTTTCCGTAGTTAACCTACTACGGAAAAGGAGAGGTTATCCGGTTGAAAGTCAAAGTTGGCCTTTCAGCGGCATTGTGGGTTGTTACTCGTCTCTCTAATCACATATAGAGAGGAGTTCTCTTGGAAGAGGTCGCCCGTCCGGTGGCCGAGTGTGCAACGGCGCAAAGCCGTTGAGATGTTCGTGTGGCCCGTTGTCAGCACGGTCGAACATGCCGCGCGCCATCCGGGCCACGAAGTCGGTGATGCTCTCGACTTTTAAGTCGGCCGCTATTACGTCGTTCCGGACGTAACGACCTGCTCCGACAATCGTCCTTAATGTCAGATTCTGCTGAGCCTGCAGTCGCCGCCTCTGGGTTGTGCTCAGGAGCGCGTACCAGGCCGGAGCAGCGTAGGTGGTAATAGTCCGGATATACATCTTGTATATCCGGATCTTTGTCTTGAGTGGTAATTTGGATGCCAGGACCGGACGGAGCATCGCCCGCGCACATCTGGCTTTGCGGACGACGAAGTCGACGTACGCAGTCATGCGCAGCGCCCGGTCGATCCGGCACCCAAGGTAAGTCACGGACTTCTCATACGCTATCTCCTGGCCGTTGAGCGTCATTGGTGGTGGTAAATTCCTGAGGCGACGAGTGAGCAGAGCGGTTGTCTTACCAACATTGACAACCATCCTCCACTCATTTAGCCAAGGTGGCAGCAGGTCCAGCAGACTCTGCATTTTGGCAGTGGCTATATGGGCTCTTCTGGACGAGGTGAAATAGGCGCTATCGTCCGCATATAGCGCCAGCTCAACGTCGTCCTCCCATTCTTGCAGCCTGCCTGCCAATGTAGGTATATCGTTAGTATAAGCCGCGTACAGGACTGGAGACAAACAGCTGCCCTGTGGAACGCCGGCTCTGATGGATTTTGTTGCGGACTCGGCATTCTCTATGCAGACATAAAACTTCCTGTCTTCCAGGAAAGACGCCATTAACCGCAACATAGCAGGGGGGACACTGGTCTGCTCGTGTAGTTTATACAATAATCCGGAGTGCCACACCCGGTCGAACGCCTTCTCGATGGCGAGAAAGACGCCCAACGATATGCGGCCGCGATTGTACTCTGCCGCAAGCAGGTGCAGCACTCTAGTCAGCTGTGTGACTGTAGAGTAACCCCTCCTGAATCCGTGCTGCTCCGCCCGAAGTTGGATGCACGGATGGAGATGTCTTAGCAGCAATCTTTCGAACAGTTTAGCTATGTGTGGTAATAGCGTAATCGGCCTGTAGCTGGAAGCTTTACGCCTGTCCTTCCCGGGTTTCGGCAAGACGATAATTTTGCCTTTTTTTCCATTCCTCCGGGAAGTGGGATGTCCGCAATATCCCATTGTAGAGTCGACCAATCTCTACTAGGACTTTATTGGGCAGCTGTCGGAGTGCAGCGTTGGTAATCCTATCGTGCCCAGGCGCCTTCCTCGGTTGCAGGCGGGTTACTGTCCTCCGCAGTTCAGCGGGGGAGATGAACCACTCTCCTGCAAGAGGTGGCGCGGGCGACGACAGGAACTCCTGTACGCGACTTTCCTTCCGGGCATGAAGCTCCGTGAACTCCGCACTCACTGGGTTCGGCATAAATTGCCCCTCGAAGTGCTCTCCCAGGATATACGCTCTGCCCTTGGCATCATAGCAACGTTCGCCCACACTGTTGGTCAGTGGGCAAACGGGAGGTCTAGTTTTTGTTAGCTGTCGGTTCAGTTTATAGAGCGACGCATCATGCTCATCCGCCTTCCATATGCACCGCTCCCAGGCCTCCCCTCTGTAGGCCTGGACTGCCACCGACAGCTCCTCCGATACGGTGTTTAATTGCGCCTTTAATCTAGGACAGCGAGTACGCGCCCAGAGCTTTCTTAGCGCTCTTTTGCGCTTGATCTGCACGCTTATCTCACGCGGCAGATTGTCACGCCTTGCTGTTATCGGGACGATCGTAGAGGCCGCGTTGAGGGCCTCTTGGATGTTTTTAGTAATTCTAATAGCAGCGGCCTCTACGTCGTCCGCTGTGCTTATAGGCATGTGTGCTGGAGGTCTCGCTTGCAGGTGTTGTGCATAGCGCCTCCAGTCGACACGTGTCTTGGTTGCTCTGGGCGGCGTAGTCATTGCCTTTGTGCCAAGGGTTATCAGAATCGGGAGGTGCTGTGAGCTCAGGTCGTATAGCACCTCTAGCACTACTAGGTAGTTGATGTTCCTGGAGAGCACGATGTCCAATACATCCGGATACTGCCGTGGGTTGGACGGGATGTGCGTTGGTTCCTCGGGGCCTAAAATGTCATAGTTGTTGTTTTCTGCATCTTCGTAAAGTTCACGACCCGGCGGGGTGATCACTCTGGACCCCCACGCCGGGTGTTTGGCATTTAGGTCCCCGGCGACGATTGTGGGCGTGTCGCCTTCCATTATTGTCCGGATGTCTGAGGGGCAAAATGGAGTCCCTGGCGGGCGGTATGCTGCGTAGATCCTAAGTTCCTCGCCCGCCGCCTCCATTTTTATGCCGATAGAACGCATTGATTGGTATGATGGTAATTCCAGTTCCTGGTGGACGATGTCCCTCCTCACCAGAACTGCCGTCCCTCTATAGGCAGCCCCTTGAGCAGTGACCTCGTCCCTTCTGTATAGGTGGTAGTTGGGCAGCTTTATGTGCGTTCTTGGGTTGAGCTTCGTCTCTCCCAGCAAGATGACGTGCAGGTCCTGTTGCTGGGCAACTGTGCGGAGTTCATGCAGCTTCTGCTGTATACCGTCCGGGTTCCAGTATAGGAGGCGCAGGTTACTCTCCTCCATAGTGCCGGGCTAGGAGGTTTGCCAGCGCCTTCATGATGGCTGAAATTGGGTCTGTCCCGGTCCTGATGTCTGCCAGGACCTGCATGCCGACCTCGATGGCAATACCAACCAGACGCTTGATTGCGTCTGCTGTTTCGAGGCCGGTGGTGGGTGTTTTCCTATAGGAAGGCGTTGGCAATTGTCTCGGGTGTTGGGTGTCCTGGGTTTGCTCACTGTGCATTTGGGTGGGGCGCGCTCTTCCAGTAGAGCGGGCTCTGTGTTCAGCCCTTTCTGGCACTCTACCCATGCTCCTGGTTCTCTCCCTAGTAACCTGCGCCTGAGAGGCTACTGGTGCAGTTGGTGTCGGGGTAGAGGTGACAGCCTGAGAAGGCTGCGACTTCTTCCTGCTCCTCTCCCGCCTCCTCTTCTTGGAGGGTTGCCGTTCTGTGGCAGGATTGGCGGGGGTCTGTAGAGTCGCCCCGGTGGTTGCCCTTATCTCCGTGGGTTCCACCGTTTCTTTAGGTGTTACAGGTGGGGGGGGGGGGGCTGGTTGCCTGCTCTTCCCAGTGATGGTAGCCCACCCATCTTGCTGAATGGTTACAGATTTCGGGCGACTCTGGGGGGTCGTATTAGGGGCCTCCGGAAGTAGCCCCGGCAAAGTTATCCCCTGCCTCCTAGCAGTCCTCCTCAGGACTGGCCAGCGGCGGTCATTTGCCGTGTGGTTTTTACCACAGTTGGCACATGTAGGTTGTTCCTCTCTACCGCGTGGGCAAAGGCTTGCAATGTGCTCCCCGGCACAGCGCACACATCTCACTGGCATAAAGCAGTTTGCGGATGCATGTCCGAAGACCTGGCAGCGGTGGCATTGAGCCGGTCCTGCTTTCCTTTGCCAGGCCTCGATGACTACTCCTCTCATAAAGAGGAGTTCGTCGATTTTGTATAATTTTTGGAGCTGCTCCAGGCTCAGGTGGTCGAACTGGGCAAAGTAGATGCAGTCTGGTCTGCTTCTACGCGGTGGGATAGCTTTGACATATTTGACGGGGAAGCCTTTTGCCCTGATAGCCTCCTCTATGTCTTTGGTGTCCGTGCCCATTGATAGACCCCGGATGCCCACTTTAGTGGGCTTGTCCTCCTCCGGGGTATAGCAGTACCACGATAATGTTGGTACTTCCTTAGTCAGCTCGATCATGTAGCGTTGGACTGTCCTGAATTCGTTCGCGCTTTGCGGAGTGAATCTCACGCCTTTCCCGAATGGACGGGCATTTAAGGGGTGGCCCAACATTCTATTGAGCTCCTTAAAATGCCTCGTCCAATCCGGTAGGCATTCTGCCACTATGGGCGGGTAGCGGGTCTTATCTTGGTCGGCAGGCTTCTCAGTTGGCACTGCCGCCGGAGGTGGTCGCGGTACTACTGGTGCAGCTACCATATGGGCATAACTGGTAGATGGCCGTTGGCCATCGTCCTGTGGAAGCCCGGACGGATTGGTCGTTGCCGCCGGAGAGGACCGGCCGGCGGATGCAGCGAGGGTGGCATATGTGGTGGACCCCCAACTGTAGGATTCTTCACCCCCCTGCTCATACTGGGCCGAGTCTCGGCTTCGTCGGTCCGGCGATATGGAGCGGGGGGGGGGGGAGTTGCGGTGGAGATGGTGATTTAGGTGGTGATCTTACCACCTTCTTCTGCATCACCCGATGGTGGTAATCATCATCCTCCTCCTATGTGGACGGTGCTTCATCGGAGGACAGTTGGGAGCCAATCCTTTGCCTCTTTTCAAACAAAGAGGCTTCAGTCTCCGGAGGTGTATGGCGTCTAGCCAGTTTCACTGCCCGTTGCTGCAGGGGCGATGGTTCTTGCCTGGCCGTATGCTCAGATACGGCCGGCGTGAGCGCAACACCCGGTGCGGGCTCTTTCCGTGGCGAGACGGATTTTCGTTGGGGGATCTCTGAAAAGGAGGACACGACCCTCGTGCGTTCCGGGTTCGACAGATCCCTCACAACCAGTGGTCGATCCAACACACCTTTTCTTTTGTCTGGTGGTTTTCTTATTGAAGGGGGTGGCTCCCCCTTATCCCTACCTGACATGTTACTAATCCTAACAACGTCAGTCGAACTCTAAAAGGCCCTATCTATAGTATGGTGGTAAAAAGTTTATGGCTATCAACACTTTGGGCACTGCCTACCCCTTTTGTACACCAAAAGGGTTGGGGGAAGTGCAACGGTGGCACTTTATACGCGACTAGGCACAGGATGCACGAAACGCATAAAGTGCCAAGAATCACCTAGGGGCCGGTGACCTCGACGCCTCACGGAATCACGGGACTCAACGTTCGGCGGAGTACGTCGTACCGGCGGTCATTTGCAGCCACTGTATAACTGCAAGCAACGCACACCTAGGAGATCCTTAACGATTTGTAAGAAAACTCGTTTACTGAGCTACCCCAAAACTATACGCGAAAGAGAACCGCGCCCTCTGTGCGATTACGCCACTTAATTACATCAATTTGTACTATCACTCTCTCACGGTTTGCCCAATATCTTTATTTGTATAAGACATACATTTATACATTTTACTTATAAAGATAGCACAAAAAAATATCTATATTATGATATACATTACATTTTTATATCACAAAAAACCTTTTATTTATTCAACAATATGTCCATTTTACAACATATGCACCAAGTTAGAACTCTTAAATATCTAACATATAAGGTTGAAACAATGTTCTTCACTTAAAAATATAAATATCTTAACTAATTCAATAGTTTAATTTACATGTTTCCTATACATTTCACTATTAAAAACACTTTTAAATTTCTTACACAAAACTATCAATATTTCACTAATCCAAAGGAATTTTCACATGAAAATAACACAGAATTCACCTATTTCGCTCATACAGTCAATCTGAAGTATTTTACAAGTCGATTTTACATAAATTGCTGAAATTTGCAAATATTTAAATTTCTACTTATTTTGACCTCCTAAGTTAACGCGCGGCTATGAACTCACGCTATTTGAACAACTAATTCTCACACGACTTTCAACTGTCGGCAAAAATGGCAAATTTAGCACACACGGCTATCAACCAATACTAGGTGAACAACTGATTTTACACGTCTCCCAAATTGTAGGAAATTATTTCTAACTAGATTCTTATCAGTTATCATGTCTCTTATCAGATATCATAGACAAAATATTTCATGAATCAAACATTGAAAACAGACATTTTGTTTTCATACAAAACGTATCAAACTCATATAAGATAATACTTATGCAATTAATTTCCATAAATTCTATTTATTCACAAAGTGATCATTTCGACCGGGGTACAAATCCTGGTCTCTACCTTTATTTTAATATTCCTTTAAATTAACATTATTGGAAAGGTGATTTCAACACAAACAACATAATTTATATCTTAAAAATTCCCTATATGAATTTATTAAGAAAATATTACTAAGAAAACGACAAACTAGTCCGGCCTGGGAATCGAACCCGAGACCTTTAAACTATTAATTCGATATTTCTTTAAAATTCAACTAAGTGTTTTCTTATTAGAATATTATTGCTCGATAATTTGTTTTTAGAAGCTAATCGTAATCGGTTAACTTAAAATATTCTTATAGACGCGTTGCCAACAACCTCCCCCCGTGCATCAGCACCATCATTTGAGAGGCGTCGCGGGTACCAGGACTATTATTCTGGATGTAGGTCTCCTCAAGATACCTGTGCTAGTAATGACGTCAACCACTCTGGTGTGACCGTCTGGTCCCGGTAGCATCCTATTAATCTTGCCTTTCGGCCACGTATTTCGTGGCAACGAATGATCTATTATCAAGACAATATCACCTTCTTTAGGTTTCATGAACCTTCCGTTATTACCTGTTCGAGGTATTAAAGTAGGCACGTACTCTTTCAGCCATCTCGTCCAAAAATGGTCTGCTAACATCTGGGCGGATTTCCAATTGAGTTGACCCGTCAGATGTTGCTCTAAAAATAATCCAGGTGGTCGATCACCACATGAGCGTCCTAGAAGAAAATGATTGGGTGTCAAACCCTCTTCAGGACTATCCATACTGAATGTTACCAGAGGTCTGGAATTTACAGTATGCTCTGCTTCTAAAAGCAACGTATGCAGAACCTCCTCTCGCGGGCTCCATTCTTTGAGCGTAGCGGTCAACGCAATTTTAATCGATCTTACTAACCTTTCCCAAGCGCCACCCATGTGCGGTGCTCCCGGAGGTATAAATTTCCATTTAATATATTTTCTAAATGACTCGTTTTTCATGCCCTCATAGCACTCTTCGCATGCTTGCAATAATTCTTTATTTGCAGCTTTGAAATTCGTCCCGTTATCGCTATATATAACGGCTGGTTTTCCTCTTCTGGCGATAAATCGCCTCAACGCCATTTCATTGACGCTGGTGTCAATGAGGCTGCTAATTCCAGGTGTACTGCTCTGGTGGTCAGACACGTGAATAAAACACCCCAACGTTTTTCGTGTCGCCTTCCTACAGTCACACTCATAGGTCCGAAATAATCTACGGCTGAGCATGTAAAAGGTGGTTCATGATGAGCTATTCTCTCCAGAGGAAGATTTCCTTGTGGCACGTTCTGCGGCTTTGACCTGTATGTCCTGCACCACTGACAGTGGTGTGACACACTTCGTACTACGTTACGCAAGTTCAAGACATAAAATTTTTGGTTCACCTCGTTCATCACCGTCTGGTGATTGGCATGTCCAAAATGATGATGAACTTCTCTAATTATCATTTTAATGATTTCGTGCTTACCGTCTAATACGACAGGTTTTCTACTTTCCTAATTCAAATTAGACTTGAAAGGTAAACGCCCATTTAAACGAAGTAAGTTATCTTCTCCTATTTCCATAGATAATTTACTTAAGCGTGAACTTCTTTCAACGCTTTTGCCTGCTTTCAAGCATTTTATTTCCGAATGGAAACACTCGTCTTGGACGAACTTCCAAATTAATAATTCAGCTCTTTTTAAGAGCGTTATGTCCAACTCGCCATCGGGTCCTTTAACCGACTTTGCTAAAATTTCGTTGGAACACATAACCGACTTTTCGGCTGTGTTGTCGGGTCCTTTAACCGACTTTCTTAAACTCTTGAATTTTTCCGCTTGTAAGATGCGTGTAGTTGCCCCAAGGAATTTCTTAAAGCTGCTAAATCGTCCGTAGTCGGGTACACTTAACGGCTCTTGCTTTCTTAGCGCGTTTACGCCTTTCGGCGATTTTTCTTCACCCGTTTCTAAGCTATTTATGGCGTTCACTTGTTTGGGCCATAAATCAGGACTTGCCCTGAGGAATTCAGGTCCTTGAAACCAGCGATGTCTTACATCGAAGGTGGAAGGAAAACTTCTAGTGGCGTCGTCTGCCACGTTTTGTGACGTCGGAACCCATCGCCATTCACATGGTTTACTGTGATCTTCGATCTCAGCCAATCGATGAGCAACGAATGGTTTAAAAGCGCGAGGATCTGACTTAATCCACGCTAACACTGTACGTGAGTCCGTCCAAAATATTCGCTCGGATATCTCGTACTTGCTCTCTTCACTAACTGATGCCGCTAGTCGGCTGCCCATAAGAGCTGCTTGTAATTCAAGCCTTGAAATGGTAATTGGTTTCAGCGGCACTACTCTTGCCTTTGCAGCGATCAGCGTAATCCGCCTTTCTCCTAGCTCGTCCGTGGTGACGTAATACACCGCAGCAGCGTATGTTTTCTCACTAGCATCGGTGAAAGTGTGTAACTCTCCCTTGCCGACGCCTTCAGCAACGGGTCTAGGTACTTCTAAATGACCTAATTTCTTCACTTCCGATATCCATTTACAAAATAACACGTGTAATTCGTGTGGAACTTCTTCATCCCAAGAGATGCCTGTCCTTCATGCTTGTTGGATTATCGACTCCCCTTGAATCGTTATGGGTGATGCGAGTCATAAAGGATCGAAGACTGACATCACAGCGCTAGTTATCTCCCTCTTCGTAGGCGGTCGTAAACCTTCCATCACCTCTTCCGGTGTGTTACGAAGACTTATGGAGAAACTTATTATATCCCGTTTGATATTCCAGATCAAACCTAAAGTGCATTCTGTGTGCTCCTTATCTCCCAGCGAAGCACTGTCGCTCTTATATTTATTCTCCATTTTACATAAAACTTTGGATCGGTTACTAGCCCATTCCCTCAGTTGGAAAGAAGCACGTTTATGTAATTCATACATATCGTTTACTATCCTTTCGGCCGTCGTCACGTCGGGAAATGCCTGTAGATAGTCATCCATATAAAAATTGCTTTCCGTCGCGGAAGCTGCTTCTGGATAGATATGTGCGTTATCCTGCGCATTTCTATTCTTCACATATATAGCGATGCATTGTGGTGATGCCGCTCCAAATATGAGTGACGTCATTCTATACTCTTCCGCTGGCGCGTCACTATTGTGCCGCCATAAGAATCGAAGGCTGTCCCTGTCTTCTTCCTGAATTTTCACTTGCAGGAACATTTCTTTAATGTCTGCCATCACTGCCACGCTTCCTTCTCTGAATCGTAGCAGAACGCCAAATAACAACTTCAATAAGTCCGGTCCGGTTAACAATGCATCATTGAGACAACGTCCGCCCGTCCCTGCGGCGGCGTCGAAAACTATTCTTATTTTCCTTTTTTGTGGATGAGTCACTGCGAACTGAGGAAGATACCACGTGCGTGGGGAAATGGAAATATGGTTCGCTTTCTCTGCCTAACCGTTAACGATGAGATTTTCAATTTGCTTCTCATATTCTTTTTTCAACTCGCTATTTTTATCGAGCTTCTTTTCGATATTAAACAGGCGACTTTCAACCTGCGCTCTATTCAACGGCATGCACTCATTATCTGTGCGCTTAACAAAGCAGTCTCGTAACTATTATTAGGAATACGACGTACCGATTTGTTCAAAATATTTAAAGCTCGTTCTTCTGGGTCGTTCGCGGGCTTTCTCGCAGACATTTTTTTTTTTTTTTTTATAGAAGATGGGGCAAACGAGCATGCGGCTCACCTGATGTTAAGTGACTACCGCCGCCCATGATCAACCGCAATACCAGGAGAATTGCGGGTGCGTTGCCGGCCCTTTAGAAAGGAGTAAGCTCTTTTCTTGAAGGTCCCCAGGTCGTATCGGTCCGGAAAAATCGCCGGTGGTAAACTATTCCACAGAGAGGTTGTACGTGGAAGAAAACTCCTTGTGAAACGTACAGTGGTGGACCGCCAAGCATCCAGATGGTGTGGATGGTATCGGGACGTTTGCCGTGTAGTGCGTTCACGAAATTTGGCGGCTGGGATTAATCCGAACAATTCCTCAGAGCACTCCCCGTGATAGATGCGATAAAATACGCAAAGAGATGCAACATCTCTTCACAGCGCCAGTGAATCGAGCCGATCGGAAAGCACTCGGTCGTCGACGATTCGAGCCGCTCTGCGCTGGATGCGGTCAAGTGGAAGGAGCTGGTACTGGGGAGCCCCAGCCTAGAGATGGGAACGGTATTCCATGTGCGGCCGAACCTGCGCCTTGTAAAGTTGCAGGCGGTGTGCCGGCATGAAATACTGTCCCGCTCTGCTGAGCACGCCAAGCTTTTTAGAGGCCAATTTGGCCTTCCCTTCCAAGTGACCACGAAACTGCACGTCACTCGATATGTCGACGCCGAGGATTCCGATACTGGCTGAGGCAACAAGGGGAGTGCCTTGAAACTGAGGGGATACGACAAAGGGGTTCTTTTTAGCGGTTAACGCGCAAACTTGTGTCTTCTGGGGGTTAAACTGGACTAGATTTAGTCGTCCCCAATCCGAGACTCTGTTCAGCAAAGACTCGACTTCAGACACAAGTTTGTCCCGGCACTCGGAGACGTTTTCCCGAGAAATATTGGCTCGGCCGGTGTAAAGAGCATCACCAGTGCTGTCATCCACATAGCAATGAATGTTACGGGTATGCAACATATCATTGATATGCAGAAGAAACAGCGTTGGCGATAGCACGCAGCCCTGTGGAACACCAGCATTAATAGGCTTGCAATCGGAGCTTGCACCGTCTACAACGACCTTGATGCTCCGATCTGCAAGAAAGCTGGTGATCCAATCGCATAATTTCTCGGGAAGCCCATAGGAAGAGAGCTTCGAAAGAAGCGCTTTGTGCCAAACCCGATCGAAGGCCTTCGCAATGTCCAAACTAACGGCCAATGCCTCCCCCTTGAACTCTACTGCCTCCGCCCATCTGTGAGTGAGGTAGACCAGAAGATCACCAGCTGACCGACCACGGCGAAAACCGTATTGGCGGTCACTAATCAGCTGGTGATCCTCAAGATACCTCATGAGCTGGCAGTTTACAATGGACTCCATTGTTTTGGAGAACAAGGAGGTGATGGCGATTGGCCGGTAGTTGGACGGGTCTGAGCGGTCGCCTTTTTTAGGGATCGGGTGGACGAAAGCCGTCTTCCATGATTTTGGGACTACGCCTAGGGAGTAGGAGTACCGGAAAAGACGCGTTAAAACCGGTGCCAACTCTGGAGCACACGTCCTCAGCACAATTGGCGGGATTCCGTCAGGCCCACTCGACTTGTGGATGTCCAGGGAGAGGAGTGCTTTGCGAACCGAGCGCTGTGTGAACTGCACTTCCGGCATGGAGCACTCACACCGCGGGATGGTCGGCGGCGTACTCCCCCCGTCATCGAGAGTCGAGTTAGACGCAAAGAAAGAGCCTAGAAGATCGGCTTTCTCCTTTGCAGTATGGGCCAGTGAGTCGTCCTCCCTGTGCAGAGATGGAAGAGATGGCTGACAGAAATTCCCCTGGACAGCCTTGGCGAGAGACCAGAATGCACGGGTTCCAGAAGGAAGGCGAACTAGTTTCTCGCCAATTCTGCCTATGTGCTCTGACTTTGCCTTGGCAATGCCTCTTTTGCAGGACCTAGAGGCGGAATTATACTTCTTTTTTAGAGCGCTGTTGTTTACATCCCGGGACGCTGATGCATCAACCCAGGCTTGGTAGCACTCCTGCTTATAGCATGATGCTATTTTACAGGAGCGACCAAACCATGGCTGAGATTTGCCTCCAATGGGCACCACAGAGGAAGGAATAAAAAGTTCCATACCCTGAAGTACCACATCAGTAACAGAATCCGCAACAACGTTGGGATCATCCGGCGAGAAGCAAACCCGCCCCCAAGGGTAGGATGCAAAGAAAGACCGCATCCCATCCCAATCGGCTGACCTATAGTGCCAAACACGGCGGCAGCCTGCAGAATGCAACCGCGATTTCAACGTGAGTGGCACAACACTCCGGACCAGACAATGGTCCGAGGAGCCTAAAGGGGCGTCGACGGAAATCTGATATCCGTCCGGGTGAGAGGTCAGCAGAAGGTCCAACAGGGAAGGTGCATGATCCTCGACATCTGGAATCCGCGTAGGCGAAGTAACCAGTTGTGTCAGACCATATGCCAAGGCAAAATCATGAACAGATCTCCCCGCATGATCGGTTAAACGTGAACCATGCCATTTGGCGTGATGGGCGTTAAAGTCGCCGAGGATCACGATCTCTGCGGAGGGGATCTACTGTAGCAACGAATCTGCAGCCATTTGGACGTGGTCGAAGAGTCGGTCTGTTTCGGCATTACCGCTATGGGACCTATAGAGGCACCCATAGACGCGCGGATGGTCGTCGCTGTCTACGCGTAGCCAAAGGATGGACAGGTCCGAACCTTCAAGTCTGCCGAGGCGTCGAGAACAGATGTCCTCTCTGACGTAAACGCAAACTCCAGCCCGAGGCACAAAGGAGTGTTCCAGTTTGTACCCCGGGTAGGAGAGATACGAGACATCAGCCGGAGAGGACACCTGCGTCTCGGTCAGAAAGAGCAGAGCCGGCCTCGCCGTCTCGAGATGGTAGTGGACGGCGTTTAGGTTAGAGTGAAGTCCCCTGATATTGCAGAAATTCACGGACAGCGTGGCAGGGGTCGCCTTGGTTTTGTTGCTCCGTTTGCCCCGAGCAGTTGTAGTCTTGAGCGGAATTTTGCCCCCCCCCCCCAGAATACGCGGGGCAGCCTGAGCACCCACGCTCAGAAGTGGAGAGACATGGTCGTGGATGCTCAGCGAGGGATTCTCCAGGGGTGCTGGTACCCTCCTGGGGTAGTCTATCATTATTTAATTCTGCTACCATGTTGATGGGGGGGGGGGGGTTTGGGCCTCCGGCCACCTGCACTCACCAGTCGAAACGCGGAAGCAGAGCTTCCACTTCACGCCGGTATTCTGTGAGGTCGTGGTACCACCCCGGTTTGAGCCGGCCCATACGTGCAACAGCAAAGCTGCCGCGTGGCTCTACCACTGTTGAAAATTCCCAGAGATTCCAAATTAAAATAATCCTTGATTAACTTCTCCATGTCTTCCTCCTTCTTGGTGGAAATGTGGTTAACAATCTTGATTGGTTTGATGCCACCCGATATGTGACCATGTAAAACCCATCCAAGTTTGGTGAGCGATGCTACAGGTAGGTTCTTACCTCCTGAAATTAATTCACGAGTAACTATGAGATATCAATTGTCCTGGCCAATTAATATGGTAGGTCTGGACCTCTCATAAATGAACTCGTCCTTAATCGATGTCAAATGAGAACACCGTTGCAATAATTGTCGGCTTACTGACTGCGGAGAAAGGTTAAGTGACTTAATGGTTTGTACACTTATCTCCTCTAAGTCTTTCGAGAAAACGCCTTTTATTTTAACATTTAAGCGATACGAACTGTCGTCGTTAATTCGCTTACCTCCTACGGCTTCAATACGTAATTCTTCTTTGCGTCCGCCAGGTGCTAACTTCTGAGCCATCCACTCCTCTATGAGTGTCATGGTTGATCCTTTGTCTGCTTTTTCCGTGGTCTTGACCTTTCCTTTAGGACCATACAACTCGACCGGTATAATTTTTAAATATGCACATGCCAGTGCATTCACTGTGCTAACAGTTGTGATTTGAGCCTCTTTACCCCCCTCGTCCCCTTGCGGCGAGGTATTTTTATTGGGGTCGATCGATGTAGCATTCGATGATGTGCCACTCTGCATCTCTCTACACCACATTTTTTCGCTCTGCACTCTAACCTCCTATGGTTAGGTGACAAACATTGGAAACATATTTTCGCCTTTTTAACCGCTTCCCATTTTTCGCGATTATTCATATCCTTAAATTTGTAACAACTTACTATAGTGTTCCTTGTTGCATATAACACACTTATGTGTTACCCGACTTACAGGCTTATCCTGGGTTATCATAACCACTTGTCGGTTGTGCCCTTTATTATTTCGGCGTTCATAACGCTCGCTCTTAACACGGTTGCGTACAGACCCCTTTGCAGTGTGTACAGTTTGCTTCCTGAATTTAGGACGTTTCTGTTTTTCAGGCACATTTTCATTGCTTAAGGACGTTCCAAATTGTTCACTCAATGAATTCAAAATTTTGGCCATCTTCTGTAACTCTGTAAAGCTGGGAAGACTTATCTTTTCCCGCTATCTTTATTGCACTCACAATCGCTTCGGTCAGTTCTGACACCTCACTCGCGTGTGCTTTTTGTGCATTTCCTAGGTTGCGCTCGACCTCCGCCCCTTTGCGGCGTGATCCATTACACACTCCCTTATCAGTAATGTCGGGTTGCGTTACACTAACCGGCGCGCTCATTATGGTCTGTTGAACCCAACTCCTTACGAAAGGTTCCACCTGAGTATTCCGCTCTTCATCATCCTCACTCGAGTCGATCTCCTCTTCTCGGTTGAGACGTGCCAACTCCAATTGAGACTTGGCTAAGGCAGCAGCTGCCTGTGCTCGTTCGAGCTCTGAGCGTTCGAATTTAATCCGCGCCTCTAATTCGGCTTTCAGCCTCGCCGATCGCGATGACCTACTGTGACTACCTCTCTGTGACCCTTTGTCACTAGTGTGCCCGATTACTGTTCTTAACGATGCCGCTTCTTCGGTCCCTTGACCTACTTTTTCGACTATCGTTTCACTCCTGGATATAACGGATTTCTGTGCGGTGCTAGTCTGCGTACCACTGGTGTCCGTCTTGTTGCTTGTCGTTGCCACAGATGCCCCTGAGTCCCACGTGCATGTAGACTTATCGGTGGTGGCTCCACTTGAAGGAGTTGCCCCACTCGAAGCAGTAGCTCTGGTCGGTCCAGATGATTCCACCTTTTAGCCTTTCTTGAGAGCCCTGTTCTTGTCCTGCTTCCCTCGCTCCTCTCTATCTGGTCTTGTGCCTTCTTCATCTTGCAGGAAGGTGATTGTTGGCCTACGGTCCCTAACTGTTCCTACCGTCCCTACAACCCCTTACCTATAACCCTTCTACACCCCAAACTAACCTTACTACCCCTTCCCCCTTTATCTCCCAAACCTACAACCCTACTACCACTCTAACAGCCCTATCAGCCCTATCAATCCTGGACGGGGGCCTACCGTGGTGAGCCGTCCAGAAATGGAATGGAGGAAAGGTTTAGGAACTGTCCCGCCAAGGAATATGACGAAACAGTCGAGCTAGTAGTGCAAGCGCAGTCTCGCCCGAGAGAACTGCTCCACCCGAAGGTGTTGTGCCAGAGCCCGACCGGTTTGGCACCGTTAGGGGGTCGGGATGTATGCTGTGCTCGCCGCCCAGTCGCCGGTGACGCCTCGTCCAGGCGCTCACTTTCGGCCGCGAAGCAGTCAGGTGCCCACACGAGCACCCTCGCCTGGCAGCAGTAGCGCTGGATGCTTCTTCTTCTTTCTTGCACCCTTGCCTGATTACCCGACAGGAAATGCCGGACACGGTCGTGCGACAGGAAATGCCAACTATGGCCGTCCAGTGGAAAATGCTGAGCACGCTTGCCCGACAGGAAAAAATGCCAAGCCCTGCTTGGCCACGATGAGCGCCTTCAAAAGGCACCTGCGCCTGGCTGCGATACGTGCCCCATGCGAGCACAGCCGCAATCCCGGTTTTCTTTCTTCCGGTAGCTACCAGTATTCCAGGTCCGGTCCTGCCTAAGCCCTGATGGGCCTACTGCACTGGCCTGGTCTTCTTGCCTTTGGTCCTGTTGCTTCAGCTCAAACCTCCGGCTTCCTTCGGTCGCTGACCTTCACTCGGCTCCGAAGGTCCTCTTGAATGGTATCCAGCAGTTCACAGCTGATCCTTTGATCTGGCTGCGAAGGACCACTTCAAAAGGAACCAGAGTCGGAACAGAGAGGTCGTTTGATCCGGCTGGTTCAGCAGCGGATTTCCTAACCTTCTATGACACCTACGTTGGGTTCGGGAACAACGTATGTGAACCCCGCAACGGAGTAACACACAAGGGCGTCAACCTCTTCCTTTTCTTCAAATAGGTTCAGGCGGGGATTATGAGTCTTCCGAAGTCTTCCCGGTCCCAACGCCTTAATTCTTCAATATGTGCCGCAGTAGCGACACAGTGGACTGTATTTTAAAGGATTCCTTGGGAATAAAACAGTAATAATCTTCAAACCGTTCCGTGAGAGAGTAATTACTTTCCCTATCACTTTCCTATGCACTTTTTCTTTCTTGATTATTATATATTCTGCTGGTCCTGAACTGTCCTGAACTATCCCGAACTATCCCGAAGTTTATGTGCCACATCCGGTCGAACGCCTTCTCGATATCGAGAAAAACGCCCAACGATATGCGGCCACGATTGTACTCGGCCGCAAGCAGGTGCAGCACTCTAGTCAGTTGTGTTACTGTGGAGTGACCCCTCCTGAATCCGTGCTGCTCCGCCCGAAGTTGGATGCACGGACGGAGACGTCTTAGCAGCAATCTTTCAAACAGTTTAGCTATATGCGGTAATAACGTGATCGGCCTGTAGCTGGCAGCTCTACGCCTGTCCTTCCCGGGTTTCGGCAAGACGATCACTTTGCCTTTTTTCCAGTCCTCCGGGAAGTGGAATGTCCGTAGTATCCCATTGTAGAGTCGACCGAGCTCTACTAGGACTCTGTTGGGCAGCTGTCGGAGTGCAGCGTTGGTAATCCCATCGTGCCCCGGCGCCTTCCTCGGTTGCAGGCAGGTTACTGTCCTCCGCAGTTCAGCGGGGGAGATGAACCAATCTCCTGCAAGAGGCGGCGCGGGTGACGACAGGAACTCCTGTACGCGACTTTCCTTCCGGGCATGAAGCTCCATGAACTCCGCACTTGCTGGGTTCGGCATAAATTGCTCCTCGAAGTGCTCGACTAGGATATCCGCTCTGCCCTTGGCATCGTAGCAGCGTTTGCCCGCATTGTTGGTCAGCGGGCAAACGGGAGGTTCGGTTTTGGTCAACTGCCGGTTCAGTTTATAGAGCGACGCATCATACTCGTCCGCCTTCTGGATGCGCCGATCCCAGGCCTCCCCTCTGAAGGCCTGGACTGCAACCGACAGTTCCTCCGATTATGTGTTCAGCTGTGTCTTTAATCTGCAACAGCATGTACGCGCCCAGAGCTTTCTCAGCGCTCTTTTGCGCTTGACCTGCACCCTTATCTCACGCGGCAGATCGTCTCGCCTTGCTGTAATTGGGACATCGTAGAAGCCGCGTGGAGGGCCTCCTTGATGTTGTTGGTAATTCTAGTAGCAGCGGCCTCTACGTCGTCCGCTGTGCTTATGGGTTGATGTGCTGGAGGTCTCTGCTGAAGGTGTTTACAGTAGAGCCTCCAGTCGACACGGGTTTTAAACGCCCTGGGCGGCGTAGTCACTGCCTTTAGGCCAAGGGTTATCAGTAACGGGAGGTGCTGTGAGGGGAGGTCGTACAGCACTTCTACCACTATCGGATAGTTGACGTTCCTAGTGAGCACGATGTCTAATACATCCGGTTGCCTCCGTGAGTCGGTAGGAACGTGTGTTGGTTCCTCGGGACCGAAAACGTCATACAGGTTCTTTTCTGCATCTTCATATAGTTCAAGACCCGGCGGGGTGATCACTCTGGACCCCCACGCCGGGTGTTTAGCGTTCAGGTCCCCGGCGATAATCGTGTGTGTTTCACCTTCCATCACCGTCCGGATGTCTGAGGAGCAGAATGGAGTCCCTGGTGGGCGGTATGCTGCAAATATCCTTAGTTCCTCGCCCGCCGCCTCCATTCTTATGCCGATAGAGCGCATTGTCTGGTAAGATGGTAGTTCCAGCTCTTGATGGACGATGTCCCTCCTCACTAGAACCGCCGTCCCTCTGTAGGCGGCCCCTTGAGAAGTGACCTCGTCCCTTCTGTAAATATGGAAGTTCGGCAGCTTTATGTGCGTCTTTGGGTTTAATTTTGTTTCGCCCAGCAATATGATATGTATGTCCTGATGCTGGGCGACTGTGCGGAGTTCATGCAGCTTCTGCTGTACTCCGTCCGGGTTCCAGTACATGAGGCGCAGGCTACTCACCTCCGTAATGCCTGGCCAGGAGGTTTGCCAGCGCCTTCATAATCGCTGTAACTGGATCAGTCCCGGCTCTAATATCTGCCAGGACTTGTGTGCCGACCTCGATGGCAATACCAACTAAGCGCTGGATTGCATCAGCTGTTTCAAGGCCGGCAGTAGGTGGTCTCCTATATGAAGGCGTTGGTACTGGTCTCGGGCGTTGGTCTTCTTGCTGTCTTAGCTTCTGGGTAGAGCGCGCTCTGTGTGTAGGGCGGGCTCTCTCTTCGGGTGGAGCCCTTTCTTGCACTCTACCCACGCCCTTTTTGGTGATCTCCTGTGTAGCCTGCGCCTGTGAGGCTGCTGGTCCTGGTGTCGGGGTAGAGGTAACAGCCCGAGGAGGCTACGACTTCTTCCTGCTTCTCTCCCGCCTCCTTTTTTTGAGGGTTGCCGTTCTGTGGCAGGGTTGGCGGGGGGCTGCAGAGTCGCCCCGGTGGTTGCCCTTACCTCTGCGGGTTCCACCGTTTCCTTGTATGGTATGGGTGGAGGGGGGGCTTGTTGTCTGCCCTTCCCTGTGATGGTAGCCCACTCGTCTTTCTGGATGGTGACGGCTTTTGTGCGACTCTGGGGGATCCTTTTCGGGTCCTCCGGGAGTAGCCCCGGTAAGGTAATCCCCTGCCTCCGAGCAGTCCTCTTCAGGACTGGACAGCGACGGTCCTTGGCTGTATGATTTTTGCCACAATTGGCACACGTGGGTTCCTCTTCCCTACCCCGAGGGCAAAGGCTCACTATATGCTCCCCGGCGCAGCGTACGCACTATACCGGCCCGAAGCAATTAGCTGAGGCGTGTCCAAAGGCCTGGCAGCGGTGGCATTGCGACCTGCTTTCCTTTGCCAGGCCTCAATAACTACTCCTCTCATAAAGAGTCGTTCATCAGTTTCGTATACGTTTTTGAGGTGCTCCAGGCTCAGGTGGTCAAATTGGGCGAAATAGACACATCCTGGTCTGCCCCTTCGTGGTGGAATCGCCTTCACGTACTTGACCGGGAAGCCCTTTGCCTTTATGGCCTCCTCTATAGTACTGGTGTCTGTGCCCATTGGTAGACCCCGGATGCCCACTTTGGTGGGCTTGTCTTCATCCGGGGTGTAGCAGTACCACGACAGGTTTGGTATCTCCTTGGAAAGTTCAATCATGTAGCGTTGAACCGTCCGAAATTCAGTGGCATTCTGAGGTGTAAAACGTACTCCCCTCCCGAACGGACGAGCATTCAATGGGTGGCCCAACATTCTGTTGAGCTCCTTGAAATGCCTCGTCCGATCCGGGAGGCATTCAGTCACTATGGGCGGGTATCTAGTTTTCTCCTGGTCGGCAGGCTTGTCAGAAGGCGCTGCCGCCGGTTGTGGTCGCGGTACTGCTGGCGCAGCTACCATATGGGCGTAGCTAGTAGATGGCCGTTGGCCATCATCCTGCGGAAGCCCGGACGGATTTTCGGTTGTCTTCTTGGGAGACGTGGACGGCGAGTGTCCAACCGATGTGTTGGGTGCTAAGGTCGCATAGGTTGTAGAACTCCACCCGTACGACCCTTCTCCTTCCTGCTCTAGATCGACAGCATCCATGCTGGAGTGATGTTCCTCTGATCCTAGATCAGGGTGGGCTTATTCGGCGATGGCGACTTAGGTGGTGATCTCCTTATTGGTTGTTTTGGTTGGTCTTGTTCCACCTCGGATGTCGAGTATTCCGAGGAGTTAGAGGATCCGAAGCATAGCCTCTTTTCCTGAAGTGATGCTGCAGTCTCAGGTGGAGTGTGCCTTCTCCACGACTTCTTAGCCCGCTGTTGTTGGGGGATCGGTTCTAGCCCAGTCGTACCTTAAGGTACGATGGGCGAGAGCGCGGTCCTCGGTGCGGGTCCTTTTCCTGGAGATAAGAGTTTCCTGGTAGGGATCTGCGAGTAGGAAGACACTACTCGAGTCCTGTCCGGATGAAAGATGTCACGGTATGCTATCGGTCTATCCAAAATACTTGTTCGGTCCGGTGGTTTCCTGGTTCTAGGTGGTGGCTCCCCCATATAGAACGATTTGTAAGAAAACTCGTTTACTGAGCTACCACAAAACTATACGCGAAAGAGAGCCGCGCCCTCTGTGCGATTACGCCACTTAATTACATCAATTTGTACTATCACTCTCTCACGGTTTGCCCAATATCTTTATTTGTATAAGACATACATTTATACATTTTACTTATAAAGATAGCACAAAAAAATATCTATATTATGATATACATTACATTTTTATATCACAAAAAACCTTTTATTTATTCAACAATATGTCCATTTTACAACATATGCACCAAGTTAGAACTCTTAAATATCTAACATATAAGGTTGAAACAATGTTCTTCACTTGAAAATATAAATATCTTAACTAATTCAATAGTTTAATTTACATTTTTCCTATACATTTCACTATTAAAAACACTTTTAAATTTCTTACACAAAACTATCAATATTTCACTAATCCAAAGGAATTTTCACATGAAAATAACACAGAATTCACCTATTTCGCTCATACAGTCAATCTGAAATATTTTACAAGTCGATTTTACATAAATTGCTGAAATTTGCAAATATTTAAATTTCTACTTATTTTGACCTCCTAAGTTAACGCGCGGCTATGAACTCACGCTATTTGAACAACTAATTCTCACACGACTTTCAACTGTCGGCAAAAATGGCAAATTTAGCACACACGGCTATCAACCAATACTAGGTGAACAACTGATTCTACACGACTCCCAAATTGTAGGAAATTATTTCTAACTAGATTCTTATCAGTTATCATGTCTCTTATCAGATAACATAGACAAAATATTTCATGAATCAAACATTGAAAACATACATTTTGTTTTCATACAAAACGTATCAATCTCATATAAGATAATACTTATGCAATTAATTTCCATTAATTCTATTTATTCACAAAGTGATCATTTCGACCGGGGTACAAATCCTGGTCTCTACCTTTATTTTAATATTCCTTTAAATTAACATTATTGGAAAGGTGATTTCAACACAAACAACATAATTTATATCTTAAAAATTCCCTATATGAATTTATTAAGAAAATATTACTAAGAAAACGGCAAACTAGTCCGGCCTGGGAATCGAACCCGAGACCTTTGAACTATTAATTCGATATTTCTTTAAGATTCAACTAAGTGTTTTCTTATTAGAATATTATTGCTCTATAATTTGTTTTTAGAAGCTGTTCGTAATCGGTTAACTTAAAATATTCTTATAGACGCGTTGCCAACAACCTCCCCCCGTGCATCAGTTATCATGTCTCTTATCAGATAACATAGACAAAATATTTCATGAATCAAACATTGAAAACAGACATTTTGTTTTCATACAAAACGTATCAAACTCATATAAGATAATACTTATGCAATTAATTTCTATTAATTCTATTTATTCACAAAGTGATCATTTCGACCGGGGTACAAATCCTGGTCTCTAACTTTATTTTAATATTCCTTTAAATTAACATTATTGGAAAGGTGATTTCAATCGGGGAACTGAACCCGAAAACATAATTTATATATTAAAAATTCCCTATATGAATTTATTAAGAAAATATTACACTGACGACCGAGTGCTTTCCGATCGGCTCGATTCACTGGCGCTGCGAAGAGATGTTGCATCTCTTTGCGTATTTTATCGCATCTATCACGGGGCTCTGAGGAATTGTTCGGATTAATCCCAGCCGCCAAATTTCGTGAACGCACTACACGGCAAACGTCTCGATACCTACCACACCATCTGGATGCTTGGCGGTTCACCACTGTACGTTTCACAAGGAGTTTTCTTCCACGTACAACCTCTCTGTGGAATAGTTTACCACCGGCGATTTTCCCGGACCGATACGACCTGGGGACCTTCAAGAAAAGAGCTTACTCCTTTCTAAAGGGCTGGCAACGCACCCGCAATTCTCCTGGTGTTGCGGTTGATCATGGGCGGCGGTAGTCACTTAACATCAGGTGAGCCGCATGCTCGTTTGCCCCCTCTTCTATAAAAAAAAGACGTGTCGCCAACAGTACTACTAAGAAATTCAGGACGTCATAGGCGTGATTTTTACTGACAGCTGTAGCAGAGATCAAGCTATCTTTTATGTTATTTAACTATAGAATATTTTGCGGGATTTGTAACAAAAAAGGTTTATAACGTTCACTGGTCACGCATGATAAATGAAACGTTACAAATAATCCGAATGCACAGTTTATTCACTTAAATAGTAACAGTATAGGCAATATTTGACACGTAAGTACATAGACGGCGTCTCGCGAACGCAGCGCGAGCGCGGGATCAAACAATAATACACATATGTATAGCTCAGAGCTAGTCGGCTGGCATACTGCTTGTATCGGCAGTCAAAGGTTCGGACGAGTGGCGCGATCCCGTGGCGCAGGTGGGGCACCGTACGAGAGGGGATAGAGAAACATCGGGTGACATAGGTAAGTATCGGCGCGCTACATACTCCCCCTTTTGACCAAGAGGGAACATCACGAATGGTCAAACTATTAGTTAGCGCCTAGCTGCGATCCTTACGCGGACGACCCCTACGACGCTTAGGAGCAACCGGCTCCGGACATTCTTCACCACCCCTGTCATGGTATTTACGCAGATCCGACACATGATACTTACCAACGCCTTCACCAGTCTTCTGCGAAGTTAGAAGGTAGGTAGTTGGACTGACCTGTTTGGAGATCACATACGGACCATCCTGCTTCGGGATGAATTTAGAAGTAACACCCTTAGCAGCATTACTCAGGACATGTGTCTTCATGAGTACGAGATCACCTTCTTGTAACGGATCCGAACCACGGCGATCGGAATCGGCTTGGAGCTTACGAAGATCCTGTTGATGTTCAATGTTCTCCTTAGCTTCCGAGAGAGAGTCAGCAAGCTTCAAGAGGTAAGGCGTAATCTGAGGGACAAAGTTTTCAGACTCGGTGACCGCTCGTAGATCAGCCTGAACCGACAAAGGAGACCGGAGCTCACGTCCAAATGTCAAGAAAGTCGGAGTGGTACCCGTAGAAACGGTGACTGAGCTATTAAGAGCAAATCGGACGAAAGGCAATATCTCAGACCATTGCTTATGGTTACCCTCCACGAGAATGGCGAGGTGAGATTTGAGGTCCCGATTCTTCCGTTCCACAGGATTCGCTTCTGGGTGATACAAAGGCACCAGGTTCTGTTTTACGCCTAGGACAAACAGAGCCTTCTGCATAACATCAGCCACAAACTGGACACCGTTATCGGAGATCATCCGCCTAGGAAGTCCATACCTCATAAAGATTTCACCAACAAGAGTTTTCGCACAGTTTTCGGCTGTGGCCTCGGTTAGAGCAAACAGTTCGACCCACTTACTAGCAGTGTCCTCCACTATCAAAATCCACCTTTCACCCTGAGGTCCTTTGGGTAACGGTCCAAAGAGATCGACGGCGATGACCTCGAATCGTTGAGCCGGTACCGGAGTCTGGAGTAAGCCGGGCGGTTTCAAGTTGGAAGACTTATACCGCTGACACTCAGTGCAGGTCTTCAGGTAATCGGTGATATAGCGTCTCATACCAGGGAAATAGAACTGCTGGGATATACGATGCAAAGTCCGTTGAATACCTCCATGAGCGGCGGTTGGCGAGTCATGACACTCAAACATAACTTTGCCCCGCAAACTCTCAGGTACTACCAGCTGAGGCTCCTCAGTATCGGTGTTGTCCACGTACCGGTACAATACACCTTGGTTTATCAGGTACCCCCTCTCCGACCACCGATGAACTGACAGCTCATCAGAACTTTCCAAGTCCTTAAGGATTTTGGCTACTTCTGGATCAGCCAGCTGGGCTTCACGGGTTGATGTAGCATCCCAACGTGGAACATCCACAGACACGGGGCAGACACCACATTCCGTCAAAGTGCTATCGATGACTGGACGGCTGAGTGCGTCAGCTAGCACGTTAACCTTCCCAGGGGTGTATTCCATTTGGAGACCAAATGATTGTAGCTTTAAAGCCCAACGAACAAGCCTACCACTAGGCGATTTGACAGAAAAAAGCCACTTCAGGGGTTGATGATCACTTCTGACCACTACCTGGTGACCATCAATATAGCCACGGAATCTTTCCACGGCCCACACAACTGCTAGCGCCTCCCGCTCCGTAGTGGTATAATTTTTCTCGGCTGATGTGAGGAGACGGCTCGCGTACTCGATTGGGTGTTCATCCTGTGGAGACTCCCCCTGGAGTAAAGCTGCACCTAGGGCAAAATCGCTGGCATCCGTCCTAAGGATAAATGGCTTCGAGTAGTCTGGCTGAACAAGAATGGGTGGTGAAGCCAGAAGGGACTTAAGATGTACGAAGGCTTTGGCCTGATCATCTCCCCATTGCCAGATCTGTGACTTTTTGGTAAGGTGCGTAAGCGGTTCAGCTACCTTCGCAAACTCTGGTATGAACTTTCTAAACCAAGAGCAAGTTTGCAGGAAGGTACGAAGTTGCTGGAGATTAGTCGGTTCTCTCATCTCTAGGACAGCACGCACCTTATCTTCGTCTGGAGATATACCGTCGTTGGATATTACGTGACCTAGGTATTTGAGCCGGTCCCTAGCGAACACGCATTTTTCACGGTTGGCTCTTAACTTGAACATCCGAAGACGCTCAAATACCGCACGTAAATCAGACAAATGGGACTCAAAGTCCTCTGAAATTACTAATAGGTCATCAAGACAACCTAGAATATGCCTACCACCAAGTGAAGGTCCTGACCGGAAGCGATCTATGAGACGCTGGAACGTTGCCGGAGACCCCTTCAGGCCGAACGGCATACGCGTGAAGCGGTAGGTCCCAAAAGGTGTAACGAAGGCCGTTTTATCCCTATCCGCCGTACTGACCTGCCAGTACCCACTACGGAGGTCTAGCGAGCTCATCACACAGCCCTTCTTGGTCGACTGTAACAGCTCGTCGATACGCGGCATGGGGTATGCATCTGTCTTGGTAACCGCATTTAGCTTGCGATAGTCTACACAAAACCTATAGGTACCATTAGACTTCGGTACCAGGACGCATGGTGCGGCCCAGGCGGATTCGCACTCCTCAATCACACCATCAGCCAGCATCTTGTCTAACTCGGCGCGCATGATTTCCTTCTTCGCAGGCGTGACCCGATACGGGGGCACGGCAATCGGCGGGTGGTCACCGGTATCTATATGGTGTTCGGCGTATGGTGTCGGTTCTCCGACAACATCAAAAACGTCAGAATACTCACCTAATAGATTCGCCAGTCTAGACCTCTCCGACTCCGATAGCACGGTGGCCTCGTCCTCTCGCAACACGTTCAATGCGGCGGCGCACTCAACAGGTTCGCGACGAGTCTCCCATGACAAGGCGTGAAATGTCCGGGGCTGATCAACTGTACGCCAATTCCATTTATCAAAATCAATAATCATTCTAGCCTTTGTTATAAAGTCAATACCTAACAAAGTATCGTTATTGACGGCATTCGGTAAAATAATGAACTCGATAGGTATACTTAAGGAAGCAAGTTGAACATTGACCTCCGTAAGTAGCACCTCACTATTCCTAATAGTACCGTCCGCAAGCTTTACCGACATCATTTCGGTACGAAAATTTAAACCGATACGTTTCATTAACGCATAAAGTGAACAACTCGCAACACTACGACGCGCGGCGGTATCTAACAACGCGGTACCCGAGTATCCCCCTATACTCACTCGTACGATAGGCCGACCTTGCTCCTTACAATCGGATTTCGAATTCGAGATGCAATTATTAACAAAGATGGACGAAAATACATTTTCAACTTTAATGTCATCATTAGAAGGTATACTTTGTAAACATTTAGGGCAATTTACTCTAATATGACCTTTCTCGCCACAATTATAACAAACAATACCTGAGTTAGAAGAATGAGATCTTTTACTTAACTTATCACAGGAGTCACGGACGTGTCCTCGCGTTTTGCAGTAAACACAGAATAGCTTTCTCTCACCATCACTATTTTTGCTCACACAATGATCACTACGCGGCACAGGCACACGGTCGCGTGATGACTGCGAAGCGGAGTCGGGGGCGCGCAGTTGCGGCGCCGTCGAACTCGAACCCGAAGTACTATGTTGAAGTCCCTCGCCATGCCTGCGGCTAGGTCTCGCGGGCACACTCAGCGGCGACGCCAGCGGTTGTGGCGGCGCGAGCGGTGGCAGCGCAGCGTTCTCCGTCAGCGACTCTTCTATAGCTCGAGATCTTTCAATGAGAGATTCGATGTCATTCACAGTATCTCTCGACAATCGTTTTCTGATTCTCTTATGTAGAAGCCCATAAATCATATCTAATCTCGCTTCCTCTGGTAATTCATAGGGTAGTTTCGCTAACAAAGCCCTTATCCTTACGACGAAAATATCGGCACGCTCCGATCCTTGTTCGGCGGCAAAAACGTCTCGGTACAACTTATATGCAGGTCGTGGAACTCCGTACATCGAGCGCAAGCGTTTCACAGCATCCGACCACGAGTGTATTTCGTTTCGGATTCCACGCCACCACACTGCAGCATCTCCTTGAAGTAACATAGGGATACCGCGAAGTGCCATCTCATCACTAACTGATGCACAATCCTTATACATTTCCACCGCGTCAATGAATGCTTCCACTGCTTCCGGGTGTTGAGATGAACCGTCGAACCGTGTAGTGCATTTTACGAATGTTCCTGGGATAGATGACGACCGCGGTGACGTGACAGTGGCCGCGCCGGCAGCGCTTGAATCGACCTTCGGCGGCGCCCCTAAGTGCGATGTCAGAAGAGACTGGACGAGCTTCTGGTTTGCCTCGGCTTGTGCCGCAGAGAAGGCGGCCAGAAGCGACGAAAGCTGGTTCTCGGACATAAGCACAGGTGCTGCCGGTGTCGGGTTTACAGGTGTCGGATTCACCGGTTCCTCATCCGAACTGGAGTCATTATTACGCGGTTTTCGCGGTGGCATTATGACTGTGTCCTTGTAGTTCACGTCTCAATATCAAGGAAAAACGCGTGGGTACACTAGGCATACACTCGCGTACGTACTTGTGCACTAGAAACTTCGAGAGCCACGGTAGGTTCGTTCGTGGCCCACCGTTGGGAGCCAATATAACGTTCACTGGTCACGCATGATAAATGAAACGTTACAAATAATCCGAATGCACAGTTTATTCACTTAAATAGTAACAGTATAGGCAATATTTGACACGTAAGTACATAGACGGCGTCTCGCGAACGCAGCGCGAGCGCGGGATCAAACAATAATACACATATGTATAGCTCAGAGCTAGTCGGCTGGCATACTGCTTGTATCGGCAGTCAAAGGTTCGGACGAGTGGCGCGATCCCGTGGCGCAGGTGGGGCACCGTACGAGAGGGGATAGAGAAACATCGGGTGACATAGGTAAGTATCGGCGCGCTACAGGTTCAGATAATATGTGAAGAAGCAAGAAAAAGCGGTGACAAACTGTCTTATAGAAATTATCAATAAATTAATTGTGTTCAGAAATGAATAAACAGAAACAGAAACTTCTTTATTCAATGTAGATTATAACAATACTTATTGAAAGTCGCTTTTACATTTACCACTGGTTCGCAAAAAAATCTCTGTCCTGGGAAGAACCAGCAAAAAACCCAGCGGGACAATTTTTTCCAGTAATAGCTTACAATCATGTTTACAATTAAAAACACAAGAAAAATTAGAAATAGCTTGGTAGCGATCACCCTTCTCAGGGGTTATTATCATCCATAAATTCCTTAATATTATAATAACCCTTTTTATACAAACTTACTTTATTAACATTTTTGAACCTTATGCATTACAAATTTTGTATATTTTCTGGGATTTTGTTGTAAAAGCGTATACATCGCCCCAAGAATGAATTACTGACTCGGTGGAGACGAGTAACTGGTACTACTAGCTCTTGTCTGTTCCTAGTATTTACAGAACGAATATCACTTAGTTTTGCGAAACTACTTTTATTTTTGTGTACGTACATAACATTTTCATAAATATATTGAGAGGCCAGAGTTAATATATTAATTTCCTTAAAATTTTGTCTCAGTGACTCTTATGGTTTTAAATTATATATTGCTCTAATGGCCCTTTTCTGTAAAATAAATATAATTTCAGTGTCAGTCGCGTGTCCCCATAGCAAAATACCATACGACATAATGCTATGGAAATAACTAAAGTAAATTATTCTAGCTGTTTCAATTCTGGTAAGAGTTCTAATCTTTTTTACAGCATATGCTGCAGGACTTAGTCTGCTAGCTAGTTTTGATACATGGGGGAGCCATTGAAGCTTTGCATCTAGTGTGACTCCAAGAAAAATGGTGGTATCAACAAGACTAAAAATATAAATAAATAATAATAATAATGGTTTATATATCCTATATATAATATTTCATCCACCGTTTCATGGTCATGCGAATTTTCGAATTTTGCAAAAATTCATTTAAAATCTGAATGAATAAATGAAATATTATATACAACTTGTTTATATAACTATTTGTGATGAATTGTGTGCAGAACAATTAGTAATAACAATTAATAATAAATAAGTGTTGATTTTTAAGTAATCATTATTATTTTATATTAAAATACTTTAATATGGGATCAGGGATCTCCATCCCAGTAATTCTCAAACAAAAGAAGGATTTAATTTCTATCTATACAAAAGCCATAAATCATCACATTTATTCCTCAGATAAGTTTCTTGACGATTGAAAATTCAGCTCTGAATCTGTATAAATACCTATGGAATGAAGTAAATTAAGCAACAAATCCGTTTGTATAAAATGATAAAAAAATCATATTAGTTAAAATATCGATATCAGCTGCGCATATTGCTGAGTTACAACCCTATAAAAGGTGGCCATTATATGCACTAGATTTTTGTAGGTAGTCACGCTAATTAATTAGGAATGCCTAGTCTATATACTTCTGAGTCAGTCTTCTGTCAGGTCGTGGTACTACCCCGGTTTGAGCCGGCCCACAGGTGCAACAGCAAAGGCTGCTGCGTGGCTCTACCACTATTAAAATATACCTTCTTCCCACTTCTCATAGTTCCGCACCTACGCTTGCCAAGGACAGACCTGCCAAATTTTACTTTTGGTGAATTAAAAACTTTTTTTATTGGTCAGAGAGATTCCGGATAGGTAGTTATATGACGTTTTTGTCAATTTTTTTTCGTTTTTAGTGAAAAAGACGGTTAATGATTAAATTTTTGAGCACAGGTTAGAGGAAGAACTTTCGGATGAAGAGGATTCGCCAATTGAAGACTGTTGTGCCGTAGAAATTGATCTGAAATTTCAAAACTGATGTTGAAAAAGAGTCAAATTTAGACTGTAGCTACAGTGGCGTCACCCTTATTTGGCGCTTTCCTACGGACACTTTTTTATACAGAGTCTGTACTCCTTACCTCTACACCTCATAGTGTTGGTATTTTTGTTTTTTTTTTCATATTTATGGAAACTTCTTCAGTTATTTAATAATTAGTGTTGTTTATTTAAGTTTCTAAATTTTTAGGTAAAGTAAAGCCAATTGTCATGTTTTATTTCCGTTTACCGTTCACCCATCTTAGTTTTTTTTTATCTATTGAGCGATATTCCACCGACGTCTCACAGACCACGGGTAGGCGTATATGTAACTAAAGTAAAGGGTATGTAGCTAAAGGTTAATGACCTTAACAAAAATATCAATGTATGTAGATATAGACATTTAATATACAAAATCGTAAAACTTTTACGTATCAAAATTAATTTTAAACCATTATTTATACGTTATTACAGGAGTAACAATCCATAAATGGTCAAGTTCTCGCCAAAACTAAGATTGGTTTTTGAGCTTGATCTGCTTGAGCTGTCACGAATGAAATAGGTTCGTTTTGACATTAATTATCGCAGTGTCACTATTTTAAATAACTCTTGAGTTACCGTTATTTAAAACGGTATTTCTACCTCTAGGACAATTGAACAAAAATTTCATTTAATTAAATTCACTAAAAGTTGCGTACAATACTTTAGCCGTTGCGAATAAATGCAGAGGCATTCTTTAACCTCTCAACTGCGGATGTCCAAGACTTGGACACGAAAATATCTCTCTCGGGCGTCCAAGTGTTAGACATTTTTTACCCGCTCTTTTAATGAAGAAACAAAGCATTATGTGCTATTTCTAACTCATTCTACCATATGTCAATGTGTACAGGATAAAAAAGGCTAGCATAAAAACCTCACAGCTTTTTTAGTAGTAGTTTAGTAGTATATTTTATTTAAATCATTCTTAAATGTCATCCGTTCCTTGAGTCAGCCATGATTAACGCGCGCAAACAACGAAGTTGTTTGTAATTATTTTGTATTAATTTATATTTATTGTGTGGTGTTGTGTTAAAACAATGGCTGGGTAAGTAACCTTCTTATTTGTAATCTCATTTTGTGTTTTATCTTATTAAGTACGTGTAAAATCGTTTTTTAATATGTATGAAGCAAACTGCTATCTTAGAACTAATGTGCTGGTTATATTATATTTAGTTATACTAATTACTTTAAAACTTTATTAAATATATGTACTCGTTTATAGGAAATTTCATAGAGAATTCAGAAATGTATACATATTATAGTATTCAATATACCAAAATCAAGATATTTGCGTTTAAACGGATTGGGCCCAGTCAACCGTCCATTTTATTAAACAGCTCCGCAGTCAACGGAGTATTACGGTTAGAGTCTCCGCAGCTGAACGGTTAACCAAACCTTATATTATAATAACTCGAAAAGCATTTTTATATGTATTGGCAAATTGTTCAGTTCAGTTCAGTTGAACTGACCGTGTGTGTCTTCCATTACAATTACTAATTTGGTAGAAATAAAAAAAATTAAATTCGAAAATCAGAATCCAATTTCTCTGTATCGGAGTTACTGCTTTCCGATGACGTTCCGCCTGTCGCATTTATTACAAAAGACTCAACATTTTTGTCTAAATTAAACTTATCAAAACCACTTAACAATTAAAACAAGATAACTAAAATTAACATACAAAAACAAACTAAGAATAGATAACAGAGGTAACTGTGTCCGTAAACTGAGCGATTGCGATGTCGTGTGTTCGTTATTTAAAAATTATTATGTCAAGCAAACTAAGAATTTTTGGTCGTGCCTCCAGGCAAACCAAATACCACGTGCAACCAAACCTTACAGTCTCAGGTAAAAGGTTTCCAATGCCTGAGGACGGCAGTCATTGCATCTGTGCGAGCGAGACGCATTATACTTACGCGGGAGTGAGACAGAGACAGGTAATAACAGGTGAACGTACGAAATTCTTCCTGCTTCGCGTCCGGACTATAATACAAAACCGTTTCTTATTTTCCATTGAGGAAGAAACTATAGGCAAATAGATTCGAGCGTCGCATACTATTGTTACGCATCATAATTAATGCCTCTAGCGCTATCTAGTATCGAGTGGCAGAACTAGGAGAGCTTTCTAGAAAATTCCATACTAGAACATTCTACACTTAGTCTGTCGGGACCGGTATATGCTCGAACTTTCTAGATGTTAAAGTGGAAAAGGCCCCATATATGACCAATAAGGACCGCGACCGGATTAGTATTGAATTGGCGATACTCGTGAATACTTCGAAGCGATATAACGACGAACTAAAGTGATCATTGTGATTAATTATTAGTGTATTTTAAGTTGTAATTGGTGTTCGGAAATTAATGTGTAAATTTTGGTAATTCAATCGGCAGTTTTTAATTTTCACAAACCCCAAGCTCGTAACACTATTATAAAATACCAAAATATAGTATTGTTTGCAAATAAATAATTATTATTTTCGTCAAGAAAAGAAGAAAGACTTTTTGACGAAATCTTACAAAAATTAAATATTAACTGTGCAACATTTATCTACTAGAATGGACGCGTTTTTTAGCCATCCACACCCCGTGAGTTCATTTGCTTAGGAAAAAAGACACGATGTGGAACTTTTAAAATGTATAGTTAATAATTATTAACTCTTAGAATGGCAACACATGGTAAGCAAACAATTTTAAAGATAGTCGACAATCGTGGAACGTTGCGCCAAAAACTACATTAAATCGTATTGTTTAGCAATGTGTAATCAATATTTAATCACAATCGCATTGTATTGTGGGTTTTTTAATCTTCACAATGACAAAAATTGTTTTAGATGTGCGATTTAAATCTTATTAGTGATCAACTTTTCAAAGTCATTAAAAAAATTGAATATAATGCTTTTATAACATGCATGTTAAATAATACACTTACCGATTTATTAAACAATACCATAGGAAACATGTTATTTTTATTTCACCGTAATACTAATTATTAAATAGTACTAATTGTAAGGGATAATAGAAAAATAAAATAAATATTAAAAATAATAACGGGTAACAAAAGCTGCTAGTTGCTATTGTGTCCGTAATAATTTAAAATTATGGGCACCTACTTTTACACATCACATAACATCATGACATAACGTATCTTTTTAGGACCTCTCTTTTCGGGTCGTTTTTATAGTGAAATATACTTTCTAGTTCTAATAATAATGCAATGGCCATAACCGTATCGCACAGGTAATCTTGCGATGTGACCTTTTTAAGACTGGGAGAAAAAAATGTTTTTGATGCAACACATGTTAGGAAAAAACCACACATACAGTAGCGAAAGTATTTCAATCCTACATTTTATAAATTAAATAGGTATTAAATTATTCGAAACCTTATTAATGCACACTTAGGATGTGGCTCCAAGGTTACTAATATTTGCCTCAACGTTACCATAATAACTCTGAGTCTCTCTCTATGGCTATAAAGTCATAGTTTTCTGTGTTCTATATTGTCTATAGTTAAAATTGAAGTTGGTACTTAGCCTTCGCCTTTAAAGTCGTTTTTTCAGAAAAAGTATGGCTAAAATGCTATTATAATTTATTGATATAGAATTCGTGCCTCTTAAATCACTAATAACACGTGCAGTGAACAAACAATTAGAAATTTTATACATTTATATGGTTACCTGCTTTCATTTGACAAATTGCGCTAGACCGCATAAATAAAATGGCAGCCTTACCACGTAGAATAATCAAAGAGACACAGCGACTTATGCAGGAACCCGTGCCTGGTATTAGCGCAGTGCCTAGTGAAACTAATGCCCGCTATTTCCATGTAATTGTTACCGGGCCGGAAGACTCGCCTTTTGAAGGAGGACTTTTCAAATTAGAACTTTTCCTGCCCGAGGACTACCCTATGTCGGCGCCTAAGGTTAGGTTTATAACGAAAATATACCATCCAAACATAGACCGGCTGGGTCGTATATGCTTGGATATACTGAAGGATAAGTGGAGCCCCGCTCTGCAAATTCGTACGGTGCTGCTTTCGATCCAGGCATTGCTGTCTGCACCGAATCCTGATGATCCTTTGGCGAACGATGTAGCCGAACTTTGGAAGGTGAACGAAAGTGAAGCAATTCGAAATGCGAAGGAGTGGACACGAAGATACGCTATGGACAACTGAGCGGCCGCGAGCCTCGCGCCGCCCGCACGCACCCAACAGTGCCTATCCCACGCGCGCGATTCAAATGGGACGAAAGTAATAAAAATATCATGATTCAAAGTGCAAGTTATGTTTTACATCCTAGCCAAGTAACTTGTGAAGAGACAATTGTAAAGAAATTTCTATTATCGGCGAGTAACGGCGCGTCGCGCGGCCGCCGCCCGCGAATTAACCTCTTGCATTTCTACATAGCCTCGCCAGGACACCTCGGCATAGTCCGACCCTGCCCTTCTCATCATTGTTTACCCTCTCACTTGTAGCTTCGTTATGATATTAGGTATGCATATTTTTTTACTATAATTAAAATAGTGAATATTAAATATCAGGAGACTTAAATGTATATATTTCATGGTTATGAAATTTAATTAATTTTATACAAAGGAAAGTGTGTAAGGTCACAAAGTTCAATGCCTTTGTACAAATCTTTTCACGTCTATTAAGTGCAAGACGTGCTGGAATATATAATATAATATCAGTTTGCTGATCTCTAATGATGCAGTAACATTGTTTTTTTTTTTATATAAAGAACTTTAAAAACAGGTAATTTATTTTTCCATTATCAAGCTCCCTCAACATGATTTATTGTTAATCTTTTGTGTACTATTTACGTCTTGTATAAAAAGTTATCAATAAATTGTATTTATTTAAATTTGATTTGGCTTTGTGAGCAAACTTTAAAATACATAATAAACAAAAGCTATGATTATTATTTTATTTTAACATTTACTATTGCACATGCATTGTTGTTAGTGTATATTGAGACCCTATTTAATATAAACATTTAGAGAATCTGCATTCCAGTCTCCAATAGATCTTAGTTGAACAAAATAATTTAATTTTTATTGACAATAGATTTGAACAATTTTGTTATGTTGAAATGAAAACATACATTTAACAGTAGTAAGTTGGTGTTGTTGTCTTTCGCTACAACATCACTTAGTCAGTGGGGAAATCAAGCTTATCCATTCCATCCATTCTTAGCTTAGCTGTTGTCTAATAAAAGTTCACTGCTGAACATAGGTCTTCCACATAGAATACCTCACAGGGGGGATTTCGCCGTAGTTGGCAAGCTTGGTAAACAGATTGTCAAACGCGGTGTCTTTTATTATTTTGAGTTGTTATTAGGAAGACGCTGCTGCCCATCACCTGTTTCAATTTCTCACTGTCACCTCTTATGACACGCACGGGACGATATAAGTAGTGGATATTCTTACACTGCCACTACACAGCATTTTTATAACCTTATATTGTCCTCCAGACCGAATTTCGGCCACAGTGGCCTGCAACGGAGACTAACCATTGGCACAGGACAAGATTATCGTGCCCAAGAGTAAGCACAAGCACAGGTGCACTCTCTGCTAAGCTTTCCATTGATGTCCGTCGAATTGGGGGTTGATATTTTTTTTACAGAAAGGTTACATTAATATAAGCACACATGCAAAATTTAAACATGTGGAGACATGTAATTTTAGAGAAAAAAAAATATTGAAAATCAATTAATTTTGCAATATTTACGTCAATCCCTACCACAGATTATATCGAATTCTCGCCATTGAACGTTCCGTTTTACGTATGGTTAAGTTGTCATACATTTGGTAACATTTTATTTTAAATACATTTAAGTAAATAATTATATTTTGTACTCATTTCAATAGTTTTCATGCATACACATATATTTAACAGTTTATATTTAAATTACAGAATTATTTTAGTTACCAGCCCGGCTTGTGGAACGAAACGTAAAACTGATGATTTCTAAGAATTAATTAAAGCAATACAATATGTGTTGTACATGTTTATAAAAAGTATCTACCTATTAGGTCAGGTAACAAATAAAATAGGTTAGGTTCAACTTATGTCACGGACCCGAAATAATTTACCCCCACTCCACGTGGTACGAGTCTGTCCTACCCCTAGAGGGTTTTTATGGAGCCGGAGGCGCGTATGGAGAGCAGCCGATTTGTTACGCAAAGGCGTAGAGGATGCTCTTCCCGCAACACCAGAGATGTTGCAGTCTCAAAATAGATACAGAAATCTCTATATTTTTTTTGGTGAAGGGGGTTCCCTCCTTCCTTATGGGGTACCCCCTTATAATAGTAAAATAAAGTAGATGCACTACTACTGCATCACAAGTTCTTATATCCTTGAAATTTGACAACTAATAATTCAATTCTAACAATATTTATTGATGATATCATTATATCCTATACATGCTATTTTTATAAAATAACAATTCTTTATTGCTTCTTAAAACATCAGAACATTAGCAAGTTGTGTCTGTCTGTGCAATTTTGAACTCAGTTTCAGCTTTCGATGCTGTTCCAACTGGAAGGTGTAAACTGGTGGAATCTTTATAAAGATGCTTACTTATCCTATGTAAAAATTAGGCTACAGTACTCGAGACTTAAAATGTATGGTTACGGTACGTATGGTTAAAAAATGGGATTGAAAATGGCGGCTCCTCTATTTACCTCTTGCTTGCACACTGTCGTTATCTATGCTCACACTCACCGTTAAAGACTGGAAAAAAAATTCATTATATCATACATTTATCATATGTTCTATAACTTCAGTCCAACATCATTGGAATCAATCATAACAAAATGCCATAAACCACAAAAAGAAATTAGCCCAGTTTTTTCTTGCGTGTGAGCTACGATGCATTTTGAATTTTGCTTCATATTTATTATTGATTTTGTTTGTTAATATTTTGATAATATGATATTTATTTTATTGAAAATAAAATATTTGCATGTGTATTATTATATGACCATTTAAAAAAAATTCCATAAGTAACTGTCTTAAAAATTTTCATGTGTCTGTCTGTCCAAGCTAATCTTCGAAATGGCTGAACAATTTGCAATAAAACTTCACGAACAAATAGTAAGTAATTCTGGCAGTGATCTAGACTAAATTTTATCTGATTAATTTAGAGATTTTATTATAAATATAAATATTGATAAGATGAAATAAATGAGCTTCAATGATTCTCTTAAGTATAAATAACGCCACATTATTAGAAACCAAACAGGCGAATCAAGAGTGGGTGGTGTGTTTTTTTTTTTGTATATTTTCTCATTAATAAAAAATTGCCAACTAACCAAATAATATAACATTATAACAATATATTGTTATGAGGGGGTTTTTCCTATAGGTACTGTGTATGTTGATGGTACGGGCTCTATGAGCTGCCATTTCTACTTCCATCCTTTATCTGTAAGGACTATACATATTTTGTTTCTTGAATTCACATACAGCTTAAGGTCTTAGGTAAAGCAGAATTTTACAACCTTACAGTGAAAAGTGGGATTCATTTGATGAAAGCAGGACAGTATAAAAACAAACAATTAGTATTTTTCTACTCTAGTATTGTAAACAATTTTTGTGAAACTTAGTGAGCAAAACACTTTTTGATGAACAACCAGTTGAGTTGCCCGCCCCACCCCTGAAAAGCAGAATTGTATAGGTCCCACACATGATATTTATTTCAATTTTAAAATTTGTATGTCCTACCAAAAACGTGATACCTAACCATGCTTCATTTGCCATACATTTTGAGAAAGACACCAACACACTGTAATCCTATACTATTAAACGAGCAATTCTTGTATATACATATATATATATATATATATATATATATATATATATATATATATATACATATATATATATATATATATATATATATATATATATATATATATATATATACATATATATATATATATATATATATATATATATATATATATATAATCGGGATCTCGGAAACGGCTCCAACGATTTCACTATACCAATTAAGCTATTTATAATCATTAACAATCTGTCAAAATTTACCTTCTTATTCTAACGATATAGTAGCAGTTTTTCATTGCCTAAAAACACGGACTAAAAGACATTTTCTAAAAATAAATCCTAGCTAGATCGATTTATTATCCCCGAAACTCCCTGGACACTAAATTTTATGAAAATCGTTGGAGCCGTTTCCGAGATTATATAATCGGGATCTCGGAAACTACAATATATATATATATATATATATATATATATATATATATATATATATATATATATATATATATATATATATATATATATATAATCGGGATCTCGGAAACGGCTCCAACGATTTTCATAAAATTTAGTGTCCAGGGAGTTTCGGGGATAATAAATCGATCTAGCTAGGATTTATTTTTAGAAAATGTCTTTTAGTCCGTGTTTTTAGGCAATGAAAAACTGCTACTATATCGTTAGAATAAGAAGGTAAATTTTGACAGATTGTTAATGATTATAAATAGCTTAATTGGTATAATGGTCGGTCACAGAATCTTAAAACCCCGGTTCGAACCCAGATCGACCGACCGACTTTTTTGAATTTTTTTCATGTTCCTTTCTTTTTTGAGAAAATCTATTTTTTCGAGCCCTTTTTTTAGTATTTTTTAAAAACACGAAAATTTAAATTAAAATAATTGCACTCATGATTTTTTATTCAAATAACCAGTTCCGTTTTTTCTGTTATGTCGCTAAGATCAAAAAATATTATTTATATTTCATCAGTATGTAATTTGTATCTAAATATAATTTCCAAAACACACAAATTAAAAAAAATCGAGCGAAAAATACCGAGCAAAGCTCGGTCAACCGGGTACTAATACAGATATAGGCATATCAGCTATAAGCTGCTCGCCTATTACCAGATAATAATAATAATAATAATAGTAGTGTGAGTTTTTCATGGCAAGCCATTATCCGAATCTGCTGAATCCACTCCATAGATACCTCACTATTAGTGATTGGTTCACAGTAAGTTCACAGTTTTACAAATAATCTATTAATATTGACACTTGTTTCAGTTTTGGACAAATCTTTTATACACAATAGAGCTACACTGCAGCTATGTTGTAACATGAATGGGTCGTCTCAACCTGGGTGTGTCCTAGGAATGGGTTGGCTTGATCGGGGAAGGGCTACACTCTCACAAATTACCAGCATAGCAGCTTAATGCTACTATGTTTTGTATGGTGAGCGTAGAGAATCGGAGACCCTTTTTACTGGAAAGTCTATCTCAGTTCTAAGAGGTGACAGTGCATCTGCATTTTGATCCTTAATCGAGGATAAATGTAGATGTCTATTGGCCACAGCATCCATCATTATCCATCAGATGGACTGTGTGCTGGTTTGTCACCCTTATTCTACTAAAAATCATTAGATTTCATTATGGTAACTTGATGGTTTAGTGGCTGAGATGCTGACACCAGCTAATTATTCTGGGTTCGGATATTCGTCAATGTGTAAATTAAGTATACATACATCAGTGTGTCAGTCAAGTTCAGAAAAGAAAAGGGTGACCCATTGATGTGGTTAATTACAAGAACAAAGTTGCTTAAATAAAAGGATCTGTAGGAATGTACAATGTTTCTAGATACTGCTATGGAACTTGGCACTCATTCAGATATTATCAGCAAAGACGACAACCACAAATACTGTTTGTACCGAACTTGGTTTTCAGACCCTTTTTCATGTTTACGTTATTAGTGGAATTTAAGTTTTAACCTCCGAGAGGAATAAGATAAAGACCTTATATAGCCTTTGCTTTTATTAGAAATTAATTGGTTAACATATAGTTTGATCAACACTTAAGACTTGTAATAATACTTTATTACTACTTACTTATATTGATGTCCTTGTGCTTGAAGGGGCAGTGCCTTTCAATGTAATAGCATATTCTTGGTTGTGTGTTAACATATCTTTCAAAGCCCAAATTCGTATAAAACTCAAATTGATTTTCAGTTTGGATCTGGATCTTTTGTGACTGTACTATATCTGACTTACTTAGAAGCCTACTTCTAACCTAAATTGCTATTTGAATAAGTTATATTAGAATGAGTGAGAGACTATAGCCATTAAGTCTTGTACTGTCTCTATCATTTTATGTCAAAGTGACTGTTGCCCAAATACTCAAATTCATCTCTCTATTCATACTCAATATCAAGATTAAAATAATATGCACTCAATTAGTAGTACTTATTGATAGATCAATTTTATATGTTAATTAAAAAAATTGCAAAATATCAGTGCCATCAGCCTATATTCCGTTCACCTATTACACCCTATTTTCTTCCAGTCTGTAAAAAAATCACTCAGTAGTAGTCAGTAGTAGTATAATGGTCGGTCACAGAATCTTAAAACCCCGGTTCGAACCCAGATCGACCAACCGACTTTTTTGAATTTTTTTCATGTTCCTTTCTTTTTTGAGAAAATCTATTTTTTCGAGCCCTTTTTTTAGTATTTTTTAAAAACACGAAAATTTAAATTAAAATAATTGCACTCATGATTTTTTATTCAAATAACCAGTTCCGTTTTTTCTGTTATGTCGCTAAGATCAAAAAATATTATTTATATTTCATCAGTATGTAATTTGTATCTAAATATAATTTCCAAAACACACAAATTAAAAAAAATCGAGCGAAAAATACCGAGCAAAGCTCGGTCAACCGGGTACTAATACAGATATAGGCATATCAGCTATAAGCTGCTCGCCTATTACCAGATAATAATAATAATAATAATAGTAGTGTGAGTTTTTCATGGCAAGCCATTATCCGAATCTGCTGAATCCACTCCATAGATACCTCACTATTAGTGATTGGTTCACAGTAAGTTCACAGTTTTACAAATAATCTATTAATATTGACACTTGTTTCAGTTTTGGACAAATCTTTTATACACAATAGAGCTACACTGCAGCTATGTTGTAACATGAATGGGTCGTCTCAACCTGGGTGTGTCCTAGGAATGGGTTGGCTTGATCGGGGAAGGGCTACACTCTCACAAATTACCAGCATAGCAGCTTAATGCTACTATGTTTTGTATGGTGAGCGTAGAGAATCGGAGACCCTTTTTACTGGAAATTCTATCTCAGTTCTAAGAGGTGACAGTGCATCTGCATTTTGATCCTTAATCGAGGATAAATGTAGATGTCTATTGGCCACAGCATCCATCATTATCCATCAGATGGACTGTGTGCTGGTTTGTCACCCTTATTCTACTAAAAATCATTAGATTTCATTATGGTAACTTGATGGTTTAGTGGCTGAGATGCTGACACCAGCTAATTATTCTGGGTTCGGATATTCGTCAATGTGTAAATTAAGTATACATACATCAGTGTGTCAGTCAAGTTCAGAAAAGAAAAGGGTGACCCATTGATGTGGTTAATTACAAGAACAAAGTTGCTTAAATAAAAGGATCTGTAGGAATGTACAATGTTTCTAGATACTGCTATGGAACTTGGCACTCATTCAGATATTATCAGCAAAGACGACAACCACAAATACTGTTTGTACCGAACTTGGTTTTCAGACCCTTTTTCATGTTTACGTTATTAGTGGAATTTAAGTTTTAACCTCCGAGAGGAATAAGATAAAGACCTTATATAGCCTTTGCTTTTATTAGAAATTAATTGGTTAACATATAGTTTGATCAACACTTAAGACTTGTAATAATACTTTATTACTACTTACTTATATTGATGTCCTTGTGCTTGAAGGGGCAGTGCCTTTCAATGTAATAGCATATTCTTGGTTGTGTGTTAACATATCTTTCAAAGCCCAAATTCATATAAAACTCAAATTGATTTTCAGTTTGGATCTGGATCTTTTGTGACTGTACTATATCTGACTTACTTAGAAGCCTACTTCTAACCTAAATTGCTATTTGAATAAGTTATATTAGAATGAGTGAGAGACTATAGCCATTAAGTCTTGTACTGTCTCTATCATTTTATGTCAAAGTGACTGTTGCCCAAATACTCAAATTCATCTCTCTATTCATACTCAATATCAAGATTAAAATAATATGCACTCAATTAGTAGTACTTATTGATAGATCAATTTTATATGTTAATTAAAAAAATTGCAAAATATCAGTGCCATCAGCCTATATTCCGTTCACCTATTACACCCTATTTTCTTCCAGTCTGTAAAAAAATCACTCAGTATATGTATGTACCAAGAATATGTTGGCAGGACCGGGGTAGGACCACATGGCCACAGAATACTTGAAATATAGCATCTTAATGCTACATTTCAAGTATTCTGTGGGATGTTTTTCATATGGTGAGTGTAGAGAACTGAAGACCCTTTTTACTGGAAAATGAGGCTTTCCATGTTAGTCTTCAGGACTGACAACACATTTGTGTTATGATTAATAATTGAGGATAAATCATATACATCGTCTCTAGGCCACGGTATCCACTTATAAGAGATGATGCATCATGGTAAGTACCATCAGGTAGACCAATTGCATGTTTGTCACCTACCAATATCCGCAGTAGAACCTGAGTACAGACAAAACCAGCAACATCAGTAAGCAATGATGGGAAAGAAAAGTTATCGAGTTACAGCCTCGTACCAGTAAGTGAACTATAAGTCAGCCCCTGACTAGATGAGAGTGAAGACCTGGCAATCGATGCAGGAAGTCAATGGATGCAGGTGGTTCAGGACCGTGTTTTGTGACATTCATGTGGGAGAATTCCAGCACTTGTCTTGAGAAGAGCTGTACCTAATGATGATGATGAAATTAGTTTAATAATTTTTTTACCAACTTGACTCGCACATTGAACCGATACTGAATAATTACCTAGGTGAAAAATAAATGATGTAATACTGTCAATACAAAAATGCTAAATTGCATACCACTGACAAAGTAGGTCTATCTCATAAAACATCATAACTACACGCCCATCGCCATCACCTACTTTTTCTCCTAAAGAATAGAGTCCATTGTTAACTGTCAGCTCATGAGGTACCTTGAGGATCACCAGCTGATTAGTCATCGCCAATACGGTTTTAGTCCTGGTCGATCAGCTGGTGATCTTCTGGTCTACCTGATTCATAGATGGGCGGTGGCAGTAGAGTCCAAGGGGGTTTGCCGTTAGTTTGAACATTGCAAAGGCCTTCGACCTGGTTTGGAACAAAGCCCTTTTTTCGAAGCTCCCTTTCTACGGACTTCCCGAGAAATTGTGCAATTGGATCTTCAGCTTTCTTGCAGATCGGCGCATTAAGGTCGTAGACGGTGCAAGCTTCGATTACAAGCCTATTAATGCTGGTGTTCCACAAGGCTGCGTGCTATCAACGCTGTTTCTTCTGCATATCAATGATATACTGCAAACCGGCAACATTCATTGCTGTGCAGATGACAGCACTGGTGATGTTCTACACCGGCCGTGCCAATATTTCTCGGGAAAACATCTCCGAGTACCAGGACAAACTTGTGTCTGAAGTCGAGTCTTTGCTGAACAAAGTCAGTTTAACCCTTAGAAGACACAAGTTTGCGCGTTAACCGCCAAAAAGAACCCCTTTGTCGTATCTCCTCAGTTTCAAGGTACTCCCCTTGTTGCCTCATCCAGTATCGAAATCCTCGGCGTCGCCATATCGAGTGACGTGCAGTTTCGTGGTCACTTGAAAGAGAAGGCCAAATTGGCCTCTAAAAAGCTTGACGTGCTCAGCAGAGCGGGAAAGTATTTCGTGCCTACACACCGACTGCAACTTTACAAGGCCTTGGTTCGGCCGCACATGGAATACTGTTCCCATCTCTGGGCTGGGACTCCTTCCACTTGACAGCATCGAGCACGGAGCGGCTCGAATCGTCGACGACCGAGTGCTTTCCGATCGGCTCAATTCACTGGCGCTGCGAAGAGATGTTGCATCTCTTTGCGTATTTTATCGCATCTATCACGGGGAGTGCTCTGAGGAATTGTTCGGATTAATCCCAGCCGCCAATGAAAAAAAAAAAGTATGCTTTAATATAATATCCATAAGAACTACAATATTTCTTGCAAATAAATTTACACAACTCAGGTTCTACTGTGGATATCCCCATTTCTAAGTTTTTCACGCAGAAACCCCGAATATAACCCTCTTCATAGCTAGCTGAGCAACTTTGAGTGTACTTATAGAAATCCGCAGTGGAACCAGAGTGACCAACACAGCGGATTTGTAATATGAAGTAGCTACGGAACCGCCATACAGCTTGAAGAACCGGCAACAGACGGGGAAAAAGTTTCTCGAGGGGCGACCTCGTACCGGTAGACGAGGTGTAGGGCGACCCCCCACTAGATGGATTGATGACCTGGTAAGACATGCAAGAAGTCAATGGATGCATGTGGCTCGGGACCGTGCTTTGTGGCATTCCTTGGGGGAGGCCTATGTCCCCCAGTGGACTTTTGAAGGGCTGTAATGTTGATGATGAAATTACACAAATAAATTACAGATAGAAAATTAAAAACTACGGTTCCCAATTGTGGGAACTATCCCCCCTTATGAAGCAGTCAATGGAGAGGACTATGTGCAGTAGTGGATTTTGATGTGCTGCAATGGACGTATAAATGGATGATTATGTTTCTCTCATTCTTTCAATGGGTCCTGGTCATTTGTAGGTCATACGTTATGACATGTGTCCAACACGAAGAGGCTTTTTAGAGAAGTTTACTTTACTTTGTTATGTGGAATTTTATTTATTTATTTATTTATAAACTTACACGTAACACCTTAAGCTAAAGGGTACATAGGGCGGACTTAATTCCATGTGGCATTCTCTGCCAGTCAACCCTGGGTGGCAAGGATAATTGTTAGCAGGTGCGACCATTATACGTAAATAAGTGCTTATACATTAAAATATTCATATATGCAAATTACATACATACACATTACATTTAAATATACACACATATAGTATCAATATACGTACAATAATACATACATACATATATATAATATATATACATGCTTATAAACTTCGTAAATAAATATCCAAATGAATGATATATATATATATATACATATATATATATATATATATATATATATATATATATATATATATATATACATATACATATATACATACATATACACATATACATATATATAATATAATGTTTGAATAATATATAATGAAATAAATATTTAAAGTAAAAAAGAAGAAAAGAAAGACAAAATTAAGGAAAAATAGCGTTAATTAGTAGTTTCCTTCAGGTAATGTTTTCGGAGAACTTTGAAAGCTTTTTTATTTGTGGCATTCTTAATATCGTTGGGGAGGGTGTTCCAAAGTTGTATAGCTTGTATCGTAAAAGACGACCTGAAAAAATTTGACTTATGCTGTGGAAACCTTAACCTCAGACGGTTTGACTGTCGGGATGTTCGACCGTCGATCGGATGAAAAAAATGAAAATTATCCTTAAGATAAGAAGGCGACCTTGAATCGTTTAAAATTGAATAAAGTACAAGTAAAATTCTAGAGCATCGCCTTTGACGTATAGGTAGCCATTTAAGCTTTGAACGATAGGATGATATGTGGTCATACTTACGTAAACCAAAAATAAACCTTATGGAATTATTAAGAAGGCGCTCCAACTTGTTTAGAAGATTTTCTGACAGATCTGGGTAACATACATCGGCATAGTCGATAATAGGTAGAATAAGGGAATGAACCAGCGTTAGCTTGGTTTTGAAGGGTAGGAAATTTTTAAGACGATAAAGGGAACGCAAGGTAGCAACAACTTTACGACTAACTTCAGAGATCTGCAATTTCCAGGTCATAGTTTTATCCATGTACAGGCCAAGATTTTTTATGGAATCACAATATGGAATCAAACTTCCATTATAAAATACAGGAGAGAGATATCCATAATCAACCTTAGCCAATAATTGCGAACTTCCGAATATTACAACTTTGCATTTGGCAGGATTAACAGAAACGCCATATTTACATGACCATTCTCTTATGGCTTCCAGGTTATCATTTAATTTGTGTATTACAAAGTTAAGATTGTTTAAGCTTGACTGTACATAGAGCTGGAGATCATCCGCATACAGATGGTACGAACAATTTAAAACTGAGGAGATAGAATTTATAAATAAGGAAAACATAATAGGAGAAAGTATTCCGCCTTGCGGCACACCAGATTCAATTTCAGCCCATGCAGAAAACCGCTGACCTGAGCGAACCGATTGCTGGCGACCGCGAATATAAGAAGAAAACCATTCCAAGGCTGAGGATGAAAATTTAAGGTGTTTAAGGATGGATAGGAGGATACCATGATCCACTGTGTTGAAAGCGTTTGAAAAGTCAATAAGCACCACCACTGTTAATTTTTGCTCATCTAAGCCCTTTCTTATATCGTCTGTGACTTTGATAAGCGAAGTGGTAGTACTGTGACCAGAGCGAAACCCCGATTGAAATTCATTCAGCAGGTTATGTTTTGCAGCGAATACAGATATTTGCTTAAAAACACAGGCTTCCAGAACTTTAGAGAGGTATGGGAGAATTGAAATAGGACGAAAATGGTTAGGGAAAACAGGATTAGGTATTTTAGGAAGAGGTCTTACAAAAGCTTTTTTCCATGCAGAAGGGTATTGACCTGAGTCCAGAGAATAATTTATAATGTGTGTTATAGCTGGAAGAAGGTACTCAAGAATCATAGACACCATTTGCTTACTAATTTCATCATAACCCACAGCCTTGGATTTAATGGCTAACAGAGCTTTTTTAATTTCATCTTGAGTAACAGGGGAGAAACAAAAGTCAGGGATCTGGAGACGCTGCATTGATTCTATAGAAGCAATAGTTTGAGAACGGACTTGAGGGTCCAATGAAGTACTAGAAACAAAGTGACGATTAATGTCATCCAAATTGAGAGAGGCGCCATATTCCGGAGAGTTAGTTTTATTAATTCCGATAGACTTGAGGAATTTCCATAACTCAGTGGGCGAAGAATTAGTTATTTTGTCATGAATGTAGCGGCGTTTAGCATTTCGTACCACCTGATTACATCTGTTTCTTAGCGTTTTAAAGTTAGACCAATTTTTTTCTGAGCGATTCTTTTTATACTTCTGGAAAGCCCGATCTCGCCGTGCCATTGCCACTTGTACCCCTTTAGTCATCCAGGGAGCAGGAGGACGCTTAACTTTTACATAATGTACCGGAGCATGAATATTATACAGATTCAGGATGCTATTATTTAGAAAGGATATTTTATCATCGACGTTAGAAGCTGCCACCAAAGGGCCAAAATCAATTGAAGATGCGTCTCTCCTGAGACTCTCAATATTTATTCTTGAAAAATTGCGTAACTGCAGAAAAATAGGTTTCTGTTTTGGAGGTTTAAGTTTATAAGAAAAATAAATCAAGTCGTGACGTGAGAAACAAGGAGCAGAGAGCTGTCCAAACTGAATCACACGATCAGAAGAGGAAGTAATGATGAGGTCAATCAACGAATCATCAGTGTCAGTATTTCTATGAGTTGCCGCCAATGGGAGAATGCAGAGTTCGACTGATTCAGTGATTGATCGAAGTTTTTGGGAGCGAGAAGTATTTTTTAACAAATCAGTGTTGAAATCACCCATTATCATGCAATGTATGTACTCAGATCCAATGGTGTCAAGAGCCGTCTCAAGTGAGGGAAAATAATCCACAGAAGGAGGACAACTTTAGTCTCATTTTTATAAAATATTTAAAATTTTAAATTTACACAATTTTAGTCTCATTTTTATAAAATATTTAAAATACTCGCAGATATGATGACTTGCGGTATCATTAGTTCGAGGATATTGGAGCTGCACTACTCTGCAACCTGTCCTCCTTGTATGCTATGTATGGACAAATCTCATTCAGTTGCGCATGCCAATTGTCACTCTTTTTAAAAGACCTATATTTAGGAATGTTAAGGCGATGGAGAAGACGGTATATACGTATTGTTTTGATTACTGTGTCCATTGCCTTTTTTTCATGAGAAAAAGTCTACGTATACCTGTCTCGTGGCTAGACCAACTAAGCTTCCATGGTGATCCGCCTTCGTCGCATGTTGGCAGAGCCACGGGAATGCTTTCGTTCACATTCACGGCCCTATCGTCGCTACCCGCTTTTTAACCGCTTCAGACACAGCATGCCGGACCATCACCACTTGCGTCATCATTCCTCAATCATTCCTTCATTCATCAAGTATTTTACAGGGAGACTACGGAACGAGGAAAATCGAATATTCGAAGTCGTCAGACTTCCCGACTCTAGTAGAGGACCTGGTCTATGGCTACACCGCCGATCAAGTGCCGGCTGCGTAGGATAGAGCAATAGCCCTCTTTGTTTAAAGCAGATTGAAGTGGGCAATGGGCTGTTGTGGTCACTTGCAACCTGGAATGAAAATCTTTTACTGGAAACGAAGCATTTCATCTTAGTTCTGAAGGTTGACAGCATCTGCTTAGCATCAAGTGGAGAGTGGACTATGTTGCTTTGTCACTCTTGTGTAAAAACGTTCCACGTGGCTCGCTCTTAATATCACAGAAAAAAATTATAATTCAAAATGTCTTTACCTTAGCCTCATACTGCTGTGTTTCGTATGGCATTCTATCTTAGTCCTCAGGGGTGACAACGCATCTGCATTTTGATTCTTAATCGAGGATAAATGTAGATGTATATAGGCCACAGCATTCACTTACCATCAGGGGGAGTGTGTGCTCGTTTGTCACCCTTATTCTATAAAAAACAACATTCCAGAGGTATGTGGCGGCGCTGTCGTCGCGCCGCAAGCGAAAACACACCGAAGCCTAAATCACGCTATCAACATTCCGAATCATAAACAGCATATATAGAACATCTCCGAACTATCACTCGGAGTGTCGGTCGCTCCCCGGGCAGAACACCTTGCCCGGCGAGAAATCTCCCCTTTTCCTTCCACGGCCACATTGGTGACCACCCGACGTGATTTGAACACGCAACCAACAACCTTCGGAAACTTCAAGCTTCATCATCGTCATAGAATACCCCACCCATTCGCTCCCGAGCAGATATCGTCTGCAGTCTTCATATCCTGCAAGCCATCTAGCTTCACAAGGTTCATCGCAGCACTGGAATAATAATGCTTCCTGTTCCTTCTAGCTACACTCTGCGCTACAGTGTTCGGCACGGCTCTGAGAGCATTACTGCTCGCATCTGTTTCACGGCACTCTCGCAGATTACTTGCTCCGGCACATCGTTCTCATCGGCATCACTTTCCAGTGCGTAGTACGGCATGCATTACACATCGGCATATTATTCGCACCGGTGTCACTTGCCCTTACGCACACATCATGCATCGGACTGCACTATCAACCTCCGGTCTGAGCAGGGGGGTGATGTAGCGGCGCTGTGGTCGCGCCGCAAGCGAAAACACACCGAAGCCTAAATCACGCTATCAACATTCCGAATCATATATAGAACCATAGCATATATAGAACATCTTCGAACTATCACATGGAGCGTTGGCTGCTCCCCGGGCAGAACACCTTGCCCGGCGGGAGATCTCCCCTTTTCCTTCCACGACCACAGGTATATCTATTTAAAGCTCATCAGGAATTAAGTTTAAAATCGATTGCAAATTTTTTAACGAATAGCTCGTTTGTCACCCTTTTTCGGGTAGACCTAGTCCTCAGATGTTATATGTTGACTGATGATAACTTTCACCTTCTAAGACCTACGATATTATCCCCTTATTTGAATCAACTGCGTATTGTAATCTATCATCCCATTTCGTTCAAGCATGGAATGTAGAGGTAAGGAGAACCATCCCTGTGTATTAAAAAGTGTCCCTAGGAAAGCGTTAAATAATGGTGGTGCTACTGTAGCTAGAGGGTAAATTGAAAAAAAACTTTTTTTTGCACAAACTTTCACCATAATTCTTTTTTTAGGGTTCCGTAGTCAACTAGGAACCCTTATAGTTTCGCCATGTCTGTCTGTCCGTCTGTCCGTCCTCGCTTAATCTCTGTGACCGTTAGCACTAGAAAGCTGAAATTTGGTACCAATATGTGTATCAATCACGCCAACAAAGTGGTAAAACAAAATTAGGAAAAAAATGTTTTATTAGGGTAGCCCCCTATATGTAAAGTGGGAAGTGATTTTTTTTTTAATTTCAACCCTAACGTGTGATATATTGTTGGAAAGGTATTTAAAAATGAATAGGGGTTTACTAAAATTATTTATTGATAATGTCAATAATTTCGGAAATAATCACTCCAAAAGTAAAAAACAATGTGTCCCCCCCCCCTATAACTTTTGAACCATAAGTTTAGAAAATACGAAAAAAATCTGAAAAGTAGAACTTTATAAGGACTTTCTAGGAAAATCATTTTGAACTTGGATGGAAACAACAGTACCCACTACCGGGAGCAGTTGCAGGAGCGCGGAGCGCTGCTGAAGCGCGAACATAATGGATACCCACCTTTAAACTCATAAGTGGGAACACTTATTGTGACGGACGGGAAACTACGGAACCCTACACTGAGCGTGGCCCGACACGCTCTTGGCCGCTTTTTTATAGTAATTATTTTTTGTTTTCAAAATCACTCAACGTATTTCACGGCGACTTCTATGTTATATTTACTAAATTATTTTAGACAACGTGAGTAGTTGAGGTTTTAAGTACTGCAGTTTCATGAAGTACCCTATATAGTTACCACAAATATTCCTCAACCCAGCAACTCAACTCTATCTACTCTAGCGCTGTTGTGGGGAATTGTTGAACTGTTATTTACTGCTTAGGGATGGACACTTTTTCAACTATTCTCCATGTGAGATGGTTCTTTTTACCTCTACAGTTCATGGGTCAAGGGTGTCATATGAGGATATGCCAAAAATATCTCATGGCTTACAATAAATTAATGTGGTGTAACCACCTCGTATACGCCCGGCGAAAAATACCTAATCACTTGAGACAGTTTGCCGTATAGTTGCGGTTTAAGAATACCCACTACCCTATACCCTGTGAGTGTCGTAAGACTCAACAGAGGGAAACTAATCAGGAGATCGGCAGCAGCCTAATCCTAATAACGACTAAAATTAAAAATCTGCGGATGCCAAGCGTGACAACTGTGGCAAATATCACTCCTATGAGGCAGTATATGGGGGAGGCCTGTGTTTAGCAGTGGATTTTAATAGGTTGAGGTAACGGGCTGGAGCCCGTTACCTCAACCTATTAACGCCAAGCAGCGTCAAAGGAGCGGTAATACCAGCGTACGATCATTTTTTCGTAATAGAATAGGGTGACAAACGACCACACTAATCCGTTGCGCTATGTAGGTAGGTAGGTAGTATATATATATATATATATATATATATATATATATATATATATATATATATATATATATATATATATATATATATATATATATATATGCATGCGGCGAGACTTACGCAACTTTAATACTGCTACTTGTGAAGGGCTGTAATGATGATGAAATGATGATAATTTACGTTTTATGTCCAAGACGACAAAAGAATGTTTAAATGTTTGTTGCACTGGATAGCTCAAGAGCGGATTTTTAAATGGCTTCTCACGATACATACACGTCAGTAACATAAGTTGCAGAAATTGTTACATACGTAATAAGTCGATACCTTTCAGATTCGTTTGCGGTTTAATCCCGTTAGAGCATTGCTAAGCGTGTCTAGGTCGTAGAAATGTGGAAACAGCAAATGTAACAATAATTATCGTCATTACTATTCCGTAATAGTCCACAGAATGAATGCCAGCGTAAAATAGCAGCTCAATGCTGCTGTGTTTCGTATGGTGAGTGTAGAGAACCGGGGACCCATTTTACTGGAACCGAGGCACTCCACTTAGTCCTCAAGGGTGACAACGCATCTGAATCTTGTTCTTAATCGAGATTAAATGTAGGTGTCTATGCGCTACACAGCATCCACTTACCATCAGATGGACAGTGTGCTCGTTTGTCACCCTTACCTATAAAAAAAACAGATACACTTAGGCCTATCCCAATATAGGGAAATTTTACAACGTGGTAGTCATGCTGCAGTTACATTAGTTGTGTAGTTGTAGCACGAATGGGTCGGCTCGACCGGAGAAGGACCACGCTCTCACAGAACACCAGCGTAAAATAGTAGCTTAATGCTGCTGTGTATCGTATGGTGAAGGTAGAGAACCGGAAACCCTTTTTACTGGAAATGAGGCATTCCATCTTAGTCCTCCCGAGTGACAACGTATCTGCATTTTGATTCGTATGAGGACAGACGTAGATGTCTACGGGCCACAGCAACTACTTACCATCAGGTGGACTATGTGCTCGTTTGTCACCCTTATTCTATAAAAAAAAACATAGGCCTCCCCTAAGGAGTGCCACAAAGCACGGCCACCTGCATTTTTCGACTTCCTGCATGTCTTACCAAGTCGTCACTCTATCTAGTGGATGGTCACCCTACACTTCGCCTACTGATATGAGGCTGCCACTCGGGAACCTTCCTTTCCCATCGGTTGTCGGTTCATCGAGCTTCATAGGCGTCCCGTTGCCACATTTATCCTCGATTAGGGATCAAAATCCAGATGCGTTGTTACCCCTGAGGACAAAGATAGAATGCCTCGTTTCCAGTAAAAAAGGGTCTCCGGATCTCTACACTCACCATACGAAACATAGCAGCGTTAAGCTGCTATTTTACGCTGGTATTGTGTTCAGCAGTGTACTTGTGAAGGGCTGTAAGGACGATGATGATGATGTTGACTACTACTAAAGAACAAGTGAAAACAAGTATTTCATATATGTAAGTAATAGAAATTTCAATTTAATCTAAAGACGGTATTAGAGCGAGTGCTATACTACGCGCTTATGGACGCCATTGAATCTCGATGACTGCCTGGGTGATATAACCACAATGTATGTCTACCATGCAAAATACATATACATGTTAAATAATATTATCAACAACATATACATGTAAATTGCAGCTTTATTGAAATAACGTAAATTATAATAATTGCACTTGTCAACCTACCTGCAACTGTCGTGAGTCTGTCAATGTAATTGTTTGTAACTTTCATTGAATATTTCAAGATGTCAAAACAGCATACTCGTACTTATTACTTTTACGCTTTCGGTAATTTTTTACACCTTTCATCTCGTCTCTATAACAACTGCCGATCAAACTAAAGAGTTCACATTTCATATACTTCAGGTATAAGGGACTAACCGAAAAAAATGTGAAGCTTATTGAAATACCGTATGTCTTACTGGCTCTTGGACTATAAGAAGATGGTACCCGCACAAGCAAAGAAGGTCTGCTATATGGAGTGTTACCTCTACATTCCATAGTCTGCTACACAGAAAAGGGGACCTACAACTAATAAGGTAGTTGTTAACTTGTACTCATGAGTCAAGTAATTTGTTTTAGAGAATACTAGAAACGCTATTAATATTACCAGTACTATCCACTCCAACTATGCTGGCATTGCTCGTGCTGGAAGTAATTTACGGCAGTAGACGAATTGGGGATTCTAACGACCTCTTTAGGTCATGTCTCAAACCTATATTTAGTTGTAAGACTTTGTTCTGCTTTCCTCTTGGAAACTGCTTTTCGTTGTTAGTGTTCTATTTTAAAATATGATAACATTTTACTTAATTATATTACTTATAGAAACGACGTAAATTTATTTACGCCGTATCTACTAACTTAGCTCTTTTGAGCTATTTCGGTTATTCTGGTTCGGTTATTCGGGTGTGCTGGCCATACAGCTCGAAGGACCAATAACTGACGGGAAGGAGAGGTTACCAAGTGGCAACCTCGTACCGGTAAGCGAACTGTAGGGCAGCCCCGCACTAGGAGGAATAACGACCTGGTAAGTACACAGGAAGTCGATGGATGCGGGTGGCTCATGGACCATACTTTGTGGAATCCCTTGGGGGAGGTCTATGTTTAGCAGTAGACTTGTAAAGGGCTGTAGTGATAATGATGATGATGACGATGATTAAGTGACAAACGAACTTACAGTCCACCTGATAAGATAAGGTACTTCAAGCAAAGAAAACTGGAAATGTGGTAGCGCAACTGAGGAAAAGATGGGTCACATTATCCAGGTCTCAGATGCGCCAATTTCGTAAATGGCGTCACGAAAAGCTGCCGATCGTCTGTTAGTAAAGTGACGACGGCTTGTGAAAATTTTCTTGAAACCTGAACTAGGGATATTTTTAAATAGTATCGATACATATCGCGTGGTAAATATCGATATATCAAGAACTAAAGAGCAACAAAACATTTCAACTACTAACATTTTATAGTTAAAAGAAACAAATGTACCTACCTATATTACCAATGTTAAATAGAAATAAGACCCTATTAAAACATCCATACCTTCTTACTTGTTAAATTACTAAGATGTAGTAGGATAAGGTCCAAAATGGTATTAATGGACGGTTGGACGACGAAACAAACAACAGCACATGAATGCCTTTGTAGCTACTTTTGTCACTTAATGTTTTGTCGATTAAAACAACATTTTAAAATATTTCTTAAATTCAATTTTAATATTCTTCGAAATTGATACGAATTCGATACTCCAAAATAAATATCGATATATCGATATTTTTTACCCAAGCCTAACCTGAAGGCTTTAAATAAGTATTTAATTTTATTTAATAAAATGAACGTTTTGATAGTAGAGTTTTATCATCTCTCAGTGATTTCAACTGATAATAAAAACCACAGCGTCCTCATTGTAGGTCGTTTACTTTAAGTCAATGTCACTTACTGTACATTCTAATCTAAACACAAAAGCTGTAGTATTATCTACATGAAGAGTGAAGAACGTTATGTTAGTAAATTTTTGAACTCCTATCAAATTACTAATGAAGAGTTTAATTTTGATTTATTTCATTAAAGTAGGTCACTAGCTAGTTTAGCGTCACTGCTATTAGGGTTTACGAGCGTACTTTCTAATATAGTAGGTATTGTTCTACACTTCAATTTGATTTATTATATATTGGTACAAAAGTATATTTTTTACGTGGTAGAGGCAAGTTGCAGCTACATTAAGTTTTTAGAACGAATGGGTCGGCTGGACCGGGGTAGGACTAGACTCTCACAGAATACCAGCGTAATATAGCAGCTTAATGCTGCTGTGTTTCATATGGTGAGTGTAATGGAACCGGAGACCCTTTTAAGTGAAAACGAAACATACTATTTTATTCCTTATAGCTGACAATGCATTGATTAAGAATCTGAAATCTGAAAAGAAATGCATTTCATGCATTTGGATTCTTAATCGAGGATAAATTTAAATGTCTATGGGCCACAGCATCCACTTACCATCAAGTGGAATGTTAGCTCGGTAGTCATTCTTATTCTATATAGAAAAAAATATGTAAAAATACAATATTTTGAAGTTGAGGAAATATTTTAATAATAATTATTATTTTTGCACTATAAGCGTATCAATGCTGCAATAAGCTCGAAACATCCGGGATTTAAATAACCTAAAATTAAAGCAAAACTTGTTTATTGCACCTTCGTGTTCGTTAATAAAGTGAAGTAGTAGTAATGAACATTTTTGTATCTAAGATAAAATCAGTCAAGATTTTGACTTAGTGTACGCTTTATCTTAATGGTACAAAGGTTTAAAAAATATCTTCTTCCAATCTCCATGAGTTGGCAACCCTTACGTTACGTTACGTTACCGTTACGATATATCTTTAATATAGGGCTCAAGTACATAACTATGCCTAATTGGAAAAAATTTCCCGAATAGATGCCCCTTAAAAATCTTGGTAGTGCCATTTAGTAGAGAAAAATCAGTAATTTAGGTTTTGGTACGTATAACACTTTTTCTTCCTACTTCATCATTCAACCCGCAAAAATCCATTGCGGCCTCTACCTTTGTACGAAGATTTAACGATCACAGAGCTATACGGTTTGCATTTGAACCCTGTTCCTCTTTAACTTGTTATTTATCAATACCAATACCAATATATATAATATATTGGTTTTATTGTTCATAAACGTAAGGTAAACTATAGTTTTGTAAGTAATAATACTGTTACGCGCTCAAGTCAACGATATACTAGCGCCATCTAGTGTCAGGAACGAGAGCGAGTAGAGCGTTGCAGAAAATGACATCACAGATCTCTCAACCGACAGCGCCATCCGAAGAACTAAGTTTCCAGAAAATCTATACTCGCACACTCGTCCCTTTGCGCGCATTTACTTGAATATTCGGGACGCTTCTTTGCTAATTTAAATAAATAGGCGCTGCAAGATGCGATCGAGGCAGAGTTGAACTCAGCGACACAAGCGAAGCTTCGGAGCGGAATTAAGTGAATTAGTGTGTTTAATTGTTAGTGTTATAAGTTTTAATTTGTGTAAAGAAAATTAAAGTGTTAATTTAGGTAATTTTATCGGCAATTTTTATTGTCACGAACCTCAAGCTCGTAACAATTGGTGTCAGAAGTGGGATAAAATAATGCCGATTTTACCTAAGGAGGAAACGGAGGGTGTCCGTACCCGAAGTCAACGCCAGCAGGAGACGGACCAGAGGAGATTTGGTGGTGCAACGCCGCAGATGTCTGAGGGCCAGCCGCCAGCCACGGAAGCCGGTCCGTCAGCAGCTTCTACGTCTGTGGCACCTGACTTAGGTGCTCTGATGGTGATGCTGCAGGAGCAGGCTCGCCGACAGGTGGAGCAGGCTCGCCGACAGGAGGAGCAGGCTCGCCGACAGGAGGAACAGGTCCGTCGGTTGGAAGAACAGCTGCGGGGTGGACAGGACGAACAGAGCCGCCGACAGGAGGAACAAGCCCATCGGTCGGAAGAGCAGATGCTCCTCATTAAGGACCTTCATGCTACCTTTAGGAAAGAGATAAAGGAGGTGAAGGATAGGGTTGCTCAACATGACAACCGCCTATCGGAAGCTGAAACCCAAATCAAGGAAGCTAAAACCCAAATCGACCAAGTGAACAATCGGGTTGATTACGTGGTGGCTGACGTGAAGAAAACGCTGGACGACCTCAAACTGGGTGATGGAACTACAGCTCCCGTAGTAGCTACTACACCTTCGCTACGTGGGTTCAAAGTGCCACCGTTCGACGGGACTTCTTCCTGGTCAGCCTACAAAATCCAGTTCGAGGCTGTTATGAAGGCGAACGGCTGGAATAAAAATCAGGCCATGACTGCTCTCACACTAGGCCTGCGTGACCAGGCCTTAACAGTTCTGGAAGCTCTCGGTGAGGAAGTGACTTATGAGCAACTCCTTGAGGCATTGGAGGCGAGATATGGCGACGCTCACCTGGAACACGTCTTTCGTGTGCAGCGCATCAACGAAAACCTGCAGCAGTGGGCTCTAGAAGTGGAGAAGCTGGTGCGAAAAGCATACCGGTCTGTACCTGCGCTCATTGAAGGGAACCTGGTGCAGACATTCATCGACGGCATCCGCGACCTGGAAGTCAGAGCTGCTGTGAGGCTCGGGCACCACAAGACGCTTAAGGACGCCTTGGCCCATGCACTGGAAGTGGAAGCCGTGCGGCAGGATCATCGTTCCCATCGCGTCAGGGAGGTTGCAGCAGCTACAGTTCGCGACCGCAACAAAGGATACAGCCCAAGGTGCTATGGCTGTGGGGAAAAGGGCCATCTTCGATCCAGCTGCCCTAAGCGAACCGTGGAAAGGAGAGTTGATCGACCTCGAGAGGGTAGTGCAGCTAACGGCACCGCCTGGTGGCGACAGGATCATCGTTCACCTCACGCTAGGGAGGTTACAGCAGTTACAGTTCGCGACCACAATAAAAGATACAGCTCTAGGTGCTATGGCTGTGGGGAATGGGGACATCTTCGGTCCAGCTGCCCTAAGCACACCCTAGGAAGGGAAGCTGAACGGTCTCAGAGAAGAAGTGCGGCTAACAGCACCGCCCAGCAGCAGCAGGAATACGACTTTACTATCAGACACTGCAGCGGGAAATCTCACGGCAACGCAGATGCATTGTCAAGAAGACTTTATCCTGAAGATTGCAACCATTGTAGTAGGCAAGAGAGTAAGGAAGTGGTATCCGTGAGGATGCTCAGGACAGACCACCTCAGCAACGGGTGGAAGGACAGCCTACGTCATGCACAGCAGGAAGATCCAGACATCAAGCCAATTCTGGGATGGATGAAGGTCCGTGCTACCAAGCCTAAGTGGAGGGACGTCTCAGCGATGAGATCAACCACGAAAAGCTATTTGGCCCAATGGGACAGCTTGCTGCTTCAGGATGGAGTCCTGTGCCGTAAATGGGACAATGGTCGAAGAGACAGCTGTCGTTTGCAAATGGTTGTCCCTAAGGCTAAAGTGCCGAATGTTCTACAGCTGTGCCATAATGGTCGTTCAAGAGTCCATCTGGGAGTTAAACGAACTCTACTGAAGGTCCGAGAACAGTTTTACTGGGTCCATTATCGTGACGATGTGGAGGATTGGTGTCGTACATGTACAAGTTGTGCGGCTGTGAGGGGACCTCAGACACGGAGTAGAGGAGCATCGAAATTGTACAATGTTGGTGCACCACGGGATAGGACATCCCTTGACATTGCGGAGCCGTTACAGAAAGGCGCAAGAGGGACTCCTAAGATCGTCCATGTGGATCGCTTGGCGCGTTATTATGGGGCCGATAATGCTCGGGACGAGCATGTCTTAGGAGGGGGCAGTGTTACGCGCTCAAGTCAACGATATACTAGCGCCATCTAGTGTCAGGAACGAGAGCGAGTAGAGCGTTGCAGAAAATGACATCACAGATCTCTCAACCGACAGCGCCATCCGAAGAACTATGTTTCCAGAAAATCTATACTCGCACACTCGTCTCTTTGCGCGCATTTACTTGAATATTCGGGACGCGTCTTTGCTAATTTAAATAAATAGGCGCTGCAAGATGCGATCGAGGCAGAGTTGAACTCAGCGACACAAGCGAAGCTTCGGAGCGGAATTAAGTGAATTAGTGTGTTTAATTGTTAGTGTTATAAGTTTTAATTTGTGTAAAGAAAATTAAAGTGTTAATTTAGGTAATTTTATCGGCAATTTTTATTGTCACGAACCTCAAGCTCGTAACAATACTCTTGTGTAGTAAGTTCTTAACTTTTAATGATTTCACTTATAAAGATCACATTACTTCACTACGCTTAGAGGTGACTGACAGAAAACACTTAATGGAATTACGTCTGCCCTTTGTTAACCTTTTCATAAGCAACACCGTGTATAATAATATGAGTTAAAAAAATTAAGAACACGCATTGATCTTGGACTATGATGATCCCAGTGAGAATAGGTCATAGACTTAACAAAGTCACAGTTATTGAATTGTATTACCATTGGTTTTTACCATTATTGTAGTGTCGGTGCAATTTATATATAATTTTATATAATTATGTTTAATTTTCTGTATGGCGACAGAGGGAAAATAAAACGGGAGATGGGCAGCAGCATCTTCGTGATAATAACTCAAAATAATAAAAAAGTGCCGTTGCCTACCCGATTGCCAAGCGTGATAACTACGGCAAAATCCCCCCATGGAGTAATCTATGAGGGTGGCCTATGATCAGCAGTGGACCTTTATAGGCTGTAATGGATGGATGGATGATTGTAATGTCATACAAAAACGTCAAACTAATATTAAATGTTCATTATATTTATTATTATTTTGTCAGCCTCGAGCACGGCGCAGAGTAGCCAGCTTCTCGGTATTCTATAGGATGCATTTCATTCGTAAACAAAATAATATTTTAACTGCATTCATCACACATATTTTCTTTTTTTTTTAGATCAACCGCGTGGTTGATCTAAAAATGTAGAAAATCTGCTCGTCGTACAAAAACTGTGCCAAACTTTAGAAAGATCTTAATAGACCCCTATTTTGTAAAGAATAAACTAAATCTTAGTATTACCAAATGATGCAAAAGTAATAACTACACAAAAAACGTTATATGTGATCTACTCTCAAAACAGTTTAGGTAATCAATTAGAGCAAGTCTGTTATTAGAGATTTTGGATATTTAGTTAGATGTAAAACTGCCTTTTGAATCTCATGTAGATCATATCATCAACTTTTTCATAACACGGATTCGTTATGCAAACGCTTAGTCTTTTATGTATTCCAGAGTTACAGAAGTTGTAGAACGGAGTTTTTTTTTTTCAAAGAAAATTTCTTCGTAGGTACAGAAAACTTTTATTTTTATTATTACAGCCATTCACAAGCCTACTGTTGAACATAGCCATGAAATGCCACAAAGCACGGTCCTGAGCCACCTGCACGCATCGACTTCCTGCGTCTCTTACAAAGTTACCACTCCGTCTACATACTGTCAACAACTTCGAGCATAATGCTCCCAATAATATTTACTGGCGTGGGTGTGACATAGACATTTCACTTGACCTTCATTTTGTCCATGTTCATCTTAAGACCTATTTGGTTGGGAGACACTTGAGTTCGTTAAACATAGTGCTGAGGTCCTCCAGCGACTCTATCATAAGGACTATTCGTCGGCCAATCAAAGGTTAAATGACGTCTTCAAATGCTGCGAAGAAGAGTTTCGTGGATATACCTTATGTCACCCTGTCTTACACCTCCCTGCAGACTTTTCTGACTAACATAAAAGTTTTTGTGATAAATACTGCTGATTCGTATAATAACATCAATGTGTTGGATAAATTGTGATAAAATGTTATTGTACAGTATCTGTAAGAATGTATTTATTTTATTGTTTGTAGTGAACTCAGTAATCGAATATTCTCAGTACCCAACCGTACGGGTTGCACTTGTTACCTTTCGTGTTTGCGCCTGTAAAAACAGAATTCACACGGATGTGCGTGCTCCCTTGAGGCGTATTATGAAATCCTGCATTATTATTTTCACTGACGTGGATTTGTTTTCAATATAAAAACGCAGCTTTAAAAGAAACGTTATAAAATACTTAGTAGCGCTAGAGCTATATTATATTTAAAAGTGTATGTAGGTACAACTTTTTTATTTTATTACATTTCAGATTCATAATTACGTAATTTGTTTAAATGTTAATTGTTTTTTACAAGTTAAATGAAGATTATGTTAGGTATATCTATAATCTTATATAATACCTATTCCAATTATTAAAAAAAAAAATTTTTTTTTTTATCGTCAGTTAAACAGTTTTTTTATGTGGTAGAGGACATTAATCCAGAAACCCTCATGTGGTTTTCACGTGATTATGAGAAATTAAAATCCTCATGTAGTTTTCGCGCGAATATGAGAAATTATTGTGGGTTTAGTTCATTTTAATCATACCAATTAACTTAACGAGCATCTTATCAGCGAGCTAAATCTTTAGTAATCGGTCAATAACCACTTACTGATATTCTCCATAGATAGAATTTAGTCTTTACATGTAAAGATAATTTTACTTTGTTTCTGGAATGAAACAAAGCCCAAAGATTAAAGGTGATCCTTTATTAAAACAATATACGTAAGTGATCGTAAATCGCAGTACATAAAAGTATCTATTTACTTGGTAACAAAAATTGTTTTATTGTGTTAATAACAAAAATGATATTTATTGTGTTAATAACAGGCGTTCGAACTCATAGGAACGTCAGCCGGACACTAACTAAGTAGTAGATATAAGTGCGAACCCGATCTAAGCGATTGCTTGTTTGGAGAGACAGTATGCTCCTCACTGACGCCGATTCTTTCTGAATCAGCGGTACTGGTACTGAGTACTTATCAAGCCTAAACGGAAAAGTAAGTGGCTGTTAGTTCTTTTTAGGGTGACGTAGACGCCTCTTATAGCTTGTATACCACAGAAACCGTCTGCGATTCACGTTCAATCTGTCACTAATCAAAACGTAATGCCTTACAACCTAACAATGTATTTCGTCCCCTGTCTGAATATTTGTTGTTGGCATCGGTCTTAACGCATCTTTTTCGGTACTCCTACTCTTTAGGCGTAGTCCCAAATACATGGAAGACGGCTTTCGTCAACCCGATCCCTAAGAAAGGTGACCGCTCAGACCCGTCCAACTGCAGGCCCATCGCCATCACCTCCTTGTTCTCTAAAACAATTGTAAACTGCCAGCTTATGACGTAGCTGATTAGTGATCGCCAATACGGATTTCGTCGTGGTCGATAAGCTCGTTATCTTCTGGTCTACCTGACTCATAGATGGGCGGCGGCAGTAGAGTGCAAGGGGGTTTGCCGTTAGTTTGGACATTGCGAAGGCCTTCGATCGGGTTTGGCACAAAGCGCTTCTTTCCCTTGGTCCCTTCCTATGGGCTTCCCGAGAAATTGTGCAATTGGATCACCAGCTTCCTTGCAGGTCGGAGCATCAAGGTCTTTGTAGAGGTTGCAAGCTCCGATTACAAGCCTATTAGTGCTGGTGTTCCACAAGGCCGCGTGCTATTATCACCAACGCTCTTTCTTCTGCATATCAATGATATGATGCAAACCTGCAATATTCATTGCTATACAGACGACAGCACTGGTGATGTTCTGTACACCGGCCATGCTAAAACGTCTAGCAATAAAAAAACGAAAAACGTATCCGAGTACCGGGACAAACTTGTGTCTGAAGGCGAGTCTTTGCTATACAAAGTCTCGGATTGGGGGCGACTAAATCTATACCAGTTTAACACTCAGACGACACAAGTTTGCGCGTTAACCGCTAAAAAGAACCCCTTTGTCGTATCTCCTCAGTTTCAAAGCACTCCCCTTGTTGCCTCAGTCAGCATCGTAATCCTTGACGTCGACATATCGAGTGACGTGCAGTTTCGTGGTTACGTGGAAGAAAAGGTCAAATTGGCCTTTAAAAAACTTGTCGTCCTCAATAGAGCAGGACAGTATTTCTGCCTGCAACTTTGCAAGGCGCAGGTTCGGCCGCACATGGAATACTGGTCCCATTTCTAGGCTGGGGCTCCCCAATACCAGCTCCTTTCACTTGACAGCATCCCGCGCAGAGCGGCTTGAATCATCGACGATCGAGTGCTTTCCGATCGACTCGATTCACTGGCGTTGGGAAGAGATGTTGCATCTCTTTGCGTATTTTATCGCATCTATCACGTGGAGTGCTTTAAGGAATTGTTCGGATTAATCCCAGCCGCCAAATTTCATGAACGCACCACGCGGCAAACCTGCCGATAACATCCACATCATCTGGATGCTTGGCGGTCCACCACTGTACGTGTCGCCAGTTTTCTTCCTCATACGACCTCTCTGTGGAATAATTTACCAGCGACGATTTTTCCGAACCGATACGACGAATGTAATTTCCAAAAAAAAACGGAGCAAAGCTCGTTGATCTGGGTACTATATATATATATATATATATATATATATATATATATATATATATATATATATATATATAAGAAAAGAGCTTACTCCTTTCTAAAGCGACGGTAACGCACCTGCCATTCCCCTGGTGTTGCGGATGTTCATGGGCTGCGGTAGTCACTTAACATCAGATGAACCGTATGCTCCTTTGCCCCTTCTTTAAAAAAATTATATATATGAAGTATATATATTATACCACACATAGTGTATATATACCGGGTACTATATATATATATATATATATATATATATATATATATATATATATATATATTATGTATTTGTAATATATATATATATATATATATATATATATATATATATATATATATATATAGTACCCAGATCAACGAGCTTTGCTCCGTTTTTTTTGGAAATTACATTTAGATACAAATTAAATACGGATGAATAATATTTTTTGATCTTATTGACATAATAGAAAAAATTGAAGTGGTTATTTGAATAAAAAATCATGAGTGCAATTAGTTTAAAATTTTCGTGTTTTTAAAAAATACAAAAAAAGAGCTCGATTTTCTCACAAAAGAAGGGAACTTGAAAAAAAAAAGTTAAAAAATCGGACCGATGAGAGGACGCGAACCAAGGCATTACGATTTCGCGACCGCTCGATATCCACTTGAGCTATTACGATCATTAACATAATATTGTAGCAGTTTTTCATTGCCTGAAAACACGGACAAAAAGACGTTTTCTAAAAATAAATCCTAGCTAGATCGATTTATTGCACCCGAAACTCCCTGGACAATAAATTTTATGAAAATCGTTTGAGCCGTTTCCGAGATTCCGATTATATATATATACAAGAATTACTCGTTTAAAGGTATAGGATCTTAATATATACAAATTACGTGTCACGTTGTTTGTCCGCGATGGACTCCTAAATAACTTTGGCCCAACTTGAGAGATAGGATAGTTTTTTACCCATGAGTGACCCACAATTTTCTTTGCGAATTTAAGGTTTTTTAATAGTACATGACAAATGATCATCGAAAAGGGGAAAATCGGTTATTACAAAATAATCCTGTACAGTCACATATTGTTATTCATGCTCATCTTAAGGGTCTGTAGAGCCAGAGAGCACCAGAGGCGGCTGAACCAAGTGGCGCAAGTATGCCTCTGAGAGACTACATATTTGTATCCTTTGTGTCCGTGGGGTCGACATGCGTGAGAGTTCTAAAGCAACTGTATCGGCCACTTGAAGTCGCTGTTGGAAATTCGCTTAAAGGCTAAGTATAGCTATTCAGCGAGGAAACGCAGTCAGCGTTTCTAGCACTATATCGCGGGGAATATGATAATTTTTTTGGGACTGTATGATAATGTGTTTTAGTTTAGTTTTTTTTATAATGGTAATAAATATTGTACACTTTAATGTTATTTATAATTTTGGGGAAAAAGTTATAATTGATTAGTCAGATGAGATGTTCCAAAATTTAATGAGCCTGGGCCAGGGCCTTGTACACTATAGTCAAAAATAGGGAAACACATTTTAAACGGTTCTCAACCATCAAATTACTTTAAAATGGGTTTGTTTGCTGGTAAAGCACAGGAAGTTACACTTGAAATGACAACACACAATGAAAACCCATCATGGCGGTAAGCTGTCATTTTTATTGATGTGACGTTGACATTTACATTTCAAGCATGGATGTGTTCTCTGACCTCCATGATTTCAAGTATTTTTGACACTGTTTTGAAAACTGACAGTTCTCTTTCTATGATCATTGGTCGCTTTATGGTTTACTGTCACTGTCTATAAGCACATAGTAACTAAATCGGTGAGACGCCATGTTGAAAGACAATAAAAATAATTGATAAACATTAATTGTTAACACGACAGGATACATTTTAATGAATTATCCGTATTTTACCCGAATTTTCTCTTTTTTTTTGAGGTTATGTACATAGACCTGGACCATTTTGAAACATCTGCTTTGTAACATAATTAATAAAACAATAAACACCAGTTGTTCAGTTTATTCTTAACTTTAATGCAGACTAGAATAATACTCTTAGAAATGAGAACAACAATAGTTATTTCACATGTTACAGTGTACCTACCATATATATCAGCTTTCACGATAAAATGCTATTTATTATCTGTGGTTTCTCAATGTAAATAAATCTTATTCACAACAGCTAGCAATATAAAATTACATATCAGATTTTATATTATCTATATATACTTGAACATATAGCTCACGAAAATATTGTGGTTTTGGCCAGTGTCCTAAAAGGATTTATTTATTTTTAAAAAATTAAGACACTCCTCGGGTCGTCGGATTGAGCAGATTCTTAAAATATTGTGTTACCTTTAGTTTAACCAATCAGTTTTTTTAGATTTTTTATTTTGTGTTAATAGTTGTCAGGAACTGGAAAGGGGGAAGAATTTAACTGTGATAATATCACAATTTATTCCAAAAAATTTTTTTGAAATAAAATGTGATAACTATTAGATAGATAAATGTTTGAATATTGTGTAACACTGGCCTTTAGAAAAATAATACAGATTAGAAATAGTAAGAAGAAATAAGAGTACCTACATATATGGAAAGCATTAAAACTCGAAAGGGTAAATAGACAGAAGCAGGTTTTCGTAAGGAGAATTACAATTACACGATTTCTTTTAATTATAGTTTTTTTTATATATAATAACGTAAAAACTCGTCCTCAGAGCGCTAAGCTTAGCTAAAATCAGGACATACATATTGATATAGATTATATAGTAATGCTATAGCCACACTATAAAATTTACAAAATATGACATATCTTTTGAAACGCTACAAGAAATAATGCTTTATTTATCATTTAATATCTACTAATCAATTCATTTTATTCAAATACGATCACTTTCTTCCGCGGTCCCAATAAAGAGGTGTTTCGCGGTTTTTTCTTTAATTTAATATTTTGATATACTGACGCGTTAATGTTACCCGTTTGAATTGCTACACCGTCAACAACTTTGCTTGATGCAAAGTAATATAAATGTGTGGCCAACGCTAACTATTTTATTGCATTATTGATGTAGTCGATATTGTATAAATCACAATCAACCAAATTTCCTATATTCAGCTATACATCTTACAAATATATTTCTGATGAAATGATTTTGAACTATGGTGCTGTCAATGGATTTCATCGATTTTAAAAGTACAAACAATATAAAATTTATAATTATCAATTAAAAAGCTTTAACAAAAACCAAAAAGAAATATGTAACATATCATAAAGTAATAAATGACTATAAATGGAATGGATTTTAAGAATGTATAAACGACGAAATGAAAACTTAAAGTTCCTAAGTAAAATTATCAAGGAATATGGCAACAGTTTATAAAAAAAATACTTAAGGCTACGTACATATAAAACAGAAAGTCGAGATTGTCTATGGCAAAGATGGCGCGTTAATGTTAAACTTATTTCAAACGTTTTAGACTGTTAATACTTAAAAACTAAAATTTGATGGCAGATAATTAACTGCATCATAAAATATGTAAGCAGATATGAGTAGGTTTACATTAAATTCACAAATACAAGTAATTATTTAATGAAATATGTGTCATTGTCATGAATAGCAACATTTTTGATTTCAACCTATTTTTACTTGTTATTGCAAATTACTCTTGTTAAAGACACAAAAATTTTTAAAATGGTAGATAATAGGCATTGAATTCAAAAATAATATTTAATTTATCTATTATTATTATCAGTTAATATTTGACATAAATATGCACGTAATAGGCAATAGCAAGTAAAACAATTGAATTATAGAGATATACAACTTACGAACTAACTTATTTTAGCCACAAAAGCATTGTAAGCAATCTGACTTGGACATCACATTTCATTTCTTCGAGGAAAAGTTTTTGAGTATTTATTACGACAGCTGAGCCAATTACAATAATCAAGTGTTTTGTAGAGATATTGTAAATTTTATCCGAATATCAAATACAAAAATAAACATTGTTTTTTTTTCAAATGACTAACCTTACTTCTAAGTAAAATAAACTTCAGATGTGAGATGTTTTTTATTTTTATTTATATATCCGGCAATAACTAATTTAAAAAAATCTAAATATGAATCGTAACACTAAATATTCAAAGCAGTGAGATAAACAGAATACGAACAAAATAGCAATGGAGCATGCTTATTAGTTTATGCTTTAAACTTATTTTAAACTATATAATAGGTATTAGCTTTACCCCGTTGCTTTGCCGCGTGGATATTACCTAAATATCACAGTCCATATGTTATTTCAAGACCTAAGACATCACAAAGATGTCCAAGTAACCGTGATTATTTCCGGGATAAAACTCTCACTATGTAAAAAATAATTTCTATCACCTCGTTGCTGCGTGATGACAGAAGAACAAACCAGCAAAACTCTTTTCGCGTTCGTAATATTAGTAGGGATAAGAATGGTACAGTGAAAGGTTATATTGTCATATTATTTTATCGTTATAAAAATGGCCCAACTGTCGTGTGCAACGGAGCGCGTGTATGTAAGCAGGCACTTTGTATTCGCGGCGCGACGCGCACTTAAATGAACACCGGGTTCTCCTGCCCCGTCAGCAGCCGGAACATCGACGTAGGCATAGTCTTCATTAGTATCTGGAAAGGGAGTAGTGCTTAGTGATATTAAGGGAGAGTGGCTTTTCTACTGCCTTCACTGCTGAGCCCAGGTTCTCTCAGCTAACTTTTTTTAGTAAAGAGGATGTACGCTGTTAATAAATATTCAAATTATATGATAGTATTAACATATTATCATTAAGAACTGCATCACTGGCTTTTTTATTTTTGCTTGTCCTCGCTCAAAGCTTTCTTTTACATCTCACGGTATTTATGTACCATAAACATAAATTTCCGTTTGAAACGTTTCAATAATTTATCATCCGTACTGGATGAAAAAATGATTGTGTATTATGGCTATATACAATATACAGTCAGTATATATCATAATATACAGTCACAGTGCCAGTCAGTGTGCCGCAGTCGGTTAGCCGCAACATACAGTCTGTTTACTGTCATAGTATGGTAACAATGTACAGTCACAGTACCTATACTGTCAAAGTGTACAGTCGCAGTGTATTGTTACATTTGCAGGCCCAATGTAGTCATAGTATAATAGGCACAGAGTGGTCACACGAGCCGGTCAGTCTGCCGCAGTCGGTCAGCTTATTAATATACAGTTTATTGACAGGCACTGCGTACAGTCATAGTATAGTAGCAATGTACAGTCACGGTACCTATACTGTTACAGTGTACAGTCGCAGTATATTATTACATTTACAATCAGAGTGTAATCACAATATATAGTCAGACCGTGACTGCCTCATTGGTCTAGTGGTCGTAAACGCGATTGCTGATCATGAGGTCCCGGGTTCGAATCCCGGTCAGGCCAAAATCAGTTAATTTGTTTTCTGCAGAAATTTCTCAGCAGCTGGTCGGACTCGGGAAAAATACGGTGCTTCTCACCCCTTACCCCCGAAAACAAGTAAAGCCGAAAATTCTGCGCCTGATCTCTCTCCGGTCGTATCGGATTACCATGCCATCGGATTATGAAAGTGAGGCAAAATGAATACATCTGTGCTTAACTGCACTATAATTCTGACCTGCGCAGATGGCTAGCAAGACTGACCGCCATGACCAAAACTCTGTCAGGAGGACATTATCTCAATAACATAAACTATGTTAAAACCTCGCTAAAGATACATATAAAAACATCTAAAAAAATTACGTGAATTGTCACATCTAAAAAAATTACGCGAACTGCCACATTGTTACCAGGTTTACCATAAAACTGCTTCTAATTGCAGTGTACAGTCACAGAAGATAGTGACAGTATCAGTGCACAGTTATTGTGAATAGTCACGGTGACAGTTACAGTGTAAATTCACAGCATATACAAATACAATATGGTCAAAGTGTACAGTCACAGTGCATAGTAATAGTGCACAGTCGCAGTGTACAGTTGTAGTTTACTGTCAAAATGAACAGTCACAGTGTACAGTCGCAGTGCACAGTGACAGCAGTGGTGCTCACCTCGCCTACGGACGTTGCGAGCAAGTTCACGATACGCTCGTGCGGCACGGCCACCACGCTCTGCGAGTTGATCTCTATGATGCGATGTCCGACGCGGACTCCACCACGCTCCGCGATGCCGCCACGAAGCAAACTACAAATCTAGTAGGGAACAAACAGATTGTGATACGGTGAGATGTACACTGAAACATACGATGCAAAAATATATTCATTCATCATTCATTCATCTGCTATAATCTCATCCGTAAATTACTAAGTAAAAAAATTGCAGCTACTGAATTTCGTTAGTTATTACTTCCGATGGTTTTTCGTACTCATTGCTAGTGACTCATGGGAAACTGAAAAAAATTATGATTAACTGAATAGTTGGCGCATCTGCTAGTGATCGTGTAACTTTTGAACGACTGATCATATTTGTTTTGTCGAGACGTTGGTTCAGAGGATTCTATATGAGAATCCGATATCTAATGGCATGTAATGTAAATCCGAAGTCGATCCGGAGTAAAACTCATAGAGCTATCTACCGGAAAGGTCAGGAAGTCTCCTGTGCCAGCTAGTTCAAAAAATCTAATTCAAATTATGGATATAATATGGGACTACTTCAGTGTCTCAATGTTAGTTCATACTTGTTTCAGAACTAAATGGAAACAAAGTTTTGGTTATGTTTCGCATGGTGATTAATAAGAACTGGACACCGTATTTTACTGATAACGCGGCACGATTTTAGCCTGCAGTGTTGACCACGTATCTGCATTTTAATTTTTAACGAGAATAGATGGTGCCTGTACGTCACAGAATTCGCTAACGTCAGATGTATAGTGTGCTCGTTTGTGACCTTTATATAAAAATAAGTTATATATATATATATATATATATATATATATATATATATATATATATATATATATATATATATATATATATATATATATATATGCTCAATTTCTTGTGAAGTAACGGCAATCGCATGCGCAACTGTTTCTGACCTAAATTTGGCATTTAGTTTTGATAGTAAACATCTTTGTGGTTTTTCTGTATACCGATTTAGACAAGCAAACTTGTGAGGCAAAACATCTTTTTTAAGTTTGACGGGACCACGAACTAGATTTGTACTGCACGTAGTTTTCGATATCGTTTTCGACCTAGAACGAAATACAAACAATTATTTAAAGTCTATAAAAAATAAGGAACCTCGTAATTTGTATTCCATAAATATTTAAAATATGTACCAACTATGTAATACATAAAAATAGGACAACACGAAAAAAAATTACGTGCTCCCACTCATAATCAAACTTCTTCCATTATTTGCGGCCAGCAAAGTATGCAGGTTGAACAGCTCTGCGATGTGTTTAGTTTTTGCTCGAAATATCGTAAAAATATAAAAACTTTTATTAACATACTCCATATTTTAACCTTTATATGCATTATAAACATTTTAAAATTTGTTGCAAACATTGATAGATATCTAAACTTACAAACTCACGACAGGTCATTGGCTTATCTACATTACATAGGTAAATACTTTACCCAAGTTTGGATGTTTATTTACACTGAAGTAGTTTTAGTTAAATATGTAGGTATTAGGTATTGTTTCTTCTTGAAATTGTAATGATCATTAAGCGTGGAAAGGTTCAATAATTCAATGAATCGTTAGTTACTTAAACACTGCGACTCGAGTAGGTACATGTCTAATAGAAAGCATTTACTAGCAATAACCAAGAGCTATCATGTGAAGGTTATTATTATTTGAATACTTACATCCAAATTATTCTCACAACAATATGCTACCGTGTTTGGTCCTAAACTCCTAAAGGATGTGCTCGTCTCATAGCATTTGTCCATTTTTTTTCTGATGGTAGGGTTTTTAGGCACATTAAAAAACAACTTTTCAGGTGTTTTTGTGGCCTTATTTTTACATTGAGGCACAGCACAATATTTAAGAGATGGTGTCATGTTCTATAATGTTTCTTGTTAAAAATAGATAGCAAGTTAGCAAGTAGATCCGCGCGCGACGGGCACATTCGAGTAAATGTTTTGATTTTCTAAGTGCGCGTCGGGTCGCTCGCACCAAGATGGAAATCATGACGTCTTTAACGATGTCGCGCTCGGCCCGCGGCTTAGACCGAAAATGTTAACTTTGTGCCTTTATATCTCGGTCAGTTTTGAAGATAGAGAAAAATTTAAAATACAGTTATTCTCGTAATTTTTTGTAGAATTTTTTGGCTTATAAAACAAAAAATGGTTATCTTCTCCATTATACGTGAGGGGTGAGTAAAAACCCCGATAAGAATTAAAATGGATGTATTCTTCCACATATAAAGCTAGTGTACAGTCACATTGTCCAAAATCGCTCAGCTTATCATAGGTCAATTGCTCGTAGTCGCTTTCCGGAATGGAGTTCAATATCGCGTTTCTGAAATAACTAGTTTTCCCGCAGTCTGCGCAAGCTTTTATACCCATTATAGGAATATGAAATATTTTTGATCAATCCGGTTATTTCAAACATTCCGTTTAACAATATCCAAAAGAAGAAAAGGCTTTATAAACGTAGGAGGTTGCGTCTTGCTTACATCAATAAGTTTGAGCATTATCTATTTTTATGCTCAGTCATTTTATTAACTCGATAGGGGAGGAGGTGACATTAACCCCTATTATTCAGATATTAAGACTGATTTCACATTGATCGTTATACCGGAATGTCAAACTTCGGAAACATTTCCGTGCAACGTGTTCTAACACGCAACTGGCTGTCATAACAATAATTATTGTTATCAATTTACTGGCAGTAGGCAGAGCGTGAAACTTTGTTGGTTCAAAACTTCACTGTCACTTCGTGTGCGACACTGACTGATTAAACGATAAATTCAAAATCCATCGTTAGATCAGGCTGTTTTTCGCTTTTAACGAACTGAACGGTCAAGTAGTATCTCGGACGGACCTTACACCAGTAAGTGTTTGTAAACAGTTCACTACTTGCTGACCACAGCAAGTAATAAACTGTTTACAAACAGATGAAGAAGGCAAGAGAATCGGTAGAAAATTCAAATATCAGAACTAAAAAAAATATTTAGATCTTATATTGTTAAAAATAAAACCAAAAAATAATTTAAATCACTCACCACCCCGTTTTGAACGCTGAAGCCGAGCTGGTACTTAGTGTCCGGTCGTTTTATCTTGACCTCCACGACGGGAGCGCACGGCACTACCGTGAGTTTCACCACTGTCTGGTTCTTCGAATTCTTTATGTACGTTTGACACGTTGATAGCGGCAGCCCTACTAGACTAACGCCATTTATTGCGATTATTTGGTCACCTGAAACAGAAGTTAGATTAAATTAAACATTTTGTATTTTTACAAACGTTTACAAGCTGTTTAGCTCGTTCTGTACATACCAGAGTAGTTCGGAAATTTTGATATAGGCAGTTCGCTAGTGGCGGTTTACTTTTATAATAAGAGCCTAACATCCCACGCCTGGGCATGTACATTTCATTTCTGACAAGTTTATGGAACGGCACTGTAGTAATACTCCAAGTGTGTGGACGTGTATGGACTTCACATGACCTCGAAATATTTTATTTCTCGCAATGTCAACGAATTTTTTTTAATATTTAGTTTTAATTATTGATGGTTATATTCGTGTGACCGTTCAGCCTGTCTGATCATGCTTTAATAATTTAGAGTTTAAATTAAATTAATACACCACGTTATCATATAAAATGTAATGTAATGAAATTAAATATGTCATTATATATAATAATAATAATAATAATAATAATAATAATAATAATAATAATAATAATAATAATAATAATAATAATAATAATAATAATAATAATAATAATAATAATAATAATAATAATAATAATAATAATAATAATAATAATAATAATAATAATAATAATAATAATAATCATTTATTGACAGACAACAAAGGCCCGTAAAAAAGAAACATAATTACTTATAATCAACAAACATAAACTTGAAATAAACTGAAATAAATTAAATATATGCCATCAAACAAATTAAAACTTACATCTTAACATACTAGACCAATATTTAAATATTTCACTACAATTTTGTGTTAAAATTAGTATAATCGTGTTTCCAGATTTGAGAAGATTACTTCTAAATCTGGCCACACGATGTCTTATCAAAGCATCTAGCGTCGGTACGCGTGCCTCAGCGAACATTGTAGATGCACTACAGTACCTCGGAAAACGAAACAATATTCGGAACGAATCGTTATATTGAACCTTAAAAATTCGATAGTTTTCCTTTTTAAATTTAGTCCAGAGATGCGGTGTGTAAAGCAATTGGCAATAGGTTTTAAATAGTAATATTTTAGCATCTCGCTCGCATTTATTAAATTTCCTGCCAATCATATTTGCACGTACAGCAAGGGACCGCCTTTCTCTGTCCATGTCCTGATCATCCTTCAGGTCACTCGATACGATATGTCCTAAATATCGAAAGCTCGTCACAAACTTCAAATTTTTGCCGTTCAGGTATAATGGTAAACAAACATCTTTACTATGCGCTCCAAAGACCATTGCCACAGACTTGTCTGCATTATAAACTAACTCGTGGCTTGCTGCGTATCTCTCACAAATAGAAATTAACTTCCTTAAGGCTCCGATTGAGGGGCTCAATAAAACCATATCGTCCGCGTAACTAAGGTTGTTTACACATTTCCCACCTACATGACAGCCGATACCCGTTTCATTGAGCTCCTCAATTAGAGCATTAACGTAAAGGTTAAACAGCAGAGGAGAAGTTAGCCCACCCTGCCTAACCCCCTTAGTCAGTACAAACTCGTCCGAAAGCGAGCCATCCCAGTTCACTACATTAACCTGCGTATTATACCAATTAATAAGGATTCTAATTATGTCGGAAGGAACACCCACCATTATATGACGTAAGAGCGTAAAATTAAGTCTGTTAAACGTCTTCTTTTTTTTTCTTCAATTTCCTTCCGTTTCGAAATATAGTTCTACTGACTGGAGAAGAAATGGCAAAAGAAATCGCAACTGAAGACCATTTTCGACAAAAATATCTCCAGACGCTTGAGGCTTTGATGCTCGAGGATTTAAAGTTCTTGATAAAGTATATTATCGGAAAAATATGCGCATACATGAAATACTAAATTAAATTTTTAATCGAATGCATTTTATTATTATGTATTAAGAGAGATAAAAAAACTGATGTTCAAGATCTCGATAAACATATAATATTTTTCGATGATAATCTGGTTAAAACCAATGTTACCAGTTTCAAACACAGGTGTAAAGTAGCCAGGCTTTTGGTTTTTTTGCAGCTACACACATACATTACACACACACACATACAGTTTTTTCTCTTATTTCTTCCCTCTACCTTCTACCATCGGGAAACCAGACCCCATTCGTTGTAGACTTACCACGCATTTGATCCAAACGGTTTGCGGTTCATCATGTATACATCAGAGGAGTGGAATAAATTGCCAGCATCTGTATTTCCATTCGATTATGGTACGGGTGTCTTCTGGGTATAAGTGAATAGCATTTTGCTAAGTTAGTGCGCTTCGCCATCTTCGTCTGTATCATCACTTACCATCAGATGTAATAGTTAAAAACGCTGGCAAACGATGGATTAGAATAGTAAAAACTACGAATAATAATAGTAGAATGGCATGACATCCTTAATCGGTTATATTTTTATTTCCTAATAATAAGCAAAAACGTTTCAAATGAAGTAATACTATGTCCAGTGAATGTGAAAATTATATTGTGCTGAACAAATATGCATGCAGCGAACAAGAGAGCGCTAAAAGCCTTTTAACGTGGGAAATCCTCGCTCAAACTAGAATTCTGCTACTTTGAAAAACATCGGAATTTGAACCCTAACAAGAGTGGTGGCAACGGAAATTCTCCCTACTATAAGAAAGGCACATATTTACAAGTTTTTGAATACATATAGTATGATGAGGGAAATATTCACCAATATTGAGCTGTCCACATCTGGCGGCCGCCCCGGCTGGCGCTAGGTTGGCGATCACCACGGTGGGCAACATAGAACCCCACCCGGATTCTACCACAACCACCCCTAGTATCTCGCCCTTCGTCTTCGGCACCACAACTTCCTTTTGCAGTTCCTTCTTAGCGAACATTTGAAGTTCGTCGCCGAAGATCTCCTGGCTGTTCAGGACCTCCTGATAGTCCATCTCCTTCACGAAGCTGTGGTCTTCTATGCCGTTGGCTTTAAGGAACTCCATGTACGCCACTTGGAATGCTTGGCCAATTGATTGAGCTATAAACTGGGCCTGAAATTTAAAATTAGAATATCAGTTTGTTTGTTTTTTATTTTCCATAATTATTAGTGTATGATAGTAGTAGTAGTGAGTAGTGAAATGACTGCATTAGGTTGTGGCCCTTTTAACCTCAATTTCCTCCATTGATTGCCTCATATTTGCCACGCTTGGCAGGCGGGTTTTTTTATAATTTTATGGTGCTATCAGGAAGATGTTGCTGCCCATTACTTGTATCATTTCCTTCTTTCACCTCTTACGAGACTCATGGGATAATAATATGGAGTAGTAGATTCTCTTATGCCACTACTGCACTACATAGCAGCCTATAACAACTATATTTAATCAATTTTTTATCCTACATATAACTGTGGATGTAAGGGAAGCAACCTAACATCAGTGTTTGTGGCCCTAAGAGATCTACATTTAACCTCGATTAAGAATCAAAATGCAGATGCGTTTTCACCCCTGGGGACAAGATGGAATGCCTCGATTTCACCAAAACGGGTCTCAGAGTCTCTACACTCACTATACGAAACACAGCATCATCAAACTGCTATTTTACGCTGGTATTCTGTGAGAGAATGGTCCTTCCCCAGTCGACCCTTTCGTGCTGCAACCATGTTTCGTGATACAACGTGCTATATTTTATAATTAAATGTCAAAATCAATTAATAAATAATAACAATTATAATAGCCGTATTCCAAATTCAATGTGTGTATGTTTATATAATATTATAATGAATGTTAATATTATATAATTATTTAACAATAATAATAATAAAACAAAATAAATGTTCCTCCTTCATAATATTGCTGTGCCCATGAGGGTCTATAGAGATACCATAAAACTATGTAACACCTTTTGTAACCTATGGAATGCAATAAAGTTATTGACTATTGAGTATATTAATAGCTGCAACGTGGATCTACCACGTATATCAGTCAGCCCCTTAGTAGTTTTGCATAAGAAAATTAAATTCATTATTTATTTTTTAGTCTTTTTTTTGTGATTTCAAAATTATTTCGAAATAAAACTACATGGAATTAAGATAAAAAGAAAATTTTAAGAAGCATAACAATGGTAACTTGATGAACTTGAATAAATACCTAATTATTATTTAATCTATCCTTACCTCTTCACTCTCGAAAACGTGACATATCATCTTGGGAGTACGGTTCAGTTTCGGTTGATCAGAGTCGTTCTCGTGAGGGACGAACCTTCTCCTAGCCATGAGTACGACCAAGTCACCGATATCAGCTATGTAAGAGATGGTTCTTAAAGCATGATCCATCATTATCTCTTTCAGTTCCGTGTTCAGCACCATGATCTTCTCCGTCGATATAAACAGGTCTACTTCCGTGCTCGGTTGGTTTTCGCCTTCTGGAGCCTGGAAATAAAACATAATTTTTAATTCTCTTCAAAATATTTTCAATTTTTATATAAGTTATTCATGATAAAAAATATTTACTAGATGATGGGACTAACAATTTCTTCCAAAAATATCTCTATCTCCGTCTGAATTAGTACCCACTACTAGCAAAAGAGTAGTAGAGATTAAATACGATAACATGGCCCGCCCCCTCCAAATTCAAAACGTTTTAAGGTATTTGTGATAGTATTTACACAGCACCACGTGCAAACGTGCACCAGTGCGTGCTGAGACGGAGTTCAAACAAAAATAAAACCAAGGATTTGTTGCCCGACGAGCGGTGTCATTAAATAGGTCATTATTATTAGTATGACGATGCACTGACGTACTACCCGTGCAGTTAAAGAATGGCATGAATGCGTCGCCTATATTCACCTCTCGCTCGCACGCCGGTAAAGACTACAAAACAAAAATACGTAGCGATGTGCGATGAGATTGCTATGTTGCAATAAGACCACATGTCATTTCTTAAAAAACTCTCTGAGAACTTCTTCAAAGCCTCAGAGTCGCATCCAAACCAATTAATTCGTGAGGCAGCTACTTATGCAGCCCCACCCCCCTCTCGCTATCGAGTCCACAGGCCGAGAAACTCTCTCTCGGACCCGCCTAATAAACTGACAAACGACCTGAACTGCCTCCTGGCGGCTCAGGCCAATTCTAATTAAATTAATTATTATTATATTAACTAATATTATTTTGCCTTCGTAGGCACTCCCTCAGCGGCTCTTAGCCGCCTGCGCCCTCTTTTCCCAAAAGAGGGTCTCTCATGATAAGGCACAATACAGCTTAATCAGCCAGTTGCCTGTACCCAAAGGCGGTTTTTAGAGGGTATCACTTAGGGTCCCCGGTAGGACAGTGAGTCCCTCATAACCACGATAGACCGGCTATCGTGGTATGCGTAATGCATTTTCCGCCTCCCTACGTATAGGGTAGCCCTTTAATTGCTTCGGGCGCAAGAAAAAAAAACGATGTGCGTTTTTCGTACGCCTTACAACATCAGTCCGACTTGTCATTGGTAGCAATGATAACAAAATGTCATAACCTATAAAAAAGCAGTCCAGTTTCGCTAATTTGTGAAATAGACGCGTTCTGAGAGTTTTCTTTTCATATTTATTGTGTAAATCATATACATGAGTAACCATTTTTTTTAATTTTCGTTTGTCTGTCTGTCCATCCGAGCTAATCTTTGGAATGACAACCCATTGAAATAAAACTTCACGAAAAAATAGAGAGTAACAACTTTGAGATTTTATTAAAATAGAAAGATTGATAAGGTAAATTAAATGGTCTTTAATTATTATCAAGTCTAAATAACGCCACATTAATATAACCAAACCAGGCGAAGCCAGGGCGGGTCGCTAGTTATAAATGTTAATTTAAAATTAATAAACGTACTTATTTGCATATACAATTATTTCCAAATATTTTTCCATTAATAGAAAATTTTCAATTAACCGAACCGAACCTTCTTTACCGTTACTAGCGGGTTTTCGGTACTGTGCATGTTGACGCTATAGGCTCGATGAGCCGCCATTTCTAATCCCATTCTTTATCACTACGGACCGTACTCTATAAAAACAACACGTGCTTTGTCTTGCGCGATCGGCTAAGTTATGATTAGTTTATCAACAAATCTAGGGTTCCGAAACGTTTTCAGTATACTGCCGAATACAAATGACGTCATCAATTGACACTATATTGTACTGGCGTGCCGCCGCCATATTGCGTCTGATACTTATCCGGCCATGATAAAACAATTTTTAATTGTGTGTGCGCTGAATGAAGCATGCCAGACTTTTTTTATATTTATTCAAATACAAAAAATTATAGAATAATTGTTGGTATCTCCATTAGGAGGATATAATGATTTTTGGAGCACAAAATGACAAAATAATCGCCAACACTTTTCCAATATGGCGCAAATGTCATATACTACTCGTACGAATTAACTTGAGACCTGGGCCGATGACGTAATTGTCAATGTACGGTGTGCAAAATAATGCGTCGTAATATTTTTTTATTTGAAATTTTTGAGATTTGCATGAGATTATTAATAAAAACAAAATAAAATGTTCTGGCAAGGGGTGAAGTAATAAGTGATATACTGTTGCCATTTTTATATATTTTAAATATTTATTTTTTATAATATATTATATAATATTATTTTTAGTTAACGCGTCAAGGAAGGACAAAGAAATAAACATACACACTTTCTCATTTATAATATTATTAATTTATTTAATATACACTCTATTGCACTATAAAAAGTGTTACAGATTCGTACACAATAAAAAAACAAAGCATAACAGGCGACCTTATTGCTAAAAAGCAATCTCTCCCAGGCAACCTTAGGGTGAAAGTGAATCAATCTTGGATAAGCGGAACAGCACAAACTATGTAAAATCAAGGAATAGAAGTAAGGAATATTAATAAGGATTTATTATAATATTTATTATTCATTGTCACTGTATACGATCGGTTCTATTCCGTTCATTAGATCGTCCTCACTTTCACTCTCTGAGCTGGATTCTTCCCCTCCAAGGGATATAATTAATTCTCTCTGTTGGATTTCTCCAAGTCTATCACTCTCCCAGTATTCATTTTCTAATCTTTCGATATGGTTAATTTATTTCTTCCAATCGGAAACCGTTATAGACTGTATTGCGTCTCTTGTCAAACCCTCTATTTCCCTTTCAAACTGGTTAACATTTTTAGCTGCCACCCTTTGTTTTATTAAGTTCCATATATATTCGATAGGGTTCAAATCACAATGGTAGGGTGGCAGCCGTAATACCTCATGAGTTCGTCCACTATATATTTTTTCGGTGGTTTATTGAGCAGTATTATATGGTACAGTTCCGGTTTCGTCATTTTTTCATCAAAAGGAATGTTGTTTTTCCGAAGCCAACTCTGCATCTCACCTTTCAGGGACGAGCTCACGGGTGGTTTTTCAGACTGCGTTGAGTGGTAGGGAGCATTGTCTATAACGACGAGACTGTTTTGAGGTAAGTTTTTCTGTCAACCACTTTTTAAAGTTTTTACTATCCATTTCGTGATGGTAGTCCCCGGTATTACTTTTGCATTTGTAAAGCAATTCGGCACCAGGGATAAAGCCGTTTTCACCGCCAGCGTGCACCAATATCCACCGCTGTCCTGGATTATCATTTTTTCTAATGCTTGCGTCATTGTTATTTTGCCAGCATTTGCGCACGGTATAGTGGGAGTGAATCCATGTTTCGTCTAAATAAGTTACGGGTTTTTTGTCCACCCCAAGTTCATTGTTTTCTTTCTTCCTTCGTAAATAACGGGCTCTCCAGGCAGCAATGTCTGGCTTTTGTATTAAGACTTGTCTTGCGTTCTTACATTTTTTAAATTTGTACCCCAAGTAGTCAACGAGTATTCGTTGTAACGTGGTTTTTTCACCTGTAAAATAAAGATTTTATTTTTAATTTTTAGTTATCGGGTGGTATTTTTTCAAAAAATAATTTAAAATTAAATATCTCAGAAATGGTTCACTTTTGCATATGGGTGTCCATACATAAAATTGTTGCAAATTACCAGTTCTAGCACCCTAACAAGATTATGCTTGAATTAAATGTCACCTTGTATATGATATGACCTAAAGTATGATATACAATACATATAAAAATGTCAATAAATATGGGTACGTACCTGGAAAATTTAGATCTGCAGATCATCATGCAGAATGCAGCCGTTAAAATCTTCTTCAATGTTGGAATTTCTTTCCGTACTGTATAGAAACTGTTGACAAGGTTTCTTAGAGCACACAGATCAAAATTGTCGAGTTCAATTTTTTTTTGAACTCTGTTTCCTTTTTTTTCCTGGAGTTGATAGTTTAAGTTCTGGTCTTGCTTGAGAAGTACATGGTTCCGATACTACTGTGACATCATCATTTTGGTCTTGAGAAATTGACTGAACTTTTTTTCGCCTCGTTTTTCATTCTTAGTAGTGTTGCCTTTGATATGCCTGTTGCTGCACAAGCCCTCTCTAAAGTTTGGTCCACAGGAATAAGACTTTTTATTTGATTTTTCATCTTCGAAAAATTTTAAAACTTTTAGAGCAAGTGTCCGTGCTTGGCGTATTGTCTTTCCTCCCATCTTTTTTTAAAAAAATGAAAAAGGCGGAGTAACTCCTAAGCGTCACAAGAAAACGGCACAACACAACGTCCAAACTTAACAATAAAACAACGCAATTAACAACAAACAATTATCAAAAATATCGAACTAGAGTCGAGACGCGTATCCGTAACAAAAATGCTATCGGTACTGAGCGCGCACGGCCAGCGCGGGACGCGGTGCGGGGAGTCGGGAAGGGGGTCGCATTCCAGCGGAGTCTCAAGTTAATTCGTACGTGTTGTAATGTCCTTCGTTTTGGAACGAATCACCAGTATAGCGTCGATTTATGACGTCATTTGCATTACACAGTACACTGTTCTATTTTGGAACATACCCCTGGTAATAAGTGAGACTTACAACTACATATACAAACTCTTTCGTAAGGATGTGACTGCACACATTGAAACAGTAATTTGGAGGAGCGAGTCATGTTATCGTAGTTAATCTCTACCTAGTGCCCTTTTACCTATTTCTGTCGCCAAATAGCAGTGCTTGTGCTATTGTGTTTCGGTCTGAACGGCATAGTGCGCTAGTATAATTACAGGCTACAAAGCGTTCTATCTTAGTTCTCATTTTCTTCTTCGCTCTTTTTGTTCGTTCTTCTTTGTTTGAAATAGAAGTGTCCTGGGCTGCAGTACCAACTTACCAAGGATGGACTCTTAGTTCGTTTGTCACTAGTTTTGTAGAAAATATACATATTTATTATTTTTAAACAAATAATAATGAAATAAAACTTACCAAAGCCTGTCAGGTTCCAATGAAAGCAAAGAAAAATGATATTCAAATATTAGTTTTGTTAGGTGAAATTAAAGAAAATAAACCAAACATTTATTCTTCAGTAGGATGTAATAGATAAAGTAATAGAGTCGGAGAAAGCCAGTGAGATTTTTTAATGTTTAAAATGATTAGTTGATGAGCCAATTGCGGGTTCAGAAAATGCTGCAAATTTAAATATTTTAATTTTAAACAAAACCATTCATAAATATAGTTCTTAAATTTGCGGGGAATAAGTTAAAAATCCGATTATTCGACAGCCCAAGGTTCTGGGAACTTAGGTCTTCAACATCCTTATACTACCGTAAATAATCAGGGTTAATTTTGTGGCTTTAAAAATAATCAGATATATTGTAAAATCGTGAATTTTAGTTTATGAATGTTTATTCGGTAATTTTTACATTGTATTAATTTCCTATATTACCTAACATCTTTAGTTATAATACGGCTAGTGGTCCGATATATTAATTAACATTGTGCTCTATAACCGTATCCAACTATATACAACAGCGCTTCTTTATAGCTGTATCTGTTTTTAGCTATTGTATATTTTGATTTTCAATTCATGATTTTTTTACTGGTTGAAGTTAGACGGCGATGCACTTTTGCCATATGATGTTAAAAGTAGATTTTAATTTTATAAAATCAAAAACCCTTATCAGTTAAAAATCTAAGTCTTATTTTTTACAAACAAGCGGATATTCATCATCAATCTTAAATCTAAAGATCTAAGAATCTCTTTGGTTTCTGAAACTTAAAGCCAGGGGTTGAAATATATTATTACGACGTACAGTTTCATTAATTAAATTTTTTTTGGTTCTACCTAAGAATTCCGTAGATTTGTCTTTAAAATTGACATTAGACGTTGAAATGATTACATACTTGTGCTTTTTAAAGAAAAATGTGCAATCACAACGCAACCTTGATCTTTGTGACGGCCTCCTCCACCATGTTCTTTTTGGGTCTCTTCTTCCTTCGCCGCGAGTCCTCGTCCACCTCGACCGAGCCGAGGAACGTGAGGCGGAACACGGCGGCCGGGGCCGCGTACACGCCCGAGTACGGTCCCTCGCAGCCCCACTGTTGGGACAACACCGGCTAACCTCCTCGACTTTCCGACTCGCCACCGCTTCTCACACACGTGCTCTTTTTGTTTAGCTTGCTTGTTACGTGTCGTACATTTCGTCGCACGTTACGCACATCAAATAATATTTTAATAAAGTTTTAATATAACTAACTTTACAGATTTTATCGCGGCAATTTTAATTTTTTTAATCGATAATAACATATCCATATTTTATTATATTAAATTTATTGAAATTTAATGAATTAAGTTTAATTTATAAATGACTAAGTGCCTAGTTATTCTTTTTTAAGTTGATGCTGTATACATTTATATATTTGAGTGTATATTCTGTAAAGAAAATATAACGCAACAAATTACATTGCTGAGATTTTGAAAATCAGTTTAAAGTTTTTAATTTCCAGTGTGATGTTATTCCCATAGGTCCGGTATTAGACATATATTATTTATTACATTTCAAGTTCGCTAAAGTCGGATGCCATAGTTCTTCGTGATTAATTCTTGCCTCGAATATCTTGAGAACAAATAATAATATCAGGCTGGTTTCAATCGATGTACAATTTTGTAATTAGACCCTGATTAAGTTTTTATTCAAATCGTTCCACCAGGTTTTGTTGTGAATAAATAAACAGAAGAAATTGTAAACTAAAACAATTTTGCAATGGATAATATGTACCCCATGCAAGTCCTTAATGTGGTCAAACCTATTTTTACAGCTAAAAATTTAAAAATACTCCCATTTTCCTACTTAATACTCCAGTGTGGATTCAAGGACTAAGTGCCTTAAAGGAGTTAATCATTAAAAACATTGAATAAAACATTTTTAGATTTTTAAATTTTATTGTTTCGAGTAAAACACTTTTTCATTTACGAAAAAGAATTGGACGATTTAGAAACGTCGGACAATATCAACATTTAACCCATTCGTGCGATGGGTCATAAACTGCGTTGATTAGGTAATTTAGAATTATATAATTCATAACATTGTGGCAACAATTTGAAAGCAAAGCTCAAATAACCATACGTCAAACAGCATTAGCATCATAAAATTTTACTCCAAGAGAGCATATTTTAAATTAACTATATAACCTATAAAATAACCCAAAACTTAAAAGCCTCTTTAAAGTAACTTTAACTATAAATTTATAATAAAGTTATTTTTTATAATTCACAGTGATATGAATTAAAGTTAGAATTCCTTATATTTTAAAACATAGAAACAAACGGGCCCGTTGATATTGCGGCGCAAAAGCAAGCAAAACAAATCCGAATATGTCGCACAAATCGATAATGGTATGTGAGAAGCGGGCGAATTTCATCCATATCATGAAAGCTGACCTAACAGAAAATCAACCATAAAATTATAACAGTAAGGTCTTTTCTTGTGCGCAGGCGCAAAGCTAGGCCATATGTCGGTGCAGACCTGCGTTGTGTAAGGCCACCTTAGCCGGTGTGAATCGGGTCGTCTCATGCTATATCGTGCGTTAATGGATAAAGTGTGTGATGAACATCGGGAGCGACGAAGCGATTAATGCTACATTAGACGTTTATTTGTTCATTCGAAAACAGATGAATATATATGTTCTGAACACACCACTTTTGTTTTACGATGAACTGACTAGCAAATAGTTTTGCAATTTCCTTGTCAAATTGTCTACGCCACAAATATTATTATTATTATTATTATTATTATAAATATATTAAAATCAAAAAGAAGCTTGACTACGGCATACTATAAAATAATTCCATTACCGACTTACTTTTTTATTTATTATTACACAATTTCTTATCAGTGCAAATGCGTGGCTGTAGCTTTAGCAGCTTTGTAGCTTAGCCTGCTGTAAGCATGCGTAACATACAAAAATTGATGAAATCATCCAACAGTGACATACTTTACCTGATATCGTATGAAAATACAAACAAACACAGTACAAAGCGTGGCACAAAGCGGAACAAGCGACAAACAAACATATCCAGAGGAGGCTAGCCGGCCAATAAGGGATCCGATAATCTTCTCGGGTCAGGTCGAGGGGTGAGGAGGACACTGAAAAAAATACTCTAGTGCGATGTCAATACGAGCGTAAACGGTCTGGCGGGCGGTCACGCACTTCACTCGACTGATACAAATATCTGAGCATTCACTAGGATTTCTTTCCTAATTTGTTTACTAAAAGTTGTATTGTAATTGACACATTTTAGGATATAGGATAAAAAGGATATATCCCACTAGCATTCTCAAAACACTAATTATAGTGAGCATGAAATTACTTACACATGAACGTGTTTCACGTACCATAACGTAAACTTTAAACCTTTAAACAGAAGGTTATTGTATTTTAAGCAGTCATGACAAGGCAATAAAATTAAAAATTGCTTGCACATTTTATTCTTGCATAAAAATTTATTTGCCAATAGAGTTTTATATCGAGTTATCATATACAGTGAAATTATATAGGCACGATATAGAAAATAATATTCTTGTTTGTTGATTTAAGATGGCTGTTATGGAATGTACAGTTCCAAATAAAAGTTACACAGATTAGTAATTTTCGATCAAAAAGCCCAATATTATGCAAATTGTTTAAGACACTAAATCACATTAGAACTAGACAAATCACAGCCAGAAGAATAATACATATTAAAAAGTTATATACTGCTGTATTTTTTAAAATTGTATATTTATCAAATTACGAAATGTACAATTTACGCGTAGCAAAAATACTGCCATCTCGCTCATCACGTATTCTCGCGTCATGTGACAGATAGAGATAACTGAAATATTATGTTGTTTAATGTTAATCAAAAACACAAAGCGACTACGCGACCTAGGTGAGACACATCTTTCCAGAAGTGTTTTAAATTTAAGGCAAGTTTTATAATTACATGATTGTGGTCGATTGTCTTGTCTAAGACTTGATGCTTTGACCCAGTACAACATATATTTACAGCCATTAGTGCAACACACATTAGGAGGTAATTTCATGCTCTTAATAAAAACAACTACGAAATATAATATTATGAATATTTTTACAAAATACCGATTCACACTGGCAAATGGTAATTTGCCTCTGATTGTATGAGAATGCGTGTCCAGTTATATAAAAACCCGGTAAATGTATAAAAGGATTTAAAAGAAAAAATTATTAAATTGTAATTGTTTTTGGTATATTTAAAAATAACACTTTACTCTGAAATATCTTTTTGTATGAATGCCATAAAACTTTTTACGGCTTTCCATGTTATGCCATAAGAAGTAGACGTAACTAAAAATTTAATAAATAAATATTAAGAAACTAAACGATAAATTTAAAATAAACTTTATTCTCCAATAATAAGGTTGTATATTCAGCTAAAATGTTTTAGTCTAATTTATTCGTTATACTCGATTCGATGATGTTTAGTCATGTTAAGTATGCAGTTATAAAGACAAAAAATGTTAAAACAAATTGAAAAAAGTTAGCAAGTGTTAGTAAGATTTTAGTCTAACGTGTTTTGGCCACAAATTTGAAGGAAAAGGCTGCTCTACATTGATGAAAACATTTTCATAAAGAAGTAATATTGTCTTTTTTTGGCACCGTCACCAGCTAACTAGCTAAATTCTTGCTTAGATCAATTTATTGTAGCTCTCGCTTGCACTTACAGGACTCGCACTTACTATATCAGTGTTGTAAAGAAATGGTACATCTCTACGAGCACTCTATTGATGGTACTTTGTATAGATAAAAATTTTCGACAAGAAACGACAGGTACTCAATTTTAAGGTGCCGATAAGTCTCGTCTATCACTTTAAGTCAAGTAGTTTAAAGCAAAGTATCTTTAGGACATTTTTATAAAAAAAAATTAAATATGATAATATAATGATAATAATATAATGGGTAAGTATTAGAGATTACAAACTAAAGGAATGTCTATCTGAAATATATATGCTATTAAATAAAAGTTATTTTTAATAATTGCACAAGAAGAAACTCCTTTTATTTTCTTAATTAGATTGGAAACATTTATTTTATTTTAAAACTAATTAAATTTTTTTTGAATATTGACAATATTCCTGCTTTTTATTTGCAACAGAGTTTCAGCTCCATCAAATCCGTGACCTTAAAACTTTTACTTAAACCACAAACGTCTTAATAAAAAAAGGGAATATTCACACCTTAATTCTTGACACGGCTTCTTCGGCTTGAAGCATTCTGGTCGCTTTTGTGGGTTGTCCTTCACACGCGAGCTGGGTGGAGCCGAGATATCGCGCACGAAACAGCACGCCCTCTATGAGCACTGAGGGATCTGGAATTTAAGAAATTTGACAACGTGAAGTTTGTGAGTAGGAAATTTGACAACGTGAAGTTTCTGATCGGTATATCTAAATACTATAATATCCCATCACGGAGATACTTTAAGAGGTATTAGAGAAATAAATATACACAATACCCATAGATTTCAACTTACAATATCATTTATTCTAAATTCACTTTATCCACATCATCATCATCATCATCATCATCATCATTACAGCCCTTCAAAAGTCCACAGCAGAACATAGGCCTCCACTCAGTAATGCCACAAAGCACGGTGCTGAGCCACCTGCATCCATGAACTTCCTGAATTGTGAAATCGTGGTCATGATGAAAAGGTTCGTGTCGTAAATTTAAAATATAAAGGTGGAAAATCTACACTTCACTTCTATTATTAAATCTGATATTACGAGTTATGAAACATAATTATAAGAACACTGTTCTTCTGGCCCGGGATTTTTGACGATGATTGTTTCTTTTTAAATATTAGAATGTAATATTATTCTAACAATAATTTTAAGTGATAATATACTTACATAATACAAGAGTTCACCCTTAATCGTTCCCTATGCAAATGTTCTCATAACACTAACAAGCTGACGTTATCCTTTGCACAAGGAAATATCTATAGCTAGGGGAGGAGCGCCTTACCGTTGTAGAAGTCACAAATTGGTAACGAGAAACAGCATTAGTTTTGTGCTAGAACATTGACTGTGTTCACTAACCGGTTGGAACTGTGTGTTCACTATTTCAAGCTATAGCTACAGGTTTATTTTGCAATAACCGGCCAAATTTGCGGAGAAGAGTCCGAATAAGTAATATAGGCAAATTTTTTTTTTTTTTTTTTTTTTTATAGGATCGGGTGACAAACGAGCACACAGTCCACCTGATGGTAAGTGGTTGCTGCGGCCCATAGACATCTACATCTATCCTCGATTACAAATCAAAATGCAGATGCGTTGTCACCCGTGAGGACTAAGATGGAATGCCTCGTTTCCAGTAAAAAGGGTCTCCGGTTCTCTACACTCACCATACGAAATACAGCAGCATTAAGCTACTATTTCACGCTGGTATTCTGTGAGAGCGTGGTCCTTCCCCGGTCGAGCCGACCCATTCGTGCTACAACTAAACTACTAATATAACTGTAGCATGGCTCTACCACGTATAAAATATATTGAAGAAATAAATAAAAATATTGAAGAAATAAATGAATTCAATATGCGTGGTAATGCATTATTATAACTGATTTTATTGCGCACGCACACTCACGGTCGGTAGGCAAAAACGTTGTGGACTATAAATCACATTCAATTTGGGATAATTTCTAATAAAAGTAGAAGCCTTACTTATTCGTATTTTCAAAAACTACAATAACGGTATATCATTATATATATATACCATAGTCCACTATATATAGGCGATTATAAAGGGTTATTTTCATATATATATATATATATATATATATATATATATATATATATATATATATATATATATATATATATATGAAAATAACCCTGTATAATCGCCTATATATAGTGGACTATGGTTGATGATGGCCATTCAAGGGAAAATTACCATACCGGTAAGCGAAAAGTAGGGCGACTCCCCACTAGATGGAGTGATGACCTGGTAAGACGCGCAGGAAATCTATGGATGCAGATAGATGCGTGTTTCGTAGCATTCCTAGGGGGAGGTCTATATCCAGCAGTATACAAAGGAAAAAGAAAGGGAAAAATATACTACGCTCATTCAGAAGCTAATGAGTACTCACTAATGAAAGCTTTAGTAACGCAGTAACTATACCGCCACTACGCGCCACTAAGCAATATCCAATACTCCATATCATCCCGTGGGTGTCGTAAAAGCCGACAGAGGAAAACTAGCCAGGAAATGGACAGCACTGTCGTCCTAATCCAACTAGATAAAAGACTTCGGTTGCCTACTCGCCTATCAATGAAAGCCCTAGTGACACGGGAAGATAGGCACAACTTACTAATATGAGCAATAAGAACATGCGATTACTTCAAGCCAGCCAGGATAACGTAACGTAAGCGTAATGTAACTTAAGCAGAGCCTAGTATTAGTTTTCTTTGTAATTTTATGTTCCCATTTTTTCATTTATCATGTAGAAGGAAAACTCTTACGCTAATAAGCGTTTATTAAGGTATGTTATAATTTCAGTTCAGTTGGCATATTACTTACCAACACATCCCAAGGCAGAAAGCAAGTAAAGGAAAAAAGAGGTTAAATATTTTTAGGATTTAAAAATAAATTTCCTTAAATATCTAAATTAAGACATGCTATATGCAATTTGCAGCATCAAGTATATGCGATTATACTCACCTTCTTTATTTTTGCTCTTCTTTTTCCCGTCCTTGTCCTGAAATCAAACATTTATTTTATTATCAATAATGCACTTAGCATTAGTTTTACGGCATAACTCATAATAAATGGCATCAGTTTTAAAAATACTTAAAGATGCTCCCTCTCTTTTCACTTAGTGATAATAGGAAGAGACAGGCATAGAGATGATTAATATTTATTATAACTTAGCAGTAAATTACGATAAGAAGTGAGGCCGTAGATTCCTATAAGTCCGTTGTTTTTTTTTTGTTATTCTTTTGTATGTCAGCATCGATTTTGTAATATCTAATGACCTCCAATAGATGACAGTATAAACATGTTATATACCTTCACCAATGAGCCAATGAAAAGAAACAACGTGAAAGGTGTGAAAATCTGTCTCCTATAGACACCTATAGTACGTTTCTAGGGCAGGCGGAAAAAAGTACGATGACCTCAAGTATTATGTTAGCATCGAAACAAAACGACAGTTATTGCTTCCATACATTTCTTTATAGATTACGTATCGTTATGCGCTAAGCATGTCTCATGGTACGGGGTAGGGAGAAGGAAGCGGTCATTCAGAGATAATAAACCAGTTTCGACACGATTTGCGATAGGTCATTCTGCTTTGGAGTGCGCTTGCGTTTAAATAGTTTAAGATTTAAAATTCTCGGTTAAATAGTAGTTGTTTTAATTTTAATTAAGTTTATTTTGTTAGTTGTATTATTACGTTTTGTATTAAAGTTTTTGTTATTGTTTTGTGACGTTTTGTATATTATCACTAGTATGAAGTCGGGTCCACCAACATTAAAATCTCATAAAGACTTTACGTCACAACGAAAGAAGCGAAAAGTGTCGCATATTCCGAAACCGAAAAAATAATGATTGTAAACATATGTAAAAGAAACGTAGTTTAGTGACGTATATCCATCCAAAACGGATATAAAAAAGAAGACTGCCGATATTTTAGGTTATAATCAATGTGACGGACTCTTCTACGTCTTCATCATCAAAAAATGATTCTGAAATAGATAGAGATGAATAGTCTGTCAAGTGTCTCTGACAATCTATTATGAGAAGTTTTATGCATGATTTAAGGTTGGCTGTTTATAAATGCTTAGCATTAAAGGTTCGTCTTTTTACCTAACTGCCAAAGAAGTGGTTATGTTTTATACAACTACACAGGATAATCTTCTTTCTTTATAATACAATAATAGACATAGGGCCTGTAAAGAACTTCGCACTCGGCACCCTTATCTTTCACTCTGATGATGTATGTAATGATAAAAGGATAAAAAAATGAACCTACACAAAAAAGATTGCCTACCCCGATGATATCGTCAAAGGTCAATGGACTTTTTTCCGCCTGCCCTAGAAACGTACTATACATATATCCAACAGTGGACTTTTACAAGGTGATGAGAAAAAGTACTATATCAGAATATAAATTGGTAGCTTCAACGGTTAAGGGGAGAGTGAACTTTGTGAGATATTTATTTCTGCAAACTCCTATCAGCCTGGAAAACGTCTACCAACTCCCTGACTTTCGCCTACATTTCCCTTCCCGTACAAGATTGATTCGTAGTAAAGGATAGGATCTACTTGCCATCAGGTGGACTGTGTGGTCGTTTGTCACCCTAATTTTATAAATAAAAAATGCACCTTGACCGCGTGCAGTGCGTCGTCGTTGTTGGAGTCGTGCGCGGCGTCGTGCGAGTGCGGGGAGCGGCCCCCCGCGCCCGCCGCACCCCCCGCGCCGCCCCCCGCCCCGCCCGCCGGCATCACCGTGCGGGTCTTCGGCTTGCGCCAGCCCTGCGCATAGCACTAGCGTCATGCGCGTCTTATCGCTGGCCACAGGCCTCCTCCCATTTTGGGGGAGAGTGAGAGAGAACGGAACGAGAAGCGTCCGCCATGATGTTCCAATGTGAGTTAGAGATTTTTTTACGTCAAAATATATTATTACTAGTTATCTTCTAGTGGTCGATATTACTTAATTATTAAAATAAAAAAAAATTGTAAAGGCAAGCTGTATTTTACATTCAACTACACAATGATAAAAAATAAAACAATATTAGTTAGTTAATTTTTCAGTCATGTTAAGGCAAAAAAGCGTTAAATTTATTATATATAAATTTAACGCTTTTTTGCCTTAACATGACTGAAAAATTAACACTTTAAATCGCACAGCTGATTCAGTCAATCTGTTACTAATTATTTGTCGGTAACATTCAGAATGTTATAGACAACAATCTCTACTCCGTGCGATTTATGGAGTGTAGAGGTAAGGAGAACAATCTCTCATAGGAGAATAGTTGAAAAAGTGTCCATCTGTAAGCAATAAATAATAGTTCAAAAACTCTCCCCAACAGCGCTGGAGTAGCTACAGGAAACAGCTACATGAAATGAACTTAGCAGTTGTCGACGGTGTGAAGTGTGCTGCAAAACTACTCAGTAGCTCTAAAAACTAAAATAATTTTATTTAGTAAATATAACCTCGAAAAAGTCGTCCACCCCACTAATATTTTCGGCCCTTATTTAACGGTTTTCTACGAACACTTTTTAATACACAGTCTGTACTCTGTACCTCTCCACTCCACAGTGCGGTTGTTTGACCACAGACTATTAATTATTTGACATTGTCAGTACGAACGTAAATAATTTTATTGAATTTGAGGTATCTGTAACACATATTATATAAAAATTTTAGCTTTCTACCTTCCTTCTCCTCTACTCCTCCATCAAAATAAAGCCTTAGTAGCTGAGGAGCTGATTGCAACTCTTTATCTAGTATCTAGTTTACTAATAAGTTTCCATTTCTACCTTGGATTTTGTCTAGGTACGTACTACCTTCTAACCTATTTCTACCGCCATGCAGCAGTGTATATATAAGATATAGAGAGCCCAGCTCAGAGGTGACAACACATCTGTAGGTTAGCAACCAACCAACAACCACAACCGGGTATCAACAATTACTTAACAGTTGGATTGCTAGTTAACTCTTTTTTTTATAGAATAAGGGTGACAAACGAGCACACAGTCCACCTGATAGTACGTGGATGCTGTCATCCACATACATCTACATTTATCATCGATTAAGAATCAAAACGCATATGCGTTGTCACCCATGAGGACTAAGATAGAATGCCTCGATTCCACTGAAAAAGGGTCTCAGAATCTCTACACTCACCATACGAAACAGAGCAGTGTTATGATGCTATTTTACGCAGATATTCTGTGAAAGCGTGGTCTTTCCCAGGTCGAGCCGACCCATTCGTGCTACATTCATAATATAGCTGCAGCGTAACTCTACCACGTATATATTAAATTTAAGCAAAAAATAAACAACAAGAGTTCAATCCCCGCCGGCACCAATAAAATTGCTAGATCAAATTTTACGTGCTGATTTTTCAGGTCGTAACGTTGTTCCGGCAGCGAGTCTGGTAAATTTGTGAGATTTACCTGACTAACAGCACAAAACCAACGAAAAACGATTCAGAACGTTCAAAGAAACATTTTGCCGAAATCTTGCATGTCTTAGAAACATAAAAAGTCTCAAAAGCATGTAAAGTGCGCCCATTACAGGTTAGTATCCGCCGGCAGACATTTTCTTGTTTCAAAAATCTACTCAGACATAAATGGAGGCTTATGCTTAGCTTAAGTACATAATAAAGACGTGACTATTTGTTTACTTTAAAGGCTCAAAGAGAACATGAAAGAAAGATTTAAATAAATAATGATATCGTCTTGAGTAAAGGCGTAATTCATTAACCCATATTATCTCGTGTGTGATGTGAGAGGGCAACAGCGGGAAATTAACGGAAAATGAACAGCAGTATCTTCCTAAAAACAACTCAAAATTATAAAGAGTGACAACTCTGATAAACAACTCTATATCTTTTAATAAAGTGTAATAAATGATTAATGCAGTATGTGAGTGTCATATGGTCATCCGGTTAATATGGTCCCTTTCTTATAACTCAAAAACTACAGCTTTGTTCGCATATGGCTTTGTGATACGATAGCTCATCATCGGTCAATCAAATAATAAAGGGTCAAAAGGGCGCTGCATTATCGACGCCATTTCGACAGTTGACATTATAGTAAATATTTTAGTCGACTTTAGCATTGTGTAGTGTAGCTTTAGTTTTTTTTAAGTAGAATTTTCGAAGTGTTTCTAATTATTGACAAAGCTTGTTTGCTATATTTTTCTTAACATACTAGTTATAGTACACGACTCCGCGTTTTTGTCTCTGTCCTTCTCCTAGTTTTGGTTTTATAGGGCGGCAAAGCTTAAGGTCACCACATTACCCTCACGTACCTTAATGAACAAAATATTTATGAAAAAATCGCCTGTACAAAAAATTACGGAAAGAATAGAATAATTTTAATTCAGTATTGCTTACATGTAATTCTTATTAAAAGTCATTTTTGACTTTTACCACTAGTTGAGAAAAAAGCCTCTGTCCTGGGAAGAACCAGCAAGCAATCCAGCGGAACTTTTTTAAAACCGTAACTTACAGTATATTTATACAATTGTTATGAAAACATTTAGAAACAGCACGGTAGCGACCACCTCATTCCCAGGGGTTATTAATAATAGGGGTTATTGATAATAACTTATTATCAATAGTGTACTCTTTAGTATTATAATAACTCTTACTAATCAATTTGTGCTTAATAAATATTTTAAACCTATTGATAGATAAGGTCTGCATATTTTTGGGACTTTGTTTTAAAAGAGAATAAATTCTAAGAAATTGTTAGAAAAGACTAAATAAGTTCTAAACTTCGTTAGTGTAATTGCCTTTTCATGTTTTTGAATAAATTTCTTAATAATTTGAAACTGAGTTTTGCAAGGACAAATAAAATGAGAAATTAATATCATCAATATAATTAAGCGCAAAAAGTGGTTGGTTTACATATCCGTATGAGTGCAAATTTAACGTATATTTTCTATGCCGTGAGCATAGTAATAGTTTGTATAAACATAACATAACATAAACACTCACGCCTGTCACCCAGAGGGGTAGGCAGAGACTACGGACTTCCATTTGGCACGATTCTGACATACCTCTTTCGCCTCCTTTACATCCATATATCTACGCATACATGCTCGTCGGTTAAGGGTACTTCTAACGTGGCCCATTTTCAAAATATCGCCAATTTGGTCGATAAACTTTTTTCTAGGGCGTCCCTTTCCGACTCGGCCATTCACATCTGCCATATAAATTTGCTTTGTCACTCTTTCCTCATTCATTCTTTCTACGTGACCAAAGTAGTAGTTTGTATAAGTAGTAGTTTGTATAAGTAGTATATAAACGTATAATAATAGTATTAGGTAAATAATAGTTTAGATACCTAACATAAGTGAAAACATTATTAAATTTTAAAAATAAATGTATAAATAATATTAGTTGATTATTTATTATTCATTATTCATTGTAATTGATGATTGTCAAATGAGGACTTCTTGTCCATATAACCAAAAGTAAAAAATATCCTAACATCCGAACCCATTTATCCAACCCCCTCAGATAAGGAGTTTTCTTTTTCTTTTTCCATTTATCTTGCAAACTCGCCTGTTGAGCCGCGAATGTGAAATGTTTTAAATATTCCTTCACCTCTACCTAACCGAGCATGAAAAAGTAAAATGATGCAAAATTATTCATCCAAATTCCGTACGCGAATTATGTTTTCTTTTTCGGTAGAAAGGAATATATTTTGAGTGAGAATTTAGTATGCGCATATAAAAAAGGTTTGGATGCAGTGTCAGAAACACGGGGACAGTCACAGCATATATACATTACAAATGTACCACTAATCAAAGAAGATGCTATATATAATATATAATGCGACTAAAACGACATAAAGTTTGTTTTACGCCTTCGTCCACAGTACTTTTTAAGAAACAAATGACGAAAATACCTTCGCATTTCCCTCCTTAAGATCTAACTCATCGTACAATATTTTGTCACTCTCATGTGCAGTTCTACAGCATATCTTAAAATCTCCTTTGGTAGATACTTCTTTCTCTTTCGCGCAATCACAAATAATAACACTTCCTTCTAAATCGACACATTCTTTATTCTCATTTATATCACTGACATCGTTGTTATTGTTTACACACAGAACTTCACTATTTTTATCGCACACAATGTCAACACTAGATTTGGTATTATTGGCATTTATATCCACATATTTACAATTATCTTCATTCTTTACAACTGAACAATTTGCTTCTTCACTCATTTCTAAATGAAACATCAGAAAATTTCTCTTGGTTACTACGCATCGCTTAACGCGGATGTATGAACATTTCTAAACGTCAATAAACGGCTATCAAACAGCTTGGTCAGTTTTCCCGGCGGTAAAGGTGTTATCGCACATATGTTCATGACGTGTTATGATAATGACTGGCCGCCGTCGATCTAAGGCGAGTCAACACATCGTGTTGCGTCAAAGAATAATCCGCGTACAATTTTGCATCGATATTAAACATTTTCGACCTATTTCCATTTTGATTGTAATAGTAAATTGGTAACATATTAAATAATAAATTATGAAGTTGTTAGGTTTTCGTATACATATAACTATATAACATATAACAACTACCTATATATATATATATATATATATATATATATATATATATATATATATATATATATATATATATATATATATAACCTATAACTCGTTCAATTCAATTTTAATGTACTAAAATTTATTATAATATAAATATTATATTTAACATTATAAAATGTAAAATTATATTCATGTTAGTTAAATTTAAGTAAAAACAAAATTTCATTAAAAATTCCTCTGAGAGTATCAACTCAAATAAAAATCAATCCACACAACAAAATTATGTAATCTTTGATGGAGTATAATTAGAGAGCAAGGTCGTATGAATAAATTTTGATTGCACACTTGCAGACTTGTACCTACTTCCTTATATAGTGATTCACGTGATAATGTGGTAATACTCTAAAGTTAAGTACTTACTTATTTTTCAATTTCTTTTTATTTTATTTATAAGGCATCATACGTTGTATGTCTAATTATAGACTTGAAAACAGTATAGATTTGAAGCAGGAAATATATTTGATCGTACATTTTATATAATTTTAATCGACTTATTAGTTTGAAATACAATACCTTACTATAAAAATTTGTAGAAAAAATGCACCCGTAAGGGTGGGAAAAATAGATGTGATTTTTTAAAGTAATTATCTAGACCAAATGTGTGTGAGTGGCAATCTCACAAGTTAACAACTTGTGATATTGTCAAAAATATTAATAAAACTTTAAAAAAAAAGGTAAAAATAGACTAAAATATTACTGTAGCATTAGCGTCGAATTCAAAAGTAATTAAATTATGAGGAAAGTATTTTCTTTTTAATTTTTTGAATCTTATATTCAATTTAAAATAAATTTCGATATCTCTAAAATAAAGTGTGTTTTGATAATATAATTAAGTTATAATAATTACTTCATTATAATAACTTTATCATATCATAACCAAAATATTCTACTATTTAAATTCTATATTAATAACTATATATTATTCAAATAATATTATAGAAAGCACTAATATTTCAGAAAAGCGCCTGTCCTAAGGTTTCATATATGTATTGTAAAAATCAATTGCGATTCCTGCAGGCATCACTGATTGTTAAATTGCAATTTAGGTGGTTATTTACCACGTGCTTGGTAATGAAGGAAAACATCGTGAGGAAACCTGCTGGTCTCCTCTGAGGAAGAAAATAATTCGAGGAGTGTGATAAATGCTAACAGGCGCTGGAACAGCGTGGAGGTCTAACACTATTAGATTATAATCCTATTAGAACCTAATCGTATCAAAAATGAGATACTAGGATACATTATAGGCTGCAATTATTAGTCCAACGCGTATATGGATTTTTTGTTGTTGTTGCGTATAAAGTAATTTTCTTTAAAATAAACAAACATATAAAAAAAAACCTTTTTAAGTTGAGGTATTAATAACCCTGCTAGTTTTATATTTATATGCCTGACGACTACTTGCGACATAGGACATCTCTCCGGCATAGATTATTACGCGCTAATTCCCCACTATGTTGAATGCACAGCGAAATCAACGCTCTTCTAAGGGATGCGTCAGTGTATATATTATATTATAATATATTTGCGGATTGTTAGAATGTGCATTTGTAAGCTTGTTTACGATTTTGAGAAAGTAATGATATATAATTTGTATTTTTTCTCCTAGCATAGTTTATACTCATGTGCCTTTTGAAATTATCAATTACTGTAATCGAATTAAAAACCGTTGCAATTACTTAAATAAAAAATAGTCTAAAATATTCCCTATACGTGTATATATTGTATTGTGCACTTACTTTATCATCAAAGAATCCCTGGTCGTCAGTCCTCTGTTGTCCCAGCAATCTGTCGGTCTCCAAATCAGTGTCAGCTTCATCTGAAGTAAGAAATTTGTCCAATTTAACTAAACGACGTATAAATAAAATCCATCAACACTATTAAATTATCTCTATACTAGCGATTAGCCCCGGCTTTGCACGGGCGATTTCTGGATATGTATATATTATGCTGCAATCGAGTCGGCACTTTCGGAATGATTATTTTAAACAATCAGAACGCAAGCGCCATCCGGTGGCACTGGACAGAGTCTACGACGGGGCTTTCGACCGGAGCTGCAGTAGCGGTGGGTAGTACCGGCTTTTTAGAGTAACGAAACGAAACTATTTATCGGCTTTTGAAACACTATTTTAATAGAGGGTTTTGAAACACTCTATTTTAATAGCGGATTCAATAGTGTTTCACGACGTGTTTAATTGCAAAACGTTGCGAATGAAACGATGTCCGTTTCACGAGAAAACTTGTTTGTTACCGTTTCGTATAGAATTAGACATGGTATTAATGGTTAAATTTATTTATTTGTTTAATCATTTTGCACGGTTTGATAAAAATATCACTTGAAAAGATTTATCAGCAAACGATTTATTTAATAATTATGATTATGATAAATTCACCCACAAGTTCAGCGTAAAATATTGAATATAAGTTTGATTTTATAGCAAATAATTATTACAATGCTTATTTTTAGACATCTTAAGCCTACATTTTTATGTAATAAATCAAATGAATACATGTATGGATATTTTTAGAGAATATTGGCCTTCATGGTTGTAGTATCTTTTGTAAAAAGTCTCAAAGTACACTGGCATTACTTCGAGATATTTTCGATAACTATCAGATAAAGTTTTAGTATTATTTTTACACTTAGTTACTTACACTTATTACTGTACAATTATTATTATTAACACGAATATCTACAATTATATTTAGTTCTTATTTTAACAAAACGAAACAAAAAGAAAACAAAAATATTGACAAACGCGCCTAAAAAGTAAAAACAAACCGTGTCATTAAACTTAAACACAAGACTAATTTAAACCGGGCTAAGGTCACTTAAGTTATGGAATTTGAACTAATTTTTGTTAAAAACATGCACACTTACTTTCTCATTTCTAATATCGCATCTATATGAAGGGAATAGAGTCATAGGTCAAATGCAAAAGCACCCGCGCTCACTCGACATTCGATGACCGGTGGGACCTTTGTATTTACTCCGTGGGTGGTACTTCTACCACAGCGTAAAGAGTCGGTTTCTTTACTCATGTGCTTCTACTTCAACAGCCGAAGCCTTCGCCGATGCGTCGCGAAAATAGCCGAATAAACGTTTTGTTACTGATCGCTCGTTCGTGATTCGTGAAACGTGAATCGTGTTACTGAGTAAAACGTCTACTGTAATAGATAGTTTCGTTGCACTGCAATAACCCGCTACCCGCTATTGTGTTAATAGATAGTTTCAGTAAGTAGTTACGTTTTGTAACGACCACCCCTAAGCTGCAGACACATTATCGTGGGCTGATTTACACATCATGATGTTAAAACCGAAATCTGTTAGAAGCCATAATATTTTTCAATCATTTCCCATGGACGCTCTCCAGCTACACCCACACCAGGGGACAAAATGGAGTAATGTGTTCTCTCTATAGGCTGCCACAATACAACATAATAAACCAATTAAAGAGATGTAATATTCTTCCCAAAATGCATATTGTCATGTATGACGATTACAGTCTTATGTTTAAAAGCACTCATTGCAATTCTTCCAATTTGGAAAAAGCCTGTCTGTAGATGACAGTTCTGCGTCTGGGCGCTCATAAGTTTCATAACATACATCAACCACCCCAATTTAATACAACATAGTAAAATATAAATTATTACTATATTGTATATAATACTGTATCTTGAAAACATAGTCACCTACCGGGTCCAACTATATCTAAAAACCATCCAAGTGACCTCATAACTACCCCGTAAATATTTCATCGAAATCGATCAAGCCATTCAAGATGACAAGAATTACGAACACACACGTACTTCAAAATTTTATATATAAAAATTGCTATATAGTATGAAACAATGTAATAATATATTTATTTCACCGCCGGTAACGTAACAAACACTTTAGACGATGATTAATAAAATGTTTTTTCTCTCTTTCTGATGGGGAAGAAAATTTTTATATTTCTCTATCTTATCTTTTACTCATTCGGAAATGAAAGGCACCTGCTAAGCAGTGGACTGAATGTAATCTTCCTTAACTATACCCAGCAATGGTGGAATGTTTCGAAGGGACAGGTTGACGACGATGCGCTGTATTAAAAATAATATAAACACAATCGCAACTTACCTTCGTCGCCGCTGACTTGTTTTATTTCAACCGAATCTGTACTTTGTGCGGACGACGGCCTTTTACTGAAATTATACGTATAAAGATTTAAGTAAATCAATATTAAATACCTTAAATTATTTTACACTTATTTTATATAATAATATCAGAAAAACATCAGAGTTATTAGATAGATAAAGAATTTTAATAGCTATATTAACGAAAAAAAATATAAGTAATATTATTTAGCATGATCAAGCGCCAAGGGATAATAGACCCAGTAATATAAATATATACTGCATATAATATAAATATGGTTTGGTCATGTAGAAAGAATGAATGAGGAAAGAGTGAAAAAGCAAATTTATATGGCAAATGTGAATGGCAGAGTCGGGAAGGGACGCTCTAGGAGAAAGTTTATCGACCAAATTGGCGATATTTTGAAAACGGGCCACGTTAGAAGTACCTTTAGCCGACGAGCATGTATGTGTAGATATATGGATGTAAAGAAGGCGAAAGAGGTATGTCAGGATCGTGCCAAATGGAAGTCCGTAGTCTCTGCCTCCCCCTCTGGGTGACAGGCGTGAGTGTTTATGTATGTAATATAAATAAGTTACACCTATATTTATATAATTATATCTATACATACAAAAGAGAATGTTTGTATACACGAAATGGTTTAACTCAAAATCTATTTGATCGATCACTTTATATTCGGTTTATATTTATAAACTAAAAAAAAAAAAAACATTAAAAGAAATATTTAGAAACAAACAAAATTTAAAAGTTAATTAAATAATATTTAGAAACAAACAAAATTTAAAAGGTGAATTAAAAAAATTATTTAGAAACAAAAAATTATTTGTGCTTTTTTTCAATCAAGCGCGGCAATTAATAAATTCAATTGCATGCGCTAAAATGAAAAAAAAAAACGCCGAACACAACCTATGATATTATATGGCAGGACAACGCTACCGGGTTCAGCTCGTAAAATCATAAGTTGTGTACTTTAATCTTAGTCATAAGTTGAAAGGTGTTCATGAGCTACAGTAGTCACTATCGGGTATACTGTTATTTTGTTACACTACTGTTGTAATATTTACTAACTATTTTGATTAAAACCATCTGTATTAAGTTTTCAAAGAAATATGTCAAGTTGTGTGTTAACCGTAATGATTGGAAAGTAAACAATGTTACGTTTGTTTACTTTCTAATCATTACAGTTTTAACAGTCTACAATACTTGGATTTAGTGTGAATTATTAACGGAAACTCTGTTTATTAATGCTAATAGTATTGTTATTAATATTTACTAGTGATCTAAATCCGATCGTAATTCACTAAAAATGTTTTCTTCGACTTATTTCGATAAATATATTCGATTTACTTCTTATGTGTGTTACCTCATAACTTTACTCTAGGTGAATAGATTTTGATGATTCTTTTTTTATCCGAAAACCGGTGCTTCTCGTGTGATCGCATTTAATCAAGATCTGACCGGTAGTTTTTGAGTTATCTTTAATAATGTGTATTTAATTAACTTCGAATACATTGATTCGGTCGTAATGAAATCGGTTGTACAAAATTTTCTAATTTATCACCTGTAAGTTATGACGTATATTAGGCAAGCTGTATTTCTCTTTTAAGTGTACTTTTTTATAGAAGAGGGGGCAAACGATTCACCTGATGTTAAGTGACTACCGCAGCCCATGAAAAACCGCAACACCAGAAAAATTGCAGGTGCGTTGCCTGCCTTTAGAAAGGAGTAAGCTCTTTTCTTGAAGGTCCCCAAGTTGTATCGGTCCGGAAAATCGCCGGTGGTAAACTATTCCACAGAGAGGTCGTACGCGGAAGAAAACTCCTAGTGAAACGTACAGTGGTGGACCGCCAAGCATCCAGATGGTGTGGATGGTATCTTTACTTTTTTACTGAAAATGGCGGATGTTTATGTTCATTTCGCAAGTTTGTTTTTGAATTTTGGAATAATTCAGAAGCAAAACTAGTAAAATGGTCATTAAATTTATAGTGTGCGGTTTCAAATGTGAGTGGCATCCAGGATGTAATATTACATTTCATTCGTAAGTAAAAAAAGCACAATGCAATGCAAAAGAGACGGAGGGGTAAAGAAGAATTTCAGGGTCATTTTCTTGTATTTTTATGTCATTCGAGAGGCGAGTTCCAGTTTGTAAGAAGTACATATATTTCCATGATTTGTCCAATTAACGGTTATGTATTTGACATTGGCGTTATGAACGTAAATATAATTTTAATTTATTTTCAATCTACTTCAAAAAAAAAAGAGGAGGTTCTCAATACGACCGCATTTTTTCACGTGTGTTTTTTTGTAGGTGAACCGATTTTTATGATTCTTCTTCTTTTTATTTGATAGCTTCTGCTTCTCATGTGGTCCTATATATAAATTTGATCAAGACCTGTAGTTTTTGAGATATCCTTAATAATGCGTACGAGTATTCAATTGACTTCGACTAAATTAATGATGTTCTCACTTTATTTATATTGAAGTTGGTTGTACAAAACTTTTAATTTTACCACTTGCATTTAATGGATTTGTAACACATTTATTGTGTATAAATTTTTGCTTTCAGCACTTCTCCTCCATATAAATCTGAACTATGCCAAATCTCGCACTTAAGTGTTCGCAATACGTTTAAAACGGTGTACAAATTTTTCTGTTCACGTCTTAATGTAGAGATTTATAGAAGATTCGACTCACCGAGGGTAAACGTCGTCGTGCGGTGAGTGCATGTGCGGCGTGTGCGGCGCGTGCGGTGTGTGCGCGACGTGCGCCACGTGAGTTGCGTGCGCCACGTGCGCCGCTTGAGGTACATGGGGCAATTGAGGCACGTGGGGCACATGGGGCGCGTGGGGCACGTGTGAGTTTAAAGGCGCGTGCTCGGCGGGCGACCGATGCGGCGCCGGCGCTGGCGGTGGCGGTGGTGCTGAACACGCTGACATAATACAGACAGTGGAGAATGAGAGTTGAATCCAAATCATGGCGATTAATGACTGTCGTAAGAGGCGACAGACGAAAATGAAATAGGTGACATTGAATAATGATTGATACGTAGTTGAGCCACGTTGCAGCTATATTATGGTTGTATCACGAATGGGTCGGCTCGACCGGGGAAGGACCACGCTCTCACAGAATACCAGCCTAAAATAGCAGCGTAATACTGCTGTGTTTCGTATGGTGAGTGTAGAAATCTGGAGATTTCTTACTTTTTACTAGAAACGAGACATTCCATCTTGGTCCTCAGGGGTGACAACGCATCTGCGTTTTGATTCTTAATCGAGGATAAATGTAGATGTCTATGGGCCACAGCATCCACTTACCATCAAGTGTACTATGTGCTCGTTTGTTACCCTTATTCTATTTAAAAAAAAAAAACGTTTTTAATTCACGACGTTTACAGACACTTTTACAGGAGTGTTGTAAAAGTGTCTGTAAACGTCATATTACCGTAAATATAAGAAATCATCATATAACTTATAATTAAAACGAATTTTCGGGGAGACTATTTTCATTTTAATATTTACCTAGAGGATCCAATGAGTGTAGATCGGCGTCGGACAAGATGAGTGGGTCAGTGTTGGTTCCATTCTCAACTATTTCGTGTATTATAACTGAAGAGTTCTGTAAAACAGAAATTAGACAAATATTAACGTAAAATTTTATTGTATTTCCTTCACTTACGTTTACGTTTTGCCCTCGTGAGTAGAGGCAGTGTCATATTACCAAAAACTTGTTTCGTGATAGAGTATTGCTACGGCTTATTATAGCTAGCATATTTTAGTCACATTGTCAAAAGCAGGGTGAAAACATTAATAAGTGTTAAAGTGTTAATTGTGTAGTTATATACACTATATTAATTTGTATGTAAGTATAGAAAACATTAATAAGTGTTATATACACTATATTAATTTGTATGTAAGTATAGAAAACATTAATAAGTGTTATATACACTATATTAATTTGTATGCAAGTATAGAAAACATTAATAAGTGTTATATACACTATATTAATTTGTATGTAAGTATAGAAAACATTAATAAGTGTTATATACACTATATTAATTTGTATGTAAGTATAGAAAACATTAATAAGTGTTATATACACTATATTAATTTGTATGTAAGTATAGAGTAGAGTCACGCTGCAGCTATATTTTGGTCGGCTCGACCGGGAAGGGACTATACTTGCATAGAATACCCAACGAAAAATAGCAGCATTATAATATTAATATGTCGGAAATGTAAAATTGATTCTGTCTATGTTGATAGTGTTGTCATGGTTACGCAGAGATGTTATGTCAGTTTTTCTAGTATATTATTTAATGAACTTTGATATCTAGATAGATTCATTAATAAGTCTATTACTTTAATTCACAAGGTAAATTAAAAAAGTGACTTTCAATAAGTATTTTTATAATCTACATTGAATAAAAAAGTTTCTATTTCTATTTCAATATGGTTTGTTTATTATTAAAACATGAACTATCGTAGACAATGCAAATAAAAGGAGTTATTCGACAGCAAGTAAGTTGTTCTCTTTATTGCTAAAAAGAGGGAAATTACGTAGTGCAGAGGTATGGCCGACACACACAGTCAGTTAAACTGATCAGTTCAAACGAAAGTAACCCAAAACTATTTCCCCACTCACTGGCTTCAAATATTAACATAAGATTTCACATTCACGGTCAGTATTTGGATTTACGTCAGTTCAACTGAATAGTTAAACTGACCGTGTGCCCGAAAAATTGACGTAACTGACTGAAAAAATCATCTTAAAATTAAACATGCGGTCAGTTTTCGGATGCACTCCAGTTGAACAAGTAGCACTTGTTTGTATTCATATGTATATATATGTATTTGCGTAATTTCTCACCACGCCATCGGTTGGCTGACAAAAAATGCTAATTGGCATTAAGTCCAACCTTTGTAACCTCTATGGTTTGTACAATAAAGTTTTTAAATAAAGAAAATATTGCTGTTTAGCATAGTGGGTCACAAGAACATTTTTACTAGTAATATGACCTTCTATTTAATTTCTTAGGGGTGACAACGCATGTAAATTTGATTTTTTTGTCGAAAATAGATGAGGTATGTATGAGCCATAGCATTCACTTACAATCAGGTGGACTGTGGCATAGTGAAAACAGAATAGTAGGCTTTTTTTCTAAGAAATATACCGAACGTCGCTAATATGTGTGTGTGCCTGGCATGTGACAGTACGGACTTGTATGCACAAGCCACATCACGCACACGACACTTGCTAAATCGGGAATATCGGGCCGAGTCGGGGACGCCCACCGCCGCGCTCCGCAATCACCTTTGTTGACTTTTAATAAAATTTTGCTACCAGTTTTTTTTTTTCGTTTTATTTTCTTCTAGTAAAATAAATTAATATATGAGTTTGTTTAAGTAAATTAGCTTTTTATTAATGGGTTATATTACTATATCTATACATAGATACATGCCTCATTATCATATCACATCAGATCAAATTAATTTTAAACATTAAATCTGAGCTACACCATAAGCTCAGTGTTAATTTACTCGTATTTAAGTTATTTGATATTCGTTGTAATGTAAAGCTAGAGTTTTTTTTGACAAATATTGATTCTTTGAGAGGAAACTAAAGAAATGATTAACAACTATAATGCATAGGCACGTATCCGTGTGTATTATGTTTGTAAATATCATAACTACTTATAAAACTAAATGAGACTTAGCTGTGTGTGAAACAAAAAGACCGTGACAACCCAGCAACAGTAGGCATTTAATCCTCGCACGGCGCGAGAGTTATCCTAACTATTCCGTTTCATTATGACTGTGGGGTCGCTTGTCATCCTTACGTCCATAAAAATATATATTGTTTAGTTAGCAAGAAAATAGAAACAAAAGAATAAAAAAGAGAAGAATCTCTCACCTGGTTATTATTGTCTGTGTCAGAACCGTGACCGGAGGAAAGTCCATCCTCAACTACCGGGAGATGCGTGACTACCACGCGGCTATCGAGTTGGACTGCAAAGTGATGGAAGCACATTTTTATTATATTGTTGCGCGCCACAATTAATGCCTGGTACATGGCGAGTTCTCACTAGCGCCATCTAGTAACAAGTAGGAGAACTCAAGTCAAGATCTTTCTAGAAATTTCCATGCTAGAACTGTCCACATCTAGTCAGTCGGGACCGGTATGTACTCGAACATTCCAGATGTTTCAGTGGAATAGGCCCTATATAGGGCCGGTATGCACCGCAACCGGGTCAGTATTAAATTGGCGATGCAAGCGAATACTTCGAAGCGATATAACTGCGAAATATAGTGATCAGTACATATTACAGTTGTGTTTTATTATTAGTGTGTTTTAAGTAATTGGTGATTGGTAATTAAAGTATCAATTTTTGTAATTCAATCGGCAGTTTTTATTGTCACGCTCTCCAAGCTCGTAACAATATTCCATCTATTACAGTCTGTAAAAGTTCACTGCTGAACATAGGCTTCTCCCACAGATTGACTCATTGGGACGGGTTTTCCACAGTTGCCACGCTTGGCAGGCGGATTGGCAAGCACACTTTTTTACTATTTTGAGTTGTTATCAGGAAGATGCTGCTGCTCATCTCCTGTTTCAGTTTCCCTCCGTCGCCTCTTACGACACCCACGGGACGACATTATGCTGTAGTGTAGTACTCTTACCGTCTCGCTCGGATACATATATACAAAATAATGTTTACAAGTTCGTGAAGCCAGGAAGTTTTCACTTCTGACGTGCACTCCTACGACTGGTAGTTTTTTTATAATAGTATAAAATGTACAAATTACAAATAGCATTATAGCTACCACCTTCTTTCCAAGGTCCTTTATCATAATTTATTTTCCAATATTAGAATAAGCCTTTTTATGTCTTTTGTTTAATATTTTCACGCTTGGCAGGCGATAGACAATCACAGAGTTTTTGAGTTATACTTAATAATGCGTATTTAATTGACTTCGACTACATAGATGATTGTCTCATTTTATTTTTATTGAAGTCTTATAATCGTATAAAATTTATCGTATAAAATTTTTATTTTTACAACTTGTTGAATATAAAATCTTATAAGTTCACGTCACCAGTATGCTGTAACAACAGTATATATTTAGCTATAAGTTTGATGATATAAGTATGACAGTATATGAGGAGAGACCTAAGTTCAGCAGTGGACTTTTGAAAGGCTGTAATGATGCTGTTTATTTTTTAATTTATGTTTATGTTTTAATATGTACATATGTATATATGTACATATTAAAACATAAACACAAAACTAACCTTTCATCTCAGACAGCTCACTCTCCATTATAGCGAGTGAAAGATCGCTGGCCGAGTCACTGGCAGCCGACGACAGCGTGAAAGGCAGCCGTTGGTCACGCGTGTCCAGTTGATCTAGCTGATCACGTTGATCGCGGAGCTCACGCGAGTCAAGGAAATCACGTAAGTCTCGCGGGTCACGGAGATCACGGAGGTCACGTGAGTCACGCAGTTCGCGGATGGTTGTTAGCGGCGTGGGTGAGCCCGACCCGCTGTTGGGAGCACCCGCTCGCAGAGCGGACACGTCCGGTGCGGAATAAAGGGAAATTTGTTGCTGGAATGATAACATAATATGCATTGAAATTGATAAATAATACATAACTAATACAAATAAATAAAAATTAAATGTTTTTAATGTCAAAATAACATCTTTTTACAAAATGCACACGAAAGTATACACGGTATTTAAAACAAGAACAACAATATTAAAAATTTCTGTCTGTCTGTCGATTTGTCTGTTTGTTCCCGCTAATCTCCAAAATGGCTGGACCGATGTTGACGGTACTTTCACTTGCAGATAGTCGATGTTACTACTTTTAGAAAAACAATTAGGGTTCCGCGCACAAAATCAAACCAAATGAAATCCAATCGTAATAAATTCCACGCAGTAGAACGGGTAGCAGTTTGATTAAATTTTGACGCGATGGTGGTCTTTCAGTGATCTTCACTTTACCTTTTTAAATTTAAGAAGCCGATAAAGTATATAAAGGCAGGCGGATTAACTCTTTTCAAGCATTATTTTATTGGATTAGTAGGAAGCCAAAGTTTAGAATAAATGATATATAAGAATTATTCTAACAATATTATGTTAAGAATAATAAACAACTTTGTTTTACATTCACTATTTAACAAGTGTCCCTATAGTATGTAAAATAACGCTCATATAATATTTAACAATGAATGATATGTTTTTATTCACAATTTTCACGATATGTACATGTTATAAAGGTGGTTCTAGAGCCATGCTTGCAGCTATATTTTTGTTGCTGCACGAAAGGGTTAGCTCGACCGGGTTAGGACCACGTTCTCACAGATTACTAGCGTAAAATAGCTGCTTAATGCTGCTGTGTTACTTATGGTGAGTGTAGAGAACCGGAGACCCTTTTTACTGGAAACGAGGCATTCCATCTCAGTCCCTACGGGTGACAACGCATTTGCATTTTGATTCTTAATCGAAGATAAATGTAGATGTCTATGGGCCACAGCTTCACTTACCATCAGGTGGACTATGTGCTCGTTTGTAACCCTTATTTTATAAAAAAAATGTTAGTTATCAATAAAATGAAACAGCGTACAGTGAACGAATCGGAATTTTGATAAAATAACGCCTTAGCGTTACCGTTACAGCCTATCAGTTAACTGCTGAACATATCCCCTCCCCCCACTAGTTGTCACGCTTAGCAGGTCAGTAACCGCGATTTTTTATTTTTGGTTGTGAATAGGAAGACGCTGCTGGCCATCTAGTTTGATTCTTTATGTCGCCTCTTACGAAAAACACGTGACATTACGCGGTAGTGGATATTATTTCATCGCCACTACACGGCGAGTGTGAAATAACGCCTACAATACCTGCAATCCTAAGAAATCTGTGTGGTTGTGAGGCGCGTGAGGTGAATTCAGAGTGTATTCGACCTGCGGCCATTCGGAATCGCTGCACTCTTCAATGCCATTCTCTGATGGACAGTCTTGAGTCTGACGTCTCAACTCATAGTCCAAATCCTGAAATGAGAAACACAATTTTTAAATAGCTTGTATTAAAATAAGCAGAGCGGAGCCAAAGATTGCGAGACGTGTGGTGCTGCAATTATCTACCCGCCAATACTCCATATAAGTGATGAAATCCACGACTAGCATTTCCAACGCTTTTGTGTTGTGATGAAAAGAAGATTGTTTTCTTTAAATAATATTGTTAAGAGCTTGGTGTTCGTGACAATAAAAACTGCCGGTTGAATTACCAAAATTGATACTTTTGATAACCGAACACCAATTACAACTTAAAACACACTAATAATTAAACACAATTGTACTACTCTCTTCTTCTTCGAAGTATTCGCTTGTTCGCCAATTCAAAACTGACTCGGTCGCGGCCTTATATATTATATATTACTGGCATTATATAGGGCCTCTTCTACTGGAACATCTATAATGTTCGAATATATATCGGTCCTGACAGACCAGGTGTAGAAAGTTCTAGTATGGTTTTTTCTAGAAAGCTCTCCTCGTTCTGCTACTCGATACTAGATGGCGCGAGTTACCAATCGCCATGTAACAGGCATTAATTACGGCGCACAACACCATTAGTGACAAACGGGTTAACAGTCCATTTGATGGTTAGAGACTACTGCAGTCCATGGAGATCAACCACTTACCATCAGGTGGACTGTGTGCTCGTTTGTCACTCTATCTGTTCTGTTACCCTATAAAAAATTAGTCTTCATGTTGATACGTTTTCACAACTGTGGTGTCCACTTAATTAGAATGCCTTGGTACCATTAAAAATGGTATCCGGTTCTCATTCCTCACCAGTAGAGAAGAAGTACAGAAGTACATTATGCTGCTATTTTACACTACTACTTTACGTTTTTTTATAGAAGAGATAAGTGATTACCGCCGCCCACGATTAACTGCAACACCAAGAGAATTGCAGGTGCGTTGCCGGCCTTTTAAAAAGGAGCAGGCTCTTTTCTTGAAGGTTCCTTAGTCGTATCGGTCAGAAAAAAATCTCTAGTGGTAGTCGATTCCACAAGGAAGTTGTGCGAGGAAGAAAACTTCTTTCAAATCGTACAGTAGTGGACCGCCAGTCATTCAGACGATATGGATGGTACCGCGAGTTTTGTCGCGATCTGCGATGGTGAAATTGTGCGGCTGGAATTAGTCCGAACAATTCCTCAGAGCACTATCCGTGGTAAATGCGATAAAATAAATACGCAAAGAGATATACCATATCTTCGCGGTGCCAGCGAATCAAGTCGATCGGAAAGAGCTCGGTCCGCAACGATTCGAACGTCTCTGCGCTGAATGGTGTCGAACTCATTTTTCTCTCGTTACTTTGTCATGTGAAAACAACTTCAAAATATTATTTAAGGTTAAGCGACACCTTGAAATAAAGTTAATGCTCGTTCTCTCACCTGAAAGTTGACAATCTCGTCATTGGTGCTAAGCTGAGTATGGCCGGGTACTGCAGGACAACGGAAAAATTCCTCCAATACCTTGCGAGTCTCCGAGAACTCGTAAAGGTAATCGAAGGCGGAACTGGGCGGTGGTGACACGTCCTGACTCTCCGTTACTACTCTCTGGAAGAAATAGCATCTTTTTTATAGGCAGATGAATAAAAAACGATAAGGATTGGCATGATATCAGTGTCAAAATTATTACCATCACAGCACACCATGACTCCACTACTGAATATGGTACACCAATATGGTCAGAAAGAACGGTACTAAGCTACTTTATTTATAGGTGGATGAGTAAGCCTCTGCATGTATATAGATAATATACCCTTTTTATCATGTATTCACAAAATATACACAAAATATTTTCTAGCTTAAGAAATTATTATTTTATTTTTATTTTTTATTAATTTAGGGTTGATAAGTTGTTCGAATTAGGTTTGGTGAGTATATAGCTCTTAACACCTTTTCTAATACAAAGTTTATGCACGTGTGTACATGGTATCACCTAGCGCATTGACAGTGTAATGAGAACGCTTGCAATATACTAACCTGTGGAAACCCTGGCCTCGGCGATCTATTACTGGTCTTCTGAGTCCCAACACCGTACCTCCTAGGCGAGCCTTCGTACTCCGCTATCGGCAGCTCGCCTATCACCCTAGTGACTCTGTTCTTATCCTCGTCACCCGATAACCATACACCACTGGGGCTACCCTCACTCATCCTAACATCCTCCCTAGAGGGCAACGACTCACTCTCATCACTCAGTTCACTTTTATTGTTCATCACTTCACTATCACCATTCTTCATACAGTCTAAAGTTCGTTTAACACTCGTATCTATATCATCGTCACTCGCTTCTGGTTCCATCCTCAAACCTAAGGACACAGAATTCAATATCACTGAAAATAAAAGGAGAGAAAAATTTGTTTTATGAATGCGGTCGAAGGGATGAAAGAAATGAGGTGGCGGTGTTTTTTTATTTGATATCAATTAAGTTTGCCGTTTCAGACAAAAAAGAAGGAAACACATTGTTTGAGCACGATATATTAAATACAGGCATAATTTACAAAAACTAAAATGTGAATAATATATTTAAAAAATCAACAGAACTAAACTTTCTTTTTTTCTTTATGGACATGGACCGACCTCAATATTCACTTATTTTCAGTCCGTCCCACACCACCAAGCATCAAGTAGATATATAAATTTGAGCCCACAACCTCGTGCAGTTCGGACGTTTGGGAGAACAAATGTTCGATTACTTTACAATTTGATCATTTGGTAGGCTTTTGTTCCGCGGGTGTCTTAAGAGGCGACTATGGAAAAAAAGCAAAAAGACCTCATGGCCTCCTACAGATGGTGGTATACAATCTCGTAAGACCAGCGACTGGATGCAGCGTCAACTATGCGAGATATCTGGTACGACAAATCATCCCTACATAAAGGCTTATATTTAGAAGGAAGAAGAAAACAATAACAGGCTGAGAAAGAAAAAAAGAACGTGTTCATTAAACGAGATAAGAATAATAAAAAATATTTGGAAAATCCAAAAATGCACACCTCGAACGCTCATGTAATGTTTTGAATAAACAATTTATTTTTATTAATTACCTAAACACGTATTTCGTTTATAGCTACAAAAAAATTGTTTCTGTTTCATTAACATAAAATTTTATTTTGACTGTTTGATGTCGGTGATTCGTATTTTATTATCGAAAATAATTGTCAAATATTAATGAACCGGACGGTTTACAAAAGTGAAATTCAAAAGGCTTCCTAAGGATTAAAATCTAAAGCTAATAAAGAAAATCAATGATAAGTTCAGTTTTTCGAAAGATTTCTTGTTCGCATACCACCCAACGGACGTGCTAGTGAAATTATTATTAATTAACTTTTTCTATTTAATAATCAAAATAAATAATTTTATAACTACGTCAGAAGTATTAATTGAAACTTCCTCTTGCTATTGGTGTACGTACGTGTGATTTGAGTGGATCACGATTTTTTGTTTTGGTGACAATATAGAGCACTACGTCTCGGCTTCGCGTTCGATGTGTGCTTAATGTACATGAATCTTTATTCATTTAAGGATTTCGTTCCGCGGGTGTCACAAAGGGGCGACCTGAAATCTTATAGCATATACGAGCTTATTCAGAAAATATCTATTTCATAGCTTCCGACAGATGACTATTCTATTCTGTTTCTAAAAACAAACTTGTTGGGAGCGTTTTTAATGTCAAAAGAGATGTCATTCCAGAGTCTGATGGCCGTAAGGGCGAAAGAGAGATAAGTAAACAGTAAGGTGTAAAGGAGTGAGCAACTTAAGATCAGCCGAAGAACGGAGAGAACAATAATTATGAGAATCTTCCAGGTATTGAAATTTGGATTTCAAGTACTAGGGAGCACATGGATCGTGATGATGATATTTCAAATAATTTAACTCTAGTGGTGATACCACTGAAGTTCACTATAAACGTGATTCGTCTCGCCATTATAGATTAGTACACCTGCATTGTAAGGTATTTTGTCACTTTTTTTTTAAATAATTTCGGAGTGACCACCGAGCCAATCGTCGTCGCCATAAGTGGCTACTATAGCCTGTGGACATTTGCGAATAAATTCATATAAAAAAGGCCACATAATATGTGTTGACACTCTGAAGACTAAGATGAAATGTCTTATACTTTTGAGTATACTGGCTCTAGTCATATTTCAGCAAAACGGTGCTTCTCGCTGTTTTACATCCGACATTATATACCGACCCTTAATCATAATCATAATCATAATCATAATTTATTTGCAGAAAACATGGTACATTACAGGTTGGTAAATTATTTAAGTCCAGCATGTTTTGTCATAATGTTGACATACAAATATTTATCTAATACATTAATTACATTTTCACAACTAATAAATTAATAACATGTTTTCAAAATCATCATAATAATTTTATTACATTTAATTTAATTAAAATAATATGATAGTAGTTACATAATTCATTTTAATATCGATCCCTAATCCTTATCATAAAATTTAAATATTCCTCAACAGAGTAGAAGCATTGCTCCTCAAGCCATTGTTTGACAACCCTGCGAAAACGTACCTTTGGGAGTGATTGAAACTCTATAGGCAGTGCATTGAAAATTTTTATACACATAGCTGAACAATTTTTTCTATAGAGGCTAGTGCTTGGCATTACACTATGTGTCAATCTTTCAGTATGCCTCAAGTTTCTCTGTGCAGTATTTCTTAGCTTTGTGAATAAAAGTATATTATTTTTAACAAAACATACCAAATTTAGTATGTACATACATGGCAGCGTCAAAATGTGTAATTTTTTGAAATACGGTTTACACGATGAATCTGGTGCCAAACCATTCATAGCTCGAATACATTTCTTTTGGGCCGTAAAGGCTTTAATAGCATCTGTACTGTTACCCCAAAGCAAAAGACCATAATCGAGTGCAGAATAAATGTATGCATAGTACGCCGTTAGTATAGTTTCATGAGATGTAATTCTTCTCAGTCTGCTAAGAAGAAAAATGTAGCTATTTATTTTAGAACAGACTTTTTCAACTTGGGCTTTCCAGTTCATATGTTTGTCCAATAATATTCCCAGAAACTTTGATTCAGTCATTTCATTAACAGATTGTCCATTGAAATATATATTAAGATTATTATTCAATGTTCCATAATTACTAAATTGAATATAACATGTCTTTTCTACGTTAATGCATAAATTATTATATGTCGCCCACTTTGAAATATTGTCAATAGTATTATTAATATTAGATTCATAGATGTCAATGTCAATGTCTTTTTTAGATGTCACAATAACTGAAATATCATCAGCAAATAAAATACATTTGTATAAAGTTGAGTCAGGTAAGTCATTTATATATAAAAGGAAAAGAATTGGCCCTAATATGGAACCTTGTGGAACTCCAAATGAATTTAATCTATCACTGGATTTATAAGAAGTTAATGTCTGTGATTTATCAATATTTGTTAATTCTACAAATTGTATCCTATTTCTTAGATAGCTAGCAATCCAATCTAGGACAGGGCCTCGAAAACCCAAATTATCCAGTTTTTGTAAGAGTATTTTGTGGGATACAAGGTCAAAGGCCTTCGACATATCAAAAAAGATTGCTGTAACTCTTAGCTTATTATTTATAGCCTTAACAATTGCATCAACAAGATCATATCCAGCGAGGCTTGTAGATTTATTATTTTGAAAGCCATATTGCTCACTTTTAATTAAATTATATTTCATCGTAAAGTCTACAATACGTTTAGCCATTGCCTTTTCAAATATTTTAGATAAAACTGAGACTATACTAATCGGTCTATAATTATTTAAATTTTTAGAGTCACCCTTTTTATGTATCGGCTTAACAACTGACTTTTTTAAGATACTAGGAAAAGTAGTTTTTTTAAATGACAGGTTTATTAGGTAAGTTAATACTCTACCTAAAACCGTACAACAACTTTTAATAACATCCGTTGAAATACCATCAAAACCTTCCGACTTCGTATTATTTAATGTTTGTATTAATTTCAATACTTCATCAACAGTATACATTTCTAAATACATGCTATTACATACTCTTAGACTATTAGTGTTTTGGCACTGATTACTGTTATTATTGATATTTGTTGATTCAATAAAGTGGTTGTTGAAGGCTTCAGCAATTTGTTGAGGATCTGTCAAATAATTGTTATTTATACAAACTTTTTGAATTAAATTATTATTTATGCAACAAGTCTGATTTTTTATTATATTCCAGGAAGCACGACATCTATTTTTTGATTGCTCAATATATTTATCATTATTAAGTTTTTGCGCTTGATTTATACAACGTCTTAGTACAGCGGAATAGATCATATACCTTATTTTATTCTGGTTCGATTTTACTTTATAGTAGTTAAATCTAAGCTTCCTCTTCATTGTACAGCTTTTCCTCAGTCCTTTTGATATCCACTTAGGTCGACGAACTCTATTATTAATACATATCCTAATTTTAGGAAAGCATAGCTCATAAAATAACATAAAAGTATCAAAGAAGTTTTGGAAAGCTATATTCAAATTTGATTCACTAAAGACATCAGAAAACGTTAATCTCGATATACAGTATTTAAATTTATTAACATTTTCTTTACAATAGTTTCGTTTTATAATATAGTACTTTAGGAGTGGTATTTCTTTGTTTGATACAGGAATGTGTAGCATTTGAGCCACGTCATGATCCGATAGAGCAAGTGGTAATAACTCTGCAGTAGCATTATTCACATTACTAAGGATAAGGTCAAGACAGGAGTTCAACCTAGTAGGTTGATTGATATGTGACGTTAGATTAAAATTTTTTAAGAGATTATGCAACTTTTCGGTGATTTTATTATTTTCCATTATATTAATATTAAAATCACCAACAAATACGAACTTAGTCTTAGTACTTTTATTTATGGTTTTGAAAAAGAGGTATTCTAGATTTTCAAAGAACAAGTCTAGATCATGTATGTTATTTCTTGGAACTCTATATATACAAATAAGGCTTGAAGTAGAGGCGTAAGAAAATATATTACCCCATATAGTGCCGTGAGTGGTAAGGGAAACTGAAGTAGGATAAAGGCAGCAGCATCTTTCTAACACTTGCTATAAACTTAAAATAATTTAAAAAAAACTGCGGTTGCGAACCCACTACATGGTAATTTGTTGTGAGACTCCTTTGTTAAGCAGTGGATTTTTGACAAAATGTATGATGGAATATATTATGATAACGCTTCCCCAATGTCGGAATTCATATAATATGTAATAAAACATATAGTACGTGAGGGTAATATATTCGTCCGGTTAATATGGTCACTTTCTTATAACTTAAAAACTACAGCCTTGTTAGCATAGATGGCTTTGTGATATGATCACTCATGATGATCAGTCAATCAAATACTACTCGTAAAAGGTCAAAAGGGCGATGCTTTATCAACGCCATTCTGACTGTTGACATTATAGTAAATATTTAAGTCGATTTTAGTATTTTGTGATATATTTAGTTAGTTTTTTTAAGTAGACTTTTTATTTCTTTGTAAATGTATTAGCTACTAGCTGTGCCCGCGACTTGTTTCGCTTGGAATCAGTACTTTTGCTATTGTAAGTGATGATGATTTATTTGTAAATTAAACGGTCGCGAAGACTTAGAAAGACACTAATCTGGATGAAAATATTCAGTTAGTCGGTCAATCAAACAAACAAACGAACGAACAAATAAACAGACCCACAAACGAACCAAGAATCGATAAGGCAAACTGTACACTTGTGTTTTATTTTGTAAATAAACAACAAAATGACCGCAATAACGTGATCCCTAATTTGCTCCCGAATTTCTCTAGCCAATACTAGGTATCCATACAAAAAATAAGATATTGCCCTAAACAAGCTAGCACCATCGCTAATTATTGATAATGAATAAAAAAATTGAAATGAAAACTACAATCCAAACGTTGTCTTGTAATCTTTGTAATCCATGCCTAAAACTAAGTGCCTACACTAACAAAAAATTGCGTAAGGATCTATATATTTTGTTTGATCCTGCAAACTAATGAATAACAAAACTAAACTCAACCTAGGAAAGTTTTCTGACCTTTAAGTAATAGGTGTCATCCGGAGACCATCAAGAATGGTCTAAGGTGTCATCGGGCTTAAAGTTATTATATAAGAATTATCCATAATTATCATAATTTCGTTTTACGAATTTCATTACCACCATGCAATTAAATCCTGGTTTTAATACTTTAAGGTAAAATATTAGGAAAATGAAAAAAAAAACTAATTGAAAAAACTATTATTTTAATCCTAAAGTATTCATACAAATTTTAAATGAACAATAATCATTTAATAATTTTTCCCCATACCAATATGAAATCTCCCCGTAAAAAACATTCTTATAAAACCTTATTTTAATATCTACGTATTTTAATTTTTTGAGACTTCTTTCTTAGTGAATGCCTACTTTTATCATACAATAATACACATACACATACAATAACTTTTAGTTGTTGTTACATTCAGCGGTTTGAGCTGTAGATTTAATACAATATTTTTCATACAAAATTTTAACCCTTGTTTTTAAAACTGTAAAAGGCAAATTATATAATTTAATTACTTTAAAGCATTAAATATTTTTTCTCCCTTCAAATTAAACATTATCTACCCCCTTCCCGACATTAAGAGGTTATTATAAGAAATACCAAAATATTTTTTTCCATACAAAATAGCAAAACATACCCACTGCCCCTGCCCACAAACAGACAGACAGACAGACGGACAGACAGACAGACAGACAAACAGACAAACAGACAAACAGACAGACAGAGGGACAGACAGACAGACAATTCTATAAATAATAGAAATGTATTCAGTTACTTACTTTTAGTCCCTCTCAATCAATTTTGTTACAAAAATATTTATATATATATATATAAATAATTTTATTTTAAAAAATATATAAATATAATCTGCAATTTACATTTTTATGTATAGATAGTATAGGACTGTCTTTTTGCTTCTGTCCTTCTCCTAGTTTTGGTTTCGTAGGGCGGCAAAACTTAACACGACCATATTACCCTCACGTACCTTACATAAATGCAAATTTTAATAGCACATTACTCCTAATAATTTTAATTTTAATAACAGATGATAAAGTAAATTAAATTTATATCGTATACTTAATTTTAGATTACGTTCAATATGATTTTGATCACAATATAACCGTAGGTATATGAGAGAAATCCGAAAGGATAACACTATTATAAATTATGTTTGCACAGTCTCTCGAGGATCGTGCCGTATTCATTTAATAGAATTTACGATGGCTTAATGAAGTTTGAACCGCTTCATTTTACCCTAAGCTTAAAATTAACGGGCGCTATAGAGATTTTCACGCAACGTTAGATATCAATTAGCTTTGGGGTTACGGAAATATATGAAAATATTAAAATATAGACTCAGTCTAAACCCGGCTTGACATGGGCCAAGCCCCAAGTGGGGACGATTACTTGTAATCGCAAAATTTAATATCGCAGTACCGCATTACCAATAATATAATAATATACTTGTAAATACAGATATAACTGACTGTTGTCGTACTCGTTGACACCTCACACCGTATCACCGCTGCTGCTCCCGGTTACGTAAATTTTAAGATGGTATATTACATAGAAAATTATTTTATACATTAATTTAATTATTTAAATAAATGTTGTGGTCCATAGACATCTACAATCGTTTTTGAATAAATCTTGGTACATACAGTTGATTTAGACATAAAATATTTGAGCTCAAAGATAGTATTTAAGCCGAATGTGGTTGTAGGATTAAATATTTACACACACACACACACACACACACACATATATATATATATATATATATATATATATATATATATATATATATATATATATATATATATATATTGTTTATGGTATCTGTAGACCATAAAATAACGTGGATATTAATTTTAATTTAATAAAATTATAACACAACAATTTCATTAAAAGATAAAATTTAAATTTACCTTTCCAGTCGTCGTTATCGTCGAACACCACGACTTCCCCATCAGCTACAACGGCTATGGGACTACTTTTGGCGCTGACGTCGATTTTTTTATGGGGATCAAGTATTGGAGAGCTGTTTTTAGGTATGGCCATGGTGTTTGCCTCAATAATCGCCTCCCGGTCACTGTTCGTATATGTGGGCGACGTGTGGCGTGATATCATTTTTTTCGGCTCATTGATAATTCTGTGTAGAGATATCTGTAAAACAATCAAATAAACTCCTCCTTATGATGTTGAAATGTACAATATATTCTTACGAAAATGAAAGTTCGTTTGAATGTTTGTGTAATATAATAATCACATCAAAATAATGAAATTGCTGTCATAGAATACGCAAGAAACTGATTGTTTAAAATGGGTAAATCAAAACAACTTTTAGAATACAAAATTGTGTTTTACGATGTCAAGTTTTAGAGTGTTATACCGAGATGTGCGACATCTGATCATGAGATCCCGGGTTTGAATTCCGGGTCGGCCCAAAATCTGTTATTGAATTTTTCTGTCAAGAAATTCTCAGCTCGGAGTCACGGAATTGGCGGTATTTCAACCCCGTGTCTCGGAAAGCACGTAAAGCCTTTGGTCCTGCGCCTGATCTCTCACTGGTCATGTCAAATTTTTACCCCATCGGAAGAGTGAGGGAGTACAGAGTGCGCCTGTGTTTGCGCACACACGCAGATGGCTAGATTCCTTTGAGACTGGCCGCCCCCTGATCGAAATATGGTCTGAAGGACATTATTATTATATTGAAAAAAAAAACCATATTATTCCTATTTTTAAACACGATTTGTCTAAATAACTCTCTACCTGCATGTATGTATTTATGAATGTAACGGAATTTTATAATTCAGTTTTCACCTGCTTCCAGACTGATCTAAAATTCACAAACCTATTAAGAACCTATGACAATATAATACATTACGATGACCTAGTAATCATCACAACTCATGATCTATGCGTATTGGTTAAGTTTGATTTTAAATTAAAACATAGCGAATGAGTATATGCGCAAGCACAGGTGCACTCTCCATTTCCTCACTCTCATAATCCGACGGGACGATAAACCGACACGTCCCGAGGGATATCAGGCACAGGACCAACGGCTTTACGTACTTTCCCGAGGTACGGGGGTGAGACACCGCCAACTTCCTGACACCGGGCAGCTACTGATAATTTCTTGACGGAAAACTTCAATAATTGGTTTTTGGCCCGATCCGGGATTCGAACCCAGGACTCCATGATCGTCAGTCGCACTATTACAACCACTAGACCAACGAGGCAGTCAGGTACTATAATTAATGTATATTATACCTAAAAAAATACCTGAAAACTAGTAAGTAATATTACATTGTTGCCATGGCCTCAACTTATGTTCATTAAATCACAAACAAGAATGATATCTGAATTAAAAGTAGAGTCCAAAAAACAATAAGCTTTAAAAAAAAGTTTATAGTCGATATAGGCGGGAACAGTCCCAAAAGATAAGTACGTAATAGAAAGGGGAGTTTTTTCAAGATGAACATATGGCAGATTTTTCTGAGAACACACAGTTTTACACCGTATCTTCAATATTTCCGATTAAGAACATACCTCATTGTTAATGTTGTCCGTATAGTCGTTGGATTCCTTAGTAAGCGGACGTTTGTTTCTCAGATTCTGCTTGTGCGTGTTGTTGTGTCGAAGCTTGCGCACCGCCTTCGCGCGGCTCTGGGAGTACAGCTCCCGACCGCCCGCTATCTCGATTATCCTAAATCCGATTGAAATAATTTAAAAATAAATTAAAAAGAAAATGTAACCAGCCAGCAATATTTTTTTAAATATTAAAAGTGCAACAAGCGAACACACAGCCCATCTGATGGTAAGTGGATGTTGTGGATGCCTACAGACATCTACATCTATCCTCGAATAAGAATCAAAATGTAGGTGTGTCGTCACCCCTGAGGACTAAGATGGAATGCCTCGTCTAGGGTTCTCCACACTCGTCTTACGAAATACCACAGCATTTAGCTGCTATTTCATGCTAGTATTCTGTGAGAGCGTGGACCTTCTCCGGTCGAGCCGACCCATTCGTGCTACAACCATAATATACCTGCAACCTGGTTAAAATTCTTTCCCCAATTTAAAAATTGGATTTAAATTAAAGTGTACTTCCTCGACCTGTGTCGCAATAACGGAATAACTGTTTTTTTATTCAGCAGAAGAGGTTATTTCTATGCCATTTAAGACAAATATAACCGTTTTTAAAAATTGTCCGTCTATCCATTCTAACCTCCGGAACGGCTGAAGCGATTATGATGAAGCTTCACCAACAGGTAGAGAACAGTACAGGGAGTGAACTAGGCTATATTTTAACCGACTTCAAAAAAGGAGAAGGTTTACAATTCGACTGTATGTTCTTTTGTAAGTATGTTATGCGATATCTCCGTCAATTGTAAACTGACCAAAAACCAATTTGGTTGTTTTTTTTTTTAAATAAATAGCTAATACCTCATGGGGACTGGGAAATGGGACAATCCATATAATTTACATTAAAAAAACTTGAAGAAAATATTGCCCCTTAGAGGTGGCAAGATAGCAGATAATTAATGTAACTACATAATTATGTAGGCGGTCCCATAATGAATTGGCCTAACTATGAACCAATGAAGGAAATGAAACGAAACCAATTTTATTTTTCAATATAATCACCATGAATACTAACACACTTCTGACATCTGTGAATCAACATCTCTAAACCTTTATAAAAATAATCACATTTTTTATCCTCAAAATGACTGAAGACGGCCGCCTGCAACTCTTCATCGCTTGAAAATTTTCTTCCTCTTAAGTCCCGCTTTAAATTTGGAAATAAATAATAGTCGGACGGGACCATGTCTGGACTGTAAGGTGGATGTTGAACTTCTGTGAACCCGCATTGACGAACTGCATCCTTCGAAACACCAGCGGTATGAACAGGGGCGTTGTCATGGGGCAACAGGACACCTTTAGACAGCTTGCCTCTTCGTTTTTCCTTTATCTTGTCTCGTAATTTATATATTAAAGAAGCATAATATTCGCCGTTCACGACTGTATTACGTTCTTTAAAATCCGCCATCAAAATGCCTTGAAAATCCCAAAATATTGTGCACATCAGTTTTTTAGTCGATTGTTGCACCTTTGCCTTTCTAGGGGGCTTTTCACTCTTATAACGCCATTCCATTGACTCGCGCTTGCTTTGTGAATCATAATAGAAAATCATAGTTTCATCACCAGTCACTAGCCGCTCGATCACAGTCTTTGGATTTTTGCCACAAAGATCCAAAAACTCCGAAGCGCAGCGCACTCTTTCCTGTCTCTGTACCGCTGAAAGAAGTTTCGGTACCCATCTTGCACTCACTTTTTTCATGTGAAGATGTTCATGGATCGCGCGATGAACGGTACTCATAAAGAGCCCAAGCCTTGCTGCAATTTCTCTAATCTTCAAACGGCGGTCACTCAGAACCTCCTCTTCGATAAGAGCAATCGTTTCGGGAGTGAGCACTTCCACAGGTCGACCGTCGTGGCCAAAGTCTTCGACGGTTTCTCTCCCGAGACGAAACTCTTTCACCCAATTTTTCACTGTGCTATAGGAGGGGGCAGACTCCTTATACACGCCATCCAATTGTTCTTTTATTTGGGTAGGGGATAAACCTTCTTTAAACAGAAACTTTATGACACTTCGATACTCAGTTTTCGACATTTTGAAAAAATACGCGACTCTTCAAATGCTTCAAATGAGGATGATGCCTGACAAATGCCTGTTAAACTAAGACTAAGCATTTCATGTCGATGCATATTTCTTATATTAAGTGCACGATAAACGTACTATTTAATGCAACACAACATGTAGCGACATGTCGCGTTGAACTATATCAGACCAGTTCATTATGGGACCGCCTGGTAGATGACATTGAGATTGTGATTTCTTAGTTCACATAAAAAGGTTAAAAAAAATAATATTATTTTGTAAGGATACGATGATCATTTTATATGTTTACTACAAAATACAGCAGTATTAGACCGCTATATCCCGCTGGTACTCAGTCCGAGTTAGGGTTGCCACCCGTATTACAATATATAGTATTGTACTATATTTCAGTGTTATAGAAAAATTATATAGTACGAAAAATACTATATTTTATTTCTAATTCAACTGTTGCGCTTATTAATATTAACTGTGATTGGAAGTCTGAAACAAGGAGGTTTTGCGGAAAGATTTTTTCCGTCATTAATGCAAATTGAAAAAAGAAAAAGAGCACGTATTAATTTAATTAAAAATTAATTGTTAATTTATTTAATCATGAATTTAAATTGCTCAGACTCCTATTATAATTATTATAAAGTTAAGGTAGAAGGTAAGGTGGTTAGATTATTTATGGCTAAAGCAAAGAGTAATAACAAATATATGTGGAAAAATACACAAAGATGAAAAAAAATTTTTACTATTTTTTTCTTTTGAATTTCTCAAAAGTACTATATTTTTGCAGCTTTTTTGGGAAAAATACTACATTTGTTAAAAAAAAAGGCGGCAACCCTAGTCCGAGCAGATTGATGCTGCCGCAACCATAACATGTTGCAGTTGCAGCGTTGCTCTACTACGTACAATAATCATCATCATCATCCTCATCATCCTCATCATTAAAGCTCATCACGAGTCTACTACTTAATATAGGCCTCCACTGAGGAATGCCACAGAGCACAGTCCTGAGTCATCTGCATCAACTCAGTCAATGACTCAATGACGGACGTTACTACAACTAGTGCAATTTTTACATACCTTACTAAATAAATTAAACATTAAATAAAGTATTTAAAACTGCAATTCGTACAGATTTTGACCACATACAGATTTGTTTATACGTGGTAGAGCCATGCTGCAGTTCTATTAGTAGTATAGTTGTATAGGTGGCGCCACGAATCATGATATTAATTACCGTCCACTGCGCATGTACAATTAAGCAGAAAAATGCAAATTGTATTATGACATTTTAATATGTAAAATGTCAAAGGTCGACATTATAACTACACATCAAAGTCTCCACGAAAACGGAACGATATTTTTATATATCATCGTTAGGTTTTAATTGCTGTTAAATAATATTCTGTATTTTACGTTCACTTAGTTAAAGAAATAAAATATTTTATTTGTAATTGCTGTTTTGTCTCAAGACGACATACGTGATTTTATTGTTAATAACTTTTTAGATGTTAATGTATAAATAAGTGTAATACACTGTTAGAAAGCTTATTAAATACACTGTTACAAGAATGTGCGCGGGCGACGGGACGCAGGGAGACACTACGTGGGGATAGCGCGTCGCCTGTTTCTATGGTTTCGCTTCCCCGTACCTCATATCACACCGCACTGACACCTGTTTTACGCTCGAAACGAGGCATTCCATCTTAGTCCTCACGGGTGACAACGCATCTGTATTTTGATTTGTAATCGAGGATAGATGTAGATGTCTATGGGCCGCAGCAAACAATTACCATCAGGTGGACTGTGTGCTCGTTTGTCATATAAAAAAAAACATAATTCTAAAGTTAAGTTATGAGTAAGCCGTGTTAAGCTGCAATAATTAAGTGATAGCACTTTTTAATTTTTATTAGGTCGTCTGTTGTCACAATTTTTTGTAGTTGGTGTTTTGAAAAACATTTACCATTTAATATCGATTTTCCTGCACTTCATTTACCGGTACAAGGCTGCCACTCGCCTTTTTACCATCGTCTTTTAGAGTTAAGAGCTATGACCGGCTCGTTGCAGCTTCAGCTTACTAACCCGTTGCGCTATTCCAGATACTTTAGTTTTGCACCGGATATCTTTATTAAGAAGGCTATATCCGAGCATTGACCTCTTCATCTTACGTGTAGTGGTGGCGTAAGAATATCGACTACCCCATATCATCCCGTGGGTGTCGTAAGAGGCGACAGAGAAAAACGAATAAGGACATGCGCAGCAGCGTCTTCCTAACAACGACTTAAAATAAAAAACTGCGGTTGCCAACCCGCTTGCCAAGCGTGGCAACTATGGCGAATATCCCCCCTATGAGGCAATTCATAGGAGAGGCCTATGTTCAGCAGTGGACCTTAATAGGTTGTGCCAGTAAGAGCTCTTCATAGCTCACTAAACAACCTTGAGGTTCCTCATACGGCCGAAGCATTAGCTCAGACGGTCGCCAAATGGCGACATATCGAACGTATGCGTACTAAAATAAACTTAAAAAAATGGTTGCGTGCAAATAGTTTTTCCCCAGACTTATAACTCCTACAACTTGTAATAACCTCATGTTAGCGACCTTGAGATATCTCGACCGATAGGCCTTTAGTGAACCTGGACAACACATAAGAAATATTATATTATAATTTTTTATTCACCTGGAATCTCTCAATTTGTAGGTGCCTCCCTTGGAGTTCAGTATGACCAGTTGTCCGTCGGTGCCGCGCTCCTCGTCCGAGGACACGTTGTTCACGTTGTTCATCTCTCGGCCCTCCACACCGGAGTTCAGCCTGCAAGCCAAGATGATACGTGTATTATAATACGATCTATAATAAACATTCCAGTATCCCTAATTCTTTCCGTTAGCTAATCTTGATTTCTATTTCATAAAAATCTCATTCGTAAAGAGGTCTACTTTATGAAAGTCTCAAATCAGTGGCAATTTTTTTATGAATTGTAGGTTTCATTCAGAATACTAAGCCAGTTCTTAGAGCATAACTTTTAATTTCAATCCATTCAGTAACTATGGCATGTTGCCACGGTTGGCAGACACGTTGGCAACTGCAGTTTTTATATTATTTTGAGTTGTTATAAGGAAAGGAGCTGCATCAACTGCCCATGGATGGAAACTGAACAAGAGTTAAGTTTCCATCTGTCGCCTCTTACGACACCCACGGGTCGATATGGGTACAATTTTTATACGTGGCAGAGCCATGCTGCAGTTATGTTAGTAGTATAGTTGTAGCACGAATGGGTCGGCTCGACCGGGGAAGGACCACGATCTCACAGAATACCAGCGTGAAATAGTAACTTAATGCTGCTGTGTTTCGTATAGTCAGTGTAGAGAACCGGAGATACTTTTTACTGGAAACGAGGCATTCCATCTCAGTCCTCACGGGTGACAACGCATCTGCATTTTGATTTGTAATCGAGGATAGATGTAGATATCTATGGGCTCCAGCAAACAATTACCATCAGGTGGACTGTGTGCTCGTTTGTCACCCCAACCTATAAAAAAATTAACAGGCTCTGTAGCGTTCCATCTTAGTCCCTAAAGGTGACAATGCAACTGAAACCTTCCTTGTTTGAAGTTGGCTGCAGAAGCTACTTACCATCAGGTTGACGGATGGTCCGTTCATCACGTCAAGTTTAAAAAAAGCGCAAAGTTCAACGTAAAGAAACGAAACTGCAAAGATCAATATTGTGCAAGTTAAACTCGACGTTTAAGGTGGCCCTAGCCCTAGTCGATGGCACGAACTAAATGGTGGGCGGGGTTAAAATTCATGCTATCTCAGCCGACATCACGTGCGTAAGCGAAAAGCATGATGATTTTCAACGAAACGAGCGCGCGAAATTTTATAAACAGACCTTTGGGAATCTGGATATCATGAAAAATCTATTGAATGTATCTGATCAAAACAAATAATCTATCCATGTATGGTAACTGTTTTGCAATTTTCGTTCTTCTTATGGAATTTATTTTCGCCCATAAGAGGTGTTAAAATTGTTACTTTTAAATATATTCTTTTCTTCTTGCTTTTTTTGTTCCATACGGGGCTAGATAATGATGAGACAAATTGAAATCATTTTTTATTTTGAACGTGCACCATCAAACAGTAGAGTGATCGCCAGACTACGTTTGTATGGAAGACAGAGGGACTAGTGTACCCTTAAGGGACTTGAGGGAGTATTTTGTTGATTTAATAATGCAAGATAATTTAAAACAATATTATTGCGGGATTATCCCGCACAAACTGGTACGGTTGGCCGCCTCACGCATATTTGTTAATTGACGCTTTAGAAACCTAATAATCGTTTTGTAACTCCCTACAGATACAATCATAATCGTAAATCAAATCTACAGTTGTCATAAACTACCTTGTAGCTCAAACAATTTTATGCGTGGTAGAGCCACGCTGAAGCTATATTATAGTTGTAGCACGAATGGCTCGGCGCGACCGGGGAAGGACCACGCTCTCACAGAACCCCAGCGTAAAATAGCAGCTTAATGTTGCTGTGCTTCATATGGTAAGTGTGAAGAATCGGAGACAATTATTACTGGAAACGAGGCATTTCATCTTAGTCCCCAGGGGTGACAACTCACCTGGATTTTAGTTACATCTTCTATACACAAGCTGGGCACTGACCATCTCTCATTTCTTAGAGGGTTTTTCTGGCAAGGAAGTATCAGTCACGCTGCCACGCGTTGGTGGACTTCACATCGTCATCATCATCATTACAGCCCTTCACAAGGCCACTGCTGAACATAGGCCTCCCCCAAGGAATGCCACAAAGCACGGTCCCGAGCGACCTGCAGCCATCGAATTCCTGCATGACAATTGACTTCACACATACAGGTTTCCTCATGATGTTTTCCTTCATGGTCCACAACACGTGATAAATACGCCCTTAGTATTGCAATTTGTAATCATCAGGCTGCTCGCGTACAGAAAAGTAAATACCAATAGTGCGAAACAGCTTAATTTTAACAAGGCTACAAAAAAAAAACAAGAGCACACAAAAAGCGATAGATACACATTACACTGATGTAGACGTAATACAATAACCATACACATAATTAGTAATTACATAGCAAACAACACAATGTATTTATGGCATAAAAGATGAAATAAAAAATATTAAAAGGAATGTTCAAGATTAAAACTGTGATTTTAAATGATAGGGACATTCAAGTACGAAGAGAAGAACTAATTGCTTTTTAATACGGAAGAAGTAATTAAACATCTTTTATAAAAGGTGCTTAATGGTGCTTAGTGTGCTTAAGCTTAAGCTGGGATTATTCATTAACAACGTTAAGTTAATATATTATGATAGATTGCATAATCTAGTTTTCTTTATTTTGTTTGTTTCTTTCTTTTATAAAAAAAAAACAACGTTACCCTATACTAGGATTTTCTTCTGAGTCGTGGAGGCAGTTAACATTCATAAATTGTACAAGGATATCCAGACCCGGAACAATTACTTGTAGGCCATACAAATACTTGTTCCTTGCACCATGGAGACGTCATCAGCCGTTAGATGGCGATTAGTTGTAGTGCGGTGGCGTCTTAAGAGAATTCACTTCCCCCAATTCTTACCGTGGGTGTTGTAAAGGCTAAACAGGATGTAAATATCCCTGTCGACATCGGGGTAACGTCAAATATGTGAGACATTTGGTAGTGCGTCAATCGGGTTGAAAAGCTCAGACCTCGACTGTAACGGGTTGATAAAGCCTTAAAACAAGAGATGGTGGTTGTGTTTTTTTTTTCGCAGCGCAAAATTCCGTGTTCATATAATTTTTTTTTTGCTTACTTCAATTTGATTTTCTGAATTGAAGCGATAAAATACTTTACTAAGAATATGATCTACGTTTAATGTCCTTTTGAGTCTTGCAAGTTGAGTTGAGTTGAGTTATCAACTAAAAAAAATTACTCAGTCGTATTGCAATCCCCTTAAAGATAAAAACTTGAAAAGTCTGCTATTACATTAAAATTAATTGTTTAAATATTATAATACATATTGAAGTGGATATTTGTGCACTAACGTGAAACGGAAGATAGCGGAATTTGCCATAGCAGTACCATATAACTAAGGTAAAGTAATGAACTCCGTCTCACACCTGAATATATAAATTTCCTCGTCTCTGGTATGTAAATAAACGAAAACTTTACGACTTCCACGCCTCATTTCACGTGTAGACGGCGTAAGGAGCGAGACGTACGGCCTCGTTTAACAACAGTGGCGTTTCGTTATTAAGCCGCGATCACGTGAGCGGTTCAAAGGTAATAAGTTAGCAGGAACCCGTTCCGGCACGCGAACGGGTGCTTACGTAGCGTTGTGTATGATTTTTGAAAACGAGTTGTTGATGAATATAATAAAATATATTTTTTTAAAACGTTACCCACACACTAAGACTTTCTCGTCGTGGCAATTTACATACATAGATTTCCGGAACCGGAACAATTATTTGTAGGCCATATAAATATTTGCTCCATGCGGGATTTGAACACGCGGCCCTCAGTCCTGCAATGGCTAAGCCACTGCTCCAGTGTAATTGTAAATGATAGGACTTCTATGTGGTAGGACTTCTATTGAGCCTCGGAGGCCATCTAGGTAGACACAACCATCTAACCTACTTATGTCGTCAAGCAGAAGTGCGTGCTATGCTGTGCTATTCCGGTCTGAAGGCCTGTAATTGTAAGGCATTTCTAAAGGTAACATCACACTAACGTTGTTTAATTGTTGTTCACACACGATTTACGTACAAAAAGTTAGTTAAAAACTACCCCCTATTACTGCAAGTAGGGTACATGGAAATAAATTAGCATAAAGGTGTAACCTACAAAAGTTACCTAGCTCCACCCCAATTCTAAGAAGTTATAGGTCTCACCGTTCTTTTTTGTATATCGCTCGGCAGGGAAGGGGTATACTGTGACCCAGTGAGCCATAAAATTCACTGCTGATTTACCATGTGCTTTTCAGTGAAAAAAAACTTTGAAAGGAAACCTGCATGTCTGAGGAACAAAATATTTCGAGGAAAATACAAACTGGAGTGTCGGACTGATTGCTCCTCAGAAATGAGAGGAGGTTTGCAGGATTAAAATAAGTTGTATTTTTGTATAAGGATAAAAATATAAAGTTGTGAGAATACAACGTAGCTTCTCCATTGTTTTCTTATTTTCTTAATTGTGGCTCAGTGATCCCGTTTAATTTATTAACTCGGGTTATTTGCGTAGTATGCAGTTTCAAAGTCCTAATCTCATTGGAATAGGATTGGTATTCGATCGAATTCGACAACAGTTACATTTATCTTTTTTTATAGAATAAGGGCAACAAACGAACACAAAGTCCACCTGTTGGTAAGAGGATTGCTGTGGCATATAGACATCTACATGTATTTTCGATATTCGATATATCGATAAATAAATAAGATGCGTTGAGAAATAAAAGATAATGCCTATTTTCCAGTAAAAAGGTTTTCCAAGTAAATTTTTTACATAATATGAGTGACAAATGAGCACACAGTCCACCTGATGGTAATGATTACTGTGACTCTACATCTATTTTCGATTGACAATCAAAATGTATATGCGTAGTCACCCCCTGAGAACTAAGATAGAATGCCTCATTTCCAGAAAACAAGGCCGCCATTTCTCTACTCTCACCAAACGGAACACAGCAGCACTAAGCCTACTTCTACTTCCCCGGTAAATATTTTAATTTTACAAAAAGGTTTCAATTTTACTAAAAATATTATATTCTCTACGGACACTTTAATCCAATCACCATTACAAGCACTGTTGGCTTTGCATCATTATAGTGAGTTGGATACCAAAATGTGATGCCAAATAGGTTGTTTAGTATCATTTTTTTTAATTTGATTCACTGACCGCCTATCTCATAAGTTTATATATTTTTGTTGTTAATGTAATAATGTATATATCAAAAAATGATGGTTATTTCTTTTCTTATTTCTTATGACTGGAATTGAAACAACTGTTCAACAGTACAACATCCTCGATTAAGAATCAAATTGCATATAATATCTATACTTCCAAGTTCCTACAACAAAGACTCATGAAGGTATACATTAACAATTAACGAAAAACTAAACTTACAATAACTTATTTGTATTCCTAGTACATAACTCATTTCTAAAATGTTTCTGTGTTGAAAGCAAAGTGTATAGTATTTTTTGTGCAGAAATACCATAGCAATATACATAATAATGTAGATCAAAGGCTGGGATAGACTAAAAGGCGTATTGCGTGCAACATTGCTTATTCAAAGCGTCTAACAAACGGAGTTGTTCTTCTATGTGAAAGCATAATTTATAAACGACATTAAGTCAACCCTTATTTTAAAACTAACATTACTGCAGTGATTATTAATGTTATGAGAAATATAGCTGCAGCGTAATAAAGCCATGCTGCAGCCGTGGTGGGACCGTGGTAGGACCAGGCTCTCACACAATACCAGCGTAAAATAACAGCTTAATGTTGTGTTTCGTATGGTGAGTGTAGAGAACCGGTGACTCTTTTTACTGGAAACTGGGCATTCCATCTGTCTTCAGGAGTGACAACGCTTCTGCATTTCAATTGTTAATCGAGGATAAATGTAGATATCTATGTACTTGTTTATCACCATAATTTTATAAAAAAAGAAGCTTTTAGGGGCTGATACGCGTAAGACCCATGTTCAGCCTTAGAGATGTTATTGATTTGACAACGTGCGTAAATATTACATAATTTTCAGGCCTCGAAGCAGTTCAGCAGACATACGACGGAACCTATAAACAGATATAGAGTTACCGCGGTTCGCATGACGTAAGTATATTGTTAGTGATATATATCAGATGCATAGTCTATTACGTTAATGTAATAATACCACAGGAACTCTCGCGATCTATTCTTCTCTATCAATTGATTTGTTCGATTAATGTAAATATATCTATGTAAATTAATTTAAATTTTTGTGAACTTTCAATACCAAACTGCTTAAAATGCTTGTAAGTATATAATATGAAAACAAAGTGTCTCCAAACCTATAACAGCTTATAATTTACCCGGTAAACCTTACTGGTTTTTTGAAGTATTTTCTTACAGCTTATATAACGACAAGCCCCGGATTCGCATGGGTGATTTTAAAAATTTTAAGCGAACACACAGACAGAAGCGGATAAGCGTATTTATTTTTACCATTTAGTAAGTGACAACATTTTATCAATCAGTTGACAAAGCAAAATAGGTTTGTTTCATATATAGGATAGCGCAAAAGTAACGTAATAATGTAAATACACAGTTTTCGCAAATATCGTCTAATGTCATTGTGCTTTGTTTGTTGTTGTTGATAACAATCAACTGCTTGTTGTCAATTAAATCTCCGTCTGGTCCGGTGTGCATCGTTGCATTCAGCGATACACACCTACCTGTAAATTGCGGAATTATTGTTATTGCTTATTTAACCAATTTTAGGTCTGTTGCAGCGTGAATTTCGACATAGTTTTCTTAGTCGTCTTGCACCATGTGAGCGAACAATTGAGCGTTTGGCTGTGCGTCTCGTGCACTCAGGGTGCACAATAGATCTCGTAAGAAGTGGCCGGACCTGTACTGCCCGTTCGACGTGGACGCGAGAGTTTCGCTGCTCCGGCCGAAGATCTTAGACAATATCCACAAACATCAAGGAGACAACGATAATCGCAATTTGGCATCAGCAGACGTTTATTGCAACAAATTTTGGTGAAAAGGCTGAAGATGTTCTCTTAAAAAGTGCAAACTGTACACCCACTACTGCCTGCTGACTATCAAGCGAGGTTAAGTCACTCAAGCGTGGTTTTACAGCTGGTGCAAGATGAGGATAATTTAGTATCCAAAATCATGATAAGCGACTAAGCACATTTCTAATAAAGTGCCATTGAATCTTCTCAAAGTTACTGTCAAACCACAAACCTTGCAAGTTTTAAAAGCTCACATTAAAGAAGAAATCGCATATTTGGAGCCAGATGTTTTGCGAACAACACTTCAAAACGTCATAAAACGGGCACAAATGTGCATCAACATAGGAGGTGGTCATTTGACCGATATTATTTTTTCAACTTAATGATGATAACAATTTTACAGCTTCAATTTATTTTTTTTGTTTCTAAAAAAAGGCAGCCAATTCACATTACGACATTACTTCTGCGCCAATCTTTATATACTCTATCGAAAAATAAGAGGTTTAATGTTGTGAAAAGCACATCCAGCATAAAATACTTTCACGAAAGACTCAAGCATTTACTAACAGGCGAGTCTACCTCCGTGCACCGTTTTCGATTAATTTGTATATATTGCATGTAACCGTGTGGACATCGCAGACGGAGTGGCCAGCTGTAGCTGTGATACGGTTGCGCGTCAGGTGTATTAACTAATTGTGACCGTGTTACTGTGATACGGTTGGACACACGGTTGCGTGGCAGGCGTACAGGCTTGCTGTGACACGGTTGGACAAACATTTGCGCGGCAGGCGTACTGGCTAGCTGTAGCTGTTGCTGTGTAGCTGTGACACGGAACAGGGTGCGTACCTATCGTGCTGGTGCTGCATGTTCCTGGGGCGGCACTTGGGGAAGAGGCGCGTGATGCGCTCGCCGAGGTCGGAGCCGGGCGTGGAGTCGCCCGCGCCGCCCGCCCGCAGCGCGCCCGCGCTCATCGCGCCACCGCGGTCAAGGCGCCGCCGCCTCTACCGGCACACGCCACCCACTTAGCGTATGTTTCCATATTTTGTTCAGTTTACTGGAGCTTACTCCTTAAGAATCGATTTTCTTAAACAGCCCGCCGTCACAAATTAGACGATGAGCGAAATCGAGAAAACAAAAAGCGATATCGTTAAGTTGCCCCTTCGCTCAACACATTTACGTATTTTAATGAGAATAGTGTTTATGGACTTTTTATGGATTTTTTAAACCGCGGGCAAAAAATATTCACTACCCCATATAGTCCTGTGAGTGTCGTATTAGCGGGAAATTTAAAACAGAAGACGGGCAGCAACAACAACAACCCGACTGCCAAGCGTGGCAGCTATGGTGAAATCATCTCAAGGAGGCAATCTACGGGAGAGGCCTATGTTCAGCAGTGGACTTCTGTGGGCTGTAATTGATAATGGATGGATTTGATCGCGTTTTTTACCCGACTGCACCATAAGGAAGGTAATGTTTTTCGAGAGTGTGTATGTCTATTTTTTGCACGCTCTGTAATCTAAACGCTAGAGTCTTAGTTGTGGAAGTGACATAGACTTTAATTTTTTTTTCTTTTCAGTAAACTTTTAAACACATTCGAGTTATGATGGTACGTAAAAACTAGTTTTAATCAAATGTGTAACGTTCGCGTAAACTTATGAAACCATTATATTCGTGCATCCTATATCGAACGCGTGTATATCGCTATCTACATACATTCATTTTAATCGAACAAATTGGTTGACCTGATTCTCAAGGTAAAGGTAAAATACTGTCTGTATTACTTAAAATAGTTGCTAGATGGTTTAAACGCGACTAATTTGATATGAACTGAACGTTCTCAAGGAGTAAACTCTAGTCGCGTGTGAGAAGCTGACACGCACCATTTTTTTAAAATTTAATAAATAAATCATATAATGTGTATACATATACAGCGTGACTTTTTGACCGTGAGAAAAAATAGATGTAGCAGGTGAACGAAGTCGAAGCCTAGGGCATAGATATTCAAATTTGTTGTTTTTTTCATTGAAATTTAATCAAATTGATCCATCTAAAAATAACAATTTGAAGAAAACTTTCTACTTAGCGGCCGGTTTAAGGTCAAGGACGTCACAAAGTCATCGATACTTACTACGCGTAATAGGTATCTAGTAGACGGTTTTTTTTTTTATAGAAGAGAGGGCAAACGAGCATGCGGCTCACCTGATGTTAAGTGACTACCGCCGCCCATGATCAACCGCAACACCAGGAGACTTGCGGGTGCGTTGCCGGCCCTTTAGAAAGGAGTAAGCTCTTTTCTTGAAGGTCCCCAGGTCGTATCGGTCCGGAAAAATCGCCGGTGATAAACTATTCCACAGAGAGGTTGTACGTGGAAGAAAACTCCTTGTGAAACGTACAGTGGTGGACCGCCAAGCATCCAGATGGTGTGGATGGTATCGGGACGTTTGCCGTGTCGTGCGTTCACGAAATTTGAAGGCTGGGATTAATCCGAACAATTCCTCAGAGCACTCCCCGTGATAGATGCGATAAAATACGCAAAGAGATGCAACATCTCTTCGCAACGCCAGTGAATCGAGCCGATCGGAAAGCACTCGGTCGTCGACGATTCGAGCCGCTCTGCGCTGGATGCGGTCAAGTGGAAGGAGCTGGTACTGGGGAGCCCCAGCCCAGAGATGGGAACAGTATTCCATGTGCGGCCGAACCTGCGCCTTGTAAAGTTGCAGGCGGTGTGCCGGCATGAAATACTGTCCCGCTCTGCTGAGCACGCCAAGCTTTTTAGAGGCCAATTTGGCCTTCCCTTCCAAGTGACCACGAAACTGCACGTCACTCGATATGTCGACGCCGAGGATTCCGATACTGGCTGAGGCAACAAGGGGAGTGCCTTGAAACTGAGGGGATACGACAAAGGGGTTCTTTTTAGCGGTTAACGCGCAAACTTGTGTCTTCTGGGGGTTAAACTGGACTAGATTTAGTCGTCCCCAATCCGAGACTCTGTACAGCAAAGACTCGACTTCAGACACAAGTTTGTCCCGGCACTCGGAGACGTTTTCCCGAGAAATATTGGCTCGGCCGGTGTAAAGAGCATCACCAGTGCTGTCATCTGCATAGCAATGAATGTTACGGGTATGCAACATATCATTGATATGCAGAAGAAACAGCGTTGGCGATAGCACGCAGCCCTGTGGAACACCAGCATTAATAGGCTTGCAATCGGAGCTTGCACCGTCTACAACGACCTTGATGCTCCGATCTGCAAGAAAGCTGGTGATCCAATCGCACAATTTCTCGGGAAGCCCATAGGAAGGGAGCTTCGAAAGAAGCGCTTTGTGCCAAACCCGATCGAAGGCCTTCGCAATGTCCAAACTAACGGCCAATGCCTCCCCCTTGAACTCTACTGCCTCCGCCCATCTGTGAGTGAGGTAGACCAGAAGATCACCAGCTGACCGACCACGGCGAAAACCGTATTGGCGGTCACTAATCAGCTGGTGATCCTGAAGGTACCTCATGAGCTGGCAGTTTACAATGGACTCCATTGTTTTGGAGAACAAGGAGGTGATGGCGATTGGCCGGTAGTTGGACGGGTCTGAGCGGTCGCCTTTTTTAGGGATCGGTTGGACGAAAGCCGTCTTCCATGATTTTGGGACTACGCCTAGGGAGTAGGAGTACCGGAAAAGACGCGTTAAAACCGGTGCCAACTCTGGAGCACACGTCCTCAGCACAATTGGGGGGATTCCGTCAGGCCCACTCGACTAGTGGATGTCCAGGGAGAGGAGTGCTTTGCAAACCGAGCGCTGTGTGAACTGCACTTCCGGCATGGAGCACTCACACCGCGGGATGGTCGGCGGCGTACTCCCCCCGTCATCGAGAGTCGAGTTAGACGCAAAGAAGGAGCCTAGAAGATCGGCTTTCTCCTTTGCAGTATGGGCCAGTGAGTCGTCCTCCCTGTGCAGAGATGGAAGAGATGGCTGACAGAAATTCCCCTGGACAGCCTTGGCGAGAGACCAGAATGCACGGGTTCCAGAAGGAAGGCGAACTAGTTTCTCGCCAATTCTGCCTATGTGCTCTGACTTTGCCTTGGCAATGACTCTTTTGAAGGACCTAGAGGCGGAATTATACTTCTTTTTTAGAGCGCTGGTGTTTACATCCCGGGACGCTGATGCATCAACCCAGGCTTGATAGCACTCCTGCTTATAGCATGATGCTATTTTACAGGAGCGACCAAACCATGGCTGAGATTTGCCTCCAATGGGCACCACAGAGGAAGGAATAAAAAGTTCCATACCCTGAAGTACCGCATCAGTAACAGAATCCGCAACAACGTTGGGATCATCCGGCGAGAAGCAAACCCGCCCCCAAGGGTAGGATGCAAAGAAAGACCGCATCCCATCCCAATCGGCTGACCTATAGTGCCAAACACGGCGGCAGCCTGCAGAATGCAACCGCGATTTCGGCGTGAGTGGCACAACACTCCGGACCAGACAATGGTCCGAGGAGCCTAAAGGGGCGTCGACGGAAATCTGATATCCGTCCGGGTGAGAGGTCAGCAGAAGGTCCAACAGGGAAGGTGCATGATCCTCCACATCTGGAATCCGCGTAGGCGAAGTAACCAGTTGTGTCAGACCATATGCCAAGGCAAAATCATGAACAGATCTCCCCGCATGATCGGTTAAACGTGAACCAAGCCATTCGGCGTGATGGGCGTTAAAGTCGCCGAGGATCACGATCTCTGCGGAGGGGATCTGCTGTAGCAACGAATCTGCAGCCATTTGGACGTGGTCGAAAAGTCGGTCTGTTTCGGCATTACCGCTATGGGACCTATAGAGGCACCCGTAGACGCGCGGATGGTCGTCGCTGTCTACGCGTAGCCAAAGGATGGACAGGTCCGAACCTTCAAGTCTGCCGAGGCGTCGAGAACAGATGTCCTCTCTGACGTAAACGCAAACTCCAGCCCGAGGCACAAAGGAGTGTTCCAGTTTGTACCCCGGGTAGGAGAGATACGAGACATCAGCCGGAGAGGACACCTGCGTCTCGGTCAGAAAGAGCAGAGCCGGCCTCGCCGTCTCGAGATGGTAGTGGACGGCGTTTAGGTTAGAGTGAAGTCTCCTGATATTGCAGAAATTCACGGACAGCGTGGCAGGGGTCGCCTTGGTCTTGTTGCTCCGTTTGCCCCGAGCAGTTGTAGTCTTGAGCGGAATTTCGCCCCCCCCCCCCCCAGAATACGCGGGGCAGCCTGAGCACCCACGCTCAGAAGTGGAGAAACATGGTCGTGGATGCTCAGCGAGGGATTCTCCAGGGGTGCTGGTACCCTCCTGGGGTAGTCTATCTTTATTTAATTCCGCTACCATGTTGATGGGGGGTGGGGGGATTTAGGCCTCCGGCCACCTGCACTCACCAGACGAAACGCGGAAGCAGAGCTTCCACTTCACGCCGGTATTCTGTGAGGTCGTGGTACCACCCCGGTTTGAGCCGGCCCATACGTGCAACAGCAAAGCTGCCGCATGGCTCTACCACTTCAAAAAGTACGTAAGGTACGTAAGGTAAGTACTACTTGACACTTCAGTTTTAAGTATAAAAAAAAAGATTTCGCAATCAAGATTTGCAGAGCAATACCCTTATTATAATATGAATCGTTACCGGTGGGAATCAAAACAAGTAAAAATAACAAGTAAATCTACAAATGAGTAGTTAGTAAAAGCAAACCAGGTATTTGGTTAAATTCCGACTTCTAACAAATGGACAAACTCCAATTTATAAACCGCAGTCCATTAATATCCTGCCGTATATATATAACCGCTGCGGTTTATAAATTGGATGTACCTAGAGAGCTATAATCAAGCTACAGAATATTGGGTGCTGCAGAAGGCGACTATAGTATATGTTAAAAAGATCTAATTGTTTTAGGTAGATGGTGGTATAACCATGCATTAGTGAGGAGTTAAATACTCAGACTGAAGACGGAAAGCAGCGTAAGAAGTGCAAAAATCTGGTACACAGTTACTGTAAATGTACTGCAATTCTCTACAACGCCCCCCCCCCCCCCCCCCGATTGCGGGCTGAACAAGAAGATGAAGCTCTATAAAAGTACACGTATTTCTTTAATATTTTCTTTATTATTTTCTAAAATTAATAAAAAAGTATTACTTACATTTTGGATTTTATTCGGATAGGATTTTTTATTTGATTTGATACAGATTGGATTTTATTACTTTTACATTTTATGTGAGCGATTGTTGCCGTGTAGCGATGGCGTAAGAAAACCGAATACGCCATATTATCCGCGGTGTGACTGCCTCGTTGGTTAAGTGGTTATAGTAGCGGGACTGCTGATCATGAGGTCCCGGGGTTCGAATCCCGGGTCTGGCCAAAAATATCAGTTATTGAGTTTTTTCATTAAGAAATTCTCAGTAGCTGCCCGGAATCAGGAAGTTGGCGGTGTCTCACCCCCGTGCCTCGGAAAGCACATAAAGCCGTTGGTCCTGCGCCTGATCTCACTCCGGTTGTGTCGGTTTACAGTCCCATAAGACTATGAGAGTAAGGAAATGGAAAGTACACTTGTGCCTGCGGATACAATAGGGCACTATAATCCTGTGATGCGCCGATGAGCTAAGTCTCAGTTGAAGCTGGCCGCCGTGACCGATAATAAGTCTGGAGGACATTATTATTATGGGGGGTATCTATAGAGTTTTCTCATCTGATACATACATAAATAACAATAAAATAAAACAAATACATAAAAAATACATAAATTAATAAAAGCCCAACCAGATGAAAGCCCTCGGCAAAGAAGACCAAACGGCCGAGGGTTAGGGGGAAAGGGAAAGAAACCGGCGGGCAATGCGGGCAGTATCGAGGAGCACCGCCTTCTGCATTTGAGCCCGGAGCAGTCCTTCACGGAGTCCCAGTCGCCTCAAATGACCCGAGAGGCTGACTGGGATTAGCCCGATCGCAAAAACGACTTCAGGTATACAGTATTCAGTTCAGGTATTTCGGTCGACAGCCCACCCCACATGTCGGTCACCCCGTGAACCAGGTCCAGATATTTTGTTCGCTTATCTGTTTCGGCTTTCACGAGGTTCCCGTCATACAGAATGGTAATGTCGACCAAAAATATCCTTTGACTGCGCCCGGTCCATCAACACAATATCAGGCTTATTCGCAAGAATAGTCCTGTCTGTGATGATGACCCGGTCCCAGTAGAGCCTGGCGCGGTCATTTTAGAGCACGGCTTCCGGCAAGTACTTGTAATACGGTAGTTTTCGGTCCACGAGACCGTATTTCAGAGCGAGCTCCTGGTGTAGAATTCTGGCTACTAGGTTGTGCTTGTGCAAGTACTCAGAGTTAGAAAGCGCCGAACAACCGGAGATGACATGCCTAAGTGACACAATTATTATTATTATTATTGTTATTATCCTGTGGGTTCCATAGCAGGCGGCAGAGGGAAATAAAACAGAAGATGGGCAGCAGCATCTTCCGGGTATCAACTCAAAATAATATTAAAACTGTGGTTTCCAACACGCCCGCCAATCATGGCTAAAATGGCAAATATCCCACCTATGTGGCAATTAATAGAGGAGGCCTATGTTCAGCAGTGGACTTTTGATAGGTTGTAAAGATTGAAACAATTTATGATTAATGCTATTTTTACTACATTTCACGTACAATACGCAATAATCAAAGAGTTTTATAAGCAATCAAGTATCCTTTTATTAGCAATGGAGCAACGGATACTAAAAGCTAAATGTGCGCTCTGACCTAACGATATCGTTTCGAATTCAGCAGCGCTCCCATACGAAGTTACGTTCTCTTTCTTTCACAAACGAGCTGTAGATTCGATTTGGCATTAGTCGGCAAGTTCTGTAGATAGGGAGCGAGAACGAGTGACGTGTGCTTCATGGCACGGACTGTAACCGCTGCCAAACTACCGGATCGATATAGCATTAGCAACGCGGCCAGCAAATCCGAGAGATATATAAAGAAAGAAGGTAGCGGAGCGATTTGTTCCTACTTTAATCCCATAAAAAGATTAGCGTACTTTGTAAGGGATGAACAATTTGCTATTTATAGTTAAAATATAACACCATTTTTATAACGAGGGTAGAGTAAAAGAAGCCTTACAGGTCTCCTTTGAAATCTGAGAGGGCTTTACGAATGCGGCGTCGACGGTAAAAGGAACTTCCTCTTTATAGAGGAACTTCCTCTTTATAGATCTTTTTATTAAATATTTTTGTTGACATAACATAAAACTGTAGTTTAATAAAAATAAAATTATATAAATAATAGACAATTACCTAATTAACAAACTAAACCGATAATATTTCTTCTTAAGATCGAAGAAGATGATGCACTGTGACACATGTATAAATAATTTTATGTAATTAAAGATCTTTATATTAAATATGTCCGTATTCAATATATTCGTTTATTATCGTTTCGGGATTCCGTTTCGGAATTCCGATTCGGGGTTCCGAACGCAGCAAGTGTAAAATGAATGACCCGTCACACATCTACGGCAGTTTTCTGTTCGAAATTTTGCCAGCAAAACGGGATTCCGTAAGTGTGTGGCCGACCCGTTCGTTTTTTTATCTATAGGATAGGGTGACAAACTAGTACACAGTCCACCTGATGGTAAGTGGTTGCTGCGGCCCATAGACATCTACATCTATCCTCGATTACAAATCAAAATGCAGATGCGTTGTCACCCGTTAGGACTAAGATGGAATGCCTCGTTTCCAGTAAAAAGGGTCTCGGGTTCTCTACACTCACCATTCGAAATACAGCAGAATTAAGCTACTATTTAACGCTGGTATTCTGTGAGAGCGTGGTCCTTCCCCGGTCGAGCCGACTCATTCGTGCTACAACTATACTACTAATATAACTGCAGCATGGCTCTACCACCTATAAAATAGTTCCGTTCCGTTTCGGAATCCGAAACGGAATTCCGTATGTAGTATGTGTCAGGCCCACGGGCCTTACGCAACCAATAATAGCATAATGCTGTTGTGTATTATATGATGAGAGACAAGGGATGATGATTTTCACTGGCAAAGAGGCATTTTAGTCCTCAGAGTTGTGATTCTTTATCAAAGAGTATGTATCCACGAGCCACAACATCATACACTTACAGGTGTACTTGCTGTGTGCTCCTTTATTACCCTTATATGTTTTTTTTTAAAACTTAAGTGAGAAACAAACTCACAGTCCGTTAGACAGTAAGTGCAGTCTTCTGCAGTCCATGAAAATCTTGAAACAAAGGTTAGTCTTTTTTTTATTTACCACTGGTTTGCAAAAAGAAAACCTGACCTGGGAAGAACCAGCGAGAAACTCAGCGGGACTATTTTTTTAAATAAGAGCTTACAATTCACCTGATAGTTAGGGGCTTCTGCAGTCTATGGACACCTGCAGCCATCTTGAAACAAAGAAAGCTACAGATGCGTGCGATGCGTGATGATGCGATGCGAGGAGACATCCTCTGATGACTAATATGGCCTCACAGTCAATACACTGGCTCTCTACACATTTTAAACCGGGACGCAGCAGTGCAAACACTGGCTATTTAGCGGCACAGATAGGCAAGAGGGTGATATCTAACCAGGCGGACTCCAGCAGACACGGAGGAACTAGATGGTTGGCCCAGCAATACCTGTATGCAAACATAACCTGCAAACATTACGACCGTAATGGAAGAATAACGTGCCAATTGCTTTCTTTATAAACCTACGAAATCCAAGTTACAGCCTTTATACGTCCCACTACTGGGCACAGGCCTCCCCACATTTCTGAGAGGGTTTTAGATCAAGGAAGTGTCCGCCGCGCTGCCCCAATGCGTGTTGGCGAACTTCACATGTCTTCGAAATATTTTTTTTCTCATTTATTATTCCTCAGACATGCAGGTTTCCTCATGATGTTTTCCTTCACCGCCGAGCACGTGGTGAATCAGCACTTAAAATTGCAAATAATAATTTCATTGGTGCCGGCGGGGATTGAACCCGGGTTACTCGCGTTCTGTTATATTTACAGCGAGCGTTAACCATCTGAGCTACCACGGATCCACGAAATTCGAAATATCTAAAAAAATCACTGAAACAAGTCAAACAATAAAACATTAATCATGTAAAGGCCAGATCAGATTTTATGAGAGTGACGTATCACTTAATATGTTTCTTGGCTCCACTACGAAAGCGTCAGCACGCAAAGCCCAAAGGGGCACGCCGTCGAAACTCTTTGCGAGGGTAGATTTATACGAATGGTTTTATTGCCTCGGACGCTATGACGGACCTCACCACTCCAACACACCGTTTTGCATTTATGTGTAAAACGTAATTTAGTTACGTGCCTGCTAGTCAACTTTATTGTCATTTTTTTAAAACATTAACAATAACCTGTATTGTGCAATCTAATGTTGTATTAAGGTCATTAGTGTGTAAGTATTTCTTCATTACGTTAATATGGATTCCGATTGTAATATCACCAAACGGTTCTAACGAAATATCAACATAGGTCTTTTAAAATCTGCACATTATGTTGATTTTTGATCGTTACGTAATGACATAATTTTGTAAAAAATTTTAAACATCACTGTACGTTTTAATTTATAATGGACGAGTAAACGAATTTTATACTTTTTCCACTGATGTCAATAAGAATCATTGGTGGTCTATTAACATAGAATACTATAATACATAAATAATAGAACTGGGGAGTGGGCGGAGCCGGTGTAGCCACTAAAATGCCACTAACACGTCAATTCACACGTATAAATGTCAAAACGAGATGTGTTTTGACGTTACAATCGTTTCCAAATTTCGCTTGCAAATTATTTAGAAAATGCCAAATTGCACGCTATTTACAAATAAATATGTATTAAAATCCGTCTGTCAACAGAGCGAATCGGGTTTGTAGTAGTGATTAACTGATAATACGACGTAATTGTTTGTATGAGTGCTCCCGGCGACGACTCTCCTCGAACAACATAAGGTTGACAACCATTCTATCGTGTATTATACTGATTTGCTCATACATAATATAGAGTACCTTTAGAAAAAAGTTTGATATTATAACGACCATCATTATCATATTTATAATCGTTATAACAACATAGAACAAAACGCTCACACAGCCGACAACTGAACTGAACTAACCGCGCGTACAATATAATATTTCGAACTGTTATAATATATTGTAACAATTTTAAACAACAGTTAGAAAAATATATAACAACATCTTAACGAATTAGGAAAATATAACATTTTCGCCCATCTTTATATTAGCTTACAAAAAAAAACAGATGTTTCATGTAATTATTGGTATATTTTTCAGGTATTATGTGGACTGTCGTTCCTTGCTAGTGGTAGTTACCAAAGAATATGCGGCAAATTATCAACACTTGTGTGTCGCAGGCTTCAATGTTCCGCTGTGTTCATGAGGTTGTGGAAGCCCATCCTTCCCCGGTCGAGTCGGCCCATTCGTGCAAATTTTTAAAGGTTCTGCTGAACATAGGTCCGCGACACATTCCCATGTTTAAAAAAATAGAAATGACAAAGATACTCCCTCTAAAATGGAAGAAGCTCTTAATGTGTTCCTTAATATTATAGTAACTTTAGTAGTTAATAAGAATTTTCAACGGGTTGGGAATTAGGACATTTCCCGTCCATTTCCAGCCAGTAAGATTGATCATTAGAAGTCCATCCGAGTGTTATCAAAAATATATTCGATTTCCGCAAAACTTTGAAGAAAGGCTCCAACTAAATGAAAAGTAGGTACCGTAAATAAAATAAATAAATAATTATAATTGCGTAAGTTGATAAAAATGTTACGCTATACTTTACCGCAAAAGAAATTTCGTACTTCAACTTTTCTCGACAGCAACACTTTAGAGGCATCGTGGTGTAAGTTAACCTATAAATCGATTATTTGAAGCGGGAAATTCCGTTAAATCACATTCATAATATGTTTGGTTTCGAGCACAAAAGCGTCTTTATGCCGATCGGAAATCACATTTAAAAGACCCACAATACGATTGATTACCCTTTAATTACATATCTATAATTAACAAAAGTGAAAGGGCGATATAACCTTTAAAGGGCTTCGTGAACTTCTCTTCGTTTTACCAATTAAAACGCGCGGAATCAAACTCAAGTTACATAATGGATTTTAAAGAATGGCAGACGGTCCCCCGTAATTAAAAGTAAGAAGTTTAAGAAGTAAGTGAGTTAAAAATGTCGTACAGCGTGAGGTACTTGAAATTAAAATGAAATACCCATCATGGGATATTGACAGTGAACGCAAATAAAAATGGACGCATTCTTAGCTCAAAAAAATGACCCAAAGCAAATTGAGCTGCGGTAAGCGTGACTTACCAATTGTGCCTGCGAACGGGTTTTCTTTGAATATCGTTACTATCATAATATCATTTAAATATAATTTGCAGTGTACCTTATTACGTAATACGTACATGATGTATCGCGGTTGAAATGAAAAACTATCGGGAAATAAGATTAAATTTTGACTGTACGTCACTAATCGTAATAAAATGCAGTAAAATAAGGCACAATGTGTAACTTTGTTGGTGACAAACGAACTCATAGTTCATCTGATGGTAAATGAATCCTGAGACCTATAGACATAAAATTCGCGTTTTGCACCTTGGAAATATTTATATATAGCGAGTTTGCTAATTGTAAATTGGCTACATAGTTGTAATTTTAAAGTTGATATGGTTAAGGTAGAATCTATAATGCAACAGATTATAATATACACATTATACTGAGGGTATATTTATAAATCAGATAAAGATACGATATATACCTTAGCGATATATTCTATAAGTTTATCGCATGAGATCTTACAGCAATCTGCCACATTCGAAATAAATGTAATATTTTATGATCCATAATATACGTCATAAAAAACTAAATCTATGGGATTTGAAGGCCCCAATATATCACCGGTAAGCAATTTAAGCGACCTCACCTGAACGCACTTTATGCTGAACGGAGCGATGTCTTTTACCGATTATGAAATTGAGATATTTACCTCTGATATTAAGTTTTCATTTGTTTTAAAACGAGGATAAAGCAAGTATAAGCATTTCTAAGAGTAAGAATTTATAGGATGGAAATAGATGTTACAAAATGATAATGATAATGAAACAGACTAGCTATCTCAGTACAAAAATTTTTGTAGGTATTAAAATGTATTAAGAGTGAGGGTAGATTTCTAATATGCGTACAAGCAGTATAAAGAACTGCGCAGACAACTACCTTGGGTCATTCAACGAGTGTCAATTGTTGTCGTTATGCTGTCCGTCGTGGTAATGCCTTTAGTACCAGCGAATGTCACCTACGTTGCAGTCAGGCGGGCCCGTGTCGCATCGTGATGGGCTAAGTTGCCGTTGGTTTGCATACACCGTTTATTTCAGTACATGTATTGTATTTACTTCTAATGCGTTCAAAGAAAATTTTGTAATGTAATGTAAAGTCTATTAAGTAGTGTTCATTTATTTTCTATATTAAATAGTTAACAAGTATTATCTAACAAATGACATTATCAGAATAGTAATGATGGAATTCATCAGGTCGATGCTTATAATTTTTCTTTGCCATAATTTTCTAAATATATGGGACCAGAGTGATAAGCTATTAAAATTACATTGCAGTTAAAAGTACTTCACGTTGTTTGTTTGTTTCAAACAGTCCGTTTAAGTTGCTTTTATGAAATTTGACATTGCTATAAATAAAGGAGCTTACAAATGCGTTCTCATCTCTGAGGACCGAGACGAAATGTCTCACAGGCTCGATCCTCGGTATAATTACAATTATACCTACACAGGAATTCAGGTGCTGCTATTTGACGGCAGAAAGAGGTTACAGAATGGTTGTTGCCCAGACGGCCCCCTGGACAGAAAAAAAGACCTAACATCTAGTTTTTTTTCAAATGAAAAAAAAGCTCATTTGAAAGTACCTACTTATAAAAGCGCTCGCGAAAATATTCACTGTACGCAAACAACGTAAATTTATTTTCAGACATCAGCAGCAATAAAAATTATACTGCTTTGAAACAGTTTTTGCATATCTGAATTACGAAACGGCGTAAGGATATCAATTACTCCATATTGTCCTGTGGGTCACAGGCGACAGAGGGAAACAAAACCAGGGAATGAGCAGCAGCCATTGATATATGTACTACGCACTAGATATGCCATTCCGAACACTCACTATGCTCAACTTAACTGTACTGCAATTCGTACACCTGTTATTGTGGCTTCGATATTCATGCAGTGCGGAGCGGCGCTAATAATAATTTTGTATTAAATTAGCACATGTGCAAAATAGACGAAAATTAAAAAAAAATTAAATCGATTAACAATACAATCTCAATAAACAATTATTTATTATGACAATTTTTGCGCGTTTATATCAACTGCGCATGTGCGACTCTACTGTTTCCCGCGCATGTGCGGATAGCGGCAGAGTAGTGAACATTTTTTGTTGGGAATAGCTTCTTTATACATACGTAGTGCATATAACTCAATGGCAGCAGCATAAGAAATATTAAATGCAAATTTGCGGTTGTCAACGCACCTGCAACAATGACAAATGTTCCCCATATTAAGCAATGTATGGGCAGGCATTTGTCCAGCAGTGGACTACGATAGACTGTAGTAACTGAATGAATAGCGGGAATTGATTACATATTTAGCTGGGACAAGCTTATGTACTTTAGCCATTAAAAACTCTCTATCACTTTATATTGGGACATTGCACGACTTGTGCGAATTTGATTTTTAAATGGATTATATATAATATTCAATTTAACTTACTGTATTTAAAAATTATTGTAGGTGGAGTGACGATCTGATAAGAGATGCAGAAAATAGCTGGCTTCAAGTAAGTAGTTAAGGACCTTGCTTTGTGCCATTCCCTGGGGAAAACTTATGTTCAGAAGTGGAATTGAGATGGGCGATGATGGTGACGATAAATCGTTTTGGTTTATCTTCGATTTCATTTACTTTTATAGATTTCTAATAGCGTTAAGTATAGTAGAAAGTCAACGTAGCTAACGTCGCCGATGCCTACGCTTGATGATAATATATCTGACACACAATCCCCGCTAACTAGGGTAGCGATAATTTAAAAATAACAATTTAAATATACATAGATTCAAGATGTATAATACCGTCGTACGTTTTCGCTTCATTTACGTTAGGTCATAAAAAAATCTCATTTCGAGAACACATAGCGATAGAAGTAGAGGCAGCCGTATTTTATGTTTTACTCCATTCCCTATATTACGGTTCCTTATAAGCTCAACAAAATAAGGGTTACATCTAGTATGTCGTAAACATAAAGTAGTAACATAAAAGGTTGAATTACAGCTGAAGACCTGATTTTAAAATAATTAAGGTAACGTTGTAGCAATTTTTAATTTTTTTAACACCTCAGTATAACTACTTCAAGCCTATTTAGTGGTGGTGTAATAATATCCGCTACAACATATCGCCACGCGGGTGTAAGAAAAGAAAGAAGTAAACAAATCAGGAGGCGCGCAGTGGTGTCTTCCCAATGCCAAATAAAAATAAAAATCGCAGTTGCTAGCCCAACGATGAGGCAATTAATGCGAAGGCGAATTTATACGATGGCCTTCGCTAGGCTTAGGAGTGTAAGGAGTATAGACTGTGTATTAAAAAGTGTCAATAGAAAACCGTTAAATAAGGGTGGCGCCACTATAGCTACGGGGTAAATTTTAAAGAACGCACCGAAAAATATTAGTGGGATAGACGGCTTTTTCGAGGTTACTACTAACTACTAAATAAAATTATTTTAGAGCTACTGAACCGTTTAGCTACAATCTTAAACCGGCGACAAGTGCTAAGTTCATTTCATCCCAGTAGCTACTCCAGCGCTGTTGTGAAGAGTTTTCGAACTGTTATTTACTGCTTACAGATGACCACTTTTTTAACTATTCTACTATGGGAGTTGGTACTCCTTATTTTTACACTCCATAGCTAGGCAGTAACGGCAAATGATACAATTACAACCGAAGACAATGGCTTTAAAATGTTAAGGTGACAATATATTAACTTTTCCGAAACTCTGTTAATATAATTATTGTAATTATTACGCAATAACAATATAATTTCGTAAAAGTTGAACATATGGACAAGGGTAGTGTGGAGACATAAACTCGAATCATATTAAAAGTATTGATTAAAAATCTAAATAGGGCACTAAATTGCCATTAAACCATTTGAGAACACATATTTAAATGTTTCAAAAAATATGTATTTAAACTTTGCTAACGTGTCTGGCGAGGCCTAACACAAATCTCACATACTGGTGATGATACATAACATTGTCAGTGCGAAGGTACTTACTTGTTCAATCCATTGAACACATAAATATTGAAGTAAATATATATAATAGAATTATATAAATTAATTATTAGTACGTGGTAGAGCCACTCGACCGGGGTAGGACTACGCTCTCACAGAATAACGGCGTAATATATCAGCTTAATGCTGTTGTTTTGCATAGTGAGTGTAGAGGACCAGAGACCCTTTTACTAAAAAATGGCATTTCTTCTTAGTCCTCAGTGGTGGCAATGCATCGGCATTTTGATTGTATTTAATGTGATTAGCATTGTGATTAAATGTAGATGTCTACGGGCCACAGCTTCCACTTGGACATCACATCAAGTGGACTATGTGCTCGTTTGTCACCCTTATTCTATAAAAAAAGATACATGTATAACTTGTCATATCTACTTAAACATATATAAAGGAAATTGTTTTATTTATAGTAATAAAGCATCATTAAATTTCAGGGGAAGCACTGAATTTCGTGTTCTACTCCATTTTCAACTTGGCTATAGCAAGTACGGGGTTAACGTGCACTGAATGAATAAATACCTAAAGTTTTATAGATATAAATATTCTTAGAGTGTTTTATTTAACAGTAGTAACGTCGTAAATGCGGAAAATAGAGTCAATGGGGCCTTGCACTCTATTGTGAAGAATCAAAATGTGTCGAAAAAGGCACGTATGGCAATTCACAATGCTGTGTTGGTCCCTACTTTAACGTATGGTAGTGAAAGTTGGGTGTGGCAGAAGAAGCACGAGAGTAGAATAAACGCAGTAGAAATGCGGTCGTTAAGGAGTATGTTAGGGCTGAATCTGAATGACAGGATAAGGAATTGTGTAATAAGAGAAGAGTGTGGTTTGCAAGATGATGTGGTGACCAGGATTAAGAAAGGAATGGTTCGGTCATGTGGAAAGAATGAATGAGGAAAGAGTTACAAAGAAAATTTATCGACCAAATTGGCGATTTATTAAAAACGGGCCAAATTAGGAGTACCCTTAACCGACGAGCATGTATGCGTAGGTGTATGGATGTGAAGGAGGCAAGAGAGGTGTGTCAGGATCGTGCCAAATGGAAGTCTGTAGTCTCTGCCTAACCCTCTGGGTGACAGGCGTGAGTGTTTACATACAGTATGTAGTAACGTCACTAGCAGCACCTGTTTTCAGTACTGGATACAATTTTTTTTATAGGAGAGGGGGCAAATGAGCATACGGCTCACCTGATGGTAAGTGATTACAGCCCCTCATCAACAACTGCAACACCGAGAGAATCGCAGGTGCGTTGCCGGCCTTTTAAAAAGTAGTAGGCTCTTTTCTTCAAGGTCAATAAGTCGTATCGGTATAAGGTCCCTACATCGTATCTGGTGGTAGTCGATTCCACGAGGAAGTTGTGCGAGGAAGAAAACTTCTTTTAAATCGCACAGTAGTGGACCGCCCGATCAGATGGTATGGATGGTATCGCGAGTTTTGTCGCCATATTTGATGGTGAAATTGTGCGGCTGGAATCAGTCCGAAAAATTTGGCGGAGCACTCCCCGTGGTAAATACGACGAAATACGCAAAGAGACGCAACATCTCTTCACAGCGCCAGTGAATCAAGTCTATCGGAAAGAGCTCGGTCGCTGACGATTCGAACAGCACTGCGCTGTATGCGATCAAATGGGGGGAGCTATCAGTGGGGAACCGCAGCCCAGAGGTGGGAACAGTATTCCATGTGCGGCGGAACCTGAGCCTTATAAAGTTACAAACGGTGTGCCGGCATGAAATACCACCCCGCTCTGCTGAGCACGCCAAGCTTTTTAGAAGCTAATTTGGCCTTCTCTTCCAAGTAACCACGAAACTGCACGTCACTCGTTTTGTCGACGCCGAGGATTCCGATATTGGCTGAGGCAACAAGGGGAGTGCCTTGAAATTGCAGTGCCATTGACTTGGGATTCCTTTTAGCGGTAAACGCGCAAACTTCTAGGGATTGAACTGGACTAGATTTAGTCGCCCCTAGTTCGAGACTTTATTCAACAAAATCTCGACTTCAGACACAAGTTTGTCCCGGTACCCAACGACGTTTTCCCGGGAAATATATGGATGATTTATAAAGCATCACCAGTGCTGTTGTCCGCATAGCAATGAATGTTAGCGGTTTGCAACATGTCATTGATATGCAGAAGAAAGTCGGTGATAGCACCAGCGTTAATGGGCTTGTAATCAGAGCATGCACTGTCTACTACGACCTTGATGCTCCGATCTGCAAGAAAATTGGTTATCCAATAGCATAATTTCTCGGGAAGCCCCCATAGGAAGGAAGCTTCAGGGATGCAAAAGGTTAAACGTGTACCTTGCAGAGATTTCATGATGAAATCTTTTAAAACTTATATGAATTTTATGGAATGTTAGGAAAACATTCCATACAATTCATATAAGTTAATTATTAAGTACGTTATTTTTAGGGAACGTAAGGAAAACACGTATTATTAACAATTTTTTATTTTTTTCATAAGAAAATAATAACAAAATCATATAGCTAAAGTACATACGGCCAATTCCCGCCGAGATATCTTTGAAGTCAAGGATATTAAAAATTATTAGTTAATGTCCGCGTAAAAGTAAACGACTTTACATATTAAAATTGACGTCTATGTATATCTATGTACGAAATGCTTAATGTTGCTAGAAATATTAAGAAGTTGGGGGGGGGGGGGGTGGCGATTACAATACAGACGAGGTTAGGCAATTGACTTTCTACAATCGTAATTGTTTTGACTTACCAGGTCGTCACTCCGTCTACTGGGGGGCCGCAACAATTTGTTTAGCGGTACGTGATTGCCACTCGAGAACCTTTCTTAACCATCGGCGGCTAAGGACGGAGCTTTGTGGCATTCCTTGGAAAAGCTTTATGTTCAGCAGTGGTCTTGTCAATGTGTTAATTTCGATAACTTTTACACAAGTGTCGTTGTATAGATTTCTATTAATGTTAACGATTGTAGAACTTGGCTAAAGGTTGCAGAACTTGGCTAACGATTGTAGAACTTGGCTAACGATTGTAGAACTTGGCTAACGATTGTAGAACTTGGCTAACGATTGTAGAACTTGGCTAACGATTGTTTCTAAAATCAAGGAACTTGGCAAACGATTATAGAACTTGGCTATCGATTGTAGAACTTGGCTAACAATTTTAGAACTTGGCTAACGATTGTAGAACTTGGCTAACGATTGTAGAACTTGACTAACGATTGTAGAACTTGGCTATCGATTGTATAACTTGGCTAACGCAGCCGGTGTCTCCTCTCGATATTAAATATATCTGGTGTCGGCATACATATGATAGTTTACCGTTATCGACGACGCATGTCGAGACACCGTACCGTTAAATTACTATTACTATTATTTGGACGTAGCATAAATAAAAATTGGGATAGTATTTCTCAAATTTACCCATGCAAATGTGCGCACGAGAAGGCTTGGGTTAGAACCGACCAAATTCAAAAGAGTCGTGGCCGCTGTGAAACGTCGTATCAATACAATGGAAAGGTCTTAAACATAATCTACTGCCGTGATATACATACTCGTATAAGGGTCTTTGAGGCCTTTAAATGGCAAAGTAAATGGAGCGAGACTATACCGTCTAGGGATAGCAAAACATAAAGCGAGGTTATGTAAAAAAATTCAACAGTTTCCCAGATTTTAGATCTTTCATAAAACAGTTCCTTCCCCCGAGCTTTATTCAAAGTCGTTCCCAACTTATACCATTACCAAAGATATTAAAGCCCTCAATATTTATATTTCTTAGTGATCTATATGTTATCCATTTAGAAAGAGTTTTTGAGTTTTGGTGTACATTTCATAGGAAATAAAAGCATGACTACATAAGTCTGCATATTGAGTCGAATGCTCCGTTCGGTTTTATGACATATTGTCTCAAATCCATGATTTTCAGAAAAGATAAAAGTTCCCTTTTGTTGGGTTCATTTACTTAAAGTATGTTAATATTAAAATCAGCTGATTTTCCAATATGATCAAAGGAATACAATGAATTACAAAATTTATTCAGTCAAAGCGTCAATAAATGTATCAAATTCTGCCAAAGCGGGTAACACTCCGAAACATTAGCTCAGTCTTTGGTGAAAAGGAAGGGTGAAACTTTCATGTGTATAAATCGAGATTAATAGCTATCTGTAGTCCTTTCATACACGTACTATTTTCCGACGGATTTTTTTTTATTTTAGTTTTCGACTGAAAATTTAAAAACTTGATTGTTCGCCGGAGAATTATACTAATAATCAAATTCAAAATAAATTCGAACAGCTTAGTTTTTTGCAAATAGTTAATCACATACGGCCTTACTTATAATCGTTGACTATGGTTTGCTTTACTTATGTATTAATTAACTTTAAACCTGTCTTTTTCTATTACCATTTAGTTAGGAGAGAGGGAGCAACTTTAAGCATTACTTAAATTGACGTCTTTTTATGAGTAAAGCCTCTGTACATATCTACTTATTTTAAAATATATAAAAATATTATTCTTTTGTTACTTTAATAAATATAAAAAGTAACACACGAATTCTGTATAAAGCTTAACTGACATTATTTCTACAATAAGAAGTATTGAGTCAAAGTGAATGATGTTGTCGCCCGGATATTAAAACACTCTTCCTTTGTCTGTCGATATTAAACTGTAAAATTGGCGACGTCCGAACGATGGAGACACCACCTACTTTCCTAGTTATTATCTAACAGTTTATACAAGATTTGTGACAAACAATGCAAAGTCACCCTGATTATAAACAGATTATGTGTCCAATAGACATCTACATATATCCTCCATTAAGAATCGAAATGCGGATGCGCTGTCACCCCGGAAGTCTAAATGGAATGCCTCGTTTCTAGTAAAAAGGGTCTCCTATTGTACATTTTATTATACAAATAATGAGTTATGAATTTTACAACGGTTTTTATAACAAACAACTAATTTAAAAATTTGTATTTCAAATAATTCTGAACGTTAAATTCATTAAATTTTGAACACTTACAAGGGCGCAAAGTAATAATTTATTCAACTCAAATAATATGAGAATGCGGGAGTAAGCTAAGGGTAGAGTCGAACGTGATCGCATATAATGGGAAACAAATTTATTTGTCCCTTGTCTCTCGTTACTTGTGTAAAGTTAGCACAATCATCCGTAAAGGATTATTTTGAGAACAAAATAAAATATTCTCGCGGCTTGTCTGGGTGCGCATGATATAAAAAATATACATAGTATGCAAAACCTGTGTGAATAGAAGTGAATAAGTAAAGTAAAGTAAAGTTACAGCCTATATACGTCCCACTGCTAGGCACAGGCCTCCCTTCTTTTCTGAGAGGGTTTTAGGGCAAGGAAGTGTCCGCCGCGCTGTCCCAATGCGTGTTGGCGAACTTCACGTGTCTTCGAACAATTTTTTTTCTTGTGAATAAGCTTCTGAGTTATCTCTTAGATAAGTATATCTATGAGATAACTCACAAGCTTACCCACTCCCACATACAACAATCAACTTTCAAAACATATGAAAGAAACGACTTTGATCAATATTGACGATCGACCTTACCCGCACGCACTAGAATTATAATTATAAATATAGATTATTATTATTATATAGATAATTATTTATTATTATTGACTACCTCGTTGATCCGCCATACAATTAAAATGGAAAATATACTAAGTTTTGAGACATTTCCAAACGAAACAAATTTAATACGTGGTAGAGCCCTGCTGCAGTTATATTAGTAGTATAGTTGTAACAAGAATGGATCGGCTTGACCGGGGAATGACCACGATCTCACAGAATACCACCGCAAAATAGTAGCTTAATGCTGCTGTGTTTCGCATGGTGAGTGTCGAGAACCGGAGACCCTTTTTACTGGAAACGAGGCATTCCATCTTAGTCCTCACGAGTGACAACGCATCTGCATTTTGATTCGTAATTGAGGATAGATTTAGATGTATATGGGCCACAGTAACCACTTACCATCAGGTGGACTGGGTGCTCGTTTGTCACCATATCCTATAAATAAAAAATTCAAATTATATGATGTAGTAATTTATTACTACATCATATAATTTGAATGTATGTATGAATTTGAACGAATGTGTTTAGTAATTATATACAGAAGGACTGTCAAAACTACCGTGGTATCAGCTTGTTTAGTATTGTGGGTAAACTGTATGCCAAGTTGCCAAGGTGTTAATTGAAAGAGTTATGAAAGAAACTGATGCAAACATTTGGGATGTGCAAGAGGGATTTAGAAAGGGAATGGGGTATACAGATCAAATCTTTTCCATACGCATGATTGCGGATAAGTTTTTGGCCAAAAATTTAAAGTTTTTTGAGCGTTCATGGACTTGAAAAAGGCTTATGACAGAGTGAACAGGACAGTGTTATGGCAAACACTAAGCTCATTTGGGTTGAGCGCTGGTTTGATATAGGCCTTAAGGTCTCTTTACAGAGACTCTAGTGCTTGTGTCAGGATCAACGAGGTCTACTAAGACTGGTTTGGTATCCAAAAAGGTGTCAGACAGGGCTGTGTAGCTTCCCCGTGGCTGTTCAACCTATTTATAGACAGTTTTTTGAAAACTTTGAAAGGTGAAGAATGTGGGTTTAGAATGGACGAGCTAACCGTCAAATGCATTTTGTACGCCGACGATTAAGTCATATTTGCATCGTCAGCGGCCGAGTTGCAAATGATGGTTACATTAATGAACTGGTCATTAAAAGAAAGGGGAATGAAAGTGAAAAGAATTTAGACGGAAGTGATAGTTTTCAAAAGAGAAAAAAGTAAAACGTTATGTGAAATTAGAATAGAAGGGGAGTTGATTTAACAAGTGGATGAGTTCGTGTTTTTGGGATGTGTGTTTAGCAAGGACGGTAGATATGATAAGGATATAGAACGACGAGTGAATGCAGGATATATAGTGAATGGGGCTCTACACTCTATTATGAAGAATCAGAATGTGTCAAAAGAGGCACGTACGGTAATTTATAACGCTGTGTTAATCCCTACTTTAATGTATGGTAGTGAAAGTTGGGTGTGGCAGAAGAAGCACGAAAGTAGATTAAATGCTGTGGAAATGCAGTCTTCAAGGAGTATGCTAGGGCTGAATCTGATAGACAGGGTGAGAAATTGGGTGATAAGAGAAAAATGTGGTGTCCAAGATGATGTTGTGACAAGGATTAAGAAAAGAGTACTTCGGTAGTTTGGTCATGTAGAAAGAATGAACGAGAGAAGAGTGACAAAGCAAATTTGTATTTAAGATGTAAACGGCAGAGTCGGGAAGGGACGCCCTAGAAGAAGGTTCATTGACCAAATTGGCGATATTTTGAAAATGGGCTTCATTAGGGGTACCCTAAACCGATAAGCGTGTATGTGTAGATATATGGATGTAAAGGAGGCGAGAGAGGTATGTCAGGATCGTGCCAAATGGAAGTCCGTAGTCTCTGTCCATCCCTCTGGGTGACAGGCGTGAGTGCTTATACACAGATATAGATAAACAGTAATTTATTAATAGAGTTGTCAATTAAATACACAATTGTTAATGAACTTTATTATATCTAAATATCAGTCGCTCCAAGCTGCTCGAAAACTTACACGCACACACACAAGGATCAAGATAAATTTTCAATGCTTCAGCAAATATAAGTCCAACGCGTCACTTTCGATAGCTATCCACTTTAGAGGACGCAGTTCTTTTAAGTATTCGCGGAGGAAATTGTAGCACATACGAAACTTCAAGGGAATTGTTTGCGGCAAATAGTGCGAATAGAAACGCGAACTTTTCTTTAAAATAATGGGATCTTCGCATTAGGTAAGCGCTAACGCATGTGTGTATGTATGAATTTGAATGAGACTCTCTTTGTTGTGTATTTGTGGTGTTTACGTTACCGTTATAGCCTATCAAAGTCTACTGCTGAACATAGACCTCCCCCATAGTTTGCGCTATAGGGGGGATATCTGCCATAGTGGCCACGGTTAGCAAGCGGATTGGCAACCGCTGTTCTATAGTTCTATTTTTAGTCGTTATTAGGAGGACTCTGATACGGGTTAGTGGATATTCTTACACCGCCACTACACGATATTTGTGGAGTTTAAAGTTAAAAAGTTAAAGTTACAGCCTATATACGTCCCACGGCTGGGCACAGACCTCCGCTCATTTCTGAGAGGACTTTATGGCAAGCAATTGTCCGCCGCGCTGCCCCAATGCGTATTAACTACACATGTCTTCGAAATTTTTTTTCTTATTTATCAGACATGCAGGTTTCCTCACGATGTTTTCCTTCACCGCCGAGCACGTGGTAAATAAGCACTTAAAGTTGCAATTAACAATTTTATTGGTGTCGGCGGGGATCAAAGCCGGGTTGCTCACGTACTGTATTCTTATTCTTACGGTATACTTATTCTCAGAGATGACAATGCATCTGGTTGGTTGCACGTGTCCATGGGCTCCAGTAGCCGCTTACTATTTGGTGGAATGTCAGCTCGTTGTTAAAAAATACAGAATGAACACTATTAACAACAAATTCAGATACAAACAACTTAAATATTGGACTCAAACGAACTATTAAACACAATACTAACCTTTTTTCAGCATTGTTTCTCCTCTAGACCTGAAACAAAAAATGTAGATTTTACGTATTTCTATTAATTGGAAACAAAAAGGTAAAATTGTAATAAAATAGCTTATAGCAGCTGAACTAAGTAAGTGGCACCAATAAGAGTCTCTGAGTGATGATTAAATATATGTGCCATTTGCTGTAGAGATTATCGGTCCGTGGGGTCCACGTGGAGTGAATTTCCTAAAGGAACTGTATCTGCGAATGGTCATCACTGCTGGTGACAAGAGGCTGGTTCTTTTCTCACTCAAAAGCTAGGTATAGCCATACAGCGAGAAAACACAGCCAGCGTTCTTGGCACGATATCACGAGGAGAAAGACTGTATAATAATATAGTTTCAGTTTTTTTTATTATGGTTTTTTAATATTATATATTTTCATTTTAATGTAATTAAAATTAAGTCTTCGAATAGCTTACACATTTGAACAGAAGTCTAGAACAAATGACGTCTTTAAAAACAGACCCAAAAACTTCAGAAGGAAATAACATAAGGCATTTACGTCGCCTTGCCCCAATTTTGAATGCAAGACGGCGCTTTAAATTTAGATGCAAATTCACCAAGACGGGTTCTGTGCGAGTTGAAACTTTGAATAAGCCGCATAATAGGTAGGTAGTAAAAAAGAGAATGCAGCGCTTTGTGCTTCAAGATACCGTGACAAGAGCCCGAGTGCGACACTTTTCGCGTGGAAATTCACTTTTCGTAGCAAACTCTCGAAGAGTCTTCAAAAAGGAAACACTTAGCATACGGAGCACGTGTCAAAGGCGGTGCTTTTTATGAATAATATACAAAGTTACTTGATAGTGTTGATGTGAAGGAATACTTTTTTATTCTCTTTAGCAATTTCGACCCTAGGGATCATTCAATCGCTCTTTCAAATAAACACTGTGATATTTATTGAAATCGGGGTCAATGGAAAAGGGACGTACAGTTGACGCGGCGAGTCGTGAGCACAGATGAACTATGGTGGGGGTAGAGCCAGCGGAGCCAGCAGAGTGTACCTACACTGTCGGCCAAAATTATTTGGTACCTTTGATATTTCAATTCGTAATTGAATATTTTCGCTGACTTTTTTTCGAAATTCTGAGTCGTTAACTCCTTTAACTATACGCCGTAGAGTAGCTACGTAGACATTAGTCGCCTCAGCAGTCTTTTCCTAACAGTCTATCATGTTTTTCGCAATAGGTACCTAATTTTTTCATGTAACAAAACACTGAATAGACCATTTGTCGGGATTGTCTATTTCACGCCGAATTCTTTCTTCTCTGCATATTTAGACTAAAATCTGAATGCTCAAATTATGACAAAAAATAATTAACAACAAAAAATATCAAAAACAGTTGAAAACAACAACAATTAACAACGAGGTAACACTATAATTAACAAAAATAAATTAAATAAAAATTTTTCACTAAAATTGCTCTCAAGTATACTGTAGTCGAATGATACCTAGGAACCCAATAGAAGACGAGAATCAGCTGCCGAACCAAGCACGTTGAACGTCAGCGTTGTCAACGTCATATCGACTAATAAAAGGTGTGATCACGACTCGTGCCGGCAATTAGACAGTGACAGTGATCATAGGGAAGTCTGCAGTTTGTGATCATATCCTAGACGGCCCCAACCATTACATCAGATTTGATAGACCACAAATCCTCGCGAAAGAACACCGATTCCTACCAAGGATGATACGTGAGGCTATTGAAATTAAAAAACATCCTAATTTCAATAGAGAAGGAGGCTGGGTACTACCACCTGCTTGGGATCCTATAATCAATAAAATTAAAACTAAACCCAAGCATACCACTGCAAGACCTCAAGACAGAGTTAATTCATTTTGCATAGATCGGACCATAAACAATAATTAAAAAAGCTGAAGGTACTCCGGGTTTAACAATGACATCGGGACGTCAGTCATCTCAGTCCCCCGTGACCATGGGTGCTGGAAAGCGCCCGAAACGTCGGGAATTAAAAATAAAAAGTAAAAATAAACGCGATAAAACCCGTAAAAGTAGTTTTAATCATGATGTGTCTTACCTATTTGAAGAACACCTCCCGCCCTCCCTCAATTGCGAGTACTACTTCAATTTAGGCTCGCCGCATCACCTGAATATATCTCGAGTAGATTCGAAACACATGTCGTATTATCGCCGATGGTGTGTCTATCTTAGTGTAGTTGTGTTGGGAGTATTAGTGCCCGGGATTAGTGGTTACGGGATTAGTACACGCAATTGAGGGACGGCGGAAGTAGCTTTTCATTTAATTAATTCTTGCCAACTTTAATATAATGGACTTCCGCAAAGTAACGCCTGATTCCATTAATAACCTGATGGTACTTAAGTGGCTACTGGGTGAAGGTATGCGTTAACTTTAAAGGCTAAGGCGGAATATCTCACAGCCAGTAATTATACTGGCTTTCTTTATATTCAGACCTTAACACTGCAGTGCAGGTGCTGATATCTGGCGGCGGAAATATGAGGATGGTACCTACCCAGATGGACGCCTAGACCGATTCTTTAAATAAAAATCAGATTGGTTTAACAGTAACCTGTATTTTGTTGTCAACATCAACAAAATTCTATGGCAATGGCCCCACTAATTTGAAGAACTGACAAATTATGTCAAAGAAATGTCATGAATGATCATGCAGTTTGTGATCATATCCTAGACGGCCCCTAAAATTACATCAGATTTGTAAGACCACAAGTCCTCGCGAAAGGACATAGATTTCTACCAAGGACTACTTGAGGCTATTGAAATAAAAAAAACATACTGTTACGCGCCTTAGTCGACGGCACTAGCGCCATCTAGTCTCGAACCGAAGAACTAAACTTCTAGAAGTTGAAACTCGAACTCTCGGTACCTTGCGCGTGTTTACTTGAATATTCTGGATATTTCGGAGCTAATTTATATTTATAGGCGCTGCAAGATACGATCGGGGAAGTATTGAATTCGGCGAGACAAGCGAAGCTTCGGAGCGAAATAAAGTGAATTAGTGTGATTAATTATTAGTGTTTTAAGTTTTAATTTGTGTAAAAGAATTAAAGTGTTAATTTAGGTAATTTTATCGGCAATTTTTACTGTCACGAACCTCAAGCTCGTAACAATACTAATTTCAACTGCGAAGGAGGCTGGGGTACTACCACTTGCTTGGGACCCTGTAATTAATAAAATTAAAACTAAAACTAAGCAAACCACTGCAAGACTTCAAGACACAGTAAGTTCAATCTGCGTAGATCGGACCATAAATAATAATTAAAAAAGCTGAAGGTACTCCGGATTAACACTGACATCGGGACATCAGTCACCTCAGTCTCACGTGACCGTGGATGCTGGAAAGCACTCGAAATGTCGGGAATTAAAAATCAAATAAATTAAACGCGATAAAATCCGTAAAAAAGTTTAATTGAACGAAAGAAAGGTTTCCAAGTGGCAGCTTCGTACCGGTTAGTACACACCATAGGGCGGCCGTCAAGACATGCAGGTGGTAATTGATTGAGGCCAATGGCTTAGAACTGCGTTTCGCGGTTTCATTGGAGGATGGTTCTTCCAGGATAAGAAATCGTAATAACAACGACTTAATAAACAGGATTTAACTGTACGAAATGTAATAAAATCAAGACAATAATAGCAAATGGGGTTTTTATTTTTTATTGAATTTTAAAAAACATAAGTTACACAATATACACAGTGTTTTGGGGCTACAATACACAAGAGATAGGAATTTCAATGAAATATCTGGACTGCAACATACAAGAGAAAAGAAGGCTTTTTGAAATATGAAGCTATTTGTCAACTCCGTAGTTCTTTTTTATACAAGTAAAGTTGACGTAATGAAATAAAGTGTGACGTTGCAACCAACAAGATAAATCAATCGTCATCATTATCTGCATCATCATCAACCCGTAGAAGTCCCGTATAGCTAGACATGGGCCTCCCACGGTATGTATTGACTAACGATCGCATTACTGGACGTTATCGGTATGAATAAACGCCATCTTTTTTTTATATAGAATAGGGTGACAAACGAGCACACAGTCCACCTGATGGTAAGTGGTTGCTGCGGCCCATAGACATCTGCATCTATCTTCCATTACAAATCAAAATGCAGATGCGTTGTCACCCGTGAGGACTGAGATGGAATGCCTCATTTCCAGTAAAAAAGGTCTCCGGTTCTCTACACTCACCATACGAAATACAGCAGCATTAAGCTACTATTTCACGCTGGTATTCTGTGAGAGCGTGGTCCTTCCCCGGTCGAGCCGACCCATTCGTGCTACAACTATACTACTAATATAATTGCAGCATGGCTCTACCACGTATAAAAACTCGCGGCGGGAACGCCCGTGAAAGCCGTGAAACGAGAACGCGAGTGTAGATGGTTTTGCGGTTTCGCGCCGTTCCCCGATCGGTGTTGATTTTTTGTCCCGTGAGCCCGCGACAAAAGGTTCGCATATGGTTCACAGCGCGCGAACGCGAATGCATCGATTTCACAATCTTTGTTATATTTACGAAAATTATTCTTCGCAATAATTTTCGTTATCCACCATATTTTTCTCCATGTCTTTTTTATTTCTCTGTTATTTTTATTACATAGATAATTGTAGTACACTAAAGCACATAGCGTCACAGCAGGAGCAACAGCTACATCGTCGTCCATTGTCTTTGAGACCACGAACAGTACTTCCCATATATACACTCTTATCACAAATTCACGTCAGGCCTGTTTACGGAGCTTCACGGCAAAAATGTGGAGCCGCCAAAGTAAATTGGCACGGCGGCGCCGTTAATGTGGATGTGTGTGTACGCGTGAACGCCGCGCGAAGGGGGCGCCAACCCTTTGTCGCGAGACAAACTACCGACTCTGGTCGGGGAACAGGCGTGAACGCGCGTAAACCCCGCGAAAACCCACCACATTCACGTTCACGCCTGTTTACGGCGCTTCACGCCACTAATGTAGAGCCTCCATAATGACGGCTCCACATTATCGCCGTGAATTCACGCGCGATTTCACGTCATGAATTCACGCACGATTCCACGTCATGAATTCATGCGCGATTTCACGTCATGAATTCACGGCACAAGTCGTGCCCTCCACATTTACGGAATGCTCACAATCGTTCGTGAAACCCGCCGCGAAATGGACGTAGAAGCTGCTGCAATAACTTCATTTGCTGTGGCAACATATCACTATTTAGACATCCAAAACAAGAAAGGCATTAGAAAGCGTTGGAAGAAAAGAAGATGGTGTATGACTAAAATATATCGTCCGTACTCCTTTGTAGTCCAAAATAACTGGCACGGGGCCGTGGCCGTGAATGTGAATGTGTACGTGTGAACGCCGCGCGAAGGGTGCGTAAACCCTTTGTCGCGAGACAAAATACCGACTCTGATCGGGGAACAGGCGTGAACGCGCGTGAACCGCGCAAAAACCGTCCACATTCACGGCGATAATGTGGAGCCGGGGTAAAAATTTTCTCGAATTTCCCCAGTCGCCTTTTACGACACACCTAGGAGTACCATCGTCATCATTTTTTGTAAGTCTACTCCTAAATTAATTCTTATATTTCGGCGAATACTACACATTAAATGAAACTAATTTTACGGATTTCATCACATTTCATTTTAACTTTTAACTTAACGTTTGCGGTGCTTTACAGCAAGCACCCATGATCATGTGGGTATTGAGGTGCTTAGTCTTGACCTCATAGTCTTCAGCTTTTGAATGTTAACTTTTGGTCCGATCTACGTAGGAGCTTGCAGTATCTCGAATTCTTGCAGTGGTATGCTTGTGTTTGGATTTAGTTTTATTAATTATAGGATCCCAAGAAGATGGTAGCATCCATCCATCTTCTTTATTGATATTAGGATATTTTTTAAATGTCAATAAACTCACGAATAGATTGTAAATTCCTGCACCTATAAACTTGATTGTGGATATGGCCTCTGTTACATTGGACAAACAAAATCATACTATCTATAAAACAAATGGGAGTGTTTTTCTGCACTGCGCTTGCCGGTACGAAGCTGACAATAAAGAAAATTCTTTCTTATTCTTTGTCAGCTCAGTAAGTACGGCCCACTTCCATTTAACTTACCGTTCGGCTAAATCCGTTATGATTCTTGCGGATTATATTCTATCAGCAGAACCACTGCGCATATTTTTAAAGATTTTACCAAAGATAATTAAATGCAAGACGCTTTCACCGCTTAGTTACACCACAAAGAAATGGCCTAATTTTCTGCATGTTGGCGTACGTACTTAGCTTGCTGGTCAAACATCGCTTTATTACGTAGTCGGAGGGAATATTTTAATATTTGCCGCTATTCCTGGGATAAGCCCGGATTATTACCTTGTTTACCTTGCCAGTAGAGCCCTCAACTATGCCGAGACAAATTTCATATTAAGGCTTAGTCACTAATTAAAATTTAATAGACCTTGCTGTGCTTTGTATAGCTGTTGATAGCATAATAACGAGTAATGTGTTTGTTGGAGATTGAAATTAATTATACATAATGACTACTTTAAAAATGAAAACATATGTATGCCATTAGCTTATTATAAGAAAATTAACACAAAAAGTAGCTCTTTAAGACTAGCTAAGAAAATAATATAAGTTTATCAAAAGTAAAACAGCACAATATATTGTTACGCGCTCAAGTCGACGGCACTAGCGCCATCTAGTCTCGAACCGAAGAACTAAACTTCTTGAAGTCGAAACACGAACTCTCGGTACCTTGCGCGTGTTTACTTGAATATTCTGGATATTTCGCTACTAATTTATATAAATAGGCGCTGCAAGATGCGATCGGGGAAGTATTGGAGTTGGCGACACAAGCGAAGCTTCGGAGCGGAATATAGTGAATCAGTGTGATTAATTATTAGTGTTTTTAACTTTAATTAGTGTAAAGTGAATTAAAGTGTTAATTTAGGTAATTCTATCGGCAATTTTTATTGTCACGAACCTCAAGCTCGTAACAATTGGTGTCAGAAGTGAGATAAAATCATGCCGATTTTACCTAAGGAGGAAACGGAGGGTGTCCGTACCCGAAGTCAACGCCAGCAGGAGACGGACCAAAGAAGATTTGGTGGTGCAACGCCGCAGACGTCGGAGGGCCAGCCGCCGGCTGCAGGCCCGTCAGTAGCTCCTACATCTGTAGCACCTGACTAAGGTACTCTGATGGTGATGCTGCAGGAGCAGGCTCGCCGACAGGAGGAACAGGCTCGCCGACAGGAGGAACAGGTCCGTCAGTTGAAGGAGCAGCTGCAGAGCGGACAAGAGGAACAGGTCCGTCGATTGGAAGAGCAGCTGCGGGGCGGACAAGAGGAACAGGTCCGCCGACAAGAGGAACAGGTCCGTCGTTTGGAAGAGCAGCTGCGGGACGGACAGGAGGAACAGGCCCGTCGGTTGGAAGAGCAGATGCTCCTCATGAAGGATCTTCACGCTACCTTCGGGAAGTAGATCAAGGAGGTGAAGGATAGGGTTGCTCAGCATGACAACCGCCTGTCAGAAGCTGAAACCCAAATCGCGAAAGCTGAAACCCGAATCGAGAAAGCTGAAACCCGAATCGACCAAGTAAACAATCGGGTTGACAACGTAATGGCTGACGTGAAGAAATCACTGGACGAAATAATACTCGTTTTTACGGAATCTATCGCGTATATTTAACTTTTTAATACCCGACGTTTCGAGAGCTTTACAGCACCTATGGTCACGGGAAGGACTGAGATGTTTAACGTCCAGATGTCATAGTTAACCGCGGTTACCATAGATTAAAATATAACTTTTGTTCCGATCTACACAGTATGAACTTATGGTATCATGAAGCCTTGCAGTTGTATGCTTGGGTTGGGATTTAATTTTATTTATTATAGGATCTCAAGCAGATGGTAGCACCCAGCCATCTTCTCTATTGAAATTAGGGTGTTTTTTGATTTCAATAGCCTCGCGAATCATCCTTGGAAGGAATCGGTGTTCTTTAGCGAGGATTTGTGGTCTATCAAATCTGATGTAGTGACGGGGGCGATCCTGTACATGTTCACAGACTGCAGACTTCTCGGAGCGTCGATTCTTCACATCAGCTATATGTTCTTTGACGCGGGTTTTAATTGATCTTTTAGTTTGTCCTATATAGGAGAGACCACATTCACAATCAAGCTTGTACACTCCTGCATCTTGCAGAGGGACGTTACACTTGACTGATGGTAAAAACTGACCAATCTTCTTCGGCGGCTTGAAGTATGTTTTGATGCAAGCGCGCTTCAAGATGTAGCCAATCTTGTCAGTGACTCCTCTAACATATGGCAGTACAGCATGTACACGCTCGACTGTGGCCGGCTTCACTCGTTCTCTGCGACGTAGGCGCGGGACCCGAAGCTTGTTGTCATGCAAAACTTGCTTGACGTGTTGGAGCTCGGCAGCCAGGTGTTTAATGTCACAGATCCCTCGTGCTCTCTGAAACAAAGATTTACCCACGGTAGCTAACTGTGAAGGATGGTGGTGAGAATCACCGTTTAAATATCTATCTGTATGGGTCTTTTTTCTATACACAGTATGGCTCAAGGTGTTATCAGGATTCCGAATTACTAACACATCTAGAAAAGCTAAGGAATTGTTTGCCTCTAACTCCACTGTGAACTGAATTTTAGAATTTATAGAGTTAAGATGGTCTAAACATGCAGGTACTTTATCTAAAGGTAGAATTGTGAAAGTGTCGTCTACGTACCGCTTGTAGAATCTTGGATTTATGGAAGAAGTAAGCAGGGCTTTCTCCTCAAAGTCTTCCATGAATATGTCGGCGACAATGGGAGATACAGGTGAGCCCATCGCCACACCATCTACTTGCTTGTAGAACTCCTCCTTCCACAATAAGTAGCCAGATGTAAGGCAGTGTCTGAGTAATACTGCATATTCTACGGGTATGTTGTTTTCCTCCAGCCTTCTAGTTACAATTGAGATGCAGTCTTCAACAGGTAAGCATGTAAACAATGACTGCACATCAAAACTGACCATAGTTTCATTGTCTGCCAGACGCAGGTCTTTAATCTCGCTGACAAAATGGTAGGAATCCTTTATGTGTGTACTAAAAACAACTAGTGACCTCATAAAGAAACACTCCGAAAAATTAAATCTGGACGTAAAATGGATAATACCTACGTGCGCCAAATCACCAAAGTTGTATGGGTTACCAAAAATACACAAGCCCAATGCTCCATTACGTCCCATAGTGAGCCAAATCGATTCACCAACTTACAGATTGGCGCAACGCGAAAATACTCTCACCGCTCAGGGGACACACAAGAGCACACATAAAGGATTCCTACCATTTTGTCAGCGAGATTAAAGACCTGCGTCTGACAGACAATGAAACTATGGTCAGTTTTGATGTGCAGTCATTGTTTACATGCTTACCTGTTGAAGACTGCATCTCAATTGTAACTAGGAGGCTGGAGGAAAACAACATACCCGTAGAATATGCAGTATTACTCAGACACTGCCTTACATCTGGCTACTTATTGTGGAAGGAGGAGTTCTACAAGCAAGTAGATGGTGTGGCGATGGGCTCACCTGTATCTCCCATTGTCGCCGACATATTCATGGAAGACTTTGAGGAGAAAGCCCTGCTTACTTCTTCCATAAATCCAAGATTCTACAAGCGGTACGTAGACGACACTTTCACAATTCTACCTTTAGATAAAGTACCTGCATGTTTAGACCATCTTAACTCTATAAATTCTAAAATTCAGTTCACAGTGGAGTTAGAGGCAAACAATTCCTTAGCTTTTCTAGATGTGTTAGTAATTCGGAATCCTGATAACACCTTGAGCCATACTGTGTATAGAAAAAAGACCCATACAGATAGATATTTAAACGGTGATTCTCACCACCATCCTTCACAGTTAGCTACCGTGGGTAAATCTTTGTTTCAGAGAGCACGAGGGATCTGTGACATTAAACACCTGGCTGCCGAGCTCCAACACGTCAAGCAAGTTTTGCATGACAACAAGCTTCGGGTCCCGCGCCTACGTCGCAGAGAACGAGTGAAGCCGGCCACAGTCGAGCGTGTACATGCTGTACTGCCATATGTTAGAGGAGTCACTGACAAGATTGGCTACATCTTGAAGCGCGCTTGCATCAAAACATACTTCAAGCCGCCGAAGAAGATTGGTCAGTTTTTACCATCAGTCAAGTGTAACGTCCCTCTGCAAGATGCAGGAGTGTACAAGCTTGATTGTGAATGTGGTCTCTCCTATATAGGACAAACTAAAAGATCAATTAAAACCCGCGTCAAAGAACATATAGCTGATGTGAAGAATCGACGCTCCGAGAAGTCTGCAGTCTGTGAACATGTACAGGATCGCCCCCGTCACTACATCAGATTTGATAGACCACAAATCCTCGCTAAAGAACACCGATTCCTTCCAAGGATGATTCGCGAGGCTATTGAAATCAAAAAACACCCTAATTTCAATAGAGAAGATGGCTGGGTGCTACCATCTGCTTGGGATCCTATAATAAATAAAATTAAATCCCAACCCAAGCATACAACTGCAAGGCTTCATGATACCATAAGTTCATACTGTGTAGATCGGAACAAAAGTTAAATTTTAATCTATGGTAATCGCGGTTAACTATGACATCTGGACGTTAAACATCTCAGTCCTTCCCGTGACCATGGGTGCTGTAAAGCTCTCGAAACGTCGGGTATTAAAAAGTTAAATATACGCGATAAATTCCGTAAAAACGAGTATTATTTCAATGTGTAGTGTTCGCGTAAATATAAGAAATCATCACTGGACGAACTCAAACTTGGAGATGGAGCTACAGCTCCCGTACTAGCTACAACACCTTCGCTACGTGGGTTCAAGGTGCCACCGTTCGACGGTACCTCTTCCTGGTCAGCCTACAAAATCCAGTTCGAGGCTGTTATGAAAGCGAACGGCTGGAATAAAAGTCAGGCCATGACTGCTCTCACACTAGGCCTGCGCGACCAGGCCTTAACAGTTCTGGAAGCTCTCGGTGAGGAAGTGACTTATGAGCAACTCCTTGAAGCATTGGAGGCGAGATATGGCGACGCTCACCTGGAACATGTCTTTCGTGCGCAGCTTAAAGATCGCGTGCAGCGCATCAACGAAAACCTGCAGCAGTGGGCTCTAGAGGTGGAGAATCTGGTGCGAAAAGCATACCGGTCTGTACCTGCGCTCATTGAAGGGAACCTGGTGCAGACATTCATCGACGGCATCCGTGACCTGGAAGTCAGAGCTGCTGTGAGGCTCGGGCACCACGAGACGCTTAAGGACGCCTTGGCCCATGCACTGGAGGTGGAAGCCGTGCGGCAGGATCATCGTTCTAATCGTGTCAGGGAGGTTGCAGCAGCTACAGTTCGCGACCGCAACGAAGGATACAGCCCTAGGTGCTATGGCTGTGGGGAAAAGGGCCATCTTCGATCCAGCTGCCCTAAGCGAACCCTAGAAAGGGAAGGTGAACGATCTCAGGAGGGTAGTGCGGCCAACAGCACCGCCCAGCAGCAGCAGGGAAACGAGTAAAAGCCAGAACTACGAGGCGGGTGCTGGCTGATGTTAAAAGAGCCCCAAGGATCTCGATCTCACAAACCCACGATGGGAACAGTCTAATCATCAAGGGCGAGGCGAGGTCAACGGAATGCCGTGTAAACTGACCATAGACACTGGAGCCTCTCGTACGGTTGTTAGTTCCCAACTAATAAGTCAGTTCCTTGGGGACTCCGCATACAACCGAGAACGCATTAATTTGGTAACAGCCACCGGTCAGCGTATACCCGTCCGTGTAGAGAAAGAGATGGAGATGAAGCTAGGCAACATGATCTACCTGCATAATATCATCATGGCTGATATAATGGACGACTGCATCCTGGGCCTAGACTTCATGAGGAAGAATTGTTGTGCGATTGACGTTAAGCAAGGTGTCTTGAAATGTGGACAAGAGGAACTTTTTGTGGAAGGAGCGTTACCAGGGAACGTGTACACGTATCCACGTACACGCCTTGAGAAGATTGTTCTTCCGCCGAGATCGGAAACGATTGTGCCGGTTAGTCTTCCTCGGAATCCTGAGCAACCTCATCGTTGTGTACTCGTGGAAAGGTTAGAAAATAACCTTCCATGGAAAGTGGCTCGAACCTTGGTCAGAACCACTAACATCTCAGGAGTACGTGTGCTGAACCTTTGTGGCCAGGAACAGATTATAGAAAAAGGCACACTGGTTGGTACTTGTGAGGAAGTGGATTGGTTACGTCGGTGCCAATATCTATCGACTGGGACCCCCAGCAAGGATGCACAAACGAGAGTGAGCACACTTTTAGAAGACTGTCGCAGCGTTCTCTCCCCGAATAAAATGGTCAAAGCGAAGAAGTTATTACTCAAGTATGCCGATGTATTCTCATCAAACGATGCTGACATAGGAAAGACTGGCTTAGTTCAACACAACGCTGACGGAGAGGCGAAGAATTGCCTATCCGTCAGCGGCCAAGAAGATTGCCGGTAGCACGTGAAAAGGAAGTGGAAACCATGATTGAGGGAATGGTGAAGGATGGTGTTATTGAACCTTCATCTAGTCCATGGTGTTCACCCGTGGTACTGGTAAAGAAGAAGGATGGCAGCAAGCGGTTTTGTGTTGACTACCGCCGTAAGAACGACGTTACAAAGAAGAACAGCTATCCCTTGCCAAGGATTGACGACACGCTGGACATGCTTACAGGAGTAAAGTGGTTTAGCACGCTGGATCTAAAAAGTGGCTACTGGCAAGTTGAAATTGACCCTAAGGACAAGGAGAAAACTGCCTTTTCGACGGGAAAGGGTCTGTGGCAATTCAAAGTAATGCCGTTTGGGTTGTGCAATGCTCCAGCAACGTTTGAAAGGCTGATGGAACTTGTACTGGCCGGGCTAATTGGTGATGCCTGTCTGGTCTACTTGGATGACATCATTATCGTAGGCCGTACATTTGAGGAACACTTTCAAAACCTTGAACGCGTGCTCATGAAGATTCAGAGTGCCAACCTCAAGTTGAGCCCGAAGAAATGTTCACTATTCCAACGGCAAGTTAACTTTTTGGAGTTTGTAGTATCGGAAGAAGGTATCCGCACAGATCCAGAGAAAATCGCCGCTGTCAAGGATTGGCCGGTTCCAAAAGACAAGACGCAGGTTAGAGCATTTTTGGGTTTGTGCTCCTATTACCGGCGATTTGTGAAGAACTTTGCAGATATAGCCAAACCTCTGCACAAGCTAACCGAGGAGAAGCGACATTTCTGCTGGGATGAAAGTTGCAATATCGCATTCCAGGAGCTCAAGGACCGTCTGTGCAAAACACCTATTTTGGGATACCCTGATGCAAGCAAAGAATTTATAGTTGACACAGACGCAAGTGAAATAGGGCTTGGCGGTGTGTTGTCTCAACGGAATGGTGACCAAGAGGTCGTGATAGCGTACTTCAGCAAGTCGTTGTCAAAACCGGAAAGGAACTATTGTGTCACAAGACGCGAATTGCTCGCTGTGGTAAAGTCGTTGCAGCATTTTAGCAAATATCTTCTGGGACGAAAGTTTCACTTACGAACTGACCATGCTGCACTAAAATGGCTATTGCAGTTTAAAAACCCAGAAGAACAAGTTGCGAGGTGTATTGAACTACTGCAGGAATACGACTTTGAGATCGAACATCGCAGCGGGAAATCTCATGGCAACGCAGATGCATTGTCAAGAAGACCTTGTCCTGAAGATTGCAAACATTGTACTAGGCAAGAGAGTAAGGAAGTGGTATACGTGAGGATGCTCAGGGCCGACCACCTCAGCAACGAGTGGAAGGACAGCTTACAACATGCACAGCAGGAAGATCCGGACATCAAGCCGATCCTCCAACGAAGGCCAGTGCTCCCAAGCCCAAGTGGAGCGACGTCTCAGCGATGAGTTCGACCACTAAAAGCTATTGGGCCCAGTGGGACAGCTTACTGCTTCAGGATGGAGTTCTGTGCCGTAAATGGGAAAATGTTCGGGGAGACAGCTGTCATTTGCAAATGGTTGTCCCTAAAGCTAAAGTACCGGATGTTCTACAGCTATACCATAATGGTTATTCAGGAGGCCATCTGGGAGTTAAACGAACTCTACTGAAGATCCGAGAACGGTTTTACTGGATCCACTGTCGAAACGATGTCGAGGACTGGTGTCGCAAATGTACAAGTTGTGCGGCTGTAAATGGACCTCAGACTCGTAGTAGAGGTGCATTGAAGTTGTACAATGTTGGTGCACCATGGGAGTGAATAGCCATTGACGTGGCGGGGCCGTTTTCGGAGAGTGAAAGCGGTAACAAGTATTTCATGGTTGTGATGGATTACTTCACTAAGTGGCCAGAAGTCTTCACCATTCCAAATCAAGAAGCTTCAACAGTTGCAGATAAACTAGTTCATGAAGTCTTCTGTCGTTTTGGAGTACCTTTAGAGATTCACAGTGATCAAGGAAGGAATTTTGAGTCTCAAATATTCCAGGAAACTTGCCGAGTTATGGGTACTCATAAAACAAGAACGACTTCTTATCACCCGCAATCTGATGGAATGGTAGAACGATTTAATCAGACATTGGAGAGGTACCTAGCAAAAGTTGTAGACAATCGGCAACGAGATTGGGACAAGCACATACAACCGTTTTTGTTGTCATATCGAAGCGCTGTTCACGAAAGTACAGCAGTGACACCAGCTTTCGCAAACTTTGGAAGAGAATTACGGCTGCCTGCAGACCTGATCACCGGGATACCACCTGATGCTCCACGCAGTATAACCGATTATGCAAATGACTTGCGGAACAAAATGAATGACGTTTATGAGCACGTCAGACAATCGGGCCAGCAAATGTCTGAAAAGATGAAAACCCGGTACGACCGCAAAATGAACAACAAAGGGTTCGACGAAGGTTCACTTGTGTGATTACACAATCCAGTCCGCAGCAAAGGGAAATCTCCTAAGCTTCAAGCTAAATGGGACGACCCGTACCGGATTGTGACCAAGATCAACGATGTAACCTACCGGATACAGAAAAGCGCAAGAGGGACTCCTAAGATCGTCCATGTGGATCGCCTGGCGCGTAATTATGGGGCCGATAATGCTCGGGACGAGCATGTCTTAGGAAGGGGCAGTGTTACGCGCTCAAGTCAACGGCACTAGCGCCATCTAGTCTCGAACCGAAGAACTAAACTTTTTGAAGTCGAAACACGAACTCTCGGTACCTTGCGCGTGTTTACTTGAATATTCTAGATATTTCGCTGCTAATTTATATAAATAGGCGCTGCAAGATGCGATCGGGGAAGTATTGGAGTTGGAGACACAAGCGAAGCTTCGGAGCGGAATAAAGTGAATCAGTGTGATTAATTATTAGTGCTTTTAACTTTAATTAGTGTAAAGTGAATTAAAGTGTTAATTTAGGTAATTCTATCGGCAATTTTTATTGTCACGAACCTCAAGCTCGTAACAATATGACCAAAATACTCCTAGCAGACCGATCTGAATGACGTCGCCAAACCGTCATTTCTTAAAATTGTCGTTTATGTTCGCCTGTGTTTTGCTGGTTCATTCATTGCTGTTAAACTATCAACACCTTTTTAAGTTTATAGAAACTTGCAACTCGTCTCTTGTAACTTTTTTTCATTCATTCATTTATTAAAGCTGCTAACCCCAAGGAATGCCACAAAGTAAAACGTTTATTTTTATCTAGTAAAATTATCTATAGTTATAAAACTTTTTGAATTGCCGTTTGACTTTTCGTAGCTGAATTTTAACGTCTTGTATCTTGTATTGAAATTGGAATTCGAAATTCGAATTATTATAGTGACATATTATAAAGCTATGACATTGCTTTATAAATTCTTTGTTCCTTTGTTTCTCCCTGTTTGATTTTTTTGATAACACTATGATACTGGCACATAAAAAATTGAAGAAAGAAATCATAAGTACAATAGCAAACTCACGATAAAATTCGCCTTAATTTGTTGAATCGGTAATAACCGCTGAAATATCGGTTGATCACTGCAGTCTATTTATCCCGATATTTTTTTTTTGACGCGACAATATTTTGCACTTGGAATTAAAATTTAAAATCGTATTTAGTATTTTGTATTACTTAAATAAAATTTTATTTAAATGAAGAAAAAAACTGCGATATCTGCACTTTGATTTAGAAATAATTACTAGCGAAAACTAAGAAATGTTTAAAAAGTAATGGGAAGTCATTACCTATACATATTTTAAAATTAACCTTCCAATTTTTAATCTGTAGATTGCTTATGAAGTAAAAACAATTTTAATGCTTAAAAAGACGTTAAAAAAGAGAGTAATGAGGAGTGCAGCGTAATCTAGGTTAATGGTGCAATACTATGTACAGACTTTAAATTTCTTATTTCGGCGCTCATTAGCGAACCTTTCGAATTACAAACCGAATTGGAGTTTCTTTTTTTACTTTTTTTTGAGATATTTGCGACTAAAATGAATAAATATCTCACATAGAGAAGATCGAGAAAATTCAGAAAAAAGTAATTCGTAGTTTAACTTACCGTTTTGGTACTCCAAGAAATGTCCAAACCTATCATGAAAAAATTAAGCATTTTCAACTAAAACCCCTTTCCCTACGCCGAAATCACTTAGACATGTCACTCCTACATAAGATCATAAATAATTACATTGACTGTGTCCCGTTATTGTCCAAATTTCAATTTAACGTACCATGCAGAATACCAAGATATCCGTGTAGCCTTTTTAAGATCAAATTTTGTAGAACCAACTTAGGTCGCGACTCCCCAGTAATCCGTATATCTCGCCTGTACAACAAGCTCACCAAAAATGAACCCGACCTCGACGTTCACCATGATACCCTTGCTCAATTTATTGCCAAACTTAAGCATGTTGACGTACGTTAAACTTCAGTTACACAAATAGCTTTTATTATTTTATCATTATTTTTTATTTTTTATTTAAGAACATATTTTTCTCAATTTTGTTTAACATTTGTAACACAACGCATGCTGTGATTGCCTATAATTATAAGAGCAGTTAATCATGTAAATTTATAACGCTGGAATGTAACCAAACATTAATTGCTGTTTCTTATGTTGGTAATCCAAATAAAAAAAAATATTATGAGGTAAGGTGCGATAGCTCAGGAGTGAAGCGTTCGTAGTAAATTTTACTGGTTTCGACCCGGGTTCGATCCCGCCGGTACCAGTGTAACCTAATTGCAATTTTTAAGTCCTGATTTACAATGTGCTCGGCGGCGCAGAATAAATGATAAAAGAAGTTGCTCTCCTTTGATGTTGACAACTTGCCGACGTTTAATAGCACACATTATTATTATTAATTCGATAAATCACGCACGCAAGCTAAATAAAACTTTATAGCTGCGCGCGTGTATGTCCATATTAATTTGCATCTTTTCTCCTGCCTAAGTCACGGCGGACTTTCTGTGGTTACCAAGGCATGTCAATAAAGAGTAAAAGAATAAATACATTGCGAAATGTTAAATAAGTTACTTAGGTGAAATACCTAATCTGATTATGATCGACTGACCATATTTTCGCACCTATGTGATTTCTGCGATGCCCAACGCATACAACTTGTAAGACTATTTCGTTGGGAATCGCGATGCTTGGCTCGGAAGAAACAACAAATAAACCTCAAATACCATTCCTAACAGAATGTGATCGTATTCTACTTAGTTAAAAATCTTGTTAGTAAACAAAGTTTTTATTTCAGTATTTTGTGTTATTATAATTTAAAATATTTGATATTAATATTTGATATAATACTTGGATAGTGAAGTAAATTTCAACAAAAAATTTCAGCAATAGGTATTACTTCTGTAGATAAACTATTACTTAATTATTTTTTGCTATAATTACCTAAAATGAAATAAATTTACGTTTCATAACTTTCTACTAAAATCATTCTGTAATTTAAAGAATGACATTTCTGAAACCTTTTGTTGGTCATTTAGCACCTATCCACGCAACAGTTATATGTAGTAGGAACAACTTTTTGCCATTACAATTGATCAAGCAGGAAATATACATAATATATATTATGTATATTACCTATTAATAATATTTAAATTACATTAAAACATTTTAACTATTTTATCCTACAATTAAATACACTAAATACAAAACAAACTTATTTCAACAAGTATTTACAAAAAACTCTTTACGTAAACAGCGTTAAAAACTTAAACATTCAATCGCCTACAACGCGCTAGCTCGCCCCGACTACGCATGTTACCTTGGGTTCCTGGAGATTGTAAGTAATTATTTCACGCAGGTACCAAGACTGACAGACGGCTGTCGGCGGTGAAGGAAAACATCGTGAGGAAACCTTCATTTCTTGATAGTAAAAAAATTTCCTTCCCTAAATCTTTTTTAGAGATGAGAGAGAAGGCCTGTGACCAGCTTCAGGGCATTTATAGGCAGTAGCTAAGTAATAAATCATTGCAGAATAAAGTAATTATTTATCATCATCATTACAACCCTTCATAAGTCAACTGCTGAACACTGGCCTTCACCAAGGAATGCAACAAAACAAGGTCCTGAGCTACCTGCATCCATCGACTTTCTGCATTCTTTACTAGATCGTCACTCTATCTAGTGGGGGACCGCTCTACGCTTAATTAAATAGAATTCTACATAAATTACTGCTTATTCAAGTCGTTTTCTTACGTGAAACAGCCATGCTGCAGCAACATTATGGTATATTATAGTAATTTACCTCAGAATACCGGCGTTAAATAGCAGCTTATTGCTGCTATGTTACGTATGGTGAGTGTAGGGAACCGGAGACTCTTTTTACTCGAAATGACGCTTATCTTAGTCCTCCGGGGTGACAATGCATCTGCGTTTTGATTCTAAATTTAATCGAGGCTAGATGTAGATGTCTATGAGTCACAGTAATCCACTTGCCATCAGATGGACTGTGTGATGACTGTACCCGTGTGTCACAGATTATGCAGTAATATTAGTGGTTTACATGTTATCTTGTCAGAAATAGGTCAAGAACCAATATATTTTACTAAACGATGTTCAAAATAAAAATATGGTAGAACAAATCATTTGTTTTTGTTTATTAAATTCACTGAAAATGTATGAAGATGTTGAATTTTTGAACTCCAATAAAACCAAGGACAATGACCCTACAGCTTTGGTGTCATAATAATAAATACTCAGGGGGACAAGTTCTAACGGAATACAGCATATTTTTTATTGGCCGGCACTTTCACATTTGGACCAAAAATGTATGAAATCCCGATGATGTCATTTCTATAAAATAAAAGAGTAAGTGATTTTATCAATCATTTTATCTTGTACTGAGTAGTTATAATATACAAATTATTAAAAAATAAAAAGTTTTTTTACAAGGTTTTTGTACAAGGAGCTACGCTGTAGCTATTTTATAGAATTTAAAAAGAAACTATGGAGTGCTGTAGCTCTTGCTTGCCCCTAAAATATTACAACAGTTGTGCGCGCAAGCATGGAACTTGGAAGACCTAGAAATTATCTTAAGTCTCTGTCTAATTTGTCGAACGATTTCCAAAAGAAAAACCAGAAGAAACGGCCGCTCCGTTCGCCGTAGAGCCAGCTTGAAAGGGAGAAAATAGATTAAAACAGAGAAAGAATTAAGAAATCGGATACTAACCTCTTGTTAGTTCTGAAACATCACACCGGAGTTTCAGCTTTTCAGTTGCAGCATTTTTTTTATAAATGTTCAAAGTTATTCAGAAAATTAAGAGAACATTTACCTTGCATCTAATTATGACTTTAATTTTCAACACTTAAATAAGCATTAAAATGAAACTTTAAATATACCGATTTACTCAGTCGAACAATGTTATAACACTAAGCAATTTAAAGTTTCTTTTAATAAAACTACTTTTGACTTTGCCCGGCACCAATTATTATTGCCTGAAGAGCCGCATCAGAAGAGCTCTTGTTTATTACGGCCGCCATTATGTAGCTTGTAAACATTACGTAGCTCCTCCAACTATTCGGCTGGGCAGTCTTGGGCGATTTGGGTTTGAGATTTGGATAAATTGATTTTATTAACACGCCATTGTAAGTTTCGCGTGTATCTATGTAACGAAATCTTTTTACGTTATTTTCACCAAATTGTAGTTTTGTTTCAAGAGGTTAATTTTAATAGGACATGAAAAAGGGTCGTCGAAAAGGGCAGAACAACGTCTGCCTGGCAAGCTCAGATCTCAGAAATTATACACCCGACGGATTTTATTTTAAAATAAAACAATTATCAGGATCATCACAGCTCGTGATATTGTTTAAGTTTCTTAAACTCTTATATTATTATAAAACTTAATTAATTTAGTTTATTTGTAAATTAAATCCGTGACAAGGCGTCTGTTAACTCGTAGGTTGTTACCTTAAGGGGTGACCATGGAAAATGACAATAAAAATTAAAGCTTCCGATAGATGGCGTCATCATGGTGGGCTGCAGCGTCAAAGGTGCAAGAGCGAGACACCTGGTACTGTAAAGGTCAATTTGCCTGCCAAGCTTGACATCGAAGAGGCCTTTCACGGACTGATTATGAAATGAGATTTGATTGTTAGAGAGATTATAAGAATTTAATTCATTACGTTTTAAATCAAATCAAATGTTTTTTTTTAATTTCATCTTTCATAGTCTAGAACAGTGCCTGGGACTTCAAGGTAAGAGTAAATAGATTTTGAAAGGTAGATTATGCGATTTACCGGGTACGGTTTTATCACACCACTTACCCACAAATAGCATTATAGTTAAGCACTGATGTATGATAACTTAAGTTTTAACAGGAAGTTGGACACCTTTTCTGACTAGGATTTTTTCTCTTTCTCCCATTTCTGATAGTGTTTAAGGTAAAGGAAATGTTCGCCGCGCGGCTTCAACAGAGAGTAAGGAATAAGTACCAGGGGGGACGTTTCCTAACAACGTCGAAAATTTATTAAAACTACTTTTACGGATTTTATCGCGTTTAATTTTATTTTTAATTATTTTTATTTTTAATTCCCGACGTTAAAATTAAACGCGCTAAAATCCGTAAAAGTAGTTTTAATCAATGTGTAGTGTTCGCGTAAAAACGTGGTATCATTAATAATGGTTGTTTATTGTATTGTGTGTATAAATAATCCTAGAAAAAATTAGAATATATCGTACTTTAACTATCCCAAGCAGCACAATAGGTAAGTAAATATTTGATTATTACTTTTTCAAGTATGTAAGTACATTTATTTTATTGTATGATATATACACGGTGTATTTTTACCTTTTTATTGTTATTACAAGCTTTTAGTAAGTATTTGTAAGTATGTGGGTGGGTTGTTATGTACTATGTAGTAGGTATGTGTGTAAGTACACATATTGCAAGTAAGATTTGAACCATTTCCCGATGTCTGATTGAGTTGAACTTTTGTATACCGTAACTTCAGTGACAATGCAATAACATTTTAGTCATAACCTGGTGTTACAGTCAAAATTGTCTCCTCACTAGGGAACTCTTCAGCGGGTCACGAAATTTTGTATGCAGGATAGTCTACTCACGGGGGAACTCATCAACAGCTATAGTAAACTTTGTTAGATTCAGAATTAAACACACCATTAAAAGAAACAATAAATTATGAAAAAAACAAAAATTATAAAAAGAAAATCATTATAGTAAGTAATTTGTAAAGTATTCTATCATACTGAATAATAAAACTATTTAACAATTTTTTTGATTATAGTTTTAATACTTTACGATTATAGTTTTAACTTTTACGGATTTCATCGCGTTTTATTTATTTTATTTTTAATACCCGAAGTTTCGGGTGCTTTCCAGCACACATGGTCACGGGGGATTGAGGTGACTGACGTCCCGATGTCAAAGTTAACCCGGAGTACCTTCAGCTTTTTTAATTATTGTCTTTGGTCCGATACGCAGAATGAACTAACTGTGTTTTGAAGTCTTGCAGTGGTATGCTTGGGTTTAGTTTTAATTTTATTAATTATAGGATCCCAAGCAGGTGGTAGTGGTAGTAGTAGTACATGGTAAAATTATGAAAGTATCGGCTACGTACCGCTTGTAGGTGACCTTGGGGTGACAGGTGCAGTAAGGAGGGCTTTCTCCTCAAAGTCTTCCATGAACATATCGGCGACAATGGGAGATACAGGTGAGCCCATTGCAACACCATCTACTTGCTTGTAAAAACTCTTCCTTCCACAATAGATAGCCAGATGTAAGGCAATGTTTTAGTAGTACTGCATATTCTGGTGGCATGTTATTTTCATCTAGTTTCCTAGTTATAATTGAGATGCAGTCTTCAACAGGTAGGCTTGTAAATAGAGACAGAACATCAAAACTGGTTTCATTGTCATCAAGGCGTAGTTCTTTTATCTCACTGACAAAATGGTATGAATCCTTAGTATGTGCTCTTGTGTACGTCGGGTATTAAAAATAAAATAAATAAAACGCGATAAAATCCGTAAAAGTAGTTTTAATTAATGTACAGTGTTCGCGTAAATATAAGAAATCATTAAACAATTTTTTTTGTTAAAATTGTCTTCACCTAATGTGACAACCCTACCAAAATAGGCCAATTTTGCACGTTCATAAGAAGCTTTGTCTGTGTTCCGTTTATCTCATGTGTTCATACGGCTCCTATGCATGTTGGCGGACTTCACGTCTTCAAAATATGTTTTTTTTTCAGGTTTCCTTAACCGCCGAGCACGCAGTAAAACAGCACTTAATTAACAACTTTATTAGTGCCAGCGGGAATCGAACCCGGGTTGCTCACGTACTGTGAAATTTATAGCAAGCGTTTAGCTGCTGAGCTATCACGGCAAGTGATTTAAATCTACTTACCACAGTACATTGTGTACGCGTCTTTCGAAGTCGATTGATACATAAAAAGGCAATAGAATTGTGTGAATAAAAGAAGAGTATGACACAGATATATCCCTCATTTATTGCTTTGTTTAAAAAGGTTAAAAGCAGGTAAGTACTTTTAAGAGAGGCGTTAAAAGGATTAGGACGTATGTACACATGGGTAGAGTAACAAGTACAGCCGTGACCTCAATAAAACTTTTCAGTGTGTACACCTTTTAGACCTTTCAATTAAAACCTTCTGTACTGCAAATAAAGGTTTTTCAATAAAATAGAGCGTTAATTAACGGAAATCCATTATATTAAAGATGTCATAATTAATTTTAACAGTGGTAGAGCCACGCGGTAGCTTTTGCTGTTGCACGTATGGGCCGGCTCGAGCTGGGGTGGTAGCACGACCTCACAGAATACCGGCGTGAAGTGAAAGCTCTGCTTCCGCGTTTCGTCTGGTGAGTGCAGGTGGCCCGATTCACACAAAACGTCTAACCGATCATGCGGGGAGATCTGTTCATGATTTTGATTTGGCATATAGTCTGACACAACTGGTTACTTAGCCTACGCGGATTCCAGATGTGTGGGTCATGCACCTTCCCTGTTGGACTTTCTGCTGACCTCTAATCTGGAAAGATATAAGGTCTCCGTCAATGCCCCTCTTGGCTCCTCGGATCATTGTCTTGTGCGGAGTGTGGTGTCACTCACGCTGAAATCGAAGTTGCATTCTGTAGATTGCATCCTACCCTTGGGGCCGGGTGTGCTTCTCGCCGGACGATCCCAACGTTGTTGCGGATTCTGTCGCTGATGTGGTACTTCAGGGATGGAACTTTTTATTCCTTCCTCTGTGGTGCGCATCGGAGGTAGATCTCAGCCATGGTTTATTCGCTCCTGTAAAATAGCATCACGCTATAAGCAGGAGTGCTACCGGGCCTAGGCTGACTCATCAACGTTCCGGCATGTAAGCACCAGCGCCCTAAAAATAAGTATAATTCCACCTCCAGGTCCTACAAAAGAATCATTGCCAAGGCAAAGTCAGAGCACATAGGCAGAATTGGCGAGAAACTAGTTCGCCTTCCTTCGGGAACCCGTGCAATCTGGTCTCTCGCCAAGGCTGTCCTAGGGAATTTCTGTCAGCCATCTCTTCCATCTCTGCACAGGCCCATGACGCAAAAAGAGGTAACTCCTTGTTAAAAGGCAGGCAACGTACCTGCAATTCCCCTGGCGTTGCAGTTATTCATGGGCGCCGGTAGTCATTTAACACCAGGTGAACCGCATGTTCGTTTGCCCCCTCTCCTATAAAAAAATAGCCAAGATTTTCACATTATGGTGGTTTTGTGGTTTGTGGTGAGAGTAATAGTGCGCACAACTGGAGGAGGTAGGGTTTGTTAATATACAACTTAAGTTTAATAGTATTGGCAGCATGGCTGATAAGCGCGCGCTCTAGTTTATACTCGTAGTACACGAGTAAGTAGAATTCAACCCCCTGACTGGTTAATAGCCGGATCTCGACAACAGCGCAGTATTCAATTACGCCTACAGTATTCAAATGTGAGTTTAAACCATTTAGGGACCCATTCAAATACACACAAAAATTCATCAAAAGCCTTTTTTTAGGGGTTTAGCGAGACTAACGGACAGCAATTTATTTATACATATATTATCTTCTTTATATATATATATATATATATATATATATATATATATATATATATATATATATATATATATATATATATATATATGCAGATGAAGATAGATATTTATGTGACAATATGCCGGTATGCTTTTGATTTACATCTATAGCGTTGCAAATTCTTGACACACATTTTCAGACGAGTGGAATTTGTAACGCTTTGTGGCTGATCTGCTTGTACTCGTAGTAGGAGCGATTAAATGCAGGCACTAAATAACTATGGGAAGAAAACGTTGCTTATAATATATTTTATATGGAAAAATAGTGATAAACTTTACTTTAAAAAAATTAATTTCTGTGAAATAATAAAATTATTTGCCCATTATTTTACGTAATCTCCCAGTCTTACTTGTACCATAAAACATAGATATAACCATCCACCAAACATATGCCACCAAGTTAAGCGATCTTCTTTAATCTTAAAATTTAAAATATGATAACAAAATTGCTCACGCTTGTCGTCCAGAGTAATAGGCAGAAACTACGGACTTCCATTTGGCACGGTCCAGACACACTTCTGTCACTTCTATAACATACATGCTTATATCGGTTAAAACTGTCCTTAACTTGGTCCATCTACAATAAATAGTCAGTACGGTCGACAAACTTTTGCCCAGGGCGACCTTTGCCGAGCCTCCAAGATAACTACTGTAGCATAAATTTGCCACCCTTCCTTCGTTCATTCTTTTTGTATCTAAACAAAAAAGATGCGTTCAAGCTAAAATAATTGCAAACACATCCATGATTTCATCATCATTATCATAACAAGTTATTATTAACCCATTGATAAATATGCCTCTCCAGAACTTTCGCGATGTATATGTATATCTATGGCATGTTGTCACTTATAGCCTAATTTACTGAGCAAAGATAATTACTCTGGTCGTCTTTAGTACATATAGTAGTAGTGCTAATAGGCAAGCAAAGTGATCCCGGTAACCACCGTGGTTTTTAGCCGAAGAAGTCCGTTGCCGCCGCAGCGTAAGCTATCCATCACGATTTCTCCACGATAAAAAAAGGATATCATCACACAGATTTACACATCCAATGTCTTTAGCATGTTACCACTTCAGCTTACTGACTGGTCAACGTTCGTCACTCTAATCATCCTGTGTGATGATCCTTTTGATAAAGGTTGCCAAAACCGTACTTATAAACTAGTGAAAGTATTTCGTACATTGAATTTACTTTTTGCTCATAAAGTAACACTGCGGTAGTAATAAGTAATGCAAATTAAAGGCAAAAGAAATAATTTACTAGTATAACTTTAATTAATTTACCCTTTTGAGTAGCACAAAGAATATTACAAGTTCAAGGTAACGACTGGAATGTCGTTTAAACAGGTACAGTAAAATCTTCATCGCTTTTTTCCCACCCTTAGGGATAATTTTACATATACGGGACTAACTTTGAAATATATTCTATTTAATAAAAAATGAATACACTAAATCCTTTGAGTATTTAACCAACCAACCAAAAAATTGGTTTTATTCTCAAAGACTAAATTCGTTCAACCGTTCAAAATCCTACGCCCATTATATGTTCCAGGTGAAGACTGCTAGTAAATTTTACAGGTTATCTTAATCCTTAGGCGAATGCTACACGCGTGATATTTATCACGATCCGTAGATCGCGAACATGGATTTTCGGAAATCTAGGAATTCTGTGATCCGTATCGCGATCCATCAATATTTAATCAATAAATATCATGATCCTCGATCGCGATCCAAGGATCGTGATAAATATCACGCGTGTAGCATTCGCCTCAGGGGTGTTAACGCACCTGGGACCATCTTTGTCTACGATTGGCTGCAGGGGTCCCATAGAGCGGTGGTGGTGCTGTCATCGTGCCACAGCGGTAAAATCGATTCATCACGATATCTACGTTTCCGAATGACTGTAATATAAAGAACAACTACACACTACCATACGCAGCCCAGCGGGACATCTCCCTTTTCCATCCACGACCAAAGGTCTACAGTTATTATCAGATGTGCTACATAGTTATATCTACCATTATATTAAAATTGTCGTCGTGAGTCACTAACAAAATTTAAAAGCGCAAGAAGCTGTATTCAAAATACCGCAAACGGGATATGAGATTGTAAAATTTAGTCAAGGCGTTTCCTTCATCCCGCCGGTAGTCTATTTCACGCGTTTGATTTTCTAAGGCAAGCTTCAAACGCAATAACACGTTCCTTTGGATTGCTTAATTCTACTTAAGTTATTTCTCTAAAACATCAGACTTAAGGATATGGCTGGTTCAGTACTCGTAGCGCTACGACTACGACTACTTGTTCGCTCAGTCTGTTAGTCATCTCTAAAAATATTTTGTGTAATAACTAATAACAAAAATTGTTTAACGCTGCGCTGTTAACAACTATCTTGTATGGTAATTTATTATTTGTTACTAAGCGTAGATATTTATTAGATTATTTGTTTTATATATTATTCGCATTGCTAATTATTTTTTGTTATTTCGTATAAATAGTGTTGAGTCGAATTTCTTTCGAGTTGTCCATACTAATACAATTTTTTTTACATATTGAATTACCGGAACCAATGGACCGAATATCAAAACAACTCTTTTTTTCATATTTCATGATTTCGTTTAAATTTTCAAAAAATCTTTAGGCTATTTATAGTAATAATACCATTGAGGGTCGTTGAAATATCTAATGGGCCCAAAAACGATTGTCTCCTTTACCGAAATTTACATAGCACATATGAATAAAAATATTATATTCCTGTCTATTCTTTATTTGTTTCACGTCAATGCCAAAATTAGGTTAAGATACTGTGGTTTTTTAAAAAGTCGGCAGAATACCAGCGGTGACCTAAAATTACCACATAGCTGAGCCTGTGAGGCCGGTTTGTCTCATTACTTTTATGTGTAATGAAATGAATGGTTTTTATTCAATATTGATTATTGTATAACACTTATTGAATGTGTGAGCGTGCCTTAGTTTGTAACTGGGTTAGAAATTAACTTTAGGGTTGGGTTTACTTTCATACTGTTTAACTTAAATACGGTTAGTAATTAGTTAGGATAAATGAGTAGCTTTTCAGTGTCATCATAGTATTAATTCTCGGAGCCAGATAGTAATTATCTTATTGCATTGTCTTATTAATGTTAAATATAGGAATAATTTTACTGACTTTATTGTATAGGTAAAACCTCCAAGGTGACAAAAGAAACGTTTAGATAATTTGGTGGATAGTTATATGACAGCGGTTCACGGGGTTAAAACGCCATTTACCTCGGGAGAGTGAGAGATTGTATTTTAATAGAGCATGTTGTTTTAGTAAGGTTCTTTGTATAAACAGCTGTTGCCGCACAGTTAATATTTTCAACTCTTTATATAGGAGCTCTGTGAGATACTGATAAGGCAGTGAAAAAGAGATGTTTAAGATAGCTCTCTGCGGTGTCTTCAATTGAAGCATTTTGGATTTTGGAGCACCGCCTCAAGAAGTAATACTATATGTTAACAGAAACTCGGCCAAGGCAAAAATCGATGGATTTCTTTAGTTTCTCATCCGCCGCGTCTCTTAGAGATTTAAATACATATATTAGTTTACCTAACATGCTATTAAGCGAATTAACGTGTTCATAAAAAAGACTGCTATCGATTATAACTCCTAGATAATTTACTTTGTTAGCTTGACGTAGTTGTATGCAGGTATCTGCATTATTATGTGGATTAGAACACGAGTGACTTACGATGGTGTGCGAGATGATTTTTTTATAGGATAGGGTGACAAACGAGCACAAAGTCCACCTAATGGTAAGTGGTTGCTGTGGTTCATAGACATCTACACCTATCCTCGATTACTAATCAAAATGCAGATGCGTTGTCACCCGTGAGGACTAAGATGGAATGCCTCTGAAGTAAAAAGGGTCTCCGGTTATCTACACTCACCATCCGAAACACAGCAGCATTAAGCTACTATTTTACGCTGGTATTCTGTGAGAGCGTAGTCCTTCCCCGGTCGAGCCGACCCATTCGTGCTACAACTATACTTCTAATATAACTGCAGCATGGCTCTACCACGTACAAAATGACGTGGTTAATGTGTTATTTTTTAATCTAAACGGGACGTAACATATTTTATCTATGTTCAGTGTCAATTCGTTATTTCGAAGCCATAATAAATAATATATGGCGTAATAGTTAAATGTGACGATGTTTTTTTTTTATAAACTGAAATGACAAACGAATTCACAGTTCAGCAAACAAGGTTTCGGATGCGCTGTCACCTCTGCCTGAAAAATTAATTGAAATACAGCAGTGTTTATTCAGCACCCGAATCAGGTAAGGGGGTGCTACGTATCTAGATGGACTCTAGGCTCTAGGCTACATACTCTAGGCAGATAAGAGCACTCCCATCTAGTACCTAAAACTTACACTACAGCTGAAACTTCCGATTGTAATGCTCCACCTAAAGAAAGTCCTTAATATCCTTAAATTAATTTCAATCCCATCATGTGGTTTGAGACAAGTTTCTGAATTTAATATCAAACACCAAATTACTTTTTTATTTTTCAGATATGGAACGGACAGAAACATGCAGGTCTGAGAAATTAAACGCACGATGTTTTTTTTAATCGCCGAACACGTGGTAAATCAGCACTTAAAATTAAATTTTTCACCTTTCTCGCACACACTCTTTCACGTTTAAAAACAAAATATTTCGAAGACCCTATCAGAAATGACAGGTGGTCTGAGCCCTGCAGTGTGACGTATACTGTAACATTACAGTGATTATACTGAGGGCCGACTTTTCAATTGTTAGAGAAAAACTATCAATCAAACCAGAATCAGAATCTACTATCAGAATGAACTATTTTATTCATACAACTGTAATTTTAAATTTGTTTATGCTGTATTTTATCCTATGAATAACTTTAATCTTAGAATTAAAAAATTGCCCCTAAATTACTTCATACTTTTGTATATTACATGAGTACGTATATTACGTTTATAATATTTCTTTTTTGTAGGGTAACAATAAAATGAGTTCGATGTTAATTAAAATTACATAATGCAACAGTGACAAAATCACTATAATTATCAGTAGTAGTATTATTATGGACTTAAAAGATTAGTTTTACTTATTTTAGTAGAAGAATGTTAATGTCCACCAAATTTTAAGTACAAAAAAACAAAACTGTTAAAAGTTGTTTTAGGCAGTTTTGTTTTTCTTGACTCTAGGGAGTGCTGAGCGATTTCGTAAAATGTCCAACTTTTTCAAAGATAAAGTAGGTATATTTATCAATTTTCTTCAGATTCTTAGAAAAAATTAAATTTAATATATTCCAAGAAAATAGCAGTATTCGACCTAAAAATTTAGTTATAAATCCAAAGTAACACTGTGCGATATCGGATAGCTCCTAAATAGGGTAAGACGGGATGTAAGACGACTTTTTCCTCTACATCAGCCCACAATGGCCACTGCTAATATGGCTTTGTCCGTTGTAGCGAGGACTTGTCATAATCGTCACGCTACGCAGAGGTAAAATGGCAATCGCAATATTTCTCACCTTTAATGCTGCACCCTAATATCTCTGGTTAGCGTAAACTTGATGGCCGTAGCCATTAGAAGTCATGGGATCTTTTTAGCATCTTTATAGCAGCCTCTTACACAGAGAACAAATAGGATAATGGATGATTTTACACAATAAACACACGGCAACAAGCATCATATATACTTTAAGCCACTTCATCTTCCAACAATTACGATGGTAAGGATCAATTCATGTTCGAGCCTGACTCACGCATGAATTGTTCCTTACCATCGTAAAAAGACGTTTCTAGTAGGGTTATTTTTTGTCATAGCGGCCATAGAAACGCATTCTGTGAAAATTTCAACTGTCTACCTATTACGGATCATGAGATACAGCCCGCTTACAGACGGACGGACGGACAGCGGAGGCTTAGAAATAGGGTCCCGAGTCCGTCCGTCTTAGAAGTAGGATTAACCGTAATTGACACTATCTGGTCGACACGTGGATTGGCCGAATATTTTGCAACTATGTTTCAGAGACACATAATAGGTTTAAAGAAGTAAGGTTAAACTTCAGTTAAGGTTAGGTTAATCAGGTATATACAGAATGGGTCCCACATATATGCAATAAATGAAACCACAAGTAATACTAGTCCGTAGAAGTGTAGAAAAATTAAATATTAAATTAAAACCCGTAAAATAAAAAAGTGAAATTTTCAAACAAAATAAATATTAAAATAAATTCAGTAAAAGTGAAAACTCTGTTTAGACAACGTACCTTGACCCCTTGGAAGAGTGACAACGTTGCACGCGGGTGGCACGCCGACAAAAGACACCGCTGTCGATATGTCGCAATACCAATAGTTTGCACTGCGTGGCAACGTCGCTTTTTAATGTTCAAGGATTCATTCAAGTTCATTGAATCATTGACTTAGTGACCCAATTCTAAAGAGTGTTCAAATTTGCTTAAAATTAAACTACTTTCTCTCTCTACTTTTTGACCTTATTACTGGACCGATTACGTTCATTTTTTGTATATCGTCAGCAAAGGCGATAGCAAGTATATGGTTTCATTTATTGCATATATGTGGGACCCATTCTGTATAAGAATGAATTTAAATCTTCAAGAAAAACCCAATTTCAAAAGCTTACTTATATTGCTTCCGCCCACGCATGATTAAACTAGTGCAAAGGCACAAAGAAAAATGAGATTGAGACAATTCTCAAAGGGGAATAAGAATATAAGACAAAAGTTATAAAAATATGTAAGAAAACTTCCTTCTTTTTAACTTAGCATCGACTGTCAACTGTCAACTTTGTTTCGCATTTGACCTAAGCGGAAAATTAACAAGGGAATTTAAATTATTACAACGACACAACTGACAGATAAACAGTTTTGCGCGAATTGTTAAAAAGGTAATGAAGTTAAATATTCTAAATGTCTTCTTCTTGTAGATATATTTTAAAAATTAATCAAACATTGTCATATCCCCTTTAAAGTAATTACATACCTATGCAAGTATAGGGGAATCTACAATTCTACATAAATTGAGTCATTGTACTTGTCTCGATTTTCCTAATTTAATTTTCAAATAAGCCAAAAAGAGAAATCTATTGAAAGATGTTGAGTGTAATTTATGCGTACAGCTTAACAGACAAGTGGTCATCTTTGAGTCTAGTCTTATTCCGAGCACGGAAGCATGCAGTAAGTTCTTTTAAAATCTATAATAAGTAAACTATATCTCTACATCCAAAAGTTTTTTTAAGAATATTGCTACGCAATATCAATATCAACTTTAAAGTGATTACTGAAGTACTTATTGAAGTACATACATAGTCTAAACATCCTACCTTAAAACCATTACATAAATACCAATGATAAACTCAATATCTCGTGTAGAAAACCACATGAAAAAGGTAGCGTAGTAGACGTAATAGCTTATTGCTTTTTTACTGCAAAGAATTTTCAAATAACTATAAGGCACTACTGGTTTATAACGGGTAAAACAGCTGCTTCATTCAATATAATATTTAGTGAGGTATAAAATATACGTGCCGTTTGGCAAACTAAAATCAGAAAAATTACAAGAATCCACAACCCCAAATCATGCCGTGGGTGTCATAGAGAAGACAGAGGGAAAGTGAAACATGTCAGTCGGCATATCTTCCTGGTGAGAACGCAACAATAATTGAAAAAATCTGCGGTTGCCAACTCACATGCCAAGCAATGCTACTATGACCCTTATGAGGCAATAAATAGAGGAGGTAGATGTTAGCAATAAACTTGAATGATTGAAAAAAAAAACACGTTCTCACTAACTTCACTGCTCTCTTTACATTTTTATCGTCTTCAACACTAAGAGTGCTTCAAGAAATTGTTCGAAGCAATTCCAGCCGACAAATTTTTACCATAGAATTGGACTTGCAGCACAACTCTAAATTCCATCTACATCATTTCGATAGTTTAGTAATTTACCATCTGCGTGTTTTTTTAGGATAACGCCTGCCGCGTACGATCTCAGTGTGAAATTAAATATCACCAGCTCTGACATTGATGTAAAGGTGGCGAGAGAGGTATGTCACAATCGTGCCTAATGGCAGTCCGTAGGTAGTCTCTGCCTACCCTTTGGGTGACAAGAGTGAGTGTTTATAACTAATATAAGAGGGTAATTTAATAAAGTTATGCCAATTAATACTTATGTAGGGACACACCCTTAAACAAATCCCTCTCAGAAATGATGAGGCGACCTATGCTCAGCTGTAAGACGGTTTTAACTTTTTAACTTAAATGGATTAATGAAAACAGTAAAATATTCAATAAAGTTAAAGTTACAGCCTATATACGTCACAAAGCTGGGTACAGACCTCCTCTCATTTCTGAGAGGGTTTTAGGGCAAGGAAGTGTCCGCCGCGCTGCTCCCATACGTTTTGACAAATTTCACGTCTTCGAAATATAATTTATTTTTATTTTTCAGCCACGTAGGTTAATAATGTATTCTTATGTATGTACGTATATCCCATAATGTTTTCTTAGACCGCCAAGCACGTGGTAAATCAGCACATAAAATTGAATTTTATATTTTTTTCATTGGTGCTGGCGGGGATCGAACCCGGGTTGCTCGCATACTGTTAAATTTACAGCGAGGGCTTAGCCCATGAGCTACCACGACTCGATAAATTAATAAAATAATTTCAATAAATACGTTTACATTGACAACCCTCAAAACACAATCGACGAAGCCGTTATACTTGTTGATTTACTTCTTGCTTTTATGAAAAATATACAAGTGAATTATGACATATAGATCTGCGACGTGCTTGCTGGCCGCATGAGGAAACTCAAGATTGCTCAGCGAGTTACGAAGCGGACTATGCTAGGAATAATGAAGATATCCGTAGTATAATCAGAGTAACCGACATAGCGCAATAAATTAGTAAGCTGAAGTTGTAATTGGCCGGCTGTATAGCACAATGGTTCGAAAACCGATGGGGAAGGAAAGTTCTCGAATGTCAGCCAGGCCAGGTACTGGTAACACATACAGAAAGTCTTTGGATGTAGACGGCTCAAGACCGTGCTTTGTGGCATTTCTTGGGAAAGGATTATGTTCGGCAGTGGACTTGTAATGGGCCGTAATGACGACGATGATAAATATAAATGATTAATAATATTCAAAACATGCAATATGAGAAAAGTTAATAGAGATAAAAGAAAACAAAATTTTATAGTAACATATAGCTTTAAGTTAAACCAGAGATCAGAAATTAATTTTTAACATCGGTGCAATTTCCGAGAATCCTCACAAACTCGCGTCCGGTCTGTACACTTCGCTTTATAATCTCCGCCTGCCTTACCACTGATTTTTTACTTATTTTCTCATAATCTCAACTACGGTTCGTATTGCTCTGCAGCAATGGCGAAAAACCTCATTACAGGAGATTCACACTATAAACATTTTAGAAGACGAAAACCTAGATATTATTGTTATTTATTATTATACAATTGATTATTTGATGTCTAAAATCATTGTTCTAAGCATACTGAGTAAATAGTACAGATTTATTAATCGTAAATTCGGTTAGTTTGCCGAATTTAATGAAAACTTTAACAGGTTCTAACGACAAACAATGTGCATCGAATAAAAACATATTAATAGTCATCAGTGGTGGATAACACATCAGTATCCTTCTTTGATTTAACTTCAATAGCCAATACATCAATAGCCAGTTACTATCAAGACTGTAACTTCGTTGTGTCATTTCAATTCTATAGTACGAGAGTGTAATATAGTCAACCGATTAATAGGGTCACATTTTTCCATTCTCCCTTTAAAGGCTACTCATCATAATATCGGAACCGATGACTCATTGATTGATCTAATCCTTGCTGCTTCTCCTGAACATGTGATGATGCATGGACAGTTACCCGCTTTGGGTTTCTCACGCCACGACTTAATTTATGCATCGTATAAGCTTAAACCTCCTAAATATTCCCCTACTGTAATGCATCTTCGCAGTTTTTCTAAAATAGACTTTGACAAGCTTAGGAATGACGCTCTTAATCTCGATCTAGCCTCTTTAATAGCAGCATCTACTGTTGACGATAAAGTCATTATCCTTAACCACAATATTCTTAGCCTTTATGATGCTCATGCTCCTGTTCACAAGGTTAGATTGAAGCGTCCCCCTGCCCCTTGGATGACAGAGGGCGTAAGGATGGCAATGGCTAGACGAAATCATGCTTTTTTTGTTTCAAGATAGATCGAACTGAAGAAAATTGGATATTTTTTAAAGCAGCCAGGAATAGGTGTAATCAGATGGTACGTGCAGCTAAACGCCGATATTTCCATAACTGTATTAATAACTCTTCTCCAGTTTTAGTGTGGAAATTTCTAAAATCTTTCGGTCTTTGTAGACCAGCTACATTGGATTGTGGTCCTTCTGTGTCACTTCATGAAATCAGCCAACATTTCGCTTCTGTAAAAGCACTAGACCCTATAATTCGTTCCCAAACTATGGCTTCCATTGCTTCTATTCTTACCTTTAATTTTTCTCCTGTTTCTCAGGATGATGTCAAAAAGGCAATTTTAGCAATCCAGTCCAAGGCCGTGGGTTACGACGAGATTAGTAGACATATGGTAGTATTTATACTAGAGCACCTTCTCCCGGCAATTTCCCATATAATCAATTTTTCCCTTGATTCAGGTCAGTATCCTAATCTTTGGAAGAGGGCTTTTGTGAAGCCTCTCCCAAAAGTTCCTACTCCCATACTCCCATTCTTCCCAATCATTTTCGTCCAATATCCATTCTACCCTCTCTTTCCAAAATTTTAGAATCCTGTGTTTACAAGCAAATTTCTACTTTTGTTTCGAAACATAACCTACTGAGTATATATCAATCTTGGTTTCGTCCTGGTCATAGTACCACTACTGCATTAATTAATGTTATTGATAATATTAAACAAGGCATGGAAGAAAAAAAAACCAGTACTGGTACTAGTTGATTTCTCAAATGCTTTCAACACAGTTGATCACGAAATCCTTCTTTCCATACTGTCTCACCTGAATTTTGGCCCTACTGAATTGGATTGGTTTACATCTTATCTTCGCGGTCGACAGCAGTCAGTCAGTGTGGGGCAACTGTCCTCAGCGTGGGCTGATGTGGATGCTGGTGTGCCGCAAGGCGGTATTCTTTCTCCTATAATGTTGTCAATTTTTATAAACTTTATTACCTCCATCATCGACTGCTCGTACCATTTGTATGCCGATGACCTTCAGCTTTATGTGCAAATTGAGACTGGGGATATCCATAATGGGATCAAAAACCTTAACGGCAACTTAGCAGCTATCAGGGATTGGTCAACTCGTTATGGGGTTTTGGTCAATCCTTTGAAATGCCAAGCTATACTGGTGGGTAGCTCAAGGATGCTGGCTAAGATTAATCTGACAGACTTACCTCCTATTTACTATGATTATACTACAATTCCATTCGGTAATTCTGTTAGAAATCTTGGCCTTCACATCGACAGCACGCTGAATTGGAGAACTCAGGTTTCAGATGTGAGTCGTAAAGTCACTGCCACGTTATGCTCTCTGTATCGTTTAAAGCATTTTCTCCCCACAAAATCTAAGATCATGCTTGTCCATTCACTTATATTACCCATAATTGATTATGCAGATGTGTGTTACCCAGACCTGTCGCAAGATCTTCTGAACAAGCTGGAACGCCTCCTCAATAACTGTATAAGATTTATCTTTGGGCTTCGTAAGTATGATCATATTTCGCAATACAGATCTAAGCTAAATTGGCTTACAATCCGGCAGAGGCGCAACTCCAGAATATTACTTGTACTTTTTTCCATATTAAATGATCTATCTTCGCCTTCTTATCTTAAGAGTAAATTTCATTATCTTTCCTCATCTCATGATAGGGTCCTACGCTGTTCTTCTAACAACAAAATCTGTACTCCAGTTCACTTCACCGAGTTCTATGGTAATGGTACGGTATGGTAACTCCTTGCCCGATGACGTCAGAAAATTGTCGTGATCATTTATTAAAAACAAGGCATTCTACATGACTCATCTATTTAATATGTATTGCCAAACAGACGTATATATTCATAGTCATTTGTATATACTAATTATGTATGTATTTAAATATGTTTACTTGTATGTATATCCATTTATTTATATATTTGTATATATGTAAGGATAGATCATATATGCATAGTTTATTTATTAGTAGTTTGTATATATTATGTAGTTAATTATCATTTGTATTGTATTATCTTATTCTATATTGCCACATCTACGTCAAACTCTCACCACTCCATGGGTTGACTGGTAGAGAATGCCTCAAGGCATTAAGTCCGCCCTTTGTATTCTTTTGTTAAGCATGCAATAAAGAATAAAATAAATAAATAAATAAATTTTTATAACGCAAAAACTACAGACTTATTTGCATAGACGCCTCCGTGGTATGATAGCTCTTCATCAGTCAATCAAATAATAAAGGATAATAAAACCGGCCAAGAGCGTGTCGGGCCACGCTCAGTGTAGGGTTCCGTAGTTTCCCGTCCGTCACAATAAGTGTTCCCACTTATGAGTTTAAAGGTGGGTATCCATTATGTTCGCGCTCCAGCAGCGCTCCGCGCTCCTGCAACTGCTCCCGGTAGTGGGTACGTGCGCGAACATGGAGCGTGCAACATTGCACGCTCCGCGACATGCGATGCCAAGGAGAGACTAACCGAACAATTCGATAATACCCGACCTCTCGGGGAATTGGGTTAATAATTAATACATAGACGTGCCAGAAGTTTTCGATGGCAATTTTGGATTGCGAGAACCGATTTTAATAATTCTTTTTTTGTTTGAAAAAAGATACGTTCAGGATAATAAAATATGTAAACGAAGTTAAAAAAAATGCCTGCTTAAACGATTATACTACAAACTTAGTCCAGAAATTATTTTGTACAACTTTTTGTCTTTCTTGTACAAAAACTGTTTCCATCCAGGTTCAAAATAATTTTCCTAGAAAGTCCTTATAAAGTTCTACCTTTCAGATTTTTTCATATTTTCTAAACCTATGGTTCAAAAGTTAGAGGGGGGGGGGGGACACATTGTTTTTTACTTTTGGAGCGATTATTTCTGAAATTATTGACATTATCAAAAAATGATTTTAGTAAACCCCTCTTCATTTTTAAATACCTTTCCAACAATATATCACACGTAAGGGTTGAAATTAAAAAAAAAATCACTTCCCACTTTACATATAGGGGGGCTACCCTAATAAAACATTTTTTTCCAATTTTTATTTTACGACTTTGTCGGCGTGATTGATATACATATTGGTACCAAATTTCAGCTTTCTAGTGCTAACGGTCACAGAGATTAAGCGAGGACGGACAGACGGACAGACAGACATGGCGAAACTATAAGGGTTCCTAGTTGACTACGGAACCCTAAAAAGGCGCTGCTTTATCGACAGTTTTGACAGTTAACAATGTAGTAAATATTTTAGTCGATTTTAAAATTGTGTAGTGTAGTTAATTCTTTTAACTTGATTTTTCGAAGTGTTCCTAATTATTACTAAAGCTTGTTTGTTATGTTTTTCTTAATGTATTAATTATTGTATACGACTTTGTATTTTTGTCTCTGTCTTCCTCATAGGTTTGGTTTTATATGACGGCAAAGCTTAAGGTAACAACCATATTACACTCACGTACCTTTAAAAAAAATTTAATAATTTAAAAAAAACTAAGTGATATGTAGTTTTGATTTATGTAACATAATAAAAGAGATGAAATTAGTAAAATTATTCAATGCTAAACATTGAATCACGTAAATACTGGCATAGTCCTGTTGTTTATGAAGATTGTAAAATGTTCCCCCGCCAATCGCTTACCTGAAAAGAAAGAAAAAACCAAGATTAAGACTGCAATCAATCTATGACAGTTTTTCACAAATATGTAGTCTAAGAGTAAAGTTTCAGTGTAATTATTTCCTATTCGCGGGCATGGCATCGCATTTCTGAGGGGATTTCGGAGCATTGTGTACGAATTAAAAATTATTCTTTCAGAAGTGTAGGTTTTTCTTACGATTTTTTTTACTTTGATTATCGAGTATGTGATAAATTAGCAATGATGAAAGAAGTAATATAAAATTAAATTATTATGTACATGGTAAATTTTGATTCCGAATAGAAAGAAAGAAAGAAGTTGTTTGATAATTACATTCTACACGTAATTTAAGAAATATAATAAAAATACAAATACAAGGGGCAAAATGACAGGTTTATGACCGGTTAGGCAATTATTATTAATAAGCAGTACATGCACGACGTTAATTAGTAATAAATTATGAAAAAAAATACAACAAATAAAAAAAAGAATTTAAAAATAAAATGTGATATCAAATAGGTCTCCAAATCAGCATAATGCTGCAAAGGCAACGCTGGTTTTCATCTGGAGCCTTGTGACTTCACTGCCCAGTCGGTGTGTGAACCTCCGATTGTCCATTAATCACGCGTAACTAGGACTTATAGACTCCAATTACTGGCTAGAGAGTAGTGCTACTGTTACAGCCTGTCAAAAATCCACTTCTGAACAAAGGCCTCTCGCATATTGATTCATAGGGGAGATATTTGCCATAGTTGCCACGCTTGGCGAGCGGGTTGGCAACCGCAGTTTTATTTTTAGTAGTTATTAAGAAGACGCTGCTGCCCATCACCCGTTTTGTTCACCTCTGTCGCCTCTTGTGACACCGTCACTACGCGGTTAATTAAAAGCCTCGATTGAATGTGATTCGATTGATGTTGTGTTTAGTTTGGTGAGTGACACGAAACGGAGAATCTTCTTCTGGTACTAATGCATTCCATCTTATTCCACAGTGGTGACATCACATTTTTGACGCTTAATTGATATAGATTACTATGGGCCACATAAGTCATTTACCAACAGGTGTACTGTGTGCTCGCTTGATACGTAATTCATCAGTAATAGTTTTAAAATGTCTTATCTTTATATATAATTGGTGTCCAATAGTTTCGCTAAAGCTCGATACTGGCTCGACCGGTTCTGGTGAAATTTTTTGTATGTGTTTGAATGGGTTCAAATATGGTTTTGATTCATGTTTGGACCCAGAAGGTGGCGCTGTCGCTCTGTGTAAATTCGGTGGCGGACCGCTAGTTCTTAATAATTAATAAGACATTTTAGTCCTAAATATTAACCGGGTAATATTTTTGTATATTTCTCACTACGACAAGGCGATAAGTGCACTCATATAGAGGTATAAGAACAGAAAAAAACATTTTAACTTCATTCGAAACAAAAGAAAACTAAACAGCATTTTACGAGTAGATACATATTTTGTTTTTAGCAGCAATCGTGTATTTACCCTACATATCATTGAATGGCATCACAATTAGCTTACATATGTCAATAGGACTCGTTAGAAAAGACACCCTGACTAAATTATTCTATTCAGTACAACACATTTCTATTTTTTTTCTTAGGGTAAGACCTGAGTGCCTGCAATCTCAGAGCGTGTATCGAGACAGAACATTCGGCGTTCATGATAAGCATTTTTTGAGTCCTGAGTGTCGGCGGCTTTAAGTATGTCGTACGTTCCCTAATCATACACAAGTATAGAAACTCATTGCTTTATAATACGTGGCAGAGTCACGCTGCAGGTATATTAGTTTTAGCACGATAGGGTCGTCTAGACCGGGGAAAAACCACGCTCTGACAGAATACCAGCGTAAAATAGCAGCTCAAGGCTGCTGAGTTTCGCATGGCGAGTTTTACTTGATAAGAGGCATTCCATCATAGTCCTCAGGGGTGACAACGCATCTGCATCTTGATTCTTAATCGAGGACAAATGTAGATGTTTATGGACCACAGCATCACTGTCACTACTATACTAATAATACTAGCGTGAAATAGCAGCTAAACGCTGCTACGTTTTGTATGGTGAATGTAGAGAACCGAAGACCGTTTTTACTGGAAAGAAGGCATTCAATCTTAACTCTCAGTTGTGACAACGCATTCCGAATTTTGATGCACTATCGAGGATAGATGTACAATTCTATTGGGCATAGCATCAATTTACGTGTGCTCGTTGGTCATCTATATTCTATAAAAAATCTTGCAGCGGGGCGGGGCCAAATACACTTACTTGTCTTGTCTTGAGTGACGAGCCCTCCAAATATAAGATTAACAAACCGCTACGTCATACGCCCCGCTGAATGCTTTTCACTTTGGCCTTAGGCTAACAAGGACTAGATCACACTCGTAACTTGTGAATTACTATATTTACTGCTCGACTTTTTCTTAAGAAAATAACGATTCTGATACCAAAAATCTACATTAACCTCGATTCTTGTTAATACTGTTACGAGCTTGAGGTTCGTGACAATAAAAATTGCCGATAGGATTACCTAAATTAACACTTTAATTTTATTCACACCAATTAAAACTTAAAACACTAATAAATAATCACACTGATTCGCTTTATTTCGCTCCGAAGCTTCGCTTGTCTCGCCAAACTCAATACTTCCCCGATCGCGTATTGCAGCGCCTTTATATAGGGCTCTTCCACGAAAACATCCAGAATATTCCAGAATATTCGAGTAAATACGCGCGCCAACCGTCCAAGCGCAGAAAGATCGAGTGTAGAGCTTCTAGGAAGTTTAGTTCTTCAATTTGATACTAGATGGCGCAGTCGGTTAAAAAATTAGTCGTGTCATTTTCCGGAAAGCTCTCTCCTCGCTCTGTTACCCGACACTAGATGGCGCTAGTGCCATGAGATGAGATGTCAACTTAGCCGCGCAACAATACTAAACATGTGTTCGCTTGATATGATAAAGGAAGCTAAATTGTTGTTCCTTACGCCCTTTTTCAGGATTTACCATATAAAACTCTCCTCTCTGGAAATGCTGACACACAATTTTTTTTATAGAATATGGGTAAAAAACTAACACACCGTCAACCTGAAGGTAAGTAGGTATCGTGGAACATAGACATCTACAGATGACAATAAATATGCGTTGTCACTCCTGAGGACTAAGATGGAATGCCTCGTATCTAGTAAAAATATTCTTCGTATCCGTACTCACCAACAGAAACACAGCAGCATTGAGCTGCTGTTTTACGCTGACATTCTATGGGAGCGTGGTCCTTCCTCGGTCGAAGCGACCCATTCATGCTATATTTATAATACTGCTGCAGCATGGCTTTACCAAGTAAAATGTACACCGAAATGGAATTGTATTGACTTTAAATAATTTATTTGGGTGTGCTATTTCAACAATAATTAACTACCATGTTTTCAACTTTATTTATTCTTCACACCCAGTATTTTCATTGATCGTTTACTCATTCTTGGCTTATTCATTATTTCACTAATTTATTCAATGAGTTTCTGAGATTTTTATTCAGTCCAATCGTTGACGAAATTATAATGTCTTCCAAACCGAATTTCGGCCAAGGTGACCAGTTCGAATTGAAGACTAGCCATCTGCGCAGGATAGGGTTATAGTGCCCGAGCGTGTACGTAAGCGCAAGTGTTCTTTCATAATCCGACAGGACACCGGGCAGTAGAGATCAACAGGAGAGATCCGAGAGGAGAGATCAACCTCGCCAACTTCCTGTCTCCGGACTGCTAATGAGAATTTCTTTACAGTAAAACCCAATAATTTGTTGACCTGACCCGGGATTTGAACCCGGGAGCTCATGCTCAGCAATCGCTCACTAGACCAACGAGGCAGTTAAAGATTTTTTGACGAAATTATAACATCTTTCCAACTCCACGTAGAATCTTTTATTCAGAGAGTTTCATACCACTAGCACGAACTTATGCTAAGCAGCAAAAATAAAAGGATGCGACACAAAGGAGTCTCCGTAGCCGTTAAACTGCGAAAGAAAAGGTTTCCCTGGAACTATCCTAATGCATTATGCTAATGTGTTTGCAAGTGGCAACGCTCCAAGGCAGTTTGTCGCTTCTTGACTACAGGCACTGTAAAATACGAACCCTTGCGGATTTTGTTAACATGCTACGAACTGGTTGTATTCCGTTTTTTTAGTCTAGAGGTTAAAATGACACTTTATGTTTTGTTACTTTTTGAAATTTTTAATAGTTAGACTATTCATCGAAATGAGTAGTGAAACCGTTTCTTTATAAACGTAAAGTCCAGGAACGTGCATACATACAATACAAATAGTAAGACTCTCTCCAAGACTAGATCCAAGGACTCTACTCATTCTGGGGTTATTCTTTTTTTATAGAATAAGTGTGACAAACAAGCATACATTCCACCTAAGGGTAATCGTAACCTCGAGTAAGAATCGAAATGCAGGTTTTCTGTCATAATTGAAGACTATGATGGAATGCCCCGGCAACAGCTTCTGGTTTTCATCACACACCACACAGACGACGTTTCAAGAACGTTATATATTTATATCTATAGACCCTATGATTTAAGGAACTGCCATGGAGCTTGGTGCCCTTTCAGATCTTAACTCTTTTACCGGCAATGCCGAAAACTACAAACATTGGTGGCATCGCCACCACGGCCACTCAAAAGTCCGTCGTCGTTGACGTGTAGTAGCGGTGTATGAATATCCACTGCCCAATTGCATACAGAGGAAAACAAACAAGGTGGTTGGCAGCACTTCTTCCTAATGAAAACTGAAAATTATATTTAAAAAATGCAGTCGCAAATCCACCTACTAAACTATAAGGCAATCTATGGCGGGGGCCTATGTTCAGTTGTGGATTTTTGGTAGGCTTTATCAACAATAACTGAAGACCAAACCCAAATATTAGTGCTATAAAATCGCCTTAAAAGCAGCCTTATAAACGATTTACAGACACAAAATAAAACATTCACATCAGCTTCAACTACTCGTATGGTTAAATTATAATTATTAGTTCATAAATTAGTTCAAACAACGAATCCTATAACATTGTAGCAAAAGCTTGTTATACAATTACCTCCTGCAAGAATCTAAAACGTGTTCGCTAATGGCGTCGTTCCAAGCCCATTTGCTGCTTGCTGTCCTAAAGAAAACATAAGTAGCGTCTGCATTACACATATAGACTCTGGAACGCAATGCCAACTTAAATCCATTGTAACAAAAAATTTGATACATACTCGATCTAATTATATGTGACCGTCTGTGACCACAAAAACAAATGACAGTAGCAATTTAGATCATAAATTCTAACCAGTGACGTGGTGAGGCTATGGGGTTATAGATTGTTCAGATTTAAGGTTATGGTTAGGCTAGGAATGAAAGTCAATTTCCGTTTTCTCTTTTTCAATTATGCCAGTAAAATTCTCAAAAAAATCTATATAAAATGTTGTTGAATACTTAAATGCTAGGCATTGAAAGTTCTGAAAATAGAATTGATCTCCATACACGCACTTGCCAATATATACATTTTACCTATATCTTTAGCAACATTGATAACCGCGCCACCTACCGGGTTCAATGGAGTTTTTAAACCATCCAGAGACCCACTCAAATATACACAAAAATTCATCAAAATCGGTCGAGCCGTTTTAGAGTTTTAGCGAGACTATCGGACAGCAATTTGTTTTTATATATAAGAAGAAGAAGAAAAAATAACATACAAAGACAAAAGAAGACTTATATCATTGTTTGAAACTACTTTTACGGATTTTATCGCGTTAAATTTTAAATATTTTTTAATTCCCGACCTTTCGGGTGCTTTCCAGCACCCATGGTCACGGGGGACTGAGGTGAGAGGACGGGGGGTGAGGTGACGTCCCGATGTCGATTTAACTTAGACCTCATTAAATTTTGAGCAAAATCGGTCAAGTCGTTTTTCGTGCCGAATGAAAAATTGATTAAATTTTAAAACATATGATAATTTTTATTCTTTCCACTGGGACGTTAGTCGTGTGAACCTTTCGGGTCGCACCTACAACGCTTTTTATTTATTCATTTATTCCATATCTGCAATCAAGGTATTCAATACTCTCTAAAACTACTTCAAAGTTTCAAAATCTATATGAATTAGTTTTATATGATTCTTGATGTACTCTTTTAAGTTTTTTTACGTCGTAGAGCTATGGTACAGCTATATTAGTAGTATAGTTATAACGCGAATGGGTCGGCTTGACCGGGGGGACCACGCTCTCACAGAATACCAACGTAAAATAGCAGCTTAATGCTGTTGTGTTTCATATGGTAAGTGTAGAGAACAGGACACGTTTTTTACTGGAAACGACGATATTCTATCTTAATCCTCAGGGGTGACAACGCATTTGCATTTTGATTCTTAAATGTGAATGTCTATGGGCCACAACATCCATTTATCTGGAGGTAGACTGTGTGCTCGTTTGTCACCACATGATGTTAAGTGGCTACTGCAATCATGACTGCATCGTTGGTCTAGTGGTTGTAGTAGTGCGACTGCTGATCATGAGGTCCTGGGTTCGAATCCCGGGTCGGGCCAAAAAATTAATTATTGAGTTTTTCCGTCAAGAAATTCTCAGTAGTTGCCCGGAGTCAGGAAGTTGGTGGTGGCGGTCCTGCGCCTGATCTCTCTCCGGTCGTGTAGGTTTACCGTTCCATCGGATTATGAGAGTGAGGGAATAGTGAGTGCACCTGTGCTTGCGCATACACTTGGGCACTATAATCCTGTCCTGCGCCGATGGCTAGCATCCGTTGAGACAGGCCGCCGTGGCCGAAATTCGGTCTGAAGGACATTATTACTGCTATCATGCACTACTGTAACCAACTTCAAACAAAGATGGTTACAGAGCGTTGTCACCTCTAAAGGCTAAGATGGAACGCCGGTCAGTCTTTAATTACACTGTGGCTCTCTACTCGTATATTACTCGTATTTAGACCGGAACAATTGCTATTTTTAATGGGTAAGAAGACGGCACATTCCCAGACTCTTAAGCAGAAATGGCGCCATTTGACCTGGTAAATATCTGGCTTATAATAGATTATTTCATTTACCATGTTTTATTGTCACTTTCATGTTTGGTGGTATTTAGTAACTAACTTATCGACGAGCTAGAAACTTTTTTTTTTTTTTTTTTTTTAATAATTTTATTTGGTATCACATATTACAATTTAAAAGCTTAGGAGTGTAAATTTAATCACAACATTATTAATTTTATAACGCAAAGGAAGAAGTAGCACATAGCTGCTATTTGATACTGCGAAGTGGTTTCCCCTTCCCTTACATTTTACATCAAAACTTAAGTTAAAACTTTATCTTAAGTTTATTTAATACACTGTAGAAAGGGGCACCGCGCTTCTTGCTAATGGATACATGAGCGCGATGATTTAACCCAATCTTTAGTCCTACATAACATAAGTATTGATGAAATACATTCGGAAGCGGGCACCGCAGCACTGCTATTGGATACTGTGCTGAGATAATTTAACCTCTTCTTAACGTACTTAATTTAGTGAAAATATTTACACGATAATTTTACAATTTTCTAATTAAATATCCTAGGTGGCAATCAAACCTAAGATTATTTAATGCTCTATTGGAAAGGGGCATCGTGCTTCTTGCTATTTGATACATGAGCACGATGATTTAACCCATTCCACGGAGCTGCAGTAATAAAAAGTTATTTAATAAGGCTAAGAAGAAGGCACCACCAACACTGCAATTGGATACATGGTTGAGGTAATTTAACTTCTTCTTAGTGTATTCAGTTTACGATATATTTACACAGTGTTATTAAAAAATGTTTTCAAATTAGTTTGACACATGGCAGTAATATGTTTATACATAGTACTTACAAAGAAGTAATAAAAAGTAGATCACATCGAATTAAATTAGCACGGACGAGTCAAAAAATAAGATATAATATATAAAAAAAACATAGAGAATAAAATAATGAAATGGTAAGGGTTTTTTTTTTAATTTAATGTATAATCTAAACTTATATAGGAAAAATACAAAATAAGTTAAAATAACAAAGAAAATACGTATAGTGTTTTCAGAACTTAGAAATAGATTTTTTTTAATTAAAATAAGAAAATTAAATAAAATAAAATAATATTAAACCTATATAATACTTATACAAAAGCTTTAATTTTTTTAAGCGGATCCGTAGTCTACTCTGTTGGCGATTCTGTCCCTCATGACACGAAGTCTTGGGCAGGAGTCCGAATTGGCTGGGTGTTTGATATCTGCTTTGGCGTTGAATTGTGTGTTATGTGAGTGGCAGTTGTGGCACTTTGCAGTGTTCGGATTGTTTTTCACGGGGCAGTCACCGATTTGGTGTTCATTGCTGGCGCAGTGGGAGCAGAAGCTCTCTTGTGAGGTGCATCTTGTCTTCATATGTCCAAACTGTAGGCATTTATGACATTGCAGAAAGGGTGAAAAATTTTCCAGGTGGATTCGCTGGTGGTCGATGCATACGCGGCCCATCTCCATCATCTTTCTGTAAATTTTTGGACCTACTAGGAAAACTGCGTTATATAAGTTCTCATTCCTATTGTTACGCTTGAATCTGAGCGATAAATATGTGTCGTTGAGATCGATGCTGTCGTTCGCAATCTCCGCAAGCTCTGTGTTTTGGTGGCGTATGATTTTCACTAAGTCCTCAGCTGGCACGTCTTTAGATATCCCCTTGAGGATAACCATGGGTCTGAGGCTTCGCACAGGCTCGGCCTTGACCTCATCGGATGTCTCTAGCCGAGAGAGTGTGTCGTCGCGTTGTTGCTGATTGTCAAATTCGATACGTAGCTTATTATTGGAGACACGTTGGATGCGGGCTGGTGCGTAAGTTGACTCCCTGTAACTGATGCTGGTTTTAAATTTCTTGATCACTTCCTCCGGTGTCTTCGACTGTTCGGTTGAGCTGACTATAATAGCTGGTTTGGTCACCGGGGGGATGGAGGGTGGAGAGGTCTCGTTAATCGCAGGAGTCCTGCCACCACAAGTGGAAGCAGCTGCTTGGGCATAAGATGGTCGGGCTTGTGAGGCAGTCACCATCTTTTTGAAGTCTGCCATTTCTTTCTTCACGCATGAAAGCAACTCCTCCTTTATTTCTCCTAGTGCAGATGGGGTTGTTGACGCAATAACGGTGTTTAGGTTGCGGGTGGAACGTCTTATCTCCTCCATGGCCAGATTGATGAGCTTCTTATTGGCCGCGGAAATGCTCTTTCCTTCGCTGATAGCAGTGTTTACGCAGATTGTTAATTTGTTCATTACGAGCATGAACGAGTCCAAGTCCTTGACCTCCTCGGCCGAAGCCGGGAGGGTAGGGGGGTCGCTCTGCGACGCTGGCATGTTTACACAATGTGTTATAATCTAAATATTCAATGTTTATATAATGTTACGTGAGTCATTCTAAAAATAGCTACTCTCAAAACCAACTTAACACAGAATTGAGTCAGTGAACAATGTTCACAAAAAAATCACCAAAAATAAAGTTATGATTCAAAGAATTTAAAATTTCACAATAGTCAGTTTATTAGTTTGTTCACTAGATGCGCTAAAATGGGGGGGGGGGGTCATCACACGTGTTTTTGATTTTTCGCCTATAACTGCTGAACCCGTGCATCGAAAAATCCAGGATTTTTGGGGATGAAACGTCTAAATGTAGTGGCCGCACGCGAAATACTGTTTTGAACGTTAGCAAATTTTGGCTAAGAAAACTCTATTTTGATGAAAAATGAATTTTAAACACTCGTCGGGCTAAAACTAATTACACTTTTATAAAGTACACGTTATTTCGCGTCTTTTAAGGTATAACTCGGCACTGAATTCAAACTTTTTACCACAACTTTGATTTTTAGGACGCGGAGCGACTCAGTTTCGCTGCTTATAGCTCGGCGTTCCCATAGGCTCTGACGAGCTAGAAACTTGAAATTTTGAATATAGCTCAAATTTCGATACAATGCAAGAATGTGATAAAAATGTTCCTTGTTTTTCATGTGATGACGGCGTAAGAGAATCATCACACCATTTCGTTCTGTTGGGAGTCGTACGAAGAGAATTTAGGAAAGGCATTTAGACACAGCAAATCTTATAAAAATATAAATTACAGAAATAAATTATTATGCCGAATTAATTATGGACTAGAATTATATAGCTTTTGGAATTTTGAAATAGTTACGGATAGTTTTACACAAGTCGACGGCAAAAAATAAATATAAAATAATCAGCAGTGAAGCGGACGGGGATTACCCGTCATTTGCGGCGTCGCGTCGAGCCGGGATCAGCGAGGATAACAAGAATTTACGATAGTGTAGGAAATTGAATTGTAATCTCTTACACAAATAACACATTTTTGTTTTAAACACGTTTTGTTTATGTTATGTTGTATATGTTACCATACAAAATAATAGTATACAATATAATATATACATTTATATCGTCATCATTACAGCGACAGGTACATAATAAAAGAATACAACCATTTACAGGTCAGCTGCTGAACATAGGCCTCCATCAAGGAATGCCAAAAAGCATGGTTCTGAGCCACCTGCATTCATCGACTTCCCGCATATTTTACCAGGTGGTCACACGATTCAGTGAGGGGCCACACTAGGGTTCGTCTACCGGTACGAGGCTGCCACTAGAGAACCGTTCTTCCACATCGGTTATCGGTTCTTCACAAAGCTCCCGCAGCAGTGGGGCAAATAATAGACGCAGTCGCTTAGAAAATAGAGAAAAGCTGTGGTTACCGGAAATCGAGCAAATGTTTTCCCCTTAAAAAATAGCGTCATATTTTAAAAAATGGTCCACCACTAAGACAGCGACTCTTTTTTCCATTGAGACACTTAGGAGCTGTCAACGATTGGTAGGCGAATTGACGATAACAGTACTAGATATACCAGTTTGACGACGATGACGCTAGTCGTGCACAAATACCATAATCGTGGTGTGTACGTAGCCGTTAAGGTAGGTAAAGTAAACTAAATATGCTACACGTGATTTTTCCATACAAAACATAATAAACAATTAAATGCCATCCCTACTTTATAAAATATCACAAAAAATTATGCAAACAAATCCTTAGCACGGTTTTCTAACAAATGGTAGATTTTTAATCCGTGCCGTGGCGGTGTAGGTGTAGGTATCCTATCCACTACCCCTTATCATCCCGTGATTGTCGTGAGAGCCGACAGAGGGAAACAAATAAGCAGATGGGAAGCGGCGTTTTCTTAATATCGACTAAAATTATAAAACTGCGGTTGCAAACCCGCGTGCCAAGCCGGCAGCTATGGCAAATGTTCAGAAGTGGACTTGAATAGGTCTTAACGGTAACAGTAGAATTTTGACCAAATGCAATACTGGTAAGTATAAAGTCGTCAGTGATAGTATTATTTTTCTCTTTCCCCTTGATGGAGAATGTCGCGCCCTGTTATATTTCAGCACTTAGAAAAGATTTTCGCGATTTTAAGGAATGTTTTTGAACCCTTTATTCTTATTACACTGTTATATATTACTCTGTCTATCCTGTTTATTTATTTTATATTTGTTGGCGTTCCTTTTCGAATGAAATATGCGCCGTGAAAGAAATTTTATGTTCTTGAAATTGGGCTTAACTTGTAGTTAATAATCTGCCAAACATTTGGCATGCGTTGCCATTGTAATGAGCCCTATTATTAACTATAATAAATGAAGTAATCGTCCACGTTATAAGTTGTCCCGTAAGTAGTTACTGAATCTTATGGATACCTTTAACACATTTCAAACATGAAAGGCCATAAATGCAATATCGGCTCTGAGAACCGAGACGAAATGCCTCACTGCCTGTAACCATACTAGCTCTAATGTCCTTTAAGATGAAACACAGCAGTAAGTGCACTACTGTTTGGCTCGAGATATAGGGAAGACATAATAAGATGGATTCCTAGACAGAGAAGCCCGACGAACTAGGAATAAGAGTCACTTAAGGTTCAACCAATGGCCAACACATTAACAAATTATTTCCAGTGCAGCAGGTTCGATGATAAGAAGCAACTTCGAAAGTGACGAACAATTTTATACAGATGATGATGTTGTTTTGACCAATTTCGACTACAGCGACATCTTCATAATTCTAACAAAATGCAACGAAAGAAAATGTTGCAACCATTTTCTACCCACAATAGTTTTCCTTTAATATTTTGTCATTTATTCATTTCTTACAGTCTATCACAAATCCACTGCTGAACAGAGAGACCATTGATTGATTCATTTTAACCATAGCTGCAATGTTTGGCAGGCTAGATGGGCAGCCGTAGATTTTCAATATTATTGCGTTGTTATAAGGAAGATGCGCCGAAAGAGGATCCACTATCGGCTTGGTACCGTTTAGCATTCAAATACAAGACTTGCAAAGTAGTAGGCAGGTAGTCTAATTATCAGCCAATGTGTTTTATAGAAATAAAGATGAGAAACGAGCATCAATCCATTTGACGGTAAGAAAATACTATAGCCCATAGATACATCCATCAATCGGTGATTCAAAATACAGACACGTTCCTCATGGGGAAGGAATGATATGGATTGCCTCGTAGTTCCAAGTAAAAAGTGTCCACGGTTCCTCTTACTTACCATACCAAAAACAGTTTAGAAAATGAATCTCAACACGACAAAACAGTTTCTGTCAACGAGTAGTAACTCGTATCTGGTTTTCTTCATTAATGTTGACGTGTTTTGCCAGCAGCGGTATTAAACTATTATTTGGCTTTGTTGGATGGACGCTTTTCAAATTGAAATATTAATTATATTCACTACTAGTGCCGTTATTGAGATTTTTTAGGATAATAAGGAAATATTAAAATTACAAACAATTTTGTTGTTTAAAAAAACGTCTCGCCTAGATAGAAACTAATATAGATAAAATTAGCCTAGATTATTTTTTTTATAGAAGACGGGGCAAACGAGCATGCGGCTCACCTGATGGTAAGTGACTACCGCCGCTCAAGAACATTCGCAACACCAGGCGAATTGCAGATAAGTTGCCGGCCTTTTAGAAAGGAGTAGGCTCTTTTCTGGAAGGTCCCTAAGTCGTATCGGTCCCAAAAATAATAATAAAAATAATTTTTATTGCCACAAAGTAAGGATTACATTATTTATCAACAATAATGTTTTTGTTATTTTTTAATAATTTTGAGGAAATACCATGCCAACCTACTGCACTATCTGATCTCAAACTCATTAGTGTAGATTAAACCTCTTACTCTGTTGTTTCTAACAAAACCATCGATTTACTAGGTGTGTATACTGGTTTACATTTTGGAATACATGAGTTGCCTTCAAATGTAATTTTATCAGATAGCTCTTTTGCAACATTGACAAAATAGTTATTATGATTTCTTATATTTACGCGAACACTATACATTGAAATAATACTAATTTTTACGGAATTTATCGCGTATATTTAACTTTTTTACCCGACGTTTCGAGAGCTTTACAGCACCCATGGTCACGGGAAGGACTGAGATGTTCAACGTCCAGCTGTCATAGTTAACCGCGGTTACCATAGATTAAAATTTAACTTTTGTTCTGATCTACACAGTATGAGCTTATGGTATCATGGAGTCTTGCAGTTGTATGCTTGGGTTGGGATTTAATTTTATTTATTATAGGATCCCAAGCAGATGGTAGCACCCAGCCATCTTCTCTATTGAGAAACATCCTAATTTCAATAGAGAAGATGGCTGGGTGCTACCATCTGCTTGGGATCCTATAATAAATAAAATTAAATCCCAACCCAAGCATACAACTGCAATACTCCATGATACCATAAGCTCATACTGTGTAGATCGGAACAAAATATTTATGTCAGCACTTCGCTTGCAATTGTAAAGTTGCAAGCGAAGTGCTGACATGAAATACTGTCTTGCTCTGCTAAACACGCCAAGCTTTCTAGAGGCCCATTTGGCCTTCCCCTCCAAGTGACCACGAAACTGCACACTACTCGATATGTCGACTCCAAGGACTCGGATGCTAGCTGAGGCAGCAAGGGGAGTGCCTTCAAACTGAGAGACAACAAAGGGGATCTTTTTAGCGTTTAACGCGCAAACTTGTGTCTGCAGGGGATTGGACTAGAATTGGACTAGATTAAGTCGCCCCAATCCGAGACTTTGTTAAGCAAAGACTAGACTTCAGACAACAAGTTTGTCCCGGTACTCGGCGACGATTTCCCGAGAAATATTGGCACGGCCGGTGTATAAGGCATCACCAGTGCTGTCGTCTGCATAGCAATAAATTTTATCAGTTTGCAGCATATCATTGATATGCAGAAGAAACAGCGTTAGTTATAGCTTGTAATCAGAGCATGCACCGTCTACCACGACCTTGATGCTGCGATTGGCAAGAAAACTTGTGATCCAATTGCACTATTTCTCGGGAAGCCCATAGGAAGGGAGCTTTGAAAGAAGCGCTTTGTGTCAGATCCGATCGAAAGCCTTCGCTATGTCCAAACTAACGGCCAATGCCTCCACCTTGGACTCTATTGCCTCCGCCCATCTATGAGTGAGGTAGACTAGAAGATCACCAGCTGATCGACCACGACAGAAACCGTATTGGTAGTCACTGATCAGCTGGTGATCCTCAATGTACCTCACGAGCTGGCAGTTTACAATAGACTCCATTATTTTGGAGAACAAGGAGGTGATGGCGATAGGCCTGTAGTTGGACGGGTCTGTGCGATCGCCTTTTTTAGGGATCGGGTGGACCAAAGCTGTCTACCAAGGATTCGGGACTACGCCTTGGCAGTAAGAGTACCGGAAAAGACGCGTTAAAACCATTGTCAATTCCGGAGCACACGTCCTCAGGAGGGACTCCATCAGGCCCACTCGACTTCTAGCATTGCCCCCTGTCTGGTAGTAAAGTTTCATTATAATCGGTTCAGCCAACCGAAGATTACTCCGGACAGTTAATTTAATAATTTCAGAATATTTTATGTAATTTATCTTTTAGTTTAGTGTAGAAAAATTTGTAAGAAATAAGCAATGCCTATGTGAGAGCGGTGTAAGAATAGTCATCCTTTCATATACCATGGTTAGGCGAAAGGTACTTTAAAGGGAATATTTTATCCATATTATGGGCACAAGCAACGATCTAAGCTTACCTGGCCGCCAATTTCCATTCCAAACGTCACAACTTAGGTACTAATCACGCTTGAGAAGCAAATGAAATCTTCAGCAAGACGCTAAACTGAGCTGAAAGGAATTATAAAATCTCTACGTAAAATTAATTAATACAATTTTACGCAAAGGTAAAATTAAGCAAAAAGTTATTTCTTTTGACATTTAAGACGTTTATACAAATTAACTGCATGGAACCCTTCCCCTTTAATTAAAGAATAAAGGACAGTAATGTTATTTTATGAATGTCATTTAGGGTAATAAATGACAGGCAATTTAATGAGCTAAGCGAGTAATACTTTTTATATCTGTCCGTGAAAGTAAATAAATTAGGACGTGCTAAATAAAACGCCGCGAAAAAAGGCCAGGCTCTTCATCTTAAATGTAAACTGTAGAATGTGTCGTAATTATAATTAATTTTTAAAAATAAAAAGTAGAACCCACTTCAAAAATTAAGCTAAAATAATATAATACCCACATAATTTTTTTTTTGTAGTAGAGTGCTAAGACATAACGTATAGAAGAATTACATAATTATAAAGCCTATTATGTGGACCTTTTTTAATTTTTTATTTATTCCCTTTTGAGAGGTCCCAAAGTCGAGTTGACAAGTTCAAGGTAACAAATAGAAAATCGATTAAATGGGTACATTTTAATCTTCGTTCTATATTTTTACAACATCAGGGATGGATTTTTTCTTTGAGCTTTTATCGGACCACCTCTCAAGTATAACACATTTAATAAATCATATATTCATAAAGGAATCATTTAAATCAATTCAACCGGTTGCGAGATATCGGTGAACATACGTTAAAAAGCATATGTAACAAATATAACCCTATCGTTTTTTGAATTCGGTTAAAACTTGTCTTAATCTCTAATATTATCTCATGTTCTTCAATTTCTAATGAAATGAACAAAAGGGTACTTTTACGATAATTATGTTGACAATATGTCTGTTTGTAGTTTCGTAGGTGGCTACTTAAAAAGTATACAATATTAAATAAATAATATATAATACTTTTTGTAGTTTTATGTAAATAGGTGTATTTAAGATCCTGGTGTCATCAAGTGATAAACTGTTATTGAAACATTCCAGAAGGAAAAGGTGAAATAGGTACAATACAACTTGGAATAAGGTATAGGTACTTGGCAGTTAATGCTTATTGAAATAGCCTAGGACGTCATTAACATTCATAGGAAAACCCCCATATCATAATCTATTTAATTAAAAAAAATTAACATCAAAATCGGTTCACAGTTGACCAAGATATCGGCTAAAATTCACACGGACAAAATTACGACACCGATTGACTCGTTTCTTGGTTGACCGCTAGAACGAGCGGAAGTTTAGATTTCAACCCTCACTTTTTCGTATTTTATTTTATTTTCTATTTACATGCCAAACAATATTTCAATTCTTACTCGTCGTATTAAATCGGCACTTTTATACGCAATAACAATTTCATGGGTGCCGGCGGTAAGCGAACTCTACTTGCTCACGTAATATGACATTGTAATGTGAGCGCTCATCCCCGGCGCAGTCTTGTGCAGTTTACCATTAAAGTATATTATGCTAAGCATATCCATTACAGCCCATAAAAGTGCACTTCTGAAGATTAGCCTCCCCCATAGATTGCCTCAAGGGTATTTTGCTATTGTTGCCACGCGTGTTGGCTACCACAGTTATTTATTATTTTGAGTTGTTGTCAGGCAGATGCTGCAGCTCATCTCCTGTTTCATTTTCTCTCTGTCGCTTCTTACGGCACCCAGGGGACGATACGGGGCAGGGGATACTCTTACACCGTCACATGGTTACTATGCCAATAACAATCACACACTTAGCATCAGTTGAACTGTGTGCTCGTTTGTTACATTATTTTATAAAAAAATCGTTAGAGTAGGTTCACGGTTACAACTTGAGTTCAGCCTACTTTATTCGCCGACTATTAAAGTGATTTGTTACTATAATGATAATACGCGAGCGTAGCGAAGTAAACAGTTATCTCTACAGCCGAGATTAAAACAGTAATAGTACTAGTGTTACATACATTTTATACACATTTGCTAAGCCATAGTCGTACACAGTAACAGGAGCATATACGGTCCGAGATCCTTTCTACACAGCAGCATTATGCTGCTATTTAACGTTGGTATTGTGAGAGCGTGGTTCTTCCCCGGTCGAGCCGAACCATTTGTGCTACAATCATAACTTATGTGTAGTATGGATCTACCACGTAATAATGTCACAGTTATTGTATTATCACCATAACAAAAACACTTAATGTATTCTGGAATTCTATACCAATCCAAAGAAGATGTGTAAGGTAACGTTGTGATAGGTACCAAAATAATGTAGAATTATGTATACATAAACATATTATAAAAGTAACCAATAGATACTCATAGTACATTTCAACTCACATCTTTACCAACCAATCTTTAGGTTTTCTGAAGTCTTCGGACACGGATATCCAGAGAAGTGCAAGTGTGAGCGGTGAAGCATTTACCAATTGTGTAATTTATTTAAAATAATTTTTAAATTTCAGATTTAAATAGAAAAATGGACAAGAAAAATAATATATACCTCTGTTTTATAGTGCTCTTTAAGAGAAGAGCGATATAGAGAAAATTGTTATACATATTACAAAAACTAAAAAAATATCTGACGCAATTATTGAAAATGCCCTTTCGCTTGTAAGATTTTGGTTTAAATCTGGGTAACACGTCTATTACCCAGTACATAATTAGTAATCGGTAGTACTTATGAGTAACTGTACAAGCATAAAGGTCATAGCTCATTAGAGCCACCCGGCACCCGACCCTCACCGCCTCGCCTCGAGCGGTTCGTATTCTTCGTATGGATTTGTATGGGCCTGCGCTCACTACATCAACTCAGCACCATCACCGGATCGCCTCGCTCGCGAGGTGTCCACGCGCGTACTTCGAGTGCGAGTGGACCACTCGACGATAGCTCGCTGTTGGCATGCTTGCCTCGCGTGAAGCGCGAGCTGGCAACGCGCGGTTCACGCGAGTGCGATGCGGCGCTCTCCACCAACCCTTCATTTCGAGCCTTCCCTTCTGATGTGTCTGACGCATTGTTGTTTGTTTTTAAAATAGACAAAGAAAAACTCATAGAAGAAGTTCGGAAGTATAATTTATTGTATGATTTAAGGGTCACTCGTTGATCACGCTAGGTCCGCTCGTTAACGACGAGAGGTCCACTCGATGACCACGCGAGGTTCACTGGTAACAACGCGGCGTCCACCCGTGGTCCACCTGTCGACTACGAGTGGACGTCTGGCGACGAGGCGGTAGGGTCAGGTGCCGGGAGGCTCTAATGAGCTGTGATCCTAAGTCTTAAAGAGAGGAAAAAATTTTAAGCGGTAAAGTGAACGTTAAGCACCAGGGAGACATTACGGAATGTTTCAGAGAAATGGATCACTAAACTCATAGAAAGAAAACTTGAGCTATTTTAATTATCACGTAACTTTCATAGGATTGACAGAAATTCCGAAGCGCATGAATCCGTCATAGATAAGCTTTAGATTGGAATTCAATTTGTGCATCGCATAATTAATGTCACTGATGTCTGTCTGTACATCAATTTGTAGGTCATCGGCATATTGATGGTACGAGCAATCAATATTGCATGTGCTAGAGTTAATAAAATGAAAATGCTAGTGGGGAAAGAACACCGCCTTGCGGCAAGCTAGAAACAAGGTCGACTTACAGTGAATTAATTTGCTCAACGAGTACGGAATGCTGACGCCAGCGAAAATAAGACGAGAATCACTCCAGAAAAGACGTTGTAAATCCAAGACAGGGAAGGATTACAAGAAGGATATTATGGCCGACTACATTAAAAGCATTTAAAAGTCAATTACAGAATAGAATAGAATAATTTTTATTCAATATAGATTATTACATAATACATACTTATTGAAAGTCATTTTTTATTTACCACTGGTTCGGAAAATAGCTCTGTCCTTGGAAGAACCAGCAAGAAACTGCGAGATTTTTTTAAAACATATTTCATATTTTATGTATACACACATATGCACTCACTCGTGCTTATCTATCCATATGTGTTTGCAGGCTAGAGCCACGTTTCAACGTAATATTTCTGCAGCTCGAATAGATCGGCTTTAGTGGTAAAGAACAACGCTAACAAATAATACTAGCGTGAAATAGCATCACAATGCTCTTGATTTCGTATGGTAAGTGACGATAACCGGAGACTTTTTACTAACACGTGTAAAACGCATCAGCATTTATATATATGACATACATATGTAGGATGGAGGTAGACTGTGTGCTCGTTTGTAATTATTCCTTCTATAAAAACCGGCCAAGAGCGTGTCGGGCCACGCTCAGTGTAGGGTTCCGTAGTTCCCCGTTCGTCACAATAAGTGTTCCCACTTATGAGTTTAAAGGTGGGTATCCATTAAGTTCGCGCTCCAGCAGCGCTCCGCGCTCCTGCAACTGCTCCCGGTAGTGGGTACGTGCGCGAACATGGAGCGTGCAACATTGCACGCTCCGCGGCAGGCGCTCCGACTTTCCATCCAAGTTCAAAATGATTTTCCTAGAAAGTCCTTATAAAGTTCTACTTTTCAGATTTTTTTCATATTTTCTAAACTTATGGTTCAAAACTTAGAGGGGGGGGGGACACATTGTTTTTTACTTTTGGAGCGATTATTTCCGAAATTATTGACATTATCAAAAAATGATCTTAGTAAACCCCTATTCATTTTTAAATACCTTTCCAACAATATATCACACGTTAGGGTTGAAATTAAAAAAAAAATCACTTCCCACTTTACATATAGGGGGGCTACCCTAATAAAACATTTTTTTCCAATTTTTATTTTACCACTTTGTCGGCGTGATTTATACACATATTGGTACCAAATTTCAGCTTTCTAGTGCTAACGGTCACAGAGATTAAGCGAGGACGGACAGACGGACAGACAGACATGGCGAAATTATAAGGGTTCCTAGTTGACTATGGAACCCTAAAAAGCAGAGCCGTGGTGCTCAGATGGTTAACGCTCACTGTAAATATAACAGAACGCGAGTAACCCGGGTTCGATCCCCGCCGGCACCAATGAAATTGTTAATTGCAATTTTAAGTGCTGATTTACCACGTGCTCGGCGGTGGAGGAAAACATCGTGAGGAAACCTGCATGTCTGAGGAATAAGAAAAAAAAATATTTCGAAGACATGTGAAGTTCGTCAACACGTATTTGGGCAGCGCGGCGGACACTTCCTTGCCCTAAAACCGTCTCAGAAATGAGGGGAGGCCTGAGCCCAGCAGTGGGACGTATATAGGCTGTAACTTTACTTTACTTTACTTTATAAAAAAGCATTGGTTATACGGGTAAAATCAAAATTGGACGTATAATAAAAAAAATCATAACAATTGCATAACATCTGGCTTCAGCTGCGATTCAAGCAAGGACCTGCACAGTCAGGTGCCCAGACCAGTAAGTTACGCATTATTATAATCAACAACAAGCCTGATGCTGCTGTGTTCCGTATGGTGAGTGTACAGAACCGGAGACCCCTTTTTACTTTAAACCAGGCGTGCCATCTTAGTTCTCGGGGTTGACAACGTATTTGCATTTTGATTCTTAATCGAGGATAAATGTAGATATCTATGGGCCACAGCATCCACATACCATCAGGTGGAGCGTATGCACGTATGTCACCCTTATACTATAAAGGAAATCTAAAATGATCTATATATAATGATGACATTATATGTATATTAGGTCAATGTCCTGTAGCAAACTTTAATTAAATCAATATCTCACGATATCAAGTCCCTTAATGTTGTGCGATGCTCTTAGTTTTATGGCTGTTTGTTGTAAAGTTAATGAATTGATGCGTGTTAATTATAAAACTTTGAGCCGCCTTTGAAATTGTTCGTGTGACAAAAGTTGTTTTGAGTTCATATCGTTGTCGTATCTCATGGCGTTAAGTATAATACTCTCTTATAAACATTTGGCGTTGTATTAGGCAAATGTTTGTTTGAAAATACGAGTCGTATAATACGACATAACGAGCGAAATTATTTTTCGAAAATGTAAGTTTTTTATAGAATAAGGGTGACAGTAGAACAAACATTGCACCTAATGCTAAGTGGATGCTGTGGTCAATAGATATCTACATACGAACATATTCTCGATTAAGAATTAAAATGTAGATGCGTTGCCTCCCCTGAGGACAAGATGGAATGCCTCGTTTCCAGTAAAAAGGGTCTCCCGTTCACTCACCATACGAAACACAGCAGCATTTAAGCTGTCATTTTACGCTGATTTTCTGTGAGAGCGTGCTGCTACCCCGGTCGAGTCGACCAATTCTTGCTACAGCCATAATATAGCTGCAGCATAGCTCTACCACATTAAAAATAAATAAAATCCTAGAAGTACAATCATTTATGAAGTTGAAATAATAATATTTTGAATTGAAACGGCCATTACTGCAGAACGGCATTTTCATAGTAAAGACCTATTGCATACCAAGCCCACTTGGAGTGGCCTCCTCAGGCCGGCCTACACTTCAGGCCAGCCATGTGGGTTACTCTTATTTCACCGCGTGACCATGAGACTACGGCTACTAGACCCTCCTTCCCCGTCACGACAAGGCAAGAAGGAACCCGTCGGGGGAGGGGGGGAGAGAGAGACTAGATTAGCCTAGCTAACTATTTCTCTTACTCTCCTACTTTTAGTATCTTCATTCAAACTCATGGTTGTGAATGAAGTTAAACGTAACGGTATATCATAGGTACATATGAGCTCAAATTTGGAGGATAATGTTTAACAGCGGACTTTTTGATAGACTGCATTATAAAAAATAATTCCATACCATTCCCACCATTCTCCACCGTAACTTTATTTTATTTTTTATTGCAAAAAATACCATTATGTACTAAACATATCTTTAACATACAAAGTGGCATGCAACGATAGATGAATAAACTTACATAATCTCATACGCAATGAAAATACTCAAATTTAAAACACACTCCCTTACACAATAGAGATAGAGAGTCTTATTACACAAATACTGTTGTATCCTGAAATGTGACGTCATAAATTTGATGTTCCTACGTGCGATGAATACTACAACATTTAATTAAACATGTTCGTGATCTCTAACTTCCTTGCTAGTGGTGTCGTTATCTGTGTAATAACTGAACAATTTACAATAAGGTTTTCCTAGTTACTTCCGCAAGAGAGCCATTATAGTAACAGGTTGAGTAATGCCATCTTAGTCACCGTGAGTACCACCGCATCTGTGGTCCTAGTCGTTATAAGCTGGTTGCAGGTAGCTACAGTACTATCACGTAACGTCAACTTTTAGACCTTCTGTCAATTCAGTATAGTTAATTCCCATCAATCACCCTAACCAATACGAAGGATGTTGTAAAAATCGCTTAAATAAAATTCCAGCACATGTCTCTTTTATACCAAATCTTAAACTAGAAAGGCAAACAGAGCACTTAAAATGTGGTACTTTTAAATTGCGAGACTGACTTTTAGGCCAATCGTCTGTAATATAGGAAAGGTGTCAATGATAATAGTATAGAATCATTTTTATTCAATATAGATTATAATAAGTAATACTTATTGAAAGTAATTTTTTACTTTTACCACAGGTTCGGAAAAAACTGTCCCAGGAAGAACCAGCAAGAAGTCCAGCGGAACTTTTTTTTTAAAAGCTCAATATACAAATAATATTTTATATATAAAAAAAATTATGCTCTTATTCCAATCTTAACTCTAAAATACTTGGTCATAAGTTCTGTCAAAATCTTTTTATAAAATTAATGATACACTTTTTGATAAAAGAAATAATATATGGAATAAAAGGTAATTTAATTTAGAATACAATTTTATTTACATTATTCAAAATTCCCTCGACTATTTTGAATACATGCCCTTAATCTACGCGCCCAATCATCCATCACAGCACGCACCACACTCATATCTTACTGCTACTGAACAGCTATTTGGCGACAGAAAATGGTAAATAAAGTTTATCTGATACAAAACGAAAGTGTGTTGTGCTCTTAGTGAAACTCCATTTGTTTTATTTTAATATTTATAAAAGAAAATAGTACCAAATGCTCAACGTAACGGACATTATGTTATATACAACTTAAAGTAAAAGTAAAATAAAAACCTACGTACGTCCCACATGTTGTCACAGGCCTCTTCTCATTTCTGAGAGGGTTTCAAGGACTCACATTTTCAATGAACATACGTCCGATATTTCTTTAAAATTTCCAGTTATGTAAGTTTTTGTCTAGAGGTTTTCCTTCACCGTAGAGCATGTGGTAAATAACCACTTATTTTTTTCACCATTCTCAAAAAAAGTTAAATATATCAAAGTGTATAAGAAAAAAGAAATAATTATTTATTTGATATCGCATATCACAAATGATAATTATTTCTTTCGTATTGCGTATTTCGTACTTGTAACGTTTGTTAGATGTCTGATGTCTGCGTGATTGACGTTGCGTGCGCTTTATCGTAGTTAGTAATTAAGGACTACATTTGTTATTACTTTCATAAGAGCTCGTCGAGTAAATATATAGAAGTGAATTGAGTAAAGTATTCTCCCCTTTACTTTATAATGAAGGACAAAGACTGAATACTTGAATAATGAAGACTTACAGATGCCATTTTCCGGTTTGACTTCCCCTGACGCCTCTCGCGACACCCACGAGACTGTTTCCCCGTGCGTGTCGCGATATTTTTACACCGCCACTGCACGGTTCCAACTTCCTTTAAGAAAACTTAAATAGTTATATGGTAATATTTTTACCGATTTTTGCATATAAACAACAATGCATCCGCTGTTGTTTCCGAGTTTCAGGGGTTTAAAGAGCTGGGGCCGGTGAGGCATTTCAACTCAGCTCCCTGAGATTATATGCAGCTGTACATACAAACTACTTAGTCTCATTTCTTCTAGAAGTTGGTTGCATATGTATTTGGGCTGGAGTAGCTTTTTACTGCCAGATGGGCAGTTAGCTTGTTTATCCAACTTTGTGTGTTGAGATAAAATTTACATATTTCGTATTTACTACAAACTTTTAAAATATAAAAATATGTAAAAAGCAATTATAAAAGATTTATTTCAAAGTAACGACTCGACGATAGTAAACGATTTGTGACTTTGATAAATGACAACTGCAACGCGTTATGGAAAACTATTAAAAATTTATATTAAATACTAATGATACGCCCCCCTACTTCGTTCACATAGGTCATCACAGCGCCATCTACCGAGTCCAATTGTAAACTAAAAACATCCAAGGACCCACTTAAACACACACGAAATATATCATCAAAATTAGTTCAGCTGCTTAGCGCGGGATGCGGTCGGAAGTAGGAGGGGTGATGATGCGCAAATCTTACTCACGCAACTCATAGATGAATTGTCATTTGAAATTACATACGCTGACTACGGAATAATCATCATCATCATTACAGCCCATCACAAGTCATATGCTGAACGTATTCCGCCTCGAACAAGCATTATACTGAACCACCTGCATCTATTGACTTTCTGCATCTCTTATCAAGAAGTCACTTCAGCTAGTGGGGGGGTCGTCGAGATGATGGATCGATGGTAATGTGGTCCTATCATTCTAGTATTTACTCCTTTTACTAATTGTATTACTGGTGTTAGATTTAGGGACAAAGGAACTACTTGTAGCACTAGGTAATACTTAACATAAAACAGAGCTACTAGATCTTAGATAACTAATTTTCTCATGCTTATCATAAAGAATTGCCGAAAACCAAGGACTGATTCTATCAATTACAAAGTCCTTGGGAAATATCAATCAAAACGACAGCACTCAATATCAGCGTGTATTTATTTCCTTGTTTTTACTTTTCGAAAAAACGTTGATTGCGTAAATATTATTAACACAGTGAAAATACAAGAAACAAACACGGAATTTATAAGGTCTCGAGAATTTATACGACCGTAAATATATATACACTGTATGATACTTAATAAAAACTTTGAAGTATAAGGTGTCTTCAACTTTTCTTGCCATATATCCTCAGGAGAGGTATGTATATTGTTTGATTGGTAAACCGAAATGATTTCTTATATTTACACTGTGTACTAGCTTTGTATACATTGAAAAATTATTTAATATTAATAATAATTATTCAATGTTTAATGTATCTATTTCGTGATAGAGTACATACTGCAACTATATTATGGTTGAAGTATGAATAGGTCGGCTCGATCGGGGTAGGACCACGCCATCACAGAATACCACCGTAAAATAGCTGCTTAATGCTGCTGTGTATCGTGTGGTGACTGTAGAGTAGCGTAACCTTGTACTTGTGCAGAGTACCGTGGAGTACCCTTTTTACTAGATAAGAGGGATTCCATCTTAGTCCTCATGGGTCACATGGGTCACACACATCTGCATTTTGATTTTTAATCGAGGATAGGTAAATAAAGATGTCTATGGGAAACAGCATCGATTTTCCATCAGGTTGACTGTGAAGTGGGTAGTTGACTGTGTGTAGTAGTAGCCGTACTGTAAGGCTGGGCAGCGATCGGGAGATTACTTACATTGTACAACGAGTGCGTGTAGCCAGTGATGACCTATGGATCTGAAACGTGGTCCCTCACTGCTGCCCTTTGAAGAAGCTCAAAGACGCTCAGCGAGCTATGGAAAGGGCTATGCTCGGGGTTTTTGACCAACATAGCACAACAAATTAGTAAGCTGAAGTGGCAATGTGCCGGGCATATAGCTCGAAGAACCGATAACTGATGGGGGAAAAAGGTTCTCGAGTGCCACTCGAGTGCCTCGTACCGACAGGCGAAGTGCAGGGCGTCCCCACTAGATAGAATGACATGGGTAAGACATGCGAGAGGTCGATGGATGCAGGTGGCTCAGGACCGTACTGTGTGGCATTCCTTGACCTATGTTCCGCAGTGGACTTGTGAAGGGCTGGAATAATGATGATGATGAAGAAATGAAAAGGGATGCAGCGTCAGTGGTGCAACACAGTCTGTAATCCGCCTGACGATTAAGGCAAATTCTCCCTAAAACCGGATATGCTTATGTTCTGAGTAGCTTTTTATGGGCTTTTTATAGGATAGGGTGACAAACGAGCATACAGTCCACCTGATGGTAAGTGGTTGCTGCGGCCCATAGAAATCTACATATATCCTCCCCATTGTCACCCGTGAGAACTAAGATGAAACGCCTCGTTTCCAGTATAAAGGGTCTCCGTGTCTCTACACTCACCATACCAAACACAGCAGCATTAAGCTACTATTTTACGCTGGTATTCCGTGAGAGCGTGGTCCTTCCCGGGTCGAGCCGACCCATTCAGCTACAACTATACTACTAATATAACTGCAGCATAGCTCCACCACGGTAGAATATATTACTAAGAATTAATAATTAATAATAAGAATACATTATCTTTTTTGAAAAAAGAAATTAAATTAGTTTGATCTCTTTTGAGTACATTTAGTACCGTGTAGTGGTGGATACGCAATCAAATAATATACATATTTCTTCAGAGGCGATTCACCTACACTAAGTTCTACTTCGAATGGAGAACATTGCGCGGGGCGAGTATGAAACACTGCTAATTTACGCTGGTATTTTACCTACTGAGTAGAAATGTGCTTCTAAACCATTTAGGGACCCAATCAAACACATCATACAAAGAAATTCATCAAAATCGGCCGTTTTTGAGTTTTAGCGAGACTAACCGACAGCAATAGATTTTTATATGTACAGAGATAAAGATAAGTGATTCCAAACAGTTTTATGAACTTTTAAATAAATAATGTCACAATAATAACACAATTGTAAGCGAATTCGCCAAGTAAATCATATAAATTTTGAGAGTCTCTTATGTGAATTTTCCAGTAACAATTCAAAATGTATCTTTTTAAAACAGCGCCGGTTTAATCGAACCCCACACGACAAAAATAAAAATACAAACGATCGTCGAATGAAAAGCTATCTAACACGTGCATTACGCGCGTCGGAAAGATTTTTATTGCTTCATTTGAAAGCTTTTGAACAAAATAAGTGCTTTTAGCGCGGTAAGAGAATTATAATCTAAGTGTGTACATGATGGCGTGTTGCCCAGGGCAGATGATTTGTTATTTTACAACGCGTTTAGGTTTGTATTTTTGTTTGACGTTGTGTGGTTTTTAGAATATACTAGCTGTTCCCCGCGACATCATCCGCGTGGAATTTATAACAATTGGATTTAATGGTTTTAATTTTTTTTTTTGTGTGGAACCCTAATCCATTTTCTAAAATAAAATTAGGCTAAATTACTCCTTATAGCATTAGCTATCTGCCAGTGAAAGTCCCATCAAAATCGGCACGGCCGTTTCGGAGATTATAAGCACAAAGACAGACAAAATTATAAAAAATGTTTTTTTTTTTAAATTATAAGTACAGTATATACTTTCACTTTTTAGTAGAGCCACGCTGCAGCTATATTATGGTTGTAGTACGAATGGGTCGGCTCGACCGGGGTGCTCCCACTCCGGTCTCACGGATGGTGAGTGTCGAGAACCGGAGACCCTTTTTACTGGAAACGGGACATTCCATCGGTTTTTTTATAAGATATGGTGACAAACGAGCACACAGTCCACCTGATGGTAAGTGGTTGCTGTGGCCCATAGACATCTACATTTATCCTCGATTACTAATCAAATGGCAGATGCGTTGTCACCTCTGAGAACCAAGACGGAATGCCTCGTTTCCAGTAAAAAAGGTCTCTGGATATCTACACACCCCAAACGAAACACAGCAGTATTAAGCTGCTATTTTACGCTGGCTTTCTGTGAGAGTGTGATCCCTCCCCAGTCGAGCCGACCTATTCGTGCTACAACTATACTACTAATATAACTGCAGCATGGCTCTACCACGTAAAAAATCTTAGTCTTAGTATGTAAGTTTTTGTCTAGAGGTTTTCCTTCACCGTAGAGCATGTGGTAAATAACCACTTATTTTTTTCACCATTCTCAAAAAAAGTTAAATATATCAAAGTGTATAAGAAAAAAGAAATAATTATTTATTTGATATCGCATATCACAAATGATAATTATTTCTTTCGTATTGCGTATTTCGTACTTGTAACGTTTGTTAGATGTCTGATGTCTGCGTGATTGACGTTGCGTGCGCTTTATCGTAGTTAGTAATTAAGGACTACATTTGTTATTACTTTCATAAGAGCTCGTCGAGTAAATATATAGAAGTGAATTGAGTAAAGTATTCTCCCCTTTACTTTATAATGAAGGACAAAGACTGAATACTTGAATAATGAAGACTTACAGATGCCATTTTCCGGTTTGACTTCCCCTGACGCCTCTCGCGACACCCACGAGACTGTTTCCCCGTGCGTGTCGCGATATTTTTACACCGCCACTGCACGGTTCCAACTTCCTTTAAGAAAACTTAAATAGTTATATGGTAATATTTTTACCGATTTTTGCATATAAACAACAATGCATCCGCTGTTGTTTCCGAGTTTCAGGGGTTTAAAGAGCTGGGGCCGGTGAGGCATTTCAACTCAGCTCCCTGAGATTATATGCAGCTGTACATACAAACTACTTAGTCTCATTTCTTCTAGAAGTTGGTTGCATATGTATTTGGGCTGGAGTAGCTTTTTACTGCCAGATGGGCAGTTAGCTTGTTTATCCAACTTTGTGTGTTGAGATAAAATTTACATATTTCGTATTTACTACAAACTTTTAAAATATAAAAATATGTAAAAAGCAATTATAAAAGATTTATTTCAAAGTAACGACTCGACGATAGTAAACGATTTGTGACTTTGATAAATGACAACTGCAACGCGTTATGGAAAACTATTAAAAATTTATATTAAATACTAATGATACGCCCTAACATATTAGCAATAAACATTACGCGCGTCGGAAAGATTTTTATTGCTTCATTTGAAAGCTTTTGAACAAAATAAGTGCTTTTAGCGCGGTAAGAGAATTATAATCTAAGTGTGTACATGATGGCGTGTTGCCCAGGGCAGATGATTTGTTATTTTACAACGCGTTTAGGTTTGTATTTTTGTTTGACGTTGTGTGGTTTTTAGAATATACTAGCTGTTCCCCGCGACATCATCCGCGTGGAATTTATAACAATTGGATTTAATGGTTTTAATTTTTTTTTTGTGTGGAACCCTAATCCATTTTCTAAAATAAAATTAGGCTAAATTACTCCTTATAGCATTAGCTATCTGCCAGTGAAAGTCCCATCAAAATCGGCACGGCCGTTTCGGAGATTATAAGCACAAAGACAGACAAAATTATAAAAAATGTTTTTTTTTTTAAATTATAAGTACAGTATATACTTTCACTTTTTAGTAGAGCCACGCTGCAGCTATATTATGGTTGTAGTACGAATGGGTCGGCTCGACCGGGGTGCTCCCACTCCGGTCTCACGGATGGTGAGTGTCGAGAACCGGAGACCCTTTTTACTGGAAACGGGACATTCCATCGGTTTTTTTATAAGATATGGTGACAAACGAGCACACAGTCCACCTGATGGTAAGTGGTTGCTGTGGCCCATAGACATCTACATTTATCCTCGATTACTAATCAAATGGCAGATGCGTTGTCACCTCTGAGAACCAAGACGGAATGCCTCGTTTCCAGTAAAAAAGGTCTCTGGATATCTACACACCCCAAACGAAACACAGCAGTATTAAGCTGCTATTTTACGCTGGCTTTCTGTGAGAGTGTGATCCCTCCCCAGTCGAGCCGACCTATTCGTGCTACAACTATACTACTAATATAACTGCAGCATGGCTCTACCACGTAAAAAATCTTAGTCCACAGTTAAATTGAGATGTCGATGGGCCACATTATCCACTTATCATCAGGTTGAATGTGGGCTCGGTTGTCACCCGTATCCTATAAAAAATGCATTCAGTAAAAAGCTATTTTTTTGATATTCCAAACAGGCACTTCAATTTTATTTATTTTTATTATATTGTAAACGATTTAAATGTTTATGTTTTGTTTTGCAGAAAAGTAAAAAAAAAAACTTATGTTATATTAAGCCAGTGCGTGTTGCTCTGAGTTTTGACACATTTTAAGTTTTACACTTTGTTTTGTTTTTTAATATTACATTTTTAATATTTATTCAATGTAATGTATCTTTATTGATTACCTCCTGAAATTCGCTGTTGGACATAAACCTCCCTGGATTTACCTTAATCGTCACGCTAGGTAGGCGGATGGTAGATCACAGACTCTTTTTTTGAAGATCCTTAAATCGTATTGGTAAGGAAAAATCGCTGGCAACAATTTCCACATTCTTTTTTTATATAAGAGGGGGCAAACGAGCATGCTTCTCACCTGATGGTAATGGACTATAACCACTGATGCAACGACCCTATGCAAGGCCAGTGAACGGAAAGCACTTGATCTTCGACATTTCAAGCCGCTCTTTGTTAAATGCAGTCAGGTGTAAGGAGTTGATATTACGGTTCTCCGGCCCAGAAATGATAACAGTATTCATTATGAGGCTGAACTTAGGCGCTGCGCTTTGTAAAGCTGCAATCGGTGGACCGGCATAAAATACAAGCTTTAATAGAGGCCAGTTTGTCCTTCCCATTCAAGTGAATGAGAAAGATGACGAAATGGAGCGTATATAGGCTTTCTTTGTTTAACTGTATTGATTTCTATTTTTTTAAACAAAAGGGTATTTATTCTAAATGCTCTTTTCCTTTAACTGGCTTTATTGTTTCAATTGCCTTAATAAATTTACATTATTTCGTCCGACTCGGTTATTTTACGCGTGCTGTTAATTCGTATTTACGACTTTTATTTTCAACGAAACAACCGTTGGTATAACGGAAAGTACCCAGAAAAAGAAGCAAACGTAAAATTATACGCTCAATAAATACAAAGCATGTTTTATTTCTATCGATTTTACGTTGCGGGCTTAATAAAATATAAACGACTATCGATATTCATAAGGGCCTTCGTAGTCTAATCAGTAGAAAGAAATACTTTAAGCGCACAACAAGATTAGGACTATCAAACTGATATTTCGTCCCGCATTGCGCACTAACTTCATGTGCGTTGAGTAAGATGCGCTAAATCGAAAAAAAAAGCAAAGTAAATCTATATAGCCTATATACGTCCCTCAGCTGACACACATATCGACTCTGAAAGAGTGATTAGCCCCAAAGTATCATAACTTAGGAGACAGGCAGGAGTAAATATCTAGGATTAACCATAGATACTAAGTTTAGTTGGAATTTCCATATAGAACGAGTGTGTAATAAATTAAGATCGTTATTATGTAAGTTTGTACACCTTAAAAGTGTAGTTGATAAAACAACTTTACGCATTCTGTACTATGCTCTCGTGGATTCTGTAATTTATTATGGCCTTTCAGCCTATGGACGTACGTTCCGAACGTACATGGATAGGATACATAATCTTCAACTAAGATTTATTAAACTGTTAGTTAATAAGCAAGCTAAAGAGAAAAGTAAGGGTTACTATAATCTATTGTTTAAGAAATGCAATATTCTACCAGTACGTGAAAAAACAAAGTATTTATTAGCAATTGAAGGATACAAAAGTAAATTTTTAGTTAGGAAATCAATTTATGGTAATTTAAGAAAGAATACTCGTAAATTGTTTGAGGAACCAAGTGCGCAAAACTACTTTGGTGAAAGGACGCGTAGGTATTTAGTGCCAAGAATATTTAATGAAAACGTGCCACAAGAGGCCTGTCGGACAAAACAAATTTTTAAAAACAAATTGAAATATTGGCTACTGAATGCCATCGACGACTTGTAGTATTAGTAGTAGTAATATTTAGTTTATTATTAATTATTAATCTTAATTATTGTTTTTTATTAATCTTTATTCATTATTAATTTAATTTAAGATATTCGTTTTCTGTCTTTTATAGCTTTGTTATTAATTTAGAGATAAGTGTACTTTACCTACTTAGTCTTTAGTTTTTAATTACTTTATATGTTTACTAATATGTTTTGTTTTAATTTTTTTACAGAAATATTAAAATGCAATTGTAAACCTTAATGAGTGCAGTTTCGCCAATAAACTGTATTCTCAGTTTGGCGAACTTAATGTTTTTTGAACCAATTGTATTTATTATGTTAATAAATAAATTAAAAAAAATTATATCTTTTCCTTTTTAGAAAAAAGAGAAAATAAAGTGGCTAAAAATTTTTATTGAACTTAAATCTTTTTTTTATAAGATAGGGTGACAAACGAGCACACAGTCAACCTTATGGTAAATGGTTGCTGTGGCCTATAAATATCTACATCTATCCTCGATTACGAGTCAAAATTCAGATGCGTTGTCATCCGTGAGGATTAAGATGGAATACCTCGTTTCCAGTAAAAAAGGTCTCCGGTTCTCTACACTCACCATAAGCAACACAGCAGCATAAGCTACTATTTAACGCTGGTATTCTGTGATAGCTTGCTTCTTCCCCGGTAGTGCCGATCCATTCGTGGTACAGCTATACTACTAATAGAACATGGCTCTACCACGTTCAAAGAAATCACAGAATTACTGGTAAGATAAATATGGAGACATTCACGCTATTAAGTCGTGATGACAATTAATCAGCCCAAACATCCTTTTATGGTTGGATTTATATGCCCCATGTTGGATGAGTTATAACATAAAATAATGTGTCTAGCAAGCCTAACATTAAAAAGACGTCTAATCGGATATTGTGTTTTGCAACGTAGTGGAGCCATGCTGTATGTATTATGGTTTTAGCACAAACGGGTCGGCTCGACCGGGGTAGAACCACGCTCTCACCGACTACTAGTGTAAAATAGCAGCTTTTAATGCTTCTGTGTTTCATATGGTCCATCTTAGTCCTCAAGAGCGTCAACGCATCTAAATGGTGATCCTTAATCGAGGATAGATGTAGATGTTTACGGGCCACTTATCATGAGGTGGACTGTGTGCTCGTTTGTCATATAAAAAAACCCAAGCCATACACTAATCGTATAGTGGCAGCGTAATAATACCCATTACCCTGCATCGTTTCATGGGTGTCGTAAGACGCGATACAGAGAACTTAAACCAGGAGATGGCAGGCTGCGTTTTCCAAATAACAACTAGACAAAGAAACTTGATGATGTACACTATGGAATATATCTCTCTATAGGACAATCTATAATAAGGTCCATGTTTAGTAGATTTTTGATAATATAGTAATGAATGAATGAATCCAATAGTAAATTTCAATACAATGTAATTATATACTTAAATTTGCCCAACAACGCCAAAATTACCGTCAACTAATAAATCATTTACAGAATATTTATCAGAGAAACGGTGCTGACATTAATGAAATATTTAAGTTCATAAAATTATTAATCATTAATGTTAAATTGAAACTTTTCAAAATCAAACACGATAAAAGGTAAAATACATAAAACATTCAAAATATTTAAATAAATACAAAATTAAACTTTGTCGCGTTTATCGAAACCGAAGTCAATATTGATAAACTTATTCGATTAAAACTTGATATAAGGTACGAGTTAACACACACACGTTCAGCCTACTACATGAAAAATGGACTCTCTTGAATATTATTGTCAGCAGTAAGTTTGGCATTATTAAACGAAAGACACTATAAAAGCCTTAGTGGCCATTCTTTAATTACGTAAGGGTCCTGAGGGGAGGGGGGGTTTGGGAAATCTCTACATGCCCTTATTTTGGGGGGAGGGGAGGAGGATAAAACACATACTTACGTAATATTTTCTAAGACAAAATTTAATATTAGAAATCTAGTTCCATTCTAGATGGCGAATAGTTTTCTTCATTCTATAACGTACACTTCGATTTACATCTTATTTTACAAATTTTTATAGTTTAGGTATTCAAAATTTTAAAATCTTAAATGAATCCATTTTATCCATCTTAAATGCTAATAATAATAATTATGGTACATACTTATCGCGTATTAATCTTATTTTAATTATTTGGAATATAAAAAAATTATACTTTTATTTTCAAGCAATACAACAATAGCACTGAATGATAAAATTTTTTTATTCAATAATAATTCTGATCACAATAGCATATTAAATAATAAGAGTATAACCTAAATTATCTCTTTTTATAAATAAAAATCTTTGATTTACGTCAAACTCTGAGTAAGTGATCCTTTTCTAACAACATTTTATTATTCTGAAAAATGAGATAAAATCTTGACGGAGGCGGGTTATAGAAATATTAGGTACCCTTACATGGGGGTAAGTGGGGTAAGAAATCGCCAAAATCATCCTTACGTAATTAATGAATGGCCCCTCATCTCATCCCTGTGAGAGTCCTTTAAAAAAAGGCTCTCGTCACGGGCAATGCTATGCCGCCGTCAAAATAGCACAATGTAGTGTAAAGTTGCTGCCCTACGACTAAGAACATCAACTACCCCCGTATCATCCCGTAGCTGTAGTAAGAGGTGATAGAGCGAAACAAACCAGGTAATAGGCAACAACGTTCTACTTTGAATAAATAAACGCGATAAAATCCGTAAATTTAGTTTTATTCAATGTGTAGTGTTCGCGTAAATTTAAGAAATCATAACGTTCTACTTGATATCAACAAAAAAAATAATAAACCGCGTAAAAATGTAATTTTTAAACCCCGTTTACGGGTAATTTCATGATTAAACGGAATACTAATCAATATGCGTGTTTTACTATTGTCATCGTCATCATCTTCAAACTGCGACAATACACAACTGGACTACGGAGTACGGGTACGGACTCGACTTCCCTTTACGCTTCCAATTTATCCCAATAATTTGCAAGTGTTGCGATTATGTATTTGTATGGGTATCAATACGCAACTGCTTTATGTCTTTTCATTACGATAGCATTTTGTCACTTAAGATATATTTATATAAAAAGACGAGCGGTCCGCTTCTGTTTTGCCTAGGTTGGATATTTTTAAAGGGTGCATCACTTGAATGACAATTGGTAACGCCAGTTAACAATCTACTTTATCAACATTATATTACATATCGCATTGAGTTCGTCCTAAGTTATATCTACTTTATCAACATGACTAGTGCATATTTTTTGTTTCCTTCCTTCCTTCCCTTTCCTACCGCACGCGCTGCCGCCGAGGTGAAAAAGAGGATCTCGGCGCGCGTCATTATACTAAGTGATATTACGCCATCCGCAACGCACGGCCACCCGTCGCGTCTTATGTACATTAACCGCAAACCGCGCAGGACGAACATTGAGTTCTCCTGTTTATGTTTAATATTCACCGCATCAGACATTGTGTCTTTGTAACTCATAAAAGTGTGAGACGCCCCCGTAAGGGCAAAGGTGGAGAGTGTGGGACTTCACGAGACTGTTCCGAGAGTGCGTGTGCGCCGAACCACGTGGCGAGTTCGCTGCATAGCAGACACTCCAGGAGGAAGGCGCGGCAGCCCTCATCAGGTCAGTGCGTGCTATCCCACCTATTTATTTTCCCCTTTGCCGTATGCACCAAAATTACAGTCCACTAAATCTTTATCGAAGATACCTTAAGTTACTGGCGTCTCCATTTTTAATGGTCACTTCTCGCTGGATTGACCTTGACTTTCCGCCCTTATTAGATCGTTATCGTAATAAGCGTTTATATAATTAATTATTTATATTTTAATCCGACTTCGGATTAACCCCGCCCTCATTAGAACACTAGAATAGGTCCTAATAGGTGACATTCATAGTAATTTTAAAACTATATTCATAGAATGAATAAGCATATAATTATCTATATACATTATTTGTTGTATGTTCACATCACGTCATCAACTTTTAACTACATCTATAGATTATACTGTTAAATTACATTTATTATTTGCACATATATTTAAGCATTATATTCGTTGTAAATAACTTCATAATTATTATAAAAGTTAACAATTAAAGTTCATCGTTAACGAAACTAATATTTAATAATTCAACCGCGTAGCGAGGTCGCTTACTGACTACCCGCTTATAATTATATTATTTTTGCCGCATAACTTAAGTTGTAATGCCGCCTAAAAAACAAATAGCATCGAATAATAGCGATTCCTCGGATAATGAGGGCAAACCTGATGCTGAGTTGGTTTTATTGTTAGCTAAACGAGATGCTTTATTTGAAATAGTGCAAAAAATATATGATATGTCCTCGGACATCCTCACAAACACTTCCACGATGGAGCGTTTTCTTGATGGAAGTTCTAATATTAATGCTTTACGTATTGAGTTTAAACAGGTCTTAGATAATTATAATTCACATTTATTAAAAATAAACCCTATTGCTAAACCTGATTATAACAGCCTCATTGCGTTTGAGTCTCTTTGCGGTAGAATAAATAGGCTTTATTTACAATATTCGCAATCTAATTTACAAAGTACTAGTACACCATCTAAAGCCAGATTCACACTTCCGCCTATCGAACTTATGCCATTTTCGGGTGACATTCGCTCATGGCCTTTATTTTATGCTAGCTTTAAATCAACCGTCCATGACAACACATCGCTTACCGACGCTGAAAAGTTATACTATTTGCTAGGTAAACTAACGGGCAAAGCCCTATCTGTATGCTCAGGTATAACTCCTTGCGCTGAAAATTATAAAATTTTATTGCAAGCACTCGTTGACAAATATGAAGACCGGCGTATGCTAGCATCTACATATATTAATCAGATGTTCGAATTTAAGCCATTGCAATCGGCCACCGCAAATAATTTTGATTTATTTACTGATAACTTTATAAGTGCAGTGCGCGCTTTACAAAACTTAAAGTTAGATAATCTCGCGGACTTAATTGTTCTTCATATCGCGCTTAAGAAGCTGGACCCGGATACCATTCGCTCTTTCGAATATAGTCATAACTCGATGGTACCTACCTTTGATGATTTAGTAAATTTTATTAGGACCCGCTCCAAAGTTTTGCAACGCACCGATTCTAGTACAAATTCTAATAGCGCACCAAACAATCGACGAGGTAACGGTAATAATCGTCGCTGTAATAATACTTCGTCGCCGAAGTATCAGGCGTACGTAAGCACGACGACTAGTTGCTCAAAGTGTCTGTGCGATAATATTGTGCATCAACACCTATTTAAGTGTGCAGACTTTAATAAAATAACGCCGCAGGAACGATTTAAATGCGTAAAGAGTAACAATGCATGTGTAAATTGTCTCAGTTTAAGTCATCGAGTGTCTAGTTGCTCTTCAAATTATAGTTGTCGAGTTTGTAAAGGGGGATGCCCATATTAGGCCATGGAACGCCCAACAATGTGCATTTGTTAAAAAAATATATCTTTATTTATGATTATTAATCGCGGTATTCATTTATCCTAAAACAATGGGGATATTTTTGCACAAATTAAAAGTACCGAAAAGATAAAAATAAAATTAGGTAAATACGTAATTCATTAGTCTGTGAATAAAATAAAAAATGTTGCCAATCACAAAAATCATTAAAAAATCGATTCCCCTTTTCGATCGATTACTTATGGTGTCATTATTACAATGCTTATATGATCTTTCGATAATTATTACGATGTTATGATATAGGTTTAAAATAACCATTGACAATGGATATTTATCCAAAGCAGTCGATACGCAACCGTTATTAACCAAATGTTTACCGACTACAGACGAAAAAGGATGGTTATGTTTTTACTGTGTCAAAAAAAGCAAAAAACGATTCAACATAGCCTAATCCGCACGGATTAGGCTATGTTGAATCGTTTTTTACTATGGTGCTTAAAACGTAGGATGCATTTTATTATTGAGGGAGCTACTATCAAAGAATATTTTATTCGCTTAACTCGTAAAGTACTTGACCAACTTTAAGAATTCTTTCACCACTAGATGTTATGTATAATTTTAGATATCTAATATAGGGTTAATTTTATTATAGAGGGCGCTACTTTCAATGAATACGTTTTTTGGCTAATCTCAAAAATTACTAGATCGATTTTGAAAATTCTTTCACCATTACATTGCTAATGAGGGCGTTAGCTGTGTGGTAAATTATATTATTACAATAAATAATTGTGAGATTAATATTTTCTAAATAAATAAAACTACCTACCTAAGACCCTACCTAAGATGTACAAATCCAATTATTATTTTTACAATTTAAGAATCGTATTTACACACTTTACTTACTCAGATTGATTATTATAGATAAAGAGGTAATAAACCTAAAGTAAAAGAGAAAAAGTGAAAAAACTAGTTATTAGAATAAAACTAAATGTTGAAAAAAAGTGGTTCAGTGCGAGTCGGACTCGCAGGCCCATGAAGAGTTCAGTAGTAACAAGCATATATTTTAAATCGAGTCAAAATACCACTATCATTATCGCCAGCAACAAATTATTTTGTTTTTCATAGTGTTTGTATAAATAACAAAGTTGTTTTTGCGGTTCCTTAAAATGTGCTACTTGTATCAAAAAAAGGACTATTATACATTAAAGGGGTTTCTGTGGTTTATTCATTACCAAAGAGAAAAAACTTATTGCGCAAAATAGGTTTTTATTAATTTCAAGTCATCAAAAGCGGCAGTCAACCGTTAAAAACTAAAACAACCGTTGTTATAGGCTCGGTTGAATTCATTGACAACCTTCACATGTATAGTTATGATAATTAAACAAGCGAATTACTAGCTGATTTACCAAGAATTCTTTAGAGTATAACAAAACGCTACTGCACAAGTTAACTGTTATTCTTATCTGTTTTTAACATAACATTTAAAATGGAATCATGTTATGATAATTCAAGAAGTTAATTTCCAGCTGATTTACCACGAATTCTCTAAAGCATAACAAAACAATACAGCACAAGCTAAGTGTTCTTAAAAATACATTTGAAATAGAGTTTCAATAAATAAAGGAAATTATATTTTACAAAGCGTGCAGAACTTAAAACGCGTCAAAGATTATTCTTTTTATGATATTATTAATCGAATAAAAATCGATATCATTCCATAGATTTTATGACAGTTAAGTGGCAACATCGTATCCGACAGGTAGGCCGCTGTCACTGTTATGTCACAAGAATTAAATTACGTGTTATCGTGTTATTGTTGTAAAAGTAAAATGCAATTGTTGATCTCTCAACAATAGGTTCGAACACAGCAGGTAAATAGTTGGTACATATCACGATGTGGTATGTCTTCCTCTAAGAAATGCTTTATAACTGAGTTTACTTGAATAATATCAATATAATAATTGTAGCTTCTTTATTAGGTACAAGTTTCGAGTACAGTGAACGTGTAGTGTGGCACTCGCAAAATGCACCAATAGTTCGTCTTGAACATCTATACATCAGCTGTGGCACTGACACTTATGAGAATAAGATCACACACATTGTTTGTCTTCGATTTTCCACGTGAGGAATTATTTGCGCTACGTGAGGTAAGTGTTTAACATGTTTAACATTTCAATTTATTAAATATGATCCATATATCTGATAATTATACATGTTTTTACACTGATTGTATATCAACTCAAGAACTTGTTTTATTTTTTCACATCTGCGCTAGCTATATCTGACAAACATACTAGCTTATTTATGAGATTGACCAGTTTTATCAACTACCAAGAAAGGAGACAGTTGATTTTTCATTGTTTTTGGACTGCTGGTAGTCTGTCAGGCCTTAATTATTAAATAATATAGGGCATTAAATCCGTCCTTGTGCAGTAACATTTAACTTGATAAATATTTTATTTATATTTGAGTTTGAAATAAATCTATTTTATTTTTATTTTTTCACTTTGACTTCATTTTTTGTATTTTACATTATTTCAGTTGTCATGCCGTGTATATCATAATTGCTGGCAATGAACTGATAGAACAGCATCATGTTCAACTGCAGAATGGGAACCATCTAGTCCGTCCTCGTTGCAATCTGAAGTGAGTAATGTATTGCACCCAGAACAACAAAGCTTAGATCATACATCTATACTGCTAACTAATTATATAAAAGCACAATGTTTTTTACCAGGTTGTAACAGTTCCATCAGCATTGCAAGTATGTCTCTTTTGTGATTAACTACATTTTGCGATAACAAACATACATAGTGACAAGTACTATGTATGTGTGTTATACTTGGTAGAGCCATGCTGCAGTTATATTAGAAGTATAGTTGTAGCATGAATGGGTCGGCTCGACCGGGGAAGGAGCACCCTCTCACAGAATACCAGCGTGAAATAGTAGCTTAATGCTGCTGTGTTTTGTATGGTGAGTGTGGAGAACCGGAGACCCTTTTTACTGGAAACGAGAAAATGATCTTAGTCCTCACGGGTGACAACGCATCTGCATTTTGATTTGTAATCGAGGATAGATGTGGATGTCTAAGGGTCGCAGAAATGTCTCCAGCAGATGGTGAATCTCAGTTAATGACAAGATATGCTAATAAATCCAGAGCCGTGACTATGTGTCCATATGGGTAGTAGAGGTGGTGAATGGCATTTTTAAAACTGAATTTAAAATATTTCATCAAAATTACTTTAACAGGGCTTCTACACATTTGATGATAGACTGCTGTGGCTTCTGCTATAGTTAATAAATTCCACACAAAAATAAGGGACAGGGATGATGCGGCTCAAATACTTGAAATAGTTCATCAAAATATGGAGACAAATAATGATTTTTCTGAGTATGCTAGGGAAAACAATCTAAATAGAGCTAGGGCAGGCAGACTTTAGAAATATAAATGTAGACTTTAAAATGTTAGGGAATTTCCTGTTTTAACTTACAGCGACTTAATATTAATTGCTTGTGTCACATACCAATTAAAGCAAGCTCGCTACTATTATGGTGAGCATATAAGATTTAATGGTTGCTACCGGATAGAACTCTGTAATAACCAGAGGAGCAGCATTATGGAAGGAATAAAGTTAAGCCCTAGCTGATCTTTACTTAGGGCTAGAATTGCAAGTCATCACTATTAGTCGTAAAGTGTATTTTATTATATAAATTCTATATAATATCTAATATATAAATTCTTTTTTAGGAAGGAGGCTTGGTACTACCACCTGCTTAGGACCCTGTAATTAATGAAATTAAAAACCCAAGCATACCACTGCAAGACTTCTAGACACAGTAAGTTCATTCTGTAGATCGGACAATAAATAAAAATTAAAAATCTGAAGTTACTCCGGGTTAACACTGACATTGGTACGTCGGTCACCTCAGTCTGCCGTAACCATGGGTGCTGGAAAGCACCCGAATTGTCTGGAATTAAAAATCAAAGAAATAAAACGCGATAAAATCGATAAAAATAGTTGTTAAAAAACTGCATTTGTGAAAATAAAAACTTCAAATATTTTCAAAACCCCGACTTTTTTTAAAGCAATTCCTTTACCATTTCATTGTTTTAATTGCATATTATCATGTCTATATGCTTTTATATGTGGGCACTCATGGCCGAAGTGTCTATGAAGACTGGGCATTGCCCTTTAAACATCACACATTGTTGCACTTCCACCGCAGAAGCGATAATGCTTCCCCTGCGCTGGCGCGTTCTCCACCGCTTCAGCCAGTTACACTGAAGTCTACAACCCCCGCGCCCGCACACTCGCCACCCCTCACCGCAGGTGCGCGTTCAGACGTCGCGCTGTGTACTTCGTTCAAGAATGTTTCTCAACGTTCACCGCCTCCCGCGCGCGCAAGTCGTTCGCAGAGAACTGTTTTATTATCAACCGCTCAAGTATTTGCTTACGATACTAAGGGAGAGAAACAAATTATTCGTATATTATTAGACTCCGCGGCTCAAAGCCATTTTATGACTAAAGAGTGCTGTCATCGTTTAGGCGTTCAACAACACGATACCGAATGTACTGTAGTAAAGGGATTCGGTGGAGTTGAAAAAATTGTAAAATCGAAATCGATTGATATTAAAATTTTCTCACGATTCGACTCGAATATTAACTTCAATATTTCAACGCTAGTTGTTGATCAAATCACCGACCTTTTGCCCACCGCTGTGGTAGACACATCTGTCTTATCACACTTCCATGGCATAAGACTCGCTGATGAATGTTATAGCATGCCTAATAAAATTGATGTTTTGATAGGCGCATCCCTTTTCCCGCACTTACTATGTCCAGACGTAATTTATTCGTCTAACAACTTGTCCGGGCCCTCGGCTTTGAATACGGTATTTGGTTACGTTATTATGGGCTCAGTGCCGACACTTCAGGTAAATCATTCTTTAACGTGCTGCTCAGTTCTAGAGTCTCCTATCGTTGACAAATTAGTGCAACGATTTTGGGAGCTTGAACAGCCACCCTCCGCACCGCCCATTCAGTGTCCTTCAGACATTGAATGTGAAGAGTTTTATAAATCTACGACATCCCGCGATCCTTTTACTGGTAGATATATTGTTGGCCTGCAATTTAAAGATGACGTTTACTCTCTCGGAGATTCTTATGAAACCTCTCGACGACGATTCATGTGCTTGGAGAGGAAACTTCAAGCCTCGCCTACATTAAGGTTAGCATATGATGACGTCATAAAGGAATACTTAGCTAAAAATTATATATCCCCCGCACCGCCGTATGACTCTCATGAACCCGCTCCAATATATGTCATACCGCATCATGGAGTCTTACGCGAAGATAAGAAGTCAACGCGTCTGCGCATCGTCCTGGACGCTAGCAGTAAGACTAGCACTGAGCGATCATTAAATGATATTCTGCATTCAGGACCAAATTTGCAAGGCGACTTGTTCAATATAATTTTAACTTTCCGCTTACATCCAATCGCTATGACAGCCGACTGTCGCCAACAATTTCTGCAAATAGTTGTTCGCGATTCTGATCGTCGTTACCAATGCTTCCTATACCGCTTCCGTCCACAAGACCCACTTGTGTTATACCACTTCAATCGCGTGTGCTTCGGTTTAACTTCGAGTCCATACCATGCATTGCGCACGGTAAGACAGCTCATTGATGACGACGGCGCAAAGTATCCACTTGCGAGTCGTATCGCATTTACTTCGCTATGAAAAATGAAAAAATGATTTATTGATTTACAATGATACATTTAAAACCAGTCGCAAGGGCCCCTGTACTAGGTTGAGAACCTGTATTACTGGGTACCCCGCTCATCCACCAAGACAATACAATGTTAATCAATATATAACAAAAAGCAAGGCAAGGTCTAGCATTAGAATGTAAATGAAATTTGGAATATAATAATAATTACATGATAAGCATGCATGCAAAGCATGCACGCGTTTGCTTGTGTGTGTGTGTGTGTGTGTATATATTTGGCACCTTTAGCGGTGGAATTTTTTTACCCAATTTTATATTCAACCCAAATTTAATAAAAAAGAATCTACAAAATCGGATCTTACTGAGAGCTGATATTCCTACGCTCATAGATGGCGCTAGTTGTGACCAAGGTGAACCTATTATCTATGCAGGTGATCACGCAGTGTCGTTATCATTGAAAAGTCTTTCGATTTCTAGTATGTATACACAAAACAAAGTCTCACTGCTATATTTTTTAATTTTTTAAACACTTTTTATATTTTTAAGTCTTCTGTGTGTGTGTGTGTGTGTGTGTGTGTGTGCGTGTGTTTTGTGGTTGTGTGGTAGTGCTTTAACAATTGGTGTGGCTGTTCGAAGTATAAAAGTTATGTAATAAATTGTTCAGTTTCGTCGTAGTTTAGTGTTAATAAAAATTGAGTCACTACACGTTTAACTTTAGTCCACGTCAAGGGGTAAATATTCAATCTGCTGTTGAATTTGTTGTAAATAATTTGTGTGTGTGTGTGTGTGTGTGTGTGTGTGTGCGTGTGTTTTGTGGTTGTGTGGTAGTGCTTTAACAATTGGTGTGGCTGTTCGAAGTATAAAAGTTATGTAATAAATTGTTCAGTTTCGTCGTAGTTTAGTGTTAATAAAAATTGAGTCACTACACGTTTAACTTTAGTCCACGTCAAGGGGTAAATATTCAATCTGCTGTTGAATTTGTTGTAAATAGATATAGATTGGTATACGTATTGCTTTTGTTTAAACTTTGTTTTATTTTGTGGTATATTGCAAATTTTGGCACTCCTACGTTTTGGTGTCTGATCAGGTATGAAAGGTAAATGTCGATGCTTTTTTAAAATACAATTCAATATATACATCTGGCGAGTAGTAAGCAATTTGTAAGACTTATGTAGTTCAGAAGTTGAAAATCGAAACGGTTTCAAGAACATCACCTTAATTAGAACTCTTTGAGCTCTTTCTAGTCTTATTAGATGTGTTTTTGCTGCACCACCCCAAACAGGTATGCAATAACTCATTACCGATTGCGCTAGAGCTTTGTAGGTGGTTATAAGAGTTGTTTCATTTGTAACACACCTGAGTTTTTTAAATACCCATGTTAGTTTTCTTATCCTGTCAGCAATGTTTTCAATGTGTTGACTCCAGGTAAGGTGCTGATCAATAGTTACACCGAGATATTTGATGGTACTAGTCCTAGTGATTTTATCACATGAGCAATTATTATAGCTATCTAAATATGGCTTATGGCAGGTATGAACTGTTAGGTTAAATTTAGAATTTGGTTGTGTATTTTTCCGTATAGTAAAAGGTATGAATTTAGTTTTGTTAATGTTAAGGGTCAGAAGGTTCGATCTTAGCCAGTTAGATATATGGTATATTCCGGAGTCAGCAATAATCCTTAGTTTTTCCCATGATTTTGCGTTAAAAATGAGAGCAGTGTCATCCGCGTAGGTGTATATTTGACAATTTTGTAGGCTTAAATTGCATAGATCGTTGACATAGATTAAAAACAGAGTAGGTCCGAGGACGCTACCTTGAGGGACACCATAAGAGACATTTGATGGACGGCTAAGATATTCACCAAGCTTGAGCTGTTGCTGACGTTCGGTAAGATAGTCTGTTAGAAGATCGTGAGGCAGGCCTCTTATACCATATTTATATAGTTTGTCTAACAGGATAGGAATAGAAACGGTGTCGAACGCCTTGGCCAAATCCAAAAAGACTCCAAGACATTTGTTACCAGAGTCCAGTTGCTTACTTATTTCTTCAGTTAAAGCTAAAACAGCATCCTGAGTAGAAATTCCATTTCTAAAACCAAATTGGTGTTTAGAGAGTAGGTCGTTATTTATGAGATATTTTTTCAATCTATTATTTATTAGTTTCTCTAGTATTTTTGATAGAACTGTTAGCACAGAAATTGGTCTGTAGTTGTCCATATCATCTTTACTTCCACTTTTATGTATAGGGGTTACTAATGCCCTTTTAAATGTTATGGGAAATCGGCCACTTTTAAAACAGAGATTGCAGATATGGCAAATTATAGGTGTAAGGGTGTGTCTGGCCATTTTAATAAATGATGTTGGAATGTTATCCCATCCTGGGGCAGACTCATTAGAGAGATCGCTTATGACCGAATTTATTTCCAACGGGTCGGTATCTAGTAGAACAAAAGAATTCATTGGAGTTGGCATTTTAGTCATGTCATTATTTACTATAGGAGGGGCAGAGTTTTTTAAATTTTCAGCCAGGTTTTTGCCTATACTAGAAAAGTGATCATTAATAAAATTTGCAGATTCTACAGGGGAGGACGCTATAGTTGTAAGTTTATGTGTGTCGTCAGTATTATCTTTATTAACATAGCAAATTGATTTAATATTTTTCCACAGCATTTTGGGGTTATTTTTTGCATTATCCAATTTCCTCCTTTCATAATTATTTTTAAGCTTCCGGACAAGCTTATGACAGTAATTTCTGTAGCGTATATAAGTTATTTTTAAAATGTGATTATCAGGATTTTTTTTAACTTTATAATGTAATTTATCTCGATTTCGAAGACATCGTAATACTCCAGGTGTTATCCATGGCTGAATACAGCGTTTTCTAACGGGAATTGTGGTTATCGTTTGATTATTTTTCATTGCTACTGAAATTATACTAACCAAAGCATCAGCAGCCAGTGTTGGGTCATGTATGTCTAGTATTTTTATAAGCTTGGACTTTATTTCATCAAGAGTTGTTATATAATTTACGGAAACCTTAGTTTTCGAAACATTGCGGCGCACAGGCTTATTCATAAGGTTTAGGAGAACAGTGGAATGATCAGTGGGGGCATTAGTGAGTACCAGAGATTTCGTTGGGTGTACTGTTTTTAGCATCATATGATCATAGCACATTTTGTCACGAGTTGGAAGCCTATGAGCAGGAAGCAATCCATGGTAAGCAAGTGAGGTTAAATAATTGGGGCAGTTAGTGTCTATGGAACCGAATTTGATATCTATGTTTATGTCACCTGTTAAAATAATGTTTTGATAACTTTTATAACGGCGGAGTAAGGATTGAAGAGATGTGGTGAAGTCGTCAGTGTTTCGTATTGAAGGTGTACGATATATACCTATTAGAACTGTATCAGTTAGGGTAAGCACAAGACAAGAGGCATTTCTAATGCAAGGTTCCGATATTTTGTAGTTAAGTTTCTTATGTATGTAAAATACCACGCCGTCACACTGATTTAAAGTGTTTTTTGTAAAATATGTATTATAGTCATTATTAAGTGTTGGAATGGGCTTATTTTTTGAAAGATGACACTCTGTCATGACTAGTATGTCGCAATGAATGTTTAGTGAGTCCAACATTACTTGAAAAGTGTCAAAATTTTTATAAATACTCCTTATGTTTTGAGTGAGAATGGTTAAATGATTAAATGTAGTTATGTGAGAGTGGCAATCCTCAGGCCTGCACATAAAGGCCTGGGCAACTTCAGTATTGTCTATATCTGTATTAGTTAGCAGCAAACTATCCATTATTATTCGGAAAGGGCTTTCGTTCCTACTAGTCCGGTAACAAAAAATTTTACGAGTAACATTGCATAAAAAGGATATTCACCAAAATTACTGCAATGAGAAAAATACTGGAAAAAATTTTGTTTATCTTCGATCAGGAGTGAACTTAAATTATTAACTTTTATTATTAATTTTCGATAAAAGAACAGCAAATTTTTTGGTATAAGATATGTATGTAAAAGAGTGCGGTGATTAATTTTTATGTTTATGAGTGTGATGTTTGATGTGCGAGCTTGTGTAAATAGTAGTGTTCGTGATATGTACATATAGTTATATATAATATGAAAAATGTAAACAATGCAAAATATACAATAAAAGTAGAAAAGGAGGTAAACAACAATAATATCAAACCAAGAACATGTCTGAGCTATAAATAAAAATAGTCATTTGTTAATATACATGTTTTTGATTTGACATTCGTTCTCTATTTTTATGATCGGTGAGCTCTCATCTTTCCTCACCAAAACGTTACCGAGCGATGTCCAGCAAAACTTATATTTCTGAGTTCTGGTTAATTCTCTAGCCAAGTAGTACAGTCTGTTTCCTTTTTGTGTCAAATGGTCCGACACAAAAATTGGAGTGTTGTTGCCTTTTAAGCCCAAATGCTGCGAATTGAGTTTATTGTTTTTATTTTGAAAATTATATATTTTTGCAGCGTGTAATATATTCGTCTTCTGTATGTAGGATGACAATTCGACTACTATGGGCTTTTTGTCACCCTTGTGAGAGGATCTATAAATGTCTTTTATATCGTTAGTTTTGAGTTCAACTTTGAGCGAAGTAGATAATTGAGTAACCATATTTATTAGGGATGATTTTGATTCATTATCCATTTTCGGCACATTTTTTAATTCAAATGAGCATTTCCGATATGACTTTTGCAGATCCTCGATTTTATTTTCTAATATGAGTATGTATTCTTTATCCTTCCGTCTTTCGCATTCCATTTCTTCCATTTTTTTCCTCATATATTCAAATTGTGCAGTCATAAATGCCATTGAGTCCTCAATTGTTTTTAGAGAAGACGTAATTTGTATTCTTTCGCTATTTTGTTGAGACATCCATGAGGATAACGTATCTTTTATTTCATTTTTAAACTCGCAGAAGTCTATGGGTGACTACTCTAAGCGTTTCCTCTTAGTATGCGTATTTGTAAAGCTTGCTGATGGCGAAGATTCAGTATTACTTGAGATTTGTCGTAAGTTAGATTCGGAGCTTGATTTTTCGGGTGTACGATACATTTCTTATCGGTTTGGTCGCTTACGATACTAGGGCAGCAGAAGTACGAAGTGATTGGCCCGAAGGGCGGAACTAAACTATATTGTCACTAATTCCAATAATATTGCAAGGTGATGTGTATATAGGTGGAGATTTTAAAAGTGTGCCGAATGGTCGTCGTAAAATAAATTAATAATTTTCATGCACTTACGGTACCAGGATAGCAGAAGTATGTAGTTATAGTCTATAGGGCGGAGTAAGTAGGTTGTTCCTGTTTCATAGATGTTGGGCGGCGCTTCGGGGCTGTGGCATCTATGACCGTAATAAAGTCCGGTACGATTATGCACTCCTATTTTTTCGAATTTTCGTCAATAGAATTTTAATTCCAATGCAATAATTTTCATGCACTTACGGTACCAGGCTTGCAGAAGTATGTAGTGATTGGTCTATAGGGCGGAGCTAGTTAGTTGTCCCTGCTTCGTAGATGCTGGGTGGGGCTTCGAGGCTTAGGTATCGATGACCGTAGTATAATCCGGTACGATTATGCACTCCTATTTTTTTTAATCGAATTTTTGTCACCACTGAATTTAATTAGGATTTTAAATTGTTTATAAAATAATAGTAGTTAACACGTCTGCACTTGACTGCGGTCCGGGGGAAGAGGTATAAATGGACGACATCGCGTTCTCTATGCCCAGTGAATCCGAGGCCAGTGAGACCTCTCGGCAGCTGATAGACTTATTCAAGGGTGCCCAATGGGACCTGATAAAATGGCATAGCAACCGTCGATTTGTTTTAGATGACCTCCCTACTTCCCATAAAATTACAGGAGAAGTAGAGTTCGATAAATCAATGCCACATAAAATACTAGGCTTGCATTGGTCTACCGATAGTGACGCCTTTTATTTTAAGATATCTGTTCCCGCTGATGTGACGTGCACTAAGCGCGCCATCTTATCTACTGTCGCTCGCCTGTGGGACATAATGGGTTTCGTTGCTCCCACAGTAGCGTACGCCAAATTGTTAATAAAGCAGCTTTGGCAACTTAATTTAGATTGGGACGACATACCACCACCGCCAATTATTAAGATGTGGAGGCAATTCTGTGCTGAATTACCAGCTCTTAATGATTTACGTATCCCGCGACATGTTGGTGTATCCAAAAACCGTACTGCGTCACTCCTGGGGTTTTCCGACGCCAGCGAGCGCGCATACGGTGCCGTAGTCTACATACATGTAAAGAGCGTCAATGGTAACACCGTCCAGTTGATTTGTGCAAAGACTAAAGTCGCACCGACGAAACCACTATCTATTGCACGCCTTGAGCTTTGTGGAGCGGTTTTACTCTCAAAATTGCTTCGCAGAGTACTCGACAATTATTCTCTTGACCTTGCAATATCAGTCTATGCCTTTGTAGATTCAAAAGTAGCTCTGTACTGGATAAAGAGTTCGCCACACAAGTGGCAGACCTTTGTTGCAAACCGCGTTGTTCAGATTACCGACAATATTCGCGCTGATAACTTTTATCATGTCGCTGTACTGAGAATCCCGCTGACATACTTTCACGCGGCGTTACGCCAAATAAATTAGTTTCAAACCCCCTGTGGCTCCATGGGCCTCAGTGGACTTCGTTAGATGCATCTCAATGGCCTCTTCGTACTTTAGACAATGAGGTTATTGCAAATATGCCTGAGAAGAAGATTTTGTCGCACACTGTGTGCACATCCGTCTGTAATTCTGCGATTTATGAGCTCGCACTCCGCATCTCTTCTTGGAGTAAACTTCTACGTATAATTGCGTACGTGTGTAAGTTTGCTAAATTATTGCCCCGCCGCAGCACTACTGTAGTGACTGCTGATGATCTCAGTTTCTCTGAGGTCTATAATCCTCCGCGCCCTGCAAAAACAGCATTTTGCAGTGGAATATTTAAATATTGAAGGTAACAAACCTTGCTCGCCCGCTTTCAATCGTTTAAGGCCTTTTATTGAGAATGGTTTAATCTGCATTGGTGGTCGTCTTTCGAACTCCGCATTAGATTACACACAAAAACATCCAATTATACTCCCGCGCAGTGATCATGTAGTGAACATGATCATTGACTATTATCATATTAAAAATTTACACGCTGGGCCTGAATTGTTATTGTCATTGCTCCGTCAAAAATTTTGGATACTTTCCGCACGCCGCACTGTGAGAAGCAGAGTCTACAAGTGTAATATATGTTTCCGGCTTAGACCCCGTCCAACTTACCCTTTGATGGCTGATCTTCCCCATAGTCGTGTAAGACAAGCTATTAAGGCATTTACACACACGGGCTGCGATTATGCCGGTCCTATCGCATACACTCCTGTACGTCGTCGTGGTGTACGCAGCGAGAAGGCGTACTTATGTGTTTTCACATGCCTCACGACTCGAGCTGTACATATAGAAATCGCTACAGATCTTAGTAGTTCTAGTTTCCTCGCTGCGCTTAAACGTTTCCTCTCTAGACGAGGGCCGATTCAGTTTTTATATTCGGATAATGGAACGAATTTTAAAGGTGCCGCTTCGTATCTTCGCGATCTCCATAAATTTCTAAACGTTGAATACCGCCCAAAGCTTGAGCAAGAGTGTGCTGAGAATCGTATAACATGGAAGTTCATCTGTCCCAACTCTCCTCATTTTGGAGGCGCCTGGGAGAGTATGATCAAAGTCGTAAAAACGCATCTGTTCCGAGTCATCGGACATCAGTTACTTTCATACGAAGAGCTTAATACTGTTCTTGCGCAAATTGAGTGCTTGCTAAACTCGCGGCCCTTGACAGTATTAAGTTCTGATCCTGCAGAGCCTTCAGCTCTTACTCCGAGTCATTTTTTGAATACCGCACCTTTATTGTCATTACCCGCACCCAAAGTCAAATCCGACTCTACCAGTCTGTTATACAGGCATTCTTTACTGGATAAATTAGTTCAGTCGTTTTGGGACCGGTGGAGGACGGAATACCTTCACGGATTACAAGTTCGTCAGAAGTGGAACAACCCGTCTACGGCTATCGTACCAGGCATGGTTGTAATTGTGATAAATGATAATGAACCGCCCCTTGCTTGGCCATTAGCGATTGTCGAGTCTGTTCATCCTTCGAAGGATGGCGTAGTTCGAGTAGTGACCGTGAGAACTACTAAGGGAACATATCTCCGTCCTGTTGCTCATATTTGCCCTCTCCCAAGACAATAAATCACGATTATTTTGATTATAATTATTTATCTAAATTAGGAATTAAGTTTATATTTATATATATTAAAAAAGTATTAAACCGCAATATTATATTTATGTATACATTTTCTCGCTTACCAAGTAAGGTTAGTAGATGAGACATGCGCATTGAGCGTATCCTCTCACTTTATATACCGCTTATTTATTTGTTTTCCTTTTACTTTTTATATTACGGTTGTCTTTTAAAGGTGACCCTTTAAGGGCGGGAGGAAATGGTAACGTCAGTTAACAATCTACTTTATCAACATTACATTACATATCGCATTGAGTTCGTCCTAAGTTATATCTACTTTATCAACATGACTAGTGCATATTTTTTGTTTCCTTCCTTACTTCCCTTTCCTACCGCACGCGCTGCCGCCGAGGTGAAAAAGAGGATCTCGGCGCGCGTCATTATACTAAGTGATATTACGCCATCCGCAACGCACGGCCACCCGTCGCGTCCTATGTACATTAACCGCAAACCGCGCAGGACGAACATTGAGTTCTCCTGTTTATGTTTAATATTCACCGCATCAGACATTGTGTCTTTGTAACTCATAAAAGTGTGAGACGCCCCCGTAAGGGCAAAGGTGGAGAGTGTGGGACTTCACGAGACTGTTCCGAGAGTGCGTGTGCGCCGAACCACGTGGCGAGCTCGCTGCATAGCAGACACTCCAGGAGGAAGGCGCGGCAGCCCTCATCAGGTCAGTGCGTGCTATCCCACCTATTTATTTTCCCCTTTGCCGTATGCACCAAAATTACAGTCCACTAAATCTTTATCGAAGATACCTTAAGTTACTGGCGTCTCCAACAATGAAATGACAATTAATTATCATTATTTTTGATATAAATTTGAACACTCTCTGAGCCCCCCCCCCCCCGGGTATAGAGGTTGTTTTGTGTGCAAAATATGTACCCATTTATTTTCTTTCCAGAACATTCAGTAAGTATCGAATCAATCGCCACGTAAAACAAGAAAGTTACACCATACAAAAATATGAAATCGAACTGTAAATTAAAGTATCATACAAACCCCTCTTCACCCTCTTAGGGCTTGCATTTTTTCAAATCCCTTCCTAGTGGATTACGTTACGGCTACGTCATAAAAGGCAGCCACTGTCCAAATCACAGATTTCTGCGTCGAGCTTAGGTTTGGGTTGTGCGTTGTTTACACAGTCACGAAATTCATTTCTTTTTATATATAAAGAAGATAATTGATATCACCATTTGATATTTACTGATAAATTAACAAAAATAACGTAAATAAAAGTCAAATGTCAATACAAAACCAACCGAGATTCATAAATTTTTATGGCCTCGGATTTATAGGCCCCATGTTGAAGGAGTTATAACATAAAAGAATGTGTCTAGACTTAACCTAACATGTAAAAGACGAATAATCGGATATTGTGTTTGTGAGAAGGCTGTGGACTAGCCATCCATCACTTCTTTTAGAATTTTCCGTCTAAATTGGCTGAAACATCTTCATTGACTCCCTGCATTATGGGCCCTGCCTACCCCCTACTCTCCTGGCGATGATAAGCGTGAGGATATGTAGTTATTTACACATATAACATTTATCACCAGAGCAGTGGGTCATTCCTTAACCTAAAAACCCTTTCGGCGATGACATAATGGCAGTGCCTACAAATATGGCGTACATGGCTTATTTAAATATAATTTAAAAGAAGCAAAGACCTTTGCAGCTTAATACACAATAAAAAACCAGACGACATATTTAAACATTAAAATGTTGGATATCAATGTAGGTGGCGCTTGTCTGAAAACATGCGGTAAAAGTTTCCTCCTCTAACTCGGGAATCGGAGTTGTCGGTAGCATTTGTTGACGATAGCCCAAATTTCACGTCTCGCCGGCTATATTACTCTATTTAGGAACACAAATAATTATTCCGCTCGGTAGCTCTTTGTTTTAACCAAGTTACAAAAGCGAGAAGATTATATTTTCAACGCGTACGTTTTTTATATTTATATTTACCGAAATCCGGGAAACGGTTGAACCTTTATTAATGGTTCTGCCATAATGAAATAACTTCTTTAGAGTTGCTTCTATGGAAATTAAAAAAAAAAACAGAAAGCCTCGGACCTTCGACGCCTAACTTTAATAAGAGATTGTTGTACTGCCATTTTGCCATTTGCCATTTGCCAATTTGAGATCTTTTAGGCATATTATTCTGTATTCAACACACCTCACAGTAGCAGATAGGAAAATAAATTTTATTACATAGAAGCTGTACAGAAAAACTGAGATCACTGAATAAATTTATATTTTACAGATGATGCTACTTTTCTGCTGAGGAGTCCGCCTGAGTCTGAGTACCAACTTAACTACCAATGACGAGGATGCTAGCAACCACCCTATACACGTTACCCCAATACACTTTAAGCTTATATGCCTTATTATCAATTCAAATGATGTCAAGAAAAAGATGATGTGAGATGTCTAAAGTACGGACACATATATATGAATTAAAAGTATTGATAGAAATATATAAGTAAAAGGTGTGACGTATAAGAGTACTAGAGAAAATTGTCGGAGGGTAGTATATCAATCAGCCTGATCAGCTGAGTGTTTGGAAAACCGGATATCCGATCATTTATTTAGCTTTGACGGATGCGATAATGAAGAGGGTGGTAATAACCATATATTTCTGCTGACAACAGTTCCGTGTTCAGCGCGTTTGAAAGGTAACAGAGCCGGTATAATTACAGGCCATGAGGCCTTGTCTGCAAAGGTCACATGCCGTCCGTTGCACTGTAAGCACGTTTGTCCCTAAAATAAAATAAAAACTTCATAAGCATTTACTCTACTAAAAGCACCAAAACATCACACGTGATAAATGTCGCTATCGTGAAATGGAAAATAGAAAACAATTTAAAAGACAAAACACATACAAACTTACAAATCTATATTAAACCAACGATCCGTTCCGGCTTCACACGGACGGATCTCGACAACAGTGCCACCTACCACGTCCAATTGTAAATCTAAACCGTCCAGGGACCCATTCAAAAACAAATAAAATATTTCATCAAAATCGGACCAGCCGTTTAGGAGTTCAGTGACAAACACACGTACAGGAGAGTTATGTATGTATACGTTACGGCTAAAAGCCGAAGTACGGTTACACCTAGTTCTATCCGGCTAGAACTAGGTGCGCCCAGCGGTAGTTGGTTAAATTTAGGTGTACTGTTAAATTTGTAAAAAATACGGAAAAACGTATCAAGTGACAGTAGGTAAAGGTTACGGTTAAGGTGTCCCTTGGGCCTTCCTATCCACCTTAAAATCGCAGACTTAGGTAATTTTATTTATAAATTATGTATGATACATCTACAGCAATCGACTATACCTTGTTCTAGCCGGCTAGAACTAGGTGTATGCGCACTTCGGATATTAGCCGTAACATACTGTTGGCCGCACCTAGTTCCAGCCGGCTAGAACTAGGTGTAAGTGCACTTCGGCTATTAGCCGTAACATATAAAAAGATTTGCACCAACATCGTATCGAAGTTAAAATATTAATCTATAAAAAGAAAACTGTAAAAAAACATTTTTGGGAACAATGTTTTCATCAGCCTATTGATAAAATAATTATGCCCAAAGAAGAGTTGTTTTTGCGGAAAATGGGCATGAAATGTGACGAAATAGTCTTAAAGTTCCCCCCTGACACACATAGGAGCCGTTACGACGGCAGCATTTGTAGACGATGGCCTAACTTTCTGGTCTCCGCGGCGATATTGCGATCGGGCTTAATTAAACGGCTCGGTAATTTCCCTGTCTGCAGTCTAGACCAAGCGTAGCGGCGCGTGAGCGAAATTTATGATTGGTTTTATAAGAGTTCCCTTGATATTTGGCTCGTAAATATGCTGCTTACAACCCTAATATATTGCGTTCAATTTTAGTGTATAATTATTTAAAGTAAAGTATAACCAACACTCTTCACAGCGATCGTCACAGGCCTCCTCCAATCACTGAGAGGAACTTGGACATGAGAGTTCTCCGCGCATACTACTAGCAACGTCATCAAGAAGTCCAGAAAATATACAAGGTCTCTATTACCAAATTGAAATACTTCATTAAACCTGTATAAAAACTTCAAATCCTAGGTACTCCAGGTTCCTGCAAAATACAAAGAGACATTCCTCGCACCCGATATCTGGCCCTCTGTGGTAGTGTTTCGCCGATACAGGGACGCGCCAAAGAAGAAAGTTCCCTAAATAGTGTTATATTTATATTTTATATTTTTTTGTTAAGGTATATACTGCTTAGGGCCAATGTTCTTAATTTTTAAATCCTTGATGCCTGAAGTAAAGAAATAAAAAAGGGTTATTACAACATAGATGAATACACGGTTGATAATAAACCCTGGGAATGAGGTTGTCGCTTCGAAGCTGTTCCTTAATTAAGTTTTATAAAAAGCTTGTAGAAACTGTGTTTTTATTCCGTAATTTAGTTTGAAAAAAAAAGTCTCACTAGGTTGCTTGTCGGTTCTTCCCAAGACAGAGGTTTTTTTTTCCGAACCAGTGATTAAGTAATAATGACTTCAACAAGAATTACTTGTAATTTATATTGAATAAAAAAATTTCACGAACACGTAATAGTTTATCTACACCATGATGGTTTACGCCGAATATTTAAAAACTTTAACTTTAGTGAAACTTTAAATTATTAACATCTTCTATACTTACTAATATTTAGTTTTAAGTTTGTCTTCTTGTAATTAACTACCCCATATGCAATGTATACAACCATACCTAAAGTAATCGAGCGGGCAAAAACGCTTTTCCTTTTCATTATTACCTACTTTAATAATAATTAAGTAACATTAATTTTAAACATAGCAATCAAATATGACTGTGTGTATACGGTATAAAACGGTTTTGTTCTTTAAACTGGTCGTTTCTTAGTATATAACCCTTTTGATTGCGTGCCGATATGTACTTTACCTTATTTTATACTGCTTTAAAAATATGTCTTTACCGTTTTCCATGCGTAGCGGTTATGTAAGAAACGTTACAAAATTTAAGCCGTGGTAGCTGAGGAGCTAAGCACTCGTTGGAAATTTCAAAGAACGCGAGTAACCCGGGTTCGAACCCCGCCGAAACCAACGAAAAAAAAAATATTTCGAAAACACGTGAAGTTCGCCAACACGCTTTGGAGCAGCGCGGCGGACATTTCCTTGCCCTAAAACCCTCTCAGAAATGACTGGCCTGTGCCCATGCGGTGGGACATAGTAATGTTACATCCGATATATTATATCGGATGTAACACTACTTTAAAACAAAAACAATAAGTGTAGCAAACAGAATAGTACGGTTATATTGTCTTCATTGCGCAATTGCAAACTTATGTCTGACATGACAGACAAACTCGCAACAAATAGTTTAGTATCATGAACCGTCAAACTTGGCACTTGATATGTTCAACCCCTTTTTTAAACACGAAACGAATCATATTTTGCTTATACAATATTAAGAATGCCGTTCACATTTCCTTCTCCTTGGTGCTTGGTGGTTAATATCTCTCAGATTACGTACCTGAAACAAAAGAAAAGCCTTTGATAGATTGATTGATACAATGAACGTTATATATATATATATATATATATATATATATATATATATATATATATATATATATATATATATATATATATATATGTATATAATAAACATATGTGTGTGAATGTATATAGGCGTATGTTTAGCAGTGGACTTTGATAAGTTAAAATAAAGCTAAATAAAATTAAATCATCAAAACGGAATAAACATATTTCCCGGGATGGTCGCTTGCAGTTTATAGGATCACGGTGAAAAAGAAGCACACAGTCCACATGATGGCAATTGAATGCTGTGGCCTATAGACATCTACATTTATCCTCGATTATAAATAAAAATGGAGATGCGTTGTCACCCCTAAGGATTAAGATGGAATGCCTCGTTTCCAGTAAGAAGGGTCCACTGTTCTCTACAGCTCTGCACAGACCACACAAAAAATAGCAGTATTAGGCTGCTATTTAACGCTGGTATGGTAGAGCGTGGAGTCACAATGCAACTACATTATAGTTGTAGCACGAATGGGTCGGCTCCACCGGGGCAGGTCCGCACTCTCACAGAATACCAGCGTAAAATAGCAGCGTAATGCTGCTGTGTTTCGTATGATGCGCTTAGAGAACCGGAGACCCTTTTTACTGAAATCGAGGTATTGCACTGTACTCCTCAGTGGTGACAACGTATTTGCATTTTGATTCTTAATCGAGGATAAATGTAGATGTCTACAGGACACAGCATCCACTTGCCATCAGGTGGACTGTATGCTCGTTTGTCACACAATGCTATTAATAAATCGCGTTATAATGTAATGACCTAGTGCGGGGATTATGCTTAAAAACTGCAGAGAATTATATGATAAAGTCAAATAAAATTTTGTAAAGAAAACGAACGATCTTTAACAGTTAAACCCAAAAGCAAACATTTCATTAGACTGAAAAGTCGACACAAACGGAAAGCTTTCGCGACATCGGTGACAGATAAAACAAAAACCTCCCTACTCCGCGAGTATAATTCCATAAACATGAGGAGTAACTTCAGTGTATTCCACTTCATTAGTGAACGCGTCAAGAATAATACGCTTGGAGTACAAATAAGTGCGATCCCGCGTACAATTGCGCTGTCGTAGGTTGTGTGTATTCACCGCATTGTACCCGGGGTCAACGACCGCGGCACGAATGCCGCCTGTCATGATGTCGGGCCACAACACCACAGAGTTTCGATCCTTTTTTACATTAAGTATTATCTATTCTTTTCTACATAAGTTATTTTGGTAGTAGATGTGGAGTTTGGGAGTAGAATGTAAATAAAATTAAACCTTTAATAAAAAATAATGCGTGTAATTGTGTATTACGTACGAAGTGAAACTTCTTTACGACATAGGTACATTCTTCTTTAATTTTATTTCTCATGCAGCCCCGGCGGTGAAGAGTTACAAGAAAACGTGACGTTTTTTTTTAAATATCGTACAAAATTATTCCACTACGTTGATAAAGAAGTTTTACTTCAAAAAGTGAAAGCTGCCTTCAAAACACAAAAAATAAATAACTTTCACTTAAGAACTACAGAAGTCAGTGTAATATCAGTGTCAGTGTCAGAAAGTCGTTATTAAAAAATCATCTTAATAAAAGTTTTTTTTTTATTCTTTTGAGTAGACTAAGAAATATCATAAGGTCTAGGTAAAGGTTTTAAATTTTAATATTAATAATAAAGAAGAAAGAATGCGTATATTTCAAATGACGAGAAAACTAAGTCAAAACCATGCTCGACTTATTGTAAGAACACGAACTCACGCATACATAGGCGTAATAAAATTATTTGTAACTAACATCATGGCGTATACAGTATAATGTGCGTCCAGGAGTAAATTTTTGTAGGCTTTTAAAGAAAGAAAAATGATGTGTTCGTGTGCGCTTTTGCAACGGGCAATTAATGTAATGAGGTTGCAAGTTTTAGTCTGCCCTCAGGGTAGCAGAAAGTTAGCTCTAATTTGCTAATTTCGTCTTCATTACTAAATGATATAATTTTCGATAAGCTGAACGGATTATATTTCATCTTTGTAGTAAGTTTAAAGTGCGCGAATTATTTTTAGTACATTCCAAAACTCTTATCGATTTTTAGGATTAGTCCGAGTAATATTGCGTGCCAAGAAGTTAAGAATGGTTTAGGCGACTTAAAATATATCCAGCGCTCAGCCTTCATTCTTTTTTGGATCTGAGCACATGTCTCAAAACATATAGCATGATGAATAAGAGATACGAGTTCAATTTACATCATAGCGATTTAGCTCGTCACAAACCCTTTAAAAAGATCCTTATAGTTAATAAATAGATGTTTATAAGCCCGCCAATGTTGATAATAATAATACTTAATTATTACAAATAATTTGAAAAGGGTTCCTTTAAGTATCAAATTGATTAAGGATTCCGGTTCTCTACACTCACCATACGAAATACAGCAGCATTAAGCTACTATTTCACGCTGGTATTCTGTGAGAGCGTGGTCCTTCCCCGGTCGAGCCGACCCATTCGTGCTACAACTATACTACTAATATAACTGCAGCATGGCTCTACCACGTATAAAACTTAGACATTAAGTCCGCTTATATACATTAATGTGCGATAGCAGTTAAATAAATAATAAAAACAATATGGCACTTGCTTGAAGCGCTTTCCATTTTAAAAACATTTCATACAAAAGTGAATTGCTTTATTAACAATTTATTTGATTCATTAATAATAATAATAATAAAAAGTAATAAGCTTGAAACTTGTCAGTGTTAATAGTCATAATGTAAATTGATTGTTTTATGAACCCAGTAGAAATACCCAGTATTTCATTTTAAAACTCAGCCAATTTCGCCTGACAACGACGTCCAATAGCGCTAGCTGCCTCCTTGTCGGCTTGTCGCTGTCAACAACAGCGGCACTGCCGTGGATCTCATTTGAATTTGTTCGGATGCTTGATTTTATGTAGAGGAGCTATTGTTACGAGCTGAAAAAGTTACAATATTAGGTTGTTTTTCATATTGAAATCCAAAACAACGATTGATTTAATTATTATAAATATAAAAACAACTGCAATTCTATAAATATATGGACTAAAGATGTAAAAACTACGGTTTGTTTAAAAACTACAAACATTTTCGTTCATTAATAAATTATTATATTACAAAAAAATACACCTCATATTTCAGTGATCTAATGTTTAGTGATAATAAATCATTGTGTATTTAACTGTAAAATTAAATACTTACACAATTTAATTAAACAGCTAAATACTAAACGGATTTGTAATCGAAATGCCAATAATTATTATCAGATTTCTAATAGTCCAATCTAAATTTCCCTGCATTAGCTTCAATACGAACAAACCGGTTGCGTGTGATAAATTCCTCCGCTTATACACTTACAGATACAACACCATAACGTTACGCCACATGAGCAATTTAGTAAACTGATGAAATGAACTGCACTATAAATAATTAAAATTTTGATAGCAAGTACAAATCGACATCAACAACTAATAACAATTTAGAAAGAATATATCTAAACATTAGCTTCTGAAGCAGGTGTATATATCAATAGCCCCGACTTCAGAAGGGCATAATAGATGTAAAAATACATTTCAAAGTCGGTTTTTACAAAAAAAAGGTCAAAATTTTTTTTTCACATCAAAGCGCTGCAATTTCCTCTTATTATATATTACACATAATTTTGGTGAAACATTTTTTAGTTTTTCAAAATAGAATATTTATTTTCACGAACAAATCAATCAAAAGGTTTTGATGTGATTTACGGCAATTACTTAACAAGCCTATTACGGAAAGTTTTCAAGTTACTTTAAAAAAAAAACACTTTTTATCTCGAGTGAATCAAGTAATTTTGATGCGGATCATGCCAATCGACGTCGTTTTTTGAGTAGAAGAAAGATTAAAGAATTGGTCAAGACAAGGGTGTCGAAGTAATTTCAAGAAAACTTCTTTTTGAAAATTAAAAAAAAGTTCAGCGAGGCTGTTTCAGATGCCGTAAACCGTTTTTCGATCGAACACAACGTCACAAAGTTATGAGATGTTTACATGTTTACAGTTGTCAGTATGTCTGTATGTATGTGATACGCACACATACACAATCATGCAGAGATACTGACATCATCGCAAAAATATCCAGAATAGCCTCCTAGGACCTCAAAATGTCGAGATCTGTTACGAACTTGGTTTTCAAAAACCGGAATGAAAAAAATAGCTACCATATTTTATGAAAATCATTGATTTTCATAGCGGTAAGTTAAAATACTTGATCATTTTTGGTAAACTAAGTAATATCACAAGGAATTCACAGTTAAAGGTAAGAACTAGAATATCGCCCAAACAGTTACCTACGTTAAAAATTTCATCCCCCATTTTCCCCCTTTAGGTGCGGATTTGCGGGAGGAGGATAATAACCATAAAATCGATTCACAAATGGTGAAAATATTGCGTATATGACACGATATTTTACATATAAAAATAAGAACAAATTATATAGTCAAGTTCAGTGCCCCCCTCATTTTTTGAAGTCAGTTAAAAGGCGTGGGTGCAATTTGGTGTGGCCTCACCGTCATCTTCCCGTTTATTTTATTTTTTAACGTTACCCCATACTAGGAATTTCCCCTGTATCGTGGAGGCAATTAACATACATACATTGCACAAGGATATCCAGAGCTGGAACAATTATTTGTAGGCTATTCAAGCACTTGTATTGTACAAGTACTTGTACTGTGCGGTATTTATAACCCGCGGACCTCAGCGCTATAATTCAATGCTAAGCCACTACGCCACGGAACATTCCGCTGGTAATTTAATGCAAAAAACTCAACCAGTTTACTCAAGCCATTATGCACATAATCAAAAAGCTTCAAATATCGGATTTATTACGACATTACTACCACTATAATACTGGCTAGCGTTCAAATATATTTTTTAATATTAGATTTACAGGATACAGGATTAATATTTTTTTTATTCTCCTTTAGCCAATAAAATTCCATAGTTGGATATGGACTGGTTTCGTTTGACAAACAATAATTTCTTCGAAATACTTTACCGTCCATTTCTATTGCTCGTGTGTACTAGCCACTCATTCTTAGTATATTGTTTCTTGCCCGAACATCCGTGGTAAAATTAAAAAAAATGTCAGTTAAATACGCATTATTAAGTATAACTCAAAAACTACGGAACTTGATCAAATTTATATGGAACCACATTTTTTCAGCTTTCAAATAAAAAAAGAATAATTAAAATCGGTTCACCTAGAAAAGCTTCTAAGGTAACACCACAAAATAAAAATAGTACTACGTAGTACACATAAAAAAATACTGGAGAGCCTCCTCCTTTTTTGAAGTCGTTTAAAAAGGTTTCACCGGAAGTATCAAATCAATCTCTCAAGATTAAAAGAAATAAGTTTTCTGTTATCGATTCATTTGATCGATGAAATTTAATTTCAAATGAGCATGATTCGAAATTAATTTCAGCCACCATTTGATTATACGCTAGCTTCGGTTTCAGGAAGGTGAATTACCTTTCAAATTCCGAAACTAACTCGATTGCTTGAGAACTCAATTCTGTTGGAAATAGGAATGCATATGACAGAAATGAAGTTCGCTTCGTGTACAACTACTGATTGTAAATGCGAAAAGTAGTCTCGAGCCACTGTTGTTCCACCAATGTTACGGGTCGCGTAAAGCTGAATAAAAGACGAGACGACGAATTTGTGCTACAACGCATTTCAGCGGAGCATTTTTGCCATGAAAATGTCTAACTTAATGATTATGCCCAGTTAATAAAGACTGTAAATTTAAGCAGAAAGATAAGATAATAAATTGTCATAATGTATTTTAAACATTTTTAAACAAAGCTCAAGTTGAAAGGCATTAAAACCCACTTAAAACGCTGATTACAATAACCACTCTATAAAGTGTAGTAAATCCTGTTTTGAATATTTATTATATCTCAATATATAAAAGTTCTAAAGTATAAAATAAAACATGGAGGCCAATATTCTCCAGCCGAAGATGGTCACTTAATCTTGCACGGCACACTAAATTTATCTGAACGGGCGAAAAAGTGAGCTGTCATTCTACTTGACCCAGTTACATGTATTGAAGTTATAATCCGTCCTCAGTGGAGAGTCCCGAAAGTCAGCTTTGAAAAACATTTTTTTATAAAGCATTGGGTGAAAAACGAGCACACAGTCCACCTGATAGTAAGTGGATGCTGTGGCCCATAGACATCCACATTTATCCTCAATTAAGAATCAAAATGCAAATGCGTTGTCAGGTTGTCACCCCTAAGGACTATGATAAAATACCTCGATTTCAGTAAAAAGGGTCTCCGGTTCTCTAAGCGCATCATACGAAACACAGCAGCATTACGCTGCTATTTTACGCTAGTATTCTGTGAGAGCCGAGTTACCCCGGTTGAGCCGAGTCATGGGGCTCTACCCATGAACGTTAGAAAACAGAGAACGATCACTACGTACTAAAGCATAGCCCGCCTGTCCTTGAAAATTGTAGAATACATAGAGGCGCTGACGTCGGTGAGTAGTGCTACGAAGTTAGATGTTTATGAGTACAAGTAGGTGAAGTTAGTTGAATAATGTACAAATCTTCATTTCATTTTTTCGTAGAAAATTTTGATGCTCCGTAATTTTGTAATTTTTGACAAAAAGAAACATTAAAAAACGGAGAAATATTTTATTGTGCGTGGATGTGCAACTGGTTGAGCTTCTGATCGGAAAAATAGACTGAAAATGACTTTTATTGACCGAACTTAGTGATCGCAGCGCCTCACTGATGGTGTCCATATTTCTGGGACACTATTTTCTACGGCGATCGTTCACCTGTTCTCTAACCTTCATGACTCTACTATTACAACATACTCGATTATTAATAAATATTCAACTTTTAACTTAAACAACCATTGAGTACTTCATGTATTTCTTATCAGGTCGTCACCCCATCTAGCGGGGAGGGCCCTAGCCATCGCCCTACCGGTAAGTACGTGACTGCCACTCGATGACCTCATACCCCATCGGCTGTTGATTTTCGAGCTATATGGCCGACTCATTGCCACTTCTGGTTACTGATACAGCGGATATACTCTTTGTGGAGTCAACCGCGCAGAGGAACTCCGAGAATAGCTCTCTCAGTTACTTGCTGAATGACCTTGAGATTTCTCATAGAAAAGCAGTGAAGGACCACATCTAAGATCCATATGGCATCACTGGGAACAGGCACTGGCTTTACACCCTTGTTTTCAAGTTTTAAGGCATATGTGAGAAGACACGTTGTGATCTCCCAAACGCTGCCTAGTCGGGTTGGATGCGTTGCTTCGGCAGAAGATATAAGATATTGTTAGCAGTTAACATTAATTTGAATATAAGAATTAGGTCAATACGCAATTAAATGACGATCTCTAAAATGAGATAATGCCTGTACCCCGCAATGGCACCCATATTAGCTGTAAAATTACTTTTACTTTTGTTGGAACTGTTACCTACGTAAAATTATTTTAGGACTGGAGATATTAAGGATATTAAGATTATTTTCACAACAAATAAAACACTTCGCACATTCTCACCGAACGCAGACCGTTAAAAGGTAAATGTAACACCCATCTAGGTAAGTTCATACTGAGCTTATAATAGGTATGACCTGGTTTTAACAGGGATCTCAGTAGATCATTTAAGTCAGTGATACCGATTTTGAAAAACCTGATTGTCATTATTATCATTATCACTGCATTCCATCATAAGAACACTGCTGAAAATAGGCCTCCAAGGAATGCGATGGGAGAAGGGTTCTCGAGGCAGCTTTATACTACAAAGCGTAGTGTTGTGTGGAAAACTCAGCTAGAAGAAGAGACTGACTAAAGAAACATGCAGGAAATCAATAGTGCATCTATTGGCCTATGAGTGGTTTAGAACCATGATTTGTAGCAATCTATGGTTGAAACCTATGTTCAACAATAATTGTTTACTTAGTAAATTAATTATTTACTCGTGATCCCACCCAGATTGACGTTATAATCATGAGATTGTTGATGATGATGAATTCTACAAGTACAAATATTTCAGAACCTTCACTAATATAATAATTGTAATCAATAACGACAACAACGACTTAGAAACGATTTTTCATGACCTCAGATAAATTACAAGAATTTTCCAAAGATATTATTAAAGAAACCCAATAAAACACGCAAAATGACATCGACGTCATCATCTATGATAAATCTTCATATAACGTTCACGTCAAAGCCCTGTTCAAACTAATCGCTTTCAGAGCACTCCGGCTTAAAGTCTGATCCGCTCCATTAATGTGCAACGAACTGAGTAGAGCTTTTGAGTGGGTAAATAAACTAAGCACAGAGATAAAAATAGAACATGCCTCATTCAACTACAATTTATTTGCGCGTATCGGTTTTAGCTAGTTCAAGTAGTACATAGTTCAAATCTGAAATAACGGGTTGGATTTAGTTTACTTGGATCTCTGTTCTACTATTACAAGTATAAGTCAGGGATTGACAACTATCCGTCAAATAGCCGAAGATGCTAAGATGGTGAAGCAGAATGACTTATTCATATTAAAAAAAAACTATTTACCCTTATCTATATGACCATTACCACTACTATTGACATTGCAGCCTATCAAAAGTCCCCTGTTAAACATAGGTCTTCGCAATAGATTAATAAGGGGGATACTTGCCGTAGTTACCTCGCTTGGCAAATGGACTTTTTTGGGTTGTTATCAGGAAGATGCTACTGCCCATCTCCTGTTTAAATTCTCCCTGTCACTTGTTACAACACTTCAGGACGATATGGGAGAGCAGATGTTATAGACGAAGTGTAGCCCCCCCCCCTATTCTGTCTGTTTATGTTCTGTAAAATTCAAGCAATCAATTTATTACAACAACAAACTTATACCATTCAAGAAAAATTAGCTTAGTTATGATTGATAATTATTATAATATTGTAACATTTGTCTAAAGGTCTAATGACATATTGATATTAAGGTATTGCATTTTCAAATTTTCAATTTTTAAATATTACTAGCCACCGGAGTACACCGCCATTACAAGGTAAGTTTATACGGAACCGTTAGATCGTGTTCTGTTCGCACCAGTCCGGTTTTTATTTATTTACTTATATATTTTCTTTATTATTATAAATCTGCTGGTTAATGGACTATTCCTATTATTAATGACCGTGTAGTGGGTAGTAAGAATATTAACTACCCAATATCATCCCGTAAGTGTCGGTCGTAAGACGAGATGAACCAGCATATGGTCCGTAATACCTTTCTAGTAACAACTAGACGATAAAAAACTGCGGTTGCCAATCCACCTCTAAGCGTGGCAATTTTGACATATATTCCTCCCTATGCGGGAATCTACGTGGCAGACCTATGTTCAGCGGTGGACCTTTGATAGGCATAAACGAATTGACGGACGACTATTTGGCAACCGGCGGTATGTCCTGTACCTTATGGTCCGTAAATTAGCTGTTATAAAATGCCGAAACCAAATCTCGCTGGCTGGATGATGTGGGATGATGCAGTAAGAACAGTGCGTTGGCTATACGCTCACAAAGTCGGCTCCGCGATCACCAACCACTTTGCTAAGGCAGCAAGCATAGGTCTTTGTCTGGTGATGTGTGTTGTTTCGTTCTACCGGTGTTAATTAAAATCTTAAAGTCTTTACATTATTTACTCGTATAATTGGTTTATTTCACAAAGGTTGTGATTGCTTTCAAGCCTGAAGGGGAATAATACTATCTTTGATTTAGTAAAGGTTAATTAAGTAAACTAAAATGCTTCTGTTGGTGTGGACCGAAACAGGAGCTAAATAGCAGATTCGAATCCACGACTTTCAGAGATATGCAGTCCTCTTAACCGTTAGGCCACTGTGACTTGAAACAGTTGCGTTTTAATAGAAATCACACAACGGTTTCTGTCACGTTCATTTTAGGAAAAAAACTCGAGTAAATAATTTATACTAAAGGAGATAAAGCTACGTTATGAAATTGTTTCCGTATTAATTATTCCGGACAATGTGGCCAGTCCTTGACACGGTCGACCTCTTGACCCGAGAAAAGCTGCATACTGCACGAGACATGTTCATCCCGCAGCCAGCATACGGATTTGCATTATACGTACTAAGTTATTAATAAACACAGAGTATACCTATAATTCATAAATTAAATGACGATTGCGTATTATCATACGTGTACAAAAAAGATTAAGTCAATTTTACGGTAAGTGGACTATTTGAAAAGGACGAAGAGAGAACGAAATGTGAAATATGGGTAAATCAGGAATGTCTAGAACAGGTAAATGAAATTGTATACTTGGGGAGTGCTTTCAGCCGGGATGGAAGATGTGATTTAGATGTGGATAGGCGTGTCGCTGCCGGAAACAAAGTCAATGGTGCCCTGAATGCATTAATAAAAAGGCAAGGCGTGGTGAAGAGTGCACGCCTTGCAATACATAACGCAGTGTTGGTACCGACTTTGTTATATGGCAGCGAAACCTGGGTATGCCAGAAGAAGCATAAAAGCAAGTTGAATGCAGTGGAGATGCGATCTCTTCGTAAAATGTGTGGCGTTACCATAGCCGACCGAAAGCGAAACGAAGAGATTCGCAATATGGCAGGATTGAAAGATGACCTTATCACAAAAATTGATAGGGGCGTACTCCAATGGTTTGGACACGTTGAACGAATGAGTGAAGACCGAATGGTGAAGAAAATATATAGAGCGAAAGTAAATATTAAAAGGTGTCGAGGTAGACCGAGACTAACTTTCGAAGACCATGTGAGCAAATTGCTCGAAGAGGGGAGGGTCAAGAGTACTCGGATACCTAGACGTGCATGTATGAAGAAGTTAATGAACCTGAAAGAAGCGAAAGAGGTATGTAAGGATCGTGACACTTGGCGATCTGTTCTCTCTGGCTACCCCGTTAGGGATTGTGCGTGACGATAAGTAAGTAAGTAAGTAAGTGGACGCCGTGGTCCACTAACACTACATTTAACTTCGATTAAAAACAAAGATGCAAATTCGTTACCCCTCTTAGGTCAAAGACGTAATAACCTGTTACTATTTAAAAGATTATACGGTTCCCGGTACTCACGATACGACGAAGCAGCAATATAATACTGCTTTTTAACGCTGATAAACTTTGAGGGCTGGGCTGGGTCCTACTTTGGTCCAACCGACAGCCTTAGCGCAGCTGCAGTGTGGCACCATCGCGTTACGATTCAAGCGCATACTAAGACACAGAAAGAATGATTATATTCTATAATTTTGAACCACACCATACCAAATTTCAGTTATTTTAAAGGGGTGTTAATAATTAAGGTCCATGTGAAAAATAAAATAGATTATACTAGCTTGTCAGGCAGACGTTGTTCTGCCCTTTTCGACGACCTTTTGTCATGTCCTATTAAAAATCCTTAAATTAGCAAAAAAAAATTGTGGGTCACTCATGGGCAAAAAACACTATCCTATCTCTCAAGTTGGAACAAACTGCACACGGTGTGCAAATTTGATTAAAATCGATTAAGTAGTTTAGGAGTCCATCGCGGACAAACAACGTGACACTTAATTTATATATATTAAGGTTAAGATTACCCATCTTAAAGAGCAAAACTCACACTAGGGACTGCGATTTCGTGTACCATCACTGCCATTCCTAAACCCAAAAACACACTTCCCGACACCACTCACCCCACCCAACACTCACACATCACCGTTGATGATACCAGTAGTGTCGACACGTTCTATCACTGAACGAGGCATCATGAGGAGAAATACGACTGCGATAGGTAGCCGCCAAGTGAGTGACGAGACAATGGAGGTTAATATACTATAAACTATCTCTACCTCTATTATCTAAAAAAATGTCTTCATAAATACAGCCTTCCACAAGTCCACAGCCGAACATAGGTCTCCCCCAAGCTCCAAGGAATGTCACAAGGGACGGTCTTAAGTAAACACAGCATCTATCAATTTCCTGCATCTTTTACCAGGTTGTCACTCTATCTAGTGTGGGGCTTATAAGTACGCATATAAATACGAAGCTGCCTATCTTTCGTTCCTATCGGTTATCGCTTAATCATTAGTTATTCTGGTTCTACTGCAGATACCCTCATTACAAAGTCTATCACGCAAAGAAACCCAGAGCATAACCTTTGAGCGGCTTTCAGCTAGATGAAGAATAATAATAGGTACATACGAATAGCGCGATCTTAGCTAATTATTTTTATCATTACCAAAGTGACTCTGCGTATAGTTACGTCTGATTAATTATCCTAAACAATTACACAACAAATAACCTTCACTAACAGCGTAGTTTCAGCCTCGCATAGCAAAATATGTCCGCGTAGATGAAAAGCAAACACTGATACACGTCTTTAATGGGTATATTCAACAACTAGTTGCAAACAAGCAAACATAATTTGTGAGCACTCTTGATTAAATCTGGCGTACCCGCTCCCATTTTCATGGCACGTAGATAGCTTATAGCTGGGACGGTTTAGAGGATAGCTTATAATCATATTTAATTTTTCACTCAAATGCTGCAGTGCGAAACTGGTCAGACGAATCATACACTAGTAATTCTGTTGGTTTTTTGCTAAGCAGTAACAGAGACGTTTAATAAAAACTTACAAATGTATTTTCTTACTTAATATTAATAGGTATATTATGTGAGCAGCACAACGATAAGCACCTCGATCTACCGAGTCGATTGTATCTGGTTTCAAATCCGAAGAGCAGAGGCGTATTCATTTGACATTTAGATTGACCATTGCTAAGTTTTATGTTTTTCCTTGATTTTATTACTATGGATATAAGCGTGTCATTTGTTTCAAATTAATATTGTATTGAGCTTTAATACTCGTAACGCTATTCATATTACTAATATTCTACATAATTATTATTTTTTACGTGGTAGAGTCATGCTGCAGTTATATAGTAGTATAGTTGTAGCACGAATGGGTCGGCTTGACCGGAGAAGGACCATGCTCTCACAGAATACCAGCGTAAAATATTAAGCTTAATGCTGCTGTGTTTCGTATGGTGAGTTTAGCTAACTGGAGTGTAGTGTAATGGAAACGAGGCATTCCATCTTAGTCCTCACGGGTGACAACGCATTTGCATTTTGATTCGTAATCGAGGATAGATGTAGATGTCTATGGGCCACAGCAACCACTTACCATCAGGTGGACTGTGTGCTCGTTTGTCATCCTATCCTATTAAAAAAGCACCCCTGGTAAGCTCAAATTACTTGTGTTATTCGGATTCGAACCCAAGAGCTTAAGGAGATATAGTAAGTCAGCTCAAATTCTAATTTCGCCCCCACTTCCCCGCGCGTCGTATGCTATGTACCTACATGTTTGTAATCACTAACACTGTAAGTAGATAGGTCGTTAGATACTTATTTCATTAGTTTTATCATATATATGCCTGTTTCTTAACGCCAACCCAGTCGCTTCTTATTTTTATAACGGTTATTTCCCATTTTAATTTTACGTCGTCCTGTTGCGTAATGTGTATTCTGATGGTATGCGACATTACTTCTCCCTTCAAAGGCCTGAGCGATACTAACGGGGCGACAGGAATCAAGCTTACGCGCCGATAGTTTAGGTAATTTCTTTTACAGTGAAAATAATGGTATTTTAAAAAAAGTAAATAACATAAGCACTGCTTTATAGTTAGTTCAGTTAGTATGCAAAGTTTCATGATCTTATTTAAAGTATTTTATGAATAACAGCGGCTTATTGTTCAGTTTGGAGGTAACTTTTGATTTTTTTTCTATCGAGAAAATTTTACGGAATCGTGTTTTTGTCTAACATAGTCCTTAACATTAATCCTCAACTTTACCATATATATATATATATATGTATATATATATATATATATATATATATATATATATATATATATATATATATATATATATAACTTTACCATAAGTATAGATGAAATAATGAAAGCAATGAAAAGCATGAAAGCGGGTAAGGCGCCCGGATATGATAGAGTTTCACTCGAAATGCTAAGGGCTGGAGAGGACGTGGTGGCAGGCCTGCTGCACACCTTGTTTAATTTATGCTGGGAACTGAAGCGGGTACCGGCAGACTGGTGCAAAGCCGTGATAGTCCCAGTATATAAAGGAAAAGGGTCGCAGCAGGACTGTAAAAACTACCGTGGCATCAGCCTTCTTAGCATTGTGGGAAAACTGTACGCTAAGGTACTGATTGAAAGGGTCATGAAAAAACTGATGGAAAAATTTGGGATGTGCAAGCGGGATTTAGAAAGGGAATGGGATGTACAGATCAAGTCTTTTCCATGCGCATGATCGCGGAGAAGTTTCTGGCCAAAAACCAAAAGGTTTTTTGTGCGTTCATGGACTTGGAAAAGGCCTATGACAGAGTGGATAGGGATTTGCTATGGCAAACACTGAACTCATTTGGGTTGGGGGCTGGCTTGATACAGGCATTGGAGTCTCTTTATAGGGACTCTAGTGCTTGTGTTAGGATCAACGGGGTCTACTCAGACTGGTTTGACATCCATAAAGGTGTCAGACAGGGCTGTGTGGCTTCCCCGTGGCTGTTCAACCTATTTATGGACAGTTGTTTGCAAAATTTGAAAGTTGAAGAATGCGGATTAAGAATGGGTGAGTTAACCGTCAAATGCCTTTTGTACGCCGATGATCAAGTCATTCTTGCGTCGTCGGCGGCCGAGTTGCAAATGATGGTTACATTAATGAACGGATCATTAAAAGAAAGGGGTATGAAAGTGAACGCAAGTAAGACGAAGGTTATGGTTTTTGAAAGAGAAGAAAGTAAAACGATTTGTGAAATAAGAATAGAAGGGGAGTTGATCGAGCAAGTAGATGAGTTTGTATATTTGGGCTGCGTATTTAGCAGGGATGGGAGATATGATAAGGATATAGAACGACGAGTGAATACGGGAAATAGAGTAAATGAGGCCTTGCACTCTATTGTGAAGAGTCAAAATGTGTCGAAAAAGGCACGTATGGCAATTCACAATGCTGTGTTGGTCCCTACTTTAACGTATGGTAGTGAAAGTTGGGTGTGGCAGAAGAAGCACGAGAGTAGAATAAACGCAGTAGAAATGCGGTCGTTAAGGAGTATGTTAGGGCTGAATCTGAATGACAGGGTAAGAAATTGTGTAATAAGAGAAGAGTTGTGTCCATGATGTTGTGACCAGGATTAAGAAAGGAATGCTTCGGTGGTTTGGTCATGTGGAAAGAATGAATGAGGAAAGAGTGACAAAGAAAATTTATGTTGCAGAAGTGAATGGCAGAGTCGGAAAGGGACGTCCTAGGCGAAAATTTATCGACCAAATTGGCGATTTATTGGAAACGGGCCAAATTAGGAGTACCCTTAACCGACGAGCATGTATGCGTAGGTGTATGGATGTGAAGGAGGCGAGAGAAGTGTGTCAGGATCGTGCCAAATGGAAATCTGTAGTCTCTGCCTACCCCTCTGGGTGACAGGCGTGAGTGTTTATGTATATATATATATATATATATATATATATATATATATATATATATATATATATATATATATTATTACGAAGACGAAATATATATATATATATATATATATATATATATATATATATATATATATATATATATCAAAATTAATGCTGCAATACTTTCGGCATAACGGAGGATCTTGCTAAGCCATTTGAGGTTATATTTCCCCTTAACTTAGAAACATAAAAAACGTAAAATCCTATGCCATATTTGTGTTTGCCAATTTATCTCCAGATGTCACCAGCAGATATATTTGTATGAGCAGATAATATTATCACTATTGTCACTTTTCGATTTTGACCAGCTAGTGATCTTCTATTTTACCTGACCCCATAGATAGGCGGAGGCAGTATAGTCCAAGGTCCGTCAGTATGCCTAGCGAAGGCCTTCGATCGCATCTGGTACAAAGCGCTTCTTTCGAAGCTCCCTTTCTATGGCTTCCCGAAAAATTGTGCAATTGGATCACTAGTTTCTGCATATCAATGATAAATTGCAAACATAAAACATTCATTACGACAGCACTGGTGATGCCTTATACACCGGCCATGCCAATATTTCTCGGGAAAACGGCACCTATTACCGGAACAAACTTGTGTCTGAAGTCGAGTCCTTGCTTAAAAAAAGTCTCGGGTTTGGGGCGACTAATTTTAGTCCAGTTCAATCCCCAGAAGACACAAATTCCCGCGTTTACCACTAAAAAGAAACCCGTAATATCTACTCAGTTTCAAGGCAATCCCTTTGCTGCCTCACCTAGCATTAGAATCTTAGGTATCGACATATCGAATAGTGTGCAGTTTTGTGATCACTTGGTAGGGAAGGCCAAATTGGCCTCTAAATAATTTGGCGTACTCAGCAGAGCGGAAAAGTATTTCATGTCAGCACATCGCTTGCAACTTTACAAAGCGCAAGTTCTGCCTCAATACTGTTTTCATCTCTGGGCCGGGGTACTCCAGTGCCAACTCCTTGCAGTTGATCGCATCCTGCGCACAACGGTTCGTTAGCTCTTTCTGATCGGCTGGATTCACTGGCATTGCATAGGGATGTTGCATCCCCTAGTATTATCTATCGTATCTACCACGGGGAGTGCTCTGAGGAATTGTTCGGAATAATTTCAGCCACCAAATTTCACGAACGCAGATAGCGTCAAAATTCACGATACCATCCTCACCATCGGGATGATTGGCAGTCTACTACTGTGCGTTTCACAAGGAGTTTTCTTCCTCGTGCAACTTCTCTGTGGAATTGTTTACCACCGGCGATTTTTCCAGACCGATATGACTCAGGGATTTTCAAGAGAAAAGCTTACTCCTTTCTAAAAGGCCGGCAACGCACCTGAAATTCGCTTGGTGTTGTGGTTGTTTACAGGCGGCGGTAGCCACTTACCATCAGGTGAGCTTAATGCTCGTTTGCTTTTTCTTCCATAAAAAAATAATCGATATAATATGTCGGTGCTTACAGACAGATACCTAAAGATAAAATATAAATTATCTGCGCTGTGTATGTTTATTCATAGAGAGCAATATTGAAAGATTTGCGCTCAGATACAGATATCTAATCGTAACTGCGTAGTGTGTGACATACTTTAGATTGAATTTAAACTATTCATATTGTCTGATGATGAACTATTCATATGATGTGATCATCATCATCATTACAACCCCTCGCAATTCAACTACTAAACATAGGATTTCCCAATGAATTCCCGAAAAGACGTTAAACCATTAGCATCCATCGACTTTTAAATAAAATTAGTTTTTACGGATTTTATCGCGTATATTAACATATTTTATTTTCTCGACGTTTTGAGCACTTTACAGCACCCACGGTCACGGGGAGGACAGAAGTGTTCGACGTCCCAATGACATAGTTAACCACTGCTATCTATAGATTAAAATTATTAATTTTGTTCCGATCTACGCAGTATGAACTTATAATATTTTGAAGTCTTGCAGTTGTATGCTTGAGTCGGGATTTAATTTTATTCATTATAGGATTACCGATCAGATGGTAGCACCCAGACATCTTCTCTATAGAAAAAAAAATTGATTTCAATAGCCTCACCATGCATCATTGGAAGGAATGGGTATCCTTTAGCGAGGATTTGTGGTCTATCAAGTCTTGTGTAGTGACGGAGGCGATCCTGTACGTGTATAATAATTGACGATTGCTTCTTCTTTAGTCTAGTGGCCGTAAGCACGATTGCTGATAAGAAGTTACCGGGTTTGAATCCCGGGTCGAGTCAAGACCAGGTGTCAGGAAGTTGGCAGAGTTTCAACCCTCGGAAAGCGGGTATAGCCGTTATGTCTGATTTATTATATAGAAAGTGCATCTGCGCTTGCGCACGTATTCGTGCACTTTAATTCTGTATTGCGTAGATGACTAGTTGCCATTGAGGCTGCTGCGACCGAAATTAGCTCTGGAAGGATATTAATGAAATTAACTATTTAAAAATAAGCGTCCTAGCGTCTATTCTTCACATCAGCAGGTAAGCCTGCACTGTCTGTGCACACATACAGGATCGCCGCATCAAACACTCCGCTTACCGGTACAAGGCTGCCACTCGGTGACCTTTCTTCCATATCGGTTATAGGCTTTCTGAGCTATGAAATAAATATTTATTTATTTTAATTTTACTCATAATTTCCTCCAGACCGAATTTCAGTCACGGCGGCCTGCCTCAACAGAGACTAGCCATTGGCGCTGGACAGGATTATAGTGCCCAAGTGTATGCGCAAGCACAGGTGCACTCTCTATTCCCTCGCTCTCACAATCCGATGAGACGATAAACCGACACAACCGGAGAGAAATCAGGTGCAGGACCAACGGCTTTACGTGCTTTCCGAGGCACGGGGGTGAGACACCGCCAACTTCTTGACTCCGGACTGAGAATTTTTAACGGAAAAACTCACTAATTGATTTTTTGGCCTGACCCAAATTTAAAAAAAATTGGGATTCGAACCCAGGACCTCATGATCAGCAGTTGCACCTGTACAACCACCAGACCAACGAGGCAGTCAATTTTACTTGTATCAATTATATGAAGTAGTACCGCGGTTAAGTTCTAGTTGTAGCTGAAGCACAATTGGGTCAGCTCGACCAACGCTCTCACAGAATACCAGCGTAAATTAGCCGCATAATACTGCTGTGTTTGGTATGGTGCCAAAATAGGAATTGAAGTTTGTAGTCTAACTAGTTAGACGACATTGGGATTGTGATATTCCTTAGTCCACTCAATAGGGTAAAAACAAAGAACTTAACGAAAGGCAAGAACCGATTCCAAAGAGCTGAAATAAATAAAGTAATTTCACGATCTGAAGTCGGGACTTCAATTCTACTATGCGCTGTACACACGGCTGAGCACCGACTCCAGAATATGAAATTCAGATGCCGGTGCCAGGACATGATATAATGAAGTATTAAAGTCCCAACTTGTGTGTAAGCAAGTGTAAGTTATTTTATTATTTTTAGGTCGTTCAAACCTGCTTATGCTTTTTATTAAAAGTATGATTTTTAAACCTTTTAAGAGGACTAAAAAATAACAACTCGAAAATGACCTAATAGTTTCTTATCTTGAAAATTTCTTCATCAATTTTTCTTCCTTTAAGGGTGAAATATTTCCTTTTAAATGGCTCAAAATTAACATTAATCAACAAAAAAATCATGTGACATTCATACAAATAATGAACATACCCTCGTGTTGGAAACTTACTTTTTGGAAGTCAACTAAAACCACAACCAACGCTTAGCTAAACCTTACAACATAAAAAACGAAGATACACCAAAAGCCGTTCACACAGCTCCATCAACGTGTAATCTATTGGCAGCACTCCAAACTCATTTGCCGTTTTCGCGCCGTGAGTTATCAGAGATATAGTATGTATGAACGAGTCGAACAGATGGGTCATTTGACAACGTCGGAGCATCTAGGTATAAGTGTCTGGATAGTGTACGAAAATATCTATATCGTAAATGTATATTTTTGCAGTCGACAATTAAGGAATCATCCATTTCATAATCTATCACCATTATAGTTGCCCTGCATGTCAGGCGAGCTTCTGAACGCTTTTGGACTAATTGTGTAAAAAAAATAATGTAAACTAATTTTATTTTAAAAAAATCCCGCTGGGTTGCTTGCTGGTTCTTCCAAGGTTTTTTTCCGAACCGGTTGTAAAAGCAAAAGGCTTTCAATAAGTATTCTTGAAATCTATATAAGTACTGCATAAAATAGATTTTATTCTATTCGTTATTTTGACTATTACCAGGAAGATTTTACTGTCCATCACCTGATCCATGTCTCTCTATCATCTCTGTCATATCCATGGGACGATATGAGGTAGTGGATATTCGCCACTACCTGGTGTTTTTCACTTTTTTCTTAGACTTTTTTACACTTTAAAAGAGCAAGATATTGGAACTGTGGTATGTTGTGCCCGTACAGCCATTAATATTAAAAATAATGATACGGAAACTATTATCTTATGCCTAACTTAAATTAAGTACCTAATTACACTAACAAAATGAAGGGGAATATTAGTAATGTTCATAGCATTGTTAATTTTCTTTTAAAAAAAACGAATGAATAAAAATCTCAACTTAGGAAAGTCTTTTGACCTTAAAGATATAATGTGTAATCGGGCCCAAAATCAGTAGGGTTTTCAAAATATTCTCAGTAGCACCCAAGAGTGTTTCGGCCGTTCCGGGTCTCACTATATTTATGTCGGATTACCGTCTCATCGGGCTATGGAGTAGAGAAATAGAAAGTCCACCTGTGCTTGCGCACACACTTGTGATCCATAATAGATAGACAATTTATGTTTATAACTATTAACAAAATATTTTCAGAACTAAGGAATAAAGGAAATATTATATCAAGCAATTTCAATAGTGGATTTTCCCATAGCGAAATTTCACACGTCATTGTACAATGAAAATAAGTTGACACAAAATAACAGAATTTATGTTGACCTTTAGTCGATTATACCATCAAAGTATACTGGGTGATAACTTACTGAGTAGAAAAAAATAGATTGTAACAGGCTAATTTATTTATTTAATCAAATGTTTGTTTTTATTTTTTTTTACCGAAAGTTGATCTTAAATTAGTGGGATTTATTGATAGATTAACTTCATAATATGTTAATCCTATACCTTTAAACGAGCAATTCTTGTATATATATAATGGGGATCTCGGAAACGGCTCCAACGATTTTCATAAAATTTAGTGTCCAGGGAGTTTCGGGGGCAATAAATCGATCTAGCTAGGATTTATTTTTAGAAAAAGTCCTTTTGTTTTCAGGAAATAAAAAAACTGCTACAATATAAGAAGGTAAATTTTGACAGGTTACCAACGATCGTAATAACTCAGATGGGATGTTGTTCGAGCGTTATATCGGAGTTCCGTGGTTCGCGTCCCGTCTTGGGTCCGACTTTTTTTCCTTTTTTTTCAAGTTCCCTTCTTTTGTGAGAAAATCTATTATTTCAAGCCCTTTTTTTAGTATTTTTTTTAAATACGAAAATTTTAATTAATCTAATTGCACTCATGATTTTTTATTCAAGTAACCAGTTCAGTTTTTTCTATTATGTCAATAAGATCAAAAACTATTATTCATCCGGGTACTGTAAGAAAAAAAATGTAAAATATCAGTGTCATAGGCTTGTATTCCGTTCCTCTATTACAGCCTATTTTTTCTAGCCGGTAAAAAATCATCCTGTATATTACGAACATATAGAAAGATAATAATTATATTTTACATTTATAAAAATATCTCAAAGGAAAGGCAGACACAATTGTTTTAACAATTACGGCACATTAAATAAAAATTATTTGCATAACATCCGAATAAAATTTAACGATCAACATCGTAAGGGCTGCTATTTCGGGTCCTTGTACGCAAATAAACAGTAAAAATTCATCATTTATTATCTTTAAAAACAGTATTCTCATACGCTGCCATTTCATGCATTTTGATTAATGAAATGGTAGCGTATGAGAATGTGTCAGGCCATGTCTTTTTACGGAATATCCTAGAAGGATCATATTGCCTCAGATTATTAAAAACACCTCAAAAGAATTTTTTTTTTTGAAAAAAAAACGTGAAATGCATTTTCAATTTGTTCTTTAAAATAACGTAACGTTAACAACCTTGAACGAAGTGGTTAATTCGTTCAAGCGTACAGCTAGCGCAATTACTATTGAACTATACCGTTATATGTGCGGGTTACAATCACACATCGATATACGTAATATATGTACATGATACGATAGATGTAATCATCTTGTTTAAACTAGATCTAAAATACTCAGACCGACGACGACGGAAAGTAAAGTCAAAGGTGCGCAATTTTATTGTTAATGAATGTCCTCCAGACAGAATTTCGGTCATGGCGGCCAGTCTCAACGGATACTAGAAATCTGTGCAAAAATGAATTACTATAATTCTACTTCTACTAATTATAATTCTACTATACTCGAGTATATGCGCAAGCAGAGATGCACTTTCAATTCCCTCACTCTCATAGTCCGGTGGGATGGCAATCCGATACGACCGAAGAGAGATCCAATCCAGGACAAATGGCTTAACGAGCTTTCCGAGATACGGGGGTGAACACTGCCAACTTCATGACTCCGGGCTCCGACAATTTCTTGACGAAAAAATCCAATAACTGATTTTTTGACCACCCGCGAACTCATGATTAGTGGACGCGCTTACTACCATTAGACCAACGAGGTAGTCAATTACTGTTATTTACGATACCACCCAATAACGTAGTAATGCTACTGCTGACACCATCCCTCTGACAAGCGTGGCGCTTATGACAAATCCTTCCTATTTTAGGAGAACCCTGGACTGTAACGGGTTTATCACACGTAAGATAAATGACGTGTACTTATAAGTACATTTATCAAACTTTCAGTTAAGTCTGCTTTCAGTTTCATTTATACAAACTAGTACTGCAACGCACGCATCCCGCAATCGTACTTGGTGTGCTCCGGACTTATGATGGTAAGGTGTGTAGGTGTGAAACTTTACCACACTCCTCGGAATTGTCGAGTGAATTAGTACTAAATTTTAGAATAAACAACGTACATCCAACCTCGTAGATATCTCCGCGGGCACTGACCACAGCGGCAGCGAGCACTTGAACTGTTTATTTTGTTTTTCTGCTTTTTTTAATGTCTTTTTAACATGACCTACAAAATAATAAGTCTTCTTTTATTTAGTACACGTTTATTTAGAGGTTTAGTTTTATAATTACATTTTTTGTGTGGAGTCAGTATTTTCAATTTTTACCATTTTTTACGTGTGTCTGTTAGTTAGTGTATGTCTGTTCAGATCAAATTTAGTAATTGATTTTAAACTAACTTTCCGATGATCTGGAGATTTGACATATTGAACGTAGTTCAGAATCGCATGACAATGTAACAATGAAAAAATAAACATTGATATACAAAATAAGAGAAAAGGCCAACGTGGTTTAATAAAAAAATATAAATTATTATGAAATTATTTAACTTTTGCACAATAATAAACATTTTTTCAGGTTTTTCAGGTTTAAAAAGATTACAATCGAAGAAACACCACGCTAGCACGCATATCACGTAAAAATTTGCATAACGGATAGGATTAAACGCGTAATTATCGCGAACTGCTACGCAATTTACTGGCATTATTTAACGACAACGCCTGAATTTCAGACAACACAAACACAGCTGAATACGCATGAGATACGAGTGTGCTTTATGGGATATAATCAAATAATAATTTTTTTTAACTTATTATAAGCAAGTGTTTGACACATAGAATACTATAATACATACATAATAGAACGGGGATGTGGGCGGAGCCCGTGTAGCTACTAAAATGCCACAAGACGTCAATTCCCAGGTGTAAATGATGATGAAACACGAGATGTGTTTTGACGTTACAATCGTTTCCAAATTTCGCAAGCAAATTATTTAGAAAATGCCAAATTGCACGCTATTTACAAATAAATATGTGTTAAAATCCGTCTGTCAACACAGCGAATCGGGTTTGTAGTAGTAATTAACTGATAATTGCCTGTATGTGTGCTCCCGGCGACGCCGAACCTCGGTACAAAATAAGGTTGACAGCCATTCTATTGCGTACTATAGTATTCTAGGGTTTGACCAATTCCTATTTGCCTATTCACTCTTTTCCTTTTAAGTTGTATTCGAACGGAAAAACAGACGCTGGCAAATTATTCCAATCCGTTACTACGTATTACGAAACACGAAGCAAACCATTTGGTTCGTATGCGTAGAATATCGAAAACATAGGCGTTAAGAATCGCCAATCGCTCTTGGTGGAAAGGGTAGGGAGAAATTAAAGCATGTAATTTATGTGCCCATTCTCCAAAATGCATTCTATAGAAGACCGCGAGGCTGGCGCCTGTGCTCGAGGCTTACAAGATTGGTTTCAACAAAATTCAGGTTACCTATAAGCTATAAGCCTCTTAGCATATCTCTCCACTGAGTCCAACGCTACTAGGTAGCACTAAAAATACTTATATACTGATGATAATATTTAAAAGCTACCGCTATAGTAGAAATCTGTCAAGTGGATGGTAACAGCAACGTTAGAAACTATTATTATACATTTATCGATATACTTGAGTTCTACAAACTGGCTAGTCTATAGTACTAGTTATGCGTTATTCAATCCTAATAAATAAAGAAATATAAAATAAAATAAGGTTTATTTGTTGAAGAATCCAAGCTGCGACTTTGTTCCAATAAACTTTAGAATTGACGTAAACATAGAAATATTTTTTAAAAATTCTAGATTTATTTATTAAAATTCAAATAATTTTAATTAACCTACAGTTTATATAAAATATATAAGCACTCGAAACGTTATTTAAAGTAAAGTAGTAGTAGAGTATTCCTAAACACTTCGACTAGACTAGAAATGAAGCGATTTAAGACTTTAGTCAAATGGCGAAATTTTATATGTGGTAGAGCCACGCTGCAGTTTCATGATAGTTTTAGCACGAATGTGTCGCCTTAACCGGAGAAGAACCACGCTCTCACAGAATACCAGCGTAAAATAGCAAACTATTTTAATTTTTCGTTATCGTTTGGACGCATAGTTAAATTTATAAACTATGCATTAATGTAACAAGCTATAAAGAGTAAAGTAATGCTGCTGTGTTTCGTATCGTGAGTGTAGAGAACCGGAGACATCGCATGGCACATAGGCACTTACTGGGAACTAAGTCTAAAGTTTGTCTGAGATTATAGACTCAAACCCTAGTTCGAGTCAATATTTGTGTAAAAATGCTATGATGCCTTCGGGTTTGGTTGACTGTTAACATTGAACCCGCAATTTTCTACATGTTTTGGACACTGCCTGACACGGGCCTAACCAAAGATTGCCTTATAATGGGGATTATTGCCATAGTCATCACGCTTAGCAGGCGGGTTCGCAAACGATCTCCTGGTTTCGTTTCCCTTTATCGCCTCTCAGGACACCCATGGCACGACATCAGTAGGATATTCTTACGCCACCTCTACGCGAGATATTATAGCGCTTATAAAAAGGTAATTATTTCGTTCAAGCCACGTACGTCACTTTACAAATTATGTCAACATTTTGGCGGTGAAGTACACTGTTGTACTCTTCAGGATAAAATGTTATCACACAAATGAGATTAGCTTTTATCTGTATTGCGCACGCGATAACTGAACAACCGGTTAATTCGAGTACGCTTTACGAATAATACTAGTGCTCCGTGTATTTTGTGCTGTAATTAGTTTTTAAACGGAATAATTTAAGGTTTAAATTATAATGAAAGTAAATTTAAGGATTTGATCATGTTTTATTTTAACTTCTTATTCAAAATGAAGCGTCACTATCGGATTATAGTCCTTTACAAAAACACGTCGTCAGGCACTCTAGTTGTATAAGAGTTGCCCACGAGAGAGAGGGAGGGAGACATTAGATACGTCTGGTGGCATGTGTCTACTGCAGCCCATGGATATCTCCAGTCAACTTCAAACGAAGAAGGGTACAGATAGGTTGTTACCTTTGAGGACTATGATACCTCACAACCTGTGATTGTGGTTCCTTATAGTCAACCAAATCTAAGAAATACCTTGTGATGTTTCTCAACTTTGCACAAGCGTACTCACACGATTAAAATAGTATTTTACGTAAATCCGAAGACTTATGAAGTATTCATATTTCATTATAACGTGTATAGTTTTTATCACTAATTTAAATTTGAATCTTTAAAATAAAGCAAAATATTAAAAAATAACCAGTGTTAACTTTTTTACTTGACGTCGTTTCAATGATATGTCACTATGTCAATGATTTCAAAAGGACGGATAGGTCCATCTAAACATTTTTGTCATAACACTTTCATACAAGAAAAAGTAGCGCACCTGTCATAATACAAATGTCATATCACAACACGACGTAACCAGGGTCGGATTTGGTAGTATAATTATCCTAATTGTACCATTATTTCATAGTTTGGAGTATATAGTATCGTAATAATAATAAGCGAAAATACCATAATTTTACCTAAAGGTCGACTTGTATTATTATTGGGTCCTTTAAGTTTTTAATATTAATCCTACGATATCGAAAATTTCTGTATTGTACGTGAGTACCGCGTTTTTTTAATAAAATTAGAATTAGCTCCTTTTCTGGCCAATCGGTGCTCGATCGACGCATTTATGTTGCATCCTTCATACAACTATAATGAGGGGCTACCACGATAAAAACTATGCTCCAGAAGCAATCGGTTTGAAAACAGAATTTCAAAGTATTTTATGAATCAGATTTTCAGATTCAATTAAGCATATATGGTTTATTTTGTACTGTTTTCGTTTTACCCTTAATGAATATAAAATATATCTTCTCCTAATAATGTTGCGAGTATGGACAACTGACCGCTTCTTTCTCATACCATAACCTTATCTAATTGTCTTATCGTGTCCGACCACTTCCTAAACGTAAGTCAAACTTTCGACTCCTTCGAAGTTTCAGGAGCATTAACTTGGAGGCTTTAAGACGTGACGCTAGTTTAATAAATTGGACGCCGGTATTTGTTAACCAAACAGTAGATGACAAAGTAAACAGCTTTAACAATGTCATTCTTAACTTATATGATATTCATGCACCGGTTAAACGTGTTAAAATAAAACATAATCCTGCCCCTTGGATAAATTCGGCTTTAAAGGCGCTCATGGCACGTAGAGACAAGGCTAAAAGAAGATACAAGCGATTTCCGCTGGAGAGTAATTTAACAAATTATAAGAACCTACGTAATCGGTTCCGGGTATTTTCGGGTATATTCGGTATATATTCGGTATATATTCGGTATATAGGGTATATTCGGGTAACCGTTTGTGCAGAGATGCAAAAAGACGTTACTTTTATAATTCTCTAACTAAAAGTGATCCCGCAAAAGCATGGAGATTTCTTAAAACTGTTGATGTTGGTAAGTCACGAACACTTTTAAGTGGAGATATAGACTTAAATATTCTTAATCAACATTTTTCTTGCCCTCATGTCTCTATATCTACGCGTGATAAAGCTGGGTCAATTTTAGAATTGGATAAGCACCCAGTTCTGCAGTGTGATACATTTGATTTAGCTGTAGTCACTGAAGACGATATCAACCGATCAATTTTAGCTATATCATCAACGGCCACTGGAAATGACGGCATATGCTCCAATATGATAATGCCTATCCTCTCTTTTCTTCTTCCTGTTCTTACACACATTTTTAATTTCTCTTTATCTTCTTGTTGTTTTCCATCGTCATGGAAATTAGCACACATTATCCCTATCCCTAAGATATCCAGTCCTTCATCTCCCTCTCACTTTCGTCCTATTTCAATCTTGCCATTTCTTTTTAAAGTTCTTGAACACATTGTCCACAAGCAATTTTCAGCATTTCTCAACAGAAATAATATCTTATGTCCATATCAATCTGGTTTCCGACCCGGACATAGTACTACAACTGCCCTTCTTAAAGTTACTGACGATATCCGTTGGAATATGGACCATGGATACTTAACAGTTCTGGTTTTACTAGATTTCAGCAGTGCATTCAACTCTGTTGATTTTGATATCCTTATAAGTACCCTTAAGACGATTAATGTGTCTAAATCCGTTATTCAATGGTTTGACTCTTATCTTCGTGATCGGTCACAATGTGTTCGTTCAGGTGAAATACACTCCCAATGGTATAATGTATCTGCGGGTGTACCTCAAGGTGGAGTCCTTTCTCCTCTGCTTTTCGCCATTTTTATTAATTGTATCTCCAAGGTCATATCAGCTAATTACCACCTTTATGCTGACATGAAATCGGTTCATCTTATCAAAAGTTATTATTCATAATCTGAAGTATGGGTACGAATTTGTTCAATGTTGGCGTTGGGTGATCAAGGACATTTTTGTAATTAAATAATGTAAAATAGTGTTCTAAAATGACATAACTGTATCTAAATACAGTAATCAAAAATAATAAAAAAATCCAATAGATAACCAATGTCATCGATAGATGGTGTTGTGCAAATTATTTATTAAATTTTAAGTAGATGTGCTTATAATTTTTTTGCTAACTGCCGAGTACCTATAAAATGGTAAATCAAATTTTGATAGAGCTATTAACAACTTATTTGGGTTCGGCAAGGATCATAGAAGCTTTGCAGTAAACATATTGTACTTCCTACCCTCCTACTTCTCTACTTTCCAAAAGTTTTAAAATTTACATTGTCGTGAAATTGAAAAATTACGTTACCGGATTTTGGGTTTTTTTTAATATGATTCATACCCGTTCTTTTCTAATTAAATAATTTTTACTTTACTGTAATAATAAATTAACTACTAAAATTTTATATAGATGGTGCTACAAGTATTAACACCATAATTTTTAATTATAAATGAGATATGAAGGAACATCTACATAATATGTAAATAATTACTTTGCTTGATGCTTTCAACGCAAAGTTTGTAATGGACCAGCATATCTAAGATTCTTCCTTTTATCCAATAAACGTTACAGCATTTTGAAGTCACAAGCTCAACCTAAACAGCTTGCAGTAGAAATCTAAAATTTGGACAGTAGGTCTACCTTTTATGACGTAGAAATCCGCTATGAAATGATTTTAGAAAATTCGATCCCTAAGAGGGTGAAGTAAGGGTGTATAGTCTATTATTTTATATTACAAAAATATTTTAGGGCGATTGTCTCGAAACTTACTGAGATTATTGTATTTAAAAATATATAAATACGTATTTGCGATTTTAAAATAACCCGTTATGGTAGAGGGGGCAGGGGTGGAGGGTATGCAATTTTGTATGTAAATAAAATATTTTGGTATTTCTTAAAACAACCTCTTACCGGGGGAGGGAGAAGGGGCTAGATAATGTTCAAATTGTAGGGAGAAAAATATTAATGCTTTAAAGTAATTAAATATCAAGAGAATCCTTCAAGTGCATTCTTCAAGAGAATTCTTCTATCAAGAGAAGTCATAATTTAAAAGAAATAATTAAATAATAAAATTTGCCTCTTAAGGTTTTTTAAAACAAGGGTTTCAACTTTATATCAAAAAAAATTGTACTAAATCTACAGCTCAAACCGCTGGATTTAGATGCGTGAAATTGGAATAGTAACTTCCTTTTATTAAGTAGGTATCCACTAAGAAAGAAGACTGAAAAATTAAAATCCTTAGGTAGTAAAATAAGGTTTTAAGAATGTTTTTACGGGGTGATTTCATATTAGTGTTGGGAAAAATTATTAAATAATTATTGTAACTTTAAAATTAGTACGAATAATTTAGGATTGAAATAATGCAATTAGTTTTTATTTTTCTAAATGTCTCACCTTAAAATGTTAAAACAAGGATACTTGGTTTGCGCGGAATAAATAGTTTTTAATTGCATGGCGGTGGGGAAATCCGTAAAACGAAATTATGATAATTATGAATAATACTTATTATAAAACTTTGCAAAAATCGGCCCCTATTGATCATTATATACAAAATATAAAACATTGTCTATTTAACATTGTGTCCGAGTTTGTAATTCGACAAAAATATGGTGAGATCAGATACAGATAAAACGGCTTTACATGCTTCTGAGGCGTAGGGATGAAACACTGCTAAACTCTTGACTCCGGGCTGCTACTGAGAATTTCTTGATAAAAATAGGATAGATAGATAAATTTCAAGATAAAAACCCAAGTGATTTTAAGCTCGATAACACCTATTATTTAAAGGTCAAAAAACTTTCCTAGATTAAGTTTAGTTTTATTTTTCATTTGTTTGCAGGGTGAGACATAGGATACTTACGCAATTTTATTTATTTTGTTAGTGTAGGTACTTAGTTTTAGGTAGGCATTGGATTGTAGTTTTCATTTCAATTTTTTTATTCAATATGACAAATTAGTGATGGTGCTTGCTTAATTAGGGTAACATCTTATTTTTTGTATGGAAACTAAGTATTCGCTAGAGAAATTCGGAAGCAAATTACGAATTACGTTATTGCGATAATTTTGTTGTTTTTTGTGTTTTTTACAAAATAAAACACAAACGTACAGTTTGGTCTCTTCGTTTCTTTGTGAATCCGTTTATTTGTTCGTTTGTTTGTTTGTATCACTTATAATAACAAAAATACTGATTTCACTCGAACAAAGTCGTTGGGCACAGATAGTATTAAATAAAGTGCTATATTTTAATACAAAATATTTTATCTATTTTATAAAGATACATTTATAAGGCCAACTGGGAAACAAAAGTCTAGGATGTATTACTCGGATTATAACTATGTTATGGTTGTAGCACGAATGGATCAGCTCGACTGGGGCAGGAACACGCTGCCACAAAATACCAGCGTAAAATAGCAGCTTAATGATCCTGTGTTTCGTAGGGTGAGTGTAGAGATCCGAAGACCCTTTTTACTGGAAACGAGGCATTCCATCTTAGTCCTCAGGGTGACGACCCCTCTGCGTTTTGAGGTTTTAATCGAGGATAAATGTAGATGTCTATGGGCCACAGCATCCAATTACCATCAGGTGGACCGTGTGCTCGTTTGTTACCCTTATTATATAGAAAAAAAATTCTATATATCATCTTGTATCTTTATTGTTCTAAAAATACCTCCTTGATTGCCACCAATTTCATTAGAATCGGTTGACTCGTTCGAAAGTTATGGTTGTCAAAAAAATTAAAAAAAAAGGTAAACAAAAATGTGTTCTATTTATAACATTCATTAAAGGTATGCTCGAAATTACATTAAGTTGAATAAGACAAGCGTGATCGAAAAACCCATAAATTGTTTAAACTCGCTTTGATTGTACTTACTCGTACAACCCTCCGTCCTTTAAGCCTCAGGGCTATCACGTGCCTTAAAGATTTATAAATTTTGAAATCCTAAAAGCTTTGAATAAAATGAACGCACAAAAATGTTTGATGTTCTTTTAAAGGAAATTAAAGCTTTTCCATTTCTAAAAATGATCTTTCAAGCGTGAACGCTAAGAAGAAGGTTCTGCTAAAAAAATGGCTAAACAAAACCTTAATCCAAGTTTAACAAACAATCAATTCCAGGTAAGTGCATCAAAATTAAACAATTTCTTGTCCTGTTCCGTTCGAAGCATTGCTATAGGCAACTATCGTAAGATATGTGATTTATTTAATAGTTAGTGACGTAACAGACATTTTTTACGATTCTCTGCATGGATTCCGGAATATAACTTTTACTTTTAGAACAGCAAAACGGGTCTAACAAGATCAGTACTATTTCGACTAGAATGATCTATTATGATCGCTGCTATAGTTTACTAGTATGCCCTACATTTTCAATGAATTGATGGAGTACTCTGAAATACGATGGAAATTGTTCTTATACAGGGCCCGCCATCTAACTTTTTTTTCAACTAGTGCTTATTTCGTGAATGGCAACATTTAGCTCATGTCTAATTTGACAGATAATTAGTTTTATCCTTCCACTGAACGAATATGGTTGTGTATACGCTTGAACAACGCTGGGAAATATTGCGACATTACTTTGAAAATCATGGTAATGTTGCAGAATGTGTGCGAAAATTGCGTACGGATTTTGGAAGAAATGAAGCACCGTCAGATCCGTATTGTCGTTACCTTGTGAAAAAAGTGAAAGAAACTGGCATCCTCATCGATAAACCAACGCGTGTAAAGCCAAAAACAGTGCGTACACCCGAGAATATTGCTGCTGTGACCGAAAGTGTGCGTGAAACGCCATCAACGTCAGTTCACCGTCGTTCTCAACAATTGGACATTTCGGAGACATCATTGAGACGAATTTTGCGTAAAGACCTTGGAATGACGCCGTACAAAATCCAATTGGTTCAGGAGTTGAAGCCAACTGACCATCAAATGCGTTTTCGCTTCGCTAAGTGGGCCTGCGATCGACTTGCAGAAGATACGGATTTTGCCAAAAAATCATCTTTTCAGATGAAGCTCATTTCGAACTTGGCGGGTATGTAAACAAGCAGAATTGTCGCATTTGGGGCACAGAAAACCCGCACGCATTCATCAAAAAGCCGGTGCACCCAAAACGAATCACTGTTTGGTGCGGATTTTGGTCCAGAGGCATAATTGGGCCATTTTTCTTCGAAAATGAGCAAGGTGTGGCCGTTACGGTCAATGGCGATCGTTATCGGGCCATGTTGAACTTTTTGTTCACAGAAATTGAAGAGGAGGATATTGGCAACATTTGGTTTCAATAGGACGGCGCAGCGTGCCACACAGCCGACGCTACACTTGATGTTTTGCGCCCTGTTTTTGAAAATCGCATTATCAGCCGCAGAGCTGATGTCGTTTGGTCACCTCGGAGCTGCGATTTGACACCGTTGGGCTATTATTTGTGAGATGCTGTCAAAGATAAGTGTTACGCCGACAAGCCAGAGACAATTGACGCTTTAAGGGACAATATTCGTGAAGCCATTGGTGAAATACAGCTGCACACAATCGATAATGTACTCAAAAATTGGACCGATCGTGTAGGCTACTGCATGGCCAGCCGAGGCAGCCATTTGAATGAAATTATTTTCCATCATTAACCGGAAGAATTGTACTTTCAAATAAAAAAAGAAATTTGAAAAAATATTTAGTAGTTTTTTTAATAGCATTTTTAAAAAAAAAGTTATTTGGCGGACCCGCTAGCTACTGTAGTTGCTGTGATTCGTAATTAGGTTGCTAGTAGTGAAGTTGGTGGCTATTTTTTGTTTTGTTTTGTTATACATGATTTAATCATAGATTCTTATAGTATTAATGTCAAGGGTACAATCGTTTTTCTTTGTTTCTAAACTTAACATGTAACCTTTTTTCTCATTGTAAGTGAATTTTATTTTTTGGGAAATAAATGTTGAGAGTTTAAGAGTGATGGTTCGGCACATCCTTGAATTGCTTGGTCCCAAGATAGCCAGATAGATATTGATAAAATACACAGTTTGCTCTTACATGACCTTATATTAGGGCTTCTCAAGCGCATTCACGATCATATGCCAGGATTAAAATTTTGGAACGTTTTAAGCCAAAGTTAGTTAGCCAAGTTAATACACCACATTAGACCGAATCTTCAGTGATGTTTTTTTATGTAAAGAGTCTCAAGGGTCAATCGGGACAGTCCTTTTAAGATTCCACAAAATGACTCAGATCCAAATTGTGTAATATTTAAATGCAAGCTTGTCGGTTTGTTCGTAACGTACAATACACAAATCCACATCAAGACAACCCTGTTGTTGCACTGCAGGACGTTTAAACGATTTTCGCAGTCTCCCACTGGGTTTGAGGTTACTAAGTTTCACCTTAGTGCGAATAGTGCTTCTTTAAACATGATATTATACAAACCTTATATTTATTTCAAAGTTTAATATAAGTACCTACATGTACATACCTCCAACTTACCTAAAAATATGAACGCTGATTTGTCTGTAAATTTTGATAGTAAATTATTTTTTACGTGGTAAAGCCATGCTGCAGCTATATTAATTGTATAGTTGTAGCACGAATGGGTCGGCTCAACCGGGGAAGGACCACGCTCTCACAGAATACCAGCGTGAAATAGTAGCTTAATGCTGCTGTGTTTCGTATGGTGAGTGTAGAGAACCGGAGACCCATTTTACTGGAAAAGAGGCATTCCATCTTAGTCCTCAAGGCTGACAACGCATCTGCATTTTGATTCGCAAACGAGGATAGATGTAGATGTCTATGGGCCACATTAACCACTTACCATCAGGTGGACTGTGTGCTCGCTTGTCACCCTTTTCCTATAAATAATAAATTATAGATATCAATACTGAAAAAAAATGTATTGTAATACAATGTAACAACTTTTAACCTTACTAATAGTTATTATAAAATTTGTAAGTATTATTATTAGTTAAAACAATATAATAAATAAAAAAATATAATAAAGATAAAGAAAAAGCTAAGACAGAATCCATCCATCTCCAGATTTTGACAAAAATAGCAAGCTAATTTAACGTATATATCGCCAGACCACATGTAGAATTATTTCTTTTTGTATATTAAAGTATTTAAGCTCACAAAGTCTTCGCGATTATTTGGTATATTATAGCACTTCACAAGTTCACAACTGAACATAGGCTGGAAACACAATCCTGAACCAACTGCATCCATCGACCTCCTGCATGTCTAGCAAATCATCACTAGCTTTTAGAGGGATGGCTGTGATTTGGTTGCCTCGTCCATGTTAAAATACAGAGTTACAGCATGTTCACACTGTTATGATTGTAGTAGCTGTAGGGCGATTTTCGTTTACCGGCACGAGACTGCGATTCAAGAACTTTGGTTCTTCATCGGTTGTCGGTTTTGCGAGCTACATGCCCGGGCCATTGCCACTTCAGCTTCCAGATCCGTTGAATTATGTTGATTACTCTGATAAGTATCGATATTGTATATATATATATATATATATATATATATATATATATATATATATATATATATATATATATATATATACATATACATAATTATATATATATACATAATTGTTATCTATCGAAGGACACAAGGACTTTCTCGTATTTAGTTGGCTCGTTCATGGCAGAATACAGTTACAATATTAAGGTTTATTCAATTAGGTTTTCTTTTAGTTTAGCTGTATACGTTAAATATAAAGCATTCACATGAAATTTATAAATTTTGTGTTTTTAAACGTACACGCTATCATCACCTGCTTAGTGGATATTTGCATCATCGTTATTATCCTCACAAAGAGATCAATTTTACTGCGCTTTCACCAAACAACAAAATCCAAAAATAAACAAATAAATAATTATATTACATGAAAATATTACGAGGGTGGATTGAAAAGTACTCGGCCTAACACAGATCCATTCAATTCTAAAAATCAAATCTACCCACATTATTTAGTTCAGTTTAGACTAGTTCATTGTGTGAAGTTCGAAACGTGTGCGATAATTAGTTGTGATTTTATAAATTTATTAACAAAGTAATCGGACATAATTTCCGCGAATGGAGCAAATCGAGCAGCGTGCCGTCATTAAGTACCTCCATAAGAAGGGGCTATCATCAAAAGCCATCCATGATGACATGGCCAGTACATTAGGCGATTGTGCTCTGTCATATTCATCCGTCAAAAAATGGATAGCAGAATTTAAGCGTGGTAGAGAGAGTGTGAAAGATGAACCCCGCTCTGGAAGGCCTTCGACGTCAACTACTGACGAAAACATTAAAAAAGTACTTGATTTAATAATGGGAGACCGCAGATTAAACATTAGAGAGATAGCCGAGATTATAGGCATCTCTTATGAACGAACTCAAAACATCATTGTCAACGAGTTGGGTTTCCACAAGGTGTCTGCGAGGTGGGTTCCGCGACTGCTTTCAGTTGAACAAAAAAGGACGCGATTGACTATTTCACGCGACTGTTTGGAGTTATTTGAAGCCGATGCAGATGATTTTTTGAATCGTTTTGTTACTATGGACGAAACATGGGTTCATTACTGTACACCGGAAACAAAACAACAATCAAAACAGTGGAAAAGACCTGGTTCACCACCCCCTAAAAAGGCTAAGTCGATTTTGTCGGCAAATAAGGTGATGGCTTCAGTATTCTGGGACTCGAAAGGTGTGATTATGATTGATTATCTTGAAAGGTGTCAGACTATAAACTCTGATTACTACTGCACCTTACTACGTCGTTTACGAGAGGAAATAAAAGAAAAACGTCGAGGAATGCTCAGAAGAAAAGTCCTGTTTCATCAAGATAACGCCCGTGTTCACACGTCAGTACAGTCAATGGCTGAAATTCACAACTGTGGCTTTGAACTGTTACCGCATTCGCCGTATTCACCTGATCTGGCACCATCAGACTTCTTTCTGTTCCCTAACCTAAAAAAGCACGTGGGAGGTCAAAGATTTTCGACAAACGACGAGGTCAAAGCAGCTGTAGACGCATATTTTGACTCTAAGGAAGAATCATTTTTTTTCAACGGTCTAAATGCTTGGAAGGGGAGGTGGCAAAAGTGTATTGAACTTGATAAAAATATAACTGATTTAGTATGTGTTTATTTTCTTGGTTAGGCCGAGTACTTTTCAATCCACCCTCGTACATATCCGTAAATTTTTTTCAACTGTAGTTTTTTTTTGGGTAAAATAGATGATTATTTTTATTCAATATTTTATATATAATTTATAACGAAAAATACATATATCCTGTAACTAACCAGTAAGAAACACATAGGGACTTTTTTAAAGAAGAATAGTTGAAAGGAGTAAAACCCCTTTAACTGTTTTTAAATAAAATAATAATTCTCGATAGAGATATCAGTAAGAGCTGATTTTTCAATTATCAAATAAAAGTCATCCATCAAATAAATTATTACCTGACTGAATATTAAAGTGAGACTAACTATTTTATTAACACTATAGTAATCTTTAAATTGTTCATATTGCATTTTGCCCTATGGTTAAATTTTATTCGTAATTGAAAAATCAGCCCTTAGTAGTGTACACGGTACGTGTGTACCTCTGGCAAACATTTTAACCGCTTCCTGCTGAAAGGCCACGTTATGACGTCATAATTAACATAAGTACACTATCGAGGTACATGCAATAACGTGGCGTTGCCAAACGCATCCTCCGAGGGTTGGAATAAACAAAACGTTAAAAACTTGGCACTTCAATATCTTTATATACATATAAACAAATAGATTCTCGGAATGAAAATATCAAAATTGTAAACACTAATCCAATTCTTGTAAACGAAAGTATTCAGATGTTTTGACTGCAAAATATTGGTTAAAAGTAATTTTGACCACGACCGATAATTAAAATTACTATTGACTGGGAAAATTAGTAAAAAAAGGGATGAAAGTTTTATAGCCAATCGATTTTTTGTCAAACTAGTTTTTCTAGACTTAACTAATTGTTCATAGTCCCAACGGGATCAACTAGATGTCCAAGAATTTCAGTGAAACATTTTCAACAAAGGATACAGCCAAAAGCGCTTTTGATTGTTTTACACTGCTTTCGACGTTTAGAAAGGGTTTTGTAAAGGAAACAATTTCAAGTGTAACATATAATAATAATTGTTTAACGTGTTTAACTCATTGTCGTAGGCATATCAGCCATATATTTCTCAATAACATTGAGCTACGCTAATTCTTTCTATAAACTAGGTCTTAGTTAAATAAATAAAAAATAAAAAAAAACTTATTAAAATTATCACTGTATGAGAGATGTGTCAGGATCGTGCCAATTTTAAGCCTTTAGTAACTACTCGAATGATTTGCAGTCTGATTTAGATATTTTTAGTGCTGGTAAAGCTTTGAATTCGGACTTATTAGATGAACTTACTGCAATATGTTGGTCGTTAGTATATAAGTCAATGTGGCGGTGGACTCTATAGCTATTATTAGTAAACTCCTCCGTCACGTGCAGATGTTAGCAAAGGAGATAAAATACCACCAACATTAGTGACACAGCACGCACTTTTTTATAGAATAAGAGACAAGCGAGCACACAGGGCACCGAATAGTAAGTGTACGTTGTGGCCAACAGACATCTTCATTTACTAGGCTGCACTAAAAGTATCGGGAATGGAATATTTCCACTGTTCCTGTCATGTTAAAATCTTTTTAATTGAAAACTCCTTGGTTTTAAAAATCGAATACCATTTATTTATTTAAAAAAAGATTCTCGGTTTTGTCACAAGGTTTTGTCGAACTTGTTTAGTCGTTGAGAAAATGGAATTGACTCGAGAAAATTCAAGAGCGATGATTTATTATGACTTTCGAAGTGGTTTAACACAAAAATAGTGTTGACCGGATGATTTCTGCATTTGGTGATGAAGCCCCATCCGAAACCACAATCTATCGCTGGTTTTCTGAATTTCAACGTGGACGTGTCAAGCTCAGTGATGATCCCCGTCAAGGTCGTCCAAAAGGTGCGTAAGCTGATTGAGGAAGATCGACATGTGACACACCGCGAAATTCAGGCAATTTTAGACATTGGCATGAGTCAAATACAAATAATCTTGTATGAACAATTAGGTGTAAAAAAGTTGTTTTCCCAATGCATACCGCATTCGCTCTGTGAAGAGCAAAAAGCGGCTCGCGTTATTTGGGGCGTCAGAACTCTCGAAAGATTCTACGCAGGATCCTCAAATGCTGTATACAACATAGTATCAGGTGACGAATCCTGGATATACGCATACGAACCCGAAACAAAGAACTAGTCACGAATTTGGGTGTTCGAAAATGAGTTAAAGCCAACAAAATTGTTCGTTCACGGAGTGTTGCAAAAAAAAATGATGGCCACGTTTGTCTCCAAAACCGGCCATGTTACGACTATTCCTCTTGATAGATAGATAGATAGAAAATTCTTTATTGCACTCAAACAAAACAATTTGGTACAAAGGCGAACTTAATGCCGAAAAGGCATTCTCTGCCAGCTAACCTTTTGTAGTGTGGTGAGAGCTATGGGTAGAGCCGCGAGAGAAAAAAAAACTAACTTATTTATTCATACTATTCAAAACGCGTTATATAATATTATGTATATGTTAGTTTATACATATATACACTCATACACATACATATATACATATATATATATATATATATATATATATATATATATATATATATATATATATATATATACATATATATATATATATATATATATATATATATATATATATATATATATACATATAGTATACGAAATTATAATAAACATATAATAAAATTAATCAAGTAATTTTAAATAATATGCCTCAAGCTTACGTTTAAATGTCTTTATTGAAGGAGCATCTTTTAAATCTCGTGGAAGGTTATTCCAAAGTGTAATTGATGATACCGTGAAGGAATCCGAGTAGTATGCAGATTTATGCATCGGGATAGTTAGAGTTTTGTTGGTCATCGAACGGGATAAGCTTAAATATGAAAAACGCTCTTTTAGATAAACTGGGGAACAAGGATTGTGAAGAATACCATACAAAGTGGTTAGAAGTTGTGTGTTCCGGCGAAAACGGATGTCGAGCCACTTAAGTCTTGAGCGAAATTGTGATATATGATCAAACTTGCGCAGGCCAAAAATATAGCGTATGCACAGATTGAGCAGACGGTCGAGTTTGCTAAGCAGCTCCTCAGTTATATCTGGATAGGCAATATCGGCATAATCAAAAATAGGAAGCAACAGAGAGTTGACTAGCGTAACCTTGGCCGTCTGAGGAATAAATTTTTGCCAGAGCTTTAATGAATGCATAGTTCCAAAAATACGTCTCCTGACCTCATTAACCTGTAGCACCCAACTTAGATCGTCAGCCAAAATTAAGCCAAGGTTCTTAACCTGCCTAACATAATCTAAATCTACACCGTCTAGAGTGACCTTAGGTAGGTATTGATAGTCAAGTCGACATGTAATTTTTCTGCTCCCTATGATTATAACCTGTGTTTTGGCAGGATTTAATATTAACCCATGACATCTTGCCCACTGATGAACTGCAGCAAGATCAGAATTCATTCTGTCAACAGATGAATTTAGGTCATTTAAACTAAAATGCTGATACAGCTGGACATCATCTGCGTACAGGTGATACTTGCTGAAATTTATTACGGAAACAAGTGCATTGATAAACACAGAAAAAAGCAACGGAGATAAAACACCGCCTTGAGGAACACCAGCAACAACGTTACACCAATCGGAGAACTTATCATCAACACGTGTGCGTTGCCGGCGTCCCCGAAGATAGGAACTGAACCATTGTAGAACTGACGATGTTAAATTCAGGGATTTCAAAATTGCTAACAGGATGTCATAGTCAACACAGTTAAAGGCGTTACTGAAGTCCAGAAGGACAAGAAGAGTGAGTTGACGATTATCCATCGCGAAGCGGATATCATCAGTTATTTTAATTAAGGCCGTGGAAGTACTGTGCAGAGATCGGAAACCAGACTGATAAGGATTAAAGAGATTGTGTTTGTTTAGAAATTTTGAGAGTTGGCCATGAACAACCTTTTCAAGAATTTTGGAGAAGAAGGAGAGGATAGATATTGGCCTATAGTGGCTGAAATTAGTAGGAGAACTATTTTTGGGGACAGGAATCAGGAACGCTTCTTTCCACTTGGTAGGGAAGGTACTGGAGGCAAAGGAGAAATTTATTAGGTGAGTGATATGCGAAACTATTTGGTCCAAAATCGGCAAAACCATGTCACGTCCAATATTATCTGGGCCGACAGCTTTGCTGGATATGACGGATGCAATTTTTTTTACTTCATTATCTGTCACTGGTTCAAAACAGAAAGGAGTACAACATGGTAAAGGAAAAGAAGTGATATCTTTAATAGTATCGCTTTTGACTGTTGAGTCCAACGAAACTGGTAAAGAGCAAAAGTGTTTGTTGAGCGCTGTTAAATCAAGGGACTGACTAACATTCTGTTTGCTTTTACCAAAGCCTAGGCTGCGCAAAAACTTCCATAAATTCTGGGTTGTGCAAGTCTCAATAGTATTGTGAGTATGTCGGCGTTTGGCATTTCGTATCACCTGGTTGCAGCGATTTCGTGCTTTTTTAAATCTTTCCCAGTTCTCATCACTGGGCGAACGTTTATGTTTTCTTTTAAGGCGGTCCCTACGTGCCATAAGAGATCGAATATATGGCGTTAACCAAGGTGCTGGTGCCCGTTTCATTCTTACTGGTCTTAAAGGCGCTACTTTGTCATAAGCTTTTGTTATAATGTTATTGAGTAACTGCAGTTTATTGTCAATATTATTAGTGTTATAAAAGTCTGCCCAATTAGCATTGCGTATCTCATAACTTAATAGCTGGCGATTCATACGGACAAGGTTACGCTGATACATAATTTTGGGAGATGATTTAGTGGATTTAAGAGCATATGATGCGAAAATTAGATCATGATGGGAAAATCCAGGAGCCACGAATTGACCATATAGAGATATACGATCAGGATTCGATGTAAGGATTAAATCCAGTAAAGAGTTAGTGTTATTGACGTGATAGGTAGATTCGAGGTCAAGAATTTTAATATTGCTTGATGCACTTAAGCGTTTAAGCTTATTCGATCTAGCATCATTTCGAATAAGGCAGGTGTTAAAGTCACCCATGAAAATGGAGTGGGAGTAGTTTGGGAGATGCATCTCAATCAGCTGTTCCAATTCATTGAAATAATTTACAGAAGGAGGTGCATAAAATGTTCTTAGTAAGATAGGTGTGTTGCATACCATTATTTCAATAAGAATGTATTCCAATGATTTAGAGTAAACCTCGGGCGATCTGGAAACGATCGTGTATGGTATGTCTGACCGCAGGTATATGGCAACACCTCCGCCACCCTTGTTTAATCTGTCATTCCTGATGAGATGATAGCCCGGAAGACTAAACAATGTGGATGGTAAGCTAGGTTTAAGAAATGATTCTGATATGAGACAGGCATGAATAAGACTGTTTTCGAAAGTTGCAAGAAGATCTGAAAAGTGAGCTGGAACACTTTGTGCATTAATATGACATATATTCAAATTCCTTCGGTAAGGCTCAAGGGCATTATTTAATATGTCCCTAAGTTGAGGTTCTGGGGAACCCTGACCTGGGGAAAACGATGATGGTGAGGAACTTGTAGAGTTAAAATAATCAGATTCTATGGAAATATCCATCGCAAATTTAAAATTAAATTTATAAGTTTATTCGTATACTACTAAATAATAATAATAAATAAAAACAGTATACACATATATATTATAAATGTTAATAAAAAAGTAAAAAAAAAATAATAAAAATAAGTGAACTGTTTTGCTATACCGTGGGTTCAGCAAAAATAAAATTGTTATTAGCTTGCCACATCTACTACCAGTTAGGACATTACAACCATGTCAGGAGGAAGTACAATTTATTATAATTTGATAAAGAATTAAATTTGATAAAGTGAAAACAGTACAAGTATGCCGATTAAAAAAAATTACTCTAAAGAAAAAACTGTAAATGCGCACTTTTAAATTCTTACGGTGGTAACCCTGCGTATATGATGATCGCATTACCATAGTAAAAACAGAACTTCTGATCTGTCCTTACTATGACAATTTAATTATTTGACATTGTCATTTCATATTGACTTTACAAACCACAGAGTACCTTTGTATAAACTGAAATTACAAACCATAACAAACAAAACATACAACCAATACACAAACAAAAATAAAAACTTTGAAGGTTGCAAAAAGTTTCATTTCAATGTTCTATGAGGTTTGTTTCAAGTTAAATTATATTCAAGTTTAATTATAAAGCGGGTAGTTTGGGGTAATAAGTCCTACAACTACCAATGATAAAAGTTGTTCGTATTTATAAGTACCTAATGATACATAATATAATTATGCCCTACAAACAAAAGAAATGAATAATTGCATAAACTCCAATAGCGGTAAGTTAAATATCATTTTAAGTAAAATATGCAATTAACTACAGTAGTGAGATTCTTAATAATAGAGAAAAAGAAAAATTTAATATATAAAGAGACTAATTTTACAACTTTTTTCCAGGTTTAGACCGTTGTTTGGAGGCCACAGCTTTGGAAGTTTCTGAATTACTCACAGGATATTCAGCCAGTTGGTCTAGAGAAACAAGACGTACCTTGCTTCCATTACAGAGCTTTAGATATATGTTACCATCTTGTGTCCAACACCTGTGCATACCATGTAGGCGTCGAGCTTCTTTGAAAACTTCTCTTCTATGAGGAGTAAGAAATTCAGCAATAGAAATATTACTTCCTTTCAAAGATAGCTTAGCACGCCAGATTTCTTGACGAATGGTATAATCTGTAAACTTTACCAGCAGTGCACGAGGATTTGCTGTTGTGTTTTTTCCCAAACGATAACATGAATGAATCTGAGTTGATCTAAATGTATGTATTTTTAATTTTGATGTCACCAGATTTACAACAGTGTCAATGCAGTTTTCTCTATCAGACTCTTCAATGCCTCGAATTAAAAGAAATTTACGCCTGCTCCTGTTGTCAATGTCATCCTCTTGATTGGCAAAGAACGGTTAATGCAGAATGGTATGCTAGCATTTGTTTGCCACAGGTCGTTTCTGAACTCCGTAAAGAGAACTGCAACCGTCGCATCATCCTCCATCACGACAATGCGAGTTCTCACACCGCACACAGAACAAAAGAGTTTTTAGAGCAAGAAAACATAGAATTATTAGACCATCCGCCGTACAGCCCCGACCTAAGCCCTAATGATTCCTATACTTTCCCTAAAATAAAGAATAAATACAAATTTTCATTACCTGAAGAATCTGTGGACGCCTACAAAACGGCTATTTTGGAGACCCCAACTCCCGAATGGAATGGTTGCTTCAATGATTGGTTCCATCGTATGGAAAAATGTGTCAAATTTCGCGGAGAATACTTCGAAAAGCAATAAATACATTTTTAAATAGCAATGTTGTGTCACTTCCTTGATTCCCGAAATTTTCAGTGCCGCCCTCGTATACTCGATTAAGAATCGAGATGAATATGCGTTGTCACCGCTGAGGACTATAATGGATTGTCTCGTATCCAGTAAAAAGGGTCTCCGGTTCTCTACACTTATCATACAAAATACAGCAGCATAATGCTGCTGTTTTACGCTGGTATTCTGAGCGTGGTCATTCCCCGGTCGAGACGACCCATTTGTGTTACAACCATAATATAGCTCGCAGCGTGCATCAATCACGTGCAAATCTCTGTATTGGTTGCACACAACTACGTAGACTATGTGGTAGGGCTCGTTTTCGACCTACGAGTTTTTCACACGACAAACAACAGTGCGTGCACTGCAGTATTCTGGTCTTTGAAGGATATAGAGAGCCAGTATAATTATAGGTTGTGAGGCATTCCGTCTTAGTTTTTCTTTAATTGTTCTAACCTAGCGCTTAACTATAGTCATACCTGATAGTAAGTAGTGTAGCTTAAGATGTTAAGCGCACTGTTAACAAAAACCTCACTCTTGCCTTGAAGACACCCACACTGTAATCGGAAGGAAACACAAATTTTGGCCACTTATTCCACTCCTTTGCTGTACGCATGATGAAAGCGACGTAGCAAACCGTTTGGTTCAAATGCGTGGTAAGTCAACAACGAAAGGGTGGAGACTGGCTGATCGTCTGGTTGTCCGATGGTGGGAGGGAGAGGGAGGAATTAAATTACGCAATTCCTCCACACTATTAAAAATGCATCTTGTAGAAAAATTAAAGGCTGGTTACTTTGCGCCTGTGTTCGAAGCTGGTAAGACTTGGTTTTTACCAAATTCGGGTCATCAATAAGCCTCTTAGCACGCCTTTCCATTGAGTCGAAAGCTGCTAAGCATTTTGCAGCACCGGTCGACATACGACAGCAATATTCCATGCACGACCGGACTTGCGCTTTATATAAAGTAAGCAGCTGTAAAGCAGTTTCCATAATTTTAGTCCTCAAATGTGATAACGCATCTGTAGCCTTTTTATTAGAAGTTGGTTGCAGGTGTCCAGGAGTTGCTGTTACAACTTACTATCAAGTAGACTAAGTATGTTTGTCAGTTGAATTTTATAAAGAAAAACGCATGGAACTGACATGTGCTCCTTCACTGCTGGCAGAATCAGGAAGCTTTAGGTCGTTACGGGAGTTATGGAAAAGAATATTGGAGTTTCTCTGCGTTCTAGAATCCGTAACCATGAATTTAAAGTAGCAAGCTAGTGTGTCCGCCACTAGATGAAGTGACGACCTGGTAAGACATCAGAAACTAGGACCGTACTTGGTGGCATTACTAGGGAGAGGCCAATGTTCAGCAATAGAAGGTAAAGGGCTGCAAAGATAATGAGGATCAAATAAGCAGTGTCTTTATTACAGCGTCTTTCGTCAACGTCGGTCGTGCGAGCGTCCATGCGTGCATGTGCTCGTGTATTTATGAGTATGTGTGTGTTATTTAATAGTTAGAGCGAGAAACGAAATGTGTACAAAAATTAGGAAATAAAAAAAAACAAAAAGGGTACAAAGGGGCCTCCATTTATGAAGCAAATATTTTACATGCGCTATATTACACCATAACAATATAGCTTTATTGCGGCCCTTTTTCTGATAAATGTTATTTCGGTGATGAGATTAACTTTTATCTAAATTGGGTAAATATATTTATTTAAATGAATATAATTTGATATCAAAATAAAATATTTGACCACCTCGTTGTTAACATGACTGCTGGTCATGTACCACTGAGTTCGAATCCCGGGTCGGGACAAATATCAGTTATTATTTTTTCAAAAACGTTACCTCTACACTAGAATTATCTCTCGTGTTGTGAAGGCAGTTTACATATATAGTACATAAATTTCACAAAGACAAACATCTAGACCCGGAAAAATTATTTGTAGGCCAGGAATACTCGTTTCATGCGGGATTCGATTCCGTGGCCCATAGCGCTGCAACTCATTGCTTAGCCACCGCACCATGGAGCCGGAAATATTACATTGTTTTCCGGTCAAGAAATCTTCAGTAAGAGCCCGGAGTCTGGAGCTTGGCGGTGTTTCACCCCCGAGCCTCGGCAAGCACGTAAACACCGTCAGTCCTGCGCCTAATCTGCACAGTCGTGTTGAATTACCGTCCCATCGGATTATGAGAGTGGGGAAATAAAGAGTGCAACATATACTCGTGAACAATAATCCGATCGCCGTGACCGCAGTTCAGTCTAGAGGATATGATTATTATAAGTAAACGATGAGTGGCGTGGTGGCGCCTCGCCGTAAATTTCACAGTAGCTGAACAACCAATCGGTCCTCGCCACGCTGGTTTCAATGCAATTGTTAATAGCAAATTTGAAAGTGGATGGATGGATGCAGGACCGTGCTTTGTGGCATTACTTGGGGGGGGGGGCAGCAGTGGACTTGTGAAGGGCTATAATGATGATTGTATCAGCGCTGTCGTCGCGCCACTAGCACACCGAAACACACCGAAGCCTAAATCACGCTATTAACATTCCGAATCATAGACAGTATATACATAATAATAATAATAATAATCATCATCACGTGTCTACCGACCATATACAAAACACTAACATCCATTTTGAGTGCGAGAATCGCTCGTCACCTGGACTTAAATCAGGTGATGTCGCGCGCTCAAAATGGATGTCGGGGCGGCGGTCGTGGAACCAAGGAACCACTCCTCATTGACGCGGTCATTGGCAAAGTGGTGAAACGCAACCGTCGAAACTTCTCCGCCGCCTGGATAGATTACAGAAAGGCATTTGACTCGGTGCCCCATACATGGCTAAAGAGGGTCCTCGAGCTGTACAAGATTGACTGTACAGTTCGAGACTTCCTCGAGCAGTGTATGGGGCAGTGGAGTACGATCCTCTGTCATCTAGGCGAGCGGATGACGGTTGCGGAAAGCCGCATAAGGATAAGAAGGGGTATATTCCAGGGCGACTGTCTGAGTCCAATCTGGTTCTGCCTCTCTTTGAACCCTCTCAGTACTTTACTGGAGGGCTCCGGGAGGGGATTTCAGCTTCGGAAAGGAGGTACAAAAGTGACCCACCTTTTCTATATGGATGACCTCAAATTATTCGCCTCCAGTCGCTCCCATCTTATGGAATTGCTAAACATCACGTGTGAATTTAGCAATTCTATTAGAATGGAGCTGGGGACGGATAAGTGTGCGGTCCTCCATGTTGAAAGGGGAAGGGTTGCTAACTCTGAGGGCATAGACTTATCTATGCCCGTCAACTTAAGAACCCTTTCCAAGGCTGAAACATACCGATACCTGGGTATGTCACAGAACATCGGTATCGATGAGGCTGGTATGAAACAGTCAGTTTGCGACGTGTTTTATGCACGCTTGACCAAAGTGCTTAACAGCCTTTTGTCCGGTGTGAATAAGAAACATGCATATAACGGTTGGGTCATGCCTGTACTCATGTATACTTTTGGCATACTCAGGTGGAGGATAGAAAAGTCCGCACTACAATGACGTCCCATAGGATGCATCATCCGAGATCGTCGGTAATAAGGCTGTACTTGCCGCGAAAGCATGGTGGGCGTGGCTTCCTGAGCACGCTCACCATGCATAATCGCGAAGTGTGCAGCCTCCGTCAATACTTCCTGGCGAGATCGGATGATCCATTCTATAATGACGTCATTTCTAGTGATAAAGGACTTACCCCTCTATCCTTAGCCAACAAGCCATGGGAAGACCCGGCAGTACAGAGCATTTCCGATCGGGAGACCGTATGGAAGGAGAAGGAGCTCCACTGGAGGTACTACAGGGCTCTACATGAGCCTCACGTAGATACAGCCGCCTCCCTCAACTGGCTACGTTTCGGTGACCTCTTCGGGGAAACCGAGGGTTTTGTCTGTGCAATACAGGATCAGGTTATTAAGACCAACAACTATCGGAGATACATCCTAATGGATGGCACTGTCGACGTCTGTCGAGCTTGTCGCCATCCCGGGGAGTCACTTAGGCATGTCATCTCCGGTTGTTCGGCGCTTTCTAACTCTGAGTACTTGCACAGGCACAACCTAGTAGCCAGAATTCTACACCAGGAGCTCGCTCTGAAATACGGTCTCGTGGACCGAAAATTGCCGTATTACAAGTACTTGCCGGAAGCCGTGCTCGAAAATGACCGCGCCAGGCTCTACTGGGACCGGGCCATCATCACAGACAGGACTATTCTTGCGAATAAGCCTGATATTGTGCTGATGGACCGGGCACAGTCAAGGATATTTTTGATCGACATTACCATTCCGTATGACGAGAACCTTGTGAAAGCCGAAACGGATAAACGAACAAAATATCTGCACCTGGCTCACGAGGTGACCGACATGAGGGGTGGTATGCCAACCGAAATTATTCCTGTAGTCGTCTCTGCGAATGGGCTAATCCCAGTCAGCCTCTCGGGTCATCTGAGGCGACTGGGACTCCGTGACGGACCGCTCCGGGCTCAAATGCAGAAGGCGAAGCTTCTCGATACCGCCCGCATCGTCCGCCGGTTTCTTTCCCTTTCCCCCTAACCCTCGGCCGTTTGGTCTCCCCTGCCGAGGGCTCCCATCTGGTTGGATCTTATTTATTTATGTAGTTTTTGTATTTATTTTATTTTATTGATATTTATGTATATTTATCTTTTCATTTTAATTTATTATATATTTATAGCACCCAACCAGGTGAGAAAATTATATAGACACCCCATAATAATAATAATATTCTACAACTATCACACAACACCATCTAGTCCCAAGCTAAGCAGAGCTAGTGTTATGGGTACTAGACAACTGATAAACATACTTATATACGTCTAAATACATAAATATTATTGATAAATTACACCCAGACACAGAACAAATGATCGTGCTCATCACACAAACATTGGTCCTGGGTGGGAATCGAACCCACGACCTCCGGCATAGCAGCAAGGGTCACTAACCACTAGACCAACAAGCCAGTCGATACATAGAACTTTTCCGAACTATCACTCGGAGTGTTGGCCGCTCCCCGGACAGAACACCTTGCCCGGCGGGAGATCTACCCTTTTCCTTACACGGCCACATAGGTGACCACCCGACATGATCGTGAACACGCAACCAACAACCTTCGGAAACTTCAAGTTTCAACATCGTCATATACTAGGTGGATTGAAAAGTACTCGGCCTAACACAGATCCATTCAATTCTAAAAATCAAATCTACCCACATTATTTAGTTCAGTTCAGACTAGTTCATTGTGTGAAGTTCGAAACGTGTGCGATAATTAGTTGTGATTTTATAAATTTATTAACAAAGTAATCGGACATAATTTCCGCGAATGGAGCAAATCGAGCAGCGTGCCGTCATTAAGTACCTCCATAAGAAGGGGCTATCATCAAAAGCCATCCATGATGACATGGTCAGTACATTAGGCGATTGTGCTCTGTCATATTCATCCGTCAAAAAATGGATAGCAGAATTTAAGCGTGGTAGAGAGAGTGTGAAAGATGAACCCCGCTCTGGAAGGCCTTCGACGTCAACTACTGACGAAAATATTAAAAAAGTACTTGATTTAATAATGGGAGACCGCAGATTAAAAATTAGAGAGATAGCCGAGATTATAGGCATCTCTTATGAACGAACTCAAAACATCATTGTCAACGAGTTGGGTTTCCACAAGGTGTCTGCGAGGTGGGTTCCGCGACTGCTTTCAGTTGAACAAAAAAGGACGCGATTGACTATTTCACGCGACTGTTTGGAGTTATTTGAAGCCGATGCAGATGATTTTTTGAATCGTTTTGTTACTATGGACGAAACATGGGTTCATTACTGTACACCGGAAACAAAACAACAATCAAAACAGTGGAAAAGACCTGGTTCACCACCCCCTAAAAAGGCTAAGTCGATTTTGTCGGCAAATAAGGTGATGGCTTCAGTATTCTGGGACTCGAAAGGTGTGATTATGATTGATTATCTTGAAAGGGGTCAGACTATAAACTCTGATTACTACTGCACCTTACTACGTCGTTTACGAGAGGAAATAAAAGAAAAACGTCGAGGAATGCTCAGAAGAAAAGTCCTGTTTCATCAAGATAACACCCGTGTTCACACGTCAGTACAGTCAATGGCTGAAATTCACAACTGTGGCTTTGAACTGTTACCGCATCCGCCGTATTCACCTGATCTGGCACCATCAGACTACTTTCTGTTCCCTAACCTAAAAAAGCACTTGGGAGGTCAAAGATTTTCGACAAACGACGAGGTCAAAGCAGCTGTAGACGCATATTTTGACTCTAAGGAAGAATCATTTTTTTTCAACGGTCTAAATGCTTGGAAGGGGAGGTGGCAAAAGTGTATTGAACTTGATGGTGAATATGTAGAAAAATAAAAATATAACTGATTTAGTATGTGTTTATTTTCTTGGTTAGGCCGAGTACTTTTCAATCCACCCTCGTAAATACCTCACCATTCGCTTCCGAGCGGATATCGTCAGCAGTCTTCATATCCTGCAAGCAATCTAGCTTTGCAAGGTTCATCGCAGCACTGGAATAATAATGCTTCCTGTTCTTTCAAGCTACTCTCTGCGCTATACAGTGTTCAGCAAGGCTCTGAGTCTTACTGCTCTGCTTCACGGCACTCTCACAGATTACTTGCCTTCTTCTCGACTCACCGCAGACTACAAGGCAATCTCCTGGCACTTGCACATTCGTCGACAACGAGACTGCACTATCGACCTCCGGTCTGAGCAGGGGGGTGATGTAGCGGCACTGTCGTCGCGCCACTAGCACACCAAAACACACCGAAGCCTAAATCACGCTATTAACATTCCGAATCATAGACAGTATATGTAGAACTTCTCCGAACTATCACTCGGAGTGTTGGCCGCTCCCCGGGCAGAACACCTTGCCCGGCGGGAGATCTCCCCTTTTCATTCCTCACCGGCCACAGTGGTGACCCCGACGTGATGAGATGATGATGATGAAATTTGAACAGTTAAGTTATCTCTTGTGTTATTTTGCTTTTTTTTTGTTAAGGCAAACATCGTAAGGAAAGTTGCATATCTGAGAAGTATAAAATTCCACCAACACGACGTGTTGAGGCAGAGTGGCGAACACTTCTTACGAACGGGGAACCCGAACCGAGAACCGCGAACCTTATCGTGGCGATGGGGTTAGGAGCCGTGGCTTGGTCATTTGCAGTGAACAAAGAGGAGACCACTTGACTGGCTCGAGGTGGCCGCTCCGGGTGTTCTTGGCTAATCCACTGCGGATGCGGAGGGGTCTCTTTCCGTCGCAGCCGAGGTGAAGTCACGAGGAAGAGGAGTGTTGATATGGTGATATGCCACTCGCCCTATCTTCCGCGACTCTGGAGAGACCACACCGTTGATGGTGTGGTCGTGGGGCCAAAGAAGTGAGTATTAGGCCGGCCACATACATAAAAAAATTCCGCTTCAGGATTCCGTTTCGGGATTCCGTTTCGGGATTCCGTATCGGAATTAAGATTCAGAATTCCGAACGCAGCAAATTCATATAAAATCAAGCACCCGCCACATATTTTCTCTAATTCGAGATTCGGTATGCCTTTGCGTTCGGACTTCGGAATCCCGCACGAAAAAAGCCGCTCCGAACGCAAGTCTTCCATAGATTTTGTATAAGACGCAACACATATACGTAAATTCCGTACGGAACGAACGCAGTGTGGGTTGCACAACCAAAGCGAATGGGTGATGGGGAAATATATAATATTCCATGTACACTAGACATGGAGAATTATATTTTTCATCATGAAGAGTACTAGTTGTATACTGCATTGGGAAAGCAAGCGTATTAGTTTCATATTACATACATAGTTTTCCAAAGACTGATATAGGACTCAAGTGTGTGAAAAATATTAATTGTGCAAGATAGAAGCAACTCAGTTCAGAAGAACTGCAGAAATTCTTTGTCAGTTTTCTTTTTTTGTCAGTTGGTCAAACAATGTCATATAATTGAGAAGATAGTTTTAAATAAAAGTTTATCTGTTTCTAGAGTATTATAAGAATGCCTCAGTGGTTTGGTTTGTTTATTTTTCAATCTAATTAATATAAAATATAACTAATAGTAAAAAAACAAACATTACCCTTTACATTTTTCGAACTTAATGAAATGAAAATTAACTTTCCCTCTATGAAATCTGTCAAATATTACACTTCATTTTTAAATGGCGCCGCCCTGTGGACAGAAAAAGTCGCTATTCGAAATTTCTATAATTAGACTTAGCACCATAGACTTTACGCTCAACATGATTCTTCCATCTCAGTTACTGTTACCTCTAGCTCATCATTAAGAAATGATGTAATAAATGAAATAATTTGTCGCAAGAGTTTATACACATCCCATATTATTTTTAAAAAATCTGGTAAGGCTCGTAATTTGTTTTTTTTTTTTTACATAATACTGGCGATCTTGTAATCTCAGGGTGTTAAGGAGATGCACGCAGTAACGGCGGCAATATGTTTTCTTATTAGCTAGATACAGCAACAATGCAATCGCAATATCGTCGTTCTTTTACGCTGGCCGAATATCTGTACTCAATGGTTAGCATCTCTCAACTAGGTCTTGTTATTACGAACGGAAAAAACCCTGTGTGTGATGTATGTATAGAATCTCAAATCGGAATTCCAAATGGAATCCCGAAACGAAATTCCGTATATGTATGTGACTGGCCTAGGATCAACAACCCGTCACACACCTACGGTAGTTTTCCGTAGCGAATTTGGCGAGCTAAAAGGGATTCCGTACGTGTGTGAACGACCCGTTTGTTGTTCGGAATTCCGAAACGGAATTCAGTATGCAGTATGTAGCGGGCCTTCATCATCATAATCATCATTACAGCCCACAAGTCCACTGCTGAACATATGCCTCCCCCAAGGTATGCCACAAAGCACGGTCTTGAGCCACCTGCATCCATCGACTTCCTGCATGTCTTACCAGGTCGTCACTCTATCTTCGCCCAACACTTTACCTACCGGTACGAGGCTGCCACTCGAGAACCTTTTTCCCCCAACGGTTGTCGGTTCTTCGAGCTATATGGCCGGCCCATTGCCACTTCACCTTACCAATCTTTCTTAATACTTGTGGCTCTAGGAGACTTGTTTTTTTATACTCACATGTTGCTGGGTTATTCGTTTTGGAGGAGCGTAGAATTAAAATATCAGTAATAATTTTCCAATATCTATATTTCATATTTTTGTGGGCCGGGTTTTTTGTCAACTATAGACGTCGTTGGCGCTCAGAGCTCGCAGGTGCTGGTCAAGTATAGGCGACTTTGGAGCTCAAAAGGTTAAACATTATCTTTGTTTTGTCCATGTTTATCTTAAGACCTATCCGTTGGGAGGCACTATTGAGCTCATTGAGCATAGTGCTTAAGTCCTTCAGCGATTCTGCCACGTGGTAGAGCCGTGCTGCAATTATATTAGTAGTATAGTTGTAGCACGAATGGGTCGGCTCGACCGGGGAAGGACCACGCTCTTACAGAATACCATCGTGAAATAGTAGCTTAATGCTGCTGTATTTCGTATGGTGAGTGTAGAGAACCGGAGACCCTTTTTACTGGAAATGAGGCATTCCATCTCAGTCCTCACGGGTGACAACGCATCTGCATTTTGATTTGTAATGGAAGATAGATGTAGATGTCTATGGGCCGCAGCAACCACTTACCATCAGGTGGACTGTGTGCTCGTTTGTCACCCTATTCTATAAAAAAAAGGACTATATCGTCGGCAAATCGAAGGTGAGTGATGTACTCGCCATTGATGTGTTCATACCGTATCCTTTCTAATGCAGCGGTAAAGAGTTTCGGGGAAATAACGGCACCCTATCTTACACCTCTCTGCTGTTGGATAGGTTTCGTACTCTGGTTCTGTACTCGGATAGCCATCGTAGCCCTACTGTACAAACACTTCAGCACTTCGATATACCGACAGTCAACTTGGCATCACTGAAGAGACTGTAGCACCGCCCAAATTCCGACGGAATCAAAGGCTTTCTCATAGTTCACATACGCCAGGCAAAGTGGCAGATTGTACTCTTCTGTACAATTTGCCGAAGGGTATGTTATTAAGTGATAAGACCGCCTATTGTACATACTTTAATTAGTTTTAACTATATTGATTTTTCTGTATTGTGGTGTACAAAAAAGAATAAATAAATAAATAATAAATAAATATGTATGTAGTCTATGGTACTAAAGCCTTTTCGGAAACCGACTTGTTCTGGAGGCATGAAGTCGTCGAGTCTGCGTGCGAGACGATTCGTAATGACTCTCGAAAACAGCACGTAGAAGCGGCACAGAAGGGTTATCGGTCTGTAGTTCTTTAAGAGGGCGTTGTCACCTTTCTTGAAGAACAAGACCACCGCACTTCTGCTCCACGCCTCCGGAGTAGTGCCACCATAGAGGACGGAATTAAAGAGCCTCTGAAGGACTTCAAGTATCGGTTTTCCACCCGCTTTCAGAAGCTCCGCTGTAAGTTCATCCTCGCCCGGGGACTTGCCGTTTTTTTTGATCATTTTAATAATATAAAATTACAAATAATAAATATGTTTTTTTTTTTTACTTAAGGTATGAAGAGCAATTTTTCGATTTTCTTTCTCAATCTCAAAATGATCTGGTAGCATCAGCATTATATCACCCCCATTGTCACAAAAGCGTAAGACATTTCTTCTGTGCTTCACTTGGCCTACGCCTACCTCGACACAAAAAATATTTTGAATCGATTCCTGTATATTTTGGTTAGATCGATTTCGAAATCGATACACAACGTGCAGAAACAGAAACAGAAACATTTTTATTCAATGTATATTATAAACAATACTTATTGAAAGTCAATTTCTTCACATACATCTGGTTCGCAAAAAAAAATCCTCTGCCCTGGTAAGAACCAGCAAGAAACCCCGTGCGAAACGGCTACTTCTCCAAGAAAGCTTCAAAAAGGAAGGTCAGCTACGCCGTTGTCGTCCAGTCGTGACAGTGACGTCATGCATGTCACGATGGAGAGTAGTGCTGTGGTTTACTACTATTTTATTGTTATTGTTTGTTTTTATTTATGTACAAAGTACATATATAAAAAGAGTGGAAGACAGCACAAGATTTAATAAAACATACCAGATTATAAAGAGTCATTTATTGCATAAAAAACCAACAAAACCAAGTTATTTTGTGTAATCGATATATCAACTCTTGGCAACACTATTTTTTTCGTAGGTATTGCACGACACGGTAATGCGTTTTTGGCGCGGCGCTCAAAAGGTTAAATTAGTCTTAGTCTTAGTCAATTTATAGTTGACTAGCTCGCCAGGCAGCCGTTGTTCTGCCCGTTTCGACGACCCTTTGTCATTTCCTATTAAAACTCCTTAAATACGTAAAAAAAATTGTGGGTCACTCATGGGCAATTGTTGTGTGTAACGTATTAAATTGTAAATTAATTCTATTTAAAAGAAATTTCCCCGCTGGATCTTGCTGGTTCCTCCCAGGACAGAGGATTTCTTCGAATTAGTGTTCATAGTACTGTGATTCCATCCTCGCCTGGAGCCCTGCCGTTTTTAAGGTGCTGGAGAGCCATTCTAATCTCGGTCAGACTGACGTCCGGGATATCATCGGAATAGTGTCGGATAAGACTTGCTCTTGGATCGTTACTCACACTTGTGTGTGGCTCCAACAATGATGAGTACAGCTGCCCATAGAACCTCTCAATCTCATTCAGAATCTCAGGTGTCCCGGAAACGATGCTGCCACACTCAGTCTTCAGCTTTGACAGTTGGCTCTTACTGGCAGACAGATCTCTGGCAAAGACTTTGGAGCCCTGGTTCCGCTCGATCGCTTCTTCAATACGAGCAGTATTGAAGTTGCGCAAGTCTCCACGCATGCATTTGGAGATAACAACTCCCGTCTAACAGCCATGAGATTAAGAGTGTGATCGGAGAGTTTTTGTGTTCTTCTGCAGCAGGTCTTGCAGAACTTAGCTCCGACCGCATGGACAGTTTCCACGAGCTTGTCATTCATATCGTCCACTGCATTGCAATCTTCCAGGCACTGAAAGCGGTTACGTAACTCGAGCTGAAATGTTTCGGGATTCTGGATTAGAGCACGAGGGGGACGGAGCGTTGACTTCATTAGACGAGACCTCTCCAAGTTAACGTTTAGGTTCAGTGTGCCTCTAACCATTCGGTTATCGCTGCCAGTTTTCACCCTTGCGATCACTGAAACATCACTGAACAGTTGGTGTCTGGTCGTCATAATGAAGTCAATCTCATTTTTTGTCGAACCGTCGGGGCTCGACCAGGTCCACTTCCTGTGGGGCCGCTTCCACGATAATCATGCCTTAGTGCCATGATAATATTTGGAAATTGAACGTAATTATAGTACGGCCGCTGAGTTATTACCGATTTGACAGATTATTCTTAAATTAATCGATATAACCTTGCACGAGCGACACATTTGTCGAATGATAAATCATTCCTCCAAAGAATACCTCTTTAATATAAAACTTTATGTCAAAATGTCAGAATCAAGTAATTTTCCAATAAACTCTGTTTCAAAACTTAAAATAGTTTGTAAATAATACGAAAACATTTATTTTTTGTTCTTTGGCGCGCTTGTACAAAGTTACATCGTGCGTCTAGTTTTCATAGTGATGTGCTTGATAGTATTCGGTCCGAATTCATTGGAATAGATATGATATTTATTTTATTTGGATATTTTTATTTTACTTATTCCTTCGAGCATCTAGACTATAATGCTACCATTTTTTTGCGTCTCCTAATTGCACTGTGTTGCCAGTATCTCTATGATTTTTAAGATTTATGTGATCCAAAGACAGAAATACTGTTTTCTATGATTTAAAAATAAATACAATTAAAATGATTATGTATAATTTTTAACATTCATAATATATAAAACAACATTTAATAAATATAATTTTCTCCCTCAATTAAGCAATGTTATAGGTGTATTTTTTTAAGTAATTGGCGATGCTATTCTGGCAACACCCTTACCACCGCTATTTTAATCTGTTTAGTCGTCTTCCGTACTCTCGTGCGCACAGACTACGTTCTCTTGTGTTTTTTGACTCGGCTTTCTCCTGTTTATCGTTGCGCTTTATTGGACTAATTTTGTTTGTGTTTGGTAATTTTGTTGAAAATGCCGAAACGAGGAAAAACATTGAATAGTCAATGTCGTGAGCTTGTACTAAAGCTACAGGATTACTTTGAGCTTGAGTCACAAAATGGCGGCCCTTTGATTCCTGTCACTCAAGTGAAAGATCGGGTTTCACAAGCTCTTGGAATTAGTGCAAAAACACTATATAATATAAATAAAGAAAAATTTGGTGCTTCTGGAAGTGAAGATAATGTTTTACGCACTCCTAAGAAAAAACGAAGACCCGTGACAGGTGTTGATGTTTTTGATGCAGATGCAATAAGAAACCACATATATGGTTATTATACTAGGAACGAGTTTCCAACTAGACGTTTGCTTTTGGTCTCTTTAAAAGAAGCTGGCTTGTTTAAAGGCGGTAAAACGGCGTTGTCAAAACTATTGCACGAAATTGGGTTTGAATATAAAAAACGAATAAAAGGAAAATATTAATGGAAAGATTTGATTTAATAATTAAAAGGAGCGAGTTTTTAAGAGAAGCCAGAAAAATCGAGTCTTGGGACAACGTCGTTTTTGTTGACGAAACATGGTTAAATGCGAACCACACTGTGTCACGCTCTTGGACTGACGAAACAAAAGCATCAACCTCAAAGGTTCCAATTGGAAAAGGATCGCGACTGATAATTTGTCACGCCGGTTCTGCTGGAAGTGGTGTCTTTGAAAATGGACTGCTGGCTTTCGCGTCAAAAAGTACTTCCGATTACCACGAGGAGATGGATACAGACACTTTTACGAATTGGTTCGAAAATCAATTATTACCCAGCCTGCCAGAGCCTTCTATCATAATAATGGACAACGCTTCATATCACTCGAAACAAGTGAATAAAGCGCCTACTCAGGCCGACAAGAAAGCTGATCTCGTAGCATGGCTACACCAAAATGGAATTGAAACTACTGCCGAAATGCTAAAGTCTGACTTAGTAAAGTTGGTACGCGAAAATAAAACATCAAGAGTCCGTTATGAAGTAGATGAGATAGTTCTAGCACATGGACATCGGGTACTTCGAATTCCGCCTTATCACTGCCAGTACAATGCCATTGAGCTAATATGGGCACAAATCAAAGGTATTGTTTTTTATCGCATAAGTTATGAATATGAATAATTTTTACTATTATAACATCCAATATTCAGCATAAAAGTAAAAAGATACATAACTAAGAAATAAATATCTCATGTCCCTTACATGTAGGTAATTGTGTAACATTTCGTTTATTTAATGTAATGAATTAACGTTATTTAATGTATACATTACAGGTTACGCAGCTCGTAATAATACGACTCCGTCATTCAGTACTAATAAAATGATGGGTCTATTAAAAGATGCTTGCAGCAAAATAACGAAAGAAGATTGGGTCAAGGTCGTCGAAAAGACTCGAAAACTAATAACAGAAGATTATGAACGCGATATAAGAGTGGACACCATTATAGAGAACGAAATTGTCATACAAGTGACTGATAGCGATGACAGCTCTGGCGAATCTGGTTCAGAGTCTGAATAATTGTTTTAATAAATGATAGGTAGTCATTTATTAAAACATCTTGTACCTACTCTATTCATTAAAATGTGTAACAGTGTTCACAAATTTGTTTTATTTTGATATGTCCTCGACCAATTATCTACGCCTATCAAGGATACTCCACCTAATAAAGAACCTGTGTCTTTAACTATTATTGTTTTGATTTTATTTAATTACACACTATACTAGAATATTTAAAAACAAACTGTTCCCAAATGATATTAGGGTTACTGGTTCATTCACTTCACTAGTATTGTCAATTCGTCATGTGTCAAATCGGTAATAACTCAGCGGCCGGAGTATAGTACATATATATCGATGAACGTAATGAAACAGTTACCTTTTAAGAAGCACAGCGTGTATGTGTAGTGTGTTATTGCTTAACTTACCTGTAACAAAGAGGAATAATTATTAATAATGGAGATATTGAGCTTGCAGTGTGACGGCAGTGTAAGAGAATACCCGATTTCATCGTTGGCATAAGAGACGTCTTGGGAAATACCTAGAAGATTATGATAGATAGATAGAGAGAAAATTCTTTATTGCACTCAAACAAAAAAAATGATACAAAGGTGAACTTAGTACCGCAAAGGCATTCTCTGCCAGCTTTGGTAGTGTGGTGAGAGCTAGAGCCGCGAGAGAAAAAACGAACTTATATACACATACTATTCAAAATGTATTTTATAATATGAATATGTTAGTTTATACATATATACACTTATACATATATTTACACATATTCATATACATATGTCCTATCCAATAGATTGTTAACAGCTGAATATGAAAACAAGCTATTTGAAATAAAAAATAAGCTCAACAATTTTTGTAAAACTATCTGCTTCACCGTAGATTGCTGGACGTCAAGAAGGATGGACGCTTGCATAGCTGTTACTGACCACTTTATCCATACCGAAACATACAGCGCAATGTTCTAGGAGGATCTCATACCAGTGCTAATATATCATAAGAATTAAAAAAAGATAACTGAGTCGTGAGACATAAAAGAAAAAGTGAACTTCTTAGTCACTAACAATGCTAGCAATATGGTGATCGCTGCGAACGAACTACAGTGGGATTATTTTGGATGTTAAATACATAAGTTGAACCTTATATTTCAAGAAGAGTTCAAATTTACCTGAAATAGCATCCACAATAACCCAGATACAAAAAACAGTGGCTCATTTTAAACAAAGTTCACAAGCGAAGGGAAATCTGTTAAAATATTAAATAAATGCACAGAATGTTCCTCAAGGAAGTGCCAAAACGGTGAAGATATTCCACTCATTGGAACTCTATTTATTTAATATAACAACGTTTCGTCAAGCTGCAGAATGCGCTAAGAGCTACGATCCAAAATTTACCTGCCAATCTCCCCATAACACCCCTAGAGGAATGGAAATGCATAGAACAACTTTTAGAGGTTTTAAAATCCTTTTATGAAGTCACAGTGATGATGAGTGCTGAAAAATATCTTAATGCTAGTAGAGCACTTGTTCTTACATAGGGCTAAATGACCATATACGAGCTTCTCTCAGGCAAAGAATTTTACGCACCGGTCGATAAATTGATCGCTACAATAAAGACGAGTCTGAGTTCCCGCTTTAAGGATATCGAACGCAAGAAAGCTATTGGATTATGCACCTATTTGGAGTCACGCTTCAAACAGCGTGAGTTTAAGGACAAGAATCCCTTAGCAACTATAAAATGCATTTAAAACGAGAAAGCTACAGCACTTGCTACAGACGATGATGATGTGGGGAAACCGGATGTCCAGAACTCACAAGTGGAAGAAAGCACACTCTCCATTTGGCTCGAATTTGACAAAAAGGTTCAAGCTATTAAAAGGCCGAAATGCGCTAGTACTAAGGCAATGGAAGAAATAGACATGTACATGAAAGAAGCCATAATTACCCGTGCAAATTGCCCTTTAAATTGGTGGCGAGAACGTAAAGCCTTGTACCCAACTCTGTACTTATTGTTCATCAAATCATGCAATATCGTGGTTACTTCTGTGCCATGTGAGAGAGCTTTTTTGAAAAATGGAAATTTAATATCGGATAGACGCACAAGACTTACTTCGTAAAAGTAAGCCAAAATAATGATTTTGAACAGTAACTGAAAAAAATTGTAAATAATTGTAATTTACTAAAATTTTGACCACAGGGTAAATAAAGTAAAAAAAACTCAATCAAAATGTACATAACATCAATAAACTTCTAACTACGCCTGAATGAGTTATTTTTTCTTAAAATGTTTGAAAATGTGAGTAAATAATTATACAACTTACCATACATTCAGACAGTCCCAAGCTTGTAAAAAGTAGGAAGGGAAGTGCATTGAACTTAACATACATATTTTAAATGATTCTCTTTTAAAACATGGAACACTCAAATGATGCTAATACAACTTAAAAATATATTTTTTAGTCTTCTCTCGGTCCTTCCTAGCCTGTTTGATAGTATAACGTCCATCATAACATTTATAATCGTTATAACAACATACAAAAAAACGCTCACACAGACAACAACTGAACTGAAGAAACTGCGTGTACAATGTAATATTTGAAACTGTTATAATATATTATAACAGTATAATATATTATGTATATAGTATAATATATTATAACAGTAATATAATATATTATAACAGTTTAAAACAACAGTTAGAAAAATATATTGCAACATCTTAACGAATTTGGAAAATATAACAATTTCGCCCACTTTTAGATATCGGTGTCTATGAGCCACAGCATCTAATCAACATCAGATGGACAGTATGCTTGTTTGTCATCCTAATTATATAAAAGCTAGCCAAGTGCAACTCCAGCCTCGCTCTAATAGTGTTTCCGTACATATTGTATCAACGTTTTCAGTATTAGTTGTTTTAATAATAATATCTTCCAGAACGAATTTCGGTCACGGAAATGAAATGATGACCTGCTAAAAGATGCAGGAAATCGATGGATGCTGGATGCCACCTATGTTCAACAGTAAAGTCATAAATCGTTTGATAAGAAATAATTGAGCAACTAAATTCTTAAAGCATTCCACAAGCAACACTTTACACACATGAAGGAGTCATTAAATCTCAAACGACCTACTAGATAACTACGAGTATTGCAAGCGAACACATGTAAGGCGGTCGGGACGCTCGACCTAATAACAAACCGCCAAGTACAAACTGGCACCGCATTAGCAAAGTTATGGCTCCCAATAATAATAGCTTCTAAAGGCTAGTAATGTAACTATAGTGAAGCCTCTTTAGAAATAGTACTGTCTTCACTTAATTAAATTGTATACTGAATTCGGAAGTAAAGCCACGTAACAAAATAGAAAAATGGGCTGTATTCGGAAATTCTCAGGAGAATAACTACTCTAGATATTTTTATATGATAGAGCTACGTTGAAGCAGTTGTTTTATATAAAAACAAGCACAAAGTCCACTTGATGATAAGTGGATCACAATGCAGATGCGTTGACGCTCTTGAGGACTAAGATGGAATGCCTGGTTTCTAGTAAAAAGGGGCTGCGTTGCGGGTCTCTACAATCACCATGCGGAACACAGCAGCATTAAGCGACTATTGTACCCTGGTATCCCGTGTAGTCGCGGTGTAAGAATATTAACCACCCCATATCGTCCCGTGGCTGTCGTTAGTGGCGACAGAGCAACTGAAACAGAAGATGGGAAGCAACATTTACCTAATAACAGCGCAAAATAATAAAAAGCTGCGGTTGCTAATCCGCCTGCCAAGCGTGGCAACTATGGTAAAATCCCCCCTATGAGGCAATTTATGGGGGTAGCATATCTTCAGCAGTGGACTATTATAGACCGTGATGGATGTCTGGATTCTGTGAGAGCGTGGTACAGTAATAAGGCTGTAGGTCGAATGGGTCTGCATGAACAGGAAAAGATAGCACTCTTACGGAACACCATCATAAAATCGTAGCATAATATTACTACCGTAGATATATATAGCAAATTATTTACTGTGATACTACTGACTTCGTATGACGAGAACTAGAGACCCTTTGACTGGTAAGCGAGGCATTCCAGCTGAGTCCACAGGGGTGACAACGCATCTGCTTGTGCGTCTGCATTTTCAATGTGTCTATGCACCTCGGTATTCAGTTAACATTAATTGAACTGTATAATTGTTTATCTTTTGGACTAGTACTAATGGTTATATTCTCCAAATCTTATTTCCATCCAATCCAAATAGCGTTGCAAAATATAAACGACAAAATTAAATAAACTCATTTAAATACATAGAGCCAGCGGTTAGGTTTGATAACGAAAAAATTACATTTAGCCTATCTGAGATGGTATTATAGCTGTCAGAATAATTTATTTCTCCTACTTATCGTAAATTCAATTTTAAATTTCGGGATTTATTTTCAACCTGAAGTTCAGGTTTTTTAAATAACGACAGTTTGCGAAGTTTGCAAAAAATATAGACTAAATTATGCTCACTCAAACTTCGTCTAGACATTGAAGGGGGGAAAGACGAGAATAGATATAATAAATAGTAGTGGTGTTCTACTGTAATCCCCCGTAAAGTTTTAAATGAGCAATATATTTTGATCAATGGTATTATCTAATTTGGACCATAATTAAAATGAAGTCGAGCAAAAAAGAATATTGCACACTGTAACACAATTTTTGAAGTGGTGTATTTAACTTTTCAATCCGGGTGAAACGAAGCAGTAACTTCCAGCACGTCAATAACACAAAATAAAATAATTTTTATCATTAGGTATATTATTAACGGAATTCAAAGTCCTCATATTGGAACACGTTTTCGTGTAACACAAAAATACAGGTTAGACACGTCCCACAGCTGGGCACAGACCTACTCTCATTTCTGAGAGGATTTTAGGGCAAGTAAATCCGCAGCGCTACCCCAATACATGTTGGCGAAATTCACATGTCTTCGAAATATTTTTTTTCTCAGCAGAGATGCAGGTTTCCTCACAATATTTTCCTTCACCGCCGAGCACGTGGTAAAACTGCACTTAAAATTGCAATTAACAATTTCATTGGTGCCGGCGGTGATCGAACGCGTACTTTGAGATTTACAGTGTATCATAGATGTTGTTAGATGAAATGGAATCATTAAGCACGACCCACATCGATTACAGGTTTTGAGTTATTCCATCTTAATCCTCAGATGTGACAACGGACCTGTAACCTTTTTTATATGAAGTTGGTTGCAGGTGTCCATGGGTTGCAGGAGCCACTTACCACCAGTTTGACTATAAATTCCTTTGCCACTTCGATATTTAAAAAGAAGAAGAAAGAAAGAAAGAAAGAAACAGATTTTATTTGGCACATGCAACACACTCAAGTGGATTACATAAAACAAATAACATTTAAGTAGTCATACAACAAAAAATTTTACATAGAAATCATGAAACAGGACATTCACTCCTTGTTTATAGATATGATAAAACAAAAAAAAAAAAAACAAAAAAAAAGCAAACAATAATATAAAAAAGAAAAAAAAAATTATAATAAAGAACTGGATAATAAGGAGTAATGCATAGGGTGTATTACAAAGACAATCCACCCGTTAATGCTGCTCTGTTCCAAAAAGGAAAGCCACTCAGGATATGTTGGAATGTATTAGAAGTACAACACCCCAACCCTGATTTTCAGTGGCACCCTTATATATTTAAAATAAAAATACACAAATAAGTATAAAAATATATATATATACATATATTATATATTCTTTATATGCAGAGGGCAGTTCTGTTGTGTTAAACCAAATATAATAACAAAAATTTATTTCTTGTAATATTGTCATAATTCTTATAAAATATTCTTAATACTGTAAGAGGTTGCATTGAAATTCACTCAGGAACGTAATTAAGTTTAAGCTACAAACAAATACACAAACCAGCTGCAGTACACCGCTTCATTACATAATTTCAATAAATAATATATACATACTCAAACACACACACATATACATATATATATGTATGTACATATATATACATAAATATAAACAAGCACACATACATACACATATACACGCTCATACATTATTTATAAAATTACATACTATCAAAATATCTGCACTACTTGACTTTGAGATTGTTGATCTAAGAGGAACAATTTAAATTTTTGACGGAAGCTATGTATCGATTGTATATTACGGAACGGCGGCGGCAAGTTGTTCCAACACTTGGTTGCTGCATATCGAAAACTGCCTCGAAACGCAGCGGTGCGGTGTTGAGGCAGAAGCAATCCGTACGCTGAAGCTCTTGTCACTACATTTGTTAAGACGTTGTCTCGAGCCCAGCGCAATTTTTCATAGAGATAAGACGGCGTCCTGTATTTTATACAACCAAACAACAGCGTAGCAAAATGCAACTGCCACCGGTAATCCATTTTGAGCATTTTCGCATTATTAATGTAAGGTGTAACATGTGAACGGGGAGGTATTTTAAAACAGAAACGGGCACAGGCATTTTGAACGCGCTGTATAAGTTTCTTTGAACGGTTGAGAAGTCTAGGACCTATTACTGCATCTGCATAATTGAATTTGGAAAGTATCAAGGACTCACATAATCTGATACGGACTTCCGTCTTTAATACATCCCTTATCTGGTATAGAACTTTTAGTCTGTAAAAACAATTTTTAACGTTATTTATTATATGTTTTTCGAAGTTTAGTGCCTCATCCATCAATATTCCTAAATTTCTAATCTCAGTAACTCGATCAATATTTACATTTTTAATTGAAATTAAAGGACGATTTGCCAAAACTTTATTTATTTGTTTTTTGGTACCAAGTAGCATATATTTCGTTTTATTAGGATTGAGTACTAATGTATTTGCTTCAGACCAGTCGACTATACGATTTAGGTCTTCATGTAATTTTTGTATGGCTACAGTACTCTCATTTGGCTTGAAAGAAATATACACTTGTATATCATCAGCATATATATGATAGCTACAGTTTAATATATGTTTTACGATATCAGCACTATACAGCGAAAAAATCAAGGGACCAAGTATTGAACCCTGCGGAACACCTCTTGTAACAGCACAGCAATCAGATGTTATTTTATTGCCGTGTTCATCTATTACTTCGACAATTTGCCTACGGTCATTAAAATAGCTACGAAACCAATCTATAGTTTCCGAGCTTAATCCATAGTAGTTTAATTTAGAGAGTAACAACTCCCTATTTAACGTGTCAAATGCACGGGAATAGTCCAGAAGAACTAGAATTGTAACCATACCGGAATCCCGAGCACTTAGAACATTATCCACTACATCGGCCAAAGCTGTTGTAGTGCTATGTCGTTTCCTAAAGCCAGACTGTACACTCGGTAGAATTTCATTTTGGTCTAAATAATGAGTTAACTGATTACATACAGCTTTCTCTAGGATTTTAGACAAACAGGGTAATACGCTAACAGGTCGCAGGTCTTTAAAATTCCTAATATTATCTGTCTTAGGAATCGGCGTTACTAAAGCAGCCTGCCATTGTTTGGGAAATGTCTTAGCTCTCAGAGAACTATTCATAATTACCGTAATAACATTTAAAGAGTATGGGAGAGTGGATAACAGCATTTCCAGTGAAATTTCATCCAACCCAATGGCATTCGACTTCAGATCATGTAGAATTTTTAAAACTGTATTACTATCTATTTCCTTAAATTCAAAAGTTTTAGAGCTAAATTTATGGGTTTCGAAGTAGTTGATAGCTGATTGAGAAGCAAAATTTTGGCCTGGAACGTCAAGGAAATGTTTATTAATTTTTTTTGGGTCACACAAATTGTATGGTAGACAAGTATTATGTTTATTTTTTATATTTATTTGACGATGCAAGTGCGTCCATAACGTTTTAGAGTTTCTAATATTACAATTAACGTGCGTGTTAAAATAAGCGGTCTTTTCGTTATAAATAGCAGTCACGACCTGTTTTTTTAATTGTTTATAATAATTTACATGTGAATCTATTTTTGTTAAACGTGCCCTTGAATGTGCTCGATCACGGAGTCTCATCATTAATTTGACTCTATATGTTAACCAGGGACGATATTGTTCCTTAATATAGGCTTTTTTGATCGGAGCTAACAGATTATATATAGATAATATGGTTGAATTAAATTCAGCAACCATAACATTAACATCTTGCACATTCACGATGTTTTCCCAATTTATACCCTTTAAAACTCGATGAAATTGTTCAGGATTTATGTTTTTAATTGGTCTATAAAAAACAAGTCGCGGTGGACATTTGTGCGTAGTAAGATTGACTTCGCATGATATAAACGCATGATGGCTCAAATCAGGTATGTAATCCACTTCTACTTTGTTTAGGGGTGTGTTAGAAAGTATTAGATCCAACAACGTTTTGCTGTTACTTGTGAAATGAGTAGGTTCGTTAACATATTGTTTAAGATTATTTATTAAAATGAATTCATCTAATATTTTAGTATTACGGTTGGATTTATCTAAGTAGTTGATGTTAAAATCGCCAAGAAGTAGTAAATAATCATACGACGAGAACGTGTTTATTGTGTCTGAAAGACCATCAATGAAATTTTGCACTTGAAGCCAAGGTGGTCGATACGCAGTGCCAATTATGACAATTTTACCATTGATTTTGGCGCTTAGCCACATTTGTGCTACAGACTGCGATATAGGGTAGGGTAGATTACGTACTGGTAAACCACGTCTTATGTAGAAACCTACACCGCCACCGCGAGAACGAACTTCTGCCGGCCTAGGAGTATGTCGCAGGTGGTAACCAGGCACACGAGGTGCCCTTCCTTCTTCACCTGCCCTGAGCCAGGTTTCACTCAAAGCCAACACGTCAACTCTCAGACGATCCATAGCTACCACGAACTCATCATGATGCGTACCTAGTGATCCGAGATTTAAAAAACCAACTTTTAGTTTCTGCGGCCTAACCATTATGTAAGTGTGAGAAAAAGAACAAAAGATATCTTTGATTAAGGCTTAAATTAACTAAGTATTTATCATACAATGTAGATACATATTGAGATATAAAACTATAAATACCTAACATTATAGATATAATTAGTGCTATGCAACAATAATACAAATAATAATAATATGAGACGCAGTTAATACTAAACTTGCACAAAAATGTATATAATATACCTAGCTGTGTTATATTATGTAACTTTGATGCTGGTATGAACATTTTAACAGTGATAATATGAACCCGAACGTTTTTATATTGAAATAATTGATCTAAATTTGTTATTGCAGGCATATTATACAAAGAATATACAATTTCATTAATAATAGCAGGACAATAGGAACTATTAAAAAATAAATTAAAAGCAAGAAAAATAATACTATTTTGTTCACAGTTACCTTCGTATAAGCTCAGCAAATCATTAAAGGTAAACGGTCGCTTAATTGTTAAAAAAATATCCAAATATATATAAGATATACATAAATAAACTGAACAAAATACGACAAAAACATTGCAAAGCACAGCAAAACCTATTATCCTAACTATCAAACGTAAAATAAAAACAAAATTATTATATGAAAGATAAATGCCCATAGTGACATGATATAAAGAATGTTTTATAAAAAAGACCAAATTCATGAAGAGCCAAAAACCTTTTCAATGTCACAGTCCATACATATTTTTTGCTTACTAGACATAGAATCGCGCTTCACAAATATTACACCGTTTTTTGTCCATGCATATCGCCAGTTGCATCGCCGTGCCTCCTGTCGAACCCTATGGAAAAGGTGCTTGTTGGCATACGTCAGGCGCTCGTTAAGATAAAAGCGTGTCGGTTCTCCATTGATATTAAAACCTGATGTATCAGCGCCCCGACGCACGCGCGCCGCCCGCAGCAGTTGGTCGCGGACAGAGCGCCGCGCTAGACGTACGACGATGGCTCTAGGCCGCGGTGGTTCGCTATCCGAGCTCTCACGGTTACGACGCATACCGGCACGTTCAACACTAACCACGTCACGCTCGTCCAGTTCTATATCCAATTTTTTGGCGACAAGTGTCATGAGGTGACCCGGGCTCTCTCCCTTCTGTTCAGGAATACCGGTGAGCTCTAAATCATTAGAAAGAGCCGCCTGTTCCTTTATATTCAAATCGCGCTTTAAGCGCGCAATAATATCTACCAGTTCGTTATTATTGCATGACTTGTGTCCCTCCTTCGTTTGTTGTTCCAGGGAGGTAACTCGGGTTTCAACGCTGTCCAGCCTCGAATTAAACTGTGTCATGGAGGTGTTTAGTTTCGCAATTTCTTGCCGAAAACTGACCATTTCTTCTGACAGAGTCTTTAACTCAGTTCTAAGGAGTTTAATTTCCTTACCCAATAAACCTTCAATGGGGGATTCAACTCTTGAGTCTAGGGATGCCTCAGTACAATAGTCGGCTGGCACAGGGCTTTGTCGCGGTATTTTGCAGGTTTTACATATCCATTTTGGGCTTATCCTTGATTCGGGGCTAATACTAACACACGGCCGATGGTAAATCGACGTGCATTTTGAGCATTTAGCGCCATCTGTCTGCGAAACAAATTTCTATAAAAGAAGCTATTCGAACTATTTGTGTTACATAATTCAAAGTCATTATTTTGAAAAATATGTCTGAACTTTTTACGCTCTACCTGTAAATAAACTGTTATTAAAATTTCTCGGGTTTAATTAAATTTGTAAAAGAAAATAATAGCAGAGTATTAGCAGTAATAAGTAAGTTTCACAGTAGAATATTAAACCAATTAATTCTAGTCCAAAGTGATTTAACATAATTTTCAGAAAGTCCCCGTTTCGCTCGCAAAAAACAATATGAAATAGCAGCTGCTTCTGTTTTTCGTATGGTGAGTGTAGAGAACCGGAGATCTTTGTTACTGCAAACGAGGCAATCCATTTTAGTCCTCAGGATGACAACGCATCTGCGTTTTAATTCTTAATCGAGGATAGATTTAAATCTCTATGAGCTACAGCATCCAATTACCAACAGCTGGACTGTGTGCCCTTTTGTCACTCTCATTCTTTAAAAAAATATTGTAATAATATGTATAAACATAACATGGATATAGAATATAAATGTATGATTAAAGTAAAGTAAAGAAACAGCCTATATACGGCTAGACACAGGCCTCCTCTGATTTCTGAGAGGTATTTAGGGCAATGTAATGTCCACGGCTCTTGTATGGTTTGAGTGTATGATTTTTAATAGCATTATGTGACAAACGAGCACGCAGTCAACCTGATGGTAAGTTGATGCTGTGGCCCATAGACATATACATTTATTCTCAACTAAGGATCATAATGCAAATGCGTTGTCACCCCTGAGAACTAAGATGGAATAAATGCCTTGTTTCTAGTAAAACGAGGAGCAGCATTCAATAAATAGGTTCTCCGTTTCTCTACACTCACTACACAAAACACAGCAGCATTACGTCGATATTTTACGCTGGTATTCTGTAAGAGCGTAGTCATGCCCCTGTTGAGCCGACCCATTCGTGCTACAACTATAATACAGCAGCGTGGCTCTATCACGTAAAAAAAACTTAAGATTAAGCATAACTATATAAAATTAAAAAAAAAACCCTTTTGAAACTTTGTTTTGTTATCACTAATTAATAATTTGTAAAATATAGTATAAACTTATGCGCTAGATAATAATTTCCAAAGCAATTACACCCTAGCTTCTATTGTAACACACATAAAGACACATACAAAGACGCGCACAAATACACGGTAACGAAGCAAACGGATCGGGTATTGATTTAGCAATTCCCCTTCCGTGCCGAATTCGCTCACTACAAACACAATAAATTCTCTTTTCAGAATTACGAAGTAAAAGAACATAGTAAAAATATTGCGCGTTTTCTGAACAATATTTTTGCGCGGTGATCCCACTGGCTTATCGTATTAATAAATTGTCTCGCTTCTTAAATTAGATACCATTTCATATTCTTGCTATTAAATGGCGCCCAATTTAAAAGCTTAGGATTTCTTTGTGCAACATGAAAAATATGTTAAGTAACATCTTTATTTTATTAGCTAACTTCAAAAATGAGGAGATTCTCTAAATTCGACTGTTGCTTTTTGTTTGGATATATGGTACGCGGTACAATTGTCAAGTGTGAATCGATTTTAATATTTTTTTTACTCAATAGGTTAGTAGGAGGGGTGGTGCAATAAAATTTTGTAGAAAATGTTCTTAAGCGTGGGAAAATCTTCTATCTATATAAAACACACAAAATGTTTTCTACCTACGTCCCTTACAGAATTTGAAACCATACTACTGATTTCATCACTTGAGCACGGTTGGCCTGATTTTGATGAAATTTTTAATGTGTGTTCGAATGGGTCCCCAGATGGTTTATATTCGCATTTGGACCCCGTAGATGGCACTGTTGTGGAGATCCAGAAATCACCCGTGTGATTAAGGGGTGGTTCGCTAGAACGAGATAAATTTTTATATAGCAATATTATTGCTTTGTGGCATTCCTTGGGGGAGGCCTATGCTCAGCAGTGAACTTGTGAAGGGTTGTAATGATGATGATGATGATGATGATAGGGATATTAATCGCTTAGCTAGGACACATGCGTTAAACAACCCCACACATGCATTTAGCTCTTAAGGTTTTGTAACTTTTTGTAATACGTTACTTTGTACCTAGTTTAGTCACTGAATTTACGTTGTGTGATTGGAAAACAAATAAATGGTTCTCTATCTATCTAGATATATAAAACTACGACATTGTAGTTTTCATCTTGGAACTTGTGACATTCTTTAGATCCGTCAAAATGTTTAAAAACTTCAAACAACTAAACGGAGTGAACATTACAGCTTCTGAAGTCGGGGCTTTATTTGTTATATGAATTAATAATGTCTTAGTTAATCGGTGACTTCTGATTTTTTATGTAGAAAATATTCTATTTCTTGTAATTCTTTGAAGTCTGCTTTTACTTTCTATCTAGCGATCAGCCCCGGTTACACACGAGTGACATCTGGGTTCTACAACAGCGCCACCTCCCGGATCCAACTATGCCTATAACCTTCGCGGAAGTGCAAGCAATATGTTGACAAAGTTTTACTGCAATTTGGTCACCGATATGGAAGCACACAAAATACGAACAAACATTGTTTTATATATATTTGACAATTATATCTCTTTCGTGTTTATATATACATTGTAAAATCTTTCTAATGGTATATAAATGATAGATTGGTGCTCCTTAACTTAGTATTGAGTAAATTGAGGTTCGCCCTGAGGGGGTTCGAGTCCGGATAAAATATTTGTATGTCCTAGTAATTGTTCCGAGTCTAGATGTTTATTCTCCAATTTCTATATTTTGTAAGATTCTCCCACGATACAGAAAAAATGTATGGTAACTGTTCGAATAAATTCCAGCCGCTAAATTTCACGAACACACATCGCGTCAAAATTCACGGAACCATTCTCATCATTTGGATGTTTGGCGGTCCACCACTGCGTGTTTTACTAGGAGTTTTCTTCCTCGTACAACTTCTCTGTGGAATTATTTACCACCGGCGATTTTTCCGGACCGATACGACTTAGGGACCTTAAACAAAAGAGCTTACTTTCTAAAAGGCCGGCAACGCACCTGCAATTCCCCCGGTGTTGCGGTTGGTTAGTGGCGGCGGTAGTCACTTACCATCAGGTGAGCCGCATGCACGTTTGCCCCCTCTTCTATAAAAACCTACATAGGTTATTATTGTACGTTAGCATAGCATAAGCTGTAGCGTAAGTAAACAACAAAATAAACTCATTATTACTGCTTTTATTTTAGTTATTTGGTAAACAACGAAATTCAAAGTTTTGTAACAATGCCGTTCCCTTTCGTTTCACTGTGGTCGTCACATTGTCTGGATGTAAGGTATATAAATATATTTGCGACAGCTTGCGGTGCCTACGACAATATAGAATATTTTTAAATTCCCATATATAATAGATTGCTATCGGTTGGATGTCTGATGACAATTAGAAAATTATTACTAACAAAATTTTGTTTTATTTACACGGGTTAAATATGATGCACCTTGGTTTAAAACATTATAAGTTGTCTGTTCTAATTAAATTCACTAAGAATGTAAACAATGTTTAGATAAGCTTTACTAACAAATTTTCCATGAACAATATTTTAGAGCTAAATTTCTAAAATAAAACTATGACGTAAGTTTTTCCAAAGCATATTTCAAATGAGCTTGGAATTTTTAAACTAGAAAATATACATTTTTTCTAAATATAAAAAGATATTGTTAAACACTCGATTATTGAATTTTCCTTCGCTTTAGATTCAAACAGACATTGTATAAACTTTCTCTAGATTTATATTTATATAATTGCGAAATATGGAGAGAAGAGGGTTCAGAGGGAGTTTCTTTACGTGATAGAAAACATAGGATTTCCAGAGTAAAACCGAAATAATCGAAAAAACGAACGAATCAGTAAGCTAATGGTCTGGTAAACTATATCGGGTAGCAGCCTCGTACCAGTAGGCAGAGTGGATGGTTGTCCCACACGCAATAAAGTAACTCGTGACTGCTTCTTTAGTCTAGTATTCGTGAACACGACTGATGATCTTGAGGTCCCGGTTTGGAATCCCGGGTCGGGTCAAAATCAATTATTGTGTTTCGCTAACACGAAATTCTAAGCAGCAGCCCGAAGTCAGGAAATTGGCGCTGTCACAACCCCGTGTCTCGGAAAGCTCGTAAAGCCGTTGGTCCTGCGCCTGATCTCCCCCCTGTCTTGTCGGATTACCGTCCTCTCGGACTATGAGAGTGAAGGAACAGAGAGTGCACTCGTGCTTGCGTATACATTCGCGCATTATAATCTCATCCAGCGCAGATGAATAGTTTCCACTGAGACTAGCCGCCGTGACCGAAATAGGGCATTTATCAACTAAATTAACGCCATAAGTCCGCCTCCATTCTTTTTGTGCAACAAAGAGTTAGTAAATAAATAAAACTAACGACCTAGTAAGAGATGCAGGAAGTCGACGTGGCTCAGGGATCTGCTTTGTAGCAACCCTCGAGGGATGCCTACCTTAAGCAGTGTAAGTGCACTGTAATGATGATGATTTATTCACGTAGTGGAACAATTACCCGATTTGGGACTGATAGTCGCATATCATACAGGGGGCGTCACACGTAAATAGGGATACGATATTCGATAGAGCATACAATTCAATTTGTGGAATTGTGGAATTTTAGAAATATATTTGATGTTATAAAACTTCAAATATATTTCTAAAAAATTTCCCAAAGGGCGTACTTCTAAAATAATCAAACCGTAGATACTTCGAAAGCATCATAATTCATTAAAATCCCTCGTGAGGGGACAACATTAATCTGGCTTCGTAGTGATTATATATTCGATGAAATAACGAGGGGTCAGACACCAACACGAAAGTAAAACTGTAAAGCAGGGGGCGAATATTCCTTTTATATTATTTTGATCCGCGCTTGGTGGTCTACGGTCTTTGATGAATCATGATTATTTCACAAGATTTTTTAGCAAATAAGCAAGTAATCCTGAGTGTTACTTGCTTTTTTTCTTAAAATCTTGTAAGTAACTAGCGTAAAAAAGCCGCTTAATGCTGCAGTGTTTCGTATGGTGAGTGTAGAGAACCGGAAACCCTTTTTTTACAAGAAACGAGGCTTTACATCTTAGTTTCAGGGATGACAACTCATCTGCTTACCACCAAGTGATATGTGCTTATTCTATAACTAAAATATATATTTTGATCTTAGATTAGTGGTTATTGATTATTATACAAGATTTGTAGTAATGTTTGATGCACAAAGCGAACGAACCTCTGAGGGTACTACTTGAGGGTTCGTTCCGACAAACGTGCAGTGCGAAGGGGCGTTCGGCATGCATGATAAACATTGAGTAGTTGAGAATGATAATACAAATAATTTATATATTAAAAAAGGAAATTAATGCAATTATTAAGCGTGACCTGCAAATTTATTCCAGTATGTTTTATCAGGTAAGTACAAAAATAAAATGCAAAACCTTATTTATCAATTTGGAAACGAAGCGCCCGCAGCGGTTCTGGCAAAGAAATTACGTTCAGGCTGTCTTAGAAAGTATTACGGGCTATTAGCATAATTTATTCCGTTTTTAATTTAAAGTTTTGAAATGTCTGGCTTGTTTAAAAAAAAGGCTGTAATTAACAATTTTCGTATAAAAAACACTCTGCTTTCTTAGATGTATTTTTTCGGTAATTAAAAACATCCAGAGGTTTCCATATTAAATAAAACAAAGAATAAGTTAGTTATAGTTTAATTCACATGCCGACGGCTGTAATAATTAAAATAATCCAGTCAGACGGAAAGATAAACTGAGTTTCTTTTAAATTACCACATTTTTGATATTTAAATAGGATAAAACAATGTTTTTATTAATAAATAAATAAAAATTACACGAGAAGAATTATTTCACGAAAAAGCAGCAGCGAAGTGCAGCGTAGTGCGAGAAGAAACCCAAATACAATATTTTTGTCGGTAGCAAGGCATCTTAAGCCTTAGGGATGACAACGCACCTGCATTTCGATTCTTTATTGGTTAAAGATGTAGGTGCCTATAGGCCACAGCACTCATCCACCAATAGGTATTCTGTCAATACAATCGTATTCCGGTTTGTCACCCTTCGGTATTTTTGGAAAAATAGACAAATGTAGTTTAAACTACAAATATATAGTATACACTGTAATACCATTGAGTATACTATGTTCAGTGTGATAAATGTATGGTGGGGAAAACACAATAGATAGATGAAATTTCTAAACATTCGTGAAGGCTCTTGTCATCTTGGCAAATGCAATACAATATACACTTTAAAATTTAAGTTTACTTTTGGTAACCTGACTTCCCTATTTATTAATGATACAATATTATAGAATATTAATGATCCATTAACATAGGATATTGATGGCGCAATATTATAGAGCACAGTCATAATACATAAAGTGGTAAAAAGTTTTACATGTCATTTCAAAGGCGAAAGAGTCAATAAGATAATGGATGACTGTAGTGAAAGTAAAAAATAAGTACCATCACGAACGAAAAATATACTGTAAAGGTTGTACAAGTTTACGCAACAACTTCGACACACTCAAACGATTAAGTTGAAGCTATGTATGAAGACATAGCGAAAACTTTACACAACACCACTAAAGCCCACTTAAATGCCGTCATGGAGGACCTTAACGTCGAATTTGGGAAGCATACAGATATTGAATTGATTATGGGACCGCACGGTTTAGGGAGCAGAAACCTCAGGGGGCAAATGCTGATCAACGAAAAAGAAAGGCTGCATTTAATGAATACCTATTTTCAAAAAATCTCTAAAGGAAGTTGACCTAGGGCAGCCCCAACAACGTGACGAAAAATGAGATCGACTTCATCATGACAAATAAAAAGAACGTATTTAGAAATATCTCAGTGACCAATAGGTTTAATACAAATTAATTAATTAAATTCAAAATTGAAAGAGCCCGTCTGATACGCTCCGACCAAATGCATTTGTGGCCGTGGAAGGAAAAGGGGAGATCTCCCGCCGGGCAAGGTGTTCTGCCCGGGGAGCGGCCGACACTCCGTGTGATAGTTCGGAGATGTTCTATATATGCTGTTTATGATTCGGAATGTTGATAGCGTGATTTAAGCTTCGGTGTGTTTCGCTTGCGGCGCGACGACAGCGCCACCACACATTTCAAAACGTAGCGGGATCACAAAGTTTCCAGTTAGAACTCCAGATTCGATGCCCTATAACCCACATTGGAGATTGATGAGGATCTCACTAGTGCGGTCAAAATCTTAAGGGTTGAGGGAAATAGGTTGTTTAGTAGGCAACATACAGGCCGGAAGTCTAAGTTCTCAGACGAGACACTTCAGCTTGACGCAAATTATACAAAAGACGAATGACTTTGACGGGACTCCATCAAAGCTTGTGCTGTTATGAATATTGAGATATTTAAACACCACAAGCTCGATGTCCGTCCACGTACAGGATGGTCTTACAAAACCTATCCAATTGCATCTTGATGCGAGACACACACGGTACCAATATAAACGGCGAACAAACCTCTCACTTACACTTTGCCGATGATATCGTCAGCATGGCGGAATCGCTGCAGGAACTACAAGACATGCTTAGCAGCCTAAATGAATCCTCCAAACGCGTCGGAGTGCGTATGAATTTAAATAAGACTAAAGTCATGATTAAAGGTCACGTCATCCCCGATCCGATTTCGTTGATGGTGAGATTCTTAAAGTTGTTCAAGAGTATATCTACCTCGGCCAGATAATGCAGTTTGATAGAAACAACTTCGAGAAAGAAGCCGATAAGCTGATTCAGTTGGGCTGGGCAGCATCCGGTAAGCTTCGTCAGGTCTTTTCGTCACCCATACCGCAAAGCTTGAAGATGAAAGTATTTGACCAGTGCGTCCTGCCTGTACTCACAAATGGTGCCGAAATGAGTAAAACGGCACGACTACTCTACAAATTCAAAGTCACCAAGCGGGCGATGGAATGAGCTACGCTCGAAGTTTCTATAGTTAGTAAGATTCGTAACGTGAAATCCACCGGAGAACCAAGGTGACTGACGTAGTCTTCCATATTTGCAGGCTGTAGTGGCAATGGGCTGGTTACACAGAACACGGAATAAGACATGGCTGGTCACATCTGTCGTAGAAGCGATAACCGTTGGAGTAGGCGTCTCATAGAGTGGAACCGCGTTAGGGTAGACGTAGTGTGGGACGCTCACTGGCCAGAACTGGAACGACGATCTTCTCTAGGCGGCTGGCAGCAACTGTATGCGTGTCAGGCCTATATTGAGCAGTGGACTGCCGCAGGCTGATGATGAGAAGCGGCGAGGAGAAATCGATCTGTATTTATAGTAATAAATTAAAATAAATATACGTGAAACGAACATATGTGTCAATCCTAATCACAAAAATTAAGACGATGTTTCATCAAGTGACAATAATCTAAATAAAGAATTAATAATTTCGTTATAAGCCACATTAAAACAACAAAGCTTTGCTTTAGAATTTATGAATGTGACGGAATCTATTGCGTTAATAGCTATCATCAGATTACTATTACACCCTTCCAACTAAGACGTCAGATTGCAACACAAATAAAAATCCCCTAATAATGGTGCTGATGTGTACATTGCTAAAAGTAACACTTACGTGTCAGTGTGTACAATTCATTATATTTCAACAGAACAAAGAAAGTACTAGGAGGATACGGCTTTGCGATTGTAGGTTTTAGTATTCACCTCTCTATGTATGGCTCCCGGTGCTTGTTTAATGGCTTGATTTCTGTTGGCAGTGTCCGGTTACAGTATATTCCCACTACCCGACGCTATACGGTCACTATAACTTTTCTCGTTGGCAACTGATCCCCTATCGTATATCCTTCTTCTGGGGTGCAAATAGTTTTATTCAAAGTATTTATATTCTTGTGAATCCTTTATTATAATATTAAAATGACAACCGAACTTCCAGTCGAATTGTAGTATTGGTATAGTAACTAGATGTAGTAGTATTTGCTCATACTTACTAGCACTTGTCATGCTCTTCTAGATGACCAGTCTGTTTTTTTATAGAATAAGGTTGACAAGTGAGCGCATATCAGAAGACATAATATGGCATACTCCACAGACATACGTAGAGTCTAGTTGCAGCTATATTATGGTTGTAGCACGAATGGGTCGGCTCAATCGGGGAAGCACCACGAATCTCTCACAGACTACCAGCGTAAAATAGCAGCTTAATACTGCTGTGTTTCATATGGCGAGTGTAGAGATCCGGAGACCTTTTTTTACTGGAAACGAGGCATTCCATCTTAGTCCTCAGGGGTGATAACGCATCTGCGATTCGATTCTTAATCGAGAATAAATATAGTTGTTTTTGGGCCACAGCATCCACTTACCATCAGGTGGACTGTGTGCTCGTTTCCCACCATTATTCAAAAAAAAAAACATCCTCGTACATCTAAATCGATTAAGAATCAAATGTTGATGCATTGTCACCCTTGAAGACTGAAGTTGAAATGCAACACTACCACTAAAACGTATTTCCGGTTTTCTTTCTACCTTCCCTTTTTTCTATCCTCACTATACGAAGCACAGCAGCATTATTCTGCTGAATTATTTCTTATATTTACGCTAATACTCCACATTAAATATAACTAATTTCGCAACATTTAAAATCAATTTTATTCACTTATTTTTCTTTTTCAGGTGTTCTAGGAGAGCGTGGTTATACTCCTTTCGAGGTCCTACACCAATGTTACTGCAGCTATGAATAGCTAACATAGCTGCAGCGTGGCTCGATCACGTAAAGACGTTGTTACAATTGGATTTGGCTTTTACCCCGCCATTAAACGACCCCTGTTGATATTACACTTATTTTTTTATAGAATGAGGGTAACTAACAAGCACACAGTCGACCTAATGATAAGTGGATACAGTGGCCCATAGACATCTACGGGTTACATTTTAAATTGATTTCCAAAAACGAAATCCAGATAATATCCGGAAACGAAAATGATTTCTTAGAATACCATTAATATGACTTAGGATTTCGAAAGAGCATTATATAAAATTTGAGAGATACAGCAAACTTGTAGCCCACCTAATGAGAAGTGACCATTTCATCTCAAGAACACCTGTAACCAACTCAAAACAAAAAAGTCTGAGTACTTTTTTTGAGTGTTTTAATTGGCTAAATTACTCGGCACTGACTTTCCTACGTTTAAAACTGAACACAATGATGGGAGTACTGATGTGTCAAAATGACTATAAAAATTTTGTATTAAATAGCAAGACATTTATTATGGATTAATTTAATCTTTATTAAACACCTTGTAGTAAGGGATATAAAGGGCGGACTTAATACCTTATGGCATTCTCTGCCAGTCAATCCTTTTAACAACTTATGTTGAAAAGCATCACCTTAAAGACTAAGACATGATTAATTTTACTTAAGGGATCACTCGTTTTGTTTATGTAACAAGTAATATGTAAAAGGAAACCTCTTCAAAGGGCAAGCGAAGCAGATTGAACAAACCTAACTCTAACTTAATCTAGCTTTGAACGCGGGTTGGCAAACGGTCTATTTAAGTGTAGATACCTAGGAATGACGCAACGAGCTTCCGAATCTAAATCTCTCTTTCACCAGGTGGCAGAACTCCTTTTCTGCTTGGCATAGGAACCTGTTGGAACAAAAACCGGAACGCCTAGTATTGTAACCTCTGAGGAGGACAATGTCCCGGAAGTGACCCCGAGACATCGTGATAGCACTGCAAGCGTGGGGGTAGAAAGAACTGCTTCCGGGACGTGCTTTAATAAAGCGAGAGAGGGGCCCCGGTTGCGTTCCGAATGGAGATCCCGGGATAGCCGGTAGGTGTCCGACATAACCTTTTCGTTGCCCCTGCATCGAAAAGTATCCATAAGTAATTTCCCATGAAAAAGGCACCACTCGCATAACTATTTCTGTTGCCAAATAGCTGTTCTTTCAATTTTGTGTTCCACTCTGAAGGTAGGAGATAGCCAGTATATTTACAGACTGTGAGCCATTCTATCTTACTTAGAAGTGTGCATATTAGGTTGGCTGCAGGTGTCGATTGACTTCAGTCTATCAGGTAGATTATAAGACAGTTCATTTTTCAGTTCAGTTTAAAAAAAAACAAAGAAATCGGGGTGAGGCGTTCCACGTACATGCATGTAATTTTTATACGGAAAGTTAGAACCGACAGTGACGAAAGCGCAATACCAATATTTATCAGGGCTCTGTTGAAAATCGGAGCTGTTGCAGTACTTGCGGTAGCTAGCATACCTTAAGTTGGTATCCTTTTTGGGATTTCTGTTTTACTTATAAATGTATACCATATAAGTCTATTGACGCTAATAAAACGCGTGTCTACGTTTTCCAATGCACACTGAAAACCCCGCTGCACGGTCGTCGCTTAGTTCCGACACTAAAGCTGACAATATTAATGGCGTACTTTAACAAGGTTATCTTGAGCGTCTACATAAACAAATTTTCCGTATAATTATAAGAAAAACTAGCAACCGTATACATATATAAACTTTGATCGTCGATGCGTGGCCTTACTGAAACAGGTGTGTTACCGCTGAATGATCACGTTTCTCATCTCACCCTGTACCTGTACTGTATGGGAGAGATACGTATCGTTTTCTGTAGACGCTAACGTAATACTTAATGTCTTTATTCATTTTTCCGCTAGCCGTGGTAACAGAAACCATCTAATGTGGCTCATTGACATTTTCAACCAACATTAAGAAAACTAGCAATGCATTTTATAAAGGCTCTCTTCTCACTGGGCTCACTGTTAGTTTCTGATAGATAACGATAAGGAAAGTGTGTACAACTAATGTGTTTTAAAACACCATCAGAACACATGAGTTTAAATCACAGAAATATTAGTTTGTTAAATTAACTGAAACGCTGGAGTCGATTCACAACTGTTGAGTCACCGACAGAAAAATTCTAGGAAGATGTCGTAAATTGTGATGACTCATGCTTTTACTAGTTTAATTTGCTCCCCAACAAGGGGACATAGTAATCCAACCCCGCGAGGATGTCGTAGTTTATTAGGGGGTTGAAAGCGAATGAAAGGGACCATGTGGCTAATAATAATAAAATGGTCAATAGAGAATCGAAATCCACACAATAAGTATTCCGTAGTAAGGTAATTTAAATTAATACCGATTTATCCGAAAGTAACGTGGTAGAGCCATGCTGCAATTATATTAGTAGTATAGTTGTAGCACGAATGGGTCGGCTCGACCGGGGAAGGACCACGCTCTCACAGAATACCAGCGTGAAATAGTAGCATAATGCGGCTGTATTTCGTATGGTGAGTGTAGAGAACCGGAGACCCTTTTTACTGGAAATGAGGCATTCCATCTCAGTCCTCACGGGTGACAACGCATCTGCATTTTGATTTGTAATGGAAGATAGATGTAGATGTCTATGGGCTGCAGCAACCACTTATCATCAGGTGGACTGTGTGCTCGTTTGTCACCCTATTCTATAAAAAAAAGTAAACTAGGCATTTTTTTTATTTAAGCTATTGTATTTAATTAGATTCACTTACTGAATCTGATCGATAGTTTGCAGCCATGGATTCTTTTTATATAAAGTTAAGGTTAAAAAACTAAAAACTTTCTTTTACGACATATGTCGATGAAGATTTAATTCTATATAAGATTAAGTTCTATTTATACTTTCATTTTAATTATTACGAGTAGTATAATAATATATATTATAATTATTACATTATCAATAGAAAGAAAAGGTATTTTTAATAGAAGGGTGACATATGAGCACACAGTCCAACTAAGTGAATAAAAATATTTTTATTGTCTTAGTTTTATACAGTTAGTAAATATTATCCTAAAGTATTATTTTTATTAGCTATTTACATAAACACATATTTCTTTATTAGCTATTGTTACTTTGCTCCGTCTTATTATTTTCATTTAAAAAAATTTATTGCACTTTAAATGTACAATTGGCGGACTGAAGGCCTTTAGGCATTCTCTACCAGTCAACCATGAGCTAAGCAGAGAAACTTACGGTGGCCCTAGTGGATGGCACGAACTAAGTGGTGGGTGGGGTTAAAATGCATGCTATCTCAGTCGACATCACGTGCGAAAGCGTAAGGCATGATGATTTACAACAAAACGAGCGCGCGAAATTTTATAAACAGACCTTTGGGAATCTGGATATCATGAAAAATCTATTGAATGTATCTGTTCAAAACAAAATTATATGCACTTTTGAATACCAACGACGTTTTACGAGTACGAGTACGAGTTGCCAACTGCATATTTTTATTATTTTGAGCCATGATCAGGAAGACGCTGCGGCTCATCTTATGTAGATTTCTACTCCTGTTGATTGTATTTTATGAATTTAGTTATTTTTATGTGTTCACCGTGAATAAAAGTACATTTATAAAAATTTTGAAGTCTAATCGAACGTAAAAAAATACTGGCATGTGGTGCTAATCAATATTCAACGGGACCAATATGCATAAATACTATGGAATAAACCCTTATTTTATCGAAACTATATCAACTTTCATAATGCATATTATATAAATAACATATTTACCATTCGAGGACAATTTTCACTTCAAGACACATCGGAAGATGTGCCCAATATAAAAAAGGTGTTGCTTGATATGATATTTATGCGATTCTGATAAACTAACTTATGTGTTTCTATAGTCAATAATATTCCCAATATGTCTAGGTAAAGAAACAGACATCGACGTGCCTCCCCACAAGTGAAACAGTTTTGCCAATTTTAGTTCGAAATAGTATTATCGATGTTTCTAAATTAAAGCGAAGCCGCAGGTTAAAAGCTAGTAAGACATAAAACTTAATTATAAGCATACCAATATAAGAACATATGATAAAAACAACTTAAATAATTGATATTATCGAGCCTTACATAAACAGAAACATTTAAGTAAGAAAGTTAGTTGCTGGAAGAAAAAAGGTCGGTGTACACATCAGTCCCTAAATTTTAGTATATTGTAACAATGTGTGCACTGCTGGTATCCTATGAATAAATAAATAAACACAGAGGCCCATAGATACCATCTATCTATAAAAAGGGTTTTCGAAGGGTGTTCGATTTTTGTAACAAAGCACAAATAATTAAACAAAATTCTTTTTTTTTTTTTTGCAAAAACACAAGTTGAAAAAATACCTTTTTCAATTTCTCTTTTTTTATAGAATAAGCGTGACAAACGAGCACACAGTCTACCTGATGGTAAGTGGATGCTGTGGCCCATAGAAATTTACATTTATCCTCGTTTAAGAATTAAAACGCAGATGCGTTGTCACACCTGAGGACTAGATGGAATGCCTCGTTTCCAGTAAAAAGAATCTCCGGATCTCTACACTCGCCATACGAAACACAGCAGTATTAAGCCGCTATTTTACGCTGGTATTCTGTGAGAGCATTTTTCTACCCCAGTCGAGCCGACTCATTAGTGCTACAGCCATAATATAGCTATAGCGTGGTTCTACCACTTATGAACGAATCAATTATCATTTAATAAATATATAATTTATAAGATAAATAAACTTTCGTGACTATGTAACAATATAATTTAAATTATTAAAAATATCTCCTTAGTTTTTTACGACTTCTTATTACATTGTTTTTATATTATAAAACATAACCAAGCGACAGTAGCCTATGGCAGGGCGCGGACCGCGAACTCAAAAAGGTCGTGGGTTCGAATCCGCCATTCGACTACTGGCGTGAACCACTCGTAACACAAGCACTTAAAGCTTGCCACGAGTGGTTATGGGGAATATTAGTAATGTTTATAGCATTGTTAATATTTTTTCTTAAAAAATAACCGACAAATTAACTTAAAATCGATACCATCAAGGTAAGTGGCTACTGTAGTCAATGGACATCTGCAGCCAATTTCAAACAAAGAAAGCTACTGCTAAGGACGTGTTGTGACCTCTGAGGACAAAGATTAAGTGTCTTTAATTTGTAATTGTACTGCCTCCCCATACCTACCCATATTATATACCCTCACTATATACCCTTGTTGGTAATTATACCGCCTCTCTATACCCTTGTTTGCCACCCACCACCTGTTATTGTTGTACTATCCTTCGTATTGCCTCTCTTCTGTAGTTAAAGTTGTAAGACAGTGATAGATATTAGTTGTAAGCTTTAACCCTTTCGCTGTCCCTTGCACTACATGTATGTTATTACTATTGTCTTACCATTGTGTCTGAAAACCGGACAGTGAAAGTGTTAACTCAGCTTCTATTCGTATGTGAGGTGGAAGACACCTTGTTCCTTTCACCCTCTCTAAGTAAATATCACCGTCACATATCCAAAACATAAAATTACAAAAAAGCGACGACACATGAGGGACTCATGCAAACAATAGAATGCAAAGTCTAGACTATGAGGGAATACGGATCGATCGATACTATAAAAATATGATATTGTTTTATAAAAAAGCGGAAAGCATTTTACCTTGAAACCATCTAAATCGAAAGTTGATTGGGTAATGACAACCTTGCCTTGCTTGTCGTTTTACGTTAAACATATACCTATTCTGTACGAAAATACGAATTTGTTTTTGTATTAAGCCCCAATGAATGAATACGGTTTGGCTTCTATTAATATGATTTAATTTTTTTCCGAATTAAAACAATTATCACTTTTTAATTAAAGTGTTTTGCCCACGATTTAGGTTTTTAATTCGGGTAGTAGTAGATAACACGGCACCGGACACTTACGACGCCGAAAGGATGATGGTCGACGGCAATTTGCACGCACACATGCAAAATATGGGTAGCGTTGTCAGTTTAAATCGAAGGGGAGCTATATATGTGTTTATGTACGCCCACGAACATGTGTGAGTGTGACCGCATCTTATGATATCGGTGTCGGTGTCGAGGCCGGTGGTGTTTCGATCAATGTAGAGGCGTACTTTGAAAGGTTTACTTAAATGTGTTTTAAAAATAATGTGTAGTGTTTTTTTATAGAATAAAGCTGACATGCACACAGTCCACCCGATGGTAAGTAAATGCTCTGAAACACTATCCTCGATTAAGAATCAAAATACAGAGTGTTGTCACCTCTGAGGGCTAAGATGGAATGACTCGTTTCCGGGTTAAAGTGTCTCAGGTTCTCGACACTCAATACACAAAACCCAGCAGCATTATACTGCTATTGTAAGCTGGTATTCTGTGAGAGCTGGTCCTTCTCCGGTTAAGCGGACCCATTCGTGCTTCAATCATAAAATAGCTGTAGCGTGGCTCAATGACGTGCTACGTTTCTTGGTCATATAACAACAAAACACCTTCTCGTAGTATATCGTACCACTTTCGATCAAAATCCTAACGAAGAATAAAACATCTAATAATTCAATAACTTCAATCGGTATTCAATAAAACACCAAAAGGATATCAGAACCAAAGTACCTCAGAACCATGAATTCGACACTACGTGAGCAACCTGGGCGAGATCCCCGCTGGCAACAATGAAATAGTTCATTAAATTTTTAAGCGCTGATTTACGAGTACCATGTGCTCCGCGATGAAGGAAAATATGGTGACCAAAACTGCATGTCTGAGTAGTAAATATTTCGAGGACATATGAACTCAGCCATAATAGACATAAGTAGCGCGGCAGACTTAGTAAGCCTCTCGGAAATGAGTGGAGTGGAGAAATGAGTGAGTGAGACTCATTCGCATTGACGAAATTTGGTTAGTGACTTTACTTTTTAATATAAAACGCGAAATCGATCGATAGATAAGGGCGGTCGGTTTCTAAATTAGGTTGAAACAAGACGTGACATATGTATCGATAAGAGTATTAACGAAAAGCACCTACTGCTTAGTTGCCCTTTGCTGCCCAGTTGTTTTGTCTCTTTCATTGCTATGTATTCCGTAAGAAAGGACCCGGAGAATTAAGAGCTATTTGCATTTTAATGGCGGAGTATTAGTAGTATTATTATTTAGTAAGTAATGCAACATGGTGCTTTTAAACATGCTCGTTAAATCATATTACAGCAAAATGATATTAAGTTAAGTTTTATACGTGGCAGCGCCACGCTGCAGTCATATTAGAGTTGTAAGACGAATGCGTCTGGGAATACGAGCGTAAAATAGTAGCTTAATGCTGCTCCCCTTTTTACTGGAAACGAGCATTTATTCCATCTTAGCCCTCAGGGGTGACAACGCATATGCATTTTGATACTTACGAGTAATTGAGGATAAATATAGATGTATATGGGCTACAACATCCACTTAACATCAGGTGGACTGTGTGCTCATTTGCCACAATCAAGTGTGTGGTGGTGGCATAGAATACGTACATAATAGAACGGCGGAGTGGGCGGAGCCCGCGTAGCCACTAACATGTCAATTCACACCTATAAATGTCAACACAACCATTCGTTTCCAATTTTCGTCTCAAGCGTCGCTGCATGCAAATTATTTTAAAAAATGGCAAATTGTGGAATGATTACATGTCGAAAGAACAGCGGGAAATGGAATTTAAATAAAAGAGACATATTCTACAACCAGTAATTCGAAACTATTTATATTTTGTGAATATTGGAAACAAAAATAAAGAAATATTTATGTGTCAAAAACAATATTTATTATGAAATGTGTTTGTAGTAGTGATAACTATAATACGACGTAATTGCTTGTATGTGTGCTCTCGGCGACGCCGATCCTCGTACAAAATAAGGTGGAGAGCCATTCTATTGTGTATTATAGTATTCTATGGGTGGTGGCATACAAGAATCCATCTTACGATTTTCCTTTTCCCTTGGGTGCCGTAAGAGCCAGTAATTACACCAAGATCTCATGACTATGTTTTGGGGCCAGACCATCGGTTTATTATTAATATGTAAAATATTAAGGTATGTACAATAAAACACAAGACGTATATAACCAAATATGGCAGAGAAAAGCGACGGAAAATTTTCGAGACGTGCGATCGGTCAATCCGTTTGCCAAGAGCCAAATGCCAAATAGCCTCTTGGCTCCCCACAAAGGGAGAGACGTGTATTTAACAGTGGACTGTAGAAGGGGTGAAAATGAAGAATATGAACTTATTTGGGGTCAATTACTACTTAGGCTACAAATATGCATGTTTATTCAGCGATATTATATTTTTGTTGTTACTATTGTTTGTCGTAGTCCGTCTCGAGAGTACGGACTACCTACTTCACAAATACAAATGTTAAATTTAATAATTATGTAATGCCTATTTAAAAAAAAACAAGAAATAATTTACAAAAAAGAAAGGACTTGACTGCAGTGATCTAAATAATGTAAGATTTTGCCCTTGTTGTCGTCCCGCGGGTGCTGTCAGAAGCGATAGAGCGGAGCATACCTAGAGATGGCCAGCACAACTTTTTTTCTAATAAAATTGAGAAAATTAAAAACTACAGCTAATAACCCGCCCGAAAAACGTGGCAACTATGAAAAACCTAGTATGATGTAATGTATGCCGGAGGAGTGACTTGGAAAAGCTGTAATCGATGGATTTATATTTCATACATAAATTGTATATGTTAAACAACTTTTTATATCATTTGAATTGTAACAACTGATTACCATATTCGTTTTTAATATATCACTATCACACTAGATATCAGTACAGCCCACCACGAGTCCATTGCTAAACATAGGCCTCCCCCAAATATTGCCACAAAGTAGGTATGATCCTAATCTCTCGTAAACAGAAATAAAAGTGAATGTCATTTGTTTACGATTCGGCGGCAAATTGAAAATTGTCTGTCACGCCATCACGAATTTAACGTATACAATTAGTAGTAATAAAAGTAATAATTTAACTATAGTTTGTTCAGTTTTTAATTTTCTAAGAATCACTATCACTCTCGTATAAGTCAATGTGGCGGCAAACTCTAATATTTTTAGGTGGATTGACGATCTTTACGTCGAAAATACTTTACTAAACCTTACATTCAATTTCGTAGATAGATTTAAATTTAAAAGTAAAATAGTAAAGTTACAGTCTTAATACGTCCCACTTCTGGGCACAGGTCTTTTCTGATTTCGTAAGTAAGTAATTATTATTCTGTAAGGAAGTATCCACCACACTGTCCCAATACGTATTGGCGGATTGTTGGTGATTGTTAATTTTACATGTCTTCGAAATATTGTTTTTATTTTGCAAATATGCAGGATACCTCACGATGTGTTTCTTTACCTCTAAGCACGTAGTAAATCAGCACTGAAAATGGCAATAAACAAATTCATTGGTGCCGGCGAAAATTTGTCGCTCGTGTATTGTGAAATTAAAACAGAGCGCTTATTTTATACCTTCATATAAAAACAAATCACGTTGTCTTTACACATAAACGCTATAGATAGGTCTGCGTTAACACAATTTAGTCTACTTGTCACTTTACAAATGGATCGTTCACTATTCATTATTTGCAGCTTTATTAAATTAAAAAAAAATCCAATGCAGGACGAAATCCACGTTGACGATCATTCAATTAACGACGAACGCCAGCGATACAATTCGATTAGTTCGACGGAGTGAAAGCAATGACTGTTGCTTGATTTAATAATGTTCAAACTGGCCCGTCATCATCTGTCAGCTCTACTTATTTTACAGTTCATTTAAGTATAAGAAATGTTTGTAGTAGCAGTGTAAAAACATAGGTATACTACTGCCCCATATTATATCGAGGGTGATGCTAGAGGCGGCAGAGAAAAGTAACCCAGGAGATAAGCAGCAGTGTCTTAATAATAACATCTAAAAAATAAAACCGTGCTTTTTTATTTTTATAGAATTACGGTGACAAACAAGCACATAGTCCACCTGCCCATAGTATCCTCCAGACCGAATTCCGGCCACGGCGACCTGTCTCAACGGAGGCTAGCCATCGGCGCAGGACAGGATTATAGTGCCCAAGTGTATGCGCAAGCACAGGTGCACTCTCTATTCCCTTACTCTCATAATCCGATGGGACGGTAAACCGACACGACCGGGAGAGAGATCAGGCGCAGGACCAACGGTTTTACGTGCTTTCCGAGGCACGGGGGTGAGACACCAACTTCCTGACTCCGGGCAACTACTGAGAATTTCTTGACGGAAAAACTGAATAATTAATTTTTTGACCCGAACCCGGGATTCGAACCCAGGACCGCAAGATCAGCAGTCGCACTAATACAACCACTAGACCAACGAGGCATATATATACTATGTATATACTAGGTATATACATACTATGGGCATAATACAGATGCGTTATCACCCCTGAGGACTAACATTGGATGCCTCCTATCTAGGTAAGAGGATCTACGGATCCGTACACTGACCATACGAAACACAGCAGTATTGAGCTGATATTTAACGCTGGTATTCTGTGAGAGCGTGGTCCTTCCCCGGTCTAGCCGACCCTTTCGTGCTACAACCATAATACAGCTGCAGCGCGGCTCTGCCACGTATAATTGCTTGCCAACCCGCCTGCCAAGCGTGCCAACTATGACAAATATCCCCTCATATGAAACAGTTTACTCGGGAGGCCTACGTTTAGCAGTGGATTATTGGTAGGCTATAACTGTAACTTTTAAGTACAGTAATAAAGTACATAATATAAAAATCGGCAAAAAGTAAGAAAATACGACTGTTAATAATTGAGAGAGAGATAGAAGACTAATGCCCAAATACTTAAAACGCGGCTCAAATTTAGGATGTCGTTACGTCTAGTGCTCTAAGTCTAAGTGACTGTGACAAAACAGGACTTAACGACATTTTAAAATTGAATATCTTTTGAGTATTTGACCATATGACGAGTTAATACTTAATTTTCAGCCGACATCAATAAAAAAGGAGGAGGTTCAGAACTCGACTGTATGTTTCTTACATGTAAGTATTTTACGCGATATCTTCGTCAAGTTATTGAACTGGTTTTAATGACTTTTCTGTTTTTAAATTAGCTATTCAGGGATGATCCAATATAAATCTAGAGGACAAATCGCAAACAAAAATAGGTAGTTTATAATGTTGTGAGTATTAAGACCACATTCTCGTTGTTACTAAGTAGATTAAGTGACGACCCGGTAAGAAATGCAGGAAGTAGATGGATGCAGGTGATTCAGGACCGTGCTGTATATAGCATTCCTTAGCTGGGTTCAGCAGTGACTTGTAATGAGCTGTAATGGTAATGATTTTGATAATGATGATGATGATGAGTCCAAAATAAATACTTAAAAAGGATCGCACTCAAAATTAAAACTTTTACTATAACCTAAAATTCAACTTCAAAGAAATAAAAAGAATGTGCAATAATTTTCACACAAGAACTTCTTAAGTCACGGCTTTAATTTTTCTACACGCTTTGTCTTAGTACCAACTCCTCATCAGCTCATCACATTTAATGCATTAATTTGTCTGAGTAGTAGGTATTCCATTACAGTCCTCGGGGATGACAACGCACGTGTAGCCTTTTTTCACAACCAATTACTAATTCGTAATCTTTTTTCACGCTTGTTCATTACGTTTGTAGCAAAATGTCACGAATTTTCCAAGGAAATCAGGTTATTTGTCAGGAATTTTCAATTTACCATCTGTTAGACCTAGTTGCAGGTGAACATGGGGCGCAATAGCACTTACATTAGATGGACTACCGACACTCCTAATATTATAAAAATCAATCAAGCACGAGCAATATAAACTATCCGTGGCATGCGAATATTTGTTAAGAGAGAAATACCGCATTTGACTTTATGAGAACTCGTATTCCGAGCGACCCTTCCGTTCGCGATCGTGCTGAGAACATAAATAAGGTCACGCTCGTTCATTTTCTAAGGCGTAGTTTTTCCAGTATTTCTTTACATATAATTTAGTTTCTTAATGTGATTTCACTGAGGAGCTTTGTGTTGTTAATTTAAGACCTATTTTTGCATGTCAGGTTTATAAGCATATTTAATAGTATTATGATTTAGACTTTTTTCTATTTTAAACAAGGATTAGCATCAACGTAACTTGTAACCTTGGAATTGAATTGAGCCTTATTAAAAGGAACATTAAAGTTATTTGATAAAATAATTAATTTTGTTTTTTTTTTTTAATTAGAATCATTTTATGGCAATAAAATGTCGGAAATAAATAAGAAAATATTTTTGTATCAAATGAGTTTATTTTTATGTAATAGACGGTTTAAAAGCAAGAATATTCACGCAGCTTTCATAACATACGACATGTAGAGAAATATCATTGCTATTAATAATAAATACAGGAAACAAATTTTTATATTACATATATAATTTTTATATTATTAGTTTAACCTGAAACATCTGATTCAAAACAAAAGGCGAGATACACAATCGTCGGAAAAACCTTCCACAAAGACAGTAAAGTGTTATGTCATCGACATATATATAGCAGACACGATATAATTACCACGTTGCTTAATCGGACGTAACAATACTTTTGTAACAAACAATTCTGTCACTTTATCGTATACTAATTCTGGTTTTCAGGTGACCCGAATACCGAATAGATTCAACTTACATCATACAATCCGACGACACTGGGTCTATCCAACGGCGATGGCATCCATCCACGCACAGCAGTCACCGCATCACTATGGCACTGCTATTCACGTTGAACACAACCCGCTTAAAGTCACTGCGGTGTTCAGACGTTCGCACTGTGGGCGACGCTACGTGCGTCCCCGCGACTCTAGGGCGACGGACTGCGGAGGGCGGCGGCGACAGTGCGCGCATGCGCGACACCCCTGCGTAGGGGATGGATTCACATAATGGTCGCGTCAAACCATTTCTTTTTTCATCGCTTTCCGAATGCCGATATGTGTGAAGGCCGAATATTTCGTTTTATATTAGAATACAATATTCGAGTCTTTAAATAAGATAATAAATGAGTTGATAGCTTTTCCTACTTCTTCATCTTTTTAACAAAATGTGACAAGCAAGCTAACCATCCACTAGATTGTAATTGAATACAAAAGCTCATGGACACCTGCAACTAAAATAAACAATAAAGCTAAGGTGTGTGGTCATACTAGAGGTCTAAAACTCCTATACACTTAAGAACGGATCACCAGTATATGCACTAGTTCATGGCGGTTGTAATATACAAATAAGATAGTAGCATTTAATATATTAACATGCACAAGAATTCATTGTTCTATGCACTGGCCGAAAACTATGAAAAAAGAAAAAAAAACATTCGTGAGAATATTCTTACCTTTGTACTTTATTCTACAAAATGTTTAAAAATAAACCCCATCGTACACTACTTACATGGCAGATTTTCAGTAACAAACAAAAGCCTCGTGTGTGAATTATAAAAAGAACCGCATGAGCAAACAGTAAAAATAATTCCACATTTCTTACACGTCCCCCGCATAGTGGTCGAATTCCACACGCCGACACATTAAGGGACGTTTATCTGGATGTGAAAACACCCCTCACTGCCCTCTATATATGTATATCTCCAAATACGTTGGTGCTCTTGATAAAAATAAATATATTTTTCAGCGTCCAAACCCACATTACATGAATGCAATTGGACCATGTTGTGCAGAAATGTTTCAACACACAAAAACATAAAGTTATTCAGATCTGAGAGATAAGCAGCAGTAGTCCTACTATATCATATCATTTTAAAGAAAATTAAATGTTGATTTTTGGATTATTTGTTATTTTTCAGAAGTCTTTCATACTTGGAAATAATTTTAAAAAGAGCTTCTGGACGAATATTTCGACCAGTTTGTAGGTTGGATCATTTCTCTCCCCGGAACGGATTCCCGCCTTGTCGTGGCGGGGGAGCTTAGTAGCCGTGGCTTGGTCACGCACGGTGAAAAAAGAGGAACCCACTCGGCGGGCCCGTGGTGTAGGGCCGACCCGAGGAGGTCACTCTGAGTTGGCTTGGCGAGCCCATTTCGGATGTGTTTCGGTGGGCAGCCGAGGTGGAGTCACGGAGGAAGAGGAGTGTTGGTATAGCGAGGCACCACTCGCTCTATCCTCCGAGACTTTGATGGGGCGGCATCGTCGGCCCTCCGCGGCCAAAACTTGGTAGGCGGCGAAGCCAGAGACCAGATCCGCCGTGGGGGTAGAGAAGGTCTGTGTTATCGAGTGCTCGATTTTCCTGGCCCCATTGCCTCCACGCATCAGACTTGGGAGGAGGGAGACGGGGGACGTTGCGTAGTTAGAGGTCGTGGACGAATGCGTGCATTGCGTTTCTGCTACGCCTTGCGTGAGGAGGAGAATAGCGTAGCGAAGTCCTCCCCGGGGAGAAGTTGATGTGGGGCGGCCAGCGCGGATGAGACTGCGGATGTGTGCAAAAGCGTTCCCGTGGCCTTGCCAATATACGGTGTATGCGGCGCGAGTCCGACATATCCCGTCCTTGCCCCCGCGAGGCGTGTATGCGTAGGCATTTCCCCATGTAAAAAAGAAAAAAAGGTTGGATCATTTATGCACGTCACGTTCCGATTGTACAATAAATTATTTCAGTGATAGTCCTTAGTCCAAAATAACCATTTTAATATTATAAATAGAGAATGCAAATGTTGTGAATCTGGGTATACGTGGAGCAAAATATTCGATCCACTGCAGTTATTTGAAAAATTCTTTCACCATTAAAATGTGTAATATTCCCTTTTATAATATGAGTAAAAGTTATGACGTTTGTCGTCAACTAAGTCAGAAAAGTCATGCCTCTTGAGATTTTCTACGGCGTGCGTTGCACAAAAATAATGTATGGCTGAATATAACCCTCTTGAAAAATTTAAAAAAAAGTCCGCGGCAGAATATGTGTAACTTCTAATACTGACTGGAGACGCCAGTAACTTAAGGTATCTTCGATAAAGATTTAGTGGACTGTAATTTTGGTGCATACGGCAAAGGGGAAAATAAATAGGTGGGATAGCACGCACTGACCTGATGAGGGCTGCCGCGCCTTCCTCCTGGAGTGTCTGCTATGCAGCGAGCTCGCCACGTGGTTCGGCGCACACGCACTCTCGGAACAGTCTCGTGAAGTCCCACACTCTCCACCTTTGCCCTTACGGGGGCGTCTCACACTTTTATGAGTTACAAAGACACAATGTCTGATGCGGTGAATATTAAACATAAACAGGAGAACTCAATGTTCATCCTGCGCGGTTTGCGGTTAATGTACATAGGACGCGACGGGTGGCCGTGCGTTGCGGATGGCGTAATATCACTTAGTATAATGACGCGCGCCGAGATCCTCTTTTCCACCTCGGCGGCAGCGCGTGCGGTAGGAAAAGGAAGGAAGGAAGGAAACAAAAAATATGCACTAGTCATGTTGATAAAGTAGATATAACTTAGGACGAACTCAATGCGATATGTAATGTAATGTTGATAAAGTAGATTGTTAACTGGCGTTACCATTTCCTCCCGCCCTTAAAGGGTCACCTTTAAAAGACAACCGTAATATAAAAGTAAAAGGAAAACAAATAAATAAGCGGTATATAAAGTGAGAGGATGCGCTCAATGCGCATGTCTCATCTACTAACCTTACTTGGTAAGCGAGAAAATGTATACATAAATATAATATTGCGGTTTAATACTTTTTTAATATATATAAATATAAACTTAATTCCTAATTTAGATAAATAATTATAATCAAAATAATCGTGATTTATTGTCTTGAGAGAGGGCAAATACGAGCAACAGGACGGAGATATGTTCCCTTAGTAGTTCTCACGGTCACTACTCGAACTACGCCATCCTTCGAAGGATGAACAGACTCGACAATCGCTAATGGCCAAGCAAGGGGCGGTTCATTATCATTTATCACAATTACAACCATGCCTGGTACGATAGCCGTAGACGGGGTGTTCCACTTCTGACGAACTTGTAATCCGTGAAGGTATTCCGTCCTCCACCGGTCCCAAAACGACTGAACTAATTTATCCAGTAAAGAATGCCTGTGTAACAGACTGGTAGAGTCAGATTTGACTTTGGGTGCGGGTAATGACAATAAAGGTGCGGTATTCAAAAAATAACTCGGAGTAAGAGCTGAAGGCTCTGCAGGATCAGAACTCAATACTGTCAAGGGCCGCGAGTTTAGCAAGCACTCAATTTGCGCAAGAACAGTATTAAGCTTTTCGTATGAAAGTAACTGATGTCCGATAACTCGGAACAGATGTGTTTTTACGACTTTGATCATACTCTCCCAGGCGCCTCCAAAATGAGGAGATTGGGACAGATGAACTTCCATGTTATACGATTCTCAGCACACTCTTGCTCAAGCTTTGGGCGGTATTCAACGTTTAGAAATTTATAGAGATCGCGAAGATACGAAGCGGCACCTTTAAAATTCGTTCCATTATCCGAATATAAAAACTGAATCGGCCCTCGTCTAGAGAGGAAACGTTTAAGCGCAGCGAGGAAACTAGAACTACTAAGATCTGTAGCGATTTCTATATGTACAGCTCGAGTCGTGAGGCATGTGAAAACACATAAGTATGCCTTCTCGCTGCGTACACCACGACGACGTACAGGAGTGTATGCGATAGGACCGGCATAATCGCAGCCCGTGTGTGTAAATGCCTTAATAGCTTGTCTTACACGACTATGGGGAAGATCAGCCATCAAAGGGTAAGTTGGACGGGGTCTAAGCCGGAAACATATATTACACTTGTAGACTCTGCTTCTCACAGTGCGGCGTGCGGAAAGTATCCAAAATTTTTGACGGAGCAATGACAATAACAATTCAGGCCCAGCGTGTAAATTTTTAATATGATAATAGTCAATGATCATGTTCACTACATGATCACTGCGCGGGAGTATAATTTGATGTTTTTGCGTGTAATCTAATGCGGAGTTCGAAAGACGACCACCAATGCGGATTAAACCGTTCTCAATAAAAGGCCTTAAACGATTGAAAGCGGGCGAGCAAGGTTTGTTACCTTCAATATTTAAATATTCCACTGCAAAATGCTGTTTTTGCAGGGCGCGGAGGATTATAACCTCAGAGAAACTGAGATCATCAGCAGTCACTACAGTAGTGCTGCGGCGGGGCAATAATTTAGCAAACTTACACACGTACGCAATTATACGTAGAAGTTTACTCCAAGAAGAGATGCGGAGTGCGAGCTCATAAATCGCAGAATTACAGACGGATGTGCACACAGTGTGCGACAAAAATCTTCTTCTCAGGCATATTTGCAATAACCTCATTGTCTAAAGTACGAAGAGGCCATTGAGATGGATCTAACGAAGTCCACTGAGACCCATGGAGCCACAGGGGGTTTGAAACTAATTTATTTGGCGTAACGCCGCGTGAAAGTATATCAGCGGGATTCTCAGTACCTGCGACATGATAAAAGTTATCAGCGCGAATATTGTCGGTAATCTGAACAACGCGGTTTGCAACAAAGGTCTGCCACTTGTGTGGCGAACTCTTTATCCAGTACAGAGCTACTTTTGAATCTACAAAGGCATAGACTGATATTGCAAGGTCAAGAGAATAATTGTCGAGTACTCTGCGAAGCAATTTTGAGAGTAAAACCGCTCCACAAAGCTCAAGGCGTGCAATAGATAGTGGTTTCGTCGGTGCGACTTTAGTCTTTGCACAAATCAACTGGACGGTGTTACCATTGACGCTCTTTACATGTATGTAGACTACGGCACCGTATGCGTGCTCGCTGGCGTCGGAAAACCCCAGGAGTGACGCAGTACAGTTTTTGGATACACCAACATGTCGCGGGATACGTAAATCATTAAGAGCTGGTAATTCAGCACAGAATTGCCTCCACATCTTAATAATTGGCGGTGGTGGTATGTCGTCCCAATCTAAATTAAGTTGCCAAAGCTGCTTTATTAACAATTTGGCGTACGCGACTGTGGAAGCAACGAAACCCATTATGTCCCACAGGCGAGCGACAGTAGATAAGATGGCGCGCTTAGTGCACGTCACATCAGCGGGAACAGATATCTTAAAATAAAAGGCGTCACTATCGGTAGACCAATACAAGCCTAGTATTTTATGTGGCATTGATTTATCGAACTCTACTTCTCCTGTAATTTTATGGGAAGTAGAGAGGTCATCTAAAACAGATCGACGGTTGCTATGCCATTTTATCAGGTCCCATTGGGCAGCCTTGAATAAGTCTATCAGCTGCCGAGAGGTCTCACTGGCCTCGGATTCACTGGGCATAGAGAACGCGATGTCGTCCATATATAGCGAAGTAAATGCGATACGACTCGCAAGCGGATACTTTGCGCCGTCGTCATCAATGAGCTGTCTTACCGTGCGCAATGCACGGTATGGACTCGAAGTTAAACCGAAGCACACGCGATTGAAGTGGTATAACATAAGTGGGTCTTGTGGACGGAAGCGGTATAGGAAGCATTGGTAACGACGATCAGAATCGCGAACAACTATTTGCAGAAATTGTTGGCGACAGTCGGCTGTCATAGCGATTGGATGTAAGCGGAAAGTTAAAATTATATTGAACAAGTCGCCTTGCAAATTTGGTCCTGAATGAAGAATATCATTTAATGATCGCCCAGTGCTAGTCTTACTGCTAGCATCCAGGACGATGCGCAGACGCGTTGACTTCTTATCTTCGCGTAAGACTCCATGATCCGGTATGACATATATTGGAGCGGGTTCATGAGAGTCATACGGCGGTGCGGGGGATATATAATTTTTAGCTAAGTATTCCTTTATGACGTCATCATATGCTAACCTTAATGTAGGCGAGGCTTGAAGTTTCCTCTCCAAGCACATGAATCGTCGTCGAGAGGTTTCATAAGAATCTCCGAGAGAGTAAACGTCATCTTTAAATGGCAGGCCAACAATATATCTACCAGTAAAAGGATCGCGGGATGTCGTAGATTTATAAAACTCTTCACATTCAATGTCTGAAGGACACTGAATGGGCGGTGCGGAGGGTGGCTGTTCAAGCTCCCAAAATCGTTGCACTAATTTGTCAACGATAGGAGACTCTAGAACTGAGCAGCACGTTAAAGAATGATTTACCTGAAGTGTCGGCACTGAGCCCATAATAACGTAACCAAATACCGTATTCAAAGCCGAGGGCCCGGACAAGTCGTTAGACGAATAAATTACGTCTGGACATAGTAAGTGCGGGAAAAGGGATGCGCCTATCAAAACATCAATTTTATTAGGCATGCTATAACATTCATCAGCGAGTCTTATGCCATGGAAGTGTGATAAGACAGATGTGTCTACCACAGCAGTGGGCAAAAGGTCGGTGATTTGATCAACAACTAGCGTTGAAATATTGAAGTTAATATTCGAGTCGAATCGTGAGAAAATTTTAATATCAATCGATTTCGATTTTACAATTTTTTCAACTCCACCGAATCCCTTTACTACAGTACATTCGGTATCGTGTTGTTGAACGCCTAAACGATGACAGCACTCTTTAGTCATAAAATGGCTTTGAGCCGCGGAGTCTAATAATATACGAATAATTTGTTTCTCTCCCTTAGCATCGTAAGCAAATACTTGAGCGGTTGATAATAAAACAGTTCTCTGCGAACGACTTGCGCGCGCGGGAGGCGGCAAACGTTGAGAAACATTCTTGAACGAAGTACACAGCGCGACGTCTGAACGCGCACCTGCGGTGAGGGGTGGCGAGTGTGCGGACGCGGGGGTTGTAGACTTCAGTGTAACTGGCTGAAGCGGTGGAGAACGCGCCAGCGCAGGGGAAGCATTATCGCTTCTGCGGTGGAAGTGCAACAATGTGTGATGTTTAAATTTACAAACTCGACAACTATTATTTGAAGAGCAACTAGACACTCGATGACTTAAACTGAGACAATTCACACATGCATTGTTACTCTTTACGCATTTAAATCGTTCCTGCGGCGTCATTTTATTAAAGTCTGCACACTTAAATAGGTGTTGATGCACAATATTATCGCACAGACACTTTGAGCAACTAGTCGTCGTGCTTACGTACGCCTGATACTTCGGCGACGAAGTATTATTACAGCGACGATTATTACCGTTACCTCGTCGATTGTTTGGTGCGCTATTAGAATTTGTACTAGAATCGGTGCGTTGCAAAACTTTGGAGCGGGTCCTAATAAAATTTACTAAATCATCAAAGGTAGGTACCATCGAGTTATGACTATATTCGAAAGAGCGAATGGTATCCGGGTCCAGCTTCTTAAGCGCGATATGAAGAACAATTAAGTCCGCGAGATTATCTAACTTTAAGTTTTGTAAAGCGCGCACTGCACTTATAAAGTTATCAGTAAATAAATCAAAATTATTTGCGGTGGCCGATTGCAATGGCTTAAATTCGAACATCTGATTAATATATGTAGATGCTAGCATACGCCGGTCTTCATATTTGTCAACGAGTGCTTGCAATAAAATTTTATAATTTTCAGCGCAAGGAGTTATACCTGAGCATACAGATAGGGCTTTGCCCGTTAGTTTACCTAGCAAATAGTATAACTTTTCAGCGTCGGTAAGCGATGTGTTGTCATGGACGGTTGATTTAAAGCTAGCATAAAATAAAGGCCATGAGCGAATGTCACCCGAAAATGGCATAAGTTCGATAGGCGGAAGTGTGAATCTGGCTTTAGACGGTGTACTAGTACTTTGTGAATTAGATTGCGAATATTGTAAATAAAGCCTATTTATTCTACCGCAAAGAGACTCAAACGCAATGAGGCTGTTATAATCAGGTTTAGCAATAGGGTTTATTTTTAATAAATGTAAATTATAATTATCTAAGACCTGTTTAAACTCAATACGTAAAGCATTAATATTAGAACTTCCATCAAGAAAACGCTCCATCGTGGAAGTGTTTATGTGGATGTCCCAGGACATATCATATATTTTTTGCACTATTTCAAATAAAGCATCTCGTTTAGCTAACAATAAAACCAACTCAGCATCAGGTGTGCCCTCATTATCTGAGGAATCGCTATTATTCGATGCTATTTGTTTTTTAGGCGGCATTACAACTTAAGTTATGCGGCAAAAATAATATAATTATAAGCGGGTAGTCAGTAAGCGACCTCGCTACGCGGTTGAATTATTAAATATTAGTTTTGTTAACGATGAACTTTGATTGTCAACTTTTATAATAATTATGAAGTTATTTATAACGAATATAATGCTTAAATATATGTGCAAATGATAAATGTAATTTAACAGTATAATCTATAGATGTAGTTAAAAGTTGATGACGTGATGTGAACATACAACAAATAATTTATATAGATAATTATATGCTTATTCATTCTATGAATATAGTTTTAAAATTACTATGAATGTCACCTATTAGGACCTATTCTAGTGTTCTAATAAGGGCGGGGTTAATCCGAAGTCGGATTAAAATATAAATAATTAATTATATAAACGCTTATTACGACAACGATCTAATAAGGGCGGAAAGTCAAGGTCAATCCAGCGAGAAGTGACCATTAAAAATGGAGAGTCAAGGTCAATCCAGCGAGAAGGACCATTAAAAATGGAGAGTCAAGGTCAATCCAGCGAGAAGGACCATTAAAAATAGAGACGCCAGTAACTTAAGGTATCTTCGATAAAGATTTAGTGGACTGTAATTTTGGTGCATACGGCAAAGGGGAAAATAAATAGGTGGGATAGCACGCACTGACCTGATGAGGGCTGCCGCGCCTTCCTCCTGGAGTGTCTGCTATGCAGCGAGCTCGCCACGTGGTTCGGCGCACACGCACTCTCGGAACAGTCTCGTGAAGTCCCACACTCTCCACCTTTGCCCTTACGGGGGCGTCTCACACTTTTATGAGTTACAAAGACACAATGTCTGATGCGGTGAATATTAAACATAAACAGGAGAACTCAATGTTCATCCTGCGCGGTTTGCGGTTAATGTACATAGGACGCGACGGGTGGCCGTGCGTTGCGGATGGCGTAATATCACTTAGTATAATGACGCGCGCCGAGATCCTCTTTTCCACCTCGGCGGCAGCGCGTGCGGTAGGAAAGGGAAGGAAGGAAGGAAACAAAAAATATGCACCAGTCATGTTGATAAAGTAGATATAACTTAGGACGAACTCAATGCGATATGTAAAGTAATGTTGATAAAGTAGATTGTTAACTGGCGTTACCACTGACCTTTATAGGACTGGCTAAACACCATGACATAATGAGGCGATTTGATTTACGCCATTTTGGCGCTGACAGCTGAAGTGAACGTCCATGGAACTAATAATAGAGATAAGACAGTCTGACAAAATATTTCTATAAAAATTCCCTATACCTAAATAAATAGAATGGACGTTATGGGTAGGCCCCGTAACGTGCGTTCTATTTATGTATCATATTAATATTATGCCATTATCATTCATCATCATTACTGATGATTACTGAACATAGGCCTCCCCCAAGGAATGCCACAACGCACGGTCTAGGGCCATCTGTATCCATCAAATTTCTGCATGTCTTACCAGGTTGTCACTCCATCTAGTGGGGGGACATCCTACACTTCACCTGCCGGTACGTAGCTGCCAAACGAGAACCTTTCTTCCCCATCGGTTATCGGTTTTTCAAGCTATATGGCCGGCCCATTGCCACTTCAGCTTATTAATCCGCTGGGCGATGTCGGTCACTTTGGTTCTACTGCACGTATCCTCATTTCTAAGTTTATCACGTGGAGAAACCCCGAGCATAGCCCTCTTCATAGTTCGCTGAGCGACTTTGAGCTTTCCATACGGCCAGCAGTAAAGGCCTGAGAATAGTTGAGTGGCGCATCCACAATTGCCATACCAACACACCTCTTCGATTGCGAATCAACCTCGACTGCAGCGGTACAGGGAGAGGAATCTCCTCTAGCCACAGCCCAATAACGTACATCCAAGGGCTTGACAAGCCAACTAAGAGTGACCACCTCGGGCCAGCCATGAGGTCCTTTTAGCATGGGTTAACAAGCCACGGCTACTAACACCCCTCCACATAAAAATGTATCTTTTTGATATAATAAATTGGTCATTCTACACTTGGTTATTGCACTTGAGTGTGAGGGAATATGAGAAGAGGAGAAATAAAAAAAATTCGAAATAATAATCTAATACCTTTACACTTACTGGTACTACCAGAAAATATTGTCAGTATACTGCACTTTTTCAATGTGGTGCGTTTTTCATGGCTAATAAAGCAGTCGTCTGTGAAATGTTTAGATTAAAGATGATCATTTTGTTTCGGACGCCAATTCACAATATTCATGCGTTTAAGCCATAGTCTTAGTATAGGTTCAGTTGGAAACCTTTTCATTATTAAACATTTGATAATTATCTATTGTCGGCAACTTTGGTTGTTAAGATATGGGTAGGAAAGAACATCGATAAGTATTATAGACAAGGAACTCGACAACTGAACGTCAGTGAACTTCTAAGGATAGCTCACAGTAACCACTTTTATACAAAAACTCTCGCCCGACAAAATAATTATGAAGGTCGGCGCGCCGGTGGCATGTTGGTCCCTCTAGACAATACATAAATATACAAATTGAATATATATATATATATATATATATATATATATATATATATATATATATATATATATATATATATATAGGTCCGGTGTAATAAAAACTGTGTCAAATAAATATAAATCAAAAAATTGCAAATTTTTTATGACATTCTAAATAAAATTATTGTCCTAATAGTACAATAATGATTTTTTTGATAGAAGAGGCAGTGTAAACAACAAACAGTTACTAAGATATACTGAACAACTTAATAAGTTAACTCGACAACCGACGCGACGCAGGAGTTAAGCTTATAAAATATTTTTTTTGTGCATGGGAAATTCAGAGGATACTTGAGTATATTTTGTGACCTTTCCAAGGCCTTTGACTGTGTTCAACATGAGACATTAATCAGGAAGCTACAGTACTATGGTGTCAAGAACACAGCGCTTAAACTAGTTATTTCAGATCAAGGAATAGAATACAGAAAGCTTATCAATAGTAAAAGTTCTTCCGGATGGACCGTACAGATGGATGTACCTTAGGGCTCAATTTTCCCCCCCGAACGGGTTCCCGCCTTGTCGTGGCGGGGGGGCTTAGTAGCCGTGGCTTGGTCTCCCGCGGTGAACAAAGAGGAACCCACTTGGCTGGCCCGAGGGGAAGGGCCGGCCCGAGGTGGCCACTCCGAGTGGGCTTGGGAAGCCCACTTCGGATGTGTGCTGGTGGACTGCAGCGAGAGGGGAGTCTGCACCCTCTACCGCTGCAGCCGAGGTGGAGTCGCGGAGGAAGAGGAGTGTTGGTATGGCGATGCGCCACTCGCCCTATCCTCCGCGACTCAAACGGGGCCGCACCGTTGATGCGGTGGTGGTGGGGCTGCGGGGGAAGAGGATTGTCGGTATTGCGAGGCGCCGCTCTCCCTATCCTCCGCAGCCGAAACTTGGTTGGCGGCGGAGCCATAGACCAGATCCGTCGCTGGGGTCGGGAAGGCTAGTACTTCTAAGTGCTCGTTTTTCCTGGCCCCATGGCCTTCACGCATCGAACGCGGGGGCGTCTGATGCGCATATTTAATTGGAGGCCGTGGAGGAAGGCGCGCCATGTGTTCTGGTGCGCCTTACCTGGGATGGAGAACGGGGAGAAATATTCCTCTCCCGAGGAGGTGCTGCGATGGGGCGGCAGGCGCTGGTAGGGCCGCGGAAGTGTGCGAAAGCGTTCCCGTGGCCCTGCCAATATGCGACGAAGGTGGAACACCATGGGGTTTTAGTCGGTGCGAGTCCGACATAACCCGTCATTGCCCCCGCGAGGCGGGTATGCGTAGGCATTTCCCCATGTTAAAAAAAAAAAAAAAAAAAAAAAGGGCTCAATTTTGGGCCCATTCATATCTATAGTGTATATTAATGACTTACCTTCCCTTTAGGAGTAATCACTATAATAGAATTATTTGCTGATGATACTTCCTTGATTTTTAAACTTAAACGTGTACTTAATAGTGTGTGACGAAGTAAATAACGCTATATAAAATTAGTGCATTGATTTAACGTATATAATCTACATATAAACGGCAATAAAACTACACGTATTAAATTTACAACAGCGAATGTAAAAAATCTCGATATAAATGTGTTTTTAAATGCGGAAGAACAGAGCTCTGTTGAATCTTCTCTTTTTCTTGGCATCACTCTCGACGCTATGCTTCAGTGGGGCCCCCATATATTTAAACTAACAAGCAAACCAAGCTCTGCTGAAAAAAAGATTAGAGATCTCACTTTATTAGTTTATTTCAGTTATTTCTATAGCATAATGTCGTATTGGATTTTGCTATAGGGAAATGCCGCTAATTTAGAAACTATTTTAGTTTTTAAGAAGAGAACCATAACAGCTATTTACAACCTGAAACTGAGAGAGTTTCTTAGAGAAAATTTTAAATAAACGAATATATTAACCTCGACTCTTCTCAGTATATTTTCAAAAAATGATGTATCTTCAAAAAACAAAGATTTTTTAGTAAAGAAAGTGATATACACTCTGTAAATACCAGGAACAAACACACGCTAGTGATACCAGTTTCTCGACTCCACAGAGTCAGTAATTCATTCTTGCGGCAATGTATACGCTATTACAACAAAGTCCCAGAAAATATACAAGGTCTCTCTATTAACAAGCTTAAATATTTAATTAAACAAAAACTGCATTAAATGGGTTCATCATCATCATTACAGACCTTAACAAGTCCACTGCTGAACATAGGCCTCCCCCAGCGGCGAAGCTAGGGCTCCAAACTAGGGCAAACCCAAGATATGGTTTTGTTTCTTTTATCAGTTTTATAAAAATACAAAGAAATGAAATCTCACATTTACATTGCCTATCTCTATACAAACTTTATTTGCATTAAAATTTTCTACAAACTCTTTGAACTTATACGTGGTAAGAGCCACGCTGCAGATATATTATGATGGTAGCAAGAAAATGTCAGTTCGACCGTGGAGGGACCACGCTCTCACAGAATACCAGCGTGAAATAGTAGCTTGTTGAAATGTTCATGTGTATTTTGGATTCTTAATCGAGATTAAATGTAGATCTCTACGGGCCACAGCATCCACTTACCATCAGGTGGACTGTGCGCTCGTTTGTCACCCTAAATCAATAAAAAAAGAAAAAAAGAAGAATAAAATAAAATTGGAAGCTCAGAGGCTAAGTACTCGCCGTAAATTTCATAGCAGACAAGCAACTCGAACAATGAAAAACCGCCGGTGAAGGAAAAATCGTGAGGGAAAACTGTATGTATGAGAAATAAAATATGTCAAGAAAAAATTCAGATCACATACACGATCTCCATAACCCTGTATAAAAAGCAGAGGTCTGTATCCAGGTGGGACGTATGTTGATTTTACTTTTACCTAAAGTCTTGTCAAGAATCTTTACTTAAGAAAGATGATATAAAATCAAAATATCAAATAATCATTATGATGTTCGTATTGACGTAGGAATTCTCAGTAAAATGCATTTTTAACGTCAAATAAAATTTTTCTCAAATATCTCGAATTCACCAATAACATTTTACTAGACAGAAACTGAATAAAACTCTGTGGAAAAACGGCGATGCGAAATCATCCGACAATAACTGTCAATTTATTACACCGGAGAGAGAGCTTTTGCTATTTACTTTGAACTCTTAACACATTTTATTGTGTTCTATGGGGTACTTTTTTAGGTTTAGAGGTTAAAAAAAGGTAAGAGACCGTTGAATGTTATGTCCACTATCATGTGTCTATGCCCATTTATAAAATATTTGGAAAATTCTATATTTTCGTTATATAGAAGAAATTGACTGTTATAACAATAGTCTCCTTGCATATGCCTGCGCCAGGAAACTTCACTGTTCTATAACTTATTAACTTTTTTTAGGTACTTGCATTTATATAATTTATTTATTCTTTTAAGATATTAATAATTCTCATACTTATCTTAATACTCTGGTGTCTGTTTTTGTGCGCATTCGTGAATGCACGCGTACGTGCGCGCGCGCTCGCGCTTGTGTGTGTGTGTGTGTGTGTGTGTGTGTGTGTGTGTTTGTGGTAAAGTCAAAGGCAAAATATTTTATTCAAATAATTTTTTATTGTATAATGAATAATTTAATTGTATAATAAATAATAATAATGAATTTAAGTTACTCTAAATTTAACTGATTTAATCGAGTACAACACAACACACATTAAAAATATAATATAATAATTAATGTTCCTATGGTCAGTGTTGAGAAAAGGGTCTCCTTTTTATTGGAAACGCGGTAATACATTTTAGCCTTCAGGGGTGGCGACGCATCCGCATTTTGATACTCAATTCAGGATAAGTGTAGATGCCTGGGTGCCACAGTATTCACTTACCATCAGGTGGTCTGCGTGCTCTTTTGTCACTTTATTTTACGAGGGTGGATTGAAAAGTACTCGGCCTAACCAAGAAAATAAACACATACTAAATCAGTTATATTTTTATTTTTCTACATAATCACCATCAAGTTCAATACACTTTTGCCACTTCCCCTTCCAAGCATTTAGACCGTTGAAAAAAAATGATTCTTCCTTAGAGTCAAAATATGCAACTACAGCTGCTTTGACCTCGTCGTTTGTCGAAAATCTTTTACCTCCCAAGTGCTTTTTTAGGTTAGGGAACAGAAAGAAGTCTGATGGTGCCAGATCAGGTGAATACGGCGGATGCGGTAACAGTTCAAAGCCACAGTTGTGAATTTCAGCCATTGACTGTACTGACGTGTGAACACGGGCGTTATCTTGATGAAACAGGACTTTTCTTCTGAGCATTCCTCGACGTTTTTCTTTTATTTCCTCTCGTAAACGACGTAGTAAGGTGCAGTAGTAATCAGAGTTTATAGTCTGACCCCTTTCAAGATAATCAATCATAATCACACCTTTCGAGTCCCAGAATACTGAAGCCATCACCTTATTTGCCGACAAAATCGACTTAGCCTTTTTAGGGGGTGGTGAACCAGGTCTTCTCCACTGTTTTGATTGTTGTTTTGTTTCCGGTGTACAGTAATGAACCCATGTTTCGTCCATAGTAACAAAACGATTCAAAAAATCATCTGCATCGGCTTCAAATAACTCCAAACAGTCGCGTGAAATAGTCAATCGCGTCCTTTTTTGTTCAACTGAAAGAAGTCGCGGAACCCACCTCGCAGACACCTTGTGGAAACCCAACTCGTTGACAATGATGTTTTGAGTTCGTTCATAAGAGATGCCTATAATCTCGGCTATCTCTCTAATTTTTAATCTGCGGTCTCCCATTATTAAATCAAGTACTTTTTTAATATTTTCGTCAGTAGTTGACGTCGAAGGCTTTCCAGAGCGGGGTTCATCTTTCACACTCTCTCTACCACGCTTAAATTCTGCTATCCATTTTTTGACGGATGAATATGACAGAGCACAATCGCCTAATGTACTGACCATGTCATCATGGATGGTTTTTGATGATAGCCCCTTCTTATGGAGGTACTTAATGACAAAATAATGGAATTCTCCTGGTGTTGCGGTTGATCATGGGCGGCGGTAGTCACTTAACATCAGGTGAGCCGCATGCTCGTTTGCCCCCTCTTCTATAAAAAAAAAAACGGCACGCTGCTCGATTTGCTCCATTCGCGGAAATTATGTCCGATTACTTTGTTAATAAATTTATAAAATCACAACTAATTATCGCACACGTTTCGAACTTCACACAATGAACTAGTCTGAACTGAACTAAATAATGTGGGTAGATTTGATTTTTAGAATTGAATGGATCTGTGTTAGGCCGAGTACTTTTCAATCCACCTCGTATATAAAAAATTACACTGAAATGGTGTAATTGTTATTGGTTTTAGAGTTTCCCTATCATACACATACACAAATATTCATAAGCATAGCCATGCTGCAGTTATATTAGTAGTATAGTTGTAACACGAATGGGTCGGCTCGGCCGGGGAAGGACCACGCTCTCACAGAATACCGGCGTCAAATAGTAGCTTAATGCTGTTGTGTTTCGTATGGTGAGTGTAGAGAACCGGAGATCCTTTTTACTGGAAACGAGGCATTCCACCTATGTCCTCACGGATGACAACGCATCTGCATTTTGATTCGTAATCGAGGATAGATGTAGATGTCTATGGGCCACAGCAACCACTTACCATCAGGTGGACTGTGTGCTCGTTTGTCATCCTATCTTATTAAAAAAATACACGGCATTTTGAGCACACTACATTAAAATATACTAATATATATTCTTTTGTTGTAGATCTCAATTATAAGACAAAATTACTTAAATACTTCTAGACATAAGTGAAAAACAATATATTTTTGAAAATAACTCAAAATAGAAATGAAACAACTAAAAACTCGAATATAAGCCATCCTCTCGCCATCAGTTGACTTTTACGGCATAGATGATGCGATGTATTCACTGTGTCAAGTGGTGTTAAAACATTCTAGAGCATAAAATAATCTGGGCAACGTTATCGTAAGCCACACGAGCATAAAGTTTCTCAACGGTGTTACTCTTTACTTGTTCTTTGTATACGACGTAACAAATTCGGGATTTAACAAATTTCAATGTAACTGCTGTAGAAAGTTTAGAACGAGCGTTCTTCGCTTCAACTCGTTAAGAGTAAAATCGGGTGTGTGCTACGCTAACGCCACATTTGTTGATCCATTTTACAAAACTGTTCACGGACCGTTTGAAACATAAAAGTTTTTCTAATCAAAATAAGAGACAAAACCTTTAAACAATGGAAAGTACGTGTGCTTCTTTTATAGAAAGAATTCGATCAGCTAAAGCATTAAATTACTACGGAAAAAATAGCAATTAAGATAAGCTGTGTCCTCATATGAGCACCCTCTTTTCTTTATTAATTATTAACTAATTCATTTAGCATAACACACAGTGTTGTTGTTCGGTCTAATATTTGATGATTATTAAAAAAATACTTTACATTAGATTTAGAATTTACCATTTAATTAAAACGCACTAAATTAATTTTTTAAGAACAAAAATTATAAAAATAAAATATCTTGAATAAGTAGTTTGTACAAAAATTTAAGTTTTACTTAGATACTCGTAAACATTTTGTTTGTGTAATTTTATCTTCTTTTGCCAACCCTACCAAAATACGGTTTCTTTACTTATGTGGCTATACACCTCAAGTTTTTGTCGAAAAATATTTGATTAAAGTATTCTTACTGAAAATCATTGTTTGATCGATGTACAATCTCAAACCTATTTTCTTGGAAACAGCGGCGATTTTAATGAAATAATGTACTGTTAAATTATTTGCTTTTGTGTTAAATGTTTTACTTTACAAGTTTCAGTGTAATTCCTGAGACAATTAAAATTTTATCTCAACGCCGAGTAAAGTTCGCTGGCCTAGGTACTATATAATTGGTGCTCGTAACTTTTCTGTTCAACATCGCAGTTAGAGTAATAACGTTTGCAACAGAATGAATGAATGAAAGATTTCTCATCAGCATCCATTTAAACTTCGGAAGGTTCAGTTGCCAACTAAAACGACTCGACCTGGCAACATACAACGCACGCACCCTGAGGACTGACCAGAGGATCCTGGAGCTGGAAGAAGAGATAAACAAGTTGCACTGGAATATTATAGGATTATCCGAGGTCCAGAGGAGAGAGATAGAGGACACGGTGATTCTCGAATCCGGCAACTTGTTCTATCACCGGGAGGGCGACCATCTGTCCCAAGGGGTATTGAATTTATCGTCCCTCGTTAACAAGGTTGTAAAGATAAGGGAGTGTGTCGACAAGGGTTACGTACCTTATAGTCAGAATCACTAGACGGTATTCGCTGAAGGTCAAACAGGTTTACGCACCAACGTCGTCACATCCCGACGAGGAGGTGGAAGAAATGTATGAGGATATTTCTACAGCCATGCATTCCTACAAAATCGACTATACGCTGTTAATGGTACACTTCAACGCAAAGCTAGACACAATAAGAACGGTAAGCTGAAGGTAGGGAAATTCGGTATATGGCAACGGAACCCAAGGGGCCAGCAGCAGGCTGACTTCATGGAGATAGAGGGACTCTTTATAATGAACTCTTTCTTCCAGAAGCGGCCCCAAAGAAAGTGGACCTGGTCGAGCCCCGACGGTTCGACAAAAAATGAGATTGACTTCATTATAACGACCAGACGCCAAATGTTCAGTGATGTATCAGTGATCGCAAGGGTGAAAACTGGCAGCGATCGCCGAATGGTTAGAGGCACACTGAACCTAAACGTTAAGTTGAAGAGGTCTCGTCTAATGAAGTCTACGTCCTGTCCCCCTCGTGTTCAGTGCCTAGAAGATTACAGTGCAGTGGACGATATGAATGACAAGCTCGTGGAAACTGTCCATGTGGTCGGACCTAAGTTCTGCAAGACCCGCTACAGAAGAACACAAAACCTCTCCGATCACACTCTCAATCTCATTGATGTTAGACGGGAGATGAGGCTGCGGTCGTCAGCAGATTTGACAGCATACAGACAACTGAACAGACAGATTTTCAAAATAATTTTTTTTATAGGAGAGGTGGTAAACGAGCATACGGCTCACCTGATGGTAAGTGATTATCGCCTTCCTTTACTTCAACAAAAGCTGTGACTGGATGCACCCGACAGCGAATAAAGCTGAAGAAAAGTTATTTATTGGTCAATATTGAATTATTTTTTACACCTTTCTTTGCACTTTATTATATTATCCTTACAATTCATTTTTCTGCGTGATACCTTTTTTTGCCTGTCAACATCAGATCTGCCTGTCAAGATCAGAATATTGTGAAAATATCTATCATCTTATGTAAAATTGCTAACGAGATTTTGCATTATGACAATTAAAAAGATACTATACTAATATTAACGCATCAACTTTATTTGTATCTATTAGTCTTTGAATTTCTCAATTGAATCAATAGTTATTAAAAATTACCGTTAGAAGCCAGAACTTAACTATCCCTGAAACATATTATAAATATTTTTTTAATTTGAACAGTCCATAAGTTGCTAACTGCTAGACTATGCTATTGAAAAGCGTATTCCTATGACTAAAGCCGACCATGGGCCTTATCCTGTGTGGTACTCATTCCATTTAATCAAACTTTTAAGACAAAAATATAGATACCATAAAAAAATAAAAAGTATAAAAATCCATTACATCAAATAGAATTTGAATATTTAAGACAAAACTGTGAAAAGCTAATAAAGGAGTGCTATAATAAATACATAAATACAATAGAGACGGATATTAAAACCAACCCCAAACTATTTTGGACATATATCAAAAATCTACGAAAGAATTGCTCATTATATCCTAATACCATGACCTTTAAAGACGATAAATCATCAGATACAAAGCTAATAGGAAACATGTTTACATCTCATTTTTCTTCTACATATGAAAGAGATCTTAATGATATAATTTAAAAAATAATATGTACACTGGACTAATAGCTAATTCCTTTGATGTTATCGGGAAAATTCAATTTAGACCAGAAGATGTCAAAAATAAACTGAAAAGCTAGATGTCACAAAGGGAGTAGGCCCAGATAATATACACCCACTACTTTTATTAAACTGTGCAGATGCGTTGACTTTTCCACTAACTTTTCTATACAATCGATCTCTCAAAATGGGCATATTCCCCAATCAATGGAAACTAGCAAGAGTAGTCCATATATTTAAAAATGGAGCAAAAGACTTAGTAGTTAACTACCGTTCGATTTCAATCTTATCAGCAATACCAAAAGTATTAGAATCATTAGTTCACTCTGTAATTTATCGGCATACTCAAAAATACAGATGCGCAACACCTCCAGGAAGACATTAATAATCTTCACGAATGGTGTAACAACAACAAAATGTTTCTATATGCTACGAAATGCTATCATATTAAGTACAGCAGTAAACGTAATAAATTTGAATCGATATATAATAGTTCGCGATAGCAAATAGTTCGCTTGGCTTCATATTGAGAAACACAAAGGATTTTAAAAAACCAACCACTGTCATTAAGTTTTACAACAGTTTTGTAAGAAGCAAGCTTGAGTATTGCAGCACAGTATGGTGCCCCACTTATAATACTCACATAGAGAGGATCGAAAAGGTTCAGAAAAAAGTAATTCGTAGTTTAACTTACAGTTTTGGTACTCCACGAAATGTCAAAACCTATCATGAAAAAATTAAGCATTTTCAACTAGAACCCCTTTCCCTACGCCGAAATCGCTTAGACATGTCTCTCCTACATAAGATTATAAATAATTACATTGACTGTGTCCCGTTATTGTCCAAATTTCAATTTAACGTACCATGCAGAATACCAAGATATCCGTGTAGCCTTTTTAAGATTAAATTTTGTAGAACCAACTTAGGTCGCGACTCCCCAGTGATCCGTATATCTCGCCTGTACAACAAGCTCACCAAAAATTAACCCGACCTCGACGTTCACCATGATGGTGAAGTCGAGGTCGGGTGCCCTTACTCAATTTATTGCCAAGCTAAAGCATGTTGACGTACGTTAAACTCCAGTTGCACAATTAACTTTTATTTCTTTATTATTCTTTTTTATTTTCTTTTTTATTTAAGAACATATTTTTCTGAATTTTGTTTAACATTTGTAACACAACGCATGCTGTGATTGCCTATAATTATAAGAGCAGTTAGTCATGTAAATTTATAACGCTGTAATGTAACCAAACATTTATTGCTATTTCTTATGTTGGTAAACCAAATAAATAAAAAAGTGCACACTTCGATCGCTCATATCATGTTTGAATAATCAATTTTATTTTATTAATTACCGAAACACGTATTTCTTTCAAAGCTACAAAAAAATTGTATCTGTTTAATTAACACAAACTTTTTTTGACTGCTTGGTACCAGTGATTTTATTTGATTTACAAAAGTGAAATTCAAAAGTCTTCCTAAAGATTAGAATCTAAAGCTAATAAAAAAAAAACAAAGTGTCCAAGTGAAATTATTTTCAATAAACTTTTGTTTCATAATAATCGAAGCAAATATTCTTATAACTACGAGTACGTCAGAAATAATAACTAAAATCTCCTCTTGCTATTGGTGTACTTTTGTTATTAGATAGTAAGTGCAATATAAAAAGCTGGTGGAAGCGATTTGAGTGAATCGCGATTTTTTAACTTGCGGCAATAGAGCACTACATCTTCGCTTCGCGTTCGATGTGTGAAATGAAGTAACGTTACAGCCCATATACATACGTCCCACTGTCGGGCATGGGCCTCCTCCTAGATAGAGTTATAAGGCAAGGAAGTATCCGCCGCGCTGATTTTTTTATTTCTCAAACATGTCGGTTTCCTCACGATGTTTTCCTTCGCCGTCGAGCACGTGGTAAATCAGCACTTAAAATTTCAATTAGCATTTTAATTGGTGCTAGCGGGGATGGAAACCGCGTACTGTAAAATTTACAGCGCGCGCTAAGCCCCTGAGCTACCACGGCTCTCTAAAAAATTAAGTATTAAGATTATAAGTCCAACTACCCTTAGATACTAAGATAAGGTTAGGAGGTTGCTTGTTACAAAATTTTATTTCGTCATTTACAATCTTATTCTAGTATATTTTAATAATATAGTGTATTATAGTGATGGGCCGAGTAAAAGCCATACCGAGTATTAATCGGTTTAATGTTAGTTAAACCGAGAATTCGGCCGCATTACTCGGTTCAGTGCGAAAACAAGATTTAGTCAATATGGTCGCAATGCAACGAGCAGCTAGGCGAGCAATACTTCCCGGCTCGAAACACTGCCCGGTTCGCACCTATCAGTCGCTTGTTACAACTCGCAGCACGTAAGTCTAGCGCTGAACGAAACGTGGAGGGGATAGCTGTGTATGTCGTATCATCGTACGGGGGACGTAATGCGACTGAAGAACAAATCAGCGCGTACGAACGATACACACTGCCAATTTTCGTTTCGTGAATGACGACGAAACGTCAGAAAAAAAGAAAGGCTAACAATAGGTGGCGTTATAACCAAATACTTACGACAGACGTGGTAGAGCCACGCTGAAGCTATATTATGGTTGTAGCACGTATGGGTTGGCTCGACCGGGGAAGGACGCTCTCACAGAATACTAGCGTGAAATAGCAGCTTAATACTGCTGTGTTTCATATGGTGAGCGTAGAGATCCGGAGACCCTTTTTTACTAGAAACGAGGCATTGCATCTCATACATACTCAAGGGTGACAACGCATCTGCGTTTTAATTCTTAATCAAGGATAAATGTAGATATCTATGAGCCACACCACAGCATTCACTTACCATCAGGTGGACTGTGTGCTCGTTTGTCACCCTTCTACGTACCCTTCTACGTCTAATAAAAAAGACGTTAAGTACTAAAACCGGTGACGCAGACCAGCACCACATGTGGGAGACGTGTGGTGGTACTACTATAGTCAATCTGCCAATTAAAGCAAATCTACCCCTAAAATGGGAGAGACTGAGAAACGATAGGACATTCTTACAGCGGTATTTTACGCGCTGCACTAAGTACTTGCAGAGGATGATTAATCTATAGTCAAATGTGTAAAAAGTACCCAGCCTCCGTTCCATTCTATTCCATTATACATAGCCTATAAAAGTCTACTATTAAACATAGGTCTTTCCTATAGATTTACCCTCATAATGAGCATTTTGCCATAGTTGCAACGCTTGCCAGGCGGGGTGGCAACCGCAGTTCGGTCCGATCTACGCAGTGGTACGCTTGGGTTTGGGTTTAACTTCGTTAATTATAAGATCCCAAGCAGATGGCAACACCCACCGATCTTCTCTATTGCCTACCACTGCAAGACTGCAAGATACCGTAAGCTGGTTCGGCGTAGATCGGACCGAAAATTAATATTAAAAAACTGATTTCTTATATTTACGCGAACACTACACATTGAAATAATACTAGTTTTTACGGAATTTATCGCGTATATTTAACTTTTTTTTTTACTTTTTAAATACCCGACGTTTTGAACGCTTTACAGCACTCATGGTCACGGGCGGGACTGAGATGTTCAACGTCCATATGTCATAGTTAACCGCGGTTACCATAGATTAAAATTTAACTTTTGTTCCGATCTATGCAGTATGAACTTATGGTATCTTGAAGTCTTGCAGTTGTATGCTTGGGTTGGGATTTAATTTTATTTATTATAGGATCCCAAGCAGATGGTAGCACCCAGCCATCTTCTCTATTGAAATTAGGATGTTTTTTGATTTCAATAGCCTCGCGAATCATCCTTGGAAGGAATCGGTGTTCTTTAGCGAGGATCTGCGGTCTACCAAATCTGATGTAGTGACGGGGGCGATCCTGTACGTGTTCACAGACTGCAGACTTCCCGGAGTGTCGATTCTTCACATCAGCTATATGTTCTTTAACGCGGGTTTTTATTGATCTTTTAGTTTGTGCTATGTAGGAGAAACCACATTCACAATCAAGCTTGTACACTCCTGCATCTTGCAGAGGGACATTACACTTGACCGATGGTAAAAACTGACCAATCTTCTTCAGCGGCTTGAAGTATGTTTTGATGGAAGCGCGCTTCAAGATGTAGCCAATCTTGTCAGTGACTCATCCAACATATGGCAGTACAGCAGGTGCACGCTCGACTGTGGCCGGCTTCACTCGTTCACTGTGACGTAGGCGCGGGACTCGAAGCTTGTTGTCATGCAAAACTTGCTTGACATGGTGGAGCTCTGCAGCCAGGTGTTTACTGTCACAGATCCCTCGTGCTCTCTGAAACAAAGATTTACCCACGGTAGCTAACTGTAAGGATGGTGGTGAGAATCACCGTTTAAATATCTATCTGTATGGGTCTTTTTTCTATACACAGTATGGCTCAAGGTGTTATCAGGATTCCGAATTACTAACACATCTAGAAAAGCTAAGGAATTGTTTGCCTCTAACTCCATTGTGAACTGAATTTTAGAATTTATAGAGTTAAGATGGTCTAAAAATGCAGTTACTTTATCTAAAGGTAGAATTGTGAAAGTGTCGTCTACGTACCGCTTGTAGAACCTTGGATTTATGGGAGAACTAAGCAGGGCTTTCTCCTCAAAGTCTTTCATGAATATGTCGGCGACAATGGGAGATACAGGTGAGCCCATCGCCACACCATCTACTTGCTTGTAGAACTCCTCCTTCCACAATAGGTAGCCAGATGTAAGGCAGTGTCTGAGCAATACTGCATATTCTACGGGCATGTTGTTTTCTTCCAGCCTTCTAGTTACAATTGAGATGCAGTCTTCAACAGGCAAGCATGTAAACAATGACTGCACATCAAAACTGACCATAGTTTCATTGTCTGCCAGATGTAGGTCTTTAATCCCGCTGACAAAATGGTAGGAATCCTTTATGTGTGCTCATGTATGTCCCCTGAGTGGTGAGAGTATTTTCGCTAAGTGTTGAGCCAATCTGTAAGTTGGTGAATCGATTTAGCTCACTATGGGACGTAATGGAGCATTGGGCTTGTGTATTTTTGGTAACCCATACAATTTTGGTGATTTGGCGCACGTAGGTATTATCCATTTTACGTCCAGATTTAATTTTTCGGAGTGTTTCTTTATGAGGTCACTAATTGTTTTTAGTGTGCTATTTGTTGGGTCGTTTTTAACCCTTTTATAAGTACTTACATCCGACAAAAGTTCTTGTATTTTAGAATTATAATCTGACGTATCCATGACTACCGTGGCGTTTCCCTTATCTGCGCGGAGAATGGTAAGTTCGTGTTTATTGCGTAGGTTCTTTAACGCTATAAATTCGTTTTGGGAAGATTTGGTTTAGGCACTGAACATCGACGTAACATAGACGAAATGTCTTGACGTATCGTCTCCAAATCTTCTTTCCGCATATTATTTTTAAATAAACAGTCCTCGACACTACAGATATTTTCTTCGTACGGTAATTTGCGGGGTCTAATTGCAAAGTTTAGGCCTTTGGATAAAACCCTAATGTACGCGAAGTTAAATTTACGCGATAAATTCCGTAAAAACTAGTATTATTTCAAGTAAAAAACTGAACTACCACGGCCACTACACGGTCTCCCAGTATAGGGACGACTTGTTTGGCAATAGGATTGACAATCGTAGCACTTTCGACGCTGCTGTCCGTCGCCGGTTTTGATACTTTAGCGGTGGTGTAAACGAGATGTTATATCGCCATCTTTCGGTAGTCATAAGAATTCTTGCTTTCTTTTACTATTTCCTCATTCATTCTTTCTGTATGTCTAAACTACCGAAGAATTCCTTCCTAAATCCTAGTCACAACATCTTGCAAACAACACTCTTCTCTAATTTTGTATAAATTTTTCCTTTAAATATATCGCCACTAATGTAGGATTGTTAAGTCATAATCATAATCATCGTTTGTCTGTAATAGCCAGTACGCAAAGGCCTCAAATTGAGAATACACTATGTACACGGTGACTCGAACCGCTGAGTTTGGTATTCCAACAGGACGCCTATACATATTGTTTCGAATAGAGGCTTTGAGGATTCATTCAATAAATAAATATTTCTTTATTGCCGTACTAGCGGATACCTGGAGTGTGCTACTACTACGCTAAAAAAAGAAATACATTTTGTTTATTTCGTGGAAAACAAGGAAAATTTGTTAAAGTTTTTTATTATATAGCGCATTACTGCCTTTCTAATGTAACCGGTTTGGGCACATCGGTTGGATGGTCTTAAATTCTATAACGGACACAGATAGAAACATTTTTGTGGTATATTTCTTTACTAGGTCAAAGCAGCTGCAGTCCTTGCAATGGTGCGACGATACTTTACGCCGGGACAGCTGCTTACTATAAAGCGCAAGTCCGGTCGTGCATGGGCTGGTGCTACGAAATGCCACCTAGCACCTTTTTTTTCAACGGAAAAGTGTGTTAAGAGGCTTATTAGTGACCCAAATTTGGTTAAAATCAATTTTACCAGCCTCAAACATAGGCGCAAAGCAGCTAGCCTTTCGGTTTTCTACAGGATGCATTTGGGAGAGTGTGCACAGGAATTGCGTAATTTAATTCCTCCCTCTTCCTCCCACCATCAGACAACCAGACGTTCAGCTAGTCTCCACCCTTTAGTTGTTGACTTACCACGCATTAGAACCAAACGGTTTGCTACGTCGTTCATCATGTGTACAGCAAAGGAGTGGTATAAGTTACCAGCATCTGTCTTTCCATCCGATTTCAGTGTGGGTGTTTTCAAGGCAAGAGTGAATAGGCTTTTTGTTAAGTCAGTGCGCTTCACCATCTTAGGCTACATCACCACTTACCATCAAGTGAGATTGTAGTTAAGCGCTGACTTAGAACAATAATAAAAAAATACTAGCGATTCGCCCCGGCTTCGCACTGGTCATTTCCGAATCCCGACACCTACCGGCTCTAAGTTTGATATAAACAATCTAGGGACACTTTCAAACACACACAAAAAATTTCACCAAAAGAGGTTTGATGGTTTCAACGTCTATAACGGACATAGGTAGAAATATTTTTATGTCTTATAAAGATAACTTGCCATATTAAAACAACCTTTACAAAACGAGCAAGTTCTCATTTTTATAATAAAATGTAGATAAACGGAAGTTAAGCAAATTAATGAGTAAGGCATGGGCCTCCCACATAGATTTGCGGTTTTACCAAATGGACTTTTGCTAAGTTGTTAATGATTATGGAGGTGAAGTTTTTTTTTAGATGTTTTATACACCCTCCTTATGTCAATTATGAAAACTTTTCCCTTATGAGACAATAATTGGGGAGGCAGACGTTCATATGAATGAATAAATATTTTACAATGGATTAACCGCCCTCTGTCCGTCCATAATGTAGTATGATGAACCTCGAAGATAATTACAACGATGTTACCTTCTGTCCCAAAATGTTCGTTATCTTTGCCTTTATTACGTTGTTCATTGGATGCGCAAATTTTCAATTAAACCCCAGCGCCGTCATTACGCAACTGTGATTACAAGAGTGGGTCGAGACTTTTGAAACATCTCATTTGGCACTGCTCAAATGGAACTCCGCAATTATATCAGGCCAGCTATAAGTGGTCAAATACAAGTACTTCAATTATACTAACTACGACTGTGTCCAACACACTTCAAATACGGGGGACATATTTTTTGTATTCGTCGGTGTAGTGGCGGTGTAAGAATATACACTACCCCGTATTGTCCTGTGAGTCAAAATTATAAAAACCTGCGGTTGCCAACTTGCCCACCAAGCGTGGCAACTATGGCAAAATTTCCCCTATGGTGCAGTCTAAGGGGAGGCCCAATGTTCAGCAGTTGACTTTTATAGGCTGAAATGAATGAATGGATGAATTTATTGTATCAGCATCATCATCATTACAGCCTGTCCAAGTCCACGGCTGAACATAATAAGCTTACGCAAAGATTACCTCTTAAGGAGACATTTGCCTTGCTACGCTTGGCAAGCTGGCGAACATCCGCAGAATTTCATTTCTTTGTTGTTATTAGGAAAACGCTCCTGTCCATCTACTACGGGCCTGTTGCCTCTTACGACACCCACAGATATGGCTAGTGGATATTCTTACAATGCCATCGTATATTCGCATATATTACATGATGATCGTATATTCCTTTTCAATGTTAACCAGAGGATTTTCTGTGCTTTTGTGGATCTGGAGAAAGCATTTGATAAGGTTATAAGGAAGAAAATGTGGGAACTGTTGCCGGGATATGGTGTGGATGGTCGATTGTTAAGGGCTGTGCAGTCACTCTACTATGACTGTAAAGCCTGTGTGCGGGTAGGGCATGACCTGTCACCCATGTTTAGCGTCCAAGCGGGCGTAAAACAGGGTTGTGTCATGTCTTCCTGGCTGTTCATACTGTATCTCGACAGCTGTTTACAGAAGATGAAAGATAGCTGTTTGGGTGTGAAATTGGGTGACATAAAAGTTAATTGTCTGCTGTATGCTGATGATGCAGTGCTTATTGCACCATCAGAAGCAGAACTGCAGGCATTAGTCACGTGTATGAAAGAGGAATGTGAAATTAAAGGTCTCCGTTTGAATGCTAATAAAACTAAGGTTCTGGTATTTGAAAAGGACGAAGAGAGAACGAAATGTGAAATATGGGTAAATCAGGAATGTCTAGAACAGGTAAATGAAATTGTATACTTGGGGAGTGCTTTCAGCCGGGATGGAAGATGTGATTTAGATGTGGATAGGCGTGTCGCTGCCGGAAACAAAGTCAATGGTGCCCTGAATGCATTAGTCAAAAGGCAAGGCGTGGTGAAGAGTGCACGCCTTGCAATACATAACGCAGTGTTGGTACCGACTTTGTTATATGGCAGCGAAACCTGGGTATGCCAGAAGAAGCATAAAAGCAAGTTGAATGCAGTGGAGATGCGATCTCTTCGTAAAATGTGTGGCGTTACCATAGCCGACCGAAAGCGAAACGAAGAGATTCGCAATATGGCAGGATTGAAAGATGACCTTATCACAAAAATTGATAGGGGCGTACTCCAATGGTTTGGACACGTTGAACGAATGAGTGAAGACCGAATGGTGAAGAAAATATATAGAGCGAAAGTAAATATTAAAAGGTGTCGAGGTAGACCGAGACTAACTTTCGAAGACCATGTGAGCAAATTGCTCGAAGAGGGGAGGGTCAAGAGTACTCGGATACCTAGACGTGCATGTATGAAGAAGTTAATGAACCTGAAAGAAGCGAAAGAGGTATGTAAGGATCATGACACTTGGCGATCTGTTCTCTCTGGCTACCCCGTTAGGGATTGTGCGTGACGATAAGTAAGTAAGTAAGTTTTCAATGTTATATACACACATGTTATGTATATCTTCGGGAATACTAAACCGAATCAGCCTACTATTTTGAAATCATTTACGGATTTTTCCGGACCAATAACGATTTAGGGACCTTCAAGAAAAGAAACTACTTCTGTTTAAAAGGCCGGCAGCGCACCTGCAATTCCCTCGGTGTTGCAGTCGTTCAAGGCGGCGGTAATCACTTACCATCAGTTAAGCCGTATGCTCGTTTGCCCCCTCTTCTATTAAAAAAACCCGCTATTGTTATTCTGATGAAAAAGTTATAACATACCTGCTTAAAGGGCTGTAAAGACAAGGATGACGCTTGAATTAAACTAACATTGTAGATATTTTACGTTTTCAACTTTCGTACGTAGACTGAGACGTGTGGTAGCGGCATAATATAATCCATCCTCCTCCTCCATCCTATAGAATATGCCAGAAAAATTATATGACTTCGGTAAGATGTCGATATAACCATCTCGCACAGCAGACGCTTAATACCCAGACTGATGACGGGCAGCAGCCTCGAAGGTGCGAGACGTCTGACAATGCAACCGTGACAATAGACGCAAATTCATACAACGAAGGATTTCCAATAGTGACCGTTATCGGCTGACGAAAAAGAAGGAGATTTATATAATTTTGCCTTTTGAATTGTTACGGTTTAAACGGAAAGAAAATCAGGTAGCATATAATTTACAAACGAAAGGATTACAAAGAGCGGACCTTAAGCCTTTAGGTATTCTTCCACAGTCAACCCTGTTTTATATAATAATTTCACATGATTAAAACTACTTTTACGGATTTTATCGCGTTTATTTTTACTTTTTATTTACTTTTATTTTTAATTCCCGACGTTTCGGGCGCTTTCCAGCACCCATGGTCACGGGGGACTGAGATGACTGACGTCCCGATGTCATTGTTAAACCCGGAGTACCTTCAGCTTTTTTAATTATTGTTTATGGTATAATATAATTGTTAATTATAATTGTTTGTTAATATATAAAATTGTTTAAGGTGTTCGCGTAAATACAAGAAATCATTATAATAATTTCAGTTTTCAGAGCTGGTGACAACGCAATTGTGTCCTTTTTTGTTTTAAAATTGTCATAGCATGGCACCTTATAGTCAGTTGGACTGCTTTTGAACTTTTGAACTCTTTTTGCACTCTGACATTTAAAAAAAACATAAAAAGACGCTTTTAGTGCAGTGAATGTTCAAAACATAACATCAATTTAGCAACGTTTCGATATACCTATATAAAACAACAATGTAATCAGCAAATTATGCAATCAAGCATAAGGTACAGAGTTAGTCTACAAGTCTATGATATAATAGGTCGGGAAAAAAGTTTCTTCGTATTTAATATAAAAATTCAAGACATTTTTTGAGGTTTAATTTCATTTCGTTATAATATGTATATGCCATTTTGTTCGATAGCTTGTTGCTATATTGTAAGGAGTGACATAATCCTGTTGCTTTAGAAATCTTGGGATTTTTAATCAAAAAAATGCAACAAGTAGTTTTGACAGTCGTCTCTTGGTGTTAACCTAACACTGCCCAAAGACTTCTGAAGAGACCGAAACAGGTGAAAATCCGAAGGTGCAAAGTCAGGACTATATGGTGGATGCATTAACACTTTCCAACCAATCTCTCCCAATTTTTGCTGAGTGGAAAAACTGTGTGTGGTCTGGCGTTATCATGATGAAAGACTAACCCTTTTCTGTTGATCACTTTCGACCGTTTTTTTTTTAATTTCTTGCTTGAGTCTCGTTAGTTGTCGGCAGTGGAGATCCGAATCCATGGTTTTGCCCAGTGGTAAAGCTCATAATAAACGATACCCCTCCAAACCCACCATACACACAGACACCATCACCTTATTGCGTGTTAATTCGGGTTTCGGGATAGTCTGTGAAGCTTGACTACCAATTGACTATGATCTTTTTCGCATGTTCTTGTCGTAGGTGATCCATTTTTCATCACTATTGATCAATCTTTTCAAAAGTGGTTTAGTTTTATTACGTCTCGTCGGGGTCGTCGGCCTAGCGATGCTCTTCGGGACATCGATTCCGCAACCTTATGACTGACCTCTGCTAGCGAGTGGCGGTGTTCATCTATACAATTAGGTGCCTGCTTTAATTAATAAAAAGCAAGGGGGATGCCGCTGCCTTATTTAATTTGTAATGTTTTTCTCATAATGTAGGGGTAAATATATTTTCTATTCAAGATTTTAGCTCACCTGCAAGAGGTAAATGGTGCGAATTAACTAACGGAAACCAGTCGATTGAACGAACTTTGAACATATATTTATAGGCTTTTAAAGGAACACACCATCAGCAGTGTATTGGGCAAATGTTTCATGTAATGCAGCAAACAAGAACAACTAGGTGGTAGAGCTCCTTTTTTTCCAAGGAGTCCATCTAGGATAGATCTCCAAAATATATTTTATAGCATCACGGTGACAAACGACATACAGTCCACCAAATATTAGGGTGATACCTCGAAAATTTGGTGGTTTTTCTATTTCACATATTTCATTAAGTTTTATAGATTACAAAACAAAATTTTAGTATATGATTTTTGATTATATGAACTTGGATTGCATAAAAGGAAAACGCAATATCATGTAATTTTCTCGATAGAAAAAAATTGCAAAGTAGGCTCTAATTAGTTACGTTTCTCCATGACACAACAATATTTTTACGATTATTCGTAACTGTTATGTCGTATTGAATTTATGTTCATGGATTTATTTTAAGGCATATTAAATAATCATATCTAAGTTCTCATAAACCATTTTTTAATCCATAACGAAGTTTTGTTACAAAAAAAATAATATGTTGTTTGGCGCTTACGCAGTTTTTTTTTTCCGACCGCGTGCTCGGTATAGCCATCTCATAATTTGCGTATTATGTAGCATTATATCACTTTCATTTTGACACTTTTTTATAGGATAGAGTTACAAACGAGCACACAGTCCACCTGATCGTAAGTGGTTGCTGTGGCCCATAGACATCTACATCTATCCTCGATTACGAATCAAAATGCAGATGCGTTGTCACCCGTAGGGAGTAAGATGGAATGCCTCGTTTCCAGTAAAAAGGGTCTCTGGTTCTTTACACTCACCATACGAAACACAGTAGTGTTAAGCTGCTATTTTCCGCTGGTATTCAGTGGGAGCGGTGGTGCTTCCACAGTCAAGCTGACCCATTCGTGCTATAACTATACCAGTTAAATAGCTGCAGCATATCTCTATCATATAAAATTCTTATTAATGCCGCAAGTATCCAGATTTTTATTATCGTTACAGCCTATAAGAAGTCTACAGATGGACATAGGTCTTCCTCATAAATAGCCTCATAGGCGGAATATTTACAATGATATCCATAGCTGCCAAGCCTGGCAGTCGGGTTGCCACTGCAGTTTTTTATTTTATTGAGTTGTTGTCAGGACAGACCAGGGGATGACTTGATGAAGTAGATATTCTTAGGCCGCCATTACAACAGATAAGACGTTAATATAATTTATAAAAACATATAATGTATTAAGGTTTAAAAGAATAATTCATATGCAACTGAGAGCATGTTCTTAAATAAAATAACACTAAGTTAAAGATCATAAATTACGAAGGGTAATAAACAATTAAGGTATTTTTCAAGATGAACATTTCGATGTGCTTAATATATTAAATTTAATAAACAAAATGTAAGGAACTAGGTTACAATAATGAAAGAGTAGAAATTTTATAAAATTTAATTTGTTAAAGGCTTTAGCAAATACATATAATTTTTGAAAAATACGTAGGACTTTTTAATTCGCATATTTTCATTTAAATGAACATAATATTGTGCGATGATTTAAAATACTAACAGACATATTAAGGCATTTTTATATAATGTATTTATGTATTTAAATTTTTACGTGGTATAAACATGTTTCAGCTATATTGCTGGTATAGTTATAGCACCAATGTCTCGGCTCGACCGGGGAAGGATCATGCTCTCACAGAACACCAGCGTAAAATAACAGTTTAATGCTGCTGTGTTTCGTTTGGTGTTGCAGACAACGGAGATCCTTTTTCTGGAAACGAGGCATTCCATCTTAGGCCTCACGGGTGACAGTGCATGTTGTGTACTTTTATTCGTTATCGAGGATAGATATAGATGTCTATGGGTTACAGCAACCACTTACCATCAGGTGCTCTGTATGCTCGATTGCCACCCTTACACTATAAATAAATATTTAAAGATTTTAGCAAATATATATGATAACTTACAACATAAATAGCGCATACTCCACAAAAAAACTTATTTTGCATGAGCAAGATTACAACTGCGACCAATCTAGTATATTACTTTGATTTAGTACCAGCTAGGTAGTTTAATTGATCGAGTCTTTGACATTCGAGGTCAAGTTCAATCATAAGGAAGGTGACATCATCACAGTCACATTAGTCTTCATCCTCCGTCAAACGAAATTCTCTAAATATTTAAAATAATAAAAAATCTAAACAGTATAGAAATAATGTAAGTAGCTACTAAGAAAATAGGTACTTACCAGTAACTAAAAGGAACTGAAGCCAGCGGATTACGGCGAGCCCAGAAAACTCCGTGGAGTGCCATCAGTTAAAAATTTCAACTTAAGATTTCGCACTCACGATCAATTTTTAGATTTACGTCAGTTCGACTGAACAGTTTCAACCGACAGTGCGACCGAAAAAATCCGTGGGTTGTACCCGACCGAGTATGAGCTTTAATGTATAGATTTTACTTCCTTTAATAACGGAACAGTTAACTAATAATGCTAAAGGCTAAGATATTAAGAAAACCTCGAATCTACATTCAAAAATAAAAACAAATATGCGACTATAATGAGTCTAGGTTCATTCAACTATATCTATAACTTGATAGTTAAGGATTAAATGGACAGTTGGCATTTAGTATTCAAACAACGGCCTCGATTGTGAATTGCCAAAAGCAAACATATGCGACGGATGCAAACACACTCGTAGCTATCTCGCTGCCACATAATAGGCGTTATTCGTGTGAGAACATTTTATACAAGCTTTTTTAAGCTTTGCACCATTTTTACGCAGAAAATCTAGGAATGAAAACTATAGGAAAACTATATTTCTTTAAACGTTGTTAACTATGTTGTATACATAATATAAAATAAGAACTTTAAATGTTAAATTTAAGAAGTAAACAAAACGCAATAATTCAGCGCAAACATTTTCACTCGACCTCATTTTCGAACCAGTGACATAGAAATCCGTTTCTAAATCAACTTGCACCTTAGGATTGTGCTTAGGATGTATAGCGTTTATATTTTCTTATATTATAAGAAGCTTCGTATTTAATTAATAAATGATAAAATATTAAAACTATACAATGAATAGAACTATGTAAAAGTTGTTTCCAACTTTTATACAATGAATGAAATGAAGCGAATGAAAGCGTGGTGACTGTGTAAAAAAATCCAAAATTTCATTTCGTATCATTACCTAGGTCTCGTAAAGTTTGACTGTGAGAAATGCCAGAAAGACTTCACGGCCTGAGAAGGTAACAAATAATGCCATCTCATATATTCCGCATCAAATGAGCGAAACTTCGTAGTCATATTAACGTTGTAAGAGAGGATTGCGGCAAATCGTTCGTTCAAAGAGGAACTCATGCTCATCCACTTTCAGTGGGCTGCTGCGAGCTGATAAACAAGGCGAAAGTTCCAAACCCATAATATTTACAGTGTTATTACTTTTAAACGGACACAGAAAATGTTTCATTTTTAAAAATATTACATAAAGGCCGTTGTCTTTTTTTTCGCCGGGCACTGCGAAACTCCATGACATGACTTTAAAACATTTTGCTCGACAACTTTTCAGCGCTACTGTAATACTACAATAATGAACTGAGAACTGAGATAGTAGGTCAAGAAAGTCTTTAGAAAAGTCTCATCTTATATTTTATGCACTACTTCACACATAATAAAATAGATTTTTTATTCAATATAGATTCATATAATAATATTATTGCGTGGCGAAATTTCTTCCTGTTTTACATTTTTGAAACCGGCAATTTGTTGTAAAATTTAGGGTTATCAAAATTAATATTATCAAATACGAAATATTTTTTCATTTTGGCTAAAATAAATAAAACTTATACTTACTACCTTTTAAAACCAGACTCCCTATTTTAAAATTGGCATCAGAATGTTGCGTCCACACACAGTAGGTATTAGATTAGTTATTAACATAACATAAACACTCACGCCTGTCACCCAGAGGGTTAGGCTCTCTGGCTACAGACATAATAAAATTTGGCACGATCCTGACACACCTCTCTTGCCTCCTTCACATCCATATACCTACGCATATATGCTCGTCGGTTAAGGGTACTCCTGATTTGGCCCGTTTTCAATATATCGCCAATTTGGTCGATAAACTTTCGCCTAGGACGTCCCTTTCCAACTCTACCGTTCACTTCTCCAACATAAACTTGCTTTGTCACTCTTTCCTTGTTCATTCTTTCCACATGACCAAACCACCGAAGCATTCCTTTCTTAATCCTGGTCAAAACATCATCTTGCAAACCACACTCTTCTCTTATCACACAATATCTAACCCTGTCATTCAGATTCCACCCTAGCAGACTCTTTAACGACCGCATTTTTACTGCGTTTATTCTACTCTCATACTTCTTCTGCCACACCCAACGTTCAATACCATACGTAAAAGTAGGGACCAACACACCATTGTTAATTGCCATACGTGCCTTTTTTGGCACATTCTGACATTTCACAATAGAGTGTAGGGCCCCATTTACTCTATTAGTTACTATTACCTATGTAACTAATTTATGAATATACCCATTGGAGAAAATCTTTGTCACCGCACCAAAATGGCTAATTTTAAAAATTAAAAATTATCGTAAAGTCTCACGGCAAACTTTTTCCTGCTTTAGAACTTTCTCTTCAATGAGAGGGGCATGTACCCAGTAGTGCAACATATGAAGGTGCTAACATTAGTTTTTAATAAAAATGATTTAGTATTTAGAACTTAATACCAACTAACTAAAGAAGCAAAACTTCGTTTAGCTCGAACGGGGGATATGATTAAGTTTGAACTTTGTTGACGCAAAGCAAACTTGGTTAGTATAACCTTACTAATGAAATCACTAATGTATTCATGGAATTAATACGACATGCACGCAAAAGGGTCAGCGGTCGTCGGCCCGGCGCCGTGCAATCGATTTCAGCCCGCTTCCGTAGGACCGACCTGGGACACGGGGGTATTATTTAATATTACCTCTTGTAGAAACGAAATTATTGTTACCGTTATGTAACAATTCATAAAGAGACGCTTTATTTGTCCCTGATTTGTCAATGGGTACCTACTTCAATATCGAAGACAATTATAAGATTATATCTAATAATTATGAGATAACGATTTTTAGAAACGTTTTTACGCCTTTGACAAAAACGCATTTGCATTGGATATGGCAGTTTTCTTGTGCAAAAAGGAGAAAATGGATGGCCCTTTCGACGCGACTTACTTCAACCGCTGTGTTATGTCATGCACGTTCATAAGAAAAGTCCTCGAATATTACATTGGCTTTTATAGAAACGACATTATTGTAACTATTATGTAACGATTTAAGAGGGAGACCTAAGTGCACCTCTTTTAGTATTGAGTATTAACGATTTAAAAAAAATGTTTAGTAAAAACGCATTTATATTGGATATGGCAGTTTGTGTGTGTGTGTGTGTGTGTGTGTGTGTGTGTGTGTGTGTGTGTGTGTGTCTTCTTCTTAAAAAATGCGGTTGCCAACCCAATTTACCTTTTCAACGCAACTCAGTAATTTGATGCCCTCGAGTAAGCCGTCGTGCCATGGGCACATAAGTTCACAAGTAGGTGCTCGTATATCAGTTAAATTACTAGAAGGTTTTTTTTAAATTAAAACTGAAACAAAGGTTCGGGACATATGATCGTAAGTGGCTACTGCAGTCCATGGACATCTGCAGCCAACTTCAAATGAAGAAGGCTACAGATGTGCTGTGACTTCTGAGGACTAAGACGGAAGGCCTCACAGCCTCTAATTATGCTACCTCTCTATACCCTTCAGATCGGACCACAGCAATGCAAGCACTGCTATTTGGTATTATGCTGTTTCGTATGGTGAGTATAGAGAACCGGAAACCCTTTTTACTGGAAACGAAACATTCAATCTTCGTCCTCAGAGATGACAAAGCATCTGCATTTTGATCCTTAATCGAGGATAAATGTGGATGTTTACGAGCCACAGCATTCACTTACCATTAGGTGGACTGTGGTATCGTTAGTCAACCTTATTTTAAAAAAAAAAGTACGATATTCTTTTTGTGATAAATTCGATCTTATATTCTACTATGCGACCTAATTAAAACAACAAAATAATGGCAACCCTGGAAAACAGTCCGCACCTTTGTAACAATAGCGCACGTTGCAATTATTTTATCGCTTCTTGCTAGAAATGATAAAGCTACAGAGTACTGTTTGCACAGCGAGATGAGATGGTATAAAAGACTCCCTCGACCTACTCTACTAGTTCATTATAGTAGCGTGAAAATTTTCTGACAAAGGACTTTCGAAATTTAAAAAAAAATTCTACAGCCATCTTTATACCTTCCAAATTGCTATAGATGTAATTAATCAGTTAATGGTTTTTTTTAGTTTTATATTCTTTAAAGAGATTAGTTCTGTTTTACGCTCGGCTGCATTCCATTGTCAGCAACATAGCATGCGTTCGACTAGCGTTGCCATGCGTCCGGATAAAGCCGGACAAAGTTAGGCTTTAAGGTTGCGTATCCGGCTAAATTAGACGGTGTTCGGCATGTCTGGCTTTTGTTTAGACTCTTTGTATTGGACCAATTTTTCTAAAATTTTTCATGTACTTATATACATATTATTGCAATTTTTGAAATTAATATTGAATGATTAATAATAAAGAAGACTGATTCATTCAATTTTATTGTTAATTTATTAGAATTTAAGAAGATTTTATGGTAAATGATAAAAGCATTGTTTTTATTTAAAAAATATCGTGTTACACTAAGATTGAAAAATTAAGGGTGGCCGGCCTTTTTACCAGTGCCCGGCTAAGCTGACCGGTCTGTCCGGCTTTTCGATTTTAAGACCTGGCAACCCTATATTCGACACAATTTCTTCTGTCGTAAGTCATGCGTACAGCATAAAAAATATTGTTACGCGCTCGAATCGATGCACTAGCGCCATCTAGTCTCGAACCGAAGAACTAAACTTCTTGAAGTTTAAAACTCGAACTCTCGGTACCTTGCGCGTGTTTACTTGAACATTCTGGATATTTCTTTGCTAATTTAAATAAATAGGCGCTGCAAGATGCGATCGAGGCAGAGTTGAACTCGGCGACACAAGCGAAGCTTCGGAGCGGAATTAAGTGAATTAGTGTGTTTAATTATTAGTGTTCTTAGTTTTAATTTGTGTAAAGTAAATTAAAGTGTTAATTTAGGTAATTTTATCGGCAATTTTTATTGTCACGAACCTCAAGCTCGTAACAATTGGTGTCAGAAGTGGGATAAAATCATACCGATTTTACCTAAGGAGGAAACGGAGGGTGTCCGTACCCGAAGTCAACGCCAGCAGGAGACGGACCAAAGAAGATTTGGTGGTGCAACGCCGCAGACGTCGGAGGGCCAGCCGCCGGCTGCAGGCCCGTCAGCAGCTCCCACATCTGCAGCACCTGATTTAGGTGCTCTGATGTTGATGTTGCAGGAACAGGTCCGTCAGTTGAAAGAGCAGCTGCAGAGCGGACAAGAGGAACAGGCCCGCCGACAGGAGGAACAGGCCCGTCGGTTGGAAGATCAGCAGGCGGAACAGGCTCGTCGGTCGGAAGAGCAGATGCTCCTCATGAAGGACCTTCACGCTACCTTTGGGAAAGAGATAAGGGACGTGAAGGATAGGGTTGCTCAACAAGACAACCGCCTGTCGGAAGCTGAAACCCGAATCGAAGAACATGAAACCCGAATCAACCATGTGAACAATCGGGTTGACAACGTGATGGCTGACGTGAAGAAAACGCTAAACGACCTCAAACTTGGGGATGGAACTACGGCTCCCGTAGTAGCTGCAGCACCTTCGCTACGTGGATTCAAAGTGCCGCCGTTCGACGGGACCTCTTCCTGGTCGGCCTACAAAATCCAGTTCGAGGCCGTCATGGTGGCAAACGGCTGCAATAAAAGCCAGGCCATGACTGCACTCACCTTAGGCCTGCGCGACCAAGCCTTAACCGTGTTGGAAGCTCTCGGTAAGAAAGTGACCTACGAGCAGCTCCTTGAGGCATTGGACGCGAGATATGGTGACGCTCACCTGGAACACGTCTTTCGCGCGCAGCTTAAAGATCGCGTGCAACGCAGCAACGAAAACCTGCAGCAGTGGGCCCTTGAGGTGGAAAAGATGGTTCGAAAAGCATACCAGTCTGTACCTGCGCTCATTGAAGGGAACCTGGTGCAGACATTCATCGACGGCATCCGCGACCTGGAAGTCAGAGCTGCTGTGAGGCTCGGGCACCACGAGACGCTTAAGGACGCCTTGGCCCATGCACTGGAGGTAGAAGCCATGCGGCAGGATCATCGTTCCCATCGCGTTAGGGAGGTTGCAGCCGCTACAGTTCGCGACCGCAACAAAGGATACAGCCCTAGGTGCTATGGCTGTGGGGAAAGGGGCCATCTTCGATCCAGCTGCCCTAAGCGAAGCGCAGAAAGGGAAAGTGAACGATATCAGGAGGGTAGTGCAGATAACGGCAGTGCCTGGCGGCGACAGGATCATCGTTCACCTCACGCTAGGGAGGTTACAGCAGTTACGGTTCGCGACCACAATAAAAGACACAGCCCTAGGTGCTATGGCTGTGGGGAAAGGGGCCATCTTCGGTCCAGCTGCCCTAAGCACACCCTAGGAAGGGAAGGTGAACGGCCTCAGAAAGGAAGTGCGGCTAACAGCACCGCCCAGCAGCAGCAGGAATACGACTTTACTATCAGACACTGCAGCGGGAAATCTCACGGCAACCCAGATGCATTGTCAAGAAGACCTTGTCCTGAAGATTGCAACCGTTGTAGTAGGCAAGAGAGTAAGGAAGTGGTATCCGTGATGATGCTCAGGACAGACCACCTCAGCAACGGGTGGAAGGACAGCCTACGACATACACAGCAGGAAGATCCGGACATCAAGCCGATTCTGGGATGGATGAAGGCCCGTGCTACCAAGCCTAAGTGGAGGGACGTCTCAGCGATGAGTTCAACCACGAAAAGCTATTGGGCCCAATGGGACAGCTTGCTGCTTCAGGATGGAGTCCTGTGCCGTAAATGGGACAATGGTCGAGGAGACAGCTGTCGTTTGCAAATGGTTGTCCCTAAAGCTAAAGTGCCGAATGTTCTACAGCTGTGCCATAATGGTCGTTCAAGAGTCCATCTGGGAGTTAAACGAACTCTGCTGAATGTCCGAGAACAGTTTTACTGGGTCCATTATCGTGACGATGTCGAGGCTTGGTGTCGTACATGTACAAGTTGTGCGGCCGTGAGGGGACCTCAGACACGTAGTAGAGGAGCACCGAAATTGTACAATGTTGGTGCACCATGGGATAGGACAGCCCTAGACATTGCGGAGCCGATACAGAAAGGCGCAAGAGGGACTCCTAAGATCGTCCATGTGGATCGCCTAGCGCGTTATTATGGGGCCGATAATGCTCGGGACGAGCATGTCTTAGGAGGGGGCAGTGTTACGCGCTCGAATCGATGCACTAGCGCCATCTAGTCTCGAACCGAAGAACTAAACTTCTTGAAGTTTAAAACTCGAACTCTCGGTACCTTGCGCGTGTTTACTTGAACATTCTGGATATTTCTTTGCTAATTTAAATAAATAGGCGCTGCAAGATGCGATCGAGGCAGAGTTGAACTCGGCGACACAAGCGAAGCTTCGGAGCGGAATTAAGTGAATTAGTGTGTTTAATTATTAGTGTTCTTAGTTTTAATTTGTGTAAAATAAATTAAAGTGTTAATTTAGGTAATTTTATCGGCAATTTTTATTGTCACGAACCTCAAGCTCGTAACAATATAAAACTCCTTGTATTGTATTGTTAGTGGTCGCTTTTTTGGTTTATAAAACTGAAGTGGCAAATGAACTTACAGCCAACCCGATGGGTAATGGCTACCGCAGCCCATGGACACATGCAGCCAACGTTGAACAAGGAAGCGTTTTCACCTTTAAGGATTAAAAATGTCTGACAATATGTGATTATCCTGGTTCTATATACCCTTCAGACGAATACAAAACTTCAGATGAATACAGCCATGCAAGCACTGCGGTTTAGCGACAGAAGTGGGTAACCACGGTGGTGCCTACCCAGAAAAACTCCTCGAAGGACAGAGATAAGAACACAAAGTCGTATACTACAACTAAAATATAAGGCAAAAAAGCAAACGAGCTTTGGCAATATTAGGAACTTTACGAAAAATTAACTTAAAAAGAAACTAACTACACTACACCATACTAAAATCGACTAAAATATTTACTATAATGTCAACTGTCAACTGTGGTGTCGATAAAGCAGCGCCCCTTTATTATTTAATTTGCCGATGAAGAGCTATCGTATCGTATCGAGTGATCGATTCAAACAAGGCCGCTTTTGAGTTATAAGAAAGTGACCATATTAACTGGATGACAATATTACCCTCACGAGCTATATAAGATTTTATTATGACATCGAACCTTGAATAAAATATAAATACTTAAAAGAAATCATTGCTAGATTCACTGGTTAATTTCATCGAATTGGATGAATATTATCTTTACATCGCATCCGTGTTACCCGTGTTAGTGCATAAACGTGTTGCACTGTGAAAGGTAATTTCTATTTACTATCTTCATATTATTTGGGTATTATTGAAAATGGTTATGTTAGAGTCGGCAAGAAACGCCCTAGCAGGAAGTTTATTAGTGACATATTGAAAATGGGTCAATACCCTTAACCTTAACCGTCGAGCATGCAAGCGTACATAATGTTACGAGCTTGACGTTCGTGACAGTAAAAACTGCCGATTGAATTACCAAAATTTACACTTTCATTACCGAACACCAATTAAAAGTTAAGATACACTAATAATTAATCACACTGATTCACTTTATTTCGCTCCGAAGCTTCGCTTATCTCGCCAAATTCAATACTGCCCCGATCGCGGCTTGCAGCGGATTTAAATACACCTTTTACACCGAAACATCCAGAATATTCCAAAAATACGGGCGCCGACCGACCAGACGCAGAAAGTTCGAGCGTGAGGCTTATAGAAAGCTTAATTCTTCTGTTCGATACTAAATGGCGCTGTTGGTCGAAAGTTCAAGATTGACATTTTCTAGGAAGCCCTTCTCGCTCTATTCCCCGACACTAGATGGCGCTAGTGCCAGGTACCATCAACTTAGGCGCGCAACAATAATATAGATGTGCCAATCGGAAGTCCGTAGTCTAAAACTATCCCACTAAGTGACAGGCGTGAGTTTATGATTATGATGCATTTTTCATATTATTTGGACATTATATTCCAACTAAAAATTTTTCATTTTTTGAATGAACTTCTGCCAAAGAGAATTAATGCAGAAAATGAAAGTAAAATAGCAATGTGGGTTGCTATTTTATTTTTACTTTTACTTTTACTCTCTCCTGTCCGTTCCGGTTCGTCTTCGTCGTGTTGCCTCAATTCTTTCTGGCGAATTTACATGCGCTCGGAATATTTTTTTTATTTCTAAGGCTTGCTTGCTCTGTTCGAAAACTTGCATGTTTCCATTCTCCCCGCGATATTTTTCTTCATCATCAAGCACATTTTTAATATACACTTCAATTTATAGTAGCTACTTTAGTAGTAGTTAGTAGTAGTAGTACCTATATACCTATGTTTTTGGTATACTTGATATATCCGAAAATGTATGTAGCACGTTCACTCAGTACTCTTCGGCTTACGTAGTAACATTTTTTCGTGTGCTTTGGCCTTTAATGTGCGATTTTTCTTCAACTTTACACGCTGTTAGAAGAAATATCTCAGGAATGACGCGAACGCAGATAAAGTTGCATACAACGCTATCAACATTCAACAAAAAGAAAATTTATTATACAATGACATCGTATCATTAAGAACGTTTCATTCTTCATCAATCATTCACAAAGAACTACAAATCTCCGGGGCGGTACCGTCTGCAAAATATAGCCGCACGAACAGTCTGGCAAATTATTGGAAAAAAGACTTTCCGCGTAGATTTCCTATATTTACGCGAATACCACGAGTAAATCGCTTATTTTATGGCGTTTAATTTTAACTCGTAATGGTGAGCCCATAAGCCTTAAGCCTGTTGGTAATTCTATATCTTACTTTGGCCACTGAAAAGTTTATTTGGCGTTAAATAAGTTAATAGACGTGATTCCTTCCCCTCACACACTCCAATGAATGAGACTCTCGTGATTGGGTGATAGCGGAAATACGTTCTGTACTTCAAATGTTGTAAAACGAGAATCAGAGACCCTTTTTACTGGTAACGAGACAATCTTTCTTGTAGATGGAATTAAGGGACAGAACATAGAAATTTTTAGGGAGGCAAACAAACAGGAAAAAGCCTCGAGCAGGTACTGTGTTCGTCTCCCGAGATTCAGTCCGCATGCCGCAAGGCGGGTAGGGCTATGGAATGGATCCTCAGCGGCTAAACTAAATGCAAATAACTTTAGTTGCACATCTTAAACTGTTTTTAATAACCTCTTTTTCTCACCACACTCAGAGCCACTTCGTGAAACATTACCTCTTCAAAGTCTTTACGAAAAACAAGTTTCGATTCAGTCGGTGTCTAAACATTTTACAGAAAATATACGCTTCAGCATAAAACAATGTCGTAAAGCACTTTGCAGCTATCATTAGATCGTATTTGGAGTAATTAATATGGCATGCACGGTGGAGGAAGGCCGCGGGGGTCGGGCGGTCGTCGGCTTGGCGCCGGGGCATCGATTCCAACTCGCTGACCCACCTGTGATTGCGTACGGTTAACATGCAACGTCAGAAAATATTGCATTAAAACGTTTTATAGGATAAGGGTGACAAACGAGCACATAGTTCACCGGAATGTTAGTGTATGATAAGGCCCATAGACAAAACAATCTATCATCGATTAAGAATCAAAATGCGGATGTGTCGTCACCCCCTAAGGACTAAAACGAAATGCCTCGTGATCCAGTATAAAGGGTCAATCTGGTTCTTAATACTGACACTGAACACACTGACCATACGAAACACATAACTCTGCTGTTTCACACTAGTATTCTGAGAGAGCGTGGTAAAGCTGACATAGCTATGGTGGTTTTTACCACGTAAAACTGGTTTTATAACAATTACTCTTTACTTATTAAGTCTATAAAAATATGTAGAGGTTCCACCTAGACAATAAGGTTGTAAGGCTTTCTGTACATGAAGCCGGAACCGGAAGGGGCACCGCATCGGCGCAACGTCGTACCTACGCCGCATAGCAAGTTAGTGTGTACAAAAATCGTGTAGATGACGCACCGACATCGCACCACAGCCGCGTTAGCACCGCACGCCGCGACTATGCTTCATACTATGGCCCGGCACCAGAAAATTCTTTACGCGTGCACAAAATATCGTCATTTTATTTTATTAAAGGAGGACATTTTTTACCCTTATTATTTTGTTTATTGCCATTGTTTTTTTGGAAACTTAGGGGCTAAGCGTTCGGTGTAGATAACGCAATATGCGATCAACCCGGGCTCGATTACCGCGCGGTACCAATGAACTTATGAATTGCAATTAGAAGTGCCAAATTCACCACGTGTTCGGTAGAGGAAAATATCCTAACATAACCTAGATGTCTGAGGAACCTTAGGCTTCATAAGGCTAATGACGATACGGTAAAAAATTAATCAAAACAATATTTTCTTCCATTAAAACCGAAACATCCATTATTCCTTTTTGTCGAAGATAAGCCATGTTCGGTAACCTACGTCATCGCTAACCCTTTGACTGCCGTCGTTCGTAATCAGTAATCACATACACGATCCCCTCGTTCCAACTCACGAACCTCTACACAAAGTTGCGCATCACTCCATTAAGTGTTCGTCGACCTCAATCTTCAATGAAAAGTATTCAACATGTGCGCACATGCGAATAGTCAATCATAATATTAATTTAACAATAATATAAAACATGCGTATGACAAAAAACTAGAAGTAAGTTAATATAATATGAAGTAATATTATTTGACACAGGTATTGTGACAGTCTTGCGTTTCCGCAAAGGCCCTACCCCTAGAGCTTGCCATATTTTCAGATCCTGGGTGATCCTCCTCCAAGTAACTCCTGCTATTTTCCAAATATCATCCTCCTATCTAAAACCACCAACTTCGTTTCGTTCGTTTGTTTTGTCCTGGATACCACTTGGTTACGTTCTTAGTCCATTTTATTTGTTAGTGTAAATAGTGATAACTTAGTTCAAATAGTGGGCAATATTAAAAGCATAATGTTTATTGGTTGGTAGCTCGATAAAATTATGCAAAAGGCTACTGATCATCTTATGCTTGACAAACCGTTTTTTTTTAAATTAAAGGAGACCTATGCCCAGTAGTGCACCACTTACGAACGTAGTCTGAGTAATTGAAGACTAATTTTGTCCGTCATGCCAGATTTCGGTCACAGCATCCAGACTCTACGAAGACTAGCCAAGCGCTCAAGAAAAGATAATAGTGCTCGACTAAAATAACACTTTGATGATTCATGTTTACGTACATAGTATTTATAGATTTAGAGCATTTTATTCAATAAAGATTCTTATCAAATACTCACTGAGTCTTTTTTTATTTACATCTTACAATTTAATTTTTCATATCTTACAACTAGGCCGTAAACAATACACATAATTAGAAGTGCTAAGCTGACAAAATATTATCATATTTTTAAAATTACAAACCACATTTCAATTAAATGAATTATAATACACTTAAAAAGTCAAAGCCGAAAAATTTAATAACTAAAACATTTATCTCTTCAAGAATGCTAAGCGCGAAGTATTCATTAATCAAAATATATTACAGCTCGGGAGATAGTGCACATAGTTCAGACAGATCCATTAAAGGGTCAAGGCTCCAGACGGAAGAGAATATTTTCTTTTGAGTATGTTGTCAATACTCGTATGAAGAATCATCACTGAATATTTATGCGAAGGCTTTTTGTACAACAAAATAAGTTTCTTCGAAAAAGTTTAAGAAACAAAAAGGCTTTTACAAAGGCATATATCCTAGTTATGATATTTTTCGATAACTTTATATTATTGGGCCGGGATAACTCCAGAGATAAGCAAACCGAGCTCGATGCACCTGTTCAGAGTAATGTGAAGTGTTGACTTACCAGATCAGCACCTCAGGAAAACAATGTGAGAAAACCGGCATGTCTAAAAAAACTACTAACAGATGGGACCAGCTCGTGTATTTTTTGGTCCAAGTCTTCTAAAATATAAGCGGACCCCAGTGTCCAACATTAACGAATATATGCTGCGACCCGCGACTTTATACAACATTAGCGAAAACATTTCAATTCTTACTTTGAGAAGAAGAATGTTAAAAATACTCAGTTTATATGTTAGCCATGGTTAATCATAAGTTATAGGTAAATCTATAATAAAATATATTGCCAATAAAAATATAGGTAAATCATAAGGAGATTGATTAATTTCACAAGTAACGTTCGATTCTCAAACTGTTTTTTAATAACCTGTATTTCTCACCACAATCAGAGCCACTTCATGAATAAATATCTCTTCTAAGCCTATACGAAAAACGACATATACTTTTACTTTAAAGGATCTGAAAATGCGATTTATCCATTTTAGATAATGTATGAGTTTCAGTAAGCTCAGACGTATCTATATCTATGTATATCAAAGATCCTCAGACTAACTTATATCTATAATAAAATACTAAAAGTTAAGAACTGTAATATTTAAAATTTCCTTTCAATTGTTTTATAATTTTTATTAAATCTTTCGTGAAGGCGAGTACCTATAAAATCGAGTTCTACATATCTGTGGGATTACAAGGATAATTTCGGACGTATCGATAAGAGATCCCACGAATTCAAGATAAAGACTCTCAGTGCCTATGCACAAATGTGTGGGCATAAAACACTAATAAATTTAAATAATACTCTTTTTACGGAATTTATCGCCTATATTTAACTTTTTAATACCCGACGTTTCGAGAGCTTTACAGCACCCATGGTCACGGGAAGGACTGAGATGTTTAACGTCCAGATGTCATAGTTAACCGCGGTTACCATAGATTAAAATTTAACTTTTGTTCCGATCTACACAGTATGAACTTATGGTATCATGAAGCCTTGCAGTTGTATGCTTGGGTTGGGATTTAATTTTATTTATTATAGGATCCCAAGCAGATAGCACCCAGCCATCTTCTCTATTGAAATTAGGGTGTTTTTTGATTCCAATAGCCTCGCGAATCATCCTTGGAAGGAATCGGTGTTCTTTAGCGAGGATTTGTGGTCTATCAAATCTGATGTAGTGACGGGGGCGATCCTGTACATGTTCACAGACTGCAGACTTCCGTGAACGTTTCTTTGCAGCACGCAGCATGCCTTTGCCACGTAATTTTTTATTTTATTTTAAAATCATCATTACAGCTTATCACAGGTCCACCGCTAAGCCTATGTTCACCCCCAAGGCATGCCACAATGCAATATGCATTAAAACAAAATAACTTAACATAACTGTCTTGATTTTTTGTTATTTCTTCATAAGTCAATAATTTACAATAATACAAGAGCAAAGAGAATGTAATCAATAGACAAGCATACTCTCAGAGACCATCACAAATAACCTTACTTTTTCAAAATTAGTACGGTATAAAATATAAATAAAAAATAGATATTTTTGTTTCGTATCCTATACACTTCTAAAAAGACGAACACGAATTTTTTTCGTTGTAGTATCTAAAACGAATACAATTTATATGAATTTTAAGATGCCTCATTAATTTTCAAGTCGATAGTAAATTCCGTGAATAAAATTGCGAACTTCGTAAAAAAGGATTGCTCTCACTAGTATTCGCAAACACAACTCAACACTTCCAAAGCTTCGAGCCTCCGCACAAAGGGGAGCCCCACTTCATTATGCGATCGTCGAGTTCAGCTATTACCCAGAACAGTAACTTACGAGTTAATGAACGCCTGCTAAGGTGAATTTCCTACAAAGCTTTCATAAATTATGACAGGATTTTTAATTACTTTTTAATGCAGACCGTAAAAGGGAGAGGGGTAGGTTATATTAAGTAGGGGCGGTAAGGGACCATAATACCTTGTACGTATACCTCGCGTACATAATATAACATACGCATATAACATATAACTCGCGGAACCTAAGTCTAGCGCTGAACGAACCGTAGAGGGGAAAGCTGCGAATGTCGTATTACGGGGCCGGATCGAGACTAGAGAGCTAATCAGCACGTGCTAACGATACGCACAGCCAATCAGAAGATAACCATTTTTTTTTATATTCCAAAAAATTCTACAAAAAATTACGAGAATAACTGTGTTTTTAATTTTGATGATTTCAAAACTGACCGAGATTATAAAGGCGCAAAGTTAACATTTTCGGTCTAAGTCGCGGGCCGAGAGCGACATCGTTGATGACGTCACGATTTCCATCTTCGTGCGAGCGACCCGACGCGCACTTAGGAAATCAAAACATTTACTCAAATGTGCCCGTCGTTCGCGAATCTACTTGCTATCTATTAAATATTGTGCTGTGCCTCAATGTAAAAATACGGCCACAAAAACACCTGAAAAGATGTTTTTTAATGTGCCTAGAACTAGAAACCCTACCATCAGAAAAAAATGGACAAATGCTATGAGAAGAGCACATATTTAGGACCAAACACGGTAGCATATTGTTGTGAGGATCATTTCGATGTAAGTATACAAATAGTAATAACCTTCACATTATAGCTCTTGGTTATTGCTAGTAAATGCTTTCTATTAGGCATGTAGGTACCTACCTACTCGCGTCGCAGTGTTTAAGTAACTAACGATTCATTGAACCTTTCCACGCCAATCATTATGATTAGTACCTGGTTGACCGAGCTTTGCTCGGTATTTTTCGCTCGATTTTTTTTTTAATTCGTGTGTTTTGGAAATTATATTTAGATACAAATTACATACTGATGAAATATAAATAATATTTTTCGATCTTAGCGACATAACAGAAAAAACGGAACTGGTTATTTGAATAAAAAATCATGAGTGCAATTAGTTTAATTTAAATTTTCGTATTTTTAAAAATACTAAAAAAGGGCTCGAATAAATAGATTTTCTCAAAAAAGAAAGGAACTTGACAAAAAAATTAAAAAAAGTTGGTCGGTCGGTCTGGGCTCGAACCGGGGTTTTACGATTCTGTACCGCCCATTATACCAATTAAGCTATTTATATTCAATTACAAACCGTCAAAATTTACCTTCTTATTCTAACGATATTGTAGCAATTTTTCCTTGCCTAAAAACACGGACAAAAATACATTTTCTTAAAATAAATCCTAGCTAGATCGATTTATTATCCCCGAAACTCCCTGGACACTAAATTTTATGAAAATCGTTGGAGCCGTTTCCGAGATCCCGATTATATATATATATATATATATATATATATATATATTTACCTAAACTACTTCAGTATAAACATCCAAACTTGGGTAAAGTACTTACCTATGTAATGTAGATAAGTCAATGACCTGTCGTGAGTTCGTAAGTTTAGATACCTACTTATGTTTGCAGCAAATTTTAAAATATTTATAATGCATAAAAAGGTTAAGATATGGAATATTTTAACAAACGTTTTTATATTTTTACGATATTTCGAGCAAAAACTAAGCACATCGCAGAACTGTTCAACCTGCATATTTTGCGGGCCGCAAATAATGGAAGAAGTTTGATTATGAAGTGGAGCACTTAAATTTTTTTTTCGTGTTGTCCTATTTTTATGTATTACATAGTTTATACGATACGATATTTTAAATATTGATGGAATACAAACTACGAGGTTCCTTGTTTTTTTTTAATAGAATAAATAAGTTTGTATTTTGTTCTAGGTCGACAACGATATGGAAAACTACGTGAAGTGCAAACTAGTTGGTGGTCAAACTTAAAAAAGATGTTCTGCCTCATAAGTTTGCTTGTCAAAATCGGTATGCAGAAAAACCACAAACATGCTTACTATCAAAACTAAATGCCAAATCTAGGTCAGAAACAGTTGCACATGCGATTGCCGCTACCTCACAGGAAATTAAGCATAGATATTTTGTCGATCCTGTTACTACTCTAGATGATAATATTGACATTGATCCCTTGCCAGAAGAATATATAACTACGATTCTAATCATAATAATAATGTTTTTTTTTCTAATCATATTGAAAACATATGATTTTAAGATTAAATCATATTTTTATACACCGAAGGTATATTTGTAGTAAATTTCTTTATAAACAGGAAATTTTTTTAACCATAAAAACCGCAAAAAGGTCAGGGTGCACTTAAGAAGAATAAGAAAACAAAACTAGTTAGAGGCAGATAGTAAGTAGGTAGGTAAGGAATGTTTACGTATTTTTGTTATACCTATTCTTATCATTAGCAAATGAAACCAGAAGTATTAATGTAATAATGGGTACCTAGGTTATAAAAATATTATTTTATTCTTATGCGTATTTCAGTCGCAACAAAATCTTTGTTTCTTAGAAAATATTCCGCCACCATCACGTTACGGACTATTGGACGGTTGTTAGATTGACCCTTTTCAAACCCTTCTTCCATCATTAAATACTTAAAAACACCACAGCGCACGAGGGCAAACAACTCACCCAAAAAATATTACAACAAACGTATGATCGGCGCGCTGGAACGGTATGGCGGCGCGGCCGCATGGAATCGATGACGTCACGCGCTACTCGCGGGCACGGGCGAGATTTTAAAAATCTACGTCACCTTTCCACGCGTATAACTTCGGTAATAGTGCACCGATCGATGGAAAATAAAAACTAGAATTATGTGTTTGGTCTAGACTTTTTACCTGCGTACTTAAAAGTCTAATATTGTAACCTTGTTATCTTCTCCTTAGTTACCGTGTAGTGGCGCTGTAAGAGAAATCACTACCACATATCGTTGCCAGACGGGTGTTGTAAGAGGTAACAAAGGGAAAATTGACATTTCTTTTCTTTGGGGTGACCACTTAAAAGAATAAAATACTGAGGTTGCCAACCCGCCTGCCAAATGTAACAACTATGACAATTAATTCTCCTGTTTGGCAATCTAAGAAAGAGGACTATGTTCAGCAGTGAATTTTTAATAAGTCTGTAATGAATGAATGAAATATTCATAAGACTAAAAGTTATTTGAAGTTTAGTCTCCTAATATCAATCACTGCGTACTACAAAAATAATAATAATATATCTCCATACGTAAAAATCTATTGATGTCCGTTAGTCTCGCCAAAACATAAAATAGGCTCGACCTATTTTGATGATTTTTGTGTGTATTTGAATGGAACCCTAGATGGTTTAGATTCACAATTGGGATCCGGTAGGTGACGCTGTTGTCAAGACCCAGATATCACCCATATGCAGAGCGGATCACTAGTACAAAATAAAATGGAAATAATACCGAATTTCAATCACGACTGCTAGTGTCAACGAAATGTTCGTAAAGTGCTTTCCGAGACGCAGCGTGAAACACCGCTTACTTCGTGACTCCAGACTGCTACTGAGAATTTCTTGACATAAGTCCCAAAAAGTATCATCTAGGTTCCGCAATAAAATAATATGGTGCGCCCTGCGAAGCGAGCGGGTATCAGCTAGTGATTTATAAAAGTTATTATCCTCATGGCAACTAGATACTATGATCCATATAGATATGTAAATCAATACTCGATTTAGAATCATAATGCAGACGCGTTGTCACCCTGAAGCACTCAGAAAAAATGCCCCGTTACCAGTGAAAAGGTCTCCGTTTCTTGTCACTCACTATATGAAACACAATAGCATCATGTTGCTTTTTTACGCTGGCATTGCGTGAGGGCATGGTCCTTCCCCGGTCGAACCGATTCAATCGTGATTCATCCATGATCCGTCTGCAAAGTGGCTATACTAGTTACGTATAAAGTACTCTGCCAGATTCCGCAAATTTTGTAAACACCTCTAATCACTAAGTAGCGAGATAGTTTACATTTTTTTTTAGGGAAAATATCCAACATGAACCATTGTTAATTTGCGGACGAACAGGGTTGCCACATCCCTTCAGAGACAAACATTTTTTAAACTTTTTTAATGAAGTGAAAAAATTAAGTATTCCATAGAGAAATATCATATTTTGATTCCTTATTAGCTTGGTTTAAAATAAACTATTTGTAAAAGGCAAAGTATTTGACGTGACCTCGTTTATTGTTTGTATATATGTAAACATTTCATAGTTATTAAAAGTCCAATGTCGAACATATACTTAAATTACCAAATAGGAGAATTAATTGCCACAGTTGCTGTTCTTGCCGGAAAGTTGGCAACCGTAGTTTATTTTATTTTAATGGTGTTATTCGGAAGATGCTGTTATTTATCTCTTGGTTTGTTTCCCACTATCGCCTCTTACGACACCCACGGGACTATAGTATGGGGTAGTAGATATTCTTACACCGTCACTTCACGGTCGTTAAAACTTTTAAAGTATTAAGAAATTGCTCTTTGCACAAGACTTGACGATTCTGAAAATAATAGTTTAGCATTCTTAAATTATTCTCATCAGATTAAATTACATATACATATATTTAAGCGAATACGAGTATAATATTGATAATAAAGTACGTACGGTAGCAACCCTAGGAAGGAACGTAGAAATGCTGCACAATACGAAGGGAATATTGCCAATTTTAGAACTCATCTAGAAGGGCAAAAACCTAGAGGGAGGAGAAAATATCCTGGCGGTGTCGTAAACAACAATATTACGATTTTTAGGGGTTTCTCGGGGTCGATGATACGAAGCTATTTGAAAGGAAGTCCCTAGAGTAGATAAATTAATGTTACCTGCTATGAAAAGTTTTGTTTGAAATTTAAACGGAGTGTATGTGTATATAAGCCGTATTTTAAGCCTCGGCGATCGCAAACCGACACGGATTTTTATGATTAATTAAGTATTAACTTGACTCTCATCTTTTTTTTAATATAGTATAATATTTGGCGAATAATTATTCTAATAAATAAAAATTTAAGCGATGTAGTTTAGTAACTTTTTTATACAAAATTGACTGGGAGATAAAAGACAAAACTTATAGTTTAACTGTGGTTTAACTTTACAATCAAACCCTTACCTGAATTTGTTGTTTTGAGACGATTTGACGTCGACGCTATAAATGTTTAGAAAACAATTATAGGTATACGTTTATTTTTTTCCTAGCGACTAACTGTATTAATAGATTTTGCATTGGTTTTATAGATTTTCATCATCATTCATCGAGGCATTTTCAACGAGTATATTTGATTTAATATCTTTAAAAACGTACACTATGAGAACGAGCACGCAGATTTTCACCATATATCATAGGGCTCGACCTTTTTTTTTTATAGAAGATGGGGCAAACGAGCATGTGGCTCACCTGATGTTAAGTAACTACCGCCGCCCATGATCAACTGCAACACCAGGGGAATTGCAGATACGTTGCCCGTCCTTTAGAAAGGAGTAAGCTCTTTTCTTGAAGGTCCCCAGGTCGTATCGGTCTGGAAAAAAAAGAAAAAAAGAAACCTTGCCCCATAACAATAAACTTGAGCTTAAGAAGTTGCCATTTGGTGCCCAAAGAGTATATAAATCATGTTTATTTGCTAGCGGTGTAAGCGAATCCGCTGTTCCCCAGGGTGTCGTAAGAGACGACTATAGTAAATTGCCGAATGTAACAGGTCGCGACTAAACCACCCCATATAATTATTTGTTTAAATTTCTAAACTACATAAAGGGTACAATTTTCGGACTTAGTGAAAGGTCTACGTCTACAAATGCAAAATAAAAACTCTCTCTACCAGTCGGCTACGTGTTAAGGAGAAAAATCTAAGCAGGTGCTATTACGAGTAAAGTAGATATCATATTATATTGTTAGGAATGAAGGTAGAAAATGAAAGAAAATATCAAGAAACCACGGTATAACTCTAAGCTGTCACTCGGTAATATATACGGCTTAGGTGACTAACTTTAATCAAGCTCATTCCAAGAATCGTTGTTGCAATTCCTTTTAACTCCTGACGAAAACTGAGGAGTGTTATAAGCACAGACCACCCAACCTACGAGACATGTAACGGAAGGCGACAAATTTCTGTACATCATCTGCTCAACCAGTACCTATATAGTTGAACACGAACGCTACCAGTGTTGCCAACTTGACGGGTTTCCCGTTAGATTTGACGGGACAGCGAGGTTGGCAACGGGAAAAAATTGTGTTTAACGGCTAACGGATTTTTTAACGGGACAACATTTTTTTTAGATTTGTTTTCGAAAAAAAAATAATTTGGAAATGCCAAATATTAAATTATAATTTTATTCATTTTTTTAGTTTAAAAATACGAAAAAATGTGCAATATAATGAATGATTGACACTTGTCTACCGTACCTGTCGGGATTATAGTGTTCTCTACAACGGGAGCTAGATTTTAATGTAAAATGTAAATAATAAAACTGAACGCTACCCTGTTTAGTAGTGACCAGACAACAGACCTGTACACTGCGTCCTTAGCGCTACAATTTTTTAAAATAAAAAAACAGTAATAACATGCCTACTTTCGCAGTAAAGTGGTGTGGTATTGATAGCAGGTAACATAATTTCAAGAAGGATAAAATTACGTTTCACCGGTAAGTGCAACATTTAATAATCTTAAAATACAAGAACGTGAGGGTTCAAGCTATTCTGGTCGTAGTTCTGAGGCTGTCCTTGTCAAGCACGCAGTATTATAGTTGCGTCTCTGTCTATCAATCAGAGTGGCTGCAGGTGGTACGTAAGTAGAGATGCCTAAAAAAGTATCGATGGAAGTTTATCGACTATTTATTGTGTTATTATTTTTTCTGTAGAAGAACTGTCATTATGTTATATTTGTGTATTAATCTATATGTAATTATAATTTGAAATCGAAATTACAGTTTTACAAGCCCACTTACTTACTGACTGACTGTAGACTGTAGTCTAGTAGAGCATAATACAAGTGAATAAGTTTATATGGTGGAATGTACGACCGTGTTACATCGAGATAAGCAGTGTCGTTGCTGGTTTGCATACTTTATCTATTTTGGTGATATCATGTAATTACGTTCATTACGTTACACCAATGTGTGATTATTCCCGTGCCGTATTACGGTATGGTTGAATACTTACTTAGATAAACTGAATGTGAGTATACAGTACGCTGTTTTATGCTGACAATGATAATTTGCGTAAGCTAAAGATCAAGTTGAACTTCCGCTCGCACATTGTTTTTTTTTTAATTGTCTCTTAATATATTTAGAACAATAAAGTTATTTAAATCTATATTTTTATCCTTCATTACTTCATGAATCTATAGCAGCTTAATGTTGCTCTGTTTCGTATGTTCGTAGTAGTAAGACAACCGGGGATTTTTTTTACTGGAAAGGAGGCGTTTCATCTTCGTCCTCAGGGGTGACACACCAGCATTTTGATTCTTAATTATTATTAATATAATATATATATATAATAATAATACTCCAGACCGAATTTCGGCTACGGCGGCATGCCGCTACGGAGACTAGCCAACGGCGCAGGACATGATTATAGTGCCCAAGTGTATGCGCAAGCACAGGTGTACTCTCTATTCCCTCACTCTCATAATCCGATGGGACGGTAAACCGACACGACCGGAGAGAGATCAGGCGCAGGACCAACGGCTTAAAGTGCTTTCCGAGGCACGGAGGTAAGATACCGCCAACTTCTTGACTCCGGGCAGCTACTGGGAATTTCTTCACAGAAAAACTTAGTAATTGATTTACTGGCCCGACCCGGGATTTGAACCCAGTACCTCATGATCAGCAGTCGCATTACTACTACCACTAGACCAATGAGGCAGTCGAATATATTATATGTTTATAGGTATCCATAGATCATAAAATAACGTGGATACTAATTTTATACATATATATATATAAGTAATATATATATATATATATATATATATATATATATATATATATATATATATATATATATATATATATATATATATATATATATATATCAATAAAAAAACGGTAAAACAAAATCATTTATGATATTTATTGCTACTTCGTGCACGTCGGGTGTGTTACATAAACTAGGCGGGAACAAAACTAGTTTCAAATTGGTGCAATCAGTCATAGAACAGGGTACCCATAATACAATAGTTGAAATTTCCTCAGCGGGTTACAGTGTATCTCTGAAAGTTATGACGTGGGTCATTTGTTTGGTTATCGTAGTGTAAGAGGGTAAATTGTACTACGTCAATGATATATGGGGCGATACTGCAGTGGACAAAGACGCACGCCTGTTAGAACTGCGTGTATAAAAAAGATACGAAATGGTAAAAATAATATCTCTATTGCACCAGCCGATCCGTAGGCTTTAATATCAGTGTATCTATTTGTGTACGAGCTCCGGTTTTACATACCAAATATCATTCCATCAGATCTATCATGTTGTGGCTGGTGTGAGAACAGAACATCCACCGCCCTTTATCGCTCCTGGGACTTGTAAGAGGCGACAAAGGGAAACCAACCATGAATTGATTCAGCAGTCTTCCCAATAATGCTCGCCAACGTGGCAACTAAGACAAGTATGTCCCTTATGAGGCAATCTTATGTTCAGAAGTGGGCTTTGATGGAGTGTAATGAATGATGCATGAGATCGCAGTAGATATCTAATATGCAGTGGGAATAATTACCTTAAACTAACGTTTTTATTATCTTTATATATAAAAATCCCATGTCACGATGTTCGTTCTTGATAATCTCCGAAACCGCTCCACTGATTTTAATAAAATTTGTGAATGTGTATTGCTTGCTACAACTTTGGAGATAAGATAGTTTTTATCCCGATAAGTCACCCTCAATATATTTTATTGTGAATTTAAGGAATTTTATAGGACAAAGAGTCGTGGTAAAGGGCATAAAGTCTGCTTGGCCAGCTAGTAGGTTCATTTACAGTGCAATGCATTAATTATTACACATTGCATAGTGACGTTTTTTGCTTTATCTGTGGGGCTAAAAGAAATTATGTAATTATAGAGTGTAGATACAAGGAGAACAAACTCTGTATAAAAAAGTGTCCGTAGAAAAGCGCTAAATAAGGGTGGCGCCACTGTAGCTAGAGTGTAAATTTTAAAGGACTTTTTATAATTCTTTTATTGCACAGACTTTCACCATAACTCTTTTTATAATAATTATTTTATTGTTTTCAAAATGCTTATTTTCAAAATCACTCTCAACGTATTTTTCATACCCTGTAGCTGCTCGAGCGCTGTTGTGGAGAGTTTTTGAAGTGTTATTTCCTGGTTACAGATGGACACATTTTCAACTATTCTCCCAAGGGAGATTGTCCTCCCTACCTCTATACTCTATGCATGTGATACTTTGTATTTTACTGTGTGTTTTAAAAACGTAATATATATATATATATATATATATATATATATATATATATATATATATATATATATATATATATATATATATATATATATTCATTTAAATAATGAGTTCAGTTCCCAGTAGATATAATCAGTACAACAACATAATACAATCTATACTAAAGCTAATGAAAAATTGTTTGCTCAACAGAATGCAACTTCCCAACTCTTAGTTCATTTATTAGAAAAGTCAAGGGAAGGGTAGAAGAGTCGAGGGAAAGAATTATAAATTAACTGAGAAATTGGAAAATATAATAAAGTTTACGAACCACAATATTCCTCAGTTTTTGCGTTTTCATCAGTGTTCCATGATCCAGATTTAGCGATTTGGTTTCACATAGTATTTTGAAATTCAAATACAGAAATAAGAATAAAATCAAAACGGAAATCGAATAAAAACATACAATGATGAATACTAGTGATGATCATTGTGAGGGGTTTCGCGTAAAATCTTGCTTTGCAGTATTATTTTATAAAACTTAAAAATTACTGCCTCCCATTTTCAATAGTATCTCGCTTGGAATAAAGTAAATTACTTAGTAATAATAATGCATATTTTCAAACATTGTTAAGGGGGACAAAATTTTTGTCTCCAATGGCTATCGATATATTATCTGATAGACAATGTGTGCCTGAAGGGTAGAAGAGAGCAGGTTGTAAGGGTCATACAAAATTACTGTTATAAATATTAAAATAAAACGAGCTTTCATGTGCGTTGCGAAGGCCAGCATCTATGTTCATAATAAGGTCAACTCCATATTACCATGTTATTGCATAGTCATCGAAGTTACATAAGTATGCCAAATTTCTACTCAATCGGATGTTAGCAAGTACTTCATAAAATGATTTCTTAAATTTACGCGAACACTACACATTGAACACTACACATTCAAGTACTTCATAAATTAATTACAAATTTTGGACCGGTAATACATACATACGAAGAAAGTAAGCTAATAATAAAAGCTTGTAACAACCATGCATGTAAATGGTGATCGAATTTATGTACTGTCAACATTCCATCATTTTTAATGTAATCTAAACATATTTATCATACACTTGTTTGTATACTTACTTGACAACCCTGCCTAGGTGAAGCAATGAAATATCTTTATTATGTTAGCGTAAGCTCGTTACCTGCAAAAAATTAAACAAAAAATTAAGAAATGTCAGGAAAATTTAAGATCATCTACAAATTATATATTTGTAGTAAGGTAATCCATATAGACATCAAATTCGGGGCGTACCAAAACTGAGATTTAGTTATAGCATGGAATACCACAAGGCAAAAACAGAGGTGTCTAGAAAAATTATTTCTAAGACTGGAATCGAAACACACTTCCCGATATCAACGAGAAGATTTTAAAATTAATACTACTTATCGTAATATGGAAGCTATGGCAGCTTAGAGATCGCCAGCAGTAACTGAGATTCAATTTAAAAAATCTATCTGCATTCGGTAACTATCTCCGGCATTACCTTGTGCACTTTGGTGAAAATAACATGAGGAAACCGTAAAAAAATACAGTAACGCCCTATATACGTTCCACTACTGGGAATATGTAACTTCTCAGAGGGTTTTAAAGCAAGCAAGCGTCTGTCGCGCTGCTCCGATGCGTTTTGGTGGACTTCTTACTTGATTTTATTTATAATAAAATTTTCTGAAATTAATTTTACGAACTTTATCGCGTTTAATTTATACTTTTTAATTCCCGACTTTCCGGCCGCTTTAAAGCACCCATGGTCACGTTGAGGAGTGAGGTGTTTGACGTCCTGATGTAATAGTTAACGAAAGCTACTTTCATTTTTTTAATATTAATGTTTCCTCCAATTTACGTAGAACGAGCTTATAGTATCTTGAAGTCTTGCAGTACTATGCCTGCGGTTGGATTTAATTCTATTAATTATGGGATCCCACGCAAATGGTAGCACCCAGCCATATTTTCTAAATAAATAAATAAATAAATAAATTTATTCACAAGAAATATGGTACAAAGATGTTCTTATAAAAATAATAATGATTCACATATTTCACCAATTTTGGTATATGAAAACTTATTTACTAATTAACTTATGGTTAGAATAATATTCTATACAATCAATATATTATGCAAAAATTTAAGTAAAAATAAACATGCGTCATTTTACAATCTTAATATTAATCGTTTAAAACACAGTCAGATAAGAAACAGCATTTTACAGTCAATAGCAACGTTCTTTTATTTTTAGCAGTTCATTTACCGAATAAAACTGTTTTTCTAAAAGCCACTTTAATAAATTACGTCTAAATCGATTATAATCTAATTGCCTTATTTCATTTGGGATTTTATTAAATTTTTTTGAATTTTTTTTAAATTTCTCGCAAATCAACTTGGTATGAGCCGGTGTTCTTTTGCAAGTATTTGTAGTCTATCAAATTTGATCCATTATATTTGGGGAAGTCGGGAATAAAAATAAATTAAACACGATAAAATCCGTAAAATTAGTTTCATTTAACGTGTAGTATTTCCTATACGATTTTTTTCTTCATCGCCGAGTACGTGGTATATAAGCACTTAAAGTTGGCAATTACAAAATTTATTGGGATTGAACTTTTTCTATAGTATGCAACTTTAAGTTAAAATAGGGGATTTATTTTAACACAGCTTAGAAGTAAAACATTACGTCCGAGATATTAAAATTACTTTGAAGACATCTGAACACAAAAAAAGCAATGAAGTAGCATGAGTGACTTTTGCCTGTTTAACAACCCGGTAGTAGTACATCTGCAGGCCTTTTATTTACGTTACTGTTTTAAAAAGCTAAAATATGTACCAAACAGTGAATAATGAAATATTTGACATGTTTAATACATTTTCTTATGTCCATAACTACTCAAGGCCAACGCGTTTCCTTCAACTCCAGGATCCCGTCGTGTCGCACTTAACGTTCAGTCCACGTGCCTCGTGGAGAGACACATTTCTTCTAGTCAACACCCCGCTGCGCCACCACCCGGCTCCGATATTGGTGACATTTATTTATTTAATCCGTCACATCTAAACGACAAGGAATTTCATATTTTATATAAAAAAACCGTTTGCTAGTGTGGCAAATATCCCCCCTACCAGGTAATCTATGGAACAGGCCTATGTTCAGCAGTGGACTTTAGTAGGTTGTACCGGTAACAATATAAAACTGTATAGCGAATAATTTGCAAATAGCGTTCAAATGCTGCAAATATAAGCAAAAGGGTAATAATGAAATTATCATAACAGATAATGACAACAAGTGATAAAATAATATGAAATTGATCTTAATTAAAGTAAATAATTTAAGTTATAAAAAAATAAATGGTTAAATTAAATAATAAAAGGAACCTTAACGTTACCGCAAAATACGCATTAAATAATAAAAGAGGAAAAATATCACCGCAAGACATGTCACAAACCGCAATAATGGTTTCAAATATTAATATAAAACTAATTTTGTATAAATATCCGTAAAATTAGTTTTATTCCATATGAGAAAACAAGATAAAAGAAGAAATTATTATGATACCTATTATGTTGTTAAAACATAACGAGCAACGTACGTACCTACATGTTTGAACGGCTTCATTATCGTATTCCTACGACAAAAGCTGTGCTAAGGTTAAAACTAGTCGAATATACTCGTCAAGGCCACTCTATCTTTTTGTTGGCTATGAAAATTATACAAAGTAATTATGAGTCGAGCGTCAATGATGTATAAACTTATAGATACGTTGCCCGCACTCTAAAATGGCGACATGAAATGAAGCCAATTGGCCACATCGCGCTTAGTCCAACCAACCTGTCGCGCGACGCTACGTTTGTTTTTAATTTATTATATCGTGATTCGTGTGTGTAAACATATGCAAAACATAAAGAAAACATACCGTCGTGTGTTTTCAGACGATGTACAAATTATACCCCAAAAAATAAAGACAAAAATGTGTCATTTCATGCGTAAGTTCACAAAACTACCTATTTTCATTTCATTTTATTCGACGACGCCGTCTAATGGCGGCCGGCGCATGCAGCTAGTAGGTAGTCAAGCAACAGGCATCCCGCCGTACGGTGTCATATTTTCTTTCTCTTTCTTCACGCGTATAAGTAGTTCCAGTATTTTCGCCGTTTTTAAGCGCCGCGGTGTTCGTACATGACGTGTCTATATATAATACGTCATTGTCGAGCGTCGAAAATATTAAAATGGATGAGAATTTTTCAATTTTCTGTTGAAAAAATTTTTAATAAATTTCTGTAATATTTATATACGAATAAATTTAATAAATTTACTCATCATCATCATCATTACAGTCTTTCACAAATTCATTGTTGAACATAGGCCTTTCCCAAAGAGTGTCACAAAGCATGGTCCAGAGTCAGCATCCTTCGACTTCCTGCATATCTTACCACACTTCGGTCGTCACTTCATATAGTGAGGGATCGCCCGACACTTCGCCTACCGGTAGCTACCACTCGAGAACTTTGCTTACCCATCGGTTGTCGGTTCTTTGAGCTATATGGCTACACCTGAACAGCAAATCACTAGCACTCAATACTGTGTTTTGGTTCAAAGCGTAAGAGAGTCAGTATAACAACAGGTTGTAACGCATCATTTCATCTTAGTCCACAAGAGTGACTACGTATCTGTGATCTTGTATGTTTGAATCTTATTGAATGAAATATTTCCATGGGCTATTTTTTTATAGAAGAGGGGGCAAACGAGCATGCGGCTGACCTTAAGTGACTACCGCCGCCCATGATCAACCGCAACACCAGGGTAATTGCAGGTGCGTTGCCGGCCCTTTAGAAAGGAGTAAGCTCTTTTCTTGAATGTTTATAATGGTATATAGCCTTTTACCATTAGGTGTGACTTCGTTTGTCAAACAGTTTTAATAATAATTATTTCTACGTAAAAACGTTACGCTAAAGCTATATTGGTTACAACAATGACATGCCTCTGTATTTCAAGTCTTATGAGCCCCAGCATCCACTTACCATCAGGTGGGTTGTGCGCTCGCTTACCGCCATTATTCTATAAAAAATACGTTATTACGCGCAGTTTAAATAGTGTCTGATTTTACCATAATTTCGGGAGTCGTATTAGATAGCTTTTGATGAGTAAACTAGGTAATCAAACGCATAATTTGGTCCATGCTTAAGATGGACTATTGAGTTAATCCTAAAGAGTCTGCGATTAAAAAAAACTATAATACATAAAATATTGAAAGAGGTAGAGTGAAATTAAGAGTACCCGACGAGCAGTCTGCGTAGATTTACGGTTGTGAAAGATGCAAGTGAGGCGTGTTAGGTTCGTGCCAAATGGAAATCGGGAGACTGCCTCTACGTGATGTGCGTGAGAAATTATGTACTATTTTCATGAGGTTGGCATTTACATCAAAAGTATTTGGATCAATAGATATAAGAGAAACTTTTTTTATTGAACTTCTTGATAAAATATTCTATAACTTAATAAATACAAAGTGTTCAAACAATCTTTATTTGTTAAATTTAATCCAATTAAGATAAAAAGTAAACTTGTTAGGGTTAAAGTTGTGCGTTGCAACGAGCAACTCACGACACGAACATTTTCTTTAAAGAGAATATTGAACCGGGCAATGAAGCGGCACGCTGTAACCTCGTTATATGCCGCAAAGGACACGAAATTGATTGCTTGCTCGCCTGATACTTTGCTGTGTACTGTAGTAGCCTACAATGTACTACAAAGAAGTGCAGCACAAATCAGTCTAATATTAATAAAACACTCATATAGAAAGTAAATTTACTGTGCTGCGCAGCGTCCGGGAGATAATGATACATGTTTTTGTATACCTACCCGAAAACCTGAGCTACAAGTAAGAATGAGTCTTTTGCCAGTGATGACATCTGAGACGTGATACTTCAATACTAATCGTATGCATATTAATTAATCGTATATTTTACAGTCTGCGATCTAACATGTCCGTAAAGGGGCGGCTGGATTGTCAACATCTTTCGCCCTTTTTTTCTTAAACGTTACCTCCACACTAGGAATTTCTCCTGTATAGTTGGGGCAGTTGACATAATACATACATTTCACAAGTACAAACATCCCGACACGGAACAAGTATTTGTAGGTCATACGAATACTTGTTCCATGCGGGATTCGAACCCGGGGCCCTTAGCGCTGCAACCCGTTACTAAGCCACTGTGCCACGGACCCGTCAATTAAATTTTAGAAGAGTTAGAAATTTTTTAGACGAAAAACAGTTTTATGACATTGATGTTGATTACTAGATAATAAAGCTCTTTTCTGCCTGCTTTTTTTTTGCCAAGCAGCATTGCGTACACTTCAGTCTCATAAGATACGAGTTGTAGACGTGAGATCATTTTGTTAAATAACTTTTTACTGAATTGTTTTTTGTTGAATATTTTTACTCTGTTTTTTTTTCAAAAGAAGTCTGAGCGAGATTATAATGGCTCTCCAGCGCCTTAAAAACAGCAAGGACAAGGGCGATGATGGAATTACTATGGAGCTTCTGAAAGCAGGTGGAAAATCAGTACCTGAATTCCTTTAGAAGAACTTTAATTCCGTCCTCCATGGTGAGACTACTCCAGAGGCGTGAAGCAGAAGTGCGGTGTATTTTGGTCTGAAGAGTATAGAGAGCCAGTATAATTTCAGCCTAAGAGCCATTCCATCTTATTTCTCAGAACTGACAACGTATATATGTTACTTGTTTAATGTTTTACGTGGTAGAGTCATGATGAAGCTATATTAGTAGTATAGTTGTAGCACGACTGAGTCAGAGCGACCGGGGAAGGACTAGGCTCTAACAGAATACCAGCGTAACATAGCAGCTTAACGCTGCTATGTTACTTACGGTGAGTGTAGAGAACCGGAGACCCATTTTAATGGAAATGAGGAATTCCATCTCAGTTCTCATGGATTACAACGCATCTGCATTGTAGATTGTAGATATCTATGGGCCACAGTAATCACTTACCATCAGGTAGAATGTGCGCTCGTTTGTCACCCTTATCCTATAAAAAAATTGCCTTCTGTGTATGAAGTTGGTTGCAGATGTCTGTGGCCTGCAGTAGCTACTTATCAAGTGGGCTGTAAGTACTCATAACTTGTCACTTCAGTTACTATAGAAAATGTTATCATTGACAAATGAGTGAGTATCGAAGTTGTTGCAAGGTCGAAAATTGGCCACGGAGATATTAGGTACGAGAATTAGCTTTGTTACACAATTCAAAGCTGTTCGTGCACATCTATGAAAAACATTAAGATCTCAAACAATATTTTGTAAGTCATACGTACACTTGCACCGTACTCGAACCCGCGGCCTTGGACCCAATTTTTTATATAGAATATGGGCGACATATGAGCACACAGTCCACTTGATGCTACATATGTTTTTGATTAAGAATCAAAATGCAGATGCGCTGTTACTCCTGAGGATTAACATGGAATGCCTCACCTTAAGATACAGCAACATTAAACTGCTATTTTGCGCTGGTATTCCGTGAGAGCGTGGCCTTAAACGGAGTTAGCCGACTCATTCGTGCTACATCCATCATGTAGATGCAGCGGGCCACGTTTAAAAGTCCACTGCTGGACATAGTTCTTCCCATAGACTGCCACTTAATCCTCCTGGCCTCCTGGTTTTATTCTATCTATCGCCTCTTACAACACCCACGGGACGATATAATGGTAGATATTCTTACACTACACGGTTAAGTCAACAAGCAATAAGTAATTAATGAACAAAGAACGAACGAATAAAAATAGAACACAGGACGAGCGACAACGCTCTCTTGAAGAACTAACGCTCTCTTGAAGAACTTCAGACCAATTTCCCTTCTGAGCCGCGTCTACTTGCTGTTTTCGAGAGTCATTACGAATCGTCTCGCATGCAGACTCAACGACTTTCAGCTTCCCGAAAAAGCCTGTTTCCAAAAAGGCTTTATTACCTTAGACCACATACATGGCCGTCAGCAAATTGTACAGAAGACCGAAGAGTACAATATGCCACTTTGCCTTGCGTATGTGGATTATGGAAGCCTTTGATTCCGTCGAAGTTCGGGCGATGCTACAGTCCCTTCAACGGTTCCAAGTTGACTGTCGGTATATCGAAGTGCTTAAGTGTTTGTACAGTAGGGCTATGACGGCTATCCGAGTAGAGAACCAGAGTAAGAAACTCATCCAACTGCAGAGGTCAGTGAGGGAGATGAGAGAGGATATAATGTGAGACAGGGTGACTTTATAACCCCGAAACTCTTCACCGATGCATTGGAAGACCTTTTCAAGCTACGACTGGAAATGATACGGTATTAATGTCAATGGCGAGTACACCTACAATTTGCCGACGATATTGTCCTTATGGCAGAATCGCTGGAGGATCCAAGCACTTTGCTCAATAGTGTCTCTCAACGGATAGGTCTTAATATGAAGATGGACAAAACAAAGAGCATGCGTATCGTCCATTCACACCTATGCCGGTAGTTGTTGGGAGCACCAAGCTCGAAGTTGTCAACGAGTATCCTGAGACAAAAAGTTCGACTTGGTAAGTTCAACTTCGACCGAGAGGTTAATCGAAGTATTCAACAGCCGAGTTGGGTCCATCGATTGGGCAGCGTTCGGGAGATTACGACACATATTCTAGTTAGGAATACTACCAAAACTTGAAAAAGAGATTGTAAAACCAGTGTGCTGCTAATATGATGACTAATGAATCTGAGACGTGGTACTTCACCGTTGACCGAATGAGGAAGCTCATGATCGCTCAGCGAGCTATGGAGAGCGCTATGCTCGATTTCGGGACGGTTTCTCTGCGTTATAAACTTAAAAACGAGAATATAGTCAGTAAATCTAAAGCAACCGACATAACCCTAAGGATTTCTAAGCTGAAATGGCAAAGAGGAAGAAATATTCTAGAGTGGCAGCCTCGTACCAACAGGCAAAGTGTAGACTGTAGAGCGTCCCACACTAGATAGAGTGACGACCTGGTAAGATATGCAAGAAGATGATGGATGCAGGTGGCTCAGGACCATGCTTTGTGATATTCCTTGCGGGAGGCCTATGTTCATCAGTGGACGTGTGAAAGGCTGTAATGATAATCGCTTAAAAAAGGCAACATAAAAGACTTAAAGGTTTCACCTCTCGCCGTACCCTCTCCCAGTATGAGTACACATCCAGAAAAATCTTACATACTGACGCGTCTTCTGATTAGTGTCTCAAGTATTGTATTCTCACACATGCAGGCTTTCACGTTACACTTCTTAGCTGCAGAACGTATTTTTTTTTGATTTGTACACAATTTTCCCTTCTTCATTCAAGATGACGTTCGAGCTGCAAGAAATTTAATGAAAAGGTTTTTTTTACGATTTATTGCTATCGAACGGTGTCAGAATGAGTAAGCTAAGTACCGAAAGAGACAACTACAGGTCTTTACTTTTATGTTCGTAAAATTTGTTTGCTGGTTATATAGCGGCGATATAACTGGATAATTATAATTATTTTTGAAAGCTCCTATTTTTTTAATAATTCAAGTTAATTCACAAATCATACGATCATGACAGTGGCAGATCATACAGATTGTATAGTCTTCAGACCGAATATCGGTATATATATATATATATATATATATAAATATATATATACATATACATAAATATATATATATATATATATATATATATATATATATATATATGACAGCGGCCAGTCTCAACGGAGACTAGCCATTTGAGCCATCTGGCTATCTGCATAAGGGTTACAATGCACGAGTGTGTGCCCAAACACAGGTGCACTCTCTATATTCCCACGCTCTCATAGTCTGATGTGACGGCAATCCAAAATGACCGAAGAGAGATCAGGGGTAGGACCATACAAGCGTAGGGCTTTGCGTGCTTTCCAAGGTAAGCGGGTGAAACATCGCTAAATACCTAAATTCGGGCTGTTACCGAGAACTCCTTAAATCTAATAACCGATATTGGCTGAACCCGAAATCAAATCCGGAACCATATCTCGTCTCCGACCACTAAATCAACCAAACTTTCAATCGAATGTAAAAAATTAGTTTTGTATTAAAAAATAATCCTGGAGGAAATTGAAAAAATATACGTGTGTATGGATGGAATAAACTTCGACTGGATATCCTCTTAATTTTATTTTACATTCCTAGACACAGCGGTGAGCAAGAGGAAACGTTACAGCTGTGAGATTAGCTCGCTCTATATGCGCGACGCGGATTGATAACACCGTTTAGTTCCCGTAATTGCTTTATTAATCAAACCTATTTCCCATATATAGTACATTGGTTAAGATAGATAGCCTCAGGCTTAACTCATACCTATACAGCACAACTGTAGACGAATAAGGGGTCTTTCAATAGGGACGCTCGAATTTTTTTTATTATACTAAATCTCGACAATAGCGCCATCTATTGGGACAAATTTTACATCTTTATCCACTAGAGACCCTCAACTTTCGCCATAGAGTAGCATGTTTCTTGCCCCCTCAACACACAAAAATTTCATTAAAATCGGTCCAGCCGTAAAAGAGTTCAGTGAAAAGCAAATGAACAGAAGATGTATATATATATATATATATATATATATATATATATAAATACTTACCAACACCTCACTTTCAAGTTTTCTTGTAATTGAAATTTGATACCCCAAGCATTATTCCGCCACCAGCTCACACTGAAGCAGTGCAATGGAGTCTTTCATGAATGGGGTTAACACAGTGGCGTAGCAAAGGGGGGGCGGCGGGGCAGGGCCGCACCGGGTGTCACCTTTTTTGGAGTGACACCCACCCGGTCTCTCAACTTTAAGAACAATGTACAAACAAAAAAATCGCTAGCACAAAAATTTCTTTTTCGGGGATTCCTCCACTAGCAGTAGCTCAGCTCTATGTATAATTCGGGGATTCCCGCAAAAGAGCCTGACGCTGTCGTGGGGGATTTCCCGTCCCATACACGGGATAGAGGCCTACGTTCAGCAGTGGACTTGTGAAGGGCTGTAATGATGAATGATGACCCGGGATCTTTGACGTCTCAGTTGCAACTGTTGTTCATGACGGTTTGCGTGTCCGTAGCTTCATGTGAGAGGAGTTTCAGTAAATTAAAATTAATAAAAAACTATTTGCGGGCAATAATGACCCAATCGCGGTTTAGCAATTTTGATATATTAGCCATCGAACCGAGGCAGTACAAAATATAAATTTCGATGAAGTTATTGCTCAGTTTGCAGTTTAACAGCTAGTTATTATTGTGTTTTGTTATTTCTTCAATATTATACATAATAAATGATCCATGTCCTTTATCATATAAAATTTATTGCTTTTTACTCAAGGAGCTACGCCACTGGGTTAACAATACTCCTTCAAAAAAAAAAAAGGGAGGATCCTTGTCCCTGTCTATAGAACGTACGTTGTGACTTCACCTGATTGTTATATTGACTAAACACGGGACGCAATCAACTACAAGTCAATTAGAGTTTTATTAATACAACCATTTCAGAGAAATAATTGCGCACATTACTGCTTCAAGTCGTTGTGGTGTCGTCGGTGAATTTATGTGGCCAAAACAGTTTATAGGTCGTTGCTCGGCTGGACGCAGGGGGATATCGCGACGTGCCGACAGACAGCGAACAATGCGATATAAAATTTAATCAGGACTCTTGGGCTTTATGTGAAGGGATCGGAATAAACAAGGACTATAGTATTCCGGTGCATTTGGCTCTGCTCTTGTATTGACGCATAAAGAGATTTGATGTACCCACGCACTACCCGAAATTGCTATTAGGAGAAATAGAGAATAGAGGAAAATGTATGTGGCAAAAAACAACTGTATAAAAATTAAGAATAAATTTCTAATTTTTTAAAATTTCTAGTACTATATTTTGACAGTAATTGACTCCTGCAGCCCATGGACAACTGTAGCCAAATAAAGAATAATGTCTAAGATGGAATGTCCCAAATCCGTAATTTGTTGGTTATATATACCTTCAGACTGGAACACAGCAGTAAAAGCACTGCTATTTTACGACAGAAATTAGAAAAAGAGTGCTAATTACACGGACGCTCATCTAGGCAGAAAACGAGTCTAATGACCATGTGATAAACAGCCCAAAAAGGATTCTTGGTGAAATACCCTTTTGAAATAGACACATGCATAAGCATGTTTACTCTTTAAATAGAGACAACTGAACAATAAAAACTAAAGAAGGCAATAATCAGTCAGAAAGCCGAGAAGAACTACAACCAGGTACGTGGATGAAAAGGTTTTCGAGGCGAGTCATACACAAATCACACTATTATAATACCAAATTTTCAATACTAATTAAGGTTTTATTTTGATATCAAATGTAATCTGAAGAGCATTTCCCGCCATCCGTCAATTGCGTGCACTAATCCCGTCATCACTAATCCCAGCACCACTACTCCCAACACCACTACTCTAGTAAAGACAAACTATCGACGATAATACAACACGTGTTTTGCCTCTACATGAGGCATCCCCAGATGATGTAGGCTCTTCGGTGGCTGATCACTACGCGGTCTAGGTAACACACATAATTTTATTTTATTGAGCGGATGGTTGTGAAGTAACTCTTAACATCTTTAATATACTGGATTTCCGCAAAGTAACGCCTGATTATATTAATTAACATGAACTAAAATATTACCACAGGCAAAAGTATTACCGATACAAAAACAAATAGAAATACAAGAATACATCACAACGAGAGCATTACCAGCTTTCAAGTTACGAACGGCGTAGTCTAGCTAGGCTTTGTAAAGTTCTCAAACAAATCCATTACTTCGCCATTGTTTCCACGTTCCACGTTTTTAAATAGTAAAATAAAATGGCGGAGGTTTTTGTCATTATAAAATTTAGGCATTTCATATTACGCCCCAATTATATTCTCGGGTACATAGAAATCAGCGTTTCCTTGTGTGTGTCCTTGATATTTTTATTTCAAAGCCAAACGCGGTAAATCAGAACTTAAAATAGCAATTAACTTTTTCATAGGCCCCAACGAGGATAGAGCCCAGCTCGCTGTGAAATTTACAGCGAGTTGTAGGGCCTCTGAGCTACACTGCTCCTATCTAAAAGTTATAAAATATTCCTAAGAATTAAACACACATAAATATTAGTTTTAATAAGTGTTTCAAAAACCTACGGAGGAATAACGGCAATGGTTGTCTTTGACAGTCACCGATAAGGCTAAAGCACGTGACGATAGAGAGAAACTAAACCAGGAGATGGGCAGCAGCATCTTCATTTATTTCACACGTACAATACACATCTATTGACATACACATGTAACAAAAACACACATTTTTATACTCCATATGCATATCAATAACAAGTGTACATAACATTCTTAGATTGAATCATGCAACTTAATTTTGGATTAATTCGGAGTAGGAAACCATCTAATCATACAACACAATGAGAAACTATTCAAGTAACTTATGTAAGTACCTAAATAAGAATAAATCTATTGATCTCCATAACATCTTTCTGATAGCAGCTGAATAAATAACTCAAATTGCGATTGCCAACACGTTTTCCCTATGAGGCAATATTATGAAGGAGTAAACTATTTATATGCTGATATTACAGTAATTTACTATTGTAAATATTTCCAAAAAATTAAAATTCATAGCTATAATATTAATTATTATATTGAAATCAATTACGAACAGATACTTCTGTTGTGAGCACTTTATTAGCGTGGAAGCATACGTGCATTGTCAACATTTACTGTCTGCGGAGATCGATCGAGATGATTGAGTTCACAGCAACGCATGCACGAAGCATATTGGGTACGAAATTTAGGTGAGATATTTAAAGAAAATATTAAACCAAACTCAAAAAAGACAGTATATAAGTTGACTAAACGAAATAGGGTCAAATAGAATATTTAAAGTTATATTTAATCTTTCTATTTACGTTTTTATACTTTTATAATATAGGATATAAATCAGCGCATTTAAGTTGCAAAATCTGATATTTTCTGCACGTTCATCAGAGTTGATTTAACATACGATTACGTAAGTCCAACTTCGGATTACCTACGTAGTAGCTATTATCTAATCTGTGCTTCGGACAAGAGGTGAACCCACAAATTAAGCTTACCTGGGCCGTGTTGAATCTGCGCTGCTATATCTTCCAGCTCTTAAAAGCTACTGCAACCAGTTAGTAAATTCAATGAATACTTTTTGCATTGTATTATAATATATGTACTATAATCTCATCCATTACTAATCACGAAGGGGTTCTCATATGTGTGTGTACCCTTCGTTGTATAGGGTGAGGAAGCGAAAACAAAATGATAGCGTTAATTATTGCTCTGAGATTGCCTGCGGGCAACATAACATTTTTGGATTTTATAAACAAAACAAACATACAGGTTTATTTTTCAAAGAGTAGCCAAATTTTAAACTTAGTTCAAATATATATATATATATATATATATATATATATATATATATATATATATATATATATATATATATATATATATATATATATATAATGATAAACCATTATTTCAGTTTTTGAAAATACGAATAAAAAGGCTTCTACATTTATTTGAAATTATCCCAAATTGAATGTGATTTATGGGCAACAACGTTTTTGCCTACCGATCGACCCTTACGAATGTGTGCGTGCGCAGTAAAAACAGTTAAAATAAAGCATAACCAAGCATTTTGAATTTAAAGGATAAAAGGGACAGAATGTTTGGGATATTTTTTAATTATTTTTTCTTCACTATTTGCCTATATTACATATTCTGAACCTTCTCAGCAAATTGGGCCGGTTATTGCAAAATAACCAATGATAAGTATGACTGATAGTAAAATAATTACATTTATAATTTATAGGTAAGAATTATTTTTTCACGGTACAAGAACAAAGGAGCTTAAACACCAAGAGTCGACTATGAGCAAAACTAGCTACATGTTATTGCTTTCACGATACTGCGTATATCGTTATCGGTAGCGGAATCGGTATCGTTAATTTGTCAGGGGCATATTCCGTTGTTGCAACAACGGAATATGCCCCTGACAAATTAAAGCAATAGACTTTGCTGTGTTGTCGTTTAAGAAGAAGACGGCAAGTAAAGGTTCTTGATAAGCTTATTAAATACTATATTATTCTTGATTAGACATGAGTAGCACACCCTAATAGCTTCATAATATTTTAGCGAGGAACAGGGATTAAAACTTTAAAAACTTTGTTGCACCATAATTGTAAAACGAAAACGAAAAAAAAGTTTTTTTTTACATAGAACTTAAGCAAATAGATAGTGACAAACGAGCACACAGTCCACATGATGGCAAGTGGTTGCTATGGCCCATAAATATCTACATCTTTCCCCATTATGAATCAAAATACAGAGACGTTTTCTAAGGGCAACTCAGTCTCAACTTCAACCCAACTGAACTTAACCTCAGGACTAAGATGGAATGCCTCAATTTGAAGAAAAGGGGTCTCCGGTTTTCTGCACTCACCATACGAAACACAGAAGTATAAAGCTGTACTTTACGCTTATATTTCTATGAGATTGATGAGATGAGTATTCTGTGAGAGCGTTGTCCTACCTCGATCGAGCCAACCCATTCGTACTACAATTAACTGTAGCACGACAAAACGGAGAGATTCATAAAATGAGAAATTTCTAGTTCTATATTCGGTGCGAATATTCTTTTATCTACGTTTACCGATTTAACAAGTATGGTAGAACTGATTTCAATGACTCGTAATTTATAAAATAATTATGTAATTTTTAAGAAAATATTTTGGGGTGAAAAAATAGATAATTAAGTAACTATAACTATATATAAGTGTAACTATTAAGACGAAATCTTGTTATCTTCTTGAACTTTTGAAATTCCTTAATACACTCAAAAAGGTAAAATAATTAAAGTTTAAAACAAAAGTTAAACCGATAACTTCAACAACAAAAAAACACATAACAGATTATGAAGTCAGCGCTAAAATATGATGTGTATCGATCGAACAAATATAGCCCGAAATTGAAAATCAAATTTTTCATTACAACTAAATTGAAGTCCCCTTTTGGTACTTTGTGATAATTTTAATACCAACAGCTAGTTTTACTGACTTAGGGACCTTCAAGTAAAGAACCTACTCTTTTCTAAAAGGCCGCAACGCATCTGCAATTACCATTAATTGTTGCAGTTGTTCATGGGCGGTGATAGTCACTGCTTGTTTGCCATATAAAAAAATAACAGAAAATATAAATGTATGAAAGAAATTTACAATACAACTGAAGAAGAGTCTTAGGTTGAACAAAATTACAGACAGAAAACCTGTGTATCATGCATCGTCATTACAGTTTAAAAAAAAAAAGTGAATGCAGGATGTTTTTGCAGCAGTGTTTTGAAAGTGCTACAGACCTACCGTTTTAAAGACTCTGTAAGTAAGAGAATATATAATATAGTGTAAATACAATAAAAAGTAAAAATCGAGTACTGATAAGTAGTTATATTAGTTCTCAGGTGTGGCGACGCACCTGAATATCGATTCATAATCAAAGATAGACGTTGATGTACATTATCCAATTACCATGTGCGCTTTTTAGTCACCCTAATTCTTATTGAAAGTTGATATTAAAGTCTATAATGTCAACCCTCGTTTATTCAATCGCACAAATTCCTAACATACATAATGATTTCTTGTTTTCTTGCGGATTTTATCGCGTTTATTTATTTTATTTTAATACCCGACGTTTCGGGTACTTTCCAGGACCCATAGTGCAAACATGAGTGCTTGAAAGCACCCGAAACGTCGAGTATTTTCAAACAGACAATTTCAAAAGTAATTTTTATCAATTCTTAATATACATTTTTGCCGATAATATTTATACACGGATAATATTATTAAAAATTGTTTATTTTGTTTACATTTACAATTGAAAAAATTACATGACAGTATCGCAAAATAAATACCAAATATGGAAGGAGATAAAAATTCATGTCTGTGAAACACGCCACAATGAGTCAACGTACTCCCTTGTCTGTAATTGCGATGCTTGTGGAACCTTTATTTAGTTTATTGTGTAAATTTTTACGTGCATACAGTCCACCTGATGGTAAGTGGATGCTGTGGCCCATAGACATCTACATTTATCCTCGATTAAGAATCAAATCACAGACGCGTTGTCACCCCTAGGGACTAAGACGGACTACCTCGTTTCCAATAAAAAAGGGTCTCCGTATATTTACACTCACCATACGAAACACAGCAGTAGGTCTACTCTAATTCAACGAAAAACGAAATTTCGATCGAAATTTCGCTCAATTCCTACCATGGTTCCATTCGATTCGAAACTTCGTTGAAACGAAATTAGTTTGACGTTTAAATTCTCTAAGCTTACTCTATTGCACTAAAGTTACGAACGAAAATTGAAGTTTGACAGATACTTGTTCGTAATTTTAACCTCAAATTGACGAAACCAAAAGTGTTAACTTTTTATTTTCGTTTTGGTCGATTTTGTTAAAAATTTAACTAAAATGGCTACGAGACAGCTTTTAATCGCGGCTGCTTTACGTGAAGAACGATTGGAGCGTAGAAGGAACCGGCGCCGCCTGCGTAATCAATTAAATATTTCAAATATTCCCGATCTAGAGTTTGTCGGAAATTACAGACTCAGTCGGGAATTATTCGAGGAGTTGTGCCAGGACATAGTGCCTTTATTGCCTCCAAAGGGAAGACGACATGGAATCGAGCCCACACTTAAAGTAAGTTTAAATTGTTTAAACACTCCCTTCTCTTTAATTTTTCATTTTACTGTTCATAAGCCTCAATCTGTGTTAATGTATTTCAGATACTTACTGCTTTGAATTTTTATGCCCGAGGAAGTTACCAGGGGTCAGTGGGACAAAATATGGATGGGCCCATGGCACAACAGACAGTGTCCCGTTGTTTACAAGAGGTAACAACTGCACTTAATGCACCCCACATACTAAGGAAGCACATAAGATTCCCACAAAATAGGAATGAAAGGAATCTTATTAAGCGGAAGTAAGTACTTACCTTCCTATCAAGTATTGACCGTTAAACTTATTAACATGTGAAATACCTAGTAATTAAAATATTATTTTGTTATTTTAAATGAACAATTTACATAAAAAGTGTGCCAAGACTAGGCAAATAAGTCATGCAAAAACAAATATAATTTTATTGCACAATTTACTATTGTATAATAATATTGTATCCTTATTGTAGATTTTATGATAAATATGGGCTACCCGCTGTGGTGGGGTGCATTGATTGTTCACATGTAGCCATAGTGAGGCCTTCGGAGCATGAGGAACAATATTTTAATCGAAAACATTTTCATTCGATTAATACTCAAGTTGTAAGTTTATGAACAATATTTTAATGTTTTTATTATGACATTCACTATTTTATTACTTACATTTTATCCTATTTTACATTGATGGAAATTCTTTTTCAGATATGTGACAGTGATTTATTAATTACAAATGTTGATGCTTCATATGGTGGAGCAACTCACGACGCTTATATTTGGAGGGAATGTGAGATAAGAAACCACCTGGAGGGTCTCCAGGATGAAACAGTTTATCTATTAGGCATGTTTTGATTTATAGTTTTGATATTCATTATGTATAAGTAATGTGATGATGCAATTTACACTAATATTACATTTTTAAATTTTTAGGTGATTCTGGTTATGCTCTAAGGGAGTATATGATGACACCTGTACATAATGCTGTTGAGAACTCTCCAGAGGGAAGGTACAATTACCTCCAAAAACGTGCACGCTGCACCATAGAACGCACATTTGGTGTATTGAAGGGTCGATGGAGATGTCTTTTGGCAGCTAGGGAACTCCATTACTGCCCAGAAACAGCAGGTAAAATTATATTAGCCTGCTGTGTTTTACACAACATGTGTATAAGGGCTGGTATTGAAGGTCCCGAGTTGACTGAAGAGGAACACCAATCGGAGAGAACCAGGCAGGTTCCCTTTGAAACAGCCGCATCTTCTACTCAAGCTCTACAGGCAGGTCGAAGGGCAAGGAATTCATTAATACAAATGTTAGAAAGGAACCGGTAAGATAAACTCAAACCAAACAATTGTGCAAGTAGATTAAAATAAACTCAATTACAAACTTTTTTTTTAAGCCGTTTATTTGTGATTAAGTAACAATCAAAATCCATACTTTCTCATTTATAATATTATAGGATTAGGAATTAATATTACTGAAATGTATGGCACTCACTTCTTACCTAAAACATACACTTCTTCTTATTTTGTTATAATTGTAAGCAATGCGTTTTTTTTAATGTTAACTTTTATGTCTAATGAATTTAGTTAATATTGCATATTGTACATAATTATCTATTTGGGTATGAATTTTCGAGTAGGTACCTAGTAGACAGTGATTTCTCAACTAGTTGAAAGTTATTTGCTCTTACCTATCTGATGTGTAGATAATTAATTTCAATACCTACCCATTGTATGTAAACTTTTGTTAATTTTTGTGATGGAAAATTACATTACCTTAAAGGTCATTTTACAAATTTGATGACTCTGTATGAAATATACAAGGAGAAAAAAATCAGCCCTTAACGAGTTTCTTGCTGGTTCTTCTCGTTACAAGGTCTCCCGCTTAGGGTTTGAGAACCGATGGCGTAGCTTCTTTGACATTCACAAGTGCTTGTAACAGCCTAGATTAAAATATTTTTAGGCATAAAATTAGTTCTGTTTTATTTTTTCACCTACTTATCATTATCCTACCTACCTAGATGTTCATAAAATGGCAACAAATATTTACTTAATCTTTACCTATGACATTGCAGATATTTTGTCACATACAGAGAAAATAATAACTTCTATGATTTTAAATACTTAACAGTATCTTTATATTATATCGAATTATGGCCATGATAATCAACTATCAGTAATAATAAAGTTCTTATTTTAGCTTTCTTAATCTGAAAGTACAAATAGTCTCAAAAATAGTAAAAAGAAACAATAGTATTCTAAAATAAATTTATTTAAAACCTAACGCCTATTTTGCCTTAAAAACTCTAAATAATCTCGCCCTATGTCATGCAACTCTTCCAAGGCAGCCCTGATGCCTGCGAGCTCGGTGTTCCTCACTGTCTCTCTCTCTGCACGTCCATCTTCATACTGGCACAATCTGCTTCTGACATCGGAGCCAGCAGCAGATCGTATTCTTCTGGGAAGTGCAGATTGTGAGGCTGCAAAACAACATTCCAATATGTTACATTGCAGTAAATTCTTAATCAATAAGTATATTTCTTGTGACAAACAATATTTTTCTTGTAATTTTAATCTCGACTGTAGTTTAGTGGTAAGACCTTCATGTATCAAATACATCCATACATACCTTGTGTATCAATTTCGATCGAAATTTCGTTTTTCGTTGAATTAGAGTAGACCTGCTGGCTTTCTTTGCTTGGGTCGGCGTACTCCTCAACTTCTACATGCAAGTCCAGGCTCTGCTGCTGCAGTTGGCTTCCTTGACTGTAGGTTGATGTCTGGATTCATTCGTCTGAAATGAATATAAAAGATTGAATGCTTAATGTTTAAGTGAAGTATTAATTTTTAATGTCTACCACAATACAAATTGTATTGTATTTTTACCTTATAGGTTAAAAAAAGTAGCATACTCACATAGAAAAATAATTTTGTAAATAAAAATCATATATCATTAAGATAAATATTTGAACATATCAAAGTTTAGAAATAGGGAAACCAAAGAATGATGAGGTACTTACTTCAGTGAAAGCTGGCACTCTGGCTCCAATTTGGCGGTCACCGAACCCATCTCCCATTATGGATAAGACTTTTAATTCCGAATGGGAGAGTTGGGGTGCCACCGATGGACCACCTCCAGTCATTGAAGCCCACCTCTGGGAATCAGCAGCGGCTTTTTGGCCAGATGTTTTCTATCAAACCATACCTATCCAAAATAAAAGTAAATATTAAATCTTTGTCACTCACTTTTCACTGATAAATAGCTTAAGCATTTAATTATATTACTACGAATTACCTTTTGCCACTGCTGAACTGTCTTTGTGCAACCGCTCATGGAATTGAGCGTATTGCACAATTCATCTCACAGCCTCTTCGCCTGGACTTTTCCTTCTAGACTCCTCAATGTCCCGCAAGCAAGATCCCTATGCTCGTCCAGGAAATTGAGGAGTGCATCAATTTGTTCAGGAGTAGCCGAACCCGTATGTGGAGCCATTATTTTACACTGAAAGATGAGATGAAAATAAATTATAGGTACCTTTTATTACAAAAAAATATGTTATGGAAGTATTATAAGTGCAAAACAATTAACATTACTTACACTCTTTCTGAATATAAAACCAAATTAAACAAAATAGAAGTCTTTGTGGACCAAAGGACGCCCATATGAAGACTGCGACTTGAAATTGAAACTTTGTCAGGGAATGTGTATCGCGTTTGCAAAGTAGGCAAAGAAAAAAACAAAACATATTAATAACTCTTCACTTGAGCACACAGGAAATAATCTCTACCTACGTCTTACACTTGAGCTTGAGAAACAAACTTATATTAAAACTATTCAAACTTTCAAAGAATGCAAACAAAAAATCCACAAGTGATGACTGACAGCATTGTGATAATACGGATAAGTTTGGTTGTTATACGATACTATAAACACCGTTTGTTATTATTGTACACCTTAACTTAGTCGGTTAACGGTCATTGAAAGGGTTATTTTAGTGTCACTGTGATTTTCTTCGAAAACTTGTATATTTATTGCTTAAGTAAGATTTTCTGGTATAATATGCATAAAAGACCACGATTATTTTAATAAATTCGTAAAATACATAACATTGTTCGTTCCATTCGTTCACGAAAATTGTCTATGGACTCGAACTTTGCGTGCGCGTCCGAAAATGATATAGAGTAGGGTCAGACACGAAACTTCGTTTAAATTTCGTTCGATAACGAAGTTTCGTTTCGGAGAAAGAGAGTAGGCCTGCAGTATTAAGTTGCTATTTTAGGCTGGTATTCTGTGACAGCGTGGTCCTACCCCGGTCGGGCCGACCCATTCGTGCTACAATTATAATATAGCTGCAGCGTCGCTCTACTACGCATTATTTATCGTCTATCACGTATGTAGTATATATTTGTCAACTATGAATCAATTTTGATTGTTGGTTCTACCCTTAAGGGTGGCAAAATAGTGATGAAGTTTTTAATGTTACTATTTAGACGACATTCGAGCTAGTGATATTCCTTAGTAGTTCCTTTATACAAAGTAAATGTCGGCATCAAAGAACTAAAAATATAAAATAGTTTTCACGTAATATCTTCCCGAAGTCGGGGCGTTAATACTAAATACTACTACACACTACGTCGTAGCGCACATAAATAAGATATTATGTGTAAATAATTTTATTATTTTTAATTTTTGAAGACGGCTCTTACATTTTATAAAGTCTTACGTTAAATGGGCCTCACACCAGGGAAAAATAGCAGCTTAATACTGCTGTGTTTCGTATGGTGAGTGTAAAGATCCGGAGACCCTTTTTGGAAACGAGGCATTCCATCTTAGTCCTCAGGGGTAACAACGCATCTGCGTTTTGATTCTTAATTGAGAATAAATGTTGATATCTATGGACCACAGCATCCGCTTACCATCAGGTGGGCTGTGTGCTCGTTTGTCAACCTTATTTTTTCTGTATTTGAGATTGTCTCATCCAGCCAAAACTGTGGTCATTTCAGCTTTTCAGCAGTAGGAACTTTCACATTTTCCCATCATTTGTTTCATGCAAAATGCACAATATTCTATTTGTTCATCAATTCGTCATCAGCACGTAAAAGCTGGATATGGGCTTCTCCGGTTGTGGGGAAGATTCAGCATGCCGATCACAGTTCACACGATCGCAGTTCCACACATCTCGACGCACCTTTGACGCTTCTCATCGCCGGTACGGGTATTTTATGTCTCGCTACCTAGGTTCTACCACCATCTATCGTAAGCCATAAAAGAATTCTGGCATATCTTATAGTCCCCTCTTATTACACCCACGAGCCGAAATTCGGCAATGAAATATCTTAAGGCGTTGACATACGGCTCCTCTTACCTAAACGAAAACACATTAAAGAAAATGTTTTGTAAGGTCAGGCTAACAGAGAAAGATAGACGAAACGCTGCATACAATTCAAATGATGCTGAAACCAAGCTCAACTTCTGGACACGCACACAGGCGCACATCTCTCTTCTTTCTTTCTTTATCACATCGTAAAAGTTCAGTGCTGTTCAAAATCATGGTTTTTGGTGCACATATGCACCAAAAACCACGATGTTGTTTATCCGTGGTAGAACCATGCTGCAGTTATTTTAGTAGTATAGTTGTAGCACGATTGGGTCGGCTCGACCGGGGAAGGACCACGCTCTCACAGAATACCAGCGTAAAATAGCAGCTTAATGCTGCTGTGTTTCGTATGGTGAGTGTAATGAACCGGAGACCTTTTTTAATGGAAACGCTGCATTCCATCTTAGTCCTCACGGGTGACAACGCATCTACATTTTGATTTGGAATCGAGGATATAGATGTATATGGGCCGTAGCAACCACTTAAGATCAGGTGGACTGTGTCGAGCACACCTTTGTCACCCTATCCCTAAAAAAATGATTTTAAATGTGTACGTGTGAGCGTATGATTATAGCTTGGTTATTGCGTCACTTCTAATGTCTGAGTGTAAGGAATACAATCCATTCGAAGCTTAATCTTTTTATACGTATTTAAGGTGAGGTCATATTGAAAGTTGTAACATACCCACATCGTATAATTCTTTCTGCAATACCCATTAAATTTAATGTCATTCTAAAAGCGTTTACGGTGAATGACTTTTACGACGTAGGTTTAGTAGTAGAATCGTGTTTCTACCTAGATCGGCCATCGACTAATCCCTCGTCCCCTTCGTGAACAGAATGCTACTTGGATTAACATAGTCTGCACCTAGTATTAAAACGGATGACTTTAACCTTTGTATACGAATTAATGAAAAAGGCAAAAAATAAAATACATTACCTACAAAATTTCGATTTCTAAATTCCTAAAATTTTTTTAATCCGTTTGTTACTACATGTTTTCTTAAGTTATAACGATACAAAGTCATCTTTAATGTAATTTCAAATTATTTAAAAAAATCTTTTAACTACTTGTATTTTTCGTGTCATTGTACCTTGTGGTTATATAAAAATAAAAATGAGATACGAAATTGTTGCAAACGAGCTTTCTGTAAGCAAGATGCTGCATTACATTTTTCAACACAACGACTATGTCAGCTACAGTAAAATATTTGAGCGGTTTAAAAAAAATATAATATATACGTTGAGAAGCTTGGCTCAATTCTATTGTGATCCCTTTTTCCCCCTTTTCTATGTTTATTCTGAATGTGATTGTAGATTGTAAACCGATTTCAATTATTCTTTTTCATCAAATACTTCAGTGACGGTTGCAGTAACAAATTAGAAAATTGATAAAAAGTAAATTCCAACTTTACAGAACTAAATGAATAAAATAATTTCAACACAATTACTTCCGAAGTGAAGCCTAATACTTCTGTATACTACGCCTATTCACAGGCTTCTTAAGCTACATATATATATATACATAGGTATATGTGATATTTTTTACTTCTTTGACGTCGGCTTTTACTTTTTAAAAATCTCATTTTGATTTTCATGTTTTGCATTCATGCAATTTTCTCACATTTAAATATTTATACACGGTATGGCATATAATGGTTATACGAATAGACCGCCTCGACTGGGGTAGGACCTCGTTCTCACAGAATACCAGCGTAAAATTGCAGCTCACTGCTACTGTATTTAGTATGGTTAGTGTAGAGAACCAGAGACCTTCTTTACTAGATAGGAGGAATCCCATGTTAGTCCTCAGGGGTGACAACGCATTTTTTTTAATTAAGAATATTAACAATGTTATCAACATTACTAATATTCCCCCTTAACCACTCGTGGTAAGCTTAAATTTCTTGTGTTACGAGTGGTTCACGCTAGTAGTCGAATGGTGGGTTCGATCCCACGACCTTATTGAGTTCGCGGTCCGCGCCCTTTTTTTTTGCGGATGGAAAATCATCTAACGACGCCTTTCGCTCTGGGTGGAGCGTAAGGGAGTGTCAGACTTTTACTGACTAAAAACCATCCGTGTTCCTTCAGTGCCCTTACGTTCCGGAGCCGCGGTATCTCTTTCGAACAGCCCGCAGCCCCGGCAGGCGTCGGCCCTTGCGGGCCCCTTCACGCTGCTGACAGCTCTTTGAGGCGCGCGTGGAACAAAACGCGCCGTCGACACGGCCTGTCGTCGTTAGACGGACGGACGGCTAGCTACCCATTGCTCGCCGTCCACAGGCCCGCGCCTACGGTGGCCGGGGGCCACGACGTAGCCCCCGACGCCCGGGGCGTCTCCCGCGGCGGCCGGGGAGGAAAGCTGCTGCTCTCTCCTTCTCCCGCTCCGCCACCTCCTTCGCTAGCATCACTGCTTCGCAGAAGGTGGTGACGGCATCCCATTCCGTCTCGCTCCGGACCATGGCTTCGACCAGGGCCGGACGCGAGAGGTCCCCGCCGCCTATCGCCGCTACGAGGACACGGCGGTGCTCCGCCCAAGCAGGGCACACCTCCACGGTGTGTTCCACCGGTCCATCCTCGCAGTGGAAGCACCCGGGCGTTTCCTCCCGCCCGATTCGGTGCAGGAACCTCCCGAACACACCGTGTCCGGTGAGGATGCCGTGGCGTCTCTCAAGCGCGGTCCGCGCCCTACCGATAGGATACTGTCGCTTCAAATCATCTCAAACATTTGATTCTTAATCGAGAAGAGATGTGGATGTCTGTGGGCCACAGTATCCATTTACCATCAGGTAAACCGTGTGCTGGCTAGTCACCCTTATTCTATTTAAACAATGTTAAATTCCATTTTTTTAAAAACTTGCTTGATTGTTCACTTTCTCTCTTCATTAGCCTGTCCGAAGCTGAACACGGACCTTCTTACAGTAGGGAGGATTTTGCCATAATCGTCAAGCTCGTCAGGCGAATTATCTATGCTGTACCAGATGTCTTGTACGTAATTAAACTAAAACCTCCAGATTAATTATCAAGTTATGAGCGTCGTTAATTCAACTTCGAACGTACTAATGAAATATACGAGAGCATTAAAGCTGCAGAAAGTTTCGGAAATAAGACAGAGAAGATTATTACTCTAACTAGAAAACTATCGCCATTAACAAAACGATTTTAAATGAGTTTGGAAATTACCGCAGATTTAATTCTATTTCTGTTTTTTGATTGTGTTCAAATATTTGACGGCAGCCGTGGTAGCTCAGATAGTTAGCGCTCGCTGTAAAGTCACATTACGCGAGCAACCCGGGTTCGAGCCCCGCCGGCACCAACGAAATTATGACTCGGCACTGCGGGCCGTGTGTTCGAATCTTGCAGGGATAAAGTGGTCGTATGTGTTAAATTAAAGATCATGTTACGCCGTCACCGTTTATTCTAAGACTGACAGGCTGCAACTACTCCACAATATATTATACAAACACAACAGTATGGCCTATAAATATATAATTTGGTGGTTCTGGATGTGGCCAAAAAATATATAATTTGGTGGTTCTGGATGTGGCCAAAAAATATATAATTTGGTAGTTCTGGGTATTAGTCCATTTGTGTAAAATGACCTCATGACACACAAGAAAATACTTTTATACGTCCATTACAAGCCTATAAATTCCACTGCTGAAGATTGCCTGCCACGTAGATTGTCTAATAGGAGAATGTTGCCACGCTTGGTTTTATAATAAATTTACAGCTGTTGTTACCAGGAAGATTTCATGTTTCAGTTTTCCTCAATATTTCTTTAACTAAAAAAAATATAGAGTTAGTGAAAATAGCAGATTAGTAAGACGTTAAATTACAGTTATAAAATCAGTAAAAAGATTAGTAAGAGTTTTAAAAAGTAAGATCTAAAATACCAGACCGGCTACGAGCAGCAGCGGCAATAATGTAAGACGTCTGGCACTGAGAGCATCAATCCGTCAGATTACATTATTATTAGCGATTCGCTTCTGCTTCGTACGGGTGATACATGTTACGGGTGTCAACAACAGTGCCACCAACGGAGTCCCATTGTGAATTTTTTTTAATAGAATAAAGAGTAAAAAACGAGCACACAGTCCACCTGATGGTATGTGGTTGCTGTGGCCCATAGACATACATCTATCCTCGATTACGAATTAAAATGCAGATGCGTTGTTACCCGTGAGGACTAAGATGGAATGCCTCGTTTTCAGTTAAAAGGTCCTCCGGTTCACTAAACTCATCATACGCAACACGGCAGCGTTAAGCTGCTATTTTACACTAGTATCCTATGAGAGCGTGGTCTTTACCCGGTCGAGTCGACGCATTCTTGCTACAACTATTATACCACTGATGTAGTTGCAGCATAACTCTTATCACGTAAATTCTCAAAAATCTACATCATTATCGAATCAACATAATGGCACACACAAAATTTTAACAAAATCAGTCCAACCACTTCGGAGGAGTTCAGCCACATTCGCACGTAAGTTTGTTTATTGTATTATTATTTCATTTAATAATTCTCAAATTGCCCATATATGTAAGTACGTACCTGCTAGCTAAATTCGCCGAGTCTAATAAGAATGCGTGGAACTCACAAGATATACTAATAGATGACAGCTTTATTAATAGGATATCATAGTCTACTACATAGAATGCCCGTATGTTGGCTGGCATCTATTTGGGACGCCACATCTTAGACGAATGTTCGTGATTTATGCTTGTAGAGCGAGTGACACGGAAAATGTATAAAGTGAACCTATTTGTCGAGTACGGCAGTAATTCTTATATTTACCCGACTGCGCGACAGAAAATACAGGCCATGCATTTTTTTCACGCATATGTGGGTATGTATGTGTGATTCTCATCGAACTACGCGACAGGAACGACAAGGTTATGCTTATCGTATCTGTGTAAAAATGTTGAATACTTTACGGCCTTGCAATATCCTAACAGCTGGATGTTGTTTAATTAGGGAGCTATTTTTAACATCCCGCAAAGAAAATTGAAAATTTTCAAAAATCGAGAAGTTATGTTTTCAACCCGTTTTTCGAAAATTGTACGCGCGTACCTGCGTGCGTGCATGCTTGCGTGCGTGCGTGCATGCGTGCGTGCGTGCGTGCGTGCGTGCGTGCGTGCGTGCGTGCGTGCGTGTGTGTGTGTGTGTGTGTGTGTGTGTGTGTGTGTGTAATTTTTGAACGGCTTGACGATTGAAATGAACTAAGCAGATTTCCAAAGTGTTTCATCAAACTTAGATTTCCTATGATTATTGGCTGATTCGGACCGATAGATTTTGAGAATTTTTAAAAATAAAATATTATAAAAATTGTTTTTTCGGAATAACTTCTAAACGGCTTTACCGATCGATCATCAGCTTTTAACCTTAAAAACCACGTCGTTCGCCACCGATGCGGTCAAAATCGGTTAATTCGTTCGTGAGATATCGTTAACGAAATATTTTAGATTTTTTAAATTACTCCGATATTTCATATTCAACGTCATAATTTGGTGAAATTTGGAGCGCTTTACATTTGAAATTAGCAGGAAGTTCCAGTGATGGCCTGCACGGTCAACCAATTTTTTTTATAGGAGAGGGGGCAGGTGACTACCGCCGCCCATGAACAACTGCAACACCAGGGGAATTGCAGATGTGTTGCCTGCCTTTTAGAAAGGAGTAGGTAAGCTCTTTTCTTGAAGGTCCCTAAGTCGTATCGGTCCGGAAAGTCGCGGAAAAAAACAAAATCCATCGATTCGTCTAAGCCGCGTGATGGTTACAAGCTAAGTTTTGTTTTCAAGCAAACAAAAGTGACTGTCGTTAAATACAAAATGGCGATAGGAACCAAAAAACACTCCATGACATATTGAGTGGCATATCCCTGAATAGGTCTTTTAAAAATCATATTAAGCCATAAGCTCCCTTTAATTACTTAACCTGAAAGTTGTGTAGGTAGGATCTCTACATACTTGTTAGTTAAAGCAGCCGGGTATATATTTCATTACGAACTGAACTACACCGACCCTACATTCTACCTGATGGTATGTGGTTACTGTAACCCATGGATACCTGTTACCGACTTCAAATAAAGAAAGCTACAGATCATTGTCACCGCTGAGGTGTAAGATGGAATACGTCACAGACCGTAACTTTACTAGAGCTCTTCATAACGAAACAAAGCAGTGGATTGCCATTTGAAATAGGTAAGAGGATAATTCCTACAGTTTTTTTAGCATATTTTTTATACTCCCCCCCTCGCCCACTAGGAAATATTACCTATATAGAGCAAGTATTTAAGATATTAATTGCTCATGGATAACATGCAGACCCAGAACAATTATTTGTAGGTCATACAAATAGTTGTTACGTGCGGGATTTGAAATCATACAAATAGTTGTTATTAGCGAGATTTAAAACCACAAACAAAACACTTGTCCACTTCGACCGGTAGTTGGCTTTAGCCGTGGATAATTGAATTACTTAAAAAAATACCGAAAGTACCGAAACTACAGCTATTTCTAACGTCACTTTAAAAAATAGGTCAAAGAAAGAGTTTATTTAATTTTTATATTTCATATTAAAATATAAACTGGTTAAAAGGATTACATTTTAAAGTCGAAAACATCTCACGCAAGAATCTTCGTTCTGAGATACTTCCGAGATACTTGCGTTTCTCTCATCTCGGATAAACATTCTGAAAAGATTTTAAATAAACCAATCGAGTGTGAAGCGCTCGTCGACTGCCACGATTGTACTATGTAGAATGAAAAAGCTGATTGTATGAAACAGGCTTTAAATCTGAACGATTTCTTGCATAACATCGGCTGCCTTCCGTTGTTTACATCGCGTTCATTTTAAAAAGTATTCGAGTGAAAATAATTCCGACTCGTTCAATATGAATAGCATCATTTCAAAACATTCAATACAAGCAAAGATAAGTAAAGCCGCGTAGTATAAGAAAATCTATCAACCAATTTTGATTCGTGGGTGCCGTAAGAGGCAACTACTGCAAAGCTCAGAAGGATTTCATTGCTTGCTCTAGATGACGGTATAGGTCATACCGTTTTTCGTTTACGCCAAATGTAAAATATCGAAACCGACAATAGGGATCATTTTGCAATCTTCCACTTTGCCTTTGCCTTGCGTATGTGGACTATAAGAAAACCTTTGGTTCTGTCGAAATTAAGGGCGGTGCCCGTCAGTGGCGTCTCGAACTGTCGGTATCATGGTTATCAGAATATGAAATCTATCCAACTGAAGTGATAATATCAATGGGAAATACATTTTTCATCATCGATTTCTCGATATATAGTCAATATAGCATAATCGATACCTCCCAAATACCTTAAAATTTGAAAACAAGAGTTTACAATCAGAGCGTGTTGCCAGTCATATGCAATGGAGACAAGGTTCTTCACTGCTGGCCGTATGACGAAACTCAAGATCGCTCAGCGAGTTATGAAACGGGCTATGCTTGGAATTTCTCTGCGTAATAGAATTCAAAATGAAGATATCTGCAGTAGAAGCAGAACAACTAACAAAGCCTATCGAATCAGTACGCTAAAGTGGCAACTTCATACTTCATACTACCCATAATATATTCTCGATATTTAAGTCAAACAAACTTTTGACTTGAATGAAAATCTAAGACATTTGTGTTTCCATTGGCCAGATTTACTGACTAAATATCCCTCTCATGTTTCGTAATTAATTAAGATTATCAATCCAAGTGTGGTGCAAGATGTTTTCAATTTAGAAATGGCATAAGGTATCGTCCTGATCGACTATGGTCGTACGAAGAAACGATGCGATTTCGTCGCACGACGAAATTAAACACAAACATTTCTTTAGAATGTCCTAATTGAAGCTTGTAAATCACCGCACGAGCACGAGAAATTCTTAATAACGATCGTACAATGGGTTTGATCGTACAATCGTGTAATCAAAGATACAAATTTCTTTTGAGTGTCCTAATTGGATTAAAAACTGTGCAGTCTGTAAACAACTATTGTTGAAATGGCGCGGTTGCGGTTAAAGCGCAGCGGTAGTTATTAGGACACCTGTTGGACCATCGCACGATCTTTTTCATCGTGTGATGAAATCGCATCGTGTACTCGTACGATCGATAGCCAATCAGGACAACGCCTGAAATCTTAGCTGTTGACGCAACCGGCCGCAAGAACAACTAAATGAACGGAAAGGGGTAATAAAATAGCAAGCAGAAAATAAAATTAGTACTTTAAATTCAAATTGAATTGCAAGGGTAACAATATTCTAGCTCTCACTATACAACAGGGGACAGGGCGAAGAGTTAGTCTAGATTAGACGATCTAGGTATAAATGTATTGCATTCCACCCTTCACCCTGAATGTCAATGAACTTGAAACAAAAACAAATGGGATACATTCGGCTTTATTACAAAATGTGGTTTCTAGATATCTTGATAGACTCAAGTTTCTTGGATTGTCTGGGTTTTTTCCATGTGCTTTTTAATATTAAAACACCACCAGTAATATTTTTATAGAAAAAGAGTGACAAACTGTATTATAGAAAAAATAAATCCTCGATAAAGAATCAAAATTAAATGAGAGAGCCACCTAGAGCAATGCTGCAGCTATATTATGGTTACAGCACGAACAGATCGGCTCGACCGGGGTAGGACCACGCTCTCACAGAATACCAGCGTAAAATAGCAGCTTTCTGCTGTGTTACGTATGTTGAGTGTAGATAATCGGAGACCCATTTTATTGCAAACGGGGCATTCCATCTAAGTTTTCAGGGGTGACAACGCTTCTGTATTTTAATTCTAAATCGCGGATAGATGTGGATATCTATGTGTGATGTGGATATCACACCCTTTTTCTATAAAAAAAATTGAGACAGTAAACGTGTAGTAAAATATCGTTTAAAAAGAATAATTTTTCATAGAGCATACATTACCATAATGCTACGTTACGAGCGCGGCACTGAAAATTTCGGGAATCAAGGAAGTGACACAACATTACTATTTAAAAATGTATTTATTGCTTTTCGAAATATTCTCCGCGAAGCGAGGCGTCCACAGCTTCTTCAGGTGATGAAAATCTCTGTCCACGCAGTTTATCCTTTATTTTAGGGAAAGTATAGAAATCATTAGGGCTTAGGTCGGGGCTGTACGGCGGATGGTCTAAAAATTCTATGTTTTCTTGCTCTAAAACTCTTTTGTTCTGTGTGCGGTGTGAGAACTCGCATTGTCGTGATGGAGGATGATGCGCCGGTTGCAGTTCTCTTTACGGAGTTCAGAAACGACCTGTGGCAAACAAATGCTAGCATACCATTCTGCATTAACCGTTCTTTGTCCCTCAAGAGGAATAGTCGTAACATGGCTGGTTTTGGAGACAAACGTTGCCACCATTTTTTTTTGTAACACTCCGTGAACGTACAATTTTTGTTGGCTTTAACTCATTTTCGAACACCCAAACTCGTGACTGGTTTTTTGTTTCGGGTTCGTACGCGTATATCCAGGATTCGTCACCTGATACGATGTTGTATACAGCATTTGAGGATCCTGCGTGGAATCTTTCGAGAGTTCTGACGCACCAAGAAACGCGAGCCGCTTTTTGCTATTCGCAGAGCGAATGCGGTATCCACCGGGAAAACAACTTTTTTACACCTAATTGTTCATGCAAGATTATTTGTATTTGACTCATGCCAATGTCTAAGGTTGCCTGAATTTCGCGGTATGTCACATGTCAATCTTCCTTAATCAGCTTACGCACAGCATCAACGTTTTCTTGGGTGACTGCAGTTTTTGGACGACCTTGACGGGGATCATCACTGAGCTAAACACGTCCACGTTGAAATTCAGCAAACCAGCGATAAATTGTGGTTTTGGATGAGGCTTCATCACCAAATGCAGAAATCATGCGGTCAACACACTGTTGTTGTGTTAAACCACTTCGAAAGTCATAATAAATCATCGCTCTTGAATTTTCTCGAGTCAATTCCATTTTCTCAACGACTAAAAGTTTGACAATACCTGGTGACAAGACCTAGAATCTTTTTTAAATAAATAAATGGTATTCGATTTTTAAAACCAAGGAGTTTTCAATTAAAAAGATTTTAATATGACAGGAACAGTGGAAATATTCCATTCCCGATACTTTTAGTGCAGCCTAGTACAAAAGTAACAGTCTATATCTGCAGGTCATAGGCCGCCTCATTCCTGAGAGGGTTTTAGGTTTTTAATGAAAAATCGCGCAACCCCAATGCTTGTTGCAGACATACTCGTCGTCGAAATATTCATTAATCTCTAAGACATGAGGACTTACTTTCTAGACCGTGTAGTGGCATCGTAAAAGAATCCGCTGCCTCATTATATATTATAGATTTATCTTGTGGATGTTGTTAGAGGCGACAAACAGAAATTAAATAGACGGCAGCACCTTCTTGATTTCTACTCGAAATTATTTAAAAAAAACTGCGGAAGTCAACCCGCCGCCAAACGGGGCAACTATGGTAAATACTCCAACAGTGTACAACAACAACAGGATCCCCCTATGAGGCGTACACTGTTGGAGCCTTTGCACAGCAGTGAACTTTTTGATAGACTGTAAACAATCAAAAATTTAGGACGTGGAGGTTTACCTTTATCGCTTAGTACTTGCTAAATCGGCTTCTAAAGTTGTAATTCACGATTTTAGTAAACTTCGAACGCTGCTGCGTACTTTACAGCCTCGTGAACATATTTTAACTTACATTTACACATTTTAATATACTATTTTATACCTATCTGTTTCAGAAGTAGAATAGTTTCTCAGGTGCCCTGCATACATAAATGCACGTTTATTTGTTCTTACTGAAGTGAGCGAAGGTGGCTTGTATTTTAAGTGCAAGGTATTATTAAATTCGTCTTCATGCAGATTCGATGTGTTCGCTAACATCACAGTTTTTTTTTTAATTTAAAAGACAAACGAATTAACAGTTCACCTGATGGATGATTGTATGTAGTCCGTAGGCACCTGCAACCGACTCCAAATAAAGATGGCTACAGATGCCAGGCCAGCGAACTTAGATGGAATGACTCCCAGACGGTAATAATACTGTCTTTATACTCAGACCAAAATACAGGAGTGCACCCATGCATTTTGCGGTAGAAATATGTAAGAGGGTCTCGCAGAAAAAGAATCCATCTAACAAACTTGCGCGTTTTTAATAATAAATCACTAACTAACACCTTTATAACTTTAAGTAAAGTTACAGCCTAAATACGTCCCACTGCTGGGCACAGGCCTACCCCCAATTCTGAGAGGGTTTTAGGGTAAGGAAGTGTCCGCCGCGCTGCCCAAATGCGTGTTGGCAAACTTCACATATCTTCGAAATATTTATTTTCTTATTTCTTAGACATGCAAGTTTCCTCACGATGTTTTCCTTCACCGCCGAGCACGTGGTAAATCAGCACTTAAAATTGCAATTAACAATTTCATTGGTGCCCGCAGAGATCGAAATCGGGTTACTCGCGTTCTGTTATATTTACAGCGAGCGTTAACCATCTGAGCTACCACGGCTCTCACGGCTATAACTTTAATACACAATCGTAATTAACATTTCTATTCATTTACCGTGGATAGTAATATTGTATTTCTAATTCTATTTATCCACAACGTTATTCTGTGTAATGCGACGTATTCAACCATATTAAACTCGCTCAAACAGCCATAGGCATCTTAGTTACCGGCTGCGCGGTTACATAACAAAGGGCAAGCCGATTTGAGCGCCACGTCCCATTTGGCACGACAAGCCTTCCAGCACACAGCTACTATGCAACAACGAAATTCGCACTTACACTGCACGAAGAGAAATTTGGTACATGAGATTTTGAATAATAGTATCAAACTGTTATATTAAAGTATATTTTGGAGGCATAGGTAATAGCTATCACAGCAAACTTAAATCGGACTGTACAAAGTTATCGCCTATGCTACATTGCAATTAACATATAAACTAATGTTCGTTTATTTTGTCAACAATAGAGAACAACTGAAATTGACTAGGTTTTAAGGTCAGCTACGTAGTATTTATCTGAATAACCAAATTACTTACTTACCAAATGAATAACAAAATATTGTATTCTGTGAAAAAAGGTTGAGTGAAACAGTTTGCATATTACGATTTCTATATAAGTTTTTTTTTTTATATATAAGTAAGCCACCTCAATTGTACCTAAGTGGTGTTGCAGCCAAAAAAGATAATGCGCACGTAACTTACGAGTAGCTAACGAAATTCTATTTACTCTTGCCTTGAAAACTCCTACTACAATGTAGGAGTTCGGATCGGAAATCGGATGAAAATACATACAGACTTCACCCATCCGTGGGTGCAGTGGGAAACCCACTGTCCTATCGCCTATAATAATGTATAAATTAGGGTACTTACACAAAGAAATTGAAAAGTAGGCTCTAATTATTTACACTTCTCGATCACACCACAATATTCTTACGAATAATTTCATGGAATTATTTATAAGGCATAGTAAATAATCATATCTAAGTTCTAATCCAGTTTAATATATAATAAACCAGTTTTTTAATCCATAACGAAGTTTTGTTAAAATAAATAAAAATGTTGTTTGGCGCTTACTTAGATTTTTTCCGAGCGCTTGCTCTGTATGACTATCTCATAATTTGCATACCATGAAGTCATTGCATCACTTTCATTTTGACACTCCCGCAGTCGTCCGTTAGCTACACCGACAAAGGAATAAGCCACGCCCCCAAAACTTCGATTCATTTTCAAGGTATCCTCTTAAATGGTAGAGCCATGCTGCAGCCAAACTATAGCTGTAGCACTAGTGAATGGGTTGGCTCCACCGGGGAACCACCACGCTCTCACATAATACCAGCGTGAAATAGTAGCTCAATGCTGGTGTGTTTCGTATGGTGAGTGTAGAGAACCGGAGACCTTTTCTACTGGAAACGAGGCATTTCATTTTGATTCTTAATCGAGGACCAATCTAGATATCTATGAGCTAAAAGCATCCAATTATTATCAAGTGGACATTATGCTTGTTTGTCACACTTATTATATTTAAAAAAAATGTAATGCAGTGAGTTCATGGGTAAACAGAAATTCCTCCAGTACCCACTATTGGATGAAGCTGGCATGCATGGTCGAGTCTCGATTATTTTACAATTAGACTGAGTTTGAAATAAAATGGATTTACATTCCACAGCCACGATGAGACCTATTTCAAACAGTTATCGCCCGAAGAGTATGAGAACGGGACATGACGTTTCAAAACGAAGGCAATCAGTGCGGTCAAAGTACATACCTACTTCAAAATGCTTTTTCGCAATAATTTCTTTTTTAATGTTGTCCAAAAAATTTCGAAATATAAAATAAATAAGTACTTTTATTTCCTGGTTTTTGGGTATCTGTAACAGTCAATAACAGCCAATAGCTCATAAAACACTGCAGTTATATAATAGTATGCATATGCAATATAAAGGTAAATTAAAGTTACAGCCTATATATACGTCCCACTACAGAGCACAGGCTTTCTTTCATTTCTGTGAGGGTTTTAGGATGAGAAAATGTCTGCCGAGCTGCCTCAGTGGGTGTTAGCTGACTTAATATGTCTTCGAAAGATTTTTTTCCGGTATGCAGGTTTCCTCACAATGTTTTTCTTTACCGCCGGGCACGTCATAAATCAGCACTTTAAATTGCAATTAATAATTTTATAATGGTAAACAGGAATTGAACCCGTATTGCTTGTCTCGTCTTGTTAAATTTACAGCGTGCGCTTAGTCCCAGGGTTCACTGCATGGAATGTTCTAATCGATAAAAAAAACTAAATATAATTCAGCAGGTTCGGGAGCGTAAACACATTAAAACTATTTACAGAAAATAAGCCGGACATTAACGTTTTAAGGCATAAGCCGTGGTATCTTTTTAATTACATTACTTACCTAAGTATCGGAGTGCAACGTCGTGCTTGGGACGTGCAGAGAGGAGAGGAGGAGAGTTCAGATGGTTAGCGCTCGCTCTAAATTTCACAGTATGCGAGCAAACCGGGTTCGATCCCCGCCGGCACCAATGAAATTGTTAATTGTAATTTGATTTACCACGTGCTCGGCGGTGAAGGAAAACATCGTGAGGAAACCTGCATGTCCGAGAAATAAGAAAAAAAAATTCGAAGACATGTGAAGTTCGCCAACACGTATTGGGGCAGCGCAGCGGACACTTCCTTGCCCTAAAACCCTCTCAGAAATGAGGGGAGGCCTGTGCCCAGCAGTGGGACGTATATAAGCTGTAACTTTACTTTACTTTACTTTACTTACCTAAGTAATGTATGCTCTGTGATTACCGACATGTATCGTCAAATCGCGAAACTAAATTCACCAATAAATGTTATAACTTCCGTATATCCACCTATTTAATTAATTATAGCCTATAAAGTCCACTGCTGAACATAGATTGCCTTATATGAAGGGTTTCAGCATAGTCGCCACGCTTGGCACGGGTTGGATACCGCAGTTTTTTTTTAAATTATTATCGGGAATATGCTGTTGTCTATAATCTGTATCAGTGTCCCTCTGTCGTTTCGTGTCTTACGACACCCACGATACAATATGGATTGGTGGATGTTCATACACCGTCAGTACACGGTCAAAGTTATAACTTACCAAGAGGTAACACACAAAGTTACACTAAAATATATTTAATTTACGCTACACAAACAAAATTAGTTTGTGTAAATTGATATAAACTTGAATGATAAAGAAATTTTAATAACAGAACCACTATGAATATTTTAATATCTTTGCTGAAGCAATATTCAATATAAAATTGTGAAAGAAATATCATCTCACAAACGATAATACTGATGTCACCCGCAGAATATCTCGGCGCGATAGAGCGGTTAACTGAATTACACTGACTCTTTTGTGGTCTTTCCGGTAGCAATGAGCTTCTGGGAAAATCCAATAACATTGATAGCACAGATTAAAAATAATTTGTACTATCAATATTAAATCATATAAACATAAGATATATCTTCTGTTATAAATTTTATCGGACGTATGATGATGGCCGAAAAACCATCACACCATCACATCCGTGTAAAGTATTATACGCGGAAACCATGGGAGGCTACTTACATTATAATTTAAGGACAACACATTACTAATAAGAGTGACTTCATGTGTCTTACATATATTAATTTTAAATATTTAACGTTTCTGTTCCGTCCCGCACATGATAGTAGTAAAGGACAACCGCAAGAAACGGTTGAAAGGTAATTAAAAAAGTAAACAGGTTGATATGCCAGGTGGATCAAAGAAACTGTTGTCATAAAGTTCTAAGAATAATGTCGCTTAAAGTAATAACAATAATAATGAAAAATATAATTGCTGGTTTATAGTGCATATGTCTTTAACAGAAGTAACCTCATAAAGGAATCACATGGCACCTTTTCCGTACCTTCTAGTGCTGTGAGCACTGAGTCGCTGTAAATAGAGGTAACTAATGACAACACTACCTATTATAGAAAAGGCTCATGCCAGCGGTGCACTGCTGAAGGATTAATGTGAATGCCTGAGCCAATTCGATGGATGCAAGAGCATATTTCATTTATTTAGGTAAAATATTGAAGAGAAAAGGCTTGATTTTAAATTTTCTAACGTCTTACGTTAGAGGCATTATTAAATTCCTTTTTAAGCGAATAATAGAACTCGACCGCCGATGCCGACTTTAATGAATTTATTGATTGTGGAGAAGTGTTCATTCACCACGTCTACATTGTTGAACAATAAAAGTTGTTTGACAAATAAAATACATAATATTGTTGGGAGAAGACTTCGATCGAGACTCGTCTGTAATGAGCGAGGACCGTCAAAATCTCATAATACCGCAGTATAACTGCGTGTTGTTGAGTCCACCATACAGCTCTAAATCTCCCGTTTGGACAAAAATACGTAAGGAGGACCCGATATCCGTAAATTTAGAGTCTAATAGGTCAACAAACTTTAAATCATACGTACTCCAGGTTTCTGCAAAATACAAAGACGACAATCCTCGCTCCCGATTTCTGACACTGTGGGATAGCCGATTGCCGATATAGGGATAGCCGATTGCCGATATAGGGACGCACCTAAGAATAATGGTCACTAAATAGTGTAACTTAACGTAAAATTAACAATATTTATGTTTTTTTTTAAATATATTATTAGGTTAAAGTGCTATAGGCCAGTGTTCTTATTTTTAAGTCCTTGATGCCCGAAATAAGGATATCGTATTTTATTTTATTGTATTATCGTATATTATGTTTTGCACAAGAGAACAGGATCTGCAGATGACATTGACCATTAAATTATCTTTTCGTTCTCTTAATTAACCATCATTGATTATGCTGATGTACTTTATCCTAATTTTATTAAGGACAAGCTGGATCATCTCGTCTATTTATTTATTGCATCCAAAAATGTTTACATGAAACGAAGTTATAAAATTATATTGATATGATTTAATGCAACTCTAATGCGACATTAAGGTATCTTATATTGTTTCACATTTCGCCTAATAAGAATAGCACGAAATTGCTGAATTGTCATCTTCACAGTTATTTTTATTCGTACCTACAACTAAAATATGTATTTGTACAAATAAAATAAAATATAGTATAATGTTAAATCTGCTTATAATCCTGTACAGTTTATGTAAGATTCAATGAAGCATAAACACTTAGTGCACAAATAAATAAAAAACATCACGCAGCGGTTTCACAATCTATCTTTAGCGTGAATGTCTTAAAAACCCACTTAAGTAAACTAAAGAAATACCTCTGAACGTATGACAGAAGCGAAATTTTGGTTAACAACGATACGTTAAGATTTTCTCCTGTATCGTGGAGTTGGAGGTTGGGGTGGCAGTTTACATACATAAATTCCACAATAGCAAACATCAAGACCCAAAACAACTATTTGTCGACAATACAAATACTTGTACCGTGCGGGATTCGAACCCGCGGCCTTTAGCACTTCAACTCATTGCTAAGCCATTGCGTCATGGAGTGGGATAGTTAATTTAAAATTTATCAAACCAAAATATCCAGTGAAGTTACAGGAGAAATGAGTTGTTAGATACTTGGACTGTCAATCCATCTGTCAGACGTAGTGATAACGACAGGGTAAAATCCAATATTCAACAGTGAAGAGTTTACGTGCTCACGTTAATATGTCAAAACGGGTTTAGCGTCTAAATATAACGTTAAAATATATATATATATATATATATATATATATATATATATATATATATATATATATATATATATATATATATATATATATATATATATATATATAACACATTATGTACGCAAGGTACCATTGTCATCAGCGATTAATTTACTGTCAATTAGTTAAAAATAAAAAAACGAATGAGCTAAGTCTATCTGTATGAAAAAGAAAATTGTGGTTCCGAGTGGAATATATAAATCGATTTCAAACTAGGTTTCCGATGAGCTGGAAACTTGAAATTTAGAATATATCAAATTCGGACGTCAATGCAAGAATATTATTCTAAAAAACGTGTATTTTTAATTTTACTTGTTTATAGAATTAAGGTGCATAAACGAACACACATTACACCTAATGGCAAGTGTATACGGGTATGTGTGTAGTTCAACATCTCCATCTATCCTCGACTAAGAATCTAAATGCAGATGCGTTGCTACCACTGAGGACTAAGATGGAATAACTTGGTTTCAGTAAAAAGGGCCTCCAAATCTTTACAGTCACCATAAGAAACACCATAGCGTAAACCTGCTATTTTACGATGGTATTCTAACAGAGCGTCGTCTTTCCTCGATAATATATCTGCAGCATGGCTCTACCACGTTAGAAGTATTGGTTTGAAATCTTTAAACTAGGCTATTGCCTTCGGTTTGATTCTTCAAACCGTTTGATTATTTATGTGGATATTTACATAAATGTCAACATATTCAATATAATAAATTAATATTTATATAATTAATATATATTAGTACATAAATTTTAACATATTTAATATAACGAATTACAAAAAACACCTTACTCAATGATAACTGTGTATTTTGTTATCAGACAACATCGACGCGAAAAATAACGCACTTATCATTACCATTACCGTTATAGCCTATATAACCCCATTGCTGAACTTAGGCCTCCCCGATAGATTGGTTCATAGGGGGGGATTTTGCTACGACTGGGCGAGGACGTTGGACGATATGAGGAAGTGGATAATCCGTCCCGTGGGTATCGTAAGAGGAGACAGAAGGTAACAAAGACATGAGATGTGCAGAAGCATTTTCCTAATAATAACTCAAAATAATAAAAACCTGCGGTTGCCAAACCGCCTGTCGAGCGTGGCAACTATGGCACAATCCTCCCTATGAGACAATCAATGCGGGAAACACATTATATTCAGAAGTGGACTTTTATGGACTAAATTAGATGGATGGAACACAGACAATTAAAAATCACGAGGCCGACTGCACTTTATCCTACGATTATCTGTGATACAGCGGTAACAGTACGACTATATAACTCTAATGTGAATCTTTACCATCAGTCCATAAGATGTCTCCTTTACTGTACTATTTTTATAAAAGAGGAGGCAAATGAGCATGCGGTAAGTTTCGACCACCACCCATGAACAAATTCAACACCAGGGGAAATTGTAGGTGTAATGCCGGCCATTTAAAAATAAGTAACCAGCGGTTTCTTACGGGTTTCTAAGTCGTATCAGTCCGTAAAAATCGCCGGTGGTAAACGATACCACAAACAAACCGTGCGAGAAAGAAAACTCCTAATAAAACGTCCAGTAGTGGACCTTTAGGCATCCAGATGATGTGGATGATATCGGGAGTTTTCCTGCGTTTCGCGAAATTCGGCAGCCGCAATTAGTCTGAACAATTCCTCAGATGCGATAGAAAATACAGTATTAATGCTCTGTAATAGATTAATACGAGAAGCTTTTAATATAAAACAAACATCGGTTTGTATTCGATACTGATACGTTAACATAATACAACGATTGAGTACTAAAGTCAGACGCGTAACTAAAAATCAAGTTTCTTACCTTGTTTAAAGAGCACCTTCCGCCCTCTTAGAGGACATCACATCATTTTATTTTATTGCGCGGATCTTAGCATTTTTTTAATACGTTACCTCCACACAAGGATTTTCTCCTGTATCGTGTAAATTTCACAAGGACCCGGAACAATTACTTGTAGGCCATACAAATACTTGTTTCGTGTGAGATTCGAAACGGGCTACGGGCTGGCTAGCGCTGTAACTCATAACTAAGTCACTGCGCCAAGGAGCCGTCAAATTATTAACATCTTTAATATAATGGATTTCCAAAGCGAAGCCGTATCCTATTAATTAAAGTCAAACGTCAAAACGAAGCTGAGCACGATTATCATCAGAGTTACACAATCGCCCGGCTACTCTATAAAACGGAGTTGTTTATACACAACACTGAATGCCTCTCAAGTAACACAAATGCTCATAACATATTATCCATATTCACAAATATCTACTTCAGCCATCGATGGATGAAGCTATATTTTAATTTCGAGGGCAGTACTATGCAAATGTTAGCCATTAATTATACACTCGCAGACACTTCAGCACCACGCGTCCTCATCAATATCAGCGATTCTGCCGTGGTGGAATTCATTATTTAATTAGAAGCGCCAGATATATCCTTTGTAAGCCATAAACAATAAAATAATTTTTCAGTTTACTTAGGCGCTTGCTGTAAATTACATAGAACTCGAAAAACCCGAATTCGATCCCCACCACAACCAATGAAATTGTTAAATACAAAATGTTAATTTAATAATGAGATAAAATCGTGGGCGTAAAGTCTGGTGCTTATAAGTGCTTAATTTTCCTGGTCCCATACCCTCCTCGTTATGGACTTGGGGGACAGGAGAAGTCGGTGCTAGTTTCGTATAACCCGCCATTGTATTGGAAGTCCCATATACTATACGGCATAAGAAAACGCTATTCCTAAGGATAAGGTTTGGTTAGAAACCGTTTGGCAAAGCGTTCATTTCGGCATAATTAACATAAATAAATGATATCGATTCCGAAAGTTGTTCGAGGCAAATGGTACCAAAAAAATTTTTAATAAATGAAACTGTATGGAAGACCACATCGCCTGCGAGAGTATCTTACACGACAACATGAAATATGTGAATAATTTACCATGTACTTGATAGCGGATAACAATTATTAATACGAGTATAGTGGGAGAAGTTGTGCATCTTTATAAAAATTACGCACATTTAAAGATTACCAACAACAACAGTCGCCCTACACTACGCCTACGGTACGAGGCTGCTACTCGAGAACCTTTCTTCCCCATCGGTTATCGGTTCTTCGAGCTATATCTAATTTATAGCTAACAAAAATTCATTATCATAATTGTCATCTTATATATATATATATATATATATATATATATATATACTTTGAATTTAAATATTATATAATGATAGAGAAAGTACAAATTTTAAAATATATCTTAAGTATATTTCAATGGACAATATTTTACGGCCACTCGGGGAATAAACTACTACTTTTACCTCATGCTTACCAAGACTGAATTAAACATTCTATAATATTCTAAAGACGCAGGTGGTATAAAATAGGGAAAGATGCATAGGTAATTAACTCTACCTCAATTTACATTCATTTTATTAACAACAACAATCGTTCTGGGGTTAATATTAGTAGCAGTCGCCTCTGCGACGTAGGACTACAACTATAATGTTATAGCCTATATTCATGTTAAATAATTGTTGAATTATAGTAGTATATAAAAACCCATTCTGGGGTTAATAGGTGACTTTTAATCGGCTTAATTGGCTCATCATTTAAGAGGTATGGTGGCGAGTAGCACGACATTCAGAGCCTCATACCTAGTTTACTTTTTAATCATAAGAAATATTAATTCCAACATGTTAAACATTATAGATATTGCAACTATAATGTTTAACATGTTGGAATTAATATTTCTTATGATTAAAAAGTAAATAGATATTGCAACACGGAGAAGGATGCCAACCGCAGTCGCAAACACTGCTACTTAATTAAATTGCTTCTCAACCCACATATGCTTTGTAGTCGTCACATTTCTGTCAAAATCACTATGTGCTTATCCATTGCGACCTTAATACGACTGTAGACATCATTCAACGAGGCGTCTGCAGGGGGCAGGCGGATTAGTGCGTTACGCCCCATTTGGGTCGATGGCTCTTCGCACTCAGCTTGGTACTATGGCTTACAAATGACAGTAACCATTACGGCATCGTTGAACTGTACTTGGTATCTACTTAATTTTCAAAGCTTCCATCATTATTTTATTTCAACTACTCGTAATATCTCCACCGTAGTATAGAGTTAACGAAGAAACACACCAAGAACTTTTACTGCAACAACTTTCTTGATTCTGTTACTCAGGTTACAGATATGATTTATTTATAGAATAAGGGTGACAAACGAACACACAGTCCACCTGATGGTAAGTGGATGCTGTGGCCCATAGACATCTACATTTATCTTTGAATAAGAATCAAAATGCAGACGCGTTGTCACCTTTGAGGACTAAAATGAAATGCCTCGTTTAAAGTACAAAGGGTCTAAGAAATAATGATTAAAGCAAAATTACTTTAAGGGGGGAGGGTAGCCATAGTCATGCTTAGTATTCGGAATCAATGGAAATTTTTATAATTATAACGCCCTCCAGATCAACCTTCGGTCATGGCGGGCAGGATTCATGATCTGCAAGCGCGTTTACAACCACCAGACCAACGAAGTAATCAGAGTTTTATAAAATACCTCTAATGGAGTCCACAAAATCTTTTTGACTTTGCCCATAGCCACGTCTACGACACCCACCGGATGATGGTGATTGATGCGTTTACGCCCTCAAACACAGCGATCTTATATAATATACTTTACATACTTCCATAAATTTCTAAATATAGGTCATACAAGGTCTCATGAAAAATTATAATTTTTGGCAAAATGTAATCTTTTGTATTTTAAATTGATTAAATTAGCTAATGGGACCAAATGAAATGATATTATCAGTCTCCAATGAAAACAATTATTTCTGATAAACTTCAGACCAAGTTCTCCGTCACAGCGGTAAACAGGGAAGGTGCGATGGCGGAGCGGCAAATAGAGCGGCGAGACATAACTGCTCAAGTTACAAGTAAGATTAATATTTGCGAAGTTTCTTTAGCTGTTTTTTATTTCAGACAAAGACATTGAAATAAGTAGTAGTAATAGATCGGACATCAGTAACGAAATTGTCATCTGTAACTTTTGTCCTATAGGACATATTTCCGATTTTCGTCATTTAGTCTAAGTGACATCGTCAAAAGGTCAAGACGCATTCATTCATTTTATAAATTAAAAAATATTTTTAAAGAAAATATGCCTGGTTGTGCATTAAAGTATTGTAAATCACGATATGGAGCAAAAAAATGAACGTGATTTCGGTTTATTATCGTAAAAATAATGTGGATTTACTAAATAATCTTTAAATTTTATTATTTCTAGTAGATTGTTCGAGAAGAAAGAAAAATTATTGTAATAAGTGCCCTCTGTTATTCAGTAACGTCACTATTTATTTACAAATATGTTAGTGATTAACGATGTGCCTACAACGGATTTTAACCTTATGTTTAGTAGTGTCACCTACTGGGAAAGAGGGTGTAATACATGCGCGTGGTCACAGCTTTTGTATGAAAATGTTCCCAATGTCCACTCTATATATATATATATATATATATATATATATATATATATATATATATATATATATATATATATATATATTCAGAGGAGCATCATATTGAAACGGCAGTAAACTAAAAAACGACGTTTGAAATGATGAATGAAATTTTGATTTAGCTGTATAATAAGAATATCCTCTGCTCCATATCGATCCGTTGGTGTCGTAAGAGGCGACGGAGGGAAACACGAGGAGACGGGCAGCAGCGTCTTCCTAATAACAACCAGAACAAAGAAACTGCTGTGACGAATAAGCCTCCTTGACGTGGCTGCTGTGGCAATCCTCTACAAGGAAATCTATGGAGAGGCCAATGTTCTGCAGTTGGCTTTGATAGGCTGTAATTAATAAATTAATATAAAACCTTTGACGAACATGTATCGATACAAGAGCATTTACAATAATCTGGTTAAAGGTGTTTATACTCAAAAGTAATTTTCGAGATAATAAATACCTCTTCATGTTTACCGTAATTTGTTTGTACTTTAGCTTACGTATATAAATATTATTAGCATTACAAGGTACCATTTCTACTTTTATCTTTATTAGTTTTAAATTTTATTTGAGTGTAAAACTTACTATCTCACATTTTCTTTATTAGAATACAGGTATTGTAGCCATAAGTTTGAGAAATATTCATAATGCACCTCTTTAATAAATATAAATATTCATACACGATAAGAAAGACATCCAAAGCAACCAATAGTAAATCCAGTTTCATGTACCACTAAACCTAGGTCGTTTTTGTGTTTTGTGTCATACTAGCTTGCCATGCAGACGTTATTATGCCCTTTACGTTGACCTTTGTCATGTCCTATTAAAAATCCGTAATCCGCAAAAAAAAAATGTGGGTCATTCATGGGCAAAAAAACTATCCTATCTCTCAAGTTGGACCAAAATGCACACAGTGTGCAAATTTGATTGAAATCGGTGAAGTAGGTAGTTTAGGAGTCCATCGCGGACAAACAACGTGACACGTAATTCATATATATATATATATATATATATATATATATATATATACATATATATATATATATATATCATATAATGCTGTTTTAGATGTTTTATTGGTAGCAAGCTTGGATTGAAACCATTTATAATCATCAGAATACACCTGAAAGAACATTCATCACAACGTGTTTTCCCTTGAGAGCAGCTTTTTATTGCAACGCGCAGCGGGATTAATTAAAAAGCAGCTACATTGTGGAACAGCCACCGCTCTCGCTTATTGCCTGATGCACTGTCATTGATTACAACGCGAATTGTTGTCAAGCAAATCCGTTCACCGAATGGCAAACTAAACGCTGCAATGTAAGAACAATATATTTTTTTTTACTGTTTTCGCCGATCATCAAGCTTGGTTAAATTTAAAAGAATTTTTCTTTTAAAAATTAATTTTTAGTATTTTGATTTAAAAGAATTTTCTTCCTCGCATAACTCCCTTGTGAAATGGATTACCACCGGATATTTTTCCGGGCCGATAGAAATTAGGGACCTTCAAAAAAAGAGCCCACTCCTTTTTAAAAGGCCGGCAACGCATCTGTAATTTCCCTGGTGTTGCAGTTCTCAATCGCGGCGGTAATCACCGTTACGTAAGCCGTTGAGGTTGTTGTAGCTTGAGGTTGTTTGTGTGTGACCGATATAGATAAGGATTTCTGTAAAGGTTTTGTCTTTCATCGGCGACGGTTCATAAATAGTTGTTACGGTTGAAATAATACTCGTTTTTACGGAATTTATCGCGTATATTTAACTTTTTAATACCCGACGTTTCGAGAGCTTTACAGCACCCATGGTCACGGGAAGGACTGAGATGTTTAACGTCCAGATGTCATAGTTAACCGCGGTTACCATAGATTAAAATTTAACTTTTGTTCCGATCTACACAGTATGAACTTATAGTATCATGAAGCCTTGCAGTTGTATGCTTGGGTTGGGATTTAATTTTATTTATTATAGTATCCCAAGCAGATGGTAGCACCCAGCCATCTTCTCTATTGAAATTAGGGTGTTTTTTGATTTCAATAGCCTCGCGAATCATCCTTGGAAGGAATCGGTGTTCTTTAGCGAGGATTTGTGGTCTATCAAATCTGATGTAGTGACAGGGGCGATCCTGTACATGTTCACAGACTGCAGAATTCCCGGAGCGTCGATTCTTCACATCAGCTATATGTTCTTTGACGCGGGTTTTAATTGATCTTTTAGTTTGTCCTATGTAGGAGAGACCACATTCACAATCAAGCTTGTACACTCCTGCATCTTGCAGAGGGACGTTACACTTGACTGATGGTAAAAACTGACCAATCTTCTTCGGCGGCTTGAAGTATGTTTTGATGGAAGCGCGCTTCAAGATGTAGCCAATCTTGTCAGTGACTCCTCTAACATATGGCAGTACAGCAGGTACACGCTCGACTGTGGCCGGCTTCACTTGTTCTCTGTGACGTAGGCGCGGGACCCGAAGCTTGTTGTCATGCAAAACTTGCTTGACGTGTTGGAGCTCGGCAGCCAGGTGTTTACTGTCACAGATCCCTCGTGCTCTCTGAAACAAAGATTTACCCACGGTAGCTAACTGTGAAGGATGGTGGTGAGAATCACCGTTTAAATATCTATCTGTATGGGTCTTTTTTCTATACACAGTATGGCTCAAGGTGTTATCAGGATTCCGAATTACTAACACATCTAGAAAAGCTAAGGAATTGTTTGCCTCTAACTCCATTGTGAACTGAATTTTAGAATTTATAGAGTTAAGATGGTCTAAAAATGCAGTTACTTTATCTAAAGGTAGAATTGTGAAAGTGTCGTCTACGTACCGCTTGTAGAATCTTGGATTTATGGGAGAAGTAAGCAGGGCTTTCTCCTCAAAGTCTTCCATGAATATGTCGGCGACAATGGGAGATACAGGTGAGCCCATCGCCACACCATCTACTTGCTTGTAGAACTCCTCCTTCCACAATAAGTAGCCAGATGTAAGGCAGTGTCTGAGTAATACTGCATATTCTACGGGCATGTTGTTTTCATCCAGCCTCCTAGTTACAATTGAGATGCAGTCTTCAACAGGTAAGCATGTAAACAATGACTGCACATCAAAACTGACCATAGTTTCATTGTCTGCCAGACGCAGGTCTTTAATCTCGCTGACAAAATGGTAGGAATCCTTTATGTGTGCTCTTCTGTGTCCCCTGAGCGGTGAGAGTATTTTCGCTAAGTGTTGAGCCAATCTGTAAGTTGGTGAATCGATTTGGCTCACTATGGGACGTAATGGAGCATTGGGCTTGTGTATTTTTGGTAACCCATACAACTTTGGTGATTTGGCGCACGTAGGTATTATCCATTTTACGTCCAGATTTAATTTTTCGGAGTGTTTCTTTATGAGGTCACTAGTTGTTTTTAGTGTGCTATTTGTTGGGTCGTTTTTAACCTTTTTATAACTACTTACATCCGACAAAAGTTCTTGTATTTTTGAATTATAATCTGACGTATCCATGACTACCGTGGCGTTTCCCTTATCTGCGCGGAGAATCGTCAGTTCTGGTTTATTGCGTAGGTTCTTTAACGCTATAAATTCGTCTCTGGGAAGATTCGGTTTAGGCACTGAACATCGACGTAACATAGACGAAATGTCTTGACGTATCGCCTCCAAATCTTCTTTCCGCATATTGTTTTTAAATAAACAGTCCTCGACGCTACAGATAATTTCTTCGTACGGTAATTTGCGCGGACTTATAGCGTAATTTAGTCCTTTGGATAAAACCTTTATTATTGCATCATCCAGTGTTTGTTTTGACAGATTATAGAACGCGATTAATCTATGATCTGTGTTTGTCAATGGTTGCTTTTGGTTCTGGCATTGATTCGGATGTTTGACATTTGATTTGGCCGTTAATTTTTGATATTTTTCTATATGTTTGTTTTTGCACTCGTTATATTTACTAATTTCGCGTTTATTTAATGTTTCCATGCAAAAATTATAATCAAACGTCGTTAAAACTTTCTTTAATTCACTGGATGATGTGTCTATGGATTTATTGATGTCATATAGATCGGAGCGTTTTTGTTGGATTACCGCCCGTAACAACTTTTTACTCGCCTGATTTAAGATCTTAGCGCTTCCTCGAATGTCCTTTTTGGTGGATATTTTGACACACGTAGGAATGAGATTATGGTCTCGGCATCTCTTCAAGAAATTTAAGGCTGTTAGATATCTTGCGCGCTTAGTCTTTAGATCTTCTAATCGGCGTATTTTATTTGCAATTACCAGTCCGTACTGGTTTACATAATGATTTCTTATATTTACGCGAACACTACACATTGAAATAATACTCGTTTTTACGGAATTTATCGCGTATATTTAACTTTTTAATACCCGACGTTTCGAGAGCTTTACAGCACCCATGGTCACGGGAAGGACTGAGATGTTTAACGTCCAGATGTCATAGTTAACCGCGGTTACCATAGATTAAAATTTAACTTTTGTTCCGATCTACACAGTATGAACTTATAGTATCATGAAGCCTTGCAGTTGTATGCTTGGGTTGGGATTTAATTTTATTTATTATAGGATCCCAAGCAGATGGTAGCACCCAGCCATCTTCTCTATTGAAATTAGGGTGTTTTTTGATTTCAATAGCCTCGCGAATCATCCTTGGAAGGAATCGGTGTTCTTTAGCGAGGATTTGTGGTCTATCAAATCTGATGTAGTGACGGGGGCGATCCTGTACATGTTCACAGACTGCAGACTTCCCGGAGCGTCGATTCTTCACATCAGCTATATGTTCTTTGACGCGGGTTTTAATTGATCTTTTAGTTTCTCCTATGTAGGAGAGACCACATTCACAATCAAGCTTGTACACTCCTGCATCTTGCAGAGGGACGTTACACTTGACTGATGGTAAAAACTGACCAATCTTCTTCGGCGGCTTGAAGTATGTTTTGATGGAAGCGCGCTTCAAGATGTAGCCAATCTTGTCAGTGACTCCTCTAACATATGGCAGTACAGCAGGTACACGCTCGACTGTGGCCGGCTTCACTTGTTCTCTGTGACGTAGGCGCGGGACCCGAAGCTTGTTGTCATGCAAAACTTGCTTGACGTGTTGGAGCTCGGCAGCCAGGTGTTTACTGTCACAGATCCCTCGTGCTCTCTGAAACAAAGATTTACCCACGGTAGCTAACTGTGAAGGATGGTGGTGAGAATCACCGTTTAAATATCTATCTGTATGGGTCTTTTTTCTATACACAGTATGGCTCAAGGTGTTATCAGGATTCCGAATTACTAACACATCTAGAAAAGCTAAGGAATTGTTTGCCTCTAACTCCATTGTGAACTGAATTTTAGAATTTATAGAGTTAAGATGGTCTAAAATGCAGTTACTTTATCTAAAGGTAGAATTGTGAAAGTGTCGTCTACGTACCGCTTGTAGAATCTTGGATTTATGGGAGAAGTAAGCAGGGCTTTCTCCTCAAAGTCTTCCATGAATATGTCGGCGACAATGGGAGATACAGGTGAGCCCATCGCCACACCATCTACTTGCTTGTAGAACTCCTCCTTCCACAATAAGTAGCCAGATGTAAGGCAGTGTCTGAGTAATACTGCATATTCTACGGGCATGTTGTTTTCCTCCAGCCTCCCGAAACCCCCCTAAACCCGCGTCAAGGAACATATAGCTGATGTGAAGAATCGACGCTCCGGGAAGTCTGCAGTCTGTGAACATGTACAGGATCGCCCCCGTCACTACATCAGATTTGATAGACCACAAATCCTCGCTAAAGAACACCGATTCCTTCCAAGGATGATTCGCGAGGCTATTGAAATCAAAAAACACCCTAATTTCAATAGAGAAGATGGCTGGGTGCTACCATCTGCTTGGGATCCTATAATAAATAAAATTAAATCCCAACCCAAGCATACAACTGCAAGGCTTCATGATACTATAAGTTCATACTGTGTAGATCGGAACAAAAGTTAAATTTTAATCTATGGTAACCGCGGTTAACTATGACATCTGGACGTTAAACATCTCAGTCCTTCCCGTGACCATGGGTGCTGTAAAGCTCTCGAAACGTCGGGTATTAAAAAGTTAAATATACGCGATAAATTCCGTAAAAACGAGTATTATTTCAATGTGTAGTGTTCGCGTAAATATAAGAAATCATTATGTAAACCAGTACGGACTGGTAATTGCAAATAAAATACGCCGATTAGAAGATCTAAAGACTAAGCGCGCAAGATATCTAACAGCCTTAAATTTCTTGAAGAGATGCCGAGACCATAATCTCATTCCTACGTGTGTCAAAATATCCACCAAAAAGGACATTCGAGGAAGCGCTAAGATCTTAAATCAGGCGAGTAAAAAGTTGTTACGGGCGGTAATCCAACAAAAACGCTCCGATCTATATGACATCAATAAATCCATAGACACATCATCCAGTGAATTAAAGAAAGTTTTAACGACGTTTGATTATAATTTTTGCATGGAAACATTAAATAAACGCGAAATTAGTAAATATAACGAGTGCAAAAACAAACATATAGAAAAATATCAAAAATTAACGGCCAAATCAAATGTCAAACATCCGAATCAATGCCAGAACCAAAAGCAACCATTGACAAACACAGATCATAGATTAATCGCGTTCTATAATCTGTCAAAACAAACACTGGATGATGCAACAATAAAGGTTTTATCCAAAGGACTAAATTACGCTATAAGTCCGCGCAAATTACCGTACGAAGAAATTATCTGTAGCGTCGAGGACTGTTTATTTAAAAACAATATGCGGAAAGAAGATTTGGAGGCGATACGTCAAGACATTTCGTCTATGTTACGTCGATGTTCAGTGCCTAAACCGAATCTTCCCAGAGACGAATTTATAGCGTTAAAGAACCTACGCAATAAACCAGAACTTACGATTCTCCGCGCAGATAAGGGAAACGCCACGGTAGTCATGGATACGTCAGATTATAATTCAAAAATACAAGAACTTTTGTCGGATGTAAGTAGTTATAAAAAGGTTAAAAACGACCCAACAAATAGCACACTAAAAACAACTAGTGACCTCATAAAGAAACACTCCGAAAAATTAAATCTGGACGTAAAATGGATAATACCTACGTGCGCCAAATCACCAAAGTTGTATGGGTTACCAAAAATACACAAGCCCAATGCTCCATTACGTCCCATAGTGAGCCAAATCGATTCACCAACTTACAGATTGGCTCAACACTTAGCGAAAATACTCTCACCGCTCAGGGGACACACAAGAGCACACATAAAGGATTCCTACCATTTTGTCAGCGAGATTAAAGACCTGCGTCTGGCAGACAATGAAACTATGGTCAGTTTTGATGTGCAGTCATTGTTTACATGCTTACCTGTTGAAGACTGCATCTCAATTGTAACTAGGAGGCTGGAGGAAAACAACATGCCCGTAGAATATGCAGTATTACTCAGACACTGCCTTACATCTGGCTACTTATTGTGGAAGGAGGAGTTCTACAAGCAAGTAGATGGTGTGGCGATGGGCTCACCTGTATCTCCCATTGTCGCCGACATATTCATGGAAGACTTTGAGGAGAAAGCCCTGCTTACTTCTCCCATAAATCCAAGATTCTACAAGCGGTACGTAGACGACACTTTCACAATTCTACCTTTAGATAAAGTAACTGCATTTTTAGACCATCTTAACTCTATAAATTCTAAAATTCAGTTCACAATGGAGTTAGAGGCAAACAATTCCTTAGCTTTTCTAGATGTGTTAGTAATTCGGAATCCTGATAACACCTTGAGCCATACTGTGTATAGAAAAAAGACCCATACAGATAGATATTTAAACGGTGATTCTCACCACCATCCTTCACAGTTAGCTACCGTGGGTAAATCTTTGTTTCAGAGAGCACGAGGGATCTGTGACAGTAAACACCTGGCTGCCGAGCTCCAACACGTCAAGCAAGTTTTGCATGACAACAAGCTTCGGGTCCCGCGCCTACGTCACAGAGAACAATTGAAGCCGGCCACAGTCGAGCGTGTACCTGCTGTACTGCCATATGTTAGAGGAGTCACTGACAAGATTGGCTACATCTTGAAGCGCGCTTCCATCAAAACATACTTCAAGCCGCCGAAGAAGATTGGTCAGTTTTTACCATCAGTCAAGTGTAACGTCCCTCTGCAAGATGCAGGAGTGTACAAGCTTGATTGTGAATGTGGTCTCTCCTACATAGGAGAAACTAAAAGATCAATTAAAACCCGCGTCAAAGAACATATAGCTGATGTGAAGAATCGACGCTCCGGGAAGTCTGCAGTCTGTGAACATGTACAGGATCGCCCCCGTCACTACATCAGATTTGATAGACCACAAATCCTCGCTAAAGAACACCGATTCCTTCCAAGGATGATTCGCGAGGCTATTGAAATCAAAAAACACCCTAATTTCAATAGAGAAGATGGCTGGGTGCTACCATCTGCTTGGGATCCTATAATAAATAAAATTAAATCCCAACCCAAGCATACAACTGCAAGGCTTCATGATACTATAAGTTCATACTGTGTAGATCGGAACAAAAGTTAAATTTTAATCTATGGTAACCGCGGTTAACTATGACATCTGGACGTTAAACATCTCAGTCCTTCCCGTGACCATGGGTGCTGTAAAGCTCTCGAAACGTCGGGTATTAAAAAGTTAAATATACGCGATAAATTCCGTAAAAACGAGTATTATTTCAATGTGTAGTGTTCGCGTAAATATAAGAAATCATTATGTAAACCAGTACGGACTGGTAATTGCAAATAAAATACGCCGATTAGAAGATCTAAAGACTAAGCGCGCAAGATATCTAACAGCCTTAAATTTCTTGAAGAGATGCCGAGACCATAATCTCATTCCTACGTGTGTCAAAATATCCACCAAAAAGGACATTCGAGGAAGCGCTAAGATCTTAAATCAGGCGAGTAAAAAGTTGTTACGGGCGGTAATCCAACAAAAACGCTCCGATCTATATGACATCAATAAATCCATAGACACATCATCCAGTGAATTAAAGAAAGTTTTAACGACGTTTGATTATAATTTTTGCATGGAAACATTAAATAAACGCGAAATTAGTAAATATAACGAGTGCAAAAACAAACATATAGAAAAATATCAAAAATTAACGGCCAAATCAAATGTCAAACATCCGCATCAATGCCAGAACCAAAAGCAACCATTGACAAACACAGATCATAGATTAATCGCGTTCTATAATCTGTCAAAACAAACACTGGATGATGCAACAATAAAGGTTTTATCCAAAGGACTAAATTACGCTATAAGTCCGCGCAAATTACCGTACGAAGAAATTATCTGTAGCGTCGAGGACTGTTTATTTAAAAACAATATGCGGAAAGAAGATTTGGAGGCGATACGTCAAGACATTTCGTCTATGTTACGTCGATGTTCAGTGCCTAAACCGAATCTTCCCAGAGACGAATTTATAGCGTTAAAGAACCTACGCAATAAACCAGAACTTACGATTCTCCGCGCAGATAAGGGAAACGCCACGGTAGTCATGGATACGTCAGATTATAATTCAAAAATACAAGAACTTTTGTCGGATGTAAGTAGTTATAAAAAGGTTAAAAACGACCCAACAAATAGCACACTAAAAACAACTAGTGACCTCATAAAGAAACACTCCGAAAAATTAAATCTGGACGTAAAATGGATAATACCTACGTGCGCCAAATCACCAAAGTTGTATGGGTTACCAAAAATACACAAGCCCAATGCTCCATTACGTCCCATAGTGAGCCAAATCGATTCACCAACTTACAGATTGGCTCAACACTTAGCGAAAATACTCTCACCGCTCAGGGGACACACAAGAGCACACATAAAGGATTCCTACCATTTTGTCAGCGAGATTAAAGACCTGCGTCTGGCAGACAATGAAACTATGGTCAGTTTTGATGTGCAGTCATTGTTTACATGCTTACCTGTTGAAGACTGCATCTCAATTGTAACTAGGAGGCTGGAGGAAAACAACATGCCCGTAGAATATGCAGTATTACTCAGACACTGCCTTACATCTGGCTACTTATTGTGGAAGGAGGAGTTCTACAAGCAAGTAGATGGTGTGGCGATGGGCTCACCTGTATCTCCCATTGTCGCCGACATATTCATGGAAGACTTTGAGGAGAAAGCCCTGCTTACTTCTCCCATAAATCCAAGATTCTACAAGCGGTACGTAGACGACACTTTCACAATTCTACCTTTAGATAAAGTAACTGCATTTTTAGACCATCTTAACTCTATAAATTCTAAAATTCAGTTCACAATGGAGTTAGAGGCAAACAATTCCTTAGCTTTTCTAGATGTGTTAGTAATTCGGAATCCTGATAACACCTTGAGCCATACTGTGTATAGAAAAAAGACCCATACAGATAGATATTTAAACGGTGATTCTCACCACCATCCTTCACAGTTAGCTACCGTGGGTAAATCTTTGTTTCAGAGAGCACGAGGGATCTGTGACAGTAAACACCTGGCTGCCGAGCTCCAACACGTCAAGCAAGTTTTGCATGACAACAAGCTTCGGGTCCCGCGCCTACGTCACAGAGAACAATTGAAGCCGGCCACAGTCGAGCGTGTACCTGCTGTACTGCCATATGTTAGAGGAGTCACTGACAAGATTGGCTACATCTTGAAGCGCGCTTCCATCAAAACATACTTCAAGCCGCCGAAGAAGATTGGTCAGTTTTTACCATCAGTCAAGTGTAACGTCCCTCTGCAAGATGCAGGAGTGTACAAGCTTGATTGTGAATGTGGTCTCTCCTACATAGGACAAACTAAAAGATCAATTAAAACCCGCGTCAAAGAACATATAGCTGATGTGAAGAATCGACGCTCCGGGAAGTCTGCAGTCTGTGAACATGTACAGGATCGCCCCCGTCACTACATCAGATTTGATAGACCACAAATCCTCGCTAAAGAACACCGATTCCTTCCAAGGATGATTCGCGAGGCTATTGAAGTCAAAAAACACCCTAATTTCAATAGAGAAGATGGCTGGGTGCTACCATCTGCTTGGGATCCTATAATAAATAAAATTAAATCCCAACCCAAGCATACAACTGCAAGGCTTCATGATACTATAAGTTCATACTGTGTAGATCGGAACAAAAGTTAAATTTTAATCTATGGTAACCGCGGTTAACTATGACATCTGGACGTTAAACATCTCAGTCCTTCCCGTGACCATGGGTGCTGTAAAGCTCTCGAAACGTCGGGTATTAAAAAGTTAAATATACGCGATAAATTCCGTAAAAACGAGTATTATTTCAATGTGTAGTGTTCGCGTAAATATAAGAAATCATTATGTAAACCAGTACGGACTGGTAATTGCAAATAAAATACGCCGATTAGAAGATCTAAAGACTAAGCGCGCAAGATATCTAACAGCCTTAAATTTCTTGAAGAGATGCCGAGACCATAATCTCATTCCTACGTGTGTCAAAATATCCACCAAAAAGGACATTCGAGGAAGCGCTAAGATCTTAAATCAGGCGAGTAAAAAGTTGTTACGGGCGGTAATCCAACAAAAACGCTCCGATCTATATGACATCAATAAATCCATAGACACATCATCCAGTGAATTAAAGAAAGTTTTAACGACGTTTGATTATAATTTTTGCATGGAAACATTAAATAAACGCGAAATTAGTAAATATAACGAGTGCAAAAACAAACATATAGAAAAATATCAAAAATTAACGGCCAAATCAAATGTCAAACATCCGAATCAATGCCAGAACCAAAAGCAACCATTGACAAACACAGATCATAGATTAATCGCGTTCTATAATCTGTCAAAACAAACACTGGATGATGCAACAATAAAGGTTTTATCCAAAGGACTAAATTACGCTATAAGTCCGCGCAAATTACCGTACGAAGAAATTATCTGTAGCGTCGAGGACTGTTTATTTAAAAACAATATGCGGAAAGAAGATTTGGAGGCGATACGTCAAGACATTTCGTCTATGTTACGTCGATGTTCAGTGCCTAAACCGAATCTTCCCAGAGACGAATTTATAGCGTTAAAGAACCTACGCAATAAACCAGAACTTACGATTCTCCGCGCAGATAAGGGAAACGCCACGGTAGTCATGGATACGTCAGATTATAATTCAAAAATACAAGAACTTTTGTCGGATGTAAGTAGTTATAAAAAGGTTAAAAACGACCCAACAAATAGCACACTAAAAACAACTAGTGACCTCATAAAGAAACACTCCGAAAAATTAAATCTGGACGTAAAATGGATAATACCTACGTGCGCCAAATCACCAAAGTTGTATGGGTTACCAAAAATACACAAGCCCAATGCTCCATTACGTCCCATAGTGAGCCAAATCGATTCACCAACTTACAGATTGGCTCAACACTTAGCGAAAATACTCTCACCGCTCAGGGGACACACAAGAGCACACATAAAGGATTCCTACCATTTTGTCAGCGAGATTAAAGACCTGCGTCTGGCAGACAATGAAACTATGGTCAGTTTTGATGTGCAGTCATTGTTTACATGCTTACCTGTTGAAGACTGCATCTCAATTGTAACTAGGAGGCTGGAGGAAAACAACATGCCCGTAGAATATGCAGTATTACTCAGACACTGCCTTACATCTGGCTACTTATTGTGGAAGGAGGAGTTCTACAAGCAAGTAGATGGTGTGGCGATGGGCTCACCTGTATCTCCCATTGTCGCCGACATATTCATGGAAGACTTTGAGGAGAAAGCCCTGCTTACTTCTCCCATAAATCCAAGATTCTACAAGCGGTACGTAGACGACACTTTCACAATTCTACCTTTAGATAAAGTAACTGCATTTTTAGACCATCTTAACTCTATAAATTCTAAAATTCAGTTCACAATGGAGTTAGAGGCAAACAATTCCTTAGCTTTTCTAGATGTGTTAGTAATTCGGAATCCTGATAACACCTTGAGCCATACTGTGTATAGAAAAAAGACCCATACAGATAGATATTTAAACGGTGATTCTCACCACCATCCTTCACAGTTAGCTACCGTGGGTAAATCTTTGTTTCAGAGAGCACGAGGGATCTGTGACAGTAAACACCTGGCTGCCGAGCTCCAACACGTCAAGCAAGTTTTGCATGACAACAAGCTTCGGGTCCCGCGCCTACGTCACAGAGAACAATTGAAGCCGGCCACAGTCGAGCGTGTACCTGCTGTACTGCCATATGTTAGAGGAGTCACTGACAAGATTGGCTACATCTTGAAGCGCGCTTCCATCAAAACATACTTTAAGCCGCCGAAGAAGATTGGTCAGTTTTTACCATCAGTCAAGTGTAACGTCCCTCTGCAAGATGCAGGAGTGTACAAGCTTGATTGTGAATGTGGTCTCTCCTACATAGGAGAAACTAAAAGATCAATTAAAACCCGCGTCAAAGAACATATAGCTGATGTGAAGAATCGACGCTCCGGGAAGTCTGCAGTCTGTGAACATGTACAGGATCGCCCCCGTCACTACATCAGATTTGATAGACCACAAATCCTCGCTAAAGAACACCGATTCCTTCCAAGGATGATTCGCGAGGCTATTGAAATCAAAAAACACCCTAATTTCAATAGAGAAGATGGCTGGGTGCTACCATCTGCTTGGGATCCTATAATAAATAAAATTAAATCCCAACCCAAGCATACAACTGCAAGGCTTCATGATACTATAAGTTCATACTGTGTAGATCGGAACAAAAGTTAAATTTTAATCTATGGTAACCGCGGTTAACTATGACATCTGGACGTTAAACATCTCAGTCCTTCCCGTGACCATGGGTGCTGTAAAGCTCTCGAAACGTCGGGTATTAAAAAGTTAAATATACGCGATAAATTCCGTAAAAACGAGTATTATTTCAATGTGTAGTGTTCGCGTAAATATAAGAAATCATTATGTAAACCAGTACGGACTGGTAATTGCAAATAAAATACGCCGATTAGAAGATCTAAAGACTAAGCGCGCAAGATATCTAACAGCCTTAAATTTCTTGAAGAGATGCCGAGACCATAATCTCATTCCTACGTGTGTCAAAATATCCACCAAAAAGGACATTCGAGGAAGCGCTAAGATCTTAAATCAGGCGAGTAAAAAGTTGTTACGGGCGGTAATCCAACAAAAACGCTCCGATCTATATGACATCAATAAATCCATAGACACATCATCCAGTGAATTAAAGAAAGTTTTAACGACGTTTGATTATAATTTTTGCATGGAAACATTAAATAAACGCGAAATTAGTAAATATAACGAATGCAAAAACAAACATATAGAAAAATATCAAAAATTAACGGCCAAATCAAATGTCAAACATCCGCATCAATGCCAGAACCAAAAGCAACCATTGACAAACACAGATCATAGATTAATCGCGTTCTATAATCTGTCAAAACAAACACTGGATGATGCAACAATAAAGGTTTTATCCAAAGGACTAAATTACGCTATAAGTCCGCGCAAATTACCGTACGAAGAAATTATCTGTAGCGTCGAGGACTGTTTATTTAAAAACAATATGCGGAAAGAAGATTTGGAGGCGATACGTCAAGACATTTCGTCTATGTTACGTCGATGTTCAGTGCCTAAACCGAATCTTCCCAGAGACGAATTTATAGCGTTAAAGAACCTACGCAATAAACCAGAACTTACGATTCTCCGCGCAGATAAGGGAAACGCCACGGTAGTCATGGATACGTCAGATTATAATTCAAAAATACAAGAACTTTTGTCGGATGTAAGTAGTTATAAAAAGGTTAAAAACGACCCAACAAATAGCACACTAAAAACAACTAGTGACCTCATAAAGAAACACTCCGAAAAATTAAATCTGGACGTAAAATGGATAATACCTACGTGCGCCAAATCACCAAAGTTGTATGGGTTACCAAAAATACACAAGCCCAATGCTCCATTACGTCCCATAGTGAGCCAAATCGATTCACCAACTTACAGATTGGCTCAACACTTAGCGAAAATACTCTCACCGCTCAGGGGACACACAAGAGCACACATAAAGGATTCCTACCATTTTGTCAGCGAGATTAAAGACCTGCGTCTGGCAGACAATGAAACTATGGTCAGTTTTGATGTGCAGTCATTGTTTACATGCTTACCTGTTGAAGACTGCATCTCAATTGTAACTAGGAGGCTGGAGGAAAACAACATGCCCGTAGAATATGCAGTATTACTCAGACACTGCCTTACATCTGGCTACTTATTGTGGAAGGAGGAGTTCTACAAGCAAGTAGATGGTGTGGCGATGGGCTCACCTGTATCTCCCATTGTCGCCGACATATTCATGGAAGACTTTGAGGAGAAAGCCCTGCTTACTTCTCCCATAAATCCAAGATTCTACAAGCGGTACGTAGACGACACTTTCACAATTCTACCTTTAGATAAAGTAACTGCATTTTTAGACCATCTTAACTCTATAAATTCTAAAATTCAGTTCACAATGGAGTTAGAGGCAAACAATTCCTTAGCTTTTCTAGATGTGTTAGTAATTCGGAATCCTGATAACACCTTGAGCCATACTGTGTATAGAAAAAAGACCCATACAGATAGATATTTAAACGGTGATTCTCACCACCATCCTTCACAGTTAGCTACCGTGGGTAAATCTTTGTTTCAGAGAGCACGAGGGATCTGTGACAGTAAACACCTGGCTGCCGAGCTCCAACACGTCAAGCAAGTTTTGCATGACAACAAGCTTCGGGTCCCGCGCCTACGTCACAGAGAACAATTGAAGCCGGCCACAGTCGAGCGTGTACCTGCTGTACTGCCATATGTTAGAGGAGTCACTGACAAGATTGGCTACATCTTGAAGCGCGCTTCCATCAAAACATACTTCAAGCCGCCGAAGAAGATTGGTCAGTTTTTACCATCAGTCAAGTGTAACGTCCCTCTGCAAGATGCAGGAGTGTACAAGCTTGATTGTGAATGTGGTCTCTCCTACATAGGACAAACTAAAAGATCAATTAAAACCCGCGTCAAAGAACATATAGCTGATGTGAAGAATCGACGCTCCGGGAAGTCTGCAGTCTGTGAACATGTACAGGATCGCCCCCGTCACTACATCAGATTTGATAGACCACAAATCCTCGCTAAAGAACACCGATTCCTTCCAAGGATGATTCGCGAGGCTATTGAAGTCAAAAAACACCCTAATTTCAATAGAGAAGATGGCTGGGTGCTACCATCTGCTTGGGATCCTATAATAAATAAAATTAAATCCCAACCCAAGCATACAACTGCAAGGTTTCATGATACTATAAGTTCATACTGTGTAGATCGGAACAAAAGTTAAATTTTAATCTATGGTAACCGCGGTTAACTATGACATCTGGACGTTAAACATCTCAGTCCTTCCCGTGACCATGGGTGCTGTAAAGCTCTCGAAACGTCGGGTATTAAAAAGTTAAATATACGCGATAAATTCCGTAAAAACGAGTATTATTTCAATGTGTAGTGTTCGCGTAAATATAAGAAATCATTATGTAAACCAGTACGGACTGGTAATTGCAAATAAAATACGCCGATTAGAAGATCTAAAGACTAAGCGCGCAAGATATCTAACAGCCTTAAATTTCTTGAAGAGATGCCGAGACCATAATCTCATTCCTACGTGTGTCAAAATATCCACCAAAAAGGACATTCGAGGAAGCGCTAAGATCTTAAATCAGGCGAGTAAAAAGTTGTTACGGGCGGTAATCCAACAAAAACGCTCCGATCTATATGACATCAATAAATCCATAGACACATCATCCAGTGAATTAAAGAAAGTTTTAACGACGTTTGATTATAATTTTTGCATGGAAACATTAAATAAACGCGAAATTAGTAAATATAACGAGTGCAAAAACAAACATATAGAAAAATATCAAAAATTAACGGCCAAATCAAATGTCAAACATCCGAATCAATGCCAGAACCAAAAGCAACCATTGACAAACACAGATCATAGATAAATCACGTTCTATAATCTGTCAAAACAAACACTGGATGATGCAACAATAAAGGTTTTATCCAAAGGACTAAATTACGCTATAAGTCCGCGCAAATTACCGTACGAAGAAATTATCTGTAGCGTCGAGGACTGTTTATTTAAAAACAATATGCGGAAAGAAGATTTGGAGGCGATACGTCAAGACATTTCGTCTATGTTACGTCGATGTTCAGTGCCTAAACCGAATCTTCCCAGAGACGAATTTATAGCGTTAAAGAACCTACGCAATAAACCAGAACTTACGATTCTCCGCGCAGATAAGGGAAACGCCACGGTAGTCATGGATACGTCAGATTATAATTCAAAAATACAAGAACTTTTGTCGGATGTAAGTAGTTATAAAAAGGTTAAAAACGACCCAACAAATAGCACACTAAAAACAACTAGTGACCTCATAAAGAAACACTCCGAAAAATTAAATCTGGACGTAAAATGGATAATACCTACGTGCGCCAAATCACCAAAGTTGTATGGGTTACCAAAAATACACAAGCCCAATGCTCCATTACGTCCCATAGTGAGCCAAATCGATTCACCAACTTACAGATTGGCTCAACACTTAGCGAAAATACTCTCACCGCTCAGGGGACACACAAGAGCACACATAAAGGATTCCTACCATTTTGTCAGCGAGATTAAAGACCTGCGTCTGGCAGACAATGAAACTATGGTCAGTTTTGATGTGCAGTCATTGTTTACATGCTTACCTGTTGAAGACTGCATCTCAATTGTAACTAGGAGGCTGGAGGAAAACAACATGCCCGTAGAATATGCAGTATTACTCAGACACTGCCTTACATCTGGCTACTTATTGTGGAAGGAGGAGTTCTACAAGCAAGTAGATGGTGTGGCGATGGGCTCACCTGTATCTCCCATTGTCGCCGACATATTCATGGAAGACTTTGAGGAGAAAGCCCTGCTTACTTCTCCCATAAATCCAAGATTCTACAAGCGGTACGTAGACGACACTTTCACAATTCTACCTTTAGATAAAGTAACTGCATTTTTAGACCATCTTAACTCTATAAATTCTAAAATTCAGTTCACAATGGAGTTAGAGGCAAACAATTCCTTAGCTTTTCTAGATGTGTTAGTAATTCGGAATCCTGATAACACCTTGAGCCATACTGTGTATAGAAAAAAGACCCATACAGATAGATATTTAAACGGTGATTCTCACCACCATCCTTCACAGTTAGCTACCGTGGGTAAATCTTTGTTTCAGAGAGCACGAGGGATCTGTGACAGTAAACACCTGGCTGCCGAGCTCCAACACGTCAAGCAAGTTTTGCATGACAACAAGCTTCGGGTCCCGCGCCTACGTCACAGAGAACAAGTGAAGCCGGCCACAGTCGAGCGTGTACCTGCTGTACTGCCATATGTTAGAGGAGTCACTGACAAGATTGGCTACATCTTGAAGCGCGCTTCCATCAAAACATACTTCAAGCCGCCGAAGAAGATTGGTCAGTTTTTACCATCAGTCAAGTGTAACGTCCCTCTGCAAGATGCAGGAGTGTACAAGCTTGATTGTGAATGTGGTCTCTCCTACATAGGACAAACTAAAAGATCAATTAAAACCCGCGTCAAAGAACATATAGCTGATGTGAAGAATCGACGCTCCGGGAAGTCTGCAGTCTGTGAACATGTACAGGATCGCCCCCGTCACTACATCAGATTTGATAGACCACAAATCCTCGCTAAAGAACACCGATTCCTTCCAAGGATGATTCGCGAGGCTATTGAAATCAAAAAACACCCTAATTTCAATAGAGAAGATGGCTGGGTGCTACCATCTGCTTGGGATCCTATAATAAATAAAATTAAATCCCAACCCAAGCATACAACTGCAAGGCTTCATGATACTATAAGTTCATACTGTGTAGATCGGAACAAAAGTTAAATTTTAATCTATGGTAACCGCGGTTAACTTCAGTTAGTCTTCAACAGGTTAGTCTTCATCAGGTAAGCATGTAAACAATGACTGCACATCAAAACTGACCATAGTTTCATTGTCTGCCAGACGCAGGTCTTTAATCTCGCTGACAAAATGGTAGGAATCCTTTGGTTTTTACTCTGTGGCAACCCAAGTGACAAGTTGTAAAATAATAGCTCCTAACAATTTAGCAAAATTAAATATTGTAATTTGATAATATCCACCTCAATTTTTAGTTACAGTTGTTAAATAATACTTAATTGTGTTGGTAAAATAAGTAAAAGTCATAAGTATTTTAATTATATAGTGTTTTGTGTTTCAACTAAAAGTGACAGCTGTAGGTAACGAACATCGTTTGAACTTTCTGTAAGTTATTGTAATTTTCTTGTTATCCCTTTAATATTTTAAGATTTATCTTTTAAATTAGTGCAGTTTCGGATTTCAATTTGAATTATTTACCTGATAATTTAATTTGAGATCTGTAAGTAGACCCATAGATCTAGATATTAGCTTACTCTGTTTCTTCGGTTTTCTTTCTTTGTTTTCTTTTGCTATTTACACATAATAGTAAAATGAATACACGCAACGCCAAAACGCGCCAAATGGAGAACCAACTTCAAATGGCGCTTCTAGAACTTAAGGCGTCAAAAGAGCAGTGTGAGCTGTTGCTTAAAGAAAGGGATGACAACGAAAAGGAAATAATAAATATAATTGCCAAAAATAGTCAACTAAAAAGTGATATGGTTAAGTTGCATAAAGACTACACAAATGTTTTAAAAGAAAGGGATCAGCTTCAGGAAACAGTCGATGAGTTTGACCGATGCAGCAAAGAATATGAGGAATCCCTCAGATTAATTGCTGCATTGCAGTTGCAGTTAAGTGAGGCTAATGAGCAGATTTTGCAATTAAAACAATACTTAGATGAATTGAAAGTGTCCCAAACTCAAAGTCTGTTCAATGAGCTCATAGAATGTAAATCATCAAAAACATTGCATCCCTCTACAATAATCGATTTGACTGGTGATGATTTTGTTACATCTAGAACAGCAGAAAGGATTACATGCAGTAGAAGAAAATTAAAGAAATACATAAAAATTAATAAATATGTTAGGAAGTTAATTAAAACAAAAATTAATACAAAAAATTATATAAATATATGTAAGGAAAAGCATGTATTAATTAATAAACTTAAATTATATGCAATTGAGGTGGAAAATATGAAAAACTGTTATGAGACTGAAATAGAGTGTCTCAATTCAGAAGTTTTGTCGCTTAAAAACTCCTTAGAGATTATCTCAAATAAATATGCATCGGCTCAGGTTGAGATAAAAGAACACATATTGGCCATGAATGATCTGGTAAAGTCATGTAAATACAATGAGGAGCGCTTTGACTCCTTAATAAAACATCAGAGTGAGAATCAACGCTCCATACCTTGTTCATCAGGGACAATATGTGTAAATAGCAATGACTCCTTATTTTCACCAACACTCTATGACGGTGCCATAACACAGAATAAAAACTTAAAAAGTAGTTTAAATATTAAAAAACATAAAGTTATTATGTATTGTGATGACATAGGTAAAAATTTGGGCATGATGTTAAATAACCATTTGAAAGGACAATTGATTAGTAATTATTGTATGCCTGGAGCATCGTTTAGTCATATAATGAATAAAGTTTTAACCAGTAAGTTTTCTCCTAATAGCACATTAATAATTCTTGTTGGGAGAAGAGGCAATGTAAACAAAAATCAATTATTAAAATATATTGATTACCTCAATACATTAAATGTACATAAAATTATCTTGTTTACATTGCCTTACATACAGGGTTGGCCACAAGAGAATAAAATAAGATATGATTTAAATTTATTAATGAATAATTTATCATGTAACAATAATTTAAATTTGACATTTAATTGTAACAATTATACCAATAGAATTAATTTAATAGATATTAATAATTTAATTAAGAAATTTTTGACTACAGATAGGTATTACCTATCCAAATATAATTTAAGACAGATAGCAAATGTGCTATCTTATTATTTATATATTAACTCAGCCAAGGATTTGGCTACCCAGACATCTGCTCCTATTGAGCAGCATAATGATTTGACATGTAATTTGGAATCCGTTCCAAGTAATTTAAATTAGAAAATGAGACAATAGAGGTAATCTCTAGCAGTTATAATAATTTAAATAATTTAGAATGTAGCTTACAAATCCTTAATAGTTGCAATTGTATAACTCCACAAAATGATATTAAAAATTGTTTACACCTGGTGCATCAGAATATACAGGGCATGATAGGCAAAGAGCTAGAAATTGAATTGTTTTTAAATAGTAACAATATTCATATTTTATGTATTACTGAACATTGGTTAAAAGCTCATAATTTAATGTTTAACTTTAGTAATCACCAGGTGCTCAGTTCTTTCAATAGAGAAACGATTTTAAGAGGTGGCTCCTTAATTTTAGCTAGTAAATTATTATCATATAAAGAACGTAAAGATATTGTGAGCCTCTCTGTTGAGCGAACTGTAGAAATGGCATGTGTTGAGTTTGAGCACCTCATTGTTGTGAGCGTTTACAGACCCCCATGTTCATTATATGATACTTTTGAAAAAATTATGGAGGAAGTTTTCGCTAAGCTTAATAAACAGAATAAATCTGTTGTAATATGTGGAGACTTTAATATCAATCTCCTAGAAGCTTCCTCCACTAATATTAAATTTAGATCATTGTTTAAATCTTATGGTCTTTTTAATTTATTTTTGGAGCCAACACGTATTGCTGAATCTAGTGCAACATGTATAGATAACATTTTTACAAATGTTAAGCCTTTCAATAAATGTATTATTCAAAAATTGAGCTCTGATCACTGTGGACAATTTGTTTCATTACCTTATGTTCACAAAAAGCAAGTAGATAAAAAAGTAGTGTTTGTTCCAGTAAATGCGCATCGCTTGGAGAAATTTAGAAGTAACATAGTAAAAAAACTTCCGTTACTTTCATACCAAAATAATCCAAATTTTTTGTATGCAAAATTATTTAAGCTCATTTGCAATGAATTTAATAATACTTTTACTTCTAAAACATTCTCCTTGAATAATCGTAAAGCATTTAGTGAATGGGCGACGGTAGGAGTCCATAAGAGTAGACAAAGGTTATATGAACTTTACAATGAAAGGTCATATAATCCTAGCGTCGAATTTAGGGAATATGTAAAAAAATATTCCAAAATATTTAAAAGAGTGTGCTACTTAGCCAAGTCATTGTATTTAAGCAACAAAATAAAGACTGCTTCTAATAAAATTAAAATGACATGGAGTATAATTAATAGTGAAACTGGTAAGGTCAACTCTCGCAATTCAAACTACCAGTTAAGTTTTAACAATAAATTAACTAAATCAGATCAGGACGTTGCAATGGTTTTTGAGAAATATTTTACTGATATTCCGATCTTAACCACTAAGTCACTGAATTCTTCTCCTACCGTCGCCGAATCATTACTTAAACAAAATGTAAATGTGTGTACAAAGAATTTTACATTTCATAAAGTTTCATCAAAAGATATTGTAAAATATTTTAAGACTATTGATATTAAGAGAACCGCCGATCTGTGGGGGATTTCTGTTAAAGTTATTGCGTCTATAATAGATACAATCGCACCTCAACTATCTATTATTTTTAATAGTAGTATCAAATCTGGTGTGTTTCCTGATTTAATGAAGCATAGTAAAGTAATACCTTTATTTAAATCTGGTAGTACATTGGACCCCGCTAATTTTAGACCTATTTCTGTACTGCCAACACTTAGTAAAATTTTTGAAAAAATTATTCTTGATCAATTGTTAATTTTTTTTAATGTAAATAAATTACTTCATAAAAATCAATTTGGTTTCACAAGGGGTCGCTCGACAACTGATGCTGGTGTTGAGCTGATTAAATATATATTTAATGCATGGGAGAATTCACAGGATGCTTTGGGTTTGTTCTGTGACCTATCCAAGGCCTTTGATTGTGTTCACCATGAAACATTAATCAGGAAACTTCAACACTACGGTGTAAGAAATGATGCTCTTAAATTAATTATTTCATATTTAAGTGACAGAACACAAAAAGTTGTTATTAATAGTATGAGTTCTTCCGGGTCGGTTGTACAAATGGGCGTGCCTCAGGGCTCAATTCTTGGCCCCTTTCTGTTTCTTGTATATATTAATGACTTACCTTACATAGTAGGGATAACCATGATATAGTATTATTTGCTGATGATACTTCATTAATTTTCAAATTAAAACGACAGTTATTAAATTACGACGAAGTAAATAATGCTATAGCTAAGTTAGTCAATTGGTTTAATGTTAATAATTTGCATTTGAATGGAACTAAAACTAAATGTATGAAATTCGTAACTCCTAATGTTAAACATGTCAATACTAATCTAATTTTAAATGGGGAGGAACTGAGTCTTGTTGATACCACCATTTTTCTTGGAATCACACTGGACGCAAAGCTTCAATGGCTCCCCCATATATCAAAACTAGCTAGCAGACTTAGTTCTGCAGCATATGCTGTAAAAAAGATTAGAACTCTTACCAGTGTTGAAACAGCTAGAATAGTTTACTTCAGTTATTTCCATAGCATTATGTCGTATGGTATTTTGCTATGGGGACACGCGACTGACACTGAAATTATATTTATTTTACAGAAGAGGGCCATTAGAGCAATATATAATTTAAAACCAAAAGAGTCACTGAGACAAAAATTTAAAGAAATTAATATATTAACTCTGGCCTCTCAATACATTTATGAAAATGTAATGTACGTACACAAAAATAAAAGTAGTTTTGCGAAAATAAGTGATATTCATTCTGTAAATACTAGGAACAGACACAAGCTGGTAGTACCAGTTACTCGACTCCACCGAGTCAGTGATTCATTCTTGGGGCGATGTATACGCTTTTACAACAAAATCCCAGAAAATATACAAAATTTGTCATACACAAAGTTCAAAAATGTTATTAAACTAAGTTTGTATAAAAAGGGTTATTATAATATTAAGGAATTTATAGATGATAATAACCCCTGGGAAGGGTGATCGCTACCAAGCTATTTCTAATTTGTCTTGTGTTGTTGATTGTAAACATGATTGTAAGCTATTATTAAAAAAAATAGTCCCGCTGGGTTTCTTGCTGGTTCTTCCCAGGACAGAGGTTTTTTTGCGAACCAGTGGTAAATTAAAAAAATGACTTTCAATAAGTATTTTTATAATCTACATTGAATAAAAAAGTTTCTATTTCTATTTCTATTTCAACTATGACATCTGGACGTTAAACATCTCAGTCCTTCCCGTGACCATGGGTGCTGTAAAGCTCTCGAAACGTCGGGTATTAAAAAGTTAAATATACGCGATAAATTCCGTAAAAACGAGTATTATTTCAATGTGTAGTGTTCGCGTAAATATAAGAAATCATTAGTTGTTACGGTGTTAGCTCGGCAGTGGGTGCTGCAATAAACATTTTTCGCTCGCTAAAATGACATGTAGCGAATTATCCCCAGAGACGGCCTGACCGATTTAGTTGCATTTATCGATGTCGAATAGCATATTTTAGTTCTTAGAGTAATCACCATAGAATACTATAATACACAACAGAATGGCTGTCAATTTTACTTTGTACAAGGTTTGACCTCGCCAAACCCGATTCGCAATATTGACAGACTGAATAAATTTAACATTTTAGACTTTTGATTAATGTTCAAGACCATCATTACAAAAAATCCTTTAAATTTTAATACATATTTATTTGTAAATATGGTGCAATTTGGCATATTTTAAATAATTTGCATGCGAAATTTGGAAACGATTGTAACGTCAAAACATATCTCGTGTTGCATTTATACGTGTGAATTGACGTGTTAGTGACATTTTAGTGGCTACGCGGGCTCCGCCCACTCCTCCGTTCTATTATGTATGTATTATGGTATTCTATGGTAATCACTATGCTAATGCCATAATAACATATCGAGACAAAAGAGAGCTATATGTGCTTCTCGATCACTCTAACTCTTCCAACGCTATTCTGTTATGTGAATGGTTAATAATATTTCTTTAAGTTAGAATAGTTATTACCAGAAGAGAGTACCTTGCAATGTATGCACTGTAACGGCCCCATCTAATTAACCGCCGAACTACTACTATGTTGCCATTGACTTTGGTGACCTCGAGGTTCATTCTTAACATCGCTCGTATACTAATAGTACAGTAACTCGTGTAATTAAAGTAGCATTATGTGTGAGACTAGGCCTCCTGCGGTTTTTGGCTCCCAGAAACCTCTACCTGCTGCAAGTGGAGAATTTTGTCTATAGTCGTTGGGTTCCCTGGATTCATCTCGTGCATTTATCGCGTACAATTTCATTGTTAGTTTGGTTAACATAGTCTGATTGTATGCGTTAACGAGTTGTAAGTTGGGATATATCCGAACAGTCAAATTGATAATATCCCTCTAGAGGAACACGTGTCCTCTTTAGAAATAGCTGATACTGTTTCATGCTCAGTTCTCCTTCTTTTGAGCAGTTAGAGAGATAGACTGATTTTTAGACAGTAACGTAGGAGTTCTCTAAAAAGTCTTAAATAAAGAGCAAAATTAAAAAAATTGAAAAAACCCACTACGGATACAAAAGATGTAATAGAAAAAAGATTAAATAAGCCGATTACAACTCTTATATCCGTAATGGGTTGAAAATTTTAAATTTTGCTTTTTAGGAAAGAAAGAAAGAGTACACAATTCACCTGATGATAAGTGCATACTGTGGCCCATAGACATCTACATCTATCCTCAATTAAAAATCCAAATGCAAATGCGTTGTCACCCCAAGTCTAAGATGGAATGTCGCCTATTCCCTATTCAGTAAAAAGGGTCTCCGGTTCACTACACTCACCTTATGAAACATAGCAGCATTTATGAAACACATTTATTAAATTGTAATGTATGTACCCAAAAATATAAGTAGTTTAAAAAAATGATATTCATTCTGTAAATACTAGGAACAGACACAAACTAGTATTACCAATTACCCGACTCCACCGAGCCAGTAATTCATTCTTAAGACGATGTATATATACGCTTTTGCAACAAAATCTCAGAAAATAAACAAAAATTGACATTCTCAAAGTTTATAAACCATAAACTTTGAGAATGTCATAGAAAGAGTTATTATAATATTAAAGAATTTAGGGATGATAATAACCCCTGGGAATGAGATGATCGGTACCAATCGATTTCTAATTTGTTTTGTATTATAATTGTATAACGTATAAGATTCTAAACTGTTAACACTTTTTTTTAAATGTCCCGCTGGTTTTCTTGCTGGTTCTTAACAGGACAGAGGTTTTTTTCCAATCCAGTGGCAAATTAAACAAAAGAGTGATTTCGACAATAATTATTTATAATCTACTAGCTGGCCAGGCAGACGTTGTACTGCCCTTTTCGAAGACCCTTTGTCATGTACTATTAAAAATCCTTAAATTCGCAAAAAAAAATTGTAGGTCACTCATGGGCAAAAATATCCTATCTCTCAACTTGGACCAAACTACACACGGTGTGCAATTTCATTTAGCATTTACCTAAAACGGGCAGCATTATGAGCGAGGTCATTTCTGTTTAGAGTAAACAACATTATGATTCATATTATATTCAACATTTGACTAATCATTTATTTAAACAAAACTACATTTTACTTAAAATGAGAAGATTAATAAGGCGAAACCTCACTAAGAAACACTGTGCTGCTAATTCATATTTCCAAACAAAGCAATGTTTTAATACAGCGTGCCATAATATGTAAATGTGGGTTATTAATTATACAATCGCAGGCTGTGATTCCTATTTCGTATTATGCAGTCATCAAAAACAGAGATGTCGTGTCGGGACGCTTGACATTAATAAAGCATTCGAAGCCTGTTATGTACCTAAGACCATACAATAATTCAATGATTTAATGATTTCTTAAATTTACGCGAACACCAAACGTGGAATAAAACTATATTTACGGATTTTATCGCGTATTTTAACTCAGATTTTAATTCCCGACGTTTCGGGTGCTTTACAGCACCTTGGTTTTTTGATCACGGGGGGGGGGGGGGGGATTGAGATGTTTGACTTCACAATGTCATAGTTAGTCCGGCAGTTTTTGAATATTAATTTTTGGTCCGATTTACGCAAAACGATCTTACAGTATCATGAAGTCTTGCAGTGGAATGCTTGGGTTTAGGTTTAATTTTGTTAATTATAGGATCCCAAGCAGACGGCAGCACCCATCCATCTTCTCTATTGAAATTAGGATGTTTTTTTAAATTTCAATAGCCTCGCATTCTTCCTCATCATTCATGGTAGGAATCGATGTTCTTTTGCGAGGATTTATGGTTTATCAAATCTAATGTAATGGTGGTGACGACCTAGAACATGTTCGCAGACTGCAGACTTTCCAGAGCGTCGGTGCTTCACGTCAGCTATACGTTCCTTCACGCGGGTTTTTATGATTTGTTATTTATAAAACATGATTCATATAGACAATGATTTCTTAATTATAAAAAAGACGTCATACCACATCATGTTGTGTTTCCCTTTAGTCCTGAGGCGGCCCTTTATGCCAGTTATGGGGAAGGCCTGTCTGTTTGAAAATGTTATGTACTTTTACATACAACAACAGAACATGTTCAAATATTACGACATAAATAACCATTTTCAAAAACTAATATAATATATAATGGATATAAACACGTTATATAGTCATATATATATATATATATATATATATATATATATATATATATATATATATATATATATCAAGGTATCTTTGTCACTATTCATCAAAATGATCAGATTCGCATATGGTATTACAATTACCAGTTCAGCAGAAATAAATCAGCTCATGTTCTCTTGTAGTCTCAATCTCAATGCTCATAGAATTGCAAACTCATGGAAAGCGGCTTAAAACTGCAACAGAAATGGCTTTGAGTGTACTTTCACGAATCTAAAACTATACTACTACTAGAATCGAAATCGAAAACTACACAGGCATATCACTGAATAAATTCAGTGATATGCCTGTGATACTGAATATTATGTAGAAGCAAATTATGAAATTAAAATTACTTCATTTATGAAATCATTCGTTCGAAAGTCGACAAAAAATATAAAATTAATTTCAGTTATACTACTGACGACCCTAAGATGTATATATATGTTAGAATCGATTTTTAGGTTGCAAAAAAGGTATATCATCAGAATTTCTTATATTATCAAGTCTATATCAGTAAAGTTTGATCATCAATCATAATCTGGGCTAGTCAACTCCGGCATACATATAATATAGGTGTACTCGCACAACTCTTTATGAGAAGGCACTGTCTTCTATAGATAAAAATCTTTATAGTTTATGTCAAAACATGGAGTATTGAGTAGTGGGGGGGTCGCCTAACCAGGCTGCCACTCCAGAGCCTTTCCTCCCCATCGCTTATCTTGCTGTTACCGTTACCGTTACCGTTACAGCCTATTAAAGTCTACATAGGCCTCTCCCATATATTGCCTCATAGAGGGGATATTTGTAATAGTTGCTACGCTTGGCGAGTTGATAGGAAACCGTATTTTTTTATTGAATCCTTATTAGGAAAACGCTACTGCCCATCTCTGCTTTGTTTCCCTCCGTCCCACGGGATGAGGTAATAGTTATCCTCACACCGGCATTACACGGCCCGTGCCGTAGCTTATCCTACAGCTTCATACAATAATTAAGAGTGTCAGTTTAAAAAGCAAGTTAAACGCGAGGTGGGTGTTGTAAGAGGCGGTTGAAGGAAAGGCAGTAGTCAGAAAATATAGATAACATTCACTTCAGTACCAAGAGTCTAATGCCGGGTTTCTATATTTAAAAACAATTCGTTTCCCTTTATGAGCCGTACTGCAGGTAGTGAAGTGCATGAAAACACTTTTTTAAAACAATATATACCTGTTCAACTATACCTATGAAACGTTTAGTATTTTTCATATTAAGCGTTTCTAAGTTGCTAAATGAATAGTTTTTTTTTTCTATAGGATAGGGTGACAAACGAGCAAACAGTCCACCTGATGGTAAGTGGTAGCTGTGACCCATTGACACCTACATTTATCTTCGATTACAAATCAAAACGCAGATGCGTTGTCACCCTTGAAGACTAATTGGAATGTCTCATTTCGAGTCAAAGGGTCTTCGGTTCTCTACACTCACCATACGAAACAAAGCAGCATTAAGCTACTATTTACGCTGATATTCTGTGAGCGCATGGACCTGAATACCAACGTGAAATAGTAACTTAATGCTGCTGTATTTCGTATGGTGGGTGTAGAGAACCGGAGACCCTTTTTACTGGAAATGAGGCATTCCATCTCAGTCCTCACGGGTGACAACGCATCTGCATTTTGATTTGTAATGGAAGATAGATGTAGATGTCTATGGGCCGCAGCAACCACTTACCATCAGGTGGACTGTGTGCTCGTTTGTCACCCTATTCTATATATATATATATAAAAAACCTTCCCCGGTCGAGCCGACCCATTCGTGTACAAGTATACTACTAATATAACCGCAGAATGGCTCTACCACGTATATATACATATACATGCACATACGGGATGTAATAAAACGGATCGTTACGGAGAACGAGACGTATCTTCAATATAGAAATTGGACATACGTAAGTGGTTGGACACCTTTCTGCTATGGAGTCCGTCTAGGCACGTAAAACTCTCTTAGCTACTTCTGTCCCAAGTAGAAGTGTTATGTCATACCATTTACCTGGTGGTAAGTGGATGCTGTGGCCTATGAAAGACAACATCAGGTGGCTGTAAGTTCATCTGTCTCCACAGTTTTATAAAAAATATATAAACGATGTTCAAAATTTATGCAAGAATTACATACGCAAATGCTTACGATGAACATACACGGAATGATATAGCATATTACTCGTTAACTTGTTATTTACAAAACATCATAAAACAAAGTTTCCTACGGAATTATCCAAATCCGCCGCACGGCTCCTCACATCCGTTCGAATGCGTCATTAAAGATAATTAGCACTCTCGCTGAAAAGTTAGGTTGACTGTTTGACGAGTGTTCCGAGACAAGATTAAATTTATTTTCCATATCTGCTTCTGAGTAACAAGCGGAAAGTTAAAAACTTTAGATATGGAAGAGAGAAATATACTGTATCAATCATTTGTACGATGATTGGACATGTACAATTTAAACGATATATTTATTGTTTAGTAATTACTGGTTTTTTTGCTATCCATAGCTTTTCCCCACACTACCAAAGGTTAGAAAGCAGGGAATGTTGGCATTTAGTTCGCCTTTATATAAAAAAATTATAAAACAATGTATTGAAGAATTTTCTATAATACTCCAGTCACGTTATTCCATTTGACGGTCTTTAAAGTGATCGGACGTCAGTTTTGTACAAAGAACGTACTGTATCACGCTCTCAATTGATGTACTTTTAAAAAATATGTCACGATTCTCGTTTTTTATGACAGTTATACGACTACACCTTTCTCCCGTTACTCTCAATCCATCATCCATCATTCAATCATCCCATTCCCTCCCGTGGGACATAAAGGGCGACTTTAGTAAATGCTAGAAATATGCCATTATGTACTTCCTATAAGCATTTATAGTAAGTATAATGGCATAATCTTACCGTTTAACGCATAAGGTAGCATACTCAAACCGGCGACAGATAACAGCACCAAAGGCACGAGACGTTTGACGATTAAATTAAACGAAGATTGTATGAAAAGTATTATTATATTAAAAAAACTTAAGGATAATAATAATTAATAACGCCTGGGAATAAGGTGATCACTGCCAAGCTACTTCTTATGTTTTGTGTAGTTAAATGTGTAACATACTAAGATTGTAAACAGTTCTTTTTTTCAAAAAGTGTTCCGCTGGGTTTCTTGTTGGGTTTTTCCAGGACAAAAGTGTTTTTCGAATTATAATAGTAGTAAATTAAGGGCCTATACTCAGCTCAAATTCTAATTTCACCCCCACTTCCCCGCGCGTCGTATGCTATCTACCGACATGTTTGTAATCACTAAATACTGTAAGCAGATAGGTCGTTACATACTGTTACGAGCTTGAGGTTCGTGACAATAAAAATTGCCGATAAAATTACCTAAATTAACACTTTAATTTACTTTACACAAATTAAAACTAAAAACACTAATAATTAAACACACTAATTCACTTAATTCCGCTCCGAAGCTTCGCTTGTGTCGCTGAGTTCAACTCTGTCTCGATCGCATCTTGCGCCACCTATTTATTTAAATTAGCAAAATATCCGGAATGTTCAAGTAAACACGCGTAAGGTACCGAGAGTTCGAGTATAGATTTTCTAGAAACTTAGTTCTGGTGGCGCTGTCGGTCGAAAGATTTGTTTTGTCATTCTCTGCAAAGCTCCCCTCGCTCTTCGTTCCTGACACTAGATGGCGCTAGTTGACTTATTCACACAACACTGCCCCCTCCTAAGACATGCTCGTCCCGAACATTATCGGTCCCATAATAACGCGCCAAGCGATCCACATGGACGATCTTAGGAGTCCCTCTTGCGCCTTTCTGTATCCGGTAGGTCACATCGTTGATCCTGGTTACAATCCGGTACGGGCCGTCCCATTTAGATTGAAGCTTAGGAGATTTCCCTTTGCTGCGGACTGGATTGTGCAACCACACTAATGAACCTTCGTTGTACCCTTTATTGTTCATTTTGCGGTCGTACCGGGTTTTCATTTTCTCAGACATTTGCTGGCCCGATTGTCTGACGTGCTCATAAATGTCATTCATTTTGTTCCGCAAGTCATTTGCATAATCGGTTATACTGCGTGGGGCATCAGGTGGTATCCCGGTGATCAGGTCCGCAGGCAGCCGTAATTATCTTCCAAAGTTTGCGAAAGCTGGTGTCACTGCTGTACTTTCGTGAACAGAACTCCGATATGACAACAAAAACGGTTGTATGTGCTTGTCCCAATCTCGTTGCCGATTGTCTACAACTTTTGCTAGGTACCTCTCCAATGTCTGATTAAATCGTTCCACCATTCCATCAGATTGCGGGTGATAAGAAGTCGTTCTTGTTTTATGAGTACCCATAACTCGGCAAGTTTCCTGGAATATTTGAAACTCAAAATTCCTTCCTTGATCGCTGTGAATCTCTAAAGGTACTCCAAAACGACAGAAGACTTCATGAACTAGTTTATCTGCAACTGTTGAAGCTTCTTGATTTGGAATGGCGAAGACTTCTGGCCACTTAGTGAAGTAATCCATCACAACCATGAAATACTTGTTACCGCTTTCACTCTCCGGAAACGGCCCCGCCACGTCAATGGCTATTCTCTCCCATGGTGCACCCACATTGTACAACTTCAATGCACCTCTACTACGAGTCTGAGGTCCCTTTACAGCCGCACAACTTGTACATTTGCGACACCAGTCCTCGACATCGTTTCGACAGTGGACCCAGTAAAACCGTTCTCGGATCTTCAGTAGAGTTCGTTTAACTCCCAGATGGCCTCCTGAACAATCATTATGGTACAGCTGTAGAACATTCGGTACTTTAGCTTTAGGGACAACCATCTGCAAATGACAGCTGTCTCCCCGAACGTTTTCCCATTTACGACACAGAACTCCATCCTGAAGCAGCAAGCTGTCCCACTGGGCCCAATAGCTTTTAGTGGTCGAACTCATCGCTGAGACGTCACTCCACTTGGGCTTGGGAGCACTGTCCTTTATCCATTCCAGAATCGGCTTGATGTCCGGATCTTCCTGCTGTGCATGTAGTAAGCTGTCCTTCCACTCGTTGCTGAGGTGGTCTGTCCTGAGCATCCTCACGGATACCACTTCCTTACTCTCTTGCCTAGTACAATGTTTGCAATCCTCAGGACAAGGTCTTCTTGACAATGCATCTGCGTTGCCATGAGATTTCCCGCTGCGATGTTCGATCTCAAAGTCGTATTCCTGCAGTAGTTCGATCCACCTCGCAACTTGTCCTTTTGGGTTTTTAAACTGCAATAGCCATTTTAGTGCAGCATGGTCAGTTCGTAAGTGAAACTTTCGTCCCAGAAGATATTTGCTAAAATGCTGCAACGACTTTACCACAGCGAGCAATTCGCGTCTTGTGACACAATAGTTCCTTTCCGGTTTTGACAACGACTTGCTGAAGTACGCTATCACGACCTCTTGGTCACCATTCCGTTGAGACAACACACCGCCAAGCCCTATTTCACTTGCGTCTGTGTCAACTATAAATTCTTTGCTTGCATCAGGGTATCCCAAAATAGGTGTTTTGCACAGACGGTCCTTGAGCTCCTGGAATGCGATATTGCAACTTTCATCCCAGCAGAAATGTCGCTTCTCCTCGGTTAGCTTGTGCAGAGGTTTGGCTATATCTGCAAAGTTCTTCACAAATCGCCGGTAATAGGAGCACAAACCCAAAAATGCTCTAACCTGCGTCTTGTCTTTTGGAACCGGCCAATCCTTGACAGCGGCGATTTTCTCTGGATCTGTGCGGATACCTTCTTCCGATACTACAAACTCCAAAAAGTTAACTTGCCGTTGGAATAGTGAACATTTCTTCGGGCTCAACTTGAGGTTGGCACTCTGAATCCTCATGAGCACGCGTTCAAGGTTTTGAAGGTGTTCCTCAAATGTACGGCCTACGATAATGATGTCATCCAAGTAGACCAGACAGGCATCACCAATTAGCCCGGCCAGTAAAAGTTCCATCAGCCTTTCAAACGTTGCTGGAGCATTGCACAACCCAAACGGCATTACTTTGAATTGCCACAGACCCTTTCCCGTCGAGAAGGCAGTTTTCTCCTTGTCCTCAGGGTCAATTTCAACTTGCCAGTAGCCACTTTTTAAATCCAGCGTGCTAAACCATTTTACTCCTGTAAGCATGTGTCATCAATTCTTGCAAGGGATAGCTGTCCTTCTTCGTAACGTCGTTCAGACGGCGGTAATCAACACAGAACCGCATGCTGCCATCCTTCTTCTTTACCAGCACCACGGGTGAACACCATGGACTAGATGAAGGTTCAATAACACCATCCTTCACCATTCCCTCAATCATGGTTTCCACTTCCTTTTCACGTGCTACCGGCAATCTTCTTGGCCGCTGACGGATAGGCAATTCCTCTCCAGTGTTTATTTTGTGTTGAACTAAGCCAGTCTTTCCTATGTCAGCATCGTTTGACGAGAATACATCGGCGTACTTGAGTAACAACTTCTTCGCCTTGACCAATTCGTTCGGGGAGAGAACACTGCGACAGTCTTCCAAAAGTGTGGTCACTCTCGTTTCTGAATCCTTGCTGGGGGTCCCACTCGATATATATTTGCACCAACGTAACCAATCCATTTCCTCACAAGTGCCAACCAGTGTGCCTTTTTCTATAATCTGTTCCCGGTCGCAAAGGTTCAGCACACGTACTCCTGAGATGTCAGTGGTCCTGACCAAGGTTCGAGCTACTTTCCATGGAAGGTCATTGTTTACCCTTTCCACAAGTACACAACGGTGAGCTTGCCCAGCGTTTCGAGGAAGACTAACCGGAACAATCGTTTCCGATCTCGGCGGAAGAACAATCTTCTTAATGCTGTACACGTTCCCTGGTAACGCACCTTCCATAAAAAGTTCCTCCTGTCCACATTTCAAAACACCTTGCTTAACGTCGATCTCGCAACAATTATTCCTCATAAAGTCTAAGCCTAGGATGCAGTCGTCCATTATATCAGCCACGATGACATTATGCAGGTAGATCACGTTGCCTAGCTTCAACTTCATCTCCTTCTCTCCTTGGACGGGTATACGCTGACCGGTGGCTGTTACCAAATTAATGCGTTCTCGGTTGTATGCGGAGTCCCCAAGGAACTGACTTATAAGTTGGGAACTAACAACCGTACGAGAGGCTCCAGTGTCTATGGTCAGTTTACACGGCATTCCGTTGATCTCGCCCTTTATGATTAGGCTGTTCCCATCATGGGTTTGTGAGATCGAGATCCTTGGGGCTCTTTTAACATCAGCCAGCACCCGCCCCGCAGTTCTGGCTTTTACTCGTTTCCCTGCTGCTGCTGGGCGGTGCTGTTGGCCGCACTACCCTCCTGGGATCGTTCACCTTCCCTTTCTAGTGTTCGCTTAGGGCAGCTGGATCGAAGATGGCCCTTTTCCCCACAGCCATAGCACCTAGGGCTGTATCCTTTGTTGCGGTCGCAAACTGTAGCTGCTGCAACCTCCCTGACGCGATGGGAACGATGATCCTGCCGCACGGCTTCTACCTCCAGTGCATGGGCCAAGGCGTTCTTAAGCGTCTAGTGGTGCCCGAGCCTCACAGCAGCTCTGACTTCCAGGTCGCGGATGCCGTCGATGAATGTTTGCACCAGGTTCCCTCCAATGAGCGCAGGTACAGACTGGTATGCTTTACGAACCATCTTCTTCACCTCAAGGGCCCACTGCTGCAGGTTTTCGTTGCTGCGTTGCACGCGATCTTTAAGCTGCGCGCGAAAGACGTGTTCCAAGTGAGCGTCACCATATCTCGCCTCCAAGGCCTCAAGAAGCTGCTCATAGGTCACTTTCTTACCGAGAGCTTCCAACACAGTCAAGGCTTGGTCGCGCAGGCCTAGGGTGAGTGCAGTCATGGCTTGGCTTTTATTCCAGCCGTTCGCCTCCATGACGGCCTCGAACTGGATTTTGTAGGCCGACCAGGAAGAGGTCCCGTCGAACGGCGGCACTTTGAATCCACGTAGCGAAGGTGCTGCAGCTACTACGGGAGCTGTAGTTCCATCCCCAAGTTTGAGATCGTTTAGCGTTTTCTTCACGTCAGCCATCACGTTGTCAACCCGATTGTTCACATGGTTGATTCGGGTTTCATGTCCTTCGATTCGGGTTTCAGCTTCCGACTGCCGGTTGTCGTGTTGAGCAACCCTATCCTTCACCTGCCTTATCTCTTTCCCAAAGGTAGCGTGAAGGTCCTTCATGAGGAGCATCTGCTCTTCCGACCGACGAACCTGTTCCGCCTGCTAACGGGCCTGTTCCTCCTGTCCGTTCTGCAGCTGCTCTTTCAACTGACGGGCCTGCTCCTCCTGTCGGCGACCCTGCTCCTCCTGTCGGCGAGCCTGCTCCTGCAGCATCACCATCAGAGCACCTAAGTCAGGTGCCACAGACGTAGAAGCTGCTGACGGATCGGCTTCCGTGGCCGGCGGCTGGCCCTCAGACATCTGCGGCGTTGCACCACCAAATCTCCTCTGGTCCGTCTCCTGCTGGCGTTGACTTCGGGTACGGACACCCTCCGTTTCCTCCTTAGGTAAAATCGGCATTATTTTATCCCACTTCTGACACCAATTGTTACGAGCTTGAGGTTCGTGACAATAAAAATTGCCGATAAAATTACCTAAATTAACACTTTAATTTACTTTACACAAATTAAAACTAAAAACACTAATAATTAAACACACTAATTCACTTAATTCCGCTCCGAAGCTTCGCTTGTGTCGCTGAGTTCAACTCTGTCTCGATCGCATCTTGCGCCACCTATTTATTTAAATTAGCAAAATATCCGGAATGTTCAAGTAAACACGCGTAAGGTACCGAGAGTTCGAGTATAGATTTTCTAGAAACTTAGTTCTGGTGGCGCTGTCGGTCCAAAGATTTGTTTTGTCATTCTCTGCAAAGCTCCCCTCGCTCTTCGTTCCTGACACTAGATGGCGCTAGTTGACTTATTCACACAATAATACTTATTTCATTAGGTGTATCATATTTATGCCTGTTTCTTTACGCCAGCCCAGTCGCTTCTTATTTTTTATTATGGTTATTTCCAAGTTTAATTTTAGGTCGTCCTGTTACGTAATGTGTATTTTGATCGTAAGCGACACAGCTCTCCCGTCCGAAAGGCGTAACAAGACTGAGCGGGAGTATCGGGTGGCAGGGAACAAGCTTCGGGAAGCCGATAGTTTATGTAATTTCTTTAAACAGTGAAAATAATGGTAATCAAAATAAAATAAAAAATATAACTGAACTAACTATAAACAGCTTTATAGTTAGTTCAGTTAGTATCCAAAGTTTCATGATCTAATTTAAAGTATTTTGTGAATACCAGCGGTTTATTGTTCGGTTTGGAGGTAACTTTGGATTTTTTTCTATCGAGTAAATTTTACCGAAACGTGTTTTCGTCTAACATAATACTTAACATTAATCCTCAAATTTACCATACATTTATTTCAAAATTAATGCTGCAATATTTTCGGCATAACGGAGGATCTTGCTAAGCCATTTGAGATAGAATATACCCTTAAACATAAGAATGATTTTCAATAAGTATTATTAATAATATTTATGTAACATAAAAGTTACTATTTCTTTTTCTGGTGATCACTAATTCACACGTCAAGCGTAGTGATTATGACACAAAGCCTAAAAAACCCTACCATCAAAGAGGTACATCTCCAGTATACTTTATGGACTGATGAAGAACAAGAAATTAATAGTAAATATGAACAAGCAGATTTTCATATAGACAATCAAACCTTATCTCATAAATCTTAATTATTAGCCAGGCGTTACTTTGCTGAGATCCATTACATAAAAGATGTTAAAATTAATAAACTAAAGCTAAGATGCTTAACCGCTAACACACGTAGCCGAGTAACGAATAACACAGCGGCCGCCGAGTGTAATTCACCTGAAAATCCCTCGTTTAAGGGCGAAACACGTGTGGTATTATCGAGTGTGCTGGGATTAGTGGTGATGAGGGCAGAGATAGTGCACGCAATTAAGGGAGGGCAGGAGGTACTCTTCATACTAGTTAAGAAACTTTAATATAATGGATCTTCGCAGAGTAACGCCTGATTCTGTTATATATTTTTTCCGTAAAAATTTTCTTTTTTTCCTAATTTGATTCATTTTTGTCGTCGTTCGTTTTTCGACATTATCAATTTTAAATTAATGAACAAAATCCAAATTAATATAATTTAATTGTAACAAATATCCTTGATATTTTATTTTATGCACACTTATTTTGCGTTCCTCTAACTATTATTTATTCCGTTTTTCCTTGAATTTGACCGTGAGTATATTAATTTATATTTAATTTATTTAATGATTTCTTATATTTACGCGAACACTACACATGATAAAAATGATTAATTTATTTGTAAAAAAATAATGCTGAATGAGAAAAGATCCACGTTGAACTTTAGATAGTGTAATATGTATCTATACAATGTGTTGAATGCAACATTTGTGGTTCCCATTCATTGCAAAGAAGAAATCTGCTCGAAGTTAAATCCATATTTTGTAGAATGTATCTAAACTAAATTCTCGTAAGAATTATTTTAACATTATGCAAAACTTATAAAATGACATTTTTATTGCACTCTTGGTGGATATAACTATAAAGTTTTAAGGAATATTTCACATTAGAAAATTTCTTATATTTACGCGAACACTATACATTGAAATAAAACTAGTTTTTCGAATTTTATCGAGTATATTAACTTACTTTATATTCACGACGTTTTCAGTACTTCACAACACCCATGGTCACAAAAGGGACTGAGATGTTCGACGTCCCAATTTCATAGTCAACACATTTTAATCTGAAGGTAGCCGTGGTTAACTATGACATTGGGGCGTCGAATACCTCAGTCCCTCCCATGACTTGTGTCCCGTGTCCCTAGTAATATAAGAAATCATTATATTATATTTTTATTGAATGACCAACCTACTGTGGTCTCACTTTTATTTTATCAACCGACTTCAAAAAAGGAGGAGGTAATCAATTCGCAAAAAAATTTCTAAGTATGATTATTTGAAAGCTGGTGTTTCTCATGTAGTTTCATATAAATTTGATCAAGATCTGACCAGTAGTTTTTGAGTTATCCTTAATAATGAGTATGTAATTTACGTCGACTACATTGATGACGGTCTCATTTTACGAGTATTTATACTGAAGTCGGTGGTACAACATTCTTAATTTTACCATCTGTATTTTATGCCTTTGGAATTTCATATTGTATGTATATATATATATATATATATATATATATATATATATATATATATGTCAATTTGCAAATGCAGTTATATCTGCTTATTATTGAAGATAAAAAATGATACTACTTTCACGATTTTCACATCTGCTTGCTATAATAACATGTAATATAATAACTACCGTTCAGCAACGACGGCACATTTTTCGTGCAATCGGTAAATAAATCCGGTGGAGTGTGTCCGTCACCCGGAATAAATTTCTTCTCGTTGCGTCGTAAGGGTTGCCATTAGTTGTACTTGAAAAATACCATTAAAATAAAACCTGCATGTCTGAGGAATGAGCTCACACGCACTGGAACCGCGCGAAGGACAAATTGCTTCACGATCATCTCAAGCAACGGGACGTATATATTATACGAATCTACTCTGCTATAAATATAGAAACTTCGTTATTAACACATGTAGCTTTGATTACTTCCTGAGCTCATAACCAAACATATATGTTGTGTTCTATTTGAAAGGTCGAGCAAGTATTTCTTTTTAGGCTGTAGGACTTTCATGTTAGTCCTTTGTTTGGAATTGTCTTTATGGATACTCATAAGCCGCAAGGACCATCATTTAGTTCCAGGGATACTCTTAATACACTAAGACACTTTTTTTCTAATGCTCCTTGTCAAGATTAGCAAAACGGAATACTTCAAATAACTTTGACGTCCTTCCATTTTTCCGTCCATCTATTACAACAGGCGCAACATTTGAAGCTTATGATGACCCAATCATAGACGTAAAATAGGTATACAAAGTTGAATTTGGATTCTGAGTATTAATTTCAGTTTTAATAAAGTAAAAAATACAAGGCCATCGTGTGAGGTATATTTTGTAAATGTGTTCAGAAATATATAAAATAGATTGTATTTAATTTTTAAAAGCACCATTTTAGCAATATTTTTTAATCATATTCACGTGTGATGGGGGCGTTTTTTGAAGGTTACATTTTAATGTACATAAATTAATTACTTCTACTACATATTTGAGTGACAATAATTGGTAAAATTTGTGTTTATTGAAGCTCGAAATTCAGCAATTTATAATATGTAGAATTTTTCTACACATTTTTAGAAGAAACGCTTAAAAATGCTACAATTGCCACCAATACCTGTATAGTCGTCAAACGAAGGTAAAAACGTATTAATAAAATCATCAAGATTGAAAAATTCTCGTGCAGTTCAAACATTTTGTTTTTTAAATTGGTACACAATATGACACCATTTTGTACGTATTTAATGATATTAATTAATAATTTAAATAGAAACACACAGCACAGAACACAGAACTAATATAGCGCCTAAACAGGTGAAAGGGAGGGTGGCAGAATTGGCGCAACATAGTAAGGTTACTTCGTTCAAAACTGAGAGTAATATTTATCTTACTCATAAAGTAATATTTAACTAGACATTAACAGGCTGTGAGTTAGGAACGAGAACCCACGACTTATAACTACATTATTTTAATAAAATATCAGAAAGGATCTGATTAAATCTGGAAATATTGTGAAAGTTTACTCTGTTGGTAAATAAAGACAGTTTAACAATTCCGGATGAAATAGCAATCATAAAAAAGTGGAATTGATTTCCCTTTTTTATGAAGTCGATAAAAGAGTCAATCGCTGGATATTTTAAAAATAATTGACTAACCCACAGGATTTTTAGCGCGAAAATACAGTAGGTTCCAAATTTTACAAGTAACCCTGGAAGCGAGGACATTAAATATATCAGCGACGTCACGGGTTCAGCGGCAACATAATATGATATGAAACGGTTTAGAGCTGTGACGGAAACACCAATGCATCTTTGTTTCAAGAAATTCGCTCAAAATCAAGCGACGCGTCGTTTACGAACCGTACAAAGTGCATTATAAAATAGAACATAAACCGTGATAACCGTAGAACAGAAGCATTTTCTTTAAAAGGTACTGATCATTATTTATTTTAATTCTCTTACAAAAACTCGTTTTATCGGATTTATCACATTAAATTTAAATTGTGTTTAATGCATCGTTCTTCGAATTACAGTAATATTATGCCCTGTAGCAGTGTGACGCCACGCTTAACCATTGCCACGAATTTCAGACCTATTTGTGCTACAATCACAATATAGCTGCAGCAAGGCTCTACCACGTAAGATACTCTGCTTTACCATGTAAGTTCAGGTATCCATGAAGCCGCGGCTGGGTATTTCGCGTTCCCCTTCCACCCGTTAGTGTATTTCAAATGGTGGAAATGGTTATATGTCCCGATGTCGAAAGTCCCATAAGAAGCTTAAAGTTAATGATTTTTTTAAATTTACGCTAACACTACACATTGAACAAAACTATATTTATGGACTTTATCGCGTTTAATAACTTATTTTTAATTCCCGACGTTTCGGGTGCTCTATAGCACCCATGGTCACGGGGGGACTGAGATGTTTGACGTCACAATATCATAATTAGCCCGGCTACCTTTAATTTTTGAAAAAAATTAATGATCTCTCTTGAAGGTTCCTACTTCAAGAAACGATCTTACTTCCAGTTTCCCCTGGTGTTGCGTTGTTAATGAGCGGCGATCGACATTTACCATCAAGTGAGCCGCATGCTCATTTGCCCCCTCCTCTATATAAAAAAAATAGTTTTACAAAAAGCAACCGGTCACACCTAGTTTTAGCTATGAATGGCTCGAACACACATGAGTTTAACCAACCGCAATCGGCTGTTCATAATTTTAGCCGGCTAAACCTAAGTGTAATCGCATTTCGGCTTTTCGTAGAAAAGTTACTCACAAAATATATGAGTAATTTGTCAAGAAAAGTAAATAAAAGAAAAACAAATAAAGGTGCATCATAAATTAAACCAACACAAAACAGAGATATAAACAGAAGCTACTGAGTGTTAATCAGAAGCCCCATTCAGTACAGTTGATATGGAAATTTTCGCAAAGGAAGATTTATTACTTGCTGACATTTCGCAATTGTAACAAGTGGGCATTAAAAAGGAATTAAGGATAATTTGTTTGTTCTGCTTTAATAACCGCAAGGGTCTTATTACGTTTTATCTTTATATTTTGCGCTTTCTTAATCAGATCAAAAATATTCCTCATCGTATCAAAATGTTTTCTTTACTTTTAAAATCTATCATTAGTGTAGTAAATTTTTGATAAGATGAGAGAAATAATAGTAACTAAGAAGATTTATTGTGATTAAGTTTAAAGATTTTTTTTTGTTTGCGTTAAGGGTACACCTGCATCCAACTTCAAACAAAGAAGGATACAGAATCTTTGTCACTTCTGAGAACTAAGATGGAAAGCAACACATTCTACTTTTGATGTGAAAAATCTATAGCAGCGGGTCAGACCGACAGTTGGCGTGGTGACGTGTCGCCACGCTATAGATACCTTGATAATGTTAGGTCCAACACTTTTGTAACATACTCCAGTTATCATCGACCAATTGTCACAGTAATACCGTCACAAGCAACATCGAATGCAATTATTACGGAAGTCACTGAATAAAAGAATTGAGTTACGAGGGTGACACTGAAAGTTCTTAGAAAATCAAATACTGAACATACTAGCAAGTTATTAGTTTTATTATATCTTTTCAAAACAGTGTCCATTTACATCAATAAATCGCTGCATCCGATGGAACCACAGAGAAGAACACTTTGCCCACTCGTGCTTAGGGTCGTTTCGACGGCATTTTGAAACGCAGCCACCGCTTCCTCGGCGTTCATAAAACGTTTTCCTCGAAGTTTTTCTTTTATTTTCGGAAATACGAGGGTGGATTGAAAAGTACTCGGCCTAACCAAGAAAATAAACACATACTAAATCAGTTATATTTTTATTTTTCTACATAATCACCATCAAGTTCAATACACTTTTGCCACCTCCCCTTCCAAGCATTTAGACCGTTGAAAAAAAATGATTCTTCCTTAGAGTCAAAATATGCGTCTACAGCTGATTTGACCTCGTCGTTTGTCGAAAATCTTTGACCTTCCAAGTGCTTTTTTAGGTTAGGGAACAGAAAGAAGTCTGATGGTGCCAGATCAGGTGAATACGGCGGATGCGGTAACAGTTCAAAGCCACAGTTGTGAATTTCAGCCATTGACTGTACTGACGTGTGAACACGGGCGTTATCTTGATGAAACAGGACTTTTCTTCTGAGCATTCCTCGACGTTTTTCTTTTATTTCCTCTCGTAAACGACGTAGTAAGGTGCAGTACTAATCAGAGTTTATAGTCTGACCCCTTTCAAGATAATCAATCATAATCACACCTTTCGAGTCCCAGAATACTGAAGCCATCACCTTATTTGCCGACAAAATCGACTTAGCCTTTTTAGGGGGTGGTGAACCAGGTCTTCTCCACTGTTTTGATTGTTGTTTTGTTTCCGGTGTACAGTAATGAACCCATGTTTCGTCCATAGTAACAAAACGATTCAAAAAATCATCTGCATCGGCTTCAAATAACTCCAAACAGTCGCGTGAAATAGTCAATCGCGTCCTTTTTTGTTCAACTGAAAGCAGTCGCGGAACCTACCTCGCAGACACCTTGTGGAAACCCAACTCGTTGACAATGATGTTTTGAGTTCGTTCATAAGAGATGCCTATAATCTCGGCTATCTCTCTAATTTTTAATCTGCGGTCTCCCATTATTAAATCGAGTACTTTTTTAATATTTTCGTCAGTAGTTGACGTCGAAGGCCTTCCAGAGCGGGGTTCATCTTTCACACTCTCTCTACCACGCTTAAATTGTGCTATCCATTTTTTGATGGATGAATATGACAGAGCACGATCGCCTAATGTACTGACCATGTCATCATGGATGGCTTTTGATGATAGCCCCTTCTTATGGAGGTACTTAATGACGGCACGCTGCTCGATTTGCTCCATTCGCGGAAATTATGTCCGATTACTTTGTTAATAAATTTATAAAATCACAACTAATTATCGCACACGTTTCGAACTTCACACAATGAACTAGTCTGAACTGAACTAAATAATGTGGGTAGATTTGATTTTTAGAATTGAATGGATCTGTGTTAGGCCGAGTACTTTTCAATCCACCTAGGTAAATAAAAATCGCAAGGTCGGGGCTATAGAACGGGTGACCCAGTAATTCCACGTCTGACGTCGCCAAGTAGTCGATTGTTTGCTTGGCGGTGTGCAACGAGGCGTTTTCGTTGTGAAGAAGGATCGTACTGCGAGGTCGTTTCTCCCGAACTTTTTCCAAGACAAGTGGCAAACAATTGTTATTGTACCACTCTGCAGTAACTGTTTTTCGATCCTCTAAACCAATTGTTGCGTAATGACCTGTCTTTCCGAAAAACGAGGCCACCATCTTTTTCTCCACGCTTCGACCTCTCTTCACTTTAGCTAGCAACTCCTCGGAAGGAAACACCCAGACAGCAGACTGTCACTTAAGTTCGTATCGTTCGTTCGTATATAATAATTTCAGCTTTCGTCACCCGTAAGTATGTCGAACACAGCATCTGAGTCACCTCCGTTATATCTTTGAACCATTTCACGACACCAATCAACACGGCGGAGTTTTTGGGCCTCTGTCTGTCTGTTATAAGGTATCCACCGGGCACAAAGCTTCCTGAACGCTTAATGTTCATGGAGGATTTTGTGCACTTGACTCATACCGATCCCTTAGCTAGTCCGAATTTGCTGATAAGTCACTCTTTTGTGAGTCTCTATAATACGCCGCACAACACTGATGTAAACTTCAGTCGTCGCCGTAGAAGGCCATACCTCACGCAGATCATCGTAGAGATTAGTGCGACCATGTTTAAACTCATTAAACCAGTTGTAAACAAATAATTTCGACGTTTCACACATTCTGCCAGGCGTCCCGCGACGGCACACAATTTTTTTTTGTAATTTTCAATTAATAATTACAATAATATCATCATCAAAATGTTATGACTGTATTTAAACGATATACATTCACGGTTAGGTAAAGTATATAAGGTAATAAGAGCAGTCATAGCTACCGCAAATTTCACAATACACGCACGACCGAGATTTTATTTCCGTCAGCAGTATTGATTTGCCACGTGCTCGACGATGAAAGGAAACATCTTAAGAAAACATGTACAATCTGCCAACACGCATTAGATTAGCACTTCATAACCCTCTCAGAAGTGATGGAGTTTATACCCAGTAGTGGGATGCAACTACTTTTGGTTTACGATTTGGGAGAGTAAGTGTATGTTTAACGTGTATGCTTATAATACATACCAGCGCATATAATAGCGTCCGAGAGAATTGGAAAGTTGATGCCGTGATTGTACTTCAGCTTCACTACCGACTATTCATTGTTAATGTCATACTAGCGATCCCCGGCTTCGCACGGGTGATTTCTGGATCTCGACAACAGCTCCACCTACCTGGTCTAACTATGAATCTACACCACCCAGGCTCTCACTAAAACACACTCAAAAAATTTCATGAGAATCGATCGAGCCAGTTTCGAGTAGCGAGACTAACGGACAGCAATAGATTTCATATACTGAAGGATCTTTTTTAACGTCTGGAAAAAATAGGGTGTAGAAGAAGAAAGAAATTACAGTTGAACGGAATAGAAGCCTATGATACTGATATTTTACAATTTATTTTTTATTTACATTACCATATTATAAAATTGATCTATCAATAAATACTACTAATTTGAAATAAACTTTTAGTACTAAAAATTAGAACAAAAATGTTTAACTAAATAAATGAAACAGTTAAAAACTATAAATATTAAAATAATATTCACCCAATTAGTAGTATTATTTTATTGATAGATCAATTTCATAATGTTAATGTAAAAAAAAATGTTAAATATCAGTGCCATGTGATACTATTTTCTAGATGTTAGTCTATACGACTCTTACAGCTTTACCTGACTCAGGGCCTTGCAGGCCACGAGCTAATTAAAAAAAGGGAAAGGCAATGAGTTGAGGATGATGATGAGTGGTTTATGATTTGGTATTGTTACCAATCATCGTGTCGCCTTTTGAGGCGTTTCTTGAGCTATCTAACCGCAGTCCGAGGGGGGGATTGCGGACCCCCGTCTCTGACTGCTCAGCTCGTGTCAGTCGATGGTCTGGGCGGTGAGAACCGCACAGGAACGCGGGTGTACGGTGTGTACGCGTCCTGCGCCCTCCTTTCTGCCAAGGAGGGTCGCGTTCGTATACGGCTTAGAGATCTCTAGTCAGATCGTTAAGCCAATTCCTAAAAGGCGGTGTTTAGTGGGTAAAAGTCTCCACATAACCACGCAGCCGGCTGCGTGGTATGCTATGAGCATTCACCACCTCTTTCCCTCGCTTTCCGGAGGGTTGCCCATATTTGCTTCGGGCGCAAAAAAAAAAGTGTGAGCTGCATGCACGTCTCCTGCCCGTCTGCGGGTGCGACGCGCCCCATTCCTTATCCTAATAGTGTTTGTCCTACTCACGTTTTATTTATAAGTGGTAGAGTCGCACTGCAGTTGCTCTTTCGCTCTTACAGAATACCAGCGTAGAGTAGCAGCTTAAAGCAGCTGTGTTTCGTATGGTGAGTGCAGAGAACCGGAGACTCTTTTTACTGTTTACGAGACATTCCATCTTAGACCTCAGGGCTGACAACGCATATGCACTTTTCAATTCTTTTTCAAGGATAAATGTAGATGTCTATGGGCCGCAGCATCCACTTACTATTGGGTGGACTGTGTGTTAGTATGTTACCCTTATTCTATATAAAAATGTCATACAAAATACAATCTAATCGATATTTTATTTCATTTTTAAGTCGGTTAAAATTTAACCAATTTTCAAAATCAAAATGCATGCGTTTTAATTCTACTATCGATAGAGTCTGATTACTTTACACTTATAACATTCCTTTCTTTTATTACACCCGTTATTGCCACCTTCAATAGGACCTACATATGCGAGTTCACAAAGTGTTCTCAAGTAAACTACTTAGAACACTCTACTTTTAAATTAAATTGCAAAGGCGAATAGAATATTCTCTTCGTCACTGAATATAATAAAATACTCAGAAAAATGGAGGTAGAACTTTATAAAGAAATTGTGTTATGCGATTTTTTTAATACTTTAAAACACTATAAAGACCAAATTCTTAAAAAGCTTCATCAGCAAAACTACTACACAAGAAAAATAATTAAATACGTACGAAAAGTAGTTAAATACTTTCGTGATTTACGAACAGAACGTCAGTAAACTGATTACATTAAGTAGTTACTCTATTTAGTGGAGGGACCGCCAAGCACTACGTTTGCCATTACAAAGCTACCACTCGCGAATAATCTTGTTCTTAAGTTGTTTCTTCATACGTAGCTCATATCCGCTGGTGTAACATTCAGGTAGTTGATAGATTGTCAGGATCGCACTTTTTAACAATATATAGGGGCGGCTTATATTCAGCGGTGGATTTGTGGTGGGTATAGTAACGAGGATGAATGAACGAATCTTATGTCGTATGCGTTAAGGAACACAGGAAAAAATGAAATATATCCATCAATTGCTACCGATTATACATGTTTTGTTTTAAATCTAAATCTGAAATCAACTTTATCATAAAATATTTTAGAATACATTACCTAAGTGCTTCGGGGTGAACCATACATTAATAAAATTGTTAATTGCAATTCTTTTTTTTCAACAATAAAATAATTTTTTTTAATATTAATTTCCATTATTAAGTTTTAGATATAGGTACTTTTTCTCTATAATACAGGTACGTGAATAAATTTTTAATCAAACACAACTTCCTTTGTAAATAAACATAAAGCAAACATCTACATGAAACTTCAAACTCTTACCAGCTTAGGTTCTTCAAATGACGAATATAGTATTACAGCAGAAAGCTTACCTGAAAATAAGGAAATAATTCAAGAATGAGAAATAGCCAAAGAATTTATTAAAAATGACAAATACTTCATTTCAAATCAATGCTTACGATTGTAGTTAAATTACCTAAAATACTCGTAGAATAAAAAAATCTATAAATAGTAACACAAACATAAATCCTCGCGCCCATCATCAGAGGTTTAAGAAGAGACCACGGAATCCCATTTGGCACGATCATGACACACGTCTCTCGTTTCTATCTCATCCATTAATTTGCACTCAAAGCAGTGTCATTTTTATGATTATGAATATTTTGCTTTTGCAGGAAAACAATATTTAGATTGTTTGCAACTATTTTTTTACCTGATCGTAATAAAATGATAATGATGACCAATAAATAAACGAATAATTGTTAAAAATGATTGTGACAAGCTTTATTTATCTATACTATAATTGATATATGCCATTAATTGCACCAATTTGATTTTAATTTTAAAGGAGAGTATTATTGTTTGATATATTTTTGATATTTACTTAATAAATTATTGTGACAAAAATTTAAAAATGGGAGGGCAAATTTACCACAAGCGTAAACTTTGCTAATTCCAATATACAATAATAAATTCACCTTCAACGTTGAATTCAAATCCTAACAAAGTGAGGTTAACTTTGCCATTTTCTATTTTCGAGAATTTTGTCTACCTATTTAATGTAAGTACCTATTTGTTTAAGTCATTAATAAATACCTAATTTATAAAATTAATTTAGAATATAGTGTCGCTTTTCACATAGGCGCTTAGTGTGAGAATACCTTTTATGTTGGAAAATTGGTCCTAAACTTTAATCATTATGCTAAGGCAATGTTGCCTGGTTTTACTGTAACTATTTTTAATATATACGAGTATATATACATATATACAATATCAACTTACTTTAAGCTGGACTTACCTAGTCGGATTATTAGTCCCATGTAAACGTACTCGTCGACAACTTCGAGCTTAGTGCTCCCAACAACTACCGGCATAGGTGTGACATCGACGTTACACATGACCTTCGTTTAGTCCATGTTCATTGTTCATCTTAAGACCTATCCGTTGGAAGGCACTATTGAGGTCATTGAGCATAGTACTCAGGTCCTCCAGCGATTCTGCCATACGGACTATATCGTCGGCAAATCGGAGGTGAGTGATGTACTCGTCATTAATCTTAATACCGTATCCTTTCCAGTCCAGTAAGTAGCTTGAAAACGTCTTCCAATGCAACAGTGAAAGGTTTCGGGAATAGAACGTCACCCTGTCTTACACCTCATATTGAATTAAATTCATATTACAGATATTTCCTACGTTTCCGGCCCTAGTTACCAAAGTCAACTTTCTTTTTATTTTAATACGAGCGATCGACGAGGATGTCATCCTATTACACCTGTCGGTCATATGTCTGTTATAGATGACAATAAAGGGCAACTACAGACCATATAGCAACCGATAGATGATGGTAGTACGTTCTTAAAATTTTCTAAATCATAAATTTAAAAGCTGTGACAGTTTTCTTATATCGCAATTACTCGGATACTGCTATTGTCAATTCCCTGCCGGACGTGGCAACTGATGATTATATGAAATCATAAACTTGAATAATATATTTTACATTAATAATAATGAAAATATAAGGCACATAAAATTTCACTGGAACGTAAACAAAAATGAAGGGGATGAGTAAAGCTGTACGGATTGCACAATGCTTTCAAAACAAAGGCTCTGAGAGCTATCTCTGTGAACAGGCTGCGAGAATCCGATTTCACTTCACGGTACAACAGTCAGGGTTAAATGAAAACTGCGAATGCTGGACGGGCAGAACTCAGCGGATCATCTTGCACTTTGACGAAATTCGTGACTGTAATTTAACATCTGTAGCGAATAAAAATTGATATCAAATAGATAGATAGATATTTTCAACGAACCATTTGAATTTTTTTGTTTTGATTGACTTGATTGGCAAAAATTGCCAATTTTTCTTCTTTTTACCCAATCACCCAAGACTGAGAAAAATATTTTGCGAGAGTATGTATGGATGTATGTATGTCTACATGTTTGGTAGCCTCTAAAAACTAAACGGCTTGATGGATTATAAAAAATATGAGGATACGTTAGATACGTCTTAATTATTGGAGGGATAGGCTATATAATAATCGTATATTGCATTTGCAAATACAAAAAAGGGAAAGGAAGAGTAAACTACTGTTTCCACCATTTTGACATTACATTCAAGACGATTTTTCCGAGAAAGCGTCGGTAGCACCATGAAGTTAGAGAGTAGAGTGAGTCGCAGGTTCAACAAATTGAGTCCAAATACAGCTTACAGTTCGAAATATTTGACGAATCCAATTGACAGGAACAAGCATCGATTTCATTGCCAATATAACAAACCACGGCACAGTTTATAAATGCTGGTCACAACTGCTCGTTCAAACATCATCCGTCATGACGATTCCTCCTTATTAATAAGGTTTCGTTAAAACAAATCTGCTTATCGATTCTTTTGTAGAAGTATATTATATATATATATATATATATATATATATATATATATATATATATATATATATACATATATATATACAGTACCCGGTTGACCGAGCTTTGCTCGGTATTTTTCGCTCGGTTTTTTTAATTCGTGTGTTTTGGAAATTATATTTAGATACAAATTACATACTGATGAAATACGAATAATATTTTTTGAAAAAACTGAACTCGTTATTTGAATAAAAAATCATGAGTCATTAAAAGTAGTTTAATTTAAATTTTCGTGTTTTTGAAAAATACTAAAAAAAGGGCTCGAAAGGAACTTGAAAAAAAAAATTAAAAAGTCGTTCGGTCGGTCTGGGCTCGAACCACGGTATTACGATTTTGTGACCGCCCAATATACCAATTAAGCTATTTGTAATCATTAATAAACTGTCAAAATTTACCTTCTTATTCTAACGATATTGTAGCAGTTTTTCATTGCCTAAAAACACGGACAAAAAGACATTTTCTAAAAATTAATCCTAGCTAGATCGATTTATTGCCCCCGAAACTCCCTGCACACAAAATTTTATGAAAATCGTTGGAGCCGTTTCCGAGATCCCGATTATATATTTATATATATACAAGAATTGCTCGTTTAAAGGTATAGGATATATATATATATATATATATATATATATATATATATATATATATATATATATATATATATATATATATGTGTGTGTGTGTATTATTACGATTATTAGTTTTTTGTTGTTTAATTTTATAAAAAAAAGGATGGCTAATGATCGAATACCAACAAAAGTATCGATTTACTTTCTACTGTAAGAAGCCTGACGGTAAGTCCCAGACATCTGATGTAATAAATATTGATAAATTTACACAAGCTACAAGTAATTAATTGGCAAAATCTCTGTTTAGATGTTAAGAAACATCCCCCCCCCCCCACGCCATACGCCACCCCCATCGAAGTAAGTAAATATATATAGTATAATTTAAAAAAAAAAAACTTCTAAAAACTATGAATCTATAAATTCTGAAAAAACTTTAGAATAAAAAGTCATTAAAAGTAAGTGAACGACACGAACGTTTTCAAAATTATAAATTGCGACCGTTTCCTTTAACAAGACAATGTCCTTGATGTACAAATTTCGTAAAGTGCTCGCTCCTTCCATTTACCAAAAGCGCACTTTACAATCCTTAAATTACTTTTCAATTCAATTTTATAAATGAGAATTTACTCTGTACCTTATTTAATGCGATTTCAACAACATAAAAGCGCTTAATTTTAGTATTAAGTCATCATTGCAGCAAAAGTCCATAGTTCAACATAGTCTAGAAAAACCCATTGTCTCTTCAGCTAATTCATCGCATAATCGTTTTTTTTTAAATTTCAATGTCGTGAAAAAATATGGAAAGAAAAAGCAATAAATTTTTGCTTTCTTCTGCTGAAGTTTGCGAATAAAATATACGTTGGTAAAACAATGCAGGTATACGGTATCAAGAAAGATGCTTACTAACGCATTTTCTTCAGGCAATTAATAAAAGGTTCTTACCTTACCTTTCCCTTACAGGCTATCAAAAGTCCACAGCTGGACAAAGGCCCCCTCGATTGCCTCACAGGAGGGATATTTACTATAGTTATTAAGGGTTGGCAACGGCGGTTTATTATTACTTATAGGTGTTATTAGGAAGATGCTGCTACACATCTCCTGTATCAGTTTCCCTATGTGGCCTCTTACGACGGCCACGGGACTATATAAGGTAGTGGATATTTTTACATCATTACTACACGATTGTTGTTTTGATGTATTTAATGATATTTAAAATTGACAATGCCGTGTTGCCAACCCACCTGCTAAGCATGACCGCTATGACAAATACCTTGCTCATGAGGTAGGAGCGAGCCTATGTTCAGCAGTGGACTTTGATAAGCTATATTTACGTGCTAGAGCCACGCTGCAGCTATGTTATAGTTGTAGTACGAAATACGAATGGATCGGCTCGACCGGGCTAGGACCACACTCTCACAGAATACCTGCATACGATGATTGTGGAGAACTGGTGACCCCTTTTTACTCCATCATTCATCATTACAGCCCTTCACAAGTCCACTGCTGAATATAGGCCTATAGGCCTTCCCCCAAGCTATAACACAAAGCACGGTCCTGAGCCACCTGCAACCATCGACTTCCTGCATGTCTTATCAGGTCATTTTTCCTTTTTCCTTTTTACTTGACACGAGGCATTCCATCCACCAGGTCATTTTTCCTTTTTCCTTTTTACTTGACACATGCCAATGACAATGCATTTGCATTTTGATTATTAATCGAGGATAGATGTAGATGTCTATGGGCCACAGCATCCACTTACCATCAGGTGGACTGTGTGCTCGTTTGTCACACTATCCTTAAAAACCAGTAATGAATGAATGACAGAAAATTAACAACATTTTCAATCCAAAAACTGACCAAAAGTTTTTTTTTCTCACAAAAGGTTGATATTGTGTTTCGATTTCCGCAAGATATATCCTATTTCAATTAATCCCATTCAATAAGTGAACAATTCCATCAAAAGAGCTTTTTTCTACTACGTTAAGAAAATACCAGTGGCATTTTTTATTCATCTACAAAATAAATGAATTCTTATAAATAAAATACATTTAACATGAGCTAACGAAGAGCGACGGTATTAATGATCTTTTCCTGAGCTCCGTACCTTTTATTTTTTATAACGCAAAAAAACAATCTATGTGTATTTGATTAAAGCTGAAGCAGAGACAAATGGGTGAGGCTCACAGAAAATGTACCATAACACACAAGAACTTGTAACACACGATAACACACTGGCATTGTGTAACACACTGGAAATGTTGTTAAGCTTGATGCACATAAAGCAATAAAAAAATTGAATTTCAAATAAAATACGATTATAGATAGAATTATTTATTTAATAAAACAACTTAAAAAACAAAGAGATCAAAATTTGTAAAAAGTATTCTTTTGGTCGTTTTGTGTTTTGTGTTATTTTAACCTGCTTAACTGTTAAATCTTCAGTTACAGCGTCTTCATCTTTTATTTTGTGAATTACAAACTTTAGCTCCGGTTTTTTAATGGTTTTCAGAAATCGTATGGTAAAATAAGATTTTCCTTCTTTTTTAAAACTGTCTTCCAAGAATCCTATGTAATACTTCCACGCGGTTCTTTGATAATACCTTACAAGTACAAGTACAGTGTCTTTGAAAGATAGCCTCCATATGTCTGTACTAATTTTTGATGTCACTTCCGAGTCATTTTTTGCATTGTCAAAGTTATTTTCATCATCCTGCAGAGTCGTAGCAATTACAGATTGTCCAGCTAAATTAGTTTTAACTACTCCCTGATTTTCATTAGAAAAATGTTTATTTCTCTTGTGTCTTTACCAGTGTATATATTTTTTTTTATCTTCATGGCTTGATTGTTCTATTTTTCTCTCTCTATTTTACTTGTGTCTGATATTTTTCTTAACTTTGTAACGTTCTTCTGTTCTTTCAATTGATAATCCATATGATCCAGACAATCATCATCTGATAAGATATCATCTGTAATGTGATACTCTTCATCAGAAGTATCATGCACAGAAATCGTCATATCTTCGTCTGTACTGCTCTCCTCTTCCGTTTTAAGTTTTTTATTTGTTTTAAGTTGTATGTCTTGTATTTTTCTTTTCTTTGAAAATTTCTTCATTCTGTCATGAGAATTTTCTTTAAAACTTTTGCTAGCAATGTCTGTTTTGAGGTTTATTTGTTTTAAATTGAATGGTCCATATTGTCTCAAATTAAAGTAAGACCTGTTTTCTTGAGTATTTTTAATGTCAGCTAATACTGTTATAGACGTTTTAGACAGAATAGATTTTTCATTTAACATTTCTGTTTGTTTTAGCAAGTCCGCATATTTCAGATTGAGACAGTCGCAAAAACCTGGTCTACTCTTTTCGCAGAAGCAACTTAAACAACGGTAGGAAATAGAGTTCACTGAGTCAACATTGTTAATAATCTGATGTATTTTCATCGCGTTTGGTACTGGTACGAGTTCTACTGATTCGTTCAGCATGGCATCTTCAGGTATAAAGAAAAGCTGTATTTTGGTTTCAGGCGCTTGTAAAAATTCATAGGCTGTTTTAGCGTCAGGAACATTTGAACCATAAGTGACAATTGAGTCTAATTTTCTTTTAATGGCTCCTTCTACACCATCAGCGGCTCCTTTACCGTGTGACGCTTCGTAAAAGTTCCAAGTGGAAAATGGAAAGCCCAACTCTTTCGTCAGTTTTGCGAAATAATAAAAGTTTTTCTTCTGTCGGTATTGTACAGTTGGGCCATCTGAATAAAAATGAATCCCGTCTACTTTGGGTAATTTCTCCTTGACCAACTTAAGCACAGGTAAGAGTTGTGCCCAAATGGCATCTGGTCCGTGGTCTTTGTTTGGACTTAAACTTGCAAAAGATTGATGACCTTTTTCGGTATATAACACCCCAGTGTGGAGACTGATCTGTTGTCTGGACCCATCAAAATGCATGGCTTGTATTTCAGTGACTAATTTGCAAGAATAGTTTTCCGAAAAATCGACGTGTGCAACGACAGTACGGTCATCTAAATTTTCTATGCACTGCCGATATTGTTTGTACTGATGCACGATATTGTAAAAAAGAAAAAAAGGCATCTAGGAGCATTTTTAGCGAACCAGTTTTTTTCTATGACGTTTTTTTCGTAATCTTTGTCACATCACAATTTTTTTTGGTTTGTATTCATGAGATTTCAAAACCCATTCATCCCATGAAACATTATAGTTTAGATCTTTTTCACCCATAGAAAAATCAATACGTTTGTTTTTTGCAAAAATCACAGTCTCCGTAAGCACATTCCTTTGACTTTGAAGAACATACAACCATACTCAGTAACTCATCAAGATCTGTTGTTGCTATTAATCCAATTAACTTCAATGACGTGGCTTTCATTTGCAAATATTCGTGCCTCTTGCAAGCGCAAGTTTCTCGTTTCTCGGCTTTTGGTGGTAATACATAAAAGGGTCTGTACCTTTTGAAAGTTGAAAATGATGATTTTCCTCCTTCTTCTCTATATTTCTGATATAATTTATGTAGAGTGCCAAGCAAATACTTTCTCTGTTTTTTTTTGTTGTTTTTTTTGTGTCTTTACTTCGTTTTTCCCTGCTGTCATCCTACTCACATCACCCTTTTCATAAAAGTTTCTTAACTGTGTCGGTATTAATGGGCTTTTATTTTTCTGTTTAGTGTGACGAATTTTTCCTTTAAGACCTAAATAGGTAGCCATCTTAGTTTTCATACTGTATTTATTAATGTTATCACTTTTGGTAAAACATCTTTAATTAATCGTTTTTATTGAGTGTTTTTACTTTTGTAGCTGTCTTTTATAGTGTCCACTATTACATTATGTTCTGGCAAAACTTTTTTCACGCTTTCTCATTCTTCAGGTCGAATACTAGGTAAATTTTGGTCAATGTATGCGCACGTTTTCGAAACGGGGGTCATTTGTTCAAGGGCTTCATCTTTTTTGGCACTTGGGCTTGATCTGTCTTCAAAGCTACGAATCATTTGGTTTTTCTCCTCAATAATTTCAAGTACCTTTTTATTTTTTTCCATAGAACGGTTTAATCTTTGCCTAATTTTTTTCAACAACTTTTTATTTTTAATTCCTCTTCTAGCTTTGTGTTTTCATTTTTCAGTCTATAAATGACCCTTCTATTATAATTTCTCTTCTGTGTTAAAATTTGTCCATGTCCTTCTAAAGGCACTACTATAGGCTTAGGTTCTTTCTTACTTTTCTTCTTTCTCTTTCTCCACTGCTTTCTTATGATTTCTTGATCAGATGAAGGATATTCTGCTATTCTTTTTCTATTTATTTTTGTTCTTTCTGCATTTTTTTTTTGCTGCAATTTAAATTTTTCAGGATTTACTTCTTTCAGCCGTTCTCGATAAAGTTTCTGCCTTTCTTTAGGTGTTAGAGGCATCTGTAAAATCAACATAAAATAAAAATAAAAACCATGAATGCAGTTACATTTTACTTTTTGTTGTATATTAAACTTTTTTCTGGTTTAAAAACCCAAAAAATAGCCTACTTTAAACAACAAATTTATATGGGACCAGCCTGAAGGCATTCTCTATTCACCAAAAAGTATTTTTGAAATCGGTCTGCAGAATCCGGAGAATCGCGTAACATACATACAATAGAAAATAAAAAATATCAGTTGAATTGAGAACCTCCTCCTTTTTTTGACACAAAACATAAATATTTAGCTTTTTCTATACCTAAGTATTGCAATGTGAACTAAGCTTTATACTTTTCACGTGTGTTACGTCACACAACTTTGTAACACACGCAACATACGTGAACAAACACTCGTGAAAAACATAACCGAAAATTCAGGTAGCATCTTTACTTGCAAAGCAAATCCGTAATAAACTGCATTATTTAGGAATATTTAATGTCTCTTTCAATTATATATATTACAAAACAACTTAATGTTATTCCTTACCTTGCAAAATTATTTCCAAAAGTCTCTAAAATCCAATGACGAAAAATAACACACACCAAGTACTGCCTACTGCCCGTAAACCAAGATGTCTGACAAAACACTGACGTTTCATATTGAAAGTTATAGTGTTGCCATTGTGAAAAAAATAGATGACGTGTTGCTATTGCTTCTACCAAAAAAGCTGCTATGTAACACAGTTTTTGTAACACACGTGAATCAGATGGAACACATTTGTTTATTCAATCGTTTTTAATTATTTTTTTACTAGTTTTATTACACTTATTATTAGAACAGTAGTTTTATGCAATTACATTTAGCATAACATTAAGAAATCCACGATACTTTATTCAAACGACGAAGTAATGAAGAAAAAGAAAATGTACTACGCATGGACACATTTTATTTTTGTATGAAATTACATCTCACCAACTTTTTGTACCAGTTTGTTTTTGCTTATATTAAAAAGTATTCACAATTTAAATCGATTAATATTAACAAGCGAATAATGCCCAATACAAAAAATAATCAGATTATTTACAAAGAACTACCAAAAAATATATTATATATTCTTGAATTTTGGCACGTGAAAAATATAGACGAAGTACATTTTTTGTGAGCCTCAACCAAATATCGACGAAATACTGTCGTCGTGTGTAACGGAAAACAAGAAAAAAGAAAAACAGCAAATTTTATAGTATTGAAAACTACCGACCTACTCCGATTTCGCCTGGGTAGGATCTTTTAATTTGTTTTAAATACAGTATTAGACTACATTAGGGCACCAATAGCTACATTTCTAAAAGTATTATTACAGTAGTATTATAGTTGTCATTCGTAAATTAATGTATTAAAACATTCCTAGTATTACCCATACTAGGAATGTTTTAATAAATTCAGTCACAAATTAAAATGTTTTTTCTTTTCTAAAGAAACATTGTATGTAAAATTTTTTTCTAGTCACAATGTAATAGGAATAAAGCGAGTAACACACTACGCAGATACGATAAGATATCTGTATCTGAGCGCATATCTTTCAATATCGCTCGCTATGAAATTCATTAAACTAACATGCTTCATTGACACACAGCGCAGATAATCTGTAAGAAGCGACATATATCGAAAGATGGTGACAACATTATCTGCTCATATATATATAAGCAATAGAGCAGATAATATTGTCACCATCTTTCGATATATGTTCCAGGTTATATTTTACTCCGTAATGACCGCACTGGTAAAAGAGGCGGAGGTGTTGCTATCTATCTGCGTAGTAATTTAACTTATAAAATATTAAACACATCTCCTGCTCTATATTCCGGTTCAATGGAATACATTTTTGTTGAAGTTAATGTCAAGAGTGTTAAAGTGTTTCTTGGAGTTGTCTACTGTCCACCTGAAGTGGACTATTTCTCCGATTTGGAAGTAAATTTATTGCCTTACAGTTCTGCCTACACACATCATATTATCATGGGAGACTTTAACACCGACCTATCTGGGGTTTCTCTTAAATCTTCGAAACTGAGGTCGACCATGTTGTCGCATAATTTCACTATTTTGCCTCTAAATGCAACACATCACAACTTCCACTCTGCTGACACCTGGATTGACCTTATTGCCGTCTCCTCCGTTGATCACGTTGTCAATTATAGACAATTCCCTGCTTCTGGATTTTCACGGCATGATCTGCTTTATCTGTCATATAAATTAAAGTCCCCCAAGCCTTTACCTGTGTCCATCTCTATTCGTAGTCTTGCTAGAATAGATATGGACAAGCTTAAATGTGATGCAGATGCTATTAACTGGTCATCTGTATATACTGCTTCCACAGTTGATGAAAAAGTCGACTTCTTTAACAGCAACATACTAGGACTGTATAATAAACATGCTCCTAAGCGTGTTGTTCGACTGAAGCGTCCTCCTGTTCCATGGATCACGGTTGGGGTAAGATTGGCTATGGCTAAACGCGATAGAACTTTTCGTGCTTTTAAGAATAATCGCACTGAGGTAAAGTGGCAAGCATATAAAGCTGCAAGAAATCGATGCAATCAAATGGTGAGAGCTGCTAAACGCCGATATATCCACGAACAACTACTTAATTCATCTTCGGCTGATATATGGAAGTTTCTGAATACGCTTGGATATGGAAAATCGCAATTTGACTATAATAGCGTCACCTTTTCTCCTGACGATTTTAATCGTCATTTTCTGTCTTCTCAAATAGTTTCTGATGTTTCTAGAGCTAATGCCATCTCTTTTATATCTTCCATGCCTCCTTATTCTCATGAAACTTTCACTTTTACTCCTGTAGACGAAGACGAGGTACGCAAAGCACTTTCCTCTATTAAATCGAAAGCCGTTGGATGTGATGACGTGAGTAGGGTAATGGTTTTGCACGTGCTGGATTCTGTTTTACCCGTGATAACTCATATAATTAACTTTTCGCTGATGAATGGTGCTTTTCCAACTCTCTGGCGTAAAGCCTTTATTATTCCCATCCCGAAAGCTACTGAATGCAGCTCTTTATCTAATTTCAGACCAATTTCTATTCTGCCTTTTCTTTCTAAGGTTCTGGAAGCTGTCGCTCATAAACAGATTTCTGCTTTTGTTTTCTCAATGAATATTCTTTCACCTTATCAGTCTGGTTTCCGCCCGGGTCATTCTACCACTACTGCTCTTCTCAAGGTTACGGAAGATATTCGTGAGGGGATGGAAAAATCAAAACTGACCGTTCTCATCTTAATTGATTTTTCTAATGCATTTAATTCTGTCGATCATGGTATCCTGTTAGCTCTTCTTTCTCATTTGAATATCTCGTCTTCAGCTCAGGAATGGTTCTCAACATATCTTCGGGGGCGCCAACAGGCTGTGCGCACTGGTCATATTCTATCTGACTGGCGTGATGTGTCAATTGGCGTCCCTCAAGGCGGTATTATCTCTCCTCTTCTGTTTTCCATTTTTATAAATCTCATCACACTAAATCTCAAGAGCTCTTACCATTTGTATGCTGATGATCTGCAGTTATATGCGCAAGTAGAGCCTTCAAATATCCTAAGTGCTATTTCACTGTTAAATGATGATTTAAAATATATCTCAGAATGGTCTACTGTGTATGGCATAAACGTGAACCCGTCTAAATGCCAAACAATAATCTTAGGTAGCTCAAGATTATTATCTAAACTGGATATTGCCACATTACCATCAATTATGTTTAATAATAATGTCATACCATTCTCTACTAGCGTAAAGAACCTTGGTCTGTACATCGATGGTTGCTTAACATGGAACAAACATATATAGGAGGTGAGTCGCAAAACTACTGGAACTTTGCGATCTCTATATCGATTTAAAAACTTCCTTCCTACCAATACCAAGATTTTACTTGTCCAATCACTTATTGTACCGATTATTGATTATGTCGATGTGTGTTGCTCAGACCTGTCTCAACTTCATCTTAATACATTGGATCGTCTGCTTAACAACTGCATCAGATACATTTATGGTCTTCGTAAATACGACCATGTATCTTCTTTTCGTACACAGTTAAACTGGTTGCCTATCCGTCAGCGCAGATATGTTAGAATACTCTGCACCCTTTTCTCAATTTTGAACGATCCATGTGCTCCCGAGTATCTGAAATCTAAATTTCAATACATGGGAGATTCTCATAATTTTTCTCTCCGTTCCTCGGCCAATCTTAAGTTACTCACTCCTTTACACCGTACTGGTTATTTATCTCACTCTTTCGCCCTCATGGCCATCAGACTCTGGAACGACATCCCTCTTAACATTAAAAAAGCTCCCAACAAATTCGTCTTTAAAAATCAAGTCCGTAAGTATATGATTAAATCGTTGCAAGTTTGAATTGACTAAGCTCTCTTTTTCGTATATATTTCATATATGTTCTGACATATATAATATTTATACGAACCTATTGTGTATATATGTATATATATATATATATATGTATATGGATATATGTTTATGTATTTATGTGTATACAGTGTATGTATGTATATATATTCTATTATATATTATATATGTATATATATATGTATGTATATAATATCTATGTATTATTTATTACATATATTATTATTTCTTTTATCCTCTCTATTTGATTATTGCTGCACCGCCTCCATAATGTCTATCTCTGTTTAGCCTAATGGTTGACTGGGAGAGAATGCCCTATGGCATTAAGTCCGCCATATGTACTTTTTTTGTGCATTAAAGTGTAAATAAATAAATAAATAAATATATATATATATATATATATATATATATATATATATATATATATATATATATATATATATATATGTGTGTGTGTGCAGATAACATCTGCAGATGCAAATATGGCGAAGGATTTTGCAAATAAGACCTGCAGATGAATACAGGGATGGTCACTGAAAATATGCGATTAAATTCGCCTCGATCCTTTTAAGCTCTAAAATATGAAGTTTTATCAAAATTATTCGCATTTTAGTAAATGCTGATGCAACATGTGCATTAAAATCAAAATTTGTATCCTATTCTAACGAGATAGTAGGTAACACTCTGTATAAACAATCCGCTCCAAAAAACACGTCTAGTAATCTTGGAGGATTTCGAGTGAAGGTTTCATTTCGTACATCATCGTATCTGCGTAGTGTGTAATACGTTCAGATAATTAAGTTTTTATACGCAGGTAAAAAATTATCGTATCTGCCTAGTCTAAACTAAAGTATATTATTAAGTATAGTATTATTATTTATAACTAAAGTATATTATTATTATATGTACATGTTTATCGAGTCTAAGCGAAAGTAGAAACAATTTTATAGGTAGTGGCCGCTTTGACTTTGATACAGGCCTTTAATCTCTTTGTACCCTGATCTAGATATTTTGGGAGACTAAATGTGGGAGTAACGTTTTGAGCCATGTCCTCTTTGTACTCAACATGTTTTTATGGATTTGCTAGAAAATCTGCAGTATATTTTTAAGGACAGCAAGCATTTGGCTAATCTTACTCTCGAGCTAATTTAAGGCATGTCCTGTGTATCGACGATAAGCACTTAGCTCTGGTTCTTATTCAACAATTTGGTTTTTATATTTCAGATTTCTAGAAATTCTGGGTTTGAGAGCAGCTCTTCTGACCCTAAGAGCATAAAGTCGCTCCTATCTTTAATAATCTTCAAATGTTGATATACCTGTCGATAGTACGTAATACGTTAAACAAACATATAGATGATGCTTAGCTCACAGTTTGTTACATTATAAACGCGTTTATCTCTAGTATACAAGTAGTCTTGTAGTCATTGTCTAATCCACAGCTATATTAGTAGTATAGTTGTAGCACGAATGGGTCGGCTCGACCAGGGAAGGACCACGCTCTCACAGAATACCAGCGTAAAATAGCTGCTTAATGCTGCTGTGTTATATATGGTGAGTGTAGGGAACCGGAGACCCTTTTTTCCTTTTTTTAGGAATTCCATTATAGTCCTCAGGGGTGACAATGCATCTGCATTTTAATTCGTAATCGAGGATAGATGTAGATGTCTATGGGCCACAGTAACCACTTACCATCAGATGGACTGTGTGCTCTTTTGTCATCCTATCTTATTAAGAAAAGGGCTTTTTCAGGTCAGACTAATTACTAAGGCACCCTATGAAACTATACATTTAGTGCTCTTAAATCAATCTCTTTTTATACGCTTTTTACCACTACGCCACTAATATGACTGGTAGAGAAGAGAATATATCCGACAATAAGAGCGCCTATTATTACACTGTGTTTTTGAAGTTATATAACCAAATAAATAATAATACTATTTTTTCTTGTCTAGTATATTTTCAACATCAACAGATAAGCCTTAAAAAACTAATTTAAAAATTAGTTGGCAATCCTACTCAGTTCTGCACTTCATAACAGTTTTACGAACAATGTACACGATCAGGATGATTAAAACCTAAGAGTAACGTTTATTTATATTGTTTAAATAGCGTTAAGAAACAAGCAAAGTAAATTTTCCGCAACCAAATTGAATTGTAAAATAATTTAGAAACTGTAAAGTGCACACTATCTGCGGCACGGGTAGACATTTCTTCACAGCATTGAAAGATCCATTACCGTCTCTTTCATTCCATCAAGAACATGAATGAATTAATTTAGAAAGTATTTCAGTTCAAGTAGAACTGAAATACTTTGTAAATGAATTTAGCAATGCTCTTTCTCTCTTGACACCTGCAATTTTCAAACGCAATAAAGTATTAATTCTATGCACAAAAAAATAAAGTTTATGTCTGTAATGTTGAATTAATCGACATCTCTATACGTGGTATAGTCACGTGTCAGCTATATTATGGTTGTAGCATGGACGGGTCGGCTCGACCGGGGTAGGACCACGCTCTCATAGAATACCAACGACAAATAGCAGCTAATAATTTCGTATGGTGAGTGTAGAGATCCGGAGACCCTTTTTTAATGGAAACGAGGCATTCCATCTTAGTTCTCGGGGGTAACAACGCATCTCCGATTTGATTCTTCATCATTCATCATCATTACAGCCCTTCACAAGTCCACTGCTGAACATAGGCCTCCCCCAAGTAATGCCACAAAGCACGGTCCTGAGTCACCTGCATCCATCGACTTCCTGCATGTCTTACCAGGTCGTCACTCCATCTAGTGGAGGGTCGCCCTACACTACGTCTACCGGTACGAGGCTGCCACTCGAGAACCTTTCTTCCCCATCGGTTATCGGTTCTTCGAGCTATATGGCCGGCCCATTGCCACTTCAGCTTACTAATCCGTTGGGCTATATTGGTCACACTGGTTTTACTGCGGATATCCTCATTTTTGAATCTATCACGCAGAGAAACTCCGAGCATAGCCCTCTCCATAGCTCGCTGAGCGACCTTGAGCGTCCTCATACGGCCAGCAGTGAAGGGCCACGTCTCAGATCAGTAAGTCATCACTGGCAACACGCACTGGTTGTACACTTTAATTTTCAGAGATTGAGGTATACCTGACGAGATGATGTGTCGTAATTTCCCGAACGCTGCTCAGCCGAGTTGAATCCGTCGATTGACATCTCGGTCGAAGTTGAACTTACCTAGTCGAACTATTTGTTATAATAGTAATATATACATATAACCGATTGTGATGTAACTAACATAAGTGCAATTTGGTCAAACTTGAGAGATAGGATAGTTTTTTTTCCGATGAGTGACTCACAATTTTTTTAGCGAATTTAAGGTTTTTAATAGGACATGACAAAGGTCGTCGAAAAGGGCAAAACAACGTCTGCCTGGCAAGCTAGCCGATTGCGATGTAACTTTACGAACAAATAGAGAACAATGCCAGGAGAGATCTAGGGTCTACGTCTAGGATATTTTATTCGGATAGCTTAATTATTTATCTTTTTTTAATTATATTAAATATAAATAATGCCAAATTAATAGATCATATCCAGGCAAAGCCGGGGTGGGACGCTAGTAATATAATAATGTCCTCTAGACCGAATATCGGTCAGCCTCATCGTAGACTAGCCATCTGCGTCACTATCGGAGAGAAATCAGGCGCAAGACCAACGGCTTTACGTGCTTTCCGAGGCACGGGGGTGAGACACCCAATAACTGATTTTAGTCCGACCATTCGAACCCGGGACCTCAAGATCATGAATCGTGTTTACGGTCACTAGACCAACCAGTAGTACTGTAATAATATTCTTGCCAGATTATAGACTAGAACTAGATATATGACTAGCAACCGAATAGTAAAACATAATACCTACACATAATAATATGTAGATGGTATGTACAAAGCTAATCTAGATAAACCTATTATCTACAAAAACTAAACGGTATTACAGTCGATGTGCCACTTGTGATAGTGATATTACAAAATGTATGCACTGTCGATAAGATAATATTTGGCCACCAAAAACTGTCATTGCTTTTAACGTATTCTACAACCACAAGTACGTTAACAGTCCATGACTGGGCAGCAGTTTCTAAGTCGGGAGGAGCACAATATAGGGAGAGGTGAGGCAGTGCATGCTCTACTGCGTCGAAAAAGAATAGGTTCTGTATTTATTTTACAAAATTGGGTGATAAACGAGCACACAGTCCACCTGGTGGTAAATGGATGCTGTGGTCCATAGGGTCATAGACATTTATCCTCAATTAAGAATAAAAATGCAGATGCGTTGTCTCCCCTGTGGACTAAGATGGAATGCATCGTTTCGAGTAAAAATCGTCTCCGGTTCTCTACACTCACCATGCTGCTAATTTACGCTGGTATTCCGTGACAGCGTGGTCCTGCCCCAGTCGAGCTGAGCCATTCGTGCTACAACCATAACATAGCTGCAGCGTAGCTCTACAATTTCTACTATAGATTCGGAAAAAAATGTCCAAAAAAGCTATAGTATCTTAATAGTTAAGAGTTAAAACTATAGTCCAAAACTATGGCATGGGAAGGCAGCAAAAAAAATATGGTAAAGTCACGCTGCAGCGCATTGTGACTGCAGCAGGAAAGTTTTGGCTTGATTAAAAAAGCGTACAATACCAGCACCCTTGCACATAAACCAGAAAAAAGGAGCATTTATTGTGCTGTTTTACGTGTTTTGTATATAAGGAATGACAATACCCGAAGACTCATTTCACTGGTTTGGAGGCAGTCCATTTTACCATTTTACCCCTTAAAGGAGATGGCACATTTACATTTTTATTCTTAATTGACGATGCAATAAAATGTAGATATCTTTTAGTCACAGCATGCTTTTATGATGAGATGGACTATGAACTCGTTTTCCACAAAAAACCAGTTACTAATAAAACCATAATTCCACCGAAACCAGTAACAGTAACCTTCCGTTTAATGAACGAGTGTTCAATTTTCTTTTCAATAGACTAAGTGTGACAAATTATTGTTGCGTCAATTTATCAAAGTTGTCTTTTCTCCAATGCATCGACGAACCCATTATTGACACCTTCTATCTACAGAAGTAATGGATTCTGTGATAAATGACTTTCATTAAGACTTGGCCAGAATATTTTCTGACAGCACATTTCTCGAAATTAAATTTTTGTGATTGTAGTAAATAAGTGTACTAAGTCTAATAAGATATTTTTCTAAGTGGTTACTGTGTCCTATGTCTATAGACATCTACATCAATACTCGATGAAGAATCAAAATGCAGATGCGTTGTCACCCCTGAGGAATAAATTGGAATGTCTCGTTTCTAGTAAAAATGGTCTCCGGTTCTCTACACTCAAAATACGAAAAACAGCAGCATTGAGCTGCTATTTTATGCTGGCATTGTGTGTATCCTCCGGTCCTACCCCAGTTGAGCCGACCCGTTGGTGCTTCAGCTATAATATAGCTACAGCATGGCTCTACACATAGTTAAGATGTTACATAATACAATATAGTTAAGATGTTAAGAATTTAAGACTGTTCATTATTAGGTCCATTACATATTGTCAAATTACGATTAAATAAATTTAATTATGTAGACCACCATCGTCATCATTCAGACCTCAGGTGTCTTCTGTTAAACATTGGCCTCCTCATAAATGCCCCGATTGGTAGAACGGCCTTATTACTTTATAATTAGACTCAAATGGAACATTTAAAAAAATGTGCTAGCAAAACAAAGTTAAGCATATTCTATGACATTCCTTCCACAACCTTTTATTGTTTTAGTTGTTATAATTAAATTACCAAAACTTTTTTAAGTTCAAAAAATTTTAATACCAATTGAATATTAAAAATATAATAGCGGTATTTTAAATTTAAAAATTAAAAAAACGCACTCCGTGCTCTAATGGATGATTTCGGGGCTTAATATGTAATATCCTGTCGCTTCAATAACGTGATGACGAAGTGTGTAACGAAATTATTAATTTAATGTTAATAGCGAGCGGTATCTTAATGTAAACAACATAGCCCATATTCATTAACAAAATATTTTAATTACTATCAACGTTATTAATATAACGCCGGGTAGCGAAGGATTGCGATTAATAACTATATATAAATATTATTAAGCTTCCGTACATAAATAATTCCATTCAATTCCGGAAACCTTTTACGTCACACTGCTGCCTTTCTGTATATATGTTCGTCTGTTTGTCCCAATGCTATGGAGCTCTTCTCCATATATCTGACTTGGCTCAATAGTTAGTCTAGCTCCTTTTTTACATTTCCTTGTTATATTCTGGTTAGTGTCAGTGTAAGTTTATATAATTTGTGCATAGACTTAATACTGATCTTAAGAACTACCTGCTTGTATACACAGTTGTAATCTTTGGGCACAGTGTCAAAACCCTACAACGATTCTGTAAGTTATGTATTTGATGATACCCTACGTTTTTATCTTCGAAGATGCATTAAATTCAAAAAATTTTGCATCAGCTTTAGACACTTCGGATGCGCTGTTACTTCTGTGGACTAAGATGGAAACACAAACCAAAATATGGCAGTGCGCGCATTGTTATTGTGCGGGTAGGTAAGAGGGTAGAACTTCCCAACACCTGGCAAGTTTTATAATTCTTTAAAGTATTTTTTCATTATAATGGACAATCGAGCATACAGAACAACCTTTTTTTTGTATAGGATTGGTTGACTAACGAGCACACAGGCCACTTGATGGTAAGTGATATAAGTATAGTAGTGATGATAAGTATCCCCGATTACGAATCAAAATGAAGAGGCGATGTCACCCGTCAAGACTAAGATGGAAGCCTCGTTTCCAGTAAAAAGGGTCTCCGGTTCTCTACACTCGCCATACGAAACACAGCAGCATTACGCTACTATTTTACGCAGGTATTTTGTGAGAGCGAGCTCATTCCTCGGTCGAGCCGACCCACTCGGGCTACAACTATACTACTAATATACCTTTTACTCTACCAGTTGGTAGCCGTTTAAATAGCCTGTGAACATCATAGAGACATCATAGAGACATATAGACAGCCATGGTAGCTAAGGGCAGCAGTGACATGAAAGCCAGAAGATATAAATTTATACTTTTAGGCATGCCATCCTCACGGGCACTAACGTATCTTTGCCCTTATTTGTTCCTATTTAATAGGAAATGCGCATTTTGTTTCAGCACATTTTCTTATATATACTAAGACATAGTGGAAATAAGAATCAAAGCTATGATTTCATGTGAAATTATTTATTGTTTTAGTCACTTGACCCTTTTGACTTGACGAAAGGAAATCCTAATCCTAATGTCGTATAAACAGTTACGTTAAAAATCTGTTTCCCTATTTGGCAACCCTAACAGGCGGAATGTTTCATATGCGACCACCCCTGACTATTCAGACAACTATTTTTTTTAAAAAATCATCGTAATCGGTACATAATTGAAGAAGATATCGTATTACATGCATAAAAAAAACGTTCGAATTGTAATTGTAAAGCCTTCTCCTTTTTTGAAGTCTGCTTAAAATTCAAATTTTATTTGTGAAATGTCAACATGTTTTTTTATCTACAATTTCGCTCAGACCAATCCCCATCATCAGTAACAATTCATAAGTATAACTCCTTGTGGCAGCCATCATCCTCCATGACCATTTTAAAAGGAAGTGGAGGTCCCAAGAAGCTGTCCCAGGAAGCTGCATGTAGATTAACTGCCACAAATATTATGTGAATAAATAATACAACAACATTTCTAGCGGTATTAACGTCGAGCTTTTCGTTTAAAAAAACGTTACTATGATTAAACTTGGCCAGATTAAGAAATTTCATATTAATACTTCCTTTTACATAAATTCTTAGGTTTATACATATATGGTATATTATGTTAATATTAATGTAAAATAAATGATTAAAAAATCTGCATATTACTGATATATTTTTCAATTTAAAAGAAAATGATTGCGGCACGAATGGTTAGCAGCTTAATAATGCTGTGTTTCGTATGGTGAGTGTCGAAATTGGAGACCTTTTTTCCTGGAATATTTTCACTACGACTAAGATAAAATGGAGCAATAGGAAAGAATAATACCTTTTATTGCATTCTATTATTTCTATAGGCGTTCTATCATAGTCCTCAGGGTTGACAAGGCATTCCAATTTTAATTCTTAATCATGGATGGATGTAGTTATCTATGTGCCATACCAATTAATACTTAATCTTTAAAAAAAGTTTACCCAAACACCAAATTGAACCTTCATAAACAAGAATTAAGTTTCTTATTCGTGGGGAACGATTTAATTTAAAAAATGCGCTTTTTAAAAACAAGGTAAATGTTTGTTACAATCCTAAATGTACAAGAGGATCTGAATTGTCTGAAGAGGAAAGAGCAACTTTTTCAAAATAAAATAAGAACTTTCGAGAAATCTTATTGAAATAAAAGCTTCTCGTTTTAGTTCTATTTTCCTTTTTTAATTTGACAACGTCCTTCAATTTTGGTCAAATTAATTTTCAAACACCAGTATAATATTATTACTTATTCCACTTAAATTTTTCATTGTACGTTATACTTTGCGCTTGAATCAAGGATATGTGCAACGCTTTTTTATCGATAATAGGCCCTCGTTTGACCAATATCTAACAACTGTTGATAGAGCTAAATAATACAGTGCAGTGGTAGCTACCCAACAACACAGTGAGTAGAATGCGAGTGTGAAAATGCGAGTGTGAAAATCGTGGCTCTATCATTAGTAACTCGCCCAGCGTGGTAAGAATGGGCAACTGTTTTAGCAAGTGTACGCTTCTGGCGCAGCGTTAAAAATATATCCTAAAGTAAACTTATTTTATTTATTAAATTGATTGAAATGATATAGTATATTTGTAGCACGAATGGGTCAACTCGACCGGGGAAGACAGAATATCAGCGTAAAAATAGCAGCTTAAGCCTGCTGTGTTTCGTACGGTGAGTTAAGAGAGCTGGAGACCGCTTTTATTGGAAACGAGACATCCCATCTTAGCCCTCACGAATGACTACGCATCTGCATTTATTCGTAATCGAGGATAGATGTAGATGGCTATGGGGCATAGCAACCACTTACCATCAGATGGACTGTGTGCTCGTTCGTTACCCTTATCCTATAAAAAAATTACACCTGATGGTAAGTAGCTACTATAGTCCTTAGACAACTGCAAACAGCTTCAAACAAAGGAGGTTAGATGAAACGCGTCACATCTTGTAATTATACTGGTTCTCTCTTCCCTTAAAACTGGAAAAAAGCAGTGAACAAACTGCTGCTTAGCGGCTGAAACTTACCAAGTTCGGTCGCAGACCGACTCCAAGGCAGAAAAAGTCCTACCACGTAGTAAATAACATGTCCTTAGAAAATTGTTTTCTCTTAAAAAATCGGATAAGCGAAATAACACACGATTCTTAAAAATATCTTAAACCCCCAAAAAACCACTACTCGTTTACGACGCAGTTGTCATTTTTGGTATAATCATGACATTATTTCCATTAAAGTTCACGGTGCTCCATTATTTTCATATTAACAAAGAATTTATTTTAAATAGACTATTGTCTTGCTTAATTGCTATTTATAACAATTGCATGAGGGACAATAGACGCAAGTCAGGACAAAGGACAAAAGTGAACAAAAATCTTTATATTCTACAATAGAGTTTAATTCTGCAATTTATATTTTAATTAAAGGAAGGTATTCACGATATTTTTGTTTTGGTATAGGAGAAGGCATTTATGTCAAACAAATTAAACGAAAGTCAATTATTGTCAATTAGACATATACGTACTACAGACAAATATTTAAAAAGAGCAAATATCAGATGCCTTAAGAGTAATACACAGGCTGAAGGTAATAACTACGTTTTTAAAATGCAATTGCAATGAGTTTTAAAACGACAAAATTTCACCTAATTATTTATAAAAGTTAATTTATAATGTAGTAATAATTATATCTGCAAAGTTGCTTTTCCGGTATGCCAAATAAACAATCTATTATAAATTTTATTAATAGGAAGATAACCCGCTGGTTTCTGTGACTTGTTGCATGTTTTAATGAAGTTCAACTGAAAGCTTTCTTAACGCAACCCACAAAATTGTTAAAATTAGGCTTCCTAAACGACCAGAAACGAAAGATTATCTTCCCTCCGAAATCGTTTTCTTTTAAAAAAATATTTTAGCCAGTAATAACCAGCCTAAGTGATTTCATAAAGAATTTTAGTCAAATGAGAAAAAATCCCATGGATTTTGACAGATTGCGGTATGAGATACGGTCAAAGGTGCGAGACGGTTAATTCTGCGATCGCCCATCCTCCTGAGAATCAAGTCCATCTGATCATGATAATGGTCGTTTTCATACGTGGTTGCTACACCTACATTATGTTTGTAGCACGATCGGAAAAAGACCATCTCACAGAATACCGGCGTGTATTAGAATCTTAATTAAAACATTGCCGACGAGCTGCAGTACCGAGGCAGCCTCATCAGCATCCTGAAGCCGTTATTATATTGGACGCGCAGGGTTGTGAGCGTCCTCCGTGTATACTCATCCCATAGACTGCAGGTGTAAAAGGACTGACAATAGGCTCTTAATAGAGTTTTTTTAACTTCTATATTACACCCTGCAAATCTACGGGCGAGCATATTCGCTCTCATAGCTACAGCCCTGCGTTCCCTCTCTATGTCAATATCATCCGACATATTTTCAGTAACCCAGTGTCCCAGGTATTTGAAACTTGTCACTCTTTTCAGTGGTACATCTTCAAGACCGACAGTGGGAAAATTGTAGCTCTTATATTTTGATTTAAAAAATATGATCTCACTATTCTTGACATTATATCGTAGGCCGTTGCATACTTCTCACAGATACTGAGTAGTTTTCTCAGACCACTAATTAATGGGCTCAGCAGCACCATATCGTAGGCGTAACTTATGCTGTTATATGCAATATTATCAATAGAGCAGCCGACTCCACTACCACCGAGTTCGCCAATCAGACTGTTCACGTAGAGGTTAAAAAGTGCAGAAGATAGTCCGCCCTGTCTTACTCCGCACTCCAGCCCATACGCCTCAGATTGCACGCCTGCCCACCTTACCTGATTCTGTTGATTGTTGTAACAATACTGAAACAGACCTATTAAGTCATTAGGAAGGTTCTTAGTTTCAGTAGCCAGCTTCTTCCATAGTATATCGTATTCAACCGTATCAAAGGCCTTTGATAGGTCCAAAAAACAGCCTATAACAGGTGTCCTACGATTCGTGTAGTAACATACGGTGTGCTTGAGATAAAGTACAGCACTTTCTGTAGATAACTGCGGTTTAAAACCAAATTGTGCATCACACAGTTAATGGATGCCTGTAGCTTCCTCTCAAGCAAGCCGTCCATTAGTTTCGCTATAGTAGTAGCCAGGGAGATAGGTCCGTAATTGTTTTTGTTCGACAAATCTCCTGTTTTATTTTTCAGTACTGGCACAACAATCGTTTTCATAAGATCAGAAGGTAAGTACGAGTGCCATATGCAAAAAGTAAATAAGATGGCCAGGACACGTGGAAGGTGGACACCAGCATATTGCAGGTGTTCGATACTGATACTGTCATGACCTGGAGATTTACCGCGTGTCATTTTTTAATTACCTCTCTTTAACATGTTTAGCCGTAAAGCACGTGGTTTCATCTCCATCCCAGATACCTGTATCGAAATTCTGCGATGATTTTTGATTGGTACACTTGAAGTGATTTTTAAAAATATTTGCTACCTTGCTCACATCACTTTCACCATCTATACTCGCAGAGACTCTCAGTCTTGGATTCGTTTTGTTGGTTTGTTTCCAAAATTTAGAAAAGGTTTTGTTTTTAATATGTGTAGCCAAAATTTGCATTTTTATTTTTTGTTCGTTATTCTGACACCATTTTATTTTTGATTTTTCAACAGCTTTCTACTTTCTTTCATTTTTTCGTAATAAATTCCAATTTTAGGTTTTCCATATAATACCTACATATGAAAGCAAATTCGTTCAAATTAATGCTGCTGCGTTCTATATGATAAGTTCAGAGAACTGGAGACCCAATTACCTGGCTACAGCATCCACTTGTCACTCATCAGGTTTCACCCTTATTCCAAACAAGTGTTTTTCATTCCAATAATTTCTTATCTTATCACTTTCTTTTATTTATTAAAGTGTTTGATCGAATTTCTATTATTTTCAAAAGGTATTATGGGGATATAATATACTCAGAAAAAGGTACATTTGTTTTCCTAATATACTGAATTTTTTTCTTTGTGTGTTTAAAGTTTAAAGCAAAAAAGACAGAAGCCAAAGGATAGTGTTATACGATATTAATCAAGAACTCATAATTATCATTACATTAGGGAAAAGTTAACTTAACCAAATTGAAGTTGAGAGCGCTTCAATATTAAAGCCCTCAGCCATTAAAGCTCCGGTGTAGACAAAAGCGCTACGGCGCGGCGCCGTGGTTTTCCGTTTTCATTCCGAGTGGGGTCATTACGTATTTAAAGTTATGAAGAGTATTTATTTCAGCCTTCAAAAGAACAACTAAAAATATATTTAATTTCTGAGCAAATATTTATAACAAAATTACAATATTAAGCATTGAGAGTAATGATTTCTTAAGTTTACGCGAACACTACACATTGAATAAAACAGTATTTACGGATTTTATCGCGTTTAATTAACTAGTTTTACTTCTTTAATTTCCGACGTTTCGGGTGCTTTACAGCCATAGAATACTAGTACCTGGATGACCGAGCTTTGCTCGTTTTTTTTTTTTGAATTTACATTCAGATACAATTTACATACTGAAGAAACATGAATAATATTTTTTGATCTTATTGACATAATAGAAAAAACTGAACAGGTTATTTGAATAAAAAATCATGAGTTTCATCAATTAGCTTAAATAAAATTTTTGTATTTTCAAAAAAATACTAAAGGGCTCTAAATAATAGATTTTCTCACAAAAAGACACAAAACAACAAAAAAAGTCGGACCGAAGACAGGACGCGAACCAAGGCATTACGATTTCACGACCGCTCGATATTCACTTGAGCTATTACGATCATTAACACAGTGTCAAAATTAATCTTCTTATACTGTAGCAGTTTTTCATTGCTTGAAAACACGGACAAAAAGACATTTTCTAAAAATAAATCCTAGCTAGATCGATTTACTACACCCGAAATTCCCTGGACACTAAATTTTATGAAAATCATTGCAGCCGTTTCCGAGATTCCGATTATATATATATATATATATATATATATATATATATATATATATATATATATATATATATATATATATATATATATATATATATATATATATATATATATATATATATATATATATATATATATATATATATATATACACAACATGTAACATAATTAACGCACTTTGAGAAAGTAGTTTGTTCAGAATCGTTTACTGAATCGATTCCTGTCATTTTTAATATAGGTAATTTTTTTATCCCAAAAATAATTAAAACTACGTAAATTACAGTCACACTAAATCTGTAAAGTCAAAACAAACTGAAATGGACCGTAACTTGGCAATAAGACTTTTAAGAGTGCAGTTTTATTTGTATTATTACTAATTCTGTCATTCAATAAAAATAAAGAAAAATGAACTTTATTTCAAGCAACTCAAAGTCTTTGCGTTCGTGGATTTGTACTGTGACCACAACATTCTTCCGGAATTAGTATAACTAATTTGATAAATAATCAGTGGATAAAAATGTTTAACTAAAAATTCAGTGTATGTATTATGATTATAACATAATATACTAATTGGGGTGTCTGAGGGTGAGCGTTAATTACGTTACATATTGTATATATAAATACAAGTTTCGCTCGGTTAAAGGTATAGGATAATACATACATAATAGAACGGGGGTGTGGGCGGAGCCCGTGTAGCCACTGAAATGCCACAAGACGTCAATTCACACGTATAAATGTCAAAACGAGATGTGTTTTGACGTTACAATCGTTTCCAAATTTCGCACGCAAATTATTTAGAAAATGCCAAATTGAATGCTATTTACAAATAAATATGTATTAAAATCCGTCTGTCAACACAGCAAATCGGGTTTGTAGTAGTGATTAGATGATAATACGACGTAATTGCTTGTATGTGTGCTCCCGGCAACGCCGAACCTGGGTACAAAATAAAGTTGACCGCCATTCTATTGTGTATTACAGTATTCTATGTTTACAGCACCCATTGTCACGGGGGGGGGGGGGGGGAGGGATTGAGATGTTTGACGTCTCAATTAGCCCGGCTACCTTCCGTTTTTTAATATAAATTTTCGGTCCCATCTACACAGAACGAGCTTACAGTATCTTGAAGTCATGCAGAGGTATGCTTGGGTTTAATTTTGTTAATTATAGGATCCCAAGCAGATGACAGCACCCATCCATCCTCTCTATTGAAATTAGGATGTTTTTTGATTTAAATAGCCTCGCGTATCATCCTTCGTAGGAATCGGTGTTCTTTTGCGAGGATTTGTGGTTTATCAAATCTGATGTAATGGTGGGGACGATCTTAAACATGTTCACAGACTGCAGACTTCCCGGAGTGTCAGTGCTTCACGTCAGCTTTATGTTCTTTCATGCGGGTTTTCATGCATCTTTTTGATTGACCTATGTAAAAGAGACCACATTCACAAACTAATTTGTACACTCCTGCATCTTGTAGAGGGAACTAATCTTCTTCGGCGGCTTGTAGTATGTTTTAATGGAAACTCGCTTCAAGATGTAGCCAACCTTGCCTGTACTTGCTTGACCTACTGAAGCTCGGCGGCCAGATGTTTTCTGTGACAGATCCCTCGTGCTCTCTGAAACTTTACCTACGGTAAGGATTTACACAGTTAAGATTTACCCACGGTAGCTAACTGTGAAGGATGATGGTGCGATTCATCATTTAAATATCGGTTGGTATGGGTCTTTTTCCTATACACAGATGAATGGGTGCTGCCATCTGTTTGGAATTCTCTAATTAACAAAATTAAACCCAAACCCAAGCATACCACTGCAAGACTTCAAGATACTGTAAACTCATTCTGCGTAGATCGATGCGAAAATAAATATTAAAGAACTGAAGGTAGGGCTAACAACTATGGCATTGGGACGTTAAACATCTCAGTACACCCGAAACGTCGGTAATTAAAAAAAATATGTAAAATTAGTTGATAAAACGCTATAAAATCCGTAAATATAGTTTTATTCAAAGCATTGAAAGTTTTAAGATATTGTTACGAGCTTGAGGTTCGTGACAATAAAAACTGCCGATTGAATTACCAAAATTTACACTTTAATTTACTTTACACTAATTATAACTTAAAACACTAATAATTAACCCCACTAATTCACTTTATTTCGCTCCGAAGCTTCGCTTGTCTCGCCAAATGCAATACTGCCCCGATCGCGGCATGCAGCGGGTTTAAATACACTTTTACGCCGAAACATCCAGAATATTCCCGTAGATATGGGCGCCGACCGACCAGACGCAGAAAGTTCGAGTGTGAGGCTTCTAGAAAGCTTAGTTCTTCAATTCGATACTAGATGGCGCTGTTGGTTTAAAAATTAGTCATGTCATTTTCTGGAAAGCTCTCCTCGCTCTGTTACCCGACACTAGATGGCGCTAGTGCGAGACGTCAATTTAGGCGCGCATCAATATTTGAGAGCTTTGAAAGGACGCTTAACATAGCGCATAACAGTAAATAGTGTAAATATTTCTGTAATCAAATACACAAAACAAAGTTAACACAAAAGTTGAGGGTTTTGTAAGTGAAATGCATTTAAAAATTACAAGCATCAATGTCCCAGTCACCTAGTTATGAGCCCTCTTACGTTTAGGCGTTTCGTAAATTTAGGTATTTTACGCTCCGAGCTGGCGACGACCTACGCGAGCAATACTTTATATCTCTATTTCTATTCACTCGCTCGCACTATAATACTGTGAGTATAGCGACTAAACGATCTTGATCTTCCATAATACAAGTTTTCTTAGGATTTAGTTCAGTGGATGGAAATTTTTTGGTGTGTCATTTTTATGTGATCTAATTAATTTATTATAATCTATTTGACATATTTTTCATTATTTATGAACCTTAGTGTTGAAATAAGTACACATAAATGTTTTAATTGTTTACAGTTATCGATTGTTAACCGACAACAAAATACAACGCAATATACAACCATCGTACTTAAAACACAATTATAGGTACCTATCTTTTAAATTGTAAAATTGTGTGTTCGCGTCACGTTCGTTCCATCGCGCGCGCACTCGTTGAAGTATCAGTGTTAGCTACAACGAAGTGCGGGGTGGGGTGCGGTATTTGAAATAAGTGCGGGGAGGTGAGATGCCATTCTGTTCAGGTCCTATTTTTGTAGGACTAGTAGGATTTTGACAGGATTTATTAATACCTAAAAAAAACAGTGTAAACACCTGTGATTCTAAAAAAACTGCGTTAAGCTGTACTACGTTATTTTTACTATCAGGATTCGATTGCCAGACCTAGTATTAGACTTAGACTATTAGTAATAGTTTTAGAGGCACTTCAGTGCATCGCTTTAATCTAATACCCTGAGTAAATGAGTAAATATAAAGAGGTAGGATACACGGGGAACGGCTTATTCACGTATGTGTATAATACAATTATGTCATGTTTTGTGCTTTATTTTGCTTGCATCATTTAATTTTCGTTTAAAATATATATTTACCTACCAGGATGGTCTGAAAAGTTTCTGACCTCAACGTGGAGATGGCAGCACTCATCAATAAAAGCTAGTGAATGTAGTTGTGCATCTTTTGACAGTTACGCAATAAAATTTCAGCCATTTTGAACGCGTAGTTGTTATTCTTCATTAAGTTTTTGTTTTTAAGGCAATAATACTCTAAAATATGAGCTGGATTCTGTGTTTCGGGACTCTGCACCATAATTTATCACAGTAAAATTGTGGGCAGCTGAATTTAAACGTTTCCGTGAGAGCTGGGATGGCGATGAACGTTCGGAACGTACAAAAATTGCTACTACTGGATAGAATCGCTAAAGTTCACTAAATGGTGCTAGACGACCGCTGAATTAGTGAGAGAGATAGCAGAGGCTATGTAAATGTCCAAAGAACTTGTTTGTCACATATTAAATCATGATTTAGGCATGAGTAAGCTGTCAGCGCGTTGGGTGCGTTTATTCACATTAGACCAAAACTTAATGAATTCGAATTTCCAACATTTCCAACGCTCTTTTGGCGCAGTTTAGGCGCAATACATCCGATTAATTACTGTAGATGAAAGTTGAATACACATTATACATTATACGCCCGGAACAAAAATACAGTCAAAACAGTGGACTGCAAAGGAGGAACCGGCTCCCACATAAAGCAAAAACGTGCTTTTTCGAATGGGAAAGAGATGGTGACTGTTTTATGGGATATTCATGGAGTTATCTTAATCGATTATCTTCAAAAGGAAAAACCACTACAGGATCATACTACGCATCATTACTTGACAAACTGAAGACAGAAGTTCCTCAATAACCGCCACATTTGGAGAAAAATAAAATCCCTGACTCACACCTCCGCGATTTCCATGACGAAAATCCACAAATAACGGTTTGAACTGCTTGGCCATCCGCTTTACTCACCAGATCTAGCCTCAAGCAACTTCTTTTTGTTTCCTTATGTAAAAATTGCGCTCGGAAGACAGACATTTTCGTCAAATGAAGACGCAATGACCTTCATAAACAATTATTTGGCATAGAAAACGCCGAGAACTATTTGGGCGGGTTATAGAGACGGGAGTATCGCTGGGAGAAGTGTGTAGAGTTACAAGAAGACTATGTAGAAAAATAAAAATAATTTTTAAGAAAAAATGTCCTGTATCTTTGTTAGGTCGGAAACTTTTCAGATGGGTGGTCTGAAAAGTTTCCGACGTATAAAAGCCAGTACAGTATTAGCCATTTCAAATCTAAATAATTTTTGTTTGATTAAGAATTCTAATTTCAAATTAATTTTATTTCAAAAACAAGTAATTTTCACAGAAAATTGATGCAGAATTTTTTTAAGAAAACCTACAAAATTGGTGCTTGCATTTGATAACAATAAAAATTCAATTTAACGCTTTTCTTTCAAGTGAATGTCAAGATGAAACGAGGGTGTGTAATAATTCGTGTTCAATGTTCTTTTTTTACTATATTGTGTTTGCTAATCGAAATAGTTGGGATTATTTTAATGCTTATATAAAAAATATTCTCTTTTTATTATTAAATTATTTGTATAATAACGAGAGAAGCATTTCTGGTCACGTTGATTTCGTACATGTTTCTTTCTTTTTATATCAGTTTCTTTAACAGCTCAAGACTTGACATCTCTTTCATACAGGCTTCGGTATTCGATTTACAAAATACCGAAGCACGAACAATTAGGTATTTTTATAACAAATGACGGCTCCGTGGTAATGGCGTAGCATTGAGTTGCGGCGCTGGGGGCCGCGAGTTCGAATACCATCATCGCTCCAGGTCTGGTTATTTATCCTTGTTGTAATTGTAGTGAAAAATCCCGTAGGGTAACGTCTATTCAAAGGAAAAAAAACACATTTACTTTTTAGTAATTTTAAATTTCTAAACGAAAAAGCTGACTTAATTAGAAGGGTCTCTCGCGAGCAGAATTGATCTAAATAACTCGAAACGGCGAGTGCTAAAGTGAGGTAATGGCATAAATATTAATTATCATTATTATTTTACTTAAGAGCGTATATTCAAATAAGCGCAAATCTACTACTACTCTACTACTACTCCACTCTAATCTACGCGACCGCTCTAGAACGGTGTAATATTGACGCACACTACAATGTTCTCTCTGTGTGTGTGACTGCGCAAGGTTACTTACTAGTGGTATCTAGCACGAATCATCTTGATACTATTGAAACTAAAAGAATAAAATAGTTTCCACATAATAGCTAGGTCGGTGCTAAGACATCGTGTATATAAGAATTAATATCCGATCAAGCCCCGACATCAGAAGCCAATATGTAGATTTTTTTTTTTTTGCGCCCGAAGCAATTAAAGGGCTACCCTGTACGTAGGGAGGCGGAAAATGCATTACGCATACCACGATAGCCGGTCTATCGTGGTTATGGGGGACTCACTGTCCTACCGGGGACCCTAAGTGATACCCCCTAAAAACCGCCTTTGGGGACAGGCAGCTGGCTGATTAAGCTCTATTGTGCCTTATCATGAGCGACCCTCTTTTGGGAAAAGAGGGCGCAGGCGGCTAAGAGCCGCTGAGGGAGTGCCTACGAAGGCAAAATAATATTAGTTGATATAATAATAATTAATTTAATTAGAACTGGCCTGAGCCGCCAGGAGGCAGTTCAGGTCGTTTGACAGTTTATTTGGCGGGTCCGAGAGAGAGTTTCTCGGCCTGCGGACACGATAGCGAGAGGGGGGTGGGGCTGCATAAGAAGCCGCCTCACGAATTAAATTGTTTGGGTGCGACTCTGAGGCTTTGAAGAAGTTCTCAGAGAGTTTTTTAAGGAACTGTTGAATTGTTGGGAGCTCTAAGTCCCGATGAAGGTCGGCATTACGGACGTACCAAGGTGCGTTCGCAGCTCGACGACAGAAGAGGTTCTGAACTATTTGGAGTTCATTCAATATGTTAGGGTTTGCGTGGGCAAAGACGGGGCCCGCGTAGGTCCAATATGTAGAAAATATTTTATTCTTTTATACTGAAGTCGGCTTTTCTTTTTTACTCTATTGAGTAGACTAAGGAATGTCACAACGTCAAGGTAATAACCAGAAAGGGGTAAGTAATATATGTTCGAATTGAAAAATATGTATTATGTAAAATAGATATCGTTTAATATACATTTATTTTGTTTCATAATGTAAAGATAATTCATCAAAATAACAGTTTCATTGATGACGCCGGGGATCTAACCAGGATTACTCGCCTTTACGGCGAGTACTTCGCACTTGAGCTACCATGGCTCATATCTTTTTTTGTTTCTATTTTATAATAGTTACCGTTAACGATAACGTTAAATTAATATTATGAATCCAGAATCTTCTTTTCTTCGAATTTTATTTTTTTCTTCCTCTGCCAATAAGAAGTCTATTACAACATTTTTTTCCCTAGCGATCCGAGCGATCAATGTCACTGTACTGTTTCACACCAGTGGTTGGAAAAAAGTGTCAAAGTTGTTGGCAACACAAAAGGATTGCGTACTGTGCGTAAGTACAAATGTGCGATGTCATCCGAAAATGCAGAGCGTACGCAGCGTAACGTGCGGACAAATGTGCGTTCAGCTTAATACACCCCCGCAAAAACAATCAGCGGCCAATGGGAACACGACAACGCGTCTACGAGAAAAATTTATAGGATTTCTGCAAATTAGATAACGCCTGTGCTTAGCGGAAACCCATTATATTAAAGATGTTAAATTAGTGTCTTACCTAGTTTGAAGAGGAACTATCACCCTACCTCAAATGCGTGCACTATCTCTGTTGTCACTAACCCCAAAACTACTACACTAAGGAAGACATACCACTGCCGATAATACGTGTACCACTAAACGAGGCAACATGGGGAGAAATAGACTCGGCGATGACTGACTGGTGAGTGGCGAGCTAAAACTCGCAAATTTTACTTGAACAAAACTTTTGTGTAAGATTTCAGTGAAGAAAGTAACGCCAGGAGAAGTTTCTGTGTGAATGATAAAAAGTGTAAGAGTGTATGTAGACTTTGAACTCAGTCGAACTTAGGAGTTCATTAGGTTGTATGAAGACGAAACTGAGGAATTCCACATACACATTATAAGAAACGTTCGTGAGGACAAATTTAGGCAGGTCTTTATATTTTATATAGACTAAATAGCAGGAAACTGTGACATTTTTTTAAATAACTTCGTGTTACGATTAAACTTATTTTACGGGTTTTATTGCGTTTAATTTCAACTTTGTTAATACCCGAAGTTTCGGGCGCTTTACAGTACCCATGTTCACTGGCGGACTCAGGTGTTTGAGGTCTGATGTTATATTTAACGAAGTTCAAATTTTAAATAATAATTTCTGGTGTGATCTATGCAGAACGAACTTGTAGTATCTTGGAGTCTTGTGTTTGTGTTGCTTTCAGTGGGGTATGGATTTAATAATTATGAGATACCGAGTTACGAGCCACCTTTCTTCTATATGCGTCCCACTGCTGGACACAGGCCCCTTCTCATTTCTGAGAGGTTTATAAATAAAATGCGTAATAGCACGTAAATATTTAAACATTTTTTTAATTTAGAAATAATAATCCCACTAAACGATGTTTTTCAAAGATCTAAAATTAAACGTAAGGCATATTATACATGAACGTATTGAATAATTAATTAAAGTTGCAATAAACCCTACAGAATAATCTAACTAAATTTATTAACTTTCACTACTACTATTATTTCTTAATCAACGGAACACGGATCAGTGAATTTAAGTGACAATGGGTCATTCATATACTTCGAAGAACCGACAACCGATGGGAAAAAAAGGATTCCGAGCGGCAACCTCATACTAGTAGACGGAGTGACCCCAAAACTAGATATAGTGACGACCTGGTAAGAGTAGCAGGAAGTTGATGGGTGTAGGTGACTCAATACCGTGTTTTATGGGGAAGGTTTATGCTCCGGTGGACTTGTGATGGGCTATAATGATAATGATGATGATTTTTTACCGTATCATAGGCCTCCCGCATAGGTTGTCAGGAGGGTTATTTGCCATAGTCGCCACGCTTGGCAATCAGGTTAGCAACCGCATTTTTTAATTTTAGGCGTTATTAGGAAGACGCTGCTGCCTATCTTCTAATTTGTTTCCCTCCGTCGCCTCTTACGACACCCACGGGACGATAGTGGTTATTTTTACACCATTAATACAAGGAGTAAAATTACATTTGAATTGTATTATTACAATTCAAATGTAATTTTAAACAGTGTAAGCAGCCGTGCCACTTCGTCGTAGCGGCCAACAATACGACAAACAACTTAGTTAATTTCACCGGCCCCGCCGCTACAAACTCGCTTATTATACGAGCAGTTTCTGTGAACAATGCTCCCTGATAATTCGTACCTGAGTTAAGGACTAAGTTACTGTATTAGCTGTTCTAAGGTAACGATCACACTAATGCGTGATTTTCAAAACATATAGTACATTTGTACAGTAAACATAAAATTAACATTTACTTTGTATTCTACATTACCGTGACTAGCGGTGTAAGAATATCCACTACTCTGTATCGTCCCGTGGGTGTCGTATGAGACAACAGAGGGATCCAAGATATGGGCAGCAGCATAGAATACTATAATACATACATAACAGAACGGGGGAGTGGGCGGAGCCCGTGCAGCCACTAAAATGTCACTAACACGTCAATTCACACGTATAAATGTCAACACGATATGCGTTTTGACGTTACGAATAAATATGTATTAAAGTACGTCTGTCAACACAGCGAATCGGGTTTGTAGTAGGATTAACTGATAATACGACATAATTGCTTGTATGTTTGCTCCCGGCGACGCCGACCCTCGTACAAAATAAGGTTGACAGCCATTCTATTGAGTATTAAAGTATACCAAAACACAAAACAGGAGACAAATAATATTAACATTTCAAAATATAATGCAATGGGTGGTCTTATCGCTAAAAGCTATTTCTTCCATACAACCTTTCATCTTTAGTTCAATATAATAAAAAAAACTGCAGCTATAAATAAATCTGCTTGCCAAAGTTTGGCTACTATGGTAAATATACATCAGTTAATTTTGGGGAAGATCTTTGTTCAGCAGTTGGCTTTGATGAATGAATGAAATATTAATAATATAATAAACATTCACATTACTTGTATAAGTGATTTGAAAAAGTTACGTAATTTCAAGTCTCGCTTACAAAGTAGAAACTGTACGAGTCAAAGACTTCGATAACGAGATCGTGAACCGTATAGCTAACTGAGTTAATCACTGCCATTGGCTACAGCTGCATGAAATCAGCTAAACTAGTTTCGCGTAAACCGTTTTGCGAACGAGTAACACACGAGACTTTCCCACAACATAACTGTATTAGGACTATCGTTAGTGTAAAAAGATACACTTATAATTCGTAATTTTCATAATCGTTAAATATTTCACGTGGTAGATCCACGGCGCAGCTACGTTATGGTTGTAACACGACCAAGCCGGCTTCACCGGGAGGGAACACGCTGTCTCAATAACAGCAGATTAACGCTGATGATGCACCGGACACCTTTTTACTGGTGACAACGGATTTGCATTTTGATTCTTTAATCGAAGATAGATGTAGATGTTTATGGGCCACAGCATCCACTTACTAACTCGTGCTCATTTTACGAGACTTACACTGGTGCTAACCATAATTAGTTTGTGAGAAATATAGGTTTATTATTTTTGGATGGATTTTCCGGCAGCAGTTAATCGTCAGAACTCATGATCAAACGGCGTAGTACAAAGAATTGACACAAAATAAAATTGAAACTTTCCTCTTTGGACGTGGGGTTTACGTTCCAAGTGGCAGATGGATTGTCATTGCTTCCCGCAATTGATTTACAATGTCAGTCAAAAAACCAACTGCCTATTTTAGTAAAACACAAATTTTCGTCTTACGAATCTCTGTGTCTCTGACACAGCGCCCCAATATGCCATCAGTCTCGCATCGTTTTCACATTTGAAACGAAAATCAAAATTTTAGCTTTAAATTTTTAGCATATAAAGTTTATTTCAAATTAGTAGTTTTTACACCCTATTTTTTCCGGACGGTAAAAATAATCATCCAGTGTATTTTCTACATGTTATAGGTCATACAATAGGAAAAAATGTGGGTAGACACAAATATCAAATCTGCATCACAAACTTTCAAATAGGGGTAGTCAACTGGAGCCAAAGCCCCTGTATCTAAAAGCAAGCGAATAATTGTGGTTTACGTTGTGAACTAAACGGGCTTTCGAAAGATTATGATTGGGTTTTTGAAGCAAAAACTAAGTAGCGCAATATACACAAATTTCGAGCAAGCCAAGCCACGGGCGTATCTAGTATGTAACAAGCTTACTTTGCACACAGACTCTCCTAGTATGATCAGCAGTTGGTCTACGCGAAATATATGTTTGGATCTCAAACATACACTCACTAGATTTATTTGGATAGCCAACAGCGTTTTCTCCAAACTAGTGGAGTGTATCAAATACATCAAAGCTTACCAAGTACAAATAAGAGAAATAAGTGCAAATATCATACCCACTATTTACCTTCCGCGATTACCTAAAAATTAAATATTTATTTAAAATATAATATTTTATACAAATAATTATAAAAACATTTAGAAACAGCACGGCAGCGACAACCTTATTCCCAGGGGTCATTATCAATCATGTATTATATAATAATCCTTTTTTGTTTAATAAAAATTTTAAATTTTTTGATAGATGGGTCCTGCATATTTTCTGGGACTTAATACTGGTTTTTTGTTTGTGTGTTGTAAAAGCTTGTGCTTGTTCCTAGTATTCACAGAATGTACTACTATATTATTAATAGTACTATTTTTGATAAAACTGTTTGTTTTTGTGTACATGCATTAAATTTTCGTAAATATACGAGAAGCCAAAGTTAAATACGTATTTCATTAAATAATTCATCAATACATCATTCATAAATAATTTTCATTAACTTTTTTAAGTAACTATTTTTTAACTTTAACGGGCACACTGTCCACATGATGCTAAAAAAATACATGCATACATACCCCTTACAATTTCGATTGTACTTCCATTAACAGTTCTTGTCTCTCACCATACAGAACCAACAGCATTTATTTTCTAATAGAATAAGGATGACAAACGAGCACACAATCCACCTGATGGTAACTGGATGCTGAAGCCTATTGACATCTACATCTATCCCCGATTAGGAATTAAAATGCAGATGCGTTATCACCCCAGAGAACTAAGATGGAATACCAATCAATCCAGTAAAAAGGAATCTCCGGTTCTTCGGGTCTCAGGTCGTCGCTGCTGGTGATAAGAGGGCTGGTTCTCGTCTCGCTCAAAGGCTAAGTATAGCCATTCAGCGAGGAAACGTAGCCAGCGCTATTGGCACGATACCACTGGGAGTGGAGACTGTATAATAATTCAAGTTATTACTTTTGATTTTTTTGTAGTTTTTTTTTAATATCGTGTATTTTTCAATGTTATGCAATATAAGATATTGACGTTTAAATTCAAGAAGATATCGTTTAAATAAATAAGTATACTACGTATCTCAGAACAGTAACAGGTATAAGAATTCTAACAATGTATCTATGTTATGACAGTTACTGTGATAAGCGCCGCACCAGTGAGTTTATCTGGAAGACTAAGGGACTCACTAGAGGGTGAAATTGATTTCAGTGGCAATTACTGAACGGCAACGCAATGTGACGAATAACCTCTTCATATTTCTTTTGCCAAAAGGATGCTAAGAGTTTATAACTGTCAGCTTTTTAATTTTAACATTCTACTGGCAAGCCTCTATCACTCTTGCGACCTGCTTGAAATAATTACCTACCATCGCGAGGCACCTAGGTTTACATACGCAGTCGGGACTAGCGCGTTCTAGGCGATTGATGAAATTTTAAGGTGACACCGCGAGAAAATGTATCTCTTTCATCGAATAGTATGGGACTATGACACGACTAACGAAACTGGAATTTTGATATAGGTAAATTCATTTCTTTATCTTGAATTTGCTTGCTCAAAAACATGATTGTATAATTTTGACTCGATCATAATTATTTTCGAAAACACCTCTAAAAATCACTATAGTTGAAATTACCACGAAATTACTTAATCTATATGCTTGGGAATCACTCAAATATATTCATAACGTCAATATTCGTAATTTACTTGCTCATACTATCCTATACTATTAACCGAGCAATTCTTGTATATATGTATATATATATATATATATATATATATATATATATATATATATATATATATAATCGGGATCTCGGAAACGGCTCCAACGATTTTCATAAAATTTAGTGTCCAGGGAGTTTCGGGGATAATAAATCGATCTAGCTAGGATTTATTTTTAGAAAATGTCTTTTTGTCCGTGTTTTTAGGCAATTAAAAACTGCTACAATATCGTTAGAATAAGAAGGTAAATTTTGACGGATCGTTAGTGATTATAAATAGCTTAATTGGTATAATGGTCGGTCACAGAATCTTAAAACCCCGGTTCGAGCCCAGATCGACCGACCGACTCTTTTGAATTTTTTTTCATGTTCCTTTCTTTTTTGAGAAAATCTATTTTTTCGAGCCCTTTTTTTTAGTATTTTTTAAAAACACGAAAGTTTAAATTAAAATAATTGCACATGACTAAAACTACGTTTACGGATTTTATCGCGTTTATTTTTACCTTTTTTTTCTTTTTTTTTTAGTCCCCCGTGACCATGGGTGCTGGAAAGCGCCCGAAACGTCGGGAATTAAAAATAAAAAGTAAAAATAAACGCGATAAAATCCGTAAAAGTAGTTTTAATCATGTGTAGTGTTCGCGTAAATAAAGAATAAGAAATCATTAAAATAATTGCACTCATGATTTTTTATTCAAATAACCAGTTCCGTTTTTTCTGTTATGTCGCTAAGATCAAAAAATATTATTTATATTTCATCAGTATGTAATTTGTATCTAAATATAATTTCCAAAACACACGAATTAAAAAAAATCGAGCGAAAAATACCGAGCAAAGCTCGGTCAACCGGGTACTGATTACTTAATTCTATAACTTTTTTTAAAATATTTTAAGATTCTGACAATTTCTAAGCGGTCTTAATCGTAGCGGGCGCTACGCAATTTTAGACCTTATAAAGGCGTTTTTAAAGTTTTTATAGAAATTATATACCTACTCACGCGGGCCAGTCCGGCGATAGACCGCTTCAACGGTATCTGCGTCCGCTGGAAGAAGAATGGCGTTTGTCTTCTGGGATGCGAAAGGTGTAATAAAGATCTACTATTTAAGTAAATAATTCAAAAATCAAGAAACTACACGCAGAACTAAAGAACAAACGTCGAGGAAAATTACGTGCTGGAGTTTTTCATCATGATAATGCCCCAGCCCATTGATCTGATTTTACAGGCGTTGCCATTACTTACGAGGTTATTCGTTCGTCGTTCGTAAATTTTGGTATTAGCATAGCGCCCGCCCCCATAGTGCTAACTTTCGACAGATGAAGGTATATCCCGACGTCATAAATGAACACGGTGACAAGATACAGCATCAAAGATGTGAAACGTCTGAAACTACGAATGCCGATCCGCCAAGATCCGCTAAGCGATTATGATAAATCATATCCACAATAACCTATATATGTATATAATATTCGCTAATGTCCCATGTCCAACAGTAGAAGGGTTAATAAAAAATTTACAGTCGTATTGAGAACCTCCTCCTTTTTTGAAGTCGGTTAAAAATGATAAAACAGTTACAGGGTAACTTGAAGTCTAACTGATATTACTTGCATTAAGAAATACCTGAAACAACAAACAAATCTATATATTAAATATTTCACTGTAAGAACGTAGTGGTGGTAAGAAACTACAATCTCATCACGTTTTGTGGTTGTCATAATCCTAGCGCTGGTAAGGTAGTTAGTAAACTGAGTCTAAAAATCAGACTTTAATTTAAGTACATCAATCCAATGGTCATTTTATAAAACCCGCTGATACTTTAGAATGCGATATATAATATATACATAATTATATTTGATTATAATGAAATGTATTATATTATATGTATATACAATATGTGAATGTGTAGTATATAACTTTTAGAAGGATATAAATGTATTACGTGATTATTTTGTTGTGCCTTTTATTAATTCGTCATAAGCACTTCTGTACATCACCAAAAATTTGTATGCGTAGCACTTTAAGCAAATTTTCCACTAAGTTCTACCCGAAATCAAATTGGTTTTTTTTAATTATCATTCACCAATTAGTCATTAATCTTGACACATATTTCGCAGCGAAAGACATAGGCGTTCTGGAGTTTTTTCTTTGATATAGAATCCTCCATGCATGCTTAAATCTCAGTAAATGAAAGTCGTCAATTGCTTACTAAATCTTAATATATGAATTACATGTCAAAAGCAGACCGTAATAACGTTTTCGAGGGGAGGCTGCAATCCTCTCAATAAACGGGCTATGGCTTCTAAAGTATTAAGTCAATATTTTTTTTCTTAAATCGCTAATTGTCACCATATCCTCATTAAATCTTAACATAGTAAAGTTGTAAAAAAACTAAGCATATCTTCGGGAAGGATTCTTTGGAGGAGGATAGCTTGAAACACTCAAATTTCTCTCCATTACCTTACCTACTACTCCACAAACAAATTTTTACAACTAAAATTGGTTGTAGGTTAAGGTTGACCATTTAAAAGTAGCTGAAGTTTAGATTTATCTTCAAATTCAAATTCATTTATTTGCCAGAATGTATGTGTAAATGAATGAATGTAAAGTATGATCTTAAATTATGTATAATGGCCCATTTACATTCTACCACTTTATATGGTGTGCAAATATTTTATAAGTATACATGCAAAAAATAATTTAACAAGTAGGAATTCAATTAAAATGTCACATTGTTTAATGATTGTTTTTAATTTTTAATGTCCATACTTTCATTTTGTTTACAATTAATTAATTATTAGATATATATATATATATATATATATATATATATATATATATATATATATATATATATATATATCAATATTACTGACTTCGGATTTATTTTCCACAAAAAGACATAAATTCATTTAGGTCGTAAAAACATTTTTCTTTTAACCATTGTATCAACTTTTTTTAAACATGGTTAAAGGTAACTCTTTAAAGTCGTTGGGTATTTTATATGATCTGAGGTATTTTGTTATATACCTTTATAGCACTTACGTAAGAGTTCCTTTCATACAATTTGAGCCTGCATTGAGGTAAGTATAATTTATGTTTATTTCTAGGAGCTACATTTCGTTCAGCTGCATCTATATGCCTTTCAAAGTGTCCAGGATGTTGTTTTACAAAGATGCATATTTATTTTAATAATAATAATAACGTTTATTTCTCACCACAAAACAAAGTTACATTTAGAGTTATAAGTAGCCTATAAGTAGTACAAAACAACTTTGCCCGTGGATCGCTGGTGCCTATGGTGGGTTAGATACCCGTATTACAGGTCACCAGGTCCCCACCTCTGCGAGGAATGCTATTATATCTGCGTGCGTGTGTGTGTGTGTGTGTGTGTGTGTGTGTGGGAGAGTGTATGCGTGTGTGTGCATGTATGTATGTAGGTGTGTGTGTATTTTACACGACAACCTCTAAAAGACTTTCTGTTTTTGCATAGGTTTGCTTAAGGAGCCACTGGAGAATAATATTTTTGCACTCATATTGATTTCGGGAAAAGAGGGATAAGGTTTTATGCAATTTATTGTATAAATAGGGGCCAAGGAATATGAAGAATCTATGACTAAATGCAGTTTTAACTTGAGTAGACTTTGCAACTAGTTGGTTACGTCGTGTCCATTCAGGGATATATTTGGTTGAGGCATGTTGTTTGAGAGCAGTAATGTTAAGATATTGTACTTTTTAAACAAGGGCTTACAGCTATACGTATACCCTGCTCCATAAATTACACGCACATTTTTTTTGTACTCTAAATACTTTTATTATATCTACTGAATTGCCCCACAATAAAAGACCATATGATAGTACTGACGAAACATATCCGTGATATGCACTAGAGCAGCATCAGTTGATACCGTGACTCGTAATCTCTTTATTGCGTAGACAAATCTGTCGAGTTTGTCACAAACGTAATCGACATGTGTTTTCCAGTCGCAATTTTGATCCTACATTATATCCAGAAATATAGTACTTGCTACTTGTTCGATGATCTTATCATTATATTTAACATTAATATTTAATGGTTTTCTCTGATATGTCTGAAATTGGATCATTTTAGTTTTTTCCATATTAATCTGTAAATTATTACAATAAAGCCACAAAACCCTGAAATTTGATGCCATTAATGCTGTAAGTAGAAGGCATAAGCTGAAAACCCTCAAATGCAATTCTGTTTTTGCTTCAAGACAATACAGGGCTCGTTCGGCCTACCTCTACAAAATGATTAATAAAAGCTTAAACTTATATACTAAAACATATCGCGACTGTAAGAGGTGCTTACAGGTATGCTTGGAGGATAAAACATATGATGATCTAGAGGCATTATTAATAGTAACGAAAACACATACACACACTCACATACATGTACATGCACACACATACACACACACACATACATATATATATATATATATATATATATATATATATATATATATAAACAATTGCAAGCTAAATTGCACAATTTTTTGTTAAATGTAAAAAAAGGAAATTTAACCTATTAGCTGTAGTTACTTTTAAAATTTAGTTATATATTAGAACTATACTAGTATAATTATTCTCATTGTTATCATTTGAACGTGCTACTTCAAAATCATGTAAATCCAAAAAAATATTTTTAAGTTGTACATTCTTCTATAAACGACATAAATGAATGGAAGAGCGTTGCTCCCTGATACAGGCTTTTTAGCTTAAAAGGGCGCTACGGTCACTAATATAATATAATGTACCCATTGTTTTGAAAATAAATATTTATTATATTTATTTATTATTTAAAAGCCAGTTTATTATGTTTTTGATTGCTTTATTTATCCCTATTTTATACGTATCTGCATTTTCGCATTTCACGATAAGGGTTGTGTCATCAGCAAACAAGATTGATGCAATGAAGATTCTTAATTTAACTTTAAAAGTTTTGTCCACAACGTTTAGACGGCTAGTAAAACCTTTTTAACAGCAAACTGGCTTACAATACTGCGGTTCACATGGTTCGAATCCCGCATGAAGAAAATATTTGTGTGATCTAAAATAATCGTTCCGGGTCTGGATGCCTGTCAACATTCAATTAATGTATGCTTCTTCGATACAATAGAAAATCTTAACATTAGGATAACGTTTTTTTTTTTTTTAAATTACTATCTAATGTTCTTCGTAGTTATTTCTCTTCACCTATTACAGCCCTCTACAAGTCTTCCAATTCACTATTATACTTATTACTGTTTAATTTAAATAATTATTAAAAATTAATATCATTTCTGTTAATTTATACATTAAATTATAATAATCAAAATGAAACTTTTAATTCACGAGCACATTTTATGAACAGCTAGGCAAGAGCACTCAACGGTAATTGCTAACCTTTCAATATTATCGAGTATCGATGTTGTCGGTCAACCCCACATACCATGTTATTCAAACAAGGAATCGCTTTTTTACCTCGTGTTTAGAAGAAATACCTTATGCAGCCATTATAAATAGTATACCATATTCTTATGTTATACTATTTATAATGGCTATATTATATCTTAAAATGTGGGTTAAGAATGGGCGAGTTAACCGTCAAATGCCTTTGATGTATGCCGATGATCAAGTCATATTTGCGTCATCGACGGCTGAGTTGCAAATGATGGTTACATTAATGAACTGGGAATTAAAAGAAAGGGGAATGAAAGTGAACGCAAGTAAGACGAAAGTAATGGTTTTTGAAAGAGAAGAAAGCAAAATGGTATGTGAAATAAGAATAGAAGAAGAGTTAATTGAGAAAGTGGATGAGTTTGTGTATTTGGGATGTGTATTTAGCAGGGATGGTAGATATGATAGGGATATAGAACGACGAGTAAATGCAGGGAATAGAGTGAATGGGGCACTACACTCTATTATGAAGAACCAGAATGTGTCAAAACAGGCACGTATGGTAATTCATAATGCTGTGTTAGTCCCTACTTTAATGTATGGTAGTGAAAGCTGGGTGTGGCAGAAGAAGCACGAAAGTAGAATAAATGCTGTAGAAATGCAGTCTTTAAGGAATATGCTAGGATTGAATCTGAATGACAGGGTAAGAAATTGCATGATAAGAGATAAATGTGGTATGCAAGATGATGTTGTGACCAGGATTAAGAAAGGAATGCTTCGGTGGTTTGGTCATGTGGAAAGAATGAATGAGGAAAGAGTGACAAAGCAAATTTATATGGCAGATGTGAACGGCCGAGTCGGGAAGGGACGCGAAAGTTTATCAACCAAATTGGCGATATTTTGAAAATGAGCCACGTTAGAAGTACCCTTAACCGACGAGCATGTATGCGTAGATATATGAATGTAAAGGAGGTGAAAGAGGTATGTCAGGATCGTGCCAAATGGAAGTCCGTATTCTCTGCCTACCCCTCTGGGTGACAGGCGTGAGTGTTTATGTATGTATGTATGTATGTATTATATGTTAGCGTGGTAAGGCCACGCTACAGCTACATTATGTTTGTAGCACGAATGGCTCAGCTCGATCGGGGAAGGTCCACACTCTCACAGAATACCAGTTGGGTAAGTGAAGAGGAATGGAGACACTTTTTGTAAAAGGTTAGGTATTTAGAGTTGTTATCAAGAAGATGCAAGCCCATCTGTCAATTTCCCTCTGCAGCCTCTTACGAAATCCATGGAACGATATGAATAAGTGTACATTCTCGATGAGGATTTTACTAATAAGCTAATTGTTTGCATTTTTGCCGCTGTTGCATTTCTCCCGTCGCCGGTCTGGCCATTGACACTAGTGTACAAAAGATGTACACTGTCATCTATCGCTTTTTTTTTATAAAAAATGCTTTTTTATAAATTTTCAATAAGACTATATATAGGAAGACGTACGTACAGCAGCGTATTTTTATATGCTATAACAGTAATGGTAACGGAAAGCTGTTGACATGAAATACACACACACTTTTTTTGATAGAATTAGGGTAACAAACGAGCACACAGTCCACCTGATGGTAGTGGTTGCTGCGGCTCATAGACATTTACATCTATCCTCGATAACAAATCAAATCTTTTTCTGTGAGTGCATGGTCCTATTCGTGGTCCAAGCCATCGTGCTACAACTATAGGTACTACTAACATAGCTGCAACATGACTACGTGGGTCACTAAATGTTTTGAAATGCTCGAAATTTAAAAATGGAACGCACCCGTGTTATATCCGTAAGCCTCCGTAAGCAATTGTTCAATAAAAAAAAAAAGTTCTATTAATTCTCCTGCGACGCTTCCCGCACTTTTCATTTAAAACGATCGATCTTAACCGTGAACATTTGCGCGCTATGATCTATTATGATTTTAAATTTGGTTTAACCGAACAATTAAATTTACAACGGTTACGGTTTGCTGAATTCAAAAGGGAGAAAATTAACTTTAAATATGACAAAATAACCCGGGCCCCGCAAACAGAACTAACGGCAGAAAATGTATGGACTATTGAAACGTTGCTGAGCGAAGACCCACCAATCACATATACGGACATCAAAAAGATTATAGGCATTAGTTTGGTTACCATACCATCCTACATCAACATCTTGGTGTGAGGAAGCTCTGTTGTCGATGGATCCCTCGTTTGCTCTCCGAAAGCGAAAAACAGACTCGTGTGGATTGGTGCCATGAAATGCGTCTACGTTTTGAAAACAGGGCATCTAGGCGTGTTTCAGAAATCGTTACTGGTGACGAGACATGGATCTATCGATAAGATCCGGAAAACAAAAGGCAATCATCGGTATGGGTCACTCAGAAGGACAAAACTGCAAAGACCTCGCAGCGTCGACAAAAAAAGATGGAGAATATTTTGAAAAGATGTAAAATAAATATTAATAGTATTTACAATACTTTTTGTATATCTCAAAACTTATTGAGTGTCCTACGTACCACGTAAAAAAGATCTTTCCCCTTACTTTCCGACATGGGCAATCTATGGGGGAGTCCTACGTTCATCAATAGTTTGATAGGCTATAATGATTACGAGTGTGATGATGATAAGTTAACAATCTTGGATTACGTTTTTTTACGTGGTAGAGCCATGCTGCAGTTATATTAGTAGTATAGTTGCAGCACGAATGGGTCGGCTCGACCGGGGAAGGACCACGCTCTCACAGAATACCAGCGTCAAACAGTAGCTTAATGCTACTGTGTTTCGTATGGGGAGTTTAGAGAACCGGAGACCCGTTTTACTGGAAACGAGGCATTCCACCTAAGTCCTCACGGATGACAACGCGTCTGCATTTTGATTCGTAATCGAGGATAGATGTAGATGTCTATGGGCCACAGCAACCACTTACCATCAGGTGGACTGTGTGCTCGTTTGTCAACCTGTCCTATAAAAAAAAAAAAAACAAAAAAACGACCTCCGTCTCCTTCATCCATAAAGCTTGCGATAAAATTTCATTTAGCAATAAACGATAGCCATTTAAAAATATATTACATCAAAGAATATAATTTCAGCGAGTACGCTACTAAAATGATGACGATCGTTAAAAAACGCTATTGAAGCGATAAAAACATCGCCGCTGAAGTGGCGATAAAAACGAATAGAGAGCCATCGACGCGATGACCCTCTTGAAATTTTCCTAATATATTCCAATATTCACGTCACACTTTAGGCCGCTCCAAGTCACGGCTAGATGTTTCCCAATTAGTAGTGGTAGTGAATACCTTCGAACGAAATCTGCTCCACTCTGAGAAAATTAATTTCAGCGTGTCGGATGTATTTCCACCGTTAGGTGACCACCTGAACTACGTCCATCAATAAGAAGGAAGCAGCGCATGTAGGTAAGTTCGCGCTTAGGAAAAAAGGCATATTAGCATATGTCTCTAATATTCTCAACTATAATATATATATATATATATATATATATATATATATATATATATATATATATATATATATATATATATATATATATATATATATATTATAGAATTAGGGTGACAAACGAGCACACAGTTCACCTGATGACTAAGAGTAACAAATTAGACATGAATTGTCATTATTATAGAGTGCAAGAAGCAATGTATGTAACTAACAGTAAAAGCGCTAGTTTTGTAAAACATAGTATTTTTATGTATATTTATACTGGATGACCTTTATTACCGTCTGGAAAAAATAGGGAGTAGAAGCCTATGGCACTTATATTTTACAAAAAATAAAAACAATTTTTTTAAATTAAACATCTGAAAACTTTTTTTTGGACAATTAATCTACCCTTTGCCCTTGAGCCTGTGACCCTGCGAAGTGACAAGGTCAAAGATGCCCACTTAGTTTATTGTTTAAACGTTCGTAAACGATAAATAGTTTTAATTAAAAATTACTCTACAATTTGACATTGTACGTCGAAGGCATACCAAAAGAGGCGTTGTGGATGAATCACGAAGATGTTTACTAATAAACGAGTCATTATTTTGAAGAGTGAGCGTGAAAAGCAAGCACACAGTCCACCTGATGGTAAGTGGGTGCTGTGGCCCATAGACGCCGATTATGAATTAAAATGCAGATGCGTTGTCACCCCTGAGGACTAAGATGCAATGCCTCGTTTCCAGCTAGGGTTGCCATGTCCTAACACCGAAAAGCCGGACAAACCAGCGATCTTAGCCGGAAATTTTGGTAAAAAGACCCTTCATTAGTTTAGTCTTAGTAAAACGACAATTTAAAGAAAGTAAAATAATGCCTAAATCTTTTAACATAAAATCTTCTAAAATTCTAACGAAATAACAACAATTGAATGAATCAATCTTCTTTATTATTAACCATTCAGTATCAAAATTATAATTGCAAAAGTATGCATGTAAAAGGTCACATTTAAATGTGACCTTTTACATGCATACTTTTGATACACACACTCACCATACGGAACACATCAGCATTAAGCTGCTATTTGACGATGGTATACTGTGAGAGCGTGGTAGGACCACCAGGCAGAGTCGACCCATACGTGCTACAACCATAATATAGTTTCACCGTAGATCCACCACATAAAAATAAGTATAATAACATTTGCATTTGTGGCCTTCCTCGTCTCCTGAAGTTGTCTGCTAGTATCGTGGATCTGTAGTATCTGCTAACCATCAGGTGGACTCCTTATTACACAGTAAAATTAAAAAAAAAACTTAAAATTAAAAAAAAGATTGCCAATGGAAAAATGGATACATAAGTGGTATAACCAAGGGTTTTGACACAAATTACCATTTCTCTATTATGTTTTATAATAAAAAACTTGAAAACTACATTTTCCTGACAATAGCTGAACAGATGGAAACCAAATGGTCAACTATTCTCGAGTGCAAGCTGTTCCTATTGTTTCGTTATAACGTGAAAAGTGTATAGAACTTTCGAGCAAGGGACGTGGAGGCCGTTCTTTGCGCGAGATAACATTCCGGGCGCTTAAGTTCCGGTCGTGATTTTGCCTACGTATAAATAGGGTAATGAGTTTTACAGATACTTTGAATAAATATTTATGATACTAATTTTTAACATTCCATACCAAATTCAGCAAAACAGAACACTTATGAAATCATATAAGTTTTTCACGGCGCATAATATAGTCAATATAAGTTTTTACTGAGATTAATATCACCATCGATATAACTTTAAATTCATTCGTATAACTATTATAAAAATATATACTTCACTTTTTTCTTTAATTTATTTTATATATATAGTACCTGGTTGACCGAGCTTTGCTCAGTATTTTTCGCTCGATTTTTTTAATTCATGTGTTTTGGAAATTATATTTAGATACAAATTACATACTGATGAAATATAAATAATATTTTTTGATCTTAGCGACATAACAGAAAAAACGGAACTGGTTATTTGAATAAAAAATCATGAGTGCAATTATTTTAATTTAAATTTTCGTGTTTTTAAAAAATACTAAAAAAAGGGCTCGAAAAAATAGATTTTGTCAAAAAAGAAAAGAACATGAAAAAAAATGTCGGTCGGTCGGTCTGGGCTCGAACCGGGATTTTAAGATTCTGTGACCGACCATTATACCAATTAAGCTATTTATAATCACTAACAATCTGTCAAAATTTACCTTCTTATTCTAACGATATTGTAGCAGTTTTTCATTGCCTAAAAACACGGACAAAAAGACATTTTCTAAAAATAAATCCTAGCTAGATCGATTTATTATCCCCGAAACTCCCTGGACACTAAATTTTATGAAAATCGTTGGAGCCGTTTCCGAGATCCCGATTATATATATATATTTATATACAAGAATTGCTCGTTTAATAGTATAGGATATTATATTTTATTTATGCTGCAGTAATTAACAGGGTGCGGGCGCAGAGTCGGCAACAAACGCCGTAGACGTTTGTTTATCAAACAAATTGGCAATATATTCAAGGTACCCTAAACCGATGAGTTTGCATGCGTAAGTGGATGTAAACAAGTGAGAGAAGTGTGTCAGGATCTTGCCAAATGTAAGTTCGTAGTCACTGCCTAGTCTTCGGACTGAAAGGCGTGAGAGTGCCACACGACATAACGGACATTTTTAAATCCTAAGAATCTGTCATAAAAATTTTGTGTTGCTAATTAATATTATTAACAGGTTAGTTATATACCCTATATTAAATAATATAACCTTTTGTAAAACATATGTTTTGTGTGAAATATATTTATACGTGTTAGAGCCATGCTGCAGTTATATTAGTAGTATAATTGTAGCACGAATGGGTTGGCTCGACCGGGGAAGGACCACGCTCTCACAGTGTAGTATGGTGAGTGTAGAGACCGGAGACCCTTTTTACTGGAAACGAGGCATTCCATCTTAGTCCTCACGGGTGACAACGCATCTGCATTTTGATTCGTAATCGAGGATATATGTAGATGTCTATGGGCCGCAGTAACTACTTACCTTCAGGTGGACTGTGTGCTCGTTTGTCACCCTATCCTATAAAAAAAATATTGAGGGAAGTCATTTCTTTTAATTTTTACTAATATAAAAAAAATATTAATTCCTATAATCAGGCGTTACTTAGCTATTAATGATGTTAATCGAAAAGCTTAGATCCGCGTAAAAACTTGAAACATCATTACACGAATCCTATCTAGGGGCTTTTTAACATCTTTAAATAATACTGCTGAAAATTTTCCACTTCATTCTGTAACTTAAAAATTTTCTTTGCATTGAACAAAACATTATCTTCAAAAGCAAAACATTTGCCTTTTGAGTTTGCTAGGAACGGTAACCGACGAATGACCAAACGACACGCTCATGTTAAAAGTAATCCGCTAGTGCAGAGCCAAGCTGTCGGCAACTAATCGAGCGTAAGCGGGACCAGTGCCCGTATAACGAGTACCTTTGAATACCTACCGACGATATCTGTAATACAGAATGCAGCTCTTGGAGTTATACAAAATACAATAAAGTTTTTTACGTGGTAGAGCCATGCTGCAGTTATATTAGTAGTATAGTTCCAGCACGAATGGGTCGACTCGACCTGACTCGACGCTCTCACAGAATACCAGCGTCAAATAGTAGCTTAATGCTGCAGTGTTTCGTATGGTGAGTGACCGGAGACCATTTTTACTGGAAACGGGGCATTCCACTTAAGTCCTCACGGGTGACAACGCATCTGCATCGTAATCGAGGCTAGATGTAGATGTCTATGGGCCACAGCAACCACTTACCATCAGGTGGACTGTGTGCTCGTTTGTCAACCTATCCTATAAAAAAAAAGTTGCAAAAGAAAAACACAACAGCAGTACTTTTCATATTCATCATTATTACATTCCTATTAAAGTCCACCGCTGAACGTAGGCTTATCCCATAGATCGCCAACACATCACAGCTCCACATACGAAACTTAGTAGCTGGTATTCTGTAAGAGCGTGGACCATCACCTGTCAAGTGTCAACCCGACCCATTCGTTTTACAGGCATAAAATAGTTGCATCGAGGCAGAAAACTTTGTAAGAAAATAATTGAACGGGTCGTATCTTATACAAAATTAATACAGATTTGATTCAAAACTTTCATGAGAAATATTACTGAAATTGCCGTGCGTGATTGAAAATATGGGTATATATAATAACTAAGTCTTTCAGGAAAAATTTTGTTTATGGTGCCCAGTCTCAACGGGGACCAGACAGGATTATACTGCCCAAGTGTGTGCGCAAGCACAGGTGCAATATGTACTTCCTCAATCTCATCGTCCGATGGGACGGTAATTCGACACGACCAGAGAGAGATCAGGCGCAGGACCAACGGCTTTACGTGTTTTCCGAGGCATGGGAGAGAAACAACGTCAACTTTCTAACTCCGGACTGCTACTGAGAATTTCCGATTATGACCTGACCCGGAATTCGAACCCGGGACCTCATGATCAACAATCGCGGTCATGACCACAAGATCAAAGAGGCAGTCATCGGTATAAATAATATATTATCCCATAGATATAATTACTATTACATATAAAAAGTAAAAGTTAAAGCATATGTACGACCATACAATACTATAATACACAATAGAATGGCTGTCAAACTTATTTTGTACAAGATTCGGCGTCGCCGGGAGTCCACATAGAAGCAATTATGTCGTTATCACTACTACAAACCTGATTCGCGTTTTGACAGACTGAGTAAATCTACACATTTTAGACTTTCGATTAATGTTCAAAATCATCATTAAAAAATCGTTTAAATTGTAATACATATTTATATGTAAATAGTGTGCAATTTGGTATTTTCTAAATAATTTGCATGCGAAATTTGAAAACGATTGTAACATCAAAACACATTTCGTGTTGACATTTATACGTGTGAATTGACATGTTAGTGACATTTTAGTGGCTACACGGCTACGCCCACTCCCCCGTTCTATTATGTATGTATTATAGTATTCTATGCGTACGACCAACTGCTGACCACAAGTCTTCTCTCATATCCGAGACAGTGCTGCAGCGATTAATCCGCAGCACTGCTCCAGACCATGATAAATGAGCATTCAAAACAACAATTAACAACATCATTGCATTGGTACCAGTGGGGATCGAACCCAGACCGAAGCGCTTAGTCCGTGCGCTACATCAGCTCCTATTTATAGTATAATACATGCAATTTTTTTTCTTAATGACAGATCAATTAACTGAATTCCTAAACTCCATACATATTGCTTTTAACTTTAACTTTGCTGGGCTAATCTGTAAAATAACCACTTAAGTCTTTACTTTATTCTACTTATTATTGATATATTCATTTCATATTTAAAAAAATGTTTAACCTTTAAAAGCAAGTTAAAGGGTTTTAAAAGAAAAACGTATTTATTTGTCGTATCTCCATGTTAAAGACATTAGCTAATTAAAACTTCCATTACTTGCATTTTGCAATTTTAATCACATTCTCAAATTTGTGTAACAAACAACTTTATTATTTTCAGTGCTCCTGATTGTAAGTGACCAAGTGGCCAATACATTAGATGATACTAGTAAACAACTTTAAGTAAATGCCTCACATCTCTACTACTGTTTTTTTTTAATACTACCAACCGAAAACTAGCACTACTACTTGGCGGTACAAATGAAAATATAAATATATATATATATATATATATATATATATATATATATATATATATATATATATATATATATGTATATATATAAAATATAAATATATTTAATTATAATAAAAATAGGAGGTCGACCTCGCATAACCTAGTTGTAATGTTAAAAGGACACATCGTATGTCTTAAATCAAACAAAAACATATCCCAGAATTTATTTTTACGCAAAAGATCATTGCAAAAGTACAAATGAGATAAAGAAAATGCCAGTCTAGTAATCTATTACCCCCCATTCCAGATATTTGGATGCGATGTGGAAGTCAATAAACGTTAACTGAATGACATATTTACGAGGAAATAACACAACGTAAGGACTATAAGGAAAATGTCAAAAAATACGAGAATTGCCACAAACAGCAATACAACTATTGTCAGAATTATCATTTTTTACGAATATTAAGAAATTCGCTGGATCTGTTCGGACCATGCGTTGTCTACGATCTATAAACATTGGAGAAAGTAATATAATTATACAGGTTGTCTCATAAGTAGTGGACCAACGGGGTATGGGGAATAGAGGGAATTATTATCTAATTGAAAACATTTCATTTATTGTCCTAGGTCTTGTAGTTTTGTGGTTATGTTTTTTTAATATTTAAATGAAATCGTCAGACAATGTGCCCAAAATTTAAAATTTTACATAATATATTACTATTTTTTGTTATATTTTATTCTTGGTAATTAAATATGCATTGGACTTCCTAATTAAACTGATATTCAAGAGTAATTATCAGAAACATGAAAATAAAAAATCTGATGTTTTATCTGCAATGTTTTAATTTGAAAATGTTTTAAGTGATATTTAGTTTTAAGTGTATTAAAAAAATCTATTTTAACCTTGTGAAACATTATCTTAAAAACATCTACATCTCATACCAATTTAAAAAACGTATAACTGTAACTGTGGTTTAAAATTAGTATTTTATATTTTTTAAGTAAATAAATATTTCAGCTTCGTTAAAAAGATGCCCTCAGACCTATAAAAAAGTGTTTAAAATATTAATACGAAGAAAACTTTAAAAGGCAGTGAATATATTACTCTAAATTTAAATTATTTTATTTAAGAGTTACGCAAAACTTTCAGTGTACTCCACGTAGTGACGAAACATATTAAGAATCATTAAAAATTTGTTCATAATTGCGAAAATTATGCGTAACATACATACGTTACTGGAAATTTACGTCATTTAACAAAAAAAGAATATACAGTCGAATTGAAACCATCTCGCCCTTTTTTTAAGTGAGCTAAAATATGATTGCTTTGATTTGATTTATGAGTCTATTTCAAAAAAATTGTACTCTTGTGAAAAAAAAAACTGTCCTCGGTCTTTAAACGGCTATAAAAAATCTTTGCGTTATTGAATTTATAAATCAAATATTTTTGTGTCAAGTTTAAGCTATCTACTTATTATAAATAATTTTTATCTACTTTAATTAGTTCATGGATACACAAAAAAAATGTTTATGAGGGTTGAATAAAACTATTATTTACGGATTTTATCGCGTTTAATTACTTTAATTTATTTTTATTATTATCCCGACGTTTAGGGTGCTTTACAGCACCCATGGTCACGGGGGGGACTTTGATGTTTGACGTCAAAGTAATTAAACGCGATAAATCCGTAAATAATAGTTTTATTCAATGTGTAGTGTTCGCGTAAATTTAAGAAATCATTATGTTTATGTGGGTATTTTGTGTGATGTCCATTCCTATTCTTTGCAGAGCTAACGATAAAAACTTCATCGAATATATTTAGGCAGGGTTACGGCTGTATAATAAAACAATTTTAAATTTTATTTAAAAATGATTTCATTATTAAATTTTAATTCAAAATGTTGTCCCATAATTTGGATTTTGTGTAACGACGCTTGTGTGACGGTGCTATAGATATTTGGAACGCTCTAGTAACTTTCTTAAGTCTGGCAACATTCGATCTACTACCAAACTTACAAGAAAATGTGGTAGCCATCTTATTTTAGTGTCAGTCACACTGTGAGCGTCTCACACGAATTTCGTCAGTAAAAAATTCCCTAGTGTTTTGCATTATTATATTTCTTACTGTAATAAATAATTTAAACATCTCACATTTGCTACAGTTCGATTTGCAAAATTCGTTATACTTTTTTTCTTAGAATTTTTTGTTACTTTTGTCACAAGTATTTTTATTACTTTTGGGTGACATTATGTTACGTTACACAAAAAACAAACCTTGAGCTCTGTACACATTGTTTTTATGTATAAAAAATTACATTTGATGTTGGTTCCAGTATGCGCTTCTATACCATTAATCCGGTTACATTAAAATGTTGGTGAAGTGTTGTGCGCACGCACGCAGAGGTTATAGAATAAGTAAAAAAATACAAGGTTTAAAAAAACTTATTTGGCTCAATTTATTTGTTTCAGTGGGATACCTTAAAAAAATTAATGAATTCGTAAGACGACATCGACATTTGTTAACAATATCTGTTGCTCTTAGATTTTAAGTTTTGCAATTTACGTTATACAATTACTGGCGAAGGGGTAAGTACGACCTCTTTATACAAACGTAGTGCAAGTTTTTTTCCGCTTTTGCTTTAAAGTATTATGTTTTTGTCTTCGTTTTTGCCTTCCTTCGTTCGTTTAGGCACTTACTTATGGTAATTTTATACTTTCGCGGTCCCCTCGTTTTTAGGGTTCCATAGTCAACTAGGAACCCTAATAGTTTCGCCATGTCTGTCTGTCCGTCTGTCCGTCCTCGCTTAATCTCTGTAACCGTTAGCACTAGAAAGCTGAAATTTGGTACCAATATGTGTATCAATCACGCCGACAAAGTGGTAAAATAAAAATTGGAAAAAAATGTTTTATTAGGGTAGCCCCCCTATATGTAAAGTGGGAAGTGATTTTTTTTTAATTTCAACTCTAACGTGTGATATATTGTTGGAAAGGTATTTAAAAATGAATAGAGGTTTACTAAAATCATTTTTGATAATGTCAATAATTTCGGAAGTAATCGCTCCAAAAGTAAAAAAAAACAATGTACCCTTTAACTTTTAAACCATAAGTTTAGAAAATATGAAAAAAATCTGAAAAGTAGAACTTTATAAGGACTTTCCAGGAAAATCATTTTGAACTTGGATGGAAATAACAGTACCCACTACCGGGAGCAGTTGCTGAAGCGGGGGGCGCTGCTGGAGCGCGAACATAATTGATACCCACCTTTAAACTCATAAGTGGGAACACTTATTGTGGCGGACGGGAAACTACGGAACCCTACACTGAGCGTGGCCCGACACGCTCTTGGCCGGTTTTTTGGCTCTAGAAAATCGAAAAATCGTCCGATTTAGATAATTTTTTTCTAAAATATTCGTTTTTATGGTGGATTTAAAAAAATATGGAAAATGTCTCACCTGAAGATTTCATATAGTTTTATAGACTTTAAATGTGATTATAAACGCACTTTTTCGAATATAATCGTTCATAACTTTTTTGCAAAGCATTTAACGAGGTTTATATTTTTTTGTTAAACTACAAAAAAAAACGCACATTTAGGAAGAATGAAAAAAATATCACATATTAATGTTTATTTATTAACTGCGTCGACCGGGCTACCCTCGACTGTGCTACATTGAGTGGCATGGTGCTTCCCTCCCCCAACTCTCTCCCGTAGAAAATCCGGAAAATTATTTAAAAATGAAGAATGGTGTTTTCATTTTCTAAGTATCCCATATGAATACCGCTTTATAAATGATTTTGTGTAACATATCTTCTTTTGTGTAACAAAAACAAATTCCATTGTGTTTATTTTGTGTTACGTACAATTTTCTTGAAATTGACTCTTAGATATCTCTGTCACGCCGTTCACACATCTGAACTTTATTATAAATATAAATTTGGTTTATATAATAATTATATTCTAAGTCACGCGTGCAATTAAGTGTTAGATGTATAATTGTTAAATAAAGTTATTTTACAATTATCCATATTAATATCGTACTTAAAGATAAGTTTAGGTTGCACAAGCATTGTAAATTATTCTACCAAGTAGCAATAGCAGTACATTATGTCTTCATATGTCATCATTGTAACAGCTAATGGACATACAACTTGTACCTTTACCTTTTCATCCTCAAACTGTTAGCACGTCATTAAACAAGCAAGCAAAACAAGCAAATTTTTACAATAAATATAATAATAAATCGATATCTATCCTTAATTGAGATCTATCATTTATTGCACAGGTTGTGCCAGAAAAACTTACTTATTTCAAAAAACTCCCGAGCGGTGAGTTGGGAGTGTAGAGGAGAGAGAGGAGGCGCACCTGGAGTGGGAAGTGCCCAAGTTTGTTTCCCCCTCTAGTCAGTTTCAGTTGCCATCATGCTCTGGTCTAGAGAGCTGCGGGCGTTCGCCGTCGAGAGCTTCTCTTCTTCTTCGCTCACTTGTTGCTACGCAACGTGCCTTCCGCACTCCTTTAGAAATTCCTCCTCACAGACTCGTTCCTGGCCGTAATTCGATCTTGTCGTGGGTTCACTCATTTCAGGAGTGTGGAAGTTTCGCTAAACCCATAAATGGACATCAACGGACCACCAGAACTCCGGAAAATATCGAAAGAGGGCAGTCACTTCTGCGTTCTCCGCGGCGTTCAGTTCGCAAACATGCAGCTGCTCTGGGAATTTCTTACACCACTGTTCGACGAATTCTCCATAAAGACCTTCAATTTCATCCCTATAAATTGACTGCTGTGCAAGAATTAACTGAACGCGATTTTGTGCCCGTCAAAATGCATGTAAAGTGCTGCTTGACAACCTGCCTCAAGATGCGGCCGTTTTTTTCAGTGACGAGGCTCACTTTCACATTTCCGGCTATGTCAACAAACAATACATGTGTTATTGGAGTGGTCAAAATTCGCGTGAGCTTCACCAGAAGCTACTTCATTTTGAACGAGTTACTGTCTGGTGTGCGATATCGGTAATGGGAATAATTGATCCTTATTTTTTTTTTATTAAAAGAACGTGCAGTTTCCGTGAATGCAGCTCGTTACAGGAACATGATCGAGGGATTTTTTCTTCCAAGCCTCGAAGAAATGAACGTTAGGGACGTGTGATTTCGGCAAGTTGGAGTAACAGCACACACAGCACGAGGCCCAATGGATTCGTTGCGACAACATTTTCCCGACCGCCTCATCTCTCTCAGAGGCGATCTCCCGTAGCCGGCACGCTCTCCAGATTTGGCTCCATGTGATTTTTATTTATGGGGTTATTTGAAATACCTGTTTCCCACCACGGACCATAGCTCATCTCATGAACAACATTGGCGACGCTATTGCCAAAATACCGATTGATATGCTGCGAAGAATGGAGACAAACTTCAGAAATCGACGTAAGCTGTGTATGCACAATGGGGTCGCCATTTAACCGATGTTATTTTAACACTGTATGAAAAAAAAACTTGGGATATTGTATTCACAAATAAAAAATTAATTAAAACAATAACTGAAGTACTTCTGTTTTTATTGACCTTTCAAATAAGTAAATTTCTCTGGCGCACCCTTTTCAATATCGTACATCTCTCTCTCTCTCTCTCTCTCATAAAAGTAAAACCCCAATAAAAGTGCCTTATCAATCCATAAACTTTATAACCATTCCCCTTTTAGCAATTCATAACGAGGTCATACGCTGAAGCAAGTGGAGAAGTGCATTGTGTGTAGAGCTCTTGAGCCGTCATTTAAAGCCCCTTGATGAGAACATTCTGTCGTCATTATGTTTCATGGGTGGATGCATGCGTGAAATGAAAATTCTAACTGATGCTCAATGCTGATAAAGTAAAAAGACGATTTTAAAAAATTAAATTATAAAATAATCAGTTAGAACTAACAAGTGGTAAAATTAAAAAAAAAATTGTACAACCCACTTCAATATAAATAAAATGATAACTCAAAAAATGATAACACATGAGAAACACCAGTTTTTAAATGAAAAAATAATCATCAAAATCAGTTCACCTTAAAAAAAGCTCTGTGTTCTCTGAGTTTCAAAAATATTTGGAAAAACTACTATCATTAATTACCGAAACACATATTTCGTTTAAAACTACAAAAAAAATAATTCTGTTTAATTAACACGAAAATTTTTTGACAGCTTCATACGGGTTATTCTTATTTTGTTACCGAAAAAACCTTGTCAAATAATTAATAAAATTTTTAAAAAAACTAATCTAATTCTAATACACCTAACCACATTGAATTTTGCATGCCTTAAGCGCGAAATATTAATGAACGGATAAGGATTAAAACCCAAGGCTAATAAAAAATATCAAAGTGTTATGTTCAGTTTTTCGAAAGATATCTTGTCACATTCATTAACTTTTTTTAATAATAATCGAAATGAATCATTTTATAATTACGTCAGAAGCATTAATCGAGATTTCCTTTTGTTTTTGTGTCCTTTTTTTGAAATGATTTAAGTTGAGAGGAACGCGATTTTTTGTTTTTTTTTTTTTGATTAGGTGACAATATAGCACTACATCTCCGCTTCGAGTTCGATGTGTGCAACACACTCGAATTGTGAACCTCTTCCTTTTTTGAAATCGGTTGATAATTGTCATATAAAATAAATTAATACGGCTATGAATAATAAATCTATCTATGTGTGATTTTCGATAATTTTTCACCCCTGAGTACTAAGATGGAATGCCTCGATTCCAGTAAGACGAGTCTTCGGTTCTCTACACTTACCATACGATACACAGAAGCATCAAACTATATTATACTCATGTAATAAAACTAATTTTACGAATAATGAATTCTTATATGTATTTACGCGAGCAATCGTGTTTAATTTTAACTTTCTTAATTCCCGACGTTTCGGGCACTGTACAGCACCATGATCAAGGAGGGACTCACCCCGAAAAAGTTAAAATTAAACGCGATAAAATCCGTAAAATTAGGTTTATTCCATGTTAGCATTCGCGTAAATATAAGAAATCATAACTATATACTAGGACAATATTGTTGAGGATACAATTGCTTTCAAATCATATTGTATTCATATAACATTTGCCTTATTAGTATTATATTTTGATGAATTGAAAAGGGAATAATGAATAATAATGAAGCATTTACATATACAAGAATGATCACGAACAAAACCGTAATGTCGTTTGTTAGTTTTCTCTTTATTTAAAAAATGATACATTATTATTAACAATATAATGGAAAAATATCAATGCTTAAGGTAAGGTTATTATTACTCATATTCTTAATTTTTTATACGATAAACGTGATAAACGAACATACGGTCACCTTATGGTAATATGTATCTAATTAATTAATAAATTTGATGTAAAAATAGAAAGATATTAATGACAATTGGATATGTAACATTATATAATTATTGACGTAAGAATAATAATTAATATATGACATTGACCTATCCATATCAAGTATATATTATAACCATATAATATATACTTGATATAATAATACTTACTTATATTTTTTCTGACACTGTGGCATAATAAATTAATTATCAATTCAAGTAATAAATAATATTAAATAATTTTATATTTTGTTAAATTAATATATGTTGTTAAATTCGATAAGTACTCGTATTGTTGTTTAGGTTACTTGACCATTAATATTTGATGTAGAACGAATTATACTCAAACACCATTGTACAACCATATTCTTGCAAATAAAGATTATTATTATTATTATTAAGTGTCTGAAGATAATTTTATCAATCGATGATATATGTCTATTGGACTCAGCATCCACTTACTATCGGATTGACTTTGTGCTCGTTTGTTACCCTTATTCTACAAAAAGAAGAAACGTCATATTTAGAACCATACAATACTATAATACACTACAGAATGGCTGTCAACCTTATTTTGTACGAGGATCGGTGTCGCCGGGAGCACACATACACGCAATTACGTCGTATTATCACTACTACAAACCCGATTCGTGAATTTACAGATTATAGACATTTGATTAATGTTTTTCACACATCAGTATTTCTTTATTTTTGTTTCTAATATTCATAAAATATAAATAGTTTCGACTTACTGGTTGTAGGATATGTCCCCTTTATTTAAATTCCATTTCCCGCTATTTTTTCGACACGTAATTATTGCACAGTTTACCATTTTTTAAATAATATACATGTAGCGAAGTTTGAAAAAAAAATTGGAAACGATTGATTGTGTTGACATTTATAAGTGTGAATTGACATGTTAGTGACATATTAGTGGCTACACGGGCTCCGCCCACTCCCCCATTCTATTATGTATGTATTATAGTATTCTATGTTTAGAACACATCTTAAACATTCGTTTTGTTTTTATGTTATGACGAAATAAACAAAACCATTTCAAGCGCATGCGCCGAGCCAGTGGTCGCCGAAGAGGGTGAGCCTTTTTTGTATAAAATTTGAGAAAGGAGACGGGCGAAAGTTCATAGAAAGCTGGGCCTGATGTTACAGTAACGATTACTGCATTATTTTATTTATATACCAATACCATTTTAAAAAAAACTAAAAATTTTACGACTGCTTCATGGTAGAAAAAAAATATAGGATGTTCTTGGTTTGTATCAAAACAATGTTATTGCTTACGTTATGCTTACAATGTTGTTCTTACACTACACCAAGCTCTCACATTACACTTTAAGAAAATAATTATTAGACTTTATTGTAAACTAGACTTTACCATAACTTTATGTATTTTAGGACATTCACACATAGAGGATTCAGACGCCGCCGTCCAACTAAATTCTAGAGGTTTGAAATAATTATAAAAAAACAGAGGGTGTATGAATTAAAAACACTTTCTCTTTTAATGATTTATTAATCATCCACTCCATCATAAACAAACAAAATATCGTCTAAAAACGTTGCAGGCGGTATTAAATTCTCTTGATACCTTGCCCAGCTTAGGTACAATATTATGACATTACATGGCAACAACAACCTACAGTTCTTTTTCCTACCAAGCAATTAAAATAATACCGTTTGATGGCCTCTCTACTATTAAGAGAACTGTCAACTAAAATATATGTAAAATATGTTTTTGAGCTGTTTGATTTGAATGGCTCAATTTCATACGACCTCTTAGAATTGGATATTGACAGCTCTCTTAGTAGGTAGCTGTCAGTTTCTCAACACACTTCTATTTCATGGGTATGTTCCGAAATACAACCCAGTACACTGTCGAATTCGAATGACGTCATGAATCGACGCTATACTGGTGATTCGTTCCAAAACATAGGACAGTATATGACGTCATACATTTACGCTATATTGGAAAAGTGTTGGAGATTATTTTGTCATTTTGTGCTCCAAAAATCATTATATCTTCCTAATAAAGATACCAGCAATTATTCTATAATTTTTTGTATTTGAATAAATAAAAACAAATTCTGGCATGCTTCATTCAGCGCACACACAATTAAAAATTGTTTTATTGTGGCCCGATATCCGACGCAATATGGCGGCGGTACGCCAGTACAATATAGTGTCAATTGATGACGTCATTTGCATTTGCCAGTGTACTGAGTTGTATTTCGGAACATACCCCATGTCTCCCATCTTGTCGTATGTGTTCTCCATAATGGTACCTAGCCTACTTAATTTGATAAATACCTAAAGATATTTCTATTAAATCACCATGTGTGAGCTGGGGGAAATCATTTAAGTTCATCATTTTGCACATGTATTCTTCAAGAAAAGAAACCGTCAGAATCCTTTATACGTAGACAGTCGTTAAAGATCAGAACATTATTACAGCCCACAAAAAGAACAGAAATTATTCAATACCACCGCAAGCTCAAACCCAAACACACGTAAAAAATGATTTGTGGCCTGTATAAAACATTGATAATCGATTGTGAAATCGATTTATTAATCTATTCAGTCAATTTATTTTTACGACTTTTTTGAAACGTTGAAGTGTCACCAGAAAACCATTATTTAAATAATAAGTTTCTTAAACTTACATAAAGAAGAAAAAAATCAATCACTTTTTATTGATTTTTTTTAATTAAAATCGATTAACTAACCTATTTCATCTGGCAGCATTGTTTAAAAATAAAAATAACGGAAGTCAGTATTATTTTTATTAAATATTTAATTTCTTTTGCCATGGTAAAACTGCTTAATATTTCATTATTAACTACAAAAAAACTGTAAAAAAATATTGATAAATATTTCTCTTGTCAATCATAATTTTGTCTGTGTGTAAGTTGAGCAACTCGCGAGAAAAAGATATCGCTGTTTCTTACCTACACGTTGTTTTAAATTGCCATTTTAATAATTAGATAAAAATATACACAATTATTATAGAGTAATTTGCTTATATTTACTCGTAAGGTTTGCAGTAGATATAAGCATATATAAGCGAGTAAATATAAGCATATTAATCTAACCTTGGCACAATTAATTTACCTATTAATTGATTAAAATTAAATTATTAAATATTAGCAGAATTCTATCATTTCATAGCTTTAGATTTAAACATTTTTTACAGATTTTTGCCTAATTTAAGTTATTATCGGTTAAGAATACCTCAATTTCGTTTGTAGGTATTTCCTCGCGACTGTATATATAAAAAAAATTTTTGTGAGATGTTGACTGTATGAAATATTGACTATAAATTGATGTATTATTTTAAAATTGTACGCACGGTGTGTGATCAGAATTAAAGGTAAGTTAAGTGTAATGTGCAAACAAAAACCAAAAATAATCTGATCACTTTCCACAGCTTTCCTAAAATAGGAAAAGAAGAAGTTGTGACAACATTGTGGTAAATCTATTAAACATTTTGAATTTATAGACCGTTATTTGTAGAGATTATTATTATATTGACTCGAGTTTTATGTGTTTCAGATCACGTATTTCGGTTGATTTAAGTTTTCAACATAAGAATTTATTTACGTTAATGTTCTGTGAAGAATAACTCTAACAGTAACATATATTACAATATCAATTACATGCGTTAAAATATGTGCAAAAGCAATAAAAACATCAATTAATAATGTAGTGTTTATAAAACAACTTAGTTTCATATGTGAATTCGAGAAAATGGTTTGTAAGGCTTGAGCGTAAATTATATTAAATTACTCGAATTGCCTTAAATAAACTAAAAGTTTAAAAGTTACAGAATACAAATATATGAAATTCCTGCTAAAAAGTGTCATTATGGGCGCCCGCATTTTTTATAGTAGTACACACTCGTAGACGCGTATTACATTTTTTTTAGTTTGGAGTTAGCATTTTTCTCGGTAGAGAGTGATGTGTTCTATAACGGAGACATATTATAGTCTGCACGTAGGTTGTTTTTTCTAAAATCGTCCTTTTTCTAAATTTTAATTTCCTAAATCTCGTTTGACAATTAGTAGCATTTTATCGTACAATGAAATACAAATTAGTCGTTCAACTTTATTTGTTCTCCACTGAAACTCTGTTAAAAGGTCTACGACATTACTTATTAATTTGCATAACTAAATTATGTAAAGAAACGCTGTAATGCACAAGAAAATAAGTTTTCTCTCATTTTATATTCCTTTTGTCCTTAAGTTTTAAGTAAGTTAAGCCAAACTTAGGAAAATGTCGTTAATCAGACAGAATAAGTTGTGAAAGCAAGCTACTCAATAATTGAGAAACTGAGGTGTAGTTTTAGTTGATTGAGGACAATAAACGCCATTGACTAACAATTTCCTGAATGATCGTGCTCATAAATGTGCCTGTGCACATCTTATCATTCTGTAAATAAATAACTGCTGAACAGTTAATTTTTTGCTTTCAGTTCGGTCCTAGCCAAAGACCTCCCTCAAGACGCAAAAATCTTTTCTACAACGGCTAGTAAAAGTCTAGTAGAGAGAAGTCTAGCATGAAGCTGTACAAACATTACGGATCTTAATTTTCACGCTAATTATATTTCTGACCATCATGTACATAGAACAAGTTACTAAGCAATATAATGGTCTTTTAATCTGGGAAGGGCCGTGGTAGCTCAGATGGTTAGCGCTCGCTGTACATTTTACAACCTGGGTTCGAAATTGTTGAATTGTCTTACCAGGTCGTTCGTTACTCAATGTAGTGACATGTCTGCTAAAGACAAGATAATCGAAGAACAATTATTTTATCAATTTTTCGTTTCTTCCTACAAAAACTTGAAGTGTTTCGGATAAAATATAGCGTAGATCTGTCAGACCAATAGAAATTTAAAAAATGGTTATTTATGTGTAAATAGCACGCAAATGACCCCTCAGCTAATAGACACCAGTTATATCAATATCAAATACAAACAGTTCAATTTTATTTATGTGTACAGATGTATAAGATCATTTTATTTATAGAATAAGGGTGACAAACGAGCACACAGGTCCACCTCATGGTAAGTGGATTCTGTGGCCCATAGACATCCACATTTAAGCTCGATTAAGTTACAACCATCACGTCACGGATTTTCAGTGGAAATTCGTAATGTTGTACTCGTATGCGATACTCGTAAATTAATGGTGGTTAATATAGCGCATAGCACCATATTATAGCGCGCTATCTCCATAGCGCATAGCGCGTGCTATGTAAGTAGTCGCCATTGCGCTATGGCGCTTCGGCGCTAATAAGTATTAATATCTAGCGGAAACTAGTTTTCATAGATAAGAGTGTATATACGGAAATAGATAAGAATCTCCAACGTAAAAATTTGCAGCGACAACAGCGTCGCCAGAAAGCTAGTTTATTAACTACTACTTCAACTATACGTAACTATAGATATTATAATTTAAATATTATATATACCTCTATACTATACTCCTTTCATATTGTTAATTTTATTAAGTATTTTGTCGATTTCTAAATAACAATAAAAACACTGTTCGTTAATTATACACTGTTTGATAGTTATACTCTCGATAAATTGAAGGACTTAGGCAAAAAGAAAGATTTTCTGTATTGTTAACATATTTATTTTACATTTTTCAGCAAGATGATATTTTGAAAATAAAATAACACCAAAACGTAAGATGTTATAAAATTCCATGTTGTCTGCACATAATGTAAAAAGTAACTTACTACAAACCATCATAAAAATTATAGGGTTGAAATTAACATATTATATTATAAGTCTTTTATTATATTTGTCACTGCACCAATTACAAAATCTACCTTGAAGCACATTCTTGAGCCCTAAGTTTTGTGCTATACAAAAGCAATTACGACAAAACACTCAAAAATACGAAATAACAAGAAAGAAGCACATGCACAATTCGGCGGACATATTTCTTAAAAAATTTTTCACTTTTCAATTCGATTCTGTGTTGCCTAATGAAACAAATTTTAAACTTCTATTTTTTATTATTACTCCTTATAATATAAACTTCACGTATGAAGCAAACTAACTTGAATTTAGAACTATGAAGGGATTTTTTATTATTTTGAAGACAAAATTAATTAATGATTTCTTATATTTACGCGAACACTACACATGATTAAAACTACTTTTACGGGTTTTATCGCGTTTATTTTTACATTTTATTTTTAATTCCCGACGTTTCGGGCGCTTTCCAGCACCCATGGTCACGGGGGACTGAGATGACTGACGTCCCGATGTCATTGTTAAACCCGGAGTACCTTCAGCTTTTTTTAATTATTGTTTATGGTCCGATCTATGCAAAATGAACTAACTCTGTCTTGAGGTCTTGCAGTGGTATGCTTGGGTTTAGTTTTAATTTTATTGATTATAGGATCCCAAGCAGGTGGTAGTACCCAGCCTCCTTCTCTATTGAAATTAGGATGTTTTTTAATTTCAATAGCCTCACGTATCATCCTTGGTAGGAATCGGTGTTCTTTCGCGAGGATTTGTGGTCTATCAAATCTGATGTAATGGTTGGGGCCGTCTAGGATATGATCACACACTGCAGACTTCCCGGAACGTTGATGCTTCACATGAGATCTTTGTTACAGAGAGCACGAGGGATCTGTGACAGCAAACACCTGGCCGCCGAGCTTCAGCACGTCAAGCAAGTTCTGCACGACAACAAGCTTCGGGTCCCGCGCCTACGTCACAGTGACCGAGTGAAGCCAGCCACAGTCGAGCGTGTGCCTGCTGTACTACCATATGTCAGAGGTGTCACAGACAAGATTGGCTATATCTTGAAGCGAGCTTCTATTAGAACATTCTACAAGCCGCCGAAGAAGATTAGTCAGTTCCTACCATCCGTCAAGTGTCATATTCCTCTACAAGATGCAGGAGTGTACAAGCTTGATTGTGAATGTGGTCTCTCTTATATAGGACAAACCAAAAGATCAATTAGGACCCGCGTAAAAGAACATATAGCTGATGTGAAGCATCAACGTTCCGGGAAGTCTGCAGTTTGTGATCATATCCTAGACGGCCCCAACCATTACATCAGATTTGATAGACCACAAATCCTCGCGAAAGAACACCGATTCCTACCAAGGATGATACGTGAGGCTATTGAAATTAAAAAAACATCCTAATTTCAATAGAGAAGGAGGCTGGGTACTACCACCTGCTTGGGATCCTATAATCAATAAAATTAAAACTAAACCCAAGCATACCACTGCAAGACCTCAAGACAGAGTTAGTTCATTTTGCATAGATCGGACCATAAACAATAATTAAAAAAGCTGAAGGTACTCCGGGTTTAACAATGACATCGGGACGTCAGTCATCTCAGTCCCCCGTGACCATGGGTGCTGGAAAGCGCCCGAAACGTCGGGAATTAAAAATAAAATGTAAAAATAAACGCGATAAAATCCGTAAAAGTAGTTTTAATCATGTGTAGTGTTCGCGTAAATATAAGAAATCATTATGTTAATCCGTAAAAGTAATTTTAATCAAAATTAATTAACTTAGTAACACCGATATGATGATTTCTTAAATTTACGCGAACACTACACATTGAATAAAACTAAATTTACGGATTCTATCGCTATTTAACTGATTTTACGAATTTTTAATTCCCGACGTTTCGGGTGCTTTACTTTATTTGTGAATGTGGTCTCTCTTACATAGGTGAAACAAAAAGATCCATAAAAACCCGCGTGAAAGAACATATAGCTGACGTGAAGCACCGACGCTCCGGAAAGTCTGCAGTCTGTGAACATGTTCAAGATCGTCCCCACTATTACATCAGATTTGATAAACCACAAATCCTCGCAAAAGAACACCGATTCCTACCAAGGATGATACGTGGGGCTATTGAAATTAAAAAACATCCTAATTTCAATAGGGAAGATGGTTGGGTGCTGCCATCTGCTTGGGATCCTATAATTAACAAAATTAAACCCAAACCCAAGCATACCACTGCAAGACTTCAAGATACTGTAAGTTCGTTTTGCGTAAATCGGACCAAAAATTAGTATTCAAAAACTGAAGGTAGCCGGGTTAACAATGACATTGGGACGTCCGACATCTCAGTCCCCCCCTCCCGTGACCATGGGTGCTGTAAAGCACCAGAAACGTCGGGAATTAAAAATAAGTAAAATCAGTTAAATAAACTCGTTTATTTAACTGATTTTACTTATTATTATTTATTATTTAATTTACGGATAGAATCCGTAAATTTAGTTTTATTCAACACCGATATGTCTTTTCTTCACCGCTGCATTGGAAGACGTTTTGAAGCAACTGGTCCGGAAAGGATTATATTAACATCAATGGCGAGTACACCTTCGATTTGCCGACGATAGTATGGTCCTTATGGCAGAATCGCTGGAGGACCTAAGCACTATGCTCAGTAACCTCAATAAAGTCTCCCAACGGATAGGTCTTAAGATGAACATGGACAAAACGAAGATCATGTGTAACGTCCATGTCACACCTATGCCGGTAGTTGTTTGGAAGCACTAAGCTCGAAGTTGTTGACGAGTATGTTTACCTGGGAAAAATAGTCTCACTAGGTAAGTCCAACTTCGGCCGAGAGGTCACTCGACGGATTCAACTCGGCTGAGCAGCGTTCGAGAAATCACAACATGTCTTCTCGTCAGGTATACCTCAAAACCTGAAAACGAGACTGTACAACAAGTACATTTTGCCAGTGATGACCCACGGAACTGAGACGTGGTCCTTCAGTGCTGACCGTATGAGGGCGCTCAAAGTCACTCAGCAAGCCATGGAGAGGGCTATGCTCGGGGTTTCGGTTTTCGGTTTAGAAATGAGGATATCTGCAGTAGACCCAGAGTGAACGACATAGAACAACCATATATCTTGAAGAACCGACAACTGATGGGGAAAAAGGGTTCTCGAGTGGCAGCCCCGTACCGGTAGGCAAAGTGTAGGGCCACCCGCCACTAGATGGAGTGACGACCTAGTAAGACATGCAGGAAGTTGATGTATGCAGGCGGCTCAGGACCGTGCTTTGTGGCATACCTTGGGGAGGCCTAAGTTTAGCAGTAGACTTGTGAAGGGCTGTAATGATGATGATGATGATGATATTTTTTAACGTAGTTAATAAATACAATAACATATAACGATAACTTGCTTAATAGAATATGATTTCCTTTATACCTATCATTAGAATTATTATTAATAGTGCTTAATTTTTTGTGGCGGCCACACTATCATGATTAATTTACATAAAGTAGCTAAAAATGCAAGATGCCAGAGCAGCTATAAATTAAAAAGTATTAAGTGTTTCATAAAGCAATTTCTAGATGGCGGTAGTTTAATCACCAATGAAATTTGTTAGAAGATACAATAGCATGCTAGTTTTCACACCAGCGCGCTGTTGGGAGAGGACGTGTGACGCAAATTTAATCTAGTAGCACGCTATCCATCACGCGCGACCTAATTAAGTGTTAGACGTAGTTTAGTTAGTGATACTGTACATTCATAAAGTATCTAAGGTCACAGTTGTCTGTTACAAAAGTAGCCTAAATAATGTTTATAGTTGATGATTTATAATTTAGAATCATGTTAAAATAACGTTTACATCGATTGTAGACAGCCGTAAGCCTGAAAAGTATGAAAGAGTGTTCATTGTTTTTTATTTACTGCTTTAATTTCATTTAGTCTAAAATGCGACATATTACGAAATAATGTTCTTATATAGCACGCGGTCTATCCTACTAACGACATGTAATGTAACGTGCTACGAGATATAGCGTGCTGCAAAACTTAACGCGCTTGCCGGCCTCCTACACGCTTTCTTATAAATAGCGTATTTAATAGCGCGCTAGATATTTATAGTTTATAGTCTATAGCGTGCTATTGATTTATAGTCGTTTTGAACAAATTTAACATACATATATAAACACTCACGCCTGTCACCCAGAGGGGTAGGTAGTGACTACGGACTTCCATTTGGAAATTTAAATTTGAATTTTAAAAGGATATCCAGGCAACGTTTAATCCACACAAACTTATTCCTCTGTTTTCACTAGGATTTTTTTATGTTACTATCAAAATCTGCCACTGACATGTTCTGTTTCTTGATTCAAACTACTTTTACATAAATAAACGCGATAAAATCCATAAAAGTAGTTTGAATCAATGTGCAGCGTTCGTGTAAATATAAGAAATCATTATGTTATATTCCTATCTTTATTTTTTCATAAAATAATTATTTTAAGAACAAGTAACCGGATTTTTGAATAAAATATTGTTTTAACCGAAAATACATTTTTTTTAATCTGAAAGATTGATAAATAAATGGTTTTTGATTAATTTAAATCTAAATAACACCACATTGATAAATTCTAACGAAGCGAAGCCGGGAGAGATCGCTAGTTATAAGTAAATACGACGAAATACTAGTGACTTCCATTATACCTTCACATAATCGGAATACATTAAAGTTCTATTTGGTTTAAAACGCTTGGAAATGTAAAATCTCTCAGCATTACGAACGCAAATGTAAAACTATTATGAATGTTTTGGAAATACTTAGTATACTGAGATATTTAAAAGGCAGACGTTGAAGAATTTAATGACTGTGGCAGCTTTGTATCCAACCTTTACAGATAACAGTTTTAATAGGGATAATATTCTGGTTTCTAAGTAAAAGAGGCACTAAAGCTTTAACTTTTTGCCTTTGAGTTATTTCACTTAAGGATAGGGTCTTTCTAGGGAATTTTCTAGGGACCTTTTATTTGAACAAGTATAGTATTTTTCCCAAAAAAGATATAACTATATATTTTTATTATATATTTTTATTATATATTTTTATTACTCTTTGCTTTGGCCATCAACGACCTTTTAAGAATTGTAGGAGTCTGAATAAATTTGATTCATATTAAAACAAATTAACAATTATTTTTTAAATATTGGTTGGGCTGAAAAGTTCGTATCGTCTCTATGAGATGGCGCCACTAGAATAAAATCCATATCATTTTTAGGTAGTACCAACCTTCAAAAGAAACGTGTATAAATTTGACAGCTGTCTGATTATTAGTTTGTGAGATACAGCATTTTGAGTGAAGCAACTTTTGTTATTTTGAAAAAAATGGATAAAAAGGAATTTCGTGTTTTAATGAAACACTATTTTTTGATGAAAAAAAGTGCTGCTGATACCAAAAAGTGGCTTGATGAGTGTTATCCGGACTCTGCGCCGGGCGAAGCAACCATTCGTAAGTGGTTTGCCAAATTCCGTACAGGCCATATTATGAGCACCGAAGACGATGAACGCAGTGGATGTCCAAAAGAGGCTGTTACGGACGAAAACATAAAAAAAATCCACGAAATGATTTTGGAAGATCGTAAATTGAGGTTGATTTGTATAGCTGGCACTCTAAAGATATCAAAGGAACGTGTTGGACATATCGTTCGTGAATATTTGGGTATGCGAAATATAAAGCTATGTGCAAAGTGGGTGCCGCGCGAGCTCACAATCGACCAAAAACAAGAACGTGTCGATGCTTCAGAGCAATGTTTGGAGCTGTTCAACCGCAATAGAAGTGAATTTTTGCGTCGATATGTGACAATCGATGAAACATGGATCCACCACTACACTCCGGAGTCCAGTCGGCAGTCATCCGAATGGACTGCACGCGATGAACCGAATCCAAAGCGTGGAAAAACTCAACAGTCGGCCGGTAAGGTTATGGCGTCCGTATTTTGGGATGCACATGGAATAATTTTCATCGACTATCTTGGAAAGGGAAAAACCATCAACAGCGACTATTATATAGCGTTATTGGAGCGTTTGAAGGACGAAATCGCGAAAAAACGGCCCCATTTGAAGAAGAAGAAAGTGTTGTTTCATCAAGACAATGCGCCGCGCAAATCGATGAAAACGATGGCAAAATTGCATGAATTGGGCTTCGAATTGCTTCCGCATCCACCGTATTCTCCAGATTTGGCCCCCAGCGACTTTTTCCTGTTCTCAGATCTCAAGAGAATGCTCGCTGGAAAGAAATTTAAAGCCGATGAGGAAGTAATCGCCGAAACAGAGGCCTATTTTGAGGCTAAACACAAATCGTACTACAAAAATGGTATTGAAAAGTTGGAAGATCGCTATAATCGGTGTATCGTCCTCGATGGCAACTATGTTGAATAATAAAATCGAATTTTGTCAAAAAAATGTGTTTTTCTATAAAACGATACGAACTTTTCAGCCCAACTGTTAGTACATGCTCCATTTTTTTCTTCTCTCAATTTTACATTGATGACGGAAAAAATTCCTTCCCTGAAACTTATTCCAGACTTGCAATCGCAGTTAATATAAAAAAGCGCTACAGTTGAATTAGTGATAAAAAGATAATATTTTCGTACTATATTATTTTTCTATAATATACGAGTATAGTACAATTAACTGAATATTATCGTACGGGTGGCAACCCTACTTGATGCATTATTGAAAAAGCTTATACCCAGAAGAAGATTAAAGGACATAAAGTAGCCGTTGCCATGGCGTAACGTAAAATAGAATTAATAATAATAATCCTTATCACAGTAAGTCGATTTAATAAAAGGAATTGCCACAAAATTACCTGTACGACACGTATCCATCAATTTCCTGCAAGTCTTACTAGGTTTATCTAGTGGGGAGCTGATCTACTTTCCGCTTACCCATACAAGGCTGACACACGATAACCTTTCGTTTTCATCGATTGTCGGTTTTTTGCTAGTGCTATATGGCCGTCCTATTCAACAACTTATCAGTAAGCCGTTCTTGCCTTGCCTAAGTAAGTACAGGCAACAGAACGGCCATCCGTTACGGTTAACGTTACAGCCTATCAGAAGTCCGCTGCTGGAATTTCCATGATTGCCACGCTTGCGCTTGCAAGAGAGTTGGCAACCGCAGTTTTTATTTTGTTTTTCTGTTGTCTTTAGTAAGACGCTGCTGACCATTTCCTGGTATGTTTCCCTCTATCGCCTCTTACAACACCCTCGGGATAATATTGGGTAATGTATATCACAGTACACAGCCAATACGGGGACAGTCATATAGCACTAACAACCTACAACCGTTGACAAAGAAGGTTCTCGTGTTCAAGGCGACCCTGGATCGCTATCCGTGAATTTCAGCAACATCAAGGGACTTCATTCGTACTTAAACGCCGTCCACTACCATCTGGAGACGTCTAAGCCGATCTTGCTCTTTTTGACCGAAACGCAGGTGTCCTCTATGGTTGATTCTTCGTATTTCTCCTACCCGGGGTACAAATTGAAACAATAATTTGTGCCTCGGGAGTTTGCGTATACGTCATAGAGGACATCTGTTCTCGACGCCTCGGCAATCTTGAAAGTTCGCACCTGTCCATCCTTGGGCTACGCGTAGCGGTACCATAGCGGTAATGCCGAAACAGATCGACTCATCAACCACGTACAAATGGCTACAGATTACTTGCTACAGCAGATCCCATGCGCATAGATCGTGATCCTTGGTTATTTTAACATCCAACACGCCGAATGGCTTGATCACGTTTAACCGATCATGCGGAGAGATCTGTTTATGACTTTGCCTTGGCAAATGGTCTTACACAGCTGGTTACTTCGCCTACGCGGATTCCATATGTGGAGGATCCTGGGCCGTCCCAGTTGAAGTTTCTGCTGACCTCTCATCGGGACGGATATCAGGTTTCCGATGACGCCCCTCTTGGCTCCTCGGACCATTGTCTAGTCCGGAGTGTGGTGCCACTCACGCTAACGTCGCGTTTGCATTCCGCAGATTGCCGCCGCGTTTGGCGCTATAGATCGGCCGATTGGGACAGGATGCGGTCTTTTTTGCAGCCCACCCTTGGGGGCGGGTTTGCTTCTAGCTGGAAAATCCTATCGTTGTTGCTGATTCCGTCGCTGATGTGGTACTTCATGGTTTGAAACTTTTTATTCTACCTTATGGGGGCCCACCGGAGGCAGATCAGTTTGTCAACCTTATTCTATAAAAAAACTTAAATCATGACTCATATATATATATATATATATATATATATATATATATATATATATATACAATTAAATAAAAAATAAAACATTCATAGTGATATTTAAATGCAGTCGAATATGACAAAAACACAAAAATTAAATTCAAACCTCATCAAATTTAACAATTCAAAAGATGAATTCAAAAGATGAAGAGAATTAAAACTGTAGGCCGCGTTAGTTATGGCATCAAGTATTTTAGTTGTATTATTTCGTCATTTTCAGACTTAACAAGTGTTTGTTTGTCTGTGGCCCCATACTGCATGCTTAACTCGTGGATACTGACTTAAAATTTAAAATAAAAAGTATCCCTACGCTAGATTTTTTTCCGCTTCTTGAGGTCGTTATTCGCTCGTCAATTTCACATAAGCATAAACACCTCTGTGAACATGGGTGCTAAAATCACTCGAACCTTTGGGTAATTATAATGGGCTAAATTTACGCATTAAGATTCGTAAGTAACAATTTTCTTCAATGTACGTGATCAATTAACCATGCAGCACCTAAATAAATTCCAAAACGTTTATTAAAAAAAATAAAATAGTGTAAAGTACACAGTATGTACTTACTAGTAAGTTACAAAATTTTCTTGAATATTCTTAACGAGGTACCTATAAATGATAAATAATCTTATTTTAAGATAAACCTATAATTGCGAACATAAATAAACACTACATACGTATATGTAAACTTGCAAAACGCGAACATACAACTAAAGTAGGTTTCAAACTTGTGAAAGCCTTAAACCGCATATTGTGGTCTAAGCGCGAGAAAGGCAAAGAGGCCAAGTGCCAGCAGAAATAGAATTAACTGTCAAGGTCTTTGTTTTGTTTTCCAAGGGAACTTTCAGGTCTAAAATTATCGTCACGCAAGTGTAAGCCGCGAGGGGATCGATTTAATAGTAACATCATGTAATACACAATTTAGTTTAATACAAAAATATATCCAATCAAACTCAGTTTACCTTTATTATGAGCACAAAATTTGAAAGGCATATCAACCTAAATAAGATGTCTCCAGTACTGAGAAATTTGCCCTTTTCAAGCTGTTAAACACACAAGATAAGGAGTACGGACAAAACCTGTTAAAGCCCCATAAATATGCTGCTCCATGAATCTCTTAATAAATTAATGACTTCGTGATAGGAATGTCCGCAGTAGAACCTAACTAACAGACATAAACAGAGACACAGAGAAACAAAATAAACAAAAGTAAGGCTGTTAGAGCCCGTTTCCACTTGTCGGGTGTGGGACAAGTGGAAACGGGCTCTAACAGCCAACAGAAAATCGGCTGCTCTAGTGGCAGAACATTTTATATGAAGCTGTTCATACTCAGCCAATACCGTATTTTTGTTGGCGCCGACAGGAAATGTCGGGTATTTTGCCAGTAAAAAGTCGCGACGAATCTCGTTCGCCTATGAGTAGGTGCTAAGTGTGGCACTGTTCACATTGTGTCGCATGTCGGGCCCTGCAACCCTCTATATCGCGGCACGCACAGAGTCGTTGTTTGTTTATTGTACCCAACATATTGTATAAATCCTGAAGATTTGATTACACTAAGTCAAGAAAGGTGTTCTTTGGGACAAAAATATTTCTTTTCTTGGCTTTTTTCTTTGTTTCCTTATAAAATAATACATCACAACAAAAGCTTTGTCGACAGCCATCGTGTATAGTCGCCTCGCATAGACAGCCGAAAAATGGCGCCAGCTTCAATCGGGTCCGACAACCGACTGGCGATCGGTGTTAACAGAGACGCCGTCTGAATGAAATACGGCGTCCACAAGTGAAAACTAGCTCTTATGTCGCCTCTACACGTTGGCCAACACAGTGGCGGATGTAGTGGCGAATATATTGGCCGAGAGTTGGTGACGGCGTCCACACGTTGGAAGGTCGTTCGGTTAACTTCGGTTCGGGCCAATGTGCGGACGAATTTATAAGCACCGTAGCGCAGTGGCTCAGCAATAAGTGGCTGCGCCGGGCGCCGCGGGTTTAATCCCGCACGGAACAAGTATTTGTATGTCCTACAAATAATTGTTTCGGGTCTGGATGTGTGTCCTTGTACAATTTATGTTTGTAAACTGCCTGCGCGATACGGGAGAAAATCCTAGTGTAGGGTTAACGTTTTTATAAAAGAATTATAAAATAATAGTGAACATTAATGCGGGCTGTAAATAGATATACGATTAGCTTTATTTATTCTTTACATGCATCATAAACCGGAATAAATATCATTAATAAGAACTTAACTTATTTTAAAGTTAAAGGAGTTACATATTGTATAATCGATGAGTCTATGTTTTAAAATTGGGTTTAAAGTGTAGCAAAATACGTACTTGCATTTCTATCAGACATTTGATGTATATAAAAAACACCTTATAATTTATTTGGTAATTTAATTATTTTTTGAGAAAGACAAAAACAATTGCAATAAATATAATTAACACTGACTTAATAATAGGTACTAATTATAACCTAGAACATAAATGAAAAACTCATGACGAGCAAAGTGGCTCAGGACCATGCTTTGCGGCAGTCTGTGGAGGAGGATGTTCAGTAGTGGACTTTTGAACAGCTGTAATGATGATGATTCGAAATCTTGCACGATTAAAGTATAAGAAATCGACGTTTTTTATAGGATAGGGTGACAAACGAGCACACAGTTCACGTGATGGTAACTGGTTATTGTGGCCCACAGACATCTACATCTATCCTCGATTACGAATCAAAATGCAGATGCTTTGTCACCCGTGGGGAATAATATGAAATGCCTCGTTTCCTTTAAAAAGGGTCTCTGGTTCTTTACACTCACTATACGAAACACAGCATCATTAAGCTACTATTTTACGCTGATATTCTGTGAGAGCGTGGTCCTTCCCCGGTCGAGCCGACCTTCGTGCTGCAACTATACTTCTAATATAATTGCATGGTTCTACCACGTATAAACGACGTGCTTCATTTTTTTTTCATTTTAAAATTGTTCTCGTAATAATCTGATTGTAAAAAAACGTTAATTTTTTTTTGATAAATAGCTTATTGATTAAAACAAATGTTCAATAATAATTAAATCGCGCTAATTAAAGTAGTAGGAATGTTTAAAGTTGAAATTGGCACTAAAAGGCTGGTAATTGGGGCATCCACCCTACAAAGCTTGAATATAAAATTTAAATCAGATGCGTGTAATCACTCTGGGAGCTTTTAGCAAACTAAACGCGCGGCCAACGTGACCGTGTGGACGCGGCGACCAAACTCTGCCAACAATCCTTTGATCTTTTGTAAAAAACCGACACCACACGGATCTCGCGCCAACTTGCGGGCCATCGTACCAATACATACCAATGAAGCCCAAACACCCCGTCTACACGTTGGCCAATCCTATTGGCCACTACATTCGCCACTGTGTTGGCCAATGTGTAGAGGCGACATTACTCATAATATTCAAGTCAATCATGTATACGTGTGTCAATGCTGACTAATTAATAATTTAAATGTCTTATAAACTAGACTTTATAATATAGAATATAATACATTAAAGAATGGTTAGCATGAAGGCTAAACTACTAGAAGACGTTGATTCGTGTATGCAAAACAATGATAAAGAGTTAAGATGAAGTTATTTTAAACCCGGCTTTCACCTTAACCTAAATTCTAAAAATGTATCTAAAATTGTGAGAAATTTTCAACGACTTATTTTTATTGAGGTGTATTATATATAGCCTGCATAGTCTTCACGGATTTCCTTTTTTGGTTAAATACAATTAAAACTCGATCTTACAGTCATTTTGATCTAATAAACAAAACATGCTACGGGAAAATGCAGTCAAAATTAATAATTTATTTAAAAATATTTTTGAAAAATAATAAAAGCTAAGTGCATGCCTTTTTTAAACTGAACATAAAATATATAAGTAGACGTACGTAATAAAGCCACGCTACGGCTATATTAGCAATGTATATTGTAATATATATTGTAGTACGAATAGGTCGGCTCGACTTGGTTAGGACTACGCTCTTCCAAAATACCAGCGAAAAATTGAGCGTAACGCTACTGTGTTTCCTATGGTGAGTGTAGATAACCGGAGAACCTTTTCTTTGGAAACTAGGTATTCCGTCTCAGTCCTCTGGAGTGACAACGAATCTGCATTTTGATTCATAATTGAGGATAAATGCAGATGTTTATGGGCCACAACACAGCATCATTAAGCTACTATTTTACGCTGATATTCTGTGAGAGCGTGGTCCTTCCCCGGTCGAGCCGACCTTCGTGCTGCAACTATACTTCTAATATAATTGCATGGTTCTACCACGTATAAACGACGTGCTTCATTTTTTTTTCATTTTAAAATTGTTCTCGTAATAATCTGATTGTAAAAAAACGTTAATTTTTTTTTGATAAATAGCTTATTGATTAAAACAAATGTTCAATAATAATTAAATCGCGCTAATTAAAGTAGTAGGAATGTTTAAAGTTGAAATTGGCACTAAAAGGCTGGTAATTGGGGCATCCACCCTACAAAGCTTGAATATAAAATTTAAATCAGATGCGTGTAATCACTCTGGGAGCTTTTAGCAAACTAAACGCGCGGCCAACGTGACCGTGTGGACGCGGCGACCAAACTCTGCCAACAATCCTTTGATCTTTTGTAAAAAACCGACACCACACGGATCTCGCGCCAACTTGCGGGCCATCGTACCAATACATACCAATGAAGCCCAAACACCCCGTCTACACGTTGGCCAATCCTATTGGCCACTACATTCGCCACTGTGTTGGCCAATGTGTAGAGGCGACATTACTCATAATATTCAAGTCAATCATGTATACGTGTGTCAATGCTGACTAATTAATAATTTAAATGTCTTATAAACTAGACTTTATAATATAGAATATAATACATTAAAGAATGGTTAGCATGAAGGCTAAACTACTAGAAGACGTTGATTCGTGTATGCAAAACAATGATAAAGAGTTAAGATGAAGTTATTTTAAACCCGGCTTTCACCTTAACCTAAATTCTAAAAATGTATCTAAAATTGTGAGAAATTTTCAACGACTTATTTTTATTGAGGTGTATTATATATAGCCTGCATAGTCTTCACGGATTTCCTTTTTTGGTTAAATACAATTAAAACTCGATCTTACAGTCATTTTGATCTAATAAACAAAACATGCTACGGGAAAATGCAGTCAAAATTAATAATTTATTTAAAAATATTTTTGAAAAATAATAAAAGCTAAGTGCATGCCTTTTTTAAACTGAACATAAAATATATAAGTAGACGTACGTAATAAAGCCACGCTACGGCTATATTAGCAATGTATATTGTAATATATATTGTAGTACGAATAGGTCGGCTCGACTTGGTTAGGACTACGCTCTTCCAAAATACCAGCGAAAAATTGAGCGTAACGCTACTGTGTTTCCTATGGTGAGTGTAGATAACCGGAGAACCTTTTCTTTGGAAACTAGGTATTCCGTCTCAGTCCTCTGGAGTGACAACGAATCTGCATTTTGATTCATAATTGAGGATAAATGCAGATGTTTATGGGCCACAACATCTACTTACTATCATGTGAACTGTGTGCTCGTTTGTCACACTAACTCTATAAAACATAGGTAAATAAAAACAACTTTGTAAAAACTAAACAACGTTTAAAAATAAATCAAACGTTCATAGAATTTTTATTAAGGAAAACGAACAATTATGTTTACATTAATGCAGAGACATTTCATTTCAGAGCAAATGAAGCTTTTAGTCCGAGTCGTCGCTTAAAACAGGTTATTTTCCAAGTTACGTATTACTTTTTCAATTTCAACATCAGAAATTGTAAGCGTCTTTCATTTATTAGTGCGTAATTAGATTTCTTGTTTACCTTTTCAACTTATAATCTTCGGAAGCAAATTAGCACCTGTCTCCTTCTTCTTTGTAATTATGGCTTCTCTTGATAGAATTTGGCCAATGTCAAACAATCATGGGAGTGAACTTGGCACCTGTAAAAAAAAATTATTTCCTTTACAAATAGTCAAACTAATTTTATAAGAAAAAGAGCCATGACTTCAGAAAATATTATGTGGAACTTATTTTATTAATTTTATTTTTAAGTTAGTGTTTTCGTTTTGTCAACGGTATAACTATTTTACCCTAGCGATGGGCGATTATTAGTAAAACTAATCGAATTAGTCGATTGTTCAGTCTGGTCGATAAAATTCGATAACAATACATATTAGACGATTGTTATCGACTAACGGCGTGCGGCGGGCGACAATAACTGACACCGTATCAACTTTAACTACTGATTTGTGCAGCAACAACTATTTTACGAACTACTAAATAAGTAGTTACAAAAGATTGTGAGGCGGGCGTGCGCCGCTCTAATTCCGTGCACCACTACTTACGTTAACATAAGATGGCAGTTATTAGGTATGCGATTGGCGCCAATAGATTATAATTGCCTGTCTTGTATTGTAATCAAACGATTGATTGAGGGAACACCCATTCATTCGTCGTAGTATATTAACGAACTTTGAAATGAATAGATGGGTAGGTAAGTAAGGACTTTCTAACTAAGTAAGAGTAAAACACTAATAATTAAGTAAAAAAGTTATAATTATTCGAATGGTTTTTCACAATGTATCTTAATTAGTCACTCGCATGCATTACATGACGTTGGATTGCAATGTGCGTACCGTTAGTAATTTGTCGATTGTTATTCGAATAACCATGGTGTAGTAATAAATGGTTCTTGATAAATTTTAAATACATTCTCTGCCGTCGGTCACGTTTTAAATGCAATACTCCGTACAAAGTGACCGGCACGGCAGTCAAAGGCTTAAAAAAATATCCCTACAATTACTAAGTAAAAAGAGAAGGTATATCACGGAGAAGCCATTAAGATTGCTGGCAATTGTTCCAGAACCAATAAAATGGGCAATTTTCCAGATCGCCAGACTAAAGTGGACTCACTTTTGTATCGAGTGGAAAAAAGAGGTCAATATTGATAAAGATAAAGATAAGATAAAGATAAAGATATTTATTTTGTAAAACATGAGTAAAAAATACAGGTGTTAAAAAAAAACTTAAAACGAGCTACATGTTTAGCCATTTATGGCGCACAAAAATTATACTTCATATATTAATTATTCTACAAGACAAATTAACTAACCCTACGTTCATAACTTTAGATATGCTTCAATTTCAATGACGTCTAGTAAAATTGCATTAGAGAAAAGTCGCAATTCATAATTTAGCTTTAAACAAATCAATCACTTAAGAAATCAGACAAGCTGTAATAACATTTGGCTATCAAATATTTTTTAAGATGTAGCTTAAAAAGTATGGTAGGCAATTGTTTGATGTGTTTGGGGATTTTATTGTATAGTACCCGGTTGACCGAGCTTTGCTCGGTATTTTTCGCTCGATTTTTTTAATTCGTGTGTTTTGGAAATTATATTTAGATACAAATTACATACTGATGAATTATAAATAATATTTTTTGATCTTAGCGACATAACAGAAAAAACTGAACTGGTTATTTGAATAAAAAATCATGAGTGCAATTATTTTTATTTAAATTTTCGTGTTTTTAAAAAATACTAAAAAAAGGGCTCGAAAAAAATATATTTTCTCAAAAAAGAAAGAAACTTGAAAAAAAAAATAAAAAAGTCGGTCGGTCGGTCTGGGCTCGAACCGGGGTTTTACGATTTTGTGACCGCCCATTATACCAATAAGCTATTTATAATCATTACCAAACTGTCAAAATTTACCTTCTTATTCTAACTATATTGTAGCAGTTTTTAATTGCCTAAAAACACGGACAAAAAGACATTTTCTAAAAATAAATCTTAGCTAGATCGATTTATTATCCCCGAAACTCCCTGGACACTAAATTTTATGAAAATCGTTGGAGCCGTTTCCGAGATCCCGATTATATATATATATATACATATATACAAGAATTGCTCGTTTAATAGTATAGGATTATTGGCGCCAGACAGAAAATACTTTTACGCATCAATGCCGTTCTTGAACCAACTGCGCATAACCTACTATTATCCCTGCGATTGCGAATTGTGACGTCCGATAGTTTGTTAAACAATTTAGGGTTACTTTGAACGAAGTTTGCTACTTCATATATAAATAAGGAGGGTAAGCTCACAATGTTGTGCTCAATGAAATATGGTTTGCAGCTATCAGTAATTTTAAGACCGAACATAGCTCTGATGCACCGTTTTTGGGACTTAAATATAATTTCCTTATTAGTAGAATTTCCGCAGAATATGATGCCATACCTCAAGATGGAATCAACAATACCATGGTATGCCGTGAGAAGCTCATCGGTACTTACGACGGATGAGAGTTTATAGAGCGCATAAGCAGAAGAACTAATTCTTTTGTTTAGTTCTTCCGTGTGCGCTTTCCAGTTTAAACTTTTATCAATGGTTACACCTAGAAATTTGCTGTATCTACTTGGTTGATTTCTGTCCCTTGGTAACTAACGTTAATATTTGGTGTTGCTTAGTGTTGACTGAAGTACATAATTTTAGTTTTTTGAAGATTTTTAAATTATTATTATTTAACCAGTTTATTATTAAATTAATTGTATTATTAATTTCACTTTCAAGGACAGGAACATAAGGATCGTCCCCCCACCCAAAATAAAGTGGCATTTGTTGCATAAGGAGGAGTATGCAAGTGAATTTAGAGAGCTAGTTGTAAACAAGATGATAGAGATGGGTGATATGGAAGGAATGAGTGTGAATGAGTGCTGGAAGGAAATGGCTGATTGTATCCGAAGTGTGGCAAGGAAGGTGTTAGGAGAAACAAAAGGGAAGCGTATGATAGATAAGGATGGGTGGTGGTGGAGTGAAAGTATTAGAGAAGTTTTGAGAGAAAAGAAAAATGCCTTTAAAGAATGGCAGAGCGTAGAAGACCAGAATGAATCCATAAAAGAAAGTAAGAGAGGGGCGTATAAAGAATGTAAGAAGAGAGCGAAGAAGGAAGTTGCTATTTGTAGGGCATAGGTGCAAGATAAATTATATCGGTCCCTTGAAAGCCCCGAAGGTCAAAAACGACTTTTTCAAATTGCAAGAGCGAGAGAAAGGAATGGAAGAGATGTTTCACATGTAAAATGTATAAAAGATGATTCTGGAAGGATTTTGACTGACGATGAAAGTATAAAGAAGCGATGGAAGGAGTATTTTGAGAAATTGATGAATGAGGAGAATGAATGGAATGGTATGCTTGAAAACCCACCAGTGAATATGGGCTTAGTGAGAGAAATTAGTGTGGAAGAAGTAAAAATGGCTGTTAGGAATATGAAGAATGGGAAGGCAGTCGGCCCAGATGGAATACCAGTAGAAGTGTGGAAGTTGCTGAGTGCGGATGGATGGAAGTGGTTGAGTTTATTTTTCGGTAAATTGTTGCAGGAAGAACAAATACCTGAGGAATGGTGCAGAAGTATACTGGTCCCCATTTTTAAAAACAAAGGAGACGTTCAAAACTGCAGCAGTTACCGGGGAATAAAACTCATGTCACATACGATGAAAGTCTGGGAAAGAATAATAGAGAGAAGAATGAGAGAAGAGTGTGAGATAACACAAAACCAGTTCGGATTCATGCCCAGTCGAGGTACGACAGATGCCATTTTCGCATTACGCCAATTGTGCGAAAAGTACAAGCGCGTGCATAAAAATCTGCACATGGTTTTTGTCGACCTTGAAAAGGCGTACGATCGGGTTCCCCGTGAGGTTTTGTGGTGGGCGTTAAAGATGAAAGGTATGCCTGGGAAGTATGTGAGGTTAGTCCGTGCTATGTACAGAGCATCCCGTACACGTGTACGATCTGCCGCGGGAACTACGGGCAGTATCGATGTGGCGGTAGGGCTGCACCAAGGGTCGGCATTGAGCCCTTACCTCTTCCTACTGATTATGGACGCTTTGACGTCGGAGGGTGGATGAAATGGCGACAGGTCACAGCCACAACGTGCGATCCCCGAATGACAATAAGGCTGAAGGAGAAAATTTACAAATCGATCATCCGACCTGTCGTCATGTATGGAAGTGAATGCTGGGCCGTCAAGAAGAAGGATGAAAATAGACTGCATGCGAATGAAATGAGAATGTTACGATGGATGTGTGGTGTGACAAGGATGGATAAGATAAGGAATGAGTATATAAGAGGAAACCTGAAAGTAGCGCCAGTGGTAGAAAAGGTGAGAGGAAGCAGATTGGCATGGTTTGGGCATGTGATGCGGAGGAATGAAAGTACTTACTTACTTACTTACTTATCGTCACGCACAATCCCTAACGGGGTAGCCAGAGAGAACAGATCGCCAAGTGTCACGATCCTTACATACCTCTTTCGCTTCTTTCAGGTTCATTAACTTCTTCATACATGCACGTCTAGGTATCCGAGTACTCTTGACCCTCCCCTCTTCGAGCAATTTGCTCACATGGTCTTCGAAAGTTAGTCTCGGTCTACCTCGACACCTTTTAATATTTACTTTCGCTCTATATATTTTCTTCACCATTCGGTCTTCACTCATTCGTTCAACGTGTCCAAACCATTGGAGTACGCCCCTATCAATTTTTGTGATAAGGTCATCTTTCAATCCTGCCATATTGCGAGTCTCTTCGTTTCGCTTTCGGTCGGCTATGGTAACGCCACACATTTTACGAAGAGATCGCATCTCCACTGCATTCAACTTGCTTTTATGCTTCTTCTGGCATACCCAGGTTTCGCTGCCATATAACAAAGTCGGTACCAACACTGCGTTATGTATTGCAAGGCGTGCACTCTTCACCACGCCTTGCCTTTTTATTAATGCATTCAGGGCACCATTGACTTTGTTTCCGGCAGCGACACGCCTATCCACATCTAAATCACATCTTCCATCCCGGCTGAAAGCACTCCCCAAGTATACAATTTCATTTACCTGTTCTAGACATGAAAGTCATGTCACAAAACGAGTGTTGAATATGAATGTGGAGGGACACACGGGCAGAGGAAGGCCGAATAAAAGATGGATCGATTGTGTGAAGAGTGATATGAGAATGAAAAGAGTAAGTATGGAAATGACGGCTGATAGAGAGGAATGGAACAAGAAGATTTACTGCGCCGACCCCAGATAATGGGAAATGGTTTAGAGAATGATGATTAATTTCACTTTCAAATTTATCCTTATTGATAGAGTTTATTATTACCGTACTGTCATCGGCAAATAGCGATATTGGATATTTTGTAATTTATGGTAAATCATTTATGTAGATGATGAACAACAAAGGACCTAACACACTACCTTGTAGGACACCGTATTGAAATATTTGTTTGTGTGATATGCATATATCTTCTTTTTTGGTGTTAATATTGATTCTAGAAATTTCGGTATATTGTGTTCGATTTTTAAGATAGGATTCCATGAGATTTAATACGTTGCCTCTGATGCCATAGGCTTCTAATTTACTGAGGAGAATGTCAAGGTCAACATAATCAAAAGCCTGAGTCATGTCACAATAGATAGCGCATACCGGTATCTTTTTGTCAACATTCATCATCACTATTTAAAAAATCAAAAATAGCCATATTTATGGTTTTGTTGTTGCGGAATCCTTTTTGGTCTTCTGTAAGAATGTTTAATTTTTCTAAAAAGTTATAAATTTCTAAATATATATATTTTTCAAAAACTTTTGATAGTATAGACACAAGCGCAATAGGTCTATAGCAGTTCATACTTTGTTTGTCATCTTTTTTAAACAATGGCTTAACAATTGAATTTTTTAAACTTTCGGGATAAGATCCTGTGCTTATACAAATATTCAAAATTTGGCTGAGATGATCACAAATGTAATAAGCAACATACTTTAAAATTTTAGTTGAGATCCCATCATGCCCTACACTTGTAGTATTTCTTAGTGATCGAGGTCGTATCGTATAAAATCGATATAGGCTGTATGGTACATTTGGCCTTTGTCTATCAAGTGTTAAAAATCAATTGGAAACTATTAAGTAGTAGATATATCTACTTATAAAAAAAGTACCTGGTTTGGTTGACCGAGCTTTGCTCGGTATTTTTCGCTCGATTTTTTTTAAATTCGTGTGTTTTGGAAATTATATTTAGATACAAATTACATACTGATGAAATATAAATATTTTTTGATCTTAGCGACATAACAGAAAAAACGGAACTGGTTATTTGAATATAAAATCATGAGTGCAATTATTTTAATTTAAATTTTCGTGTTTTTAAAAAATACTAAAAAAAGGGCTCGAAAAAATAGATTTTCTCAAAAAAGAAAGGAACTTGAAAAAAAATTAAAAAGAGTCGGTCGGTCGGTCTGGTTACGATACTTTTACGATTCTGTGACCGCCCATTATACCAATTAAGCTATTTATAATCATTAACAATCTGTCAAAATTTACTTTCTTATTCTAACGATATTGTAGCAGTTTTTCATTGCCTAAAAACACGGACAAAAAGACATTTTCTAAAAATAAATCCTAGCTAGATCGATTTATTATCCCCGAAACTCCCTGGACACTAAATTTTATGAAAATCGTTGGAGCCGTTTCCGAGATCCCGATTATATATATATATATATATATATATATATATATATATATATATATATATATATATATATATATATATATATATACAAGAATTGCTCGTTTAATAGTATAGGATAGGATAGGATAAAAAATCATTGTATTAACAAACTACACGTACTAGTATGAAAAAGAGAACCAGTTGATGTTATTCTGAAGGTAATACAAAAACCCCGGTCTGGAACGTCAATTTTTTCGGGAGTTAAGAGTAATCGTGACTACATACAAAATCAGCGTACAGACATCAGGACTTCAAACGTAGTCAAACGTAAAATTATTTTCAAACCTTTTTTTTAAATAGTAATATAAAATGATTTTTTAAAAAATATAAGATGGATTAATTAGAGTGTTTTCTTGATATACCGGCTACTCATATTATCGCATAAGTGCAATATGGTTATGTTAGAGGCATTTTAAGACCACAAAATTGCTTGACCTTGACGTGTCGGAAGTAAAGCACTACCTCGAGGCATGAAAAATAGCAACAATTTTGTGGACATTTTTAAACGTTAAAAATAAGTTAAATAAACATAATTATACAATACTCATGACGATACTTTTGACTACATTGCACATTTGTATTGTTGCTTAAAAATAGATTAAGGCCGACAAGCGATCATACCTGATGGTAAGTGGATGCTGTGATCCATAGACATCTATCTTAATCTATCCGTGGATTAGAATCAAAATTCAGATGCGTTGTCACCGAAGTACGACTAAAATGAAATGCCTCGTATCCAGTAAAAAAGTGTCTCAGTTCTCTACACTCAGCATACGAAACACAGCGTCGTTAATTCTATAGTACCCGGTTGACCGAGCTTTGCTCGGTATTTTTCGCTGGGTTTTTTTTTAATTAGTGTGTTTTGGAAATTATATTTAGACACAAATTACATACTGATGAAATACGAATAATTTTATTTTTATCTTAGCGACATAATAGAAAAAACTGAAATGGTTATTTAAATAAAAAATCATGAGTGCAATTAGTTTAATTTAAATTTTCGTGTTTTTAAAAAATACTAAAAAAAGGGCTCGAAAAAATAGATTTTCTCAAAAAAGAAAGGAACTTGAAAAAAAATTAAAAAAGTCAGTCGGACGGTCTGGGCTCGAACCATGGTATTACAATTTTGTGACCGCCCAAAATACCAATTAAGCTATTTGTAATTAATAAACTGTCAAAATTTACCTTCTTATTCTAACGATACTGTAGCAGTTTTTCATTGCCTAAACACACGGACAAGAAGACATTTGCTAAAAATGAATCCTAGCTAGATCGATTTATTGCCCCCGAAACTCCCTGCACACAAAATTTTATGAAAATCGTTGGAGCCGTTTCCGAGCTTCCGATTATATACAGGGTGGCCCAAAAGTCGTGGATCAAACGCAACTAGGGGTTAGATGGGGTCATCAGCTGCAAAAAGTTGTTCTATGGGAGGTCCTTAAAGTCAACCCCTGCAGAGTTATAATTTATTTTGTGTTTTTATGAGAAAATTGACTTTTTTAACTAATTCTTATTAGAATGCCAAAAAATAAACATCCTCTATCTTTTTTATAATTTTCACTAGATTGGTACTGATGAGTCCTTGCGTTAGACATGCTATTTATGGTTGTTTATTGGGTGTGTTGAAGATAATGTTAAGTTTTACGATTATTATTTTTCTCAAATCATAACTTTTTATTTACTTCGGACCCCACTGTGAAAAAAAAATACTCTACCGAAAAGTGACCCTGTATTACAAGTTTTGGCGCATTTAATAGGGATTCTGAAAAGGTATTACACATGGTTATGCGTGGCTTTGATATCTTTTTAGGACGATTATTCATGGCAAGGCCAAAGTTAACCCAACCATAAAACTCGGTTAGGCTTATTTAAAAATAAACTAGAATTAATACAATTTATGACAAAGACTCTGCCTCTCTTTTACACTAACTATTTAATCCTTTGTCAGTAAAAGTCCGGTTGGCCCGTCAGTTTAGGTAGCGATATCTTTTCTAGGAAACAAAAGGCTGGGCCGGCAGGGGCGGGGGCTGGGGGATGCGCGTGAGCATGTTTCTTTAGAATGTTTAGTGTTCTTTAGTAACTCGCTTCCTGCCTGTGGGTACGCACGTGTTCTTTTTCTCGGTTTTACGACGACTTGTGACCAGTTTCTTTCCTTTGACCTACGCTTTGTTTTTCGGACTTGTGATAGATTGCCTACCTGTGACCAGTGCTGTGTGAATCGGACGGATTGGCTACAAAAGTGGACAGATGGCTGCTGCGAGGAGAGAATACACCCAACGGGAGTATGCAGAAATGCATTACCTGTATGGCTTTTGCGACGGTAATGCCCGGGCTGCTGCCAGGGAATATCGTCAACGCTACCCTAACCGTGATCGTTTTCCGGATTACAGGGTCTTTATGCGCGTACATAATTCGTACATGGAGGGAGTCTTACCCGGTCAGCATGCTATGAGAGCAGGCAGACCAGTGATGCAATTTGAAAATGAAGATGAAGTGCTGAGAGAATTAAGATTGGATCCTAGTATAAGTCAACGCCAAATATCCAGTAATATCGGGATTCCAAGATCGACGGTGCAACGTGTCATTAACAGAAAAAAATATCACGCCTACCACGTGCAAAGGGTGCAAGCTTTGCTGCCCGGTGACTATGAACCTAGAGTGCGGTTTTGTAGAGAGATGCTAAGATATCACAGAGAAGATCCGCAGTTCTTTAACAAGGTTTTATGGACGGATGAGTCAACTTTTAGAAGAATGGGAGTATTCAATATCCACAATCTACATTTTTACTCCAGAGTAAACCCCCATATCATAAGAAATGATCGATTCCAGAATCTGTTTGGTATTAACATGTGGGCTGGTATAATTGGCCAGCAGTTGGTGCTGCATGAAATGCCAGCAAGGCTGAATGGTGCTCAGTATTTAAATTTTTTGCAAAATAATTTAAACCATATTCTTAACGAAGCTGAAGTTCCAGAAGAAAGAATAGCAGAAATGTGGCTGCAACATGATGGCGCCCCGCCTCACTACGCTCGAGCAGTCAGAGATCATTTGAACGAGCGCTTCCCCAACCGGTGGATTGGTCGAGGCGGACATGTTGCGTGGCCACCCCGGTCGCCCGATTTAAATCCATTAGATTTTTTTCTTTGGGGCTATTTTAAAGAAATAGTTTACCAAGGAGAGAACAATAGCGAACAAGAACTACGACAAAAGCTCGAGTTTGCTAGAGTACAAGTAACTAACAACAGAAGTGCATTCCGTAGGTTACGTAGGAATTTTATTAGACGGTGCAGATTATGTATTATGGTCAGAGGCAGGAATTTTGAGCATTTATTGTAAAATGTTTTGCTTAATAATACAATTATTTCACAATCGTTGCTTTGTTTTTTCGTCCTAGAAAGATATTAGAGCCACTCATGGCCATGTGTAATACCTTTTCAGAATCCCTATTAAATGCGCCAAAACTTGTAATACAGGGTCACTTTTCGGTAGAGTATTTTTTTTTTCACAGTGGGGTCCGAAGTAAATAAAAAGTTATGATTTGAGAAAAATAATAATCGTAAAACTTAACATTATCTTCAACACACCCAATAAACAACCATAAATAGCATGTCTAACGCAAGGACTCATCAGTACCAATCTAGTGAAAATTATAAAAAAGATAGAGGATGTTTATTTTTTGGCATTCTAATAAGAATTAGTTAAAAAAAGTCAATTTTCTCATAAAAACACAAAATAAATTATAACTCTGCAGGGGTTGACTTTAAGGACCTCCCGTAGAACAACTTTTTGCAGCTGATGACTCCATCTAACCCCTAGTTGCGTTTGATCCACGACTTTTGGGCCACCCTGTATATACAAGAATAGCTCGTTTAAAGGTATAGGATACCATTGGCTCAAATTATAGAACAAATGTCCTTTTATTTCATAAATCGAGCCCATAACCAATCCATAACCCAATGGGAACAAAACTGCGAAGTGATAATACTAATGTAGTGTGCAATAGTCTTGTAATAAATTGAACCGTTTCAAAACTAAACGTCGAAATCGATTCGAAATCGAAATACTGTTAGTATTATATGTATATATATTATACTGTTTTTCTTTTCGCAATTTAACACAAAAAACGGTGCTTATACTTTATCCCTTACCTCTAAAAGTTTTGACACAAAATCGTTCTATTCTGATGAATAGTCAACATCCACCATCTTCTTTTGACGTCGATATGGACATTTAATTTATATTACAAAAATTATAATAAGGAACTTAACTAAAATAATAATAAAAATTATAATATTTACGATTAAAACTAATTATATACAATATAAAAGAAGAAACTATAATATAGAAAATCTAAAACTAAAAATTTAAATCGTCAAAAAGACCTGCTACCCGTGGTATAGTGCCAAGAACGCTGGCTGCGTTTCCTCGCTGAATAGCTATACTTAGCCTTTGAGCGAGGAAAGAACCAGCCCTCTTATCACCAGCAGCGACGACCAGTCGTGGATACAGTTCCTTTAGAAACTTCATTGCACGTGAGCCCCACGGACCGATAGTCTCTACAGCAAATGGCACAAATATGTAGTCATTTCTCAAAGACTCATATTTGCGCCATTTACTAAATTCGGCTGCCTCTGATGCCGCCCCGGCTCTAAAAGAGGTACCCTTGAGATGAGAGGCCGCCAAAGTGTCAACGCAAGTAGCATCCCACACTAGGGCTTTACCTCTCTCCCAAGGGACCAAAGTCATACCGTCGGGTCTCTTGCCATCGTCTCTAAATATCCCGCAAGGCTCTAAAACCGAGAGGATATTTATAGAGACAAGAGCCCTTCGGATGATTTCGTTCAAAGAACCGTGACGGGAAAACCTACCTGCACTTTTCTTGCATGAAAGTCCGTGGAGCCCAAACTCATGCGCAAGCTTTCCCCATCAAGCAATGTGCCGAGATTACTTGATGGTACAGCATGTAACCAGTGGCTAGATTCCTTTGTCGAAACAGTTAGAAGACGAGCCTGATCTTGTTGAATAAGGAAATTTTGAAATAATTTTTTCAGGACACTCCGTACCAACGGAATATCCCACTGTTTTTGTTGGTTAACTTCCAGTGGGACTTTTTCCCACATACATTGAAAATCAATTTTACACAAAATTGATTTTCAATGTATTTTTATTATGTTTTATGTAAAATCGATTTTACATGTGAGGGAGAAGCTTGTTATCAATAAACTAATCAATGATATAAATAGCTCCATAGCATATAGCCGCGACGAAATTTTGCACTCAAATAAGAATGATTAACCCGGATGTAACGGGTAAAACGGGAAGCGCTCACCCTCTATAGCCATATCTCGAAACAGGGGACATTTATCTAAGTGTATCATCAATCATATCATTAGTTTTATTTAGACTTTTACATAGTTTAACGCACAATGAACCTTCCTTTAAGGGTACAATCGCTTTGATAAATATGTGTACCTCTGAAACTAAGATCAAGAGATAATTATATCGCCAAAATTTATATATCTGCGCAGCTTAGTTATTCGAAAGGGCATTGCTCATTTTCGGCCATGGAACGCCCAACAATGTGCATTTGTTAAAAAAATATGTCTTTATTTATGGCTATTAATCGCGGTATTCGTTTATCCTAAAACAATGGGAATATTTTTGCACAAATTAAAAGTACCGAAAAGATAAAAATAAAATTAGGTAAATACGTAATTCATTACTAGTAGTTTGTGAATAAAATAAAAAATGTTGCCAATCACAATAATTATAAAAAAAATCGATTCCTCTTTTCGATCGATTACTTATGGTGTCATTATCACAATGCTTATATAATTTTCTCATAATTATTACGATGTTATGATATAGGTTTAAAATAACCGTTGACAATGGATATTTATCCAAAGCAGTCGATACGCAACCGTTATTAACCAGTTGTTTATCCGACTACAGACGAAAAAGGATGGTTATGTTTTTACTGTGTGTGCGGGTTAGGCTATGTTGAATCGTTTTTGCTATGGTGCTTAAAAACGTAGGATGCATTTTATTATTGAGGGCGCTACTATCGAATAATATTTTTTTCGCTAAACTCGTAAAGTACTTGACCAACTTTGAGAATTATTTCACCACTAGATTGTTATGTATAATTTTAGATATCTAATATAGGGTTAATTTTATTATAGAGGGCGCTACTTTCAATGAATACGTTTTTTGGCTAATCTCAAAAATTACTAGACCGATTTTGAAAGTTCTTTCACCATTACATTGCTAATGAGGGCGTTAGCTGTGTGATAAATTTATATTATTACAATAAATAATTGTGAGATTAATATTTTCTAAATAAATATAACTAAATACCTACCTAAGATGTTCAAATCCAATTATTATTTTTACAATTTAAGAATCGTATTTACACACTTTACTTACTCAGATTGATTATTATAGATAAAGAGGTAATAAATCTAAAGTAAAAGAGCTCGGCTTAAACGAAAAAACTATTAGAATAAAACCAAAAGTTGAAAAAAGTGGTTTAGTGCGAGTCGGACTCGCAGGCCCATGAAGAGTTCAGTAATAACAAGCATATATTTTAAATCGAGTCAAAATACCACTATCATTATCGCCAGCAACAAATTATTTTGTTTTTCATAGAGTTTGTATAAATAACAAACTTGTTTTTGCGGTTCTTTGAAATATGCTACTTGTATCTAAAAAAAGGACTGAATGAATAAACCACAGAAACCCCTGCAATGTATAATACATTATAGGAGTTTCTGTGGTTTATTAATTACCAAAGAGAAAAAACTTATTGCACAAAATGGGTTTTTATCCATTTCAAGTCATCAAAAGCGGTAGTCAACCGTTAAAAACTAAAACAACCGTTGTTATAGGCTCGGTTGAATTCATTGACAACCTTCACATTTATAGTTATGATAATTAAACAAGCGAATTACTAGCTGATTTACCAAGAATTCTTTAGAGTATAACAAAACGCTACTGCACAAGTTAACTGTTATTCTTATCTGTTCTTAACATAACATTTAAAATGGAATCATGTTATGATAATTCAAGAAGTTAATTTCTAGCTGATTTACCACGAATTCTCTAAAGCATAACAAAACAATACAGCACAAGCTAACTGTTCTTAAAAATACATTTGAAATAGAATTTCATTAAATAAAAGAAATTATATTTTAAAAAGCGTGCAGAACTTAAAACGCGTCAAAGATTGTGCTTTTTATGATATTATTAATCGAATAAAAATCGATATCGTTTCATAGATTTTATGATAGTTAAGTGGCAACATCGAATCTGACAGGTAGGCCCCTGTCACTGTTATGTCACAAGAATTCAATTGCGTGTTATCGTGTTATTTTGTTTTGTTGGAAATTGCAATTGTTGATCTCTCAACAATTGGTTCGAACACAGCAGGTAAATAGTTGGTACATATCACGATGTGGCATGTCTTCGTCTAAGAAATGCTTTATTACTGAGTTTACTTGAATAATATCAATATAATAATTGTAGCTTCTTTATTAGGTACAAGTTTCGAGTACAGTGAACGTGTAGTGTGCCACTCGCAAAATGCACCAATAGTTCGTCTTGAACATGTATACATCAGCTGTGGCACTGATACTTATGAGAATAAGATCACACACATTGTTTGGGTTCGATTCTCCACGTGAGGAACTATTTGCGCTACGTGAGTGTTTAACATTTTTCAATTTATTAAATGTGATCCTCATATCTGATTTATTATATATATAATATACATGTTTTTACACTGATTGTATATCAACTCAAGAACTTGTTTTATTTTTTCACATCTGCACTAGCTATATCTGACAAACATACTACCTAGCTTATTTATGAGATTGACCATTTTTATCAACTACCAAGAAAGGAGACAGTTGATTTTTCATTGTTTTTGGACTGCTGGTAGTCTGTCAGGCCTTAATTATTAAATAATATAGGGCATTAAATCCATCCTTGTGCAGTAACATTTAACTTGATAAATATTTTATTTATATTTGAGTTTGAAATAAACAAATCTATTTTATCTTTATTTTTTCACTTTGACTTCATTTTTTGTATTTTACATTATTTCAGTTGCCGTTGTCATGCCGTGTATATCATAATTGCTGGCAATGAACTGATAGAACAGCATCACGTTCAACTGCAGAACGGGAACTATCTGAATCATCTAGTCCGTCCTCGTTGCAATCTGAAGTGAGTAATGTATTGTACCCAGAACAACAAAGCTTAGATCATACATCACACAGTGTACTACTAACTAATTATTTAAAAGCACAATGTTTATTACCTGGTTGTAACAGTTCCATCAGCATTGCGAGTATGTCTCTTTTGTGATTAACTATATTTTGCGATAACAAACATACATAGTGACAATTACTATGTATGTGTGTTATACGTGGTAGAGCCATGCTGCAGTTATATTAGAAGTATAGTTGTAGCATAAATGGGTCGGCTCGACCGGGGAAGGACCACGCTCTCACAGAATACCAGCGTGAAATAGTAGCTTAATGCTGCTGTGTTTTGTATGGTGAGTGTAGAGAACCGGATACCCTTTTTACTGGAAACGAGAAAATGATCTTAGTCCTCACGGGTGACAACGCATCTGCATTTTGATTTGTAATCGAGGATAGATGTGGATGTCTAATAGTCGCAGCAATGTCTCCAGCAGATGGTGAATCTCAGTTAATGACAAGATATGCTAATAAATCCAGAGCTGTGACTATGTCGATACGGGTAGTAGAGGTGGTGAATGGCATTTTTAAAACTGAATTTAAAATATTTCATCAAAATTACTTTAACAGGGCTTCTACACATTTGATGATAGACTGCTGTGGCTGCTGCTATAATTAAAAAATTCCACACAAAAATAAGGGACAGGGATGATGCAGCTCAAATACTTGAAATAGTTCATCAAAATATGGAGACAAATAATGATTTTTCTGAGTATGCTAGGGAAAACAATCTAAATAGAGCTAGGGCAGGCAGACTTTAGAAATATAAATGTAGACTTTAAAATGTTAGGAAATTTCCTGTTTTAACTTACAGCGACTTAATATTAATTGCTTGTGTCACATAGCAATTAAAGCAAGCTCGCTACTATTATGGTGAGCATATAAGATTTAATGGCTGCTACCGGATAGAACTCTGTAATAACCAGAGGAGCAGCATTATGAAAGGAATAAAGTTAAGCCCTAGCGGATCTTTACTTAGGGCTAGAATTGCAAGTCATCACTATTAGTCATAAAGTGTATTTTATATATATTTTAATTAGTGGCAATGGTTCTGGTAGAGGACGACCTGGTCAATTTCGCGGGTGTGGCTTAGAGTCGGGTTGCCAAGGATAGAAACGAGTGGAAAAGGTTGGAGGAGGCCTTTGCCGATTGGCAATCAGCAGAAGACAATCTAGATTTTATATGACTTAGATATTAAGAAATTGTATTACGTACTTGTTGAATAAATGGCTTTATTATTATTATTGGTTCTGGTAGAAGTGCAATTAAAAAGTATTGTCAGCCGTCGAACTGTTGGATGCTGTGCCCATGTTATGACAGTAATATGGTATTTGGGTTGGGCATGGCATCAGACTAATATTTTGCTTCCTGCTCAGTTCCTGAATGATGTATTGATGTGTAAATTAGAGGCAAATAATTCCTTAGCTTTCCTAGATGCGTTAGTCATCCAAAATTCTAACAACACCATAGGACACACTGTGTATAGAAAACAATGAATCTCACCATCATCCTTCACAGTTAGTTACCGTGAGCAAATCTTTGTTACAGAGAGCACAAGGGATCTGTGGCAGCAAACATCTGGCCGTCGAGCTTCAGCACGTCAAGCAGGTTCTGCACGTCAACAAGCTTCAGGCCCGCGCTTACGTCACAGTGACCGAGTGAAGCCGGCCACAGTCAAGCATGTGCAGTACTAGCATTTGTCAGGGGTGTCACAGACAAGATTGGCTACATCTTGAAGCGAGCTGACGTGAAGCATCAAAGTTCAGGGAAGTTTGCAGTTTGTGATCATATCCTGGACGGCCCCAACCAAATAGACATCAAAAAAAGAATAGATATACCACAAATCCTCTAAAAGGACGATACATGAGACTATTGAAATAAAATATTCTTCTTTCAATAGAGAAGGAGGCTTGGTACTACCACCTGCTTAGGACCCTGTAATTAATGAAATTAAAATTAAACCCAAGCATACCACTGCAAGACTTCAAGACACAGTAAGTTCATTCTGTAGATCGGACCATAAATAAAAATTTAAAATCTGAAGGTACTCCGGGTTAACAGTGATATTGGGACGTCAGTCACCTCAGTCTTCCGTAACCATGGGTGCTGGAAAGCACCCGAAACGTCTGGAATTTAAAATCAAAGAAATAAAACGCGATAAAATCGATAAAAATAGTTGTTAAAAAAACTGCATTTGTGAAAATAAAAACTTCTATATTTTCAAAACCCCGACTTTTTTTAAAGCAATTCCTTTACCATTTCGATGTTTTAATTGCATATTATCATATCTATATGCTTTTATATGTGGGCACTCATGGCCGAAGTGTCTATGAAGAGTGGGCATCTACTTAATGATGGGATATAAGTCAAATTGACTATTGATGACTTCATCAGTAAGTATTATTCTCGTCGTTTATTTCTTACAAGTATCAAGGGTAATACTGACACAGAATTCTTTTTATTGTGTACCCATTACTTTTCAGAATACCTTCAATACTATAACGATGCAATTGAGCAAACAAAATATAATAAAATAAAATATTATAGTACAGCATAGTAAAATAAAATATTATTAGGGAAACGTTAATATACGTTTTTAATACCAGTGTGAAACAACAAAATAATGCTGTGTTTCATACGGTCAGTATAGAGATCCTTTTTAATGGTAAATTCCATCTTAGTCTCCAGGGGTGAGAATGCACCTGCATCTTGATTATTAACCAAAGATATATGTAGATCTCCATGGCCCGCAGCATCCACTTACCATTAGGTGGACTTTGTGATCAATTGTAAGCTTTATTCTTTTTTTTTTAAAAAAAAACCTCTTGGTAGGTACTTCTCATTTCTGAGTGAGCAAGGGAGTGTGCTCCACGCTGACCCTAAAAAAAAACATCGAGAATGCTCTAAAAAATGCAACTAACAATTTCATTGGTGCTGAAGGAGATCGCACCCGAGCTGATCGAGTATTGTGAAATTTAAGGCGAGCAAGTTCAATGTCACCTGAATTATTATAAATTATTATTTAGGGTGGAAAATTTTCTCCTAATTTGTATGCGACCATCCTGAAGTACATAACCTATGTATTCACGAAAGAAAATGTTCACCAATCTCAAGGGTCTCAATTGGCTAAGATATGGCGTAACTTTCACGCAAAATAAAATAAAAACAAACAGTCGAATTGTGTACCTCCTTCTTTTTTGAAGTTGGCTTAAAATAAATATTCAACTCAATTTGCGTTTGGTCATATTATGGAGCTAGGAATGATTACATAATTTATTTGCGTTTAGTGCTAACACAAATGTGTAGTGTATGAAATCAAACCAATACCACAGTATATATATAGACATATTACTGTGCCAGTACCAAAGCGCCAACCTAAAACAAAGGGCTAAAGCTAGACAACAAAACGATACTATACAAAGCAATATTTAAGGATAAGGCAGACACTCGCTGTGAATTTTTATATCTTTAAGTCAAGAAGCGACGATGGACGAATTTCGGTGTATTAAAATGAACGATATAATTCTGTGAAACTTTCAAGACGAAATTATTTGGACGTTATTTATTACCATCGCCCGGAGCTACGCCACCTGCTCTGTATTTCTTACCAATTACTTTAAACCTTATTCTTTACATTGGGATAGCCGGCGAAAGGAAATTCTTTACATAAATTAAGATAATGGCTGCGCAGTACCTGCGAGGAAGTTCAATAATTACCATTATCTTTTTGCTAATAAAGGCAGAAGTTTGCCTAAGCCGATGGATTTAAACATGAATATACGAGCCATTTGTTACTGTGCTATTAACGTATAAAACATTCTTAATATAATTTTTGTACTAAGGTTTGCAATCAGGTACAACTTTAAGTAGCAGTAACCAGAAATCGTCGACTGTAAAGAATTTACAAAGAAAAGGAACTCACCCGGCCTCACCTACACGTACTCGATATAAAATTTGTGTTAAATACACGGACGTAAAAAAATTATTTTATTTTATTTTATTTTTTAATATATTATTACATTCATTAATTACATGTTACGTTACGGTACAATCATAAGTTTATAGAAACTTTGCCGTGTACCGGTATCAACGACAACAACAAATGTGACGGTGTAGTAAGAAAAAAGAAATACACTTAGTATTTATTAGTTAACTGCGTGATCTTCTATTGCATAATGCACCGTGCATGGATCCTATATATTATACAGGGCGCTTGTTTTAGGGCGTTTTCGTAGTATTTATTATTAAAACATATTATGTGTAATTTAAATTAGTAGTAAGTAAGTAGTAAGTAAGTAGTAATTAGTAGTAAATGCGGATGTAATGTTACATTGAAAATGTGTGAAGCGACTTGAGTCATAAAAACTTCTTATATTTACGCGAACACTACACATTAAAATAATACTAGTTTTTACGGAATTTATCGCGTATATTTAACTTTTTAAATACCCGACGTTTCGAACGCTTTACAGCACTCATGGTCACGGGCGGGACTGAGATGTTCAACGTCCATATGTTATAGTTGACCGCGGTTACCATAGATTAAAATTTAACTTTTGTTCCGATCTATACAGTATGAACTTATGGTATCTTGAAGTCTTGCAGTTGTATGCTTGGGTTGGGATTTAATTTTATTTATTATAGGATCCCAAGCAGATGGTAGCACCCAACCATCTTCTCTATTGAAATTAGAAGTTCTTGGAAGGAATCGGTGTTCTTTAGCGAGGATCTGCGGTCTATCAAATCTGATGTAGTGACGGGGGCGATCCTGTACGTGTTCACAGACTGCAGATTTCCTGGAGCGTCGATTCTTCACATCAGCTATATGTTCTTTAACGCGGGTTTTTAACGGGGGCGGTTGTCCTTTGAGGGTACAGTGCTGATTTGCCACGTGCTCGGCGGTGAAGGAAAACATCGTGAGGAAACCTGCGTGTCTGAGGAATAAGAAAAAAAATATTTCGAAGACATGTGAAGTTCGCCAACACGCATTGAGGCAGCGCAGCACTAGCGCGGCGGACACTTTCTTGCCCTAAACCCCTCTCAGAAATGAGGGGAGGCCTGTGCCAGGTGTGGGACGTATATATGCTGTAACTTTACTTTTTTTTAGCGGCTCTCGTATTTGGTTGGTATACGAGTCCATGGGTAAATCTGTTTATACGTGCGATTGTTTATGTTATTAAGTCGGAGACAAGATATATTCGTGAAGAGCGTCAAAACAAACATTTATACTCTAAATACTCTAAAAACAATACTATTTTTATCTTGTAATAACTTTGCAAGCAGACTGTCATTTCATTTAATCCACATTACACTGCATTTTCCGGTATGAAAATGCAACACGAAAACCATAATGCTGCCCACATAGGCCGGCCGTTTCCATTTCAGCTTGCTAGTCCGTTGGGCTGTGTCGATTACTCTGTTTTTACAGCGGATATCCTTGTTACGGATTCTATCAAGTAGAAAACTTCTGAGTACAGCCGTTCAGCTCATTCAGTGATTTTGAGCTTATAAAGGCCAACGTCGAAAGGAACAACAACACAATAAGGTATATGAGTTAATAAATTGGATAAAATCTTCAATTGAAAATTATTTGTGGTATAGTATATTGTGGTACAATATATATATATATATATATATATATATATATATATATATATATATATATATATATATATATATATATATATAGCACGAAGTCTATAGAATAACTCAAAAACTGGTCAGATCTTGATCAAATTCATTTAGCTTTGAAATAACAAAAATTAATCATCAAAATCGATTCACTTAGAAAAAAGTTCAGAGGTAACACATATAAAAAACATACAGTATTATTTAGTACCTCCTCCTTTTTTTGAAGTCGATTAAAAACAGATTAGACTAATGTTAACACCTAATATTTTGTGATTAGAATACAGCCACCAGAGGAAATTAAATGTATTTTATATAAAATAATATTATATATAATAGAGCATAGAGAATTAAGGTAAAGGGTATCGTTATTTATAATGAACCTAAATAGAAACAATCCACCACTGAATCCATTAAATTTCAATTACCGCCTATAAAACTCCACTGCTGAACATAGCTGGTCTACGTTCAGCAATGGAGTTTTTTATTAGGACTGAAGTTTTTTTATTATTTTTAGTTGTCAGCATCGGAAAGACGCTGCTGACCATCCTCCCTCTGTCGCCTCTTATGACACCCACGGGAGGAGATGGTGTACTGAATATTCTCATACCACCACTACACAGTTGAAATACACTACTAGATATGCTCAGATAAACTTCTTCGTGCATTTTAGGTGCATTATTACGACCGCCTTTAAATAATTACACATATCTACCACCACTACATTAGGGACAAACGAAATAGCTCATAACAACATTCAAAATCAAAAAGGTGTTACTCCTTTTTAGAAAAAAATTATGTGTATAATTTTAAATTTGATTCCATATAATTGGAAATTGAAAATTTGTAAATGTAAAATAATATAATAAATGGATTATGAAAAAAAAATCATGGTAAAATAGCGTCTAAATGTAACAATGTTCCGTAAGGCCGTTTTCTCACTACGCCAAACCAACACGACATCAACACAACATTAAAAGTTGTGTTGATGTCGTGTTGTCCATCCCTTTTTCACTAGCACGATGCAACAGAACACGACTGTCACATTTTATATTCATTTGTCGAGTACGCACGCAATTATGTGTCCTGCCTTCAATCAACGACAACTGCTAGCTATTTTACTATACTTAAGAAGAAGAAGGCGGAGAATGAACTGTTGGATTCACCCTTTACTACGTGAGAGATATGTTTTTGGAGCATTTTACGTGCTCTTTGATAAGCTACGATAGCACGAAAATAACTTTTTCAACTACTTTCGCATGTCTATAGCAACATTTGATTATATACTTCACCATATAAATGATGCCATATTACGTGCCATATTACATCCGTTTTTTCCATTATTAATTAGGTTAAATAAAAAAAACAATTTCTAGACACGCGCGAAAATGTTCTGATGATGAAAATGTGAATGTTGTGTTGGTGTCGTGTTGCCTGCAGTGAAATAGTCCCTATAGAGTTTGCAAGGCGGCTATGTTGTCACAGTGTTGTCACAACAAAAAAGTTGATCCGATCTAGCGGACAAGACAACATAGCCGAATTGTTGGTTCAAAGTTGAATTGGTGTTGTGTTGTCCCCGTGTGTGAGAAAACGGCGCATACATTAGCATGGCGGTTGGAGTTGTCACAACATTATGTTGTGTTGGTTTCGCGTAGTGAGAAAACGGCCTAAATCTTTTCAAAATCGAAATGTTCCACACAATTACTTATTCCATAAAATCGAGTGGTTCCATTCTTATACTAACACATGTCAAGAGCTGCACAGCTATTAATCTTGTGGGTGTTTCCTAAAACAATTTATTACGAAGTCACGAGAATGCATGCCCAACGTGTTTACTAATTGGGGAGCAAAGATCGAGTCACCGTGACGATATGTTGTAAACATCATTTATATAATGTTATAATGTTAATTTATATATATATATATATGTCTATACTCTGTTTTGACTGCCTCGTTAACGAGATTGTCGATCATGAGATCCTGGGTTCGTATTGATTGATTTGAGACATTGATGAATGAGGTTTTTGTAAAGAAATCCTCAGTAGCTGCCCGGAGTTAGAAAGTTGGCGGCGTTTCACCCCCGTGCCTCGGAAAGCACGTAAAGCCGTTGGTCCTGCGCCTGTTCTCTCTCCAATCGTGTCGAATTACCATCCTAATCGGACGATGAGAGTGAGGGAACAGAGAGTGCACCTGTGCTTGCGCATACACTTGGGCTTGGAATTGGTCTCCGTTGAGACGCAGCTGCGACCGAAATTCGATCTGGAGGACATTATTAATAGGTCCTAACATATGAAATTGGCGTTTTGTACGGGGGATGAATATAAAGTCAATTCTTTTTTGTAAAATATATTTAATTAATTAAAGTATGCACCGTTGTTACCTATGCACTTTTGCCATCTCGTAGGTAGTTCATTGATCCCTTTACTAAAACAAACCATGGGGGCGAAATAAATAAACTCTTTGAAGGTGGTTTGGACAGCCGCATCGGAGTTGAATTTTTTTCCTTGTAAGAAATTGTCCGAATTCCGGAAAAAATGGTGTTGGAGCAAGGTCCGGGGAGTACGGTGGAAGTCGCAGACATGCCAATTATAGCTCATCTAACTTAGTGGTTGTTTGTTGTGCAGTGTGTGGTCTTGCGTTGTCGTGAAGCAGCAGTGGTCTCTCAGCTAGTTCTTCCTTCATGGTTTGCAGTTGCTGACAATGGATATCTGCCGTAATCGTTTGGCCAGATTTTAGAAAGCTGTAGTGAACGACACCGGCGCTAGTCCACCAAACACTCACAAGTAACTTTCTGAGTCAATTTTCGTTTAGGGCAGGATTTGACTGAGTCTCCAGGGTTCAGCCATTGCGACGAGCGCTTCCGATTATCGTACAGTATCGACTTTTTCCATCAAAAGTAATGATTCGATTTAAAATCTCTTCATTTTTGTGTCGGTTGAGCAAAGTAATACAGCAGTCGACGCGTGTTTGCAAGTTCGATTCACTCAATTCATGAGGTATCATTCAAGTTCCCCATCGTTCAAGTTTTTTTACTTTCTCGATTTGCTTCAAATGGATTAATACAGTTTTATCACTTACCCCGAAGCCTGCAGCTATCTCTGAAGTGCATTGTGATGGATCCGCTTCCACAATAGCCTTTAATTCTTCATTTCCCACTTTGGTCTCCGGCCGTCCACAGGGTTGGTTCTGAAGGTCGAAATTTCCAGAACGAAAACGCAGAAACCAAAAACGTACCGTGCTTTATTTTGCGACACCAGCGCCGTACACATCATTAATCCTTCAAGCTGTTTCTGCAGCACTGGTGCCACGGTAGAACTCGTACTCGTAAATATACCGACATTTCATTTTTTCCATTCTGCGGTGATAAGCGACGCCAAAGAAAAAAATAATGTAGGAAAAAACAATTGAATATCTGTTTTCAAAACTCAAATGTATCAGGTAAATGAATTTATACATTTGAATTTGGAATTCTTAACCAAAGAGGAGATATTTCAGATCAAAGTGGTCAGTACGACAAAACGCTAATTTGATATATAGACCCAATATTATGTACATGTCTATATCAACCTTTCTAACTAAAGTAATGTTTGATTTAAAATTTTATTTTTTCACTCTTTCAAAAGTGCCTAAAATATAAGCTTAAGAAATTTCTCTTACTAGCTCAACTCTTTTGTGACAATTTCTTTTATATTCATTTTTTTACTTTGTTAACTGCTGACATCCTATACCTTTAAACGAGCAATTCTTGTATATATGTATATAAATATATATTCGGGATCTCGGAAACGGCTCCAACGATTTTCATAAAATTTAGTGTCCAGGGAGTTTCGGGGATAATAAATCGATCTAGCTTGGATTTATTTTTAGAAAATGTCTTTTTGTCCGTGTTTTTAGGCAATGAAAAACTGCTACAATATCGTTAGAATAAGAAGGTAAATTTTGACGGATAGTTAGCGATTATAAATAGCTTAATTGGTATAATGATCGGTCACAAAATCGTAAAACCCTGGTTCGAGCCCAGACCGACCGACTTTTTTTAACTTTTTTTTCATCCTTTCTTTTTTGAGAAAATCTATTTTTTCGAGCCCTTTTTTTAGTATTTTTAAAAACACGAAAATTTAAATTAAAATAATTGCACTCATGATTTTTCATTCAAATAACCAGTTCCGTTTTTTCTGTTATGTCGCTAAGATCAAAAAATATTATTTATATTTCATCAGTATGTAATTTGTATCTAAATATAATTTCCAAAACACACAAATTAAAAAAAATCGAGCGAAAAATACCGAGCAAAGCTCGGTCAACCAGGTACTAACTCTTTTAATCTAACAATTTCTCAGTACATCAGTACTAAAGTTGTGAAATAAGGTAAAGTTTAACTCGTCCTAAATAAATGAATATACTTAATACCTTATAAAATATACAACTGCCAGCTTGTTGGTTTCTCATTTGAACTCAAAAAATCTTTATGAATTACTCCATTAACACTTCTAGAAAAAAAAAAAAACAGATATTAAAACATGATTTAAAAAATATGAAAAAATATCAAAAAGTCTAACGAGTTTAGTTCCTAAAAAAGTTACAGCCTATATACGTCCCACTGCTGGGCTCAGGCCTCCCCTCATTTCTGAGAGGGTTTAGGGCAAGGAAGTGTCCGCCGCGCTGCCCAAATGCGTGTTGACGAACTTCACATGTCTTCGAAATATTTTTTTTCTTATTCCTCAGACATGCAGGTTTCCTCACGATGTTTTCCTTCACCGCCGAGCACGTGCTAAATCAGCACTTAAAATTGCAATTAACAATTTCATTGGTGCCGGCGGGGATCGAACCCGGGTTTACTCGCGTTCTGTTATATTTACAGCGAGCGTTAACCACTGAGCTACCACGGCTCTTGTGTCTGTTTAGTTCCTACCAATTGACAATAAATGCACTAGATTTCGCACGCAAAAATACTCTCGCTTTACTAAACGCTCTCCTCGGCTAATTAAGTAAAAATTAAACTTAAGAAAAAGTAAAAACCGACCCCAAAAACAAAAGGATAAAATAATTTTGAAAGCTACAGAAGCTTTTATTGAAAGCTTCTGCTATTACTTTGTAGAATCGGCTGCCATTTTTTTTGGATCGATAGTACTTAGGGACCTCCAAGAAAAGAGCCTACATCTTTTTTAAAAGACCAGCAATGCATTTGCAACTGCCACGGTTGGTGGTTTGTAATTTGTTTTACTACAATTTCATTTAAAAAAAATGTGCATAAACAAAGTTAAATTTAATAGTGCAAATATGCACACAAACCTCTTATTTATAATTGGTTCTAGAGCAGTCAAGTCTGAGAGCAACTTCACATGTCCTCGATTTCTTTTTTCAATTTATTACACATATTTTACGTCTTCCTACACCGGCTAGCACTCAATAAATAAGCACTTTACATTATAATTAATTATTTCATTCGCGCATGCTGGAGTCGAATTCGGGATGCTTGCATAATACATAATATGCAATAACCAACAGCTTCACTTCATATCCATAAAAACATAAGGCAAAAAAGCAGCAAAGCAACGATATTAAATACTATTACGGAAAATAAAATTTTAGTAATGAATGACCAAGCTTTAAATGTGTCCACAATTAAAATTAGCTTGTCGCTCATCTGTTTGATGTCGATAGATTTTTACCATAAAATTTTTGACGTAATGAAATTTAGGAAACTGTGGAAAGGGAATACAATAAAAACGTAACTACACTGAGTAGTTACGTACAGTTCAATAAATAAAAGGGCTATAAAATAATATCGCTAAAAAGCGCACAAAAACGCAAATAATACCTACCTTTTAAAATTTTATATCTTATTCGACCATCTCTATAACTTGTGATATTTTTATGCTTAAGTCAAAAGTAAAAGAACATTACTTGAGCTCATCTGACACATAAATATACTGAAATATAAATTCATAAAAATAAATTAATAAATATATTAAAAAGATAATCTAACAGATTATCTTTTTATCTATATATCCCTACATATATTTAAAAAAGTCTGATCTACATGATGTGTTTGTTTGCATGTATGTATGTGTGTGTAAATTTTATCAATTTTAGGTTTTTCTTCCTAGCCCACTGCAGTACACACTTCTCCCACTAGCTTTCAGGTCGGGTAGTAGAAAATGCGATATGGCATTAAGTTCGCCGTTTGTACCTTTAGTACATAAATTATATAAATAAATAAGAATTTGCCTTCGTATAAGATCTTTAAGAGAACCGTGACGGGACAACCTACCAGCACTTTTAGCCCTACCCACCGAAGCCGCTACCACGAGGGCACTGATGATGTTGACAGATTGCCGATCCTAGTCTTTGTCTACGGAGATTATAACCAGTGACTAGATTCCTTGGCCGAAAGATTTAACTTGATACTTCCATCAATTTTTGAGGAAAAGGGTCTTGACAAACAGAGGGACGGAGTTACGGCCGGACGGACAGAAAAGTATTCCTGTAAGGCTTCAGCTTTATCCTTTTGATGAAAGGAATACTTCAAAAAACTAACTATTGTTACTATAGTGGTACAATACACAAAGTAATAATAGAAAATACGTATGTTTTTCATATATATAATACTAAGGTAATAAATTCCTACGTCATTTTATAACGATTTACGCGGTGGAGTGGTGGAGAGTAGAGGATCGCTACAGTTACGAATGTATGATAGACAAATTGCCAGACCGCAAAAATACCACGTTCACCACGAACCAATCATAAAATATCAGCTCAAATTAGTATCTAACACAATGCAGCTAAGTTTCATATAGTCCTGGTAATGCATTCGTAAAGCGTTTGGTTTGCGTATTTTCGGTAACATACATACCTAACATACAACCTCGCGCCGTGATAGCTCAGATGGTTAACGCTCGCTGTGAGCGCCAGTAACCCGGATTCGATCCCCGCCGGCACCAATGAAATTGTTATTTGCAATTTTAGGTGCTGATTTACCACGTGCTCGGCGGTGAAGGAAAACATCGTGAGGAAACTTGCATGTCTAAGGAATAAGAAAAAAATATTTCGAAGATATGTGAAGTTCGCTAACACGCACTGGGGCAGCGTAACGGACACTTCCTTGCCCTAAGACACTTTCAGAAATGAGGGGAGGCCTTTGCCCAGCAGTGGGACGTATATAGGCTGTAAGTTCAACTAACTTATACAACCTCGGTGGTTTGGTAAATCATGGTAGATCTGAGTAATATAATTGACTTCGAGACTTAATTTTCCGGAGTTTTTCTTTATTACATCGCTAGGTGTTTTGAGCGTATTACTTCTAGGGTCCGTTTTATATTTTTGTATGCCTTTTATATTTACTTAAAATTGCAATTAACATATTCAATGGTGCGGGGGAGGAGTGAACCTGGGTTGCTCGCGTTCTGAGAAATTATCACCGAGCGCTTAGCATCTTAGTAACCACGACACGATAGTTTATGCAGCGGTATAAAAAGCCCCCCCCCCTCTCACATACCCAAAAATATCAATTGTCGCAATCGGATGGAAAATTAATTGTGACAATATTTTAGGACACGGAGGTTGTTTTACTTGCCGATTACAGGAACTTGGCATAATTTTTCCAGAGATTAAAAAAGAAACCAAGTGATGAGAGGTAGCGTCTGCCTAATAACAACTAAAAATAAAAAAAAATTGCGGTTGTCAACCCACCGGCCAAGCGTAGCATCTGCTCAACAGTGAACTTTTGTTAGGCTGTAACGAAAAAAAAGAGGTGCGTGAATAAATTTTGTGACTGATAAAGTCGACAAATAATTTTTGGACTATAGGTATTAATATTATGTTATTCGATAGGTCTGATAAAAGTTTCGGGGTTATAGGGAAAATTGAAAAGGGAAAACACCTCTTTCCTTGTCATTCCGCGAACTATTTGACCCGAGGGAGAGGGTACCCGCGGATCGCCACGAACAACAATAGCTCCGTATTAAATTCATTTTAAAAATAGTTATAAGAAGTAATTAAGCATTCTAATAAGTTTATTGGTGAAAGAGGAACTCAAATGTTATGTGACATTGTAATAGTGTGTATAAATGGATTAATTATAAAGTTAAAAACTGTGTAACAAAAGTGTAAATACTGTTTATAAAAGGGACGACTTTGTGTTAATTCAGGGCTTTTTTCTTCTTTTCCTGCGAAGTAAAAGTCATGTATTTGTAAGTAGTAAATAATTGTGGTTAAATCCAGTGTTAACGGACGATATAAATAAATTATTCACGAAAACTAACTTCTTATCCGATTTAAAAAATTATAAGCCACTGGTAACTGAAGTCTAATTTCGCCGATGATACTAATGTACAAATAGCTCAGCGGTTTACCAACTCGGAGTGTGTCTGCGTGAACCACGATCGAATCTCGTCAATACTATTCTTTTTCCTAGTTTTAAACTTATTAATTTCAAATTGCAATATGAGTTTTTTCGATAACATTACATTTCGAAAAACACGCACTCGATCTATGTCAGAAGATCTTACTTGTGGTGAAAGTAGTTCAGATGATTCGAAACTAGATGGCACTACATGTAGTTTACCGAACTTATTAGGTGATGAAAACAACATTAAAATTCAAAAACTTAAAGAACACATAGAACACCTAACGTTGCAACTAAATTCGGCTCATGAAGAAATAAATAATTTGTCCATAGAAAATCAAGAGCTAAAAAAAGCCGTTCAGGATTTAGCATCGAAACATGAAGTTCTAAAAAAAGCCACCAAAAAATTAACGAATGATGTGAATACTCCTAAAAAAAGTTTGAAAATATCCACTCCACTCAACAGATCCACCAAAAAGACACAGAACAGGCTTAACATAACCCCTAGTACGCTTATAAGTCAAAAACCTATGACTGACCCTACGATCACACAACAAGATAATATAGTCCAATTAAGCGACTCAACAAGCATCAAATTAAAACCTATCAGGAAAAAAATATGTATTATAAGTGCCAATAAAACAAACAAGGTATTATCTATTGCTGAGGATACGTTTTTGAATACCGAGATATGCCACTACATTTCCCCGAATTGTGGAATTTTACATCTAATTAGCAATTTGAATAGAAAAATAGTAAACTATACGAAAAACGACTACTGCGTAATTTTTATAGGAGAAGAAGACTTTCGAAAAACAAATAATTACTTTGATATCATCAAAGAAATGAGGAATACTCTACAAAATATTCAGCATACTAATATTATCCTGTGCCTTCCAACATACAAATGTAACAATTATTCCGCTATGTTTAACTGGAGGATAGAAACTTTTAATAATTTGTTGTACCTAGATCTCAACACGTTTAACTACGCAAAGCTATTAGATTCCAATCTTAATCTATCCTACGATTACAGTATGTTTTCTAAATATAGTGGGAGATTAAATAACTATGGATTGATAAATATCATGCGTAACCTACTAATAATGATAAGTAACCCTAACTTAGGTCTAGAAATATATCCAGAGACTAAAATTAATGTCAATAAGGAAACTGTCCCCACAGACTTAAATTCAAATTTTTTTCTATCGTAATTATATGTATATTATGCACCAAAATATTGCTGGCTTTCTAAATAAATCTGATGTATTAACTGTTCATATTCAGGAATTATTAAACAAACATATAGATATAGATGTATTGTGTATTACCGAGCATTTTATAATGTCTGGCCATGAAAAATTAATTCAAATATCCAATTACAAGCTAGCAACATGCTATTCAAGAAGAAATGCAAAAAGAGGAGGAGCCTGTATCTTGATAAAAAAATGTCTTGAGTACACAGAATTACCAGACATCATGAAATACTCTATAACAGGAATTATTGAATGTTGTGCTATAAAATTAATAAAACAAAACACGATAATTTTATGTATTTATAGACCTCCAAAAATATGTAATATAGACAAATTTTACGAAAATTTAGACTCTATTTTAAAGAAATTATGTAATAACAAAAAAAGTCATATAATAATGTGTGGTGATTTTAATATAGACATTCTGAAAAGGAACAGATTAGCAACAGAATTTGAATGCTTTCTTTTGAGCTACAACCTTAAATTGGAAATTAACCAACCTACAAGATTAGACAGTAATACCTGCTTAGACAATTTTGCTCATAACCTTAAACAAAAGTGCAAATGCCAAATAATAGACTTAGCCTTATCAGACCATACAGCTCAGATTCTAAAAATAAAAGCTAATAAATTAAGACAAATAAAACCTTGGTGGAAATCAATAAGAGATACGTCCAACGATAATATAAATAAATTCAATAAATATCTCCAACAATTATCATTTTCAGACGTTTACAATACTGACGACCCTAATAATGCCTATGATAATTTTATCGACTTATTCCTTTTATTATATAATTTATGCTTTCCTTTCAAGTCGATTATAGTACGCTCTGAAAAATCAATTAAATGGGTGTCACGTGGTATTCGGATTTGTAGCAAAAGGCAGCGCCATTTATTGTGGCAAAAGAGATTAAAACCGACATGTGAAAATAAAAACAATTTTTATACATATTCTCGAAGATTCAAAAATAATTAAACAGACTCAGATAGCTCAAAATAACCATCTCATTCAAAACTCCAGAAATAAATCCAAAACATCGTGGCAAATAATAAATAATAGAAAAACAATTACGGAACCTATTTCTCAGGTTAAAAAAGATGATTTATTAATAACGAACCCTAAAGAAATAGCTGAATCATTCAACAATTTTTTTATTGACCAGATCACAGATATACCAAAAAACGTATCAGATGACATCAAAAAAATTAAATATAACCCACACTCGATATTTATATCACCGATTGTACCACAAGATATAATACGAGTAATAAAATCTTTAAAAAATAAAAAAAGTTTTGGTTATGATGGCATTTCAACGCAAGTTATTAAATCTGTTTGCAATAGCATATCTGGACCTCTTAGCCATATTGTTAATGTAAGCATATTAGTGGGAATATTTCCCGAAAGGCTGAAAACGGTTATAGTAAAACCACTTTATAAAAAGAACAATAAAGAAGATATGTCTAACTACCGACCAATTGCTTTGCTACCCCGTGTTTTCTAAAATAATGGAAAAAGTTATTTACGAATCCATTTACGCATTTTTGGCTAAATTTAACATACTCTGCGATGAACAAAATGGGTTCCGAAAAAACAGAAGCATATATATGGCTGTTTTTAACTTATTAAAGATGGTAATTACTAATTTAGATACCCGAACCCCCATATGTGCTATATATACAGATATGTCGAAAGCCTTTGATTATGTAAACCATGAAATACTATTACAGAAACTTAACGCATACGGCATTCGAGGTAACATTCTCAACTTAATAAAATCATATCTGATTGGCCGTAAACAATGTACAGAGATTACCAGAATATGCATTAAATCTAAACGTGAATGCAAATATGTGTCTTCCTAAAGAGAAATAAAATTCGGCGTACCGCAGGGAAGCGTCCTTGGGCCATTGTTATTTTTACTTTATATAAACGACCTCCCACGTCAAATTCATCATCCAATGGTATTATTTGCCGACGACAGTACAGCTCTAATAAATTGTCTAAATAAAGATTTTTATGAAAATGATATAAACACTACGATTGAAACTATAATTAACTGGCTGAATTGTAATAATTTACTTATAAATATTCAAAAAACTAAAATAATGCACTTTTACCAGAAACTTCGCACTGAAGATCTAAATGTAAATTATAATAGTCAAACAATAGAAAGAGTAGATGTCGCAAAATTTTTAGGTATTTTAATAGATAGCCAATTGACATGGAAGGCCCAAGCAGATGATGTCTGTAAGAAACTAAGTGTGTCTGCTTATGCACTCTATAACCTGACAAAAAAGGTCAGTATCAAAACGGTATTAGTCGCTTACCATGGTCTGGTGGTTTCCATTTTAAGATATGGTATTATATTTTGGGGCAACTGTGGCGATAGAGAAATCATATTCAAAGCCCAAAAGCGCTGTATAAGAGCAATCTTTAATTTAAAGACTACCGATAGTTGTGCCCCCATTTTTAAAGCTCATAAATTATTAACTTTTCCGTGTCTATATATTCTTGAGGTAGCGTTATTTGTCAAAATTAATCATCATTTATTTCCTACCTTAAATGAAACTCGAGTACGAACTGTACCTACGAGAACGCAATATAAAGACTTATTGTACACAGGAAGATCTCAAACAGCTTTATTAAAAAAAAATGTTATGGGGATGGCACCAGTCATTTATAATAAAATTCCTAATTTTGTAAAAAATCAACCGATAAGAATATTTAAAAAGAGTCTTACTTCTTTGTTATTGGAAAGGTGCTATTACTCAGTATCGGACTTTTTAGATGATACCCATATAAAATAACGTTCAGTAAATTAATTGTTTTGTATAATCTGTTAGTATTAATAATTTATAATGTAATAAGCTACCTGCAATATTAATTCAAAAATCAATATAATGTAATAGTTATAATAATGCAATACTTTTAATAATAATAATGTAATAACTATTTATAATCATAATTATCATATTAAATCTATTAATAATCATTTACTAGTGTAGTATAGAAATAAATTTTAATTTAATATTTGCATGCCAAAATGGTAGAATGTACGGATCTTTTATGTACTCTGTCAACACCCTTTTTGTAAATTACCTACATTCTATGCAAATAAATCAATATTCTATTCTATTCTATTCCGCCCCGTACTTATATTATGGTCCCATTATATGATAACAAACAAAAGTAAAAATAAGCAAACATGTAAAGGGATTTTTAAATACCAACTCCAAAGAAAAACACAATTATTTTATTAAATTTTAATGAATTCTAATTTGTTCTCATGCTCAGAACGAGAGTAGGGTGTAATGTACAATGTATACAGAGAGAGATTCTGCACATAGCAGCGACTAGCGGATCTGACTCCTGATTTGCGAAAATTCCACGTTCGTAGTTAAACTATTTACTGCCTAGTGCAAGTGGTAAAATTTAAAAAATTTGTGGAATCAACTTCAATATAAATAAAATGAGAACATCATCAATGTAATCGAAGTCAATTAAATACGCATTATTGAGGATAACGCAAAAACTGCTGGTCAGAACTTGATCAAATTTATATGGGACCATACGAGAAGCACCAACACAAAAAAAAACAGAATCATCAAAATCGGTTCACTTATAAAAAAAAACATTCTGAGGTAACACATTAAAAATACAGTCGAATTGAGAACCTATTCCTTTTTTTGAATTCGGTTGAAAACAAACCCTCAAGCTGAACTGTAAATAATAGACACAAAGCTTTAAATATCTCACATAATAATTCCTCGAGGTGTTTTCTAAAATTCTTCACCGCTTAAAACTTTGTAGTCACTTTAGATTACTTCAAAGTTTGTAGGAATATTATGAACGTGCACCAAGGGAACGAATGTTTAAAATAGTTTTTGTCTCTACGAAGGTAAAAAGTAACTTAGATTAGAAAATGAGAATGCGAAGTCGAATTTGTTAAGAATATCAGCAAGCGTGAAATAAAGACTGAATTTTAAACCAGATATGACTTGAGAATTTTAAATGAGTACTTTTAAATTGTATATTTTAGAAGATTTGCAATTCATACAAATCGCTACATGAACTTAGAATACTTAATATAATCCATAGCATAACGGTGCTGTTTCGCGTGATGAGGTATCTTTATACTGAAGTCAGTATCGTATATGGTTGCAGCAAGGTTAATAACATCACATAGGTATTTGGTCAATATAACCATAGAAAACTATAATACATACAAAATAGAACGGGCGAGTGGGCGGCGCCCGTGTAGCCACTAACCTGTCACATACATGTCAATTCACACCTATAAATGTCAACACTATCAATCGTTTCCAATTTTCTTGTCAAGCGTTGTTGCATGCAAATTATTTGAAAATGGCAAATTGTGCAATATTTATATTACGTGTCGAAAGAACAGCAGGAAATGAAATTTAAATAAAGGAGACATATTCTACAACCAGTAATTCGAAACTATTTATATTTTGTGAATATTAAAAACAAAAATAAAGAAATATTTATGTGTCAAAAACATTAATCAAGTCTAAAATGTATTTTTAGTAGTGATAACTGATAATACAACGTAATGGTGCTTGTATGCCCACTTGTATGTGTGCTCCCGGCGACTTTTCGCTATTGATTAAAAATAGTTTACTACCCCCAAACTACGATTTTCTCCTGTATCGTGGAGGCATTTATCATTCATAAATTGCACAAGGGCCAATATCCAGACCTAAAACAATTATTTGTGGATCACACAAACACTTGTTTCGCGCGGGATTCGAACTGCGACCCTCGGCGTCGCAACTCAACGCTAAACTGCTGCACCATGGAGCCGTCGTTACCGGCTAGGAACTAGGAGTCTAAAAATTCAGATATTTAAATTAAAACAATTATCGTGTTGCATGTTCGTGCAGTTAATGTAAGCGCTCCTGGGCGATAGCCTGAGACTGCTGACTGCTAATTTGAATACTAGTTGCCGTAAATACTGTCTGCCTGCACGAACTACGTTAAGAATAGTGTGGTTTTAGCTACCAGTCACAACTAAAGCAATAAATCATTGATATTTCTCTGAAAATGCTTGTGTAATAAGGTGCAGTGAAAATAATATTATGATTTTTTTAACAGAATAAGGGTGACGACAAAACGAACATACAGCCCACCGATGGTAAGTAGATGCTGTGGCCCACATAGACGTTTACATTTATCCTCGAATAAGAATCAAAATACAGATCCGTTATCACTACTGAGGACTAAGATGGAATCCCTCGTTTCCAGTAAAAAGGTTTCTCTACACTCACCATACCAACCAAACACAGCAGCATTGATCTGCTATTTTACCAGCTACAAAAGAATAAATCAACGTTAATTATCTGAAAGAATGTTTGTGATAGAATTTTATTTACATATTTACTCTTTGTGGCATTTCCTAAAACAAAAGAATACAAAGGGCGGAATTAATGCCTTGAGGCATTCTCTAGAAGTCAACCCATGGAGTGATGAGAATTTGACGTAGGTGTGTCAAAATAGAATAAAAGAACACAAAACAAATGATAATTAACTACATGATATATACAAGAAAGATGATATTGTGACCAGGATTAAGAAAGGGATGCTTCGGATCATGTAGAAAGAATGAACGAGCAAATTTATATGGCAGATGTGAACGACAGAGTCGGAAAGGGACGCTCTAGACGAAAGTTTATTGACCAAATTGGCGATATTTTGAAAATGAGCCACATTAGGAGTACCCTTAACCGACGAGGAGTTGCATACCATCCACAACGTCTGTATGCTTGGCGATCCACCACTGTACGTTTCGCTAGGAGTTTTCTTCCGCGTACGACCTCTCTGTGGAATAGTTTACCACCGGCGATTTTGTGGTCTAGGTTCGTTGTCACCCCTAATGGAATGTCCCGTTATCATTAATTTCGCCTTGAAATGGATGGTACCTTGTACTACTATCGATCTTACGTAAACGAAATCAATTCTTCATGTCATTAATGAAGCGTGAATCGCGATCTTGGCATGCTAGGATAATTATCGCAGCTATCATTACAACGACGGTGAAAAAATATTGTTATTAATATCTACACCATGAATCCACTGTTCTCATATAAGTTCAAATTGTATGTTTAAAATGACTTCAATTGAGCATCTGATATAACAGTGGGTTATATATGCAAAAATCGGTAAATTCTACTTGGGATGTTCCTTAAGGCTATTTGCTAATAACATGATCAAAACAATACTTTCTTGAAATTGTAATCATTAAAATCAAAGCTAAACCTAAATATAACACTACATAATTTCAAGATACAGTAAACTTATTCAGCGTAGAACTGGCCAAAATTAAAAGCTTAAGGTAGCCCGGGTTAACTATAACGTCTAAACCTTAAACACTTAAGCCCCGTAAGCATGGGTTTAAAATAAGCTTAATTAAACATCTATAAGGGAAATAATTGCCACCGTTGCCACGCTAAGCAGGCTGGTTGGCAACTGCTAGTTTTTCTTATTTAATTTTTTTTTATAGAAGAAGGGGCAAACGAGCATGCGGTTCACCTGATGTTAAGTGACTACCGCCGCCCATGATCAACCGCAACACCAGGAGAATTGCGGGTGCGTTGCCGGCCCTTTAGAAAGGAGTAAGCTCTTTTCTTGCAGGTCCCCAGGTCGTATCGGTCCGGAAAAATCGCCGGTGGTAAACTATTCCACAGAGAGGTTGTACGTGGAAGAAAACTCCTTGTGAAACGTACAGTGGTGGACCGCCAAGCATCCAGATGGTGTGGATGGTATCGGGACGTTTGCCGTGTAGTGCGTTCACGAAATTTGGCGGCTGGGATTAATCCGAACAATTCCTCAGAGCACTCCCCGTGATAGATGCGATAAAATACGCAAAGAGATGCAACATCTCTTCGCAGCGCCAGTGAATCGTGCCGATCGGAAAGCACTCGGTCGTCGACGATTCGAGCCGCTCTGCGCTGGATGCGGTCAAGTGAAAGGAGCTGGTACTGGGGAGCCCCAGCCCAGAGATGGAAACAGTATTCCATGTGCGGCCGAACCTGCGCCTTGTAAAGTTGCAGGCGGTGTGCCGGCATGAAATACTGTCCCGCTCTGCTGAGCACGCCAAGCTTTTTAGAGGCCCATTTGGCCTTCCCTTCCAAGTGGCCACGAAACTGCACGTCACTCGATATGTCGACGCCGAGGATTCCCATACTGGCTGAGGCAACAAGGGGAGTGCCTTGAAACTGAGGGGATACGATAAAGGAGTTTTTTTTAGCAATTAACGCGCAAACTTGTGTCTTCTGGGGGTTAAACTGGACTAGATTTAGTCGTCCCCAATCCGAGACTCTGTTCAGCAAAGACTCGACTTCAGACACAAGTTTGTACCGGCACTTGGAGACGTTTTCCCGAGAAATATTGGCTCGGCCGGTGTAAAGAGCATCACCAGTGCTGTCATCTGCATAGCAATGAATGTTACGGGTATGCAACATATCATTGATATGCAGAAGAAACAGCGTTGGCGATAGCACGCAGCCCTGTGGAACACCAGCATTAATTGGCTTGCAATCGGAGCTTGCACCGTCTACAACGACCTTGATGCTCCGATCTGCAAGAAAGCTGGTGATCCAATCGCACAATTTATAGTGAAGATGGAAAATGTTACTACCCATCTGTTTCAATTTCCTGTAGCCTCTTATAACAATGAATGGTTGGTTTTTTTTACATTACTACAACATCATCATCACATTACAGCCCTTAACAAATCCGCAACAAAAAGAACAAGACAAAATGACAAGACTCCTACAACAAAATGACACAATATATATAAAATTAAAAATTATAAGAACCTTAGCTTCTTTTTAAAAAAAAGGCTATCCCTGCAACTCCCTGCTAATTTGAAATGAAAAGCGCTCCAAAGTCCACCCATTATGACGTTTTTGACAAGAGAAATTCTCTTGAAAGATTTCTCTTGAACGAATGAACTGATTTTGATGCCGTTTGCGGCAATATATATTGTTTTTGAGGTTAAGAGCTGATTAGATTTTGGAATCAATCGGTGTATTACTTTAAAAAAATCTAAAAAAAGTTTTTTGCAAATTTAACTTTTGAGATTTCTCAAAATCTACCGAGCCGAATTGATTCAAATTCATATAAAATCTCACGGCAATAGAACTCTTTCGAATGCCGTGGACCACATTTTGACCGGTCAAGCCGTTCAAAAGTTATAAAGAGTTTACATTCACACATACACACATGCGCACATATACATACGAAGAGACATCTTCGTAGGAATAGTCATAATAGTTTTCAGGGACCTCAAAACGTAAAGATCTGATGAAAACTCGATTTTCGAAAACTGGGGTGAAACCAATAACTTCCCGATTTTTTGAACATAATTGATTTTTACAGCGAGAAATTAAAAGCAAATTACGCTATTAATCATTTTATACTACGAATATGTGCAGTTTGATCACGTAAGATTTCCGACCAAAAACGAAACAACGAAAGTAGGTTTAAGCAACTGTGTTTCTGCACTAAACGGTTTTAAACATTAAACATGTTTTGTATTGTGTGAATTTTGTCTTTGATTTACAACAATAAAACATCATTTCTTAAGACAGTTAACCACAGCGAAATATTTTGTTTGCAAACTCTAACGTTGTTCCTCTGAACAGGTCTCAAAAGCTTCACAACTATTAATCTCGCTGATGTTGGCAACAATTTATCAAACCGCCAAGGGTATCCTTACCGCTGTCTTATTCATTTGATCCTCAAAACTATACCTAACAATAGCTTTACAAATATTAAACTAAGACAATTAAATAAAAGCTTTAATTAATCGCCTTTACGGGAACAAATGTTCACAGTTTGTGTTAGAAAGATTTGCTCGCGACTTTAATAATTTAATTTAACGTTCGTAAAAAAACATTAAAACATTAAATGTTTGATGGCATTGAAATCGTCAGTTTTATTTATATTATCCTAATTATATTCTTTTGTATGTATGTTTTTCTTTGTATATCTAATTCTTTTGTCCGTGTGTATGTAGCTGAACTCCTACTAAGCGGCTGAAACGATTTTGATGAAATTTTGTTTGTGTTTAAGTTGATTCGAGAATGATTTAGATTCACAATCGGACCCGGTAGATGGCGCTGTTGCCAAAATCCAGAAATCACCCGTGCGCAGCCGGGGCGGGTCGCAACTAAGCGGCTGAACCAATTTTGATGAAATTTTGTATTCCTGTAATGATTTCTTATATTTACGCGAACAGTACACATTTAAATAAAACTAGTTTTTAAGTAATTTATCGCGTTTATTAACTTATATTTCCTACGTATAGACCAATTTACAGCACGCAGGATCACGCGAGGAACTGAGGTGTTCGACGTCCCAACGTCATAGTTAACCACGGCTACCTCCATATCAAAATTATTAATTTTTGTTCCGATTTACGCAGTATGAAATTATAGTTTCTTGAAGTTTCGTAGTTGTATGGTTGGGTTGGGATTTAAATTTATTAATTATAGGATAAAAAGCAGGTGGTATCACTCAGCCATCTTTTCTATTAAAATTAGGATGTTTTTTGATGTTTTTGTCCTTGGAAGGAATCTTAAAAGGTGTTCTTTAGGGAGGATTTGTGGTCTATCAAATCTGATGTAGTGATAGGGGCGATCCAAGTACATGTTCACAGACTGCAGACTTCCCGGAACAAAAACAAGAGAAAAAAGAGTGATAGTGACTCCGAGGTATACCACCTAAAGTTTATGATAGGTCGGGGAAAAAGTTTCTTCGTATTTTATATACAAATTCAAGACATTTCTTTTCAATGTTTAATGACAGTTAATTATAATATATATGTAGCATTTTGCTCGATAATTTGTTTGTTGTGGTGTCTTGTAGGTAGTGACATACGAGGGCGGCACTGAAAATTTCGGGAATCAAGGAAGTGACACAACATTACTATTTCAAAATGTATTTATTGCTTTTCGAAGTATTCTCCGCGTTATTTGACACATTTTTCCAGACGATGGAACCAATTATTGAAGCAACCATTCCATTCGGAAGTTGGGGTCTCTAAAATGAGCGTTTTGTAGGCGTCCACAGCTTCTTCAGGTGATGAAAATCTCTGTCCACGCAATTTATTCTTTATTTTAGGGAAAGTATAGAAATCATTAGGGCTTAGACCGGGGCTGTACGGCGGATGGTCTAATAATTCTATGTTTTCTTGCTCTAAAAACTCTTTTGTTCTGTGTGCGGTGTGAGAACTCGCATTGCCGTGATGGAGGATGATGCGGCGGTCGCAGTTCTCTTTACGGAGTTCAGAAACGACCTGTGGCAAACAAATGCTAGCACACCATTCTGCATTAACCGTTCTTTGTCCTTCAAGAGGAATAGTCGTAACATGGCCGGTTTTGGAGACAAACGTGGCCACCATTTTTTTTGCAACACTCCGTGAACAAACAATTTTTGTTGGCTTTAACTCATTTTCATATCATCATATCACACCTAAACTCGTGACTTGGTTTTTATTTCGGGTTCGTACGCGTATATCCAGGATTCGTCGCCTGATACGATATTGTATACAGCATTGAGGATCCTGCGTGGAATCTTTCGAGAGTTCTGACGCACCAAGTAACGCGAGCCGCTTTTTGCTATTCACAGAGCGAATGCAGTATCCATCGGGAAAACAACTTTTTTACACCTAATTCACGCAAGATTATTTGTATTTGACTCATGCCAATGTCTAAAGTTGCCTGAATTTCGCGGTATGTCACATGTCGATCTTCCTCAATCAGGTTACGCACAGCATCAACGTTTTCTTGGGTGACTGCAGTTTTTGGACGACCTTGACGGGGATCATCACTGAGCTTGACACGTCCACGTTGAAATTCAGCAAACCAGCGATAAATTGTGATTTTGGATGGGGCTTCATCACCAAATGCAGAAATCATCCGGTGAACACACTGTTTTTGTGTTAAACCACTTCGAAAGTCATAATAAATCATCGCTCTTGAATTTTCTCGAGTCAATTCCATTTTCTCAACGACTAAACAAGTTTGACAAAACCTTGTGACAAGACCGAGAATCTTTTTTTTTAAATAAATAAATGGTATTCGATTTTTAAAACCAAGGGGTTTCCAATTAAAAAGATTTTAATATGACAGGAACAGTGGAAATATTCCATTCCCGATACTTTTAGTACAGCCTAGGTAATCCCGTTACTTTAGAAATCTTGGGATTTTTGATCAAACAAAATGTGACAAGTAGTTTTGACAGTTCTCCTTTGAGATTAAAATACATGCACAATAATATAGGCAAAGAGTTCCATTTTCAAAATTTGAACTTATTTTTTTTATTATATCGTTTACAAGTGGCCAGTTCTAAAAAATGTTCAGTGTCGCCCTCGTACTAAATGTTGAGTCCGAATATTCTTAAGCCCGCAAGTAATAAACAAACTTTAATTGCATGAGAATGATTCGCAGGATAAACACACGGCGAGGGTTAAAGGAGGCGCGGTGAAAGTTCGATTCGTTTCAGCGTATTGAAGTCTGAACCGCAACATACCGCTTTCACTTACCGAATCCATCAATCAAGTTACCATAGCGTTTAGAATTTAAACCGTTACGTATCCTAACTCCGCAATATTGTAACACACAAATTATAACTGAATACTAACCTAACTTTTCATTGCATTATACATAATTGGCAAAGATTGAGCTTAATAATAATAAATGTCTAATATTTTATTCATACTAATAGATGAAACAAGGAACGAAATTCAGACACAATCTCCAGCGTCAACTTCAACTTGGAACAGCCAGAATCAAAGAATATCAAAGATATTTTATGTGTTGTATTTTATCTTCATACATCTGTACTGGAAAACAGGCTTTCCATCTTAGTCCTCATGACAAGTGACAACGCATCTGCATCTTGATTCGTGATCAAGGATTGATGTAGATGTCTATGGGCCGCAACAACCACTTACCATCAGGTGGACTGTGTGCTCGTTTGTCAGCCTTATCCTATAAGAAAAAAAAACAACAACTATAAAATTAAACGTTGCACGTGCCAACCCGCCTGCAAAGCATAGCAGTTCAGCAGTAATTGTATCTTATCCAGGCGGTAGCGGTCTGTGAATCAAAGTCAACATAATACACAATTTATAGTAATAGCGTAAAAACTTGTAAAATATAGAGGATATCGTAAAAATAAATGGAGATTCAGAAGGAACGAGCCCGGCTTGAGACAAAAAGCTTATTTCAAATCTAGCAGAATAATGGTTTATTTATATTCAGGTCTGGATAACCGCTGCCTGGAAACGATCGCGCGCCGCACCTGCGGCTACACTCAAAGCACATTTTAAAAACCCCACTGTACAAAAGGCATCCATTTTTTTCTTGATAAATGTATTATAAAGGCTGTTTCAAAACGAGTTAAAGTGGCCAGATAAGATTTTATTGATAGAGTCACGTCTGGCTAAATTGATGAAACTTATATTAGCTCGGCAGTGCAGTAACTAATGGCTGCACCGCTGCAAAACCACAGATTCGAATCCCGCGCGAAACAAGTTAGTGTTTGAACTAGAGGTGAAACGGATAGCTGTTTGGCCGGATACTGAATATTCGGCCAGTCCTATCGCCGGATAGCCGGATTTCCGGCAGCCGGATATTCTGCCGAACTTTGCCGTTTGGTGCATCGCAAGAAGCGAAAAGTAAAGTCAGTGCAAACTGTTCGCGATCGTGACCCTTATATTTGGTGGGCAGGTATTGCTACACAATATCGAAATTTATCAAAGTTTGCCAAAATTTATCTTTCAGTACCCCGCAGCAGTGTGTACAGCGAAAGACTTTTTTCTGAAGTTGGCCTTGTTTATGAAGACAGACGAAACCGCTTGTTATCTTTCAATGCAGAGAAATTAGTATTTATTCACCATAATTTGCCCTTAGTTACGTAGTAGTGTTATTTATTCTGTGCCTTAGCGCAGTACGAATACTAATTTCGTAAGTTTTAGAATGAAAACTTTGTGATTACTCAGTATAATTGTTAAGTAATATAAATGAAATACTTAACTAAATTTGCTATTACGTGTTTTTTTAATCCGGTATCCGGCCGGATAGCTGTTTGTTATACAGTATCCGGCCGGAAAGTAATTTTAGGCCGGACAGACCGAATACCGGATAGTTACCGGATACTCGTTTCATCTCTAGTTTGAACGCCCTACAAATACATATTCCAGGCCTGGATGTTTCAAACATGTAAAACGTCTCCATAATACAAGAGGAATTTAAATATATCTGGGAGCACGGCAGTGCCCCCGCCAAGTCGAGCAAAAAAGCGGCACGGCCGTACCATCTTTTCTCGAAGCAATTCAGGTCATTTTCGACCCCCTATAACTTCGTGGTCAATAAAACTAGAAGCCTGAATTTTCAGTAACTGAGTAAGCATTGTATAGATATGGTATATTTCAAATTTTATTCAATTTGAACCAGTAGTTTAAGAATTGTAACCAGTCAAACTTTCTTAATTTTGTCACTCACTGACTGACCGATCATCAAAACTCTAAGGCACTTAGACATAGAAGCTTCAAATTTAGAATGCAATTAGTGTTAACAGTATAAATCAAGGAAAAACTAAAACATTTGTTAATTTCTGTCCAGTTTTCTAGATACACTAACTGCATAAATAACTTTGTAATCCCATATAAATATATGGAATCACAAAGTTACATTTGCAGTGAATGAACCAGTGTACTTATATATGTATTACAGGTGTACATAGGTACGTTGTTGGTACTCAAGAAGTAGAAGGTACTGGAAAGGTAAAAAATTAAGACTATCTTATATACAAAAAGAAATGAGATGCAATTAAAAACATAACTTGTAAAAAAAAGTCTCGCAACTCAGTTCTTCTACCGTAAAAAGTTGTGAGAGCCATGTAATACGAAGTCGATTAATTTATTCGGTTCCTACTTAAGGGTCCTTCTGTTTTAAGTTATTACGTAATTAGCTAACCTAACAACATTTTATAGTGACCATATCAATTTTAAAAGTCTTTTATATTTTAAATATATAGATTGACTTGGCCATCGCATGAAACCACAATGTATCTCACAAGTAATACGTATTATAATAAATTAGATTGCTTAATGAAGTAAATAATATGAAATAAATAAGTGGACTTGGTATGAGCTTCAAAAACTAAATAAATTTGGCAATTTTCATAAATTCATTCTTCTCACATCAATCAAAATTCTATGTGTATTCTATGTACGTGTAAAGTGTGTGTGTAGTGTGTGTGTAGTTTTACATACACGGTTGTAGAAGATATAGTACGCACTTAAAATTTATAGTTATATTACGCCAAAGTTTTGTACAAACATGTGACGAGAGATGAATGTTCATAGCCGTCTCGAAAGTTTCCGAGGCAAAGTCTGGGATGCTGGGTCTTATCACATAAAAAAGGAGTATATTTTATAGGTGTATACAATATATTCTAGGGACGAAGACTTAGGAAATATTATTTATTTATGTTAAATGAAAATTTAAATACTAAGAAATAACTATTATTATATTTATTTATCTATAGAATATATCTATTTTTAACTTAATAATAACCTTACACAAAAATTCCAAAACAAATGCGTTTGATTTCTTTGAATTCACGACTTTTAAATTTAAAGTTACAGCCTATATACGTCCCACTGCTGGGCACAAGAATTGTCCGCCGCGCTGTCCTGCATGCAATATGACTATTCTTGCTCGTAAATAATTGTATGGAATCCTGAGGGATTTGCGGTATTGAGGAAAAGCAAAGATGTATGTTCATGCGTGTTATTATGAGCGCGGGCACACGTATTTAAACCGGGCATGCGCCAATGATAAAATTGGATTTGTTGGTATATAGGAACGTGGTAAGCGCGCATAACTTTTTCGCCCGAAGTTATTTAATATCTTTAGCTAGTTTTAAAGTTTCTACTTGCAATAATGACGAAACGTAACGAATGATGCACTTAGATATATTTGTTTGAATTAGCTTAACTAAAATAAACCGTACTTTGTAAGTAGTATACTCTAGCTAATACCTAGTGATAGTTATGTCGAAAACTGTATAGTACAAAGATTTTGCTGATACTTTTGTCAAAAGCCACGCAAAAACCACTGCCGCCGCCGATAAGTCCAAAGACGACGTAACTCGCGCCAATCTGGTATTAGATTCAGCAGTATCAACAGCAGCGATGCCACATCAATATGAATTTGAACTGATCTTGACTAGTTTAAAGAGTTCTGGAAAACACCAACCTACATCAAGGGAGGTTTTGTTAAGGAAGCATAATATAAATTATTTTGAGTCGAGTAGATCAAATAGCACAAATCTCCAATTTGCCTCTAACTCATAAATACGGTTCCTACTGGCGTATACCTAAGTAGAGGAAAGGTTTTTCGCTGCTAGCTACCTAGTCTTATTAGTAGACAAATGTGTAATCCGCGACGCTGTTGAAATCATGCAAAATTAAATCCAAGATAGTTTGTTAACATAAATACTGACTAATGAACTCCGAACTACGAAAAATCTTCAATAATAGAGTTACCGGCAGCCTTAAAATGGGATAGAATGAAATAATTCAAAAAACATTTTCAACAACACGAGAACTACCAAAACCTTTCGCAATTAACGTGTTTCAATATTGTTGCTAGTCACGCGCGTGAATTTAAAGTTGTTACTTCAATTTCGAAAACTAATCTTCGGGTCGAATCTAAAATTAAACTGTGATAAATATTTAATTGTTTGCAGAAACTACGTGATTTATGTGTCTGAACAATCAAAATATACTAAGTAATCAATACTAATGTAGAGATTTCATTTTAAATTTGGTACTTTCGTAAATCATTGATGATAATAAGTAATTAAAGTGTCATTTATTTTGCTCTCGCCGAGTCATTACTAACTTATGGATTAAATACGTATGGCCGTACATTTAAAACCTATCTTAACAGTATAAAATCGTTGCAAATCCGTTTTTTAAAATACCTTGTCAAACCACAAACAAAAATTGCATGTAAAGACAATTATGAAAAACTTTTTGTTGCATGTAAAATGCTTCCTGTACATAAGAATATCAAGTACCTGCTGGTTCTTGAACAGTTCTATAACGACCAATTTAAAGAACAAGTGCAAAATAGGTATAATACTAGAAGCGTTAGAGAGCGTAAACTCGTGCGACCACCAGTAAAAAATTACTATGGGAAAAGAACCAACAAATATTTGACCCCCACACTTTTTAATGACCTCGATTGGCTGAGAGAGGATAATACTAGAATAAGTAAACAAACATTAAAAAATAAATTGAAATCTGTTTTCCTTAACGAAGTTGTTGAGAGATGTGAAAAAGTTAGTAAATCATAATATTAGTAGTAGTTTCTATAGGCCAAATTTTAGTAATTAGTAATTCTTAATAATAGCAGTAGTTTTTTTATATAATAAAATTTTAATAAAATTTTAGTAAATATTTCTTAATAATAGTTTAATACCGGTTTAAAAAAAATTAAAACTTGCTTTATTTACACTTTTATTTTCATTAGTTTATAATTACGTATTTGAACCAAATGTATTAAGACAAGCGCTAATCCCGCCGACAAACTGTTACGCAGTTTGGTGGGTGTGAACAATGTATAAAAGGTTTGGTCCACAATAAATGATTTATTATTATGTGGGGTATCTATATAGTTTTCTCATCTGGTTGGGATGTATGAATATATAATTATAAATGAAAAGATAAATATACATAAATATCAATAAAATAAAATAAATACAAAAATACATAAATAAATAAAAGCCCAACCAGATGGAAGCCCTTGGCAGGGGAGACCAAACGCCCAAGGGTTAGGGGGAAAGGGAAAGAAACCGGCGGACGATGCGACCGCCTTCTGCATTTGAGCCCGGAGCGGTCCGGCACGGAGTCCCAGTCGCCTCAGATGACCAGAGAGGCTAACTGGGATTAGCCCATTCGCAGAGACGAACAGGAATAATTTCGGTCGGCAGACCACCCCACATGTCGGTCACCTCGTGAGTCAGGTCCAGATATTTTAATTGCTTATCGGCTTTCACGAGGTTCTCGTCATACGGGATGGTAATATCGACCAAAAATATCCTTGACTGTGCCCGGTCCATCAGCACAATATCAGGCTTATTCGCAAGAATAGTCCTGTCTGTGATGATGGCCCGGTCCCAGTAGACGGCACGGTAGGTAGCACGGCTTCCGGCAAGTACTTGTAATACGGCAATTTCCGGTCCACGAGACCGTATTTCAGAGCGAGCTCCTGGTGTAGAATTCTGGCTACTAGGTTGTGCCTGTGCAAGTACTCAGAGTTAGAAAGCGCCGAACAACCGGAGATGACATGCCTAAGTGACTCACCGGGATGGCGACAAGCTCGACAGATGTCCACGGTGTCATCCTTTAGGATGTATCTCCGATAGTTGTTGGTCTTAATAACGTGATCCTGTATTGCACAGACAAAACCCTCGGTTTCCCCGAAGAGGTCACCGAAACGTAGCCAGTTGAGGGAGGCGACTGTATCTACGAAGGGCTCATGAAGAGCCCTGTAGTACCTCCCGTGGAGCTCCTTCTCCTTCCATACGGTCTCCCGGTCGGAAATGCTAAGCACTGCTGGGTCCTGCCATTGCTCGTGGGCTAGGGATAGAGGGGTAAGCCCTTTATCACTAGAAATGACGTCATTATAGAATGGATCATCCGATCTCGCCAGGAAGTAATCACGGAGGCTGCACACTTCGCGATTATGCATGGTGAGTGCGCTCAGAAAACCACGCCCACCATACTTTCGCGGCAAATACAGCCTCATTACCGACGATCTCGGATGATGCATCCTATGGGACGTCATGGTAGTGCGGACCTTTCTATCCAGGGCATTAAGTTCAGTCTGAGTCCACCTGAGTATGCCAAAGGTATACATGAGGACAGGCATGACCCAGCTGTTATATGCTTGTGTCTTATTCAAACCGGACAAAAGGCTGTTAAGCACTTTGGTCAAGCGTGCATAAAACACGTCGCAAACTGACTGTTTCATACCAGCCTCATCGATACCGATGTTCTGTGACATACCCAGGTATCGGTATGTTTCAACCTCGGAAAGGGTCCTTAAGTTGAAGGGCATAGATAAGTCTATGCCCTCAGAGTTAGCAACCCTTCCCCTTTCAACATGGAGGACCGCACACTTATCCGTTCCCAGCTCCATTCCAATAGAATTGCTAAATTCACAAGTGATGTTTAGCAATTCCATAAGATGGGAGCGACTGGAGGCGTATAACTTGAGGTCATCCATATAGAAAAGGTGGGTCACTTTTGTACCTCCTTTCCGAAGCTGAAATCCCCTCCCGGAGCCCTCCAGTAAAGTACTGAGAGGGTTCAGGGAGAGGCAGAACCAGATTGGACTCAGACAATCGCCCTGGAAGATACCCCTTCTTATCCTTATGTGGTTCTCCGCAGCCATCATCCGTTCACCCAGATGACAAAGGATCGTACTCCACTGCCCCATACACTGCTCGAGGAAGTCTCTCACTGTACAGTCTATCTTGTACAGCTCGAGGACTCTCTTTAGCCAAGTATAGGGCACCGAGTCGAATGCCTTTCTGTAGTCTATCCAGGCGGCGGAGAAATTCCGACGGTTGCGTTTCACCACTTTGCCAATGACCGCGTCAATGAGGAGTGGTTCCTTAGTTCCACGACCACCGCCCCGGCATCCATTTTGAGCGCGTGACATCACCTGATTTAGCTCCAGGTGACGAGTGATTCTCGGGCTCAAAATGGATGTCAGTGTCTTATATATGGTGGGTAGACACGTAATGGGGCGGTATTTGCTCGGGTCTGTGGTAACCTGGTCTTTAGGAACCAAATGAGTGATCCCAGTAGTGAAGAGGCTAGGGAGCGACTTCTGGTTGAGAGCCTCTTGAAACTGACGGGCGAGCACAGCGTGACACACCACGAACCCCTTCAGCCAGTAGTGATGCAGTCCGTCGAGTCCCGGGCTTTTCCAGTTCGGGGCTCTACGGACCGCCTCAGCTACGTCATCCGGCGTTATGATGACGGGGTCCATGGGCGTAATACTCGCACACTGACTCGCCACAACTTCCGTCCAAGGGCCCTCGCTGTGGTTTACGGGCTCTGACCACAGGCCACGCCAAAATGCGACAGTGTTAGCCTGATCCGGTCCTGGGCCCGCTCCACATACCTCTGGTTGCTCCAATGATTTGTAGAGCCTCTTCTGATCACTCTGGAAGAGACGATTCTGGTTGAACCGCCTTGACCTCTCGGCAAATCGGCGAATCCGCTTCCCCCAAGCAGCAATCTTTTGCTTCAGGTCGTCTATGCGCTCCGTTAGTTTCTGCGTAATATCCGGCTGGGACAAACTGATATTTGTCCCAGCAAACGCCATTCTAACGGTGCGCACAACCCTCGGTCTATTATTACCCGACCTGAAGCTTATCAGTCTGCCGATAAGAGCCCTTGCCTTTGCGATACGGTCCTCAATTCTGGGATGGCGCTACTTTGTTTAGTAGCGCGTCCAGCCATGGGAAGTTTGGCGCCAGTAATACGGCAAGCTGCCACTGCGGCGCCAAAAAGAACTGAGTCCGTCTCGCAAAGGTCCCGGCTGGCTTCCAAATAGGTTACCAGCAATGGGTTAAGAGCCCTCACGACAGCCCGATTTCGCTTGCTTAGGGGTATGCGGGGAAGTCGCGGTCGATTTTCGAGAGGCATGCTGCGCGTTTCCAAAATCGCCTCTTCCAATATACTCCTCATTTGCTCTAGTTCGTGGGAGACCATTTCATCATCGTCTGAATCAACCACAACTGGAAGATCCATGGCGGTTTCTACGCGTGGCAGCTGGTCTGTCGCCTGAGGAGCCGCATCCCCAGCCGTAGCCAATTCATTCGATGAGGGAATGGCCTCACATCGTAGTCGTTCGAGCTCGGCTTCATCAAATATTTTCGAGCGCATGATGTACCGAACTCGGTCTGCCAGGTTTTGTTCCGTGACGGGAATAGACGGCTCCAGCTCAGCAAAAAAGCAATGCATCCGAGCCCGATACGCTATCCCCGCAGTTTCTTCCCCTTACGCCCTATAGTACGCCCGCAATGCGTTTGCGTTCATATCCCTTGTCCAACGCATGCGGCGCACTCCACCAGCGGCGGATGCCGCTTCCGCTGTCCGAGAGGACCCTGCCAACATCAAGCCGTCTGGTGGGGATGATGGATGCGGGGGGCTGTTAGGTGATCTTGCAGCTCCTCGCGCTCGGCTGGCGGCCTGCATGCTGCCGCGTCCAGCGCCAGCTCCAGACGCGCCCCGGCGACCCCCAGGCAGCGGTGATGGATATAAGTAGAAAGCGACCCTATACGCTTTCTACTTATATCCATCATCCATTTTTGGGCGTCAATTAACGGGAGACGCCCAGGCCCGGCACCGTTTCATTGTATCATTGTACGGCCGTAAGCACAAACGGGCCTTTGCACCCTGAGTACTGCCGAGGCACGGCGCTCACACCTCTTGGCAAGGCGCAGACTGACTGCACCGACGTAGCAGTTTTGTCACTTAACTGTTTCGTCAGCGGGCGATGGGGTCGTCACTTCCCTACGCCTTATTATTATTATTATTAATGTTATCCCTGCGGATTATGACCACTTTGAGAGATCTACCGTGACGATAGATCGCTCAAAGCTATCCTTTCAGATTGATCGTAACGACGGATCGTTCCGTATATGAGGCCCATGATAGAGATAGTAATAAAAAAACTGAAACAGTACGTTGTGTTCATGTTAAATCAATACTGGCTTTAATCGCAGAATGCTCCCACCGTGAGTTTGCAAAATACTAGTAATCTTACCTAATGAAAATATAAACTTCGTAATATTTTACAATATTTCAAACTTTTTACAAAAAATATCATTCAGTCCTAAACCATGTTTTTTTTTGTTTATCTAAATACATAGTTACAACTCTATTACAATTAGGTCTAAAAATATCAGTATATTTTTGTTAAGATTTAATTTTTATTAACATTTTGAGGAATACATATAACTTTTGACATGAGTATTATTTTTTTACATGCTAGAGCCTTGCTGCAGCTATAGTATTATTGCGTCCACAGAAATAGTAATAAATAATTACGATTTAGATATTACGATTTCTGTGGTTGCCACCTTTGATAAATAAGATACGTGCACTAATCCCGTCACCACTAATCCCAGCACCACTACTCCCAACACCACTACACTAGGAAAGACACACCATAGACGATAATAGGACACGTGTTCCGCCTCTACACGGGGCATCCTCAGGTGATGTAAACTCTACGGTGGCTGACTGCTAAAACTTAGCGAAGTGAAAACAGAATTTAAGAGAAGCAGATAACAATTTTATGAATAGGAGCCATTCCTACATTATTTGTACCAGTAAGTATACTATTGTTATAGTATTTCTTCAAAAGCTAGATAAAAGCAGATATAGATTTTTATACATTATAAAACTTTAATATATTAAGGATAAAAATTCTCCAATTTAAGCCATTATGAACCTAAGTATCTATTTATCAACCAAAAAAATGTATAACCTCACTTAACCACCCGCATATCACGGTCAAACTAGTAGCACACTATTCATACCATCACGCTATTTTCCCCAATTTTTTTTTTCGCCAGTGACAATGATCAAACTTTTAGTGTAGTTAGGTATAGATATTTAGTAATTCTCCTGTAGCGCCGCTAGACGCCCGCGCATGAGACACGTGCTTCAGTGTGCCAGGATAGTATAAATTTCATAGTATTTGATATTCACAACGCCCGATGTCCGATTCATGCTTGATGCCTGACGACAGTTTGTGATAGCGTGGTTCATCGCTTACAGCGTTAGTCGTATAGAAGAGGAACTCGTAATTAAGTAACAGTTGCGCGGATCAATAGATCTGCGAGATTAAGCTGCACTTGCCGCAAACAGTCGATGGGTGGGTGATCGTTTTCTTAACATACCGAGATTAAGAAAATAGAGTGCATCTGAATCTTCAGACACGTGGTGCACTTTAATATCTTCTGCGTATTTGACTAGTCTTTGTTAAGATCATTATGATTTTGAAATTAATGCAGCTAAAATGATAAATTTATCATTTTATATTACTTTATATTTTTCAAGGACAGATGAAAGAGAAAGTAACCTCACAAACTAAACTTCTAAATTGTATTTAATTATTAAATGTTCGTAATTATTTAAAGCAGTACCCACATATATGAAAAACAAAGTAGCCATTATGCATTCCGTGTCCCCGTTTCTTATTTCACAAGCAAAACATTTTATAAAATATAAATAGGTATATATTATATCATCAATTAAATATCAACCTATTTATACATAATTAACGTTATGTTAAAAAAACAAATTCCAGGGAACTGTTAATGACAGTAAATTTTTCTCTAAAGGTCAGTTTCTAAAGGAAAATTGTTTAAGTTTATCGGTACTCACCTCTTCAAAGATGATTGGGATTTTCTACATTTTTACTTCAAATCCAACAAAAGGTAGATTGGTACAGCTTATTCCTGGGAACATATTATTTTAGAATCATTATGGTAAAAATTCAGTTAATTTCCTAATTTTCAAGGTTCTGGTGACACGTCCCGATTCACCCTTGATCGGAACGCCAAATGTGCCGATTTCGCATCGAATATCGATTTCGTATGCAAACATTTTATCCGGGCATTTGTGGTTATAATTTGATTATGAATGTGTGCTTTTTAGGGTTCCGTAGTCAACTAGGGACCCTTATAGTTTCGCCATGTCTGTCTGTCCGTCTGTCCGTCCTCGCTTAATCTCTGTGACCGTCAGCACTAGAAAGCTGAAATTTGGTACCAATATGTGTATCAATCACGCCGACAAAGTGGTAAAATAAAAATTGGAAAAAACTGTTTTATTAGGGTAGCCCTCCTATATGTAAAGTGGGAAGTGATTTTTTTTTAATTTCAACCCTAACGTGTGATATATTGTTGGAAAGGTATTTAGAAATGAATAGGGGTTTACTAATATCATTTTTTGATAATTCTTTGAATTGATCATTTTTTGAATGTCAATAATTTCGTAAATAATCGCTCCAAAAGTAAAAAACAATGTGTCCCCCCGCTCTAACTTTTGAATCATAAGTTTAGAAAATATGAAAAAAATCTGAAAAGTAGAACTTTATAAGGACTTTCTAGGAAAATTATTTTGAACTTGGATGGAAAAAACAGTACCCACTACCGGGAGCAGTTGCAGGAACGCGGAGCGCTGCTGGAGCGCGAACATAATGGATTAAACTCATAAGTGGGAACACTTATTGTGACGGACGGGAAACTACGGAACCCTATACTGACGCGTGGCCCGACACGCTCTTGGCCGGTTTTATTATTGTATGATGCCGTTTATGAGGGTTTTTTGAAGTACATGCGTTGTAAGTTTATAAGACTTATTACTTTTTTCAGAATAACATTAAAATTAATCATTCAGAAAATTCAGTCTGCAATGATAACTAATCGTACAACAAGTTCTAATTTGACCAAAAAGAAAGACACAGATAAGAATATATAGTTCTTCCCATCAGCTGCAGCTATATTATGGTAGTAGCACGAATGGGTCGGGTCGACCGGGGCAGGACCACGCTCTCATAGAATACCAGCGTAACACAGCAGTGTAACTGTGTAATGCTTCTGTGTTTCGTATGGTGAGTGTAGAGAACCGGAGATCCTTTTTACTGAAATCGAGGCATTCTATCTTAGTTCTCAGGGGTGACAGCGCATTTGCATTTTGATTCTTAATTGATGATGAATGTGAATGTCTATGGGTCACAGCATCAACTTACCATCAGGTGGACTGTGTGTTCGTTTGTCACCAAATGCTATAAAAAAAAGTTTGGTTGATAAATTATTACTTCATTAGTGTCGTTAATCGCCTTTTTTAAATTGATTTATCACTGTTCCATCTTTAGACGTGCTAACCTGTATGTAAGCTATGACCCGCACCATGCTAAAATGCAGATTATAATAGAAAAATCTTCAATATTGAAAGTTAAATTGCCAGCAGTCTTATAATGGGATAGCTTAAAATAATTTAAAACTCATTTTTCAACAACATAAAAAACTAGCAAAACCTTTCGCAATTAACGTGTTTCTGTTAGTCACGCGCGTGAATACATAGTTGTTATTTGAATTTCGAAAACTAATCTTCGGGTCGGATTAAATATTAAACTGTGATAAATATTCCATTTCGTTTGTAGAAACTATACGTGATTTACACGACTAAAGAAACAAAATATACTAAATAAACTATACGAATGTAGATATTTCGTTTTAAATTCGATACTTTCGCTTAACATTGATGTCAATAAATAATGTAATTAGTGATGCAACGAATACGAATACGAATATTCGTATTCACCGAATAGTAGACATTTACCGAATATTCGTGTTCGGCGAATACTAATCACGAATATTTAAAAACTAATATTTGTGTACGCAACTCTAATTACTGGCAGATTTGGAAAACGAGCGTTGTCGGCGCGAAAAAATACGTGCCCCTAGTTGCAACAACGGGGCTCCCATTTTCCTTACTTACTTACATATCTTCACGCACAATCCCTAACGGGGTAGCCAGAGAGAACAGATCGCCAAGTGTCACGATCCTTACACACCTCTTTCGCTTCTTTCATGTTCATTAACTTCTTCATACATGCACGTCTAGGTATCCGAGTACTCTTGACCTTCCCCATTTTCCAAGGCTGAAAAAACTCGCCCAAAAAATTTTCTACTGAATAAATAAATCGCCTAATACCAGAAAATCTACAAATGTTACTTTTTTTAAAAATAAAAACTTGCCTATTGTAAATTCTAATTATTAGAACAATAGAAAATCTTCAAATAAATTAGTTATTTATTACTATGGCGAGATATTCGTATTCGTAAAAGTAGTATTAGTTGCATCACTAAATGTAATCCCTGCCGATTACGAATACTGTGACAAATTTTGTATGTAAGAATGATTGTACTATTGAACTGCGTATGAAATATACTAGTGCTAAAGTACACAAGCTAATACATACATTTATTTTTTCTAAGGCATCCCTATCCGCTGTTTCGTTACAGGAATAATATCTTGATAAGATGCTATATAAGATGGAAGGTCGGCTGAAACTCATCGGATGCAATGTCAAAGACACGGTGATAATCATCACACTGTATCAAAACTTAAAAAACTACTTTGTGTTTTTTCTTTGGCACAAACGTTGGCGTATTCGAAGACCATGTTCACTCCATAAATTCTAAAATTAAGTTCACAATGGAGTTAGAGGCAAATAATTCTTTAGCTTTTCTACGTGTGTTAGTAGTAATTCGGAATCCTGATAATACCTTGAGCCCCTCCGTGTACAGAAAAAAGATAAGATATTTAAACGGTGATTCTCACAGTTAGTTACCGTGGGTAAATGTTTGTTTCAGACAGCACGAGGGATCTATGACAGTAAATACCTGGCCGCCGAGCTCCATCACGTCAAGCAAGTTTTTCACGACTACCAGGTTTGGGTCCCGCGCCTATAGCAGTAGTTAGGTTGTACCAGTTCTGGCGCACTGAGTCAGAAGTGGTACAAGTACGACGTTCGTCGACTCACGATCCTAAAAAAAAAACGAATCGGCGGCCCATTTTTGCGTAGGATACACGGTTCCGGAGATGTGCAAACATCTCATCTACTAAAATATCGTTGTACAATGTGTTCCCTGTAAATATACTCGTAAAACTATGCATTGAACATCCCTGAAACTTATATAGCAAATACATTAAGCAATATTCGCCACAAACTGAAGTCCACTCATTCTGAATCCTATCAACATTCCAGTTCCATCTTTTACAATTTCTTTTAAAAAACTCTAGATGATATCGTACAGGTGCCCGTCCGAATGAATCAAAATATTGACCGACGTCATTCGTATCGATATATAAAGCTACCCAATGTGACCCTGGATTATCATCTGTATCCAAATTGCATATTATATACGTTGGTACGTGGGTGTACATGGGTAGTTTATTGGCAGCATAAACATTATTTTCTAGAGTGGGGTGAATCTTTTTCAGATGTTGTTGTACATCTAGTGTATCCATAATATTACTGCTATTAGTAGATTATTACAGTACCAATCTACTCAATGACTAATATAGGAATGATCAATTATAGTGATTTCTAAATATTAAATTGCATTCTTTGTGTTATACAAAACGTATTTGAGTCACCAATACACTGAACAAGACACGACAGGAAGGACGTAGGAATGTAGAGATAAGCAACAGAATGTAAGGTAAGCTTGTTGACGCATAAAGATACTATCAATTCTACTGCAGAAATTCTTTAGATTAGAATTATTACTCACTGGTACTATATAAGACCAAGCAACTGCAGTCATGGAGTTAGTGTATGGTCGTTTGACCGCAGTGGATCTATCAATACTACGTTTGTGTTACTTCAACGCATCAAAGGCCATGGATGTAAGTGTTTATTCTATTGACAAACCTACTTTTCTTTCTGTTATTTTCTTACGTGTGTATGATTTAGTGTTAACAAATTATATTTAAATATTATGTGTGTGTATATGGTTAAGCCGTGGTAGCTCAGATGGTTAGCGCAAAATGTAAAATTCACAGTACGCGACCCGGGTTCGATCCCCGCCGGCACCAATTAAATTGTTAATTACAATTTTAAGTGCTGATTTACCACGTGCTCAGCGGTGAAGGAAAACATCGTGAGGAATGCATGTCTGAGAAAATTTCGAAGGCATGTGAAGTTTGCCAACACGCATTGAGGTATCGCAGCGAACATTTCCTAGCCCTAAAACCCTTTCAGAAATGAGAGGAGGCCTATGTTCAGCAGTGGACTTTAATAGGTTGTAACTTTAGCTTTTTTAACTTTTATGATTAAGTGTTAACAAATTGATATTAACATGATAACTGTGTTGTTGCAGAAATCATTGAGCTTCGATGAAAATACCTATAAACAGTATTACTACTCGCCACTCTCCCCTCAAGAAGAGAGTGATGACATCGTCATTAATAATAACACATGCGATGGTGGAAAAAGAAAATCGCAATCGATTGATCATTTTTTTGAAGCTGAATCAAAAATAAAAAAGAGGAAGCTGTTATCATCAACCGTAGCACGAGCCGCTAGAAATGGTGTATCATACATTTCTACTAATTCTGACGACGGAGACCAAGCGACGCATCTCATCAAAATTGAAATGTACGATATGAAGAAGCTATCCAAGATTCCAACTACTGATCATTGGAAACATGCTTCCACGAGGATTAAATATTACGTAAAGACTAATAAGGATAGCATCTACGACAACGCAAATGCCCTCGTATACAATATTACAAAGACAATAGCAGAAAGTGAAAAAGTTAAAAAATACTTTTTTAACAATGACAGTCATTAGCTGATCATTAGTGAATGTGATTCTGTTTACTTAAATTACTTCCGTGTACTCATTATATTCTATTTCTAATCCTTTGTTAGACTTAAATATCGGACATTATTTGAAATTTGGGTATCAGTTGGTCTACCAACACTGAACTGTTACCTACTCTGCTACCTATTTTCTTCTTTACTATAAGGATGGCAAACTTCAGTGAAGTGTGCACCAGTGCTTTCTTCTCCACAACCATGGAAGAGAATACGGAACTATTCAACAGCGAATTAAATCAGGAGTTGTCTAAAGTTTGTGATGAAATGGAGAAGGATCAACTGTTCGATTCATCGTATGATGATGAGTTGTATAATCACTGTGCGATGGTTGAAACACAGTTTAAGTAAGTAAAATAAACATTCATTTCGATCATTATTTTAGACAATGTCTTGTACAGTTTTTAATAAATTTAAACATTTTAGTAGTCAACCACTACAACTTGGAAGAGGAACGAAGCGAACGAGCAGCAAAGAACCCAAGATCATCAAAAAACCAACAACGGAAGCAGAAGCGCCTACCTCTGCAGGGAACAGTATCATTAACGATGATCAAGTGGAATGTCTAACGTGTCATATATTTATCAAGAAACGGTATTTAGCTAATCATTTTAAAAGTAATGTTCACAAAAATAATCTTTTAAAATCACATAATTCTTTATCATACGTTAGTGTTATTGAATCTGCTTTTGGAAATAGGATTTTAACTTATAAAATCAAGAGTAGAGTAGATAGTTCGACATTGGTAAATTTTGAAACTCCTGAACTATTTTTAAATTCTATTAAAGATGATATTTTATTTTTAATACAAGAGTGTATTCATCAACACATAATTTTTAAAGTAAACTTCATATTGCATGCTGATTTTGTTCAACAAACTAAAAATATTCATGATACGTTCGATTTTCAAACGCTTAACTATATTATTTGTCAAGGAGATGACTTAAATGTTTTTTTTTTCATCTTTAAATGATACAATTACTACTAAAATTAGTGCATTTGAAAAAAAAAGATAGTGGATGGAGTCTAAAAAACATAAAATCTATAGACATGAATGTTAATAAATTTAACCCCCTACGCGGTACTTCATACATAGATCTTCCTCGTGACATAAAATTAAAAAAGGCTGTTATAAATGTAAAAAGCAAGGATTATTTTTGCTTTAAATGGGCGTTACTCTCGGCGTTATATCCCGTAAACAAAGACGCGGGTCGTGTATCATCGTACGTTAAACATGCAAATAAACTTAAATTTGATGGTATTTCCTTTCCAGTTAAAATTTCTGACATAGCAAAAGTAGAGAAATTAAATGATATTAGTATTAATGTTTTTGGGTTAGAATATAATAAAGAAAAACGATGTAATTCTATAGTAGGTCCATTATTTTTAACAAAGTGTCGTAAAGATAGACATATTAATTTATTATTTTTTCCAAGGATACAAAAAATCATTATTGTTACATAAAAAATTTATCGCGGTTAGTTAGTAAACAAATTTCAAAAGACGGTCACATCATGTACATTTGCGAAGCATGTCTACTTCACTTTCCATCTAAGGAAAGTTTAAATAACCATGAACAATACGATTGTGCCCACATTTGTACAGAATTACCAAACAGTGAAACGTTTAAAAAAAAAGAATTGGTTTGGTCAACCTATTTCAAATGATTAAATTAAATTTGATAGTTATGAAAAAAAGTTGAAGATGCCATTCGTAGTTTATGCTGATTTTGAAGCATTTTTAAAACCAATAGAATCATGTTCTAACGATCCTTCCAAACCTTTCACACACAATATTCAGAAACATGAAGTACATAGTTTTGGTTATTATATAAAATGTTCATATGATGATAAATTATCAAAATATGTAACGTATTGCGGACCCAACTGTGCACAAGTGTTTATGGAAAGTTTATCTAACAATCTCAAAGAAATAAATAGACTTCAAAAATATCCTCCACTTCCGCTAACAAATGAAGACAAAAACCAAATTTCAAATGCAACCATTTGTCATATTTGTGAAACAGAGTTAGCAGAACATTTTTATGATTTTGATTGGTACACCGGTAGTTTTATAGGTGTTGCTCACGAATCATGTAGCTCGAAGTTCAGAAAACCTCGTTATATACCAATATTTTTACACAACCTTAGTCACTATGATGCTCATTTTATTGTTCACGCGTTAAACTTTTGTGATGGTGAAGTCGAAGTTATCCCTCGAAATAAAGAAAAATATATATCCTTTTCCAAAAAATTAAAAATGAATAACCACGAAATTATATTAAGATTCATAGATTCATTTAAGTTTTTATCATGTAAATTAGAAGAATTGGCCAAAAATCTCAGTAATGATCAATTTCAAGAATTACGTAGAAATTATCCTAATGATGAAGATTTCTTTCGTTTAAAACGGAAAGGCGTTTATCCATATGAACTTATGACTAATTATGATAGTTTAAGCCTAACATCGCTCCCCGAACCAAAATTTTTTATAGCTCGCTCACAAATTCCCATATTTCAAATGATGATAGTTTAAGCCTAACATCGCTCCCCGAACCAAAATTTTTTATAGCTCGCTCACAGATTCCCATATTTCAAATGATGATTACAATCATGCTAAAGATGTTTGGGAACACTTTGGGTGTTGTAATATGCTAGATTATTCAAACCTGTATTTAAAAATAGACGTTTTACTTTTAACCGATGTATTTGAAAACTTTAGAAAGTTATGTATTAATACTTATGATTTAGACCCTGCCCATTATTACACAGCACCCGGTTTAAGTTGGGATGCAATGTTAAAATATACAAAAATAGAATTAGAACTTTTAACAGATTATGAGAAAATTGCATTTATTAGATCAGGTATCAGGGGTGGTGTATCTCAATGTAGTAATCGTTATGCTAGAGCTAATAACAAATATATGGGTGATTATGATGCAGGGAAACCAAATTCATTTATCACATATTTTGATGCCAACAATTTATATGGTTGGGCTATGTCTCAATGTCTTCCTACTGGTGGATTCGAATGGGTAAATCCGAATACAGAATTTAATGTGTCTGAGATATCGAACTTCGGTTTTATTTTAGAAGTTGATTTGGAATATCCAGATGAACTTCATGATTTACATTCGGACTTTCCTTTATGCCCCGAAAACATTTGTGCAGGCAATATTAATGAAAATAAACTAGTCCCAAATTTAAATAATAAAGATAAATATGTAATTCATTACAGAAATTTAAAGCAGTGCATAGAAATGGGGGTTCAATTAACTAAAATTCATAGAGTTTTAAAATTTAAACAGTCTCGCTGGTTGAAGATGTACATAGATCTAAACACAAAATTAAGAACGTTAGCAAAATCAGATTTCGAAAAAGATTTTTATAAATTAATGAATAATTCAGTCTTCGAAAAGACTATGGAGAATATTGAAAAAAGGGTTAACATAAAATTAGTTACACACTGGGAGAACCAGGGCAAAGCTTTAGGTGCTCAAGATCTAATCGCTAAACCACAATTTCATAGTCTTTCAGTATTTTCGGAAAACCTAGTTGCGGTTCAGTTGCGAAAAACAAAGTTAATATATAACAAACCAATTTATTTAGGGTTTTGCATTTTAGATATTTCAAAAACATTAATGTATGATTTTCATTATAACTATATGGTTAAAAAGTTTAGTAAAATCAAATTATTGTATACAGATACGGATAGTTTAATATATCATATATTTACAGATGATTTTTACTCTGATATAAAACCTGACCTTTCATCGTACTTTGATACCTCAGCTTATGATGCAAATAATATTTTCGAATATCCAAAATTAAATAAAAAGAAATTAGGTTTTTTTAAAGATGAAAATAATGGTAAAATCATGAAAGAATTTGTGGGTTTACGATCCAAAATGTACGCTTTTAACTTAGAGAATAAGACTATAGCCAAAGCAAAAGGGGTAAATAAATGTATCACTAAAAAGATGACCATGGATAATTATAAGTCTTCTCTATTTAATAAAAAAAGTGCAATATTATAGTATGTTTAGATTTAAATCAATTAAACACACAATTTTTACACAAAAATTAAATAAGATTGGTTTATCATATAATGACACAAAGAGGCATAGGTATTTTAGATAATAATATTGAAACATTAGCTTGGGGTTATTATAAACTGCGTTAAGTGTTGATAGTTTTTAATTTTATGTCTGCATGTAAATAAAATTTGTATTGATTGTAAAATAATGATAATAGTATAATATGACGTAGAGTTTATTACATATTTAATCGTTGTTTTATTGTAAATAATTTAAGTTAATTGTTGTTTATATTTGCGCGTGTGTGTGTGTGTGCATTTATTTGACGTTGAGTTGATTGTAAAATTATGATGTACTAATTGTGTTAGAAATAGTATACAGATCATTCTGTTTTATATAATGTTTGCAATATATATTAATTGTTAACACCAACACTTTCATTTTTTATTTCACCCCTTAGAACTTTAGACGTGTGTAATGTTTCACTTTATCCATCCGTTTACTGCTATTGTGGCGGGGCCAAGTGGATGTGGGAAGTCAAATTTTGTAACAAATTTCATAAAATCAGTTACAGAAATATGTAATTGTGATTTTAATCAGATCACATGGTGCTTTGATGAAATGCAACCTTTATATAATTTACCAAATGTTAACTACCATCAAGGAATTCCAAATGTTAATATGTTTGACGGTGAAAACCCACATCTTGTTATTATTGATGATCTAATGAGAGAGTCCGATGGAAGAATTGTGGATATATTTACAAAAGGTAGTCATCACAGGAATCTTAGTGTATTTTATTTAACACAAAATTTATTTCATCAGGGTAAAGGGCAAAGAGACATATCCTTAAACTCAAGTTATATAATATATTTTAAAAACCCTCGAGATAAAACTCAAATTAGATATTTAGCACGACAAGTGTCACCAGATAACCCAAAATTTATTGAAGATGCCTACAGGGATGCAACTCTAGAGGCGCATGGATATTTAATGGTAGATTTAAAACAGAATACCAATGATTTTTGTCGTATCAAGACAAATGTCTTCCCATTTAATGGTTTCTGCACAGTCTACGTCCCCACAAAAGACTTTAAATACACCAAGAATCAAACATTTCAAATCATTGCTAAATGATGCATCGTCGACTCACAACGCATAAACATTTGCTAAACGCTTTGCATACGCTTAAACCAAAATATCAAAGAGCATTACTTAAAACGTGTGATGAAGAAGAAATTAACTGTATTTGTGAGTGTATTCATAACGTTTTACAAGGAAAAGTACCTCTTAAAGATCAAGATAAACAAAAATTGAATAAACACAAAAATATACTCCGCCAACTAGTGCGTAAGTGTAAACATAAACTAAGAAAAAATATAATTATACAAAAAGGAGGGGCTTTCTTACCAATAATATTAGGTGCAATATTAAGTGGATTAGTGAGTGGACTAGCCAGTTAACATGGAAAATGCAAAGAAAATGATACTTATCGAACCTGGATTGATTGAAAAATTAAAACAAGAAAATAAGGTTAATACGAGTAGTAATTTATCTCGATTAGATATTGAAATGCAAAATATTATGAATAGTAAGACGGAAGACCGAAAGAAATGGATGTTATATTTACAAACACTGCAAGGATACCTTCATTTTACCGAAGAGGATCGTCAACCACTCAGATTACCAATTTATTCTGATACATCTAATGAAGATTCAAACGAGTCTAAAATTGGTTTTAAAAATAAAGATAGAGATCTAAAAACTTCAGTTGATGCTGAATCTTTGTTGGAGGAGAATCGATCATTCAAAAGTAAAGAAAATGTTGAAAATCCACTTTACACACCAGCTCAAATACTCAGTTTAATACCAAAAACTTATAATAAAAAAGGACAGTTATTATTAAACTTAGTTGAAACAAGTAAAGGTAAAATACATTGGGATAATGAAGGTACAGTCATAATTGATAATGAAATAATTCCTGGAAGTAATATTGTTGGTTTAATAAATGATTCAGTAAGACCCTTAAAAAGAAGTGATCCAGTAGGGTGGGATAGATTTGCTGAAGCATTAAAAGATATTAAAGTACCACTTACTTATATTGGAAATCCAAAGAGATGTGAGTTTATTAACCAACTTCAAGCAAAAGATCTGAACAAACCCTCTGAGATTAAATTTCAAGAGTTTTCTACACCGAGCAGTAGAGATAAAAAGTCTACAACTAAAATACGTAAAAGGCTTGAGTGGGAAAAATGGACCCCGTACTAGAAGAAATTAACAGGATTTATTATGATCCATCTAATCCCGCTGGTTTTGGTAGTATTGATAAATTATCAAAAGCCATGAAGGGTAAAATGAATAAAAAGCAAGTAAAGGAATGGTTAAAATCACAAGAAACATACACATTACATAAACCCATTCGAAAAAAATTCCCGCATAATAGGTACATCAAATATTAATGAACTGTGGCAAGCTGATTTAAGTGATATGCGAACTTATTCTCAATATAATGATGGTTTCAAGTATATACTTTGTGTTATTGATGTATTTAGTAAATATGCTTTTGTAAGACCAATGAAAAAGAAAAACTCAGAAACAACTAAAGAATGTTTTGAAAGTATATTTACTGAAAGTAATTTAACACCTACTCACATACAATCTGATAAAGGTACAGAATTTGTTTCAAAAGTTGTACAAAAATACTTTAAATCCAAAAAGATTAATTACTATACCACTAACAATCCTGACATTAAGGCCAGTATTGTTGAACGATTTCAAAGAACACTAAAAATGAAAATGTGGCGTTATTTCACTCATTAATAATACTTATAGATATATAGATGTTTTACAAGATTTAATATACTCTTACAATCACAGCTTTCACTCTAGTATTAAGATGTGCCCATGTGATGTAAATTCCAACAATATTATGACAGTTTGGACTAATCTTTATGATAGACGGTCAAACAAACTTTCTTTAGAAAATTCTAAGCCAAATTTCAATGTGGGTGATTATGTTCGAATAACTAAATATAAACATGCTTTCCAAAAAGGATGTGAATCAAATTGGAGTGATGAAATATTTATTATATCTTCAATAATTGATAGATCTCCATTGGTTGTTTATACAATAACAGATTTACAAAATGAACCAATAGTTGGTACTTTTTATGAAAGAGAATTACAGAAAATCACTTACAACCCCACCTCACAATATAAAATAGATAAAATAATTGACACTCGTTACTCAGGTAACAGAAAAGAAGTATTAGTGAAGTGGAAAGGTTATCCAGATAAATTTAAGAGTTGGATTTTAGCTTCTAGTTTAAAAGAAATATGAATAAAGAAAGTTTTTATTTAACTTTGCTCAGCAATAGTTCAATGGAATACTTTCCTGATAACAAGACCACAAATTTTTCAACGAAATTACCGAAAGCTATTAAATTATAAGGTGAATGGTCGGTTGGAGTTGTCGAGTTTCAATATCCATGTACCATGTTTACTGTTCAAGATCATGAAAATGTTATATACATTACAAAATCTATGTTAATGCCTAATGAAGATAAACCATCCACAGTGTACTACAAAAAACGTATTCCAGCTACCAACTATGATAACGTTGAGCATATTTTAAGAGTGTTAAATGGTATCGGAGAGAACTTGAAATTTCGCTATGATGAAATAACAAAATTTGTGTCTATTTCTGTTTTGGATAAAAATATAACATCCGTAACATTATCACCCAAATTAAGTTTACAACTAGGTTATGAACCAAATAAAAATCTCCTAGAGAGAAATTTTGGAAAGTGTCCTGCTAATTTACACTTAGGGTTACCATCTCAACTCTTTCTATATTGTGACATTATCGATCCTCAGATTGTGGGTGATGTTATGACTCCTTTACTAAGAGTCATTTCATTAGATCCTACAAAATACATTTATGGTGCAAATAAAATGCACGTTTTCTCTCAACCTCACTACTTACCTGTTATGCGAAGAGAGTTCGATACGCTGGAAATAGTTATAAGATCGAGCACAGGACAAAAAATACCATTCCAGTTTGGAACCGTGTGTATTAAACTACATTTCCGAAAATTATAATAATGAATTCTCTTCGTGATCATCATAAATGTCCATATGAAAATTATTATACACATCAAGCTGGGTCAGGAGTTGGAGTAATTTATAAGGGTGCACCATACCAACGCGGTCATGGTATTGGGAGCTTCTTAAGGGGGTTATTTAGATCAGTTTTACCTTTACTTTCAAGTGGTGCTCGAGTGATTGGTAAGGAGGCATTAAGCGCTGGAGTAGGACTTTTATCGGATATGGTTCAAGCGCGTCCTATGGAAGCCTCAATAAAAGATCGTCTAAAGCAAGTTAGTACGAATTTAAAACGAAAGGCTGATGAGAAAATTGATCAATTTAACATGACAGGATCTGGGTATAAAACTAAAAGAAAACGATTGACCTCGTTCATTCCACCATTAACTGCTAAAGTGAAAGCTGCGAAAAAACTTGGTCTAAAACCAAAAAATAACAAAGATATATTTTCAAATTAAATATGTATTTCCTTCATAATCATTCTTGCGAGTGCGTTAAGTAAGAATTGGATTTGTTTGCACTACCGTCTACACAAACTAGCATTGAAAATGGATTGTGGATTCATTATAAACCAATTTCATCTCTTGGTGATGATGGACCTATCGAGTTTTAAGTTCCTGGGACAGGCGATGACTACATAGATTTGTCTCATACATTACTCCACATAAAGGCAAAAGTATTAAATCAAGATTCAACTAACTTGATATCTACTACAATAGTAGCACCTGTAAATAATTGGCTGCATTCACTTTTTAGTCAACTTGATGTTTATTTAAACCAAAAACTTGTATCACCACCTAATAATACCTATGCATATCGAGCATACATGGAAACCCTTTTAAACTATGCTCCTGCTGCTAAACAATCTCATCTTACTTGTAGTCTTTGGTATGATGATACAGGAGGAAAAATGGATTCTACGGATGGTAAAAACATAGGATTTGTTAAAAGACAGGAATTGATTAGTGAAAGTAAGGAAATAGAAATGATTGGTCATCTTCACGGTGACATTTTCAACCAAGATAAATTTTTAATTAATGGTGTTGAAATGAGTGTTAAATTGAATTAATTCTTTCAGCTTATATACTGATGGTCAACAAATACCTTCAAAAGCTTTGCAACCATCTTTTAATAATAGCATATTTACATCAGCATATCATACTCTATTCTCGGGAACTGGTATTCACTTTCTTAATGAAGGAAATGGAATCTCTTGTGAACAGTATGCCAAAGGTTACTGTCTATTAGCATTTGACTTAACTCCTGATTTATCAGCCAACTCATCAGCTCATTGGAATCTCATAAAGCATGGTAGTGTAAGATTAGAAGTACGATTTGAATCCTCACTAATACAAACAATTAACTTTATAGTTTATGCTGAGTTTGATAATATTATTGAGATAGATAAAAACAGAAATGTTACTGTAGACTATAGTAGTTAAGGTTATAATATGTGTTGTGTGTTAGATTTTATGAGTTATGTGTAATGCATTTTGTGTGTATGTAACTATGTGAAACATTATAAAATTAAATAAAACAAATTGTATGCAATATATTATTTTTTATTTCTTTATAAATATTCTATTTAATCTAATACAAAACTCTGTTCGAGTTTAAATTTTACATAAGCACACTGACTAAACCACTGAACATGCTGCTGCCAAGGATCATCATCATCTTCCCAATCTTTTAAGCCACCACCACAATGGAAACACTTGGTCCTGTCTGCATGGCCAGTATAAAAGAAACCGGCTTCTGCAAAATCTTTAGGTTTCTGTCGCATAACGAGAGGCCAGTTTTCGAAACAGAGCAACCGGCTAGATTTTGAACTGAAGAATGGATGGATGGCTCAATGATTTTACATTCAGCTCTTGAGTACTGCATATTCTTCTCGTTTTCATCTCCACTCAGTGTTGTAGTTTTGTTCTTCAATGATGTGTTCTGTACACGTATGCCACACTCATCTCTTTCTTCTGCTCTAGTCTTCCTGTAATTTAAGTAAACAGAATCACATTCACTAATGATCAGCTAATGACTGTCATTGTTAAAAAAGTATTTTTTAACTTTTTTACTTTCTGCTATTGTCTTTGTAATATTGTATACGAGGTATACGATTTGTGTTGTCGTAGATGCTATCCTTATTAGTCTTTACGTAATATTTAATCCTCGTGGAAGCATGTTTCCAATGATCAGTAGTTGGAATCTTGGATAGCTTCTTCATATCGTACATTTCAATTTTGATGAGATGCGTCGCTTGGTCTCCGTCGTCAGAATTAGTAGAAATGTATAATACACCATCTCTAGCGGCTCGTGCTACGGTTGATGATAACAGCTTCCTCTTTTTTATTTTTGATTCAGCTTCAAAAAAATGATCAATCGATTGCGATTTTTTTTTCCACCATCGCATGTGTTATTATTAATGACGATGTCATCACTCTCTTCTTGAGGGGAGAGTGGCGAGTAGTAATACTGTTTATAGGTATTTTCATCGAAGCTCAATGATTTCTGCAACAACACAGTTATCATGTTAATATCAATTTGTTAACACTTAATCATAAAAGTTAAAAAAGCTAAAGTTACAACCTATTAAAGTCCACTGCTGAACATAGGCCTCCTCTCATTTCTGAGAGGGTTTTAGGGCTAGGAAATGTTCGCTGCGATACCTCAATGCGTGTTGGCAAACTTCACATGCCTTCGAAATTTTCTCAGACATGCATTCCTCACGATGTTTTCCTTCACCGCTGAGCACGTGGTAAATCAGCACTTAAAATTGTAATTAACAATTTAATTGGTGCCGGCGGGGATCGAACCCGGGTCGCGTACTGTGAATTTTACATTTTGCGCTAACCATCTGAGCTACCACGGCTTAACCATATACACACACATAATATTTAAATATAATTTGTTAACACTAAATCATACACACGTAAGAAAATAACAGAAAGAAAAGTAAGTTTGTCAATAGAATAAACACTTACATCCATGGCCTTTGATGCGTTGAAGTAACACAAACGTAGTATTGATAGATCCACTGCGGTCAAACGACCATACACTAACTCCATGACTGCAGTTGCTTGGTCTTATATAGTACCAGTGAGTAATAATTCTAATCTAAAGAATTTCTGCAGTAGAATTGATAGTATCTTTATGCGTCAACAAGCTTACCTTACATTCTGTTGCTTATCTCTACATTCCTACGTCCTTCCTGTCGTGTCTTGTTCAGTGTATTGGTGACTCAAATACGTTTTGTATAACACAAAGAATGCAATTTAATATTTAGAAATCACTATAATTGATCATTCCTATATTAGTCATTGAGTAGATTGGTACTGTAATAATCTACTAATAGCAGTAATATTATGGATACACTAGATGTACAACAACATCTGAAAAAGATTCACCCCACTCTAGAAAATAATGTTTATGCTGCCAATAAACTACCCATGTACACCCACGTACCAACGTATATAATATGCAATTTGGATACAGATGATAAACCAGGGTCACATTGGGTAGCTTTATATATCGATACGAATGACGTCGGTCAATATCTTGATTCATTCGGACGGGCACTTGTACGATATCATCTAGAGTTTTTTAAAAGAAATTGTAAAAGATGGAACTGGAATGTTGATAGGATTCAGAATGAGTGGACTTCAGTTTGTGGCGAATATTGCTTAATGTATATGCTATATAAGTTTCAGGGATGTTCAATGCATAGTTTTACGAGTATATTTACAGGGAACACATTGTACAACGATATGTTAGTGGATGAGATGTTTCGCTCCTATTTTATAGATAATAAGTAATAAGATTTTGTATTTTATAAATAAAAATTTTAACAAAATTGGGTAATGTGTTTTATTAATGAGTCAGATTAGTGTAGATAGGAACAAAGGAGTATAATACAATAGCACCACGCTGAGGAAGAATAGATAATGACGGTATTGAACGAACAATAGATAAGTAGATAAGAACAATGGAGCGCTAATGACGGTGGAGGCTCGCAGCGGATATCAATTAGATAAGAGTTAATTGATCTGCACATCTCCGGAACCGTGCATCCTACGCAAAAATGGACCGCAGATTCGTGATCAGAGCATGCCAAAACCTTTTTTTTTAGGATCGTAAGTCGACGAACGTCGTACTTGTACCACTTCTGACTCAGTGCGCCAGAACTGGTACAACCTAACTACTTATAGCACAGTGAGTGAGTGAAGCCGGCCACAGTCGAGCGTGTACCTGCTGTACTGCCAAATGTTAGAGGAGTCACTGACAAGATTGGCTACATGTTGAAGCGCGCTTCCATCAAAACATACTTCAAGCCGCCGAAGAAGATTGGTCAGTTTTTACCATCAGTCAAGTGTAACGTCTCTCTGCAAGATGTAGGAGTGTATAAGTTTGATTGAGAATGTGGTCTCTCCTACATAGGACAAACTAAAAGATCAATTAAAACCCGCGTTAAAGAACATATAGCTGACGTGAAGAATCGACGCTCCGGGAAGTCTGCAGTCTGTGAACACGTACAGGATCGACCCCGTCACTAAATCAGATTTGATAGACCACAAATTTTCGCTAAAGAAAACTTTTAACGCTTTTTTAGATGTGTTAGTAATTCGGATTCCTGATAACACCTTGAGCCATACTGTGTATAGAAAAAAGACCCATACAGATAGATATTAAAACGGTGATTCTCACCACCATCCTTCACAGTTAGCTACCGTGGGTAAATCTTTATTTCAGAGAACACGAGGGATCTGTGACAGTAACTACCTGGCTGCCGAGCTCCAACACGTCAAGCAAGTTTTGCATGACAACAAGCATCGGGTCCCGCGCCCACGTCACAGTGAACGAGTGAAGCCGGCCACAGTCGAGCGTGTACCTGCTGTACTGCCATATATCACAGGTGTCACTGACAAGAGTAGCTACATCTTAAAGCGTGCTTCCATTAAAACATACTTCAAACTGCAGAAGAAGATGAATCTGTTTTTACCATCAGTCCAGTGTAATATCCCTCTTCAAAATGTAGGAGTGTACAAGCTTGATTGTAAAAGTGGTCTCCCTTACATAGGACAAACTAAAAGACTTATAAAAACCCGTGTTAAATATCTAATAGTTGTTGTGAAGAATCGATGCTCCGGGAAGTCTGCAGTCTGTTAACACGTGCAAGATCGCCCCCGTCACTACATCAGATTTTATAGACCACAAATCCTCGCTAAAGAACACCGATTCCTTTCAAGCATGATTCGAAAGACCATTGAAATCAAAAAACATTCTAATTAAATAGAGAAGACGGCTAGGTGCTACCACTCGCTTGGGATCCTATAATTAATAAAATTAAATCCCAACCCAAGCATACAACTGCAAGACTTCAAGATACTTTAAGTTCATACTGCGTAGATTTGAACAAAAATTAATAATGACCGTGGGTACTGTAAAGTACTCGCAAAGTCTCGAATACAAAATAAGTTAATTTTCATCACTCATGCAATCGATACATCTTTGCCAACGCAGTGGCCGTTTATTGATGCCCTTCTTGAAGAAATCAGCTGGACGGGAGGCAACAAATTCTTCATAGGCATTTCGTTCTGCCTCTCGGGTATTGAATTTATTTCCCCCCTAAAAGTAATGCAAACTCTGAAATAAGTCTGTAGGTGCAAGGTCTTGTGAGTACGGCGGATTAGCTTTCAGAGCTTGGAAGGCTTTCAACCAGTATGCATACACTATGAGGTCACGCGCTGTCGTGGAGGAGCAGCATAGACGACCAATTGTCCAAAGCTGGTTGGAGACGTGCAAGCTTCTCCATCATTGTGTTCACAGTACACATCTGCAGTAAGCTGATCCCATTTGATAAGAAGCTATGACAAATCACACCGCCACCAGACCACCAAACAGTGACCACTGACCATCACTCTTCTGGAGGTAAGTTTTCGTTTAGGGCATTGTGAAGGTGCTGAATCAGGATCCAACCAATTTTCTGAGCGCCTACGATTGTCAAACAGAATCCATTTTTCGTCGCAAGTAACAATGCGGTACAAAATTCCTTCGTATATTACCTGTTGAGCAGTGCAAGGCACGTCTCAACGCGGACTTCGCGCTGGCGATGATTTAGTTCGCGGGGTACCCATTTATCAAGCTTTTTACCTAGCAAATTTGACGCAAATGGACCAACGTAGTTTTGATGACGACTCCGTGGCGTAGTGGCTTAGCAATGAGTGCCTGCGCTGGGGGTCGCGGGTTCGAATCCCGCCCGGAACAAGTATTTGTATGGCCTACAAATAATTGTTCCGGGTCTGGATGTTTGTCCTTGTGCAATTTATGTTTGTAAACTGCCCCCACGATACAGGAGAAAGTCCTAGTGTAGGGGTAACGTTTTTTTAAAAACAAAAAGAAAAAAAGATTCTTACGTCGAAAGCTGCTGCTAATTCAGCCGTAGATTGAATATCATCAGCTTCCAAAATCGTCATTATCGGCCAAAGTTTTCGGACGACCACTTTCAGGGTTCATTTTTCAGGAGGAAATTTTAAGAAAGGAAGAAGGCAAACCAATAACTGGTGGTGCGTTCGTTTATAGTTTTCGCTCCGTAAATGTCGTTGATGTTGCGCGCCGCTTGTGTCGCGTTGCTGCAACGCCACGACGGTACTCATATTCTAAAATTAATCGAATTTTTAACGTATCCATGATGACGAAAAAGATTCAAATGCAATGAAAAAATAACGCTAGTCAATAAACAAAGGACTAACTTTAAAAAAAAATACGTTTTTAAAATAAAATTAATTTGAAATTAGTATTCTTAGCCTTATTAAAAATAATTTTGATTTGCAATGGCCAGTACTGCAGAACTGCAATGTCGTAGGTAAAGTTCTATTATACGCGATAAAATGCGTAAATAAAAAAAAACTAGTTTTGTTCAAATGTGTAGTGTTCGCGTAAATATAAGAAATCATTAAAGTTTTTTCGACAAATAGCAAAAGAAATGATTATTTTAATTTATACGACGAATAACTTTACTAACGGTCATCATACGTGGCAGAGCACTGCAGCTATATAATGGTTGTAGCACGAACGGGTCGGTTTGATCGGGGAGGGACCACGCTCTCACAGAACACCAGCCTAAAATAGCAGCATAATATTGCTGTGTTTCGTATGGTGAGTGTAGAGATCCGGAGACCCTTTTTACTGGAAACGAGGCATTGCATCTTAGTCCTCAGGGGTGACAACGCATCTGAGTTTTGAAACTTAATCAAGGATAAATGTAGATGTCGGAACGGAAAATATTTGTTGGTCGCCGTCCCGTTTTATACCGCCTTTGCAGAAAGAATTTCTTTTTAATTATTACTTATGCGTATATGCTTTTAATTCTTCAATTAACGTTTATTGTAAGAGGACTAATGAGCACCCAGCTCACCTGACTATAAGTGACTAACGCCGCCCATGAACAACTGTAATACCAGGAGAATTACAAGTGTCTTTTAAAAAAAAGTAGGATTCTACAAAACTTTATTAGTTATTTATAACGACATTTTATCTGGTGGTAGAAATATCGGTCCTAAATGAAGTTAAAGATAAACACGTTAGAATATTACTTTTCTTGCGCGTATAATAGATACAATGGGTGATCAATTTCAAAGCCTACAAAATCCACAATAACTCGGATCTATTACAGATAAATTTAATACTGATTCTGTCAATACTAACCAAATTCATTGAACCATTCAACAAACCGACGTATTTTTTACTTTTTCGTGCAAAATAGGGCTTTACAAAAATGAAATTTTCTATTGTTCACTTTAATAAAATCGCGAAAAATACCAAGGCAACCGAAGCATCTTTCTATAAATTAACAAAAAACTTCCCGCTAATGGTTTAAATCATTAGGAGCAATTAATCATAAGTCGGAGAATTGTATGAAATACAGATAATCGAGGAGAGCAATAAACGCTCCATTTAGCGTAAATATAAACGCATTTCTATTTATTTTTTTATTTTATTTAACAAGTACACTTACAATGCACAAATATGACATAATCACGAAAACATGCACAGTTCTATACTCTCTGATATGGTGTATATCAATAACAAGTGTACATGACATTCACATATTGAATTGTGCAATTTTGGGTTAATTTGGAGTAAAAATAACATCCAATCAATACAATGCAATTAGAAACTGTTCAAGTAAATTATGTACTTAAACAAGAAAAATCTAAAGATAAAAAAACAGGTTTAATTATTAAAAGGTAACATGGTAGATAAAATACTCTCTTAAGGAGTATTTTATTATATATATTTCATAAAGTTTGGATAAAAATAAATTTACCATCTTTTCTGTTACAAAAGAAGAAAATTTAAAAATAAACTTCGAACCAAATAAAGACGGTCAGTAAAGTAAATCTCAATATCTCTAAATGTATGGAAACGTGCCGTGCAGTGGCGGCGTAAAAGAATCCACTACCACGTATAATCCCATGGATGGTAGGCAGCAATATCTTCCTGATAAGCCTCAAATAATTAAAAATTTGGGTTGCCTTGGGTGGCAAGTATGGCAATCTTCGTGAATCTAATGGGGTGCCTATGCTCTTATAGGCTGTAAGGAATGCAATAAATAACTGCATGTGTTGAGACCTATCCTACGAATTATAAAAAAGTTATTGATACAAAAGTAAAATAAAAACGAATATTAAATGTTATTACCTACAGGTAGTTAAATAATTATTTGCTGGTAGGTATAAAAAACCATAGCATTGTGCATTCAACATTGCTCTAACAAAATCCTATAGATAAGTTTTTCTCTTTTCAGTTAATAATTTTGTATGTACATACAAAAAAAAATTTGTTCATTCAAAAAAGGCAGAACAAGTATGTCTGCCTAAGGTAAATATAGCTAGGAGACTCAGGTTTCTACCTATTTCAAATTGGTCCTCATAATGTATCCTATACCTTTAAACGAGCAATCCTTGTATATATATAATCAGAATCACGGAAACGGCTCCAACAATTTTCATAAAATTTAGTGTCCAGGGAGTTTCGGGGGCAATAAATCGATCTAGCTAGGATTTATTTTTAGAAAATGTATTTTTGTCCGTGTTTTCAGGCAATGAAAAACTGCTACAATAAAATAAAAGGTAAATTTTGACACTGTATTAATGATCGTAATAGCTCAAGTGGATATCGAGCGGCCGCGAAATCGTTATGCCTTGGTTTTCTTCTTGGTTGGTTGGTCCTGTCTTCGGTCCGATTTTTTTCCTTTTTTTTCAAGTTCGCTTCTTTTGTTGGAAAATCTATTATTACGAGCCCTTTTTTAATATTTTTTAAAAATACGAAAATTATAATTAAACTAATTGCACTCATGATTTTTTATTCAAATAACCCGTTCAGTGTTTTCTATTATGTCAATAAGATCAAAAAATATTATTCATCAGTATGTAATTTGTATTTAAATGTAATTTCAAAAAAAAAAACGAGCAAGGCTCGGTCATCCGGGTACTTGTACCTATATATTTGTAAAAAGTATGTAAACTATGAAAATGTTAATAAAGAATTATTATTATAATATTCTGTGTTTTGGTTTTTACGGCTATAATAAATTGTGTATAAAATCTGTAATAAATATGAAATATATGAAAATAAAAAATCTGTGAATAATTTTAGTATATTCAAAAGAAGCAGAATAAATAATTTGATTGATTGGTATGGTTTTATTAAACAGGTGTTATATACATTTAGGTACAAAATCTTAGGCAGCCAAATTATTTGTTCTGATTATTTTGAATGGACTAAATAATAATAATAATAATAATATTCCACAACTATCACACAACGCCATCTAGTCCCAAGCTAAGCAGAGCTTGTGTTATGGGTACTAGACAACTGATAAACATACTTATATATTTCTAAATACATAAATATTATAGATAAATTACACCCAGACACAGAACAAATGATCGTGCTCATCACACAAACGTTTGTCCTGGGTGGGAATCGAACCCACGACCTCCGGCATAGCAGTCAGGGTCACTAACCACTAGACCAACAGGCCTGTCAAATTATTAAAAATTAAAAATAATTATTAAATTATTAAAAATTGTAGAAATTACTCTTACAGATAAATGGATCAATGCATCTGGCAACACTGTCTGCATTATAAAAAAAATTTAAATTTTGTAAGTTCATATTGGAAAAAATACTACATTTTTTTACTGAACAAGTGGTAAAATTAAAAACTTCAGACAACCGAATCTATATATTTGAAGTCAATTAAATAAGCATTATTAAACATAACTCAAAAACTACTGGTCAGTTTTTGATTAAATTTATATGGGACCACACAAAAAACACAAGCTTTCAAATAAAAAAAATTATCAAAATCAGTTCATCTAGGGGAAAGTTATGAGATAACATACATAAAAAACACATACAGGTGAATTGAATACCTCCTCCTTTTCGAAGTTGGTTATAGCAAGATGGTTCAGGGTACATTTAGCCCTGAAAAGCAATATTGAAAAACTGAATCTAACCTAAGCAAACTATAAAGACCCTGATGCAAGGTAAAAGAAAGACAGATATAATGTGTTATCAACAATGCTCTTAAGTTACACTGAGAAATCAATTTCAACAACTTCATGTAGGTGACCCAAACGCAATATTTAAATAAAAACTGATTTACAGCCATTTAAAAAGATATGTAGAGGAAATCTTGAACATGTCAGTCTATTTATGGTCAGTTTGTTTAACAATGGCTTTCTTATTCATAACAATACCCATCCCTAAACCATTAGGATAAACTCACTAAAAGATGGTCATACCTCAACATGCTTGTTATTAAATTTTCAAAATGGTCGTTTACATTGTTTCGTTTCCAGGGTGAACTTTGTTGTTACAGTCATGGTAGCTATGTAATATATAGCTAATAATAAAAATACTTCCAGTTTTATCAGATAACTTTTCAATTCCAAGATAACTCCATATGAATTAAGTCCTATGCCAAACATAGGCTTCCCTCACAGATTGCCTCATACATTTAGTATGGAGGTGGATATTTAGCTTAGTTGCTATGCTTGGCAAGCAGGTTGGGAAATGCAGTTCTTAGGGTTGCGTAGTCAACTAGGAACCCTTATAGTTTCGCCATGTCTGTCTGTCCGTCTGTCCGTCCTCGCTTAATCTCTGTGACTGTTAGCACTAGAAAGCTGAAATTTGGTATCAATACGTATATCAATCACGCCGACAAAGTGGTAAAATAAAAATTGGAAAAAAATGTTTTATTAGGGTAGCCCCCTATATGTAAAGTGGGAAAAGATTTTTTTTCTTAATTTCAACCCTAACATGTGATATATTGTTGGAAAGGTATTTAAAAATGAATAGGGGTTTACTAAAATCATTTTTTGATAATGTCAAAAATTTCGGAAATAATCGCTCCAAAATAAAAAACAATGTGTCCCCCCCCCCCTTCTAACTTTTGAACCATAAGTTAAGAAAATATGAAAAAAAATCTGAAAAATAGAACTTTATAAGGACTTTCTAGGAAAATCATTTTGAACTTGGATGGAAACAACAGTAACTACTACCGGGAGCAGTTGCAGGAGCGCGAACGTAATGGATACCCACCTTTAAACTCATAAGTGGGAACACTTATTGTGACGGATGGGAAACTACGGAACCCTACACTGAGCGTGGCCCGACACGCTCTTGGCCGGTTTTTTTTAAGTTATTCTCAGAAAGATGCTGCTGCACATGCCATTTTATTTCCCTTTGTTGCCTCTTAAGACACCCACGGGATGATATTGTGAACATTCATAGCCTGTCAAAATTTAAATAAAAAGTGCAATACTTAATTTATATTATATTAATAATAATACATGTTAATTCAAGGAGCTTGTAAATCAATTAGTTATTCTCATCAGCCTTTTTTAAATCAGTTGATGAATATGCCTTTCAAAAATGTAAACTGAACTGAATGACAAAAGTTATTACTTTCGAACCAATATCACTTCTAATATAACATATCAAATCCTACATATTAGGATTGGGTAGAAGTAAACAGATTTTCTGAGAATGAGGTGTCAGGCATGCAGATGTAGTAGCTACCCCCTTCTACTATCTGCTTATAAACATTAATTTTTCAACCCCCCACATAATTACAGGGTTATTATAATATTTTAACCTATCTGCTGTGCAGATAGTTCACAAAAATTCCTGCTAGGTCTTTGAACACTCCAAAATTATCATTGCAAAAGGTTTGATGTTTAACAATTTGGTTGAACTATAGCATGTTTTAAAATACCACTAGCATCATCTATTAATTGCAATTGTATTCCATCATATACAAACATATAGTTTGTAGTGTGCATCTGTGTCTGTCTGTGGCATCATGAACCAATTTTGATTAAGTTGTTTTCGTTTGAAAGTTGTCTTAATCCAGTATTCTTAGCTATGTTTCAAGAAAATCTGTTCAGCTATTTGAAGATCATCAGCTCTTTTTGTTTCGGGGTTTTTATTTTTTTTTATTTGAGTTACCTTTTATGATTTGTGTAAGCATTAAACCATCACATGTGAAATAATAATATTTTTCAATTATTATGGTTTATACACTGTATCTTAAACTATATAATATTATTAAATAATGCAAGTATTTTTGGTCGCAAGTCATAAGCACTAAAGATCCGGTCTTGAATACCTAATTATGGACAGAATAATACATCAGTGGGATGAATTAGTAATAAAAATTACAAAACTAAGAGAGATAAATATTTAATTAAGGAAAGAGTACATCTACCAATATTTGATAAAAAAATTGTTTACATTTTTAATCTGTTGTTTTTTTTTTAATAACTTACAAAAGCATCACGCTACATTAATACTGCCAAACTGTAAAGACATTTTGTTGGCCAAGAAATGCACTCTTATGTACAACACACCCACATAGCATTGCAAACAAATATGGAATATTACGGTATTTCATCACTAAATTATTGAAATGTTATTCGAAGTATTATACATACATATTTATCAAATATTATAAATGAATATTGTAGTTTCACAAATTGTCAAATACCCTATGATGAATTAATGTTTTATCTAGAAAGTAATTCTAAAGTTTTTTTTTAATTGTTAATTTACAATCAGGTTTATCTTGCCAGTCTTACCAAGTAAAAGACTTTGGTAGGTATTAAAAATTTTGTGTTTTAGTTTTCCCCTCTCTAACTCTCGTGGTTCTATATATATTATATATCCACTTTTTCTCAAATTTTTTTAGTAGAGTTATTGACGCAAATCATTAAACGCAATTATGACGCGAAATGATATTTTAATATCAATATTATTGGGGAAATAAAATTTAAAAACATTTTTAGTCATTCTAAGAAAAAAAAGCCTTATTGTATATATGTGTATGTATGTATATATGTGTGTGTAATATATAAATTATAAGGAAGTGACAGCTCACAATGATCTCAAAAGCTTTGAAAGCACCCATAAAGCTCTGATGATCTACGAGAAGGAACAGAAATTTAGAAGCTTAAAGGTATGTAAACAGTTTGTTTATTTGTAAGCATTACCTTATTAATCGAAGAATAAAATATATTTTATTTTCATATTATATTGATCGAGAATTTATTGACTGCGCTATATTAATATCATTATAATTATATGTGTAGAAACTTACTTTCAAGAACTCCACAGTGTAATAAAACACAAATAAAACTCACTTATGGTTTATAAAAATTTATCACAAAACACAAACACTTAACAACACATTATTTATGTACAATTTTGTTTATTCAAAAGTTTTTCAAGTCGCGATGAAAACGAATCAGATGTGATGGCGCCACAGTCAACTAGAAAATTGTTATGTTGACATTTGTAATAAAATATTACCAGGTACAATTTAAAAATACCAATAACATACACTACAAATAACATACAACTAATTATACCAAAAGGAACTCACGGAACAAAACAGGGTGACCTTTCGATAGATTCCGAAACTCTGCTCTTACAAAGCAATTCATATCTATTCATTTAGTGCAACAACCCTTTACGAGTATATTGCGAACATAGTTCTATTTCCCATGTAATACCACCAGGCACGATCCTTAACACTTGCCTCCATCGACGTCCTGTACAGGTTTTACCAGATCATCACTCTATCAACTGAAGGATTGTCCTATATTTCCATAGCCGATACCGGACCTCTGTTCCAGAAACTTTTTCCCCATTGATTGTCGGCTATAAAGCAACACGGACCAGCGCTCCACGCCGATATATATACTGGACGCTCTAACTTGGAGCACCTTCTTTATAATTCATCATCATCATTACAGCCCTTCACAAGTCCACTGCTGAACATAGGCCTCCCCAAGTAATGCCACAAAGCACGGTCCTGAGCCACCTGCATCCATCGACTTCCTGCATGTCTTACCAGGTCGTCACTCCATCTAGTGGGGGGTCGCCCTACACTACGCCTACCAGTACGAGGCTGCCACTCGAGAACCTTTCTTCCCCATCGGTTATCGGTTCTTCGAGCTATATGGCAGGCCCATTGCCACTTCAGCTTACTAATCCGTTGGGTTATGTCGGTCACTCTGGTTTTACTGCGGATATCCTCATTCCTGAGTCTATCACGCAGAGAAACTCCGAGCATAGCCCTCTCCATAGCTCGCTGAGCGACCTTGAGCGTCGTCATACGGCCAGCAGTGAAGGACCACATCTCTGATCCGTAAGTCATCATTGGCAACACGCACTGGTTGTACACTTTAGTTTTCAGAAATTGAGGTATACCTGACGAGAAGATGTATCGTAATTTCCCGAACGCTGCCCAGCCGAGTTGAATCCGTCGATTGACCTCTCGGTCGAAGTTGGACTTACCTAGTCGGACTATTTGTCCCAGTTAAACGTACTCGTCAACAACTTCGAGCATAGTGCTCCCAACAACTACCGGCATAGGTGAGACATGGACATTAAACATGATCTTTGTTTTGTCCATGTTCATCTTAAGACCTACCCGTTGGAAGACACCATTGAGGACATTGAGCATAGTGCTAAGGTCCTCCAGCGATTCTGCCATAAGGACTATATCGTCGGCAAATCGAAGGTGAGTGATGTACTCGCCATTGATGTTAATACCGTATCCTTTCCAGTCCAGTAGCTTGAAAACGTCTTCCAATGCAGCGGTGAAGAGTTTCGGGGATATAACGTCACCCTGTCTTACACCTATCTGCAGCTGATAGGTTTCGAGCTCTGATTCTGTACTCGGATAGCCATCGTAGCCCTACTGTACAAACACTTCAGCACTTCGATATACCAACAGTCAACTTGGCACCGCTGAAGGGACTGTAGCACCGCCCAAATTTCGACGGAATCAAAGGCTTTCTCATAGTCCACATACGCCAGGCAAAGTGGCAGATTGTACTCTTCGGTCTTCTGTACAATCAGCCGAGGGGTATGTATGTGGTCTATGGTACTGAAGATTTTTCGGAAACCGGCTTGTTCGGGAGGCTGGAAGTCGTCGAGTCTGCGTGCGAGACGATTCGTAATGACTTTCGAAAAAAGCACGTAGACGCGGCTCAGAAGGGAAATCGGTCTGTAGTTTTTTAAGAGAGCGTTGTCGCCTTTCTTAAAGAACAAGACCACCGCACTTCTGCTCTACGCCTCCGGAGTAGTGCCACCATGGAGGAAGGAATTGAAGAGCTTCTGAAGGACTTCAAGTACCGGTGTTCCACCCGCTTTCAGAAGCTCCGCTGTAATTCCATCCTCGCCTGGGGCCCTGCCGTTTTTAAGGTGCTGGAGAGCCATTCTAACCACGCTCAGACTGACGTCCGGGATATCATCAGAATAGCGTCGGGTAAGAAAGGAGATGGGCAGCAGCATCCTCCTAATAACAACAATAACATAATAAAAAACTGCGGTTGTCAACCCGCTCGCTAAGCGTGGCAACTATGGCAAATATCCTCCCATGAGCAACTACGCAAATTAACGGCCCGCAGTCCCCGGCGGTCCCGCTATTCCTGGCTATGGCGGGGCAGGGGGTGCTAAGAATCTCCGGTGGAGGTTCGGTTGCCACCTACGACGACTTGACCTGGCAACGTATAACGCACGCACCCTGAGGACTGACGTGAAGATACTGGAGCTGGAAGAAGAGGTAGACAAGTTGCGCTGGCATATTATTGGATTATCTGAGGTCCGAAGATAGGGAGAGGACACGGTAATCCTCGAGTCCGGCAACTTGTTCTATCATCGGGAGGGCGACCATCTGTCCCAAGGAGGTGTCGGATTTATCGTCCACAAGTCTCTCGTCAACAACGTTGTAAAGATTGGGAGTGTGTCGACGAGGGTCGCGTACCTGATACTCAGAATCACCAAACGGTATTCGCTGAAGGTCATACAGGTCTACGCACCAACCTCGGCACATCCCGATGAGGAGGTGGAGGAAACGAATGAGGATAATTGTAGAGCCATGCATTCCTCCAAAACCCACTACACGGTGTTGATGGGAGACTTCAACGCAAAACTAGGCACAAGAGAAGGCGGTGAGCTGAAGTTAGGGAAATTTGAAGTAGGGCAACGGAACCGTAGGGGCCAGCAGCTGGCTGACTTTATGGAGAAAGAGGGACTCTTTACGATGAACTCTTTCTTCCAGAAGCGGCCCACAGCAAGTGGACCTGGTCGAGCCCCGACGGTTCGACAAAAAATGAGATTGACTTCATTATGACGACCAGACGCCAACTGTTCAGTGATCGCAAGGGTGAACACAGGCAGCGATCACCGAATGGTTAGAGGCACACTGAACCTAAACGTTAAGTTGGAGAGGTCTCGTCTAATGAAGTCAACGCTCCGTCCCCCTCGCGCTCTAATCCAGAATCCCGAGATTTTTCAGCTCGAGTTACGTAACCGCTTTCAGTGCCTAGAAGATTGCAATGCAGTGGACGATACGAATGACAAGCTCGTGGAAACTGTCCATGCGGTCGGAGCTAAGTTCTGCAAGACCCGCCGCAGAAGAACACAAAAACTCTCCGATCACACTCTTAATCTCATGGCTGTTAGACGGGAGATGAGGCTGCAATCGTCAACAGATTTGACAGCATACAGGCAACTGAACAGACAGATCTCGAAATGCATGCGGCGAGACTTACGCAACTTTAATACTGCTCGTATTAAAGAAGCGATCGAGCGGAACCAGGGCTCCAAAGTATTTGCCAGAGATCTGTCTGCCAGAAAGAGCCAACTGTCAAAGCTGAAGACTGAGTGTGGCAGCATCGTTTCCGAGACACCTGAGATTTTGAGTGAGATTGAGAGGTTCTATGGGCAGCTGTACACATCATCGTTGGAGCCACATCAAGTGTGAGTAACGATCCAAGAGCACGTCTTTATAATTCCATAAGGTTATTTTTCGGTTTACGTAAATATGACCACATATCTTCATATCGTTCAAAGCTTCAAAGTACCAGTTACTAACTGACATTATTTTTCTTATTTTCTTCAAATATTTATATATTCATACAGATATTTATTTATCAAGTTTGTAAGCATGTATATATATATATATATATATATATATATATATATATATATATATATATATATATGTGTGTGTGTGTGTGTATTTATTATTGTATGTATACATATTATGCTATATTTAAATGTGTTGTGTATGTTTTGTAGAGAACCGGAGACCCTTTTTACTGGAGATGAGGCATTCTATCTTAGTCATCAGGGGTGACAACGCATCTACATTTTGATTCTTAATTGAGAATAATTGTAGATGTCTACGGGCCACAGCATCCACTTACCATCAGTTGGACTGTGTGCTTGTTTGCCACCTACGCTATAAAAAATGTTTGTACTATGTACCTGTATATATTTTAATATATTTTCACTTTATTTATGTACTTGGCACCCAGGCTTGACTGACAGATGATGCCACATGGCATGAAGTCCGCCCTATGATCCCTTTACGTTAAAGTGCAACATTAAAATTTTTAAATAAATAAATAAATAAAATAAAGTTAGTTTCATTTAATGTTATCTCCTGATGTTGGACCCACTTAGTCGGACATTAGTCCTTTTTACAAGGGTAAATGCAAGTTATTTATCCGCCTCGCGGAGGCAACTTGACCTCTGAATCTGATTGCTTTCGCCATGAGGCCCCCATCCCCCGGATTTCAATTTGCTGGCCATGGGGCCTAAAAACAAACACTCGTAAGCACCAGCTTTCTTGAACCTAGTGGCGGATTTGGCATGTGGCTTCACCGACGACCAAGTTTCTACCGCGGAAGGTAGGTACAACTGTAATCTCACGACGATTGGCCGCCAGCATAAGCGTAACGCGTGACGTAAATACCGTCTGGAGATAATATATTGCCTTTCTTGAAGAGCAAGACCGCAACCGCGACCGTATTCCTTTCTTGGAGGACAACGAACTAAACCACGCCTCCGAAGTAGTACCAGTACCACCATGGAGTATTGAGGACGTAATTGGAAAGCTTCTGAAGGACTTTACGTATCGGTGCTTTCAGAAGTTCAGCTATAATTCCATCCTCAACCAATATAATCTCGTTTAAACTGAGGTCCGGGATATCATCAGAATAGTGTTGAAGGAGACTTTCTCTTGGATCGTTTTTCACACTTACGTGAAGATCTAACGACGATTTGAACGGCTGTCCGTAGAACCTATCAATCTTATTCAGAATCAAATATTTCTCGGAAATGACCCCATCATAATCAATCTTCAACTTCGCTAGTTGGCTCTTTCCAACAGGAACTGTGGTAGACTTTAGAACCTTGGTTTTGCTCAATTGCTTCTTCAATAAGAGCTGAAGTAGTGTGTCTCGCCGTATGCATTTGGAGATCTATCTCTTTAGTTTCCTGTATGTTGACATATTCGTTAAAGACTACAGATTTATTTTTAGAAATATGAGGTCAATTTTTAAACGAAATTAGTCCATGATCTGTCTGACCTACAATTCTTTTCATTCTATCAAGCGGGCTATCATTACGTAGGTAGATTGGCCTTATATACTGCGCCCTCCTTTCTGCCAAGGAGGGTCGCGTTCGTATACGGCTTAGAGATCTCTAGTCAGATCGTTAAGCCAATTCCTAAAAGGCGGTGTTTAGTGGGTAAAAGTCTCCACATAACCACGCAGCCGGCTGCGTGGTATGCTATGAGCATTCACCGCCTCCCTCCCCCGCTTTCCAGAGGGTTGCCCATATTTGCTTCGGGCGCAAAAAAAAAATTGGCCTTATATGTAGTCTACATGTTCAAACCCTATTTTAAGCAGTAACCACTTAGCTATTTTTTATTTATTCTTTTATATTCACAGTACACTTTTTCTACAGTTTAAATATGATTGACTAATAGTTTACAAATCTTAGGACGGATACATAAGCTCATAATGTTATAAAAAGAAATATATAATTACACCTACATAAATTAAATACATTTAAACTTAAATACATTTATTTATTTAAATTAATTTTCTTTACAACATTTACTAGCAATACAGGAACAACATTTTAATTACACTATAAAAATACAGTGATTTTAAATATTTAGGGATGTCTTCGTCCTTACATTAAATATTATAATACTTATTTGTCATGAATACTTAATGAGAAGTCTAAAAAATTAGGGGATTCAATTTCTAATATTTACATAATATTTTTTGTCATTAACTCAAAACTTAACTTTATGTTGTCAAAGTCAAATCCAGAAAATATGTCAATTTTATCCCCAAATATTTTAAATCAAAGTAAAATAACACTATTGGTCCCTATTGGTCATATACATAATTATATAAAACTGTTTCGAAAATTATTAGTCTTTCCTAATTTATGTTCTTCGTACATCATGCAAAATCTACTCCAGTATCAAGTAAATCTCTGATGAGTATTGTCGCCTTTCTGGGCAATATTCTAAGAGTGTGGCCAAGGTACAGTAAATGCTTTGGTACAGATGCCTCTGGATAGTTGCGTCGTACACTGTCCAGAATTGACTTAGCCGCATTTTCAGGTGTTATCGTTCCAAAATAACTCGATATTCTGCAACACAAGAAAACACTTGTTAAATATATTTTTACATTCTTTCAAGTTACTTAACACTTAACCTGTCGTCAGTCACGTTTTAAATGCTCCGTACAGAGTGACTGACACGCAACCGAAGGCTTATAAACCAAGAACAAAGGAACCAAAGTGGCAGTGGCTTATCATTGTATTTCGGCGCTGACGGTCGCGGGTTAGAATTCTGCACAAAATAAGTATTTGTACAGCCAGTAAATAATTAATTTGAGTCTCGATGTTCTTTCTTGTGCAATTTATGTAAGTAAATTACCCACACGTTACAGGAGAAAATCCTGGTGTGGGAGTAACGCTTTTAAAAAAATGAAACTACATCTATTGTTTTAATGAGGGCTAATGATTTTCCGATCACCAGGTGTCGTTAGTTTATACAAAGGTGAAGTTAGTTGTTACAATGTGTTACCGTAATTTAAAAGTTGCGTTTTAAATAAAAAATTCTATATGCGCGCCCTTGAAATAAGTCAAATTTTTCACATCATTCCAAAGTAGCACCGCCCTGGTGGAAGAAAGTCGTGGTCGTCGCCCTCATTGTAAGCAAATTTCATCCAAACAAATTTTTCTGTGGATTCCCAGTTAATTAATTGCATATTTAAGTGCACAATTACCACACATTTTGGGGAAAAGCTATTCAATGTGAGAAAACTTGCAATTATGAAGAAATATATTTTAAACAGATGCAAAAGTCTAATTTTACGGATTTTATCGTGTTTAATTTTAAATTTTTTAATCCACGACGTTTAGGGCATCTACAGCACAATCACGGGGAGGGACTGAGGTATTCGACGTCCCGATGTCATAGTTAACGCAGACTACTTTCAATTTTTAATTATTAATGTTTGGACAGATCAACGCAGAAAACTTAGTCAGAAATATCAGAAATCTTGCAACTTTTACGCCGTTACTCACCGCAGGTCTGCTTATTTTATGCCAAAGTTACCTCACGACAACCACGGTGATGAATTCTTTTTACGGTTTCTTAGTTAAATGACAAGGGACCATTATAGTTTCGAAATGACCGTCCGTCCACAAAATCTAGTAAAAAAGTGGATGCTGTGACTCATAGACACCATCATCTATCCTAGATTAAGATTCAAAATACAGATGCATTGTCACCCCTGAGTACTAGTCATACCCGACTAAGATGGAAAGCCTCATTTCCAGTAAAAAGGGTATCCGGCTCTCTAGACTCACGATACGAAACTTTTCGTTTTCGTTTCTTGAAGCTGGTATTCTGTGAGTGTGGTGACCCTTCTCCTTTTGAGCCGACCCTATGGTGTTATAACCATAATAGAGCCGCAGTATGGCTCTACCACGAGAATTCTTTTGTATCGCCTTCACATGACAGTAGTCATAGTAATAATAGTAGATGTATGTTCATATGTCTTACCTTAATCGTAAATTTGAACTGTCTTCTACAATGAAAGGATATATATGAGTTAGAGTGATATATACACCATCAGTCTTAGTGATTCTTAAATGCTCCATCAAAGACTCTGCAAGACCCTGAACAGCGAACTGCGCTACACTCAAAGGCATTTGATCCTTTATATAGCTCAAGCCAGCTACAGAGGTTAGGGCGACTATGTGACCGTGATTCTTTGCTCTCATTTCAGGCATGAAATGCTCAATCAGCTATAAAAAAATTAATTATTAAAAGGAATGTGCTTTTAAAATGCTATAGATAGTGGTTTTAGGTTAGATATAAATGTGGTTTTAACAGTGGTAGAGCCACGCGGCAGCTTTTGCTGTTGCACATATGGACCGGCTCGAGCCAGGGTGATACACAGAATACCGGCATGAAGTGGAAGTTCTGCTTCCGCATTTCGTATGGGAATCCCTCGCTGAGCACGTACGACCAAGCTACTCCACTCCTGAGCGTTGGTGCCCAGGCCTCCCAGCGTATCCTGGGGAAGAGCGGGCGGCAAAATTCCGCTCAAGACAATAACTGCTCGGGGAAAACTGAGCAACAAGGTCAAGACGACCCCCGCCAGGCTATTCGTGAATTTCTGCAACATCAGGGGACTTCACTAGAAGTCGAGTCTTTGCTGAATAAAGTCTCGGATTGGGTTAGGGGCGACTAAATCTAGTCTAGTTTAATCCTCAGAAATCACAAGTTTACGCGTATACCGCTAAAAAGAACCTCTCTGTCTTCATTGTTATGACAAAGAGGTTCTTTTCTTTTTCTTTTCTCCTCAGTTTCAAGGCACTCCCCTTGTTGTGTTAGCCAGTATCAAAATACTCGGCGTCAACATATCAAGTGACGTGCAGTTCCGTCACTTTTTTTATATAGAAGAGGGGGCAAACGAGCATGCGGCTCACCTGATGTTAAGTGACTACCGCCGCCCATGATCAACCGCAACACCAGGGGAATTGCAGGTGCGTTGCCGGCCCTTTAGAAAGGAGTAAGCTCTTTTCTTGAAGGTCCCAAGGTCGTATCGGTCCGGAAAAATCGCCGGTGGTAAACTATTCCACAGAGAGGTTGTACGCGGAAGAAAACTCCTTTTGAAACGTACAGTGGTGGACCGCCAAGCATCCAGATGGTGTGGATGGTATCGGGACGTTTGCCGCGTAGTGCGTTCACGAAATTTGGCGGCTGGGATTAATCCGAACAATTCCTCAGAGCACTCTCCATGGTATATGCGAAAGAAAAAGCAAAGGGATGCAACATCTCTTCGCAGTGCCAGTGAATCGAGCCGATCGGAAAGCACTCGGTCGTCGACGATTCGAGCCGATCTGCACTGGATGCGGTCAAGTGGAAGGAGCTGGTACTGGGGAGCCCCAGCCCAGAGATGGGAACAGTATTCCATGTGCGGCCGAACCTGCGCCTTGTAAAGTTGCAGGCGGTGTGCCGGCATGAAATACTGTCCCGCTCTGCTGAGCACGCCAAGCTTTTTAGAGGCCAATTTGGCCTTCCCACCACCACGAAACTGCACGTCACTCGATATGTCGACGCCGAGGATTCCGATGCTGGCTGAGGCAACAAGGGGAGTGCCTTGAAACTGAGGGGATACGACAAAGGGGTTCTTTTTAGCGGTTAACGCGACGTTTTCCCGAGAAATATTAGCTCGACCGGTGTAAAGACCATCACCAGTGCTGTCATCTGCATAGCAATGAATGTTAAGGGTTTGCAACATATCATTGATATGCAGAAGAAACAGCGTTGGCGATAGCACGCAGCCCTGTGGAACACCAGCATTAATAGGCTTGCAATCGGAGCTTGCACCGTCTACAACGACCTTGATGCTCCGATCTGCAAGAAAGCTGGTGATCCAATCGCACAATTTCTCGGGAAGCCCATAGGAAGGGAGCTTCGAAAGAAGCGCTTTGTGCCAAATCCGATCGAAAGCCTTCGCAATGTCCAAACTTACGGCCCATGCCTTCCCCTTGGACTCTACTGCCTCCGTCCATCTGTGAGTTAGGTAGACCAGAAGATCACCAGCTGACCGACCAAGGCGAAAACAGTATTGGCGGTCACTAATCAGCTGGTGATCCTCAAGGTACCTCATGAGCTGGCAGTTTACAATGGACTCCTTTGTTTTGGAGAACAAGGAGGTAATGGCGATAAGCCGGTAGTTGGACGGGTCTGAGCGGTCGCCTTTTTTAGGGATCGGGTGGATGAAAGCCGTCTTCCATGATTTTGGGACTATGCCTAGGGAGTAGGAGTACCGGAAAAGACGCGTTAAAACCGGTGCCAACTCTGGAGCACACGTCCTCAGCACAAATGGGTGATTCCGTCGGGCCCACTCGACTTGTGGCTTTCCAGGGAGAGGAGTGCTTTGCGAACCGAGCGCTGTGTGAACTGCACTTCTGGCATGGAGCACTCACACCACGGGATGGTCGGCGGCGTACTCCCCCCGTCATCGAGAGTCGAGTTAGACGCAAAGAAAGAGCCTAGAAGATCGGCTTTCTCCTTTGCGGTATGGGCCAGTGAGTCGACTTGGATGAGAAGGCCAAATTGGCCTCTAAAAAGCTTGGCGTGCTCAGCAGAGTGGGACAGTATTTCATGTCGGCACACCACCTGCAACTTTACAAGGCGCAGGTTCGGCCTCACGTGGAATACTGTTGTTCCCCTCACTGGGCTGGGGCTCCCCAGTGCCAGCTCCTTCCACTTGACCACACCACCGCATCCAGCGCAGACCAGCTCGAATCGTCGACGACCGAGTCCTTTCCGATCATCTCGATTCACTGGCAATGCAGAGATGTTGCATCTCTTTGCATTTTCTTTCGCATTTACCACGAGGAGTGCTCTGAGGAATTGTTCGGATTAATCCCAGCCGCCTAATTTTATGAATGCACATCACAGCTAAACTCCCGATACCATCGAAAATTGGGCGCAGTGCCTTAAACTGAACAGTATGTAGGCTGGGCAGAAAGTTGGTAAGCACAGACTCAATATCTATGACTCTTCCCAACTATAGTCTGAGGCATATGACTTCAGCATTTTTAAATTTAATTAATATTTTATTTTCTAGGTGGTATGTATACGCATTGCCTGCCTAGGAGTCTGTTGGGGTAGTAGTAGTACCTCCATCTTACCTAATTCTGCAACCAAATAGAGTTTGCACTGCTATGTTCCAATCTGAAGGATATAGAGAGATAATTAAACTGTGATGCATTCCATCTTATTCCTCAGTGACAACACATCTGTGGCCTTTATTAGAAAGGTGCACCACTAGATTTGAAGCTGGTTTTTGGTGTAGAATTTGTTACAGCATTGAGCAATTCTCACAGTGTTATTTATTAATATATGGATATAAATATATTTACCCAAAAGTATGAAGTCAAAGTTAGGTCCAACGTTTCATGTATATCTTGAGGTGGTTGTGTCAACAGGGACCTAGGGCTTGGAATACCGCAACAGTAAAATAGCATGCTTACAAATCCAACATCCCTTTTCACTTGTTCAGACATGGCTGTAACATTTTCTCTCTTAATTATATCACATTCATAAATATAAACTTTACCACCCTTGCTCTTTATCATGTTAACTGTTTCTTCATTGTTTGCAACATTCTTATCAACACAGAGAACAATTGCACCAAGTTCAGCTAACTGGATTGCTATTTGACGACCTACTCCCCTTCCTGAACCAATTACCTAGAAAGAAAAAATATTTTATCAATACACATTCTTAGTATTTAAATAACAGAAGTAAGGTAGTAAGCATTGACAGTTTGTTAATGGAAAAAATGTTTTTTTTAAAACAATGTTACAAATGCAGGTCAAAAAGTTTGTGGAATGGAGGGGTAAGAGAGGACAGGGGAGGATTTTTGAACTGTCACTACTTGGTGACATACTACAATTATAAATACCAAGTTTCGGTTAAATGGGTTCCTTTGAGATATCATTCAGATAAACAAGTCAATTGGGAAATAAACACTAACTATACAGAAAATTAAGTTTCGTGCCGTGATTAAGTTTCTCATTAAGCAAGAAAATACACCACATATCATTATGGAAGTAAAGGACTCTTGCCCCGAAAAACCAATGATTTGTAAATGGCATAGCATAGTATAGCCTTTTCAAGCAAGGCAGAGATTTAATTGAAGACGATCAGTGCTCAGGCCGACCAATTGAGGCAACTTCCTCAGACATTGTTGAAAAGGATTGAAAAGGATCACTACCCGCGCGTTGTAGATCACTACCCGCGCGTTGTAGGATCACTACCCGCGCGTTGTACGATAACAGTGTCTATCAACTGATCCGTGACATTTTAATCTAAATGTATAGTTTAAACTTTACGAAATTTGACAATCTTGGTACATAATATAGTCCTCATTATAAAGAAGTGATTGGTGTTTGGATCGTCGAAATCGGTGCAGGGGTCCGTGAGTAATCGCATTTTGTATTTACAAAACATCATTAAATCAAAAACTCCCTGACCTAGGGCAACCCGCGATCGCTCCGCATCTACATCACACCACATTCAATTGCATGTAAGCGCCTGTCAAATAAGCTATAGCAAGTCACCGTATTAACTTTTTGCTAACTTCACCACACCTGTTCCGCAAATATGAGTACAAAAACCTTGAGAAACAAAAAATGTGGCGCGTGCTCTGAAGAACTTATTACGCAAGAGCAGCTTAAATGTATTACATGCAGTCTTAAATACCATTACGATTGTATAAACACCAGCAGCAAAAAATATAAAGAACTTTCTGCTGATTTTAAAAACAATTGGGTTTGCCCGACTTGCCGAGCAAAGCAACCAAAATGTGATAATTCTGACACGCCTGTTCGCAGCTCTGGAATCTCACCTCGAGACACGAGCAGTAACATCACATTAAGACGCACACAACCTACGCACTTAACTCAAAGTCAGGAATCTCTCACTCTTGAGAGTATAAAGCACATAATTCATGATGAGATGAGTGCATTTACAAACAAAATTGAAAGCAATATCAGCAAAATTATAGAAAATAAAATAAAGGGACTAACCGTGGAAATCACTGATCTAAAGGAATCAGTTCTTTTCATTACTAACCAATACGAGGATTTAAAAAAGGATATGCAAGTAAAATTTAAAGATGTAAAACAACTAAAAGAAGAAAATGATTGCCTTAAATCAACAGTAAAAAACCTCAATAGTCGCTTAAGCATAATGGAGCAGCATTCAAGAATGAGCAACCTAGAGATACAATGTGTTCCGGAACATAGGGCCGAAAATATACCTAATATTATTACACAAATAGGGAAGATTACTGGCACTAAAATATCCGACGCTGATATCCATAAATGTACAAGAATCGCCAAGATTAATCCAGAAAGTGCACGACCACGGTCTATTATTGTGAAGTTTGCTTGTCCACGGGTTCGTGATACATTCTTGGCCGGAGTAATAAATTTCAATAAAAGAAACACCAATGAAAAACTAAATACAAGCCACATCGGGATAGGTGGCGATAAAAAACCTATATTTGTAGTCGAACATTTGACCCCGGAGCTGAAGAAAATCCACGCCCTTGCCAGAGCGACAGCAAAGAAATTAAAATACAAATTTGTATGGATTAAAAATGGTCGTGTCTTTTTAAGAAAAACCGATAATTCCGAGCATATTGTCGTGCGTAACATTGAGCAGCTCGAAGATTTACAATAGTAAAGTGCTTATCTGTTAGTCTCTTATCGAAATTCTGTTTAAATACTATACATTAAATATATATTACCAAAATGTAAGGGGGATTCGTAGTAAGACGCATGATGTAAAGCTTAACATATTATGTAATGATTTCGACATCTTAATTTTTACAGAAACTTGGCTTAATGACGGTGTGTTCGATAGTGAGTTTATTGATGATCGCTATACGGTATATAGGAGAGACAGGGAGCAATTAGACTCAAAAAGAATCAAAAATGGGGGGGGGGGTGTAATGATAGCCGTTAAAAATACCTTAAAATCAAGCCGTTGCCTGCATTGGGAGAGTAACTGCGAAGATTTGTGGATTACGGTTGACGCAATTATTGATGGTAAACCAAGTCATGTTGCAATCTGCGTAGTATACTTGCCACCTCCGATGAATAGCAATGTGCTAAGCGAATTCTTAGAAAATGCGTCCAAAGCTATTAATACAAATGAATACGTCATGCTAACGGGGGATTTTAATATTAGTAGTATTGCATGGTCGAAAGTACCGGAATTAAATTGTCTACACCCCGTTAGCAGTTCTAACTTAGCGTCTAGTTTTGTTGATTTTATCGAGGAACACAATTTAAAACAATACAATTCAATATTTAACGCAAATGATAGGTTACTTGATTTGGTTCTTTCAAATCATACTCATGTGACAGTTAGTCAAAACTTCAATCCAATCAGCATAATTGATAATCATCATCCGTCACTTAACCTAAAGCTTGATTTCTTGAAGATTAATACGATCAATGCACAGCTTAATGAAAGGTACAACTTCTTTAGAGCAGATTATGAGGCCATTAATAAAGAATTAGATGGTACAAATTGGTCGGAACTATTACTAAACTGCGAGTCAGTTAACTCAATGCTTAATGAATTTTATCACAAATTAAAATCAATAATTGAAAAACACGTGCCAAAGACTAAGCCTAAAAGTACAAAGTTTCCTATATGGTATAATAATAAATTAATTTATATGTTAAAAATTAAAAATAAATATCGAGTAAAAAGTAGAATTTACAATAACCCTCTAGACATACTCAAATTTAAATCACTAAGGTTTAGCTGTAATAAATTAATTAAAGCAAGTTATAATAATTATATTGAATGCGTTGAAAGTAGCCTACAAAAAAATCCTAAATATTTTTGGACTCACTTAAAAAACGTAAAAAAACCATCAAACACGTACCCAGCCAGAATGGTACTTAACAATAAAGTTGCTACAGACGGCCCAGGAGTGTGCAATCTCTTTGCAGAATCCTTTGCTTCCGTATACGAGAGGAGAGACCTACCCTGTAGAAACATTCCCCTACAAACAGTTACCGTAAACAATCTCTGCTTAATAAACATCAATGTTAAGGAAGTAATAAAAAAAAATAAAAAGACTTGACGCAAAGAAAGGTGCTGGACCCGACGATCTTCCTCCATCGTTTATTAAGAAGTGCTAAAGCGTTGTCTTTGCCTATCTGTATTATCTTTAATACATCCCTCAGTACCGGGGTCTTCCCAGATATGTGGAAACTTGCAAGAATAGTGCCTGTGTACAAAAAAGGGAATAGAGATAATATTGCCAACTATAGACCCATATCAATATTATCAGTTGTCTCTAAGATCTTCGAGTCCTTAATATCACCTATATTGACACGCCATGTCCGCCACGCTATCTCAGACACCCAACACGGATTTATGACATCTCGATCTACTGTCACAAACCTTTCATGTTTTTTGAATTATATAACACCCTACGTTGACTCACGTTTTCAAGTAGATGCTATCTACACCGATTTCTCCAAAGCCTTCGACAGGGTGAATCACCAGTTGTTAATAGCGAAACTATCATCTTTCGGAATCGGAGGGCCATTACTTTCGTGGTTCGCTTCATATTTAGAAGACAGATTTTCATATGTAGTGATCAGGGGCTACTTTTCTCAGAAATATAGGTGCACCTCGGGAGTGCCTCAGGGATCCATATTAGGACCCTTATTATTTAATATTTTCGTAAATGATGTAACTAATTGTGTACATAATTCAAAATGTTTCATCTTTGCGGACGATCTGAAACTCGCAAAAGCAATTTTAAACGATTATGATGCACAATCTCTACAAGAAGATGTCGATAGGATTGCTCGTTGGAGCAAGTTAAACGGCATGGATCTTAACGCTTCTAAATGTTCATATATCAACTTTACGCGTAAGCATACTGCATCAGAAACCCAATACACGTTGAACAATAATCCAATTCAGAAGCTTGAATCCATCAGAGACTTAGGAATTACAATTGATGCTAAATTAAGATTTAATATTCACATTGAAAATATTTGTAGATCGGCACGCAAAATGCTCGGGTTTCTATACAGGAATTCAAAATGTTTTAAAAAAATCAAAACAAAAAAACTTCTTTACACATCCTTAGTTAGAAGTAAATTAGAGTACGGCACCATCATATGGAACCCTAATTATCAAATACACAAAGATCGTATAGAAAGCATTCAAAGACGATTTACTCAATATTGTTCTAGTACTAATCATATGGAATCCTATTCCACTCGTCTCCTAAAACTAAAATTAAACTCACTATCGGACAGACGTAAACTACATGATTTAGTTTTTTTGTACAAGCTTACAAATGGGACTATAGATTCCGCAGAATTACTATCACAAATATTGTTCAAAGTTCCCTGCCGTGTGCCGCGTTTTTCGATTTCCTTACTCAAACACAAATTGTATAAAACTAATCTTGGTCATCACTCTCTTATACCGAGAATGAGCAGATTATATAACGAATGTGTCCTTAAAGATAAGACTATTGACTTATTTAACAATAGTATAAAATCTTTTAGAGCCAAAATTGTCAATCTATTTAAAAACTCATAGTAAAAATTATACCATATCTTTATATAAACTCGATATAAATGTTGTTATTTTTATATATTTTTATTTTTCATATATTTCGTATTGTCTAATTGTTTTTGTTGTTTTATATTAGTATTTTACTCGTACTTGTAACAATTATTAAGTTATCGTACAGTTATCGTCTTTTTTAAACATGCTGTAACTACCTTTAAATGGAAACATGTAAATCTTAGTTCCTAAGCCTATTGTCATTTTTTTTAAAAAACAACATGTTATTCCGTTGGTGGTTCTATCAATAAATAAAAATAAAAAAAAAAAAGTTGTTCTTGAAAATGCTCGTCTGAAGAAAATACAGATCTCAAAAATTTCTGGCGTTATTATCTTCGATCATTTTAACTTCTTCTTCTTGACCATCTTGGCATGTCTAAGGTCAATCCAGATGGTTGCAAAGAATACCCACACCACTTCAGAAACAGCAGTTTTTAGACCTATATAGTGAGAGGAGGGACAAAATTATGAACAGAATGACTGGGGACGAAACTTGGGTTTATTGCTATGACCCAAATCAAAGCAAGAGTTCATGCAGTAGCATAAAAAAGACGCAGCACCACTTTAAAAGTTCAAGGTGTCATAAACGGCTGAAAATATAACAGCCACCGTTTTTTGGAATTCAGAGGTCAGAAGACGATCAGAGACAGGATAAAGAAAATACTGATGTACAACAGTGTTGTCATTCGTTATAGTTGTGACATAAGCTGGTGAGTAACCATTCTCACCAGAATATTATCTTTGTTTAAAGAAATAATATGGCAAAGATAGCATGATAACATATTATCAGCACTGACTTTCACATGTGTGTCAATCCCAATGACGTATTATATATAAACACGTCATGAACGAACATCGCGGCGCTTAAAAACGGCGAAAATACTAGAACTACTTATACGCGTGAAAAAAGAGAAAGAAAATATGACACCGTACGGCGGGATGCCTGTTGCTTGACTACTAGCTGCATGCGCCGGCCGCCATTAGACGGCGTTGTTGAATAAAATGAAATGAAAATAGGTAGTTTTGTGAACTTACGCATGAAATGACACATTTTTGTCTTTAACTTTTGGGGTATAATTTGTACATCGTCTGAAAACACACGACGGCATGTTTTCTTTATGTTTTGCACACACGAATCACGATTTAATAAATTAAAAACAAACGTAGCGTCGCGCGACAGGTTGGTGCGTGACTAAGCGCGATTTGGCCATTGAGTTATACAACACTAGAGGAGCAAACCACGTTACCGCACGTCGAAAGAAGTGTAACCACTATCCAAACGCGACGACGTAGGTTTGAAACTAATAACAATTTTAAATAAACATATATCTATCTCACTTACACAAGTTGCGAACACAATATCGTCGCTAAGATTAGATAAAGATAGACACACAAACATGCAACGGCGGGTTGGTGTGGCTCACTATATGAAATTTTACCTAAAATACGCAATAAAAATGAGTTTTTTAAGCTACAGCTGTTTTATATTAAAAAGTATATTTTATTTTAAAATCTTTATTGCGTCCCCTTAGAAAAAAAGGATACAAAGCTTATCAGAAGTATTTTTAATTTACTAATAAATCAAACAATATAAAATAAATAATAAAATATAATTAATATAAAATTTATATGAAATTATAATTAATATAAAATTATTAATATAAAGTGGGTAATAAAATATATTTAATAGATAATTCATGAATAAACCAAAATAGGAATTATTAATTACTTTGTATGAAAGTTAAAACATAGTTTTTAATATAATTTCCAAAATATTTAAAATCAGAGTAAAAATTAACTTACTCAATTAATTATATAGTCTCCCGTTAATGTAGGATAATCACAAATGAGGAAAAGTGGCAACATTGAACCTTAATGGCAATATTTGATAATTTTATTTAATTATTTGAGGTTTCTTAAGTTTATATGGAAACAAGAACTAAAAATTATGTGTTGAAAGTGATTCCGATTGGTTTATTACGTTTTTGTGACCTTGAATAGCATTCTTTCACTACGCATTTACCCATTTTTTGTCGCGACTCAACTCTGTCGGCGTCACATTGAACACTGAACTGACGTTAGCTAGGCATATGGCTGTGGCCATATGTGCAGTGGCAACGCTTTGGCGCGGTTATTACTGATCTAGTGTAATATATAAATCAATGGATGTGGCCAATTGGCTTCATTTCATGTTGCCATTTTAGAGTGCGGACAACATATCTATAAGTTTATATATCATTGGTCAATCCATAGTAAGTTCTCAATTTTGATATTTTCAATTCTGCTAATTGCTAATTGACACAAAAAGAATATAACCCCTCGTTGGCCAAGGTATTAGCAGATAATTTCCGCGAGATCGGCGCATGGCGATTGTTGATGATGTAGGCCGCTGGTGTCGTCTGGGAGAAAAATATACAAAAAAAATTTGGTGAGCGCGTGTACATCCGCGGGGAGGGAGACATAGGTGTCACCTCGTATGATGTTCTAGTGCAACTAACTCGAAACGCGGGATCATGTACTCAGCGGTGCAACACCGTTGTTGCAAATATACCTTCACCCTACTGATAAAAATCGCGGTAAGTGCCACCGTCCCCGTATGCACACGTACTTATTTATTATAGAAAAACAGCAAGTACATTAGGTAAGTAACAATGTTTTATGAGTATATTTTTTTACATATTTTATTTTTTATTGATTAATATTATTTATATTTCAGGTGTTCGAGAAGCAACGTGAGCGTCGTCAACATCCTCCCCCCAAGTGTCGGTTCGCCGACACTCATTATCAAGCTGGAGAAAGGCCACGCGAGCAGCTGATCGCTTCATCACTCCTGACTTAGTCCTAACGTCAACTACTCTGACTCTGCCGTCTGAACCTGGATAAACCTTTTCAATAATACCTATTGGCCAACAGTTTCGAAATAATGATGGATCGACTACTACTACAAGATCTCCTACTTTTAATTGCGGACCTTCCCTATCCCATTTACGACGAGGAATTAGCTCTGGCAAAAACTCTTTTACCCATCTGCTCCAAAATAAGTCTGTCAACCGTTGGGCAATACGCCACTGTCGTCTAACATACATGTCGCCATCATCAAAGACCCCAGGTACAGGTAAGTTCGACGAAGATCCTAGTAAAAAATGATTTGGAGTTAATGCCTCTTTACTTTGAGGGTCCACCGAAACATGGGTAAGCGGTCTACTATTAATTATATTTTCGACTTCAGCGAGAAGCGTTAATAAAACTTCTTCTCGAGGAGCCCTCTCTCTAAGAACGACTTTCAGTGCCGTTTTCACACTTCTAATCAGACGCTCCCAAGCTCCCCCCATATGAGGACTGGCTGGTGGTATAAACTGCCAGGAAACTCCTTTGTTTAATGCTTCGGCTATAACTTGCTGCTGCTTAATTTCTTCAAAAGATTTTCGAAGTTCAGCATCAGCACCTCGCATGTTAGTTCCGTTGTCAGATATGACAGTATGAGGCCACCCACGGCGTGCAGCCATCCTCCTAAGTGCCATTATAAGTGAGTCTGCGGTAAGCGTCGATACTATTTCAATATGAACAGCTCGTATTGTTAAACATGTAAAAAGAACACCATATCTTTTGGGTCTCTGCCTGCCCACAGTTACTTCGATCGGACCGAATAAGTCTACACCACAAACGGTAAAAGGTCTTTGATGATGAACCAATCTTTGAGATGGCAAGTCCCCGAGGCGAGGCGGTCTTGGTGCTGCTTTTCGTATTCGGCAAACTAAACACTGTGAAGCTACGGAGCGAACTGTAGGTCTCAGATTTACAACCCAATATTTTTGTCGTAGCTCGTTTATTACAAGTTCATTATACGAATGAGCAGCACGTACGTGGAAGTCCAAAACCACCAGCCTTGCTATGCGATGTTTACCATCCAGAATCACCGGGTTTTTCATAGTTTCAGTGACGTTTGCAGCCGCGTTTATACGCCCTCCTACACGCAATAAGCCGTCTTTATCTAAAAATGGTGTCAATGAACGTAAACGACTATCACGATTAATTTCTTTATTTTGTTTCAGCAAATCAATTTCAGTCTGAAATGATTGTGATTGTGAATAGCGTAACAAAAGTACTTCGGCTCTATTCATTAACAAATTATTAATACGCCGAGTACCGGTTTTTCTACATTTTTCTATAAATAATAGTACAGATGCGGTGCAGCGAAGCAAGCGCAGCCACACGGAGAAACGGTTTGGATCCGGAATAGGCAAATCATAAATACTATTACAATTCTCCTTTGGTGATTTTATTACTACATATATTTTATCTAACAGCTCATTGTTGCTCTTTTCGTTATTTTCAGGCTCTCGGGGCCAATACTTTTCTTCCGTGTACAGAAAAGACGGACCCGTTAACCAAGAGGAGTCCTTGTTGAAGTCGTAATCATTATTTTTTGTAGCTAAATCCGCTATATTTAAATTTGTCGGCACATAATGCCACTCATCAATTTTACTTAACTCATCAATTTCCCCTAACCTATTCGCAATAAAAACTTTGTAATTTCTATGCACGTTACGTATCCAATAAATAACAATCATTGAATCAGTCCAATAAAAAACACGTGACGGTTTAATTCTATGCTCCTTTTTTATAGTCTCTGCCAAGCGACATGCTAATAGCGCGCCTTGAAGTTCGAGTTTAGGCATAGTTAACGGTTTTAACGGCGCAACGCGACTTTTACTCGCAATGAATGACACCTGTACGCCGTTGCTGTCTTGTTTACGCCAATAAGCAACACATGCGTATGCGCATGGAGATGCATCACAAAAAATATGCAATTGCAACGACGTCTCATCGTCGTTTACGGTGTGGCCGCTCTTCTCATTCACACCGACAGAATCGTTGCTATAGAAATACCACCGCGGGATTCGAACGTAACTCATTTCTTGTAACTGCGTAATCCAATCTTTAAATAAAACAAATAAACTATCTGTTATTTCCTGATCCCACTTTATACCTACATTCCATATTTCGCGCATTAAAATTTTGGATTTTATCGTAAAAGGTGCTAAAAAACCATGAATATCGTATACAGACATTATGATACGAAGAACTTCACGCTTAGTCGGTTTTCGTGATAGTTGTAAAATATCACTCGGTATACGCTTTAACGAAAGATCGAACCCGAACATATCTGTCGCGGGAAACCACAAAAGCCCAAGCGTTCGTTCCGGCTGGGATTCAACATTAAACCGTATCGCCATGTCATTTAAAGTCTCTTTTGGCATATCACTAAGAACATCTGACTTGTTACTTAACCAGTTACGCATCACGAAACCACCTTGCTGATTAATATATGAAACATCTTTTATCATTTTTGTAGCAGTAGCGACGTCTGGTAAACTATCGATAAAATCGTCCATATATTGATTTTTCCTAATTGCATTAACTGCATCCGGCATTTTATTCTGAAAGCGCAATGTGTTTTTATTTTGGTTAATATATTGTGCTATAAATGGGGAGCAGTTAGCGCCAAAAATTAATGACGTCATAACATATTTCTTAACAGGATGTTGTATAGGTAATTTTGAACCTTTGTTACTACTTCCGAAGCCTAATTGTTCATTTTCATTGCTTAAATAGATATCTTTCCACAAAAAACGCAAAGAATTAACATCTTCTTTTCTTACATTAATCCTTAAAAACATATCTTTTATGTCCCCTATGATACCTACGCGGTTTTCTCTAAATCGTAACATTATTCCTAATAACGATTGTAACAAATCAGGGCCTTGTAAAAGAAAATCATTTAAAGAATAACCGTTCGACTTTGCTGCCGCGTCATAAACTAAACGCAGTTTTTTCTTATTTGGATTATCTACACCAAAGTGCGGCAAATACCATATTATACGTTTGTTAGAGTTTTCATCGGTCTCATTAAGTTCTCTAGCATAACCATTAGAAAATAAGTATCTCATTCTTTCACAATAACGAGTTGCATACTCTTTGTTGAGCAAAAATTTTCTTTCTATTGACTTTAGACGATTAAAAGCGTTAGGGTAAGAGTCGGGTAAATGTTATTCATCGTATTTCCACGGTAAGCCGACATTCCATTGACCATTTACTAATTCTGCAGTGTCATCTAAAATTTGTAAAGCGCGTATTTCGTCTGGGTTGCGGCGCGGCTTCGAACCTACACCAATAGACTCTAACGCGAAGGATCTACGAACCGCATCGTGCAATTGCGCGCAGGTGCATTCACCGTTATCGTTATCGAGAGAGAGATCGCTAGCAATCGATTCTACCGTGTGTAAGTGAAAGATACACTGCGACTGTCCCGCCTTTTCGTGGCAACTATTAATGAAAGAGACAAAGCGATCAGTGCAATTAACATCACTTACCATATGTCCGTGCACACACCATCCAAGCGCAGTTTGAGTTATGTACGGCTCACGCTGCTTACCACGAACACAACGAATGGGAGAAATTAAATGATGGTTGTCCTGACCTATTAATAATTTTGGCTTAGCGTTACAATTACATAACATAAGATCTTCACTTAACAATCCATAATTATTAAAGTCCATATTCGGCACTTTTTGTGTTGGTAAATTTAATTCTTTAATTTTACTCACTACTTGAGATTCACACACAAGCTCGCCCGAGTCCCATGCGCTGCGTGCGCGCAATATCACGTTTGCACCGTATAATCCGAGCTCATCTGCGATATCAGAGGATATCACCGTCACGGTAGCTCCATCATCCAGTAGTGCATGCGTATGCAAACTGCCATTCGGTCCGTGAAGAGTGAGCGGCACCACTTTCAAAAGCACCTTGTGACAGTGGGATGCCACCGTATGAGTCACTGTTTCATTGGTGCTGGGATGCTCATCCTCACTTCGCTCCACAGTTTTTAAGCTTTCTTCCAATGGTTTTATCCAGTGCAGTAAACGATGATGCGGTTGATTGCAGCCGTCAATGTCGCAATTACTGCCAATACAAGACATACCATTCGTATGGCGGGGGGCAAGACATTTGAAGCAAAGTTTATTTACGCGTACAAATCGCCAGCGATCTTTGCGTAAGGCGCGCTTAAACCGTGAACAATCTGCGACACCATGAGCCCATTTTCGGCAAAATGTACACTTTTCCGCGTTTTGTAATTGATTACTATTTGTGTACAACAACGAGTGTGAACGGTGTTTACGTTCATCGGGCTTCTTTAAATTATATTGAGCGTGAATATGACTTACTCCTGATGCAGCTGTTTTAGTGGCTTCCTCATATAAAAATTCACTAAGCAATTCTAGCTTCGGTAAATTACACTCTCGCTGTTCATAAACGTAGTCGGTCCATTTTGCGACAAGCAAAGTTGGAAGCTTAGATACGACAATCGATACTAACTCCGGGCTGCGAAGATAATCACTTTGTTGCATTGCTTTGGCAGCAGCCACATAGTTCTTTATTTTTATTGCAAAATTAATGATATCATTATGATAAGTTAACGGCAACGGACATAGTTTTTTAAGCTGTAAAACTATTTTACTCATAATTGTTTCTGGTTTGCCAAATCGAAGTTCTAAGGTGTCAATTATTAAATCGGGTGTAGTTCCACCAATCAAGAGTGAAGTCACTGCTTCTTTAGCATCGCCACGAAGACACTTACGTAGCCGCCATAAATTCTCTGTGTCACTATATTTGCATAATTGGGTAGATTCTTGGTACGCCTGTTTAAACTGCAACCACTCCATTGGATCTCCAAAAAATAAAGGCAGGTCTTTAGACGTTGCTAATCTTGTTAAGAGCTCCTGGTTCTGTATTTTATATGATGAGGCAGCTACTGCATCATTCAAGGCATGTGCCAGCTTTTCTAGGCCGATTTTTTCACAAGAGTACTCTTCTCGGTTCTCCTCATGCTGGTTTCCTGGAGCATTCAGCCAATTTTCAACTTTGCTGGTCGAAGATTTCATAGCCGACTTGTGGGAAGAGCGTGAATGAGACTCCAATTCTGCCATCTCAGCTGCAAGCTGTTTGTTTAGCAGCTTCGACTGAATATTTGCCTTAAGCTTGGCAGCTTCTGCCTGAGCACTCTTAACTTTGGCTTCTGCTTCAGCTTCAGCTGCTTGCACTTCAGCTTCCGCTGCTTGTATTTCCACGAGAGCCATAGCTTTAGCGGTTTCGTATTCCAATTGCCGTTTGCGTGCCGTACTTGACGACGTGCCTGCGGTCTTTGATGACTTTTTACTCTTACTAGAGGCACTTAGCGCATTTCCAGGTTTTTCCAGCACTTCATCCTTTAAGCTGAACGATGGTAACACATCTTGGTTGTTCTTGCACTCCGATTTTGCAGCGGTGCCACGTGGTCGTCGCTTTTTTTGCGGCGTAGCCGGCGCGTGGAACATAACTGGTACTTATTATTATTATATTTTTTGCAGACGACGTAAGGATCCGGCTCGAAGGACCACTATGTTGATGATGTAGGCCGCTGGTGTCGTCTGGGAGAAAAATATACAAAAAAAATTTGGTGAGCGCGTGTACATCCGCGGGGAGGGAGACATAGGTGTCACCTCGTATGATGTTCTAGTGCAACTAACTCGAAACGCGGGATCATGTACTCAGCGGTGCAACACCGTTGTTGCAAATATACCTTCACCCTACTGATAAAAATCGCGGTAAGTGCCACCGTCCCCGTATGCACACGTACTTATTTATTATAGAAAAACAGCAAGTACATTAGGTAAGTAACAATGTTTTATGAGTATATTTTTTTACATATTTTATTTTTTATTGATTAATATTATTTATATTTCAGGTGTTCGAGAAGCAACGTGAGCGTCGTCAACAGCGATTATATTAGTAATTTCATTTGAATTGTAATATTATTTGTTATTATTCTGTATTTATCTTAGTTGAATACAAACTAATAGATTTTATTAAGCCGCTTTCAAAGTTAGAAAACCAAATTTTTAATAGTATTTTGTACATAATTTGTGAAAATTAAACAGAAAAATCATTCATTTACAACATAAATGTAATTTATTTTCATCAATATACACTAATTTATAATAAAAAAGCAAAAAACCACACATTCCTCTATATTTTTTACACCAAAAGATCTTTACAATCTTAACAAATGGATGGTAACCTGAGCATCTCACACAAAAAATAGGGTATATTGTTTCTTTTGTTTTGAAAAAAGAGCGAGTCAAGTGCCCTGCGATAATTTAAATGTTAAGTATGGTTCAAGTTCTTAATTTAGACAAAGTTTCATTTCTAAAAAGTATGTAGTGTATTTTTAATCGACAATAGAGATAAATATAAGTAGGTATAACGGCCGTTTACATTAAAAAAAAATTTTTTAATAAAAAGGATACATATTCCTAAATTATGAATTAAAACCTGTTGGTTATTAACCCTTCCATGTTAAAATAGCACCAAAATTCACTATTTGTTTGATTTATGAATAAAAAAAGGAAAAAACTGGGACAGGCAAACACATAAAAGCGACATTCACGTATGACTACCACACAGGCTGTTTATTCGAAATTTCTAAACATTATAGTACTTTAGTAGCTTTGTATCGCATCCTCTTACCTTAGTGTATAATTTTATATAAGTAAAAGTGTGATAGCAATCATTGTCGCCGGTTATTTTACCCGCCAAATACATAGGCGCAGATCGGCCATAATCTGGCTGGTCGCCAGACAAGGGGTTAATATAATGCAATATGTGCATGTGTGTGTCTGTCTGTATGTGTGTATATTTGTTATGATTTTACATTATGTTAATGTATGGGATATCTTCCATTAACCAGTAGAGGTATATATACTTTATTTTAGATTCATTTCATTTTTCTATTTAGTATGTAAAAATCCACTACTGGAGATAGACTTCTACTGGTTTACAGAGGATTTCCCATTTGGCCATAAACACCACAATTAGCAGCCATCATATGACATTAAATTTTATAGACTAATTTATGTGCATTTTGAAAGATTGAAAAAATACCATGTAGTGGTGGAGTAAGAATATCTGTTACCTCACATTGTCCCATAGATGTAGTAAGTAAGAGGCAACAAAAGGATATTCAAAACAAGAAGTGAGCGTGAAGTGAGCGTGAAGTGAGCCAACCCACTTGCCAAGTGTGGCAACAAGGGATATTCCCCTATACGTTAAAATCTATGGGGGAGGCGTATGTTCAGGAGGGAACTTGAATGGGCAGTAATGGATGGATAGATAGATAAAAGGTGAAAGAATAAGAAAAAATTATGCTTACCAGAGCAGTCTCGTGTTTTACAGACTTTAATGGTGGAGGATTAAAAAAACCATAAACTGCTTGAAGAATTGCATAATTTGTGTTAACAACAACCCATACAACATCAACCATTAAAATACATAGTGAATATGTTTTTAATAGCATTTTGATAGGGAACATAGGGTTTAAAACAGTTCCGATCGTATTCCCCATTAGTTGTAATACCTGAAATAGATAGAGAATACTAACAATTTCTCTTCAGAGTGTATTATTTCTTTTCCTATAATCTTCAAGAAAAATTAATACATAGCTGTCAAAATTATAGCAAAATATGACTTAGCAATTAGCTTTCTTTATAAATACTTACAATTTTTATCAAAAGTTCCATCTCTAATTGGACAATAATGACTCTCTTAGAATTGAATACGAAAATAAACTATCGATTAAATTATAAAAACGAAAGATACTACCTTGTCCGTAAATAAAATATTAGTGAACTTTAATTATATGACTCGGAACTCAGTTGCATCACAACAGCTGCTAACATAACTGATAATAAATATTATAGTATTAGGTTCTCTCTGATAAACAATTGATAACGGCCAAACGGCCATAGAATATTGCTGAATAAAAATGTTTTGACTGTTGTCAATTTTCGTTTTTGATTTTTAAAAATGCCTACCAAAGAGAAGAGAAGAGACAAAGAGTAGTATGTCAGTTTGTCTTTTGCCACTAGCCCCAATGCTGCCAAGTGCCAACAACTAAATTAGCTTTCCACCAGATTTAACTTCTAAAAACACCAGAGCACCATAAAACCACTAGCAAAAAGCGACACACATCATAATATATCCTTAATATTTTATTATTATAATTATGTTATGATAATACCAGATAATACTAAGCTTTTCACAAAACAAATTGTTGTTTATTACGAAAGAAAAAAATAAATATATTATTAATTGTTTACCTTAATTATTACATATTGTGTAACAAAACATTAATTTTTATGTAAATGATCAATAAATCAACAAACAATTAGTAAATCGACAAGCCAACATCAAGAATCGTCTTCTTTAGTTCTATCATTTTTGTCGGCAACATCATCATCGATTTTTATCATTAAACTTACAATTGTACGAAAATTTCCCTTCCGCTACTTACTCAGCAGTAAAAATCCTTCAAATGTGGGTTTAAGACCCCCAAATAAATTATTTTTTGATTTCCGTACTTTTACAGCATAGTTAGTATCATTATACTAACTAACCATATTGCATGCTATTGTTACGAGCTTGAGGTTCGTGACAATAAAAATTGCCGATAAAATTACCTAAATTAACACTTTAATTCTCTTTACACAAATTAAAACTTAAAACACTAATAATTAATCTCACTAATTCACTTTATTTCGCTCCGAAGCTTCGCTTGTGTCGCCAACTCCAATACTTACTTCCCCGATCGCATCTTGCAGCGCCTATTTATATAAATTAGCGGCGAAATATCCAGAATATTCAAGTAAACACGCGCAAGGTACCGAGAGTTCGTGTTTCGACTTCAAGAAGTTTAGTTCTTCGGTCACAGACTAGATGGCGATAGTGCCGTCGACTTGAGAGCGTAACACTGCTCCCTCCTAAGACATGCTCGTCCCGAGCATTATCGGCCCCATAATATCGCGCCAAGCGATCCACATGGACGATCTTAGGAGTCCCTTTTGCGCCTTTCTGTAACGGCTCCGCAATGTCAAGGGATGTCCTATCCCGTGGAGCACCAACATTGTACAATTTCGATGCTCCTCTACTCCGTGTCTGAGGTCCCCTCACAGCCGCACAACTTGTACATGTACGACACCAATCCTCGACATCGTCACGATAATGGACCCAGTAAAACTGTTCTCGGACCTTCAGTAGAGATCGTTTAACTCCCAGATGGGCTCTTGAACGACCATTATGGCACAGCTGTAGAACATTCGGTACTTTAGCTTTAGGGACAACCATTTGTAAACGACAGCTGTCTCCTCGACCATTGTCCCATTTACGGCACAGGACTCCATCCTGAAGCAGCAAGCTGTCCCATTGGGCCCAATAGCTTTTCGTGGTTGAACTCATCGCTGAGACGTCCCTCCACTTAGGCTTGGTAGCACGGGCCTTCATCCATCCCAGAATCGGCTTGATGTCCGGATCTTCCTGCTGTGCATGTCGTAGGCTGTCCTTCCACCCGATGCTGAGGTGGTCTGTCCTGAGCATCCTCACGGATACCACTTCCTTACCCTCTTGCCTACTACAATGGTTGCAATCTTCAGGACAAGGTCTTCTTGACAATGCATCTGCGTTGCCGTGAGATTTCCCGCTGCAGTGTCTGATAGTAAAGTCGTATTCCTGCTGCTGCTGGGCGGTGCTGTTAGCCGCACTTCCTTTCTGAGACCGTTCGCCTTTCCTTTCTAGGGTTCGCTTAGGGCAGCTGAATCGAAGATGGCCCCTTTCCCCACAGCCATAGCACTTAGGGCTGTATCCTTTATTGTGGTCGCGAACCGTAACTGCTGCAACCTCCCTAGCGTGAGGTGAACGACAATCCTGTCGCCGCCAGGCAGTGCCGTTAGCTGCACTACCCTACTGATATCGTTCACTTTCCATTTCTGCGCTTCGCTTAGGGCAGCTGGATCGAAGATGGCCCTTTTCCCCACAGCCATAGCACCTAGGGCTGTATCCTTTGTTGCGGTCGCGAACTGTAGCTGCTGCAACCTCCCTGACACGATGGGAACGATGATCCTGCCTCACGGCTTCCACCTCCAGTGCATGGGCCAAGGCGTCCTTAAGCGTCTCGTGGTGCCCGAGCCTCACAGCAGCTCTGACTTCCAGGACACGGATGCCGTCGATGAATGTCTGCACCAGGTTCCCTTCAATGAGTGCAGGTACAGACCGGTATGCTTTTCGCACCAGCTTCTCCACCTCTAGAGCCCACTGCTGCAGGTTTTCGTTGATGTGCTGCGCGCGTTCCTTAAGCTGCGCACGAAAGACGTGTTCCAGGTGAGCGTCGCCATATCTCGCCTCCAATGCCTCATGGAGTGGCTCATAAGTCACTTCCTCACCAAGAGCTTCCAGAACTGTTAAGGCCTGGTCGCGCAGGCCTAGTGTGAGAGCAGTCATGGCCTGACTTTTATTCCAGCCGTTCGCCTTCATAACAGCCTCGAACTGGATTTTGTAGGCTGACCAGGAAGAGGTACCGTCGAACGGTGGCACCTTGAACCTACGAAGCGAAGGTGTTGTAGCTACTACGGGAGCTGTAGCTCCATCTCCAAGTTTGAGTTCGTCCAGTGATTTCCTCATGTCAGCCATTACGTTGTCAACCCGATTGTTTACTTGGTCGATTCGGGTTTCAGCTTTCTCGATTCGGTTTTCAGCTTTCGTGATTTGGGTTTCAGCTTCCGACAGGCGGTTGTCATGCTGAACAACCCTATCCTTCACCTCCTTTATCTCCTTCCCGAAGGTAGCGTGAAGGTCCTTCATGAGGAGCATCTGCTCTTCCAACCGACGGGCCTGTTCCTCCTGTCCGCCCCGCAGCTGCTCTTCCAATCGGCGTGCCTGTTCCTCCTGTCGGCGAGCTTGTTCCTCCTGCTGCTCTTTCAACCAACGGGCCTGCTGCTCCTGTCCGCCCCGCAGTTGCTCTTCTAATTGACGGGCCTGTTCCTCCTCTCGGCGAGCCTGCTCCTCCTGTCGGCGAGTCTGCTCCTCCTGTCGGCGAGCCTGCTCCTCCTGTCGGCGAGCCTGCTTCTGCAGCATCACCATCAGAGCACCTAAGTCAGGTGCTGCAGATGTAGGGGCTACCGACGGGCCTGCAGCCGGTGGCTGGCCCTCCGACGTCTGCGACGTTGCACCAAATCTTCGTTGGTCCGTCTCCTGCTGGCGTTGACTTCGGGTACGGACACCCTCCGTTTCCTCCTTAGGTAAAATCGGCATGATTTTATCCCACTTCTGACACCAATTGTTACGAGCTTGAGGTTCGTGACAATAAAAATTGCCGATAAAATTACCTAAATTAACACTTTAATTCTCTTTACACAAATTAAAACTTAAAACACTAATAATTAATCTCACTAATTCACTTTATTTCGCTCCGAAGCTTCGCTTGTGTCGCCAACTCCAATACTTCCCCGATCGCATCTTGCAGCGCCTATTTATATAAATTAGCAGCGAAATATCCAGAATATTCAAGTACACACGCGCAAGGTACCGAGAGTTCGTGTTTCGACTTCAAGAAGTTTAGTTCTTCGGTCACAGACTAGATGGCGCCAGTGCCGTCGACTTGAGAGCGTAACACTATGCTAAAGTGATAGTATTAGGCATCGTATAAGGCGATTATATTATATGGAGCTAATTTCTGAACAGATGGCCTAATTTGTGGTAAAAGTATCTTGCAGTGATTATGACTGCATGGATGGCTCGACATGACCGGGAAAAGACCACGCTCTCACATAATACCAGTGTGAGATAGTAACATAATGATGTGTTCGTATTGTTACGAGCTTGAGGTTCGTGACAATAAAAATTGCCGATAGAATTACCTAAGTTAACACTTTAATTCACTTTACACTAATTAGAGTTAAAAACCCGATCGCGTATTGCAGCGCATTTATATAGGGCTCTTCCACGAAACCATCCAGAATATTCCAGAATATTCGAGTAAATACGCGCGCCAACCGACCAAGCGCAGAAAGATCGAGTGTAGAGCTTCTAGAAAGTTTAGTTCTTCAATTTGATACTAGATGGCGCTAGTGCCGTCAACTTCGGCGCGTAACACTGCCCCCTCCTAAGACATGCTCTTCCCGAGCATTATCGGCCCCATAATATCGCGCCCGGCGATCCACATGGACAATGTTAGGAGTCCCTCTTGCGCCTTTCTGTAACGGCTCCGCAATGTCAAGGGCTGTCCTATTCCATGGTGCACCAACATTGTACAATTTCGGTGCTCCTCTACTACGTGTCTGAGGTCCCCGCACGGCCGCACAACTTGTACATGTACGACACCAAGCCTCGACATCGTCACAATAATGGACCCAGTAAAACTGTTCTCGGACCTTCAGCAGAGTTCGTTTAACTCCCAGATGGACTCTTGAACGACCATTATGGCACAGCTGTAGAACATTCGGCACTTTAGCATTAGGGACAACCATTTGCTAACAACAGCTGCCTCCTCGACAATTGTCTCATTTACGGCACAGGACTCCACCCTGAATCAGCAAGCTGTCCCATTGGGCCCAATAGCTTTTCGTGGTTGAACTCATTGCTGAGACGTCGTTCCACTTAGGCTTGGTAGCACGGGCCTTCATCCATTCCAGAATCGGCTTGATGTCCGGATGTTCCTGCTGTGCATGTCGTAGGCTGTCCTTCCACTCATTGCTGAGGTGGTCTGTCCTGAGCATCCTCACGGATACCACTTCCTTACTCTCTTGCCTAGTACAATGTTTCCAATCTTCAGGACAAGGTCTTCTTGACAATGCATCTGCGTTGCCATGAGATTTCCCGCTGCGATGTCTGATAGTAAAGTCGTATCCCGGCTGCTGCTGGGCGGTGATGTTAGCCGCACTTCCTTTCTGAGATTGTTCACCTTTCCTTTCTAGGGTTCGCTTAGGGCAGCTGGATCGAAGATGGCCCCTTTCTCCACAGCCATAGCACCTAGGGCTGTATCCTTTATTGCGGTCGTGAACTGTTGCTGCTGCAACCTCCCTGACGCGATAGGAACGATGATCCTGCCACACGGCTTCCACCTCCAGTGCATGGGCCAAGGCGTCTCTGACCACGGCAGCTCTGACCTCCAGGTCGCGGATGCCGTCGATAAATGTCTGCACCAGGTTCCCTTCAATGAACGCAGGTACAGACTGGTATGCTTTTCGAACCATCTTCTCCACCTCAAGGGCCCACTGCTGCAGGTTTTCGTTGCTGCGTTGCACGCGATCTTTAAGCTGCGCACGAAAGACGTGTTCCGGGTGAGCGTCACCATATCTCGCCTCCAATGCCTCAAGGAGCTGCTCGTAGGTCACTTTCTTACCGTGAGCTTCCAACACGGTTAAGGCTTGGTCGCGCAGGCCTAAGGTGAGTGCAGTCATGGCCTGGCTTTTATTCCAGCCGTTTGCCTTCATGACGTCCTCGAACTGTATTTTGTAGGCCGACCAGGAAGAAGTCCCGTCGAACGGTGGTACCTTGAACCCACGTAACGAAGGTGTAGCAGCTACTGCGGGGGCTGCTATTCCATCTCCAAGTTTGAGTTCATCCAGCGTTTTCTTAACTTGATTGATTTGGGTCTCAGCTTCCGACACGTGGTTATCATGTTGAGCAACCTTATCCTTCACCTCCCTTATCTCTTTCCCGAATGTAGCGTGAAGGTCCTTCATGAGAAGCATCTGCTCTTCCCTATCGCGTTTGAGCTGCTCTTCTAAGCGACGGGCCTGTTCCTCCTGTCGGCGGGCCTGTTCCTCCTGCTGCTCTTTCAACTGACTGGCCTGTTCCTCCTGTCCGCGCTTCAGCTGCTCTTCGAACCGACGAGCCTGTTCCTGCAGCATCACCATCAGAGCGCCTAAATCAGGTGCTGCAGATGCAGGAGCTACTGACGGACCGGCTTCCGTTGCCGGCAGCTGGCCCTCTGACGTCTGCGGCGTTGCACCACCAAATTTTCTCTGGTCCGTCTCATGCTGGCGTTGACTGCGGGTACGAACACCCTCCGTTTCCACTTCTGATACCAACTGTTACGAGCTTGAGGTTCGTGACAATAAAAATTGCCGATAGAATTACCTAAATTAACACTTTACTTCACTTTACACTAATTAAAGCTAAAAACACTAATAATTAATCACACTGATTCACTTTATTCCGCTCCGAAGCTTCGCTTGTCTCGCCAACTTCAATACTTCCCCGATCGCGTATTGCAGCGCCTTTATATAGGACTCTACACGAAAACATCCAGAATATTCCATAATATTCGAGTAAATACGCGCGCCAACCGACCAAGCGCAGAAAGATCGAGTGTAGAGCTTCTAGAAAGTTTAGTTCTTCAATTTGATACTAGATGGCGCTAGTGCCGTCAACTTCGGCGCGTAACAGTATGTTTAGTGTCGGGAACCGGAAAGTTTTTACTCGTAACGAGGCATTCCATTTTAAACATAGGGGGTGACAAGCATCTGCATTTTTATTGTTAGTCTACGGACTACAGCATCTATTCACCAGCAGGAGGAGCGTCCTGTCTGCGGTCTAAGCTGTCTGCTGTCTCAAAATGTTCATTTTAGATTTTTGTTTAACATGATTTTCTTATTTACGAACTATACGACGAACTATGATAAAAATATATTAACTGTACTGCCATTGCCAAGCGATTTTGTATCCATTGCCGGTTGAAATTAAACCGTAACTGTGTTTCATTACAATAATATTTTTTAGCTTAAAATTAGATTTTAAATGCGATAGAGTCACATTTATGGCTGCAGTACAAATGGGTGAGCTTGACCAGGAAAAGATCACGTTCTCACAGAATACCAGCATGAAATAGCAGCTTGATGTTGCTGTGTTTCATAAGGTAAGTGTAAAGAACCGGAGAACCTATCTATCTTAGTCCCTTATACAGGTATAATTGACATATTTTTCTCAAAAATTCCTATCTTACAAGTAGTATAAAAGTACGATAAAATCTCAAAACAATTTGTATTCGATAAGATGTATAACATAAAAGTAAATAGAACTGGCCAGCCAGAGGGATTTAGCCCAAAAAAGCTTAGAGTTTTCACGGGCGGTTCCAAAACAAATGTAGGTGTATCTGGTGAATCTGGAAATTTCTCTGAATAGCTCAATATACACATATGTACACCGCTGGGTACCCATAACACAGTCTTTCAAGCGGAATGTACGGGTATCATCCAAGTGGCCATAGGAATAGACGCTAGGAAGGTAAATAAGTTCTTCATCAAAATACTGACCGACAGTATGGCGGTACTACAAGCTCTGAGTTGCAATGTGGTGAACTCGGGACTAATATGTAAATGCTATCAACGATTAAGTAAGGCCGTGTAGTAGCGGTTAAGAATATCCACTACTCCATATCTTCCCGCCATCACCATCATCATCATTACAGCCCTTCACAAGTCCACTGCTGAACATAGGCCTCCCACAAGTAACGCCACAAAGCACGGTCCTGAGCCACCTGCATCCATCGACTTACTGCATATCTTACCAGGTCGTCACTCCATCTAGTGGGGAGTCGCCCTACGCTACGCCTACCGGTACGACGCTGCCACTCAAGAACCTTACTTCCCCATCGGTTATCGGTTCTTCGAGCTATATGGCCGGCCAATTGCCACTTCAGCTGACTGATCTGTTGGGCTATGTCGGTCACTCTGGTTTTACTGCGGATATCCTCATTTCTGAGTCTATCACGCAGAGAAACTCCGAGCATAGCCCTCTCCATAGCTCGCTGAGTGACCTTGAGCGTCCTCATACGGCCAGCAGTGAAGGACCACGTCTCAGATCCGTAAGTCATCACTGGAAACACGCACTGGTTGTACAATCTAGTTTTTAGAGATTGAGGTATACCTGACGAGAAGATATGTCGTAATTTCCCGAACGCTGCCCAGCCGAGTTGAATCCGTCGATTAACCTCTCGGTCGAAGTTGGACTTACCTAGTCGGACTATTTGTCCCAGGTAAACGTACTCGTCAACATCTTCGAGCATAGTGCTCCCAACAACTAGTGGCATAGGTGTGACATGGACATTAAACATGATCTTTGTTTCGTCCATGTTCATCTTAAGACCTATCCGTTGGGAGGCACTATAGAGGTCATTGAGCATAGTGCTTAAGTCCTCCAGCGATTCTGCCATAAGGACTATATCGTCGGCAAACCGAAGGTGAGTGATGTACTCGCCATTGATGTTAATACCGTATCCTTTCCAGTCCAGTAGCTTGAAAACGCCTTCCAATGCAGCGGTGAAGAGTTTCGGGGATATAACGTCACGCTGTCTTACACCCCTCTGCAGTTGGATAGGTTTCGAGCTCTGGTTCTGTACTCGGATAGCCATCGTAGCCCTACTGTACAAACACTTCAGCACTTCGATATACCGACAATCAACTTGGCACCGCTGAAGGGACTGTAGCACCGCCCAAATTTCGACGGAATCAAAGGCTTTCTCATAGTCCACATACGCCAGGCAAAGTGGCAGATTGTACTCTTCAGTCTTCTGTACAATCCGCCTCAGGGTATGTATGTGGTCTATGGTACTGAAGCCTTTTCGGAAACCGGCTTGTTCGCGAGACTGGACGTCGTCGAGTCTGCGTGCGAGACGATTCGTAATGACTCTCGAAAACAGCACGTAGCCACGGCTCAGAAGAGAAATCGGTCTTTAGTTCTTTAAGAGAGCGTTGTCGCCTTTCTTAAAGAACAAGACCACCGCACCTCTGCTCCACGCCTCTGGAGTAGTGCCACCATGGAGGACGGAATTGAAGAGCTTCTGAAGGACTTCAAGTACCAGTGTTCCACCCGCTTTCAGAAGCTCCGCTGTAATACCATCCTCGCCTGGGGCCCTGCCGTTTTTAAGGTGCTGGAGAGCCATTGCAATCTCGCTTAGACTGACGTCCGGGATATCATCGGAATAGTGTCGGATAAGACTTGCTCTTGGATCGTTACTCACACTTGCGTGTGGCTCCAACGATGATGTGTACAGCTGCCCATAGAACCTCTCAATCTCACTCAAAATCTCAGGTGTCCCGGAAACGATGCTGCCACATTCAGTCTTCAGCTTAGACAGTTGGCTCTTACTGGCAGAGAGATCTCTGGCAAAGAGTTTGGAGCCCTGGTTCCGCTCGATTGCTTCGTTAATACGAGCAGTATTAAAGTTGCGTAGGTCTCGCCGCATGCATTTGGAGATCTGTCTGTTCAGTTGCCTGTATGCTGTCAAATCTGTTGACGATTGCAGCCTCATCTCCCGTCTAACAGCCATGAGATTAAGAGTGTAATCGGAGAGTTTTTGTGTTCTTCTGCGGCGGGTCTTGCAGAACTTAGCTCCGACCGCATGGACGAGTTTCCACGAGCTTGTCATTCACATCGTCCACTGCATTTCAATCTTGTAGGCACTGAAAGCGGTTACGTAATTCGAGCTGAAAGTTTTCGGGATTCTGGATTAGAGCACGAGGGGGACGGAGCGTTGACTTCATTAGACGAGACCTCTTCAACTTAACGTGTAGGTTCGGTGTGCCTCTAACCATTCGGTGATCGCTGCCAGTTTTCACCCCTGAGACATCACTGAACAGTTGGCGTCTGGTCGTCATAATGAACTCAATCTCATTTTTTGTCGAACCGTCGGGGCTCGACCAGGTCCGCTTCCTGTGGGGCCGCTTCTTCTATCTTCCCGTGGGTGTCGTAAAAGGCGACAGAGGGAAACAGGCAGGAGATGGGCAACAGCATCTTTTTAATAGCAGCAAATGTAAAATAAAAAACTTATTTATATTGTTGTTAAGAATTTTGAAAGTTTTTATACTTTCAAAATCTACCGATAGTCTTAATATAAAACCTAGCGCTTTGTTAGCATTTGTAACAATATCATCAACGTGATTATCGAAAAGCAATTTTGGGTCAAAGGTAACAACTAGATCTCTGATAGTGCTGGTTCTACTAGCGAAGTATGGTGTAATTTATAATTATATGTTATAGGATTAGGTTTACGAGTAAATGAGCATATAAAACATTTAGAAACGTTTAGATCAAGTTTATTGTTAGAGCAATATGCTTCTAAATAAAAGAGATCCTTTTGAAGGCTAGAACAACTTTCCAAATCTGTAATAGGACATACGATTTTCATATCGTCAGCGTACAGAATAATCTTGGAACTTTTAAAACACGTGTCGATATCATTGAAAAAATTAAGAAGAGTAAAGGACCTAATAGGGATCCTTGCGGTACCCCAGACGATGAATGGATTGTAGATTAACGATATCCACCAAGGACGACAGATTGACTTCGATTTCTGATATATGACGTAAACCATCTGAACAAATCACCTCTGATACACGTTGCAAGGAATTTACGTAAAATAATTAAATGATCAACTCTGTCGAATGCTTTGCAGTAGTCTGTATACACTACCTAAACTTGTGCTAGTTTAAACATAAAGCTAGTTAGATAGTTGGAACAGATAACAAGGTTTGACACGGAGGATCTGTTTTTTTAAGAAACCATGTTTATTTTCACTAAATGTGTTACGAAGAGAAGGTTACACCTGGTTGTAATTTATTTATTCAAGCACTTTAGCAAATAGACAGAGCTTAGAAATGGGACGATAGTTTTGTACCTCATCCTTTGGTCCTTTTTTATTTACCGGAGTAATAAACACATTTTTCAAATATTTGGAAACATGCCTTCCTTTAAAGAACGGCGGTACAGGATGCTCAGAGGCAAATTAAGGGAGCCCGCACAACGTACGATGAAGATCGCCAAGATACCGTCTGGTCCAGCTGACTTGTGCGAGTCAATAGTCTGTAAAAGTCTGGATACCTTGTTCTATCACTTCGATGGAATTGATATCGACAGATAAACAGATTAATCAATCAAAAACAGATTGATCAATTTTCGTGTCAATAATAGTGTTACGAGCTTAGGGTTCGTGACAATAAAAATTGCCGATAGAATTACCAAAATTAACTCTTTAATTCACTTTACACTAATTAAACTTAAAACACTAATAATTAATCACACTGATTCACTTTATTCCGCTCCGAAGCTTCGCTTGTCTCGCCGAATTCAATACTTCCCCGATCGTATCTTGCAGCGCCCATAAATAGAAATTAGCACCGAAACATCCAGAATATTCAAGTAAACACGCGCAAGGGGCCGAGAGTTCGAGCGTCAGCTTCTAGAAGCTTAGTTCTTCGTTCCGAGACTAGATGGCGCTGTCGGTTGAAAGATAAGTGATGTTATTTTCTGGAAAGCTCCCCTCGCTCTCGTCCCCGACAAAAGATGGCGCTAGTGCCGGGTACATGACGTCTACTTAGGCGCGTAACACTGCCCCCTCCTAAGACATGCTCGTCTCGAGCATTATCGGCCCCGTAATAACGCGCCAGGCGATCCACATGGGCGATCTTAGGAGTCCCTCTTGCGCCTTTCTGTAACGGCTCCGCAATGTCAAGGGATGTCCTATCCCGTGGTGCACCAACATTGTACAATTTCGATGCTCCTCTACTCCGTGTCTGAGGTCCCCTCACAGCCGCACAACTTGTACAGTACGACACCAATCCTCGACATCGTCACGATAATGGACCCAGTAAAACTGTTCTCGGACCTTAAGTAGAGATCGTTTAACTCCCAGATGGGCTCTTGAACGACCGTTATGGAACAGCTGTAGAACATTCGGTACTTTAACTTTAGGGACAACCATTTGCAAACGACAGCAAACTCCTCGACCAATGTCCCATTTACGGCACAGGACTCCATCCTCAATCAGCAAGCTGTCCCATTGGGCCCAATAGCTTTTAGTGGTCGAACTCATCGCCGAGACGTCGCTCCACTTTGGCTTGGTAGCACGGGCCTTCATCTATTCCAGAATCGGCTTGATGTCCGGATCTTCCTGCTGTGCATGTCGTAGGCTGTCCTTCCACTCATTGCTGAGGTGGTCTGTCCTGAGCATCCTCACGGATACCACTTCCTTACTCTCTTGCCTAGTACAATGTTTCCAATCTTCAGGACAAGGTCTCCTTGACAATGCATCTGCGTTGCCATGAGATTTCCCGCTGCGATGTCTGATAGTAAAGTCGTATCCCGGCTGCTGCTGGGCGGTGATGTTAGCCGCACTTCCTTTCTGAGATTGTTCACCTTTCCTTTCTAGGGTTCGCTTAGGGCAGCTGGATCGAAGATGGCCCCTTTCCTCACAGCCATAGCACCTAGAGCTGTATCCTTTATTGCGGTCGCGAACCGTGACTGCTGCAACCTCCCTAGCGCGAGGGGAACGACGTTCCTGCCACCGCCAGGCGGTGCCGTTAGCTGCACTACCCTCTCGAGATCCATCAGCTCTCCTTTCTACAGTTCGCTTAGGGCCGTTGGAGCGTAGATGGCCCCTTTCCCCACAGCCATAGCACCTAGGGCTGTATCCTTTGTTGCGGTCGCGAACTGTAGCTGCTGCAACCTCCCTGACGGGATGGGAACGATGATCTTGCCGCACGGCTTCCACCTCCAGTGCATGGGCCAAGGCGTCCTTAAGCATCTCGTGGTGCCCGAGCCTCACAGCAGCTCTGACCTCAAGGTCGCGGATGCCGTCGATGAATGTCTGCACCAGGTTCCCTTCAATGAGCGCAGGTACAGACTGATATGCTTTCCGAACCATCTTCTCCACCTCAAGGGCCCACAGCTGAAGGTTTTCGTTGCTGCGTTGCACGCGATCTTTAAGCTACGCGCGAAAGACGTGTTCCAGGTGAGCGCCTATATATATCTCGCCTCCAATGCCTCAAGGAGCTGCTCGTAGGTCACTTTCTTACTGAGAGCTTCCAACACAGTTAAGGCTTGGTCGCGCAAGCCTAGGATGAGTGCAGTCATGGCCTGGCTTTTATTCCAGCCGCTCGCCTCCATGACGGCCTCGAACTGGATTTTGTAGGCCGATCAGGAAGAAGACCCGTCGAACGGCGGCACTTTGAATCCACGTAGCGAAGGTGCTGTAGTTACTACGGGAGCTGTAGTTCCATCCACAAGTTTGAGGTCGTTCAGCGTTTTCTTCACGTCAGCCATCACGTTGTCAACCCGATTGTTCACATGGTTGATTCAGGTTTCATGTTCTTCGATTCGGGTTTCAGCTTCCGACAGGCAGTTGTCGTGTTGAGCAACCTTATCGTTCACCTCCCTTATCTCTTTCCCAAAGGTAGCGTGAAGGTCCTTCATGAGGAGCATCTGCTCTTCCGACCGACGGGCCTGTTCCTCCTGTCGGCGGGCCTGTTCCTCTTGTCCACTCTGCAGCTGCTCTTTCAACTGACGGGCCTGTTCCTCCTGTCGACGAGTTTGTTCCTCCTGTCAGCGAGCCTGTTCCTCCTGATGCTCTTTCAACCAACGGGCCTGCTCCTCCTGTCGGCGAGCTTGCTCCTGCAGCATCACCATCAGAGCACCTAAGTCAGGTGCTGCAGATGTAGGTGCTACTGACAGGCCTGCAGCCGGCGGCTGGCCCTCCAACGTCTGCGGCGTTGCACCACCAAATCTTCTTTGGTCCGTCTCCTGCTGGCGTTGACTTCGGGTACGGACACCCTCCGTTTCCTCCTTAGGTAAAATCGGCATGATTTAATCCCACTTCTGACACCAATTGTTACGAGCTTAGGGTTCGTGACAATAAAAATTACCTATATAATTACCAAAATTAACTCTTTGATTCACTTTAAACTAATTAAACTTAAAACACTAATATTTAATCACACTGATTCACTTTATTCCGCTCCGAAGCTTCGCTCGTCTCGCCAAATTCAATACTTCCCCGGTTGCATTTTGCAGCGTCTATAAATAGAAATTAGCACCGAAACATCTAGAATATTCAAGTAAACACACGCGTTCCGAGACTAGATGGCGCTGTCGGTTGAAAGATTAGTGATGTCATTTTCTGGAAAGCTCCCCTCGCTCTCGTCCCCGATACTAGATGGCGCTAGTGCCGGGTACATGACGTCAACTTAGGCGCGTAACAATAGTAATAAGTTAGTTGTGACAGAGTTGTGAAGAAAGTTAGAGTTAAAATATTGATTGAAGAAATCAAAAATTACTTCACCTTTACTTGAAAAATATTGACTGAATTTCGTACTATAAGGATATGAATTTTTGGAGATTTTTTACTCTTGACAAAGTTCCAGAAGGTTTACGGTGATTTGCTTATGTTGTTTTCTATCACGAATGTAAGGCAGGATTTAGTGCTATGCGAACGGTCCGTACGGACGACCATCATCCGGAGCTATCGTATAGAAATCAATTACTGTGTTTAGTTGAACACGGCCGGAGCGTCCACCCATCCGGAGAAAAATAATCCGTCGAGCGCGTCCGTGCTCCGGTCGTCAGCATCAGGACGCGCTAGGTATCTATACGAAAGCGTTTAGTCCTGTGCGGACGCAGACAGATCTGGACGTGTGTGCGGGACTGTCAACAACGACAATGTCTGCGGAGAATCTAGACACGGAACGTGTCATAACAGAAGTCCGAGATCAACCATCATTATGGGATCTTAGCGATATTTTGTATAAAGATCGTGATGCGAAACTACAAGCGTGGACAGAAGTATGCCGAGCATTGTTTCCTGGTTATGATGATTTACCAGATAAGGAGAAACAGGAAATTGGTAAGTACATACAATAGTATAATAGGTAGGTACAATCCGCGAGGCCTGCTTGCATTTGCGTTTCCGGTTTATACTGCTTTTTTGCGATCGGCTCGAGGCGAACTCACATAAATGTGAAGCTCAGAGACCTCGCGGACTGTACATAGATATCATTGAGTAAAACACGCTCATCATTTATATCATTTAACTACTTTATTAAAAATTTTCGTATAGGTAATAAATTCAAATATTGAATTATTTTGCCAAGGCACTGCGGTAGATACAAAATAACTGGCGAATCTTTCTCTCAATGCGTCGCCCGATCTGACAATTATGTTATCATGTATGTTAAAATCTTGTAATTCTTCAATAATAAATGTATCCTCTTGCCATCTCGCTCTCTAATGTAGTTGTGTAAAATACAACAAGTTTTTACGAGTGTAATCTTGTTCGGCAGAGACGTACCAGGCGGTCCCATAATGAACTGGCCTGATATAGTTCAACGCGACATGTCGCTACATGTTGTGTTGCATTAAATAGTACGTTTATCGTGCACTTAATATAAGAAACATGCATCGACATGAAATGCTTAGTCTTAGTTTAACAGGCATTTGAATAACGAGAGTCGCGTATTATTTCAAAATGTCGAAAACTGAGTATCGAAGTGTCATAAGGTTTCTTTTTAAAGAAGGTTTATCCCCTGCCCAAATAAAAGAACGATTGGATGGCGTGTATAAGGAGTCTACCCCCTCCTATAGCACAGTGAAAAATTGGGTGAAAGAGTTTCGCCTCGGGCGAGAAACCGTCGAAGACTTTGGCCACGACGGTCGACCTGTGGAAGTGCTCACTCCCGAAACGATTGCTCTTATCGAAGAGGAGGTTCTGAGTGACCGCTGTTTGAAGATTAGAGAAATTGCAGCAAGGCTTGGGCTCTCTAAGAGTATCGTTCATCGCGCGATCCATGAACATCTTCACATGAAAAAAGTGAGTGCAAGATGGGTACCGAAACTTCTTTCAGCGGTACAGAGACAGGAAAGAGTGCGCTGCGCTTCGGAGTTTTTGGATCTTTGTGGCGAAAATCCAAAGACTGTGATCGAGCGGTTAGTGACTGGTGATGAAACTATGATCTTGTATTATGATCCACAAAGCAAGCGCGAGTCAATGGAATGGCGTTATAAGGGTGAAAAGCCCCCTAGAAAGGCAAAGGTGCAACAATCGACTAAAAAACTGATGTGCACAATATTTTGGGATTTTCAAGGCATTTTGATGGTGGATTTTAAAGAACGTAATACAGTCGTGAACGGCGAACATTATGCTTCTTTAATATATAAATTACGAGACAAGATAAAGGAAAAACGAAGAGGCAAGCTGTCTAAAGGTGTCCTGTTGCTCCATAACAACGCCCCTGTTCATACCGCTGGTGTTTCGAAGGATGCAGTTCGTCAATGCGGGTTCACAGAAGTTCAAGAGTGAATCCACCGTTTCGTTCGAAATGGGGCAATTTCGTGGAATATTTATTTTGTTTGCGGTTTTGAAAAAATATGTATTAAATTATTCGTATAAGTCGTAGATACAGGTTATTGTGAAAGGCGTTCGTGAAAACCATTTCCTTTTCAAGAAAATTGATGGACTGTAATGAGAGCGTGGAAGGTAATGAAATATAGTGAGAGTGTAATGATTAACTTTGGAGGGTAATGAAATGTTATGAGAGTGTAATGATTTAGTTTGGGAAGGTAATGAAAAGGAGTAAATCCTTTATAAATGTTATGTTTATCATTGACAAAAGTATGTAATTTATCTGTGGTGTGTTTAATTAGGGAGTTAGGTCAGTCAATACATGAAAATCATGAAATCAATAGAATTTTTAATAAATGTTAGAAAATTTAAAAAAAAATAACAAAGTATGACAAAGATACTATAAAATAATATCAAAGTATGAGCCTAAGATCTTTGTGAGAATGAGAATAACAACAAATTAAACATAGGTTCAATGTTATAAAGAAAAATGTTGACTGGAACATACAAAACACGAAAACGCTGTTTTCATAAAAATCTAATAAAACATAGTATCAAAAAATTAAATTGCTTGTTTTTCTTTAAATCACATAGGTAATTTACTCTTTATTAATCATATAAGTTACGTTATAGACATAACGTCAGTCTACTTGAAATTAAGGTTTGGTAACTTTTTAAAAGTAAATTCACCTCTTCTAGATTCTTCTGGATCTCCCAACTGCTGTAGAATACGAGATTCAGATACAATATCATCGTCGCAAATTGCTGGCCAATGGAACTTTACCGACATGCCCTTTCCTTAAAAATAATATTTTATATTCAAGTGTGATACTCATCTTATCGATTATTTTGCCAACGAAATACTGTGAGTTCTTCTTCATTTTATATTAAACGACCACCCATTGGTCTAAGTCATATTTTAATTCAATTACTTCGACGTTTTCTTTGGTTTCGATGTCGTAGTCCATTCTCACACGAGTAGATGTATTGTGATCACGACCGAAATCAGATTTGATTATTAGCTCCTCAATATCATCCTCGAAATCTTGAAGAACTGGATGTTGAATTAACTCTGTTTACTTATTGGAACTAAATCCTTGAATGCTACAATTGTTGTACTTTACTGGAATGTTGGATAAAATTTTTACTTTAGATTTATTGTTTATATTTATTTCCGGGGTCGAAGTTTCTGATAATAATAATAATAATAATAAATAACGTTTATTAGCAACCAAATATGTCTAAATACAAAGGAGCTCTGTCTCCTGAACTAGGTTATCACCTGTATGTCAGGAAACAGTGCCTTCCCTAATTCTTAGTTCTAGGTCTATATTCGGCAAGTACATAAGACAATTTATTATTCTTTAATTAATATTAGTTTATAGCCGTTACTGTTACATACTGTTTAATGTGTTGTTTATTGTTGTTGTGCTTATGTGCGGAAGTGTGGCGCGCGCGTGCGCGTGTGCGTGTGCGTGTGTGTGTGTGTGTGTGTGTGTGTGTGTGTGTGTGCGTGTGTGTGTGCGTGTGTGTGTGTGTGTGTGTGTGTGTGCGTGTGTGTGTGTGTGTGTCTGTGCGTGTTTTAATGATTGTATTTTATTTAGATATTGTAAGAAGATTTTCAGTTTGGACATAATCAAGATTTTGCAACCATTTCAGTATATATTTTTTAAATCTATTGGTGCTTAGAGTTATAAGGCTAACAATATTCTCGGTGGGAATTTTATTATATATGTATGGTGCAATGAAATTGTAGTGTCTTTGCATAAAGGTGGTTTTGGTAGTGGGTATAGGGCACCGAAATCTTCTTTTACTGGTTCGTGGTAGTGAGTAGGCAGTTACACGGTGGTATCTCAGGAGAGCTTGAATTATAAACAACTTGCGAACTGAGAGTACCTGAGTCTCGTTGTAGACTTTATTAGTAGGATGTCGGTACGGTAGGTACATTAGTACTTTTAAAATTGCTCTTTGCGCACGTTCAATTGAATCATTGTTGTTTTTGATGCGCTACCCCACGTCGTCACACAATAATTAATGATACTTTGGCAGAGCGCTTTATAAGTCTTAATAAGAATTTTTTTACTAGCGACTGTTCTTAGTTGTCTAAATACTTATATAAGTCTTCTAACCCGAGAACAGATGCTAATGATTTGTTCTTTCCAGCTCAAATTATCATCTACTTGAATACCTAGGTATCTAATACATCTGGCTCTAGTTAATGTGCTGCAATTGCATTGGCTAGTAAGCTTTCCATTACACGGTAAAGAATGTAGTGTGATTTTAAAGTCTTGAGCTGGACCTGAAGTTGCAGACCTCGAGAAGCAGAGGTATTTGGTCTTTGAAATATTTAGTGTGGGTAAGTTATTCTCTAACCAAGCTGAAACATTCTTAAAACAGGTTTCTGCAAAAGTTTGTACTTGTTTCCAACTCTGCCCATGAAATAGTAAGACTGTGTCATCAGGAAATATTAGCACTTCCGTATTAGATGTTAATGCGTTTGGAAGACTATTAATATACGCCAAGAAGAGAGTCGGGCCTAATGTACTGCCCTGTGGAATACCGAATTCACAAGTTGAGGCGTCACTTAGGTCTTTATTTACTCTAACGTATTGTTGTCGGCCTGCCAAGTAACTATGGAACCATTGGTGTACATGACCGCGGATGCCCAAGCCCTCTAGTTTAGACAATAGTATCGGAATTGATACTGTGTCAAAAGCTTTCTTTAGGTCAAGAAAAACACCAATGACCTTCTCTCCTCTATCAACATAATAGTGAATTAAAGATGTCAACTTCAATAAGGCGTCATCCGTTGACCTTCCTATGCGAAACCCATACTGATAATCAGTTAATAGTTTGTTTTTCTCTAAATAAATAATCAACCTACGGTTGATCAACCCTTCCACAATTTTTGACATGGTAGACAGCATAGAAATCGGTCTATAGTTCGAGACATCCTGTTTGTTCCCCATTTTAAAAATTGGAGACACGATAGCCGTTTTAAATAAATCGGGAAATATTCCCTGTTCTAAGCTAAGATTACAAAGATGTGCAATTGGATATACAAGGTACTTTTTTGCTAATTTGACAGTCCTTTTTTATTTACCGGAGTAATAAACACATTTTTCAAATATTTGGAAACATGCCTTCCTTTAAAGAACGGCGGTACAGGATGCTCAGAGGCAAATTAAGGGAGCCCGCACAACGTACGATGAAGATCGCCAAGATACCGTCTGGTCCAGCTGACTTGTGCGAGTCAATAGTCTGTAAAAGTCTGGATACCTTGTTCTATCACTTCGATGGAATTGATATCGACAGATAAACAGATTAATCAATCAAAAACAGATTGATCAATTTTCGTGTCAATAATAGTGTTACGAGCTTAGGGTTCATGACAATAAAAATTGCCGATAGAATTACCAAAATTAACTCTTTAATTCACTTTACACTAATTAAACTTAAAACACTAATAATTAATCACACTGATTCACTTTATTCCGCTCCGAAGCTTCGCTTGTCTCGCCGAATTCAATACTTCCCCGATCGTATCTTGCAGCGCCCATAAATAGAAATTAGCACCGAAACATCCAGAATATTCAAGTAAACACGCGCAAGGGGCCGAGAGTTCGAGCGTCAGCTTCTAGAAGCTTAGTTCTTCGTTCCGAGACTAGATGGCGCTGTCGGTTGAAAGATAAGTGATGTTATTTTCTGGAAAGCTCCCCTCGCTCTCGTCCCCGACAAAAGATGGCGCTAGTGCCGGGTACATGACGTCTACTTAGGCGCGTAACACTGCCCCCTCCTAAGACATGCTCGTCTCGAGCATTATCGGCCCCGTAATAACGCGCCAGGCGATCCACATGGGCGATCTTAGGAGTCCCTCTTGCGCCTTTCTGTAACGGCTCCGCAATGTCAAGGGATGTCCTATCCCGTGGTGCACCAACATTGTACAATTTCGATGCTCCTCTACTCCGTGTCTGAGGTCCCCTCACAGCCGCACAACTTGTACAGTACGACACCAATCCTCGACATCGTCACGATAATGGACCCAGTAAAACTGTTCTCGGACCTTAAGTAGAGATCGTTTAACTCCCAGATGGGCTCTTGAACGACCGTTATGGAACAGCTGTAGAACATTCGGTACTTTAACTTTAGGGACAACCATTTGCAAACGACAGCAAACTCCTCGACCAATGTCCCATTTACGGCACAGGACTCCATCCTCAATCAGCAAGCTGTCCCATTGGGCCCAATAGCTTTTAGTGGTCGAACTCATCGCCGAGACGTCGCTCCACTTTGGCTTGGTAGCACGGGCCTTCATCTATTCCAGAATCGGCTTGATGTCCGGATCTTCCTGCTGTGCATGTCGTAGGCTGTCCTTCCACTCATTGCTGAGGTGGTCTGTCCTGAGCATCCTCACGGATACCACTTCCTTACTCTCTTGCCTAGTACAATGTTTCCAATCTTCAGGACAAGGTCTCCTTGACAATGCATCTGCGTTGCCATGAGATTTCCCGCTGCGATGTCTGATAGTAAAGTCGTATCCCGGCTGCTGCTGGGCGGTGATGTTAGCCGCACTTCCTTTCTGAGATTGTTCACCTTTCCTTTCTAGGGTTCGCTTAGGGCAGCTGGATCGAAGATGGCCCCTTTCCTCACAGCCATAGCACCTAGAGCTGTATCCTTTATTGCGGTCGCGAACCGTGACTGCTGCAACCTCCCTAGCGCGAGGGGAACGACGTTCCTGCCACCGCCAGGCGGTGCCGTTAGCTGCACTACCCTCTCGAGATCCATCAGCTCTCCTTTCTACAGTTCGCTTAGGGCCGTTGGAGCGTAGATGGCCCCTTTCCCCACAGCCATAGCACCTAGGGCTGTATCCTTTGTTGCGGTCGCGAACTGTAGCTGCTGCAACCTCCCTGACGGGATGGGAACGATGATCTTGCCGCACGGCTTCCACCTCCAGTGCATGGGCCAAGGCGTCCTTAAGCATCTCGTGGTGCCCGAGCCTCACAGCAGCTCTGACCTCAAGGTCGCGGATGCCGTCGATGAATGTCTGCACCAGGTTCCCTTCAATGAGCGCAGGTACAGACTGATATGCTTTCCGAACCATCTTCTCCACCTCAAGGGCCCACAGCTGAAGGTTTTCGTTGCTGCGTTGCACGCGATCTTTAAGCTACGCGCGAAAGACGTGTTCCAGGTGAGCGCCTATATATATCTCGCCTCCAATGCCTCAAGGAGCTGCTCGTAGGTCACTTTCTTACTGAGAGCTTCCAACACAGTTAAGGCTTGGTCGCGCAAGCCTAGGATGAGTGCAGTCATGGCCTGGCTTTTATTCCAGCCGTTCGCCTCCATGACGGCCTCGAACTGGATTTTGTAGGCCGATCAGGAAGAAGACCCGTCGAACGGCGGCACTTTGAATCCACGTAGCGAAGGTGCTGTAGTTACTACGGGAGCTGTAGTTCCATCCACAAGTTTGAGGTCGTTCAGCGTTTTCTTCACGTCAGCCATCACGTTGTCAACCCGATTGTTCACATGGTTGATTCAGGTTTCATGTTCTTCGATTCGGGTTTCAGCTTCCGACAGGCAGTTGTCGTGTTGAGCAACCTTATCGTTCACCTCCCTTATCTCTTTCCCAAAGGTAGCGTGAAGGTCCTTCATGAGGAGCATCTGCTCTTCCGACCGACGGGCCTGTTCCTCCTGTCGGCGGGCCTGTTCCTCTTGTCCACTCTGCAGCTGCTCTTTCAACTGACGGGCCTGTTCCTCCTGTCGACGAGTTTGTTCCTCCTGTCAGCGAGCCTGTTCCTCCTGATGCTCTTTCAACCAACGGGCCTGCTCCTCCTGTCGGCGAGCTTGCTCCTGCAGCATCACCATCAGAGCACCTAAGTCAGGTGCTGCAGATGTAGGTGCTACTGACAGGCCTGCAGCCGGCGGCTGGCCCTCCAACGTCTGCGGCGTTGCACCACCAAATCTTCTTTGGTCCGTCTCCTGCTGGCGTTGACTTCGGGTACGGACACCCTCCGTTTCCTCCTTAGGTAAAATCGGCATGATTTAATCCCACTTCTGACACCAATTGTTACGAGCTTAGGGTTCGTGACAATAAAAATTACCTATATAATTACCAAAATTAACTCTTTGATTCACTTTACACTAATTAAACTTAAAACACTAATATTTAATCACACTGATTCACTTTATTCCGCTCCGAAGCTTCGCTCGTCTCGCCAAATTCAATACTTCCCCGGTTGCATTTTGCAGCGTCTAGAAATAGAAATTAGCACCGAAACATCTAGAATATTCAAGTAAACACACGCGTTCCGAGACTAAATGGCGCTGTCGGTTGAAAGATTAGTGATGTCATTTTCTGGAAAGCTCCCCTCGCTCTCGTCCCCGATACTAGATGGCGCTAGTGCCGGGTACATGACGTCAACTTAGGCGCGTAACAATAGTAATAAGTTAGTTGTGACAGAGTTGTGAAGAAAGTTAGAGTTAAAATATTGATTGAAGAAATCAAAAATTACTTCACCTTTACTTGAAAAATATTGACTGAATTTCGTACTATAAGGATATGAATTTTTGGAGATTTTTTACTCTTGACAAAGTTCCAGAAGGTTTACGGTGATTTGCTTATGTTGTTTTCTATCACGAATGTAAGGCAGGATTTAGTGCTATGCGAACGGTCCGTACGGACGACCATCATCCGGAGCTATCGTATAGAAATCAATTACTGTGTTTAGTTGAACACGGCCGGAGCGTCCACCCATCCGGAGAAAAATAATCCGTCGAGCGCGTCCGTGCTCCGGTCGTCAGCATCAGGACGCGCTAGGTATCTATACGAAAGCGTTTAGTCCTGTGCGGACGCAGACAGATCTGGACGTGTGTGCGGGACTGTCAACAACGACAATGTCTGCGGAGAATCTAGACACGGAACGTGTCATAACAGAAGTCCGAGATCAACCATCATTATGGGATCTTAGCGATATTTTGTATAAAGATCGTGATGCGAAACTACAAGCGTGGACAGAAGTATGCCGAGCATTGTTTCCTGGTTATGATGATTTACCAGATAAGGAGAAACAGGAAATTGGTAAGTACATACAATAGTATAATAGGTAGGTACAATCCGCGAGGCCTGCTTGCATTTGCGTTTCCGGTTTATACTGCTTTTTTGCGATCGGCTCGAGGCGAACTCACATAAATGTGAAGCTCAGAGACCTCGCGGACTGTACATAGATATCATTGAGTAAAACACGCTCATCATTTATATCATTTAACTACTTTATTAAAAATTTTCGTATAGGTAATAAATTCAAATATTGAATTATTTTGCCAAGGCACTGCGGTAGATACAAAATAACTGGCGAATCTTTCTCTCAATGCGTCGCCCGATCTGACAATTATGTTATCATGTATGTTAAAATCTTGTAATTCTTCAATAATAAATGTATCCTCTTGCCATCTCGCTCTCTAATGTAGTTGTGTAAAATACAACAAGTTTTTACGAGTGTAATCTTGTTCGGCAGAGACGTACCAGGCGGTCCCATAATGAACTGGCCTGATATAGTTCAACGCGACATGTCGCTACATGTTGTGTTGCATTAAATAGTACGTTTATCGTGCACTTAATATAAGAAACATGCATCGACATGAAATGCTTAGTCTTAGTTTAACAGGCATTTGAATAACGAGAGTCGCGTATTATTTCAAAATGTCGAAAACTGAGTATCGAAGTGTCATAAGGTTTCTTTTTAAAGAAGGTTTATCCCCTGCCCAAATAAAAGAACGATTGGATGGCGTGTATAAGGAGTCTACCCCCTCCTATAGCACAGTGAAAAATTGGGTGAAAGAGTTTCGCCTCGGGCGAGAAACCGTCGAAGACTTTGGCCACGACGGTCGACCTGTGGAAGTGCTCACTCCCGAAACGATTGCTCTTATCGAAGAGGAGGTTCTGAGTGACCGCTGTTTGAAGATTAGAGAAATTGCAGCAAGGCTTGGGCTCTCTAAGAGTATCGTTCATCGCGCGATCCATGAACATCTTCACATGAAAAAAGTGAGTGCAAGATGGGTACCGAAACTTCTTTCAGCGGTACAGAGACAGGAAAGAGTGCGCTGCGCTTCGGAGTTTTTGGATCTTTGTGGCGAAAATCCAAAGACTGTGATCGAGCGGTTAGTGACTGGTGATGAAACTATGATCTTGTATTATGATCCACAAAGCAAGCGCGAGTCAATGGAATGGCGTTATAAGGGTGAAAAGCCCCCTAGAAAGGCAAAGGTGCAACAATCGACTAAAAAACTGATGTGCACAATATTTTGGGATTTTCAAGGCATTTTGATGGTGGATTTTAAAGAACGTAATACAGTCGTGAACGGCGAACATTATGCTTCTTTAATATATAAATTACGAGACAAGATAAAGGAAAAACGAAGAGGCAAGCTGTCTAAAGGTGTCCTGTTGCTCCATAACAACGCCCCTGTTCATACCGCTGGTGTTTCGAAGGATGCAGTTCGTCAATGCGGGTTCACAGAAGTTCAAGAGTGAATCCACCGTTTCGTTCGAAATGGGGCAATTTCGTGGAATATTTATTTTGTTTGCGGTTTTGAAAAAATATGTATTAAATTATTCGTATAAGTCGTAGATACAGGTTATTGTGAAAGGCGTTCGTGAAAACCATTTCCTTTTCAAGAAAATTGATGGACTGTAATGAGAGCGTGGAAGGTAATGAAATATAGTGAGAGTGTAATGATTAACTTTGGAGGGTAATGAAATGTTATGAGAGTGTAATGATTTAGTTTGGGAAGGTAATGAAAAGGAGTAAATCCTTTATAAATGTTATGTTTATCATTGACAAAAGTATGTAATTTATCTGTGGTGTGTTTAATTAGGGAGTTAGGTCAGTCAATACATGAAAATCATGAAATCAATAGAATTTTTAATAAATGTTAGAAAATTTAAAAAAAAAATAACAAAGTATGACAAAGATACTATAAAATAATATCAAAGTATGAGCCTAAGATCTTTGTGAGAATGAGAATAACAACAAATTAAACATAGGTTCAATGTTATAAAGAAAAATGTTGACTGGAACATACAAAACACGAAAACGCTGTTTTCATAAAAATCTAATAAAACATAGTATCAAAAAATTAAATTGCTTGTTTTTCTTTAAATCACATAGGTAATTTACTCTTTATTAATCATATAAGTTACGTTATAGACATAACGTCAGTCTACTTGAAATTAAGGTTTGGTAACTTTTTAAAAGTAAATTCACCTCTTCTAGATTCTTCTGGATCTCCCAACTGCTGTAGAATACGAGATTCAGAATACAATATCATCGTCGCAAATTGCTGGCCAATGGAACTTTACCGACATGCCCTTTCCTTAAAAATAATATTTTATATTCAAGTGTGATACTCATCTTATCGATTATTTTGCCAACGAAATACTGTGAGTTCTTCTTCATTTTATATTAAACGACCACCCATTGGTCTAAGTCGTATTTTAATTCAATTACTTCGACGTTTTCTTTGGTTTCGATGTCGTAGTCCATTCTCACACGAGTAGATGTATTGTGATCACGACCGAAATCAGATTTGATTATTAGCTCCTCAATATCATCCTCGAAATCTTGAAGAACTGGATGTTGAATTAACTCTGTTTACTTATTGGAACTAAATCCTTGAATGCTACAATTGTTGTACTTTACTGGAATGTTGGATAAAATTTTTACTTTAGATTTATTGTTTATATTTATTTCCGGGGTCGAAGTTTCTGATAATAATAATAATAATAATAAATAACGTTTATTAGCAACCAAATATGTCTAAATACAAAGGAGCTCTGTCTCCTGAACTAGGTTATCACCTGTATGTCAGGAAACAGTGCCTTCCCTAATTCTTAGTTCTAGGTCTATATTCGGCAAGTACATAAGACAATTTATTATTCTTTAATTAATATTAGTTTATAGCCGTTACTGTTACATACTGTTTAATGTGTTGTTTATTGTTGTTGTGCTTATGTGCGGAAGTGTGGCGCGCGCGTGCGCGTGTGCGTGTGCGTGCGTGTGTGTGTGTGTGTGTGTGTGTGTGTGTGTGTGTGTGTGTGTGTGTGTGTGTGTGTGTGCGTGTGTGTGTGTGTGTGTGTGTGTGTGTGTGTGTGTGTGTGTGTGTGTGTGTGTGCGTGTGTGTGTGTGTGTGTGTGTCTGTGCGTGTTTTAATGATTGTATTTTATTTAGATATTGTTAGATATTGTAAGAAGATTTTCAGTTTGGACATAATCAAGATTTTGCAACCATTTCAGTACATATTTTTTAAATCTATTGGTGCTTAGAGTTATAAGGCTAACAATATTCTCGGTGGGAATTTTATTATATATGTATGGTGCAATGAAATTGTAGTGTCTTTGCATAAAGGTGGTTTTGGTAGTGGGTATAGGGCACCGAAATCTTCTTTTACTGGTTCGTGGTAGTGAGTAGGCAGTTACACGGTGGTATCTCAGGAGAGCTTGAATTATAAACAACTTGCGAACTGAGAGTACCTGAGTCTCGTTGTAGACTTTATTAGTAGGATGTCGGTACGGTAGGTACATTAGTACTTTTAAAATTGCTCTTTGCGCACGTTCAATTGAATCATTGTTGTTTTTGATGCGCTACCCCACGTCGTCACACAATAATTAATGATACTTTGGCAGAGCGCTTTATAAGTCTTAATAAGAATTTTTTTACTAGCGACTGTTCTTAGTTGTCTAAATACTTATATAAGTCTTCTAACCCGAGAACAGATGCTAATGATTTGTTCTTTCCAGCTCAAATTATCATCTACTTGAATACCTAGGTATCTAATACATCTGGCTCTAGTTAATGTGCTGCAATTGCATTGGCTAGTAAGCTTTCCATTACACGGTAAAGAATGTAGTGTGATTTTAAAGTCTTGAGCTGGACCTGAAGTTGCAGACCTCGAGAAGCAGAGGTATTTGGTCTTTGAAATATTTAGTGTGAGTAAGTTATTCTCTAACCAAGCTGAAACATTCTTAAAACAGGTTTCTGCAAAAGTTTGTACTTGTTTCCAACTCTGCCCATGAAATAGTAAGACTGTGTCATCAGGAAATATTAGCACCTCCGTATTAGATGTTAATGCGTTTGGAAGACTATTACTATACGCCAAGAAGAGAGTCGGGCCTAATGTACTGCCCTGTGGAATACCGAATTCACAAGTTGAGGCGTCACTTAGGTCTTTATTTACTCTAACGTATTGTTGTCGGCCTGCCAAGTAACTATGGAACCATTGGTGTACATGACCGCGGATGCCCAAGCCCTCTAGTTTAGACAATAGTATCGGAATTGATACTGTGTCAAAAGCTTTCTTTAGGTCAAGAAAAACACCAATGACCTTCTCTCCTCTATCAACATAATAGTGAATTAAAGATGTCAACTTCAATAAGGCGTCATCCGTTGACCTTCCTATGCGAAACCCATACTGATAATCAGTTAATAGTTTGTTTTTCTCTAAATAAATAATCAACCTACGGTTGATCAACCCTTCCACAATTTTTGACATGGTAGACAGCATAGAAATCGGTCTATAGTTCGAGACATCCTGTTTGTTCCCCATTTTAAAAATTGGAGACACGATAGCCGTTTTAAATAAATCGGGAAATATTCCCTGTTCTAAGCTAAGATTACAAAGATGTGCAATTGGATATACAAGGTACTTTTTTGCTAATTTGACAAACCTAGTGGGAATGCCGTCATGACCTGGTGCACTGTCAGATTTTAGTTTATTTATTATTTTAGCAATTTCATATGGGTCTGTGGGTGCGAAAGACATAGATTGAAGCTGAGAGTTTGATTGTACAAACGCTTGCCTTGCTAATTCAAGCTCCGTTTTATTTAGTTTCTGTAGAATGACGTCTGCCAGACTTTTACCAATGGTTGTGAAGTATGTGTTGATCTTGTTTAACGATTCCTTTGTAGTGCTCCCAATCTTAAGCAACTCTGGAGGCACATCGTTTTTCGTTTTCATATTACATATGTCCTTTATTATGTTCCAGGTTTTTTTTGATATTTTTTTCACTTTTTAGTAGTTCCTTTTGATAATACTGCTGCTTCAAAGATTTTAATATTTTATTGCAAGTGTTCCTGTATTTTTTATATGTGTTAATAGTGTCTTCATTCGGTCGTAGTTTGGCCCTTTTATGCAACTTATCTCTTTTACGAATTGATCTTACAACGCCTATCGTGATCCAAGGCTTAAGAGGTGCTTTCTTTTTGGGTATGTACTTAGTGCTAGTGCACTCGTTAATGATATTTGTAACAATATTGACAAGATGTTCCGCAGTTTGGTTTACATCACGTAACTTAAAATAATGTGACCAGTCCATGGCACTTAGATTATTTAATGCCCGGGCGTAGTCTATTACCTGTTTTCTGTGTGTGCTTTTTATCTTTGGCAGTCGGGCGTTTTTTTATTTGTAATAGGATAGGACTGTGATCAGTTAATGGTGGAAAAACCATGGTTTGCCATTTTTCAGTCGTCTTTATCATAAAGTGATCGAGACAGTTGTTGAGCCTCGTTGGATGTGTAACACCTTGTTCTAAACCATGAGTAGCTAATATGCACAGATATTCATTTAATTGATTATTATGAATGTCGAAAGGCATCGTATTAATGTTTATATCGCCTGTAAGAATGATGTGCCTGTTAGAGGATTTTTGTAATAAGCTATCTAAGGATTGTAGATATCGTCGAGGGTTTACGTAACAGGGTGGTCGATATGAACAAATAACCGAAAACCTATCTACTTCAAGTATAAGGCAGTTTCCCTCAATTAAGTCCGGTTCAGAGGCGATAACTCTAAAGACCTGACGAACATATACCACTATGCCATCATTCTGATTTAAAAGCTTTTTAGAGTAATATACATTGTAATCGGTTATATTTGGGGGAGGGATATCCTTTCTTGACCAGCATTCGGTTAAAAATATCATATCCATTGTTTTATCAAGTGCCGATAAAAAAGCCAATAGCAGATCGAAGTTGCGGTTTATACTCCGTATATTTGCAGTAAGGATGCAAAAAGTTTGGATTTCTTCATTATATTTCAACAAATAGTTTTCACTAAAATCCACATGGCATAATACTTCATTAACAGTTATACTCTCTTTTAATTCTTTAATAGCTGAGTATTGCATATTAATATTTAAATTATGTTTGAAAAAGTCCATTACTAAATTTTCGAACTTCTGAATAACATTATGAGGCGCATCTTCTTTTTTCTTTTTTAAAGTTACTCTTTTAGTGTTTTCCTTCCATCTTTTCTTTAATAATTTTGTTTCTCAAAAATCCATTCATGGTAAATAATATTTTCACTGTTCTACTACTGTTGTTGTGCAAATTCCTGGTATCTCGTAACTTTATTTTTATATCTGTGACACCTTCTCTTCAAACATTCTATGTCATATACATCATAGCAAATATTTTGAAAAACTTCAGTAGCCGAACTTTCTGCAATAATATCTACTTTTTTAAAGACTTTGTTAGAAGTTCCATATTGGCATGTAACTTGCACTGGCACGTGTCTCTTTTTCCTGAAGGATGAACTATCCAAAACGGCCTATATTTACAAAATACTGAATAGGAAATTCGGTCCCACTTCTCGCAATATTTAGTATATAAGTTTTTTTTTATAGGATAGGGTGACAAACGAGCACACAGTCCACCTGATGGTAAGTGGTTGCTGTGGTCCATAGACATCTACATCTATCCTCGATTACGAATCAAAATGCAGATGCGTTGTCACCCGTGAGGACTAAGATGGAATGCCTCGTTTCCAGTAAAAAGGGTCTCCGGTTCTCTACACTCACCATACGAAATACAGCAGCATTAAGCTACTATTTCACGCTGGTATTCTGTGAGAGCGTGGTCCTTCCCCGGTCGAGCCGACCTATTCGTGCTACAACTATACTACTAATATAACTGCAGCATGGCTCTACCACGTATAAAAATAAAGTTTATGTTATCAGTCAGATAATGTTTTTGTTTTTGATGCCACTGCGTTTAATATATTCATTTTTTCCAGCAGCTACTTGACTGTTTACATCTTCTTGGAGAAAGTTTTGTACTTTTCGTTTTGTCTTAGCTGTTTTCTTTTGTAGCACTTGTTTTTTAAATAATTTCTTTTTTAAAGCAAAATTAACCTTCGACAGTACACCATATTTTTTTAGCCTCGCATCGTCAACAATATCTTCAGCAAAAGATCTTTTGTCTTTTTTAGAAAGACTTTTATATTTGTCAGATACTCCTCGATTAAATGTTTCGTTGAACAGAAGTTTCTTTTTTACGTTCTCTATATTATCAGCCTTTATGTCTTTAATTACTTGATCTACTTTTTTTTCTATTGTATCTGCAATATTATTTCTTACTCTCTGCATTTCTCGCTCTTTTTTATTTGTTTCCTCAGCATATCCTTATCTCTCTTTAGTTTATTTATTTCTTTCTTTAAATTAGAAATTACTTTTATGGATCTATATCGCAGTTTTCTTGTAGCACTTGAATTTACTGTGATCGATTGGATTGCTTTGCTATTGACTGTCTTTGGTGTTTTTTCTATTTCTATCAAAGGATAGGGATCTGCTATATTCGCAATTTCCTCATTTTCGCTTGTGCGTGGTGAGTTTTCCAGTAAAACACGTTCTATCTTCTTTTCTTCCTTTTATTTATTAAAATATTTTCTTGAGTTTTTTCGCCATCTTCGCATTTGCTCCCTTTTTTGTCTGTCAGTCATTTGTGCTATGCTGAGAATCTTTTTATTTTCTCTTCTTAAAAGGTACTTCTTTCTTTCTCTTTTTCAAGTCTGTATTTTTCAGGATATTTTTTTGATTTCTGCATATTTTTCCTTCTTTCGTAGTCTGTCTTTGGCTAATTTTTCTTGTGCTGTTGCTTTTTTCTTCGGCTTCAGCATAATTGTATAGTTACCTACAAAAAGGTTTACAAACGTATTAAATACACATTAAATACGTAACACATCTGAAACAAAAAATGAAAAAGGCGTCAATGAAATGGAGCCCGTAAATTGTATTGTTTTGTCAATTTAGGAGTCGGTTTAGACCACGGCCTACTGTTCATACACATTTTATAATTATTTTCATGAGGCAAGTAAGAAATTTGCATCATTTATGACTTGCATTGGTTATCTTAAGCTTTCAATAAAAAAAAAAATCCCTTCCTAAACGTTTCATTCCCCTCCGTATAAAAATTAGTGGGAACGGAATGTAATGAAATGGAAGGGAATGATTTTTTTGCAGATTTTTATAATTTACTTAGAATTTAATAGTACATTGACTCTAATAACTATACTGTGACATAACATAACTAAAGTCTATAATGTAATCGTAAATTATATTTTTCATCTCAAGCGGTTACTTTATAAATAAACGGAATGTAATGAGTACTTACCTGTGACAAACGGGATTCTCAACACTCAAATCGTAAATAATTTCTGCTTCGGTCACAAACGTCCGTGTCTGATGAAATAGTTCGGTAGACTGAGAGACGCGGGAGTGCGGGCAGTTGGCTTAATGTAAAAACAGAGTCGCACTCATAATAATGGTCATTGCAAACTCTGTGGAATGGAATGAAATTTTTATGTGTGACAAAATTTCAACGCTGATTATTTCTACGTTACGCACCCTTTAAAAATTCATATGTAGAAAATTAATATTCTTTAATAAGTTATTAATAGTATAGGACAAAAATCGTGCAGTTTTGCTTTAAAAAAGCGCTTTAATGTGATGACAAATATTTTGAGTGGCCGTGTGGAAAAGGAGTGGAATGAAGTTTTGCTATGTTTTTGTTCTAATTTTTTTTTTATTTATGTATTGATAACAAAAATAACGAATGTCTCTTTGAACTTCAAGTTAATATTAACATATTTCATTAAAATATTAACATTTACTTTAACATTCATGCTGATTTTTATGACGGAAAGACAATTTGGACGAAATGGTGGAATCACTCTCAACATCCACCTTACAGTCCAGACATGGCCCCGTCCGATTATTATTTATTTCCAAATTTAAAGCGGGACTTAAGAGGAAGAAAATTTTCAAGCGATGAAGAGTTGCAGGGGGCCGTCTTCAGTCATTTTGAGGATAAAAAATGTGATTATTTTTATAAAGGTTTAGAGATGTTGATTCACAGATGTCAGAAGTGTGTTAGTATTCGTGGTGATTATATTGAAAAATAAAATTAGTTTCGTTTCATTTCCTTCATTGGTTCATAGTTAGGCCAATTCATTATGGGACCGCCTACGTTTGGTCTATGAAATATTTTAAATTTATTTGTCATTATTCCTAACGTAGATTCAATATACTCTCGTCCGCGCTGCAGCTGCTCTTCTAACCGACGGGCCTGTTCCTGCATCATCACCATCAGAGCACCTAAATCAGGTGCTGCAGATGCAGGAGCTACTGACGGACCGACCTCTGTTGCCGGCGGCTGGCCCTCCAACGTCTGCGGCGTTGCACCACCAAATCGTCTCTTGTCCGTCTCATGCTGGCGTTGACTGCGGGTACGGACACCCTCCGTTTCCTCTTTAGGTAAAATCGGCATGATTTTATCCCACTTCTGGCACCAATTGTTACGAGCTTGAGGTTATATGATACCAAGATCTCGGACTACCTCTGCTTTTTGAATTATTGATCCGTTCAATCTGTATGCATATTCAACCTGCTTAGTTTTTCGTGTAAAAGTGCAAGTTTGACATTTCTAGACGTTCACTGTGATTCGATTATATTTGTAATAATGGTCCAACCTGTTTAAATCTTCTTGAAGCTTATGGCAATCATTTAAATTGTTAATTTTAATAAATATTTTTTGACATCTGCAGTGAACGAGGAATGTTTAAACCATGTATATATATCATATAGATAAGTGTCTCACCTATTGTGTAAATTATCATTTTGCCTTATTATTTTAACATATAATAAATAAAATAAATAATAGATTTTAAACATAGTTAACTCACTAATGCATATATATAAATCTACACAATGTATATACCCACATGCATATACATACCAATATGTACATATTAATATAATTTGTATCAGCTGGTAATGATTATGACAGATAAATAGTTTAATTAAATAGAAAAACATATTATATGCTTGAGCAATTGATATTAATAGGTACAGTTTTTGTACTAGTGAGTTTAAATAAACCGACTGTATGCAAAAAACTGGGGAATGATTTGTGGATCCGTATATATTATGTGTATTAATAGATAGAAAGAATACAAGATAATTTTGTGATGAATAATGTAAATCGACTGCTATTTGAAATTGATTATGGTTGCAATTTGTAAATTGTATAATTGTGTTTATGTTGTGTTGTGTGTTAGTGTTTAATGTGTGTGTGTATTTTTTATACAATATTTTAGAATAAAATAACGTACCTTTATGACAATAATATAACATGTTTTCACAATGTTTCCTTGCATTATAAAAAAACTTGCTAAGTAAGTCTATACTAACTATTATTGTATACTTTATTTCAACTTTTTTAAGTCCAATTCTGAATTGACAATAATGTGTGGTGACGTATCGTTTTACGACCATATATTTTGCAGTTTTTTATCCAGATGACTCACATTGAAGTCATGTTTGTTTTGCAAAAGAGAGCCTACTGGCAATTTATAACTTAAATTGTAAAGAGTCCCTGAGAGAAAAATTAAAAAAATAAACATATTAACTTTAGTATCGCAATATATTTATGAAAATGTAATGTATGTACATTAAAAAATAAGTAGCATTCATAAGAATAAAGATGTTCATACTTTAAGCTCTAGGAATACCAGTAATACCAGTTACTAGACTCCACAGAATTAGTAATTCATTTATGGGGCAATATATACGCTTTTACCACAAAATCTCAGAAAATGTACAAAATTTGTAATTAAACAAGTTTTGTTTAAGAAAAATTGTACAAAAAGGGTTATTATGATACCAAAGAATTTGTCTAGAAACAGGTCCTTCCCCAATCTTTCTCAGAGACCAGGATCAATTCATCAGGCACTCCAAAACCTGTTACGACACGAGCATCAAACATGACCATGCTAAACCTAACATTCTACTCAGTGCCAACGCGACCCCGTCAGCGGGAATGAAAGAAGGGCTCCCGGCCCGCGTACGATATTCGCGGCAGGACAGTGCTCAAGAGAAGAACAACAAGCAAGAAGACCCCTCAGGCTCCCTATTAGGTCCCATTAGGCATTAGATTAGTGATAGTTTGTAAGACTGCCGCATTGCTTAAATAGTTTAATAAATTTACTTTAGTTTTTTGCAATCTTTAATTTAACTCAACTCCTAGCAGTTTAAAACAGCAATTACATAAATAATTAGTCATATAGATATCACAGTAACAGCACAGAATAAATAATAGTACTACGTACAGGAGTTGCACTCCTTTGATGTCGACTGCTTGCCAACGTTTAATAGCCCACATTATTATTAATCAGATAAATTGCGCACGCAAGCTAAATAAAATTTCAGCGCTGCGCGCGAGTGTCCATGTTACTTTGCATCTTTTCCCCTTCCTCTTCCATTGCGGACTTTTCATGGTTACTAAGGGCTAACAATAAAGACTAAAAAAATACATTGCGAAATGTTAATTAAGTTACTTAGGTGAAGTACCTATTCTAACTATGATCGCCTGACCATATTTTCGTACCTATGTGATTTCTGCGATGCTCAACTCATGCAACTAGCAAGGCCAAAACAAATAATCCTGAAATACGATTCCTAACAGAAATGCGATCGTATTCTACTTAGTTAAAAATCATGTTAGAAAACAAAGCTTTAATTTCAGTGTTTAGTGTTATTATAACTTAAAATATTTTAATTACAAGACATAATATATAGGTATGTAAGCATGTAGATACTTGGATAGTGAAGTAAATTTCAACTAAGTTTTGTAATAAAGTACGTAGATATTACTTGTGTAGATAAACTATTACTTAAATTTTTTTTTATATATCTAACAAAAAAATGAAATAAATTCACCTTTCATAACTTCCTCCTAAAATCCTTCGGTAATTTTAAAGAATGATATATCAGAAACCTTTTTTTTTTTGGCATTTGGCATCCATCCACGCAACAATTGTAAGTAGGAGCGACGTGTTTCCATAACAAATTATCAAATAGGTAAAATAATATAAATAACACTAAGCAAAGACTATTTCAAGTGTTTACAAAAAAAATCTATTTACGTAAACACCGTTAAAAAAACTCAAAACAAACATTCAATCGCGTACAACGCGCTAGCCCCGACCGCGTATGTTACCCTGGGTGCCTAGCGATTGTAGGTAATTATTTCAAGCAGGTAACAAGAGTGACAGGGCTGGTAACAGTTAGTTCAGTATCTTCTTCCTTCAATTGAATAAAACTAAATTTACGGATTATATCGCGTTTATTTAACTGATTTTACTTATTTTTAATTCCCGACGTTTCGGGTGCTTTACAGCAACCATGGTCACGAGGGGGGGGGGGGGGGACTGTACCCGATGCTTCCTAGATCGGGGCCCCGCCCCCTCCGTACTGCGTGTGTGTAGGCGCATCGGCCCGATTTCTTTTGGCAGTCGCTGTCGGCAGCCCTCGTGAAAGGACGTAACGGAACAATGATACTGAATGACCTTTTTTACATAACAAAATTTTTACATTTTAAACATGTGAATGGAGTAGAAGCCTATGGCACTGATATTTTACAAAAAACAAAAAAAATTGAATAAATAAATTAATTAAAATTTATCGAAATTCAAATCAAATCCACCCTAGCCCAGCTAGTTGTGTTATTGCCGTTCATAAAGTAGAGTGTATGAAGTAAGTAAGGAGAGGATAAAGTCTCTCCTCAACAACTAACTCCCATTCCAACGCTATCATCACGCAGACTGCACTCACATCTCTTACGTGCCTTCATCCTCTCATCAACAACTAACTCCTAGTATACATATTATTATACAAAAGTATTTTATTTCTTTGTTTGTTGTGTGTAGTAAATAACCCGATTTTGACTAAAGCAGAAATAAACAAAGAGAAGAAATAACTAAATAGCATAGGTAGGAGAAATTGATGTTTTTATATAAGTTGCGAAATCATAAATATAGAAAAATTCTAATTTTCGAATAAATTAACCGAGATGGCTAATGCCAATCCAACATGTTGGTGTTTTAAGAGAGTCGGAGGCATTTTGAAGAACTCTACCGCATATGCGTTCCGCTCCAAGTCCGAACGCGTACTGCTAGGCAGGGCCTAGAGTGAGAAAGGACGACAACGTAGTTTTAGGTTATACAATAATCTTTATGACTTTTAAACATATTTAGATAAAAATTTTAATTGTTCTAAGAACTGAACTGAACAAGATTCAACTATCTTAAGCTCAAAAAACACTTTTTTTTTCTCATTTAAACCATCTGTTCTGGTGGTTACTTGACCGTAGACGGATTGTCGCTCCTGTTTTGTCGCTTAAATAAAGGTTTTTGTGAATTAAGTGTCCACGTGTGTGAACTGTTAGATAAAACGACGAAACGAGTGTTTTAATGTCGATATAAACCTAAAGTTATTTTGATCGCTTGGGCGCCTCACGAAGATGAGTGACGGTCGTCATCAACTGTCCGCTGGGTTTAGCTGTCGTCAAAATCTCCCAAGGGCTTCGCAATGTGACGCATCAGCATACTGTGAAGAAAAAGAATATAAAAATTAAAATTCCAAAAGAAATGATAACATCTGAAGGGCTAGAACCAGAGCCGTAAAGCCATTTAATTTAAAAAAATTGTTTAGATTTGCCTCCGTAGACAGAGAAACCTACTCTGTCTACGTTTGCCTCACATTACATATTTCAGTTCAGTATATTTAAAGGTACTCTGTGCTCACAAACTAACTAAAACTATCGTACCTAGTTATCGGTAGTTATGCGTAGCGTAGTATCCTCCATAGATTACTGTGTATAAACTAGAGAGATGGGTATCCTCTTAGTAGTCTGTGCTAACTATACACAGTAATCTATGCTATTGCTATACACGTCAGCACACGTCAGTTTCCATAGAGGAAAGTATCAGTTTCTCTATCTAGTCTGTGCTCTGCACAGAGTACTTTCTAATATACTGAAAGTGCTCTGTGCACGATTTGCTTCTAACTTCTATACACAGAGTACATTATATATACTTCTATATAAACAACAACGCTGCTTTCTAATATTTTGTGGATTTTTTCAACGCAGATTTTTTATTATAAAAATGGCTTTTGTATATCAAGGAGATTCTGAATTAGAAGCAAAAGCCAGAAAAGGTTTGTGTACATGTTTTTTGTTATTGTTTAAAATATCTGTATGCTTCTGGAGGCGGGCCATTTTGTGTGTACATGATAGTAATTTCTCTAAAATATTGTATTAATTTATACATTATTTGCTAAAGCTTCCTTTCCTTTCCACTATGGGATATAATATAATTTATATTACATCCCGAGATATAAATTAATATCGCTCATCGTACTTTTTTAATGGAACCGTTTCCACTGAGATATAATATATATTATACATCCCAAACTACAAATATTTTTTCGTCCACCGAGCGCTATTTTCATATTATATTTCACTTCCCGTACCCCGCACATCCTTCCGTGCCTCCGCTACGTCCTCAGATCGTCCTATGAGGGACGCACACTGGTTAAAAGATATATCTCACAGTGTGAAGTGCAATCGCGGGATATAATTTATATTTCGGGATATAATATATATTATATCCCATAGTGGAAAGCCAGCTTAACGCTGTAGATATCTTAGTTGAATACAACTTAATAGATTTTATTAAGCCAATTTCAAAGTTAGAAAACCAAATTTTTAATAGTACAGTGAATTTCGGTTATAACGACGGCGGAGGGACCACTTTAATGTCGTCGCTATATCCGGAGGTCTCTATATCCGAAATTACATATTTACTTATCTTTTATTTAATTATGTTATACACAGTTGTAATTGAAAAACCGTGTTATAGTGCACTGATTAAGTTTAGTTTTTTGTGCACATCTAAATTATTTTGGTCTTCACCAAATAAACAGTACTTTTTGAACGTTGTTATAGCACATAATGCATCTCTAGTTGTTGGAATCTTATTTGGATTGCAATCTTCTGCCTCTTCTTCATCCTCCTTTTCTTGTGTTTGAAGAAAAAACAAAGGATAAGAAAGCTTAATAGTTTTATGAATGAGTCTTTGTGCCTTTGCCGACTCAGTCTCTATATCCGCAAGGGATTTCTAGGAATCAGTCATAAATGGTTCATAAAAACAAGTTGCTATACCCGAAATTGACACTATAACCGAAGTTGCTATTACCGAATGAATTTCTTATGAAAGTATGCTTTAAATTCAAGGGACGTAAGTTTGACGTCGCTATAACCAAAACTTCGTTATAACTGAGGTCGTTATTAATGAAATCCAATGTATTTTATACATCATTTGTGAAAATTAAACAAAAAAATTATTCATTTATAAAATAAATGCAATTTATTTTCATCAATATACACTAATTTATAATAAAAAAAAAAACAAAAAATCACATATTCCTATATATTTTTTACACCAAAAGTTTTTTACAATCTTAACAAATGGATGGTAACTTGAGCGTCTCACACAAATATATAATAGGGTATATTGTTTCTTTTGTTTTGAAAAAGGAGCGAGTCAAGTGCCCTGCAATAATTTAAAAGTTAAGTATGGTTCAAGTTCTTAATTTAGACAAAGTTTCATTTCTAAAAAGTATGTAATGTATTTTTCATCAACAATAGAGGTAAATGTAAGGTAAGTGTAACGGCCATTTATGTTCGAAAAAAATAATTGTTTTTAATAAAAAGGATACATATCCCTAAATTATGGTTATTAACCCTTCCATGTTAAAATAGCACCAAACTTCACTATTTGTTTGATTTACGAATAAAAAAAAGTACAAAAACCAGGACAGGCGAACACATAAAAGCGATGTTCACATACAACTGCTACACAGGCTGTTTATTCAAAATTTCTAAACGTGGCAGTACTTTAGTGGCTTTGTATCGAGTCTTCTTTCTTTGGTGTATAATTTTCTATGAGTAAAAGTGTGATAGCAACCATTGTCGCTGGTTATTTTACCCCCCAAATACCCAGTTGCGGATCGGCTAGAATCTAGTTGCTTGCCAGACACGCATGAAAGCCAGATTCTGGCCGAATTCTATACAGGGGGTTCTTATAGATGGAATAGCATTAAATGTTTTATAATTAATTCCAGCCGCAGAAAGAATCTCAGAGAATATGCATATTGTAGCAAATGAGCCCTCCCTAGCATTGTATAGACTCCAGGAGCATGTTAGGAAAGCTTTACCTCCCATGGTTGAGAGAAGAGTAGAGGTTACTAAATTACAACATGAATTGCAAGGAAGATGTTATGATGTCGAGTATGCATTAAGGTAAGACATTTGTTATGTCATGTACATGTTATCTCTGAAAATTTTGTATTTTACTTTTAATTTATAATAAATTAGAATACCCTACATTAAATAGGCTTAGACAGTCTGTGAATTCAGATTGGAGTATTGTAATAAAACTTGCACTGTTGATCTTGAGGTAGTACTCTCCGTTCTTCTTCCACACCACGTTAGAATATCTTGTTGAACAACAGATAAATTCTTTTATTCAAGAAATGACATATTCATTTCTCTACAGACTGATTTTAGATCAGGACAAAATTATTTCTTAAATTTTCGTGAACAATGAAAAACGCTAAAAAATTTTATCACGTTTAATTAACTACTTTTACTTATTTTTTAATTCCCGAATCAAATTAATATTAAAAAACTGAAGGTAGCTGGACGAACAATGACATTGGGACGTCAAACATCTCAGTCCCCCCCTGTGACCATGGGTGCTGTAAAGCATCCAAAACGTCGAGAATTAAAATATAAGTAAAAGTAGTTAATTAAACATGATAAAATCTGTAAAATTGGTTTCATTCAGGACAAAATTATTAAAAATTTTGATGTTCAGTTAAAAATATATAGTAATATAATAGTAACAAGTTTTCAATTTAGATGAAAGCAGCAGTAATATAATGATGATTACTCATACACTGAGATGAGTGGAATTGAAGTGCTAGATTCAGATTAAAGCACTTTCATTCATGGTTCTTCTGCAAATTAATTGTTATTTCCAAAATATCTGTTTTGCTCACCCTACTGCAACAACAAGCTCATCTGGTTTCAATTGACAGCTAAGACATCACAATGTGGCACTTTGTTGTTCCTATATACTGCACTACATGCTGGCTCCCATCAGCCTTTACAAATCATCATAATCACAAATTTAGTATTATTTTAAATTTTTGTTTATTAATAACATATCAAGAGTGATTCATCTAAATGAAAATTTCCACTGTTTTTGATCAACTGTAACACCAGGGGAATTGCAGGTGCGTTGCCGGCCCTTTAGAAAGGAGTAAGCTCTTTTCTTATAGGTCCCCAGGTCGTATTGGTCTGCAAAAATCGCTGCTGGTAAACTATTCCACAGAGAGGTTGTACACGGAAGAAAACTCCTTGTGAAATGTACAGTGGTGGACCGCCAAGCATCCAGATGGTGTGGTATCGGGATGTTTGCGACGTAGTGCGTTCACGAATTTTGGCGGCTGGGATTATTATTGTTATTATTTTATTTCATTATTCAGGTAAATACACCCATTTTGTTAGTAAACTTAAAACTTAAAAACTAGGGGTTAGTAAATTCACAAATTACATAAATTATTACTACACAAAAATTATTATTTATTATTAAACATAATGGGCCTGGAACCCATATGCACTGTGTTCCAGTACCTCATCACAGGGCAATCTTGCCTTCCATATATGGAAGTTCAGAGGCTGTAGGTGCTGTCTCGCACGCGACGCATCAATGAGGCTATTCTTTTGCGTAATATTACTGCAAAACTGTCCACGCGTGCCTCAGAACAATTAATTAATCCGAACAATTCCTCAGAGCACTCCCCATGGTATATGCTAAAGAAAATGCAAAGAGATGCAACATCTCTTCGCTGCGCCAGTGAATCGAGCCAATTGGAAAGCACTCGGTCGTCGACGATTCGAGCTGCTCTGCGCTGGATGCGGTCAAGTGGAAGGAGCTGGTACTGGGGAGCTCCAGCCCAGAGATGGGAACAGTATTCCATGTGCGGCCGAACCTGCGCCTTGTAAAGTTGCAGGTGGTATGCGGGCATGAAATACTGTCCCGCTCTGCTGAGCACGCCAAGCTTTTTAGAGGCCAATTTGGCCTTCTCTTCCAAGTGACCACGAAACTGCACGTCACTCGACATGTCGACGCCGAGGATTCCTATACTGGCTGAGGCAACAAGGGGAGTTGTCTGGAGAACCTTGAAACTGAGGAGATACGACAAAGGGGTTCTTTTTAATGGTTAACTTGTGTCTTCTGAGGGTTAAACTGGACTAGATTTAGTCGCCCCCAATCCGAGACTCTGTTTAGCAAAGACTCGACTTCTGACACTAGTTCGTCCCGGTACTCGGAGAAGTTTTCCTGAGAAATATTGGCACGGCCGGTGTACAGCGCATCACCAGTGCTGTTATCTGCATAGCAATGAATATTGAATGAATGAATGAATATACTTTTATTGTACACCACAAACAAATATACAGATAATAAAACAAAAGCAGATTATAATATGTAAGTACAATTTGGCGGCCTTATTGCTACATAGCGATCTCTTCCAGGCAACCAAAGGTGTAAAGAACTAGAACAATGAAAACTAGGTAGGTGGTGCAATATAAATATAAAAAATATAATATCAATACATGCAATTTATAGACGATACATGCAATAAAAATAAATTGCTAAAAGCTAAAATATAATAAAAAAAAAGTAAAACATATAATATACACATATACAGACATACATATATATATACATATATACATACATATACACATATATACATATCTATATATACATACATATATACATACATACATACATACACATACATATTCACACACATACACACATACAATAAGCAACGGTAGGACATTCCAGAGCTTGATAGACTGGACAGTAAAAGATTTATTAAAAAAGAAAGTATTGTGAGTTGGTACCCTTAAAATGAATTTTCTTGTAGAGCGTAGAGGTTCTCCTGGAAGCCCTACAAAATTAAACTTCTTAATGTTACGGGTTTGCAACATATCATTGATATGCAGAAGAAACAGCGTTGGCAATAGCACGCAGCCTTGTGGAACACCAGCATTAATAGGCTTGTAATCGGAGCTTGCACTGTCTACATCGACCTTGATGCTACGATCTGCAAGAAAGCTGGTGATCCAATTGCACAATTTCTTGGGAAGCCCATAGGAAGGGAGCTTCGAAAGAAGCGCTTTGTGCCGAACCCGAACGAAGGCCTTCGAAATGTCCAAACTAACGGCTAATGCCTCCCCCTTGGACTCTACTGCCTCCGCCCATCTATGAGTTAGGTAGACCAGAAGATTATTAGCTGATCGACCACGGCGAAAACCGTATTGGCGATCACTAATCAGCTGGTGATCCTCAAGGTACCTCATGAGCTGGCAGTTTACAATGGACTCCATTGTTTTGGAGCACAAGGAGGTGATGGCGATAGGCCGGTAGTTGGACGGGTCTGAGCGGTCGCCTTTTTTAGGGATCGGGTGGACGAAAGCCGTCTTCCATGATTTTGGAACTACGCCTAGAGAGTAGGAGTACCGGAAAAGACGCGTTAAAACTGGTGCCAACTCTGGAGCACACATGCTCAGCACAATCGGGGGGATTCCGTCAGGTCCACTCGACTTGTGGATGTCCAGGGAGAGGAGTGCTTTGCGAACCAAGCGCTGTGTAAACTGCACTTCCGGCATGGAGCACTCACACCGCGCGATGGTCGGCGGCGTACTTTGCCTTGGCAATGACTCTTTTGAAGGACCTGGGGGCGGAATTATACTTCTTTTTTAGAGCGCTGGTGTTTACATCCCGGGACGTTGATGCGTCAGCCCCGGCTTGGTAGCACTCCTGCTTGTAGCATTATGCTATTTTATAGGAGCGACCAAACCATGGATGAAATTTGCCTCCGACGGGCACCACAGAGGAAGGAATAAAAAGTTGCATACCCTGAAGTACCACATCAGCGACAGAATCCGCAACAACGTTGGGATCGTCCGGCGAGAAGCAAACCCGCCCCCAAGGGTAGGATGCAAAGAAAGACCGCATCATATCCCAATCGGCTGACCTATAGTGCCAAACACGGCGGCAGCCTGCAGAATGCAACTGCGATTTCATCGTGAGCACCACATTCCGGAAAAGACAATAGTCCGAGGAGCCTTAAGGGGCGTTGACGGAAATCTGATATCCGTCCGGGTGAGAGGTCGGTAGAACCACCTGCACGCACCAGACGAAACGCGGAAGCAGAGCTTCCACTTCACGCCGGTATTCTGGAGATTCTTGGTAGCCATTTTTGAATTTGATTTTTATTTTCTCTTGTTGTCAGTTCTATAAGTTATTCTTCCATTTGTGGTGATTTTACTACCACAAATGGAAGATTAACTTATAGAACATTTGAGTTGACATTTGAAAAAGGATCTAACATCCAGTCTGGTGTTTCCAATTTCAAAATGTCCTGGAATCATTCAATGGAATCATTGTGGAGATTTTCCAAATGTTTGCAGTAGATAAGCAAGTCGTCGTTGTTGCAGGATACTGATAAATTGGGAAAATTATGGAACTCATGTATGTTGATATTCTTCTTGTGTAAAAGCAGCTTGGTTACAAAAGCAGCGATGATGATTTTTGTTTTTATTAAGTTCAAGTCATCGACTTGTAGTTGGAGATTCATATCATTAAGCAATTTACAGAGGTATGCGATATCATTCTTCGATGTGATGAGGTTGACACGCAAATCTGTGTGTTTTCCAAGAATTCTACGATTGAGTCAAACAGATTGTAAAATCGAGTCAGACAAATTCCTTTTGATAGCCAACGCACTTCTGTGTGTGTTGTGTGTTCTGTGTTGTGTGTTCTGTGTGAAAGATCAATCGGTTGAAATCTTCAACATTTGTTACACAAAGCTGATTAAATAACCTGTCATTTAAAGAGTCGTTTCGGATTTTATTGTCTGCTCTGACGACATGTTGCCATGATTGAAACAGTTGTTTACTTAAATTTCTAGCAACCAAATGTTGGTGATGTATAATGCAACATACAAGAAGCACATCTGGAGTTTTGTTTCTTAAGTACGCTATGAAGCCTTTTTGACACCTTGTCATAGCTGAATAACCATTCTTCAAGGGAATTCCTTTTTCATCACAAAACTTTTCCAGTGTTTAAAATATGGTATCTCCTTTTGTGTATGTGTATAAATTTCTAGCGAATAATAGTTTTTGACACATTTTTTCTTCTTTATTAAACCTCACGTAAGAGCAACAATACTTCGTTAGTTGTTAAAGTGGTCTCATCCAACTGAATTAAAAATAGACTAGTCTTCAGATGATTGCACAATGACTCTTTAATGTTTTCAGCTATTTCATCAATTCGTCTTTGCATGGAACTATTGCTCAAAGGAATTTTCGAATTGTCTGCCGCTGGTTTATGGAGCACACTAGTAACTTCTTTTATTGCTGGTAAAATTAATGTTTCTCCAATGGTGTGTGGTTTACCTGTTTGAGCAATTAACAAAAAGATGTTGTATGAAGCTCGGAGTCCATCATCATCTTGCTAAGCAGCCACAGAAAAACACATTGTTGAGCATTGTGCTTCTTTTCTAGGCTACATTTTTGGTCTTCTTATCTGGATGTATTTTATTCAAATGAACTCGAAGTCTTGAAGGCTTCATCACTTTGTTTGAAAATGTTTTTTAATAGAGAATGCACAAAGAGAATAATGAAAAAGATATATTATTACTATTAGTCAAGGGAGAACCTTTTTCTTAAATTAATGCTCAATGCACTCTTTTACATATTGCAGAAGACCTTTTTGTTTTTTCTTGTTTGTCCAAAAAGTGGGCTAGCAAATATTATTTGCGACTGGTATTTGATTTGTCAGGTGATCCTTCGTTAGATGAATAGTCACCTGGTAGGATATAAGGAAACTTGGTGTAAGCAGGTGGTTTAGAATCATCAACAGTGGTAGAGCCACGCGGCAGCTTTGCTGTTGCACGTATGGGCCGGCTCAAACCGGGGTGGTACCACGACCTCACAGAATACCGACGTGAAGTGGAAGCTCTGCTTTCGCGTTTCGTCTGGTGAGTGCAGGTGGCCGGAGGCCCAAATCCCCCCCCCCCCCCCCATCAACATGGTAGCGGAATTAAATGATAGACTACCCCAGGAGGGTACCAGCACCCCTGGAGAATCCCTCGCTGAGCATCCACGACCATGTTTCTCCACTTCTGAGCGTGGGTGCTCGGGCTGCCCCGCGTATTCTGGGGGGAGGGGGGCAAAATTCCGCTCAAGACTACAACTGCTCGGGGCAAACGGAGCAACAAGACCAAGGCGACCCCTGCCACGCTGTCCGTGAATTTCTGCAATATCAGGGGACTTCACTCTAACCTAAACGCCGTCCACTACCATCTCGAGACGGCAAGGCCGGCTCTGCTCTTTCTGACCGAGACACAGGTGTCCTCTCCGGCTGATGTTTCGTATCTATCCTACCCGGGGTACAAACTGGAACATTCCTTTGTGCCTCGGGCTGGAGTTTGCGTTTACGTCAGAGAGGACATCTGTTCTCGACGCCTCGGCAGACTTGAAGGTTCGGACCCGTCCATCCTTTGGCTACGCGTAGACAGCGACGACCATCCGCGCGTCTATGGGTGCCTTTATAGGTCCCATAGCGGTAATGCCGAAACAGACCGACTCTTCGACCACGTCCAAATGGCTGCAGATTCGTTGCTACAGCAGATCCCCTCCGCAGAGATCGTGATCCTCGGTGACTTTAACGCCCATCACGCCGAATGGCTTGGTTCACGTTTAACCGATCATGGGGGGAGATCTGTTCATGATTTTGCCTTGGCATATGGTCTGACACAACTGGTTACTTCGTATACGTGGATTCCAGATGTGGAGGATCATGCACCTTCCCTGTTGGACCTTCTGCTGACCTCTCACCCGGACGGATATCAGATTTCCGTCGACGCCCCTTTAGGCTCCCCGGACCATTGTCTTGTCCGGAGTGTGGTGCAACTCACGCTGAAATCGCGGTTGCATTATGCAGGCTGCCGCCGTGTTTGGCACCATAGGTCAGGCGATTGGGATGGGATGCGGTCTTTCTTTGCATCCTACCCTTGGGGGCGGGTTTGCTTCTCGCCGGACGATCCCAACGTTGTTGCGGATTCTGTCGCTGATGTGGTACTTCAGGGTATGGAACTTTTTATTCCTTCCTCTGTGGTGCCCATTGGAGGCAAAGGCATGGTTTGTTCGCTCCTGTAAAATAGCATCATGCTATAAGCAGGAGTGCTACCAAGCCTGGGCTGACGCATCAGCGTCCCAGGATGTAAACACCAGCGCTCTAAAAAAGAAGTATAATTCCGCCTCTAGGTGCTTCAAAAGAGTCATTGCCAAGGCAAAGTCAGAGCACATAGGCAGAATTGGCGAGAAACTAGTTCGCCTTCCTTCTGGAACCCGTGCATTCTGGTCTCTCGCCAAGGCTGTCCAGGGGAACTTCTGTCAGCTATCTCTTCCATCTCTGCACAGGGAGGACGACTCACTGGCCCACACCGCAAAGGAGAAAGCCGATCTTCTAGGCTCTTTCTTTGCGTCCAACTCGACCCTCGATGACGGGGGAGTACGCCGCCGACCATCCCGCGGTTTGAGTGCTCCATGCCGGAAGTGCAGTTCACACAGCGCTTGGTTTGCAAAGCACTCCTCTCCCTGGACATCCACAAGTCGAGTGGCCTGACGGAATCCCCCCAATAGTGCTGAGGACATGTGCTCCAGAGTTGGCACCAGTTTTAACGCGTCTTTTCCGGTACTCCTACTCCCTAGGCATAGTCCCAAAATCATGGAAGACTGCTTTCATCCACCCGATCTCTAAGAAACGCAACCGCTCAGACCCGGCCAACTACCGGCCTATCGCCATCACCTCCTTGTTCTCCAAAACAATGGAGTCCATTGTAAACTGCCAGCTCATGAGGTACCTTGAGGATCACCAGCTGATTAGTGACCGCCAATACGGTTTTCGCCGTGGTCGGTCAGCTGGTGATCTTCTGGTCTACCTAACTCACAGATGGGCGGAGGCAGTAGAGTCCAAGGGGGAGGCATTGGCCGTTAGTTTGGACATTGCGAAGGCCTTCGATCTGGTTTGGCACAAAGCGCTTCTTTCGAAGCTCCCTTCCAATGGGCTTCCCGAGAAATTGTGCGATTGGATCACCAGCTTTCTTGCAGATCGGAACATCAAGGTCGTTGTAGACGGTGCAAGCTCCGATTGCAAGCCTATTAATGCTGGTGTTCCACAGGGCTGCGTGCTATCGCCAACGCTGTTTCTTCTGCATATTAATGATATGTTGCAAACCCGTAACATTCATTGCTATGCAGATGACAGCACTGGTGATGCTCTTTACACCGGTCGAGCCAATATTTCTCGGGAAAACGTCTCCGAGTGCCGGAACAAACTTGTGTCTGAAGTTCTTGCTGAACAGAGTCTCGGATTGGGGGCGACTAAATCTAGTCCAGTTTAACCCCCAGAAGACACAAGTTTGCGCGTTAACCGCTAAAAATAACCCCTTTGTCGTATCCACTCAGTTTCAAGGCACTCCCCTTGTTGCCTCAGCCAGTATCGGAATCCTCGGCGTCGACATATCGAGTGACGTGCAGTTTCGTGGTCACTTGGAAGGGAAGGCCAAATTGGCCTCTAAAAAGCTTGGCGTGCTCAGCAGAGCGGGACAGTATTTCATGCCGGCACACCGCCTGCAACTTTACAAGGCGCAGGTTCGGCCGCACATGGAATACTGTTCCCATGTCTGGGCTGGGGCTCCCCAGTACCAGCTCCTTCCACTTGACCGCATCCAGCGCAGAGCGGCTTGAGTCGTCGACGACCGAGTGCTCGAGTGCCCGAGTGCGATCGGCTCGATTCACTGGCACTGCGAAGAGATGTTGCATCCCTTTGCATTTTCTTTCGCATATACCATGGAGAGTGCTCTGAGGAATTGTTCGGATTAATCCCAGCCGCCAAATTTCGTGAACGCACTACGCGGAAAACGTCCCGATACCATCCACACCATCTGGATGCTTGGCGGTCGACCACTGTACGTTTCAAAAGGAGTTTTCTTCCGCGTACAACCTCTCTATGGAATAGTTTACCACCGGCGATTTTTCCGGACCGATACGACCTGGGGACCTTCAAGAAAAGAGCTTACTCCTTTCTAAAGGGCCGGCAACGCACCTGCAATTCCCCTGGTGTTGCGGTTGATCATGGGTGGCGGTGGTCACTTAACATCAGGTGAGCCGCATGCTCGTTTGCCCCCTTTTCAATAAAAAAACAAATGTTTTGTGGTATTCTTTGGAGGGGCCTATGTTCAGCTGTGGATTTGTAGATTTGTAAGTGTATGTAATGAATGATTAACCACTTAGTATGTAATAACTTGTGTTGAAAGTGGTTCACAGCGGTAACTGAGTTGCAGATTTAAACCTATAAGGTTTGATTTGTAGGTGTAACTTAAATAATTATTGTTTTTTCTTTTACATTTCTATTTTTTTATGTCACTTCATCTTATAAAATTAAACAGCATAGCATTTTTTTAATTTGGGAGAGCATGAGCATGTATGTAGCTCACCTGATGGTAAGTGACTATCACCACTCATGAACAACTGCAACACTGGGGAACTTGCGAATGTGTTGCTGGTCTTTATGAATGAGGAAAAAATTTACAAATATTAATAGATTATTGTACTAATCTGTATCTAATCAAAACTTTATCCATATTTCAGTGCTGTAAAATCAATGGATGGTGCCGCAACAAGTTTTAGAAATATACAAGAAATGCTGAAGCAGTCTATTTATCTAAAGCAACAATTGAAATATGAAGAGAATAGGAGAAATAAAAAAGATACAAATTCAGTCTATAAACGTCTCTCTGCTCATATAGTTCTAGATTTGCCAGACCTGTCCGATTTCTCTATGGTTCGCGAAACAACAAACAGAATAGAACACATGATGGCCCATGCTAGAGGTTCACATAGTGAACTACAGAGGTCACACACAACATTGCATTAGTATATTTTTAAATAAGTTATTATAAGACATATATTATGTCTTTGATGGTACAGTAGCGTCTCACTAATCCGGCACTATAAAAGACCAGGAGATGAGGATTCTGATTACAGGATTGTATAGGAAAATTTAAGGTAAATAAACATTAAAAACATTACATATATAGTAATTAGGCGATAAGTATTTACATATTACATATATATGTATGTATGTACATATTTATTTGGGACAATCTTCTCCACCATCTAACTTTTTTTTTAAATCTCCGTTTTCTCTTTCAATGCTAAAGTCATATGTTTTCATTTGCTCGAGATCTTGATCTACGCTATTTTGATTACAAATCACTACTAGCAGCAGCAGCTACATGATTAAACGAGAGTGCGCATAAGATATTATATGCGCAAGATTTCGCTCATACTGATCAGGCAGGGAGCTATCAGAGAGAGGCGCGGACGGAGCAGTGGAGTAGGGTGCCAGACTACTGGACGTTCCGATGTACTGGAGTAGCGACACATTACTGTTGTATATGTTTATTTATTAATATGTTATTATAGTCAAGAGTCTGAAACACATATGTGATTGTCATATGTGAAATGTGATTTATTTATGTGAATATTTTAAATTCTCTAAATCTAGAATTGTTACAGACCTGTGCAATGAAAAGTTTTGCTACAGTGTGAGAAATGCCTAAATTAGTATGTCAATTTTCAGCACTTGATATTAGGTCAGTAATACTGGGTGTATTGCTGTGCTGTGTAATTGCTATTGGTGTATGTATACATGATAAAAAAATATAAACGGGTGCGACCTGGGAGGCCCACACAACAAACTTCTCAGAAGGAAGTGATAAAAAGTAGGAAAACATATTTACTTTAAAAAAATGGTTTTCACCATAATATTCTGAATCCACATTAGTAAATAGTAGTTATCAATTTGCCATGCCATGTTTTCAGTAAATTTATTGTTATAATACTGAAAAGATTTTGATATTAACTTAATCGGTTTCTATTTATATATCAGATATCAGAGAGATTAATATTTAATAAAAAATAATAATTTAAGTAAAATTAGACAAAAGTGTGAAATAATTGTCAAGGTCGAATGAAAAAGTTCATGGGACTTAACTTGTGCTTGCAAAAATAATTTCGTATCATTCTAACACCCGTATTCACGAACGATACTTACATAAGTATGGCAGCAACACTATGCTAAGTAAGATATTTCTCACTGCGTTCGTCATGGCGGGCCGTTCATTTCATAAACAATACTTAGTGGACTCTTTGTTGTGCGGACACATAGCATTGAATGGGGCGCCGTGATTGGATAACGTTGTGATGCGACTTCAGTCGAGTTGAATGACAGTTAAACGTCACTCAACCAAGATATTATTTTGTCATTTGAGTTCTAAACATAGTTTACTTATACAATTTTATTTTATTTTCATTTTGAATACGAGTTGCTTGCATATAATGAATGCGAAATCACCTAAAATATGGTAAGTATTACATTTTATGTTTCTGTTTGTTTCGTTGTCAATTTCGTGCAAATAATAACACGTGTTGTTTTCTTACAGTTCAAAGAAATTACCATTTACTTCTTCGGAATTCGGAATCTTTTGAAAACCTATAGCGACTTTTAAATTCATTGGCACTGTAATAATCAAAAGGATTTTGAAAGTCACGTATCATTTTTCTTGTGCTAATCGTTCTTTGCACGTTTATTCTCTCCAGGATATAATTATCAAAATCGTCTTCGCTGCTGTAATTTTTCGCAATTAATTAATCAAAACAAATCAGCGTATCACAAAGCAACAAACACCTATATACCCGTAAAAAGTTTGACATTTGCGTTGCTTTGTTGCACTATGCGTAGCGTAAAGTAGCTAGCGAGCTACTTTATCTGTGCGTTTATTATAATGAGCGCATAGTGTCGTTCGTCCCTCAAGTGTTGTTTATGAATACGTTTTCTGTACCCTGTGCGTTCGAGCGCACTGTGAGACTGCACAGTAACGTTTGTGAATACGGGTGTTAGGCTCAGCATGTGACGTAGTTCCGCCTATACGACGCGGCTTACATCCACATTAACCGGCTTCTTGCGAATAGGCAAGATGACTTCACAGACAAGTTAGAGAAAACTTATTTACTCGGTAATTTATTTACGGATTTCAAAAAACATTTCACTGACATATTAGTTTGGATCTGGATCTATATTTTATTATTCTATTAAGCCAAATATAGTCTTAAACTTCTCCATTGTGCATCGAATGAAACGTAGATATCAAGTATCAAGTGTTTTCAAGTATTGTTTAGCTAAAATTAACCACTAACGCATATGCGCACACACATATATTTTAATAAAACTATAGTGTCTTGAGACCTTGAAAAATGAAGATATTTCAAAATTTTGAATAATCGGAATCATTACAATAACTTCCTACTGGGAAGCTAATTAATTTCAATAACTTAACTTAGTTGGCTAGAAGCGGTGTATAGCTTTGTTGCAAGGAAGAATAACCCTGCCTTCATAACTTTAACATTTACATAGTCATTAGGTTTATTAGTATAGAGATAGATTATTTGACAATACAGCATTCAACAACAACAACAAGCAACAGTTAAACAATATAGGAAGAACGAATTTGATGTAAACTGACTTAATTGAAATTGTTTTTTTTTTACAAATTTTTTTAGTAACATTTAAGGTGATAAACGAGCACACGGTCCACCTGGTGGTAAGTCGACGCTGTGGCCTATTGTCATCTACATTTATTCTTGATTAAGAATCAAAATCCAAATGCGTTGTCACCTTCGAGGACTGAGATGGAATGCCACGTTTCCAGTATAAAGGTTCTCCAGTTCTCTCCACTCATCAAACGAAACACAACAGCATTAAGCTGCTATTTTTCGATGGTATTCTGCGAAAGCGTGGTCCTATCCCGTTCGAGCCGACTCATTCGTGCTACAAAAATAAGGCTGCAGCGTGGCTCTACCACGTAAAACTACTACAACAAGTCAAAACTACTAACATTCAAAAGACTTCTGAATACTAACGAAAAGACAAGGGCAGCGGCTAAATGAAAAGCCACGATGCAGCACGATTGGATCAGATTGCCCAGAAAAGCAGCACACTTGCACAGAATACCTGCATAAAATAACTGCAGCTGTGCTTCGTGTGAATCATTGGAATCATAGAGCCTTTTTCTCCATCTTATTCCTCAAGGATGGCAGCACATAATATAATCTTATAGAATAATCTAAAAATAAAAGATTTAAAAAGGTGTCTATGGGTCACAGCATCCCCTTGCCGTCAGGTGAACTGTGTGCCCGTTTGTTCACCTTTATTTCTTTTTTTAATTTATTTAGGACAACCAACAAGACATTCACGAACACAATGTAAATACTACAAATTACAGGAAGGTATTATATCTAAGTGTCGTCTTAATTAAAGGTTGCCACGGTATGCGATGTGGACAACGAATATGTTTCTTAAAACTTACAACTATAAACTTAAAACTAGGTCTAAATGTTAGTTAAAAGTAAAGGACTGCATAATTTTTCGTTTGAATTTTATCTTAATATGATCAGCAAAAATATCATATTTTTATAAAATATTTATTAATTCAATCTCCTAAATTAAAAACTCAAACTAGAAGCACTGCACATTTATTATAATTATATGTGCTTCTGCATATTTATATGTGCTTGTCTCAAATCTTTGGTAATAATGGATTATCTGGGTTCTATCAAGTAAGCGTTACAATCCGACCAATTTAAAAAAAAAAAACTAACATAGTAAGTAAATACCGCTTAATAAAGCTACAAAATTGCTAAAGTGACACAGATATAGATACCTCTTTGTAAATTATAACTTTAAACCGTGCCTTTAAAATTGTAAGTCATTTTCGATTACACTTGTATTTTATAATTATGTCATGGAAAGTTTTTGACATTCGCATATATACTTAGTCGGGTCATAAGTTCTGTCAAAACCTTATTATTTAAGCGATAGTAGCCTAATGGCAGGGCGCGGATTGCGAACTCAAAAGGTAGTGGGTTCGAATCCGCCATTTGACTACTGTCGTGAACCACTCCTAACACAAGCATTTTCAAGCTTACCAGGAGTGGTTAAAAGGAATATTAGTAATGTTAATTAATAAGATTACTAATATTTAAAAAAAAATATTTAAAAATTGTGAATACTGGCTAGATTAACTTCACAAATTTTAAAAATATAATGATTGCCCTTGTTGAAAAAAAAAGTCATTAATTTTCAAATATGGAGCAGTCGAAGAAAGAAGATAGGGTAGGGGTTATTGCGTTGCACCGCTGTGGTTAAGCGCCAAAAGAGATTTTCAATATTCTACAAAAATTGAAAATAACCCTACGATTTGTTTATCGCACTAACAAACGATTCACTGAAGATTCAAGCCTCGAAGATCATAACAGGACCGGCCGACCTCGTACTATTAGGACACTCGCGGTCATCAAAGCAGTGAAGGCGCGAATCCAACGAAATCCTGTTCGTAAACAAAACATCTTAGCTCTTCAGATGGGCCTAAGCAGAACCAAGGTCAAAAGAGTGATCGATGAAGACCTAGGACTACGAGCTTATCGTAAAAAGACCGGACATTTTTTGAACGAGCGTTTGAAAAAAATAGGCTGGATAGATGCCGCGCTTTGTTACGGCTGTACGCGAGAAAAAAACACCGCGAAATTTTGTTTTCGAATGAAAAACTATTTAACATCGAAGAAAGTCATAATAAAAAAAATGATAAGGTGTGTGCCCACAGCAGTGAGGAAGCCAGCACGCGTATCCCTAGGGTTCAACTAGCACATTATCCCTCGTCACTCATGGTTTGGCTTGAAGTCTCATATTCAGGGTTAACTGAGGTATTTTTCTGTAAAAAAGGTGTAAAAACCAGCGTTGAGGTGTAGCAAAATACCGTCCTAACAAACATAGTGGAACCTCTTTCTCAAACAATGTTAAAAAAAAAACAGACATTGGATATTTGAACGGGACTCTGCACCAGCTCATAGGGCACGAAGCACGCAAAATTGGTTGACCGCCCATAGAATTGACTTTATCGGACATGAAGACTGGCCCTCTTCTAATCCAGATTTAAGCCTGCTGGATTATAAGATACGGCTACATTTGGAGGAAAAAGTCTGTAAAGTAAACCTCATCACAATTTGGAATCTCCCCGAGCATCTTTGGCTAAAGCAGCGGCAGAAATATATGAGTGTGGTGCGTGCGGCGATTGATGATTGGCCGCCTCGATTAAGGGCATGTATTCAAAATAGGGGAGGGAATTTTGAATAATGTAAATAAAATTGTATTCTAAATTAAATTACCATTCATTTCATATATAATTATCAAAAAGTGTATTATTAATTTTATAAAAAGTTTTTGACAGAACTTATGACCGAAGTATATATCTGATCTAATGGCGGCAGTACACGCTCGTCGAGACACCACGAGACAGGCCGAATAAGAGTGTATACGACGAGATAGACGGCACGAGAGGCGCGCGAGGCAACGAGACGAGTGTGTACAGCCGACATATATAATAATGCCTTTAAACGAGCAATTAGATAATATATATAATCGGAAACGGCTCCAACGATTTTCATGATATTAAGTGTGCAGGGGGTTTCGGGGACAATAAATCGATCCAGCTGATTTATTTTTTAGTAAATGTTTTATCCGTGTTTTCAGGCAATAAAAAACTGCTACAATATCTTTAGAATAAGAAGTTAATGATTATAATAGCTGAAATGGGATATCGGGCGGTCCCGAAATCGTTGTACCCTCTTTCTAGTCCTCTCTTCGGTCCGACGTTTTTCCTTTTTTTTCAAGTTCCCTCCTTTTGTGAGAAAATCTATTATTAAGAGCCTTTTTTAGTATTTTTTTTAAAAAAAAACGAAAATTTAAATTAAACTAGTTGCACTCATGATTTTTTATTCAAATAACCAGTTTGGTTTTATCTATTATGTCGGTAAGATCTAAAAATATTACTGATATTTCATCAGTATGTAATTTGTATCTAAATATGTATGATATCCAAAACACTACTTCCAAAAAAAGGTCATCCAAGTATTATATATATATATGACATACCAATGACTGACTCATCATGAGATATCTACTACAAGTCCCTAACCCCCGTTCCAGTTCTACAATTTTGTAAAGAATTGCCTATAACAATTTTGTAGTTTATTAATTTTTATCGAAAAGAAATAATATTAAGATATGTAAAATTAATCGTAATTACCTACAAATTGTAACTTTTATTAGATAGGGCCCTGGACTAACTTCTTGATTGCATTATATTGAATTTAAATTATATCGATAAGATTCGTCGAATGCATGATTAAAATGGTGTGTGTATACTAATTTCAAAGCACCTCTTCTACAATTGCGTGCACTCTCACTGTCATTAAACCAATCATTAACCTTTACACTAAGATTTCGCTTAAACACACCGGAGACAAAAGAAAGGGCTTAGTGAGATCTTTATGGCACAAGAAGTACTGCGGGGTTAGCCAAAATAGGATAACGTTACTTTCACGTGGTTTAACGTTTCATTTCATTAACTTTTGTAGTTTTCTACAGGCTTTAACGATTGTAGTAAGTCTTCTTGGCTAGCTCCGTTTAGTTAGTTGCCATGTAATGATTCAAACTCTACGGGGCCAGCGTGTGCTTCGTTCTTACAGTGTACGGGAGTCGCTTTCATTACATGTAGTTGTTCTAGCTTCATCTTAGCTTGTCAAAGTATACCGATTATTATATCGGTCTTTGTTTTTTTTTGTGAAATTTGTATGTGAATTACATAATATTGTGTACATAATATAATGTTGTGCTTGCTTGGTGCCATTGTATTCCATCGGTGCAATTTAATTGATATAATCAATTTTACTAACTCATTTTACTCTATGTACTAGAAAATAAAGAAATGTATATATTGTACAACTAACTTTATTAATAAATAAAGTACTAACTAATATTGCTTACGTTTCTTTTGCTTTTGGGGGGATCAGCCTAATTAACTTAAAGCTTAAGCAAAACTTAGCCAATGCTTTCTAAATCTCTTTTCTTAGTCTTCTAAGTTTTCATGTTTGAATTGTTAGGATCATGTTGAATTATAGCAGCTCAAACTTTTTGTATATTTCTTTTAATATAAGAATGTGATTCTGCAGTCTTATTACGTAAGTAGGTGCAATTTTTATAAGGTATTTATATATGTACTTTTTAAGCATTTTAGGCGTTCATTATATAACAAACTTGCCGAATTTTGGCCCTTTATGCACATTATCATTTATCTCTGGAATATCACAGACCATGGCAGCTCTTTCAATTTAGTTAGATTGTATTTCTCTTCAAACGGAATCAGTCCGTTTATCGCCGCCTGATTTGGTTTTATCTTTGGTGGCCGCAAAGAGATACGTTTAAAGAAAGAAAATGGAGTTTTTTCCTTTACAGGTTGCCGACCACTTTCGTTTGTCAAGATCCAATTATACACATAATCGATAGGAATTGCTGACACGATGTATGAATAGACTGTTTGGTTTTCTGCCACGAGTTTCTCCATTTTATCAAACACAGTAAACCAGTTGAGATCGAAGTCGAGTAATTGGATGTTTACGAGAACCTATAAAAACATCATAATATCTTAGAACATTATATATAGCGTACAAAATGTTGAATGGGACTGTGGCATTGATTCGAAAGGATACCGTCAGCTTCTTCTGACTATTTGAATTTGGTTTGTTATATTAGCTGGAGAGCTAGTGAACCCTCCGAGTAACGGTATTCCTGTAAGGTTGAAAATTTGTACACTACTTAGCATTTATAGCATGCTAAGGGCAATAGCCATGACCTGGCAGGCGTCAGCCCTGCACGTCATCAGCCCCTTTATTTTTTAAATTGTAAAATAAATAGAGTATATAAACTTGTTTCTGTAAGCTTAAAAATTTAATAGGATGTAGTTTATTTATTGTAAATCTTGACAAAAAATTGACAGGCGATTGCAATGAGCAATAGTATGTGACAGGTGAATTGAAAGGAGCATAGTTGATGAGGTAAAATAAACTTTCTCCTGTATAGTAGAAATTTGGATATGTTTTTGAGTAAACGTTTTAAGATAAATATTATGTAAAATGCATGTTTTAAATAGCATAAGACCTTGACAGGCGAGGGGAAAACTGCTAAGGGCGTGCTCGTAAGAGGTGTTACGTGAACGCATATAGTGCAAGTGATATAAAATAAAAACAAAATTGATAAATACAATACATTTTATTAGTTTTGATGTAATCTACATTAGTTTTTACATTAATTTTCTTAATCATTATCCGACACTTCGCTACTACTGTTTTCATCATCATCTGTTTCTTCTGATACTGCCTACATTTCTGCAATATTTTGGAATGGCTTTTTTTACCTATTCTTAAAAAGGACGGATTAAAATCGCAACCGGTCGATGCATGAAATCCCGATAAGCTTTGGCATATAGAAGGTCCCAATTTTGTATACAGTTCAGAATTGTTCATCCATTTTTTGAAGTTATTAGTGCCATATTCCGTATAAATTTTTAAATTATTATTGTGAAAATGGTCCATGTTTCCGAACATTATTATATATAATATTATTAAAATGTCTGTGTCACATGTTTTTATTAACACGTCGGATAGATCTTCATTCATTTGGCATGTATGGTATATTATTTTCGTATCAGCCCTTTTCATGATGTTGGCACAATAAATTATCATTTATATTGAAAATCACGGAGTTATTGTAGACACTATAAGTATGGCGTTGCTTATAAATTAAGTCACCGGTATTCCCGATGAACTCTTTCATTTCATTTGTGCTCCAGTGTGTAATTAAAAATCCACAAAAGCTTCTTTGAACTGTTCTTTGAACTGTGTTTGACAGGCCTGTTGGTCTAGTGGTTAGTGACCCTGACTGCTATGCCGGAGGTCGTGGGTTCGATTCCCACCCAGGACAAATGTTTGTGTGATGAGCACGATCATTTGTTCTGTGTCTGGGTGTAATTTATCTATAATATTTATGTATTTAGAAATATATAAGTATGTTTATCAGTTGTCTAGTACCCATAACACAAGCTCTGCTTAGCTTGGGACTAGATGGCGTTGTGTGATAGTTGTGGAATATTATATTATATTATATGTATGTTACGAAGTTCTTTCATAAAGTCAACTGGTCTAACTTGTTCTGGTCCGGTAATGAAATAATTTATGTTCCGTACTTCTTGTCGTTTGGCTCGTTCATAATTTTTAATAGACTGTGAAAAATATTCGTCGAAAATAATATCTACTCGTGAGGGATGTGTAGCTGTTAGTAGCGATATAATTTTTTTGTAAATACCAATAAATGTTTTTGGGATATTTTTGAATGTATGCAGTAAGAAGAATCCATCGAAAATGACAACATCAAAACTTCTTGGTACTTCGTCACTGCTGACATTTGCCTTCAAAATTTCACTCACACCATAGGCGTTCCTCTCACTCGCACGCCCTTAGCAGCTTTCCCCTCGCCTATTAAGGTCTTATGCTATTCAAAACCGCCTGTCATTTTACTTATTTATTTTAAACCGTTTACTTTTGAGTAAACGGTTTAAAATAATTAAGTAAAATACCCAAATTTCTACTATATAGTAGAAAGTTTATTCTACCTCATCAACTATGCTCCTTTCAATTCACCTGTCACATATTATTGCTCATTGCAATCGCCTGCCAATTTTTTGTCAAGATTTACAATAAATAAACTACATTCTATTAAATTTTTAAGCCCTCAGAAACACGTTTTTATAATCTATTTAATTTACAATTTAAAAAATAAAAGGGCTGATGACGTGCAGGGCTGACGCCTGCCAGGTCATGGCTATTGCCCTTAGCATGCTATAAATGATAAGTGTACAAATTTTCAACCTTACGGGAAGACCATTACTCGGAGGGTTCACTAGCTCTCGGACTACTTGGATTTTATCACATAATATGTGATTAAAAGTTGGGTATATATTCGGATGTAAATCTTATATATAGTACCTTTATGGAATACCCAAAATTGTCTAAGCATTGTCCAAAGGAAAGAACACATGTTTACAATCGCCAAGCCGTTTGACAATCGTGACAATGACCGCAAACCTGGCTCATGTCCAACGGTGGAACTTTACGGGTTAATTGATGATTACATACATGTGAAGTACGAAGAATTTTTTTTATGCAAATGCTAGTGACAAATAAGTACACGGGTCAACTGATGTTTAGTGAATGTAGTGACCCATAGGGACCTATATCACTCATCAATTAAAATTTGTAATGCAGATGCGTTATCGAACTTGAGCTTAACGGCAAAAAGGGTATCCAGTTCCTCATCATACGATACAGCATTATGCTACTATCTCACGCTGATATTTTCCGAGAGCGTGGTCTTTCTCTGTCATCTACATAATGGCGCTACCAAGTTAAAAACTCAACTTTTCACCTCTGCCCTGGTGCACTCTGCTAGCTGACATACCATTTTATTACGTGGTAGAGCTTTGCTGCAGCTATATTATAGTAGTATCACGATTAGGTCGGCTCGACTGGGTAAGGACCATGCTTTCACAGAATACCAGCGTAAAATAGCATCGTAATGCTGCTGTGTTTAGTGTGGTGAGTGTAGAGAACCGGGACCCTTTTTACTGGAATCTAGGAACTTAGACCTCAGTGGTGACAACGCATTTGCATTTTCTTAATTGAGGATAAATGTGGATGTTTACGGCCCATAGCATCCATACCATCAGGTTGACTGTGTGCTCGTTTGTCACCCAATGCTATATAAAAAAAGATCCTGGCGACCGTCTCACGGCGGGAATTCATTTGAAAAAATCTATCCTGTAGGCTAATAAGGGAAGCAGCACTATCACTGAAGGGACAGATACTCTGTGTCCTGTATCTCAGAGATAACAAGATATATAGCAGTGGAATCAGAGAAGCTAACAAGAAAGACCTAGGAAATAATATGTATGAATTCGTTTATTTCACAAGAAATTAGAATTATAGTAAAATTACTGCTTACTTCCGATACATCGTTAATAATGAAGGTTGTGAAGTAGCTGCTAAGCATATTCTTCACATCCACCTCATCCTTGAGGTGCAGTACAACTGTGAAACCCTTTTGGCTGTACCGCGCTACCAAATCATCCACATTACCCATGTCGTAGATCAAGCCATTTACCAGGATGGCCAGGCGATTGGTCACCGGCATATGACTTTCCACGCTACAGAAAACGAAAAATTAATTGATTTCTTCTTCAAGAAAATTAAATTGAGTGCCCAGCCACTACTACTGCTATTAATACTACAGCTACCACAAATGTTCAGTAAATGAAAAAAGAAATCAATAAATTAAATGCAATAAAATGAAGATCCCGTCCCCCGCCCCGTTGGAGCCTAGTCCACTGTTGAATGTAAGTCTGGTAAGAATTACTTCGCTCATATCCGCTCAATAAAATAAAGTGATGTGTCTTACCTGGTTTGAAGAGCACCTTCCGCCCTCCCTCAGTTGTGCGCACTATCCCCGTCTCCACTAATCCCAGCACCACTACTCTCAACACAACTACACTAGGAAAGACCTACTACCGACGATAATACGACACGTGTTTCGCCTCTACACGAGGCATCCTCAGGTAAAGTGGATTGCGTTGGCAGACGCTAAGTTTAGCGGTTAGCCACGGTCGAGTATTATTGTACCTTTTCTGGTGTACCTAGTGGTGTTAGAAATAGTAGTGTTAGGATTCGTGGTAACGGGGAATTTTTTTTTTATACAATGGGGGTGACAAACGAGCACACAGTCCACCTGATGGTAAGTAGTTGCTGTGGCATATAGACATCCACATCTATCCTCAATTACGAATCAAAATGCAGATGCGTTGCCACCCGTGAGCACTCCGATGTAATGCCTCCTTTACAGTAAGAGGGGTTTCCGGTTCGTATTGAAGGAGGGCGGGAGGTGATCTTCAAACTAAGTAAGACACATCATTTTATTTTATTGAGCGGATATGAGCGAAGTAATTCTTACCAAAGTTAATATAATGGATTTAGGCTAATTAACATATGATTCTGTTCATTATATTTTTTTATATTTATTACGTCTCACTGTAGGACACAAGCAAGCTATACATATAGGTACATAGAGGGCAATTTAAAGTCTATTTTACTGGTCCAGTTGACGGACTTCACATGTAACCAATCTTTTCGTTTTCTAACGATGTTTGTTTACTCTATGCTAACTACACACTATTTGCTTCGAGCACTTGATGAGTTAACAAGTAAAATTACAGTTGTTGGTGACTATTGCTTTCTCGCATACTGCAATATTGCCGCTATAAGACAGCTGGTTAGTGCAGTGACTACGGCTAAAGGCCGCGGGTTCAAATATCGCTCGGAGCAATTAAGTATTTGCGTGGCCTATAAACAATCGTTTCTTAACCGGGCTTGGGTATTTGTTTATGTAGAATTTATATTTAAGTAAAACAATTAAGCGCTACGTACAGGACTAATTGAGTACGTATCCAGAGTAGTAACACGATCAAATAAAATCGTAAACACACCTACAAGAACTCATAAAAATTGCATGACCTCGCTTCCTTAGATGATGAAGAATGTAGTACATAGCGCGTCTGATTGAATACTTCTGATAGGCAGTAAATTCGTCTAATACGAGCACGGGGGGTGCGCCGACAACAGCAGCCGCGAAGTGTAGCTTGGTGCGGTCCGTGTGTTGTAAACGATCGATGACTGTATTTGCTTTGTCATGAAGCTCTGAAAATATTTTTTTTCTATGAGAGAGTGACAAACGAGCCTACATTCTATATCATGGTAAGTATAAGTAGCCACTGCAATCCATGGTACACCTGGAGCTAACTCCAAAAATGGCAGCTACAAGAGGGTAATTGGGATCTCCGACAAACAAGATAAATATTATACAAGGTATCTTAATCTTGAAACCGAAAGACAAAGTGGTTGTTAGCAGTAGAAACAGATAGAAGAGTAGGTAGTGTTAAACCCAGATGAACTTCTAGGTAGAAACACAGATTACTAAATAGTTTATTAGAAAGTAACTCGACTTTTCCTTTATCAATCCGTTAACAATGTACAGCTGGTGATGCGATAATCTAAGATGGGCGGATTGGTCGTACTCTTGATTTTATATTTGGTAAAATACTTTAAAAAATACTATGCCGGATATAGTCGGAAACTACAAGAGCTTTTCCTAGTTGCCAACGGTTAATTTTAATTTAATTTTAAACGAAGTACGGGTGACGAAGAAACAAGTACCTACACCTGAAGGTAAGTGAATAGCGTTGACTTGACCTATAGAGAAACCTACTTATATTTATTCTCGATTACGAGGGCGACACTGAGTTTTGTGGCCACTTGTAAACGATATAATAAAAAAAAATAAGTTAAAATTTTGAAAATGGAACTGCCAATATTATTGGGTTGTGGCAAATTGAAAATTGTCTGTGTCGCGTCAGCATGAATTTAACGCGAGAAAATTTTCGTACAATGATTTGTTATGGCTTTTGATATCATTTAAGTCAACAAGAAAGTTATGATAGACTTCGATTGGCCTTTCACTATGAAACCCCATCTCATGCAACAACTGGTTTAAACGTGGTCGCACTAATCTCACCTATGGATTTACGTGAGGGACGGCCTTCTACGGCGACGACTGAAGATAACATCAGTGTTGTGCGGCGTATGATAGAAACTGACAAAAGAGTGAGTTATATGTACATTCGGACAAGCTTAGGCATTGGAATGAGTCAAGTGCACAAAATCCTCCACGAACATTTAGCGGTCAGGAAGGTTAGTGCTCTGTCGATACGTCATAATTTGACAGTGGCCAAAAAACTCCGTTGTGTTGATTGGTGTCCTGAAATGGTTCAAAGATTTAACGGAGGTGACTCAAATGCTGTGTGAGACACACTAACGGGTGAAGAAAGTTGGATTTATTGCTATGATCCTGAAACTAAGAGACAGTCTGCTGTCTGGGTGTTTCCTTCCGGGGAGTTGCTAACTAAAGTGAAGAGAGATTGAAGCGTGGGGAAAAAGATGGTGGCCTCGTTTTTCGGAAGGACAGGTCATTACGCAACAATTGTTTTAGAGGATCGAAAAATAGTTACTGCAGAGCGGTACACTAACAATTGTTTGCCACTTGTCTTGGATAAAGTTTGGGAGAAACGACCTCGCAGTAGGATCCTCCTTCATCACGACAACGCCTTGTCGTACACCGCCAAGCAAACAATCGACTACTTGGCGACGACAAACGTGTCTGGGTCACCCACCCGACCTATGACCCCGACCTCGCACCTTGCGATTTTTATTTATTTTTAAAAATAAAAGAAAAACTTTGAAGAAAACGTTTTATGGACGCCGAGGAAGCAGTGGCTGTCTATTGCCTAGTTACCATTAAAAGGGTCGCCGGTTCTCCTCACTCATTACATGAAGCATATAGCAGCATGATGCTGCTATTTCACGCTAAATTAAAAATATTTTATTTAGAAGTTGTTTTTAAGCAAATTGTATACATATTTATTCTTATTTAACTATATCTATAAATAATACTCGAAAACTTACCAAGAGCATCAATGTAGTTCATAACTTCAGTCTTTACGTATTTTTTTGGCACACCACGCAGTATCGCTATTAGTTCAAGAGCATCAAATATGGTCATCCAAGGAGGTAAAGGAACACGGTCTGAACAAAGTGCAACTTGGCAGGCGTACTGGATACAGGAATAAAATTACAGACACTACAAAACGACAGCTACGCTATTTTGTACAGGAAATTTTGATAAATGCTACCTTATGCGGATGTCTTCGCATTTCCCAAGTTGACATTGCCCACAATTGACCGCTGGTGGGTAATTTATATCCGGCCAGCACCTCGCAAAGTTTCTTTCTGCCGTGGTTTATCAGCCCTGACAGAGCCTGTACCTCGCTCTTACCTAGGCCTAAGTACACGTTCCTGATTGTACTAATGCCTACATCTTCTTTAGTTATATTAATAGCAAGGAGATATTCGCCCAAGTTATCCATCTTTAGGTCTATAAAAATAATATAATGTGCTTAATGTTAATACAAAACCGGTCAAACCCGAGTCGAATTAGCGGGTGTTTAGTATAGTACGTGAGAGTAATATGGTCATTCGACTAATATGGTCACTTTATTTTAAGTCAAAAACTATATATAGCCTTGTTTGCACGAATCGAAGCTCTTCATCGGTGAATCAACTAATAAAGTGTTAAACTCAAAAGGACCCTGCTTTATCGACGCCATTTTGACAGTTTACATTAAAGTCAATATTTTAGTCCATTTTAGTATTGTGTAGTTGGTATTTTTAAGTTTATTTTACATCAACTTTCACTTACAGGAGAAAACGATCTTAGTAATTGAGAGGTAATGATTTCAACTCGATATCACACTTGGGAGACGGATTAACAATAGCAGTACCCAACGTCTGGCACCTTTGACACTGCTCCCCGCACCAGGAACTTTACCACGATTATACCGCCAAGTCAGCTGAAAATTCGCGCAACCTCAACAGTAGCTTATGGTGTCTATAGGTGTTTACTTAAACTATTTTATTTCATATCTATCTTATTTTATATACTTCTTGTTCTTTTTTAAATCATGTTTTGCACGATGTTTGTGAACGATCAATAAAGATTTTCTATGTTATTTTAAAATGTTATTCGGATACTTAACGCCGTTTCGGCGACAATGCATATAATTACGAACTGTGTTTTGTTCATAAGACTATTATAATTTTCTAATTAGTGTAATTAGCGTGTAATAACGCATATTAGAATATAATTTATAAAGGTTAGCTTTTAATAATAATTTTATAAGGAAGCTTTTAAGCGAAAATTTGTATTGAAAATACTTATGAAAAATTTAAGTTTTAGCGCTTGGAAACTAGTGTTAAAGTAAAGGTTTAAATGTAATGTAATATAAACAAAAAGAACTAAGTAGATCGGACATCTGTTTCAATAAATATAAGATAAATGTATAGTAAATTAACAATTTTGTAGGGTTTTGGTTCTAGAAATTTTATATTTAAGAAATTAATAGCTTATATTATTATTTTATATTATAGAGCAGTACTAGAGAAAACTAACGATGTATAAATTGTAAGGGCTATGTGAAAGTTATAATAAATAAGGGCTCCTAAAGTTTCGGCTTGAAATGAAAACAACACGCGAGACAGGCAAAACCGCGTAAGCGTCCGTACGGTAACGCCGGCGGGTATAAAAGTCGAGCCAATTTCGGCTCAAGTCGGGGAGGACGACGTTGAGCTGGCGCTATATGCGGACGATAGCGCCTATTTCACCTCGTCCAGAAGAGCCCATATAGCCACTGCCAAAATGCAGCGTCTGCTAGACCTGCTGCCACCATGGCTAAATGAGTGGAGGATGGTTGTCAACGTTGGTAAGACAACCGCTCTGCTCACTCGTCGCCTTAGGAACTTACCACCACCTTTGACTCTCAACGGCCAGGAGATAGCGTATGAGAAGGCCGTGACTTACCTTGGGTGCCGGATCGACCGGGCGCTGCGCATGACTGCGCACGTCGACTTCGTCGTGGCTTTGCGCCAGATGTGCGCGGGCGATGCTCCGTCCGGTCCTGGCATCCAAACTACCATTGAAGACAAAGATCCGGATATACAAGATGTATATCCGGACTATTACCACCCACGCTGCTCCGGCCTGGTACGCGCTCCTGAGCACAACCCAGAGGCGGCGACTGCAGGCCCAGCAGAATCTGACATTAAGGACGATTGTCGGAGCTGGTCGTTACGTCCGGAACGACGTAATAGCGGCCGACTTAAAAGTCGAGAGCATCACCGACTTCGTGGCCCGGATGGCGCGCGGCTTGTTCGACCGTGCTGACAACGGGACACACGAACATCTCAACGGCTTTGCGCCGTTGCACACTCGGCCACCGGACGGGTGACCTCTTCCAAGAGAACTCCTCTCTATATGTGATTAGAGAGTCGAGTAACAACCCACAATGCCGCTGAAAGGCCAACTTTGACTTTCAACTGGACAACCTCTCTTTTTCCGTAGTAGGTTAACTACGGAAAAACTACTACACCACATAAAAAGACAACCTCTTAATTTTTCCATAGTCGGGTAAACGACTATGGAAAAAATATTACCACACACGGACATTCCGGCTATGAAAAACAAAGCCACCTATAATAATAGGTGAAGTAAAGGACTGCCCCATAATAATGGGGCATGAGGATCGTCCGGGCAATGGGGTATAACCCCGAGGCCCGATACCTGTATTGCATCTCGGTGCAATCAGACGACAAACTGGCTCAAGTCGCACCTCCACTGATCCTCAATGGCCAGAAGATCGCGTACGAGAAGGCCGTGACCTACCTTGGGTGCCGGATCGACAGGACGCTGCGCATGACCGCGCACGTCGACTTCGTCGTCCGCAGAGCCAGATGTGCGCGGGCGATGCTCCGTCCAGTCCTGGCATCCAAGCTGCCAACAAGAACCAAGCTCCGGATATACAAGATGTATATCCGCACTATCATCACCTACGCTGCTCCGGCCTGGTACGCGCTTCTGAGCGACCCTCTGAGGCGGCGACTGCAGGCTCAGCAGAATCTGACATTAAGGACGATCGTCGGAGCCGGTCGCTAGGTGCGGAATGACGTTATAGCGGCCAATCTGAAAGTCGAGACCATCACCGACTTCGTGGCCCGGCTGGCGCGCGGTATGTTCGACCGTGCCGATAACGGGCCACACGAACACCTCAACGGCTTCGCGCCGTTGCACACCCGGTCCCCGGACGGGCGACCTCTTCCAAGAGAACTCCTCTCTATATCGATTAGAGAGTCGAGTAACAACCCACAATGCCGCTGATAGGCCAACTTTGACTTTTTCCCGTAGTTAACCGACTACGGGAAAAAATTTCCTGACTACGGACTAACCCGTAACATCCATCTACGCCTAGAAATAGACTCTAAGGACTGGCCCATAGTCATGGGCTATGATGAACATCCGGGTAATGGGGATATACCCCGAGGCCCGATACCTGCATGACATACCTATGGCATGTAGACGACAACACGGCTCAAGTCACTGAGTCTCGTCCGGACTGCGCTGGCAGGCGGTCACGTCCGTCGGTCGTCGACTCCCGCCCGTGCTGTACTTCTCCCTGGGAGAAGTACACCGCATTTTCTCTTAACCTATCACTCACTGCGCCCGCCATAACAAAAAACAGCTTTGTACCGAGGCGTCCGTCGTCACCTCAGCTGGCGGCACTTGTTTTAAATATTTATGTTTCTCACGACCTTTCATTTATGTTTAAAGAGGGTTTAGTTACAGTTATTTAAAGCCGATAAGATTTTCGATAAGTAGAAACAATAACCATAACATATAAATGTTTATTTTATTTTGTACAGCTCTTTGTTTCTAACGGATCTTGATAAAGTGTACTTACTGACGATAAATTTTATTTTATGAATGAAATATCGTAAGTTTTTATTTTATTTTTATGTTCTTACTAAACTCATTTTCAAAACCTTTTTGTGTATATATTTTATATCGTCTTTCTTTATTTTTCTTATACAATCATATAGATATAACATTTAGCAATTACTAGTAAAAGTATTTACTATGGTATTCCAATAAGAAATATACTATTATTATCTTATTAGAATCTTATTAGAAATCTTGACCGTTACGAATTGTTCGCGTGGAGGTTTTTTATTTCTACTTTTTATCAATTGAAACATAAAAAGTTACTGTTGTTGTAACTTAAATCATTCAAAAACATTACGTAGTAAAGATAAATAACATTACTTACAGTTTTTTTGAAAGAAAATCCAACTAAAATCACAATCACAAAACTTCAACGATTACGCAACCAACCGCACCGGCACGCAAAAGCGAATGGCTGTTATATTTAATGATGTCTATGTAACCGAGTGAATATATTCTTCAGAATATTCTTTAGTTCGTTCAGAATCGAATGAAATAGTGTTCAATCGAAAATATACTGTATTTTTATATCAATTAATGACGAAAATAGCAGCACGTAATGCGGACATGTATACATGTCCTCTGTACTTAGCGGTCACAAAACTTGGACCTGTCAACATAACCACGGTATCTTAGGGGCCGTAGACAGCGATTACGACAGTATCTCAAGTTATTAAGGCGCCTAAGAGGACAAATTAACTTGAGGCTTTACATCAACATTGGAGCACTTGTTTCGTAGTTTCCATTTAATACACAAAATCACTTTTACGTATCAAAATCCACTTCAAACCATTATTTATAAGTATTTAAAACAGGGTCAACAATACGCCGGCGACCAAATTACCGTCAAAACTCTTCACGCAGAAAGTGTTGGGAAATAATATTGAAAATAATACGGGTGGTGGATTTGGCGTTTGGCCTTCAACCACCAAACTGCTGGTTCAAATGTATTAAATAATGTTATGCGGTGCGGTAATTAATTTAAATAGAATAGTGGACTGTATATGAGCGCGGTGCGAGCGGTGAATGGAATTTAATTTATTCGTGATACTGCAAATCCCCTGAATTCGGGATATAGGAAGGACGTGAAGGAATGCATGTGCACCCACCTGGACTTCCGCTGATCTGCCTCGTGTCTCGATGGCTGCCGATTGTCTTCACACTTATCAACTTCACAGATAATCACGAAATATAGCGTTATTGCAAATGTCTATACTTTTTACTATATGCTTGTATAATTCAATATCCAAATTACACAAGGGCGGGAGCGATGATGCGAGATATAAGCGGTGCGGTTGACTGCGTGTCTTCTCAACTTGTGTGAGCCCGTTAACACACGAATGCACATGCTGGGCATAAAGCGGTAGATAGGAAACCGGAAATGGGCTTTGCAGTAATCTTATTGGATAATAATTAACGAATCCCTTATAAGCGTTAAGCGATAGTGCAAAGTGGCGCGAACACCCCCCCGGCCTTGAGGTATCCTTAACTAGCAAGTAAAGTATAAAAATATAGATATATATAGATAAATACTTATATAGTAGCGAAATGAAGCGACGTTATGACCTAAGAATTAAACTAAATATATAAACGATAATGTAAAATTAACTATATTAATCACTGTGTTGGTAAAGGACACAGTTTGATAAGAGGGCGTTTTAAAGTGGAATTCTTAAGTTTAACTTGCGCAACGCGTACCACACCATCCTTACCGGGAAACAATTCGGTGACAACGCCTAGAGGCCACTGAAGCGGTGGAGTATTATCCACGTCTATTAGAACAATCGTCCCTACAGAAATGGCAGTAGAGTTCTTATTCCACTTCACTCTACTCTGTAATGTATGTAAGTATTCGAATCTGAAGCGTTTCCAAAAGGACTGAACTAAAGAATCTATTAAAGAAAAGCGTGATAACAGATTAATACGTTCCTTGCTTAAATCTGAAGCTGGTAACCATTCAAGTGGTTTTAAATTTAGAAAATGTGCGGGTGTAAGTGCGGTAGGTTCCGATGGATCACTGCTTAATACATAAAGCGGGCGAGAATTTAAGATAGACTCGATCTGACAAAGAGTAGTAAGCATTTCTTCATACGTGAAGATTTGCTTACCTATTACGCGAAACAAATGGGTTTTTACAACCTTAATATTGGACTCCCACAAACCCCCGAAATGTGGAGCGCTTGGAGGGTTGAGTTTCCAAACAATGCGATTATCAGTGAGCACCTGACTGAATGCCTTATAATATTCTTCTGATTTTAAAAATCCATGTAATTCATGTAAATATGAACGCGAGGCGACAAAATTAGTACCGTTATCGCTGTATATAAATCGACACGGACCTCTACGAGAGATAAATCTCTTAAAAGCGTCTAAAAAACCCGCCGAACTTAGATCAGACGCTAATTCTAAATGCACTGCCTTAGTAACGAGGCATATAAATAAACATAAATAAGCCTTCTTTATATGTTGTAAAAGCTCCTTGCAGTTACTTGTCCACTTAACCAAATCGAATCCACCTCGGCGAAACATTTGGATAAGTTGAGTGGCGGTGTTGACTGCGTTGTTGACGCAAGGCGCGGAGGAAACGAGGTCATCCATATAAATATCCCTTTCCACTACAGAAGCAGCAAGGGGATAGGACTCCCTTTCGTCAGCGGCTAACTGGCGTAAAGTGCGAAGTGCGAGGAAAAGGGAAGAGCGTAATCCGAATGTGACGCGATTAAATTCATATGTTCGTATAGTTTCTTCTGTAGAAAACCGATATAAAATGCGTTGAAAAGCGCGATGGGATTTTTGGACTTCGATACACAAGTACATTTGCCTAACATCTGCAAAGAAAGCGATGCGATAAACTCTAACGTTTAATAAAATATTAAAAATGTCTGTTTGTAAATTTTGCCCGGTGTGCAAAATGTCATTCAAAGAAAAGAAATATCGTTATCCGACTTAGCACTAGCGTCTAAAACGATGCGCAACTTCGTTGTACTTTTATCATTCCGTACGACAGGGTGATGCGGCAAATAAAAAGAAGGCTGTACACAATCATTATCAGAAACAGCGGATAAAATACCCTTATTAATGTATTCCCGTATAACAACATTGTATTGATCGCGAAGATCGGGATATTTGTTAAGCGTTTTTCCAAAAGTAAGAGGCGTTTTTTTGCATTCATTAAAGAGTCACCCAATATGTCGGGCCTTTTCTTAAATGGCAGGGCGACCACATACCGTCGTCCGTCCGTCCGTCGTTTTGGCGGTAAGTAGTAGAAGTATGTCTTCACATTCCTGCTCATCACGGCTCAAATATATTTTTTGCGGAAGTTCTTCAATTTTCCAAAATTTTTCCATTATATCATTAAGACAATTTTGATTTAAATTTGTATCGTAAGAACAGGAAACAAATGAACGCGGGGAATGATGTGATATAGCGACTTCAGCAGCACCCATAATAATATATCCGAGTGATGTTTCTATGGCACTAGGCCATTGCGAATGAATTAAGTTTTCAGGCGACAGAAGTTTTATGTAGGTATTAACCCCCAATAAAATATCTATAGACCCAGGTTGATAAAACTGATCATCTGCTAAGCGTATTTTATCTAAATAGCGAATTTTTGAAACATCTACTATCGAATCTGGCAACTGACCCGTGATGATCGGAACAACTAATGGTTCAATATGATAAAATTTGTTATCATTAAAACGAGACGCGAACTGCAGTGAAGTGAATCCTAAAATCTTTTGGGACACACCACCGATCCCGTGTACTTCGGTAAAACGATTTTTATTCGAAACGGAAAGAAATAAGCGTTTACAACAATCCTTCGTAATATAGTCGCTTTGGGATCCAGGGTCAACTAAACACCGAATAAAATGTTCATTGTAGTATTTATCTACGACCTTTATTTTTGCAGTCCCCAATAAAGTAGTATAGCGTGGTGTATATAGTAATATAGTAGTGGAGAGTACTATAATCGCGAGAAATATTACATGAAGAGGTAAGTGTTTTTTCATCTTCCACCGTATACGAATTGTGAGTGACAGAAGAATTAACCTTATCATAGTTAACTGCGCGGTAGTTAATCGAATGCGAGCTGCATGCATTAGCGTTACGCGTCTGCACAACCTCTGAGTGTAACGTATTGCTACTACGAAAAGCAGTCTTAGAGCCATTCTGATTCGGCTCAGAATGAATTAAAGAATGGTGGCGCCGCGCGCAGTATATACACTTACGCTTCGTTTTACAAAAAGAAGTCGAGTGTTTATTACTTAAACAATTAATACAACAATTGTATTGTTTAATAATATCGTAACGTTGTTGTGTATTTAATTTTAAAAAGCGTGGACAAACATACAAGTGTTCATGATCATTTGATTTACAAAAGATACATGAATGCGAAGGATCTGTATTAATAAATGTTTTACTAAATTTATTTGAAAGTGATTTGTTTCGATTATTATTGGATGTAGATAAAGTATGCGAATTATTAAATGTATGGCATATAGCCCTATTCTGTTCGTATAAAAATTGTACTAAAGAGGCGTAGTTTGGTATGCTAATTGTGCGACAAGACATTTCAAATGACTTAAACAGTGTCATGATCTAATTTTCTAAGTGCAATATTTAAAAACAAAAAAATCAGCTAAGTCCTCAATTTTTAATTGCTTTAGAGCATTAATTGAAGCATCAAATTTGTCCATAAATTTATGATAACCTCCTGTTGTGTTTGCGTTCACCTGTGTTAAATCCAATAGTTGGTTAATATACGTAGATGCGAGTGTGCGTTCGTCATTATATCTTCTTATACGCGCATTCCAAATAATGGAATAATTTTCTGCGGTAGGGGCTAACCCGGCACAAACTAATAACGCCCTGTCACTCAATTTGTTAACCAAATAATAAACACGTTCGGCATCAGTTAATAGTAAATTGTCGTGAATTAATGTCTTAAATTGTTGATAAAACACGGACCACTGGCGTATGTCTCCGTTAAATGACATTAATTCAATTGGCGGAAGTGAAGTTTTTAATTTGTAGGAAATCTATTTTCAAACGTAACAGTGGAAAGCGATGTGGATATTTTCGTAATTTGGCACTTAATACGACTATATAAATCTTCAAATGAGTTCCAAGCCTCGTAATCAACGTCTGCAGTAGGGTTTAATTTTAAATGTTTAGTATTATAGTTATCTAGAACTTCTTGAAACTCACTACGTAATTGTTCTATATTCGAAGCGATGCTAAGAAATAAATTCTGCTCGTCCAAGGAATTAAATGCGCCCTTTGAGGTCTCGTAAATTTTTTGTAATCGTTCGTAAATATAATTACGTTTAGCGATAATAATTTTTAAACTAACTTCTTCATCCGAAACCAGTTTCGATTCTTTGCTTCTCGTCGTCATTTTCAACAAACAAATGCGGACTAAAATTATTGCGATAAGTGACGGTAGAATTAGTTAACTGGGGAACGAAGCAATCTCGCGTTACTAGAAAGATGGCGGTTAATCAACAAGAAAAATATCATTAATGGAATAATGAAGCGGTGTGGTATGCGTTACAAAGGACCGGTTATAAGGTTATAATACGTTTAATAAGCGATGCGGGACAAATAAATATTGTAGTTAGTATAATTAGAACTACAATTTATTATGATTTAATAATATATACGTATATAATTTTTTGTAATATATAAAAAAATGAATTTACTTCTCCGGGCCTAAAGGTTAATCTAATCCCGGCCGAAGGGACCAAAAAATATATGGTGGATTTGGCGTTTGGCCTTCAACCACCAAACTGCTGGTTCAAATGTATTAAATGTTATGCGGTGCGGCTATTAATTTAAATAGAATAGTGGACTGTATATGAGCGCGGTGCGAGCGGTGAATGTAATTTAATTTATTCGTGATACTGCAAATCCCCTGAATTCGGGATATAGGAAGGACGTGAAGGAATGCACGTGCACTCACCTGGACTTCCGCTGATCTGCCTCGTGTCTCGATGGCTGCCGGCTGTCCTCACACTTATCAACTTCACAGATAATCACGAAATATAGCGTTATTGCAAATGTCTATACTTTTTACTATATGCTTGTATAATTCAATATCCAAATTACACAAGGGCGGGAGCGATGATGCGAGATATAAGCGGTGCGGTTGATTGCGTGTCTTCTCAACTTGTGTGAGCCCGTTAACACACGAATGCACATGCTGGGCATAAAGCGGTAGATAGGAAACCGGAAATGGGCTTTGCAGTAATCTTATTGGATATTAATTAACGAATCCCTTATAAGCGTTAAGCGATAGTGCAAAGTGGCGCGAACAACGGGAATATAAAATAATTTAATAAACGCGATAAAATCCGTAAAATCTAGTTTTTTTTTAAATGTGTAGTGTTCGCGTAAATATAAGAAATCATTCCCAAAACTTTCTGAGTGGCCCACGTGAATGTTATAGAGAGCGCATGGCTCTTAACAATATATGACTATAACGGCTCCGTGGCGCAATGACTGAAATTGAGTTGAGACCCGCGGGTTCGAATTCCGCACGAAGCAAGTATTTATATGTAATGATTTCTTATATTTACGTGAACACTACACGTTGATTAATAAAACTACTTTTACGGACTTTATCACGTTTAATTTCTTGATTTTTAATTCCCGACGTTTCGGGTGTCTTGAAGTCCATCAGTGGGTTTACTGCAAGACTTCAAGACACCCGAAACGTCGGGAATTAAAAATCAAGAAATTAAACGTGATAAAGTCCGTAAAAGTAGTTTTAATCCAAGTATTTATATGGCCTACACATAATTGCTCCTGGTCTGGATTTTTGTCCTTGCAACAGGTTTAGGTTACGTTATTTTTATTATCGAATTGACAAACGAACTAACAGTCCAGTAAGTGACTATAGCAGCCTATGGACCACCTACAATACTGGACACCTGAAATAGGTAAGTGGTGCGGTACCTTATTAGGGTTTATACAGTTTGTGTGGTTAGGACCCGATTTGCTAGAAGCCTTCTCCTATGAAAATAGTGTCTTAATTATACAATACAAATCATCAAACGCGGTGATGAATTGATGATTTACTTCATAATCCTCAGCGGTTAAAGTTAATTTCGTCCACTAACGTACGATTTCGGGAAACGCAGTTTTTTATTTTTAGTCTTTATTAGAAAGACGCTGATACCTATCTCCTGATTCTCTTGTCTTCTGATACCCACGGGATGATATGGGGTAGTGGATATACTTACACTGCCACTGAATGGAATCCCGGTAATTTACGATTTGCAAAAAATTATATAATGTTAATATTATCAAAAATCCATAAGTAATTGGTTTCCCTCCTACCAGGCAGTAAATTCTTATGTATTTTATTTCCTAATACTCATTTAAAATTAAGAGAAGTTTTACCCTCCGTAGCGGAATGTATAACGATTGTTACTTTATGAAAACTAACCCTGATTGGAATGAAGATGCTTATATTTATCCATAACATTCTCCTTTTCCTTCTGAACTCCCAAAGAATCCGGTTCCCGTGCATATTTAATCGGATAAATTTTGTTCACTGCGTACATCCATCCACGCTGTATCAATTTATATTCCCAAAGTAGTAACACAGTCATGAATATCACAGACGTGGTGAGTATAGCTACCAGTTCCATAACAATTCCAGTCTCTTTGTTTAGAAGATACGATTGCCTTGTAAAACATTTCTGTACAACACCGCATTTTTCTGTAAAAATTGTTAATTTATCGTTGCCTGTTCGGACTGACCCAATCACTCCCTCCCACCCAGTTTTTATTTTAATTACACAATTAATATCTGAGGACCTTCAAGAAAAGAGCTTACTCCTTTCTAAAGGGCCGGCAACGCACCTGCAATTCCCCTGGTGTTGCGGTTGGTCATGGGCGGCGGCAGTCACTTAACATCAGGTGAGCCGCATGCTCGTTTGCCCCCTCTTCTATAAAAAAGTGTCGTAGTTTTGTCTTGCAGTTAATCACCATTAACCAGACCTAATCATTGTAGATGACTCTCCTGTAATTTGTCAGATCGTACTGTAAAACTGCTTTGGATGGGTTTCTTATAGATACAATCTACCCTCAATAACGAAACGCATCCAGTAGGGTGTCAAAATATTTAATTTGCATATTAAAATATTATTTAAAATTAATTTTTTAATTTTCTTTATTCCTTTTATTAGCTACTAGGGGAATATTTTTCATTAGCTACGCTTGGTAGGTAGGTTGGCAATCATAGATTTTTTTAAACATTGAGTTGACATCATGGACATGCTCATCTACTATTTAACAGCTCTATATACAATACAGTGAAACCTCAATAACTCTAACCTCGTTAAGTCATAAAAGTCATGATCCTCGTTAAGACGAAGAAAATGCCATCTCTTCCGCTGAACCCCTAAATACGAAGTATCTCGTATTATTTAGTCTTTGTAACTGGAACAAAATGTGATTTCACTGCAAGGTATTGATAGTACATATTTGTACCCTATAACTCGAAGATATGTATAACTTGGAATTCCCCGAACTCATAGCAATCAAATCCAAAAGGAATGTATGTTGCTTCTGTTCTATTGCGTGTACTTTGTACATGTACAATGAATGAATACATTAAACTTTTTAAGTAATATATCTGTGTACCTTATGTTTGTTTATGATTGTGAAAAATCTCTAAATTCTTGTTATCGAAAACTTATTATTATAAACCAACTTTTTCGAGTTAATTATATTATTAACTCGAAAGTTTTAGCATTTCCCTTGAAAATCGAGTTATCGAGATTCCACTCTATATTATATATATTATACATATATATATATATATATATATATATATATATATATATATATATATATATATATATTACTAATAACCAGAATTCCTTCTTACGATAACCATATTTATTTTGTACTCAATACTGGTAGCAAATACAAAATTTTGATCGTTTACCGCAACATTTATGCAGGGCTTCCGCCGAGCAGAGGTTTTTTGTTTTTAATATACCACACTCCGTGTTGTAAAGAAATATCTTCCTTATTTTTACATAAGCATACGCCATGTTGAATTGTGGCGAGAAGCTCACGAAGTGCAGAGCATAGCTTAATGCGTCGCCGTAGAGAATCTTGGCAATGATCGTCGTTTCGCCTGTGTGATGAGAAAAGAGAATAATATTTTTATAGGAAACAAGACAATCTTATTTAAAAATAATAATTTTAATACTTAAAGACTTTTGTGTGAATGCAAAAATATACTCACCAAATATAATGTTTACTATAATAAAGATCATGGAGTTAAGTTGGGCTTGGGGGCCCAAACTGAAGAGATAAGCTTGAGGTATGCATCCTACTCCGTAAACAGTTAGTAGCAGTGCAAGTATTGCTAAAAAATAAGTAAAAATTTAAAGTTACAGCCTATATAATTCTAACTGCTGGGCACAGGTCTCTTCTCATTAATAGTGCGCTACCACAATGCACGTTAGAGAACTTTACATGTCTTTCAAATATTTGTTTTCCTCAGACACGGGTGTTTCCTCATGATGTTTTACTTCACCGCCCAGTACGCGCTAAATTAGCTCTTAAAACTGCAATTATCGATCTCGTTTGTGCCAGCGGGGACTGAAGCTTAGCTACTTGCGTACGGTGAATAAATAGCACAAAAATAGTAATAATTTGTCTTATTATTACGATTTCTGTGATAAATAGTAAGGCTCTCAATTAAAATATCTAATACAAAATAAATATTTTTATGTACATCTTAAAAACATTATCTACTAAACAGTTTTTGTGAAAGAGTACATTATAAATCATTAGATTAAAGACTCGCGGTTAAAACATCAGAGCAAAGTATGTACACCGGTGGATTTTAAGGTGCTAAAATAACAATGAATTCAACTTTGTATATGAATCAATAAAAATTATAGAAAGTAATTGTAATAGAAAGCAGTTTACGTGGTATAGCCATGCTGCAGCTATGTTACTCGGCGTCAAAAAAATCGCACATCCGAAAAAAATAATTTAAATACTATTTTAACACAACAGGCCAATGGCAATGTTGTGGTTTGAGGGTATCATTCGAAAGGTAATTTCATTAGCTTTCAGGAATTTTAATTGAATTTTACTTTTATAACGAGACGAAAGAGAAATTAAAGAAAAAGACAGGGTACAATTAATAATTTTAATTAATAATTTAAAAAAAAACTTAATAAATACAAAAAAAAGTTCTTAAAACCTAGTGTTACCCCCCCTTGCCGTGATAACGGCTTCCATGCGATCTTTCATGGACCTTACAAGGGTCGCAACAGCCTGTTGGGGTATTTGTTCCCACTCTTCAAGTACCGCATCTTGGAGCTCTTGAAGAGTGGTCGGTGCTGGATCTTTCGCCGTTTTAGGTCATCCCAGAGATGTTCTATTGGGTTAAGGTCTGGACTTCGTGCTGGCCAATGCATAACAGGGATATTGACCCCCTGTAAATAATCCCGTACAATAGCCGCGGTGTGGCAACGAGCATTATCATGCATTAACATGAATCCATCACCGACATAACCAACATACGGGACCACATGTTCCTCCAGGATTTCAGTAATGTACCGACCAGCATTTTTTGTAGTATAGTTGTAGCACGAATGAGTGGGCTCGACCAGGAAAGGACCACGCTCTTACAGAATACGAGCGCAAAATAGCAGCTTAACGTTACTGTGTTTCGTATGGTGGGTATAGAGAACCAAAGACCCATTTTACTGAAAACGAGGCTTTCCATCTTAGTCCTCACGAGTGACCATTTTGATTCGTAATCGAGGATAGATGTAGGTGTCTATGGGTCACAGCAACCACTTACCATCAGGCGGACTGTGTGCTCGTTTGTTACCTTTATCCTATAAAAAAGCAGTATTAATTCGGACATAAAATCTCTTTTAATTTGGAAGTTTTGTAAAGAACTTTTGTAGCTATATGGTTATAGCACGAATGGATCGGATCGACCGGAGATGGATCACGCTTTCACAGAACACCAGTCTATAGTAGCAGTTTAATGCTGCTGTGTTTCGTATGGTGTGTAGAGATCCGGAGACCCTTTTTTATCGGAAACGAGGCATTCAATCGTGGGGGTGACATATGCATTTTGGGAGGATGGGATGGATATAGATGTCTATGGGCTATAGCATTGGCTTACCATCGGGTGGACCGTGTACTCGTTTGTCACTTTTATTCTATAAAAAAAATGTTGGTGTATAGTAAGTGACGACAGCTAGATACTAACTGGTTTGGCTGTGGATGGAAAATGTGAGATTTGGAAGGGCAATGTGTACAAGCTGTAAAGCAGTTAACCCCCCGTGTAGCAGTGATGGTACTCACGTGGTTTTGTTGAAATTGTAGAGTCGTTAGGAACCTTGGTGGCGTCTCCACATCACCACTATACTAGCAACTAGGCATCCCATATTATTTGTAAAGGGTGATAAACCATCTGTATTTGCATACTTAATCAAGACAATATGTAGTATCTACGTCCTCCACTTATCATCTGAACACTGTAATCTTTTGTTACTTTTACTTGTCATACAAGTAAAAGTAACAAAAGATTACAAAATAATTGTGCTTACCAAAATCTTCAACTTGAAAGTGCACAGACGGCGTTACCAAGTAAATGGTGGCACCTAGTAATGCAGTCATCAAAGCCACCAGGAGGAAATACAAACACAAGTCGTACAAGAACAATGTGAACCAGTAGCACATTGGAGAAAAGTTCGATGAGTGGCACTAAAAGCATGTTGTTAATACATAAATAAATACTTTATGTAATCTTCTATATATAAAATTCAATTGTTCCGGTTTCAATAATTTGTTGTGTGTCTTCGATACACATTTGACCTGTAATACTTTCACTAGATTAGTCTAGTAAGATATAATTATTATACGCGTAGTTATATTATTATCGTACTCGTATCATACACAGTTATATTTCTAGTAAGACAGTAATGAACCACTTTCATACACATAACTAACTACATTACGTAACATAGTTTACATGTAAGGATAGAACTATATCACAAACAATTATTGATTTATGGGCAACAATGCAGTTTTCAATTTTTGCCTCCGGGTCGACCCTTACGAATGTGTGCGTGCGCAGTAAAATCAGTTAAAATAAGGTATGACCACGCATTATGAATTTAAAAGATAAAAAGGACAGAATGTTTGAGATTTGATTTTTGAACTGATTTTTCTTCGCAATTTGCCTATATTACTTATTTCTAACATTCTGTACCTGTATACATGTATCCGAGCTTGACGGTTACGCGAGTTCAGTGCTTTTATCCCATCCCAAAAGTGCCCAACGTCCTAAAGAAGTTTTCACTACGATATTATTATATTCTATTCTACTCATTTAATTTTTTTCTCCGTTATTAGCTAGCTAATTTCACATCTTTAATATAATAAAAACCTTCTTCTATTTACATGAGAAAATCCAAAGGCTGTACCTGCATATGTCTTATGAGTCCATGTTCTTTAGATGGCAAGACGGTAATATGTAATATGGTTAGAATGAGAAGGAATTGTGTCAGTAGAGGAGGTTGTCCCGCGAAAATCAACCACTGAAAATAGTTGCATTATAATCGATTTAAATATTTTATATAAATCCATTAATTTTTTTTAGAAGAAAGGGTGACAAAAGAGTACATAGTACAACCGATAATAAAATGGATGCTTTAACCCCTGAGTACCAACACCTATTATCGGTTGAGAATTAAAAATGTAAATGCGTTGTCACTTCTGAGAATGGAATGCCTCTTTAGGTACCAAGAAAAAGGGTCTACAGTTTCTTGCACTCACCATACACAGTAGCATTATGCTGTTATTTTGGACCGTATTATAAAGTGAGAGAGTGGTTCTTCCCGGTCGTTCTGACCCATTAGTGCTGCAACCATAATACAGCTGCAGCGTGACCCTACCACGTAAGGCCCGCCCATAGAATACTGTTACGAGCTTGAGGTTCGTAACAATAAAAATTGCCGATAGAATTACCAAAATTAACACTTTAATTCACTTTACACTAATTAAAGTTAAAAACACTAATAATTAATCACACTGATTCACTTTATTCCGCTCCGAAGCTTCGCTTGTCTCGCCAGCTTCAATACTTCCCCGATCGCGTATTGCAGCGCCTTTATATAGGGCTCTTCCATGAAAACATCCAGAATATTCCAGAATATTCGAGTAAATACGCGCGCCAACCGACCAAGCGCAGAAAGATCGAGTGTAGAGCTTCTAGACAGTTTAGTTTTTCAATTTGATACTAGATAGCGCTGTCGGTTAAAAAATTAGTCATGTCATTTTCTGGAAAGCTCTATCCTCGCTCTGTTACCCGACACTAGATGGCGCTAGTGCCGTGAGATGAGATGTCAACTTAGCCGCGCAACACTGCCCCCTCCTAAGACATGCTCGTCCCGAGCATTATCAGCCCCATAATAACGCGCCAGGCGATCCACATGGACGATCTTAGGAGTCTCTCTTGCGCCTTTCTGTATCCGGTAGGTTACATCGTTGATCCTGGGTACAATCCGGTACGGGCCGTACCATTTAGCTTGAAGCTTAGGAGATTTCCCTTTGCTGCGGACTGGATTGTGCAACCACACTAGCGAACCTTCGTCAAACCCTTTGTTGTTCATTTTGCGGTCATACCGGGTTTTCATCTTTTCAGACATTTGCTGGCCCGATTGTCTGACGTGCTCGTAAATGTCATTCATTTTGTTCCGCAAGTCATTTGCGTAATTGGTTATACTGCGTGGGGCATCAGGTGGTATCCCGGTGATCAGGTCTGCAGGCAGCCGTAATTCTCTCCCAAAGTTTGCGAAAGCTGGTGTCACTGATGTACTTTCGTGAACAGCGCTTCGATATGACAACAAAAACGGTTGTATGTGCTTGTCCCAATCTCGTTGCCGATTGTCTACAACTTTTGCTAGGTACCTCTCCAATGTCTGATTAAATCGTTCTACCATTCCATCAGATTGCGGGTGATAAGAAGTCGTTCTTGTTTTATGAGTACCCATAACTCGGCAAGTTTCCTGGAATATTTGAGACTCAAAATTCCTTCCTCGAACGCTGTGATTCTCTAAAGGTACTCCAAAACGACAGAAGACTTCATGAACTAGTTTATCTGCAACTGTTGAAGCTTCTTGATTTGGAATGGCGAAGACTTCTGGCCACTTAGTGAAGTAATCCATCACAACCATGAAATACTTGTTACCGCTTTCACTCTCCGGAAACGGCCCCGCCACGTCAATGGCTATTCTCTCCCATGGTGCACCAACATTGTACAACTTCAATGCACCTCTACTACGAGTCTGAGGTCCCTTTACAGCCGCACAACTTGTACATTTGCAACACCAGTCCTCGATATCGTTTCGACAGTACACCCAGTAAAACCGTTCTCGGATCTTCAGTAGACTTCATTTAACTCCCAGATGACCTCCTGAATAATCATTATGGTACAGCTGTAATACATCCGGTACTTTAGCTTTAGGGACAACCATTTGCAAATGACAGCTGTCTTCCCGAACACTTTCCCATTTACGGCACAAAACTCCATCCTGAAGCAACAAGCTGTCTCACTGGGCCCAATAGCTCTTAGTGGTCAAACTCATCGCTGAGACGTCGCTCCACTTGAGCTTGGGAGCACTGGCCTTCATCCATTCCAGAATCGGCTTGATGTCCGGATCTTCCTGCTGTGCACGTTGTAAGCTGTCCTTCCACTCGTTGCTGAGGTGGTCTGCCCTGAGCATCCTCACGGATACCTTCTTCCAACACTACATACCCTAAAAAGTTGACTTGCCGTCTGAATAGTGAACATTTCTTCGGACTCAACTTGAGGTTGGCACTCTGAATCTTCATGAGCACGCGTTCCAGGTTCTGAAGGTGTTCCTCAAACGTACGGCCCACGATGATGATGTCATCCAAGTAGACCAGACAGGCATCGCCAATTAGCCCAGTAAGTACAAGCTCAATCAGCCTTTCAAACGTTGCTGGAGCATTGCACAACCCAAACGGCATTACTTTGAATTGCCACAGACCCTTTCCCGTCGAGAACGCAGTTTTCTCCTTGTCCTTAGGGTCAATTTCTACTTGCCAGTAGCCACTTTTTAGACCCAGCGTGCTAAACCATTTTACTCCTGTAAGCATGTCCAGCGTGTCATCAATTCTTAGCAAGGGATAGCTGTCCTTATTTGTAACGTCGTTCAGACGGCGGTAATCAACGCAGAACCGCATGCTGCCATCCTTCTCCTTTACCAGCACCACGGGTGAACACCATGGACTAGATGAAGGTTCAATAACACCATCCTTCACCATTCCCTCAATCATGGTTTCCACTTCCTTTCACGTGCTACCGGCAATCTTCTTGGCCGCTGACAGATAGGCAATTCCTCTCTTGTATTTATTTTGTGTTGAACTATGCCAGTCTTTCCTATGTCAGCATCGTTTGACGAGAATACATCGGCGTACTTGAGTAACAACTTCTTCGCCTTGACCAATTCGTTCGGGGAAAGAACACTGCGACAGTCTTCCAAAAGTGTGGTCACTCTCGTTTCTGAATCCTCGCTGGGGGTCCCACTCGATATATATTGGCACCGACGTAACCAATCCACTTCCTCACAAGTACCAACCAGTGTGCATTTTTCTATAATCTGTTCCCGGTCACAAAGCTTCATCACACGTACTCTTGAGATGTCAGTGGTTCTGACCAAGGTTCGAGCTACTTTCCATGGAAGGCCATTGTTTACCCTTTCCACAAGTACACAACGGTGACCTTGCCCAGCGTTTCGGGGAAGACTAACCGGAACAATCGTTTCCGACCTCGGCAGAAGAACAATCTTCTTAATGCTGTACACGTTCCCTGGTAACGCACCTTCCATAAAAAGTTCCTCCTGTCCACATTTCAAAACACCTTGCTTAACGTCGATCTCACAACAATTATTCCTCATAAAGTCTAGGCCTAGGATGCAGTCGTCCATTATATCAGCCACGATGACATTATGCAGGTAGATCACGTTGCCTAGCTTCAACTCCATCTCCTTCTCTCCACGGACGGGTATACGCTGACCGGTGGCTGTTACCAAATTAATGCGTTCTCGGTTGTATGCGGAGTTCCCAAGGAACTGACTTATAAGTTGGGAACTAACAACCGTACGAGAGGCTCCAGTATCTATGGTCAGTTTACACGGCATTCCGTTGACCTCACCCTTGATGATTAGACTGTTCCCATCATGGGTTTGTGAGATCGAGATCCTTGGGCCTCTTTAACATTAGCCAGCACCCGCCCCGCAGTTCTGGCTTTTAATCGTTTCCCTGCTGCTGCTGGGCGGTGCTGTCGGCCGCACTACCCTCCTGAGATCGTACACCTTCCCTTTCTAGGGTTCGCTTAGGGCAGCTCGATCGAAGATGGCCCTTTTCCCCACAGCCATAGCACCTAGGGCTGTATCCTTTGTTGCGGTCGCGAACTGTAGCTGCTGCAACCTCCCTGACGCGATGGGAACGATGATCCTGCCGCACGGCTTCTACCTGTAGTGCATGGGCCAAGGCGTCCTTTAGTGTCTCGTGGTGCCCGAGCCTCACAGCAGCTCTGACTTCCAGGTCGCGGATGCCGTCGATGAATGTCTGCACCAGGTTCCCTTCAATGAGCGCAGGTACAGACTGGTATGCTTTTCGAACCATCTTCTCCACCTCAAGGGCCCACTGCTGCAGGTTTTCGTTGCTGCGTTGCACGCGATCTTTAAGCTGCGCGCGAAAGACGTGTTCCAGGTGAGCGTCACCATATCTCGCCTCCAATGCCTCAAGGAGCTGCTCGTAGGTCACTTTCTTACCGAGAGTTCCAACACGGTTAAGGCTTGGTCGCGCAGGCCTAAGGTGAGTGCAGTCATGGCCTGGCTTTTATTCCAGCCGTTTGCCTCCATGACGGCCTGGAACTGGATTTTGTAGGCCGACCAGGAAGAAGTCCCGTCGAACGGCGGCACTTTGAATCCACGTAGCGAAGGTGCTGTAGCTACTACGGGAGCTGTAGTTCCATCCCCAAGTTTGAGGTCGTTCAGCGTTTTCTTCACGTCAGCCATCACGTTGTCAACCCGATTGTTCACATGGTTGATTCGGGTTTCATGTTCTTCGATTCGGGTTTCAGCTTCCGACAGGCGGTTGTCATGTTGAGCAACCCTATCCTTCACCTTCCTTATCTCTTTCGCAAAGGTAGCGTGAAGGTCCTTCATGAGGAGCATCTGTTCCTCCTGTCGGCGGGCCTGTTCCTCTTGTCCGCTCTGCAGCTGCTCTTTCAACTGACGGACCTGTTCCTCCTGTCGGCGAACCTGTTCCTCCTGCTGCTCTTTCAACAGACGGGCCTGTTCCTCTCGTCCGCTGCTCCTGCTCCTGTAGCATCGCCATCAGAGCACCTAAGTCAGGTGCTGCAGATGTAGGCCGGCGGCCTCCGTGACTGGCAGTTGGCTCTCCGACGTCTGCGGCGTTGCACCACCAAACCTCCTCTGGTCCGTCTCCTGCTGGCGTTGACTTCGGGTACGGACACCTTCTGATTCCTCCTTAGGTAAAATCGGCATGATTTAATCCCACTTCTGACACCAATTGTTACGAGCTTGAGGTTCGTGACAAAAATTGCCGATAGAATTACCTAAATTAACACTTTAATTCACTTTACACTAATTAAAGTTAAAAACACTAATAATTAATCACACTGATTCACGTTATTCCGCTCCGAAGCTTCGCTTGTCTCGCCAGCTTCAATACTTCCCCGATCGCGTATTGCAGCGCCTTTATATAGGCCTCTTCCACGAAAACATCCAGAATATTCCAGAATATTCGAGTAAACACGCGCGCCAACCGACCAAGCGCAGAAAGATCGAGTGTAGAGCTTCTAGACAGTTTAGTTCTTCAATTTGATACTAGATGGCGCTGTCGGTTAAAAAATTAGTCATGTCATTTTCTGGAAAGCTCTCTCCTCGCTCTGTTACCCGACACTAGATGGCGCTAGTGCCATGAGATGTGATGTCAACTTAGCCGCGCAACAGTACTATAATACACAATATAATGGCTGTCAACCTTATTTTGTACGAGGATCGGCGTCGCCGGGAGCACACATACAAGCAATTACGTCGTATTATCAGTTATCACTACTACAAACACATTTTAGACTTTTGATTAAAAATTTTGACACATAAATATTTCTTATGTTTTCTTCTAATATTCACAAAATATAAATAGTTTCGACTTACTAGTTGTTGGATATTACGTCTCCTTTATTTAAATTCTATTTCCCGCTGTTCCTTTGACACGTAATTATTGCACAATTGCAATTTTTTAAATAATTTGCACGCAGCGACGCTTGACACGAAAATTGGAAACGATTTATTGTGTTGACATTCATACTTGTGAATTGATATGTTAGTGACATTATAGTACACGGGCTCCGCACACTCCCCCGTTCTATTATGTATGATAGGCCTATGTCTGGTTACTGGTTGCTTGAGAAGAAAGAAGATTCTTACAAAAACTAAACAGTAAAACTTACAGCTTGTACATTTAATAATATATACTGGATGACCTTTTTTACTGTCTGGAAAAAATAGGTAATATATATATATATATATATATATATATATATATATATATATATATATATATATAAATATATGTATATAAAAATAAATAAGTAAGTAAAAATTTATCGAAATTCAAATCATATCCACCCTTCTTTATGAAAGGCAATAAAACCAATAAATTTAGCAGGCATCTTTGACCTTGTCTCTTCGCGGGGTCACAGGCGCGGGTGGATATGATTTGAATTTCTATAGATTTTAATTAATTAATTAATTTAATTCAAAATTTTTGTTTTTATTTTTTTTTTTTGTAAAATATCAGTGCCATAGGCTTCTACTCCGTTCATATGTTACACGCTATTTTTTCCAGACGGTAAAAAAGGTCCCCTAGTATAAAGATGTTTCAGATACAATATATTAAATATAAGCATTTACAGATTTTTTTCATTATTGTGTGTATTGCATATTAGTACCGTATATTGTATTGTGTATTACTGTAAAACCTATGGGTAATTGTGAGATGGAAGTGAAAGCAAGTGCTTGTATGTGCGTGTGTTTGCATTGAGAGGTGGAAGCATGTGTGTTTTTTAACATTACTAACACCATAGACGTTGTTTTGCCAATTAATATTATCATAGGTTGTGTTCTGAAACGTTTTATTTTATTTTAGAGCATGCAATTTAAATTATTAATTGCCGCGCTTTATTAAAAAATTAAACAAAATCAAAAATTTGAAATTTTGTTTGTTTCTGAAATGTTTCTTAATATTTTTTAGTACCTTCTTCATTGAAAAATACATATACAATATATACCAATTTTCATAGTGATCGATCAAATCGATTTTGAGTTAAACGATTTCATATATACAAATATCCTCTATATATATAGAGTGGTCGGATGTATACAGAGTTACTATTATAGAATTAGATATGCAACCAGTAACCAGTGGTTAACTTTTTTATACGCCCTATGGGAAGTATTTATAGTCCAGGATCCATCGCCCATTTATGCACGTGATAACTATCAAGCTAATTTTCCGTGAGTAGCTTTATTTTGATGAGACGCCCAATAATTTCCTGTACGAAACTCTCGATTGTGGTAGCTAACAGAAGTAGCAAGGATAAAATAAGTTGATTTGATGATTCTCAAATATTTATTACTAACTGATTTTTTTTTGTTAAATCTCAAGATAATTATCTAAATTATTCGAAAAAATATTTGTCCTACAAAATCTATGGTTTGATCATAGAGTCCCATCTATCCAATATATATCGATAACGAGGTCATCATAAATGATTACTAACCAGCTGATTTTTTTATTTTACTTAGTTAATATTTATATAATTTAACAGACATATTGTCCTACAAATTGCGTGGTACGTTATCCCGGTCCTCCGCTCAAAAGTAGTACAGATCCTTGATGTAAAAATAATTACTATCAAGCTGAATCTTCTTGAATAGCTTCGTTTCGATGAGTCGCCCAACAATTTCCTATGCGAAAATTCTCAATTGTGGTAGCTAACAGAGGTAGTAAAAAAATTTGTGTCGCTTGGGTTTCTGTATTTTGCTACTACAGCTGAGTCACTCCGGTACGGCGGTACGCATGCGCAGAGCATTGCTTACTCCGTATTAGGTATCCCACGTTAGTGTCGACCATAAGCCTGCAAACATTTTCTCAGTCGACCACGTGTTTTATTTTGTCTTGAGAAATTATTAATTATAATAGATTTTCCCAGAGACAGTGATATGACAAACGTCATGCTTTATAAATAAAATAAAAAATAAATTACGTTTAGTAAAGCAAAAAAAAAAAAATACTTTTCATATTAAATTTTTACAAATTATTTCAGGATTGTTCGACTCACTTACACGGGTCAGATCTAAAGCCAGTGGATTATCGGTGACTTGGATTGTGGCGTCGAGCTCGTTAGTGTAGTGTCTAATAAGAGCCATGTACGCGCGGCCGAGGGATCTCGCCGCCGCGGCGTAGTCGTAGTGTAGGGGACTGTACAGCACTCGCACCTACGGTTTACGACAATTTTTTGAGGTGAATATACGATGGCAACTGTATTTTTTACAATAATGGTGATAAACGAGTACACAGTCCACTTGATACTAAGTGGATGTTGTTGTTCATAGATATCTTTTGTCTTGTCCATGTTCATCTTAAGATCTATCCGTTGGGAGATACTATTGAGGTCATTGAGCATAGTGCTTAGGTCCTCCAGCGATTCTGCCGTAAGGACTATATCGTCGGCAAATCGAAGGTGAGTGATGTACTCGCCATTGATGTTAATACCGTATCCTTTCCAGTCCAGTAGCTTGAAAACGTCTTCCAATGCAGCGCTGATGTTTCGGGGATATAACGTCACCCTGTCTTACACCTCTCTGCAGTTGGATAGGTTTCGTACTCTGGCTCTGTACTCGGATAGCCATCGTAGCCCGACTGCACAAACACTTCGATATACCGACAGTCAACTTGGCACCGCTGAAGACACTGTAGCACCGCCCAAATTTCGACGGAATTAAGGGCTTTCTCATAGTCCACAACCGCCAGGCGAAGTGGCTCAGAAGGGAAATCGGTCTGCAGTTCTTCAAGAGAGCGTTGTCACCTTTCTTGAAGAACAAGACCACCGCACTTCTGCTCCACGCCTCCGGAGTAGTGCCACCATGGAGGACGGAATTGAAGAGCTTCTGAAGGACTTTGAGTACCGGTGTTACACCTGCTTTCAGAAGCTCCGCTGTAATGCCATCCTCACCTGGGACCTTGCCGTTTTCAAGGTGCTGTAGAGCCATTCTAATCTCGCTCAGACTGACGTCAGGGATATCATCGGAATTGTGTCGGATAAGAATTGCTCTTGGATCGTTACTCACACTTGCGTGTGACTCCAACGATGATGTATACAGCTACCTATAGAACCTCTATAAGTCACTCAAACTCAAAATCTCAGGTGCCGCCACACTCAGTTTTCAACTTTGACAATTGGTGAAAGGTTGAGTTTGTAAAGAAAAGTGTGAAAGGAACTGAAAGGTTTCGGTTCCTTGGATTAGAGTACGAGTGGGACGGAGCGTTGACTTCATTAGACGAGACCTCTCCAACTTAACATTTAGGTTCGGTGTGCCTCAAACCTTACGGTTATCGCTGTCTGTTTTCACCCTTGCGATCACTGAGACATCACTAAACAGTCGCCGTCTAGTCGTCATAATGAAGTCAATCTCATTTTCTGTCGAACCGTCGGGGCTCAACCAGGTCCACTTTCTGTAGGGCCGCTTCTAGAAGAAAGAGTTCATTATAAAGAGTCCCTCTTTCTCCATGAAGTCAGCCAGCTGCTGGCCCCTTGGGTTCCGTTGCCGTATACCAAATTTCCCAACCTTCAGCTTACCGTTCTTATTGTGCCCAGCTTTGCGTTGAAGTTTCCCATTAACACCGTATGGTAGGTTTTGGAGGAATGCCTGGCTCTAGAAATATCCTCACAATTCTCCTTTACCTACGTTGGTACGTAAACCTGTATGACCTTCAGCGAATACCGTTTGGTGATTTTGAGTATAAGGTATGCAACCCCCGTCAACACACTCCCTTATCTTTACAACGTTGTTAACGAGGGACGATATCCAACACCTCCTTGGGACAGATGGTCGCCCTCCCGGTGATAGAACAAGTTGCCGGATTCGAGAATCACCGTGTCCACCGCCACTGTAGCCAGGAACAGCGGAGCCGCCGGAGACTGGGGGCCGTCTATTTGCTTCGTTCCTTATGGGGGGTATATTGCCATAGTTGGCACGCTTGTCGAGCGGGTTGGCAATCACAGTTTTTTGTTATATAGTTGGTGTTATCAGGAAGATGCTGCTGCCCATCTCCTGTCTGTTTCCCTCTGTCACCTTTTATGACACCCACGGGAAGATATGGGGTGGTAGATATTCTTAACCGCCACTGCACGGCACCTCTATATAACAAACCGCATTATAACGAATTACTCGATATAACGAATAATTTCTAATTCCCTTCCGTTTCGTTATATCAAGGTTGCACTGTAATAAGTAGATAACATCTATGTCAATGATTGTAAATACAGCTTTGCGGTTGCGGCTGCGGTTTCAAAAAGTAAGTAGCCAAAAATCTATTATTCAAAGCATAGCTTAGAACGTTTTATTTCAGCAACTTTATATAAAATAGTCGAAAATAGGCACTATAAGCGTACAATTTAGTGTTTGTAGCAAGTGAAACATACATTATGGCTTCCGTTTTCATGGCTTTTAATGTCGATGCCGTAAGCAAACTCCCAGACGTATTGCTGAGGGGAGTCGATTGCCCGCGTTATAAGATATTCTGTAAGGCTCTGAAAAAATAAAATTAGTTTGTTAAATTATGAGGGAAGTGATATTAATTTGCAAACAATCTCTAAACTTTACATCTATATAGATGCATATAATTTAATTCAAGTAACTAATAAAAAATAATAAAACTCAGTGCAATAGAATCCTATGGAACTGATATTTTACAATTTTTATTTTATTTCATATTAACATATGAAATTGATCTATCAATAAATACTACTAATTGGGTGCGTATTATTTTAATTTCAATAGTTTTTAATTGATTTATTTATATAGTTCACAAAATTCGTTCTTATTTTTTAGTATCGAAAGTTTATTTCAAATTAGTATTTTTTGTTGATAAATCAATTTCATAATATATTAATGTAAAATAAAAAAAAAATTGTAAAATATCAGTCCCATAGGCTTTTATTCCGTTCACCTGTTACACTCTATTTTTTTTCCCAGACGATAAAAAATCACCCAATAGAGAGCAATGCGAGGAGGGATCTAGGCTTTATTTTATTCGAAAAGCTTGATTTTTTTGATAAAACTAAAAATTGATAAAATAAATGGACTTCAATTATCTTAAATTTAAATAATGCCACATTAGTGGATCCTATCCTATCCAGGCGATGCTGTGCTGTACGGGTTGCTCGAGTACCGATATTTATTTTAAGTAAACAATAAAAAAAAAATTTGGCGTATTCATAGTTCGCTGTATGCTAGGGTTGTCACGACCAAATGCCATCTCTGGATACCCATATCTTCATAACTAAACTCTGCAGTTTTATTACAAAACCTTCGTCATCCATCCATTCATTACAGCTAAAAAAGTCCACCGTTGAACATAGGTCTTCTCCATAGATTGCCTCATAGGCGGTATTTGCCGTAGTCCTCAGGCTTGGCAGGCGGGTTGGCAGTCGCAGTTTTTATAATTGTACATTATTGTCAGGAAGATGCTGCTATCCACATCCTCTTACAGTACACAGGTACAGGAGTAGTGGATATTTTTACAGTATACAGGTACAGGGGTAGTGGATATTTTTACAGTACACAGGTACAGGGGTAGTGGATATTTTTACACCGTCACTACATGGTTAGGTTCCATACCAGATTATCACACCATGTCGCACTCGGGTTCTGCAAATTCCTTTACTAAGTTTAGGCAGCGCGCAGAGACACACCACACATAATTTAATTAAATATTTATGTATGAGAGATAAGTTACCTCACTTTCTGCTAGGGCTGTATATGCAATTTTTTCAATATCGCTAGTTGTCGAATTTGTTTCAGAAAGCACGTAGCTGAAAAAATATTTAAACTGAATTTAGCGAAACAAGAATGCTTACGATATTTTAAAAGTTACTAAATATACACTATCACAAATTTATGAAGGTGACCTAAGAGACGACTGTGAGAGTAAATATGAAAAAGGAGTTTTATTTGATTTTGTACAGTATGGCAACGTGTTTGAGGACACAATACGTCTCTACATCTCAAAGATGTCAGAGTCAATTAAGAAACTGAAAATTTTTACAAGTATTAAATACTTTAGTAATATTAATATTACTTTATTATAATATTGTTAAACAACAATAATAAAAAAAATTATTCACCCAAAAAGCTTTAGCAAAGGTGCAAGAGATTTTTAATCTATTTTAATTACTCTCTACCAGGCTGTAGATAGTAATGGGCGCTTATCGATGTTATTTCGTAGTTTTATTTTTTTTTGAATTATTTCATTGCATAAAAGATTAAGAATTGTAGAAAATGTTTTACCTATTAGCTACAGAAGCAGCAAAGCTCGAGTTATCTGAGTGAAGCACCATGGTAGTATTTTGTTTCAGAGCTTCTATAGTCAACAACTAAAACAAAAGTTAAAGTTTCAAACTGCTGAATAATTTTAGTAGGTATCAAGCAAAAACCTAATGTAAAATTAGTGGAGTGACGATCATTATAATATGCGTAGTTATTGCCTGATTCCTATAAACAAGGCACAATACAACTAGACTAAGCAGAATGCTACCTAAGAGGTTTAATGGTAACCTAAATATGGTGAAACCCATATATGTAAATAAACTTGTAGTATCTGTCCGTAATATCGAAATGATAAATCGGTGCCCTTGATTGAGAACAAGTTTTGGAATATTTGTCTGTATTTCTGTCTGTTTGTCTTTACGGGATGATTTTCGAATGAGCTGAACCGATAGTAATGAAATTTCATAAACAGACAGCGTGTGTGTATGTGTGTGTGTGTGTGTGTGTGTGTGCATGTGTGTGTGAGAGAGTCTCCGAAGATTATATTTTAACCGAAAAACCTCTAAGAGATTTTCGTTGGTCGTTGTTAATGATTATCTTGAAAAATCTAAACAGTTACATAAATATTATTAATATAGCGTGCGCAGGAATTGTGGTTTAATTTCTTCCTTTTCGTTCCATCATTGCACAACCAAACGTTCAGCTGGTTTCCACCCCTTTGTTGGCCACATACCGCACATTCAAACCTAATGGTTTGTTTTTACGTAATGTGTACAAGAAAAGGGTGGTAAAATTTACCAGCGTTTTTCTTTCCACCCAATTACAATGTGGGTATCTCTAAAGCAATAGTAAATAGACTTTTGGTTAAGCTATAGCAGTGCGCTTTGCCATCTTCGGCATCTACATAATCACTTACTTACCCTTAAATGAGATAGCATTCCCTCACTGGCTCGTAATATTTAAAAACTTGCATATATGTACTAAATATATTAATATACTCGTTCCTATATGCTTGTTTTTAAAATTACAATTTATTATTTTAATTCGTCATTCAGTTGATTTTCAATTTTAAAAGTGCACTTCGTACTTAAGGCGAGGATTTTCAACGTTCAGCACGAAGTATTCGGGCGACATTCGGTAAACAAAAATTTTCCTTATTTTAAACTTTTTTGCCTATTACCAGAAAATAAAGGATCTAACTAAAAATGTAGCCGATTAAGAATCTAATTCAAATTATTTCATATTATAAAAACATATTATTTGGTTATCGCTTAAAAAACGAGAACTCGAACGACAAAGTTCTTTCCTGGCGATAATTTTTTTTCTATTTCGATTATTATAGTTTATTAAAGTATTATAAAAATCCTTTTGATAAATAACTTGAGTATTTCATGTATGCGCATATTTTTCCGAGCTTATACTATTTTAAGAATTGTGAATTGTCGAGCGGCAGAATAATGTCTTAAGCACGATATTTTCTTTAACCTACGTATTTCATAGTATCGGTATAGGAAAAGTTTTTTAATTAAGTTACCCGAGCATTAGATATAGTTCATTTTTTAAAGTTAATACTTAAAACAAAGTTAAATAGAAAAGCGCACTTAGGAGTTTTTATGTACTTACACTCGTAATTTATTGAATGTGATATTTTTGACTTTGTTCGTCTTTTGAACCCACTATTTCAGCCTTTTCAAGTATACTTCAAATGCAATCGGATCGTAGGAAGTTGGAATTAACTTTGACGGACACATACATACGTCGTATAGTGAACCATACGATATACTAAATATAATTGTAAAATCTTAACAAAAACCGAATATAATTGTAAAATTGAGTTAAAGTGTAGGTACTTACTTCGCCTTGAAGGGATTTTTTCACACTATGATCCTTCTCCAAATAGGTCAGTAAGGAGGAAAGCGAAATTCCCATCGCGACACCAGCAGTCACCGCGGATAATATCTGTAATCATAAAACATTATCATTAGCTTCTTTGAGGATAGGCTAGGTGGGTAGTCTAGGTGATAAGACCAGGTGGTAGGACACCTAATCTGTCTAGTTGTGCGTTTCTGTAGGTACACTTTTAGCTATTTCTGCCGCTTAGTAGAATGTGTGTACTGCTGTGGTCCATTCTGAAAAAAGGGTCTTCGGATCTCTACACTCACCATACAAAACATAGCAGTACCTATTAAGATGTTATTTTACGCAGGTATTCTGTGAGAGCGTGGTACAACCATAATATAGCTGAAGCGTGGCTCTACCATGTATGTAACATTTACATTTAGAGACAAATTCCGTTTTTCAAATTTTTTGTTTCTTATAGAAGTGGTGACAAGTGAGCATGTGGTTACGCCGCTGGTAAGTCTCAACAATTTTATGTAGTATAAATCATTATTATAAGCGAAACAGTCTACCTGATGTCAAGTGGATTCTGTAGCTTACACCTTGTTTATAGAATCAAGAGGTTTCAGGGTTTCACCACCTGATGGTAGGTGAGTGGATACCGTGACCCATATATATCTTCTTCTACAATCACCACACGCAGCAGAATAAAATTGTTATTTTACGCTCTTATTCTATCAATTATGACTCTTCTGCTATTTTGCTATCTGCTATTTTATCCTGGTATTCTGTAAGAGCGTGGTCCTAACCCGGTCGAGCCGATCCATTCTTGCTACAGATATATCTATAGATATCAATCTATAGCTGTAACGTGGCTTCAGCGCGTAGGATAATTGAAACGCGGCAGTAAGGATGATTAAAATATTGTACAGATTAAAATTAATAATGGTGAATTTAAATAAAAAATTCCATTTCATCAACTAATAATACTAATATATCCATAAGTTCATCCATTATAATCGGCCTGCCCCATAAACTGCCTCATAGGGAGGATGTTTGTCGCAGTCGCCACGCTTTTTCCATCAATTTTGTTGGCCATCAAATTTTTTGTTGTTATCTCCTGTTTCCATCCCCCTGTCGCATTTTACGCCACTCACGGGTGATGTGATAGTGGATGTATTCGTTGTGTTACAATTTTTTTATATATATACATTACCCGAGTAAATGGAGCCCTACACTCTATTGTGAAGAGTCAAAATGTGTCGAAAAAGGCACGTATGGCAACTCACAATGCTGTGTTGGTCCCTACTTTAACGTATGGTAGTGAAAGTTGGGTGTGGCAGAAGAAGCACGAGAGTGGAATAAATGCAGTAGAAATGCGGTCGTTAAGGAGTATGTTAGGGCTGAATCTGAATGACAGGGTGAAAAATTGTGTGATAAGAGAAGAGTGTGGTTTGCAAGATGATGTTGTGACCAGGATTAAGAAAGGAATGCATCGGTGGTTTGGTCATGTGGATAGAATGGATGAGGAAAGAGTGACAAAGAAAATTTATGTTGCAGAAGTGAATGGCAGAGTCGGAAAGGGACGTCCTAGGCGAAAATTTATCGACCAAATTGGCGATTTATTGAAAACGGGCCAAATTAGGAGTACCCTTAACCGACGAGCATGCATGCGTAGGTGTATGGATGTGAAGGAGGCGAGAGAGGTGTGTCAGAACGTGCCAAATGGAAGTCTGTAGTCTCTGCCTACCCCTCTGGGTGACAGGCGTGAGTGTTTATGTAAATATACATTACCGTCATGCTAAGAAAGAGCTTGTGATAAATATAAAATGTGTAATATTTCCATCCGATGAGCTTAAGTTGCACTCCAGCGCTTCTTATCGTTGTATTATTTTTCCAAATTGGTTGCTCTGTTTTAAAAATATTGAACTTAAAGTTTCGTATAGAAATAATCAAGTAAGTAATAAATCAAGGACAGTTACTTAAAATTACACTTCTTATCGAAATATGGATGACAAACGAGCACACAGTCACACAAACAGTGAATGTTGCGGCTTAGACTTCTGCATATATAGGAATCATGATGAAGATGGATTGTCAACCCTAAGGGGTAATATGAAATGCTACGTTACCAGTAAAAACGGGTCTCTATTTATTTTTTGTTTTCGAACAAAAAATAAATAGAGACCCTACTACTACTAGTTCGCTAGTAGATGAGTTTGTACCTATATTTGGGATGTTTATTTAGCAGGAATGGGAGATATGATAAGGTTATAGAACGACAAGTGAACGCAGGAAATAAAGTAAATAGGGTTTTACACTATTGTGGTTAGTCAAAATGTGTCAAAAAAGGCACCTATGGCAATTCACAATGCTGTGTTGGTCCCTACTTTAACGTATGGTAGTGAAAGGTGGGTGTGGCACAAGAAGCAGAACAAACGCAGTAGAAATGCGGTCGTTAAGGAGTATGTTAGGGTTGAATCTGAGTGACAGGGTGAGAAATTGTGTGATAAAAGAAGAGTGTGGTTTGCAAGATTATGTTATGACCAGGATAAAGAAAGGAATGCTTCGGTGATTTGGTCATGTAGAAACAATGAATGAGAAAAGAGTGAAAAAGTAAATTTATGTTGCAGAAGTAAGCGGAAGAGTCAAAAAGGGACGTCCTAGGCGAATGTTTATCGATCAAATTAGCGATATATTGAAAATGGACCAAATTAAGAGTACCCTTAACCAACGTACTTGTGGAGAGAACGAGGATGTGGAGGCGGCGAGAGAGGCATATCAGGATCGTACTAAATAGAAGTCTGTAGTCTCAGCCTATCCCTCTGGGTGATAGGGGTGAGTGTTTTTGATATTTATTTCTTGTCGCTTACTATACATCGTTATACTCTTGACTGGCATTTTTTGTGAGCATGATCCTTTACCAGTCGAATCGACCGAACGTTCCGAAACTATCCATATGGCCGACACACACGGTCAGTTAAACTGATTTTCTGATCTGAGTTACTTATATACAGTCTGATGATAGTTATGAGTATCACACACTATAATACTACTACGTATTAATTTAAGAGCCAGGATGAAGTTGAAAATAAAAATTGAATTTCTATTAATTTACCTACACATATAATTTAAAATATGTGTAAACTATTAAATGATAAAAGGTAATAAGATCATGTATCATTTAACAGCACATATTTTTGTAGTTAAAAGGTCGTGAAGTGAAAAAAATATCTTAAGAATTGATTTAACATTAAAATTTTAAGAGCAAGGAGACGAAGTGTAAAGAACTTCTTGTGAGATGTCCTCCATGTTTTTCAGATAAAATACAGTCCACATCACTTCTGGCATTTACGTTTATCTGTTCTTGAAGTTTCAATCACAATAAGTTCAGCCATTTCAAAGACTATCGCGGAGGGACATACAGAGAGACTAAATTTTAAAAACGTTTAATTAATGAATATTCCTCCACTAACGGGGCAACATAGTGTGTCGCATGATTTTTATTACAAAACTTCTTAAAACCATTGTAATATTAATCTTAGATATAAAAGTATAATGAATATTTGCGATCTCTTGTGATTTCATTAGTTTTAACAGTCCCCTGCCTTAAACAAACACAGGAAGCTGTTTGCGTTACCAGAGGACTGACTCATAAATATGTTTATAGATATAAAATGGCCTCTCGAAAGAAAAATCTTACTAAAAAAGAGGAGTAGAACTCCGACGTTACGAACGAATTAAAAATGATCCAATAAAAAGGTGAAAATACTTGAAGAATAAATAGAAAGGAAGTAGAAAATTAGTAAAAGACACGAATCTACGAAAACATTATGCTAAATATCGCAATAAAAAAAGCTTTGATGGTTAATATTACCGCATATTGTTACTAGACTTATGAAGTTGCTAAACATAAAGCAAATAGCTTCATTTTAAATTACTTCGTTGGGTAATTGGAGCAATAAAATCTTTGGGACATTTTTTTAGTTGAAATGAGTCATTAGTGGAGAAATACCCTAATGCCAAGCAAATAAAACCCTAAGCTTAAAAGAAGATACATTTTTATTTGTATGCTATCCGTTACCGTTATAGCCTATTAAAGTCCACTGCTGTAAATATGCCTCCCCCAGAGCTTGCCTTATAGGGGGATACTTGCCGTAGCTGGCAAGCAGGTTGGCAACCGCAGTTTTTTATTTTAGTCGTTACTAGGAAGATGCTGCTGCTTATCTCCTGATTTGGTTTCCTCTGTCGCCTCTTATAACATCTACGGGATGATATGGGATAGTGGATATTCCCACACCGCCACTACTCGGCAATACGCATAAATAAATGAGTAAAAATTTAAAATAATTTCATTAAAATTTATCCCATTACAAAATATTTTCTTTAAGGGGAAATATAACCTCAAATGGCTTAGCAAGATCCTCCGTTATGCCGAAAGTATTGCAGCATTAATTTTGAAATAAATATATGGTAAAGTTGAGGATTAATGTTAAGGACTATGTTAAACGAAAACACGATTCCGTAAAATTTTCTCGATAGAAAAAAATCCAAAGTTACCTCCAAACTGAACAATAAACCGCTGTTATTCATAAAATACTTTAAATAAGATCATGCAACTTTGCATACTAACTGAACTAACTATAAAGCAGTGATTATGTTATTTACTTTTTTTAAATACCATTATTTTCACTGTAAAAAGAAATTACCTAAAACTATCGGCGCGTAAGCTTGATTCCTGTCGCCCCGTTAGTATCGCTCCGGCTTTTGAAGGGAGAAGTTGTGTCGCTTACGATCAGAATACACATTACGCAACAGGACGACGTAAAATTAAAATGGGAAATAACCGTTATAAAAATAAGAAGCGACTGGGTTGGCGTTAAGAAACAGGCATAAATATGATAAATCTAATGAAATAAGTATCTAACAACCACTACTTACAGTATTAGTGATTACAAACATCGGTACATAGCATACGACGCGCGGGGAAGTGGGGGCGAAATTAGAATTTGAGCTAACTTACTATATCCCCTTAACTCTTTTAACTTTGTAAAAATCCATCGTTACTAAAATCTGTAAAATGTAGAAGTAAGAAATTAGTGCAGAAAATTATATTAAAAAGCTTACCACCGATCTGTTTCAATGCATTTTTTGATAGCTCTCGTGGATCTGCAGAAGATTGGAAAAGTGGTGTTCTCGAATTCGACTCATTTATAGCTCTGCAAACGATTCAAATTTATTGACTGACTTCGAAGAAAGAGGTTTCTAAATTCAATTGAATATTTTTTTCGTATGTTTATTAGATACGTATTATCTTGATCAACTGTGAATTGATTTTAATAATTCTTTTTTTTACGGAGTCTTGGCGGACATTTGACGGCCAGAGGATGCTGTTTTAAGTGTGTATTAAGTGTCTGCGCATGTGAACTATTAGTGAAAACGGTGAAACAAGTGCTGGTGTTGTGAATCTCAAGATAATGTGTATGCTTAGGCGTCTTGAAATACTGTCGTATTCGACTGTCTGATGGCTCAAGCTGCAGTCAAAATCTCCCAAAAACTTCGCAATGTGACGCTTCAACATATTGTAACGAGTCTCTAAAAACGAAGATCCCGAATGAAATAAGGACATGGCCTAAAGGACAAGCATCCAAGCCAAGTCAAAAAATTGTTATAAATAAATAATAATATCATTTTTTACTTTCTTAGTAGCTACTTACATTATTTCTATTATATATTATATATTACATTATTTCTATTATTATATATGCTGTTTAGATTTTTTATTATTTTATATATTCAGAGGATTTCGTTTGACGGAGGATGGAGACCAACATGACTGTGATGACATCACTTAGCTGATAGTGGACTCCGAAGGCGAGTTTAGGATCTCAGTGACATCACTCCATAGAACCATTGTGTTTGGACTCATTTGAAAGATATTCATAAAAACCTAGATGATTGTGTTGATTTCACCTTCCTTATGGTGGATTCCGAAGGTAGATATAGGATCTCGGTGATGGCACTAGATAGAATGATCGTGTTAGCACCGACTGCCGAAGTTGTAATAGGAAAATTATTTCATTATTTTTAGTTCTTTAAAGGCGGTCTTTGCGCTATATTAGAATGAATATGAAGATTTTGTTTTAGATTGTTTCAAATTAGTAGTGTTTTTTTTAGTAAAAGATAACCTTAGTTTTTATAACCATTCATTACCAAAAACCAAATGGTCTGTTAAATTTTTTATAATAAATAATATTCCACAACTATCACACAACGTCATCTAGTCCCAAGCTAAGCAGAGCTTGTGTTATGGGTACTAGACAACTGATGAAACATACTTATATATTTCTAAATACATAAATATTATAGACAAATTACACCCAGACACAGAACAAATGATCGTGCTCATCACACAAACATTTGTCCTGGGTGGGAATCGAACCCACGACCTCCGGCATAGCAGTCAGGGTCACTTACCACTAGACCAACAGGCCAGGCCAATAAAGAGATCGCATTTTGACGCTATCGTTATAAAACATTCTATTTTATCTTGGGAAGATATAACACATCCTTTTTTTAGTGAGAACGGCGTCATGTTGACGTTTGATCAGTAGTGTGACAAATGAAAACACAATCCACTTGATGACAAGTGAATGCTGTAGCCCACAGTCATCTATATAGAATATAATAGAATAACTTATATTCAATATAGATTACATGTAATTCTTATTGAAAGCCATTTTCTTAATTTTTCCACTGGTTCGGAAAAAACTCTGTCCTGAGAAGAACCAGCAAGAAACCCAGCGGGACTATTTTTAAAATACAATGAATTTAAAATTATTTTATTCAATTATAATGAATACATTTAGAAACAGCATGATAACGATCGCAATGTTGCTGCGTTATCACCGCTGAGGACTAAGATAGAATCGCTCGTTACCGAAACACAGCAGCTTCAAGCTGCTTGCTATTCTGTGAGAGCGTGGACTTTCCCCGGTCTAGTCAACCCATTCGTAATATACCTGCAGCATGGTTATATCACATAAAATCTTAGAGGACGTTCGATTTTATTTTAAAAATACTTTGATGGGTTCACGCTGTACGGTAGGGTAGCAGGGAACCTCAAAGTAAAGCTGATAGAAATAATTCCACAAAACCGGTAATTTAAAAAAAAAACATGAAATCAAGGAACGGTGTTCATCATCTCTTTGTAGGGATAGATCGAATCAAACACTTTATTTGATCAAAATGATAAGATGCGTTGACTGATTCGTTAATTCTTTTGCCGCCTACTTAAGTGATAAAATAAATAGTAGGATGTGAAGTGCTCCATCCGCTTTTGACAATTACATATTGTCAAAAGCGGATATACACTATAGCCTATTAAAATCCATACACTATTGCCTATTAAAATCCAATGCTGAAAGTAGGCCTCACCATTGATTGTCTTATAGATGGGATTTTTCCAGATAGTTGCCAGGCTTGGCAGGCGGGTTGGCAACTACAGTTTTTGACAATTTAGAGTTGTTATCAGGAAGATGCGGCTTCCCATCTCCTGTTTCAGTTTTCCTCTGCCGCGTTATCTTACGATACTCATGGGACGGTATGGGGTACAGGATATTCTTACTCCATCACTACACGGCCGTGCTAATTATTTAAAATAAAATATACCTATGGCAAACTTCCTCTGAATCCGGTACACTAACATTCATAGAAGTGATTCCGTATGTGTTTGAGTTTTTGGCCAAGTCTTTGATTAATGCTGCTACGGTGGCAGTGGGAGCGGTAGGCAGCCTAAGTATGAGCAGAGAGCCTAAATGAGCTCGGACTTTAGCACCGGCTGCCTGGGCTTTCTGTAGGATTTCCGGTATTGTCTCATTGTCGAGACTGCCGCTTCGGAATGTTATTCGTACGCGATATTCTCGTCCTGCGAAGAAGCGAGAAGCCTTTTTAACCACAAAATTAGAACCATATGAAATTAGCTTGGTTTGTTTAAAATTGTTATGCGATGAGTGCTTTTTTTTGGTATATAGCTGGTGTAAGATTCGTAACAGTGAAATTCACCGGAAAGTCACTGAGATGTGCCTTTGTTCATACCCATTCCGTACTTGAAGTGACAACCGTCGGATTAGACGTGTTTAATACAAATAATGGAAATTGTATCTATAGATGCAAATGTAATGTGGAATACCGTCTGACTCTCTTTTCCACCATTGGACAACCAGACGCTCGGTCACTTTTTTTATAGAAGAGTGAGTAAACGAGCATACGGTTCACCTGATGTTAAGTGACTACCGCCGCCCATGAACATCCGCAACACCAGAGGAATTGCAGGTGCGTTGCCATAGTGCTTCTACAGTCTACCCCTTCGTTGTCGACTTGTCATGCATTTTAACCAAACGGTTTGATTTGTACGTCGTCCACTTGCTATCAGACCAGCGAGGCAGTAGTAGTATTGAAGAATATATTATGATGTATAGAATTATAAGTTCAATGGACGTGATGTTATAGATTTTTTTATAGAATAAGGGTGACAAAAGAGCACACAATCCACCAGTAAGCAGATGATGTGGTCCATAGACATCTACATTTATCCTTGATTATTAATTAAAATGTAGTTGCGTTGTCGCCCCTGAGCACTTAGATAGAATGCCTCGTTTCCAGTAAAATTGGTATTCGTTACCCTACATTCATCATACGAAACACATACAATCTAAGTAATTAACTCAAACAATCAAATATCATTGGAGTGGTACCAAATTTGAAGAACAAATATGCAGGAGTGCCGCCGAAGACGAGAACTTTATTATTAAACAAAAATACTCGGTCCGCGTATTCCAGTTTAATGGTGGCGAAGCAAAACTTCACTATGGTTATATATTTCTTGTAGCGCTGGAAACAACACACAATATATTGATCAAAGATATTACTTTGGAATGAGAGTGGATTAGGTTGAATAGGTATGGTTAAATGATTGATAAATAAAAAATACTTATTGTATGGTGATTGCGTAAGATAATCCAACATCAGTTTTCGTCTCGTAATGTTGGCGACTATGGTAAATGCCTGGTAAGTTTTATGACTTCCAATACATGGACGTGTGATAACGCCTGTTATAAAATATTCAAGTCCAGTGACGGGGAGCATATCGAAGGCGCTAGATGAGCAACCGGCAATCATGCATATTTTTTTTATAGGATAAGGGTGACAAACGAGCACATAATCCACCTGATGGTAAGTGGATGCTGTGGCCCATAGTGATTTACATTTATCCTCGATTAAGAATTAAAATGCAGATGCGTTGTCACCCCTGAGGACTAAGACGGAATGCCTCGTTTGTGTCTTCGGATCTCTACACTCACCATACGAAATAAAGCAGTATTAAGCTGCCATTTTACGCTAGTATTCTTGAGGTGTTTCCCTGGTAGAGCCGACACATTCCGACACGCTCCATCACCAGCAAAAATGCATGCGTGACGATTGGGGCAAATGTTTCTACAACGAGAGAGGCTCATGACCAGCAGTAGACTTTGATAAAGAAGAACAAGCTTAATGATGAAAACAATACTTAAAAAAAAAACAGACTGTATTTTGTGCATTAATAACTTTTTAAACAATTTTAAGAGAACTTTATCACAGCTGTATTATTAAGTGATCGATGATAAAATTGATCTCAAATTTAAGTGAGAACGGTTTCTAACTAACTTTAAATCATTCCAGATCCTGAATGTTCATTTGAAATCTATATATGATGTTCAAAAAAATCTATAGATGATTTCAAAGACCTATTCAATGATAACCCTCATGACATTGTTCATCGACTTTCATTTCTTTCTTTCTCATAATCTGATCTGATTATCGCCATATTGAATTTTGATAACTATTATATCTTCAGTGACGCTCCCAAGATTAAGATAAACCGATTGATGTAAGAATCATCAAAATCGGCTAACACGTTTGGTCTCTAGAGTGCCAACAAGGGAATATACAAACATACATATTTAGTAGGCTGATAAACATTTTACCTTCCTTTGAGTCACGCAATCTGGCAAAAAGAAGCATCATTGTAACTTCTTTGTTACAATAATACAGTCACTAGGTGCGGTTGCTAAGGGTAAAATGCAAAGGATGACTTGATATTACATAGTATAAGTTTAATTATATCAATCGATGAAGATGTTTGATATAATAGTATAATATAGTTGATAGTTTACCATTATCTTATCCTTTATCACCGCTTCGTAAGTAGGCGTAGAAGATAGACTGTTCACTATTATAATCTGAAATAAAACATCACAGTTTGATAATTTAATTCAGTCGTACTATTGTTATGTCCTATGCTGGCTGCATAGTTTGTGGGCGTTTTTTTTCAATTTCATATTTATTTTCTCTCACATGATCAGTACAATACTATAAACTAAGTAATAATGAACTTATACAACTAAATAACATCTATAAATCAATTTATATAGGAAGATCTAGTTGGGAGACTAGTGCCCAAACTAGGATGCCTTGTTCTATGAGGTCACCAGGCCCTTCCGTACAGAAGTGATACTGCTGTAAAATATTTAATAACAAGTAGTAAAATAAAAAAAATTGTGCAACTTTAATACAATTAAAATGAGAACAACAGTCAATTAGATATGCATTATTAAGGATAACTCAAAAATTACTAGTCAGATCTTTGATTAAATTTATATGGCACTACTTCGTGTACGTTACCAGCTTTCAGATAAAAAAAGGATCATCAAAATTGGCTCACCCACAGAAAAGTTCTGAGGTAACACACAGAAAAACATACTGTCGAATTGAATATCTCCTGCTTTTTGAAGTCAGTAAAAAGTACAACTACTTCTAGTAAAAGTACATTAAAATGAACTTGTTCAGTTTAGAAATTTGCAAGAATTATGAAAAGAAAAACATGCTTAAAACACTAGTAATGGTAAGTATACACCTACTTAATGTGTGGTGTGTATGTTTGTGGTGTATATACTAAGGGTATCTTAAACAATACGTTGAAATAGTTTTTCTGTCTGTTCGTAGTCTAATGATTTAAGTCATTTATAAGTGATCTTATCCTTGTACATATATACTTTCAAGGTATGCAAGCAGTATTTAGATTGTAGATTGTATGCATAATGTTTGTTTATTCCTTTTATGTATTATCTATTTTAAAGATATAATAAAAATATTATTAATTATTGTTGTATTTGAAAATTAACCTTAAATAGGGTGTGAAAATGAAAAAACAAAAACTCTAACATAATCATATTACATATATCAACCAGCGTAATTTGTAATTGTGTGATATATTTTTCTAATAAGAAATAGTTTCTTTTCGTCCAAGTTTGCCAGTTTCTTTCTTTGATATGTCAGCACAAGTTTTGCACACTCTTACCACTTTTTCTTTTCGTTTTCAGTACTATTCCGCCCTCATGATCACGGCGGGACTGAGGCTGACGTTCCAATTTAATTGTTAAGCACGGCTATTTTCAACTTAAAATTATTAATTTTTAGTTCCGATCTATGCAGAAATAACTTATACTATCTCAAAGTCTTGCCGTGGTATAGAGCGGCATCTCACGAAATGGCGTGACAACTTGGTAAGACAAGCAGGAAGTCGTTGGATGCTGGTGGCTCACAACCATGTTTGGTGGCAATCCTTGTGGCCTGGGAGACGCTTATATTCAGCAGCAGACTTGTAGAAAGAAGGTTGTAATGATGATGATAATCATGATGAATAAAGCTATTGACTGCGCATGAGAATTTTAAATATGAACACAAAAAATATGGACACAAACCCTTGGTTCCAAAAGAAGTGCTATCGCCCAGCACAGTTGCGCTTGATAGTAAACGTCCAAGTTCTCCACGTATTTGTCCTTCACGTCCTCCAGGTCACAGTCTTGCAGAAGACGTTTCATTCGAATTTGACTATACTCAGTAACGTAACTGCTGGACTCGTACCATACACAAATCTGATTAAGAGATTTAAGTGTAGTTAACACGTTTACTGCGTTAGGGTGTTCAAAGGATCTTCAGCGTGACTTGCAGCCAGTGCGGGAATCAAAATACTGTTTTCTCCCTCTGTGCGGCAAACTACTACGGCTGTACTTCTAAGCGTATAAACAAAGACAAATATATAAATTTAATTTCGATGTAGATGTAGTTAATTTTTTTGAGACTGATTAGGTCTCTAATGCACTAGGTAGAAATATTCAATATTCAATATATTTATTTGCATTCCATAATGTAGAAATTAATAATATTCAATTTTCACAATATGGACCCCGTCGGGTATAGCAAATTAGAACAGAGGAGGACGCAACAAAGTTTTATTATTCATTATAATTATTACATTATTCATTATATTTATATTATTCCTTATTATTATACTAACATTATTCGTGTTATTCATTCATTTATTTATAGTTTTCATTATTATTATTACATTTGTCATTCAGGTATTCATATAAAGTATAATAACATTTATTGATTAGAAACACTTTTAATTGTCTTATAAAAATATGATCATTTGTTTCGTTTTTTAATGAGTTTAGTAGTTTATTATAGACAGTTATTGACATTATGTAAGGGCCTGAGGAAAAGACCTTCATTTTAGAAGTTGGTAGCAATAATCTATTTCCGTGTCTTAAACTATTTAAGCTGTATTTTTAGTTTCTCTTTTTACGTAGAAATTAGGGTATTTGCATAATTCCAATATATAAATACAAATTAAGGTAAGAAGTTTAAGTTTTTTAAAACGAGGACGACAACTTTCAGTTCTTTCTATGTTACACATAATGCGAATTAGTTTTTTCTGTAAGATGAAGATGGTGGTTGCATCTGTACTGTTTCCCCACAGGATAATGCCGTACCTTAGCCACGCCTGTGCATAGCCATTGTAAGTAATTAACGCGGTCTGGAGGTCAGTTGTCTTTTATATTTCACTTAGGGCATATACTAAACTAGACAATTTGTTACGAATTTTCTGAACGTGAGATTTCCAGTTGATGTTACTAACTAAAACTATGCCGAGTAGAGTGTGCTCTTTTACTGTCTCGATTTTTGTATTTTTGTAAGAAAAATTAATTTTTATCGGCGTTTTTTGATAGGGGTAAAAAGACAATATTTTTGTTTTTTCTGTAGTTTATTTCCAGGTTGTGCTCTTTCATCCATTTTCAAATGTTTTATATAATATATCATTTACGTTATTTACGTCACGACAAGGTGCTAAGATAGAGATTATCGTCCGCAAACATAACACATGGGTTAACCATAGTTTCACTGAGATTGTTAATATACGAGTATATTAAAAATAATAAACATCCCAATACACTACCTTGGGGTATTGAAGCATTTACAATTTTTTTGATCTCACTTTTACTGTTTTATTATTATCTAAGTATTCTATTTCTACATATTGTCTTACTACATATTCTCTATCTTGTAAGTATGATTTGAACCATTCTAAACTAATCTCACGAACACCTATACTATTTAATTTATTAAGTGATATATTATATTGTACCTTATCGTATGCTTTGGTCATATCTAAGAGTATTCCTAATGCATATTCTATATTGTTTAATATCTTTAGAATATCTTGAATATTTTTATATACTGCTAGTATGGTAGATCGATTTTTACGGAAACAAAAAAAAAAGCAATGTTCGAACGTGTGTAACGTTCGAATATTGCTTTTTCAAAAACTTTTGAGATTGTAGGGAGTAAAGCTATGGGGCGATAATTATCGATATCGGTTTTTGAATTTTTCTTATGGATGGGTATTAATAATGCCTTTTTTAACATGTCTGGGAAAATGCCTTCTGTGAGAGATTGGTTGATTAGTTCACAAAGTGGTAGAGCTAACGCATCTGCGCAATATTTTATTAAGGTGGTTTGGTGGTAATTCGTCTATCCCGAAGCTCATTTTATTTTTTAAATTTTGTATTATTTGATATACTTCACTTGGGATCACTGGGCTGAGATACATAGAGTTATTTGACGCTTTTTGTGTAGTTCGACCACGTACTGGCGGGTTACAATTTTCGCCTATCGAAGCATAGAACCTATTAAAAGTATTTGCTATTAAAATCGGGTCTGAAGTTAAAGTACCGTTTATTTTTAGTTTAAGGTTATCTTTTTCTTTTATAATATTTTTATTTTATCTTTCCTTTATTATATGCCGCATTGTTTTGATTTTATTATTTGATCTTATAATTTTATTATTGTATTCTATTTTCTTTGATGTAATGACAGCTTTTTTTTTAAGTAATTTTCTATATTTTTTATAATATTGGAAAAGTATTTCATTATTTGATTTTAACGCCAATACCTTTAGCATTCTTTTGTGTTTACACTATTTTTTCAACCCTACGATTAATCAACGTTTTTTATATCTTGGTTTATTTATAATTTTCTCTTTGGGTATACATTTATTCAGTATATTATATATTAGTTTATCGTTAAACTTTTTGTAGTTATAGTTAATATTTTTATTAGGTTCCAAAATTTCCCACTAAGTGCATGACTCTAATTTGGATTTAAAGTTTTGCATATTATGGAAATTAAATTTTCTTTTTTCTGTATACCTTATATTTTGTTTGTTTTGCTTATTTATTTCTATATCTTTAATTGTGCTCATGTAGTCAGTGTATTGTCCAAATTCTTCTACACTAGTTTTTAGTTTTAGGTTGCAGAATTTTGTAAATATTAAGTGTAAGCATGTTGATATGTTTTTAGTTATACGAGTAGGCTTTGTTATATGTTGATTAAATTCTAGCATTAGATTTAAAAATTGTCTAGTCTTTGTATTGTCTTTTAATATGTCAATATTGAAGTCACCTCCTATAATTATACTGTATTTAGAATTTTTTTTATTTATATAATTTAGGATATATTGTAACCGATTATAGAATGCGTCTTCCTCTCTTCCATTCCAATACACAGTTATAATTAAAATATTTTCTTCTGTTAGCTCCACTGCACACACTTCTATTATATATTCTATTGACATTTTGGCTATTTCTTCTCTTGCTAGATATTTTAGAACATCTCTCAACAAGATACAAACTCCACCGCCAACGCGGGATTTTCTACAGAATGAAGCAGCTATCCTATAATTTGAAAATTGTATTATCTGTACTTTTTCGTACTTGTCGGGACACAGTGAATATCCTGTTTAGGTAGCCTAATGCCTTTAAACATTTTCTGTATTTCTTTACTTTGATAATTTTTGATTTTATGTTTATAGTCGAGTCGTAATATCTCTTGGAGTATATTCTGGCACATATGTCTTAAGTTATTACGTGGTTGGCCTAAATATGAATAGCGTAAATCTATACAGTTAACATTCGGCAACTTCGCGCTGTATGACTTAAATATTCTATTTATATCTTCAGTATTATGTCGCTTATTACCAGTTTCGCATAATATAATATTTGTATTTTTAAGTTGGCTTAGATATTAAAAAAGGTAGGAACTCAATTTTGTTAAATCACTGTCATTTTTCCCTGTTAGGATCAATACATAGCTTCTAATATTTTGTCCGTTGTAGCTCCTGGTTTTATTTCACCATACATCTCTTATTTATTTCCAAGTAACTTTGATAATTGTGTGGTTACGCCTCGGCCTTTTTCATCTCCAAATATATGTAATCTGCGTTCGTATATGTGTTGTTCCTCTATAGACTAATTTTTTAATTGACTGTCTCTTGTCTGTCTTGGGTTTGTTCGAATTTCGGAATTTTTACTCTCAACGATTTTTTTTCTTTCCAGACGGTGTTTCGGTTCGTTTAGCTGTGTTTTCATCATGGAGGCTATTGTTTTCTTCCTCGGTGAAGCTAAGCTTAGTTCTATTCAGACTCCTCCGGATTTTTTGTTTTGTAGGTTTTTTTGAGTCTGATGTACATATTTCAGTCAACGTTTTTATTTTTCGCTCATGTTTGGCTAGTCGTTTACTTAAAGCAGTATTTTCAGAGTGTAGGTTTTCGATTTCGTTTTCAGCAGCCTTCAGTTTCAATTCTAGATATGATATTTTGTATTTCATTTCCAGTGTATCTTCCTCTAGATCTAGTCCTATATTTGGACAACTTCTGTTCAATCTACTGTCTGTGATAAAGGAAAACCTTCAAAAGAATTTTCAGTAGGTATATTTATTTTATATTTATTTCGTTCGGTTACGTAACAGCTCTTTTCATTCTGGTTTGTATCTGTAAACAACACCCAGCAATTTGTACATTTCCATTTATTTTTATGATCATTGCTATAAGGTGAAATCTTTTTTCTGTAATATCAGTGCATGCAATGTGATATTTGTTATTGCAATTGCTACACGTGTTATAATGTCTTGCTTCTATTAAATCTTTACACTTTATGCATAATAGTGACATCTCTAGTGATTTGTCGGCACTGATAGGTAGCTATAGACCACACTTTACGTTTGTATTGATCGTACCGCAGCAACATAGCAAGAAGTTAAGATACTCGCAAATAGATGGCGCTAATTGTATTTAGCGGCAGAATAATGGGTTTGGGCTTAGGTCAAACTACACTACGTTGGTACACGTATTTGTCGTTATATGAATTTAAAAGTAAAGCACTGTTCACTGATACACATAGTTTTGTTTGAGACGGCTCCTTGGAACATTTAATTGTTTATAGTTTATCTGAGTAAAAATGCCTTTTAGTTAACAAAATCGGAAAACATTATGCACTGTTTAAATTCGATAAATATTTCACTTAGGTACAACCGGTATAGTCACAAACACTGATTCATTCTCTTCGTAGTATATTTAATTAATTTTGATCACTTTTGAGCTATTTTCTTGTCTTAAACTATTTTTAAACGAATTCTTTAAGGAGCTAATGTTTACTTTAGAGCGCCCTCTAGTGCGGACTTAGTAAAAGTCCTATTAAATTTTTCTCACAGTGCAGCTAGAGTTTGATTTAGTGTTTTCATACGTAGTTTTATTATTAAATGAATTGTCCTAACTTAAAGAGAACAAAAAAGTTAAATTTTTAAGTAAGTACCAAATTTTGTAAATAATCTTGAAGAGGCTACTAAAAATTATATCAAAAATGCTAAAAAAATTAAGGAATACTTACAATACTACTTAACTAGAGCCGATGCAGATGCAAAGGTAAAACCTTTTGCTAGGCATCATAAACGAAGCGGAGTAAAAGTCTAAAGTCATAACTAGGTATCTTTATTTCAACAAAAGATTCAATCACATTACAATTGTTTTTAATTAATTATTTTCTCAATAATTATTACAAAAGCGCGTGCTTTTGTTTAACATGTATTTTCCTGCATTGAACTACAAAATAAATATTGCCGAAAAAATATGTAAATTGGCCTACGGGTTACGGAGTAGATGGATTTCAAAGAATCGTTTTCTTGCACCATGGGAGATCCGCTCCAACAATTTTGACGAAAATTAGCATAAATGTAGTCTTAACTACTTTATTATGAACAATTAAAAACGATCTATTAATATGATTTACTAGCAAAACTCCCTGGGGGCATTTGTATAGATCATCATAAAGCCAAACGAATAATAACTTAATGCGTCCAATGTAATTAGAAAACGTGTTTGCCATGTCTGAATGAAAAACATTGAGTATTTTTTTAAAGACATTATGTTATCGAAAACCGATGTTTTATTCTATTCCAATCACTAGCCGTAATATGTATCGTATATGTATCGATACCCTAAATTGATTTTTTATCTAATTTGCAGTATATTACAGTTGTAGTTTATTTACAAAGAAGGATTATATAATACGAATATGTCGTAGATTTTGATATCATATATCAAAAAACTATATTCTTATGTTGCTGAAAACGTCTTACACGCACAGTAATAAAGTTAGCATACGTATGAGGTCTAATCGATCTCCAAAGCACTGGCTGAAAGTTCTTTGAAAATGGCCCTGCAGCTAACGTGTTAAAGGAATACAAAATATTAATTGAAAACTAATACAAATTATAAATTGTGCGTAAAAAATGTAAAGTCATAAGATTTCATCGTACTTGAACGTTCCATACCATGACTGTAACCGTAATGAACTTTCAGTCACCGACCAACACCGTATCGAGCTTCATACTTTGGCACTGGCCTATTTTAATTTATGAGAAGAAGTAGTTATTCTACATATTTGTAATTTACATTATAAGTACCGGCGGAAGCGAACTTGGATTGATCGCAAACTATGTACGTTCTATAGAAGCTGTAATTGGTACAAGGTGAATTACACGACACGTAGATAATGTATTAAGGAATGATCTAACCCCCAGAAAAAACATAAGGTGATCCTCCACAGAAAGGTTTCGAAAAGTAGTTATTCTACATATTTGTAATTTACATTATAAGTACCGGCGAAATCGAACTTTGATTGATCGCAAATTATACGTATACTATACGTTCTATAGAATCTGTGATTGGTACAAGGTGAATTACACGACACGTAGATAATGTATTAAAGAATAATCTAACCCCCAGAAAAAAGATAAGGTGTTCCTCCACAGAAAGGTCTCGAATTAGGAACTCGCTACGATGACAGTAGCCGGTCATGTATGGTTGGTCCATGCAGTTGTTGCCTGGCTTCAGCTCTTGGCCTAGTACGTTAATCGAGCCTTTGTCTGCATATGTTAAGCCTAAAAGCCAAAATGACCTCTTATACAAATAAAAATTTTATATTACGAGTAAACAAGTGGTAAAATTAAAAATTTTGTACAAATGACTTCAACATAAATTATTAAGGATAACTCAAAAACTACTAGCCAGACCTTGATCATTTTTTTATGGAACCATATGAAAAGCACCAGCTCTCAAATAGAAAAAGAATCATCGAAATCGGTTCACCGAGAAAAAAGTTATGAGGTAAAACACTTATATAAAAACATACAGTCGAATTGAGTACTTTTTCTTTTTGAAGTCAGTTGAAAAATAATAGATTTAGCTGCCAGGTTCTCTTAATAGAATCATTGTGGATTATTGTAGATAGTGACTATTGATAAATTATTCAGAAAAATTACCACAGAGCAAGTCTTCTATGGTGATTATCATCTTACGGTGAATCCGGTCCGCGAATATCATCGTGAACTCGCCACGATATATGTCAAATGTTATATCGTTTAGAACAAGTGTGCCCATGATACTCTAGAAATATACAATTTTTTTTTATAAATCAATAAAAGATATTTTATACAACGGAATTAAAATAAAATTATTAACACTGTTGTCAAATGTAACTACATAATTTTAATGGTCGTAAAAACTAAAATTTTCTATAGAAATCTAATGGGTATATCGATTACTTCCTATAGTATCTATTATAAAACACTAAAATCTAATTTAACACCGGAAATTGGAAAAGTTTATATATATATATATATATATATATATATATATATATATATATATATATATATATATATATATATATATATAAAGTTGTAATAGAGCTACCGTAAGTACTTTATGTGCCAGTAATTCATTTAGAAACAGCTTTATGCACGAGTAATTTATTCTGACGATTTATCGGTTTCACAGAAGTGCAATTTTTTTTATATATTAGTAAGACTTGCGGACTCCTTTCTCACCGAGAAGCTTCATGACAAAGTGTGACAAACCAAAAACTGGACATTGGCTGAATTATTGTGACATAACCACAATATAAGGGCCATATTGTTAAAAAATACTTGCGGAAAGTTGATAGATGCCGATGGCTAATAAAATATAAAATAAAATAAATATAACGGAACGCGAGTAACCCGGGTTCGATCCCCGCCGGTACCACTGAAATTGTTAATTGCAATTTTAAGTGCTGATTTACCACATGCTCGGCGGTGAAGGAAAACATCGTGAGGAAACCTGCATATCTGAGGAATAAGAAAAAAATATTTCGAAGACGTGTGAAGTTCGCCAACACACATTGGGGCAACGCGGCGGGCACTTCCTTGCCCTCAAACCCTCTCAGAAATGAGGGGAGGCCTGTGTCCGGCGGTGGGACGTATATAGAGGCTGTAACTTTACTTTACATACCTTCGAAACATTTCTAAAACTAACAGCTTTAGCAACCAGCTCATCCACTTCTTGTAGTTTATCTTTGTCCGCTGCTGAATGTGATTTTATACGGTGTAATTTATTAACGTCCTAGAAAAGATTAAACGTTTATGTTCATTACTCTTTGTACAAGAACAAACTATTTTCTAAATGTCGGTAACCTAGGATAATGTTTATCGTGTTAAAATAGGCAATAATTGTTTGTGCCATATAATCATCTCGCGTAGTTTCAGCATATTGGTATGAATATACTACTGTTATTAATTAGTCCGTCGTCGGAACCATTTTTTTTGTATTTTTACTGTATTTATGTTTGCCGTGTAATATTATAATGCGTGTGTCGCACGAGGCGACAGATGGAACTGAGGTATGAGATGGATACTAGAATCTTCCTAACAATACGGTCCGGGGTATTTTTACGTGGTGGAGCCATGCTGCAGTTATATTAGTAGTATAGTTGTGGCACGAATGGGTCGGCTCGACCGGGGAGGGACCACGCCCTCACAGAATACCAGCGTGAAATAGCAGCTTGATGCTGCTGTATTTCGTATGGTGAGTGTAGAGAACCGGAGACCCTTTTTACTGGAAAGGAGGCATTCCATCTTAGTCCTCACGGGTGACAACGCATCTGCATTTTGATTTGTAATCGAGGATAAATGTAGATGCCTATGGGCCACGGCAACCACTTACCATCAGGTGGACTGTGCGCTCGTTTGTCACCCTATCCTATAAAAAAAAAAAAAAAAAAAATAGCTTAACGATATTAATAGAGAACTCCGGTTGTCAACTTATAAGTCCAGCGTGGCAAATATACCTCCTATAGGAATAATCTATGGGTGAGCTGTAAGCTTCAGACTTCTGATGGGTTGTAATATATGAATGATGATTATTGGTATATATATGTACGTAAATACTGGTGATTTTTTTACCGTCTGGCAAAAAATAGGGTGTAACAGGTAAACGGAGAAGCCTATGACACTGACATTTTACAATTTTATTTATTTTACATTAACATAATATTATGAAATTGATCTATCAATAAATACTAATATTTGAAATAAAATTTCGGTGGTTACGAAAAAATAACAACAAAAATTTTGAACTAAATAAATCGACTAAGAACTATCGAAATTAAAATAATACGTACCTAATTAGTAGCAACTATTGATAGATCAATTTCATAATATGTTGATGTAAAATAAAAAACAATCTAAAATATCAGTGCCATAGGCTTCTCCGTTTACCTGTTACACCCTATTTTTTCCAGACGGTAAAAAAATCACCGAGTATAGTTTTTTTTTCACCCCATAGAATTCTTAGTTGTTTTCAGTCATCCATTATAACCACGTAAAAAATCCATTGCTGAAGACGGGCCTCCTCCATAGATAGGGAGAATTTTGCCATAGTTGCCACGCTTTGCAGGAGAGTTTGCAACCGCAGTTAATTTATTTATTAATTTGAATTGTTAGGAGAAAGATGCTGCCACTCATTTCTGATTTCTGACTCCCTTTGTCACGTCTCACGACACCCACGGGTACGATAAGAGGTACAGGTAGAGGCTATTCGGGTACGATAAGAGGTACAGGTAGAGGCTATTCGGGTACGATAAGAGGTACAGGTAGAGGCTATTCGGGTACGATAAGAGGTACAGGTAGAGGCTATTCGGGTACGATAAGAGGTACAGGTAGAGGCTATTCGGGTACGATAAGAGGTACAGGTAGAGGCTATTCGGGTACGATAAGAGGTACAGGTAGAGGCTATTCGGGTACGATAAGAGGTACAGGTAGAGGCTATTCTTACACCGTCACTACACGGTAAAAGTTGTTTTAATCATTAAAAAAAATATAGCAAATATTTACCACGCCCTTTTTGAAGATGATAGACTTCCATGACATTTGACCCCCTATCGCCCTCTCATTACCGATAGTTCTTTGCAAGAGCATAAGTATTGCAAAATAAAAAGCAATCATTAACAACCAGGACAGTATGGGGTACAATAAGGAGCTATCACTGGCCCCTGCTTCTGAAAAATGTATTTAAAGCACTTTGAATATATGTAGGTACATAAACACATACAGTACAACCTTAACCCATTGAATGTAAATATTCACAATAAGACAATCGTTAGTTACTGTTCTACAAACGGTAGAAGACCGCTAGAAGACGTTAAGCAACTTATTGGCATCCACGACTAAAGTTATTACTTGTAGGTACGCATAAGGTTTTTCACTTGAGGTGTCTCAGACCTTGTATAATACGAGTACGTTACAGTTAAAACTCATAACCGATCAAAACCACTTTTGACAGCAAAAATGAGGCAGAAGTAGTTTTGACGAAAGAAGTTGGTCAATACACACTTAACTGTCAAATATATTTGCTTATAATGATTTTGACCATATTATATCGGTTTAATCAGATTTTGACCGAAAATGTTAGTAAAAACTACTTTCGATTTAGCATTATGAATTTTTAAAATTAAAAAGATCACCTCTTTGAATATTATATTTTATATCGTTATAATGTACGCGTTCTTAGGGTGGCGCAAGGGCCACCCCTACCGCACCTTAAACCTACTGTCACTGATATTGCGAGTTTTGACCGATAGTCTGAACTTAAAATCAGACAAAATAACTTTTGGCTAAGGAAGTTGGTCAAAAGGTCTTATACGTGGTAGAGCCATGTCGCAGTTATATTAGTTGTATAATTGTAGCACGAATGGGGGGTCGGCTCAACCGGGGAAGGACCACGCTCTCACAGAAGACCACCGTAAAATAGTAGCTTAATGCCAGTAAAAAGAATCTCTGTTTATCTACACTCACCATACGAAGGTGAGTGTAGATAAACAGAGATTCTTTTTACTGGAAAAGAGGCATTCCATCTTAGTCCTCACGGGTTCGTAATCGAGAATGGATGTAGATGTCTATGGGCCACAGCATGCACTTACCATCAGGTGGAGTGTGTGCTCGTTTGTCTCCCTGACCGATAAAAAAAACCATTTTGGCCTGATTTTCGCAGTCAAAAGTGGCTTTGACCGTTTATGAGTTTTGACTGTGACATATAGGTACATACAAATCTGTAGTCCAATGCTCACCAGATTTAAATTTATACAGAAGTCTTACGTAATATAACGTAGTCGGCACCTATTATATCTGTCTATGTAGATATTATTACGTATTACTGTCTCGTTGGTCTAGTGTTCGTAAGCGCGAATGTTCGTAAGGGCCTAGGTCGGGTTCGAATCTGGGTCGAGGTAAAAACAGTTGCTAGGTTTTATCCAGGAGTCAGTAAGCTGGCGGTGTTTCAAATCATTGGAAAGCACGTAAGCACGTACATATTCTGACGTTTGTGCTTCGCCTGTTTTCTCGCCAGTCAGAGTTGAGGGAATAGAAAGTGCACCTGTGCAATGTGGATGCGCACACACTCGTGCACTACAATCCTGTTTTGCGCTAACTATCTACGCAAGACGATGGGGCTGGTCACAGTGACCAAAATTTGATCTGCAGGACGTTATTGTTACGAAGTTAGCATTCAATGGGTTAAAAAAGCGACAGTGAAACTTACGACCAGTTTGTAACAAAGCAAACTCATTAAAAGCGTGCACGAGTCCCAAGGGAGGCAAGACAATCTGCAACGCGAACGTAAGTGCTCTGTTCTCTATATCGAACCGATGGTGCACCAATAGCTCCGACAAGAACGTCTGCATTAGCGTGAACAGCATTGTCCATGTACAAGCGACCCACGCTGAAATTGAACATAGCATATTACCATAGAATACAATAATACACATAATAGAACGGGGGAGTGGGCGGAGCCCGCGTAGCCACAAAAATGTCACTAACATGTCAATTCACACGTATAAATGTCAACACGAGATGTGCTTTGACGTTACAATCGTTTCCAAATTTCGCATGCAAATTATTTAGAAAATGCCAAATTACACCCTATTTACAAATAAATACCTATATATTAAAATTTAATGATGATCTTGAACATTAATCAAAAGTCTAAAATGTGTAAAAATCGGGTTTGGCGATGCTAATTCTCGTATAAAATAAAGTTGACAGCCATTCTATTGTGTTACAGTATTCTATGTATATTACATGCAAATATGTATACTTTGTATAATTTGTACATAAGGTATCCTGTAACATCCCGTGGGTGCGGTAAGAGGCGACAAAAAGCAACTGAAACGAAAGATGGTGGAGCATCCATCCTCCTGATAACAGCATAATGAAAAAACTGCAGTTGCCAAACTACTTGCCAAGCTTGGCAACTATGGCAAATATCTCTTCTATGAGGCAATCTATGGGGAGCCCTATGTCCATCAGTGGACTTTTGATGAGCTGTTAAGGTAAGGTAAGGTACAAAAGGTATCGCCTACAGCCTACTATCATTTCTGAGAAGGTAAGGGAGCAATTAGGCCGCCGCTGGCTACTGCTGCGGATATTTCACATATGCTCGCAATATTTCATTTTTCAAGCATGCAGGTTTCCTCACCATGTTTTTCTTTGCCGTCTAGCAACTGCTAAATCAATACTTAAAATTGCAAGTAACAATGTCATTGGTGTTGACCTGGGATTTACCCGTATTTGACGTTGTAGAGCCAGGCTGCAGCACGAATGGTTCAGCTTGGCAGGGGAGGACCACCCTTTCACATAATACAAGTATGAATATATATATATACATATATATATATATATATACATATATATATGTATATATATATATATATATATATATATATATATATATATATATATATAGCCAATAAAAAGGGAAAAGTGAATTCGTCTGTAAAGTTTTAATATTCAAAATGACTATAGATCAAAATGTGTCAGTGAACTCAGATTTACTACCTTGACGTTTATCGCTTGAAGTTTTTTAATTGCAATGTTGTCTCGCGCAGAAACTAAGTAAAGTCATTAGGCGAGGAAGCGCTGCCAGTGCTTAGGGCACAATGCAATGAGGAATAGGACTATATTATGATATCCTATTATATACTATGACATCCTATGATATCCTATTGTTACGCGCTCCAGTCGACGACACAACTAGCGCCATCTAGTGTCAGGAACGAGAGCGAGGGGAGCGTTGCAGTTTATGACATCACAGATCTTTCGACCGACGGCATTAGATCTTATATGACGTTATTAGATCTTAGTTTATTACTTTTGTTAACATAACATAAACATATTAAACTTTCTATCTTTTTCAACTCTTTTTTCTTGTAATCCGTAATGATGTGTTAATCCCTACTTTATCGTATGGTAGTGAAAAAACGCACGAAAAAGCACGAAAGTAGAATACATGCTGTAGAAACGCAGTCTTTAAAGAGTATGCTAGGGCTGAATCTGAGCGACAGGGTGAGAAATTGTGTGGTGTGCAAAATGATGTTGTGACCAGGATTAAGAAAGGAATGTTTCGGTGGTTTGGTCATGTAAAAAGAATGAACAAGGAAAGAGTGACAAAGCAAATTTATACTGCAGATGTGAACGGCGGAGTCGGGAAGGGACGCCCTAGACGAAAGTTTATCGACCAAGTTGCCGATATATTGAAAATGCGAGCGTGTATGCGTATATGGATGTAAAGGAGGCGAGAGAGGTGTATCAGGATCGTGCTAAATGGAAGTCCGTAGTCTATGCCTATCCCTCTGGGTGACAGGCGTGAGTGTTTATCTATGTTTATTACTTTTGTATGTAGGTATAATAAATCATGCAGCACGTAAAAATAGTAAAACACTGAGGTAAATATAAGGAGTTCTCCCCTTAAGACGCATTCTATGCTATGGATTTTGATAGCTCGTTATAAATGAACAACATTTTGTATTCACAATGAAATATTCTTCTGTGTAAAGAAAAATGTTGTTCCCTAAATAATAATAACGGTCAATAGTAACTTTATCCTCTTACGTCTTGCCTGTATTCTACATTTACGTACCTTTATTGTGAAACATCGCCATGATCAAAGCCAGCATAATCACAACGGTTTTGTAGGCAAGGATGGTGATAAGGGCAAAGATAAGATGAATCCAGCGGAAAATGAGGATGAGCGTGATGCCGGCCAGGAGGCAGATGGGCAGGGCCGTGAAGTACGCGTACATTATCCATCCAATGTAGATGCAGGGGTACGACACGTTGCGGAGACGCAGGGCGCGCTGGAAGCGTTTGCATTTAAAAAAATTAAAACGTGAAAAATAAATATCGTTTGGTGGGTGGCATATGAAGTGACATCTAAAACAGGAGATGGGCAGCAGAATTTGTCCAAAAACAGGTCAAAATAATAGAAAAAACTACCAAGCAACCAATCTATCGACGAGGTTCATGTTCTTACTTCATACGTGGAAGGACCGCGTTTCAGCTATATATATTAAAAAAGAAAGCAGTATGTATTTTCTGTTAGGCACCTTTTAAATGGAAATAATATTTAAATTATTACAAGCGGAGGTAGCTTAGTAGGCGCTTTTTTCACATTTTTAACTGTACTACTGCACGTAGATCAAAGATTCGAATCCGTTACACTTAATACTTTCACAATACATATACTGGTGGAGCCACGTGTTTAAGGCTGCCGAAGTCTAGTTCCCCGGTCGAACCTTAAACCTATTACGCGAGATATTAACTAAAGTGGACTGTATATGCGGTTGCTTCTACGCTTACGTAAAGGCGACTACTATAGCATGCGGTATAATGCACTCGCTCTTCCCTAAAACTAAACTATTATTGTGCCAAATCGCTGAAAAGGAATCCTGCCTTATTAGGAGAACAACAAAATTGGAGCGGGTTAAACTATGTAAGGCAGGAGCTAAATTAAGGAATGTTGACTCACCGGGGTTTCTTCTGTCCTGTTGAGCACTATAGCTGCAACTTCTGGAACTTCTTCTGGAACACTCCGGAGAGAGGCGGTGCGCGACTATATCTCACACGAGGTGAGGCGGTTCTCCTGGAGCTCGACTGCTTCCAGGCTAAAGCGGTTTCTACTAGCGGTGTGTTTTCAGCGACGACTGCGGTGGAAAAGAGGCCGCGCAACGGTCGCGCGTGCCTTATATGTCCTCGGCCCCGATGATTACGTGACATTCTAGAATCATCTTCTTGCCCCTCCCACCCCACCACCCCGATGTGTCGATGGAGAATCGAGGAGGGTATGAATGATATCGTTTTGTCGGAAAGGAACAAGCGGCTTGGCACCTCTACCGTCAAATATAATAATCCAATGGTTTTTTCCGCGCAACCATCTCCCCCGCCCTTGAAGGATTTCCTTCAAAATTAACTAATACAACTAGAGCTAAGATCAACTAACAAAATAACTAACTAACGCTAAGATTACTTAAATTCAACTACAATTTAATCTAGAAAGCTAATTTAAATTATGGAAGAGGCAGGGGGCACAAACGGACAACCGGACGCAAGTAAGACCCAACCGTGGTCTTAACGCGAGCTATCCTAACTACTCCGTCGGAACCGGGAAAGACCTCCTCGACAATTCCTAACGGCCAGTGGAGAGGCGGCGTATTCTCTTTGGTGAGCACAACTACAGTTCCTACAGCTAAAGGCTCAGTTGCTGTGTTCCATTTTTGCCGAGACTGCAAAGTATGCAAGTATTCCATCCTCCATCGTTTCCAAAACGATTGCACTAACCGATCTAATAATTTGTGGCGTGCGGAAATGCTAAGTCTGTTCTCATCCATACCTGCGGCTGGCAAATACTTTAAAGGCGTTAAATTCAAAAAATGTGCTGGAGTTAGAGCCAGCGGTTCCGAGGGGTCACTAGACAACGTACGACAAAGTGGGCGACTATTCATTACGCATTCAATTTGAGCGAGCACCGTACTTAGCTCTTCGAAGGACAAAATTTGATCTCCTATTACTCGGTATAAATGACTCTTTAGACTCTTGATATTAGTCTCCCAATTGCCCCCAAAATGGCTCGCGGCTGGGACGTTCAGAGACCACTCAATGCGGTTCTCGGCTAGAATGTGAGCGAACTCCGAATTATAATATTTGCTAGCTAAGAGCTCATGTAGTTCCGATAAAATACGTTTTGCACCGACGTAGTTCGTACCGTTATCCGAATACAATCTACTTACAGGGCCACGGCGGGAAAGAAACCTTTTAAATGCACCCATAAAGCCTGCTGTGCTTAGATCACCAACGAGATCTATATGCACCGCTCGAGTAGTTAGACATACGAAAATGCAGACGTAAGCCTTTGTGGATCTTATACCACGCCCGCGAGTGAGCGTGACCTTAAATGGCCCAGCGAAATCAGACCCGGTGTGCGTGAAGGGCTTTACTGATTGTATTACTCTACAAGATCTAAGTTCCGCCATTTCCGGAAATGACGGCTTGGGGCGTGCCCGAAAGCAAGCTATACATCGGTGCACCCGATTGCGTATTAAACTACGTGCAGAAAGAATCCAATAATTCTGACGCAAAATCGACATCAACAAGTCGGGGCCAGCGTGCGAGTTCAATTTATGATGGTAATCGACTAATAAGTTCATGATATGGTCTTTACGCGGTAAAACAATAGGGTGCCGTTGGTCGAAACTCAATTGCGAGTTGGACAAGCGTCCACCTACCCTTACAATCCCATCCTGTAAAAATGGCTTAAGGCGTTGAAAGGCGCGACTACAAGCTCTATTCGATTGTAATCTTCTAATTTCTTCAGAGAAGTGCGCACGTTGAAGTTCACGCAATACTAGCGACTCGGCATAGTTGTAATCGGATGCTAAGACATACGAACGTCGCGGTAACAGCTTCGCGAATCGACAAACGTAAATTACGCTACGCAATAATTTCGACCAAGAGGACAAGCGGTTCGCCAAAGCAATGATTGGAGAAACCTCACTCGAAACGTTCGCCACTAGAGCGTGTCTCTTCTCTTCCGGCGGTTGTGACACTGACGAAGGTTCGAAGTCGGTTATTGGCCATTGCGAGGGATCCAAGTGAACCCAAGCAGGTCCGTGGAACCAAAGCGGGTGGTCCATTATTTGCATCGGGGTGAGTCCACGGGATAGACAATCGGCGGGGTTTTCCGTACCGGACACGTGATAAAAGTTCCGCGTTTCTAACTCGTCTTGTATCTTGGCCACTCGGTTCGCAACAAACGTATCCCAACGGTGGGGTGAAGAATGAACCCAGCATAAGGCGACGGTGGAGTCGGAAAAGGCCAATATCCTTTCTATGTGAACTCTATCCCTACATGCGCTGATAACTGCGGTAATAAGCTTGGTGAGTACTAATATTGCGCAAAGCTCTAAGCGCGCCAGAGAGACAACCTTACGGGGGGAGACTCTCGACTTAGAACTAATGAGGCTAATCGAATTTCTACCATTATTCTGGACGTGGAAATATACAACGCCCCCGTAAGCCTTCTCGCTGGCGTCTGCAAACCCAACGACTGTTATGGCGCTACTTCTATCTACGTTTATATGACGCGGTATTTTAATTTCTCTTAATAAAGGAAGTTCCTCTCTAAAGCGCTGCCACAACCGAACAATGCTGTCAGGCGGCGAGTCATCCCAGTCGCATTCCAATAACCAAAGTTGTTTAATTAAAAGCTTAGCGTATAATACCACCGGAGCTACGAAACCCATGACGTCCCATAATCTAGCAACGCATGACAGTATTGTGCGCTTTGTGCATTTCTCTACGGGCGGATTTACCTTAAGGCTAAACACGTCGGACTCTGGTGACCAACATAGACTGAGCACCTTGTGTGTATCAGAATCGTCGAATTCCTTTATCGCCGAAAGACGGTGTGATAGTGGGATTGTATCCAAAACCGGACGCGAATTACTAGTCCACTTCACAAGATCGAATTGACCCGATTTCATGAGCCTTATAACCTCGGCGGTGGTTAGGGTTGCTTCCTCCACGCTATCGACCGAGTACACAAAATCATCCATATATAATCCGCTCTCAATTGCCCTCTTAGCTTTCGGATAAGAGGGACCTTCATCGTGAGCGAGCTGTCTCACCGTGCGTAACGCATGAAATGGGCTCGACTTTAAACCAAAACCAACGCGATTAAATTCAAACACCATTAGAGGTTCCTTTGGGTTGAAACGATATAAAATGCGTTGGAATCTACGGTCGCATTCACGGACCCCTATGCAAAGAAACATTTGACGAATATCGGCGGATAGTGCTATACTAAACAAACGAAAATTGACTATTATATTAAATAAACTGCCCTGTAAATTTTGCCCACTATAGAGGATATCGTTAAGCGACAGGTGAGTGCTAGTTTTAGCACTAGCGTCGAGCACTACACGTAACTTAGATGTAAGTTTGTCCTCTCTAATAACTCCGTGGTGTGGTATGAAATACGACGGTGTGTCTTCGTAGTTATCTAATTTCGAAGCCACAAGTGATATGTAACCTTCTCTTATATATTCGTTAATGACGCCGTCGTAAGCTTCCTTTAACTGGGGTGAAGCGAGCATCCTACGCTCCAAGCTGTAGAAACGTTTTTCCGCCATTTGACGCGAATCGCCGAGAGATAAAACACCTACTTTAAAAGGTAGCGCTACACTATATCTACCGTCGCGATCACGAATGGTCGTGCGGACGTAAATTTCCTCGCATAACCTATCATCTGAGCTAGCTATGGGTGGAACGTTCACCTCCTCCATCTCCCAAAATTTGCGGACTAACGACTCGAGCGGTTCGACAGCCATACCACAATAAGAGGTTGCCGAAATACTATCTATGATGGGGGCGGAGCCAAGGATCACATAGCCCAATACGGTTTCCAGTGCGTAAGGCGCGGTATGCGAAGAGTTGCCCCTGACCTTATTGTTTAACAAAAGATAAGGGAAAAGCGATGCTCCAATGAGCATGTCTATGTTTCCAGGAACGGCGTAAGTGTCGTCCGCCAGAGTCAAATTCTTAAATTCAATCATTGCCGAGGTGTCAACCGAAACGGTTGGCAACCGTTCAGTGACCCTATCTACTACTAGTGCATTTATATCAAAGTTATCATTACGATCTATCCGAGAATAAATTTTTAAATTTATATATCCCTGTGTCGATTTACTAGTGCCTCCGATGCCTTTAATTACAGGACATGAAAGTGACCTATTTATTACTAAGCCTAAGCGCTGACAACATTGTCACGTTATAAAGCTATTTTGGGCTCCGCTGTCCAGCAGTGCACGGACGCTTTGTTCGTTTCCACGCGAATCCCTAACTAAAATACGTGCCGTACCCACTAACACGGTTGAAGGAGGTTGTGCTCCCATATTTGCCAATGAGCACAGAGCGACATCACCAGGTCGACCGCTAGAATCGTTGACCTTAGTAGGGGCGAATTCCTTGTCCGCTTTACTTGACGCCGCTATGTTGCTATTTTCAAAATGTAATAGCGTGTGATGTTTCCTGGCGCACTTGCTATATACGGAACTCGAATTGCATTTTGCAACTAAATGCTTATCGCTTAAGCAGTTCAAACATAGGTTGTTTGTCTTTACTAATTTATAACGTTCGCTTGGTGAATATTTACGAAAAGTCGCACAATTATATAAATTACCGTGTTTATTTTTACATACTATACAAGTATGCTGGAGTGATGTTGGCGTAGCGGTTACGTAAGTTAACGACCCTGCTATTTTAGATGGTTGAGTCTGTCTACGGTCGACGCACCTTTTAATCTCCTGTTTAACGTTCGGAGAGCGCTGCATCACCTTTATTTGATCTCGCACGAACGATGCTAATGAATGAAAGGAAGGCATCTCCGAGCTACGATGCTCCATTTCAAACGCACGCACGGTGTCGGGGTCCAACTTCTTCAGTGCAATATGGAGAAACACCACGTCCATAAGATCATTAAATTTCAAATTCTTAAGTGCAGCCACCGATGCCACAAATTTATCTAGAAATTGCTCTAAGCCGTTGATGTTCGCGGATGATATAGATTTAAGATCGAATATCTGGTTCAAATATTCGGAAGCTAACATTCTCCTATCTTCATATTTAGTTTTAAGCGTTTCGAATATTAATAAGTAATTGTTTGCTGTAGGTGTAAAACCAGAGCAGATCGACTGTGCCCTAACTAAGTTAGGGCACAGTCGATGTGACTGTGCCCTGACTAAGTTTACTGATTAAGTAATATAATTTTTCGGCGTCCGATAACGATGGGTTATTGTGTATATTGTTTTGAAAACTACTGAAGAAGAAGGGCCACGTCTTAATATCACCATTAAATACCGGAATATCTATTGGCGGCAACCTAATCGAGTCGCTTGGACGTACCTGTTTTTCCGGCTTTGCTTCGTTTTGAGATAGGGATCTCGCAATTCTTTTCACGCGACACAACATATCTTCGAATGCCAGCAGCGGTTGGTAGTTCACTATGTATTTCGGGTCGATTTGTAATTCCAAATGATTAATTTGGTCTAATATTTTTTCGTAATCTATTCGTAAAGAATCTATCGTTTCGATTTCGGTCAAAAAAGTTTCCCGCACTGCTTCTATATGGATGTTCTTTATATAATCACTTATATTCTGCATACGCGAAAAGAGTATGTCCCTCTTAGCATAAAGCGTTTTAATTTTGATTTCACTTCCACTAACTGCCATTTTAAACTATTATAATAAAGTTATATCAATCACAATTAATCTCACAACGCACAAACAATAAAGGATGGACACTCGGTATGCCGTATTACGTAATTAAATCGAACACCTGCGCAGCGAGTCGAGGTGACGCGTCATTTGCTAGACTCAATAATTTTATCAAGATTGTGGGTAAGCGTATCAAACGGTTCCTATTACACTGTTTCAATTATTTAATAGGCTTTAAATTTAATCAAATACGAGCGCTATAAAACGAATAATTCTGTTTGCGAGTACCTAATCAAAATTTAAATTTAAACGAACACTATTTAAGTCTATTCTATAAATTGGAGTGCATTATCTAATTAATTAATTCAACAATTCGACCAAAATCCGGCTCGAAGGACCATAAAATGGTGGAGCCACGTGTTTAAGGCTGCCGAAGTCTAGTTCCCCGGTCGAACCTTAAACCTATTACGCGAGATATTAACTAAAGTGGACTGTATATGCGGTTGCTTCTACGCTTACGTAAAGGCGACTACTATAGCATGCGGTATAATCACAGAACACTTAATACAGCTAGTAGAAATATTATACGTGCCGGGAATGCGCGCCGTGTATATGGCTTAAAAGCCAACTACTAGAATTTCGTGGCTCAGTTCGAAACAAACCGTCGTCACGTGTTAGTCGTGGTGCACGTGGTTAAAAATGGTCTATTGCAGTTTTTCGAACTGTTCAACCTGTTCAGGAAAGGGTTATTGTTCTTCTAAAGGAATTTTTTATCATTGGTGAGTAAAATAATACATTTTTAAGTCGATTTTACTGAACGATACTTTGCCCTTCAACGCATCGTAGTATGGCCGGTGGTCCCAGATGCCAATTAAGGATGTGCTTAGATTTTAGTTTATCGACGCTATCGATATTCTACGCCTTGTATAATCAATTCTAGCAGGTTATTTTTAGAAATAAATTTTGCTGTTAAATAAAAAGCGTAACTTTTTATTTAACAATAAATATTTTTTCTTATTCAATCAATATTCTTATATTTTTTTAGTTTTCCGATAAACCCAGAAGTTAAGGAAAAATGGATTTTGGCGGCAGGGAAAAAAATTGGTTTTCTTCTAAACATAGCAAAATATGTTCAGCAGATTTTCAAGAAAAGGATTTTAATCCTACAAGAAAACGCCGTGTTCTTTTGGATCGTGCTTATCCGACTATTCACGTTTGGACAACTTCTGAAAATTTAAGTATCTTCTAAATAAATAAAGTATTTTAGTAAAATACAAACCATCCCGTGGCTATATTATGCAAAACGGTAAAGAAATTATGTGGCGCCACTAGTATATTTTTGATACTTTATAATTCGGAAACAGGATGCAGTAGTGATAATGAGGCTGCGTACTGGACACATTCCATCTAGAAAGTTTGCATTCCTTATGAAAAAGGTCCAGTCACCGAACTGTGATCAATGCGGTGTTCCAGACGACCTAATGCATGTCTTGATGGATTGTGCCCACAACGCTGCCTTTCGTAATGAGAAATGCCACCAGATTTTAAAAGATTTCGCTGATTGTAATATAATTTTAGCTAAGCCACATTCTGATGATATAAAAATATTAGTCAAGCTTTACAAGGTGAAGTTCTCGGATCGATCACTCACTTCTAAATGTGATTGATCTGGGAACTTTTCATTTTACTTTTTGTAACTAATTGCATATCTTCTTCAACTTTCTCTAATTAATTATTGATTTGAGAACTTTATAATGTAATAAGTTTAAGTATACCTTATGTAATTGTTTTTTTTTGGTGATGAATTAACGGAGCGACATATTCATATTGTGAATAAGCTCATTAATAAAGAATTTAAAAAAAAATTCGGAAACTAAACGCTTTACGACATTCTGTGTAATTATACTGAAATGACGTCAGTCTTGCTGTCGCACGGATGGGCCGGCTCGAACCGGGGTGGTACCACGACCTCACAGAAAACCAGCGTGATTGGTGCGTGAGTGGTTTACTTCTGCGTTTCGCTTGGTGAGTGCAGGTGGCCGGAGGCCCTTTTTACTGGAAATGAGGCATTCATCCGTCGCCATATTTATTTCTACAACCAAAAAATGAAAGTTAAGATGGCGACACAACTGATGAGCAGTAGTGTGGCTAGAGCTTTAATTTTTTGTTCCAAAACTAACCAACCGGGGTTCAAGGCACAGTAGATTTTTTGCAAAATTTTAATGACTTGTTTGATATTTTAAATTCACGAAATATTAATCAGTTAAACTATAAGAAACCCATAAATTTCAAAAACAAAGATAAGCTTTTCATTTTTTAAACAATATGGAAGCATATATAAAAAACCTAAAAATGTATAACAAAACGAAAATAATTAAATCACCTAAAAAACCGGGTTTTTAGGTCTTTTGCATTATAGAAATGTATACAGATCTTGCTGTTGCTGTTGCTGTATAAGCCTTCACCATTTAATGAAAACCTCAGCACAAAAAGTATCAAAAAGACAACTTTTAAATAAATATTTGCATTTTACAGGACAATAAATAAATAAATATTTCAATAAATATTTTGTTTTTGAAATGATGAAAATGTCTTATTTTATTTTTTCTATTTTACTGTATAAGTTTTACTCCTTGTAATTAATTATTTTTTCTACTTTACGTTTTTTTTATAGCATTAAGTTTATTTCATTAAATTTACGTTTCATATTATATCAATATACTGTTTTATTTTATCACATATTTATTACCTACATTATTCCGTGTCGATATTTTATCGATAGTTTTTTGTCAAGCACTAGCGTATATGAGTTGAGTGTGTTAACTACCTGCAAGGAGTGGGGAGACTAGCGGCGGCAGTGGTACCGCAAGTAAATTGAAACAAAGGCATTTCTATTCACTATATTAGGTGTTCTGTGGGTATAATGCACTCGCCTAAAACTAAACTATTATTGTGCCAAATCGCTGAAAAGGAATCCTGCCTTATTAGAAGAACAACAAAATTGGAGAGGGTTAAACTATGTAAGGCAGGAGCTAAATTAAGGAATGTTGACTCACCGGGGTTTCTTCTTTCCTGTTGAGCACTATAGCTGCAACTTCTGGAACTTCTTCTGGAACACTCCGGAGAGAGGCGGTGCGCGACTATATCTCACACGAGGTGAGGCGGTTCTCCTGGAGCTCGACTGCTTCCAGGCTAAAGCGGTTTCTACTAGCGGTGTGTTTTCAGCGACGACTGCGGTGGAAAAGAGGCCGCGCAACGGTCGCGCGTGCCTTATATGTCCTCGGCCCCGATGATTACGTGACATTCTGGAATCATCTTCTTGCCCCTCCCACCCCACCACCCCGATGTGTCGATGGAGGATCGAGGAGGGTATGAATGATATCGTTTTGTCGGAAAGGAACAAGCGGCTTGGCACCTCTACCGTCAAATATAATAATCCAATGGTTTTTTCCGCGCAACCATATACATACACACACACACACACACACATATATATATATATATATATATATATATATATATATATATATATATATATATATATATATAATACCTTGTTTCCAGTGAAAAGATTCTCTATTTAGGGCGTACCAAAATCGAATCGCAGTATAACCATCTTGTTTACATAGACGTGTGAAATACTCTCTGGCGACGAGCAAGAGAATCAATGGTGCGTGACGTCTGCTGGTGCGATTTTCAGTCCGCCCATGTCTAGCTGTGAATTTTGACGGGCTGATGGTTAAGAGGAAGACAATTGGTTATTTCATATTTGATCTTATATTACCTTAAAACGGGTAACAGATTCGTTGACAACTAGCGCTTCAATTTCGAGCACCGGCGGTAAGAGAGCTAGTGTGAAGCACAACAGGATTCCAGCTAGAGACTGTTTTACAGTCTTCTGTTGCATCAGCGGAGACACCGGCATCGACACTAAGCTCAACTAAAAAAAAACAAGATTACTGAAACAAGATCACACAGCGCCACCTACTGGATCTAATTGTCCAACCTTGCGGGGATTTAAACGCACACAAAAAATATTCATCTACATCGTTCGAACCGTTCTCGAGTTTTAGCGAGACTAATGGAGAGCAATTGATAATAGGAACTGCCTCCTCAGGCAGTTTCTAATTTCGTTTATCGAGTAATCACTGCAAAATCCACCTACCACCAGATGTACTGTAAGTTAAGCTAGTCATTTCGGTGTAATAAAAAGAGATAAAGTAGCATTTGATGTGCCATCCAGCTCGTACAATCACTTAAACGAGTTACGACTATAAGGGTTGTCCAAGAAGAGTAATTAAAGATGAGTAAGTAAAACAATGAACAATTTTAATTAGGTTTGGAAAAATGAGCTGTATGTTTACAAAAATTATTTCAATTAACTGTTCATATCTATACCTAATATTTATTAATTTTCTTTGTCCTTATGCCTTTAGTTTTTTTTTTAAATTAATGAATTTAATATTTTCTAACGTTTATTAAATTTAATTAATAATCATAATTATTTAGACAATATTAAATTGTGATTTACAATATTGTTTACTATCATTGGGGCCGTGTGGCACTGGCAAAGTAGCGTGAGACATTACTTTGCCTTAAAAGTTTTCGATTCAACAGTGAGATTATATTCGAATGACATAATACAAAATTTCAATAACCCGTCATCAGCCGAAATAGCTCAGTTGGGAGAGCGTTAGACTGAAGATCTAAAGGTCCCTGGTTCGATCCCGGGTTTCGGCAAATACTTTTTAATATTTTTATTCAAAGAATTATTTTTAATTTCAAGAATTTTTAATGATTATACATATATTTTTATAATATAAAGATTTTGCTTCGTGGAAATTATAATATGCAACAAAATTATTTTCTACCGTATCAAATAATTTAATATATTTACTTACTTATTATACTTGGCGCTTTTATAATGACTGATAAAGATGAACTGATTAGATGCTTTAATATTACATAATAATAATATGGCATTATTATTATGATAACATCAATATCATCTGAAGTTGATCATACATTATTCATAATTAATAACTAGCTGTGCCCGCGACTTCATTCGCATAGAATTTATAATTTGTTCTGAAGTTTTATTTCTTGGCACTATTGACTGTATTTTTTAAACTACATCACTGTTTCAACTGAAACAATAATAGTATTGATAGTTTTAGTATACGGAGTTTGATCACTAAACCGATTAAATGCATCAAGTGGCGATGCAGGCTGATGTTAATCGCACTGTCTTAGCAAAAGCTGTCGTAACAAAAACCTATTCATTAGGGTTCCGTAGTCTAACTAGGAACCCTTATAGTTTCGCTATGTCTGTCTGTCCGTCTGTCCGTCCTCGTTTAATCTCTGTGACCGTTAGCACTAGGAAGCTGAAATTTGGTACCAATATGTGTATCAATCACGCCGACAAAGTGGTAAAATAAAAATTGGAAAAAAAATATTTTATTAGGGTAGCCCCCCTACATGTAAAGTGGGAAGTGATTTTTTTTAATTTCAACCCTAACGTGTGATATATTGTTGGAAAGGTATTTAAAAATGAATAGGGGTTTACTAAAATAATTTTTGATAATGTCAATAATTTCGGAAACAATCGCTCCAAAATTAAAAAACAATGTGTCCCCCCCCCCCCCTCTAACTTTTGAACCATAAGTTTAGAACATATGAAAAAAATCTGAAAAGTAGAACTTTATAAGGACTTTCTAGGAAAATTATTTTGAACTTGGATGGAAAAAAACAGTACCCACTACCGGGAGCGCTCCGCGCTCCTGGAGCGCGAACGTAATGGATACCCACCTTTAAACTCATAAGTGGGAACACTTATTGTGACGACGGGAAACTACGGAACCCTACACTGAGCGTGGCCCGACACGCTTTTGTCCGCTTTTTTTTTTCTTTGAAGATTCCACTATTTTGATATACGCATTAAAAGAGTTTCACGAACTTTCGGCGGAATTTTCGAATTCGGTCTAATCCATATTCGGCCTATCTCTAGTCTCAATACGATACACTGGCGTTGGTATCGTAAGTGGGGAATTGTGAATGCTTGTGTTATCTCTTTCAATATCAGTAAATTTCAATTTTAAATACAAAAATATTGCTAACATGTATGAAATAAAGCTTAGAAGACACTGGATGGTTTAGTTCTACTTTCTAATCATTGTAAAAGACCTAAGTATGGTTACCCGCTTGTCAAGCCTGTAACTAAGAGACAAACATTGGGGGATTGTACGCTGGACAGAGCTATTTTTAGTTCAGACTATACTGGACCATACACTGTTAACCAGTTTCTATGTCAGTTACATACTAATGAAGAAAAAGTGTAAAATTACATTAAAATTAGGCGGCGTGGTAGAAACGTGCTCCAGGATTGACTGACTGACAGCCATCTGCACACCAAGGAAGCCTGCGCGAAGGTGCGGGCTTGGAGAGCCGCTGTCAGACTTGACGGCCAGACGCGCTTGCTCTGTACTTCTTATGCTGAATTTCCAGGTATTTGCTTTCTGTAATAATAATAATAATAATAATTTATTAGCCGAGTGGCTAAGCGGTTTAATTTAAAATCGCTAACAGTGAATATGAAACAAATTAAAGTTAAGTGAAGCTTTTATACGTCGTAAGGTACGTGAGGGTAATATGGTCGCCTTATGCTTTGCCGCCCTATAAAACCAAAACTACGAGGACAGAGATAAAAATACAAAGTCATATATTATAAATAAAATATTAAGGAAAAAGCGAACAAAACTGTGAGTGTAGGTCGCCGGAGGCCCGATCCCCCCATCAACATGGTAGGGGAATAAACAAGAGACTACCCCAAGAGGGTACCAGCACCCCTGGTAATGGAGAATCTCTCGCTGAGCATCCACAACCAAGTTACTCCTCTCCTGAGCGTGAAATGCTGTAACTCGGCCGTTATACTGCTTTGATGTGTTACTTGGGTGGTTTCTCTCCGGTCGTGTCGGATGGAACGGCACCATCGGGCTATGAGAGTGAGGGAATTGAAAAGTGCACCTGTGCTTGCGCATTCACTCTGGCACCAGGCACTGTAATCCTGTTCTACACAGATGGATAGTCTCCTTACTTAGCGGTCAGCCGTCGTACAGTCTACATCACCTGAAGATGCCTCGTGTAGAAGCGAAACACGTGTCTTATTGTCGTCGACGGTGTGTCTTACCTGGAATAGTGGTATTAGGAGTGGTGGTGCTGGGAGTGGTGGTGCTGGGAGTGGTGGTGCTGGGAGTTGTGGTGCTGGGAGTGGTGGTGTTGGGAGTGGTGGTGCTGGGATTGGTGGTAACGTGATTAGTGCATGCAATTGAGGGAAGGCGGGAGGTGCTCTTCAATCCAGGTAAGACACTACATTGTATTTTTATGCGGATAGTTGCGAATCAATTAATGTCTTTATTGGATAGTCTCCGTTGAGACTGACCGCCGTGACCGAAATTTGATCTGGAGGAAATTATTAATTTATTTTTGGGGCGATTGATACGCTCTTATTCCCCAGTTACACCCCAGAAAAAATAGATTGTCTCGAGTCAAGTTCTTCCTACAGATGATGACTCTGTCGATTAACGGACGAAGCTCTTACTGTCAGTTTTTTTTATAGAATAATGGTAACAAACGAGCACGCAGTTCACCTGATGGTAAGTGGATGCTGTGGCCCATAAACATCTACATTTATCCTTGATTAAGGCCCAATACGACGCGAATGACCTTGCTAGTTTCGCAGCAAACCAAGCGCCGCCAGTACCTACGCTTTGTTGATATAGACATGTATAATACCTATAATCAAAGCCGTACGGGCTTTGATTATATTTGACTGAACTAGCTCAGATGCAGAGTAATGAACAACACAGAGAGCATAGCTTACTTCTTAAATAAATTTTTCTTATTTATAATATTAGTTCCTATAGCTTATAAATTCTGTACTTTATTCGTTATAAAATATTGTCCGAAAAGTTATTGAATTGATAACGATTTTTTTTCTTAATTGGTGCATCGTACGTAAAGAATCTCATATAACTGGAAATGTTTGTTCTTGTGACTCTTACAAGATGCCGTAATCCAAATTGCATAAATAATAAAGAAAAAAAAACTAAAAAGTCGGTGATTGCCCCATAGTGGGGATAGGTGCTGTGTATGTAAATTCTCACAAGACTACTCCGACTGGTCAATCACTTCACATCCGAAGTATTTCGGTTTTTCTTAATTATGTACTTTTACCACATGCTTTCGGACAATACATTGACTGACATTATTTGCGGTCTCTGTGCTTGCACTACTCTGTACATTCTTTTCCGACTGGGTCTTGATATTTTACATTTTTAGTGTTTCTCACTTGAAACTAGAAAAGTATAAATGATCAGTTTGGCTAATGTAAATGAGTAAAAATGCAACCTATTAGGCAGCCTCAAACAAAAAATTACCTCACAAAAATATAAGTATTAACCTCAAAATACAACATTCGAGCATTCATGCGATAAACTCTCTTTGTTTTACCACTTAGGTAACATTTATTTCTTTTCCTGCCCATATTTACATTTATAGACACTTAAACGCGTATAAAACAATAAATTAACGATTTTCGCTACAGACACATCGACTGTTGTTACCTTGCGTCACACGTCGAAGCGCCTGGTAATTTATTACGGCAAACTTTTATCTGGCAATATACGATATTATTATTAGGTGTTTTTAATTAAAACGAATTATGTTAATAAATAATATTTTGTATCGAAAATAAAGATAGCAGGTACCTTTGGAATCACAATACAAACATTTTTACGTAAAAGATTTTTTCCTAAATTAAAATTCACAGAGTTTTGGAAGAACAATAATTTCTTAACATTCTTTTATTTGTTGGTATATTCATTTATTTTAAAATTTTAAAATGACGGTGACATTGTGAAGGACCCGAACAAACCTACAAAAATATTTTAAAGCTTAGAATTACTTCAGGTCAAAGTTCTAGTCAAGAGAACTACATTAATTTTCGCTAGTTCTCTTCGTATTCGGCCTTAAGAATCAAAACATAGATGCGTTGTTACCCCTGAGGACTACGATGGAATGCCTCGTTTCCAGTAAAAAAGGGTCTCCGGATCTTTACACTCATCATAAGAAACACAGCAGTATGAAGCTGCTATTTTACGTTTGTATTCTACGAGAGCATGGTCCTTCCTCGTTCGAAACGACCCAATCGTGCTACAAACATTATATATAGCTGTAGCGTGGCTCTACCACGTATGAAAATCTTTTAAGAAAAAGGCGGAAAATCTTTTAAGAAAAAGGCGGAAAATCTTTTAAGAAAAAGGCGGAAAATATTTTAAGAAAAAGGCGGAAAATCTTTTAAGAAAAAGGCGGAAAATCTTTTAAGAAATGCCAAACTCAGATTGGTGTTGTTTTCGGTGGATATTGGGATTGATGGGGACTAACAGCAATAGACAATAAAAAACAAGTAGTAAAAATCAATTTTATAAAGTTGTTAAAACAATTTTTTGGAAACCTTTTCCTTCCACACAATCCATATAACAGAGTTATTTATGGGCGTCCCTTTGGAACGGCTGTACAGAATGTTGTTCAGATCATCCTCCGAATCACCTGCTAAGATTTCTGCAAAAGAATATAATAAAAAATTATATCCTTCTAACTTTTTAAATTTTACGCGAACACTACACATTGAATAAAACTATTTATAAGGATTTTATCACGTTTAATTAACTCATTTTTAATTCCCCACGTTTCGGGTGATTTACAGCACCCATGGGCACGGGGGAGAAGGTGAGTACATGAACGCGATAAAATCCATATAAACAGTTTTATTCAATCCTTATAACTTCAACAAATTATTCACAAATTATTCCATTTCTTTGATAAATGAAATAATTTGGTTCAAATGCGTGGTATTATCTCGACATTAGAAACAAAAAATTTGCACTTCAGTCATTTAAATTTTTACGCGCTAGGAGAATATTGGTAAAAAATAACAAAAGCCTGTTAAACCCAATCTGCGATTAGTGTGACGACAAAAACGTTGCCCTTGCGGTCTGCGCACACGATTTTTTTTATAGGATTAGGGTGACAAACGAGCACACAGTCCACTTGATGCTGGGGCCCATAGACATCCACATTTAACCTCGATTAAGAATCAAAATGCAGATGCGTTGTCACCCCTAAGGACTAGGATGGAAGCCTCGATTCCAGTAAAACAGGTCTCCGGTTTTCCATACGAAACACAGCAATATTTAGCTGCCATTTCACGATGGTATTCTGTGAGAGCGTGTTCCTTCCCCGGTCGAGCCGACCCATTCGTGCTACAATCATAATATAGCTGCAGCATGGCTCCACCACGTATAAAAATTATCTTGTAATACAAGTTAATCATATATAAAACATAATTATATATTTTTAATTTATAACAGTTATATAGAAGAAGTCCTTTAATTAAAAACCAGAACTTGTTTTTGATAATAAATGGTTTGGTCTATCTGAAGATACGTAGGCGGTCCCATAATGAATTGGCCTAACTATGAACCAATGAAGGAAATGAAACGAAACCAATTTTATTTTTCAATACAATCACCATGAATACTAACACACTTCTGACATCTGTGAATCAACATCTCTAAACCTTTATAAAAATAATCACATTTTTTATCCTCAAAATGACTGAAGACGGCCGCCTGCAACTCTTCATCGCTTGAAAATTTTCTTCCTCTTAAGTCCCGCTTTAAATTTGGAAATAAATAATAGTCGGACGGGGCCATGTCTGGACTGTAAGGTGGATGTTGAACTTCTGTGAACCCGCATTGACGAACTGCATCCTTCGAAACACCAGCGGCATGAACAGGGGCGTTGTCATGGAGCAACAGGACACCTTTAGACAGCTTGCCTCTTCGTTTTTCCTTTATCTTGTCTCATAATTTATATATTAAAGAAGCATAATATTCGCCGTTCACGACTGTATTACGTTCTTTAAAATCCACCATCAAAATGCCTTGAAAATCCCAAAATATTGTGCACATCAGTTTTTTAGTCGATTGTTGCACCTTTGCCTTTCTAGGGGGCTTTTCACCCTTATAACGCCGTTCCATTGACTCGCGCTTGCTTTGTGGATCATAATACAAGATCATAGTTTCATATTCATAGACCAATCACTAGCCACTCGATCACAGTCTTTGGATTTTCGCCACAAAGATCCAAAAACTCCGAAGCGCAGCGCTTCTTTCCTGTCTCTGTACCGCTGAAAGAAGTTTCGGTACCCATCTTGCACTCACTTTTTTCATGTGAAGATGTTCATGGATCGCGCGATGAATGGTACTCGTAGAGAGCCCAAGCCTTGCTGCAATTTCTCTAATCCTCAAACGGCGGTCACTCAGAACCTCCTCTTCGATAAGAGTAATCGTTTCGGGAGTGAGCACTTCCACAGGTCGACCGTCGTGGCCAAAGTCTTCGACGGTTTCTCTCCCAAGGCGAAACTCTTTCACCCAATTTTTCACTGTGCTATAGGAGGGGGCAGACTCCATATACACGCCATCCAATCGTTCTTTTATTTGGGCAGGGGATAAACCTTCTTTAAACAGAAACTTTATGACACTTCGATACTCAGTTTTCGACATTTTGAAAAAATACGCGACTCTCGTTATTCAAATGCCTGTTAAACTAAGACTAAGCATTTCATGTCGATGCATGTTTCTTATATTAAGTGCACGATAAAAGTACTATTTAATGCAACACAACATGTAGCGACATGTCGCGTTGAACTGTATCAGGCCAGTTCATTATGGGACCGCTTGGTAAAGAAAAACGCCATTATATATTGAACACCAACTCTTATCTTCGAGTACTTCGATGGTTGCTAGAAATTCAATGTTGATGGTTGAAAGATGTTTCAATCATTGCAACATGTCGTCAGAGCAGACAATAAAATCCAAAACTACTCTTTAAATGGCGGATTATTTAATCAGCTTTTTGTTACAAATGATGAAGATTACAACCGATTGATCTTGCACATAAAGAAGTGCGTTGGCTATCAAAAGGAATTTGTCTGACTCGATTTTACAATCTGTTTGACTCAATCGTACTCGTCGAGTTACAAAGACACAGATTTGCGTGTCAACCTCATCACATCAAATAATGATATTGCATACCTGACAGACCTCTGTAAATTGCTTAATGATATGAATCTCTAACTTCAAGGCGATGACTTGAACTTAATAAAAACAAAATACATCGCTGCTTTTGTAGCGAAGCTGTTCTTACACAAGAAGAATATCAGCAGACGTGAGTTCCAAAATTTTTCTATATTTATCAGAATCCTGCAACAACGACGAATTGCTTGTCTACTGCTAACATGTAGAAAATCTCCACAGTGATTTCATTGAAAGATTCCAGGATATTTTGAAATTGGAAATACCAGACTGAGTTAAATCCTTTTTCAAACGTCAACATTGAGATATCTCAACTGGAAGAAGAACTTATAGAACTGACAGCGAACGAGAAAATAAAAATCAAATTTAAAAATGGCTACCAAAAATTTTGGCTACTGAAGTCAATTCCGCAGTTGTACCCTGGATTGTGGTCGATCGTTTTTAAGCATTTTCAAGCATTGCCATTGTCATATTTGTGTGAACATGGATTTAGCGCTGTGACACCGCTGCTGCTTACTAAAAAAGAAATCGACGGCGACTTACGACTGTTTTTGCGTAAAATCGAACCTGATATCAACAAACTTAATGATTTCTTATATTTACGCAAACACTACACATTGTTTGAAACTACTTTTTCGGATTTTATCGAGTTTAATTTTGATTATTTTTAATTCCCTACGTTTCGGGTGCTTTCCAGCATCCATGATCACGTGGGACTGAGATGACTGACGTCCCGATGTCATTGTTAAACCCGGAGTACCTTCAGCTTTTTTAAAAAAAATTAAATTATTGTTTATGGTACGATCTATGCAAAATGAACTGACATAAATCAACAAATTTGTTAAAAATCATCAAATCATCTATGTAATTAGTTTTGTTTTAAAACTAAAATTGATTACCTATCTATCTATAATGTTTCTATTCATTTGATTAAAATATATTCTTAATATTATAAAGTTGCGTTTTAATTGCTCTCACTGGTAATAATGTCTAGTTTACAAAGTAAGTTTAAACACCAGAATCACTAATATAACAACACTATAACTAAAATATTTAAAGTAACGAAATTGTGGTTTTTAAGTTTAGGAGTGTATAAAAAATTGGGAGCGCTGAAAAATAATTGAATGTCAAAGGGGGCGGTAAAAGAAATAAGTTTGATAATGTCTGATGTAGATGATAACGAACACATTTAAGGTGTTAAGTATCTTATTAATTTGAATCCATCGTACTGAAAACGGTTATGGTAGTTTACTAAAATACTTAATATTCTCCGATAGATGGCGATGTAAGCATATCTTATAATGTACGGGCTGTGCCCCGCGGTTTCATTCGCGTATATCACGTGTCTGAGTCGTCGGACATGACACCTCGCTTATGTAGACGTTCACCACTGGTTTCTCTTGGTTTTCATCAGGAGGCTAGGGTTGGGCGTCGTACTAACAGCCTCTAATATTGAAGTTAGCTACCATATACAAAAATATTTTTTTAATCGGACTGGTAGTCCCAGAGATTAGAGAGTATAAGCAAAAAAAGAAACAAAACAAAAACTCTTCCGTTTTATTATGTTAGTATAAGTAAAAATGTTTCTCAAAATAGAAATACGTAGTCATAAAATTACTAGAAAATAATTCTTACCGATGTTTAAAAGATCAGCCGCTCTATACACGATTTTATCAAAAGGAGAACTCTTCGGCGCGAATCCAACGATGCTTCGATGGTGCAAAGATCCCAGAAGGTCACGCGCGGTTAGAGGCGGATGCGGTTCAGTTTGGATTGGTGTGAGGAACACGGGCTTAGCGATAAACACGGCCATTATGAAAAATATGCCGGCAAATAAAGTCTCAAAAATTAAAATTGGCCATCTCCGTCTGGAAAAGTACAAGTTTATATATGTTATTTTAGAAAGTGAACGAAAAACGCTTAACCGAAACAATCATTAATGTTTCGGTTAAGCGTGCCAGACGGAATAAAAATGAACTGTTCAAAACATGAGAACGTCAGTTTTTCCTGGCTCCATGTACAATTTTTTTTTGTTATGTATAAAAACATAAAATACAACAAAAATACACATATAAGTAATTTTAAATGTAGATGACATCGCGGCCGTCTCTATCCGATTTCAAACTCAGTACTGCGACCAGAGAAAAGACAACAATGGGTTCATATTTTTTTTGTTGTGTTTGTGTGCGTGCTTTGCATAAAAGCAACCTGAAGTCTTTGATGGCCATCAATTCAAAAATGTTGAGGATAGCTGATTATGAGGTCCCGGGTTCGAATCCCATGGTCAGGCCAAAATCAGCCTTTAGCAGAAAGTTTTTTGTGTTTCACCACCGTGTGTCGGAAAGCACGTGAACCCGTTGATCTTGCACTTCATCTCTCTCAGATCGTGAAGATCGTGAAGAGTGCACGTGTGCTTGCGAATACACTCGCATACTTTAAATGTATAGTCTTCGTTGACACTGGCTGCTATGACCGAAATTCGGACTGGATGACATTATTATTGTATGTACCTATGTAGCTATTACATAATATATCAATAGAGAAAGAGAATAAATATCTAACAGCTCATACGTGGTAGAGCCCCGCTGTAGCTATATTATGATTGTAGCACGAACAGGTTTGTCAACCTTATTCTTATCATGTAAACACCTAAAGACCAATTGAGGTGGAAGGCAAATGCCACTTGGACTCTCATAAGGTCGAAAGAAGTTGAATTTAGTAATTTTAGTGCTTGAATTGCAAATTTTGCAACAATTGATTCAGCAATTATTATTTCTATTTATTTTTGACTGATATTGCGTATAAGTTCACTTGATAGCGCTACTGTATTTCTAACATGATTGTGTATGTATGCCATAAGAAATGGTTCATATATCTGTACGTGGAATAATTTTCATATTTCGTGAATAATATTATATTCTCTGCCACGTTTCCTAACCCCATTAATTTTAAGTGACGTCTGTAAATCTAGACTTCGGACATTTCCATTCAACACTACATGGGTAGGCGAAGGATCAAACGTTTTTAGAATTTATGTAACGTACTTACTGTCTTTGCAGATAAGATTTCCAAATAAGGTTGTTTACGTGCCGTTGGAAACGCTTGTGACCACGTTTCCTATACTCTTCTGTCATCGTGATATTCGTCTCGCGATAATTAGACTGTTCATGACTTAGTAATAAATAATTTTAAAGCGATGTGATTGGTCATGGCTTACTGTCAAAAAGTTTTTTTCTTTTAAGATTCTATAAAAAGTATAAAATCATTACGGTCGGAAATGCTACCTTTGTGCTCCCTATTCTCACAAGTACAGTAAAAACTACAAGAATGTTATATTATTAGAACATGAATAAATTATTTTTTTAATCTATAAAAATGAATTCAATTTTTGTCCGTCTGTCCGTCTGTATGTTCTGGCATTTCTCCGAAATTGCTTTTTTATAGAATAGGGTGTCAAAGGAGCACACAGTCCACCTGTTGATGGTGATGTGGATGCTGTGGCCCATAGATATCCACATTTATCCTCAATTAAGAATCAAAATGCAAATGCGTTGTCACCACTGAGCACTAGATGGAATGCTTCGATTCCAGTAAAAAGGGTGTTCGGTTTTCTACACTTATCATACGTGATACAGCAGCATTAAGCTGCTATTTTAAACTGGTATTCTGTGAGAATATTATCCTGCCCCGGACTAGGCAACCAATTCATGCTACAACTTTAGTATAGCTGCAACGTGGCTCTACCAAATAAAAAATGACCTTAGGTAGAGAGACCACGCTGTAGCTATATTATGATTGTAGCACGTAAGAGTCGGCTCGATCAGGGAAGCACCACGCGCTCACAAAATTTCTAGTGTAAAATGGCATCTGTATTTCGTATGGTGAGAGTAGAGAACCGAAGATCCTTTTACTGATAACGAGAAATTCCATCTAAGTCATCAGAAGTAACAAGTAAATACGAATCTACATTTTGAGTCCTTGTCTTATCGAGGATAGATGTAGATGATAGTGGGCCACAGCATTTGGACATTCACCAGGTAGACTATGTGCTCGTTTGTCATTTTTATTCTATAAAAAAAGTATTTGAAAAAAAAAATAACAAAGATGTATTCTATTAAAATTATTCGTTCAATACGAGTTTAAGCGGAAAATCCAATCAAGACTTGTTATCTTTTCCGTTTCGCTCAAAGTAAATATTGACAATCGTTATAGGTTAGTAATTTGCAGTAGGTACTATTGTTGGTACGAAACGTGTAGTGTAGCGTTTGATTTTGAATACTCAGTTCTTTTTAAAGAACTAGGGCCGATACAGATGCAAAGGTATAACCTTTTGCTAGCATTACAAACGGAGCGGAGTAAAAGTCTAAAATCACAACTATCTTTATTTCAACAAAAGATTCAATCAAATGGTGTGTTGCACAGATATAAATTAGCGAATTGATTAGATGGAGTTAAAGAAAAAGAAATCAAATTCAGGTTTTTTTATTGTTTACAAACCCTGTCTGCGTTGAGCTACAAATATTGCTGAAAAAATTATGTAAATTGGCCTACGGGTTACGGAGGAGACAGATTTCAAAGAATCGTTTTCTTGCACCATGGAAGCTCCGCTCGCTTCGCTCACTTCGCTCCAATTATACAAAAATAATTGTAGGTTAGTGTCATGAGTTTAAATTATTCTTTCGTTGTCCCGTGTACTACATGTAGGTTGTCTTACTATTGTGTCTGAAAACCGGACAGTGAAAGTGTTAAAACGGAGCTTTCTTTTGTTGGATTTCCCTCATCTCATTTTATTAGACTAACGGGATTAAGAGGATAAGTAACTGTTTGACTGTCCGGTTGTAAAAAAATATAATATTCCTTCTTCTTCTTTACCAGCTTGCACATTTGACGCTGCTTCACGTTTGAGGTCTTGGTATTTTACGCAAAATACTTTTATATACGGAATTTCGTGGGAGACATCTGTTAATCATAATATGATTTAATGCTGTTGAAGAAATCTGATGTAATCTCTGAAATCTAAGATATTTATAATTTTACAATACTTTAATATATAATATTTTTAATAAAGACGTTTATAAAATACATATAAAGTTTGTAAATATAGATGTATGTATTGAGTACTCTATATTCGTAAATTGTGCTAATATTGTCACTTAACTTTAAAGTGGGAAGTTTTGTTGTCATGTATAAATTAGAATCAAATCAGATAGCGTCAGTCACAGAGTACATTATATATACCTGGCGTCAGTATTAGGATTTGGTCTTCTAGAGATTCACAATGAAACAAAAAGTACGATTAATAGAAATTATATTTGTCGTTTTTATTGTAAGCGTCAATGGAGGTACGTTTCTAAGTATTGAAATTAAATAAATATGATCGTGTAATTATAATGTGAACGCATTGAGCTATTATGTACTACGTACTACATTATAACTCAATGTGTGAATGTCATGTTTTTCGCATTTTACATGCCGTATTAAGTTTCCTTATATTCTGTATCAGGGATGCTCAAAGTAATATTTGTGCATTATTATACTAGTTTTTAAATAACTTAAGTCCAAAAAGTGAGTAAGAAGTGGTAACAATCCCAAATCTGTACAAAATGAGTTATAAGATTTTCTATAAAGAAATTCTCAGTAGCAACCCGGAGTCAGAGAGTTGGCGGTATTTCACCCCCGTGCCGTGCCTTGGTAAACACGTAAAGCCGTGTGCCTGCTGCCTGAACTCTTTCCGGTCGTGTGGGACTGCCGTGCTTCCGCACATATTCGCACACTATAATCCTGTGTATCTATCCTGTACTTTTTTATAGCGTAGGACAAACGAACACACAGTCTACCTGATGGTAAATGGTTGCTGTGGCCCGTAGACATTTACATTTATCCTCGATTACGAATCAAAATGCAAATGCGTTGTCACCCGCGAGGACTAAGATGGAATGCCTTGTTTCCAGTAAAAAGGGTCTCCGGTTCTCTACACTCACCGTACGAAACACAGCAGCATTAGGCTACTATTTTACGCTGGTATTCTGTGAGATCGTGGTCCTTCCCCGGTCGAGCCGACCCATTCGTACTACAACTATACCACTAATGTAACTGCAGCATGGCTCTACCACGTATTATTATAATATGCAAAGTATACTGTATGCAAAATAATATTTATTTCAATAAAAATAATAGTAGAAACTGGTAATTATACCATTCATTCGTTACAATCAAAAGTTCACAGGGAGGGGATTACTTACGGGGGAAAGTTGCTACAGTTGTCACACGTGGCAGTCCAGGTTGGCAACTGCTGGTTTGTATTATTTTGGGTTGTGGTCAGAAAGTTGTTCTTTTTCTTTATCGCCTTTCACGACTTGTTTTGTCCCGCCGCCAAACGGCCTAATAATATAATTAATTATTAAAAAAAGTAAGTATTTAATTTGTTGTAAAAATATTTTTATAGGAACCCGAGTAGTACGGTCGCCTCAATTCGGGTTTAGTGAAGCAAAAGCACAAGTGGGATCGTTCGGAGGTGGTTATCCGCATTATCATCATCACCAAGGGCCTAAATTCGGTAATTTTGGAGGCGGTGGATTTGGAGGCGGCCACCGAGGCTTTGGTGGACGACCTGGTTTCGGTGGTAGCCCGCGATGTTTCGGTGGAGGCCCGGAAGGTTTCTTACGTTGATTCAATCACCGAATATTACTGCTGAATTTTTAACAACTATATCGGGTTTAATCTTTCAGATTGCAGAAATACAGATTAACCGACAATTTTTTAAATATATTTTTTTCTATATAATTGTAATTTTACTACATTTGTGCGTAAAAAAACTCTTTAGGAGTTTAATAAAATGCGGCGTATAAAAGCAATATATTTGGCGCAAAAAGTGGTAAGTTGGCAGCACTGAACTGAGTTACTTGACACACTGGAAGCTGAAAGTGTGACCTCGTAGCTCTCATACCCTGCAAGTACGACGAGCGTCGATATCAGGGGGTTTAGTGCTGCATTTTGTTGTATAGCTTTGATCGGGTCAAATAAAGGCTTTGTGGAGACTTCACAAGTTGAGATACTGAATACAAATGAGGCAGACCGGTTATATCGGGACCAATGGCAATTTTACAATGTTTTCGTTTTAATATTTAATGTACAGTTTTTGTTTTGATACCCACTTAAATTCTACTATATATATATATATATATATATATATATATATATATATATATAGTATCCGGTTGACCGAGCTTTGCTCGGTATTTTTCACTCGGGTTTTTTTTTTAATTCGTGTGTTTTGGAAATTATATTTAGATACAAATTACACACTGATGAAATTCGAATAATATTTTTTGATCTTAGCGACATAATAGAAAAAACTGAACTGGTTATTTGAATATATATATATATATATATATATATATATATATATATATATATATATATATATATATATATATATATATATATATATATATATATATATATATATATTTTTGCCGCATAACTTAAGTTGTAATGCCGCCTAAAAAACAAATAGCATCGAATAATAGCGATTCCTCGGATAATGAGGGCACACCTGATGCTGAGTTGGTTTTATTGTTAGCTAAACGAGATGCTTTATTTGAAATAGTGCAAAAATATATGATATGTCCTCGGACATCCACACAAACACTTCCACGATGGAGCGTTTTCTTGATGGAAGTTCTAATATTAATGCTTTACGTATTGAGTTTAAACAGGTCTTAGATAATTATAATTCACATTTATTAAAAATAAACCCTATTGCTAAACCTGATTATAACAGCCTCATTGCGTTTGAGTCTCTTTGCGGTAGAATAAATAGGCTTTATTTACAATATTCGCAATCTAATTCACAAAGTACTAGTACACCATCTAAAGCCAGATTCACACTTCCGCCTATCGAACTTATGCCATTTTCGGGTGACATTCGCTCATGGCCTTTATTTTATGCTAGCTTTAAATCAACCGTCCATGACAACACATCGCTTACCGACGCTGAAAAGTTATACTATTTGCTAGGTAAACTAACGGGCAAAGCCCTATCTGTATGCTCAGGTATAACTCCTTGCGCTGAAAATTATAAAATTTTATTGCAAGCACTCGTTGACAAATATGAAGACCGGCGTATGCTAGCATCTACATATATTAATCAGATGTTCGAATTTAAGCCATTGCAATCGGCCACCGCAAATAATTTTGATTTATTTACTGATAACTTTATAAGTGCAGTGCGCGCTTTACAAAACTTAAAGTTAGATAATCTCGCGGACTTAATTGTTCTTCATATCGCGCTTAAGAAGCTGGACCCGGATACCATTCGCTCTTTCGAATATAGTCATAACTCGATGGTACCTACCTTTGATGATTTAGTAAATTTTATTAAGACCCGCTCCAAAGTTTTGCAACGCACCGATTCTAGTACAAATTCTAATAGCGCACCAAACAATCGACGAGGTAACGGTAATAATCGTCGCTGTAATAATACTTCGTCGCCGAAGTATCAGGCGTACGTAAGCACGACGACTAGTTGCTCAAAGTGTCTGTGCGATAATATTGTGCATCAACACCTATTTAAGTGTGCAGACTTTAATAAAATGACGCCGCAGGAACGATTTAAATGCGTAAAGAGTAACAATGCATGTGTGAATTGTCTCAGCTTAAGTCATCGAGTGTCTAGTTGCTCTTCAAATTATAGTTGTCGAGTTTGTAAATTTAAACATCACACATTGTTGCACTTCCACCGCAGAAGCGATAATGCTTCCCCTGCGCTGGCGCGTTCTCCACCGCTTCAGCCAGTTACACTGAAGTCTACAACCCCCGCGCCCGCACACTCGCCACCCCTCACCGCAGGTGCGCGTTCAGACGTCGCGCTGTGTACTTCGTTCAAGAATGTTTCTCAACGTTCACCGCCTCCCGCGCGCGCAAGTCGTTCGCAGAGAACTGTTTTATTATCAACCGCTCAAGTATTTGCTTACGATGCTAAGGGAGGGAAACAAATTATTCGTATATTATTAGACTCCGCGGCTCAAAGCCATTTTATGACTAAAGAGTGCTGTCATCGTTTAGGCGTTCAACAACACGATACCGAATGTACTGTAGTAAAGGGATTCGGTGGAGTTGAAAAAATTGTAAAATCGAAATCGATTGATATTAAAATTTTCTCACGATTCGACTCGAATATTAACTTCAATATTTCAACGCTAGTTGTTGATCAAATCACCGACCTTTTGCCCACTGCTGTGGTAGACACATCTGTCTTATCACACTTCCATGGCATAAGACTCGCTGATGAATGTTATAGCATGCCTAATAAAATTGATGTTTTGATAGGCGCATCCCTTTTCCCGCACTTACTATGTCCAGACGTAATTTATTCGTCTAACGACTTGTCCGGGCCCTCGGCTTTGAATACGGTATTTGGTTACGTTATTATGGGCTCAGTGCTGACACTTCAGGTAAATCATTCTTTAACGTGCTGCTCAGTTCTAGAGTCTCCTATCGTTGACAAATTAGTGCAACGATTTTGGGAGCTTGAACAGCCACCCTCCGCACCGCCCATTCAGTGTCCTTCAGACATTGAATGTGAAGAGTTTTATAAATCTACGACATCCCGCGATCCTTTTACTGGTAGATATATTGTTGGCCTGCCATTTAAAGATGACGTTTACTCTCTCGGAGATTCTTATGAAACCTCTCGACGACGATTCATGTGCTTGGAGAGGAAACTTCAAGCCTCGCCTACATTAAGGTTAGCATATGATGACGTCATAAAGGAATACTTAGCTAAAAATTATATATCCCCCGCACCGCCGTATGACTCTCATGAACCCGCTCCAATATATGTCATACCGCATCATGGAGTCTTACGCGAAGATAAGAAGTCAACGCGTCTGCGCATCGTCCTGGATGCTAGCAGTAAGACTAGCACTGGGCGATCATTAAATGATATTCTGCATTCAGGACCAAATTTGCAAGGCGACCTGTTCAATATAATTTTAACTTTCCGCTTACATCCAATCGCTATGACAGCCGACTGTCGCCAACAATTTCTGCAAATAGTTGTTCGCGATTCTGATCGTCGTTACCAATGCTTCCTATACCGCTTCCGTCCACAAGACCCACTTGTGTTATACCACTTCAATCGCGTGTGCTTCGGTTTAACTTCGAGTCCATACCATGCATTGCGCACGGTAAGACAGCTCATTGATGACGACGGCGCAAAGTATCCGCTTGCGAGTCGTATCGCATTTACTTCGCTATATATGGACGACATCGCGTTCTCTATGCCCAGTGAATCCGAGGCCAGTGAGACCTCTCGGCAGCTGATAGACTTATTCAAGGGTGCCCAATGGGACCTGATAAAATGGCATAGCAACCGTCGATCTGTTTTAGATGACCTCCCTACTTCCCATAAAATTACAGGAGAAGTAGAGTTCGATAAATCAATGCCACATAAAATACTAGGCTTGCATTGGTCTACCGATAGTGACGCCTTCTATTTTAAGATATTTGTTCCCGCTGATGTGACGTGCACTAAGTGCGTCATCATCGCCTGTGGGACATAATGGGTTTCGTTGCTCCCACAGTCGCGTACGCCAAATTGTTAATAAAGCGGCTTTGGCAACTTAATTTAGATTGGGACGACATACCACCACCGCCAATTATTAAGATGTGGAGGCAATTCTGTGCTGAATTACCAGCTCTTAATGATTTACGTATCCCGCGACATGTTGGTGTATCCAAAAACTGTACTGCGTCACTCCTGGGGTTTTCCGACGCCAGCGAGCGCGCATACGGTGCCGTAGTCTACATACATGTAAAGAGCGTCAATGGTAACACCGTCCAGTTGATATGTGCAAAGACTAAAGTCGCACCGACGAAACCACTATCTATTGCACGCCTTGAGCTTTGTGGAGCGGTTTTACTCTCAAAATTGCTTCGCAGAGTACTCGACAATTATTCTCTTGACCTTGCAATATCAGTCTATGCCTTTGTAGATTCAAAAGTAGCTCTGTACTGGATAAAGAGTTCGCCACACAAGTGGCAGACCTTTGTTGCAAACCGCGTTGTTCAGATTACCGACAATATTCGTGCTGATAACTTTTATCATGTCGCAGGTACTGAGAATCCCGCTGACATACTTTCACGTGGCGTTACGCCAAATAAATTAGTTTCAAACCCCCTGTGGCTGCATGGGCCTCAGTGGACATCGTTAGATCCATCTCAATGGCCTCTTCGTACTTTAGACAATGAGGTTATTGCAAATATGCCTGAGAAGAAGATTTTGTCGCACACTGTGTGCACATCCGTCTGTAATTCTGCGATTTATGAGCTCGCACTCCGCATCTCTTCTTGGAGTAAACTTCTACGTATAATTGCGTACGTGTGTAAGTTTGCTAAATTATTGCCCCGCCGCAGCACTACTGTAGTGACTGCTGATGATCTCAGTTTCTCTGAGGTTATAATCCTCCGCGCCCTGCAAAAACAGCATTTTGCAGTGGAATATTTAAATATTGAAGGAAACAAACCTTGCTCGCCCGCTTTCAATCGTTTAAGGCCTTTTATTGAGAATGGTTTAATCCGCATTGGTGGTCGTCTTTCGAACTCCGCATTAGATTACACGCAAAAACATCCAATTATACTCCCGCGCAGTGATCATGTAGTGAACATGATCATTGACTATTATCATATTAAAAATTTACACGCTGGGCCTGAATTGTTATTGTCATTGCTCCGTCAAAAATTTTGGATACTTTCCGCACGCCGCACTGTGAGAAGCAGAGTCTACAAGTGTAATATATGTTTCCGGCTTAGACCCCGTCCAACTTACCCTTTGATGGCTGATCTTCCCCATAGTCGTGTAAGACAAGCTATTAAGGCATTTACACACACGGGCTGCGATTATGCCGGTCCTATCGCATACACTCCTGTACGTCGTCGTGGTGTACGCAGCGAGAAGGCGTACTTATGTGTTTTCACATGCCTCACGACTCGAGCTGTACATATAGAAATCGCTACAGATCTTAGTAGTTCTAGTTTCCTCGCTGCGCTTAAACGTTTCCTCTCTAGACGAGGGCCGATTCAGTTTTTATATTCGGATAATGGAACGAATTTTAAAGGTGCCGCTTCGTATCTTCGCGATCTCTATAAATTTCTAAACGTTGAATACCGCCAAAAGCTTGAGCAAGAGTGTGCTGAGAATCGTATAACATGGAAGTTCATCTGTCCCAACTCTCCTCATTTTGGAGGCGCCTGGGAGAGTATGATCAAAGTCGTAAAAACGCATCTGTTCCGAGTTATCGGACATCAGTTACTTTCATACGAAGAGCTTAATACTGTTCTTGCGCAAATTGAGTGCTTGCTAAACTCGCGGCCCTTGACAGTATTAAGTTCTGATCCTGCAGAGCCTTCAGCTCTTACTCCGAGTCATTTTTTGAATACCGCACCTTTATTGTCATTACCCGCACCCAAAGTCAAATCTGACTCTACCAGTCTGTTACACAGGCATTCTTTACTGGATAAATTAGTTCAGTCGTTTTGGGACCGGTGGAGGACGGAATACCTTCACGGATTACAAGTTCGTCAGAAGTGGAACACCCCGTCTACGGCTATCGTACCAGGCATGGTTGTAATTGTGATAAATGATAATGAACCGCCCCTTGCTTGGCCATTAGCGATTGTCGAGTCTGTTCATCCTTCGAAGGATGGCGTAGTTCGAGTAGTGACCGTGAGAACTACTAAGGGAACATATCTCCGTCCTGTTGCTCGTATTTGCCCTCTCCCAAGACAATAAATCACGATTATTTTGATTATAATTATTTATCTAAATCAGGAATTAAGTTTATATTTATATATATTAAAAAAGTATTAAACCGCAATATTATATTTATGTATACATTTTCTCGCTTACCAAGTAAGGTTAGTAGATGAGACATGCGCATTGAGCGTATCCTCTCACTTTATATACCGCTTATTTATTTGTTTTCCTTTTACTTTTTATATTACGGTTGTCTTTTAAAGGTGACCCTTTAAGGGCGTGAGGAAATGGTAACGCCAGTTAACAATCTACTTTATCAACATTACATTACATATCGCATTGAATTCGTCCTAAGTTATATCTACTTTATCAACATGACTAGTGCATATTTTTTGTTTCCTTCCTTTCTTCCCTTTCCTACCTCACGCGCTGCCGCCGAGGTGAAAAAGAGGATCTCGGCGCGCGTCATTATACTAAGTGATATTACGCCATCCGCAACGCACGGCCACCCGTCGCGTCTTATGTACATTAACCGCAAACCGCGCAGGACGAACATTGAGTTCTCCTGTTTATGTTTAATATTCACCGCATCAGACATTGTGTCTTTGTAACTCATAAAAGTGTGAGACGCCCCCGTAAGGGCAAAGGTGGAGAGTGTGGGACTTCACGAGACTGTTCCGAGAGTGCGTGTGCGCCGAACCACGTGGCGAGCTCGCTGTATAGCAGACACTCCAGGAGGAAGGCGCGGCAGCCCTCATCAGGTCAGTGCGTGCTATCCCACCTATTTATTTTCCCCTTTGCCGTATGCACCAAAATTACAGTCCACTAAATCTTTATCGAAGATACCTTAAGTTACTGGCGTCTCCAATCTCATTAGTTATGAGAAATAAGTTACATCTAAAAGCACATTATTAAATTGTTTTTATGTGTTATGAATACATTTAAAATCTACTTTTAAAAAACGACTAAAATTATTGATTACATGCATCTGTTGCTAAAGGAAATGCTCTAATCATTTGAGAATTACACTAATGGATAGATAATTTAAAAATCTATGTTCTACACGTTTTATTTAATTTCTTAAGTTCGCGTGGTTCGGTTCGATTCCCATACGTTCGGTGGATTGTATGGGACCGAACGCTCAAGGTCTCTCGCTAGGAGAACCGTCTTAAGTGGTATATTGGGCGGTCACAAAATCGTAATACCGTGGTTCGAGCCCAGACCGACCAACTGACTTTTTTAATATTTTTTTTCAAGTTCCTTTCTTTTTTGAAAAAATCTATTTTTTCGAGCCCTTTTTTAGTATTTTTTAAAGAACGAAAATTTAAATTAAACAAATTGCACTCATGATTTTTTATTCAAATAACCAGTTCAGTTTTTTCTATTATGTTGCTAAGATCAAAAAATATTATTCGTATTTCATCAGTGTGTAATTTGTATCTAAATATAATTTCCAAAACACACGAATTAAAAAAAAACCCGAGCGAAAAATACCGTGCAAAGCTCGGTCAACCGGGTACTATATATATATAGTAGAATTTAAGTGGGTATCAAAAAAAACTGTACATTAAATATTAAAACGAAAACATTGTAAAATTGCCATTGGTCCCGATATAACCGGTCTGCCTCATTTGTATTCAGTATCTCAACTTGTGAAGTCAGTAGTTAGGTTGTACCAGTTCTGGCGCACTGAGTCAGTACTACTATACTAGTAGTTACGTTGTACCAGTTCTGGCGCACTGAGTCAGAAGTGGTACAAGTACGACGTTCGTCGACTCATTCGCCACAAACTGAAGTCCACTCATCAATCCTATCAACATTCCAGTTCCATCTTTTACAATTCTTTTTTAAAAACTCTAGATGATATCGTACAGATGCTCGTCTGTATGAATCAAAATATTGACCGACGTCATTCGTATCGATATATAAAGCTACCCAATGTGACCCTGGTTTATCATCTGTACCCAAATTGCATATTACCTAATCAGGTCATAAATTCTATTACATGTTTAATATAAAATAAATGAAACAAGTTTATTCATTATGTAACCATTTATATACCAAAATGAACTTAACAGGACATAGATTCTTATGACACTATAGTTTATTCAAAATAACCTCCGTGATTTTGAATACAGGCCTTCAAACTGCGCGGCCAGTCGTCTATCGCAGCACGAACGAGGTCCATGTCAATATCGGCAGCTGCCTTAATCAAGGATATCTTGAGTGACTCCAAATTGGGATGAGGCTTTGAGCACGCCTTTTCCTCCAAGTGTTGCCATATCTTGTAATCTAACGGATTCAAATCTGGACTGGAGGAGGGCCAGTCTTTGTGTCGGATGAAGTCGATTTCACGCGCCGCCAGCCAGTCTTGTGTGCTCTTCGCTCTATGAGCTGACGCCGAATCTTGTCGGAATACCCAGTGCCTGTTATTGAACATGGTATCAGAAACAGGTTACACAAGCTTCGTCAGGACTGTATTTTGATACACAACTGCATTCGTTTTTAACCTTTTTCACATGCCCGAAGCCCTAAGTCTTCATTTAACACCCTTTTACACCTTATCATTTTGTTTGTTGTAGCTCTCTTCTACGGTAAAAATTTTTTCATCCGATAAAAGAATTTCCCGATATTTTTTTCCCGCGTACCGCTTCAACAAAGCGCGACATCTCTTCAGTCTCAGGTCCATTAGACGAGCATTCAAACGATGTCCTGTTTTTCTTCGATATGCCCTAAGCCCTAAGTCTTCATTTTTTTTATAGAAGAAGGGGCAAACGAGCATGCGGCTCACCTGATGTTAAGTGACTACCGCCGCCCATGATCAACCGCAACACCAGGAGAATTGCGGGTGCGTTGCCGGCCCTTTAGAAAGGAGTAAGCTCTTTTCTTGAAGGTCCCCAGGCCGTATCGGTCCGGAAAAATCGCCGGTGGTAAACTATTCCACAGAGAGGTTGTACGTGGAAAAAAAACTCTTTGTGAAACGTACAGTGGTGGACCGCCAAGCATCCAGATGGTGTGGATGGTATCGGGACGTTTGCCGTGTAGTGCGTTCACGAAATTTGGCGGCTGGGATTAATCCGAACAATTCCTCAGAGCACTCCCCGTGATAGATGCGATAAAATACGCAAAGAGATGCAACATCTCTTCGCAGCGCCAGTGAATCGAGCCGATCGGAAAGCACTCGGTCGTCGACGATTCGAGCCGCTCTGCGCTGGATGCGGTCAAGTGGAAGGAGCTGGTACTGGGGAGCCCCAGCCCAGAGATGGGAACAGTATTCCACGTGCGGCCGAACCTGCGCCTTGTAAAGTTGCAGGCGGTGTGCCGGCATGAAATACTGTCCCGCTCTGCTGAGCACGCCAAGCTTTTTAGAGGCCAATTTGGCCTTCCCTTCCAAGTGACCACGAAACTGCACGTCACTCGATATGTCGACGCCGAGGATTCCGATACTGGCTGAGGCAACAAGGGGAGTGCCTTAAAACTGAGGGGATACGACAAAGGGGTTCTTTTTAGCGGTTAACGCGCAAACTTGTGTCTTCTGGGGGTTAAACGGGACTAGATTTAGTCGCCCCCAATCCGAGACTCTGTCCAGCAGAGACTCGACTTCAGACACAAGTTTGTCCCGACACTCGGAGACGTTTTCCCGAGAAATATTGGCTCGGCCGATGTAAAGAGCATCACCAGTGCTGTCATCTGCATAGCAATGAATGTCATGCATTTAACACCCTTTTCACCGTGGTTCTGCTTAACCCCATCTGAAGGGCCAACAGTTTCTGCTTACGTTTGGGATTTCTTTGAATTCGCGCCTTTACAGCTTTTATCACTGCTGGAGTCCTAACAGACCGAGAGCGACCACTTCTTGACTTGACATCTACACTAGAGTCTTCATTGTATCGTTTGATGGTACGATATATTCAAATTTTTCAGTATGTCAAAAATTTGAATTGGCGCGGAACCGCAACGATGCAACGCAATAACTGCAACACGGTCTTCTTTAAACGTCCACTCCATATTAAAAAATTAGTAAAATTCTAAAAAAGTATACAGTTTTATTTTCATGAACAATTCGAAATTCGAATTCAATAAACTTTTTTGTGGCCAGTATTCTAAAAGAAAAGTTTTTACTGTGTGACAATACTTATGACCTGACCAGGCATATACGTTGGTACGTGGGTGTACATGGGCAGTCTATTAGCAACATTAACATTATTTTCTAGACTGAGGTGAATCTTTTTCAGATGTTGTTGTACATCTAGTGTATCCATGATATTACTGCTATTAGTAGATTATTACAGTACAATCTACTCAATGACTAACATAGGAATGATCAATTATAGTGATTTCTAAATATTAAATTGCATTATTTTGTATTATTTTTGTACGTATTTGAGTCATCGAAACACTGAGCAAGACGACACGAAGTAATGATGAGATAAACAACAGAATGTTAGATAAGCTTGTTGACGCATAAAGTTATTATCAATTCCACTGTAGAAATTCTTTAGATTAGAATTATTACTTACTGGTACTATATAAGAACAAGCAACTGCAGTCATGGAGTGGTCGTTGGTCAATGGTCGTTTAACCGCAGTGGATCTATCAATACTATATTTGTATTACTTCAAGGCATCAAAGGCCATAGATGTAAGTGTTTATTCTATTACCAAACTTACTTTTCTTTCTGTTATTTTCTTACGTGTGTATGATTTAGTGTTAACAAATTATATTTAAATATTGTGTGTGTATATGATTAAGCCGTAGTAGCTCAGATGGTTAGCGCAAGCTGTAAATTTTACAGTACGCGACGCGTGTTCGATCCCCGCCGACACCAATTAAATTTTTAATTGCAATTTTAAGTGTTTATTCTATTGACAAACTTACTTTTCTTTTTGTTATTTTCTTACGTGTGTATGATTTAGTGTTAACAAATTATATTTAAATATTGTGTGTGTATATGATTAAGCCGTGGTAGCTCAGATGGTTAGCGCAAAATGTAAATTTCACAGTACGCGACCCGGGTTCGATCCCCGCCGGCACCAATTAAATTGTTAATTGCAATTTTAATTGCTGATTTACCACGTGCTCGGCGGTGAAGGAAAACATCGTGAGGAAACCTGCATGTCTGAGAAAATTTCGAAGGCATGTGAAGTTCGCCAACACGCATTGAGACCGCGCAGCGGACATTTCCTAGCCATAAATACAAAGACAATAGCAGAAAGTAAAAAGTTAAAAAATACTTTTTTAACATTGACAGTCATTAGTGATCATTAGTGAATGTGATTCTGTTTACTTAAATTACAGGAAGACAAGAGCAGAAGGAAGAAATGGGATGATGGGAAGTAATGAAGAATGAATTTTTATGTGAAATTTGTAGGAACAAACATATTTTAGTCACGTGTAAATACTTTTAACATTTTGGTTCAAAATGACACAAAATCTAAAAAATATTAGATACATAATCGACATGGACGGATTTTACATTAAAATTTTCTTTTCAAGCAATAACCACTTGTAAAAAACCCACACTTCGTCACAAGAACATTGTAAAATTTTGTGATTATTTTTTGCAAATATATGATTATTACACACATAACGTTTGTTTAAATTTATGACATTTACCAAATCATTGTATTTTGGACATTTGTATTTTTCAATATTAAAAATTCTATCATCCGTGGTCAACATTTTTAAAAATTGTTTTTCTGTTGAACTAATTTTGTATTATATAGTATTCTATAACTAATGTTTTTGGGAAATCAAACAAAATTTATGATTAATTTAAAATTTTCTTTTCAAGCAATAACCACTTGTAAAAAACCCACACTTCGTCACAAGAACAATGTAAAATTTTGTGATTATTTTTTGCAAATATATGATTATTACACACATAACGTTTGTTTAAATTTATGACATTTACCAAATCATTGTATTTTGGACATTTGTATTCTTCAATATTAAAAATTCTATCATTCTTCGTCAACATTTTTAAAAATTGTTTTTCTGTTGAACCAATTTTGTATTATATAGTATACTATAACTAATGTTTTTGGGAAATCAAACAAAATTTATGTTTAATTTATAATTTTATTTTCAAGCAATAACCACTTGTAAGAAACCCACACTTCGTCACAAGAACAATGTAAAATTTTGTGATTATTTTTTGCAAATCTATGATTATTACACACATAACGTTTGTTTAAATTTATGACATTTACCAAATCATTGTATATTGGACATTTGTATTCTTCAATATTAAAAATTCTATCATTCGTCATCAACATTTTTAAAAATTGTTTTGAAGTCTCCTGGATGATACGTGAGGCTATTGAAATTAAAAAACATCCTAATTAGATCTTTGTTACAAAGAGCACGAGGGATCTGTGACAGCAAACACCTGGCCGCCGAGCTTCAACACGTCAAGCAAGTTCTGCACGACAACAAGCTTCGGGTCCCGCGCCTACGTCACAGTGACCGAGTGAAGCCGGCCACAGTCGAGCGTGTGCCTGCTGTACTACCATATGTCAGAGGTGTCACAGACAAGATTGGCTATATCTTGAAGCGAGCTTCTATTAGAACATTCTACAAGCCGCCGAAGAAGATTAGTCAGTTCCTACCATCCGTCAAGTGTCATATTCCTCTACAAGATGCAGGAGTGTACAAGCTTGATTGTGAATGTGGTCTCTCTTATATAGGACAAACCAAAAGATCAATTAGGACCCGCGTAAAAGAACATATAGCTGATGTGAAGCATCAACGTTCCGGGAAGTCTGCAGTTTGTGATCATATCCTAGACGGCCCCAACCATTACATCAGATTTGATAGACCACAAATCCTTGCGAAAGAACACCGATTCCTACCAAGGATGATACGTGAGGCTATTGAAATTAAATAACATCCTAATTTCAATAGAGAAGGAGGCTGGGTACTACCACCTGCTTGGGATCCTATAATCAATAAAATTAAAACTAAACCCAAGCATACCACTGCAAGACCTCAAGACATAGTCAGTTCATTTTGCATAGATCGGACCATAAACAATAATTAAAAAAGCTGATGGTACTCCGGGTTTAACAATGACATCGGGACGTCAGTCATCTCAGTCCCCCGTGACCATGGGTGCTGGAAAGCGCCCGAAACGTCGGGAATTAAAAATAAAAAGTAAAAATAAACGCGATAAAATCCGTAAAAGTAGTTTTAATCATGTTTAGTGTTCGCGTAAATATAAGAAATCATTAAGTAATGATTCGATTTAGAATCCCTTCATTTTTGTGTCGGTTGAGCAAAGTTACACAGCAGTCGACACGTGTTTGCAAGTTCGATTCACTCAATTCATGAGGTACACATCGTTCAAGTTTTTTTATTTTCCCGATTTGCTTAATACGGTTTTATCACTTCCTCCGAAGCCTGCAGCTATCTCTGAAGTGTCTTGCGATGGATCCGCTTCTACAATAGCCTTTAATTCTTCATTTTCCACTTTGGTCTCCGGCCGTCACGGGGTTGGTTCTGAAGGTCGAAATTTCCAGAAAGAAAAGGTTGAAACCAAAAACGTACCCTGCTTTCTTTTGCAACTCAAACTCCGTACACATCACTAATCCTTCGAGCTGTTTCTGCAGCACTGGTGCCACGGTAGAACTCGTAATCGCAAATGTACCGTTGTTTCATGTTTTCCATTGTGTGGTAATAAGATACGCTGGTTGCGCGGAAAACCCATTCGTATTTATTTTATATCGGACGGTAGGTGCCAAGTCGCTTGTTCCTTTCCGAAAAACGATATCATTCATACCCTCCTATCGACACATCGGGGTGGTGGGGTGGTAGGGGCAAGAAGATGATTCTAGAATGTCACGTAATCATCGGAGCCGAGGACATATAAGGCACGCGTGACCGTTGCGCGCTCTCTTCCCGCCGCGCCAGTCGTTGAAACCACACAGGCTCTTCCCGCCGCGCCAGTCGTTGAAACCACACAGCCTCTTCCCGCCGCGCCAGTCGTTGAAACCACACAGGCTCTTCCCGCCGCGCCAGTCGTTGAAACCACACAGGCTCTTCCCGCCGCGCCAGTCGTTTAAACCACACAGCCTCTTCCCGCCGCGCCAGTCGTTGAAACCACACAGCCTCTTTCCGCCGCAGTCGTCGTTGAAACCACACCGCTAGTAGAAACCGCTTTAGCCTGGAAGCAGTCGAGCTCCAGGAGACCCGCCTCACCTCGTGTGAGATATAGTCGCGCACCGCCTCTCCCCAGAGTGTCTGTCTAGAAGAAGTTCCAGAAGTTGCAGCTATAGTGCTCTACACAAATAGAAGAAACCCCGATGAGTCAATATTCCTTTAATTAGTTCCTGCCTGATATAATTGTTTAACCCGCTCCAATTTTGTTTTTCTCCTAATCAGGCAGAATTCCCTTTCATCGATTTGGCACAATAATAGTTTAGTTTTAGGGAAGAGCGAGTGCATTATACCGCATGCTATAGTAGTCGCTTTTACGTAAGCGTAGAAGCAATCGCATATACAGTCCACTTTAGTTAATATCTCGCGTAATAGGTTTAAGGTTCGACCGGGGAACTAGACTTCGGCAGCCTTAGACACGTGGCTCCACCATTTTATGGTCACTTCGGCAGGATTTGGTCTAATTGTTGAATTAATTAATTAGATAATGCACTCTAATTTATGGAATAGACTTAAATAGTGTTCGTTTAAATTTGAATTTTGATTAGGTACTCGTAAACAAATTTTTCGTTTTATAGCGCTCGTATCTGGTTAAATTTAAAGCTTATTAAATAATTGAAACAGTGTAATAGGAACCGTTTGATACGCTTACCCACAATCTTGATAAAATTATTGAGTGCAAATGACGCGACACCTCGACTCGCTGCGCAGGTGTTCGATTTAATTACGTAATACGGCATACCGAGCGTCCATCCTTCATTGTTTGTGCGTTTTGAGATTAATTGTGATTAATATAACTTTATTATAATAATTTAAAAATGGCAGTTAGTGAAAGTGAAATCAAAATTAAAACGCTTTATGCTAAGAGGGACATACTCTTTTCGCGTATGCAGAATATAAGTGATTATATAAGGAACATTAATATAGAAGCAGTGCGGGAAACCTTTTTGAATGAAATCGAAACGATAGATTTTTTGCGGATAGATTACGAAAGAATATTAGACCAAATTAATGATTTGGAATTACAAATCGACCCGAAATACATAGTGAACTACCAACCGCTGCTGGCGTTCGAAGATATGTTGTGTCGCGTGAAAAGAACTGCGAAATCCCTACAGTCTCAAAACGAAGCAAAGCCGGAAACACAGGTACGTCCAAGTGACTCGATTAGGTTGCCGCCAATAGATATTCCGGTATTCAATGGTGATATTAAGACGTGGCCCTTCTTCTTCAGTAGTTTTCAAAACAATATACACAATAACCCATCGTTATCGGACGCCGAAAAATTATATTACTTAATTAGTAAACTTAGTGGCAGGGCACAGTCGATCTGCTCTGGTTTTACACCTACAGCAAACAATTACTTATTAATATTCGAAACGCTTAAAACTAAATATGAAGATAGGAGAATGTTAGCTTCCGAATATTTGAACCAGATATTCGATCTTAAACCTATATCATCCGCGAACATCAACGGCTTAGAGCAGTTTCTAGATAAATTTGTGGCATCGGTGGCTGCACTTAAGAATTTGAAATTTAATGATCTTATGGACGTGGTGTTCTCCATGTTGCATTAAAGAAATTAGACCCCGACACCGTGCGTGCGTTTGAAATGGAGCATCGTAGCTCGGAGATGCCTTCCTTTCATTCATTAACATCGTTCGTGCGAGATCAAATAAAGATGATGCAGCGCTCTCCGAACGTTAAACAGGAGATTAAAAGGTGCGTCGACCGTAGACAGACTCAACCATCTAAAATAGCAGGGTCGTTAACTTACGTAACCGCTACGCCAACATCACTCCAGCATACTTGTATAAACGTTATAAATTAGTAAAGACAAACAACCTATGTTTGAACTTCTTAAGCGATAAGCATTTAGTTGCAAAATGCAATTCGAGTTCCGTATGTAGCAAGTGCGCCAGGAAACATCACACGCTATTACATTTTGAAAATAGCAACATAGCGGCGTCAAGTAAAGCGGACAAGGAATTCGCCCCTACTAAGGTCAACGATTCTAGCGGTCGACCTGGTGATGTCGCTCTGTGCTCATGTGCAAATATGGGAGCACAACCTCCTTCAACCGTGTTACTGGGTACGGCACGTATTTTGGTTAGGGATTCGCGTGGAAACGAACAAAGTGTCCGTGCACTGCTGGACAGCGGAGCCCAAAATAGCTTTATAACGCGACAATGTTGTCAGCGCTTAGGCTTAGTAATAAATAGGTCACTTTCATGTCCGGTAATTAAGGGCATCGGAGGTACTAGTAAAACGACCCAGGGATATATAAATTTAAAAATTTATTCTCGGATAGATCGTAATGTTAACTTTGATATAAATGCACTAGTGGTAGATAGGGTCACTGAACGGTTGTCAATCAATGTTTTATATCTCGGCGATTCGCGTCAAATGGCGGAAAAACGTTTCTACAGCTTGGAGCGTAGGATGCTCGCTTCACCCCAGTTAAAGGAAGCTTACGACGGCGTCATTAACGAATATATAAGAGAAGGTTACATATCCCTTGTGGCTTCGAAATTAGATAACTACGAAGACACACCGTCGTATTTCATACCACACCACGGAGTCATTAGAGAGGACAAACTTACATCTAAGTTACGTGTAGTGCTCGACGCTAGTCCTAAAACTAGCACTCACCTGTCGCTTAACGATATCCTCTATAGTGGGCAAAATTTACAGGGCAGTTTATTTAATATAATAGTCAATTTTCGTTTGTTTAGTATAGCACTATCCGCCGATATTCGCCAAATGTTTCTTTGCATAGGGGTCCGTGAATGCGACCGTAGATTCCAACGCATTTTATATCGTTTCAACCCAAAGGAACCTCTAATGGTGTTTGAATTTAACCGCGTTTGTTTTGGTTTAAAGTCGAGCCCATTTCATGCGTTACGCACGGTGAGACAGCTCGCTCACGATGAAGGTCCCTCTTATCCTAAAGCTAGGAGGGCAATTGAGAGCGGATTATATATGGATGATTTTGTGTACTCGGTCGATAGCGTGGAGGAGGCAATCCTAACCACCGCCGAGGTTATAAGGCTCATGAAATCGGGTCAATTCGATCTTGTGAAGTGGACTAGTAATTCGCGTCCGGTTTTGGATACAATCCCACTATCACACCGTCTTTCGGCAATAAAGGAATTCGACGATTCTGATACACACAAGGTGCTCGGTCTGTGTTGGTCACCAGAGTCCGACGTGTTTAGCCTTAAGGTAAATCCGCCCGTAGAGAAATGCACAAAGCGCACAATACTGTCATGCGTTGCTAGATTATGGGACGTCATGGGTTTCGTAGCTCCGGTGGTATTATACGCTAAGCTTTTGATTAAACAACTTTGGTTATTGGAATGCGACTGGGATGACTCGCCGCCTGACAGCATTGTTCGGTTGTGGCAGCGCTTTAGAGAGGAACTTCCTTTATTAAGAGAAATTAAAATACCGCGTCATATAAACGTAGATAGAAATAGCGCCATAACAGTCGTTGGGTTTGCAGACGCCAGCGAGAAGGCTTACGGGGGCGTTGTATATTTCCACGTCCAGAATAATGGTAGAAATTCGATTAGCCTCATTAGTTCTAAGTCGAGAGTCTCCCCCCGTAAGGTTGTCTCTCTGGCGCGCTTAGAGTTTTGCGCAATATTAGTACTCACCAAGCTTATTACCGCAGTTATCAGCGCATGTAGGGATAGAGTTCACATAGAAAGGATATTTGCCTTTTCCGACTCCACCGTCGCCTTATGCTGGGTTCATTCTTCACCCCACCGTTGGGACACGTTTGTTGCGAACCGAGTGGCCAAGATACAAGACGAGTTAGAAACGCGGAACTTTTATCACGTGTCCGGTACGGAAAACCCCGCCGATTGTCTATCCCGTGGACTCACCCCGATGCAAATAATGGACCACCCGCTTTGGTTCCACGGACCTGCTTGGGTTCACTTGGATCCCTCGCAATGGACAATAACCGACTTCGAACCTTCGTCAGTGTCACAACCGCCGGAAGAAAAGAGGCACGCTCTTGTGGCGAACGTTTCGAGCGAGGTTTCTCCAATCATTGCTTTGGCGAACCGCTTGTCCTCTTGGTCGAAATTATTGCGTAGCGTAATTTACGTTTGTCGATTCGCGAAGCTGTTACCGCGACGTTCGTATGTCTTAGCATCCGATTACAACTATGCCGAGTCGCTAGTATTACGTGAACTTCAACGTGCGCACTTCTCTGAAGAAATTAGAAGATTACAATCGAATAGAGCTTGTAGTCGCGCCTTTCAACGCCTTAAGCCATTTTTACAGGATGGGATTGTAAGGGTAGGTGGACGCTTGTCCAACTCGCAATTGAGTTTCGACCAACGGCACCCTATTGTTTTACCGCGTAAAGACCATATCATGAACTAATTAGTCGATTACCTTCATAAATTGAACTCGCACGCTGGCCCCGACTTGTTGATGTCGATTTTGCGTCAGAATTATTGGATTCTTTCTGCACGTAGTTTAATACGCAATCGGGTGCACAGATGTATAGCTTGCTTTCGGGCACGCCCCAAGCCGTCATTTCCGGAAATGGCGGAACTTGGATCTTGTAGAGTAATACAATCAGTAAAGCCCTTCACGCACACCGGGTCTGATTTCGCTGGTCCGTTTAAGGTCACGCTCACTCGCGGGCGTGGTATAAGATCCACAAAGGCTTACGTCTGCATTTTCGTATCTCTAACTACTCGAGCGGTGCATATAGAACTCGTTGGTGATCTAAGCACAGCAGGCTTTATGGGTGCATTTAAAAGATTTCTATCCCGCAGAGGCCCTGTAAGTAAATTGTATTCGGATAACGGTACGAACTACGTCGGTGCAAAACGTATTCTATCAGAACTACATGAGCTCTTAGCTAGCAAGTATTATAATTCGGAGTTCGCTCACATTCTAGCCGAGAACCGCATTGAGTGGTCTCTGAACGTCCCAGCCGCGAGTCATTTTGGGGGCAATTGGGAGACTAATATCAAGAGTCTAAAGAGTCATTTATACCGAGTAATAGCAGATCAAATTTTGTCCTTCGAAGAACTAAGTACGGTGCTCGCTCAAATTGAATGCGTAATGAATAGTCGCCCACTTTGTCGTACGTTGTCTAGTGACCCCTCGGAACCGCTGGCTTTAACTCCAGCACATTTTTTGAATTTAACGCCTTTAAAGTATTTGCCAGCCGCAGATATGGATGAGAACAGACTTAGCATTTCCGCACGCCACAAATTATTAGATCGGTTAGTGCAATCGTTTTGGAAACGATGGAGGATGGAATACTTGCATACTTTGCAGTCTCGGCAAAAATGGAACACAGCAACTGAGCCTTTAGCTGTAGGAACTGTAGTTGTGCTCACCAAAGAGAATACGCCGCCTCTCCACTAGCCGTTAGGAATTGTCGAGGAGGTCTTTCCCGGTTCCGACGGAGTAGTTAGGATAGCTCGCGTTAAGACCACGGTTGGGTCTTACTTGCGTCCGGTTGTCCGTTTGTGCCCCCTGCCTCTTCCATAATTTAAATTAGCTTTCTAGATTAAAATTGTGGTTGAATTTAGGTGATCTTAGCGTTAGTTAGTTATTTTGTTAGTTGATCTTAGCTCTAGTTGTATTAGTTAATTTTGAAGGAAATCCTTCAAGGGCGGGGGAGATGGTTGCGCGGAAAACCCATTCGTATTTATTTTATATCGGACGGTAGGTGCCAAGTCGCTTGTTCCTTTCCGAAAAACGATATCATTCACACCCTCCTATCGACACATCGGGGTGGTGGAGTGGGAGGGGCAAGAAGATGATTCTAGAATGTCACGTAATCATCGGAGCCGAGGACATATAAGGCACGCGCGACCGTTGCGCGCTCTCTTCCCGCCGCGCCAGTCGTTGAAACCACACAGGCTCTTCCCGCCGCGCCAGTCGTTGAAACCACACAGCCTCTTCCCGCCGCGCCAGTCGTTGAAACCACACAGGCTCTTCCCGCCGCGCCAGTCGTTGAAACCACACAGGCTCTTCCCGCCGCGCCAGTCGTTGAAACCACACAGCCTCTTCCCGCCGCGCCAGTCGTTGAAACCACACAGCCTCTTCCCGCCGCGCCTGTCGTTGAAACCACACAGCCTCTTTCCGCCGCGCCAGTCGTTGAAACCACACAGCCTCTTCCCGCCGCGCCAGTCGTTGAAACCACACAACCTCTTCCCGCCGCGCCAGTCGTTGAAACCACACAGCCTCTTCCCGCCGCGCCTGTCGTTGAAACCACACAGCCTCTTTCCGCCGCGCCAGTCGTTGAAACCACACAGCCTCTTCCCGCCGCGCCAGTCGTTGAAACCACACAGCCTCTTCCCGCCGCGCCAGTCGTTGAAACCACACAGCCTCTTCCCGCCGCGCCAGTCGTTGAAACTACACAGCCTCTTCCCGCCGCGCCAGTCGTTGAAACCACACAGCCTCTTCCCGCCGCGCCTGTCGTTGAAACCATACAGCCTCTTCCCGCCGCGCCAGTCGTTGAAACCACACAGCCTCTTCCCGCCGCGCCAGTCGTTGAAACCACACAGCCTCTTCCCGCCGCGCCTGTCGTTGAAACCACACAGCCTCTTCCCGCCGCGCCAGTCGTTGAAACCACACAGCCTCTTCCCGCCGCGCCAGTCGTTGAAACCACACAGGCTCTTCCCGCCGCGCCAGTCGTTGAAACCACACAGGCTCTTCCCGCCGCACCAGTCGTTGAAACCACACAGCCTCTTCCCGCCGCGCCAGTCGTTGAAACCACACAGCCTCTTCCCGCCGCGCCAGTCGTTGAAACCACACAGGCTCTTCCCGCCGCGCCAGTCGTTGAAACCACACAGGCTCTTCCCGCTGCGCCTGTCGTTGAAACCATACAGCCTCTTCCCGCCGCGCCAGTCGTTGAAACCACACAGCCTCTTCCCGCCGCGCCAGTCGTTGAAACCACACAGCCTCTTCCCGCCGCGCCAGTCGTTGAAACCACACAGCCTCTTCCCGCCGCGCCAGTCGTTGAAACCACACAGGCTCTTCCCGCCGCGCCAGTCGTTGAAACCACACAGGCTCTTCTCGCCGCGCCTGTCATTGAAACCATACAGCCTCTTCCCGCCGCGCCAGTCGTTGAAACCACACAGCCTCTTCCCGCCGCGCCAGTCGTTGAAACCACACAGGCTCTTCCCGCCGCGCCAGTCGTTGAAACCACACAGGCTCTTTCCGCCGCGCCTGTCGTTGAAACCATACAGCCTCTTCCCGCCGCGCCAGTCGTTGAAACCACACAGCCTCTTTCCGCCGCGCCAGTCGTTGAAACCACACAGCCTCTTTCCGCCGCAGTCGTCGTTGAAACCACACCGGTAGTAGAAACCGCTTTAGCCTGGAAGCAGTCGAGCTCCAGGAGACCCGCCTCACCTCGTGTGAGATATAGTCGCGCACCGCCTCTCCCCAGAGTGTCTGTCTAGAAGAAGTTCCAGAAGTTGCAGCTATAGTGCTCTACACAAATAGAAGAAACCCCGGTGAGTCAATATTCCTTTAATTAGTTCCTGCCTGATATAATTGTTTAACCCGCTCCAATTTTGTTTTTCTCCTAATCAGGCAGGATTCCCTTTCATCAATTTGGCACAATAATAGTTTAGTTTTAGGGAAGAGCGAGTGCATTATACCGCATGCTATAGTAGTCGCTTTTACGTAAGCGTAGAAGCAATCGCATATACAGTCCACTTTAGTTAATATCTCGCATAATAGGTTTAAGGTTCGACCGGGGAACTAGACTTCGGCAGCCTTAGACACGTGGCTCCACCAGACGCCAAAGAAAAAAATAATGAGGAAAAACAAACGAATGAGTGTTTTCAAAACTCAAATGTACCAGCTAAATGAATTTATAAATTAGAATTTGGAATTCTTAACCAAAGAGAAGATATTTTAGATCAAAGTGGTCGGTACGACAAAGCGCTAATTTCATAATATGTAAGGACCCAATACTTAACCCACCTTTTAGAATATTTCTTCTGCACGTCAATGATATGTGGAAACTGATAACATTCATTTCTATGCAGACTACAGGACTGGTGATGTCGTATACACCGGCCGTGGCAATATTTCTCGGGAAATCGTAGCCGAGTTGCGGGACAAACTTGTCTGAAGTAGAGTCTTTGCTAAACAAAGTCTCGGATTGGGGGCGACTAAATTTAGTCCAATTCAATCCCCAGAAGGCACAAGTTTGCTCGTTAACCGCCAAAACAGACCCCTTTATCGTATCTCCTCTTTTTGAAGGCACTCCCCTTTTTTTTATAGAATAGGGTGACAAACGAGCACACAGTCCACTTGATGGTAAGTGGTTGCTGCGGTCCATAGACATCTACATCTATCTTCCATTGCATCAAAATGCAGATGCGTTGTCACCCATGAGGACTGAGATGGAATGCCTCATTTCCAGTAAAAAGGGTCTCCGGTTCTCTACACTCACCATACGAAATACAGCAGCATTAAGCTACTATTTCACGCTGGTATTCTGTGAGAGCGTGGTCCTTCCCCGGTCGAGCCGACCCATTCGTGCTACAACTATACTACTAATATAACTGCAGCATGGCTCTACCACGTAAAAAAGTCCCCTTGCTGCATCAGAATCCTCAGCGTCGACAATTCGAATAGTTTGCTGTTTCGTGGTCACTTGAAGGGGAAGGAAATGGGCCTCTAAAAGGCTTGGCGTGCTCAGCAGAGCAAGACAGTATTTCATGCCAGCACATCGCTTGTAACTTTACAAAGCGCAAGTTCGGCCTCACATGGAATACTATTCTTATCTCTGGGCCGGGGCACCCCAGTGTCAGCTCATTTCACTTGACCGCATCCAGCGCAGCAATTCGAATCGTCGACGACCAAGATTTTTCTAATCAGCTCGATTCATTGGCGCTGCGGGGATGTTGCAACCCTTTGCGTTTTCTATCGTATCGGTACCACGGGGAGTGTTCTGAGGAATTGTTCGGATTAGTTCCAGCCACCAAATTTCACGAACGCACATCGTGTCAAAATTCATGTTACCATTGTCACCATCTGGATGCTTGGCGGTCCACTACTGTACGTTTTACTAGAAGTTTTCTTCCTCGTACAACGTCCTTGTGGAATTGCTTACCACAGGCGACTTTTACGGACCGATATGACTAAGGAACCTCCAAGAAAAGAGCTCACTCCTTTCTAAAAGGCCGGCAATGCAGCTGCAATTGTCCTGGTGTTGCAGTTGTTCATGGGTAGCGGTAGTCACTTACGTTAGGTGAGCCGCATGCTCCTTTGCCCCCTCTTCTGTAAAAAAATCTACGGCTGAATTAGCAGCAGACTTCGACTTTAGCATCAAAACAATATTGGTCCACTTAATGATTTCTTATGTTTACGCGAATAATACAAATTTAAATAAAACTAGTTTTTACGGATTTGTTGGGAATATACAATTAGTTAATAAAGGCATATATATACGACAAACTGGTTTTATTTAATATTGCTCCATTTGCGTCACATTGGCAAGGTAAAAAAGCTTGATAAATGTCCCAGGAACTTGAACTCGAGACGTGACTTGCACTGCTCAACAGACACGAATTTTGAACCGTATTTTTACCTGCGACGAAAAATGGATTCTGATTGTCAATCCCAAGCGCTTAGTGGCAGAACCAGGATCCAATCTACTTGATCCTGGTTCAGCCACTAAACAATCTCCTAAGCGAAAACTCACAACTAGAAAAGTGATTGTGACTGTTTGGTGGTCTAGCACCCTCGTGATCAACAAAAACGGCAGACAGATAAGATTTAAAATTATTGTGTGCCAAACTAGACAATAATTTATAATTTAAGCGAACACTACACATTTTAATAAAATTAGTTTTTACGGATTTTATCGCGTATATTAACTTATTTTATATTCTAGCTTACATTAATTTATCATCATTACAGCCCATCATAAGTCCACTGCTGAACATACCAAGCAGCACATATCATTATAAACATCAATATACTAGCCCACATAGAACTTAGGGTTCTTTTAGAAGCGTATATGTGTAGAAAAGAGGTTTTATCCTTATAAGAGTGGTTTATGAGTTATTTTACAATTCAACCTGTATAAAGTCTGTAGTATGGGATCTAAGTAATCTTAGCGTTCTTAATCGGAATATGAAAACTCTAATATACGACTTTAAGTATTATTGTAACACTTGACTCTTATTTTATCAATAAAGCTGTATAGAAGCTGTTTTACATGCTGTCACTTGCTTATTACAGCTCTAAGTGTTATTACCATCATCATCATTTGCCTGCGGCAGTCCACTGCTAGATATAAGCCTCTTCCAAGGCACGCCACTTAGCCCGATCTTCGGCTACACGCATCCAGTTTCTAGATCTAGATTTGCGCAGATCGTCGCTCCATCTACTTAGAGGGCATCCCACACTACTTTTGCCTAGATGTGGTATCCACTCCATAACACGTCTACTCCACACGACATGACATGACCAGCCAATTGCCACTTCAGCTTACAAACACGGAAGTAGTCCTGGTTTTCCGGCGGATTTCTTCATTTCGAATTTTATCTACCGAAGAAACTCCGAGCATCCTGTCAATTACTCGTTGAGCGACTTTGAGCTTTTAGAGTAGCTGTATCGTCAGTGCCAAAGTTTCAGCACCATAAATTAGTTCGATCAGAACGAACTGGTTGCAGTCTTTTGTCTTCAGACTTTGCGGTATGGGTGACGAAAAAATCCGACGGAGCTTTCTAAATGCTGCCCAGCCTTACCGAATCCTCCGATTGGCTTCCTTCTCGAAGCTATTATTACCCAGTTGCAATATCTGCCCGAGGTAGGTATATTCCTGGACAACTTCGAGAATTTCACCATCAACGGTAATCGGAACTGGCATGACGTGATCGTTGAACATAACTTTTGTCTTGTTCAGATTCATACACAGTTCAATACGTCGGGAGGATTCATTTAGTCTGTTCAACATGTCCTGAAGTTCTCGCAAAGATTCTGCCATGATGACGATATCTTTAGCAAATCGTAAATGTACTCACCGTTTGCGTTAATACCGCGCCCTTTCCAGTCTAGCATCTTAATAACATCATTCAGTGCATTTGTAAACAGTTTAGGGAATATAACATCCCCCTGGTTTTGTTTGACTGTCCTGTATTTGGATGGATCGTCCTGGTGTTGTTAAGTCATCTCAGCACTTCGATGTACCTCCAGTCAATTTGGTACCGCTGTATTACTATGGATACTTCCAGTACATCCCAAGTTTCAATGGAGTCAAAATCTACAAATGCAAGACACAGGAGCTGATTATACTATGTCGGCTTCTGTATTGTTTGCCGCACTGTGTGAATGTGGTTTATAGTGCCCAAAATCCAGCCTGTTCCGCAGGCTGAAAGTCGTCGAATTTTCGCGCGAGTGGATTTGTGATGACCCTCCAAAACAACTTATATAAGTGGCTCAGAAGCGAGATGGGTCGATAACTTTTTAGAATAGTCTTGTTACCTTTCTTGTAAAACAAGACTTTTAATTCTTCTGCTCCACGCTTTTGGAGTTCTCTCATCTCGTAAGATGCAGTTAAAAAGTCGACAAAGCTCTTTTAGCAAGGGTTGGCTCCTAGCCTTTAAGAGCTGTGTTGTAACTCCATCTTCTCCAGCGACTATTCCACTTTTAAGTTGGCTGAGGGCCAGCTCAATCTCCCCAAGGCAGATGTCTGGCAGCTCCCCGGTATAGCGGCGGATCAGCGTGACACTGGAATCATCGCATTTAGGGTCAGGTTGTGGCTTATGTGAGGCATGTAGTTTGTCATAATAGTGTTCGATCTCAGAGAGAACCTCAGGCTTTGACGTGAGGACTTTGCCATCATGTGTCTGAAGTTTTGCTATGTGACTTGTTTCGCTCTATTGCCACTTGTATAGTAATTGCATTAGAGCGACGCAGGTCCCACCTTACAGCTTTCCTCACAAGCTTGGTTAGTTAGTAGTTAGTATTGTGCTAGTGAACAAAATTAATTTTAGTCAATATACGGAAAAAAAAAGAAAAAGATTTGGTGCCGTTAGAACATGATATTAAATATAAATAAAGTATATAAATAAAGTTATAAATAAAGTATAATAAAGTTATATATATATATATATATATATATATATATATATATATATATATATATATATATATATATATATATATACTACACATTTTAATAAAATATTAATTTATTAAAATTTTGGCGGTACTACAGTCCCTTCAGCGGTGCCAAGTCGACTGTCGGTATATCGAAATGCTGAAGTGTTTGTACAGTAGGGATACGATGGCTATCCGAGTACAGAACCAGAGTTCGAAACCTATCCAACTGCAGAGAGGTGTAAGACAGGGTGATGTTATGTCCCTGAAACTCTTCACCGCGGACTGGAAAGGATACGGTATTAACATCAATGGCGAGTACATCACTCACCTTCGATTTGCCGACGATATAGTCCTTATGGCAGAATCGCTGGAGGACCTCAGCACTATGCTCAATGACCTCAATGGTGTCTCCCAACGGATAGGTCTTAAGATCAACATGGACAAAACAAAGATCATGTTTAATGTCCATGTCACACCTATGCCGGTAGTTTTTGGGAGCACTATTCTCGAAGTTGTTGACGAGTATGTATATCTGGGACAAATAGTCCGACTAGGTAAGTCCAACTTCGACCGAGAGGTCAATCGACGGATTCAACTCGGCTGGGCAGCGTTCGGGAAATTACGACACATCTTCTCGTCAGGTATACCTCAATCTCTGAAAACTGAAGTGTATAACGAGTGCGTGTTGCCAGTGATGACTTACGGATCTGAGACGTGGTCCTTCACTGCTGGCCGTATGAGGACGCTCAAGGTCGCTCAGCGAGCTATGGAGAGGGCTATGCTCGGAGTTTCTCTGCGTGATAGACTCAGAAATGAGGATATCCGCAGTAAAACCAGAGTGACCGACATAGCCCAACGGATTAGTAAGCTGAAGTGGCAATGGGCCGGCCATATAGCTCGAATAACCGATAACCGATGGGGAAGAAAGGTTCTCGAGTGGCAGCCTCGTACCGGTAGGCGTAGTGTAGGGCGACCCCTCACTAGATGGAGTGACGACCTGGTAAGACATGCAGGAAGTCGATGGATGCAGGTGGCTCAGGAACGTGCTTTGTGGCGTTACTTGGGGGAGGCCTATGTTCAGCAGTAGACTTGTGAAGGGCTGTAATGATGATGATGATGATGATGAAATTATCCCACACTGTTCCCAATGCAAGGTGTTTCATCATTTATACGTATCTCTAAGACGAATTATATGTTATGTTGAAAAACTGATATACAGCGTAAGTAATAAAAGTAATATTCTATTGTACAAATAATTAAAAACCAAGGGTTGTATCACAGAATCCATAATATACACAGTACAGTTTCTAAGACTATAATACCCTCGCATAGTTTCCTTGCACACCAAATAACAGCTTTTATACAGCCTCTTTTATGGTTGTACAGCTACTTTATAGCGCTATTAACGCATAAAAATGTACAATTTGTACATACATAAACACTCACGCCTGTCACCCAGAGGGGTAGGCAGAGACTACGGACTTCCATTTGGCACGATCCTGACATACCTCTTTTGCCTCCTTTACATCCATATATCTACGCATACATGCTCGTCGGTTAAGGGTACTTCTAACGTGGCCCATTTTCAAAATATCGCCAATTTGGTCGATAAACTTTTTTCTAGGGCGTCCCTTTCCGACTCGGCCATTCACATCTGCCATATAAATTTGCTTTGTCACTCTTTCCTCATTCATTCTTTCTACGTGACCAAACCACCGAAGCATTCCTTTCTTAATCCTGGTCACAACATCATCTTGCATACCACATTTATCTCTTATCACGCAATTTCTCACCCTGTCATTCAGATTAAACCCTAGCATATTCCTTAAAGACCGCATTTCTACAGCATTTATTCTACTTTCGTGCTTCTTCTGCCACACCCAGCTTTCACTACCATACATTAAAGTAGGGACTAACACAGCATTATGAATTACCATACGTGCCTGTTTTGACACATTCTGGTTCTTCATAATAGAGTGTAGTGCCCCACTCACTCTATTCCCTGCATTTACTCGTCGTTCTATTTCCCTATCATATCTACCATCCCTGCTAAATACACATCCCAAATACACAAACTCATCCACTTGCTCAATTAACTCTCCTTCTATTCTTATTTCACATACCGTTTTGCTTTCTTCTCTTTCAAAAACCATCACTTTCGTCTTACTTGCGTTCACTTTCATTCCCCTTTCTTTCAATTCCCAGTTCATTAATGTAACCATCATCTGCAACTCTGCCGCCGATGACGCAAGTATGACTTGATCATCGGCATACAAAAGGCATTTGACGGTTAACTCGCCCATTCTTAACCCACATTCTTCATCTTTCAAAGTTTGCAAACACCGGTCCATAAATAGGTTGAACAGCCAAGGGGAAGCTACACAGCCCTGTCTGACACCTTTTTGGATGCCAAACCAGTCCGAGTAGACCCCATTGATCCTGACACAAGCACTAGAGTCCCTATAAAGAGACCTTAATGCCTGTATCAAACCAGCGCTCAACCCATATGAGTTCAGTGTTTGCCATAACACATTCCTGTCCACTCTGTCATAAGCCTTTTCCAAGTCCATGAACGCACAAAAAACTTTCTGGTTTTTGGCCAAAAACTTCTCCGCAATCATGCGCATGGAAAAGACTTGATCTGTACACCCCATTCCCTTTCTAAAACCCGCTTGCACATCCCAAATTTTTCCATCAGTTTCTTTCATAACTCTTTCAGTTAACACCTTAGCATAGAGTTTACCCACAATACTAAGCAAGCTGATACCGCGGTAGTTTTTGCAGTCCTGCTGTGACCCTTTTCCTTTATATATTGGTACTATAACTGCTTTACACCAGTCATCCGGTACCCGTTTTAATTCCCAACATAAATTAAACAAGGTGTACAGCAGGCCTGCCACCACTCCCTCTCCAGCCCTTAGCATCTCGAGTGATACTCTATCATATCCAGCTGCCTTACCGGCTTTCATGCTTTTCATTGCTTTCATTATTTTATCTACACTTATCTCCATACCCCTTTCCACTTCTTTCGGAATTTCTAGTTCATTTAATTCATACGACTCTTCACTCATAAACACGCTTTCAAAGTATTCCTTCCATCTGTTTAAATTCGAAACTTCATCATTCAGAATACATCCATTCTCGTCTCTTATAGCATTTATTATAGGCTGTTTTGTATTTCCCCTGGCAGTTCTTACGAGTTTCCAGAACATTTTTATATTAGCCTGGAAATTATCAGATATCCTTCTATCATTCTTATCCGTTCTTTCTTTCTTTTTCCTTTCAACAACTTCTTTTACTCTCTTATTTAGACGTCTAAATTCTGCCTTTTTTCTTTCAATCTCATCATTCATACCAGAAGAATTACCAGCTTTGGTTGCTAGTAAATCTAACCATGCTTTCTTCTTTGATTCAACTTCCACCCGTACCTCATCATCCCACCATAACGTATTACTTTTCCTTTCATTTGTTCTCTTACTTACACCACATACTTCGGTGGCGGTATCCACCAAACCTTTCTTAATATTATCCCACACAGTATTCAAGTCTAAATCATTCATACACAACTCATTCAAACATCTAATATTTTCTCTCAGTCTACATTTATACTTCTCTATCACATCTTCATCTTGTAACTTCTCTATTCTTATACGCTGTAACGCAGTGGTAGATACAGATGTCCGATGCCGCCAACGCTTGAAAAGACCATTAATTCGACATAAGACCAAGTAATGATCCGTCCCTACGTTGGACCCCCGGTAAACCCTTGTATCTACGACTGCGCTCCTCATTCTTTCATCCACAATTACGAAATCTATCATGCTTCTATCATCACCTCTTTCCCATGTATACATGTGAATCTTCTTATGACGAAAACAAGTATTCGTCACAAAAAGATTCTTTTCCGCACATACGGTGAGGAGGTCTTCACCATTCTCATTTATACTTTCATCACCAAACGTTCCCAATATCCTTTCATAACCAGACCTCTTCACCCCAACCCTTCCATTAAAGTCTCCTAACATAATAATATTTTCATTTTCCTTACATTTTGTCAACACCATCCTTACCATGTCCCAAAACTGCTCTCGGATGTAAGTGGGCTTAGACATGTCTGGGGCGTATACCCCTAGTAGGAACATCTTCTTTAAGCCCACTTTCATTCGTATCCATAGCAGTCTCGGGCTTACACATTCATACTCTTTCACACATCGTCCCATTCTTTCTGAAAGGATGAAACCGACTCCCTGGCATGCCCGTTCGGTCTCGCCCACCCCAGACCAATACGCGGTATACGTGCCATGTGCAGTGGCATCCTTTCCCTTTCGTTTCGTCTCATTCCCACATAACACATCTATTCCTCTGTCATTCATCATTTCGCATACTTCATCCATCTTATCATTCATTCCTCCACATACATTCAGCGTAGCCAGACGGGTTTCCGCAATCCACTTTTCGCCCCTCCGGGAGACAGAACGTGACGGGTGGCGAACCTCGTCGCCGGTTTTTCTCCCGGAGATTCTTCGCACCCCTGCCCCATTTAAGGGACGCCGGGAACTCGGGGCCATTTCTTTTATTTCTTGAGTCATGGTGCGAACAAGGGTTGGTGGTAGATTTTACGCCGCTACCATACGGCGAGGAGCCGAGTCCATTTTATCGGCTTTGTCGCTCGTTTAGCACCACCCGGGGGACACGTGTAGGGTGGGCCTAAGGTTAGGTGGTCGAAGCCTACGGACGCGAGCGACTCATCCCCCTTATGTACATACATGTACAATTTGTGCCAATTTTTTACTTATACGAACTGTATAAGCGCTTATAAATCCTTTATACATCTAAAATACAGCTTCTAAAAAACGAACTTCAATACAGCTTGTATATAGCTAGCATGCTGCTTGGGATATTAGAATTTGGATATTTGGTTCCTTCAAAGAATGCCACAAAGCACGGTCCCGAGCCATCTGCATCCATCAACTTGCTTACTTACCTTTAATTGTTGTACATTTTTTATTATTATTTCTAAAGATTTACAAGCTAAGCAGTCTAAATATTATAATTTAATTAACGTTGCGTAAATACATATTAATTTAATAGAGATTTAAAGCAAGAAATATTTTTTCAACCGTTTCCTGCAATAGACAGCGCCACATTATCTTTTCTCAAAGTTAATGGCAGGCTATTTACAACTTTAACAAATATACATGTTCGTTTACCAGAATAATAAATTATTTTAGGAGCTTCTAGGAGTTGCTTGGTAATTGCTAGCGTGTTATGTGAGTAACTAATTGTTTAAATCTCTTTGTACTACTCTACTGATCTATTAACGTCAACATAGCCAATGGTGCTGAATATAAGCCTCCATATTGTCTCATAAGGAATTCACCATATGGCAATTATGTGCCACGTTTGGCAGGAGGGAATTTTTTTTATTTTCTAGTTCACTGACATGGCACAAATATGTAGTCATTTCTCAAAGACTCATATTTGCGCCATTTACTAAATTCAGCTGCCTCTGATGCCGCCCCGGCTCTAAAAGAGGTACCCTTGAGATGAGAGGTCGCCAAAGTGTCAACGCAAGTAGCATCCCACACTAGGGCTTTACCTCTCTCCCGAGGGACCAAAGTCATACCTTCGGGTCTCTTGCCATCATCTCTAAATATCCCGCAAGGCTCTAAAACCGAGGGGATATTTATAGAGACAAGAGCCCTTCGGATGATTTCGTTCAAAGAACCGTGACGGGAAAACCTACCTGCACTTTTCTTGCATGAAAGTCCGTGGAGCCCAAACTCATCGACGCTGCTACCACAGGGGCACTGGTGAGGTTGACAAATAGCCACTCCTAGCCGGATTCCTACGGCGATGCGCAAGCTTTCCCCATCAAGCAATGTGCCGAGATTACTTGATGGTAGAGCATGTAACCAGTGGCTAGATTCCTTAGTCGAAACAGCTAGAAGGCGAGCCTGATTGTGTTGAATATGGAAATTTTGAAATAAATTTTTCTGGATACTCCGTACTAACGGAATATCCCACTGTTTTTGTTGGTTAACTTCCAGTGGGACATTTTCGCCGGGACAGAGCGTTAGCCATGTTTTCTTTGCCTCCGCAGCAAAGCACAGGTCTACTTTATTATTTAAAATTGTGTTACATAGGTCATTGACACTATGCAAGGAAGCAAGGAAAGCAGGCAATGCGACGCTAGAAATATTTCTTACACCAATTCCACCAAATTTGATAGGTAAAGTGAAGAAATTTAGAATGTTTTCTAAAGCAATTTTAAGATTACTATCAATATTTTTTTTAAATATCCGAACATTTCCAAACTGGACTTGAGCGTAACAAGTATGTAAATTTAGGTACAAGAACACAATATTTTAAAATGGTAAGGGCAATATGGGGGTTTAAAATATATAATTTATCAACGTCATTTAAAAATTGATCAAATTTTGTTTCTAAAACAGGTTTAATACTATCGAAAAACAACGGAGCACCAAGCAGGTAAAGCGATTCCGAATTGACAGTTTTTATTCCTGGAGAAATCTGATTGAAATTTTGAATTAAGGTATCTCTTTTAGAATTAGATAAATTATTAGAAACAAATATTTCACATTTATTTGTATTTGGTTCAAGACCAATATTTTTAAAATTTTGAAAAATATGAGTAAGATCATTGAGGACGTCATCTTCTTTACCTCCCAGTGTACCGTCGTCCAGATACCAGACATTCAGCTTGGATTTTAAATTTGAAATAATAGGTTGAATTCCCAAACTGAAAAGAGCTAGACCTAATGGATCACCCTGCTGAAGACCGACAGCAGACTCAATAATATGGTTTTGATAAAACAAGTTTGAATTTTGACTGTAACATTGCCAAATGTAATGATATATTTCGGGGGTATTGTTAGCCACTTCTTTCAGCAGGGTTATCCTATCAATAGAGTTGAAAGCATTTCTAAGATCAACTTTCAGAAGAACATCTGCATCGGAATTAGTTAAGAAAGTACGCACCGAATGTACCGCCGCCTCACAGCCACCTTTGGTGCCAAAGCCTAGTTGAGTAGGTTGAAATTCTGTCTTAAGGTTTGAGATTATGTGCCTGCAAGCTAATTTTGAAGTTAAGTGTCGAAACGTAGAACCAACAGCAATAGCCGTCCTATTGCTGTTGGTTCCGTTATCCTTTTTTTTGAAGGCACACAATCTTGCCCCATATAAGTAGGGAATGAAATTGGGATTGACATTACCAGAAAGCATAAAATTACATAATTTTGTTATGTCATTAAGAAGTACCCTGCCGGCGTCACCGACAGATACGATTACAAGGTCTTTGAGATGCTGAGGCGTAATCCCGTCAATGCCGCCGGCAGAGCCATTCGAAAATGACAATATTGCGTCTAAAGTGTCTTTTTCGGAAACTTGTAATGGTTGCATAGACATATTGGGAGGCAGCGGTAAATTCTGGGAAGGATTGACCGAAGGATGTTTCTGACGAAGGCCTTCATGATATATATATATATATATATATATATATATATATATATATATATATATAGAATAGGGTGACAAACGAGCACACAGTCCGCCTGATGGTAAGTGGTTGCTGCGGCCCATAGACATCTACATCTATCTTCCATTACAAATCAAAATGCAGATGCGTTGTCACCCGTGAGGACTGAGATGGAATGCCTCATTTCCAGTAAAAAGGGTCTCCGGTTCTCTACACTCACCATACGAAATACAGCAGCATTAAGCTACTATTTCACGCTGGTATTCTGTGAGAGCGTGGTCCTTCCCCGGTTGAGCCGACCCATTCGTGCTACAACTATACTACTAATATAATTGCAGCATGGCTCTACCACGTAAAGAGTTCACTTCAAGAGTTTCGACAAAGCGAGGAGCGAGGATGTCATCTGAGAATAAAATACGGGATGCATTTTTTAAGTCGCCGTCCATTACTTTTGATTCAACTACTTTTTTAAAATCAAATTTAGGATAAGGTCGAGAGAAATGAGTATTAATCGGGTAATTCAAATTTTGAAAAGAATTTTCTTTTAGTTGAGACGTAATTGATTTATTTATTGTTTTACTAAAATGAAAGTGGGAATATGCGAATGTAAATAATTTTTGCCAACTTTTTTCACAATTCGTTAGACAATTTTGAATAGTTAATGATAATGCTTTAACAAGTTGCATCCTCGCACCTCTGGGAATTCTTTTAACCACTGGTACGTTACTATACAAATTGTATAATTGTTTCGAAAAAAGTGAAGAATTTGTGTCATTAGGTATATTATCAGAAGAGTAATGAATTTCTACGGTAGGCTGTGAAGCCGAAATATTTTTACTATGGCATCGTTTAGTGTGTATATTTAATCCCTTTTTACCACACACAATTTTGACACCGTAGGAAATCCGGCTGTGAATGTATTGGAGCGATAATATTCATAGGAAATGTAAAAAATTAAAAATGTAAAAATATATCTACAGCACTCAAAAGTCTATAATTTAGTATAAATCAAAATCTTGAAAATTAAAAGAAAAACCTAGTTCTCGAGCTTTGTTTATCGCCTTAAAACAATCTAATATTAATATTGTGTACGATGAATCACCAGGCGTTGCATCTTGAAGCGACCTACAACTATAACCGTTTACAGTTGATGGTTTCAAATCTTCTTTTGTTGACAATCTCAATAAAATGCTCAAGCATCTCAATAAAAACGCGGCATTTGTTGTTTTCTTGGGATCAGTTGAAGTGTAGTGAGCATTGATTTTACTATTTTGACGTTGTTCTATTTTCTCATTTAATATTTCTTTAAAGTTCTCTCTGGCATTAATGTTGCAAAATAAAATATATTCTTGGTGTATTCGGCCATCGTTATTTCGTGTCATCACTCCAGGCAAACGAACTTGTAAATGTATTATCACATATTCATTAATATTGAAATATATTATTTACATAAAACATTATTTTTTGGAATTTCAGGAATAAAATATAAATATATTTTAATTAAAATATTTGGTTAAAATATACGACAGTTTTGAGACTTTTTTATTATCGTCTGTTGTCGTGCGCCCAACTAATCGAACAGGTATCCGCTAGTACACGTTTAAAATTGATAATTTATTATCAATTGCTTAGTAATTACATAAAAAGCCTATATTTATACCCCAATTTTCAGGCTACTTGTAGCATGTTTATCATAATTTTAAGACACTATGGAACTTAACCACGGTGAGATCTTGATTATTATCATTTATAATAAAAGAGTTATGTAGATCCTTCTAACTGTATCATCAGATATGAAAAAGAAAGCATGAATTCGTTCTTTTAGCAAAATGTTTTAGGTATTTATAAGTAAAAGTAATTATAACCCAGATTAAAAATAATAAAATGCATGAAGTCACTGCTTTTACTTCTGACGGGTTGGGTTAGAATCCCGCATGAAACTAGTATTCGTTCGTATAACTTACAACTAATTGGTCCTGGTCTAGTAGTGCGACAAAGTGGGATAACTTTAAAAAATAAATAAATGCAAAAATCATATAAATATCTGCACATACATGTTGAAAATTCACGTGAATTCTTTAAAAACAGTGCTAAGTTTTCTGTTTACTTTAACAATTTGCTACATCCAATTTTACATTCCATTTGAGAATGCTATTCTCGGAATATAATTTAATCACATGGTAATAATTTGCCTATAAAATGCTTGAACGAATTATCCTCTATCAGAACTAGTTGAGTGTCCGACAAGATGGATACAGCAACCATTTATCTGTTAGGAATTTGTGTCCTTTCTGTTCAAGGGGCTCTACCAAAAACTGAAGGTAATGTAAAATTTCTTACATTTATTTTTTTGCTTTTCTTTAATAATGCGAAACCTAATCTGCCTGTTGAGAGTGACGTATACAACAACTTTTACCACTGGAGATATTCTTGTTCAACAGTGTACTATTTAAAGCCTAATCTAAGTTAGGGTAGGACCAAACCATAGCTGAATATTTATTGTATGAAAAATGCATTAGCTTTATAAAGAAATCATAGAAAACCGGTGTCAATCACTTCAATAAGACCTCTGTTATATTAATTTTGTAAAGTAAGGTATAAAGAACTATAGAACATTGTTTCAGATGCAGTTATGAAGAGAATCATTCGGTCTCCGGGTTATTGTGGAGAATGTGAAGCTAAAGCTGGTCCACCACTACCACCGCTTCCACCACCCCCACCAGGTATCCCACCTTTCCCAGTATTTCACACAAAACAATGGAGTGGACTTACACGTAGCCACGACGGTTTAAATCAAGGACTATTTAGTGGAGCTGCCGCTGGAATAGGTGGTGGCGTTCAATCTGGAAGCCAAGCATTTTCTTTGGCTTCAACTGCTGTTGGTGCTGATACGGGTGCAGAATCGGTTACACCGGAACAGTCATCTTATAACAAAGATGGAAAAATTTCTGATAGTTTTGGTCAATCATCGGGTGGTACTGGTATCCTCAATGGACAGAACAGTGGATTTGGAGGCTTAGAGAAATTTAGTGGAGGCAAAGGAAGTTTCAAGGACTCTCATTTCTTATATCAAAGTGAAGGTGGCAAGCAAGTTGCATTTCAGAAAGGCCTTGGTTTCCAAGCTCAAAAATTTAATTCTGGATCTAGCTATGGTGCACATGGCAAAGTTTTCGAAATTTCTGGAAACGAACAACAAAAACAACAATTACAGCTGGAATCTCAACACGATCAAGCAGAAGGATCTGGAAGTGGACAAGGAGGTCTTGGTTTTGTACACGGCACTGGGTCTGAATGGGGAGGAAATTTCGGAAACAGTGATTCTAAATATGGAAGCCAAAATGCTCATCACGGTCATTTTGCATCGGGGTCGGGCTATAGTGCACACGGTAAAGGCTCTGAAATGTTCGGAAACGAACAACAGTTACAGATGGGATCACAAGTAGCAGCTTCTGGAAGTGGACAGGAAGGCACAGGCTATGAACATGGTAGCAGTGTCGAATCGGCAGAACATTTCGAAAGCGATGGTTCTAAACATGGAAGCCAAAATGCTCATCACGGTGATTTTACTTCGGGATCGGATTATATTGCACATGGTAAAGGCTCCGAAATTTCTAGAAATGAACAACAATTACAGATGGGATCACAATATGCAGCATTTGGAAGTGGACAAAAAGGCACGGGCTATAGACATGGTAGCGGATTCGAGTTGGCAGATCAATTCGAAAGCGGTGGTTCTAAACATGAAAGCCAAAATGCTCATCACAGTGATTTTACTTCGGGATTGGGCTACAGTACACATGGTAACAGCGGATTTTCTGGAAACGAACAACAACAATATCAAAAACAACAACAACAACTACAAATAGGATCCCAAAATAGTTACGTATCCGGCTCTGAAAGCGGGCACGAAGGATTTTTATCAGGGGCAGGTTCTTTAAATTCTCAAAATGGTGTTTCTGCTTCCAATGGCTATGGATCTAAACAACAAGAAGAACTACAGACGGGTTTAAGCGGAGCTCTCAAGCTCGCTTCTGAGGGCTTGCAACAAACTCAACAGCAGCAGGGTGGATGTAGTACTTGCGATAAAAGCAGTTACGCTCTCAGTAACGCTAAAAGTCACAGTGGCTCAGCTATTGCACTTTCTGTCGCTGGTTAATTTGTAACAAAACCAAAGAAGGCATCTGATTATTAAATTAATTAAATGAAATATATTTCTCAAGCAATATTTTTTTTAATTTATTTACTTGTCTTTTAATATAGAATCTTAAATACTTATTAATTTATAATCATAAAAGATATTTCACAACAGCCTATCCGCGAAAAAGATAATATAGTTAAACAATCGAAACTTCATATATGATTCACGGACAGTGAAATGGTTAAGATATCCAGTTTATATTTAGTTTTGTCTCGCAGTTCTAATATGTAACAGTTTAAGTTTTTTTTTACGATAAGAAACTATAATAAAATTACAAAAAAGACCAAAAATTAATTTTATAAATATGACATTGTTCTATCGTATAAAATCTATAACATAAAAGAAAAAGAAGATATGCTTGTCTAATGTCCTCAACAAACTTAAAAACTAATAAAGCACCTTTTTCCGTTTTCCCTCATCTCGTCAATTAATATAGTGTTTCTTGCGATCCGGTCCGGCTTCCCACGGAAGATTTCTGGATCTCGACAACAGTGTCACCTACCGTGTCATAATTTCATCAGAAACCGTCAACACGTTTAGGAGGAAAATAATTACAAACACATGCAAACCGGAACTTTGTATATTAAAAGATTTTAAAATTGTTCTTTGTACGAAATTAAACAGCGTTAAGTCGAAAGCTTTATAATAATAAAAAGTTTTGATAAAAGTATGTATTAAGGTTCTTCCCACTACAACGTTTAATATCATGAACGTAACCGTTTTTTAATGATAACTATACATTCAATCGCAGTCCACTGGGGGGGGGGGGTGACAACAAATCTGCATTTTGATTTTTAATTGAGGATAAATGTAGGTTTATATGCTTACAGTATCTGCGTAAAAACAGGCGGAATGTGTGCTCGTTTGTCACTCTTATTCTATAAAAAGTCATAAAATCTTATTGTCTGTTTTTCTGGATCTTCCAGGTTCTGTTTTTGTATAGGACTTATAAAAAAAAGAATTTTTCAACTGTGTTACTTTCCTAGCATGTCGTAAAAGGCGAATATTGGTAAGGGAATGTTGAGCTAAGGGAATTATGGGTTTGTGATTGTGTAGGTGATAGGTCAGCCATCATCAAGTGATATTATTTCACAATTTTCCATTAAACCCTATTTTTGTTTGGCTAAATCTGGTCAAATTCAAATTCCAACCTTATTTGTTTTACAACCTTAATTGTTGTACTTAAGTATTACAATTGATGTTAATTTAAAATCGAACTTGTTTAGGGGTAGGACCTCTAGGTCCAGCTCTTTTCAGTTTGGGAATTCAACCTATTATTTCAAATTTGAAATCCAAACTGAATGTCTGGTATACCTAGACAACAGTACGCTGGGAGATAAAGCAGATGACGTCCTCAGTGATCTTACTCATATTTTTAAAAATTTTGAAAATATTGTTCTTGAACCAAATAGCAATAAATGTGAGATATTTATTTCCCATAATTTATATAATTCTAATAGAGATACCTTCATTCAAAAATTCAATCAGATTTCTCCAGGAATAAAAACTGTCAATACGGAATCGCTTTACCAGCTCGGTACTCCATTGTTTTTCGATAGTATTAAACCTGTTTTAAAAACGAAATTTGATCAATTTTTAAATCACCTTGATAAATTATATATCTTAAACCCCCATATTGTCCTTACTATTTTAAAATATTGTCTCCTTGTACCTAAATTTACATACTTATTACGCCAATAAGTCCAGTCTGGAAATGTTCGGATATTTCAAAAGATATTGATAGTAATTTTAGAATGGCTTCCAAAGCAAAATTCTAAATTTGTGATTAAATACAATAGCCTGGAATCAAGTCATTTTACCTACATAATCTGGATTCCAAAATGGCCGATTCCAATTTTTTTTAAAGGTAGTACTTAAATCTTGATGAATCTTCCTACAACTAAACCACAGAAATGCGAAATAATTATTGATAACATGCCATTTCCTCCTAAAGTAAGCATTATTTTATTTTGCGATTGACACTAATTGATAGGCAATTTGTTAAAGAACATTTTGATCTATTTAATTTTTTCTAAGTACAAAAATTCGATTTTATAAAGAAAATATTTTCAAATTTGGGCGTATTTCTTACACGATATATTACAGCGAGAGCGCGTGTAATGTATAGGACCGAACGCTCAAGGTCGTTCGCTAGGAGTAGCGCCTTGGTAAGCTATTGGAACACCAATACTATGGAGTGTAGAGGTAAGGAGAACAATCTCTTATAGGTGAATAGTTGAAAAAGTGTCCATCTGTAAGCAATAAATAATAGTTCAAAAACTCTCCCGACAGTGCTGGAGTAGCTACAGGAAACAGCTACATGAAATGAACTTAGCAGTTGTCGACGGTGTGAAGTGTGCTGCAAAACTGCTCAGTAGCTCTAAAATCTAAAATAAATTTATTTAGTAAATATAACCTTGAAAAAGTCGTCTATCCCACTACCTCTACACTACATAACTAATACATTGCTTTAGGGCACAGTATTAAATTTTACAATTATTGAATGGTTAATGACTAAAAATATGGAAGATTTTAAAATAAACTCGTAACTAATAATAATACTGAAATAGTAAGTTATTGGAACATCAATACTTTGGCTCAAGGCACAGAATTAAATTTTACAATCATTACTGGATTGATGACTTAAAATATAGAAATATTTTAAATAAACGCATAACTAATAATAATACTTAAAAAAATCCACATGTTATACGTAATTTTTTTAAGAATTTTATATACACACAAGTTTTCACAAATAACCTTGTTACTATCTTTTCTAATTTTCCGATAATTTTATGTCAAACTTCAATAAAAAAGGTTCGAAAATCCAAAAGTGCACGAATCGTAAACTCATAATGATCATAATATGATCGTGAAAAATGTAGAAAAAAATCTCAATCAACAATAGAATACATTTTTTTTATTTTTAATATGTTGTTATTATTGAGATTCAAAAACTCTTTAATAATTGTCAATTGTAAAAAACTTTTAACAGAATTATCATAAAATGATCAGAAATCAACTTTAATATTAGATACTTAAATTTTTAGGTATTCCTGAGTACGAATGTACTCAGGAATTATCGTAAAAAGTTGTCTTTTTACCGTCGTATAATTTTTTTTCTCATTAACTTTTTCCATTTTCAAAGAGTTTTTCATCTAGACCTAACCAGTACTTTAATTTAGCATTCGCCAAAGTACTACACCTTCAGGTCACTCCGTAAAGTCCAAGACGAATATCTATTTATAAATCCTACGTATTTTTAGTGAAACGATATATTGTAATGAAAATCCGTGATTATAAAAATAATATCTTACCTTGGTCAAGTATGTAATTTTTTGGAATATTTTGTATTTCTACAGCGATCGATATTTTTCATAAGGAGCCGCTGTAAACAAACGATGCAATAATCCACTCACAACGGCGGCCGAGCCCGCAGTGAGTCAAAGTGTATTCTGTATTTGGTAAAATATAGCCGAAATAAATTAATTACAACCAAATAAAATTAAACAGCCGTTTACATTTCATATCTTCACATATGATAGATGAATAGTTTGAGTTGAACAATTGATATTTTCTAAGTTATCGTGTATATATGATAAATCTACATAATGAGCCACTAAAACCACTTTTTAAATATAAAATAGCAATTAATCGATTCAAAAAAAAAATAAGATCAACAATCATTTATCTTTCTGACAATGTGTTTTTTATATCATTTACATGTTCAATATGTAGATACGAGATTGTATTTCATGCGACAAAACGCTCAAGGCACGGAATTAAATTTTACAACTATGGTTAATAACTTAAAATGTAGAAAAATTTTAAACGAACATGTAACTAATAATAATAGTTAAATAGTAAGTTATTGGAAAACCAATACTTTGGCTCAAGGGACAGAATTAAATTTTACAACCATGGTTGATGACTTAAAATATAGAAAGATTTTAAACAAACGTGTAACTTATAACAATACTTAAATATTAAGTTATTCTTGGCTCAAGGGACAGAATTAAATTTTACAATCAGAAGATGGTTAATGACTTAAATATAGAAATATTTTAAACAATGCGTAACTAATAATAACACTTAAACAGTAAGTTATTGGAACACAAATACTTTGGCTCAAGGCACGGAATTAAATTTTACAACCAAGGGACAGTATTAAATTTTACAATCAGAAGATGGTTGATGACTTCAAATATAAAAATATTTTAAATAATGCGTAACTAATAATAATACTTAAATAGTAAGTTATTGGAAAACAAACACTTTGGCTCAAGGGACAGCATTAAATTTTACAATCAGAAGATGGTTGATTACTTAAAATATAGAAATATTTTAAATAATGCGTAACTACTAATAAAACTTAAATAGTAAGTTATTGGAACACCAATACTTTGGCTCAAGGCACGGAATTAAATTTTACAACCATGGTTGATGACTTACACTATAGAAATATTTTAAATAATGCGTAACTAATAATAATACTTAAATAGTAAGTTATTGGAAAACCAATACTTTGGCTCAAGGGGCAGAATTAAATTTTACGATCACAAGATGTTTGATGACTTACAATATAGAAATATTTTAAACTAGCTTGTCAGGCAGACGTTGTTCTGCCCTTTTCGACGACCTTTTGTCACGTCCTATTAAAAATCTATAAATTCCCAAAAAAAAATTGTGGGTCACTTATGAGCAAAACAACTATTCTATCTCTCAAGTTGGACGAAACTGCACACGGTGTGCAAATTTGATCAAAATTGGTTCAGTGGTTTAGGAGTCCATCGCGGACAAACAACGTGACACGTAATTTATATATATTAAGATAATGCGTAACTAATAAAAATACCTAAAGAGTAAGTTATTGGAACACCAATACATTGGCTCAAGGCGCGGAATTAAACTTTACAACCATGGTTGATGACTTAAAATGTAGAAATATTTTAAATAATGCGTAACTAATAATAATACCTAAATAGTAAGTTGTTGGAAGACCAATACTTTGGCTCAAGGCACGGAATTGAATTTTACAATCAAAAAACAGTTGATGACTTACAATATAGAAATAGTTTAAATAATGCGTAACTAATAATAATACTTGAATAGTAAGTTATTGGAACACCAATACTTTGGCTCAAGGGACAGAATTAAATTTTACTATCAAAAGATGGTTGATGACTTATAATACAGAAATATTTTAAATAATGCGTAACTAATAATAATACTTAAATAGTAAGTTATTGGAAAACCAATACTTTGGCTCAAGGGACGGAAATAAATTTTACAACCATGTTTGATGGCTTAAAATATAGAAAGATTTTAAACAAACGTGTAACTAATAACAATGCTTATATAGTAAGTTATTGGAACACCAATACTTTGACATAAAGGACAGAATTAAATTTTACAATCAAAAGATGGTTGATGACTTACAATAAAGAAATATTTTAAATAACTCGTAACTAATAATAATACTTAAAGCAAGTAAGTTATTGGAACACCAATACTTTGACTCAAGGGACAGAATTAAATTTTACAATCAAAAGATGGTTGATGACTTAAAATATAGAAATCTCCTCTAGCTATTGGTGTTCCTTCTTTTATTATATATGTGCAATATAAAGTGGCAGTAATTTAAGTTGAGTGGACTGGGATTTTTTGATATAGGGGATTGCAAATTACTGCCGGAACTTTGTTTTCGCGACTCGCTCGCACGTATAATGAACAGTTTGGACACATTGACATCTTTGCGAAATCTAAGGTTGTGTTTAGGCATGACATCATGAAAACCATTAAGAAGCATAGCAGTTGCAGTTAAAACCACATATTCTCTTTTCTTTTTCTGTTTTTTAATATGTATTATATATATTTTTTGCTGCCAGTATGATTAATCAAAATAAGTTATTTTATTTATATGTAATTATTTTATTATGTTTGTATTTGTTTGTTTGTATATATATATACGTTTGTATATACGTATGTGTGAGTGTGTATATGCATTTATATAATATATAATAACAATCTACCAGACCTTCAAAGAAACTCAACATATCTGTAAGCTTGTGACCCTCGTTACACTAAATTGTTTATGATTTGTCTTTCGTTTTTATTTGTATATCTTACAATAACAATATACCATCAAGCAATATAAGGGAAACCTGTTATTGGCCATACTTTTAGTTTGTTACATTAATGTTAAATATTTTCTGTATACGCTGTTGGTTTTCGAAATAAATAAATTGCGTCTCCGCTTCGCGTTCGATGTGTGCAAGATTTTAAATAAACGTGTGACCTAATAATAATACAAATTTTTAGCATGTTATTTCAAATCGACATTACGTAAACGAACGTAACATGGAAACTGTTCACATGGAATAACTTTGGAAATTACGAGTTGGCATTGACTTCGCACCTGATCCGTCAAGTGAGCATTTCTAATTATTACCTAGATCTGATTCTTAGTATTTTAGTTTTGTGTGTGTTTGTGTTTAAACGTGACGGGTATAAAATTGTAACATGTTAAAATATTATTCATTATGATACACTAAAATGTGGCAGAAGGGAGCTATTTTATTCGTATTTTTCATTTACGTCGCAAGTTCTACTGGTGGTGTTCAAAGTAAGAATATATTATGAATTAAAAAAGTTGTCTTATCTACCACTTTTATATTATACTAAAATGTGTCCATTTAATTAGCTGCAAGTTTTAATTTTCAAGCATACAAAGTGTTTTATAAGTGATTATAAAATGTTTGATGTACTACATGTATTTACTCGTACGTGGTAGAGCCACTGGAGCACGAATGGGTCGGCTAGATCGGGGAAGCGGCCCGATTCATTCGCTTGCACAGAATACCAGGGTGAAATAGCAGCATAAAGTCGCTGTGTTTTGCATTATGTAACGAGAACTGTAAACCGTTTTTACTGATAGTAAATTATTCCAACTCAAATGTGGCAGTGCATCTGCATATCTATTCTTAATCGATGATAACTGTATGTGTTTAAAGGCTACAGTATCCATATGTATGTAATTACTCTAAGAGCTTTCATTTACCATCATACCATTGCGAGAAATGGACTGCGTGCTTGTTTGTCACGCTTACTTCTTTAAATATTTTTGACAGGTAAATAAATACAGTACAATATTTTTATTTCAATTTACAAAAAAGTCTATAGTCGAGTATTCCATAAGTTTTTAGTTTACGAATAGAAACGCAAATTTCTACATTGCGCGAAATCTTTTTTTTTTCATAGAAGTGGGGGCAAACGAGCATGCGGCTCACCTGATGGTAAGTGACCACCACCGCCCATGTACAACTGCAACACCAGGGGAATTGCTGGTGCGTTGTTGGCCTTTTAGAATAAATTAAATTAAATATAATATATATAATATAATATAAATTTCGTAACGTGACGTATCAGAATATTGTGGAAAAGTTTTTTAAACAAAATATTTTAATGGATAATTTCTATATATAACTTGACATTGCCAAAAGTACAACCTCACTAATCCATAACAAAAGAAAAAAACAGTTTATACATATAGCTTGAATACGTTTTCATGTGTATAATACAATGTATTCCTTACAGATGGTCTTCTGCAGAGGTTAAAACGTTCCTCACATAACTGCGACTACTATCCTCCGGCATCACCACCACCACCACCACTACCACCACCACCTCCACCACCACCGCCACCATTTTGGCAACCATATTGGATTCCACCACCGCCACATAACAAATTATACTGGGAAAATTTCAATCAACAACAAGCGCACAACGAAAGGAACTCCGAAGGTCAGACAGCGTTAGATTCTCACTCTTCGGACTCTTCCACGCATGAACAAAACAACCAGTACGGCAGTTGGGGTAATGATGGACAAAATGGTTTACCACCTTGCGAGAAATGTCCACATCGGAACACCGCCGTCAGCAATGCTAAGAGTGATACGGGATCGGCGGTCGCTATCGCTATCTCCAAAGGCAATAATGGGACGCAATGAAAATCTACATAGTTTTCGTCTGTTTTAGTAAAATAATTAGTTATTATGATTGAACTCGTTTTTTACTTATACAAAAAATAAATACGTTTTATTTATAAAGCGAGTTCAAAAAAGGAAGTTATTTATTGAATAGGTTATACTGTAGCAATGGAATTCTTTCAAATTTCCATTCCTTAGGCTGGAAAAATAGGGAATGAAGATTTTAATGTACCTACCTAACTAGACGATATTCTTGTTGTTACCTTGAATTTCGTACTATAAGATACTCAAATTGGTAAAATAAATACAGTTTTAATAAAAAATAGAAGTGACACAAAAGTTAAAAATATATAAAATAATATCCCCACAACAGCTTTGCAAGTATTTGTAATTCATAGATAATTCATTAGAAATTTGTCTAATTCTTCGGAAATTATTTTTCTTTTATTTATTTTTCATATTACACTATAAAACATGTGCCACGTAGTGGCATAAGAGGCAACCGACAATGGTTAATGGTAGAAAAGTCCTAAATCTCTTGATAGATTTTATTATACTATCTCGTTCACGCTAGACGTAAAATACCAAAAGCGGTGACGGCCAGCAACGTCAAAATAGTGCGACCTCTGGTACACATACCGCACCAGCCACGCTTGCTAATTAAGGCAAATGCTCCGTAGAACAGAAGGGGCCATGCCCAAACTTATACGGATAGAAGAAGACATTCAAATGTTTGCAAGCAAACTGAGTTAGTGTGAGGGTTTCCAATCAGATATGTTAGTAGTAGCAAAGTGAAATATTACTTATATACACTTCTTAATATGGTATGTCGAAGCTGCCATTGCAAAACAGAAACTCGCCACCAGTTTAGAAGCCAGTTTCGGTTTACGGCTGGCTGTTTTCTCCGAAGGTCCGGACTCAACCAAAGGATTATTGCTAAATATGTATATCATTAGACCTTAAACGTAATGATCCCATAGCCACGCTGACCCCTCCATACCGCTACACAGCATTATGCAGTACCTACAATACGAGCTGCCAGATATCTGCTTTAAATCTAAAAATCAATAAGACACATGACAAGACGTCTAGTTTCAATTGAGATCTTAGAGGCTTGGGGTCAATTATATATTTTCTTTAAATGATATATTTTCATTTCTTTTTTTCTTTTTCTTAATGCCTTATTATGTATTGATATCATAATAATATTTCTTATTTCAATAAACTATACAATTAATACAAATAATGTCTTAATTTAAAAAAGTCTACACTAACTGTGCAGGGTTCGTGGGAGTTCCAATAGGGCAGAGGGCAATATTAGATAGATTTGATTATCCCATCCTAAGGCACTGTATGCGTATGCACTTGCATGAGCCTGGTGTCGTGGGGTGCCGAAAATAAAAATAATTGTAACGCAATTATTTTTATTATTATTATATTTATTAGCCTACGTTAGTACCAAATTATTAAATTTAATAATAACATAGGCTGAGATATTAACTAACATAATTATGGCCTATGTGGGTCTGAAATAAATTTTTATTATTACGTTTTCTCAGTTTATTTTTAACAAAACTGGATTAATGGTTATCACCACGGGACAAAGCCAAGTGGGTACCATGAACGTGTTTGGTTGTGGGTAGTTTTCTGTTGGGATAAATTTTCTAATCTACGAGTATTAAGTAAAACTGCTTTTTGCTATTGAATATATATTAGTTTTGGTAAATCTAAAGTTTTCAATGATTGATGAAGCGCTTTAGATATTACACCAGCTGTAGAGAATACTATAGGGACTATAATGGCGTTATGTAAATTCCACATTATAATAATTTCATTTTTTAATTCAGTGTACTTGGAAATTTTTTCATTAATTATGTAATTATAATCTCCGTATGAGGAGACTAAGAAAAACGAAACTGGAGATGATCATCTGTATCTTCTTGATAACAAAACAATGAATAACCAGTTGCCAAACCATATGCCACGCGAAGCAGCTGTAGCAGACGGCCCCTCCATTGTACAATCTATAGGGGAGGCCTATGTTCAGCGATGAAGTTTTGATAGATTTACTTGTTGTTAAGCGGTTACTGAAGCCCACAGACACCTGCAACCGATTTCAAAAATGAAGGCTTTTTTATAGATTAAGGGTGACAAACGAGCACACAGTCCACCTGATGGTAAGCGGATACTGCGGCCCATGAACATCCACATTTATCTTCGATTAAGAATCAAAACGCAGATACGTTGTCACTCCTGAATACGAAGATGTAAAGCCTCGTTTCCAGTACGCTCACGAAAAACAGTATTCTTTATTCTTTATTCTTTATTGTACACACAATAAGTTGGTAACAATTATTAAATATTTAAATAAATGTACAAAGGCGAGCTTAACCCTAATAAGAGTTCTCTTCCAGCAAACCTATTGGGAGAGAGAAATAGTTTTATATATAAAGCAAGTAGGTAGCAGCGTGCGTACTTAATAATTAACATAACGCTACTTAATAGAAATTGGCTATAAGTTACAGTTAACAATTATCATATAAGTGTATAACATATAAGTATAATTTATTTTCTTATTTCTTTTATTCTTATTTCTATTGATTTACATACATATATACCAATAAAGACAGTAAATATATACATATATACACATATACACACACATATACATATATATATATATATATATATATATATATATATATATATATATACATACATACGTACACATACATATATATACAATTATACACATAAATACATAAAATATGTAAATATTTATAATTCTAAGTTGACAGATAATATTTCTTTACTCTGCTCCGAAATATATCAAGAGAAGAGCTAGCACGTATGTCATGTGGGAGTGAGTTCCATAGCTTGACCGCCCTTACTGTAAAGGATCCACCACATCGGCTTGTGAAATGAGAAGGAGTTTTGAGAAGTAGTTGTTTAGTGGTCCGGCACTGAGTTTCACTGGGTACAAGATACTCAAAACGCTCGCGGAGATATGGAGGTGCAAGAGGATTAAAGAGTAGAAAGTATAGAAATGATAACACATGTAAGTCTCGACGTCTACGGATAGGAAGCCATTTTAATTGAGCCCTGTACTCTGAAACATGATCAAACTTACGAAGACCGAAAATAAAACGTATACACAAATTTTGAACACGTTCCAGTTTGTTCAACAGCTCCTCTGAAGCATCCAAAAAACTAATATCAGCGTAGTCAATGAGAGGAAGAAGAAGTGCTTGAGCTAAGGTTATCTTAGTTTTTAACGGTAAAAACATCTGGAGACGCTTGAGAGATTGAAAAGAGTAGTTCACTTTTCTGCTAATCATATTAATGTGAGCGACCCAAGACAAATTATTATCAAAAATAACACCTAAGTTCTTAGCGGTCTCTGTATATGGAATTTGAGTATTATCATACGTAACTGCAGGGATCTTCGAACGATCTAATAAATTAAGCATATATGAGCTGCCGATAATCATTACTTGGGATTTAGCAGGGTTAACACGAAGACCAAACGATTTTGCCCAACTGCTTATGCTACTTAAGTCAGCATTCATCTTATTAATAGCCTCATCTATATCTTGGACTTTGAAATGACGGTATAATTGCAAGTCATCAGTATAGAGATGATAATGAGAGGAGAGAACAGTAGTGAGAGCATTGATAAAAATAGAGAAGAGAAGTGGGGAAAGAACACCACCCTGAGGAACACCCGCCGTAAGATCACACCACTCGGAGAAATCCTCCTCATGGCGGACACACTGCGAGCGACCCCTAAGGTAAGAATTAAACCAAGAGATTACTGATGGTGAAATGTTTAAGGACGCAAGAATACCAAGAAGTATGTCATAATCAACGGAATTAAATGCACTGCTAAAATTCAATAATGTTAAAACAGTGAGAAGTCTTTTGTCCATGGCCCAGCGAATATCATCAGACACTTTAATCAGAGCGCTGACTGTGCTATGGCCTGGACGAAAACCAGATTGAAAAGGACTCAGCAGGCTGTGTACAGTTAGGAATTGAGATAGTTGCCTCTGAACTATATTTTCTAGTACTTTAGATAAGATCGGAAGAATGGAAATGGGGCGGAATTGGGATAAAGATTTAGGATTAGAAGTTTTTGGAAGGGGAATGACGAATGCTTTTTTCCAGCAAGTCGGAAAGGAGCTCGTCTCAAGCGAAGAAGAGATAATGTGAGTGATAATAGGGACAAGTTCATTAGTGATAGGTTTAATCATTTGCATACAAAGATTGTCATAGCCAATAGCTTTAGTGGAAATGGCTAAAAGGCATTTTTTTATGTCACCATCAGTAACTTTACTGAAATTAAAAGGAGAACACAGCGGTTTAGGAATATTGGAGAGAAGATTAAGTGTAGTAGACTTAATAGAGTCATCAATAGAAATCGGAGGCTCAGAAAAGTGCCGGTTGAGTGCAGTCAAATCAAACGAGATATTAGAATCAATATATGATTTGCCAATACCCAGGGTTCTAAAAAAATTCCACATCTGAGCGGAATGAGAATTTTCAACCTCATTATAAATATGTCTCCTCTTAGCATCACGACACATCTTACTACAGCGATTACGCAGTTTTTTATATGTGAATAAATTTTCATTAGTAGGGTGCTTCTTATAACGCCTCTTAGCTTTATCTCTTTTGGCCATTACTGCTTTTATAGACTCTGAAAGCCAGGGGGCTGGAAAGTGTTTAACCCTGACTCGCTTAAGAGGTGCATGTGTATCGAATAGTTTTAAAATGAGGTGATTAAAAGCATAAACCTTATGATTAACATCTTCGGAATTTAGAACAGGGGACCAGTCAATATTATTTACATCATCTCTCAAACGCCCCAGGTTAATTGATTTAAAGCTTCTTAGGAGTAAGAATTTCGATTTACGCCTAGGACGTTGAATTTTATAGGAGAGGAAGATAAGATCGTGGTAAGAGAAAGACGCAGATAGTTGTCCATGGGAAGCAACCCGGTCAGCATCAGCAACAAGAATAAGGTCTAAAAGAGAAGGGGTATTATTAGGCGAATGGTGAGTAGCAGAAAGAGGAAGAATATGTAAATTAAAAGATGACACCAGGGAGAGCAGTTTTTTGCTACGAGAATCGTTCTTTAACAGGCATGTGTTAAAGTCACCTAAAATAATGGTATTATCATAAAGCGGAGTTAGATTTACAAGTTTTTCTTCCAAAGAAGAAAAATAATTTATATTGCGAGAGGGGGGATAGTAGACCCCAAGCAAAGTCCTAGAATGATTAATAGTAATTTCAATAAATAAATGTTCAGCAAAATTTGTGTATATATTGGGTGAATGATCAACTATTTTATAAGGAATGTCAGCTCTCAAATAGATTGCCACTCCACCATAACCTTTACCGACCCTGTCATTACGTATAAGTTGAAAACCAGGGAGACAATACTGTACCGACGGAAGTTCAGGCTTTAGAAAAGTTTCAGAAACAAGTATGGCATCAACATATTTAGAATCGAAGGTTGATAAAAGATCAGCGTAATGAGCATGAATGCTTTGAGCGTTAATATGGACTATATTAAGATTTTTACTATAATTACAGAATACGGCTACTAGTTGATCATGTAAATGAGTGGAATCATCGCTTAAGGCGCTTTTATAGGTCTTATCGGATGAGCTAGAAGAAGAGCAAGAAAAATAACTATCATCAAATTCTAAAATATCACACATGCTAATCAAAACTATAACATAAACTAAGCTATAACAAAATCAATAAAAATTAAATATATACCTGTATAATGTATAACAAATAAATATTATATAAGTCTGGATATAATACCTACAAAATAAATAATAATATGTTATGAACTATTATTAAAATAAAATTGCCAACAATTATGCACTTAACAAAATATTTCTTTCATACCTGCCGGCAGTGGCATCGGTAGAATTATATATTTAGATAACTTACTTAAGACTAATTAATATAATAAAAAAAAATATAGAAAAAGCACAGTCTTACCATAAATAATAAGACAGATAAATATTATCTACGGATCTGGTCTGGCAAAAAGACTAGTAGTATAAGCAAATCAAATGACAGCATGACAGATTTTAATAGCTGTCACTATGATTTATTTAATCACTAATGTCATTGTGTCACATAATAAACAAAATTATGAAGGTAAATTATTATAATATTAGAGATAACTACGAACTACGATGTTTCAGTTAACACACAAAAATTGAAGAGATGCAACACTATGCAAATGGAGACTACACAAAAATACAAATAAATTGTGGTAAATAAACACTAAGCGAAGACACTATCTCTTGCCTGCGGTGCCAGTACGTCGACTTTTGGAAGCTCCAGTTGGTTCCCTGACCGCGGTCGTTGTCTTCGACTTCGACACAGGAGGCTCAACAATTTTATCGAGTTCGATCACAGAGCTAATGCGATGTCGAACGCCACCGCTACCCAGTACAAAAATAAAGCCTTCACGTGTCCAGCAATTCGATATTCCATATCTCCGTCGAGCTGCCATAAAGGTTTCATGTCGAGTTTTAGTTAAAAACTCCGACAGAGTGATACCAGTGCCCTTCAAACACGTCTTAGCTTGCCAGATTTTGTTCTTCACCTCTAACTCACACAACTTAAACAAGATGGGTCTTGGTTTGTCAGAAGAGGAAGTATGGCCCATGCGATGGCAGCGAGATATATCTTTTTCCGAGAAACCAGACAACTTGAAACGGTCAACAAAAGTCTTCACTAATACCTGTACAGTGTCCTCGTTCTTTTCCTCCGGAAGTCCATGAAGTAATAGAATCTTCCGCCGGCTCCGCATCTCCATATTATCCACCTGGTGCATCAACAGGCCTACCTGGTCTTGAAGATTGCGTAGGGCTGTCATGATAAATAATCTGAATGAGGAGAACTCGGATGTCAAATTGGCAATGGAGGCTGAAGGTGCTGCAGCTTGAAGCTCACTTTGATAGATATCCATGCGCTGAGTAAACATCTTCTGAAGTTGTGTTATTGAGTCTTGAATGGCGTCCATTTTGAAAATATCTTGTGCAGTGATAATGTAAGAAAATTGTGAGACAGATTTTATAGACTAAGTTTGTAAAAAGCAAGGATTTTACTGCCTGGCAGGTATAATGGTTAGTACATTAGTTTCCCATATAGTAACAACACTATTGTAATTTACTTACTTACTTACTTACTTATCGTCACGCACAATCCCTAATGGGGTAGCCAGAGAGAACAGATCGCCAAGTGTCACGATCCTTACATACCTCTTTCGCTTCTTTCAGGTTCATTAACTTCTTCATACATGCACGTCTAGGTATCCGAGTACTCTTGACCCTCCCCTCTTCGAGCAATTTGCTCACATGGTCTTCGAAAGTTAGTCTCGGTCTACCTCGACACCTTTTAATATTTACTTTCGCTCTATATATTTTCTTCACCATTCGGTCTTCACTCATTCGTTCAACGTGTCCAAACCATTGGAGTACGCCCCTATCAATTTTTGTGATAAGGTCATCTTTCAATCCTGCCATATTGCGAATCTCTTCGTTTCGCTTTCGGTCGGCTATGGTAACGCCACACATTTTACGAAGAGATCGCATCTCCACTGCATTCAACTTGCTTTTATGCTTCTTCTGGCATACCCAGGTTTCGCTGCCATATAACAAAGTCGGTACCAACACTGCGTTATGTATTGCAAGGCGTGCACTCTTCACCACGCCTTGCCTTTTGATTAATGCATTCAGGGCACCATTGACTTTGTTTCCGGCAGCGACACGCCTATCCACATCTAAATCACATCTTCCATCCCGGCTGAAAGCACTCCCCAAGTATACAATTTCATTTACCTGTTCTAGACACTATTGTAATGTTTTATATATTAAAATTTATATTAAATTGGGAGACTTCACTAAAGCAATGTACTTATTGCACCTACCCACACAGAAAACAGTAGTATTAAGCTGCTATTTTACGCTGGTATTCTGTGAGAGCGTGGTTCTTCCCCGGTAGAGCCGACCCATTCGTGCTACAACCATAACATAGCTGCAGTGTGGCTCTACCACGTACAAAAAGCTAAGGCTACAAACGCGTTGTCACCACAGAGGACTAGGATAGTATGTACTGTCCTGTAACTACATATAATGGCTTTCTATATTTCTATATAACACAGTAGTGCACGCAACGTTGCTAAGCAGCAGATGTATACTGTGAGAGGGTCTTATCTGAGTTGCATCATTTACGCCATAAACATAATATGTCTATTGTTAGATTATTAAGTATAAATATTTCTTTGCCTGTCAAGTTTCTAAACGATTCATTGTCATTAGGATGTTCTTTTCTCATCTACATTGTGCTACATAAAATAGTTGAGGCTCAATTTTAATTCCTAACGTTTAAGAATTATAAAAATAACTTCTTTACTAATAATAATCCTTTTTAAAAGTAATTACATTCACATAATTAATCACTCAATAAAAAAGTACTTATTTCAAATGTTCAAGGCGCTCCCCTTGTTGCCACGACATATCGAGTGCAGTTTCGTGGTCACTTGGAAGAGAAGGCCAAATTGACGTCCCGATACCATCCACACCATCTGGATTCTTAGCGGTCCACCACTGTACGTTTCACAAGGAGTTTTCTTCCGCGTACGACCTCTCTGTGGAGTAGTTTACCACCGAAAAGAGCGTACTCCTGTCTAAAGGGCCGGCAACGCACCTGATATTCTTCTGGTGTTGCGGTTGAACGTGGGTAGCAGTAGTCACGTAACATCAGGTGAGCCGCATGCTCGTTTGCCCCGTCTTCTATAAATTTTTTTTTTATTATAATTAGGGATCTAGCGAGCCAATAAGGCATTAGATTGAATTAAGTGACGAAGACTGATTTGTTAAAATTGAATTAATAATTAAAAAGACATCCAGAACTATTAATTTTACACTATCGCGTATAAATGTAATAAATATATAACATGCTAAGCCCATGAGTAAAAATGTATACAGAAAGTCTTCACGATTCAGGACACATTTCTAAGGCAGTTATTTAAAAAAAAAGAAATATGAGAATAATATGCAAATAATTATCGTTATTAAATTAAGGATACAAGTTCACAGTTCCAGTCATAAAAGTTAAGTTATTGGTCGCGATATAAACAAAAATTAATATTCAACTTTACATACAAGTTTTAAAATACCAGTGTTCATATTTTATTTATTTTTAATTTGAATCTGGAATACTAATACAGTGCCGTTATGTAATAAGAGTGTTATTAATGTTCAGATATTAATAAGTGATAAAGCTAAGTTTCTTGTGTGATTTTTATGTATTTTTACAACCATTAACAAGACATAATTATGTAAAAAAATTACGTAGAAAGTAGATGATTGACTGATATGATGATACACACACACACACACACACACACACACACACACACACACACACACACGCACACGCGCGTACGCATACGCACGCACGCACGCGCACGCACACCCGCGCACGCGCATGCACGTACGCGCACACACACGCACACGCTACGCACATGCACACGCTCATGCACATGCTTACACATACTCACATGCACACGCACACACACACAGAGCTGACTTAAGCTCTAAGTTAGGTTTTGAAAGCTTAATATAAAGATATAAGGAAGGAGCGTATTTACCACAACATAATGGAATTTTAAATTGCATTTGTGATATTAAATAGAATTAGGGTGACAATCGAGCACGCAATCCACCTGCTGGTAAGTGAATGTTGGGGCTCTTAGACATCCACATTTATCCTCGATTAATAATCAAAATTCAGATGCGTTGCCAATCGTGAGGAATAAGAGGGAATGCCTACTTTCCAGTAAAATAGGTCTTCGGTTCTCTACACTCACCATAAGTTTTGTACGTAATGTTTTTTAATCATTAATTACATTACATATTTGATATTGTTACTACGCTTGGTGGGCGGGTTGACAGCCGCAGTGTATTACTATTTTGAGTTGTAATCAGTGCCTATCTCCTGTTGTTTCATTTACCAACTTGTATTTGCTGGCAACTATATAGTTCACCCCGTACGACGTATAAACGATGAAAGATTATATGGTATCGTCGCAGCCAAAGCTTAATTAGCCTTAGAGTTAACAGACTAGGCTTTTCAATTTTTATTAGCGGCCTGAATGAAATTCAGCGTTTCAGCCAACGAGTCTAATACATTTCATGCCTGGTCCTAACTGTTCCGTTTGTTCTGGTTGATCTCTGTTGGAAAAGGTCCTGAAGGTGTAAGGGTCCCATACCAAGAATTTGACATTTTTCGATATCACTTAATATTTTATCTGTGAAGTTTCCCAAGTCATAAGAAGATTTATCGTACACATTTACGAAAAAGAGGTATGTGGTTCCTCCAAATCCTCCGCTCTTGTGTGCCATGCAAACATCAACCACGGCGGCGGAAGTATCTCCAACTTCAATAATTGTCGAATCTTCTTCAGTAGGCTTCTCAACCAATACAGCAGTTACCACATTATTTAAGTCACTATCAATAGAAATATTTTGTCCAGAAGTACTTGCAGAAGGCTGACTAAAAAAAACTTGTCATTCTTGGGTAATTTATGTTTACTATCTTCTCTTTCTTGGCGTTTTTGGCTGTTTATAAGCACCACTGGGTTTCTTTTTTTGTCCATAATTTTAGTTTTAGTCAAATTAACAACACTGCTAACCCACAGAAAGAAATTAGAGGAATTCCCTAGGTATAACTTCCGAATTTCTCTCAACTGAGTTGCCATGATTAAAGTCGAAAGATTTTCTGTTAAGGGTTCGAGGGCCCCCTGAGCTAGAGGGCCCCGGGGCAACGCCCCGCTTAGCCCCTAGGTAGCTACGCCACTGATGCGACTATAGGGTGGCCCAAAGACCATCTCAGCACCTTAACCTACTGTCGCTGATATAACAAGTTAGTTGAAATGTTGTATTAGACGCATCGACTGGATATCATTCAGGTTGCTAGTTGAACAGCGCATTTTATTAAAAGGCTTTTTATCGAGAGGATAATTAAGCTAGGTGGCTGCAACAGTATGATGAACGAACTTGCAGTCCCACCTGATGATCAAAAAGTCATATATAACTTCGTTTGCACTACTACTAACCTAGCCGATCCTTTTATGCCAGACGATGAGGACTAAGATGGCCGTAGTCTATTTTAATTTTAAACGGTAAAGAAGAGGAAACGGAGACACAAGGGTAAAACACCGCCGATTTCCTGACTCTGGGCTGTTGCTGAGAATTTCTTCACAGTAAGCCCCTAGAAATATACTTAAACCCTTAAAAATAACTAATTTTGGCCCGACACGGGATTCGAATCCAGGACCTGCTGATCAGTAACCGCAGTTACGACCACTAGACCATCGAGGCAGTCGAAATTTGAGATCTAACATTATAACTGTTATTTTCCCTCTTGTTAAATATTCATCTATATGATTTTTAGTATAGTCTGTAAACGAGTATAAGGTTTAAAATTTCTTTAACACTATAATAGATAGAAAATGCGAGTAAACCGCTCTAATCAAAACCATATTTAAATCTCAGTCCAAGCATACAACTGCAAGACTTTAAGATATTGTAAGTTCGTTTTGCGTAGATTTTGCTAGGTGATAAAAACTGTTGAATTTTTTTCTAAAATCTCCACGACCATGACGATACGAGATATTCTACTCGGATATTCTTTGCCATTAACCTTCAAAATTATGTACGCAAGATAGCATAAACGCAATGTGTCTTCTTAATCCCTATTTATACGTGTAAATAAATGTTAAGTATGGAAACGATAATATAAAAAAACACACAAAATAAAGTTATATTATTGGATTGTAATTCCGTCCAAGAGAAATTATATTCAAAATAGCAGTAAATCGTCTTTTACCTGCTATTTAGGCGGTTATATTATCGAATACATTAATAAATATCATTTTTGTTCGACACGTCGTGTGTGCTGCTACATGTGCACTCTAGTCTCTGCGAGGATAATCTGACATGACCAGATATCAAGAGTTGAGTGACTTTTACTTAATCTCCGTGGCACAGGGGTGAAATAGCCTCATTCCTCACTCCGGACTGCCACTAAAAATTTCTCGACTTAAACCAAATAACCGAATTTGGTCCAACCCGGGATTCGACCCCGGGACCACACTATCATCAGTCACACTTACGTCTACTAAATCAAAGAGGCAGTCATCATATCATAACAGAAAGAGAAATAGAAACATTTTTATTCAATATAGATAATAGAAAATACTTATTGAATATATTTATAACTGATTTAATATAGCATTAATTTTTTTTGTCTCAGGGCTTTGCTCTAGTATGCAACAGATTTTATCCGTAACACGTCAAAGTTCAGCTATTAATATTTTTATATTTTTTTTTTATAGAAGAAGGGGCAAACGAGCATGTGGCTCACCTGATGTTAAGTGACTACCGCCGCCCATGATCAACTGCAACACCAGGGGAATTGCAGATGCGCTGCCGGCCCTTTAGAAAGGAGTTAGCTCTTTTCTTGAAGGTCCCCAGGTCGTATCGGTCCGGAAAAATCGACGGTGGTTAATTATTCCACAGAGAGGTTGTACGCGGAAGAAAACTCCTTTTGAAACGTACAGTGGTGGACCGCCAAGCATCCAGATGGTGTGGATGGTATCGGGACGTTTGCCGCGTAGTGCGTTCACGAAATTTGGCGGCTGGGATTAATCCGAACAATTCCTCAGAGCACTCTCCATGGTATATGCGAAAAAAATACAAAGGAATGCAACATCTCTTCGCAGTGCCAGTGAATCGAGCCGATCGGAAAGCACTCGGTCGTCGACGATTCGAGCCGCTCTGCGCTGGATGCGGTCAAGTGGAAGGAGCTGGTACTGGGGAGCCCCAGCCCAGAGATGGGAACAGTATTCCATGTGCGGCCGAACCTGCGCCTTGTAAAGTTGCAGGCGGTGTGCCGGCATGAAATACTGTCCCGCTCTGCTGAGCACGCCAAGCTTTTTAGAGGCCAATTTGGCCTTCCCTTCCAAGTGACCACGAAACTGCACGTCACTCGATATGTCGACGCCGAGGATTCCGATACTGGCTGAGGCAACAAGGGGAGTGCCTTGAAACTGAGGGGATACGACAAAGGGGTTCTTTTTAGCGGTTAACGCGCAAACTTGAGTTTTCTGGGGGTTAAACTGGACTAGATTTAGTCGCCCCCAATCCGAGACTCTGTCTAGCAGAGACTCGACTTCAAACACAAGTTTGTCCCGGCACGCAGAGACGTTTTCCCGAGAAATATTGGCTCGGCCGGTGTAAAGAGCATCACCAGTGCTGTCATCTGCATAGCAATGAATGTTACGGGTCTGCAACATATCATTGATATGCAGAAGAAACAGCGTTGGCGATAGCACGCAGCCCTGTGGAACACCAGCATTAATAGGCTTGCAATCGGAGCTTGCACCGTCTACAACAACCTTGATGCTCCGATCTGCAAGAAAACTGGTGATCCAATCGCACAATTTCTCGGGAAGCCCATAGGAAGGGAGCTTCGAAAGAAGCGCTTTGTGCCAAACCCGATCGAAGGCCTTCGCAATGTCCAAACTAACGGCCAATGCCTCCCCCTTGGACTCTACTGCCTCCGCCCATCTGTGAGTTAGGTAGACCAGAAGATCACCAGCTGACCGACCACGGCGAAAACCGTATTGGCGGTCACTAATCAGCTGGTGATCCTCAAGGTACCTCATGAGCTGGCAGTTTACAATGGACTCCATTGTTTTGGAGAACAAGGAGGTGATGGCAATAGGCCGGTAGTTGGATGGGTCTGAGCGGTCGCCTTTTTTAGGGATCGGGTGGACGAAAGCCGTCTTCCATGATTTTGGAACTACGCCTAGGGAGTAGGAGTACCGGAAAAGACGCGTTAAAACCGGTGCCAACTCTGGAGCACACGTCCTCAGCACAATTGGGGGGATTCCGTCGGGCCTACTCGACTTGTGTATGTCCAGGGAGAGGAGTGCTTTGCGAACCGAGCGCTGAGTGAACTGCACTTCCGGCATGGAGCACTCACACCGCGGGATGGTCGGCGGCGTACTTCCTCCATCATCGAGAGTCGAGTTAGACGCAAAGAAAGAGCCTAGAAGACCGGCTTTCTCCTTTGCGGTGTGGGCCAGTGAGTCGTCCTCCCTGTGCAGAGATGGAAGATATGGCTGACAGAAATTCCCCTGGACAGCCTTGGCGAGAGACCAGAATGCACGGGTTCCAGAAGGAAGACGAACTAGTTTCTCGCCAATTCTGCCTATGTGCTCTGACTTTGCCTTGGCAATAACTCTTTTGAAGGACCTAGAGGCGGAATTATACTTCTTTTTTAGAGCGCTGGTGTTTACATCCCCGGACGCTGATGCGTCAGCCCAGGCTTGGTAGCACTCCTGCTTATAGCATGATGCTATTTTACAGGAGCGACCAAACCATGGCTGAGATTTGCCTCCAATGTGCACCACAGAGGAAGGAATAAAAAGTTCCATACCCTGAAGTACCACATCAGCGACAGAATCCGTAACAACGTTGGGATCGTCCGGCGAGAAGCAAACCCGCCCCCAAGGGTAGGATGCAAAGAAAGACCGCATCCCATCCCAATCGGCTGACCTATAGTGCCAAACACGGCGGCAGCCTGCAGAATGCAACCGTGATTTCAGCGTGAGTGGCACCACACTCCAGACAAGACAATGGTCCGAGGAGCCTAAAGGGGCGTCGACGAAAATCTGATATCCGTCCGGGTGAGAGGTCAGCAGAAGGTCCAACAGGGAAGGTGCATGATCCTCAACATCTGGAATCCGCGTAACGAAGTAACCAGTTGTGTCAGACCATATGCCAAGGCAAAATCATGAACAGATCTCCCCGCATGATCGGTTAAACGTGAACCGAGCCATTCGGCGTGATGGGCGTTAAAGTCGCCGAGGATCACGATCTCTGCGGAGGGGATCTGCTGTAGCAACGAATCTGCAGCCATTTGGACGTGGTCGAAGAGTCGGTCTGTTTCGGCATCACCGCTATGGGACCTATAGAGGCACCCGTAGACGCGCGGATGGTCGTAGCCAAAGGATGGACAGGTCCGAACCTTCAAGTCTGCCGAGGCGTCGAGAACAGATGTCCTCTCTGACGTAAACGCAAACTCCAGCCCGAGGCACAAAGGAGTGTTCCAGTTTGTACCCCGGGTAGGAGAGATACGAGACATCAGCCGGAGAGGACACCTGCGTCTCGGTCAGAAAGAGCAGATCCGGCCTCGCCGTCTCGAGATGGTAATGGACGGCGTTTAGGTTAGAGTGAAGTCCCCTGATATTGCAGAAATTCACGGACAGCGTGGCAGGGGTCGCCTTGGTCTTGTTGCTCCGTTTGCCCCGAGCAGTTTTAGTCTTGAGCGGAATTTTGCCCCCCCTCCCCAAAATACGCGGGGCAGCCTGAGCACCCACGCTCAGAAGTGGAGAAACATGGTCGTGGATGCTCAGCGAGGGATTCTCCAGGGGTACTGGTACCCTCCTGGGGTAGTCTATCATTGAATTCCGCTACCATGTTGTTTAATTTGTGGGTAAAATAGATTGTAACACCAGTTACAACCTATTTTTCCATTTGCCATAAGCTTCTATTCCGTTCACCTGTGCGGAATAGAAGCTTATGGCACTGATATTTTGCAATTTTTTTTTACATTTACATAATATTATGAAATTGATCATCAATAAATACTGCTAATTGGGTGCGTAATATTTTAATTTCGTTAACTTTTAATTGATTTATTTATTAAAAAAATATATTTTTTATTACCGAAAGTTTATTTAAGTGAAGTTAGTGGTATTTATTGATAGTTCAATTACAAACTATGTTAATGTGAAAGGAAAAAAATTCTAAAATATCAGTGCCATAGGCTACTATTCCGTTCACCTATTACACCCAATTTTTTTCCAGAAGGTTAAAAAAAAATCATCAGTATGTATATTATTTTGAATACATATTTGAATTTGAAATTCTATGTTAGCGCTCTAGTTACTTAGTTTGCTAGTGTTGACGACTCCATGGCGCAGTTGCTTAGCAATGAGATGCGGTGCCGAGGGCCGCGGATTTGAATCCCGCGCAGGACATATATTTGAATGATCAACAAATAAATGTGCCGAATCTGAATATTTGTCTGTGTGGAATTTATGCATATATTGCCACCACGATACAGGTGACAATTCTAATATGGGAGTAATGTTTTTTAAAATTAAGAAATAAGAATAAGTCAAGTATGACTTATGTGGTATATAATATGATTTGTATCAAAGAGCATAACATAATACAATCACAGTTATTTCCTTACATTACTATTTATCATTATATACTGAGTAGTTATAACATCTTACGACGGAATGGATAAGTGCCTTTTTGAGTTGTGCCTCGCTAACAACGCAAAGTCAGGAATTTGCATTTAGAAAAAGCCAAAATTAGGGGCTTCTTAGGTGCTAATTAGGTACCAAGTTTAAAAATTAGGCGCTCTAAAATATTCACCGCAACGAGCTCTTGTAATTTGCGATGCTGACATGGCATACATGGCATGGCATCGAGCAAAATGTATAGCACCAAAAAAGCCCCCAATATTGTCTTTTTGAGACACAACTGCCTTTTTGGCATATAGATTAATATACAATATATGAAGCAAATCCTAAAAAAGGTACCATATACGTACAATAAAGGCATTACGAAAAAATAAAGAATCATATTATTGATCTATATAAAAATTTTATTGTTAAAACACATGTTTTATGTACATTTTGCTTAAATTTTAAAATCTGACAACACCGTTGTTGGCCTGAGTATCTTTGAACGTGTGCCAACCACACCAACGTGAACCACCGGCGCCGCTTAAATTATTATAATAATAATAATAATAATTTTTGGTCGACATTACCATTCCGTATGACGAGAACCTCGTGAAAGCCGAAACAGACAAGCAAACAAAATATCTGGACCTGGCTCACGAGGTGACCGACATGTGGGGTGGTCTGCCGACCGAAATTATTCCTGTAGTCGTCTCTGCAAACGGGCTAATCCCAGTCAGCCTCTCGGGTCCCCACAATAATAATAATAATAATAGATATAAAGCTGGGTGATTTTGTATTTACACTCCTTTGTATTTACTAACTTGAACAGAATTAAATCATAATGCCTAAAAGCACACTCACGGATCGAGCAGGACTTTTTTACAGATAGTTCACAGGCGGAGGTATTCACTAACTATCATGTGAGCGGCATGCTTGTTTGCCTCCTCTTCTATTAAAAAGATAAAAATAGCTTAATTTTCAGATAAGACCAAGTTAAATCAAGAACTCTAGGTGAAAACTGTAAAACAAACATTCTGACTTGTTCCTATTTTAGAAGAGTCGTGCTAGTTTAGAGATTAGGCGCTTACCTTAAAATTTCATCGTGTTTGACTAAGCCCAGTTTCACTTCTTTGTTTATGGTGACATTTATTCAAAAATCCTTAACCAATACAAAATACTGTCAAATTTAAAATGATGTGATTCTCGCCAATTTCTGCCGCTGCGCACACCTCCAAAATTATCGGAAGGTAAAGTATTTTAAATTGTGTAGGACAGGACGTACTTATATGGTCACAAGTGTAGGAACCAATGGAAACGTTATCATCTCATCCGAAGCACGTCATTTAGCAAGATCTTCGGATTCTGTTCCCATCTCTGGGCTGGAGCTCCCCAGTACCAGCTCCTTCCACTTGACCGCATCCAACGCAGAGCGGCTCGAATCGTCGACGACCGAGTGCTTTCCGATCGAGCGCGATTCACTGGCGCTGCGAAGAGATGTCGCATCTCTTTGCATTTTCTTTCGCATATACCATGGGGAGTGCTCTGAGGAACTGTTCGGATTAATCCCAGTCACCAAATTTCATGAACGCACTACGTGGCATACGTCCCAATACCATCCACACCATTTGGATGCTTGGCGGTCGACCACTGTACGTTTCACAAGGAGTTTTCTTCAGCGTACGACCTCTCTGTGGAATAGTTTACCACCGGTGATTTTTCCGGACCAATACGACCTGGGGACCCTCAAGAAAAGAGCTTACTCCTTTCTAAAGGGCCGGCAACGCATCTGCAATTCCCTGGTGTTACGATTGATCATGGGCAGCGGTCGTCACTTAACATCAGGTGAGCCGCATGCTTGTTTGCCCCCTCTTCTATAAAAAAATCACGTATTCAGTTGCTCTCATAAGTGCGGTTTTAAATAAAAAAAATAAAAAAAAACTATGATACGTCTATCCCAACGGTTATTGCTTCAGCGACAGATGTGACCAGCCACCAGCCATGCTTTTGATTCTGTCGCTGATGTGGTGTTACAGGAATTGGAACTTTATATTCCATCATCTGTGGTACCTATCGGAGGCAGAAGTCAGTCATGGTTTTGTCGCTCCTGCAAAATTGCATTACGCCATAAACAAGAGTGCTACCAGACCTGGGCTCACGCAATGACGTCTCGGGATGCAAATACCAGCGCTTTTAAAAAAAGTATAGTTCCGCCACCAGGTCCTTCAAGAATGTCATTGTCGAGGCAAATCAGAGCAGATCGGCAGAATTGGCGAGAAATCAGTTCGACTTACTTCGGGAACACGTACATTCTGATGGCGAGAGGCCAAGCTGTCCAAGGAACCTCCTGTCAGCCATCTCTCATGTAAGATTTTTTTCTGTATGTACTACAAGTTTAAAGGCACAGGAAGGACGACTCACTGGTCCATGCCGCAGAGGACAAAGCCGATGTGCTGGGCTTTCTCTTTGTGTCCAACTTAACTCTCGACGACGGGGGGAACACACGGCGGACCATCCAGCGGTGTGAGTGCTCTATGCAAGATGTGCTGTTTACCCAGGGCTCGGTGCGCAGAACACTTCTCTCCTTGATGTCAACAAGTCGTGTGGGTCTGATGGCATCCCTCCTATTGTGCTGAAGACGTGTGCTCCGAAGTTGGCACCGGTTTCAACGCGTTCACCTCCCTATCACCTCCTTTTTCCTCAAAATAATGGATTCCATAATAAACTGCCATACTCATGAGGTACCTTGAGGATCACGAGCTGATTAATGACTGCCAGTACGGTTTCCGTAGGGGTCCCTCAGTGATTTCCTGGGTTATCTAACTCATAGATGGACAGAGGCAGTAGAGTCCAAGGGGGAAACGTTAGGCGTCAGTTTGGACATAGCGAAGGCCTTCGATCGGGTTTGGCACAAAGCGCTTCTCACGCAGCTTCCTTCCTATGGGCTCCCCGAGAAATTGTGCAATTGGATCACCAGTTTTCTTGCAGATGTTTTGATGACGCTGTTTGCTCTGCATATCAATGATATGTTGCAAACTAGAAACATTCATTATTATGCAGACGATAGCACTGGTGATACCTCATACAGCGACCGAGCCAATATTTCTCGGGAAAACATCGCCGAGTACCGTCACAAACTTGTGTCTGAAGTTGAGACTTTGTTGAAGAAAGTCTCGGTCTGGGGGCGACTAAATCTAGTCCAGTTCAAACCCTAAAAGACACAAGTTTACGCGTTTACCGCTAAAAAGAACCCCTTCGTCAAATCTCCTCAGTTTCAAGGCACTCTCCTTGTTGCGTTAGCCAGTTTCGGAATCCTTGGCGTCGATACATCGAGTGACGTGTAGTTTCGTGGTCACTTGGAAGAGAAGGCCAAATTGGCCTCTAAAGGCTCTCTATTTGGAGTGCTCTGAGGAATTGTTCAGACTAATTCCAGCAGCAGAATTTCACCATCGCATATCGCGACTAAACTCCAAAAAGAAAGAAAAGTTCACCACTGTGTGATTTAAAAGAAGCTTTCTTCCTCGTACAACTTCCTTGGGAAATCGACTACCACCAGAGATTTTTCCGGACCGATACGACTTAGTGACCTTCAAGAAAAGAGCTTATTCCTTTTTAAAAGGCCGGTAACGCATTTTGAATTTTCCTGGTGTTGCAGGTGTTCATGGATGGCGGTAATCACTTTCTATCAGAAGAGCCGTATGCTCGTTTGCCCCCTCTCCTACAAAAAATGCTACTTTAGCTTGCAGTGTTTGTTTGGCAGATTTTTTTTGTTAAGAATGTAATCTATCAGAGAAACGTAGCTCTTTCCATCGCTCGCTGAGTGACTTAAAGTTTATGCAATGAGAAATCGTACGTTTCGGAACCCTATATGAGAACAGACAGGATGCACTGGTCGAAGACTTTTGACTTCAAGCTTTGCGGTCTGATGGACGAAAAGACTTGATGAAACTTCCCGAATGTTGCTCAGCTCAGCTTCTTTCTCGAAGTGTTTCTCTCGTCTGTCGTTCCTTACGTCACCAACTGAAGTAGTGGATTATCTTACATCGCCACTACGCGATTTTTACTCTTTTTTTTTTTACTAATATTCTATACCTGACGTTTAGTGGTAGTAAGAGAATGGGATATTGCCCGCTATAATATTCCGTAGGTGTCAAAATAATAAAACTGGACTCAAAATGATTTGCGAAAACTGCGTTGGCTAAATCGCTAGCGAAACGTGGCAACTAGAGAAAAAATTCACTTTATGAGACAATCTTTGAGGGATGCAATGTTCAGCAGCGTAATCTGTGAGCAGCGCCACATTTTATTAAAATACGTCAAAACCAGAAAACCTGCTTCGTTTTCTTTGCACAAATATTACCTTTGGATACCTAGTATTCGAACGGAGAACCCTCCCCAATGTTTTGCATTTCTAACAAATATAGCGATGGAAATGATTCTTTAATTAAATTCTTAATTTTTATGTGATTTAATTAAGACATACAATTTTTTTCGTAAAGTAACATTTGTGTTTAGGACTTTCGAACCGACGAACGATAAGAGTTTTGTAACCGACCCGTACTTATTGACTCACGTTTGTTCATGCAATGTCGCTATTTAATCTAGTTTTTTTTAATAATAGCAATCCGAGGAATTCGACAACCGCGCCACCTATCATGCCTAACAACAGGAAGAACTATTCAGGTGACGCCAAAAGTAAAAAAAAATCACCAATATCGTTCTAGGTGGTTAGGAGGAAAAAAATTACAAAAACACGCACACCGGAAATTTATACCACTATAAATTGTTACCAGTTTCAAAAATGCTTATTAATGTGACATTACACGCCTACGCAAAACATTTTTTATTCCACTTTTGGCAAATTTGCGGATAATATGCATACTATTGGAAATCCTAGCAATTTATTAATTTGTAAGTCTCACTTCCGCACACCATTAATGGCTTCTTACGAATACTTAACTGTCGTCTTCAATTCGCTGAACACTTCCTTCTTAAACGTTAATTTTAAGTCATTTATATTACTAAATTTGTGTGTAAGAAAAAAGTAATTAAAATTTTGAAATTTAGTTAGATGAAACTGAATTTCCGTGTGGTCTTCCGAGGAAAACTGAGCATGAGGATATGACATGATAAACCGTTCAGACTCTGCAATACTTATATTTTTATTATATTTATGACAATAATGCTAAGACAGGCATATTTTTTGCACCGAATATATAAGTAAATTTCGTAAGTGATATAGAGTTTACTTGATCATAGCCTAAGTTCTAGGGCCACTATTTGGTGCAATAAAGAACAACGATTAAGTGTTCTTATTATTAACTAGCGACCCGCCCCGGATTTGCACGGGTAGGATATTTTAATGTGGCGTTATTTAGATTTAAGTTATCCAAGACCATTTATTTTATCAATTTTAGGATTTCTGAAGAATGATCTCCAAGTTTTTCGGATAAAATATAGCTTAGATCACTTTTGGCATTGCTCTATCTGTTCGGACAAACAGGCAGTCAGACAGACATAGATTTTAAAATAAATAATCATGTCTTTACGGCATACAAATAATCCACAAATAAACAAAAGGCGATTATTTTGATATAACAGGAACGCAATTCAATAAAATTGAACTTTATTTATATGTATAATTAAGGTTTTATTTCGTTAACGAGACTATCGGTTAAAGTAACGTAGTAGAGCCACGTTGCAGGTATATTATTGTTCCAATGGATCAACTCGATCGACGAAGGGAATACTCTCACAAAATACCAGCGACTAGCGTGAAATAGCAGCTTAATGCTGCTGTGTTTTATAATGCGATTGTAGAAAAACGGACTCCCGTTTTACTGATATCGAGGCTTTTTATCTGAGCCCTTTGTATCTGAGTGAGATGTTACAACGCATCTAGACATGCATCTGGTGTTTCTGGTATACCTTACCTGAGAACGGAATGTTCTTCCTGCTGCTTGCTGGTTAGGCTACCAGGCTGGCACTGCAGGGGCCGCGGATGTGTACGAAAGTGTACCTGTGACCCTGCCAACATTCAACGGAGGTGGAACATCATGAGGTTTTAGTAGTAATAGCTTCTATAAAAAATATAACTTAAATTATACGATTGCAATCAGTGTATTTTAAAGGCAAGAGTAAATAGGCTTTTGTTACGCTAAGAATTGAAGACTTAGCTCCATATTTTACTAGGTAGAATTATATTCAAAAATTAACTAATAAGGAAAAATATCGATCAAATTTTTCAGAAGTTAAAAACTAACTGACGCACCAACGATTATAATAAATAAAGATAAATACAAGGTAGAAATTTAAATGTATGTGTAAGTCTTTTGTTTCATTTATTTTTATTCGACTACCCCAAAAGGCGGGAGTGTTTTTCGAGTGCATGTATGTACCTTAAATAATGTATACCTTTTTTGGCACGCTCTAAAGAGATTCGTCTTTGATATGGTACTCTAGTAAACAGTCAGTTTATTTAATTACTGTTTTAGTCATAGTATTCGCAACTATATCGATTGTAAATATGCTCTTTACATTGTGATGTAGTGTATGCATATTACATGATAAAAATGTGTCTACTTCTTTGTCACCTCTTACGACACCCACGATATGAATAACTCTAGAGGGCTAAATATCTAGCTCCGCCTATCTTTCTTCGCTGGTAAAGTGTAATGCTTCTCCGAAATACCTTTCCGTTTACGAAAAACAGCCGGTATTGGCGGTTTCACGTGAAAACGCGAATTCACATGCCTAAATTCCAAATTTAAATATTTAGCATATAATTATCATAAAACATTTATTAACAATTTATTATATCGAGAAACAGGGAGAATAATTAATTAGTAATTCATACATTACCATAGACTTATTAACAAGTTCAAAATAACGGATCATTTCAAATTTGGAACATTCTCCCACATATTATAATTTTTGATACAGATCTTTAAGAAATAAAAACATAAATAAAACATAATTTATAGTATTTTAAAATTTATTCTCATACATCTAAGAAATGACTTATAATATTATATCAAGTATGACTACAAGAATTCAAATAGGTCGTTGAACTCGCTGCAATACGCCGTGTGCTTTGATAGTAGGAACACAAAAAAATACTATAAAATAAAGCCGTCGCTAATTCTGTATTCAAGGAACAACTATCTTGAACGTATTTATTATCTATTCTCTTATATTTACTGCTTCTATTGGTAGAGATTTCTCGGAAAAAGAAGACCTACACTTGGGTTTAATTCTTGAAATTCGACGGACTTTCCAGCTATTACTAGATGTAATCGTTATTCAACAAGTGCAACCAACTAAAAAGAGAGTTTATGACTAATGCTCAAATTTTAGTTTTCCGTACCTCAAAAGAAAAAATTGGATGCATAATAGGATCTTAGTTGTTCGACGATCCGACCGTCTGAAAATACTATTTTTCTCAGGAATAGGTATTGGTCATTTATTAGTTTATTCATCACAGCCCTTCACAAGTCCATTGCTGAACATAAACCTCCGCCAAGGAATGTCACGACTCACGGTCCGGAGCCACCTGCATCCATCGACTTCCTGCATGTCTTACTAGGTCGTCACTCCATCTAGTGGGGGGTCGCCCTATATTTCGCCTACCAGTACGAGGCTGCCACTCGAGAACCTTTTTTCCCCAAAGGTTGTCGGTTCTTCGAGCTATATGGCCGGCCCATTGCCACTACAGCTTACTAATCCGTTGGGCTATGTCGGTGGAAAATCGGTACTTGAAGTCCTTCAGAAGCTCCTTATTTCCGTCCTCCATAGAGGCACTACTCCCGAGGCATGGAGCAGAAATGCGGTGGTCTTGTTCTTCAAGAAAAGTGACAATGCCTTCTTGAAGAACTACAGACCGATATCCCTTCTGAGGCGCGTCTACGTGCTGTTTTCGAAAGTCATTACGAATTGTCTAGCACTCAGACACGACGACTTCCAGCCTCCCGAAAAAACCGGTTTCCGAAAAGGCTTTAGTACCATAAACCACATACATACCCTTCGGCAAATTGTACAGAAGTCCGAAGAGTACAATCTCCCACTTTGCCTGGCTATGAGAAAGCCCTTGATTCCGTCGGAATTTGGGAAGTGCTACAGCCCCTTCAGCGGTGCCAAGTTGACTGTCGCGAAGTGCTGAAGTGTTTGTACAGTAGGGCTAAAATGGCTATCCGAGTACAGAACTAGAGTACGAAACTTCCAACTGCAGAGAGGTGTAAGACAGGGTGAGTTATATCCCCGAAACTTTTCACCGCTGCATTGGAAGACGTTTTCAAGCTACTGGACTGGAAAGGATACGGTATTATCATCAATGGTGAGTACATCACTCACCTTCGATTTGCCGACGATATAGTTCTTATGGCAGAATCGCTGGAGGACATAAGAACTATGCTCAATGACCTCAATAGTACCTCCCAACCGATAGGTCTTAAGATGAACATGGACAAAACAAAGATCATGTTTAATGTCCATGTCAAACCTATGCCCGTAGTGGTTGGGAGCAATAAGCTTGAAGTTGTTGACGAGAACGTTTACCTGGGACAAATAGTCCGAATAGGTAAGTTCAAGTTCGACCGAGAGGTCAATCCACGGATTAAACTTGGTTGGGAAGCGTTCGGGAAATTACGACAGATTTAGTCAGGTATACCTCAAAACCTGAAAACTAAATTGTACAATCAGTGCGTGTTGCCAGTGATGACCTAAGGAACTGAGACGTGGTCCTTCACTGCTGTATGAGGACGTTCAAAGTCGCTCAGCGAGCTATGGAGAGGGCTATGCTCGGGGGTTCTCTGCGTGATAAACTTAGAAATGAGGATATCAGCAGTAGAACCAGAGTGACCGACATAGCCCAACGGATTGTTGTAGATTACGGATAGATACGGTAGATGATAGATGCGGACAGTTGTAGATTACAGTTAATAATACAGCTATTTCTACAATAAAATTAAGTAGACGATTTTATTTTAACAATGATGTTTAATATTCTGGAGTGGAAGAAATTTTTGTAGTTTCATTTCGAGCCGTTCGAGGTTTATTTCTCAGGGGGCATAAAGTAAAAAGAGATTTTTTTAAAATTCATTTACGTTATGTGGTATAATTTTTTCAAATATCGTTCACGGGGGCTGAGGGTCCCCTTGAGCTGGGGGGCCTCGGGGCACTGCCCCGCCTAGCTCCAAGGTAGCTACGCCACTGCTTAAAGGACAGAGATTTTTATCAAATGAGGAGGCAATTACCTTCGTGTACAATTATTTTTCAGAGAATAATGCCGAGTATTATTTGGACGGTTTAGAGAGATGAAAGCATCACTGGGAGAGAGGTGTAGAGTTACAAGGAGACTATGCGAAAATAAAAATAAATTTTAAGAAAAAATGTCTTGTATATTTCCACCCACGTATTAGTGTCATTATTCAGGAAAAAGTAGAGAAATTTATTTTTAACACTCACGTCACTGAATGCCGCTCAGATATTCCCTAGAATAAGACATTATTTCCATTTTATTCGTTATATCAATTATTTTTAATGAAATATTTACAATAAGATTAAAAGGATACCAAATTTTAAATTTTATAATTACCTTTTAATCTACTTTGCTTTTAATAGAAAGGTACTCAGTAGGTTGTAAGAAGAATGGATAAGAAGGATGTTAAACAATTTCCTCCTTACATAATTAATGGTTATTTGTTAGAACTAACTGGTGTTCATTTGTCTTCGGGCATTAATTTAGTTGCTATTTAATTCAGTTTGAATTAATATCACCAGTTTATTCTGTAAATTTATAGGATTAGCTTTTATATAATTGTGCAATTAAGATAAGTGACTGGTGGAACGAGATTTATTTGTGACAATAGAGAGTTTTAGGGTTCCGTTTTCATACAGATAACCTTTATAATCATGTATATTTCGGCTGTTCTGTCCTAATACCAAGGCGTTTAGACAGTGATACTTGCAGCTCCACCGGTGTGATGAAAAGAAGGGTGAAAGCAGAAAGTGAACGAAAATAAATTAAAAATACATTCCGAGCTCCAAAAATGACCCAACGCAAATTGAGTACAAAGTTCACCTGATGGTAAGTGGATGCTGTGACCCATAGACATCCACATTTCTCCTCAATTAAGAATCAAAATGCAAATACGTTGTCAACCCAGAGTACTAAGATGGAATGCCTCGATTCCAGTAAAAAGGGTCACATTCACTACACACCCACTCACCATACGAAGCACAGCAAGCAACATTACGCTGCTATTTTACGTCAGTGTAAAATTCTGTGAGAGCGTGGTCCTGCCCCGGTCGAGCCGACCCATTCGTGCTACTACTATAATATATATGCAGCGTGATTCAGTATGTAATTGTACTAGCTCTCTATACACTTCACTCCGAAGGTCGGGGCTTTGACTCTTCTATACTATGGCTTAGCACCTACTTCAGAATGTGAAATTATTTCATACGTTTTAGTTCTTTGGTATCGGCTTTGAATTTTTATTGAAAGTATTTTTTTCTACCATTTCTTTGATCACCGTTTCCGTGTGATACAAGATTTGTGTGTGTATATGTTTTTTAATTCTATATACATTTAAGGGACTTTTACCGCTAAGCGTATGCCAGTTCCATTATACCCTAAGCTACATCACTAACTCATATAACAATAGTTATAATACTATATGGGCCATGGATTCGTACAGAATTTTTGAATCGTCGCCATTCGGTTGGGATAAAATATAACGACATGTATCTACGTCAGTCAGTTCTGTTCAAATTCAAGACCATAATTAAATTACTTCTAGCGGACTCAGATCGAACACATTCCATCAATAAATGGTGTAGGTCTTCTATAACTTCACAAACTTTACAATTGGGCGAAGTTGTTTTTCTCATCATAAAGACAAATTTCTTACATGGAATGTATTTAGATCCGAGTCTATGAGCAGTAGTAACTGATTTTCTACATAAAGTAAAATTCATAAACCAGGGCACACGAAGAGGCTGACACTGTATGATTTTATACCATATTCCTTTTTCTAGTGACCGTTTGTTAAAGTATTCTTTCCATATTTTAAAACATATTTTTTCGAAATTAGGTAAAACTTCTGAGTAAGCCAAAATAATATTAGTTTCCTTTCCATTACTAAGTGCATATTTTCTACCACGTTAGCGTTTTCGTTGCTTTGTGTGTGTTGTCGAAAGTAATAGGCATTAAAATATGATTATTGCCGTATTTAGTTGGTAGTCAAAATTGTCGCCACGAACATAAACTGGCTAGAGGACATATTTTACATCATTAAAATAAAATGATACCATAAAATATCTAAGTCTTTGAAATAAAGCGAAATATATGCACATATTAAACGATGAATAATCAATCTGCCTTGCAAATTGCGTAGTTACTGCTACTTCCGAAAATATAAGGGAATTAGTTCGAAGTTTGGAAGTTTGCAAACGTAGTATTTCCTGTGGAAACCATTTTGTGATTTCAATGTCAAAGAGCGTGGGTTAAGACCTCGGATTGACCTATAAAATGTTATGAACCTCACAAAAAATCAACACATTCGATAACGGAACAAACGGTACAGCATCGCGAAAATGAACGTGCTAGTTTTTGCTCTTGCTATCGTCGGGTTGAGCGGAGCCCTAGCCGAAGGTTGTAATCAACTTTTTATGAATAATTAATAGCTTTATCAGTAGAGCCGATTTGATTTTAGCGGGATTTTGAAACCGTTACATTGTAAACTCAATTTCAAATAATTACGTAACAGTATTTTGATTAAATATTGTGCAAAAATATAGTCCAAAATCTTGGATATCTTGTTGCCTATGGGCTGGGTAGGCAGGTTTACGTGCATAGAGTCGATATCCTCACCCTTCCAATGCTACTTCTCATCACCCGTGAGATATGAGCTGCATTTTTGGATAGGTCTTTCGTCAGTCCCCAGAGCATAGTTCGCATTATTGTGTTCGTAAACAATAGTGATTAGATGAGTAGATTATCGATTTAGAGACGACTTTGATATCAGATATTCGTCCATCATTAGAGCCGTCGCTGTGAATAAGGTACCTCTTTCAAAAGTAACTGAAGCGGTGCGTTAGCGTCCAAAGAGAATCTACTCGTATCTTAAAGCAAGTAGCATTATCGTATCTTTAAGTAAGCATTTAGCTGCGTCGCTGCGAGGCCTCGAGCCCGTGTGGTCGGATCCCGCACGAAACAACGTTTTTATGGTCTATAATTAACTTTTTTGGGTCTGGATGTTTTTCTATGCAAATTATACATAAAATGTCTCCACGATATAAGAAAAAATCCTGGTGTGAACTCTCTTTAATTAAAAATAAAAATGTCGTTTTGTATGCATCCAAATCGGCATGTTTTAGGAATATAATTTTTTCTTAGACATATTAAGTCCACAAACACATACTTTAGCGCCCTTTAGACTAATTGCTCCACAGCCCCTTTGAGAAATGAAACAAGGCCCGTGCCCAGCAGTGGGATATATGTAGATTTTGTTAGAATAAAACAGCTTTGTGTTTGACTTGAAGTTTTAATTTCTATCTCTTCACAGCTACATCGGTTATTACAATGGCTTCTCGTTCGCTAGTGCTAGTTTTAAAATCTATCTATCCTTTTTAATACTTGCTTTTTCACTCACTTTCATACTGTCATCTTGCTATCTTTATCACACATTCATTCTGCCACTTCTTTCCTTTACGTTCCGTCCCATATATAAACCATAGAAACGTAGGGGAAAGGAAGAAGGATATATATATATATATATATATATATATATATATATATATACATATATATATATATATATATATATATATATATATATATATGTATAGGCTGTAACATTATTTTTACGTGTGGAAAAAACGACAAAATAACTTACATATGTCGGACGGCAGAATAGTAATAAAATTTAGTATTTATCTATTCATTACTAAAATATAAACGAGATAACCTATTTTGTATAAGTATTTATGAGATTTTGCCACCATCTTGAACTCTATAATTATGTCGTAGAAAATGGCGGCGATGCCCACAGCAGAATACCACGCACCTTGTTAAGAAAGAAACTGTGCTACAAATTGGGTCTATGTGGTGGAGACCATGGTGGAGGCTACGGCGGTGGTTACCAAAGTGGGTACCAAGGAGGCTATCCATACCCACCAATAAGCATCGGCATCAGTCAGTCGCAGTCCTCATCGAGCGCAGGTGGTTTCGGCTTCGGAGGTAGTTACTCTCCCAACAATTATCAATATAATGGTCATTTCCCATACCGAGGTCATGGGGGCTTTGGCGGCAATAGACAAAGACCTGGATACTACAGCAACGGGTACGGCTCTCACAATAACCAGTTCAATGGGAATTATTATAACGCCGGAAATGGTTATCCCAATGCAGGTTACGAGGGTTACCAAGAACCATTTGGTGGTTTTTACGGCGGTTTTTATGAAGGTCATAATGCGAATGGGCCAGATTACGGCTTTTATGGTTACAGACAAGTGGATCATTACAAGGCCAGTAAAAGCACTAAATAGTGTTTCATAGTTATTAAAAATGTGTCCTAACTGTGATAAATTTGTAAAATACATAGGTTTTCTCACTAACGCAATAATAAATTACTTTATTGTATCCCAAAAGAGTTTGATTTCTGATTCATAATTATAATAATGTCCTCCAGACCGAATTTCGGCCACGGCGGCCTGCCTCAAAGGAGGCTAGCCATCGGCGCAGGACAAGATTATAGTGCCCAAGTGTATGCGCAAGCACAGTTGCATTCTCTATTCCTTCACTCTCATTCATAATTATCATTGCAGTCATTAACAACTCCGTCTCACTCCATCTAGTGGGGTGCCGCCCACTTTGATTACCGATACAAGGTTGTCACTCGAGAACCTACCTTCAGCATTGTTTTTTTTATAGAATAAGGGTGACAAACGATTACAAAGTCCACCCGATGGTAAGTGGATGCTATGGCCCATAGACATCTACATCTATCCTCGATTAAGAATCAAAATGCAGAAATCCGTTGTCATCCCTGCATCTAAAAAGGTTCTCCGGTTTTCTAAACTCAACATTCGAAACACAGCATCATTTAACTGTTATTTGAACTTAGTAGAGCCGATCTACTCGTACTCGTGCTACAACCATAATATACTCGTAGCTTTAGTTTGGCTCTACCACGTTTAAAAGCCGTTGTCGGATCTTCGAGCTTTACGGCCGGCTCGTTCCCACTTCAGAATACTTACCTGTTGGGTTATGTGGGTTATTCCGATACTGCAGATATCAAGGGTACGAATTATACCATGCAGGGAAACTCCGAGCGTAAGACTTTCCATAACTCGCTGAGCAACTCAAAGCATCCCCATAAAACCTGAATGGATAATAATGAGACGTAGTGATTGACTACGTCTCAGATTCATCATCATCATCAACATCAGCCACAAAAGTCATGTTAGGGAGGATTTTCTTTAGTAGCCACGCTTTTCAGGTAGATCAACGATCGTGGTACCGGTATGCTGCTCACCGTTATTGGTATTAAGGTACTGGGTTACTAGGTATTTTATACGTTTATCGGTTTCCATGTGATCCTTTTAGCATTTTTCATAGTCTTCTCTCATGAGCACCCACGGGAAAAAAGGAAAAGGTGTGAAGGATTGTCTTAACCCGCCATCACAGGCTTTACATGAATTATCTTAGAGAGTTAAATATCCGCATTAGGATCTATATGTATTATGTTTCCCAACTTAAATAAAACTATCTTTCTTCGGACGGACCGAATCACACGAGTTTTAACCTTCCGTGGTAAAAATAGGATTTTTACCGGTATCCCAACCTATATGAGCACCACTGGCAACACTATACATCTTATGTTATTGTGAATTTATATTCCCTAATCATCATCATCATCATTACAGCCCTTCACAAGTCCACTGCTGAACATAGGCCTCCCCCAAGTAATGCCACAAAGCACGATCCTAAGCCACCTGCATCCATCGACTTCCTGCATATCTTACCAGGTCGTCACTCCATCTAGTAGGGGGTCGCCCTACACTACGCCTACCGGTACGAGGCTGTCACTCGAGAACCTTTCTTCCCCATCGGTTATCAGTTCTTCGAGCTATATGGCCGGCCCATTGCCACTTCAGCTTACTAATCCGTTGGGCTATGTCGGTCACTCTGGTTTTACTGCGGATATCCTCATTTCTGAGTCCATCACGCAGAGAAACTCCGAGCATAGCCCTCTCCATAGCTCGCTGAGCGACCTTGAGCGTCCTCATACGGCCAGCAGTGAAGGACCACGTCTCAGATCCGTAAGTCATCACTGGCAACACGCACTGGTTGTAAAATCTAGTTTTTAGAGATTGAGGAATACCTGACGAGAAGATATGTCGTAATTTCCCGAACGCTGCCCAGCCGAGTTGAATCCGTCGATTGACCTCTCGGTCGAAGTTGGACTTACCTAGTCGGACTATTTGTCCCAGGTAAACGTACTCGTCAACAACTTCGAGCATAGTGCTCCCAACAACTACCGGCACAGGTGTGACATGGACATTAAACATGATCTTTGTTTTGTCCATGTTCATCTTAAGGCCTAACCGTTGGGAGGCACTATTGAGGTCATTGAGCATAGTGCTTAAGTCCTCCAGCGATTCTGCCATAAGGACTATATTGTCGGGAAATCGAAGGTGAGTGATGTACTCGCCATTGATGTTAATACCGTATCCTTTCCAGTCCAGTAGCTTGAAAACGTCTTCCAAAGCAGCGGTGAAGAGTTTCGGGGATATAACGTCACCCTGTCTTACACCTCTCTGCAGTTGGATAGGTTTCGAGCTCTGGTTCTGTACTCGGATAGCCATCGTAGCCCTACTGTACAAACACTTCAGCACTTCGATATACCGACAGTCAACTTGGCACCGCTGAAGGGACTGCAGCACCGCCCAAATTTCGACGGAATCAAAGGCTTTCTCATAGTCCACATACGCCAGGCAAAGTGGCAGATTGTACTCTTCAGTCTTCTGTACAATCTGCCGCAGGGTATGTATGTGGTCTATGGTACTGAAGCCTTTTCGGAAACCGGCTTGTTCGGGAGGCTGGAAGTCGTCGAGTCTGCGTGCGAGACGATTCGTAATGACTCTCGAAAACAGCACGTAGACGCGGCTCAGAAGGGAAATCGGTCTGTAGTTCTTCAAGAGAGCGTTGTCGCCTTTTTTAAAGAACAAGACCACCGCACTTCTGCTCCACGCCTCTGGAGTAGTGCCACCATGGAGGACGGAATTGAAGAGCTTCTGAAGGACTTCAAGTACCGGTGTTCCACCCGCTTTCAGAAGCTCCGCTGGAATTCCATCCTCGCCTGGGGCCCTGCTGTTTTAAGGTGCTGGAGAGCCATTCCAATCTCGCTTAGACTTACGTCCGGGATATCATCGGAATAGTGTCGGATAAGACTTGCTCTTGGATCGTTACTCACACTTACGTGTGGCTCCAACGACGATGTGTACAATTATTAATATTCCCTAAAATTAGGAAAAAAATATTAGAATGCAAGCAAGCTGGTTGGGAAATAAGTAAGTTAATAAGTAAGTAAGTTACTTTGATCTAATAATTATATTCGTTGATGTCACCTTTGTATACTATGTAGATATACTACTTTGTGTACTATGTATTATTATTATTATTATGTGGGGTATCTATATAGTTTTCTCATCTGGTTGGGTTTTATAAATATAAAATTATAAATTAAAATGAAAAGATTATACATAAATATCAATAAAATAAAATAAATACAAAAATATTATTATTATTATGTGGGCTATCAATATAGTTTTCTCATCTGGTTGGGTTCTATAAATATATAATTATAAATGGAAATGAAAAGATAAATATACATAAATATCAATAACATAAACTAAATATAAAAATACATATATAAATAAAAGCCCAACCATATGGAGGCCCTCGGCAGGGGAGACCAAACGGCCGAGGGTTAGGGGGAAAGGGAAAGAAACCGGCGGACGATGCGGGCGGTATCGAGGAGCACCGCCTTCTGCATCTGAGCCTGGAGCGGTCCGCCACGTAGACCCAGCCGCCTCAGATGACCCGAGAGGCTGACTGGGATTAGCCCGTTTGCAGAGACGACTACAGGAATAATTTCGGTCGGCAGACCACCCCACATGTCGGTCACCTCGTGAGCCAGGTCCAGATATTTTGTTTGCTTATCTGTTTCGGCTTTCACGAGGTTTTCGTCACACGGAATGGTAATGTCGACCAAAAATATCCTTGACTGTGCCCGGTCCATCAGCACAATATCAGGCTTATTCGCAAGAATAGTCCTGTCTGTGATGATGGCCCGGTCCCAATAGAGCCTGGCGCGATCATTTTCGAGCACGGCTTCCGGCAAGTACTTGTAATACGGCAATTTCCGATCCACGAGACCGTATTTCACAGCGAGCTCCTGGTGTAGAATTCTGGCTACTAGGTTGTGCCTGTGCAAGTACTCAGAGTTAGAAAGCGCCGAACAACCGGAGATGACATGCCTAAGTGACTCACCGGGATGGCGACAAGCTCGACAGATGTCGATGGTGCCATCCTTTAGGATGTATCTCCGATAGTTATTGGTCTTAATAACCTGATCCTGTATTGCACAGACAAAACCCTCGGTTTCCCCGAAGAGGTCACCAAAGCGTAGCCAGTGGAGGGAGGTTACTGTGTCTACGAAAGGCCCATGTAGAGACTTGTAGAACCTCCCGTGGAGCTCCTTCTCCTTCCATACGGTCTCCCGGTCGGAAATTGTCTGCACTGCGGGTTCTTGCCATTGCTCGTTGGCTAAGGATAGAGGGGTAAGTCCTTTATCACAAGAAATGACGTCCTTATAGAATGGATCATCCGATCTCGCCAGGAAGTAATTACGGAGGCTGCACACTTCGCGATTATGCATGGTGAGCGCGCTCAAGAAACCACGCCCACCATGCTTTCGCGGCATTATTATTATTATTATTATTTATTACATAATTATAACATCATTACAGTTATTAAACCAATGAGGTGCTATAACTAACCTAAATATAAGTAAACTACTGACTAATAAATAATGATATCTGGTATGAAATCTATCAAATTGATGGTAACATAAAATACTAATTAAAAACATTACAATTTTCAATGCATTTGTATGCTGCAATAATGAATTTCGTCTCACTACATGGAAATATGTCAATATCCTGTGAGATGATATTAACATAGTGTATAGCACGTGACAATGGTACATACTGAAGCAACTTCGTCCTAGCAGCGGGCACGAGGAGTATTGGGGGACGACGACGAGAACACACGTAATTATTAGGCACCCGCAGCTTTAACGCAGCGAGCACATCTGGCTGATATATCCATCCACGTAATACCTTCCACACATATTTAATAAGCGTGATGTCTCTTCTCACACTCAGGCGGCTGTAACCAACCATCCCCAGCACAAATAGACTCGGATACATCGTTCGTTTCAAGTTGACTTCTTACGAGAGCATTATATAAAATTCTAATAGTAAATAAATTCTTAAAATCCCTGCACTGCCTTAATATAAAGCCGATACTCCTGAAATCTTTTTTACAAATATTTTAAATTGCTTACGAAAATTAAGTTTCGGTTTTAAATTAAGGTGCCAAGAACGTTTAGTTTTTAGATTTGCTCAGTGGTGTAACTCTTTTTCTGCCTATAGGACCTCACTCTTATCTATTTCTGCCACCAAAAAACAGTGCTTGCACAGCTGTCTTCCGGTCTAAAGGATATTAAGAGCCAGTATAATTACAGGTTCCAGGTATCCATGGACTCCAGTAGCCACTTTCCATTAGGTGGATTGTAAGTTCTTTTGTCAGTACAATTTAAAAAAAAACTTGTTACGTTAAATATATAGAAGAACAAACACAGAGTATACTAAACAGAGAGACATTTCATTTATCACGCTCCATCTCCTTGGTAAAGTTTATTACCTGTCTGGGTGCTTGTCTGCGTTGGTACCATCCTTTTATTTATTCTGACACCAAAGACTCGTGCAACAGGTTTTGTGTTGTGATTGGAAGGGTGTGATGATTCTATAAAATAAAATAAAACTATAGACGTTGAGGCATCCCACATTTGTCCTTAAAGGTGCAACGCACGCAGGTGCAACGCACAAACCACTACGTGAACTGTGACCCCGTTTGTCATCTAAAATGTGGAAAAGACTTTCACTTGATATTTATAGGGATTCGTTAGTCAAACAAAGTTTATGAAGTTATTACGGATCTTAAAAAGCCTTTTGTTAGAAATTTGTTTCGTATTCTGTTGGATTTCTTACAATAAACGTTGTAAATCATAATTTATCATTTTTAGGGTTCCGTAGTCAACTAGGAACCCTTATAGTTTCGCCATGTCTGTCTGTCCGTCTGTCCGTCCTCGCTTAATCTCTGTGACCGTTAGCACTAGAAAGCTGAAATTTGGTACTAATATGTGTATCAATCACGCCGACAAAGTGGTAAAATAAAAATTGGAAAAAAATGTTTTATTAGGGTAGCCCCCCTATATGTAAAGTAGGAAGTGATTTTTTTTTTAATTTCAACCCTAACGTGTAATATATTGTTGGAAAGGTATTTAAAAATGAATAGGGGTTTACTAAAATCATTTTTTGATAATGTCAATAATTTCGGAAATAATCGCTCCAAAAGTAAAAAACAATGTGTCCCCTCCACCCTCTAACTTTTGAACCATAAGTTTAGAAAATATGAAAAAAATCTGAAAAGTAGAACTTTGTAAGGACTTTCTAGGAAAATCATTTTGAACTTGGATGGAAACAACAGTACCCACTACCGGGAGCAGTTGCAGGAGCGCGGAGCGCTGCTGGAGCGCGATCATAATGGATACCCACCTTTAAACTCATAAGTGGGAACACTTATTGTGACGGACGGGAAACTACGGAACCCTACACTGAGCGTGGCCCGACACGCTCTTGGCCGGTTTTTTAATGAGTAACGTGTTAATATTTTGAATGACAGGCGAATATTATTTATTAGGTACTACTTTTTCAATATTTTATAATTACGAAATATTATAGATATAAATTATTTTTAACACAATTAAACGTTTTAATAAAATACGACCGCGGTTGTGTCAAAGTAAATACAAATATTTAAATAATATGCATAGTGCAAATAATTAAAAATTAGCGGTCCACATCCTCAATAAAATTTTATGTGCCACACAGTTCTATGAACTCTTAAGACTTACCCATAATTATTCAAACTGGATCAAATGTTTAATTATTTATTCACAAAATAATGAATTATTGTCAAAAATAAAATTTTAGTTGCGTGTCGAAGTAATATTGTTTTAGAGAATAACGAGCACACAGTTCACTTGATGGTAAGTGGATACTGTGGCCCATAGACATCTACATCTATCCCCCTGGGGACTAATATGGAATATTCGTATCCAGTAAGAAGGGTTTCGGTTCTCTACACTAATCATACGAAACACAACAGCATTAAGCTGCTATGATATGCTAGTATTCTGTGAGAACGTGGTCTTTCCCAGGTCGAGCTGACCCATTCGTGCTACAAACCTTAATATAGCTGCAATATGGCTCTACTACTTATATAATTGTCATTACACCACTAGAGCATTACAATGGTAATGGCATTGCAGGAGTACATACTGTAAGTACTGCTAGTGTATTACAGCAATTCCACGTATTGCCAATGAAATTTAATCGCCTGCGCTTGCCATTGAAAATTTGGGATATTTAATATATTTTAATGCACGATATATGTTCTCTATTTCATTTTCTGAATATCCCTATAATTGGGTTTTAGTAATAACATAGGGCACGTAGTAAATCAGTACTTAAAACTGCAATTAACAATCTCATTGGTGTTGGTGTGGACCGATTCCGGGTTGTTCGTATACTATGAATTTAGGTACACTGAGCTACCACGTGCTCGGCGATAAAAGAAAACGTCTTTTTCATTTGTATTTTATAAAATTTTGTTCCTAATAGACGTGAAAAGGGAACTTATAGTCCACCTAATGGTAAATGGTTAGACTGTAATTAGGACTAAGAAGGTTATAGATACGTTGTCACCTCTGAGAAATAAGATGGAATGCCTTTACTTCGGAGAGTGTGCTTATGGGCTTTATAAGCTCATACCGCTATCTCCATTCTCGTATCGGAGTATCAGACGTACTGTAGGTTACCATCCACACTCGGTTGATATTCCGAATATTCGCAATAAGTGCTATAAGTCATCATTCATAACGGGCATAGCCAAGAAGTGAAATGCCCTGCCGGCGTCTGTTTTTCGAGTGCCTAATCTGAACCTTTTCAAGGTGCTTGTTAACAGGCTTCTCATGGGCAAACTCGCTACATCGTAGAGCTCGTTTTTGCCCTCGGGCCAGATGGAAGTATAGAATGAGCCTATTTTTAATTAAAAAAAACGTTTCAGAACACTGCAGTGCTAGCACGATGATTTTGGGGCAGAAATAAGTAAAAAAGAGGCACCTAGACGGATTCAGAAAAGGATTTAGGAAGTAACGGAATCCTACTACCAGTAAAAAGTCAGTTTTTGCACAAATTTTGACTTTGGATAGAATCTGAAGTTTTCTTACATTTTGTTTCATCGAACACGTGATTCATACGCTCTTAAAATTAGCAATGTCATTAGTACCAGAAGTTTAACAATTTTAAGGCATATCTCTTCGAAGAGGTCTTATTATTCGAATTGTTGGTAGATATTCGTGTATACCTAACAGTTTGAAACAAGCCCTTATTAAAAAAAATTACAAACTCAAAAATGCTCAAGACAGCGCGATATACTCGTACCAGCGTAAGCACTCCCTGCTAAGTCAATATTCTCTATTCTACTACCACAAAAATATTTTTGTCGGATCTTCATTCCGGATTTTTATTATTTAGACCTTACTGAAAATACCTTATATGTGTAAAGGAAGAGCTATAATATTATAATCTAAATATATTACGCTAATATTTAAAATAGAGTACCTAATATAATTCTTTACTATTGATGTGGCTGGTAATTTATATTAATATCTTTTAAATATCCACTAACTGTGAGACTTATTGCCGTAAGGGGCGTCAGAGGTAAATAAACCAAGATAGTAGACTAGGTAGTTTTTCAAATAACGAAGTATGTAGAAAATAAAAAAACTGCAGTCGCCAACCCGCCTATCGACCATGGCAACTAATGCATGAGTCATTCTATGGAGAAGGGTTATAGTAAGATTTGGAGTTTCAACGGGTTGTAATGGTGATGTTAATGATCTCTCTAGATAAACAAAACACTAATGATTTATTACAAAGAATCTTCGATATCTAAATTCAGTATTGAATATTTATTTCAATATTAAGTCCATTAATCTTTTGTTCGTAGGTTATGAAATAAAATTCAAAAAACCGGACGATCTTGTCAATTAATAATTCAACATAACTAGTAGCGAAATTTATGGTTACAGAGCACCGGGATATCAAATTAGTATACCGTAAGATTTGAGATAAATTTATGAGTGTCAATGTCTTCGGATGGATCTCTATGACCCACTCAATATTAGCAGTGGGGAGATGATTTTCTAGTATATATACTCGGAGTTGTAGTTCACGGTCATCCACAACCCGATATCGGCGAAAGGTACAGTCCACCTTGCAATAAACACGATGGCAGCTAAGCTTATTGTCCTTGTAGCAGCACTTGCTGTTTGCCAGGCTGTACCTGTTTGGATCGGTAAGTTATAAGAGTAACGCACAGTAGCGTAAATCATTATTATTTTGTGTCTTACGATAAAACAAATGGCGTAGTGTAAAACAAGCAAAGACGATTTGCAAATGCATATTGTTTTGTGACATATTGACAAAAACATATTGGTTTGTGATTAATTGTTTGGTCTTAACTAAAAGTCGCATTTTGACGAAATTAAAGAATATATAATATAATTAATTAAGTAATAAAGTTTTGAAATCTTAGACAGATGTCGGAAAAAACTCTTAAATTAAATGTTTTAAACAAAGTGGGTAGGGTACTCAGTAGTCTCATTATTTAAGTGCAAGGAATAAGTTTTTGCGACTGCAGATGAGTAGTGATCTCAGATTTGGAACATTATAATAATAACAATAGTGTAAAATATAAATGCTCGTGATTGTTCTAAAGCAATATACCTATAATTTTTTTCGCTTCACAGGAAATTATCCTCAAGTCTACGTACGTGATGGCCGTTCACCAAGTGTAGCGTTTGGATTTGGCAGTGGCTTTGCCACTGATTTTGGCGGTATTAAACAGGCAACTAGTTATGGAACTTCGTTCCAAAGTGGCGACGGCGAAGCTTACGGTAGCGGGCTCGCATCTGCCGATGGTCGCACATTTGCCAGGGGAACTGGCGTAGCTAACGTACCTCCTGTTAGGTACCCTGTCAGCAACCACCAGCTCGTTTCTAACAATTTTAACCGCAACAACTACGGTTCAGCCATCTCCTCTGCACAGAATCACGGCAACTTTGGATCAGCACTATCTGCAGCCCAGTCTCATAATGGATTTGGTTCTGCGATTTCCAATGCAAACAACCGCGGCTTAGGTGGCTACCAAACAGCCTTGTCCTCCGCTCAGAACTTCAATGGCGTGGGCCATCAATCAGCAGTGGCGTCTGCTAACTCTAACGGATGGGGTCAAGGATCCGCGATCTCAGCTGCCCAAGGGTTCAATGGAAACAACAATTTTGGAACGGCTGTCGCTGCCGCGCAGAATTTCGGAAACTACCAGGCCAGTACCGCCCAAGCCATTCAGCAAAGAGGAAGCCTTCTTAGGGAGAGTGGAGCCACTAGTATCAACGCACCAGGAATCCAAGCGGCCAATGCTCATGCCATCAACACTGGCTACAGCTACTATTAACAGCACTTAGAACATATTAAATTAATAATTTATTTTAATTCGTAAGACTTAAAACAAATTGTCTCAACTTATTAAATTATGAATAAAAGACTGTGGTTTAATCTAAGACTTTTGTTTTTATAATGCTTAAAGACACAATTTTTACAGACTGGCTTTCTTCCGAAGTAAGATTTACCGTCATTATCACGCTAGTAGATATACAATCGTAGCATCTGTTAGTACTAGACGACTTGAACGTTTGACGTTGCTGCCGGTGGTCCCGTACTCCGTAGTGTGTTTAAAATTCATTTCATCAACATTTTGAAAATTAATTTTAAATAATAGCAACTGATTTTTATATAAAGGGACGAAAATGTCTACGCACGTGCGTGTCCGGACATAAGTAGCGTAGATTTACTTATTGTAATAATATTATTCTGTGATATATTATGCTCTTCAATGAGGGCATCCACGACTTTTTCTGCCAGGGCTTAAATTGAGGTGTAATATCTGACAGATTTCAAAGTGGTGAAGTTAGTTTGTTCGGAAAATGTAAAGCTTAATGTTTCTGTGTGTCTTTACTATTAGTTATATTTTATATTAATTACATTAAAATAAATAAACCAAACCACAAAATATTCAAAAAAGGTGAAAAATAAAATAAGTGTTAAAATGTGCAGTAAATTAAAGAGCAAACAATTGAGGTGTTGCTTTGTGTATAATACTCTAAAAACTGATAAAATTTTATTTAAAACTTACATCTCAATTAAACAACATAGTATACCAAAAAACTTCACCTCAGTGTCTACTGGTGAGCGGAAGATTGGCCCTCATTTAAATTAATCATAATTTTAATGGAGAAGGAATTTACGATATTATTTACTTAAACATTAAAAGCGTAATACCAGTAGTGACCTAAACTAAAAATTAATTATTTTATTATTTTTGTGATTTAATTAACTGTTCTTAAAATTATAAATCGGACATATATCTTAGTAGGAGATAGCACTAAAATTTTCTAAAAAAATCGGTTGACTCCACAGGCCATCTCTGCAACCTCCCGCTAATTTCAATTGCAAAGCGCTTCAAATTCCACCTGTTATGACGTTTTTGGGCTCCGGCCCATGAAATCTGGCACAACTTTTTTTAATATTTTTATGGTCTAATTTTAAGTATTGAGATTGCTTAATTTAAATTATTATCTTATATAACTTTTTAGATAATAAAATTTCTTTAAAATATAAACCGACATAGCCTAATAGTGTAGGGTGACTCCCACTTGATGGAGTGACGACCTGGTAAGACATGCAGGAAGTCGATGGATGCAGGTGGCTCAGGACCGTGCTTTGTGGCATACCTTGGGGGAGGCCTATGTTCAGCAGTGGACTTGTGAAGGGTTGTAATGATGATGATGGTGATGAAAAAATAAATCCTTATTTAACTTCACCAGCCCGTTATAGTCCATGTGTGGATAAATATATACAAATAAAACTTGTACACAGTTTATGTATTTGTATAGAGAGACAGAATCAAACTAGGGTTACAACGTCTTCATAATACATAGCAACAAAAAAAATATGAAACTGTGGTTGCCAGCTCGCGTGACTAACCTGGCAACTATAAAAAATATACCCTCTATGAGACAACCCATGGGGAGTTCTACTTTCACCAGTGAACTTTAGATAGGCTGTAGCGGTACACGGTAATGTCGAATACAATAAATAAAAATATGTTAAGATATGTTTTTGCAATCATCTCTTCTGAATACCCTGAGAGGTCAGATCTGCAAAGAATAACCGCTTTCCAATCAATGTCTCACTACAGGTCATTGCCCTGTAATATTATGGTGCACCCACACACTGTGAAATTGAAGTCATTGGTATCCATTAAATATATCTTAGTATTTTTTTTTAATTGATATCTTATTGAAAATATTTTAAAGTAATTTATGTCTTTATTTAATGTGTTGCGCATACATGCGACCTCAAATTTACCTTGGGTTTGACCATTGTCCCTGAACGATGAATTGTATTGGCAACATTTGCGAATTCGATTTATTGACACTTATTACTTTTTTTATAGAATAAGGGTGACAAATGAGTACATAGTCCACCTGATGGTAAGTGGATGGTGTGGCCTATAGATATCTACATTTATCCTCGATTAAGAATCAAAACGCAGATGCGTTGTCACCCCTGAGGACTAAGATGGAATGCCTCGTTTCCAGTAAAAAGGGTCTCCGGTTCTCTATACTCACCATACGAAATACAGCAGCATTAAGCTGCTATTTTACGCTGGTATTCTGTGTGTTATTTTCTTATGAATTTATTCTTGTTACTTTTTTGTGAAAGTAAGCTTACTCCAGTTTTCTTCGATTTAGATTTGAATTATTTTGGTCAAAACGTAACTGTTATCAGTATAATCTTATTTTAAAGTCTGTTTATGATTTCAATTTCACATTCTATATCACAAGTTTAAATTTGCTTAGATTTCTTACATGTTATAAATGTACCGGTTAAATCTTTCTAACATGTTATATAACATTGTTCAAAATATTGCCACCATTAGCTAAGATCTGAGTATTAAAGAGCTCGATTTTTCATCAGATTGTATCTGTTTTTAAATAAAGTGCTTCTGTGTAGGATGCCTCGATTCGACTCGCGGAAGTAAAGTGCGTACAGTGCAACGGGATATTTGGCGTTGGCCTAGAAAAATGTTATCTGTGAATTGATTTCTCCTAAATGAAAAAAGCTGTGTTTTATCTCATTAAATAAAACTTAATGTGTCTACCGTTCTGTGGCGTTCTTCTACTTATATATATATATATATATATATGATCAAGTTTTATTAAAAATTCTTGAATTCGCAAGGCAAAAAAATTATTGGTCACTCATGTGCAAAACAACTATCCTATCTCTCAAGTTGGACCAAACTACACACGGTGTGCAAATTTCATTAAAATCGGTTAAGTAGTTTAGGAGTCCATCGCGTCCAATAAACAACGTGACACGGAATTTATATAATATATTAAGATATATAATTATTAATGTATATATATATATATATATATATATATATATATATATATATATATATATATATATATATATATATATATATATATATAATAGCTGCTATTTTACGCTATTATTCTGTAAGAGCGTAATCCTTCCCCGATCGAGCCGACCTATTCGTGCTATCAATATACTACTAATTTAGCTGCAACATGGCTCAACCATCTCCTGATTTGTTTCCCACAGTCGCGTCTTACGACATCCACGGGATGATATGGGGTAGTGGATGTTCTTACACCGCCACTGCAGGGTGCAGTAACATATAAATATAAACATCCATTGATAAATAAATAAAAAATATGCCTGCAGACGATCCTGAGGTAACAAGTAATGATAAATGAGACACGATTGAGTCGACTTGATAGAACCACATAATAAGGCTCTACCGCGTCAGAAATCATTTTCTATCATGCCGCCGAACGCTGGTATTCTTTAAACTTGGTTTGTGTTTGAATGCGATATGTTATGATTATGTTATAGAATGCATTAGAATTCAGCATACAGGCTTTTCTATATACAATATCTACTTAGCATGACAATGCGTTAGGACTCCAAAACTTTTGTCTATTACCAATACTGGCGATATTAGAATAAGAATTGAACTTGAACAAAGATCTAGTTACAACCTATACAAGTCCCACTGCTATTGCTGCACTGCACTGCCTTTCACTTCTTTATATATATATATATATATATATATATATATATATATATATATATATATATATATATTCATATAAATTTGCAGGTATTTATACGCGTTACCTAGTGTAAGTTAGTTGTATTACGCCTATATTATTTATATATAGAGATTATAATTATTATTATACACATATTGAACTTCAGATAGAAAATCTTAAAAAGAAAGTAACAAAATATTCAAAAAGTATCATCATCATCATTACAGCCCTTCACAAGTCCACTGCTAAACATAGGCCTCCACCAACGAATGTCACAAAGGACGGTCCTGAGCCACCTGCATCCATCGACTTGCTGCATGTGGCACCAGGTCGTCACTCCATCTAGTGGGGGGTCGCCCTACACTTCGCCTGCCGGTACGAGGCTGCTCGGAACCTTTTTTCCTCAACGGTTGTCGGTTCTTAGAGCTATATGGCCGGCCCATTGCCACTTCCTTACTAATCCGTTGGGCTATGTCGGTCACTTTGCTTCTACTGCGGATATCCACATTTCTAAGTTAATCACTCAGAGAAACCCCGAGCATAGCCCTCTCCATAGCTCGCTGAGCGACCTTGAACGTCCTCATACGGCTAGCAGTGAAGGACCACGTCTCAGTTCCATAAGTCATCACTGGCAACAGGCACTGATTGTACAGTATCATTTTCAAGTTTTGAGGTGTAGCTGACGAGAAGATGTGTCGTAATTTCCCGAACGTTGCCCAGCCGAGTTGTACCCGTCGATTGACCTCTCGGCCGAAGTTGAACTTACCTAGTCGGATTATTTGGCCCTGGTAAACATACTCGTCAACAACTTCGAGCTTAGTGCTCCCAACAATTACCGGCATAGGTGTAACACAGATGTTATACATGATCTTCGTTTTGTCCATGTTCATCTAGACCTATCCCGTTGAGAGGCATCATTGAGGTAATTGAGCATAGTGCTTAGGTCATCCAGCGATTCTGCCATAAGGAATATATCGTCGGCAAATCGAAGGTACCGTATCCTTTCCAGTCCAGTAGCTTGTAAAAGTAATAGGTATTAAAATGTCGAGTCATTAACTACGTTATGTAAATTTGTTCCTGAAAACAGCAATTTAACATTAATAAAAAAGAACCACAAAAGTATGGTAGTACAATATAAAATTTAATGTATAGACCAATGTAGTAGTCAAAATTATAAAATTGTATATAAGGCGAAATACCTACAGAAACTATACACATCCGATTGACTTGTTTAGTATAGTTACCCATTTCGCAATATAGACACTCACTAAAAACGGATTTTACAATAGTGCTATATAAAAATCTTGATATTTTAGATCTACGCTATTATCGTCTATGATCGTGCGCCCAGTGAAGCGAGCCTGCAGCAGCTAGTCCATGTATATCGCATTGCGTGGGTGATGATAAACTGTATAATGAGGTATATGAAAGGCAGTATAGGGGTTGAATATCATTTGAAGATTATTATAACTTTTAAATAAATTAGTCGGGAAGCAGAGCGAGGAGAGCTTTCTAGAAAATGCCATGCCTGAACTTTCCACTAACAGCGCCATCTAATATCGAATAGAAGAATTAAGCTTTCTAGAAAAGTACACCGTAGTTTTTATTGTCACGAACCCTAAGCTCTTAATAATATTATAAATAATACTGTTTCTGTGTGGCTACGTTGGTGTGTGGTCTAACAAGGTCCTTTAATTGTGTACCTATGTATCTTGAGTTAATTTTGTGTATAATGTAATTATTTAAATGCTATTAAGCATTGAGTAATAATTTATTTCTCAATACAGTGAATTAACAATTTTGATTTATTACAAAAATAAAATCAAGGTAATCTGTAATCAGATCATGTAAATTTTAGGTCATCCGCATTGCGATTGTGTACTGTAAACATAGACTATATTTAGTACTGAATCTGGAGCGAACCGCGGCTGGGTTTGTTATGAAGTCTGACGTTGACGTTTGGTTTCGTGTTGTGTAAATGTGTAGTAGTATCGATTATAAGACGATGACTTTTTGGACGTAAAATAAAAAGAAGATCAATTTCATCTTCCTCCGGGCAAGGTGTTCAGCCCGGGGAGCGACCAACGTTCCGTGTGGTATTTTGGAGAAATTTTATATTTTATACCGCATTATTTCAGAACCTTGATAGCGCGATTTAGGCTTCAATGTGTTTCGTTTATGGTGCGACGACAGCGCCGCCATAACCCTGTCAAAGAGTATAATATTATAATCACTAGATTTTAGATTCTATAATAAGTTTTATGTTAAGAGCTACACGGACGGAGAAACGTCTCGCATGGCTGTATAGATGTACGGACGTAGAGTCATCTTGTAGAAAGATCGAAACTACCTCATCCAGTTAATCCCGTAAGTGTTCACATAACAGGGGAGTCCCATATAATGGAATAGAATAATTTTGTATAAAATAGGGTACAATCAACACTTGTTAGCAACACAACAATTGAAAGTTATTTATGCTGTTGCATTAGAATTGGAAAAAACCTTTTGTAGGACGAATCAGCAAGATCCGATCGAGAGTTTAAAAAAAATATACAATATTAAGGCGACACCGTGAAAAAATGCATCTCCTTTCATCGAATAGTATAGGACTATGACACCACTAACGAAAGTGGAATTTTGATATAGGTAAATTCATGTCTTTATCTTGAATTTGATTGATCAAAAACACGATTGTATAATTTTGACTCGATCATAATTATTTGCAAAAACACCTCTAAAAATCACAATAGTTGAAATTATAACGAAATTACTTAATCTATATGCTTGGGAATCACTCAAATATATTCATAACATCAATATTCATAATTTACTTGCTCATTATTTTGATTACTTAAATCAATATTTTTTAATAAATATATTTTAAGATTCTGACAATTTCTAAGCGCTTTTAATAGTCGCGGGCGCTACGCTATTTTAGACCTTATGACGGCGTTTTTTCAAGTTTTTATAGAAATTATGTATTCACTCGGATCTGTACGGCGATAGCCTTTTCGATGTGTAGTCATTTTATATGTAGCCGTATAGTGGTTTCATAAGAAATATCGAATTTCTTATTTTTGATAGACTGTCACTATTGTCTATTTGAATTATTACACCATCAAAATGAAATAAGGAAAAGGAACTAAAAATATAGGTTAAAAATGTGAATTTTCTTATTTTTGATAGAATGCACCTATTATCTATTTAAATTATTACACGATTAAAATGAAATAAGGAAAAGAAACTAAAAATGTACATTAGAAATGTCGATTTTCATATTTTTGATAGACTGTCACTATTATCTATTTAAATTATTATATCATTTAAAATGAAATAAAGAAATGGAATTAAAAATGTACATTAGGAATTTTAAATTATTTTATATTTCTAATTATGTAAACATATCAATGTAAATTATTTATGTATATTATTTATTTTATTAGTAACTGAAGGCACGATATACTTTTGGCATTTTGTTATAGTGGGCGCTGTTTTGAAAATGTAAAACGTGGATAGGCGGCTAATTTCAAATTATTATGCAACGTGAATATTTTTTAATAATATAACTAACTTATAACTAACAGAACCTTAAAATATAAAAAATAAACATCTTAAGGAACGCAATAATTAAGCTTCCTTTTTAAAATTCCGCCATCGGTAAAAAGTAGCCTATACTGTTTTGAAAATGTAAAACGTGGATAGGCGGCTAATTTCAAATTATTATGCAACGTAAATATTTTTTAATAATATAACTAACTTATAACTAACAGAACCTTAAAATATAAAAAATAAACATCTTAAGGAACGCAATAATTAAGCTTCCTTTTTAAAATTCCGCCATCGGTAAAAAGTAGCCTATAAGTTGCCCCAAGTTTCTAACTATCTATTTACAAAATTTTATGGAATTCCGCACGGTAGTTTTGGTGGTAGTGAGTACACAGACAGACAGACAGATAGAAATTCCAAAACTACTAATTCAGCTTCAATACAATCACTAAATTACTATTATAATAATAAGTCCAGGGAACTAGTATATTTATTTCATTTTTATCCAATGGGCTTATTTTTCCAGAAAATATTAGAATTGTAGATACAACTTTTCTCCGGATTTATTATATGTATAGAGATTTAGTTAAAAAAAAATAAACTTCCGTTCACTTTTTTTGTGAAAGTTCAGTTTACCGGCCAGAAAATGAGTTGTGCTTTATAAACCTGTTGAGAATTTTTTATCACATCAGTCACTAGTCGTGAATAAAGATGACCACCGTGTCGCACCTAGAAAAATTACCCTTCCACAGAATTTCCATTTTTTATATAGATTAGTTTTATATTTAGGTATGTTCTTTTTCATTGCAACTTTCGTAAATAAAAATTGGTAACGACAATGGTTAAATTACAGTTTGCTTTAATAATTTTATACATGGAAGAACCAGAATGAGTCGGTTCGACCGGGGAAGGATCACGAATACCAGCGTAAAATAACAGTTCAATAATGCTGTGTTTCGTATGGTGAGTGTAGAGATCCGGAGATCCTCATTTTCTGGAAACGAGGCATTGCATCTTAGTCCTCAGGGGTGAAAACGCATTAGCATTTTGATTCTTAATCGAGGATAAATGTGGATGTCGATGGTCCACAGCATCCACTCACCATCAGGTGGACTGTTTGCTAGTTTGTTACACTTATTCTATTAAAAATGATTTTTTTTTCAAAATAAATAACATAATCTCAAAATCTTCTTTTTCTGTAGCTACTTAAGTTTTAAAACAATCTACTGATAATTTTTAATAATTCATACCTTTTAATAATTTTAAATATATACCAATTAATTCTTTAATTTTTTTACTAGTTTCCAAATAATAGAATTACAAGCAATTATCAGCAAATTATGGCCAATTATCGGCATATATGTTCCAGCATAAATAAAACACTGTACAATCTTCTTGTCTTAATAACACATTAATCCTACACAAATTACAGAGTGATGTGCGATAGAGAGATCTGTGATTTCTACGACATCATTATTTAAAAACCGTTCCGTTGACTATAAATGAAAAGTCGTTATTTTAGAGTAGGATATAAAGAGTGAGGACCGTTGCCTGATTGCATTTGAAATATAGACTTGCCACGATGTCTATCTTGCCAATATTTTTTTTATCTTTTCTTGTTACCTCAGGATCGTCTGCAGGTATATCTTTTATTTATTTATCAATGGATATTTATTTTTATATGTTATTGCATCGTGTAGGAATATCCACTACCCCATATCCCGTGGGTGTCGTAAGACGCCACCGTGGAAAACAAATCAGGAGATGGTAGAGCCACGCTGCAGTTATGATATATTTGTAGCTCGATCGGGGCAGGACCACGCTCTCACAGAATACCAGTGTAAAATAGCAGCTAAACGCTGCTGTGTTTCGTATGGTGAGTGTAAAGAACCGGAGACCCTTTTTACTGGAAAAGAGGCATTCCGTATTAATCCTCACGGGTGACAACGCATTTGAATTTTGATTCGTGATTGAGAATTGATGTAGTAGTTGTCTATGGGCCGCAGCAACCACTTACCATCAGGTGGACTGTGTGCTCGTTTGTCACCTTTGTCCTGTAAAAAAATGAGCAGTTGCGTCTTTACAATAACAACTTAAAATTAAAAAATATACAGCCTATTTATTTCTGGATTTTAGTTCCTAATAAATGTTTAAATATTTTTAGGTTTAGAATATATTTTTTGTATGCATATTCATTTCATTTATTAAACATAGTGCTAGCGTATATGATAGTATTTTTATAGCCTGATGATAGACATAAATAAGTTCTAATAATAATTTTATGATAAATAAGCATAGCTATTTCTACTACTTACCTATTTTATACGTATAACATTCTGACCTAGCGTAATCGGTACGCATAAGAAGGAAATTAATGTTCGCATTCTCCTTGTATGACTGCGTCCCGCTATCGCACTGGTCACTGGCACAGGTTATTAGATTTAGTGACGATAACTCCGTTATATTATAAGAAGTCATCAGAGTTTGTTGGCATATCCTTCAAACTTATTTATTTACCTTCGGCAATGTAACTGTGATTTAAGTAATAAACAAAATTGAACAAAAATAAATCTCTCAAAAAATCTTCATATTACCGTTACCGTAACAGCCTACTGAAGTCCACTGCTGAACATAGGCCTCCCCCATAGATTGCCACATAGTGAGGATATTTGCCATAGTTGCCACGCTTGGCAAGCGGTTTGGTAACCGCAGTTTTTTTATTCGTTATTACGAAGACGCTGCTGCCCATATTCTGATTTGTTTCTCTCCGTCGCCTCTTACGAAACTCACGGGATTATAAGATATAGTGGATATTTTTACACCGCCACTACACGGTCTTCACATTACATAATCTAATATTTAGCACTGGCCGTTTAGAAGGATAGTATGAAATGCTTGTTTTGTTTTTTAAATGAGAAAGGACGCCATTTCGATGTTTGCACTGCCATTTTTGTTAGACACCACAGTCCACTAATGTAGTAAAAGATTACTGTTCCGTAAATTTCAAATATATTACAGGTTCATATATTTAAGTAGATAATCTAAAAGAATTAATATCTACATACATATTATTGTCTTTACCATGTAGTGTAGCTAGTGTAAGTGTAGTGTAAGTATAGTGTAAGTGTAGTATAGCGAATTCGTTAGGGGCCGTCCATTTATCGCGAGGCTCGAAAGGGGGGGGGGGGGTAGAGAGTTTGACAAAATCGCGAAATATCACAAGGGGAGGGTATTGTAGTAAGAATTGTAGTAAGATTATCACGTGTATTTATTTTTTGTGCGATTTGTGCGATTTCTAAACCGAAAAGCGGCGTGTAATGTGACCTTGACTCGTCTGTACATATAAATCCATGTCACAAGCATGAACCTAATCCGAGCAATAATAGTCTAGAGATGTATAATGCTCGTCCGTCACGCACGCGACGATCAATCGGGGGATCGACAGAGATTCTCTGTGTAGGGTGCGAAAATGATGACACCGAGTGGCTTGATGAAATTGAATGATCTTCAACAAAGAACAGTGCCAACAACTGACTTGCAAGATGCTTATCTAGTTTTTAGTGTTGTAGAAAGTCTTGCTAATCCGTGCTCCGAAGACAATGTGCATTAAATATGTTTATGTACTCTAGTACAATTTAAGTTTTTCGCATGATTGCACCATCCCTTTAATATTATTTTTATTCCAGTCAAAACAACCTACAACCTTTGCGTCTAGACATTTTTATCATGGTCTTTAATTTCAGAATAAAACTAGATTACACTTTATAGGTACTAAAAAAAAAGTAACGGCCCCTTTCCTCATGTACTTCCGTGGGTGACTTAAGAGGAGACAAAGGAATCAAACCAGCGTCTTTCTAATAACAGCAAATAAAACTGAGGTTGTCATTAGTGCCAACATTGATAAATAAGCCCCTTAAAAAAGAACCCAATGTACAGTCAACTTCGATAAGCTATAATGATGAGGATGATGACGTATTGTCTACCTTGTTCGAATTTTGAATTAAAAATTGAATTTTAAAAGTTATCCTGGTATGTGTTTCCTATTTCAGCTGCTTTTAAAAATACCGGTGGCAAAGACAATGTTCATCAAGAAATTATGACCATACATAATGGAGACGACATAGTTGGAGTATCATCCGTGGCTGGCGTCACCTCAATGAACGGAAAAGTGTCATCAGTTGGAGGAGTTAAATTCTTCCCCGCACCTGGAAAGGGTGGCGGTAAAAACAGAGATACATTTACATTCGTGTACCCAATAAATGGAAACACAGGAATGGCGGCAGGTTCCATATCGATGAACCCAGGATCAGTAGTGGTATCGTCATCTTCTTACAATACAAAGATACCTGAACGCAACACTTGGCACCAACTCCATCCAATGTTTGATCCATTAATGCATTGGCCAACGATAAACGACTTTATCTTTCCACATCACCTTGATTTCGATCCAACATTTATAGATCCCTGGTTTCCTAAAACTATGATTGATCGAAATGTTCCAACAAAATCAGTTTTGAGGATGTACCCTAATTTTAATCCTTTTTTAAATCTATGGAGATAGATTAAAAAAGAAAACAAGGTAAAGTAACCGCGCTTCAAATGACAAGTTATACTACATTAAAATGTCTGCAGTGGAATACAAAAATTTACGACTTCTAAGAAGCCACTGAAGTATAATGAAGTAGTGTAAGTAGTAGCTTATCGAGATTCCGTTTAAAATTAATTTGTTCACCGTTCAATGCCCCTGTAAATGCAGTGTGACGGCATCAAGACAAAGTTATTAAAATAAAGTATTATTTTGCAACTAATTATTTTTTATTAGCCTGATAAAATGAGAGGATTCTATAGACGCTTTTAAATTTTTTACATTAAATAAATATAAAACACTAAAATATTTTTATTTATAACCGTGATAGGACATTCACATTAAATTCTGAGACCATATGTATTAATTTATACTTTTAATTTTAAATTAAATTATGATATAACTTTAATTTAATTAATTGTACTTCTTATATATATATATATATAAATAGATAGCAGTGAAGGTCTACGTCATCATCATTCTCTAAACCATTTCCCATTATCTGGGGTCGGCGCAGTAAACCTTCTTGTTCCATTCCTCTCTATCAGCCGTCATTTCCATACTTACTCCTTTCATTCTCATATCACTCTTCACACAGTCGATCCATCTTTTATTCGGCCTTCCTCTGCCCGTGTGTCCCTCCACATTCATATTCAACACTCGTTTTGTGACATGACTTCCATCCCTCCGCATCACATGCCCAAACCATGCCAATCTGCTTCCTCTCACCTTTTCTACCACTGGCGCTACTTTCAGGCTTCCTCTTATATACTCATTCCTTATCTTATCCATCCTTGTCACACCACACATCCATCGTAACATTCTCATTTCATTCGCATGCAGTCTATTTTCATCCTTCTTCTTGACGGCCCAGCATTCACTTCCATACATGACGACAGGTCGGATGATCGATTTGTAAATTTTCCCCTTCAGCCTTATTGGCATTCGGGGATCGCACGTTGTGGCTGTGACCTGTCGCCATTTCATCCACCCTGCGTTAATCCTATGCTGCACAGCTCTATCTATTCCGCCGTCGGCTTGAATGAGGGAACCGAGGTACTTGAAATCTGAGCAGGTAGGCAGTATAGCGCCATCCAACGACATGGGTACAGGACTGGAAAGACCGCCGAAATCACAGCACAGATATTCGGTTTTGGATCTGCTGATCTTCAAGCCAACACTTTCCAGCCTCTGTTGCCACCCCGTCAGTCTGCTCTGTACCTCGATGCCTTCTTCCCCGACAAGCACGATGTCATCGGCAAAAAGCATGCACCAGGGTGCCTCATCCTGCAGGTCCGACGTCAAAGCGTCCATAATCAGTAGGAAGAGGTAAGGGCTCAATGCCGACCCTTGGTGCAGCCCTACCGCCACATCGATACTGCCCGTAGTTCCCGCGGCAGATCGTACACATGTACGGGATGCTCTGTACATAGCACGGACTAACCTCACATACTTCCCAGGCATACCTTTCATCTTTAACGCCCACCACAAAACCTCACGGGGAACCCGATCGTACGCCTTTTCAAGGTCGACAAAAACCATGTGCAGATTTTTATGCACGCGCTTGTACTTTTCGCACAATTGGCGTAATGCAAAAATGGCATCTGTCGTACCTCGACCGGGCATGAATCCGAACTGGTTTTGTGTTATCTCACACTCTTCTCTCATTCTTCTCTCTATTATTCTTTCCCAGACTTTCATCGTATGTGACATGAGTTTTATTCCCCGGTAACTGCTGCAGTTTTGAACGTCTCCTTTGTTTTTAAAAATGGGGACCAGTATACTACTGCACCATTCCTCAGGTATTTGTTCTTCCTGCAACAATTTACCGAAAAATAAACTCAACCACTTCCATCCATCCGCACTCAGCAACTTCCACACTTCTACTGGTATTCCATCTGGGCCGACTGCCTTCCCATTCTTCATATTCCTAACAGCCATTTTTACTTCTTCCACACTAATTTCTCTCACTAAGCCCATATTCACTGGTGGGTTTTCAAGCATACCATTCCATTCATTCTCCTCATTCATCAATTTCTCAAAATACTCCTTCCATCGCTTCTTTATACTTTCATCGTCAGTCAAAATCCTTCCAGAATCATCTTTTATACATTTTACATGTGAAACATCTCTTCCATTCCTTTCTCTCGCTCTTGCAATTTGAAAAAGTCGTTTTTGACCTTCGGGGCTTTCAAGGGACCGATATAATTTATCTTGCGCCTCTGCCCTACAAATAGCAACTTCCTTCTTCGCTCTCTTCTTACATTCTTTATACGCCCCTCTCTTACTTTCTTTTATGGATTCATTCTGGTCTTCTACGCTCTGCCATTCTTTAAAGGCATTTTTCTTTTCTCTCAAAACTTCTCTAATACTTTCACTCCACCACCACCCATCCTTATCTATCATACGCTTCCCTTTTGTTTCTCCTAACACCTTCCTTGCCACACTTCGGATACAATCAGCCATTTCCTTCCAGCACTCATTCACACTCATTCCTTCCATCTCACCCATCTCTATCATCTTGTTTACAACTAGCTCTCTAAATTCACTTGCATACTCCTCCTTATGCAACAAATGCCACTTTATTTTGGGTGGGGGACGATCCTTATGTTCGTTGAGGCGAACAGTTAAGCAGATGTCAGCCAGCAGAATTCGGTGCTGGGATACTAAGTCTTCACCTGGAAGCACTTTGCAGTTTTTTACACTCTTGATTTGGTTCCGTCTTAACAGAAGATAGTCGATCTGTGTCGCGTGGTGGCCACTTTTATAAGTAACAAGATGCTGATCTCGTTTTTGGAACCACGTGTTTACTACAGCCAGGTCGAAAGCACATGCTGCTTGCAGAAGAACTTCCCCCTCACGGTTGCGCACTCCGTACCCCCATCCACCGTGTACTCTTTCATACCCGTCATTCACTCTCCCTACATGTCCATTAAAATCTCCTCCCATATAAACATCCTCACTCTCAGGTATTCCCATCATCATACAATCAAATTCCTCCCAAAACTTCTCTTTCACACTCTCTTCACAGCCTGTTTGCGGAGCATACACACTTACAACATTCACTACTTTGTTTTCAATCATTAATTTAACAACTATCATTCTGTCATTTACTCTTTTCACATCTGTCACTCGTTCTTTCATTCCACTATCTAACACAACTCCTACTCCATTTCGCTTCCCGTCACTTCCACAGTAATAAAACTTGTATCCTTCCCCAATCTCTCTTGCTTTATTGCCCTTCCATTTTGTTTCCTGCAAACAGGCAACATTCACTCTTCGTCGTTTCAAAACATCTGCTAACTCTCTTCCTCTTCCAGTCATCGTACCTATATTCCAGCTTGCAAACCTCACTCTGACATTCTTCTCTCTACGGGCTCGCCTCTTACGTCGCACCCGCTCCGCAAGGTGCGACAACCCTTGCCCACTTCCCACAGGAGCCGGGTGCTGCCCCTGCGCGTCGCCTGCGGGGTACGCCCTAGCCCTGTCATATATCCCACAACTCGTATTATTCATAAATTTACTGCATGGGATTTGGCAAAAGTTTTACAGTCGGCCGCCTGCCTGACACCAACCCTCTTTGGGTATGCTATTGTTGGTAGAGGAAGCTACCATTTTGGGAAAAGGAAAAAGAAGGTTGGGGGTAGGAGCGTAGGTGTAAGGATACTGTTATCTCGGCAGGAATGGTATGAGAATAACAGTAGCTCGGGGAGCCGGGGTCGCGTACCCGTATTCCATAACAGGATCACCGGAAAGGTAGACCAGCATGAAAAGTAGCAGCAGTGAAGGTCTACGTATAACATATATAAATATGTTATACGTATTCGTACTTCACTGCTGGCCGTATGAGCTAGTTTATGGCTACTCAGCAAGCTATGGAGAGGGCTATGCTCGGAGTTCCTTTGCGTGATAGACTTATAAATGAGTTTATCGCAGCAGAACAAGATTAACCGCCAAAGCCCCACGGTTCTGAAGACTTAATTCGCAATATAGCCGGCCATATAGCTCGAAGAATCAACAACAGATGGATGAGAAAGGTTCACGTGTGGCAGCCTCGGTACCGGTAGTAACGAAGTGTAGGGCGGCTCCCACAAGACCACTACGAATGACGACTTGGTGTGAGATGCATAATGTCGATTGATTTTCTTGCAACACACAGCGAATTTAATGTGTTTTGTTGAATATATGTATGTATATATTTTTATTAATAAAAGTAAACATACTGGCCAATGTAGAAGAAGGGTTCCGTAGTTGGCCGTCACAATACATGGGCTTTCTTGATAATAAGCGTGTTCGCGGTCTGACCGCTATAACTACTAAAATGGGTCCAAATAGGAAGATGGTAACTGAAGGACTTATTTTCAAATCAGAGGGTGAATTTGAACAATTAGGGAGTGAAATTGAAAAACTTTTCAATTTTAAAAATATTAAAATTTACATTAAATCGTTCACATGCCAAATCCGTACAAAGATGGTCATAGTTGACTATCTATCTTTGTATTCCCGGCAGTGTAACCCTAAGATATATATGACCGTAACGCATCTTCCCGTATTAAACCACCACTGCACTGCCCTAAATTCTCCTGAGGGTCGCCCGCGCAAACCAAGAGAATTACGAATGAAACTCTGTGAGGCTATTTGATTGTATGAATACTTCAAATGTGTTCAAGATTCAGATTAAGGAACCCTATTTGTCTCTTTAACTCCACTCTCTTCCTCCTCTTAGTTATGGTCATTAGTCTACCTAAAGTATGTTGTCATTTTAGTATATATAAGTTTGTACATACATACATACATAAACACTCACGCCTGTCACCCAGAGGGGTAGGCAGAGACTACGTACTTCCATTTGTCACGATCCTGACATACCTCTTTCGCCTCCTTTACATCCATATATCTACGCATACATGCTCGTCGGTTGAGGGTACTTTTAACATGGCCGATTTTCAAAATATCGCCAATTTGGTCGATAAACTTTTTTCTAGGGCGTCCCTTCCCGACTCTGCCGTTCACATCTGCCATATAAATTTGCTTTAGTACTAGTAGTAGTATATACTTTATTGTACACCACACATATACAACGAATAAATACATTACAGAGAAAACTTAATATATACGTATCTACAATAAGGCGGTCTTATTTTTTCTTTTGCTTTGTCACTCTTTCCTCATTCATTCTTTCTACGTGACCAAGTTCATAAGTTTGTATATTTTTTTTCTAATTTAGTGCACCCTACCCGTTAATCTTATTTTTATTTTTATTAATTTCCTCTTCTGGGTTGTCTGGAAGAAATTGCCATGTTGCAATAAGACCACATGTCATTTCTCAAAAAACTCTCTGAGAACTTCTTCAAAGCCTCAGAGTCGCACTCAAACCATTTAATTCGTGAGGGAGCTACTTATGCAGCCCCACCCCCCTCTCGCTATCGAGTCCGCAGGCCGAGAAAGTCTCTCTCGGACCCGCCTAATAAACCATCAAATGACCTGAACTGCCTCCTGGCGGCTCAGGCCATCTCTAATTAAATTAAATTATTTATTCATAATTAATTTGCCTTCGTAGGCACTCCCTCAGCGGCTCGTAGCCGCCTGCGCCCTCTTTTCCCAAAAGAGGGTCGCTCACGATAAGGCACAATAAAGCTTAATCAGCCAGCTGCCTGTCCCCAAAGGCGGTTTTTAGAGGGTATCACTTAGGTTCCCCGGTAGGACAGTGAGTCCCTCATAATCACGATAGACCGGCTATCGTGGTATGCGTAATGCATTTTCCGCCTCCCTACATATAGGGTAGCCCTTTATTTGCTTCGGGCGTAAAAAAAAAAGCAATAAGACCGGCTTTTGTCTTTCCCTCATTGTTTGTTCATTATTTGTTATATTTATGTTTTGCTGGTGTACAATAAAGAGTATTGTATTGTATAGTTTTAATGAGGCCTACAATAACTACAAATTAAAATATAAGGGAAAGTAGTAAGTAAGAAATATCCTCCATGCCTATTCCGCAAATAAAAAGTAATAGTAATGTATATAAGTCATTTTATTAGATGTTTCTTTCCTATAGTTCACAATAACTTTATAAAATTATAATCCAGCTAGTTTTATGTCATTTTCTATGGATTTCAAACGAAAGTTTTACTAATTCAAGTGCATTTTGATAAGTTGGTCGCCTATTACTCGTTAACTTGTTTATTTCCAAAAACAGCGGTTTAGTTGGTAGAGTGGGGGTGAGGAGGGGGGCACTTGACTTATGAAAAATACGACTTTAAAGCTTAATATTTCGCAAACTAGCTCCTGAACCGAAAAGGTGTTCTTCCATACATTCCCAATGTTTTTGAAAGACCTATCCAACGATACCCGGTATCACACGATGGAATAGTCGGGTAAAAAAAATTATCATCCATTTACCTAATTTAGGAGGTACCCTAAATAAAAATACTTTCTAAGATTTTATTTTACAGTTCTGTATGCGTAATTAATATTTATAAATACGCCAAATTACAGATTTGTAGCATCTAGGGTCTCTGAGTAAAACCGCAGACGGACGGAGGGACATGGCGAGACTATGGGGTCTAGGGGTTTCGTTTTGTGTAACTACGGAACCCTTTAGAATTACATTCAATAAGAATTACACGTAATCTATATTGAATAAAAATGATTCTTTCTTCTATATAATTAGTTTATGAATAAGATCGTTAAACGTAAATTATTGGTATCCAGTACCTAAATGCTTGGTTTACCGATTGACTTAGGTTTTCTAATTTTGAGTAAAGTAAAATATATAAAGGGAAGCTTAATAGAACAAAATAAACAAATATTGATGGAAAAGAAAAGGTGTATTGTTACTGCACAGCAATCTCTTCCAGACAACATAAAAATAAATTAAATAATAATATTAAAAATTAATGAAAATTAAATAACACGCAATTGTCATGAGTTGTGATAATTCTAAAAAGGACACTAGGATAAAGTTTTTAAATTGTTATATTGTCATCGGTCCTTAATGCGAGTGCAAATTTTTAAATCAATCGGTCGTCTGCAAGTCGGTGAAACTTAAATTAAAAGATTCCGTTACATGGATAGATACACTCGAAGGTATTATAAGCGTGTTATAAAAAAGGAGAAAGATTAACGGGTAGAGTGCATTGTATTTTTAAAGGATACCAACTTATGCAGTAAAACGACAACAGATCTCAGGCGGTAGGTCAGTGACCATAAATGGAAGGAGGAAGAGAGAGGGGTGAGACTGAGAGAGACAAATGATGTTCCTCAATCTGTATAATAGTGTAACTATTGTTTTATAATTAGGGTGCTATTTGTTTTTATTTTTTATTTGAAACAAACTGCGATTATGCAATTAGAAATCACAACGAGACTCTACATCACCTTCACCTCACATTCACCCACTCCTGAGCGCTTGTGCAATTGCTGTATAGAGTTATTCTCATGCAAACTTTTATCAAATTTAGCAAGAAAAATACATTCGATTAAAAATATTATTATTCTATAAAATCATCATTATCATTATAATCATTCCAGCCTATCAGAGTAAAAATATTCATTCGGGTATATGGTGATGTGTGATTTTACGTGGTATAGCCATGCTGCAGTTATATTAGTAGTATAGTTGTAGCACGAATGGGTCGGCTCGACCGGGGAAGGACCACGCTTTCATAGAATACCAGCGTGAAATGGTAGCTTGATGCTGTTGTGTTTTGTATGGTGAGTGTAGAGAACCGGAGAGCCTTTTTACTGGAAACGAGGCATTCCATCTTAGTGCTCAAGGGTGATAACGCATCTGCATTTTGATTTGTAATCGAAGATAGATGTAGATGTCTACAAGCCACAGCAACCATTTACCATCAGGTGGACTGTGTGCTCGTTTGTCACCCTATTCTATAAAAATAATGTAGCCTAAAATGGTGAAGTGTAGCAATTTAGCTTTTAGGCAAGATTTTAGGAAATATGTTGCTTAGTCCGAGTTTGAAAAAAAATGTTTTCATTTTCCACTAATGTGTTCGTTTATTAAACTCATGCTATTGATCTTCTTTTTCATCATCAATCCGTAAAATTCACTGCTGGTCTCTTCAGTTGGAAGGGGAATTAGCATTAACCGTTATGCTTGGTAAATGGATTAGCGATGGCTTTGAGGCTGTATCCCATCGCCAGACTAGCTATTTTACACCATACGTAAAGATTTTTAATACCGCCGTCTACTGGAAACCGTGAGAATTTTCTGACGTCTCGCATATCTAGTCGCCTCTTACTCATATTTCGGTCACGCATCTAACACCAGGCTACCACATGGTAAATTGGCAAACACTACTTATTCTTTGTATTAAAGCTTGGTATTTTACTGATTGATATTGAAGTAATAATGATGATGATAGTAAAATTTTAATTCTTAGACATACAGTATTTTTTTATTTACTGATGTATATGTTTCGTCATATTGTAAATAAGCGAAAATTTTTAATAAATTTCTAAGTAACAAATGAGAAAAATGAAAGGATTTATAATAACGATAAAATTTGAGAATAACCTTCCAACAGATACTCTACGATAGACCGATCAAAGCGCAGTGTCTGTTAGTGCGTCACGATGCGAGCCCTACTTCTGTTGACGCTATTTTTTCTCTCGATTTGTCTCGCCGTTGCTGCACCACAATCCAAGCTACAAGTAAATCCAGGTAAGTTTGTTAAGTGTTTACATTAAAAAAACCTTCATTACTTTGATTCATACCTTGTGTATAATAACAGATCGTACAGATTCACGTGAATATTTATTAAAGGGCATTACACAAATGTTATTGTGAACGTATCTTATTGTTATTTTATCGTAATACCAACATTAACTCTTAAAATGTACCTAACAAAGAACATTAAATTCTGCGCAGATTAATTGCCTCGGTCGCATTTTATGTCGCTTTTCAGAATTAATGTCCATTGATGGCAGCATTCCAAGTTTGGAGTGATCTGATAACGCGTGTTCTGTTTTTTTTTCTCGCAAGATAATAAATTACATTAAAAACTTGTGCATACTATTGACCAATTAAAGTTATGAGAAAAAATTAAGAAACCGTATATAGGGAATGTTACTTCACTTTTTTTAATTAAATGGAATTGGGATTTATTGACATTATAAAAATTTGATTTGTTTAATTCATGATTCGTATGTTCGCATGCAAGTCTGAAAATGAAAATTTAAATAAAAAAATAAAGGTTCGATTATTTGAATATTTTTACAGATTATTCGCATCATGAATTTAAATAATCCAAACACTACTGTAAGGTACATAACGACGTATCATTGGAACCGCGTTAAGCAAAAAACTTAATTCTGATTATTTATTTTTATAATTTACTTTGTTTGAAAGATTCAAACTTAAATTAATAATAAAGAAGCATGCATATTGTAATGAAATATGACTTAATAATTCTTTGGATTTACGTTAAAAAGTTATTTTAAATCGTGTAAGTACGCTTATACAAAGTTATTGCGTAATGGTAAATGTGAAATGTCAAAAGGTATTTCTTTTGTTGGAGTTATACGTATTAAAGATAATGTTATATTTTAAACTTATAACAATATTCTTGTACTAATTAATTAATAAATTGTATACATATTGTATTAGTTTTGATTAGTTAGTAGGTAAAATGGCGTGGTCATTAGCAATTGGTGAAATAATCCTTATTACTCGTATAACTCCAAAAACCATAAGCATTTTGGATATAAAACATATTTTCAGGAGTGTCCATTACGGCTAAATCCTAAAATGCTTTTCAATTTTCAGATTTCTTTAAGTTACGTGGTGTCGCTTACTTAGTCACTTTAACTTAAAGTGATAGAGACAGCACAAGACTTAACGGCATCTTAAGTTTGAGTAGCGTTTGGATATTTAGGCATTAGTCTTATACATTTAAGTTAAATGTAGCTGTCTTTTAGAGTACAGAAATTGATGTTCGGGGCTGTTGATATTTATTTATCATAAAATAAATTCTCTCGTACAACATTGCTAGCACCCAGCATCTATACATAGTCTTAACCAAATCAGTTTTTCTACACAGAACACTATACAAAAATAAAAACAAACGCAAATTGCAAACAAAATTCGCATTGTTTTTATTCATTATTGAAATAAAAACCAGTTTCAGCGCAATTATAAGAGTTAATTGCACGTCCCTTCTTGTTTAAAATACAAATATTCCGCATTAAAGAACAAAAACTAAACAAGTTATGTTGATAACAGCTTTTTATGAACAACTATAATATTTTCCCATTTTTAATTATCAAGGGCGTATTGCTGGTAGTTCAACTTTATTAATGACTTTTTATTTGCATTTGTCTTTTTTATATACGTAGTAGCTAGTGTATATTAAACTTGAATGGTCAGTTGCGTACGGAGTTCAGATCCTGGAAGATCCTTAATCCTATTTTTAGCACCTTTAGTTAAATCTGATAATACAGTTTTTAAATTACGGGGGTTTAACCCACAAATTTAAAAAAAGAAAAATTTTTATAAATACTAAATATTTTGTAAAGATATTGAAAATTCATTTTAGATAAAATGTAAAATTTTTATATAAATAAACTATTGCATACAAATACATTTAGTTTTATAAGAAATTGCTCGATAATTACATGAAGCTAGTGGACATAACACAGAATATGCTTTTTTGTGATCGTTCTAAAGCCATCGACCGTCCTTACCATGTGACATTTATCAGGTATTGATTTATGGTTTGATTGACATAGTTCTTCATAAACTTATTATTTTATATTAAAATAATAAACATATAAAGTTATTATCAATGGTAAAAAAGTGTGGATTGCCACTTTTTAATTAATGGGTGTTCTTCGGGACTCAGTATTAGGCCCATTCCCAATCCTAGTGTATTATTATTTAATAGAAGTACCTAAACTTGTAGTTCCCCCACACTTACAACAAATTCCCCGAAAATATAAAAGACCTATCTTTATTATCAAGTTTAATCTTTTTAAGTTAATGTAACATAAATTAATACATTTTTTTTTAAATTGACTCCTGGGATTAGGCAATCGCTCCCAAGCTGTTTCTTAAATAAATTTTGCAAGTAATTTTACGACCTATTTTTTATTTTATAAAGTTCCATTGGAAAACAACCTCGCTGCTAGTTTTTGTTACTCGTATTAAATTGTTACGTTTATAATTTATTTTTATTTTTAAGTGTTTATTGCATGCGCACTGCGAAGTTTATGGTATCGCATAGACCCTGATCTACATTATTACTAATTTTTTTACGATTATAGTTTTAATTATTTAACTATAATTAATTCATCATTACAGCATATTATCAAAAGTCTGTTGCTGAACAAAAGTCTCCCCCAGAGATTGCTTCATATTTATATTCATATTCACAGGATTGTGTCATAGTTTTCACTTGACTTTATGGAGAAAGAGGGACTCTTTATGATGAACTCTTTTCCAGAAGCGGCTCCACAGGAAGTGTACTTGGTCAAGCCACGACGGTTCGACAAAAAATGAGATTGACTTCATTATGACGACTAGACGGCGACTGTTCAGTGATGTCTCAGTGATCGCAAGGGTGAAAACTGGCAGCAATCAGCGAATGGTTAGAGGCACACTGAACAGTTGGAGAGGTCTCATCTAATGAAGTAAACGCTCCGTCCCCCTCATGCTCTGATCCAAAATCCCGAAACCTTTCAGCTCGAGTTACAAAACCGCTTTCAGTGCCTAGAAGACTGCAATGCAGTGGACGATATTAATGACAAGCTCGTGGAAACTGTCCATGCGGTTGGAGCTAAGTTCTGCAAGACCCGCCGCAGAAGAACACAAAAACTCTCCGATCACACTCTTAATCTCATGGCTGTTAGACGGGAGATGAGGCTGCAATCGTCAGCAGATTTGACAGCATACAGGCAACTGAACAGACAAATTCCACAGACAGACTCCAAATGCATGCGTCGGGACTTACGCAACTTTAATAATGCTCGTATTAAAGAAGCGACCGAGCGGAACCAGGGCTCCAAAGTCTTTGCCAGTGATCTGTCTGTCAGAAAGAGCCAACTGTCAAAGCTGAAGACTGAGTGTGGCAGCATCCTTTCCGAGACACCTGAGATTTTGAGTGAGATTGAGAGGTTCTATGGGCAGCTGTACACATCACACGCAAGTGTGAGTAATGATCCAAGAGCAAGTCTTATCCGACACTATTCCGATGATATCCCGGACGTCAGTCTGAGCGAGATAAGAATGGCTTAAAGCACCTTAAAAACGGCAGGGCCCCAGACGAGGATGAAATTGCAGCGGAGCTTCTGTAATCTGGTGAAACGCCGATACTTAAAGTCCTTGAGAAGCTCTTCAATTCCGTCCTCTAATGTGGCACTACTCCAGAGGCGTGGAGCAGAAGTGCGGTAGTCTTGTTCTTCAAGAATGGCGACAACACTCTCTTGAAGATCGATTTCCCTTCCAAGACGCGTCTACGTGCTGTTTTCGAGAGTCATTACGAATCGTCTTTCACGCAGACTCGACGACTTCCAGCCTCCCGAACAAGCCGGTTTCCGAAAAGGTTTCAGTACCATAGACTACATACATACCCTACGGCAAATTGTACAGAAGACCGAAGAATACAATCTGCCACTTTGCCCGGCGTATGAGGACTATGATTGAGCCTATGGCAAATATCCCCTCCACGGGGGAGGCTTATGATCAGCAGTAGACAGGCTGTAAATGTAACGGTTAACTTTCTAATGTATTCCCTTGCTCTGAGCATTTCTAGAAAAATGTTTTTATCATTTAAAAGTGCACAGGATGGATTGGACATTTTCTCAATTGCTGAAAAAGCGTTTTTTTTATATAATATTAGAGTGTCAAATGACTTAAGGCTGTAAGATTGCTTCTACAGGCCATGGACAACCACAAACGACACGTACACTTAACAGCTCTCGTTATTTATTCTGACAAAAACTGGTTTTACCTTTTAAGTCGAAATAGTTTATTCCACTCAAGTACCCCTAAAGTTGTTGATAAAATTTATCTATCTTAAATGTATTAGACCGTAAAAGCATCAGCTCGATGCGATCTACGAGTATGTTGTTCGACTAATGACATACTTGTTTTTATAAGAAATTTATAGTTTCGTGGCCTCAATTAGGCCGTTTTTATTAGTAATTATTTTTGCTATTAATATATTTTCTCTAACCATTCTTAAAATGTTTTTAAATTTTATAAAAAAACACTATTTATCAAGATACAACAAATTAGAATAGATAAAAAAAATTTAGAGCCGGGCGGCATAAGAAGCAGCCGAATTAAATTAGTGGCACAATTATGAGCATATTTGTGCCATTTTCTTTGGAGACTATCAATCCGTGGGGACCACGTGCGGTGAAATATCTAACAAGAGGGATGGTTCTTTTCTTGCTCAAAGGCTAAGTATAGTCATTCAGCGAGGAAACGCAGCCAGCCAGATAATTTAAATTTTTAGTGTTAGTTTCTCCTAATTATAGTTTTTTTAATATCGTGTCAGTTATTGAGGAATATAAGATGTCTCTTCGATTTAAAAACGTAACACATATAATGATTTCTTAAATTTACGCGAACACTACACATTGAATAAAACTATTATTTACGGATTTTATCGCGTTTAAACGCGATAAAATCCGTAAGTTAACTACTACTTTAATTTATTTTTATTATCCTGACGTTTCGGGGGGGGGGGGGGGAGAGAAGTTTGACGTCCCAATGTCATAGTTAGTCCGGCTACCTTCAGTTATTGAATATTAATTTTTGGTCCGATTTATGCAAAACGAGGTTATAGTATCATGAAGTCTCGCAGTGGTATGCTTGGGTTTGGATTTCATTTTGTTAATTATAGGATCCTAAGTAGACGGCAGCACCCATCCATCTTCTCTATTAAAATATGGATGTTTTGTATTGTAAAAAATTAAAGTGGCAATTAATTATCAATGAGACAATTGAATTCGTAAAACTTTGCTTAATCACATAAAAGTATAACAGCTACAAAAAACTGACGGCCCAAACATCGTTCATTGAACGTTCGGAAACTATAATTTTTTTTTCTGTTACAGATGTGGAAGGTAAACCATATATCGAAGAGGTGGTAGTGGAGTCGGTCCTGCATGTCAGAAGTCCTTCCGTTGCTCGCAACTCACGCGCCGATACCAAGACGAACCTGTTGGACGGCTCCAGAGTTACCGAAAACAAGATCATTTGAATTGAATTGTATTTCAATATCAATAAATTTTAAGGCTAATCAGACTATATAACACCAAACTTATGTTGATTAATATAGATTTTAATATAAATACCATAATTGTAATTGAGGATAAGATCCTAATAGTACTACATGGATCGTCAAAGTCCAAATTAGATTAATTATATAAAAAAAAACTTAAACGTAATGCATATTTCAATGACTTTAAATAACATTGTGGTTTTTTACTATATTTATTTATAAGTTATTTTTGATTTGGCGTCGGCTACTGACGGAAGGAAACAAGAGACGGACAACAGCATTTTCTTGACAACTACTTAAAATAAATAAAAAATGTGATTACCTAAAAATAAAAATACAAAATAGATTATAAAGAGTAGTGATTGAAAATTATTATTATTTTATTTTTTCACTGGTTCTGTTTGTGGAAGAAGCAGCAAGAAACCCAGTGGGACTTTTTTGATATCTACAAATTTTAGTCAGTAACGCAAAAATTATGTTACAACAAAAAACGTATAGTAGCGCTGAATACGGATTTATTAGCAATTCTGTATTAGATAGTGTACATATTTTAAAGGACAATTGACAAGAGATCACCCATCTCATATCCCATCACCATTTGAATCCAATGCAGATGCGTTGTCAATCCAGAGGATTGAAATGAAATGCCTTGTTTTCACTTCAGTCTGGGAACAAAATTTCGAGCCTTGACTTTACTTCATCTCTTCGTCAATACCAGGTGTATTGACTGTTTTGTAACTCTTGCCTTATCATTTAAGTATCTGTGTAAGGTACATGAGGGTAATATAGGTCCCCTAAGCTTTGCCGCCCTTTAAAACCAAAACTAAGAGGAGGACAAAAACGAAGACACAATGTAGTAAACTATAGTAAACTATAACTAATATATTAAGAAAAAATAGCAAACAAACCTTGGCAATAATTATGAACACTTCGAAAATCAACTTAAAAAAGGCGCAGGTTCGGCCGCACATGGAATACTGTTCCCATCTCCACCACCACCAGCTCTTTCCAATTGACCGCATCCAGCGCAGAGCGGTTTGAATCGTCGACGACCGAGTGCTTTCCGATCGCCTTGATTCACTGGAGCTGCGAAGAGATGTTGCATTTCTTTGCGCATTTTATCGCATCTATCACGGGGAGTGCTCTGAGGAATTGTTCGGATTAATACCAGCCGCCAAATGTCATGATCGCACCACGCGGCAAATCTCTCGATACCATGCACACCATCTGGATGCTTGGCGGTCCACCACTGTACGTTTCACTAGGAGGTTTCTTCCGCGTACGACCTCCCTGTCGAGTAATTTACCACCGGCGATTTTTCCGGACCGATACGACCTGGGGACCTTCAAGAAAAGAGCTTACTCCTTTCTACAGGGCCGGCAACGCACCTGCAATTCCCCTGGTGTTGCGGATGTTCATGGGCGGCGGTAGTCACTTAACATCAGGTGAACCGTATGCTCGTTTGCCTCCTCTTCTATAAAAAAGAACTTACTACACTACACCATACTAAAATCGACTAAAATATTTACTATAATATCAACTGTCAAATTGGCATCGATAAACTGGCGCCCTTTTGACCTTTTATTATTTGATTGACCGATGAAGAGCTATCGTATTACAAAGTTGTCTATGCAAACAAAGCTGTAGTTTTGGAGTTATTAGAAAGTGACCATATTAACTGGATGATGATATTAACCTCACGTACTATAATTATAAAGTTAAAAAAAGGTTAGTTTGTTGTGACGTAACAAAATTCATCAGCTCATTTCGTCTCGTGGGTGTAATAGGCCGCGACTGTGGGAAATGTCACAAAAACTGCTGCGGCACATTTCCTCAATTTAAAGAGCATTATGAAGTAAGTAGTGCGCCGCGCTGCTCCAATTCGTTTTGACGGACTTTACTCGAAATATTTTGTACCTCAGATATGATTGTTTCCTCACGATGAATTCCTTCTGAAAGCCGCCGAATACGTGATAACTCAGCGTTAATAATTGTTTATTCATTTATTTACAGCAGCTTCTTAATAATTAACAAAAATCCAGTTATTCACATAATACTAATACAACTAAACATAGCCCTATGAAATCCAAAAATTTAAACCGCACCTTTTACCAGCGAAGGTACTACTTAATAATTTCGTATCATTAATAAACATTATGCCACGGGAAGATAAATGGTGATGGGCAGCAGTAGCGTCCTGATAAAAAATGGAAGTTGTAAAAAAATCGCTTTTGTAGGGCAATCTGTGGGTGATTTTTTTATAGGGTAGAGTAACAAACGAGCACACAGTCCACCTGATGGTAAGTGGTTGCTGTGGCCCATACATATCTACATCTATCCTGAATCAAAAGGCAGATGCGTTGTCACCCCTGAGGACTAATACGAAATGCCTCGTTTCAAGTAAAAAGGATCTCAGGTTCTCTACACTCACCATACGAAACAGAGCAGCATTGTGCGTGTGCTGCTGGTGCTACAACTATACTACTAATATAACTGCAGCACGGCTCTACCGCGTATGTAAAATGATGATGCCTACATTCAGCAATTGAATTTTGACAGGCTCTTACGATGATGATAGTTTCTAAACGTTACAAGCTGCTCCCTACTAGATGGAATGAAGACCTGGTAAGAGATGTAGAAAGTCTATGGATACCGGTCCTTGGAGAGGGGTATTATTAGCAGTTGACTTATGATGGCCTGTAATGATGATGAGGATTATATATTGTGTGAATATGTATACATTTACAAATATAAATGAAAATGCTGCATATATATATTTACCATGTTCTTACAGCGTAAAATATGCGATGATGCAGATGCGGTGTTTTATATGGTAAGTATCTATTGAGAATAGATGTAATGTCTATGGGCCACAGCATCCATTTATCATCCCGTGGACTTTATGCTCTTGACGCTACAAAACGGTAAGTAAATAATGATTGAAGCAACCAATAAGTATCCGACCCAGGATTATGATATTATGCTGCATTGAGATAACCACAGCCCTGATGTTCTAGCGGTGTCCATACCAAAACTCACAAGCTATCACCAAACGTAAGTGTTGTCAATTAGTCTAGGTGGTAGGATTCGTTTTCTGGCCAGAAGACTGTCTGGATGCCTGCCATCTAATCCCCATCTCACCTATTTCTAGCATCACGTAGCAGTGCTCGCACAACTGTGTTCCGGTCGAAAGGGTATAGAGAGACATCATATTACTATTATACATTGCATCTAAATGCTCAGGGGTGACACACTTGCTACGCCGTGGTAAATACTACCTACAACGGGAAGAGGCTTACTACGTGCTGCTGTAAATTCTTTGGGTTAAACCATAGAACACTATAATACACAATAGAATGGCTGTCAACCTTATTTTGTGTGAGGATCGGTGTCGTTGGAAGCACACATACAAGCAATTACGTCGTATTATCACTACTATAAATCCGATTCGCTGTATTGACAGACTGAGCAAATTTACACGTATTAGACTTTTGAATGTTTTTGACACATTCATATTTCTTTACATTTGTTTCTAATATTTACAAAATATAAATAGTTACGACTTACTGGTTGTAGAATATGTCTCCTTTATTTAAATTCCATTTCCCGCTGCTCCTTCGACACGTAATTATTGCAAAATTTGCCATTTTTTAAATAATTTGCATGCAGCGAAGCTTGACACGAAAATTAAAAACGATTGATTGTGTTGACGTTTATAGGTGTGAATTGACATGTTAATGGCTCCCTCGTAGCTCCCTCCTAGGTGCCTACTCTCCCATTCTATTATGCACGTATTACAGTATTCTTTGGGTTACACAACCGAAGGGCGAAAAAAAGATAAAATATAAAACAGTGTTATGAAATAATTTAAGAATATATTCGTTCATTCATTAATTATAGCCTACGCCCCCTACTATTTACGGGAGGGATATTTACGATGGTTACGCTTTGCTAGTATTTTAGGTTATCCACGGGATACTTTAACGCCGCCACTACACGGCAAAGATTATATATTCACAAATAATCTATCATTTTCCTATTTTACTTTTTCACGGTATTTAAATTAAAACAAAATAAAAATGATTGAGTTTGTAAGGAATGCTTTTCGCAGGATTTTTTAATTAATTATTTTAGTAGACACGAAAGCGATTATTCTTTTCATTAATAAAACCATAAACAGCTACAAACAAATGTCCATAATTTTTAGTATTCCTTCGTATATTATGTATAGTATTCCAAAAATAATAAAGTACATATTAGTATGACATAAGCGGTAAACGGTGAGACGCGGGTAACGTATGCAAAAATATTAATTCCTTTAAATATTCCGGCAAAGAATGTGCTTGTCGGTGTATATCATAGATTAAAAAAGTGCTAAATCCAGTATAATGACATTCATAGACCAATACGCGGACAGACGCGGCAATGAGATACGTACGCGGCGCGAATAAATACTATACGCCGTGTGTTGCGAACGTACAGGTGGATGTTTTATATAAAGATCGATTTAGATATATAACTTCAAGTTCGGAAAACCATAAAAATGATTTTTTAAACAATACTGTTCTATCTTCACTAGAGAGGAAATTTCGGGGAAATTTCTTTAGTTGTGATAATGTTTATAGTTAAAATTTTATAGACGATGGTAAGCGAAAAGTTTTATGATTTAATTTTTTGGCTTTTGCTTTGCAAAATAAATTAAGCAATGTTATGTGGGATAGCTTATGTTGGGGCTTAAAAATGTCCACAATAATAAAATTAATTTAAATAGCGTCATCGATTTTTCGTTTTTAATTATGTAACAGATAAACAGAAAAACATCAAAATTTATTATAATCTAATATATATAAATTAATGATTGTTTGTTTGTATTTTATGTGTTGTCATATCGTTCATCAGATTATGGAAAACTTTGTCAACTTTTTGCTTGCTCTTGCGAAGGTAGTGCCATAGTGCAATTAACTTACAGCAAGTGGCGCACGTATAGTAATAACAAATTTATTTAAAAGTTATTATTATATTCAACTGCAATGAATGTAATATTATTCTCAATTAAACAATATATCTCATCCAAATTTAAAACGATATTTCGCACTGGAACTAGATAGTATACTAATAAAATCAAATTCAAACGTGATAGATCAGCACTAGAATTGCGATCGTCTAGGTTACGGTTATATCTGTTACTACTTCACACCCGCGCCTCAACTGGAAGCGTGGAAAGAGGAAACCTTAATGTTTATTTTCCGGGTTAGTTTATTTTCTACGTGCTGAATATCATCCAAATTCGTTTATGTGCGATTAAATTACAAACATTCAAAGATCTTCACAAATATAAGTAAGGGACGTATTTTTTTTTTCTTTTCTTATTATTATAAAAATTAAATCCAAAAGTATATTTTATCTTACCTTTGCCTGAATTTATACATTCCCTTTTTATCATTGGACAAACAGACGGTTGACAGGTACTTACGCAGGCTGTTGTCTACGCATTCGAACCAAAGTAAGTAGAAGGATCCAGCGTAAAATAACATGCTATGAGGCGTTCTTTCTTGGTTTTCAGTGGTGTAGTTAACTGCAGGCTATTTGTGTCTATCGATATTCGTCTTTATTTATAGTGGCATTTGTTTTACAAATAAAGCTTACCCTAGATTATAGTTTGTAGTGTTATGCTACTTACATATCATTTTACATTCTGTTTTTGATTTTCTGCATTCACCTCAAAACTGGATATTTTGCATCACCTTTATTTCCATAGGATCCTGTAACATTTTTAAACCATAAGAACACAATAACAAATCATTTTCACTTCGTATTTTCACGTTATCAGCACTTTTTAAATCGGTGTCAATGGAGTCTACCTTTTTCGGTCTTTTATTTAGTTCTCCGTAACTCTACAATTTCGGGCTTCGTGCGCGCTGTTGCGCTACCTTTTATCCTATATCAATAATATCTCATTTTTCACTTATATCTTGCAGTTTCTCTATTACGAGCCTAAAACCAAAATTTGACATGTTTTGACATCGTTGTTTATCTGGTTGTCATGGCAATTTTTATTCAAATTCGTTCGGTCTGATGGTTTTACTTCAATACTTCCACATAAATACTCTTTTCCTCTTGGCCATTTACAAAAATTTGCTTTTAATTTAAATAATTTCCCATTCTTATCCCAGATCCGTCAAAAAGTATAAAAGCCGAACAATCGGCCAATAAACGAGAGTCTTACTTCAGCTTTCATACTAGAAGCACCTCCTAAAGGCCTTATCCGCACTGCCCCGGGATCCTGCAAGCCTCTCCCTTCACCTGAAGTCGTCGCCTAGCCACGCCTATGCCTCCACCTACTAGTGCCCGCGCTATCTTTAGCCGCTGTGCGTGCATGCCCGCACACATGCAAGCACTGCGTGTGCCTACTCCGGGCGCTGCGTTTGCCTACTCCGAGCGCTGTGTGTACCTACTCCGGGCGCTGCGTGTGCCTTCTCTAGACGCTGCGACTCCGGGCGCTGCGTGTGCCTACTCCGAGCGCTGTTTGTGCCTACTCTGGGCGCTGTGTTTGTCTACTTCAAGCGCTGCGTGTACCTGCTCCAGACGCTGCGTGTACCTGCTCTAGACGCTGCGTGTACGTGCTCCAGACGCCGCGTGTACCTGCTCTAGACGCTGCGTGTACCTGCTCCAGACGCTGCGAGTACCTACCACAGGCATAGCCTGTGCATACTCCGTTTCGGTATTCATTTATCTTTTTTATTCATTTTTTATAAAAAAATTGTAATTCACGTCACCCATAATCATCTTCATACCTTTTTTTTTGTAAAAAAACTGTAAATATCTTTTCAAATTTTAAATAAATTATTTTTTTTTTGGTTGTTTCGTTGTTGTTAGGTTAGGTTCTTTAGTTTTTAACTGTCGCTTTACGACAAGTTATTATGAATAATTATATAATTTACAGCAAATGTAATATATAGGTTTATTGAAAAAAATCTTACACATCAGTGTACCCCTGCAATAATTGTTGTACAGTCACAATCAGACGTCCTCTCCTGGATCCTACCACGAGCATTTTTAATTTTTGTAAATAATTTGCCGGTGTTTGCCTTTCCGTCCAATTACAATCAAGTTATCTTCAAAGCAAGAGTGAATAAACTTTTATTACGGTAGTAATAATGATGATAATGTCCTCCAGACCGATTTTCGGTTGGCGGCCAGCCTCAAGGAAGACTAGCCACAAGCACAGATGCACTCTCTATTCCCTCACTCTCATAGCCCGATGGGACGGTAAACCGTCACGACCGGAGAGAGATCAGGCGCAGGACGAACGGCTTTAAGTTCTTTCTGAGGCACGGGGGTGAGACATCGCCAAAATCCTGACTCCAGGCGCTACTAAGTATTTCTTGACGGAAAAACCCAATAACTGATTTTTTTGCTCTACCCGGGTTTTGAACCCGTGACCTCATGATAAGCAGCCACGTTTACAACCACTAGTCTTACGAGGCAGTCACGCTAATACAATGCGATTTACTACCTAGGGCTCATTGCCACTTAACACCAGGAGGGATTGTAATTAAATCCTGACTTATAGTAAGTTAAAAATACATATGATTTTGTATAAATGTTTTAATTAACTGTATATTTATAGGGGTTTTCAAGAATACATAAGTATAAGAAGGACGCTGCAGCTATATTATGGTTGTAGCACTAATGAGTTCGCTCGACCGGGGTAGGACCACACTTTCACAGAATACCGGCATAAAATAGCAGCTTATAGTTGCTGTGTTTCGTATGGTGAATGTGGAGAACCGGAGACCATTTTTACTGGAAACGAGGCATTCCATCTTAGTCCTCAGGGGTGACAACGCATCTGCATTTTGATTCAACTTACCATCAGGTGGACTGTGTGATCGTTTACCACCCTTATTCTATAAAAAAAAACCCTACTACCTTGTTATTTTAAAACGCTTCCATTTGTGAATCATCTTCCTCTTTCGTTTTATGGTAACGCAATAGTGTAAGTTCAATGCATCGCGTTGGACTGGGATTGGAACTTGGAAAGAAGTTATTACAGTCTTTATTTTTATATCTTTGATTTTATATTAAAAACTTTTTCGTATTATTACACATTCCCCTTGACGTCAATTGTAAGGACGTTAAACACTCTGTATAAATTACTAGAATAATGCCATATTTGAATACAATCAGTCGGCGAGCAGCACCACGGGCCACCGTTAGCGCGCGCGCGCTTCATCAGCGATTAGTTATTTCGTACGTATGCTTAGAATACGGTTACAGCTTCTTAGAATAGCCAGATCGCATGTTTTTCATGCATAAGAAGTTTTCGTTAAGTAGTCATGTTGATTTATCCTCTGGTCATAGGTTTAAAATGGTAAATATGTATATTAATATACTAATTTTCGCGCCAGCACCCGTAACTATTGCAAAGCTTAGATATGGCTTTAAAATTTTAATTTTCACATTTAGCTCCAACGAAACATATGCTTTGAACGTCTCCAGTACTAGTCATTTTCAATTCACTAGTTTAAAAAATCTGGCAACATTTATGAGTAAATTGTTCGACTTTTCCTTTAAATAAACATACCTACTACGTGGCTTTTCTGGGTATCCCTACAGAAACAGAAACAGAAACTTTTTTATTCAATGTAGATTGTAAACAATACTTATACTTATTAAGAAAGTCACTTTTTTCATTTATCACTGGTTCACAAAAAAAACCTCTGTTCTGGGAAAAACCAGTAAGAAACCCAGCGGAACTATTTTTTTTTCAAATAATAGCTTAAAATAATGTTTACAATTAACAACACAAGACAAATTAGAAATAGCTTAGTAGCGATCACCCTTTCCAGGGGTTATTATCATCCATCTATCATCATCTGTATATCATCTGTCTACATCACATTTTTGCTACTTTTCCCTTTTATATGAAGTAAATTAGACGATTATTTAAAACATAAGCTTGTATGCGTGGACGTAATGAAATTTCTTTGACTCTATTTAACTTATACATATATAAAAATCAATTGCTGTTCGTTAATCTCGCTAAAACTTGAATACAGCTTGAACGACATTTATGAACTTTTTGTGTTTATTTCAGTGGGTCCCTGGATGGTTTGAAAACTCAATTGGACCCAGTAGGTCCGGGGCGGATCGTTGGTGTTTTATACATATACGGCTACATTTCATTTTCGCTGGGTGACATGACCCAAAAAAAGATAAAATGGAACCGTATAGTGGCGGTAAATGAATATCCAATATCTTTTATGTGAATAAGAAGTCAGGTAGCAGCATATTCCCAATAACTCAAAATAATGAAAAACTGCTGTGGCTATTCCACTGGCTAAGCGTGGCAAGTACGGCGAATATTCTCTTAAATATATGGTCTATTAAGCCTTATAGGCTTAATAGACCATAGAATACTATAATACACACGTAATAGAACGGGGGAGTGGGCGGAGCCCGTGTAGCCACTAATATGTCAAGTTACACGTATAAATGTCAACACGATATGTGTTTTGACGTTACAATCGTTTCCAAATTTCACATGCAAATTATTTAGAAAATACCAAATTGCACACTATTTACATATAAATAAGTAATAAAATTTAAACGATTTTTAATGATGATTTTGAACATTAATCAAAAGTCTAAAATGTGTAAATTTACTCAGTCTGTCAAAACAGCGAATCGTGTTTGTAGTAGTGATAATACAACGTAATTGCTTGTATGTGTGCTCCCGGCGACGCCGAACCTCGGTACAAAATAAGTTTGACAACCATTCTATTGTGTATTATAGTATTCTATGTATTAGACAATCTATTGGGAAGCCTTTCCTCAGTAGTGGACTTTAAAAGTTACAGCCTATAGACGTTCCCACTCCTGGACACAGGACTTCGCCCATTTCTGAGAGGGGTTTAGGGCAAGGTATTGTCCGCCGCGCTGCCCCAATGCGTGTTGGCGGATTTCACATATCTTCGAGATATTTTTTTTTCTTATTTCTCAGATATACAGGTTTCCTCACGATGTTTTTCTCTAACGAAGTCAAGCACGTGATAAATCAGCACTTAAAATTGCAATTAACAATTTCATTAGTGCTGGCGAGGATCGAACCCGGGTTGCTCGCGTACTGTGAAATTTACAGCGAGGCCATAATAAATTATAAAAGTAAAAAAGTTAATATTGTAGATTCAGCTTACATTTTCGTTAGATCAATATTCGGTGCTTACCTTATATAATTTAGGAGTTTCAGTAAGTTAATTATTTTGGTGCATGTAAAAGCTTATTTTACTGCTATCTACTTTTATAGGCTGTAGCGGATTCTGACCTTTATAAGCTGTAATGAATGGAATGAAATAGAATGGACGGAATGGAACTAGCTTTTCTAACCTTCAAACCGTATCAATGATGGTTGCAATGTTACTTCATAGAATAAACAGTAAGTAGATAAAACTAACCTATCCAGACGAAAACCATGCTGCAGTTGTATTATGCTTGAAGCACTAAGGGGTCAGTTGCGTAAAAAAGCTCGCTCTTACAGAATAGCAGCGTAAAGTAGTAAATTATTGTTACCTGAGTTGTCATATGAGTGTAGAGAAACGTACAATGATTACTGGAAATGAAAAATTCCAACGTATTCCTCAGAGGTGACAACGCATCTGTATTTTGTTCCTTATTATATATCCTATTGATAGATGAAGGTGTCTTAGAAACACAATTGCCACTTGTCATCAGGTAGACTTTGTGCTCGATTTTCATCCTTACTTCTGTTAATAATATTCACAAACAGAATGGAATAAAATAATAACATACTAGAAGTATGTCATTATTTTATTACTTTATTTTATTTTATAATATTACTTTATTTTTTATATTTTTATATTAATGTGTAATTTTATTACAGTATATAGTGCTAATTCAAAAGTTTTCTCACGTTTTTGAAAATACTTCCAGTGAAATTGCCAAAAAAACATGAATTCGTCTGCAGTCGAAGCTAAAGTACCTTGTTATCTGCGATTCGGACCGTTGTTTGGTGTATTGTATGATTGAAGGTAAATTTGCATAACTTTATTATTTCGTATTCGTTCGAGGTCTCAATTATATACTTGGATTGTCTAGAATAGCATATGTGTAGGTATAAGCGTAGTTAAATTAGCTTCTCGTGGTTTAAAATCTTATTAGCTAAATGCAAGACGTTTGCTTTTGTAACAACTAGGCGGTAAATCAGCACATAGAATAGTAAGACTGTTCATCATCTGAACTGGTGAGGATTGAAGTTTCGTTGCTGGCACATTGTTAACTGTAATGTGAGCGTGAACTATAGAGTACTTTTTATGGTAGAGTATCGTTGGATAGGTCTTTCAAAAACACTGAGGGTATGAACCAACGTTTTTCGATTCACGATACATCTCATAGTCTAATACAAACAGTATTTTTTCATACGTGGTACTCTTGGTTTACGCGGATGACCCTCAGGATAGTTTAGGGCAGTGGTGGTTTATGACAAGGTTCGTTACGGTCATACATATCTTAGGGTCGCACTGCCGGGAATATATAGATAAATAGTCCACTATGACCATCTTTGTACGGACTTAGTATGTGAATGATTTGATGTAGATTGTATTACTGTCAAAATCGAAAAGATTTTTAATCTTTTTTGAACACCACTCCCTCTAAATCTGTTTGATAGATAGAAAGAAAGAAGAGTAACATTTGTGGACACATCAATTATAAACATTATAACAAACAAAAACAAAAATAGGAAACAAAACAACAATTTGACGGATAAAACTATTTAAAAGTATGTATACTTATAGATTATAATAAAAAAATAGAAAGACAAAAAAAATCGTTTCTCATATTGTACGAGCATGTTGTGGCGCGTCATACAAACGGACCTCACTCAGCTTATGCTGTCGCCGGAGCAACAGCGCTGGTTTTCAGTGGGCCCGAAATTTTGGAAAATAAGTTCTTTAATTACCACCGTCCTATCCGGGCCCATTTTTACTCGTTGTAGCGGTCAAACCGCGAACTCAATATGCTTATTATCAAGAATACCCCTTTTAAGTTCACGTTTTGTGACGGGTAACAATGGAACCCTACCTCTACATTGTGCGTGGCCCGAAAGTTGGCCAGTTGTTTTTAGAATATGGTTGACAAACGAGCAGACAATCCACTTAGCGGTAAAATTATATCACACCTACATCTGAAATGCCTCGTTACCATTAAAAATGATCTGCAGTTCTCCACATCATTTGGTAGAGCCATGCTGCAGTTATATTAGTAGTATAGTTGTAGCACGAATGGGTCGGCTCGACCGAGGAAAACCAGCGTGAAATAGTAGCTTAATGCTGCTGTGTTTCGTATGGTGAGTGTAGAAAACCGGACACCCTTTTTACTGGAAACGAGGCATTCCATCTTAGTCCTCACGGGTGACAACTCATCTGCATTTTATTTGTAATCGAGGGTAGATGTAGATGTCCATGGGCCGCAGCAACCACTTACCATCAGGTGGACTGTGTGCTCGTTTGTCACCCTATCCTGTAAAAAAACATCACTTTTTGCAACACAGTATTTAGCTGCTACTTTACGCTGGAATAGCAAGTGTTCTCCGGTTGAGCCGACTATATATAGCTGGGGCGCAGAGCTTACGCTAAAACTTGAATGTTATAAATACATAAATTAAAATCGGATGGTTGTTCGTGATGTAATGTTAGATGTTGCTTCCACTGCCTCCTTGATCTAGTGGTCGTAAGTACGTCAACTAATCATTGTTTCCGGAGTTCGAATCCTGGGTCGGACCAAATATAAGTCCGGCGTCAGGAAGTTGGTGGTGTTTCACCCTCGTGCCTCAGAAAGACCTTAAAGCCATTGGTCCTGCGCCTGATCTCTCTCCGGTCGTGTCGGTTTACCATCCCATTGGACTATGAGAGTGAGGGAATAGAGAGCACGTAAAGTGCTTGAGCTCGTGTCGAATTGCCGTCCCATGCCGACAGTGAGAGTGAGGGAATTGTGAGTTTACCCGTGCTTGCGCACAGACTCGTGCACTGTAATCCTGTCCCGCGCAGATAGCAGTCTCCGTTCTGGGGGCAGTTATCGTACAAAATACGTACTTTTTAATTGTTAGACTTATAAATTTTATACAATACTTTCAATTCCTAAATAAATTTATTAATGAGGAATTAAAACTATCTACCATCATTACAGTCTATCAAAAATCCACTTTTTAAACAAATAGGCCTCCCCCAAGAATATTGAATATTAAAGCCTGTTACGGCGCTTGGCAGGCGCAGCAAACCTGAGTTTTTTTTTTAAATTATTTGGTGTTACTATCAGAAAGATGCTGCTGACAATATCCTGTTTTATTCCCCTTTGTCGCCTCTTACAATACCCACAAATATGGGGCAGTGCAATCTACTACGCTGTCATTACACGGCGAAAAAACTATTAATGACGTAAAAATCATGTACATCTTAATAAATTTCAGACAATAACGCTGATAATATACTATGGAAGCGCTATCACCGCGCCATAAGCATAAAACAGTATATGTATATAAAATAGCTCCAAACTACCACTCGGAGCATTGGCCGCTCCCCGGGCTGTACATCTTGTCCGGCGGGAGATCTTCCCTTTCTTTCCACGGCCACAGCCACAGTGGTGACCCTGACGTGATCTGAACACGCAACCCGCAACCTTCGGAAACAACAACTTCAAGCCATCATCATTATCCTCAAGAACCCTTACCATTCACTACTGATAATCGTCTTCTGCAGACTTCAGTTCCTGCAAGCCAGTCCAACTTGTCTTCAACTCGACTCACCGCGGATTTATAAGGCAAACTTATGGCACTTGCTCCGGCACATAGTTAAGTTTTAATTTATTAAGATTTAATTTAAGATTAGAAGAAATGTAAAAATATAGGTAGGCACTTATTTATTTCAGGTGATTTGTCTTGCCGTAAGATTCTCCGAGAAGCTGCAGACTGTAGCGATGTATAATTAATCTTACCAGGTCTCGGCCGCACCTGACCACGTCCAGCCGTTACGACATCTTCCTCATAGATTATTGTTGTAGTGACTCCTGCGGACCTCTCGACATCAAACCCCAATTTTGTCGACTACATAGTATTCGAAGTAAACTGTAACACTTATCAACACATTAGAATACAAAAAGACTACTTATTTTTTTAAATTTATAAATTTTGCATTATTCAGAGAAATGTTGAAATAAAAATCATTAACAAAATAATAAATACAATGTTACAAATAAATTATACTTTTTTAAATTGTGCTTTTAAGGACTTTTCATAATTTTACAATACAATTCCTCTTTTTACTCCCGTAACTAGTCGAAAACAGAAAGATGCATATTAGTAAGAAACTCAACACATTTTTAATTTGAGTGAAGGAAATGAACGCTAAGCTTTAATTGAGAGCAAAAATCACAAGGTAAGATAATATAATTGTGGGCTCCCGACGGATAAAGTAGCATTCATACAGGTGTGTTTGTGTGTGTGTGTGTGTGTGTGTGTGTGTGTGTGTGTGTGTGTGTGTGTGTGTGTGTGTGTGTGTGTGTGTGTGTGTGTGTGTGTGTGTGTGTGTGTGTGTGTTATTACATAATAAATAAAAAAATATTCAAGAAACAAGTGTGTCATTGAATTTGAATCGTATGTCTGCGGCCAATGCTTTTATGAGTCTTATGACGCAAACGAAGGCCATAACGCGATCGATTATGTCATCGATTACTAATAACCGATAAGTCACATCGGTTTTTACTCCCGATACAAATATGATGACGGGAATACCGGAACGGAAGACATCGCCTAATTCATAATTGTTTTCTGTATTAACTTTTGTTTTCTTGGTTTGTAATGGGTAAATACAGACTGGTTAAAATGCAAGTAGTGCCACTTAAGTTTAATTGTACATCGACGAAATAAATTCGTAGAATACAACTGCAAATAATGTGATGGCAGAATATAAATCTTTTTCGAGGTCGTAACAAAACTCTGTTTAGAAAAAAAAATATAACTGCTTGTAGGTTTGTATGAACTATAAATTGTGCAAAGACAATGGCTCTGCGAAACAGGCAATTATATGAATATTTCATTATTTTTTTATGTATTCAAATTTTTGATTAAAAAAATGCGCAGGTGTTTAATGTCTGAGTTATGTAAAGCACGTTACATGTAATTTACTAAGCGTACAAATTAATGAAAACATTTAAATTTATCCTGTGATGAAGTTTACTACGTTGTACGATGTTTGTTTTATTTTTTACGTCTCAATCAATGCCCTTCAAGTTTTTTTGCGTATACATCGAATGGAATTAACAATACAAACAAGTTGCTTGACCGGATACACATAATTTTACTCCACGTTTACAATTTCATCATCGCAAGTACTTGAATTATTTTATCATCAACAAATTACGTCCTTAATCCTTACAACTCATTGATCACATGGTTGACTCCACAGAGTTAGTAATTCATTCTTGGGGCAATGTATACGCTATTACAACAAAGTTACAGAAAATATACAAGGTCTCTCTATTACCAAGTTTAAATATTTAATTAAACTAAAACTGCATAAAAAGGGTTATCATTATAAAATTTATTTAAAAAAAGTCCCGCTTGGTTTCTTGTTGGTTCTTCCCAGAACAGAGGTTTTTTTTCGAACCAGTGGTAACGTAAAATATTGACTTTCCATAAGAATTACTTGTAATCTATATTGAATAAAAAATTATTCTATTCTATTCTATTCATGCATAATCTCTATACATAATAGGAAACACTGTGTACTGTATTCTCTTATTATGTCGCAGGCTAAATCCTATAGATGTATACGTTTGTCTCTTTTTAGCGTCGCTTTTTCGTTTTATCTAGATTCAAATCATAACGATTTTATGAAGTTTTCACTTCAAAAAATATAATGAAGACGAAATCAAAGTCAATCCTAAGTGTAAAGCCTCAGCCTCACTTCAGTTGCAATGCTTAAGTAGAGCCGTTCGAGGTGTATCAAAGTCAAAGTCATAATCATATATTTTTATTTAAATTACCTTTTAAAAAGTATTGACTAAAACAACTTTTACCGGATTTTATCTAGATAGATCTATGCGTAGATCGGACCATAAATAATAATTAAAAAGCTGAAGGGAGTACCTTCAGCTTAGGGTTAACATAGACATCGGGACGTCAGTCACTGCATTCCCCCGTGACCATAGGTGCTGGAAAGCATCCGTAACGTCGGGAATCAAAAATCATTTAAAATGAAACGCAATAAGATCCGGTAAAAGTATATTTAATCAATGTGTAGTGTTTACGTAAATATAAGAAATCAGTTTTTGAAAAGTACTTCTTGAAAGTCGAATGCTACGCCATCGCATCGCTTGAACAAGTCCCTACCGCAAGATCTTGTGAGAAGTAGCGGCAAGAAACTCACAAGTATCAACAGTTACAATATAAACTCATGTAAAATATACCTACCCCTAAGCTCGTAACAATAAAAACTGCCGATTTAATTACCAAAATTGACACTTTTAATCACACTTAACACTTAAATTCACTTTATTTCGCTCCAAAAGCTTCGCTCATATCGCCAATTCAATACTCCGCCTGTTGCGGCCCTCAGCGACTTTATATAGGCCTTTTCATCCAGAATATTCCAGCAAATACCGGCCCCCAACCGACCAGATGCAGACAGTTCGAGTGTGGAGCTTTCTAGAAAGCTTAGTTCTTCCATTAGATACTAGATGGCGCTAGTGATTACCCGCCATATACCGAGCGCTAGTTATAGCGCGCAACAATATGTAAAAAATCTAAGGAAGCTCACATCGAAAACGCACCGTTAAATCTCAATTGTAAGCCCCGCCGGACGGTCTAAGGAGGACGGATAAGGACTACGGATAAGGATAGCGTAGTAACACTTACCATACAATTTATTTAGGTGGTATTACTCCTTTTCATCTACATATTTCTGGAGCCAAATGACTGCGCCGTACTGCTGTGTTCCAGCCTGAAGTTATCAAGACCCAGTATAATTATAGGCTGTGAGGCGTTTTATCTTTGTCCTCAGAGGTAACAACGCATCTGTAGCCTTCATTGTTTAAAGTAAAATAGTATCGTGCTCACAAGTGAGAAGGGGCAATATGCTCCTGTTTGGTCGGCCCGCGCGCAATTTCATTGCACGAAATTTATTAGATTTTTCTTTTTTTTTAATTTATTAGATTGTTACTGGTGGACACATAGACATAATTTAATTAAAATTGCTTTAATTACATTCTAATGAAACTGCTTTTTCCCTTAATGGACGTACCTAAAATTGCAGATTTTGAGGATTTTTTTGTATCGAGCAAAATGTGTAAATCGTGTTTTGGCCATCATAATTCACTAAGGAAAATCTTTAACTTTCATAATGATAAAAAAAGATGAATTAGTAGTTTTTAATGACAATAAATCGATTTTCGGCGCACCTATAAATCGTGAAAAGTCTGCTTTTGGCGCCCATTTCATCTTAAACTACGTGGATTGTCACTTCACTTTTATCCAAAAAATTGAGCAGCTGCTACACAAGCACTCTAATAGAGGAGCGTGGCTTGTCATACACCGAACAACCGCCTCGCTGAACCTTTTCCTTATCCAATTATGTAGTTTATTTATCATATTATTTTTTTATAGAATAAAGATCACAAACGATCACACAGTCCATCTGATGGTAAGTGGATATTGTGGCCCATAGACACCTACATCTATCCTTATATATGATATAAATGTGCCTTGTCACCTCTCAAGACTAAAAAAGGATACCTCGTTACTGTAAAGTGGATTTCCAGTTCCTTCTCTAACCATACGATAGCACCATTAAGCTGCTATTTCACGCTAGTATTAGACAGAGCGTGGTCCTTCCCCGTTCCATTATTACAGGCCATTGCAAGTCTACTGCTGAAAATAGACTTTCCCCAAGGAATTTTATAAAGTACGGTCATGAGTCATCTGCATCAATCGACTTCTTACATATCTTACTAGGTCATTCTACTTATTGGGGCGGGCGACCTACACTTCGCTTAACAATCCAAGTACAATAACAATACTCAAAAACCTGGCCATGACCAATGCCAACCATGGCTTATTGATACTTAATGATTGGTTGGGCTATAATCATCGAAAGTCAATCGCGAAGAGAAACTCCGAGCATAGCTCTATGGAGAGGCTCGCTGAGGAATCTTGAGCTTCCCCATAAAGCCAGCAATAAAGGTACCACGTAGGTACAATACAATTTTTTTTTCGAGTTTTGACGTATAGTGAGAAGATTTGCATTAATCTACTGAACGTTGCCCACTGTTTTCTAACATTTGAAATTTAGGTTGTCCAAGTATTTATTCATCTTGAATTTTTTATAAACTTTCATAACACAAACCAAGTGTAGTAAAAGTGTAGAATAATTACGGGTTTGTTCGGGAACTTACACGGCGATAACAGTGTCTTTTAAACGCATGTGTATTTTGTTTTCGTCGATCATACTATGAAAGGGACAATAATAAAAAAATATTATTTCCAATCACGTTTTACAACACAGACGATCGACATAGGTTAATGAGGTTGCACAGAACACGTACGTGAGTTTATAATATCTCAGGATATCCTTTGTGTACTCCATACAACAAAAGGATACCAAACATGCTTCGTAACGTGATCTAGAATTGGTAAATAACAACATTCATCGTGAATTTAGGCACGTATCCACTGATCGAGTAATGTTAATGCACCAACAGGGTAATACAAAGAACAGGAAAATGTCCGATTTGTCTACGCGTAGAGCGACTGACGTAGGACATTTGTATTCGAAAATGCTAAATTTATGTCCATTTTAGGGTTCAGTCGATATGATTACACGATAAACGATAACCAGACACGGACAGACTGAACTGAGATACATAGATACAAAAAAGCTTACTTGTTTTACTGTTTTGATAAAATGTAAGTATTAAATATCCAAATAATATTTATGTGAAATGAAATAATAATTATTTTTTAAGTAACCAACACAGTGGCGCTGTTGACGGACGTTTAGGCCTTTCTTCTTATAATAGTTAATTATTATTATTTAACGTTGATTTTTATTAGTACGCCTGTTTATTCATTAGACATGCATGTTTTCTCGCGATGTGTTCCTTCACCGACGATTACTAGGTTAGTAGTAGTAGGCGCGGGTTGCTCGCGTACTGTCAAATTTAGGACTAGCACTTATCCCATGAGTTACCACACCTCTTGATAAGTGTATGTATATCTTAACATTAACATGCTATGACGACAGCAACAACAACAATGTGTATTGTAAAGACGCCTGCTACAAGTCCATTCACGGACAAAAGTGCATACGTTGACGTAACTTTACTCCTGGAAAGTTGCCTGTGGAACATGAAACAATGCACTGTGTCTACCAAAACTATATTTCAAATTGTCGAATCATTTACTTTTATTTAATTTTTTTGAAAAACTTACAGCTTACACTGTGTGGTATATAAATGAATCACAATCAGCAGGCCATTTGAAAGTTTTCGAGTATAGATAATATGAGCACAGATATCATTATTTAAGTCGGTAAAAGTTAAACATTGAAGACAAACACAGTAAATTAATAAAATTGGAAAGAAGAACACTGTAAAAAAAAACGGCCAAGACCGTGTCGGGTCACGCTCAGTGTAGGAATCCGTAGTTTCCCGTCCATCATACATTATGTTCGCACTCCAGCAGTGCTCCGCGCTCCTGCAACTGCTCCCGGTAGTGGGTACTGTTGTTTCCATCCAAGTTCAAAATTATTTTCCTAGAAATTCCTTATAAAGTTCTACTTTTCAGATTTTTTTCATATTTTCTAAACTTATGGTTCAAAAGTTAGAGCGGGGAGGGACACATTGATTTTTACTTTTGGAGCGATTATTTCCGAAATTATTGACATTATCAAAAATGATTTTAGTAAACCACCATTCATTTTTAAATACCTTTCGAACAATATATCACACGTTAGGTTTGAAATTAAAAAAAATCACTTCCCACTGTACATATAGGGGGGCTACCCCAATAAAACATTTTTTTCGAATTTTTATTTTACCACTTTGTCGGCGTGATTGATACACATATTGGTACCAAAGTTCAGCTTTCTAGTGCTAACGGTCACAGAGATTAAGCGAGAACGGACAGACGGACAGATAGACGTGGCGAAACTATAAGGGTTCCTAGTTGACTACGGAACCCTAAAAAAGAAATTTTTCGCAAAAATATATTATTTTGATTGGAGAAATACTGGTATTAAACAAGTTCATGTCAACGTTATTAGAAATTTCATTCAAATTCTGCACGTATGTGTCACAGAAGAATTTTGCCTGTATTTAGTCCGCATTTGTGGCGCAGGGGCTAAGCGAGGTTTTCTTAAGAGGACCGCTCCAAACCGTCAATATTGCCATTTGCCAATTTAAAAAAAAAATATAAATCATATGTGCTATGCCACTCGTAAATTTCACAGTACGTGAGCAACCCGAGTTAGATCCCCGCTGGCACCAATGAAATTGTTAATTGCAATTTTAAGTACTGATTTACCACTGCTCGGCGGTGAAGTAAAACATCGTGAGGAAACCTGCACATCTGAGAAATAAAAATAAAATATTTCGAAGACATGTGAAGTTCACCAACACGCATTGGGGCAGCGTGGCGGACACTTCCTTGCCCTAAAATCCTCTCAGAAATGAGAGGAGGCCCGTGCGCAGCAGTGGGACGTATATAGGCTGTAACTTTACTTTAACTTATATCTGCTATGCGCCTATGTTCGTGCAAAGGCAAAGTATGAAAAATTTGCACCGTGATAACTACCACATCCACCATACCACATCAGTATAAATTTGCATCCTAAATTGTAGAAAACGTAGAAAACGCTTTTCTACTTGCTCGATCCTTTCTAAGTAAATGCTACAATTGAGGTTCCACACTTGCAAGGCGTTCCCAAATGACTGTAAGCATAAGCGCAATATGTATAAGTATCTTATATGTTGGAAAATTGGGTATCATCGCTTTGACAAGTTCCTACTGCGGGGAGACCTTGTGAGAAGAAGTAGCAAGTAACTCACAATTGACTATATTTCTCTCTTTTCTACGAGTCTCTTACTAATCTCATCTCTTACTAAATCTCTCCATAGTATGGAGAGATTTAGTAAGACAGTTGGACACATTCAAATCAAGCTTCATACCGTTTAAGTTTACCGTGATCACGCTGACGCAAGACAGTAGAAGTTTTTGAGAAGTAGCATACAATTTTCATGTCATCAGCATAAACATTATTTTAGAAAAAAAACTTTTAAAAATCACAAAAAGCAACGGACCTAACAGCGATGCCTGAAGTACTCCCGAAGGGATTTGCACATTTGCTGATATAACTATTGAGGACTCCTGTTTGACAACGATTCTCAATATAATATTTAAAACACCTAAACCGCCACTAAAAGAACGCCACTGATATCTACTTAGAGCAGATTGCCGAGAAGTATAACGTGATCTAAACGGTCGAACGCTTTACTGTAGTCAGTGTAGACTACGTTGACTTGTAAGCGCTCTGACATGATGTCAGTTAACCCGCTAGTTCAGAAAGAACAGCAAACAGGTTAAATATTCAGAACATATTTATATTTTGTAGAACTATGCTTTAGCTATATTATGGTCGTAGCACGAATGGGTCGGTTCAACCGGAGAAGGACCACGCTCTTACAGAATACCTGCGTAAAATAGCAGCTTAATATTTCTAAATGAGTCAGCAACTAAATGATATTATATTTCGTGCGGTAAGTGTAGAGAACCGGAAGCCCCCTTTACTGGAAACGAGGCATTTCATCTTAGTCCTCAGGGGTAACAAAGTATCTGTATTTTGATTCTCAATCAAATTTTTATACGTGGTAGAGCCATGCTGCAATTATATTAGTAGTATAGTTGTAGCACGAATGGGTCGGCTCGACCGGGGAAGGACCACGCTCTCACAGAATACCAACGTGAAATAGTAGCTTAATGCTGCTGTATTTCGTATGGTGAGTGTAGAGAACCGGAGACCCTTTTTACTGGAAATGAGGCATTCCATCTCAGTCCTCACGGGTGACAACGCATCTGCATTTTGATTTGTAATGGAAGATAGATGTAGATGTCTATGGGCCGCAGCAACCACTTACCATCAGGTGGACTGTGTGCTCGTTTGTCACCCTATTCTATATTAAAAAAAAAAAATCGGGCGTAAATCTAGAAGTCTATGGGCCAAAGCATTCACTTGCCATCAGGTAGACTGTGAGCTCATTTGTCACCTTTACTATATAAAAAATGATAATAAGTTTCGAAAAAGTTAAATATGATAATTCATCATTTTCATTTAGATAGATAGATAGATTTAGATAAATTAAAATGAATTGAATAAATATGATGCTCTAAAATTAAGTTTAAACGAAATAAATAATATTTCAAGTTCTTTAATATTATGTCGGTGCGGAAATGTCTGCAAAACTTTGCGTCCATATCATTTTGCCTCGACACACTATACGTTGTGTGGTAAAAATATCTGACTACTAATAATGATGATGCCCTCCGATCGATTGCGACCACGGTGAGAACTTCCTAATACTGTTGGAAAATATAGTATCTACTCAAGGTGTATAATATTTTGTTTTAGTGCGACAGGTGTACGTGCAAGCACAAAGTCTACTCAGTCGTCTTACCGAAACGAAACATAGCGCTAGAATGATTTTTCCATATATAATATTATAGTATTTGAATGTTGTAAACTGGAGCAGTACCGTAGGAGTTGGAGCGTATTAGCAATAAAGTCTGGGGGTGGTGCGGCATACTGTTTTAATTTTCAACCGACTGTATTTTTTATATGTGTTACTTTTCGATTTTTTGATCATTCTTTTTTTATTTGAAAGCTAGTGCTTCTCATTCTTCGTGCTATCCTTAGTAATGCATATTTAATTGACTTCGACTACGTTGGTGATGTTCTTTTTTTATTTATATCGAAGTCGGTTGTACAAAAATCTTTAACTTTGCTTTATAGGGGAGATATTTGGAATTTTGCAACGCTTGGCAGGTGGTTTGGCAATCGCAGATTATTACCATTTTAAGTTATTATCAGGAATATTCTGCCGTCCATCTAATTTTTCAGTTTTCTCTGTCGCCTCTTTCAACACGCACTGGATGATATAGGATCTCACACGCCGCCATTACCAGGGATCCACAAAAATAACAACACTTTTGGATATTTCATATCTCTACATGGTACAAAACAAAGTCGCTTCCCGCCATCTGTATTCTTCGATCTTATAACCTCTCAATCCTCTAGTGGTCTCATGAGACCGCGGCCAAGTTCTGTCAAATCCCTAGCGGTCTCATGAGGTCGCGCCCACCCACAGCACTTTAACCCATGAAAACATATATATAGACTCTACTTTTCTATGAAAAAGTTTGGCATTATATAATCAATAGAAAATACTCTGTCATCTAGTGCAATAAAAAGGCAAGACATCTTATGGATATTTATTTATAATCTACGTTCATTTCGTACGCCATTTTCGCGTGCATGTTATTGTGTTGATTTTTGGATTTTTCTAGTGTTTTATTATAAAATTGTAGTGAAAGTTTTTGTGTGAATATAATTTATCTTCTTACGTAAATAATTTCGAGTACTATATATTTAAATAATTGTGATTTTCACGCTGCCGACCGATCAAAAAAAACATACCAAGCCAATGGTATGTTTTTTTTTTGATATCAAAATACAATAAAACCTTTTTGTAATATATAACCTGGCTTTTGTTTAGACCACAGGATAGAAAATTTTGTATAGATTACTTATTTTGTGTAGATACTTCATAGAAAAAAAGCCTCTAAATATAAGTTTTAAAGGTTTTAAGTGCTGTGGGTGGGTGCGGTCGTATGCGACCGCTCGGGATTTGCCGGGCGCACGCGACATCACGGGATTTTTATGGCGCTTGAAGGGTTAAACTACACAATGGATATTGATGCCGTTTTCATCAATAGGCAGAATGATTCAAGAGGAAGGGTTATGTATAACATGCACGTGTTGTCGAGATCCAAAAATCAACCGCGCGAAGCCGGGGCGGGTCGCTAGTTTTCAATAATATGTAGTTATACTACTTACTTACTTACTTACTTATCGTCACGCACAATCCCTAACGGGGTAGCCAGAGAGAACAGATCGCCAAGTGTCACGATCCTTACATACTTCTTTCGCTTCTTTCAGGTTCATTAACTTCTTCATACATGCACGTCTAGGTATCCGAGTACTCTTGACCCTCCCCTCTTCGAGCAATTTGCTCACATGGTCTTCGAAAGTTAGTCTCGGTCTACCTCGACACCTTTTAATATTTACTTTCGCTCTATATATTTTCTTCACCATTCGGTCTTCACTCATTCGTTCAACGTGTCCAAACCATTGGAGTACGCCCCTATCAATTTTTGTGATAAGGTCATCTTTCAATCCTGCCATATTGCGAATCTCTTCGTTTCGCTTTCGGTCGGCTATGGTAACGCCACACATTTTACGAAGAGATCGCATCTCCACTGCATTCAACTTGCTTTTATGCTTCTTCTGGCATACCCAGGTTTCGCTGCCATATAACAAAGTCGGTACCAACACTGCGTTATGTATTGCAAGGCGTGCACTCTTCACCACGCCTTGCCTTTTTATTAATGCATTCAGGGCACCATTGACTTTGTTTCCGGCAGCGACACGCCTATCCACATCTAAATCACATCTTCCATCCCGGCTGAAAGCACTCCCCAAGTATACAATTTCATTTACCTGTTCTAGACATTCCTGATTTACCCATATTTCACATTTCGTTCTCTCTTCGTCCTTTTCAAATACATTTAGTATAACTACTTTTTTAACTACTTTAAAAAAGTAGTTATACTAAATGCCCATAAATGATTATACTTTTCTTCAATAGCCAAGAAAAGTCCATTTCCATTTGGACATTGGCTTTCTATGTTGTGGGGAGAATTTGACCACGCTTGGTGGGCGGATTGACAATGACATGGTCATCTATGTTGCTGCTTCCAGTCTCCACTCTAGGTATTTTCCGATTTGATTTCTGCGGCACCCATGGGATGAAATGGTATGATGAATTTTCTTACACTATACCCCGTGGTATATACGTGGTAGAGTCACGATGCCTCCATATTATAGTTATAGCACGAGTGCGTCGGCTGGACTTGGGGGAAGGACCATGCTCTAGTGAATATGAGCTTAATACTGAGGAGTTTCGTATAGTGAGCGTTGAGAACCGGAGAACCTTTTTACTAGAATCAAGGAGAGAATATCCTAGTCCTCAGGGGTGATAACGCGTCTGTATTTTAATTCTCAATCAAGAATAGGTAAAGAATAGAGAATATAAAGAATAGAATAGATAAGTGCCAAAGCATCCACTTACCATCAAGTGGATTGTGTGCTCGTTTGATACGCTTATTACTATTTAAAAAATACACACACTTACGAGTATCGTACTCGTATTATAACATGGCTCACGAACACAAGAGAGCTCGCTGCATTTAAACCCAAGCAGAAGCTGCAATATGGCGAAAGGTGAGTCATGCAGTCGGCAATTAATGGTGTTTAGATCAGATACACAATCAGATAAACTAAATTAACAGAAATTTTTCTTACTTCTACTGCTTTAAAAGTAAAATAAATCATAAAAAATAAAACGGTGTTGCAATATACAAGTAGGTCTGTACGCACAAAAAACTAGGTAGCAATAAAAAACAATAGTCAATTTGAATACATGTGTAACGGTTAAGATTTAAGAGGTCTTTGCACCGCAATGCCTCTTTTTCGAAGTTATCAGGCCATCTGACTCGTATCGCCACATCTGACAGGTAGATCGCAGTCGGAATGTCTGCCGACGAAAATGTATGCAGCTACCTCTTTGTTTAAGACCGAAGTAAACACTAAACGATCTAAAGCGACGGTAAACCAACGTAACTGTGTCCTGTTTTTTTATTGAGATATAAATAAAAGTAATTGCAATAAAACATCAAGGTTATGTTATGAGAGCAGTAAAAGACGTTATTTTAAATTCTGGGGAAATCATTAGCTAAAATGTGTATACTGAAATACCTACCATCTGACTACTGTCGTAGAACCACTCCTAACACAAGCATTTTCAAGCTTACCAGGAGTGGTCAAAAGGAATATTAGTAATGTTAATTAATAAGATTACTAATATTTTTAACAAAATATATATATATATATATATATATATATATATATATATATATATATATATATATATATATATAACGATTTTTGTATTTTTTGTCTATATGTCTGTCCGTCTTTTTGTGTTGGTAAAATGGCTAAACCAATTGTGCACTTCAGACCAGGAGGTATCTAGGTTATATTTTATCCGAAAAACATACAATTTTTCTTATATGTATATAATCCAAAACTTTATAAAAACATGGTTGTTAATGATTATCTCATAAACTATAAAAGATATATAAAAAGTTTCATACAAAGCGTTTTCGGTTTGTAATTTTCCACAAAAAAGGTTCTTACACATTATCTTCTATCTCATAAAGTTCTAATGCCTAATTATGTTCTGATTCAAGACCATTTTACAACCACTGTAGGTAAGTATTAAAGGATTTAATGAAATTAACGGGTATTTAAATTCTATTTTAACCATTTTCCCATATCCCACATAGTATTTGAGATAATAGGAAAATACTAGGCATTTCGATAAATAAAATACTTGCCTTGGACACGCAGTTCATACTAAAATTATTTTTATTATAGACCAATATTGTAGATTTGTAGGCGTTCTTTGTAGACAAAGTCAATGTGGGTTATGAAATAGAAAAGATATTGTATATATCATAAATTAAAATATGCTTAATGAGAAATAAAAAATAAGGTTTACAGCTAAAAAGTTGATGAAAGTCATAGATACTTGTATATAAAAAAATCTTTAAATAAATAACGGCAACAAATCGTTATTTTGAAGGAGTTAAAATTTAAATACAGTAAAATAGTGTGTAAAACATTTTCTTAGATCACACGAGTTTTGTCAGTGGGTTTCTTTAATAATAATCGACATTATATCAGAAACGAGATTCTATCATGAAATTCTACGTATACATTTAAATACATTTGAAAGTTTTTCCTTGTTACGACTGTCTCTTAGAAGTAAGGTATAATTTTATAAAGAACACTAATATCTCTAATGTTTTGTTTTTATATTTTATAGAAACGTATTATGAATGATGCAGATATCATCTTTAAGACATTTTCACCTAGGGGCGATATCGGCAGTTACCCTAAACGGCCATTTATTTCTTATACAACTAATTAATTAAATCCACATTTAAAACTGCAGTCAATTAACAAAAATTCAAGGGCAGTCAACTCTCAGTAGATTACAAGACTACAAGCGAACGTTTATCATAGTAATATAGTCTACACTAGGTGTGTGGGATATATAAAAACCTGAGATAAAATCGGGCGTTCGGAATCGAGCCAGCGCAGCGGGTCGCGGCTGCGTGAATCAGTCAGCCCTGCCCGCCATACTAATGTCCAGTACGAAATATTTCCGGCACATATGTCTACGAGTACGTACGTAATCAAGTGACCGACGTGTAAGCTCGCAAATTTGACAGTTATGACCATTTAGTTTAACTTTATGCCGCGGGCACTGATCATATCTGGGCAGTAGAAAGAAACTGATAGTATCGTATGGGTGCTCGTATAAAGCGTGTCTGCAATACAAAACTTATTTTAACTGCCTCCATATAATATAGAGTAATTCAGTAACTACTGGTTAATCTAAAGACATTGCCCGATCGTGAAGGATTTTTCCATAACTATTTATATTGCAGTATTGCAGCACAATCAATATAAAGTGACCTTTATGTCATCGCAGTGTGTCCGCGAATGCCATTTAAACTATATTCCAGGATATTTATTATTTATCAATATCATGTGTAGTGTTCGCGTAAATATAAGAAATCATCATTTTTGTTTTGTTTAAGAATACAAAGTATTAAGTAAAGTGATTAATTGTTATCTACAATAAATGTTCACGTTTGATTATATTTATATCATACATCGACAGCCTTCTTAAGTTGGCCGTAGGCCTTTCCAGAATGCATCTTTATGTACGACTTCACCTGGGTAGGGTCTAGTAAAGTGGCGTTATTTAGATTTGGGATAATCAAATACCGTAATTTGATTTATCAATTTTTTTAAGTTTATCCTTATTAGGGTAAAATATATATTACTCCTGCGATTTCCCTCTATCTATTGGTGAAATTTCATTAAAATCGGTTCAGCCCAGGCCCGCACAGACAAGCACACAGACTCACAAACAGACACTTTTAAACAAGTGGTAAAATTGAAATTTTGTATAACCGGCTTCAATACGACCGAATCAGTGTATTCGAAGTCAATTAAACACGCATTATTCTTTGAGTTTCAAAGGCATTACTAAATATAACTCTAATATTATTGATCAGACCTAGAATTAATTTATGTGGAACCACACGAGAAGCACCAGCTTTCAGATAAAAAAATAATCACACATAAAAAAACACAGTCGATTTGAATACCTCCTCCTTCTTGAAGTCGGTAAAAATAGTTTTTATATGTGGTTTATATCTCTATGGCATACAAATAACCCCTCATAAAATTCAGCTAAGAGCAACCCTATTTCTTTTTAGAATTTTATTAAATTACACTATCCAATGTATCAATCACTATATAACAAAAAAAAAAAACAATGGAGTTTATAAGTTCAATTAGGTTCCTTGATATGTAAAATGTAATATGTATGATGAATTTTATCGTTTTTACATAATATAATAACGCGTTAAGATATCATAGGCTGCTGAACGAAAAGGGTCGAAAATGGACCAGGGCAGGACCACACTCGCACGTAATATCAGCGTAAAATAGCAGCATTATAGCGCCTTAGTCCTCAGGGATGATAACGCTTCTGCATTTTAATTCACAAGCGGGGATAAATAAATGTAGTAGGTGTGCATAGGCCATTGCATGCACTTAGCATGGGTTTGCCAGATCGAGAGATCAAAATATCTGGACAAATTTGGAAAACGTCGCGATTTTGGGGTCGTTGTCGGGAGAAATAAATATTTAAAAAAATATATTTTTATTTTTATTAAGAAGTTACAAAAAGTACTCTAATATTTAATTTTTAGTTTGCCACATGTACATGTGTGTAAATATTTCAAATTCAAACCATTAACTTCAAAATTCAGTCTAATTGATAACGCAGCCTTTATTAAATCAAAAGTCATACGTTAACTTTCCGAGAAGCTGTTTGTACAGAGATTTTGGGTTTTGTCGGGAGTTTGGACATCATTTAAAATGTCGGGAGAATCCAGACTACTCGCGACCACCTCGCAATCCTAACTCAGCATCAAGCGGACTTTGTGATCGTTTGTCGCCCTTACTTCTATAAATAATTACTTATCTCACATAATCGAAGTGATAAGTTAGTTTCATTCTTTCTAATAAGTACATTATAAAGTTTATATAACCTTTGTCTTTTAACAAAGAGACAGTAATGTATGTTTAATCACGATTGGTACAATCAAGAACACCTTACTTACTTACTTACTTTCTTATCTTCACGCACAATCCCTAACGGGGTAGCCAGAGAGAACAGATCGCCAAGTGTCACGATCCTTACATACCTCTTTCGCTTCTTTCAGGTTCATTAACTTCTTCATACATGCACGTCTAGGTATCCGAGTACTCTTGACCATCCCCTTTTCGAGCAATTTGCTAACATGGTCTTCGAAAGTTAGTCTCGGTCTACCTCGACACCTTTTAATATTTACATTCGCTCTATATATTTTCTTCACCATTCGGTCTTCACTCATTCGTTCAACGTGCCCAAACCATTGGAGTACGCCCCTATCAATTTTTGTGATAAGGTCATCTTTCAATCCTGCCATATTGCGAATCTCTTCGTTTCGCTTTCGGTCGGCTATGCTAACGCCACACATTTTACGAAGAGATCGCATCTCCACTGCATTCAACTTGCTTTTATGCTTCTTCTGGCATACCCAGGTTTCGCTGCCATATAACAAAGTCGGTACCAACACTGCGTTATGTATCCCAAGGCGTGCACTCTTCACCACGCCTTGTCTTTTTACTAATGCATTCAGGGCACCATTGACTTTGTTTCCGGCAGCGACACGCCTATCCACATCTAAATCACATCTTCCATCCCGGCTGAAAGCACTCCCCAAGTATACAATTTCATTTACCTGTTCTAGACATTCCTGATTTAACCATATTTCACATTTCGTTCTCTCTTCGTCCTTTTCAAATACCTTTTACTTTTCAAACTACTTTTTCTTTGAAAAGAACGCCTAATACGAAAATTATTGTTATACGATTTACATAACAAATCGGCTATTGTCATGGCCGCGATTTATTGAGCATCTTGATTAACTACATGCTCATTATCCTCACATATTTGAAACTTATTTTTATTGCACCGGTTTTTGATCGCTAAATGCATGCCGCGCACGGACACACGGCTGTGCGTGTTTTGAATGTTTTGCAGTGTGAAGAATTTCAAGAAGTATATAGGTCTATGTGTGAAGCGAAGTGACTGATGACGGCTCTGCGTTTGGCGAATTCCATTTGCATATAGGGAGTTTTGTGATTTTGTAATTAAAAATCAACTATGGGATTTCTTGCTGTTAAAGTATGCTCAATTTTATTTAAGAACGTCACGGAAGTTTCCTTTTGCCTATTGTCCTGTTTAAATTTAAAACATGTGTATTTGTATGTGTGTACGTGTACGTTATTTTCCGATTCTTAAAATTGCTTTGATATTAGATTTTTTTTAATAATTTCTATGGTATGGTCAAATAATTTTAATAGTATCCTACGTATTTTAACGTCTTATTAAAAAAAAACTAGATATGTACTCAAAAATTATAATTATTAAAGATTGATACCATAAAAAATACTTGGTTATAGTAGGTATCGATTTTTTAAAGTATTTACCTTGTGCACGTGGCCGTAGCATTTTCCCAGCTTTAAACATTTTGTCTTTTAATTATTGGAATCAGGTAAATCTCTCATCTTGAACAACACCTCCGGAGAGAAAGTTGTTCGAAAATGGTGGTTTACAATGCTGCAAATCCAATACCTAGTCCTCGATCAAGATCTCGATCTCGATAATAATATGTTGAGCTTTTACTCGATTTTCTCTAATCAATTTTTAGACAGCTCAAACGTTTTCTGGGTTGACTGTGTTTGGCGGCCGATCGATCTTCATTTCATCTTCAAGGCTTATTTTTCCCTTTTTATTCAGCAAACGAATTTAATACTGTTGCTCGTGAAGAAGTGGACACAAAAAAGAAGTAGAGCAAACGAATTAAATACTGTTGCTCGTGTAGAAGTGGCCAAAAAAAAGAAGTAGCCAAAAGATATATTGTTAAATCATTTTTAAAACTACAGTAAATCAAAACGCAAAAATCACTTTGACTGAGTACTTTTAATGTCAGAAATTTCCCGCCAATTTATCAAGATAAAAGTATTTTCTAATATTTTCTTACATAATACCATTGAAGTAATATGTACTTCCGTACTAGAACAGCTATTTCAAACAAAAAATGTGCGCTACTCTGTGTTCGCGCGGTTGTTTTTTTATCATAGAATAGATATAGGTAGAATGATCCGTAGGTAATAGTAGATTGTATTTTTAAATAGTTAAATTGTATCCCGAACAATATTTAAATTATGTCACATATTTTGTATATTATATTTGCTTATTTAATTTAAACATAATATTATATCACAATTACATTTGTATTTTATACATATACAGTGATATTTTTATCTAAATATTTTAAAAGGTATCCATGTCAAATGTAAAAAACATACTAAATGTATGTTTAGCAAAACTTATTAACACAACGTTTAAATTACAAATATATTTATTTAAATTAGAATAAGAGTCGTTCATAAATGCTGGGCACGCGAGAGTTAAAAATGGACGAATTTATTCCACCTTGACTTTGATGTAGAAACCTAAAAATAAAATAAAAGAATAATAAGCAGATTTAAACATGAAAAATTTTGCCAAATTATAATAACTTATATATATATTTCTACAAAAAATGTGTATAATAAGTAATATATTCGTCCCATACTTAAGTACCCACAGAAATGTCGCATCTGAACATATTCATTTCATAATCTATATTCCAAGACACGAGATGGCGTCTTAGTAATAATTTGTTTTATTATTAATCTATAATACTTTTTTTATTGATTAGGTTTCTTATTAACCGATAAAAAGTAATTCCTTGGTTTTTACTGACATTTCTTGAATTATTTGTGCGATATCTAAGTACACACGACGGCATATTTTTATGAAGAGATTTTTTTTAAATCAACATAACACGTGACGACTATACAAGCGCCTAGCAAGTGACTGATTAAAGTGCGGTGTATGCACCGCAGTTGAGTGGAACAGAGTAGCTGAATGCAGTGTCGCCTCTAGTACGTAGTACATAATAGCTCAATGCATAATACATAACATGTACCTTATATTATAAGATATCCATTATAAGCTATGTATACCTTGTTCTAATTAAAAATTATCAATTCTACCTACCGTTGTGAAGATGTATGTAACTTGACAGTATCAAACGATTTAGTAAAGAGTATTATTAATGTTTTAACCGACTTCAAAAAAGGAGAAGGTTCTCAATTCGTCGGAATCTTTTTTTATGTATGTTCACCGCGTACTCGAAGACGCCCGAACCGCTTTAGAAAATTATATATATATATATATATATATATATATATATATATATATATATATATATATATATATATATATATATATATATGTATATATATATATATATATATATATATATAAGATAGAAATAATATATAATATAGAAAATTCTATGTATATATTTCCCAGGTGGTCCCATTTAAATTTTATCGAAATAGATCGAGCAGTTTTAAAAAAATCAACAATAAATTATTTTATTGAAGGCGGTTGTATAAAATTTTTAATTTTACCACTTGCTAAGGGCTTTGTTGTATCTCGGAATAAAAAAGCAACTTCTATAGTTAAAAGTATATATTCCATGATGATCTATTTTATTAACAGGGTGTAGTAGCAGTAGTAGGCAGTAAGTGATTGCAATAAATAAAGTAGCAAGGTGTGGTTGGGGACACTTTGTTATCTCTATGCTGGATGACCTCTTTTACCGTCTGAAAAAATAGACTGTAACATGTGAACGGAGTAGAAGCCTATAACACTGATATTTAACAAAAAATAAAAACAGAATTTTGAATTAAATTAATTAATTAATTAAAAGAAAAAAATCCATGTGAGCATGAAATAACGACTATTTATAAGTAAAAATACGAACATTCCAATATTAAAATTTCCCTCCATATTCATTACTTTAGTAAAGATGAAGAAAGAAGTGGTCTCCATTTGCCAGCCGTGGCATGGCCAAGGAAAGGTGATGGCAGTGAAATATTTAAAAGATAATATGGTTACGCGAGGGGTGAGTAAAAATGCCGACTGGGATGATAAATGGATGATTTTTTTTCACACACACACAGCAAATTAATGATTACGCCGTCCAAAATCACCAAGCTTCTTCTATAATAATCGCAGATGTCGTAGTTCAAATTCTCGTAGTCGCTTCCAGAGTAGAGTTCACTTTCGCGTTCACGAAATAATCTGGGGGCACGGCAGTGCCCCCGCCAAGTCGAGCAAAAAAGCGGCAAGGTCGTACCATCTTTTCTCGAAGCAATTCAGGCCATTTTCGACCCCTTGTAACTTCGTGGTCAATAAAACTAGAAGCCTGAATTTTCAGTATCCGAGTAAGCATTGTATAAACATGGTATGTTTAAAATTTCATTCAATTTGAACCAGTAGTTTAATAATTGTAACCATTCAAAGTTTCTTAATTTTGTCACTCACTGACTGACCGATCATCAAAACTTTAAGGCACTTCTAGCAGAATAGAAGCTTCAAATTTAGAATATAATTAGTGTTTGGTATATAAATCAAGGAAAAACTAAAACATTTGTTAATTTCTGTCCAGTTTTTTAGATACAATAAATAACTTTGTAATCCCATATAAATATATAGAATTACAAAGTTACATTTGCAGTGAATGAATCAGTGTACTTGTATATGTATTACAGGTGTACATAGGTACGTTGTTGGTACTCAAGAAGTAGAAGGCATCGGAAAGATAAAAAATTCGGACTATCTTATATAAAAAAAGAAATGAGATACCATTAAAAACATAACTTGTAAAAAAAAACAAGTCTCGCAACACAGTTCTACCGTAAAACGTTATGAGATCCATGTAATACCAAGTCGGTTAATTTATTCAGTTCCTACTTAAGGGTCCTTCTGTTTTAAGTTATTACGTAATTAGCTAACCTAACAACATTTAGTGACCATATCAAATTTAAAAGTCTTTTATGTTTTAAATATATAGATTGACTTGGCAATCGCATTAAGCAATCTAATTTAATATAATACGTATTACTTGTGAGATACATTGTGGTTTCATGCGATGGCCAAGTCAATCTATATATTTAAAACTTAAAAGACTCAGACTCAACGTGAAAATGCTCGTACAATATGACATAATACGCAAATGGCTGTCGTTACAATATATATATATATATATATATATATATATATATATATATATATATATATATATATATATATATATATATATTAAGAGATTCAGCACATATTGCACATTGGATAAGGTAATGAAGAGAACAGTTTTCCATTGGATGCCGCACAACCTCTCCGTGATCAAAAGCACGCCCACGTGGAATACTTGAATGCTTAATTCCAGCAGGCTCGTCTCGGCATGTTTACGAAATTATTACAGGTGATCAATCTAGGATTTATTAATACAATCCAGAAACGAAACGTTATTCGTAGGTTTGTTACTGTTTTAAAATGAACAAACGACTGACAAAGAAAAAGAACAGATTACGAAGCGAGGGGAAGATTATGATCACTTGTTTGTTTTCCCTTTGACATCTGGAGTCAATTGATTCATGAAAACGAAGCATTATTGCCAAAAGGTGATACTAAATGCTAGCTAGAAGTGTTCCAATGTGAACTCTAATACAGTTGGATATTATATAAAGTTGGATTGGCAATCTTACAACATAAATGGTTCTAGAGTTCAGTGATAAGCTTATTACAGATTATTTACCTAAGGTCATAAAATTACTATGCAGTACCAATCGAATAACTGAGAATACTGAGAACGCGTTAAAAGTCGAGTAAACTCGGCGTTAGTGTTATAAATCGCCATGAATGAAGCTTTTTGTCATTCCACGTCGGCTGCAAAGCATGCATCGATAGAAGAGTAGCCAACGTAATGTGCAAACACCTTTTACAAGTCAACAAAAGTTTTCATTTAATGTCACTGTTTTTTTTTTTGCGAAAAAGAGCATAAACAGTGGCAGATTATCCCTAAGGAAAACTGGGCACGTCTAAGGGCGTAAGGTTAAAAAGGGGCGCGCGTGGAAGTTTTAAACGAAAAAAACGTCTATTTCATTACTCCTCTCTCTCTCGTCACATCTTTTATTCACGCCTACTTATTACTTACTTAGTCCTAATTATTTTGCAACAATCAAACTATATTAATTTATAATATAGCTTATTTAAATAATGAGTAGCTATAATTTTTATATATGGCCGTAGGGGCGCCAATAGGGTGCAAACCAAGGGCGCTGTCGTCATTTCACCCGCATCTGCGCATGAAGTAACGAAAGAAACAATTTTTGAGATTTGGTAGTTAGTTTGGATCAGTATTCAGTAAAAATAATAGATAATTGCTTTGATTCTAATTGTTTGCCATTTTAATTATTACTGACTGCGATTTTGTTCAATTTGTATTTATTCTATTAACTCTAAGGATTATTATTATGATTATTTATTTATATTTATATTTTATATTTTCTAATCAAACTGTGGAATGGATCCTTTTTGCATCACGACATCCATCTCATTTTGTATGGGAAAATACCAGCAATACTATTGAGTTTGCTAATATTTCCGTCAGTCACTTTCGACATCCACACATTTTTAAATATACTCTTAAAACAGTAGAATCGCACGCCAGAGACTCCCACGCTTGGCAAACTGGGTTGCAAGTGAAGTTTTTGTATTATTTTTTAGTTTTTATCAGAAAGATGCGGTTGTCCATTGTTTTTTAATATCCCTCCATTTACACCACCACTAACGCTAACAAAACAAATTAATAAGATCTAAATGAGAATTTTAAAATCAGCGCTTAAATTTCCACTTCTCAATCTCACTCAGAAACAAATAAGTCATCGATGCATCTAAGTAAATTTTGTCTAAAAAGTATCAAAACCAAAAAAAAATGCCCACGGTACAATCGATGCAGCAAACGAACATTTGTGTAAGCAGTTTCAAATGGAAAAAGAAGTCTAGCGGTTCACCGAACAAGCGACTACGAGTTGACTCTACACGTGGTCGCCTGTTTGGTGAAGAGGAATTAGCCGGCTCCTTCTATCCCATAACGGTTGGAGAGCACTGCCGAAACGTGTAAAACGATGTTTGTAGCGTAGCTGCGTAGGCACAAGCCACTCGTCGTGCATTGCATCCTAATGAGTCCAGGCCGTCTGGACTATATAACGCGACGCCTGAGTCTGATCAGCACAAACTCGATAGCTGTGAACCGTACAACTCCCATATTATCAAAAGGTAGCAGTGCCCATCTGTGAATAAAATGAAATACTTCGCGATTCTCATCCTCGCCTGCACCCTGTGGGGGGCGAAGGGATTCCCTTATCACTACTATGGGACCAATATGGATACTCGTGAGTCAATATTTTGTTATTTTTTTATAAAACTGTTGTGACAACCTTCCAGTCGTAATTGCACCAACACAGCAGTGTTGTGAGTAGACATAATATAATTTATGATATGGATTTCTGAATAATGAATTTATAATAAAATATGTACTTTTTAAGACTTTGTAAGTATTCTGATAAAGTACCTGAGTAACCGAACTTCTTTTATAAGAAAAACTTTGCTTATCGTTATAAAAAATATATTTTTCTGGGTGTCGCAATGTCAAAACATTATCAAAATACAAACTTTTATCTAAATCATTAGACCTGTTACTGATAAAGATGAAACCAATTACACTGTATGAAGATATAATAATAATAATGTCCTCCAGACCGAATTTCGGCCACGGCGGCCTGCCTCAACGCGCAGGACAGGATTATAGTGCCCAAGTGTATGCACAACCACAGGTACACTCTCTATTCCCTTACTCTCATAATCCGATTGGACGGTAAACCGACACGACCGGAAAGAGATCAGGCGCAGGACCAACGGCCTTACGTGCTTTCCGAGGCACGGGGGTGAGACACCGCCAACTTCCTGACTCCGGGCAACTACTGATTGTTTCTTGACGGAATAACTCAATAATTAATTTTTGGCCCGACTCGGGATTCGAACCCAGGACCTCATGATCAGCAGTCGCATTACTACAACCACTATACCAACGACGCAGTCATAACATATAATAAGTATTGATATATTGCCTTAATTTTAATTCTTCAGTCATACAAAAGTTCAAAGAATATGTATACAAAAGAAATATCCAATGAGCAGTCTTCCTGCTGACAGCAATTTCTTCGCCAATTCTGCGCCAATGAACGGACAGGATGTATAAATATAAATTTAAAAAATAAATTCAAGAAAATGGTCATTTCTAAAAGACTTATTTGTTGTTTTTTTACACAAAAGTAAAATCATCATAATATGTCCTACTTTTTAAAATATATTCCTTTTCAGTGTCGTACGGTTCGAACGACAATAGCCACGGGGGTATGGTGCTGAGCCGCTTTTACAACCCGTACTACAACCCCCGGGCCGCTGGCGGCGGCATGGCAGCTTTCATGTTTAGGCCCGAAGAACGAACTCAGCAGCCAGCAAGCCAGTATTATCTCCCCGACAGACGCCGTCAAACGACACCGGAAGCTTACATCCCACCCCAGCAGAACGAAGTGTATTACCCAGTAGCACCGGAAAAGCCATTCGCTACGGAGCCGACGGAAATCGCTGACCCTCTTCCTACTGTGAAAGTTGAAATCCCCACAACAGTCAAAGCAACAGCGGTGCCAGAACTAACGGAATCCGAAATAGAAGAAGTTGAAGAACCAATAGAGACAAAAGAAATCGCACCTGCTCCTAAGAAGAGAGTTAATAAGAAGAAGCAAGCTAAGAGGCCCGTAGAAGAAGACGAGGAGGCCGATGATTACGAACCAAGGATTCCAAACGGAGCATACTTCCCGATGTTCTTTGGTTGGGGTGGCGGCCGATCATCGGGCGGAGCACCCAACGGAGCCACCGCTATTGCCAACGCCTTTAGCACAGGACGTGGTGGTGTTGCCACCAGCCACGCAACAGCTTATGGACCACCACGGCCCGACACGAAACTGTTGCATTAACATGTGAATACATTAATCGTCACACTTCGCCGTAGGGGAAGCAATATATAATTAAATAATTGCGCCTTAGGTCCATCTAACAAAAATATGTGATTTTTTTTGTGTGTGTGCCTTATGTGAAACCATTTTATTGTGATATATACAAGAAGTTAAAGCATTACGAATACGACTGGCACAGTCATACTCAGTAGGCAGTATAAATAATATAGATTTAATTGTCATTTAATAGTTCTTATTTGTATAATGTAAAATTGACGTTAATGTATGTGTAAATACAGTTATTTCAGTATTTAAAAGTATTTTCATATGGATTAATCAGCCAATATTGTCTTGAAATATATTATTGTTAAAATTATGTTTGTATATTTTTATTGAAAACATTTCTTGACAGTATCCATGACAATAAATATCAGTTATATGGGGAAATGCCTACGCATACCTGCCTCGTGGGGACAGGGTCAGCTGCAGCGGTATGGGGAGAGCGCACCCCTCTCTCCGCAGCCTAACAACATACATCTGAAGTGGGCTCGCCAATCCCAATGAGGAGTGGCCACCTAGGGCTAGTCCTCCACTTCGGGCTATATTTGTGTTCCTTTTTGTTCACAGCAGATGACCAAGCCACGGTTACTAAGTCCCACCACCACGAAAAGGCGGGAAATCGTTCGGGGCGGGGGGGGGGGTATTCGCAATAGCTACACCGCGAAAGGTTTAGAGATAAAGACTAATTAAATCTGCATAAATTATATCTTTACCATCTTTTTATTTTATTACAATACTTTTCTCAAAAAATAAAACAAACAAATATAAAATTATTAAACCCCTTACAAATCAAACATAGCATTACATTAGTCCACAAGGATTACCACAAAGCACGGTCCACAGCCTAAGTGTGCGTTCATCGACTCATATCGAAGGCCCGCATATGTATATATATATACATACGTACTACCTAAGGAATTCCGTTTCGGAATTCCGTATGTAGTATGTGGCCGATCTAAGAGTGACGAAAGTGACCATCTGGCAAGGCTATGTCCATAAGTCATAGAATAAATACACTCGTCAATTACTTCCAGCGCAGTGCTCCAACATCTGCAGATATTGGTGTGATATGGACATTACACGCAAACTTTTTCATGTTTATCTTAAGACCTATAGGTACTCGCCATTAACAATAATAATTACGTGCACTTTGTTCGATTTTGATGTCGATACCGTATCATTTTCGGTCCAGTAGCTTAAAACCGACTTCCAATACAGCGGTAAGAGTTTCGGGAATATAGCATCACCCTGTCATACACCTTTCCAGGATTTGTACTCTGATTATGTACTCTGATTATGTACTCAGATAACCATTATACAAACATACTGTACTCGTACGAACACTTTAGAATTTTGATATATCGACATCATCTAAGCACCACCCAAAATTCAACGTAATCCAACGTCCACATACAAACATTTAGATAACTTCATGATATTATCCAATAAAAGTAATGCTTATCGTCATTACAGCCTAAAAATAAAAGTCCAGTGCTGAATATAGGCCTCCCCTATAGATTGTCGTCCCCATTGATCTCACATTTGCCATATTATTTATTATTTTTAGTTTTTATCAGAAAGATGCAGCTGCTCATCCTCTGCATATTTTCCCTGGATTCGTCACCTTTTACGAGTTTACGACACCCATGCTACGATAGGGGGTAGTGGATTCATTTACTCTGCCATTATATGGCTAACAAAACAAATAAAAATCCAAATGAAAGTTTAAAATCAGAGCTTAAATTATCACTTCTCAATCGCACTCAGCTACAAATGTCATGACCACCCATGTAAAATTTGTGTAGAGGTATTGCGAGTTTCTTATGTTTAAAGACTCAAAAATATTTTCAATAAAAAAACAAAACAATTTTTATTTCAAAAATAATATACAAAGAGAATATAATCACTATGTTTAATAATATATTTCAGAACAATATTGACATCTTAATTCACACAAAAATATTTGAACATTATACATGTATATTAAATATTATACACACAAATTATAATTAAATCTTTATTATTCATACCTACTCATTATGTCTGTGACCATCGCGTTTGTGTTTATTTAACTAAAAAAATCTTGTATATATCACAATAAAATGGTTTCACATAAAGCATACTCACAAAACAAAACACATATTTATGTTAGATGGCTCTCAGGTGTAGTTTTTCATGTTCGTGACAGTATTTATACAACGATTTTGTATATATTGTTTCTCCTTACGCCGAAGTGTGACTTAATCGGCATTCACATAACGGTTGAATTACAGTTTCGAGTCAGGTCGTGGTGGTCCATAAGCCGTGGCGTGGCTGGAAGCAACGCCACCACGGCCTGTGCTATAGGCGTTGGCAATAGCGGTGGCTCCGTTGGGTGCTCCGCCCGAAGAACGGCCGCCACCCCAACCAAAGAACATCGGAAAGTAAGCTCCGTTTTGAGTCCTTGGTGCGTAATCATCGAACTCTTCGTCTTCTGCAACAGGCTTCTTAACTTGCTTCTTCTTATTAACTCTCTTCTTAGGAGCAGGAGCGATTTCTTTTGTCTCTATTGGCTCTCCTTCTCTTTCGGGTTCCGTTAGTTCTGGCACCACTGTTGTTTTAAGTGTTGTCGGAATTTCTACCTTCACAGTAGGAATAGGGTCAGCGATTTCCGTCGGCTCCGTAGCGAATGGCTTTTCCGGTGCTAGTGGGTAGTACACTTCGTTCTGCTGGGATGGGATGTAAGCTTCTGGTGTCGTTTGACGGCGTCTGTCGGGGAGATAATACTGGCTTGCTTGCTGCTGAGTTCGTTCTTCGGGCCTAAACATGAAAGCTGCCATGCCGCCGTCAGCGGCCCGGGGGTTGTAGTACGGGTTGTAAAAGCGGCTCAGCACCATACCACCGTCGTTCGAACCGTACGACACTGAAAAGAAATATATTTAAAAAAGTAGGACACATTATTACGATCTTAAAAATTTTCTGTGTAACTACGAATGAACCAATCAACAAAAATCTATTAGAAATGAACCACTTTTCCGAATTTATTTTTTAAATTAAAATGTATATATAGTATATACTCGTATCCTGTTGTCAGCAATAAGACCGTCTATTGCTTATTTATTTATATGAACATTTTCTTTTATATTTTGTACGATGTGCAAAAAAAAAAGATGTAAATTATAATTAAAAAATAGTAATAAAAAAGTAGTAGTAGAAAGTTAAAGAAGTAAAAATAAAGCAATATATTATCCTTATTATGCATTTTGCACATATTGTGTAATTGGTTTCACTGTTCTCGGAAATCGTTGGATTTAGATGAAAAATTGAAATTTGTTTATTGTTTGCTTTGTGACATTCTAAAAAATTTCTTCCTCCAAGCTACATTTAGTAAAGTTTTTTTAAAAAAAGAAATCGTACTTCTTTTATAAGATACTTACAAAGTCGTCAAAAATTACATAAAATATAGTTACAGCCTATATACGTCCCACTGCTAGGGCACAAGCCTCTACCAATTTCTGAAAGGGTTTTTAAGGCAAGGAAATGTCTGCCGCGCTGCCCCAATGCCTGTTAGCGAACTTCACATTTCTTCAAAATATTTTTTGTTTCTTATTTCTCAGACATATAGGTTTCCTAACGATGTTTTGTCGATGTTGTACCGGGGGAGATGAAACCCGGGTTACACGTGTCCTCTGAAATGTACAACGAAGCGCTTAACCCCCGACCACTCTACCCCTACCACATTTTTTACAATATATCCATATAAAGTTATGTTATTTCTACCGACAAAGCAGTGTGTGCGCTGCTGTGTTTCGATCTGAAGGTTATAGAAAACCTGTAAAGTTACTGCTGTGCTAGTACAATTAGAGCTGGAAGATTGTCACATCAGTTTTATAAAAAAATAACAAAATATTGACTCACGAGTATCCATATTGGTCCCATAGTAGTCATAAGGGAATCCGTTTGCCCCCCACAAGGTGCAGGCGAGGATGAGAATCACGGAGTATTGCATTTTGTTTACAGATGGGCACTGCCACTCTTTGATAACATGGAAGTTGTGCGATTCACAGCTATCGAGTTTGTGCTGATCAGACCAAGGCGTCGCGTTATATAGTCCAGACGGCCTGGACTCATTAGGATGCAAAGCACGACGAGTGGCTTGTGTCTGCGTATGTTATGATACGAACTTCGTTTCACATATTTCGGCAATGCTCTCCAACCGTTAAGGGAAATGGATATCCTAGACGGAGTCGGCGCATGCTTGAAGTCGTTTCTTTGATAAACTATTTTATAATTTTTTTGATACTCTTTATACGAAATTTACTTGTGTTGATCTATGATTCACTTCTTTCTGAGTGAGATTCATAAGTGGAAATTTAAGCACTGATTTTATGCTTCTCATTTGGATTTTTAGATGTCCGTACCTCAAAAACAAAAAAATTAACATTTACAGGATCACTTCGTTGTCCGTCTGTCCGTCCTTTTGTTTTTCTTCTGTCTGTCTATCAATACTCTTTTCCCCAGTAAAGCGTGGAGCTTTTAAGTTGAAATTAATTCACAATATATGGGTCTGCGATCTCCTATAGCACTAAAGTAATCAAGATTCTAAGTGAACTCAATAAATAAATACGTCTATTTATGCTACACATCTTGATACCCGCAAATAAATCGAAGCCTATAGGGTACTTCGCGTAGATCTAAAATCATGAAATCAGGCAAGAAACGAGGTCTCACAGCACAAGTAAATGTCAGTAGTGTAAAAGTCCGAAATTCGTCAAAACTCAGAGAATTGACTGTGACGTACATCCATATTTGAGAGAATATTTAATTTTTTTAACTACAAAGTTAAGCTTATCCTCAAATCTTACATATACATATTTTCTTCAGAGTAATGTTCGGCACTTTCTTAGCTTGTATAGCTTTAGGTGAATAGTAGCTGTACAATTACAAAAAGACGGAGCACACCGATCTTGTAAATTTTCATTTTCGCCTTAAAGATACCAATGATACATTTCGGGGAAAAACTTAAAACATACTCGGAAAAAAGTTAAAACATACTCGGAATAATCGAGACTCGATTTCCGTAGTGGACGAACTAACTGCATATCAGTTCGTATGGAACCCTCGGTGCTCGAAACAGACTCGTACTTGTCCGGTTTTTTTTTATTTATTTTATTGGCCGTATAGTGACAACGTAAATGAACCCACTACCCTATATCATACCATGGTTATCGTAAGAGGCGATAGAGGAACAAGAAACAGAAGATGGGTGGGTGCTTCTGTCCGATAAAAATACAAAATATTAAATACTGCCCTTGCCAACCCGTCTGCTACTTGTGGCAACTATGGCAAATCGGGGATCAATAGGGAACAGCAAGCTAGCAAGCAGGCTGGAGGCGGCCTTTGTTCAACAGTGCACTTACGATAGGCAGTAATGACGATGATGATTATTAGGGATTTGCTTTAGTAGGATTTTGAGGAATAATCCCATTATCGAAAGTTTTGAAGATCCTAGCCCTAGCGTAGGATACACTAATGTTTTAAAAGGATGTGTGCGTGCGTGCGTGTGTGTGTGTGTGTGTGTGTGCGTGTGTGTATGTGTGTGCGTGTGTGTGTGCGTGTGCGCGTGCGTGCGTGTGTGTGTGTGTGTGTGTGTGTGTGTGTGTGTGTGTGTGTGTGTGTGTGTGTGTGTGTGTGTGTGTGTGTGTGTGTGTGTGTGTGTGAGTGTGTGTGTGTGTGTGTGTGTGTGTGTGTTTGACTTCCCGCTATGAAAATCAATGATTTTCGAATATCGGGAAGTTTTAGTTTTCACCCAGATTTTTAAAAACGAGTTCTCATCAGATCACGACGTTTCGAGGTCCTAGGAAGCTGTTCTGGCTATTTTAGCGATGATGTCCGTGTGTCTGTATGTGTGTGTGCGTGCGTGTGTATGCTTACGTGCGTGCGTGTGCGTGTGCGTGAGTGTTTGTACCTATCTACTCCAAACCAATTTTTTTCTATGCTTAAATGTACAATGAACACCTTTCCTTTAAATCAATTATTTCAAACAAGATTTTTTTTAAATACACCCTATTACAATAATTCCCTATTACAATATAAATAACAATAAACCATTTTAAGGTTTTGTGTAGAAGTTATAATTTATATACCATTAAGTTATATACATTTTTGTATGTAGACTAAAGCATTTGATTGAATTCCGTAGTATTTTAACCATCATCATCATCATTACAGCCCTTTACAAGTCCACTGCTGAACATAGGCCTCCCCCAAGGTATGCCACAAAGCACGGTCCTGAGCCACCTGCATCCATCGACTTCCTGCATGTCTTACCAGGTCGTCACTCCATCTAGGGGGGTCGCCCTACACTTCGTCTACCGGTACGAGGCTGTCACTCGAGAACCTTTTTTCCCCAACGGTTGTCGGTTCTTCGAGCTATATGGCCGGCCCATTGCCACTTCAGCTTACTAATCCGTTGGGCTATGTCGGTCACTCTGGTTCTACTGCGGATATCTTCATTTCTAAGTTTATCACGCAGAGAAACTCCGAGCATAGCCCTCTCCATAGCTCGCTGAGCGACTTTGAGCGTCCTCATACGGCCAGCAGTGAAGGACCACGTCCCAGTTCCATATGTAATCACTGGCAACACGCACTGGTTGTAGAACTTAGTTTTCAGGTTTTGAGGTATACCTGACGAGAAGATGCGTTATAATTTCCCGAACGCTGAAGTTGGACTTACGTAGCCGGATTATTTTTCTCAGGTAAACGTACTCGTCAACAACTTCGAGCTTAGTGCTCCCAACAACTACCGGCATAGGTGTGACATGGACATTGAACATGATCTTTGTTTTGTCCATGTTCATCTTAAGACCTATCCGTTGGGAGGCACTATTGAGGTCATTCAGCATAGTGCTTCAGTCCCTCAGCGATTCTGCCATAAGGACTATATCGTCAGCAAATCGAAGGTGAGTGATGTACTCGCCATTGATGTTAATACCGTATCCTTTCTGGTCCAGTAGCTTGAAAACGCCTTCCAATGCAGCGGTGAAGAGTTTCGGGGAAATAACGTCACCGTGTCCTACACCTCTCTGCAGTTGGATAGGTTTCGTACTCTGATTCTGTACTCGGATAGCCATCGTAGGCCTACTGTACAAACACTTCAGCACTTCGATATACCGACAGTCGACTTGGCACCGCTGAATAGACTGTAGCACCGTCTAAATTTCGACGGAATCAAAGGCTTTCTCATAGTCCACATACGCCAGGCAAAGTGGCAGATTGTACTCTTCGGAGTTCTGTACAATTTGCAGAAGGGTATGTATGTGGTCTATGGTACTAAAGCCTTTTCGGAAACCGGCATGTTCGGGAGGCTGGAAGTCGTCGAGTCTGCGTAAAAGACGATTCGTAATGACTCTCGAAAACAGCACGTAGACGCGGCTCAGAAGGGATATAGGTCTGTAGTTCTTCAAGAGGGCGTTGTCACCTTTCTTGAAGAACAAGATCATCGCACTTCTGCTCCACATCTCCGGGGTAGTACCACCATGTAGAACGGAATTAAAGAGCCTCTGAAGGACTTCAAGTACCGGTTCTCCACCCGCTTTCAGAAGCTCCGCTGTATTTCCATTCTCGCCCGGGGACTGACCGTTTTTAAGGTGCTGGAGAGACATTCTAATCTCGCTCAGACTGACGTCCGGGATATCATCGGAATAGTGTCGGATAAGACCCGCTCTTGGATCGTTACTCACACTTGCGTGTGGCTCCAACGATGATGTGTACAGGTGCCCATAGAACCTCTCAATCTCACTCAGAATCTCAGGTGTTCCGAAAACGATGCTGACACTCAGTCTTCAGCTTTGACAGTTGGCTCTTACTGGCAGACAAATCTCTGGCAAAGACTTGCTCAATCGCTTCTTCAATACGAGCAGTATTAAATTTGCGTAAGTCTCGCCGCATGCATTTGGAGATCTGTCTGTTCAGTTACCTGTATGCTGTCAAATCTGTTGACGATTGCAGCCTCATCTCCCTTCTAACAGCCATGAGATTAAGAGTGTGATCGGAGAGCTTTTGTGTTCTTCTGCGGCCGGTCTTGCAGAACTTAGCTCCGACCGCATGGACAGTTTCCACGAGCTTGTCATTCATATCTTCCACTACATTGCAATCTTCTAGGCACTGAAATCGGTTACGTAACTCGAGCTGAAAAGTTTCTGGATTAGAGCACGAGGGGGACGGAGCGTTGACTTCATTAGACGAGACCTCTCCAACTTAACGTTTAGGTTCAGTGTGCCTCTAACCATTCGATGATCGCTGCCAGTTTTCACCCTTGCGATCACTGAGACATCACGGAACAGTTGGCATCTGGTCGTCATAATGAAGTCAATCTCATTTTTTGTCGAACCGTCGGGGCTCGACCAGGTCCACTTCCTGTGGGGCCGCTTCTGGAGGAAAGAGTTAATCATAAAGAGTCCCTCTTTCTCCATAAAGTCGGCCAGCTGCTGGTCCCTACGGTTCCGTTGCCTTACTCCAAATTTCCCTTACTTCAGCTCACCGTTTTCTCTTGTGCCTAGTTTTGCATTGAAGTCTCCCATCAACACCGTGTAGTGGGTTTTGGAGGAATGCATGGCTCTGGAAATATCCTCATACATTTCCTCCACGTCCTCATCGGGATGTGCCGAGGTTGGTGCGTAAACCTGTATGACCTTCAGCGAATACCGTTTGGTGATTATATCGAGTATGCGACCCTCGTCGACACACTCCCAAACTCTACAACGTTGTTGACGAGAGACTTGTGGACGATAAATCCGACACCTTCTTGGGACAGATGGTCGCCCACCCGGTGATAGAAGAAGTTGCCGGACTCGAGGATTACCGTGTCCTCCCCCTCTCTTCGGACCTCGGATAACCCAATAATATGCCAGCGTAACTTGTCTACCTCTTCTTCCAACTCCAGTATCTTCTCGTCAGTCCTCAGGGTGCGTGCGTCATATGTTGCCAGGTCGAGTCGTCGTAGGTGGCAACCGAACCTTAACCGGAGATTCTTAGCACTCTTAGGAGACGGAGACGCTTAGCAGTCGTTACTCATCAAATATCCCCCATATTTGCCATAGTTGCCACGCTTGGCGAGCGGGTCGGCAACCGCAGTTTTTTATTATATCATTGCTGTTATCAGGAAGATGCTGCTGCCCATCTCCTGCCTGTCTCCCTCTGTCGCCTCTTACGACACCCACAGGAAGATGTGGGGTAGTGGATATTCTCAACCGCCACTACACGGCTTACCGTAGTATTTTGGGTGGTGCTAATCTGACCGTCGGTGAAGAGCTTGTACACTATGGCTATCCAAGTACAGGTTCAGAGTACGAATCCTATGTAGAAAGATGTAAGGCAGGGTTACGTTATATTTAACGAATCTCTTGATCGCTGCATTGAAAGCCGTTTTTAAGCTACTGTACCGAAAATGTACGGTATGATCATCAATGGCGAGTATATCAATCACTATTCTTAGATTCTCCGACGACCTAAGCACTATACGCAAACTATACGCAATTTTCTCAATAGTGTCTTCAACGAGTAAGTTTAAAGATAAACATGAAATATTTCAAGTTTAACGTCCATGTCACACCAATGCCTGTAGCTGTTGGAACACTGCGTTAGTAAGAGTTGACGAGTGTATTTATCCTATATGTTTTATGTATATAGCCTTGCTCTAAGTTGATGGACTCAAATGCCTGTGCACCATGGTTTGTGGCTTTTCCTTGTGAGTAGCCTATGTTCAGCTTTGGACTTTTGAAGAGCTATAATGATGATAATGGTGATTTGTGTCTTGTAAAGGGCTTAATGGTGTTTAATATCTGTTTTATTTTGCGAGAAAAAATATATTACGCATTTAAAATTAAATTATTTTAAATAGAGTTAAAATTATAGTTAATCCAATTCTAGTGAGTCCTTATTTATACATAAACACTCACGCCTGTCACCCAGAGGGGTAGGCAGAGACTACAGACTTCCATTTGGCACGATCCTGACACACCTCTCTCGCCTCCTTCACATCCATACACCTCCGAATACATGCTCGTCGGTTAAGGGTACTCCTAATTTGGCCCGTTTTCAATAAATCGCCAATTGGGTCGATAAATTTTCGCCTAGGACGTCCCTTTCCGACTCTGCCATTCAGTTCTGCAACATAAATTTTCTTTGTCACTCTTTCCTCATTCATTCTTTCCACATGACCAAGCCACCGAAGCATTCCTTTCTTAATCCTGGTCACAACATCATCTTGCAAACCACACTCTTCTCTTATTACACAACTTCTTACCCTGTCATTCAGATTCAGCCCTAACATACTCCTTAACGACCGCATTTCTACTGCGTTCATTCTACTCTCATGCTTCTTCTGCCACACCCAACTTTCACTACCATACGTTAAAGTAGGGACCAACACAGCATTGTGAATTGCCATACGTGCCTTTTTCGACACATTTTGACTCTTCACAATAGAGTGTAGGGCCCCATTTACTCTATTTCCTGCATTCACTCGTCGTTCTATATCCTTATCATATCTCCCATCCCTGCTAAATACGCAGCCCAAATATACAAACTCGTTTACTTGCTCGATCAACTCCCCTTCTATTCTTATTTCACAAATCGTTTTACTTTCTTCTCTTTCAAAAACCATAACCTTCGTCTCACTTGCGTTCACTTTCATACCCCTTTCTTTTAATGATCTGTTCATTAATGTAATTTTGCAACTCGGCCGCCGACGACGCAAGGATAACTTGATCATCGGCGTACAAAAGGCATTTGACGGTTAACTCACCCATTCTTAATCCGCATTCTTCAACTTTCAAATTTTGCAAACAACTGTCCATAAATAGGTTGAACAGCCACAGGGAAGCCACACAGCCCTGTCTGACACCTTTATGGATGTCAAACCAGTCCGAGTAGACCCCGTTGATCCTAACACAAGCACTAGAGTCCCTATAAAGAGACTCCAATGCCTGTATCAAGCCTGCGCACAACCCAAATGATTTCAGTGTTTGCCATAGCACATCCCTATCAACTCTGTCATAGGCCTTTTCCAAGTCCATGAACGCACAAAAAACCTTTTGGTTTTTGGCCAAAAACTTCTCCGCGATCATGCGCATGGAAAAGACTTGATCTGTATATCCCATTCCCTTTCTAAATCCCGCTTGCATATCCCAAATTTTTCCATCAGTTTCTTTCATGACCCTTTCAATCAGTACCTTAGCATACAGTTTTCCCACAATGCTAAGAAGGCTGATGCCACGGTAGTTTTTACAGTCCCGCTGCGACCCTTTTCCTTTATATACTGGGACTATCACGGCTTTGCACCAGTCTACCGGTACCCACTTCAGTACCCAGCATAAATTAAACAAGGTGTGCAGCAGGCCTGCCACCACTTCCTCTCCAGCCCCTAGCATTTCGAGTGAAACTCTATCATATCCGGCAGCCTTACCTGCTTTCATGCTTTTCATTGCTTTCATTATTTCATCTATTCTTATCTCACTACCTCTTTCCTCTTCTTTCGGAGTTTCTACTTCACTTAGTACACACGTTGTATCCTCATTCATAAACACGCTATCAAAATATTCCTTTCATCTCCTTAAACTCAAAACTTCATCATTCAGAATATAGCCATTCGCGTTTCTAATAGCATTCATCATAGGCTGTGTTGAATGTCCCCTGGCAGTTCTTACAAGTTTCCAGAACATTTTTATATTTGCCTGGAAATTATCCGATATTCTTCTATCATTCTTATCCGTTCTTTCTTGCTTTTTTCTTTCAACTACTTCTTTTACTCTCTTATTAAGATGTCTAAAGACTGCCTTTTTTCTTTCAATATCGTCATTCGTACCGCTAGAATTACCAGCCTTTGTTGCTAGTAAATCTAGCCATGCTCTCTTCTTTGCTTCAACTTCCATACGTATCTCATCATCCCACCATAACGTATTTTTTTTCCTTTCATTCTTTCTCTTACTAACACCACATACTTCGGTAGCTGCATCCACTAAACTTTTCTTTACATTTTGCCATACATTCTCCAAGTCTAACTCCTTCATACATAATTCATCCTAACCACTTATATTTCCTTATTTATTTATTTATTTAATTCAAAAACTTGTGGGTTACAGAAAATCCAACAAGGTTAAATTTTACATGCAAAAATATTTAAAAAAAATTGCATCCAATTATAACTACAAAAAATAATGGTTATTACATATAAATTAACAATGAAAATTAGTAATCATAAAGTAATCAGTTATACAATATTAGTGATATAAAATCTCTAAACCTTTAGCAGTCCGTGTTGAGAAATTAAAATAGTAATAAACAACAAAATATTCATAATTGTACAATGCTTAAAAAAGAAAAAGGTCGCAATCATACTATGTCAGGCTATGAAATATTTTGTCATATCAATTCATAATGTAATGTAAATAAAATCTAATAAGAGTATATGCCCATAATTAAAGTTACATCTTAAATACAAATTCTAATAAATAGTACATAGTCAAGCAAATTAAATTGTCGAATTATTAATTGTCTTATTATCGATAATTTTATAAAAAAGAGTCAGCAGACGTGTCATACTGTCTGCAAATATGTCAATTGCATCGTGTTGAGTGAGTATGTCCCCTATTAGTATCAATGCGAGCATTGATACACGGTGTTACCAGTTACACGTTTGGTACGTGTAACTGGTCTGTCTAGGAGACGCGGCCTGCGGTGCGCAGCCACTGTTCCTCCATTATCTCTGTGCAGGTATCTGGTCACCAACAAACCGATTCTCTCCACAACCGACTGGCAGTCCAAGTTGTGGTGAATTACAAAAAGATAATACCTAATAGTTGACATCACCCTCCTAAGCATTAGTGTTTCTAAATCAACCATACCCAAAACGAATAGGGAAGGATACAAATAAGGGTAGTAACCGTGACTCTTCTTATAAAGCCAAAGAGCAAATTTACGTTGTATTCTCTCCAACATGATAGTATACTTATTCTCATAAGGATTCCAGGCCGCAGCTGCATACTCTAGTTTACTCTGAACATACGCATTATACAAATTTTTAGCCACCCTTATATCATCAAAGTCAGCAGCAGTCCTCATCACAAACCCCAAAGTCTTACTAGCCGACTTGCAAATGGATGTCATATGATTGTGAAAATCTAATTTTGTATCTAATAATAAGCCTAAGTCAATTATGTCATATACTCTTACCATAGGCGCGTCAAATAAGTTGTAATTAATAATGATAGGATTCGGTTTTAATGCAAAAAAATAACCTTGCATTTAGTCTCGTTAAGAGGAAGATGGTTCACCTTACTCCATTCCGATACCCCATCTATATCCTGTTGAAGAGCCTGTGCATCAGTGCCAATTCCCAAGATTAATTTTAGATCATCTGCGAGTAACAGGATTACTTTATGTTATATATTGCCATAGTTGGCACGCTTGCCAGGCGGGTTGTCAAGGGAAGATTTTTATTATTTGGAGTTTCTTTTTTTCAGGAGAATGCAGCAGCAATACTTCTGTTTTATTTCCCTCTGTCACCTTTTAGGACACCCCATGTTCATGTTCCGACATGTGGTAGTAAATTCACTCACATCGTCCAAAAATCCAAATTTAAAATCAGTTTATTTTCACTTTATCGGCTTTAATTTTCAGTTCTCAATCTCATTTGGATACAAATGAATTATCGATGCACTCAAGTAAAGTTTTGTGTAAAACAAATCTAAAACAGTTAACCAAACAGACGACTGAATGTCGAAGATTCCCTGGCTCCTTCTAAGAGGTCTAATTTCAAATTAGGATTGGAGTGCACTACCGAAATGTGCAAAACGATTTTCATATCGTAGCTGCGCAGGCACAAGCCACTCGTCGTGCATTGCATCCTAATGAGTCCAGGCCGTGTGGACTATATAACGCGACGCCTGAGTCTGATCAGCACAAACTCGATAGCTGTGAACCGCACAACTCCCATATTATCAAAGAGTGGCAGTGCCCATCTGTAAACAAAATGCAATACTCCGCGATTCTTATCCTCGCCTGCACCTTGTGGGGGGCAAACGGATCCCCTTATCACTACTATGGGACCAATATGGATACTTGTGAGTCAATATTTTGTTATTTTTTTGTAAAATTGTTGTGACAACCTTCCAGCCGTAATTGTACCAACACAGCAGTAATTAAACTGGTTCTCTGTAACTTCAGATCGGAACATAGTAATGCACATACTGCTCTGGTGGCAGGAATGATATACCTTATGTGGATTTATTGTAAAATATATCATTTTTGACGACTGTAAGTATTAAATAAAGGTACCTGCTTAGGTATCCGAACTTCCTTTTTTTATAAAAACTTCGTTTAACTTCCCTGAACGTGATAAAATAAAGTAATTTTTCAAAATGTCACAGTGTAAAAAATAATTTTAAATTTTTCATTTAAATCTAACGATTTCCGAGAACAATACCTATGTGCATTACACATAATAAGTATTAATATATGACTTTAATTCTACTTCTTTAACTTTTTTGTTATTATTTATTGCACAAAATACAGAATACCAAAGAAAATGTTCATATAAATAAATATGCAATAGGCGATCTTATTTCTGACCAAGGAATAAACAGGATATCATATTATACATTTTAATTTAAGAAATAAATTCGGAAAAGGGGTTCATTTCTAATACATTTTTATTGGTTACACAGAAATTTTATAATTCGTATTGTGTCCTACTTTTTAAAATATATTCTATTTCAGTGTCGTACGGTTCGAAGGACGCTGGTATGGTGTTGAGCCGCTTCTACAACCCCCGGGCCGCTGGCGGCGGCATGGCAGCCTTTGTATTTAGGCCCGAAGAACGCACTCAGCAGCAGGCAAGCCAGTATTATCTCCCCGACAGACGCCGTCAAACGACACCCGAAGATTACATCCCACCCCAGCAGAACGAAGTATACTACCCACTAGCACCGGAAAAGTCATTCGCTACGGAGTCGACGGAAATCGCTGACCCTCTTCCTACTGTGAAAGTCGAAATCCCCACAACAGTCAAAGCAACAGCGGTGCCAGAACTAACGGAACCCGAAATAGAAGAAGTTGAAGAGCCAATAGAGACAAAAGAAATCGCACCTGCTCCTAAGAAAAGAGTTAATAAGAAGAAGCAAGCTAAGAGACCCGTAGAAGAAGACGAGGAGACCGATGATTACGAACCGTGGATTCCAAACGGAGCTTACTTTCCGATGTTCTTTGGTTGGGGTGGCGGCCGATCCTCGGGCGGAGCACCCAACGGAGCCACCGCTATTGCCAACGCTTTTAGCACAGGGCGTTCTGGCGCTGCTTCTAGCCATGCGATTGCGAATGGACTACCACGACCTGAATCGCAACTGTTGAATTAATATGTGAATATATTAATCGCCACACGACGCCATAAGGAGAAGCTATAAGGATACCATTTACACGGACCTAAAAAACTGCACTTACAGCCATCTAACGAAAATGTGTAATTTTTAAGTTAGTGTGCTATATGTGAGACCTTTTACCATATTATTGTTATATATTTAAGAATTTTTAAATAAAGGAAATATAAACACGACGGTCACAGATATAGTATTACTCTGTAGGTTATAAGTAATGTAGATTTAATTGACATTTATTAGTTCTTGTTCGTATAATGTTTAATGTACAATGTATGAATTAATAATCAGTATTGAAAAAAAATCGTGTGAATAAAGTTACCAATATTGCCTTATATATATTATTGTTGAAATTATGATTGTCTTTTTAATAAACATCTTTTGACAGTTTCTTTAAGCCATAAAATATTCGCAATGCCTATACCACAAAAAACATGAAGACTATCTGTAGTAGGTAATTATAGTTTTAACCTTTTTTAAATAATATTAAACATGTAATATATTTTTCTCTGAAAAAATACAAGCACCAACAAACATAAACATAATCATTATTATAATTAAAACTCAAGTCCAACGTAACGTTATAGTCCAGAAGGATTGCCTCAAAGCATGGTTCAAAGCCATCTGTGGGACAATGGACTTTAAGTGACGAAAGTGACGAAACTATCTGCCAAGGCATATACGAGTAGGTCCGTCTTACGCTTACAAGTACGAGGCTGCCACACGAAAATCTTTCTTCCCCATCCGATATCAGTTCTCCAGCTTTTTTTATAGAATAAGGGTGACAAACGAGCAAACAGTCCACCAGATGGTATGTGGATGTTACGGCCCATAGACATCTACATTTATTCTCGATTAAAAATCAAAATGCAGATGCGTTGTCACCCGTGAGGACGTAGTATACCATTCGGCATTGATGTTAATCCATTTCGTAAATAAATTTTACTAGATACCCCGTCAAAGTTAAAAAAATTAGCGATCATGATATATACATAACCTGAGCTTTTCGATCGTCTCACTTTGGTAAGCGTTGGTTTATAATGAAACAGCCAAACTGTGGACTGGCGCCTCATTTCCGGATTGTATTGATGAATTCAATATTAATCACCTATAATGATGTCGTAAACACGCCGAGCCGAGCTTGCTTCAAATTTAGTAATCAGGTCACGGCACCTTTCTACGCTGGAGTCTGAGCATCGGTGAAGTTAAACAGCACCCAACGCGAAACTCACGCGAAGGTGTTTGCGTAAAATTTTGTGAATTCTTCCCGATCATATGTAATTCGCCTAATCTCTTTAACTACTAGCACGTTTCTTTTCATAACAATCATCCAAGATGGCTCCCGTCTGCATGCTTCCACTTGATGAGCAAATGACAGTTAAAAGTCAAAATCGACGCACACTGCAATATTCTTTCTGTACGCGTGACTTTTTGAATGCAAGACTAATTATTATTACCCTTAGTTGTACGAATCATTTTGATACTACTGGAACTAAAAGAATAAAATATTTTCCACATAAAAGCTTACGAGGTCGGTTTAGCGGAGTTAATTTTGGATCTAGTCCCGATATTGGAAGCTAATTTGTGGAAGTTATTTTATTCTTTTGGCAAATTGAGTTGGCCTTGTTACTCTATTGAGTAGACTAAGGAAAGTCACAAGGTAAAGGCAACAGCTAGAAAGGGGTAGGTAAGTAATAAACGATCGAATTGGAAAATATGTATTATTATACTTTTATTCTGTTCATAATGTAAACATAATTCATCAAAGTAACAATTTCATTGGTGTCGCCGAAGATTGAACCCGGGTTGCTCGCGTTTACGGCGAACACTTCACCCTTGAGCTAACACGGCTCTTATATCTTTTTTTTTGTTTTATAATAACGTAACCTCCACACTAGAAAATTTCCTAAGTATATCGTGAGGGGGGGGGGGGGTTGCCGTGTAGTGGCGGTTAAGAATATCCACTACCCCATATCTTCCCGTGGGTGTCGTAAAAGGCGACAGAGGGAAACAGGCAGGAGATGGGCAGCAGCATCTTCCTGATAACAACAATTACACAAAAAAAAAACTGCGGTGGCCAACCCGCTCGCCAAGCGTGGCAACTATGGCAATATATCCCCCATGAACAATAACACAAACAGACGGCCCCCAGTCCCCGGCGGCCCCGCTATTCCTGGCTACGGTGGCGACCATGGTAACGGCGGGGCAGGGGGTGCTAAGAATCTCCGGTGGAGGTTCGGTTGCCACCTACGACGACTCGACCTGGCAACATTTAACGCACGCACACTGAGGACTGACGAGAAGATCCTGGAGCTGGAAGAAGAGATAGACAAGTTGCGCTGGAGTATTATAGGATTATCCGAGGTCCGAAGAGAGGGGGAGGACACGGTGATTCTCGAATCCGGCAACTTGTTCTATCACCAGGAGGGCGACCATCTGTCCCAAGGAGGTGTCGGATTTATCGTCCACAAGTCTCTCGTCAACAACGTTGTAAAGATTGGGAGTGTGTCGACGAGGGTCGCGTACCTGATACTCAGAATCACCAAACGGTATTCGCTGAAGGTCATACAGGTTTACGCACCAACCTCGGCACATCCCGATGAGGAGGTGGAGGAAATGTATGAGGATAATTCCAACGCCATGCATTCCTCCAAAACCCACTACACGGTGTTGATGGGAGACTTCAACGCAAAACTAGGCACAAGAGAAAGCGGTGAGCTGAAGTTAGGGAAATTTGGAGTAGGGCAACGGAACCGAAGGGGCCAGCAGCTGGCCGACTTTATGGAGAAAGAGGGACTCTTTATGATGAACTCTTTCTTCCAGAAGCGGCCCCACAGAAAGTGGACCTGGTCGAGCCCCGACGGTTCGACAAAAAATGAGATTGACTTCATTATGACGATCAGACGCCAGCTGTTCAGTGATGTCTCAGTGATCGCAAGGGTGAAAACTGGCAGCGATCACCGAATGGTTAGAGGCACACTGAACCTAAACGTTAAGTTGGAGAGGTCTCGTCTAATGAAGTCAACGCTTCGTCCCCCTCGTGCTCTAATCCAGAATCCCGAAAACTTTCAGCTCGAGTTACACAACCGCTTTCAGTGCCTACAAGATTGCAATGCAGTGGACGATATGAATGACAAGCTCGTGGAAACTGTCCATGCGGTCGGAGCTAAGTTCTGCAAGACCCGCCGCAGAAGAACACAAAAACTCTCCGATCACACTCTTAATCTCATGGCTGTTAGACGGGAGATGAGGCTGCAATCGTCAACAGATTTGACAGCATACAGGCAACTGAACAGACAGATCTCCAAATGCATGCGGCGAGACTTACGCAACTTTAATACTGCTCGTATTAAAGAAGCAATCGAGCGGAACCAGGGCTCCAAAGTCTTTGCCAGAGATCTGTCTGCCCGTAAGAGCCAACTGTCAAAGCTGAAGACTGAGTGTGGCAGCATCGTTTCCGGGACACCTGAGATTTTGAGTGAGATTGAGAGGTTCTATGGGCAGCTGTACACATCATCGTTGGAGCCACACGCAAGTGTGAGTAACGATCCAAGAGCAAGTCTTATCCGACACTATTCCGATGATATCCCGGACGTCAGTCTAAGCGAGATTAGAATGGCTCTCCACCACCTTAAAAACGGCAGGGCCCCAGGTGAGGATGGAATTACAGCGGAGCTTCTGAAAGCGGGTGGAACACCGGTACTTGAAGTCCTTCAGAAGCTCTTCAATTCCGTCCTCCATGGTGGCACTACTCCAGAGGCGTGGAGCAGAAGTGCGGTGGTCTTGTTCTTTAAGAAAGGTGACAACGCTCTCTTGAAGAACTACAGACCGATTTCCCTTCTGAGCCGCGTCTACGTGCTGTTTTCGAGAGTCATTACGAATCGTCTCGCACGCAGACTCGACGACTTCCAGCCTCCCGAACAAGCCGGTTTCCGAAAAGGCTTCAGTACCATAGACCACATACATACCCTGCGGCAGATTTTACAGAAGACTGAAGAGTACAATTTGCCACTTTGCCTGGCGTATGTGGACTATGAGAAAGCCTTTGATTCCGTCGAAATTTGGGCGGTGGCAAGTTGACTGTCGGTATATCGAAGTGCTGAAGTGTTTGTACAGTAGGGCTACGATGGCTATCCGAGTACAGAACCAGAGCTCGAAACCTATCCAACTGCAGAGAGGTGTAAGACAGGGTGACGTTATATCCCCGAAACTCTTCACCGCTGCTTTGGAAGACGTTTTCAAGCTACTGGACTGGAAAGGATACGGTATTAACATCAATGGCGAGTACATCACTCACCTTCGATTTGCCGACGATATAGTCCTTATGGCAGAATCGCTGGAGGACTTAAGCACTATGCTCAATGACCTCAATAGTGCCTCCCAACGGATAGGTCTTAAGATGAACATGGACAAAACAAAGATCATGTTTAATGTCCATGTCACACCTATGCCGGTAGTTGTTGGGAGCACTATGCTCGAAGTTGTTGACGAGTACGTTTACCTGGGACAAATAGTCCGACTAGGTAAGTCCAACTTCGACCGAGAGGTCAATCGACGGATTCAACTCGGCTGGGCAGCGTTCGGGAAATTACGACATATCTTCTCGTCAGGTATACCTCAATCTCTAAAAACTAGATTGTACAACCAGTGCGTGTTGCCAGTGATGACTTACGGATCTGAGTGGTCGTGTCGTGTGCACGTGGTGGACGTGGTCCTTCACTGCTGGCCGTATGAGGACGCTCAAGGTCGCTCAGCGAGCTATGGAGAGGGCTATGCTCGGAGTTTCTCTGCGTGATAGACTCAGAATTGAAGATATCCGCAGTAAAACCAGAGTGACCGACATAGCCCAACGGATTAGTAAACTGAAGTGGCAATGGGCCGGCCATATAGCTCGAAGAACCGATCACCGATGGGGAAGAAAGGTTCTCGAGTGGCAGCCTCGTACCGGTAGGCGTAGTGTAGGGCGACCCCCCACTAGATGGAGTGACGACCTGGTAAGATATGCAGGAAGTCGATGGATGCAGGTGGTTCAGGACCGTGCTTTGTGGCATTACTTGGGGGAGGCCTATGTTCAGCAGTGGACTTGTGAAGGGCTGTAATGATGATGATGATCGTGGGGGCAGTTAACATAAGTACATAAATTTCACAAGGACAAACATCCAGACCCGGAACAATTATTTGTAGGATTTACACATTTTTGTGCCGTGGGGGATTCGAACCCGCGGCCCTCAGTACTAAGCCACTCAGCTACGGAGCCGTCAAATATACAGAGTTATTTTGCAATAACCGGCCAAATTTGCAGAGAAGGTTCAGAAAAACTAATATCGGCAAATAGTGAAGAAAAATTAATTAAAAAAACTCAAGCATTCTATCCTTTTTTAATTTCAAAATACGTGGTAATAGATTATTTTAACTGATTTTACAGCGCACGCACACATTCGTAAGGGTCGATCAGTAGGCAAAAACGTTGTTGCCCATATATGAGATTCAGTGTGGGATAATTTCAAATAAAAGTAGAAGCCTTATTTACTTGTATTTTCAAAAACTGTAATAACGATATATCCGATTACAGACTGGCCGAGTTCAGTCTTTTTCTCACAATTTTCATGCTTACTGTAACCCCTCGAACTTCTTGTAGCTTCATTCTTACCTTAGACGAAGTTAAGTTCTTGTTTCCAAGCACACTAGTTACGATGAATCGGTCATCTCTGGCCACAGTTTTCCGTTTGCATCCCTCTCCTGCAAGTCTCGTATACTGTACAGTCTGCACATACCTCTTAACAACTCGGTGTACCGCAGATTTTGATACCGTTATGTTTTTACCACATGTTTTTAGGTGTGCCCAGCTCCAATTAAAGTAATAGCCCCTGCAAATTGAGTGGCAATTAGAACTGGCATTGTCAATTTATTTGTAGTAACAATACAAACTTAAACACGATAAACTAGGCAGTCTGGGTAAAAAATTAAACAAAACTAAATAAACTCAAATTCGTAAGTTCGCATTGTGAGAGGACGTTACGCAATAATTACATTTCCAATACAACTACAATATAGGAAAAAAATTACAATACTTTTTACTACCCTTTTTTTAATAGAATTTACAATTTTGGCTAGTATGCACGATAGTTACAATAGAAGAAATGAAACCTTTTTTTCGTTCCAGTAAAGTTGTCTATGAGTTTAGCCTAGCCTAGGGCGCTGTCGACATTTTAGATTACATTAATCCGACTCTGGCCGACTCGTTGCCATTCAGCGTATTGATACTATGTTGCTTACTTGAATTCTACTGCTGATATCATCTTTACGGATTCTATAACTGCCTTTACATATCTTCCAGCTATCCTATTTCGATACGTGGATATCTTCCATAATTGCAACACTTAGCATTCGGGTAGGAAAGAGCAGTTATTTTATTAAGTATTTAGAGTTGTTATAAGGAAGATGCTTCTGTCCTTATCCTGTTTCATTTCGCTTTGCCGCCTCTCACGACACCCAATGATATAGGCACCTTTGGGGAATATTTAGTTACTTGACTGAGTTTTCGGATACTTACAGCATTACTTATTGTTCTTATTTATCCTAAATATTAAGTTAGATGGGGGCCGTAGCCGCAGTTTTAAATGTTGTAGCTAGTTAGATGAGCACCTTTACCATTTTCCACCATATTCGGTATTCGGCATATCCGGCAGCTTTACCGAACATTCGTTTAAGCGGTACTGAAAGTGTCCACTATATTGAAATGTACGAATTGACTAATATCATGTCTTTCATAATTGAACTGTTGAAATTATATTTTAGTTACGGGTTAAATCTACTTGTATGGCGTTATGTTTTGAGGCACTATAGATTTATTTCCACTTATAGCAAATAGAAAGCTTGATAAAATAGTTTTAGAAACAAACAAAAAAATATTACATTACATAAGTACATTTCACTTTACTTTGGTCGCCAGTTTCTCTAAAATAAGTCCAAATAGTAGATCTCCTGCCACTCATATCAATTTTCACTAAGAATAACACAATGAAATACTTTTTTCTCACAAAAGTATTCAAAACATAAGCATGTGCCGGAAACTTGCTCAGAACTAGATGATGAGCAAGGGGCAGGGTCCGGCGCTAATCCCGAGCTCTTTACGGTAACAAGGTTTGAGATAAATTGGTTAGGTAACGAGGTGATGCTGCTGAATAATGGTCGGCCTAATATTCGGTTCGGTAAAAGCTTTACTGAACTTTCAGCCGAATATTCGTATTCGGTGAAATCCATATTTGGCCCATCTCTAGCTTAAATACATTTTCGTACTAAAATTATACGTACGGTGCATCAAAAGAGACCAAAGAAACTATGGAATTTGAAACATACATCCTTAGTGGGGTTCGATTTTAAATACGTTCCCGATGCGCATATTTTGTTATTTAGGTGTGTGTATTAGGCCGTTTATAATCGTAGAGGATGATTGCTGACACGACAATTATTTAAAACTTTTATACAGAAGTAAAGTTACAAACCAACACTTAGACCACCTGATGGTTAGTAGATACTGTAGCCCGTAAACATTTATACCTACTAAATATCGCCTACGATAATACACAGCTACCAGTAAAAAGAGTCATCAATTCTTTACACTTACCTACTACAATTACTATTGAAAACACAAAAGTGTAATGCTGATATTTGAAACTGATTTTCTGTGAGAACGTTGTCCTTCCCCGGTCGAGCCAACCAATTCGTGCTGCAGCCACTACACTGATACTGCGTGGCCCAACCACCATAGATTGCTGTATACAACCACGTAACTAAGATTTCGTCAGACTTGCAAGCAGCCTTGCAAGAATCGAGTGATGATATTATCTGCAGGTAACAACGAGCACCGTATAAACGCCTGTTCAATGTTAATAGCAAAGTTGCCATAATACGAAGTTTGCTCTATGTTTGTTTTACTAAAATATAACCCACAAAATTCCATCCACGAAATAGCTATATGTAGTTTTGCGCACGTATGCGTTGTCTAAAAGGTCATAATAAATTTCTAATCTTCCTTAATATCTTTAAACATCGACATTTTTTAAATAGTCTCAACTATAGGCCGTGTTCCGATATATACTGCGAGAACTGCTCAGTGCTCTCACTGGTGAAAATGGACTGCCAGTATAGTGCCGCAGTATTTGAGGAACGTCTAAATTATATTTAATATTTTAGGAATGACGAAAGTCTAAAACGTCATAAATCGCCCCGATTTTCACTGGCGCTTGCGAGGTAAGGTGTTCTCAGTACTTTGATCACGTGATGAAAATACATAAGAGCACCTAACGGTATAATAGTTTCCACGAATTATTGTTATTATTATTAATAAATATTGTTATTCAAATAAACTCGGTCATTAAGTTTTAAAAGCAATAACATTCAAATAATAATTTTTCTTTATTAATATAAAACGTGTAGGTACATGATAAATATTTTCATTTGAAAACCGTAGACAGATAAACCTATAGACTAATGATTAGCGAGGTCTCGAGTGTGAAAGGACGATAACGTAATTTTAGGTTATACAATAATCTTTATGACTTTTAAACATATTTGGATAAAAATTTTAATCGTTCTAAGAACTGAACTGAACAAGATCTTAAGCTCACAAAACACTTTTTTCTCACTTAAAACAACTTGTAAACTCCTTAGATCGCTACGAACTGTCAAAGTTGTTTAGCAAAGTGTAGTTTGCTAAATAAAAAAATCGGCACGGAGAAAGGGACAAACAGTCACACCGCCCTGTCTCTCTTGCATAGGAAGCAAGACGTATGCATAAATCTATCTTTTTCGTGTGCGAATGCGAAAGAAGGCGTCAATTTGTCTATAGGTTTCTCTGTCTACATTGAAAACAGTGTCGAAAAATGGGGATGACAGTATACTGGACTACGTTCCGTTTTAAACAGTAACCAGTGTAGAAAACTAAAAAGGGACGGCTTTACAATATACTGAATTGACGTCGCACCTTACAGTGATCACAGTGTACATCGGAACACACCCATAATCAAGACTTGCTATTTTCAGGGCCTGATTTACACACAGACCGATTTACAACTAGGCTGAAATCTAAGGCGTAAGGTTAGAGAGGGTGCTGAGCTTGCTTTGTAATCTTAAATGCAGCATAAAATTGGGTATTACATTCTCAATAAATAATAGAGTAAATACCGCAAGTATTTTACTTTTTGCTGTTTCTTTATTTTTTGTACAAAACAAATAAATAGATTGCAAAAATAAGACTTTGAATTACTTGGTACATTTCGTCTTTCGTTAACTGACTGGATGTGGTTCAAAGATTTTAAACTGCTCAAGCTCCCTTCTCTACCTCCAATTTTATTAAGGTGTTTTGCAAAGGCTGTCTAAGGGAAGTACTGTCAGGTACCGATTTCATCTCTCCACAGAGAGGACGACTCAATGACCCGTACTGCAAAGGAAATAGTCGAACTTTTAGGTTCTCTTTCGACTCTCGATGACTGGGGATACACACCGCCAACATCCCGCGGTGGTCCATTCTGGATGTGCGGTAATTCGCAGCAGAGGAGTGCTTTTGTGGCCGTGAAAGGAAAAGGGGGGAACTCCCGCCGGGCAAGGTGTTCTGCCCGGGGAGCGGCCAACACTCCGTGTGATAGTTAAGAGAAGTTCTATATATACTGTTTATGATTCGGAATGTTGATAGTGCGATTTAGGCTTCGGTGTGTTTTCGCTTGTGGCGCGACGACAGCGCCGCTACACTCTCATTGAACGTCAACAAGTCGAGTGGGCCTGATGGCGTCCTATCTATTGTGCTGAAGACGAGTACTCCGGAGTTAGCACAGTTTCTAACTTATCATTTCCGGTACTCCTACTCCCTAGGCGTAATGCTGAACTTATGGCAACCGATCACACCCGTCCAACTATATACTTATAACCAACCCCTCCGTGTTCTCCAAAATAATTGAATTAATTATAAACTGCCACCTATTAAGATACCTTGAGGACCAACAGCTGATTAATGGTGTGGCGTGTTAATATTTCTCGGAAATACATAATCGAGTATTGGAACAAACTTTGTTTGAAGTAGAGTTTTTGATAACAAAAATCTCGGATTGGGGACGACTCCAGTCCAGTTTAAGCTTCAGAAGACACAGGTTTACTCATTTATCGCTTAAAAGAACTCCTCTATCATATCTTCCCAATTTCAGGATACCTCCCAAGTTGCCTCAGCCAGCACCGGAATTCTCGTCATCGACATATTGAATGACGTACAGTTCCGCAGTCACTTGGAAGTGAGGGCAAAATTAACCTATAAAAAACTTGGCGTGCTCAGCAGAGTGGGACAGTATTTCATGCTGGCACACCGTTTACAAATTTTCAAGTCACAAGATCGCCCTCATATGGAGTGCCAGCCCCTCTCACTTGACTGCATCCAGCGAAGAGTGTGTGAGTTCGGATTAATTAGTATTTCGATTTAGTATTTCGATTCACAGTACCAAACTCAATCTGCACGGCTGGTTGGCGGAATAGAATAGAATATTTTTATTTACCTAATATTTTCAATTTCAATAAGAATTACATGTAATCTACATGTAATTCTTATGGAAAGTCTTTTTTACTGTTCGTAAAAAACCTCTGTCCTGGGAAGAACTTTTTTAAAATAAATTTTACAGTGTCAAATGAAATGAAAAAATTATATTAGAAACAGCTTCGAAGCTACCACCTCATTCCCAGGTGTTATTATCAACTATGTATTAATTTATATTATATAATAGCCGATTGTTATTATATAATATAAATGATGATAGATTTTGCTTAATTAAATATTTAAACTTGGTAATAGAGAGACCTTGTATATTTTCTGGGTCTTTGTTGTAATAACGTAGGTATACATTGCCCCAAGTGTTGTTCCTAGTATTTTCAGAGTTTATATCACTTTTTTTCTAAAACTACCTTTGTTTTTTTTTGTGAAAATACATTAAATTTTCGTAGATATACTGAGAGGCCAAAGTTAATATATTTATTTATTAAATTTTTTCTCTAAGAAATTCTCTCGATTTAAGGTCGTAAATATCTCTTATCGCCCTCTTCTACAAAAGAATAATAGTTTCTAAATCAGCCGCATTTCCCCATAGCAAAATTCCATATGACATTATGCCATGAAAATAACTGAAATAAACATAGCTGTCCCGACACTAGTGAGATCTCTAATCTTTTTTACAGCATAAGCTGCGAAGCTTAGTCTGCTTGTTAGTTTAGATATGTGACGGCCCCATTAGAGCTTAGCGTCTAGAGTGCAGTCGCGCTGCTACAACCACTAAACCAACGAGGCAGTCTATATAGGTAATAAGTAACTACCTATCTTCCGTCCAAACTTCTTAAATACATTATTTATGTCAATTAAATGAAAATTGTCATTATTATCATTACATGTAAAATTTAAATTATTATTACAAATTATATTACTTATTTCTACATTTAAATAGTGTCTTATATTACACCATGATTGTGAGATTTACTAGGAATTTTCTTTTTCCTCCTCCTCCTCCTCGCAAGACATCTTTGTGAAATTATCTACCACCGGCGATTTTTGGACCGATACTAAGTATTTAGAGACTGTCAAGAAATGAGCTTACTCCTCTCTCTCTCTCTCTCTCTCTCTCTCTCTCTCTCTCTTTCTCTCTCTATCCTACTGCTTAAAAAGGCCGGCAACGCACCTGCAACATGTCGGAACCTGGCCTTTTGAGGTCGTTTATAGTCCCTACTTAAAGCTTGTCGATAGCAATTAGTTATTTAAAGAAAATTGCTAATATAACTTGAACAGGCACTCAGCTTATTACAATTAATGAAGTTCATGATTAACTGCGTAATTTAAAAATACATATTATACAAGGCAAAGGCAGATAATAACTGATGGTTATAAATCATCAAATCTCGAAATCTTCATCATCGTCACCAAATCTTCTTTCACTTATTTGATGACCCTTTCTTCTATACATACATAAATTAAAATACGTTTTCTTCATTATGGAATATTACTTATAAAATTCAAATTTTATAGTTGCAATGTTGTTACGAATTCTCCATCATCATTAATTAAAGGATGTACTCGTACTTGTGAAAAATTAAATAAATGAAGATGTAAACATTAATAAATATCAGGGTGGTCTGAAAAGTTTCCGACCTCCACGTGAATATGGCAGCACTCGTCAATAAAATCTAGTGTATGTATTTGTGTTTCTTTTGACAGTTACACACCAAAATTTCAGCCATTTTAGACTCGTAGTTGTTATTTGACAGTCGTTTGAGTGAGTCGATGTAAGTGTTTTTGTGAAAATGGAAAAAATTAAGTATCTAGTTGTAATTCAATTTTTGCTAATCAAAGATGAGTTGGACTCTGTGTATAGGACTCTGCACCATCATTTACCGCAGAGAAATTTTGGGCAGCTAAATTTAAACGTGGCCGTGAGAACTTGGGAGACGATGAACGTTTAGGACGTCCAAAAACTGCAACTACTGACGATAACATCGTTAAAGCTCACCAAATGGTGCTTGATAACCGCCGAATTCAAGTGAGTGAAATGGCAGAGGCTATAAAAATGTCCAAATAACGTGTTTGTCATATATTAAATCAAGATTTAGCCATGAGAAAGCTGTTAGCGCGTTGAGTGCCACGTTTGCTCACGTTAGACCAAAAATGTGTTCGAATGAACATTTTCAACTTTCTGCTGGCGCAGTTTAGGCGCAATAAATCAAAATTTTGGCATCGATTAATTACTGTAGATGAAACGGACACACCATTATACGCTCGATATAAAAATACAGTCAAAACAGTGGACTGCAAAGGGGGAACTTGCAATGACTGTTTTGGGCGAAAGTGATGGCGACTGTTTTTTAGGATAGTCATGAATTTATCCAAATCGATTATCTTCAAAAAGGAAAATCCATTACAGGGGCATATTACGCATAATTACTTGACAAACTGAAGGCAGAAATTGCGTAAAAACGGCTACAATTGCAGAATATGAAAATCCTGTTTCACCATGACAACACGCCGTCTCACATCTCAAGGGTTGCCATGGCGAAAATCCACGAATTACGGTTTGAAATGCTTAACCATCTGCCCTACTCATCAGATCTAGCCCAAAGTGACTTCTTTTTGTTCACTCGTCTAAAAGTTGCGTTTGGACGTTGAAGTCAGAGATTTTCATCAAATGAGGAGGCAATCACCTTTGTGAACAATTATTTTGCAGATAATAATGCCGAATACTATTTGGACGGGTTAGAGAGATAGGAGCATCGCTGGGAGAAGTGTGTAGAGTTACAAGGGTACTATGTAGAGAAATAAAAATAAGTTTTAAGCAAAATTATCATGAATCTTTGTTCGGTGGGAAACTTTTCAGACCACCCAATTGTTGTTATCTACGAGATATCCATAGATATCTACATTTACCTCCAATTAAGAATGAAAACACGCTGGTATTCTGTGAGAGCGTGGTCCTACCCCGGTCGAACCGACCCATTCGTGCTGCAACCACCATATAGTTGCAGCAAGGCTCTACCATGTAATATAGTAATTTAGATGGCCTAAACACAGCTAATTTAATATAAAATTCTTTCTCTCTCTCTCCTGCAGGCTAAATCCTATCAATGTATATGTTGTCTCTTCTTAGTGTCGCTTTTTCGTTTCATCCAGATTCAAATCACAACGGTTCTAAAAAGGCTTTACATCAAAAATAATATTAATTACAGCTTATTTATTCTTTATTTAAAGTACATTTTGGTAATCTTATTTTTATTATATTTATGAATGGCAGATAATACATCTGGCATCTGGCAGATTGTACATAACCGTGTAGTGGCGGTGTAAGAATATCCACTTCCCTATATCATCCCGTAAGTATCGTGTGAGACGACAGAGGGAAACAAATCAGGATCAAATCATAAAATCACTGTTGCCAACCCACTTGTCAAGCGTGGTAATATGGCAAATGTGACCCCCATGAGGGAGGGCTATGGGGGAGGCCTATGTTCAGTAGTGGACTTTAATAAGCTGTAAGAGTGACGCTAACGGTAAAAAGGAAAAGAATGTGTTAATTCAGTTCTTATGCGCGGTAGAACTACGCTGCAGCTATGTTATGGTTATACACGAATGCGTCGGCCCGACCGGAGAAGGACCACACTCTCACAAAATACGAAAGTGAAATAGCAAAACAATGCTGCTGTGTTTCGTATGGTGAGTGTAGAAGACTTGAATCTCTTTTCACTGGAAACAAGGCATTCCATATAATAGATACAATCGCACCTCAACTATCAATTATTATTTTTAATACTACTATCGTATCTGGTGTGTTTTCTGATTTATTATAGCATAGTAAAGTAAAACCTCCGTTGAAATCTGGCAATTCATTGGTAACAACAATTTTGGACCTATTTCTGTACTACCAACACTTAGTAAAATTTTCGAAAAAATCATTCTTGATCAAATGTTAAAAAAAATTCAATGTAAGTAATTTACATCAAAAAAATCAAATCGGTTTTACAAGGGGTTGCTCGGCAACTGATACTAGTGTTGAACTGATTACATATATCTTTAATGCATAGGAGAATTTACAGGATGCTTCGGGTCTGTGATATATCCAAGGCCTTCGATTGTGTTCACCATGAAACATTAGAAGTTAGTTTGTACCAGTTCTGGCCCACTCAGCCCTCATCGGCTGACGGTGGGTCGACGGATCCTAAAAAAAAAACTTAAAACATCTTCGAAAAAACCTTCAAAAGCTTTCCAACCATCTTTTAATAATAGTATATTTACATCAGTATATCATACTCTACTCTCAGGGCGGGTATTCACTTTCTTAATGAAGGAAATGGAGTCTCTTTTGAACAGTATGCCAAAGGTTACTGTCTATTAGCATTTGACTTAACCCCTGAATTATCAGCTAACTCATCAGCTCATTGGAATCTCATAAAGCATGGTAGTGTACGATTAAAAGTACGATTTGAATCCTCACTAATACAAACAATTAACTGTATAGTTTATGCTGGGTTTGCTTATTGAAATAGATATTAGACTATAGTAGTAAAGGTTAATGTGTGTTGTGTGTTAGATTTAAGTGTTATGTGTAATGCATTTTGTGTGTATGTAACTATGTGAAACATTATAACATTAAATAAAACAAACTGTATGCAATATAACATTTTTTTTATTTCTTTATAAACCCCCTATTTAATCTTATACAAAACACTATTCGAGTTTAAACTTTACATAAGCACACTGACCAAACCATTCTTCCCAATCTTTTGAACTACCACAGCAGTGGAAACATTTGGTCCTGTCTGCATGGCCAGTATAAAAGTAACCGGCTTCTGCAAGATCTCCAGCCTTTTGTCGCATTAAGATACGGACAGACGTGCTCATTACTAGAACGAAAGCATGCTTTTACTGAGCAACAATTCTAGTAATGAGCATGCTCAAAAATCTGCCGACATTTGATTTTCGAGCATGCTACCTAAGGGCGGGTAGAAGGGCGTCTGAACTGAAGAGGATTGCTTATGAGCATGTTTCATCAAATCGATCTCGATTCGCGAACGTTGCGGCGTCAATTTAAAATAAAAAAAACCCTCGATATGTCACGTTGGGGAAAAAAAAACTTTGCTTTTTGTCTTACACCACTCGGTTGCAAGCAATATGATTATTTTATTACTACTGATAGCACTGTCACTATTTATTTGTAGATCCATTTCAGCCGAGAGCCTCATGCTTTAAGCGTGCTTATTGCTGGCAAATGTGAAAATGCATGCTTATGGCATGCATTTTTTTAAAGCACGTCTGTACGTACCATAACCAAAGGTCAGTCTTCGAAACTGAGCAACCGTCTTGATTTTGAACTGAAGAATGGATATTCGGGTCTTGCGTACTGCATAATCTTCTCTTTTTCTTCTCCATTTAGTGTTGTAGTCTATGCAATACCAGAAACAGACACAAGCAAGTAGGACCAGTTACTCAACTTCACCGAGTCAGTAATTCATTCTTGGGGCGATGCATACGCTTTTACAACAAATCCCCTTTAAATGTACAACATTTGACCTAAAAAACAACGTTCAAACGTACAAACAACGTACAAAGTTCAAAAACCTTATTAAACTAAGTTTGTATAAAAAGGGTTAATATAATATTAAGGAATTTATGGATGTTAATAACCCCTGGGAAAGGTAATCGCTTCAAAGCTATTTCTAATTTGTTTTGTGTTAATTGTGTAACATACGTGATTGTAAGCTGTTTTCTTTTAAAGTCCCGTTGGATTTCTTGCTGGTTCTTCCCAGGACTGTGGTTTTTTTTCATGCATTTCACACGCGGCAGAAATGAAAGCCTCAAACGAAATGAAATATAAAATAAAAATTTTTCACGGCAAAATGTTTTATTTAATAAGATACCCTTAAAATTGTGTACAATACTTACGTTCGCAGTGTACTAGAATATGCCAGTCCAATTTGGTCATCTCAATACGCTACCTATAAGGATCGAATAGAAATCATACAGAAATAATTTATCAATCGTCTAAATTATCGTTTTCTCAAATCACCTTTGATAATCTATGTAAATACTGTCAACCTTTTAATTTATTGACACTCGATAATAGGCGTAAATTAGTGGACTTATGTTTTTTGTGACGTTTTGATCGTGGACACGCGGACTGCCCTGAGTTGGTGGCAAGAATAACATACCGTCGCGTCGCGTCGTTGCCGCCGTCGGCCGCCCCCTTTATTGCATGTGCCGTTTGCTGTCACCAATTATGCACGTAATGCTATAAATAAATAATAAACCTAATAAACCGCTTACTCAGGATATGCAATGAGATCTTTAGCGATAAAGATCTTTTTGTTTTTGGTAAACCAGCCTTTAAAGCTAAAGCTATTTAGATTCTAAATGAGGTGCAAAATGAGTAAATAACGATGACTAAATCATGATGATCATCATTACAGCCCTTTAATAGTCCACTGCTGAAACTGGGCCTCCCCCAAGGAATGTCACAGGGCACGGTCCTGAGCGGCATGCGTCCGTTAACATCCTACATGTCTTACCATGTCGTCACTCCATCTATTAAAAAAATAGTAAAGTTACAGCCTATATACGTCCCACTACTGGGCACAGGCCTCCCCTCATTTCTGAGAGGGTTTTAGGGCAAGGAAGTGTCCGCTGCGCTGCCCCAATGCGTGTTGGCGAACTTCACATGTCTTCGCAATATTTTTTTTTCTTATTCCTCAGACATACAGGTTTCCTCACGATGTTTTCCTTCACCGCCGAGCACGTCGAGTGGGGATCGAATTCGAATTACTCGATAACCATCTGAGCTACCACGACTCTATGTTGATATTTAACTACATTTAAATATTTTGCAAAGAAATAAATAAGATAAATATTACATTCTCATACATATATACAAACGTATAATTAGTAGAAGAGTGTGGTTTGCAAGATGATTTTGTGACCACGATTAAGAAAGGAATGCTTCGGTGGTTTGGTCATGTGGAAAGAATGAATAAAGAAAGAGTGACAAAGAAAATTTATGTTGCAGAAGTGAATGGCAGAGTCGGAAAGGGACGTCCGAGGCGAAAATTTATCCACCAAATTGGCGATTTATTGAAATTGCGTAGGTATATGGATGTGAAGGAGGCGAGAGAGTGAGAGGCGTGTATGGCGGTGTGCCGTGTGGTGGCGGTTGAGAATATCCACTACCCCATATCTTCCCGTGGGTGTCGTAAGAGGCGACAGAGGGACACAGAAAGGAGATGGGCAGCAGCATCTTCCTGATAACAACTGTGAGATAATAAAAAACTGCGGTTGCCAACCCGCTCGCCAAGCGTGGCAACTATGGCAAATATCCCCCATGAGTAACGACGCAAACAAACGGCCCCCAGTCCCCGGCGGCCCCGCTATTCCTGGCTACGGTGGCGACCATGGTAACGGCGGGGCAGGGGGTGCTAAGAATCTCCGGTGGAGGTTCGGTTGCCACCTACGACGACTCGACCTGGCAACATATAACGCACGCACCCTGAGGACTGACGAGAAGATACTAGAGTTGGAAGAAGAGGTAGACAAGTTGCGCTGGCATATTATTGGGTTATCCGAGGTCCGAAGAGAGGGGGAGGACACGGTAATCCTCGAGTCCGGCAACTTGTTCTATCACCGGGAGGGCGATCATCTGTCCCAAGGAGGTGTCGGATTTATCGTCCACAAGTCTCTCGTCAACAACGTTGTAAAGATTGGGAGTGTGTCGACGAGGGTCGCGTACCTGATACTCAGAATCACCAAACGGTATTCGCTGAAGGTCATACAGGTTTACGCACCAACCTCGGTACATCCCGATGAGGAGGTGGAGGAAATGTATGAGGATATTTCCAGAGCAATACATTCCTCTACAACCCACTACACGGTGTTGATGGGAGACTTCAACGCAAAACTAGGCACAAGAGAAAGCGGTGAGCTGAAGGTTGGGAAATTTGGAATAGGGCAACGGAACCGTAGGGGCCAGCAGCTGGCCGACTTTATGGAGAAAGAGGGACTCTTTATGATGAACTCTTTCTTCCAGAAGCGGCCCCACAGGAAGTGGACCTGGTCGAGCCCCGACGGTTCGACAAAAAATGAGATTGACTTCATTATGACGACCAGACGCCAACTGTTCAGTGATGTCTCAGTGATCGCAAGGGTGAAAACTGGCAGCGATCACCGAATGGTTAGAGGCACACTGAACCTAAACGTTAAGTTGGAGAGGTCTCGTCTAATGAAGTCAACGCTCTGTCCCCCTCGTGCTCTAATCCAGAAACTTTTCAGCTCGAGTTACGTAACCGCTTTCAGTGCCTAGAAGATTGCAATGCAGTGGACGATATGTATGACAAGCTCGTGGAAACTGTCCATGCCATGCCAACTGGCCGCAGAAGAACACAAAAGCTCTCCGATCACACTCTTAATCTCATGGCTGTTAGACAGGAGATGAGGCTGCAATCGTCGACAGATTTGACAGCATACAGGCAACTGAACAGACAGATCTCCAAATGCATGCGGCGAGACTTACGCAAATTTAATACTGCTCGTATTGAAGAAGCGATTGAGCGGAACCAGGGCTCCAAAGTCTTTGCAGAGATCTGTCTGCCAGTAAGAGCCAACTGTCAAAGCTGAAGACTGAGTGTGGCAGCATCGTTTCCGGGACACCTGAGATTCTGAGTGAGATTGAGAGGTTCTATGGGCAGCTGTACACATCATCGTTGGAGCCACACGCAAGTGTGAGTAACGATCCAAGAGCGGGTCTTATCCTACACTATTCCGATGATATCCCGGACGTCAGTCTGAGCGAGATTAGAATGGCTCTCCAGCACCTTAAAAACGGCAAGTCCCCGGGCGAGGACGGAATTACAGCGGAGCTTCTGAAAGCGGGTGGAAAACCGGTACTTCAAGTCCTTCAGAGGCTCTTTAATTCCGTCCTCCACGGTGGCACTACTCCGGAGGCGTGGAGAAGAAGTGCGGTGGTCTTGTTCTTCAAGAAAGGTGACAACGCCCTCTTGAAGAACTACAGACCGATATCCCTTCTGAGCCGCGTCTACGTGCTGTTTTCAAGAGTCATTACGAATCGTCTCGCACGCAGACTCGACGACTTCCAGCCTCCCGAACAAGCCGGTTTCCGAAAAGGCTTTAGTACCATAGACCACATACATACCCTTCTGCAATTTGTACAGAAGTCCGAAGAGTACAATCTGCCACTTTGCCTGGCATATGTGGACTATGAGAAAGCCTTTGATTCCGTCGAAATTTGGACGGTGCTACAGTCTCTTCAGCGGTGCCAAGTTGACTGTCGGTATATCGAAGTGCTGAAGTGTTTGTACAGTAGGCCTACAATGGCTATCCGAACCGACAGACAGAACGACAGACAGAACCAGAGTACGAAATCTATCTAACTACAGAGAGGTGTAAGACATGGTGACTTTATATCCCGAAACTCTTCACCGCTGCATGGGAAGACGTTTTAAGCTACTGAACTGGAAAGGATACGGTATTAACATCAATGGCGAGTACAATACCCGGCGATAAATATTGCACATCGACCTTTGGAAAGAGACAATCGGCTAATTTCGGCTTCGTAGAGCGTTATGTTCGGCGGGTATTGTAGAGTACGGAGGGGAATAGCCATAGATGAATGATTGGTCTCGCTGCGCTCGACTAGGTACCGCGCTATCTAAGAACAATAGCTCCGTAAATGCGGCAACTCATTATTGTAGTGTGCGTAAGACATCGTCACTTGACTGAGTTAATAGGAAAAATATTTTATGCTGTGGTCTATTAGTTAAGTCTCAGAAAATACTTAATAATAAACAATGAATTAAAATTGAATAATAAATAATATAAATATATTCGTGTATAGGTTAGGAGTAGGTTTCTTCTTTAGAAAAGAAAAACAGGTTAATAAAAGAATAAAATTTATTAAGGAGGCATTAATTATTTAAAATTACATTCCACTAACTTGTACAAGTTTACGATACATTTGCCTTTTGGAATTTACACATATTTGCAAATTTTCTCTTTTCGATATATAATGAAGACGAATTTGTAAATACTTCTCAACTACTAGCCGAATCAAATTAATTTGATGTATAGCACCATTAACGTGGCTTGTGTCAAAGTCAAAATATTGTCTAGAACCCGTCCCAATAAATTTTTTCATTACATCAATAACAATTTTTTATACATTAAATCTGACTTTACGTGGGACACTTTATCTATATTCTGTATTATGGATTCTGAAACCATGCATATTAAATATACATCTTCAGATGCATATGATAATCCACCTCTGTCTTTTAATATCACAAATTTATGAAACCAACTACGATTATTTGCAGTTAAATTATCAATACAATGAATGCATTTCAATTTTTTTGTCAAGAACTGGACAACAAAACCGGCTATATAACCAACAACATGATTTTTAGAATTCGACATATATGGCACATCCAAGAATTCTGTGATCTCGTCAAATTCATCTTTAACCGTTTCTAGTGCAGTCAACAATACTGAATCTTCTTCTTCAAAACGTTCGCACATGGTGGTTTTGTTTATACATTTAAGCGCTGAGGAGCAATTTAAAACAGCAATATTTTGTAGTGGAATGCAACTTCCAGTATTGCTTGTTTTCAATTCCAAGTGACACAATAGTTTTCTATATATGCCTTTAAATTTTTAGTATTCGGATTATCATTGAGACCGCCATGCATTCTTATTGCACCAAACAATAATTCAATATGATCCTGAGTCAACTTGTAGGATGAAATGAATTTTAATAAACCCTTATCTAAGAGATTAGTTATGTGTTTGAGACTTTCAATACACACTAACATTCCTAAAAATCCAGTATTTGCTTGAGCACTTAAAACAGGTTTAAAGCTTTTAATAATGATTTTGCTGGTTGTGTTCTTTAAAAGAACGTTTTCTGGAAGATTTTATATTTAAGTTTATAATATATTGTTTCGCATGTTCTAAATAATTAAGAATATTATCTTTATTTCCATTATATATGGGATGACTAAATCCATGTTGCTTCAAATCTCTGGCATTGAATATATCAAATAAATTATTGCATAATATAATGAACTTCTCCGTTGCTTCACTCATTTTGAATTCGGGTAAATATAAATCTTCTCTACAGAATTTCAGAGCGATTGCAACGTTTCTGCTTAACAATTGGGAAGCAAACTTTACTTTCATTACATTATTACGAAACTCTAAATGACGTTTAGTTATTTTATTAGCTAAATGGAGGCCTTCTTTATCTTGCAACTCATTTAGTTTTTCTAGAAAACTAAAATCAATTTTATTTTATTACTTTCGAAATGATTTCTGATCAATTTAAACATAAGAACAGGATCAAGGAAAACAGCCACTTCGTCATTTGAAGAAGGATGTTTGAACGTAGTCTTCAAATTATTGGGATCCTTTATTCGACAACCTAATATTTCCATCGCGGAGATATTCGAAGGATGTCCATCGAACGTAATTGATACGACATGTACACCCACTTCATGGCATTTACTTATAGACCGGGAGCTGGTGACAGGTGACGTTCCACGATTTTGTCGTGCATGCCTTTTTAAGGCTTGATAACTAACCCTAAAATATCAAAGATTGTCGGGGCTTTAGCCCCCCCCCCCCCACGCGTCCTCTTCATAAGGAAAAGCGCTTTTCTTTGTGTAGCGAATTTTCGTGTTTTTCCGTGATAGTATACTGCATGTCATTGTAATATACGGAAGTTCAAGCAAACTGAAGCTCTAATAATTGATGGCATGCACCCCGCAGCGGCTCAAGATGATCAAAGGGTTCTGAAAACCTGAAAAAAATTAAAGGGCAATTCCGTGTTTTCAAATTGCATGCCGATGTAAAGAATGGAAGTTTTTGTAATAAAAACACTCTGGAAAAATTGACATGCACCCCTCGTATGACCAACGGTGGAAAATTTCCGGAAAACTGTAAAAAATGAACTCCGATTTTCCGTGATTCCAAACTGCATGCCATGGTCATACGAGGATACGACGATCATTCATCTATGGGAATAGCGTTCACTGGGAGAATACTATTATTTTTCTGTAGGCGCTCACCTCCGTAAATCCGTCAAATCGGAACGTAGTAACACACCACGTCGCGGGAAGCGATTGGATTGGGTACACACCTTTATGAGACGCAATCCTTCAGTTTCAATACGCAAAGCTGAAGCGACAAGCATATATAGAATTTCTGCTTTCAGCAAAGAAGGAGTAAAACATTTCTATGATAAACTTGGCAACTTAATGGAAAAACATATGCTTGTTTCCTATCCTATTCCTAATTCGTAACTGCTTTCACCACGGTGACAGACCCAGGAAAAATGCTCACCGAAAAAGGACAAAGAAGATTCGGATCTGCTATAAGCGGCGAACGAGGAAGCGACATAGCAGTTATGTGTACGATGCGTGCAGCCGGAAACTTCATACCGCCCATGTTTATATTTGTCAGACAAAGAGTGATACCTCATTAGATAAAGATGGACCAGCTGGTGCATTATACACCAACTCCAAAAATGTCTGAGTAAACGAAGACTTATTTGTCACTTAGCTTAAACATTTCTGAGTATTTGCTAAGCCTACCCAAGAATCACCTGTGTTATTAATTCTGGACAATCACAGAAGTCACATTTCCCTTCAAGTTTTTAATTTTTACAAAAAAACCACATCACAATTCTTTCCATTCCACCACACAGTTCTCACAGAATACAGCCGCCGGATGTCTCCTGTGAGTACTGTATTTTGGAACTATTTATGGGCCGCTGAAAGCTGCTTGCAGTGGGGCGATGTATCTGCTCGCTGTGTGTAGACAGAAGCATCTCATGATTATTCCCCCCTGCGCAAGTATTGGATTTAAAAACCTTGTGAAACTCTATAAGACTGCAAAACATGATAAATCAAGACGAAAAAAAGTTGTCAAAGAAAAGAAGAACAAACATATTAAACAAAAATCTTACAAGAGAAAAATTTTCAAGAAAGTTCTTCAGAGAGTGAAGACGAAAAGCTCCTTTGCGACGATGACAGTAATAACGAAATGAATGTGGATGATGAAAATTATAACAAATGTATTTGGTACTTGCGAAGAGTTTGGAAAAAATAACGACTTGTGGTATCGCTGCGTCCAAAAATAAAACATATCTATTTCTAATTTATCTTACATCTAATAATATTTTTTTATATTATATTATAATAATTGAAGTTGATTTCACATAGAAGACCTTAACTATATTTGTTAAATTGTAAAAGGCTAATCTTACGTATGGATAGGGATAATTGATGCTAACTTATGATTGTAGACTTTACTTTTATTGTATAAGGCTTTTTTTTTATAGAAGAGGGGGCAAACGAGCATGCGGCTCACCTGATGTTAAGTGACTACCGCCGCCCATGATCAACCGCAACACCAGGAGAATTGCGGGTGCGTTGCCGGCCCTTTAGAAAGGAGTAAGCTCTTTTCTTGAAGGTCCCCCAGGTCGTATCGGTCCGGAAAAATCGCCGGTGGTAAACTATTCCACAGAGAGGCTGTACGTGGAAGAAAACTCCTTGTGAAACGTACAGTGGTGGACCGCCAAGCATCCAGATGGTGTGGATGGTATCGGGACGTTTGCCGTGTCGTGCGTTCACGAAATTTGGCGGCTGGGATTAATCCGAACAATTCCTCAGAGCACTCCCCGTGATAGATGCGATAAAATACGCAAAGAGATGCAACATCTCTTCGCAACGCCAGTGAATCGAGCCGATCGGAAAGCACTCGGTCGTCGACGATTCGAGCCGCTCTGCGCTGGATGCGGTCAAGTGGAAGGAGCTGGTACTGGGGAGCCCCAGCCCAGAGATGGGAACAGTATTCCATGTGCGGCCGAACCTGCGCCTTGTAAAGTTGCAGGCGGTATGCGGGCATGAAATACTGTCCCGCTCTGCTGAGCACGCCAAGCTTTTTAGAAGCCAATTTGGCCTTCTCTTCCAAGTGACCACGAAACTGCACGTCACTCGACATGTCGACGCCGCGGATTCCTATACTGGCTGAGGCAACAAGGGGAGTTGTCTGGAGAACCTTGAAACTGAGGAGATAAGACAAAGGGGTTCTTTTTAACGGTTAACTTGTGTCTTCTGAGGGTTAAACTGGACTAGATTTAGTCGCCCCCAATCCGAGACTCTGTTTAGCAAAGACTCGACTTCAGACACTAGTTCGTCCCGGTACTCGGAGAAGTTTTCCTGAGAAATATTGGCACGGCCTGTGTACAGCGCATCTCAGTGCTGTTATCTGCATAGCAATGAATGTTACGGGTATGCAACATATCATTGATATGCAGAAGAAACAGCGTTGGCGATAGCACGCAGCCCTGTGGAACACCAGCATTAATAGGCTTGCAATCGGAGCTTGCACCGTCTACAACGACCTTGATGCTCCGATCTGCAAGAAAGCTGGTGATCCAATCGCACAATTTCTCGGGAAGCCCATAGGAAGGGAGCTTCGAAAGAAGCGCTTTGTGCCAAACCCGATCGAAGGCCTTCGCAATGTCCAAACTAACGGCCAATTCCTCCCCCTTGAACTCTACTGCCTCCGCCCATCTGTAAGGCTCAATAATATTTCTTTAATTAAAATGTATCTTGCTTATTAAATTCCAAAAAACATGTTTGAGCGTCATAACCTCGTACCCCGAGCAGGATTATCTAGTCAGGGGCAATGCCGCTTAAACATGTTTTTTTTAATTATGTTTTAGGTACTAGGTCTACTAGTAGGTTAAAGATTATATATGATTTTGTTGTTAAATTGTTGATTAGTCAATAAATAAAGACTTTGTTACTTTTCTTAATCGCTCAGCGAGCTACAGTTTATCTGGTTTATCTGCGTGATAAACTTAGAAATGAGGAAATCTGCAGTAGAGCCAGAGTGACCGACATAGCCCAACGGATTAGGATTAGACAATGAGCCAGCCATATAGCTCGAAGAACCAACAACCGACGGGGAAAAGAAACCGGTAAGTGAAGTATAGGGCGACCCCTCACTAGATGGAGTGACGACCTGGTAATATATGCAAGAAGTCGATGGATGCAGGTGGCGTGCTTTATAGTATTCCTTGGGGGAGACTTGTGAAGAGCTGTAATGATGATGATGAAGATGATATACCCATACTTCTGTATGTGTATGTGACTGAACTACTCCTAAAGGGCTGGACCGACTTTGATGAAATTTTGTGGGATTTAGTCGATATGAGATTGATTTCGATTTACAATTGTACTGAAATAACCCGTGCGAAGCCGGGGCGGATCGCTAGCTGAAAAGGAACCAGGTTCGGGAGGTCCTCCTGATCCGGTGGCGAAGGACCAATTGAAAAGGAACCCAATCAGGCTTAAACGTTCAACTAAGAAACAGAAGGGAGGAATCGAGGCTTCTCTCGATCCGGCCTCCTATCACGCCTACGTTGGGTTCGGGTTCAACGTATGTGATCTCCGCAACGGAGTAACACACAAGGGCGATAACCTCTTCCTTTTCAGAAAATAGGTTCAGGCGGGGATTACGGGTCTTCCGAAGTCGTCCCGGTCCCAACGCCTTAATTCTTCGATGTGGACTGTATAATTTTGAGGGACGAATTTCTTGGGAATAAAACAGCAATTATCTTCAAACCGTTCCGTGAGAGAGTAATCACTTTTCCCTATCACTTCCCTACACTTTTTCTTCTTATTGACTGCTGGTCTTGCACTTTTTCCTGAACTAATCCCGAAGGATTCCCGAACTAATCCCGAAGGATTCCCGAACGAATTGCACGTTGATTGTCGTCTGCTATGGGACTACTTTTGTTTATCCCATGCAGGTATCGGGCCTTGGGGAGTCCCCCATTACCCGGGTATTCCTCACAGCTCATAACAATGAGCCGGTCTTGGGAGCCGTACTAGTACGGCATTGTTGGTAGTCTTGGTTGGCGTATTGCGCGCCACCAGGTCGGTGCTACCGGAGGGTCGGCCGTCTCGAAGCCCCGCGGAGTCCCGAGGGTAGGAGTCGACGCAAGGCCAATCTTGCCGACAGGAGAGCGTTCCAGCTGCTCCGGGCCTCCAGTGCTCCTTCCTGGCTCTAGTTGAAGGCCTGGTATTCCTAGGCAAAAAGTTGGCGTGTCTCGCGCCTCCGGGAAGGGAATCTGCCGAAGGATCAGCAACCTCAAGGTCCCGCGGAGAAGCACCTCGACGCGGAGCCGAAGTCACCAACAGGCGCGCGCACTTGGGCGTGCCGGGCCTTCGGAGTTCGCTTCCCAGCGTGTAGGTGATGCGCAGCGTTGGGTGATCTACATCCCGGGTGGGGTCAGGGGCGTCCTCAAGGCTCCACGCAAGCCGAGTTGGCCCCACAGCGCGCGCACCCACTGCGAAGCGATGCGCTGTACTTCTCCCACCCGGGCGGGAGTCGACGACCGGCGGATGTGACCGCTCACTAGCGCGGTCCGGACGAGACTGAACGAATTGCAAGAAAACTCGTTTACTGAGCTATCCCTGAGCTATACGCGAAAGTGAGCCGCGCCATTCGTGCGCTCGCGCAATTCAATTACATCAATTTGTACTATCACTCTCTCACGGTTTTCTCAATAATTTATTTTGTATAAGACATACATTTATACAATTTACTTATAAAGATAGCACAAAAAAATATCTTTACTACGATATACGTTACATTTTTATATCACAAAAACCTTTTATTTATTAAACAAAATATGCCTATTTTACTCACATGTTCAAAGTTAAAATTGCTTAAATATTTAACATAGAAAGTTAAAACAATGTTTTCCACTTGAAATTATACATATCTTAATCAACACAACAGTTTAATTTACATTTTCTCTTTACATTTCACTATTAAAACACTTTTAAATTTCTTATACAAAACTATCATTATTTCACTTATTCACTGGAATTTTCACATAAAAATAACACAGAATTCACCTTTTTTACACGTACAATCAATCTGAAATGTTTTACAAGTCATTACATACATAAATTGCTGAAATTGCAAATATTCAAATTTTTACATATTTGGCCTCCTAAGTACGTGGTTAGCGTGCGTCTATAATCTCACACTATTTGAACAACTAACTTTTCCACGGCTATCGACTATCAGTAAAAATGGAAAGTTTAGTATACACTAATATCAACAATACTAGGTGAATAACTGCTTCTACACAATTCTCAAACTGTAGGAAACTATTTCTAATCAGATTCTTATCAGTTATCATGTCTCTTATCAGATATCATAGACAAATGTTTCATGAATCAATACATTGAAAATAGGCATTTGTTTTTATACAAAACATATCAAACCCATATAAGACAATACTTATGCAATCAATTTCCATTAATTTTACTTATGCACAGCGATCATCTCGACCGGGGAACAAATCCGGTCTCTAATTTATTTTAATATTCCTTTAAATTAACATCATTGGAAAGATGATTTCAACCGGGGAACAAATCCGGTAACATAATTTATATCTTAAAAATTCCCTATATGAATTTATTAAAAGATATTACTAAGAAAATGATAAACTATTCCGGCCTGGGAGTCGAACCCAAGACCTTCATATCATTAATTCGATATTTCTTTAAGATTCAACTAAGCATTTTCTTATTAGAATATGGTTGCTCGATAATTTGCTTTTTAGAAGCTATTCGTAATCTGTTAACTAATAAATCGAAATATTCTTATAGGCGCGTCGCCAACAATCTCCCCCCCCGTGCATCAGCACCATCATTTGGGAGGCGTCGCGGGTACCAGGACTACTATTCTGGATGTAGGTCTCCTCAACATACCTGTGATAGTAATGACGTCAACCACTCTGGTGTGACCGTCTGGTCCCGGTAGCGTCCTACTAATCTTGCCTTTCGGCCACGTATTTCGTGGCAACGAATGATCTATTATCAAGACAATATCACCTTCTTTAGGTTCCATGAACTTTACGTTATTACCTGTTCGAGGTATTAAAGTAGGCATGTATTCTTTTAGCCATCTTGTCCAAATTTCCATAGATAATTTACTTAAGCGTGAACTTCTTTCAACGCTTTTGCCTGCTTTCAAGCATTTTATTTCCGAATGAAAACACTCGTCTTGAACGAACTTCCAAATTAATAATTCAGCTTTTTTCAAGAGCGCTATGTCCAACGCGCCATCAGGTCTTTTGACCGACTTTGCTAAAACTTCGTTGGAACACATAACCGACATTTCGGCTGCGTTGTCGGGTCCTTTAACCGACTTTCTTAAACTCTTGAATTTTTCTACCGCTTGTAAGGTGCGTGTAGTTGCCCCAAGGAATTTCTTAAAGCTGCTAAATCGTCCGTAGTCGGGTAGACTTAACGGTTCTTGCTTTCTCAGCGCATTTACGCCTTTTGGCGATTTTTCTTCACCTGTATCTAAGCTATTTATGGTGTTCACTTGTTTGGGCCATAAATCAGAACTTTTCCTGAGGAATTCAGGTCCTTGAAACCGGATGATGACTCAATCGGATGACTTACATCGAAGGTGGAAGGAAAATTTCTAGTGGCGTCGTCTGCCACGTTTTGTGACGTTGAAACCCATCGCCATTCACATGGCTTACTGTGATCTTCGATCTCAGCCAATCGATGAGCAACGAATGGTTTAAAAGCGCGAGGATCTGACTTAATCCACGCTAACACTGTACGTGAGTCTGTCCAAAATACTCTCTCGGATATCTCGTACTTGCTCTCTTCACTAACTGATGCAGCCAGTCGACTGCCCATAAGAGCTGCTTGTAATTCAAGCCTTGGAATCGAAATTGGTTTCAGCGGCGCTACTCTTGCCTTTGCGGCGATCAGCGTAATCCGCCTCTCTCCTATCTCGTCCGTGGTGACGTAATACACCGCGGCAGCGTATGCTTTTTCACTAGTATCCGTGAAGGTGTGTAACTCTACCTTGCCGACGCCTTCAGCAACGGGTCTAGGTACTTCTAAATGACCTAATTTCTTCACTTCCGATATCCATTTACAAAATAACACGTGTAATTCGTGTGTAACTTCTTCATCCCAAGAGATGCCTGTCCTCCATACTTGCTGGATCAGCGACTTCCCTTGAATCGTTATGGGTGATGCGAGTCCTAAAGGATCGAAGACTGACATCACAGCGCTAGTTATCTCCCTCTTTGTAGGCGGTCGTAAACCTTCCATCACCTCTTCCGGTGTGTTACGAAGACTTATGGAGAAACTTATTATATCCCGTTTGATAATCCAAATCAAACCTAAAGTGCGCTCTGTGTGCTCTTTATCTCCCAGCGAAGCACTGTCGCTCTTATATTTATTTTCCATTTTACGTAAAACTTCGGGTCGGTTGCTAGCCCATCCCCTCAGTTGGAAAGAAGCACGTTTATGTAATTCATACATATCGTTTACTGTCCTTTCGGCCGTCGTCACGTCGGGAAATGCCTGTAGATATAGAGTCATCCATATAAAAATTGCTTTCCGTAGCGGAAGCTGCTTCTGGATAGATATGTGCGTTATCCTGCGCATTCCTATTCTTCACATACATAGCGATGCATGGTGATGATGCCGCTCTAAATATGAGTGACGTCATTCTATACTCTTCCGGTGGCGCGTCACGCTTGTGCCGCCATAAGAATCGAAGGCTATCCCTGTCTTCTTTCCGGATTTTCACTTGCAGGAACATTTCTTTAATGTCTGCCATCACTGCCACGTTTCCTTCTCTGAATCGTAGCAGAACTCCAAACAACGACTTCAATAAGCTCGTTCCGGTTAACAATGCATCATTGAGACAACGTCCGCCCGTCCTTGCGGCTGCGTCGAAAACTATTCTTATTTTCTTTTTTTGTGGGTGAGTCACTGCGAAGTGAGGAAGATACCACGTGCGTGGGGAAATGGAAATATGGTTCGCTTTGTCTGCGTAACCGTTAACGATGAGATTTTCAATTTGCTTCTCATATTCCTTTTTCAACTTGCTATTTTTATCGAGCCTCTTTTCGATATTAAACAGGCGACTTTCAACCTGCGCTCTATTCGACGGCATGCACTCATTATCTGTGCGCCATAACAAAGCAGTCTCGTACCTATTATTAGGTATACGACGTACCGTTTTGCTCAAAATATTTAAAGCTCGTTCTTCTGGGTCGTTCGCGGGCTTTCTCGCAGACACTCCCAGAGATTCTAAACTAAAATAATCTTTGATCAACTTAGCTATGTCTTCCTCCTTCTTGGTGGAAATATGGTGTTAACCATATTTGCATCAAACCAATCAAGATTGTTAAATCTTGATTGGTTTGATGCCACCCGATATGTGACCATGTAAAACCCATCCAAGTTTGGTGAGCGATGCTACAGGTAGGTTCTTACCTCCTGAAATTAATTCCCGAGTAACTATGAGATTGTCCTGGCCAATTAATATGGTAGGTCTGGACCTCTCATACATCAACTCGTCCTTAATCGGTGTCAAATGAGAACACCGTTGCAATAATTCTCGACTTACTGACTGCGGAGAAAGATTAAGTGACTTAATTGTTTGTACACTTATCTCTTCTAAGTCGTTCGAGTAAATGCCTTTTATCTTAACGTTTAAGCGATACGAACTGTCTTCGTTAATTCGCTTACCTCCCACGGCTTCAATACGTAATTCTTCTTTACGTCCGCGAGGCGCTAACTTCTGAGCCATCCACTCCTCTATGAGTGTCATGGTCGATCCTTCACCCAGAAGAGCTGTTGTCCTGACCTTTCCTTTAGGTCCATACAACTCGACCGGTATGATCGCTCGCTCGTATTACTTCGGCGCTCATAGCGCTCGCTCTTGAAACAGTTACGTACAGACCCCTTTGCGGTGTGTACAGTTTGCTTCCTGAATTCAGGACGCTTCCGTTTTTCAGGCACATTTTCATTGCTTAAGGACGTTCCAAATTGTTCACTCAATGAATTCAAAAATTTGGCCATCTTCTGTAACTCTGGCTCCAAAGGATGCTGAGCTCGATATTCAAACCATTTAAATTTAATCATAGTTCCGAGTTTCTCGACTATGCGGCTTACTAACTCCGGTGAGTATAGATACTGTGGTTGATTCAACGCTTGTATTGTGGCAACCACGTTCGAAATACGACTTGCAAAAATCCTATGTTCCGGCAATCTTCTGCCAATCTTGGCATACGCTTTACATTCTCGATTTCGGCTAGAATGAGCATCTCAACCCTACCGAATCTTCTTTCGAGAGCTTTCATTATTTCTTCAGGTTCACACAAAGTAAACAACGACTTAACCGCTTCCTTAGCGGTGCCCTTTAATGCCCTCCTAAGGCGTGCGACATTCTGCACCCCTGAAAATTGGCTTCTCGTGTCTTCAAACACCGTTTTGAAAATTATCCATTCACCCGGGTCTCCATCGAACACCGGTAATTCCTGGAGGAAATGAAGCTGGGAAGACTTATCTATTCCCGCTATCTTTATTGCACTCACAATCGCTTCGGTCAATTCTGACACCTCACTCGCGTGTGTTTTCTGTGCATTTCCTTGGTTGCGCTCGATCTCCGCCCCTTTGCGGCGTGATCCTTTACACGCTTCCTTATCAGTAATATCGGGTTGCGTTACACTAACCGGCGCGCTCATTACGGTCTGTTGAACCCAACTCCTTACGAAAGGTTCCACCTGAGTATTCCGCTCTTCATCATCCGAGTCGATCTCCTCTTCTCGGTTGAGTCGTGCCAACTCCAATTGAGACTTGGCTAAGGCAGCAGCTGCCTGCGCTCGTTCGAGCTCTGAGCGTTCGAATTTAATCCGCGCCTCTAATTCGGCTTTCAGCCTCGCCGATCGCGATGACCTACTACCTCTCTGTGATCCTTTGTCACTAGTGTGCCCGATTACTGTCCTTGACGATACCGCTTCTTCGGTCCTTTGACCTACTTTTTCGACTACCGTTTCACTCCTGGATATAACGGATTGTTGTGCGGTGCTGGCCTGCGTACCACTGGTGTCCGTCCTGTTGCTCGTCGTTACCATGGACGTCCCTGAGTCCCACGTGCATGTGGACGCATCGGTGGTGGCTCCACTTGAAGGAGTTGCCCCACTCGAAGCAGTAGCTGTGATCGCTCCAGATGATTCCACCTCTTTAGCCTTTCTTGAGAGCCCTGTTCTTGTCCTGCTTCCTTCGCTCCTCTCTGTCTGGTCTTGTGCCTTCTTCATCTTGCAGGAAGGTGATTGTTGGCCTACAGTCCCTAACTGTCCCTACGGTCCCTACAACCCCTTACCTACAACCCTTCTACACCCCAACCTAACCCCACTACCCCCCCCCCTTTATCTCCCAACCCTACAACCTTACTACCACCCTAACGGCCCAATCAGCCCTATCAATCCTGAACGGGGCCTACCAAGGTGAGCAGTCCAGGGATGGAGTCGTGCAGGAATGGAATGGAGGAAAGGTTTAGGAACTGTCCCGCCAAGGAATATGACGAAACAGTCGAGCGGTAGTGCAAGCGCAGTCTCGCTCGAGAAAACTGCTCCACCCGATGGTGTTGTGCCAGAGCCCAACCGTTTGGCACCGTTAGGTGGTCGGGATGTTTGCTGCGCTTCGTCGCCCAGTCGCCGGTGACGCCTCATCCAAGCGCCCTCCTCCAGCCGCGATGCAGCCAGGTGCCCACGAGCACCCTCGCCTGGCAGCAGCAGCGGTGGATGCTTCTTCTTGCACCCTCTGATGACCCGACAGGAAATGCCGGACACGGTCGTCCGACAGGAAATGCCGGACACGGTCGTCCGACAGGAAATGCCGGACACGGTCGTCCGACAGGAGAAATGCCAAGCCCTGCTTGGCCACGATGAGTGCCTTCACAAGATACCTGCGCCTGGCTGCGATACGTGCCCCATGCGAGCACACGCCCCAAGCCGCAATCCCGGTTTTCTTTCTTCCGGTAGATCCAGGTCCAGTCCTTCTGCGCTGACCTGGTCTTCTGGCCTTTGGTCCTGTTGCTTCAGCTCAAACCTCCGGCTTCCTTCGGTTGCTGATCTTCACTCGGCTCCGAATGTCTTCTTTCTCTATAACCAGCAGTCCACTGCTGGTTCCTTGATCCTGGCTGCGAAGGACCAATTGAAAAGGAACCCAGCAGGGCGTAAATTTTCGGGCTCTGAAACAGAAGGGAGGAATCGAGGCTTCTCTCGATCCGGCCTCCTATCACGCCTACGTTGCGTTCGGGTACATCGTATGTGATCTCCGCAACGGAGTAACACACAAGGGCGACAACCTCTTCCTTTTCAGAAAATAGGTTCAGGCGGGGATTACGGGTCTTCCGAAGTCGTCCCGGTCCCGACGCCTTAATTCTTCGATGTGGACTGTATAATTTTGAGGGACGATATTCTTGGGAATAAAACAGCAATTATCTTCAAACCGTTCCGTGAGAGAGTAATCACTTTTCCCTATCACTTCCCTACACTTTTTCTTCTTATTGACTGCTGGTCTTGCACTTTTTCCTGAACTAATCCCGAAGGATTCCCGAACGAATTGCAAGAAAACTCGTTTACTGAGCTACCCCTGAGCTATACGCAAAAGTGAGCCGCGCCATTCGTGCGCTCGCGCAACTCAATTACATCAATTTGTACTATCACTCTCTCACGGTTTTCTCAATAATTTATTTTGTATAAGACATACATTTATACAACTTACTTATAAAGATAGCACAAAAAAATATCTTTACTACGATATACGTTACATTTTTATATCACAAATACATTTTATTTATTAAACAAAATATGCCTATTTTACTCACATGTTCAAAGTTAAAATTTCTTAAATATTTAACATAGAAAGTTAAAACAATGTTTTCCACTTGAAATTATACATATCTTAATCAATACAACAGTTTAATTTACATTTTCTCTTTACATTTCACTATTAAAACACTTTTAAATTTCTTATACAAAACTATCATTATTTCACTTATTCACTGGAATTTTCACATAAAACTAACACAGAATTCACCTTTTTTACACGTACAATCAATCTGAAATGTTTTACAAGTCATTACATACATAAATTGCTGAAATTGCAAATATTCAAATTTTTACATATTTGGCCTCCTAAGTACGTGGCTAGCGTGCGTCTATGATCTCACACTATTTGAACAACTAACTTTTCCACGGCTATCGACTATCAGTAAAAATGGAAAGTTTAGTATACACTAATATCAACAATACTAGGTGAATAACTGCTTCTACACAATTCTCAAACTGTAGGAAACTATTTCTAATCAGATTCTTATCAGTTATCATGTCTCTTATCAGATATCATAGACAAATATTTCATGAATCAATACATTGAAAATAGGCATTTGTTTTTATACAAAACATATCAAACCCATATAAGACAATACTTATGCAATCAATTTCCATTAATTTTACTTATGCACAGCGATCATCTCGACCGGGGAACAAATCCGGTCTCTAATTTATTTTAATATTCCTTTAAATTAACATCATTGGAAAGATGATTTCAACCGGGGAACAAATCCGGTAACATAATTTATGTCTTAAAAATTCCCTATATGAATTTATTAAAAGGTATTACTAAGAAAATGATAAACTATTCCGGCCTGGGAGTCGAACTCAAGACCTTCATATCATTAATTCGATATTTCTTTAAGATTCAACTAAGCATTTTCTTATTAGAATATTGTTGTTCAATAATTTGCTTTTGAGAAGCTATTCGTAATCTGTTAACTAATAAATCGAAATATTCTTATAGGCGCGTCGCCAACACTAGTATATAAAAATACTAGTTTGTAGCAAGTGTTTTCTTTCTAAATATATAAACCTATTAAACAAATCTGTTTTAAAATATTTTTCGGGGCATTTTAATGCCGAATATATTACTCATATTATACGTTGTTTTAACAATATTAGTCTTGGAAATGTTTAACCAATTATAGTAATAGATTAAGATCAAGAAGTAAGGCACGGACGTCATTTGGTTTTTTGATAAAAGTGAACTGAAAAATATTATAAATCCTTGTACGGTACGGCTATTTACATGCTAACACGGGTTATTATTTAATTTTTTTATACGAGTGAGAGTAACAAACGAGCACATAATCCACCTGATGGTAAGGCGTTGTTGTGACACATAGACATCAACATCTATTCCAGTACCGTTTTTACCATAAAGGCACACGGGGCCCATGCCCAGGGCCCCGTGTGCCTTTATGCCTGCCTTTATGTTTGCCTATCATCAAGGGGGCGCCATTGACGAAAAACACCGACCTTATTCGCTAACCCTATACAATATTTTGTCTATTTTTTCCAATTAACAATAATAAATGTATGATCATACCAAAAAAATGTTTTAGTCATTCACTTTTTTTTACTTTCCAACTGGGCCCCAAATTCTTGCGTTCCCAAGGGCCCCGGTATGACCTAAGACGGCGTTGATCTATCCTCAATTACGAATCAAAATGCAGATGCTTTGTCACCCGTGAGAACCAAGATGGAATGCCTCGTTTCCAGTAAAAAGGGTCTCCGGTTCTCTACACTCAACATACGAAACACAACAGCATTAAGCTACTTTGACGCTGGTATTACGTGAGAGAGTGGATCTTCCCCGGTCGTGTCGACCCATTCGTGCTACAACCATACTACAAAACTTACTAACTTACTTCCTCCTAGTAATCTAATACCACCTTGATACTGCCTCGTTGGTCTAGAATTCGCGTACGCGACCGATCATGTTATCCCGGATTCAGGATCGGGCTAAAATCAGTTATTAAGCTTTATTCGTTAATAATTTCACAATTTCACAGCCCAGACTCGGTGAAACACCCCTGATATCAGGGGTATTTCATCCCCATGAACCTGAGAATACGTAAAGCCGTTGACTGCGTGTGATCCAAAGATTATAACTATTACGTACACTAATATACCGACAGCGTAATTTCTCTCCAGTCGCTTCGGATTGTCGTTCGATCGGACTTTGAGAGTGAGGGAATAGAGAGTGCATATTTGCTAACACACAAACTCGTGCACTATAATCCTGTCCTGAGTAAATGGCTAGTTCCACTTAGACTGTCCACCGTGATCGATTTATTTGTTTATTTATTCTTTATTGCATGTCTTAAAACAAAAGAATACAAAGTCCTTAATGCCTTGAGGCATTATCTATCAGTCAACTCATGGAGTGATGAGAATTTTGCGTAGGTGTAGCAATATAGATCTAAAAAAGTGATAATTAATTACGTAATATATACATTTTATTAAGACATATACTATACAAATATAACCTATGAATGAATAAATGATATTATTTTTTAATATCATATTATTAACAAAACGTATCTACTAATTCTTAGAAAAGATCGCTTCGTGCCCAAATCAACCTCGACATTTAATTTTGACCCTGTAAGATTTGTAGTGATAATGCAAGTTTATATTGTCATAGATGTTTATTACAAAGATTGCACCGATATCAAAGTTTTTTTTAATATGATAAACGAGTACACAATTCACCTCATCGTGAGTGGATGTTGTGGTCCAAACTTCGATCAACAAATATTGTTGATCGAAGGGTCCAAAGATTACCAATAAAAAGGATCTCCAGTCCTTGTCACTCACCTGACGAAACACATGCTGTTATTTCATACAGGTATTTTGTGTAAAAGGATCATTTTTCAGACGAGCCAACCAATTAAATTAAAAAGTTAAGTTGAAACTAAGTTTAAACTATATTTCAACTTTTAGTGCAGTCTGAAATAATCAGTCAATTCTTTCATATAACATTTCTGCCCTTTTTTCGAGTATGAGTATTTTCTCATCATAGAAAGGTAAAAAATTATACTCGTCAACAATGTCGTGCTGGATTTTCCTTACAACTACAAAAGATAGTAACATTGACGTTTGACTACATAACCCTCAACTTATACATGTTCACCGACACTACTGACGTCATTGAGTACCCTACTAAGACATCCAGCGAATCTGCTGAAATTACTATATCGTCTGCAAATTGAAGTTGAGTGATTTGTTCGCCATTGTTTTGATAACGTATCGCATACATACCATTAAGCCAGTGCTTGAGTACGATTCCACCTGATTGGTAGTAACAATAGCCTATTGACTTTTTTATTGTCTTCATCCAAATTGTAAACGGACGGATTACGATAGACGAAGAAAACGTTTTTTATGCGAATGCGAAATAATGCGTTTGCGAATGAATGTAGACTGTAAAAAAGTCTGTTTTTTTCCGTTAAATCGTACCCTTTTAAATTATAAAAATTAAGACGTAACCGGAATAATAAAGCCTTTTTTTCTGGTAAGTGTACGAGGTATTCCATCTTGGTTCTCAGGGGTGTTTTTTTATAGACCTAAGGGTCACAAACAAGCACACAGTCCACCTGATGGTAAGTGGATGCTGTGGCCCATAGATATTACATTTATCCTCGATTAAGGTGATACCTCGAGAATTTGGTGGTTTTTCTATTTAACATATTTTTTTAAGTTTTGTAGAATACAAACCAAAATTTTGGCATATGATTTTAGACTAAATGACCTTGGATTGCATAAAAGGAAAACACGATATCATGAAATTTTCTCGATAGAAAAAAATTGTAAAGTAGGCTCTAATTATTTACATTTTTCCATGACACAACAATATTCTTATGAATAAGTTCATGGAATTATTTTTAAGGCATAGTAAATAATCATATCTAAGTTTTCATAAACCAGTTTTTTAATCCATAACGAAGTTTTGTTAAAATAAATAAAAATGTTGTTCGGCGCTTACGTAGTTATTTTCCGAGCGCTTGCTCGGTATGGCTATCTCATAATTTGCGTACTATGAAGTCATTGCATCACTTTCCTTTTGACACTCCCTCAGTCGTTCGTTAGCTTCACCGACAAAGGAATAAGCCACGCCCCCAAAACTTCGATTCATTTTCAAGGTATCCTCTTAAGAATCAAAACGCTGATGCGTTGTCACCACTGAAGACTAAGACAGAATGCCTCATTTCCAGTAAACAAGGATCTCCGGATAATAAATGTGACATCACATCTGCATTTTGATTCATAAACAATGATATTTAGGTGTCTATAGACGTTCAAATTTACTAACCATCATTAAAAAAAAAACTGTAAGTCCTCACGTGGCACTATGATATGTAATTCGCCGATACTCTTGTAGCAAGGACTACAATATATCGTACGTATAAGGTTAAGTTGGGAAATGCAGAAGTTCGAAATTAACCAAGCGAACGTCATCGTTTTACCAGTTTAAAGTAAGTTTTCGTGTTATTGAATCCTAAATCGATTTGAACTAGAAGTCCTTGTGATAGCATACTGATCAACTAATGCAGTTATACAATAATCTTCCGCTATCCTATACTATTAAACGAGCAATTCTTGTATATATGTATATATATATATATATATATATATATATATATATATATATATATATATATATATATATATATATATATAATCGGGATCTCGGAAACGGCTCCAACGATTTTCATAAAATTTAGTGTCCAGGGAGTTTCGGGGATAATAAATCGATCTAGCTAAGATTTATTTTTAGAAAATGTCTTTTTGTCCGTGTTTTTAGGCAATTAAAAACTGCTACAATATAGTTAGAATAAGAAGGTAAATTTTGACAGTTTGGTAATGATTATAAATAGCTTATTGGTATAATGGGCGGTCACAAAATCGTAAAACCCCGGTTCGAGCCCAGACCGACCGACCGACTTTTTTATTTTTTTTTTCAAGTTTCTTTCTTTTTTGAGAAAATATATTTTTTTCAAGCCCTTTTTTTAGTATTTTTTAAAAACACGAAAATTTAAATAAAAATAATTGCACTCATGATTTTTTATTCAAATAACCAGTTCAGTTTTTTCTGTTATGTCGCTAAGATCAAAAAATATTATTTGTAATTCATCAGTATGTAATTTGTATCTAAATATAATTTCCAAAACACACGAATTAAAAAAATCGAGCGAAAAATACCGAGCAAAGCTCGGTCAACCGGGTACTTAGAAATAATAAATCAGGGTGTGAAAACAAAGCAATGAAGATACTTATTATATCTGTAGTGTAATTAAATCTGTTAGTGCAATCTTTTAAGATTTAAATAATTAGTTCTGAGTATAACCAGCAATCCAGTAGATATAGCTAAGTGAGCCCTGGTAACTTAGAGGTTAAGCACTCGATATTAATTTTACAAAGTGTGGGAAACTCGGGTTTCATCCTCGCCGGCAACAATGACTTTTATAATTGCAATTTTAAGTGCTGATTTACCACGTACTCGCCGGAGAAGGACAACGTGAGGAACCGTGCATGTCCACCAACACGCACTGATATTGCGCGGCGAACTAATTCCTTCATGAACCTCTCAGAAATGAGAGCAGACCCGTGACCAGCCATATGATGTAAATAGGCCACTTAACCAATTTTAATTTATTATAACCAGTAATCCATAACCTTAGGTATTAGTGTTATGCCATGTGGTTGTGGTCTTACACAAGGCATTCGATATCGTATTCCAAGTCGTAATAAGCCAGTATTGAACAAAGATCTCATAACCGCCGCGCCGATAGATAGCGTTATAACTATCCCATAAACATCATGTAGAATACACTGACCGGTGACAGGAAATAGCATCAAATATGCTAAACTACTGAAATCGCCAATACCCCTGCCAAGCGTGGCGATTATCGCAAATAATCGCCACGCTTCTTCAATCAGGAATGCAATCTTATGAGTTGATAAAGTAAAGTAATAAAATATTTTACGAACAATTTATTGTATAAAAATTCAAGATTGCTTTGTATTTAGGTTATTCTGTATGTGTATTTAATTGTGCATACTATTTTAATTCATAAGAATCGAAATAATTTTAGTGTAAAAAACCATGTTTTAAGTTAATAAGTTTCCTATCTATCTACCTATATTTTTAAGTCTTTGTATGTATTTATGCAAACTAACCAACTAGACGAAAATGACATGATTTTAATGGAAAATATCACTTTACAGCTAAATATTTCTCAAACAGACCCCAGAATCTAAAAAATATAGTTATAAACCACCATTTTTAAAAGACCTATCCAACGTGGATAATACATGGATAAATAATGTGGGGTATACATGATAGAATAGACGGGTAAAAAAAAATATCCTCCATTTACCTGTATAGGAAGGTACCTAAAATAAAAATGTTTTTTAATATTTTATTACACAGTTTTGTAGGCGTGATTAATATTCTTATCTTGCTACTACATATATATCCTACTCCTACTATAAGGGTTCCTTGTTGTTTAACTTCGGAACATAGTCGGATTTCGGAACGTAGACATACATCATACATATATAAACACTCAATCCTGTCACCCAGAGGGGTAGGCAGAGACTATGGACGTCCATTTCGTATGATCTTTGAAAAACTCTCTCGCTTTCTTTACATCCATAATTATACCTACGCATACATGCTCGTCGGTTATGGGTACTCTTAATTCGGTCCATCTTCAATTGGATTGGATGATTGGTAAACTACCATCTAGTGCGTCCTTTGTAGATTCTGTCATTCACTTTAACTATACAAAATTAAATACGAAAAAAGAACATGCTAATTGAGAAATTCTCCTTTTTTAAGTCGGCTAGAAATTGTGAACATTATTAAGTTTTCCATTCCACCACCGGGTGACCAAACGCTCGGCCAGTAAATAGCAATCTATTTCAACCCCTTTGTTGTCGACATACCACGTATTCGAACAAAACGGTTTGTTTAATTGTTCGTAATAATTTTGTACAAACAGATTGAAATAATTTATAAGCATCTATCATTCCATCCGATCACATTGTGTCTATCTTCAAGGCAAGAGCAAAAAGCCTTTTGCTACGCTATATCAGTGTACTTAACTACCTTCAGCTACATCACCACTTGCCATCAGTCTGCAGTTAAACACTGGCTTATAAATTATAATCGTTGAATAAATATTAGTAACATCTTAAATACACTTCCTCTTTAAGTTCGACAACTGGGATACCTTCCGGTTAAAAAATAAACTGTGCAGGCTTATCAAAGTGACGTGAATGCAAATTTTCTGACACTTATTCGTCCTTAAACCTTCTAGTATCTGATGCAACGTGTTTGCTTGAACGCACAGAACGTATTACACATTTAAATACACTGCCAAAAGAATAAGAATTGATTTTATTTATAGTGGGATTTGACCCTAAAACAAACGATTTATAAATAATAATTCTGAAAAGCATTCCAAAGGGTGTGCGTAGGAATTCCCTGATTTAATTCTCCCTTGCCTTTTACGGTCACGATCAGCACAGTAATATAAATTTTAATGATAATATATATTTTCCAGCGTCTATCTTCCCGTCCGATTAAAATCTTGGTATTTTCAAGGCAAGAGAAATGAAGAAATAAATGGAATTTTGTTACGTGCGATCTGCCATCTAAGGCTTTATCGCCGCTTAATACCATCTTTTGGGATTATATTAAATTAAAAAAATAATATCGTCTCTATATTTTTTCACGGTAGTTTTTAGTAATGGTATGGCGTAAAAATTTGTAATTGTATTTTCTTCCATTAAAAATTTGTTAGTTAAATTCTTGCTATTTTTAATTTTGTAAATCGTTCAAATTTAAATTTCTCCTATAATTATAATTACAGACTATTTAAAATAACCGGAGAAACAATTTTCCACTCAAACATTAATACGACGAGGCTTTCGATGACACATCTTTAAAAAATCTGTTACTTCACTCCGCGTATATTAATAAGGATAATAAGCATTTATTACATTTTTTTCTATTTCCATTGTGTTCGTAATAAGTGCGATGCGTCGAATGGAACGCCCCAAAAATAATCCAGATAAACCCGTACTCTTAGCACACTCGGCACGTAATAACATTGTCTTCACCATGCCTCGGAAAGTCCAACCGCTACTAGGCTTGCAATACTGTTTGTTTTCCGGGGACACCTTTAACTTAACTGCAGTCTCTTTCAGCTTTTGGTTTTATATGGCGTTTATATAAACAACTGGATGTTCGCCGCGACTTCGTTCTCGGGGAATTTATTACGATGGATTTTTCATGGGTTTTTTTTCGCGGAACCCTAATTATTTTTCTAAAATAAAAGTTACTTCTTATAACATCAGCTATCTACCAGTGAATGTCCCGTCAAAGGCGGTCCAGCCGTTTCGGAGATTAGTAGGAACAAACAGAAAGACGGACGGTAAGACAAACATACAAAAATTTTAAAAATTGTTTTTTTGGAATGATTACCCTCTAATCTATAAAGTGTTAATCTGAAAAGCATCTTGTTAATATAGTTACAATAAAAATTTGAGGTACATACATAAAATAACATGTCACATCTTATATATCATAATTATAATAACTAAATAAATAAATATATACAAATAATATATATATATATATATATATATATATATATATATATATATATATATATATATATATATATATATGTATTTATTAAACCTTTTATTTTATTTTATTCAGTAAGTATTATTTAGTCAGTATTGATTATATTAATTTTATTTGTAAAAAGCTGCTAATCTAAAACCTATACTGCAATGCAATAAAATATTATTTAAATTATACTATACCACTCTGCTTCGTAAATGTTATTCAGCATGGTGTGAAACTCTGTTATTGGCTAAGTGTACTATACGGTGTTTACACTAACACCCGTATATTATTTTTTTAGTATGTTGTTGAGTTTCCTAATAAACAAATAAATACTTTCATATGCATTTAGTAAAAAAGCCGTTGTATTGACATTATAAAGAGACACTTAAATTTTATTTATTTTATAGAAGTATAGATGTTTCAGGTTGTTTCATATTCATTTATAAACGGCATGACAGAGCCACGCTGTGGATATATTATTATGGTTGTAGCACAAACGGGTCGGCTCGACCGGGAATAACCATCCTCTCACAGAATCCCAGCGTTAAATAACAGCTTAATACTGCTGTGTTTCGTACGGTGAGTACAGACTACCGGAGAAACATTTCATCATAGTCCTAAGAGATAACAACACATCGGCATTTTGATTCTTAATCAAGGACAGATGTAGACGTCTAAGCGCCATACACTTACAGGTGTATGTATGCTTGTCTGTTACACTTATTCTATAAAAGAATATTTTATTCAAAAAACATGGACATCCTAGCCAATACCCATGCTCAAACCCGGATGCGGAATTTTTTTGCATACAACAAGATGCACTCACTGCTTCGTGACGAGATTCAATATTCATGGCGGTGTTACATAGAAAATAAAACCGTGATCTTAATAAATAATAAACGGTATGTATCTTTATCAACGGATATGTCAATCGTATCCATTTAATATAATGATTAATGACATAAAGCGACAATTTTGTTTATATTTAAAGTATCTAGGCTATGCTCGGAGTTTTTCTGCGTGATAAACTTAGAAATGAGGATATCCACAGTAGGAGCAGAGTCATCAATATAGCCCAACGGATAAGTTAAGCTGAAGCGGCAATGGGCCGGCAATATAGCTTGAAGAACCAACCACCGATGTGAAATAAAGGCTTTCAAGTGGCAATCTCGAACCGGTAAGCAAAATAAAGTGGCCCCCCACTAGATAGAGTAACGACCTGGTAAGAGATGTAGGAAGTCAATGGAAGTATAGGTGGCTCAGGACCGTGCTTTGTTTGTTCCTTGGGGAAACCTTAAGTTAAGCAGTGAACTTGTAAAAGACTGTAATGATGATTGAAAAATAATTCTATACGCCAAAATCTTTCATATTTTGAATGTGGAAAATCTTTTTTTTTATGGGTTAATAACACTATAAAACATTAACTTCACAATGAAATAGTAAAATTTCTTTCCTGATAATATCGGTAAAATATTATAAAAATGTTAGTGGACAAGATACAATTCGACAATACAGTTCACGCTTCACAGAACAACTACTCCCAAATATGTACTTTACACAAAAAAATTGTCCTCAGTTACTACTTCGTAGGCTACTCGTTCCCATAAGACCCCCACGATATCCGATAACTCATCTTCGCAAGACCGTCCTAGGTGTAAATTCCCCTAAACCTGGACTGTGTAAACTGTTTAACTCTTACACTAATTTTATTGAAATTCGCTGTGACCATGACTCAGTAAAATATGGGTAAAACCATGCTGAAATCTTGTAATATTAAGTATTGATTGTGATCATTTACTTTTCTATGTATACAGTACATAGAAAAGTAAACGGTTTTTAACTATTTTTTTCTTTTTCCTTTTTATTGCAATTTATTGTGTCTTGTCACATTTAGCTAAGAACTAGTTATACTCGTTTATGAACCTTGCAATGTGAACAAACGTTGGTTAACCTAAAAAAATAAAACAAATAAAAAGTGACACACGTAGAGTTTGTCAAAAGTGTATGTGTAATGTATTTTTTAATGTTTAGGATTCATAACTCGAAGATCACATGGCTCATCTATCCGTCTACCAAAACTGGCCATTAAATGTTTTTTAAGGCTGATGAAGCGGATAAAGATATTCTATTCTTGAAATTTTATAGTATAACAAGGAAGAAGAAACATGTTATTTTGTATTGCAGGTTATTATTATAAAAACAAACGTAACCATTTCTATGTATCAGAATATTGTTTCTGTATTATAACATTAAATAATATTTTATTCTGAGAAAAGTTTGAACTCTATTCATAACAGAGGAACACAAAATTGCGCGAAATCACCACCAGTAATCTATATGCCAAGTGGAGGAGATCGTGACCTGTCCATTTTCTAATTAATAGGTTTTCCTCCTAAAGATTACAAACGATATATCGGTGAACTGCCGCCAATAAAATTTTATGAAAACTTGATATATGGCGGTTCCCAGAAGTCCGTGTACATTATATGCTTAATATCTTACGTATATTATAGAATTGTGTTAGTTCTGAGGCTGGATACTAGCCTCTTGTTTATAGGCTAAGTGACATATATTAGTCCGCACAAGTGACAGCGTATTTATTACCTTCTTTTACAGGTTTCCATGGGTTATATTAGCGTTCGGGTCGAATTTAGTAGTTGATTTTAAACTAGTTTCCCGATGAGTTATTGAATTGAAATTTTGAACATAACTCAGAATCGAATGAAATTTTAAGAAAAAAATGGTGTTATATTTTCTTTAATACACGCGTGGTACAGCCACGCTGCAACTATATTATGGTTGTAGCACGAAAAGGTCAGCTTGACCGGGGAAGGACCACGCTCTCACAGAATACCAGCATAAAATAACAAGTTACTGCTGTGTTTCGTAAGGCGAGGAGATCCAGAGACCCTTTTCTACTGGAAATGAGGCATTCTATCTTAGTTCTTAGGAATGCAAGCGCATCTGCGTTTTGATTTTTAATGTTCATAGGCCACAGAATCCACTTACCATCAGGTGGACTATGTGCTCGTTTGTCACCCTTATTCTATAAAGAATAAAAATATATTTATTTTACATCAGCTAATCTCAAAAAATCTCTAGTCAATCACACGCATGTGTTTTTTTCTAATAAAATGAACACTAGTACTGTCATTAACACTACTATCACTATTATTATCTACTCTATGTAAGATTAAGACGCTTGTTCTATGAGTGGTTCGCGACGGTAGTCGCATCGCAGATTCGAACCCACGAACGCGGTTCGCTCACTTAACCATTAGTGTATCTACTTATTGTCCTTTAAATTCCCTCTAACTCCTCGCTGCAATGGAATCGTTCAAAATTATTACTACTCACACTATTAATTGTAAAACTAAACTGATTGGTAGTCAGTCGTTATTTTTAGTCGTTGTTATTTAAGAATATAAATTACAATTTTATGCCTGTTTGGCATAAAACAAATAACTTTTTTTCGGACGAGTATGTCTTTCCATTTTATAACATTTAAAGAAGATTTTGAACATTTCCTTAAGTTTCAATAACTTTAAATATCATTGCTAAATTATTCTTTTAAATAAAGATAACCTAATATACTAGTAATATATAAGTAAATGAAAATAACCCATAAGAGGTAATTATGACATAACTGTTGCAAATTTATTACAGACAATATTTTATTTATTAACTTAACCTATTAAATGCATTACTGCCAGAGTTACTGCAATATTGCAAGTAACCTCATCAACAATCGTTGAGTCACAGAGTAATACTCATAGTCATTTATTCCATAGAACAATATTACATTGTATTGAAAATTAATTACACAAAATGAAGAATTACTTTTGCATGCAATTAACATAAATTAAACTAAAATCGAATAAAATTTAAATATCATTTGACAATCGTTCTACATTTAATGTTGTTCATGTTATAATTAAATATTTGTTATGTCATAATAGATTATAAATTATAATATTTTAAGCAGTACATAACCAAAAAAAAAATTAACATTCATTACGTTTATTTTTGTCATTTAGATAATCGTCAACTGAGTAGTAGCTTTTTTTAATTAAAAATTATTTAAGTTTATTTTGAAATTTGTGGTGGCAATAAATAATTTTAAATGAGGTAGGCAAAGAATTAAATAGTGCAATGGATTAATATCTTGTGCTGTGGCGTACAACATTCAATATTGGTGTAATTGAAATTTTTAAATTTCTTTCCTTTCTTCGTTTGTTTCATATTTTTAAATACATATCTAAAGACTATGCATTCTGTCGATATTTTAACATCACTTTGTCGATGCTTTCATGAAATTTAACAATTGTAAAGTTATTACGATTATAATATGTAATTGAAGCGATTTTCGTACAATTCCACAGTTAAATAATTATAATAAAACTAATAGTTCATAATTTTCAAAATATTTGTTTTGTATGCCTGTAAAGCCGCGTATCTACTACGTGCTTCTGGCGCGTGCGCCATGAATGACCGCGCCGACCAGTACGTTCCGCGGAACGCGTTCCAAATGTTCAAAGTATCTCAAATCATCATACTCAAATCTTACTTGCAATATGTGAACTTAACACACATATCTACCATATACCAACCCACCCACATACCTACAAATGTTTGGTAAAACCCTTTTGTTATTAAAAAAAGAAGGATCATACATTAATATAAAGGTACTTACTTATAAAAGTAATAAAATATTTACTTACCTATTGTACTAGTTAACGTATGACGTATTTTTATTCTTTCTAGTATTATTTAAACACACAGTACAATAAACGAACATTACTAATATTACCGTTTTTACATTAAAATATTCAAACTCGCACTTAGCAAAACTAACAGCGTGCGCCGCACTGACCTTGAGTTTTGTCCACTGGCTGTGCCAGCGTAACTGGTATTTTCCAATCTCGCTGCGTACGCAACAAGCGCCCAGTGGTCACGCACATATACCCCGGGTGCTTGTAGTAGTGCAACCGATTCGCGCGGTTGTATGAAGCTTTACCTCTGCTCTGTTTATCTACTCATGTGACCTCTGCATTTTAATTTTTAATAGATACCATACCAGCCACTTATTAGCAGGTGGTTACTCTTATTCCATAGGAAATAAAGGGAAAAGCTACCTAGTTTTAAAACATTACTGAAAGTAGTAAATTCAAATTACGTGTTGTAGCTATTTTAAAATGGTTGTGTCAAGTGTCATCTACATACCGTTACAGCCTATTAAAAGGCCACTGATGAACATAAACATCCCCGATAGATTGCCTCATAAGAGGTGTTCTGCCATATTTGCCACGCTTGGCAGGTGGGTTGGCAAACGCGTTTTTTATTATTTTGAGTTGTTATCACAAAGACGCTGCTGCCCATCTCCTGTTTTAGTTACCCTCTGTCGCCTGTTACGCCACCCACGCGACAATATGGGGTAATGGATATTTTTACACCATGAACACAAGTTAGTTTTAGGCATTGGCCATGTGGCAGCGGTGAAATAAAATCCATCACCACCTCTTTAACCCGTTAGTGTCGCAACAGGTCACTATGTAAAACGCCAAAAAGACCATAAAGCTTCCGAAAAATGGCGGTAGAACTTTCTGGTTACGCCAACAAATACCCAGACCAGCGACTTGAAGCTGTGTCTAACGTGCGAAACGCCGTGGCCTGTTATGGTCTAATAATCAAGCAGAAGAAGAATAAGCTTAACTCATTCTAATACCTTTAATGTAGGTTTAACAGGAAACCTGTTAATGCTAAAATGTAATGAATATACTCCTGTGCGAACGTTATACTGTATCTATTGTGTTGTTAAGTTCAAGGCAAAGTTCTAGTCAATACCGCCCGCTGTGCGGTAGATAGGATGATCTCAAATATCTACGTCTACTTATAAACCTATAAAAACTACAGTTCACTGTAAATAATCATTTGTTGGCAGGAATAACAATATAAATAATAAACATTTCTCTGTCTGCCAGTTTGCTTACTTCAATCACATTAATTCCAAATCTCTATAAAAAGAAGCATATAAAAGTTATGCGAGTGTGTGCGTGCGTGTTTTTTTACAGAATTAGGGTGACCAATCGGCTGCGTCGTATTTATGGAACCATAGGGCCTCGGTCTTGTGAGGCATTAGTTTAGTAAACGACGGGCTGTTTTCCGCAAATCCACGTCTAAGCGCGTATTTTGCGTGTGGGCAGGAATACTGTATTATCCGAGCCGTGAAATTATTCGAGCGAAGAAATTCAACAGTCCTTTGATGTTGCGAGTGACTTCGGGAGTGATCCCGGCGTGCCCAGATGTTTAGACCTATATGTAGCGACCTTCGGGCATGCCAACAACACGTGGGCCGCGGTTTCCTGCTCCCCTATACATGCCCTGCACAGTAGACTATCTGTAACACCTATAGTAAATAAATGTTTGTTAAAGGAGCCGTGCTACGCCAGTGGAAGTTCCGCATCATAGGTGTAGGATGTTCCACAGTTGCCGCCTCAATACCGAGCCTTGCGGAACCCCACGTTCGATCTCCCTTCGGATTTTCCTACCATTGGAATGTATGGGGAAACCATGGGGAAACCATGTACATTATGTACCGATGTACATATGTCTCCGATAACATCTTGCAGATAGGGGGCCACCTGATGGTGTGCCAGTAAATTCCTGATTGCGTCCCAGGATAGGGAAAGTTAACGATATCAAGACTTATCGCCAACGTCATACCACCCTGGGATACTGTTTATTCTGACAGGAAGTAGTAGGTGAGTGTGGGAGCCGGAAACTCTTTTTACGTTCCATCCTAGCAGGTTCCAAAATCTTTTATCATAGGTTAATAATTTCTTACTTGTTATTAGGAAGACGCTGGTGCCATTCTCTCGTTTGTTTCCCTCAGTCGCCTCTTACGACACCCACGGGACGATAAAAGGTAGCGGATATTCTACACGATTATGTACCAATGACGAAGGATTTTGATGTTAATGTACAATGAGAAGTGAAATACAGCTTGCTTTATAAAAACAACTTTGAAATTTGAAAATCCACTTGGTAAGTGTCTGTCATTTGTTCCGTTAGAATGGTCGCCCTACACTGGATGTTCTTGCAGGGATTAAAAAGGTTCAAGCTATTAGGACTGCAACCAAAACCTAAATGCTAATTACTACAGCCCGTGGATACCGGTAACCTATTTCAAATGGACAAATGCAAGTTATCCTTGAGGATTAAAATCAAAATACTAGAATGCAGTAAGTGCAATGGTACTTAGCAGCAGAAGTGGTGGGCCAGACGAACTTTTAGTCAAAAAAGGAACTCGTTTATTGTACTTACACTTACCGTTAGGTGCTCTTACGTTATTAAAATGAACGAAAAGTAACCAGAAATAAAAGAAGAAGAATTGAACGATATATATTTAATGCAATTTTTTGTTGTTTCAATTAAATTAGCAGAAAAGATAAACTATAGTCGTGTGTATTTTATTGATAATTATCGTATTTATATAAATGATTTATCTAATAAGATATATTAATATTAATATACATCGTCCTTTGTCTAAAGATAAGGGCTATCTTCTCCAATTACAAGAAACGGTCATGGCAATTGTACAACTCTGGTATTTTGTTATGATTTTAATAATATAATCGTATTAGAACAAAATTGAAACGTGACCTAATTTGAAAATAATAATATTGCAATCATTACTCTAGTGAAAATCTATTCAAAATAATCAAAAGTGTGGCCATACATTATAATTAAAAACTTTCGTATACTTCTTCTTGGACCTCAATTGGGTTAACGTATCTAAGATGTTTAAAATTAGTTGCTAGTCTTCATCAGTAATAGCCACTTACGATCAGGTGGAAAGTGAGCTGACTGTCACGTTAAAATTTAAAATAAAATTAGTAGTACGGGACTGACTTTCATATATATTTATTTCTGTCACAAAGCCTGAACACAACTATAGTGCAACCGTGAATACAATGTTTATCAGCAGTCGGACTACGGGGCCACAAATTATGGCTGCACCACGAAAGGATCGATTTGACGGGTTGTCGGTTACTCTAGTTCTACTGCGAATATCCTAACTTCTAAGTGTATTACACAGAAAAACCCCGAGCATAGTCCCCTCTATAGCTTGTTGAGTGACCTTGAGCTTTCTCGTACAGCCAGCAGTAAAAGACCACGTCTTAGATCCATAAGTCATAACTGGTGATAGGCTGTTATGAGCTGTTATTGTAGATGAAAGAACGGTACGCGAAAGGACAACCCTCGCACAGAAAACCAGCGCGAAATAGTAGCACAGTTTCAGGGTGACCGTAGCGAGATGTTCCATCTTAGTCCGCGGGGACGACAATGCTTCTACCTTTTGATTTTTAATCGAGGACTGATGAAAAAGTACTTGGGCCACATGACCCACTTACACATAAGTCAACATACGATTGTCTCCCTTCTTGTTATTAAATGTAACATCTGTGCTCTTGTCGGTGAAATAATCGCCAGTCTGCTAATTTTTAAATCACTGTCTGACAACATAACACCAGCTATCTCTTTTACCTGATATGTGTCTCTTTCTTGATCATCTTCTTCACTTTCCCCCTATTTTTCCTTCGATTATGTTCTTCAGTTATGTTTTGTTTAAGCAGGAGCCCAATTAAAAGCTCCTTCTGTTTTTAATCAGTGAAATTATTAGGTATTTTCACTTATCTATTTTTGTACCGACCTATTAGTTTTTTGTGACCATATTTGTATAAAATGATTTAAAAATTATTGTATTTTAAGAAGTAATGGAGACAGTACAAAAACCAGCTATGAGGCATTCCATCTCAATCCAAAAGAGACGCAAACGAGCGTTCGGCTCACCTGATAAGCTCACCAGCTCACCACAACACAAGAACATCCGCAACTTAAGAGAATGCCAAATTCGTTGACAGCCTTTTAAAAATGTATAACTAACTTCTGTTTATGAACTTACGAGTACTTAGCCGGTCATATCTCAATGGTTATTAAAATTTAATATTTAATGGAATACATAAACATAATAATTGTTAATAATCTAATAAATTCTGAAGAAAACAGCAATCTCCTAGTGTTTCTTAAGAAATGAAAATCGTAAAGTAAGTTTCAAAGAACTTTATCAAATATGGATGTTTGCAGTACCAGTGTTGAATAATATTAATACATAGTTTTTCTAATTATTGTTTATAATTATTATAAGTGGATAATTATTGTGGAGAATGTTTTAACCTTACCATTTACGATATATTATTATTCCATACGTAGGTCAATCCTTATAACAGCTATTTAATAATTTGTTATCATTACTTAGAATCATAGTGGATTCCAACAACAACAAATGAAAAATTTCACACAATTTTCCAATGGAAAAAATTGAAATATGTTTATTTAATATATTTATTAACATTCTCAACTACATTTTATATAATTTTACAAACTGGTCGAGAAACAATGATATATTTACTAATATGGTGATATAATGATTAGATATTCTATCTTAGCTCTCAGAGGATGACGCAACCTTTTGATCTATCGACATCGACGTCCACAATGGTGAAGACAATGGTAACCACTCACAACAAGTGTGTCTTTTTTATTCAAATTGTAAAAGCGTGTCAATGTTTGTCATTTTTTATTCAAATTTAAAAATAAAACTATTTTACACAAAGCCACTATGAATACTTAAACTAGTTAAACACGATGAAATCAATGAAAGCGTTTTCTGAAATCTCCTGGTATGTTTTTTAAACATGTTCACACTAAAGAAAACAGAAATGAGCATTGTGGATTAAACTTTCAATAACAAGTCACATCTTACTTCAAAACTACTATTCAATAGTTTAGTTATCGTGTATAATTTAATTCGCTTAAAGTTCTTAAAAAGAGCTATTTTTCACAAGATTTTTTTTTATTTAGGCGTGTAATAAACACTGACACTGGATTTAAAATAGGAAAAAATATGTAAATAATTTTTAATATTATTGATTAATTTTAAAGAAGTTGCCGAAATTAATATTCGAATTAGAATTTGTATCACGTTTTTCTAAACTGAGTGTAAGGAAAGGACATAGTCACGCACTGAGCCTAGTTATAAAAACAATTGTTTCCGAGTACTCGTGAATGTATTCCCACAAACGCTTACGATTACGTCGTTTATAATCCGTTAAGATGTATAAAAGGGTTATTCGTATTAATTCATCCTCAGTTAAGTGAACGAGCAGACATGAGTCGGGCACTGTGCTATTTTGGACTGGCCACCCTGCTTGCCTTTGGCGATGCATCAGGTAAATAAGTGTTGTTTATTTGTTTTTTTTTTTCAAATACAAATGACAAGTGTACTTAGTCCACCTGATGGCATATATTAATTATAAATAGTACTTAGCCCATATATTTACACTCTTTCTAACAAACATTTTAGGGCTGATTTTTTAATAGGTAGATAAAACTATTCTTAAATTATTTATAACCTGGCTGAATATAAAAGCGAAACAAATAAATTATTTTATTCATAAAACTGTTTGTTTTTTTTTCGAATACAAATGACAAGTGTACTTAGTCCACCTGATGGCATATATTAATTATAAATAGTACTTAGCCCATATATTTACACTCTTTCTAACAAACATTTTAGGGTTGATTTTTTAATAGGTAGATAAAAACTATTCTTAAATTATTTATAACCTGGCTGAATATAAAACGAACGAAATAAATTATTTTATTCATAAAACTGTAATTTTTAATTTAACCCTTGACCAAAAAGAGTGGTGTTATGTTTATGTTAACATGTGTATATGTGTTTTTTTTTTAAATTTAAATACTTTAACTAACTTTTAAAATTTTAACTTAAGTTATTTATTGTGTATTACCCTATGAATACCTTCTATCCGATGAGTAAATCAGTACTTACACAAACGTAAAAAGTCAAGTATTGTAAATTAAAAATATAATTTCTTTGAACTATATATACAGTTCGTCGTTTTAATATTTTGGCCTTTATCAATAATAAATAGGTTTCTTTCATTCAGTCTTAATTTATAGTACTAAATAATAGCAAAAATATTATTTAAAAACTTAATTTCGTAAAATGCAACATTGTGATCGTAAGGCAAGCCCAATATTTCCAAACTTCGCCTTACTTTCTAAGTCATACCTAATTGCTTTATGAACAGAGAACAGATGGAAATTAAGAAGTTAAAGTGGCAGCATCATCCGATTAAACAATATTTCGTTACGGTTCCTAATTTAGTTTGTAATAAATTAAATAAAGGTTGCATTTTTTTTCGGTGAAGTTTTGTTTTGCTTCCATTTAAGATACTGGTTTTGAGATGTAAGACGTATTAGAAAATTCAAATTCTTTGTTACAAGTTTTACAAGTTTCATGTCAAGGTAGGGTAAGGAGGGAGGCCCTATTAGGTTATATTATAGTACAATTTTTATCGTGATATAAATATAGAAAATATTGTAAGCGCTCGGTGCTTTTTCTTTTTCAAACAATCCAGAACTTGTTTCAATCGATTAAAATAAAGGTTTATATTAGTTTCTATTTAGGTTTTAGCTTCGATCCTAATAGCTGGAATCTTTTTATCCCCGCAAGAACATCCAATGTAGGGTGACTATTCTGAATCAATGGACGCCCTGATCTAGAAGGTACGGTACCTATTTTAGCAATAGACTTGGGATGGACTGTATTAAACAATGATGGTTATGATGATGTGTGAATTGATTTATTCGAAAGGGAAACAAGAAAGATCCAGGATGTTTTTTTATAGAATAAGGGTGACAAACGAGGACACAGTCCAACTGATGGTAAGTTGATGCTGTTACCTATAGAAATCTACATTAATCTTCAATTAAAAATCAAAATGCAAATACGTTGTCAGTCCTGAGAACTGAGATGGAATGCCTCGTTTCCAACAAAAAGGTTCCCCGGTTCTCTACACTCACCATATGAAACACGCACTGAGCTGCTACTTTACGTTCGTATTTATATTAAATTTTTCGTTAAAAAAAAGAATTAAGGAAATTTCCTTAATAGTTTTAACGACACGAGTTTGCTTCTAATCTTAGCAAAAACTTAATGTGTTTTTGTTGTGTCTTTTTAGCTTTTTACTTATAAAATAATTAGTTTTTTTGTATTAAGCTTTACTGCTTGAGATAACAAGTCTGCTTTTTGCGTTTATTGTTATACCTACATGATAATGATGATGATGCGTATTTCATAAAAGATCTTAACTGTGTGTTATGAAGACCAAAATATCTCTAATGTTTGTAAAGTTTAATACCGTCGTAAAATTAATACCGTCTTTTATTAAAAATATAATATATAATATTTGTGATGTTTCTTAGGATGAAATAAAGACCAACGTTGAAAGAACAAGCCATAACTATTTATATAATTTGTTTTTATACGATGTTCGTCCACCGTTCCGAAGCCCCCCCCCCCTCAATCGATTTGTAGATGTGTATTGTCTGCTCCAACTTGAAAGATAGGATAGATTTTATGCCGAGAAGTGATCCTCAATATTTTTCATTGCGAATTTGAAAAAAAAAATTAGGACAAAAGGTTATTGGAAATGGCAAAACAAAGCATGGCCAGCTAGTATATTGTTACGATGTGATGATGACCCTCATAAGGGAACCCTAAAATGAAAATAGAATATTTTTCTAAAATTAACGCATTATAACACGCCGAAGTTTTATCGTAATCGGATGAATAGTGGAAACGCATATAAAACGAACAACATATTCCTAACGAGCAAAATATCCCTATAGATCAGAAACGGTCACGGCCGCACAATCAACTCACCGTGAATCAGATAAATGGTATTTATAGGAAAATTTTAAATACTACCATGAAAAGAATAGAAATATTTAAGAAATTATCCAACTTACCTTTTAATTTCTTTCCTAAAAAATGCCTTAAAATCGATACATTTTAAAAATTTCTAAACTTATTTACAGAGAGATTGCGCCGTAGCGGTGGTTACGGTGGTGGTGGCGGAGGAGGTGGTGGCGGCGGTTTTGGGTATGGAGGCGGCGGCGGCGGAGGCTTCGGTTACGGCGGTGGCGGCGGAGGCGGAGGTGGGGGAGGAGGAGGTGGCTTAGGCGGCGGCCTCGGCCTCGGAGGTGGCCTTGGCGGCGGACTCGGCGGCGGACTCGGCGGCGGCCTAGGAGGAGGCCTCGATATCATTCACAAAGGCGTGCACGATATAATTGGGAAAGTTCACTCCGGAATATCACATTTCGGTGGTTTAGGGGGTGGTATCGGAGGCGGCGCCGGTGTAGGTGGGGGTGCTGGGGGAGGCTTAGGAGGTGGTGCAGGAGGCGGTGCTGGATTAGGAGGCGGCGCTGGATTAGGAGGCGGCGCTGGAGGTGGCTCTGGTTTGGGCGGAAAAGATGAAAAAGTAATTTATACCAAATCCGACGATGGAAAATCAGGTGGATTCGCCTTCACCGGATCTCTGGATGGTGGTAAAGGTGGATACGGTGGCGGTGGAGGATACAGCAGCAGTGGCGGTGGGACTGGATTCGGTGGAGGTGCCGGTGGAGGCACTGGTAGCGGTACCGGAGGAGGTCACGGTGGTACTAGTGGAAGCAGCGTAGGAGTTGGTTCTGGATTCGGAGGAAATGTCGGCGGATCTGGAAGCTCGGGTGGTTATGGAAGCGGATCTGGATTTGGAGGCGGTAGCGGTATAGGAGGCGGCAGTGGATACGGAGGTGCCGGTAAAGGAACTGGAAATAGCGGTAGCAACGGAGGAAGCTTCGGGGGTTCTACTGGATTTGGAAGCGGTAGTTCATCTGGTGGAACTGGCGGAGGTTTTGGAATTGGTGGTAATAGTGGAAGTGGAGGTCAAGGCGCGGGTAGCGGATTAGGTGGGGGAAGAGGGCATGGTGGAGGCAGTGGACTTGGCGCAGGCAGTGGACTTGGTGGAGGCAGTGGACATGGTGGTGGCAGTGGACTTGGTGGAGGCAGTGGACATGGTGGTGGCAGTGGACTTGGTGGAGGCAGTGGACTTGGCGGAGGCAATGGACATGGCGGTGGCGGTGGACTTGGTGGAGGCAGTGGACTTGGTGGAGGCAGTGGACTTGGTAGTGGAAGCGGAGGATTTGGCGGTTTCGTCAGTGGAGGTGGATCAGGAGGCCATGGTGGATCTGTAGGATTTGGAAAAGGCAGTGTAGGAAGTGGCGGCCTAGGTGGCGGAGCTGGACTTGGCGGTGGTTTGGGGGGTGGTAGTGGATTCGGTGGAGGCACTGGCGCGGGCTCAAGCCATGGAGGATCCAGTGGCTTTGGAGGAGGATCTGGAAGTCACGGAAGTGGTGGATATGGAGGAAATGGTGGGCAAGGCGGAGGTGTGGGTGGTGGATCAGGAGGATTCGGAAAAGGCAGTGGAGGCAGTGGAGGCAGTGGCGGTCTAGGTGGTGGATCTGGACTTGGCGGTGGTTTTGGGGGTGGTAGTGGGTTCGGTGGAGGCGCTGGCGCAGGCTCAAGCTATGGAGGAGCCGGTGGCCTAGGAGGAGGATCTGGGGGTGGATATGGAGGAAGTGGTGGATTGGGCGCAGGCCTAGGTGGTGGATTAGGAGGTGGTGCTGGTTTAGGCGGTGGTTTTGGAGGAGGTCTGGGTGGGGGCCTAGGTGGGGGTCTCGGTAGCGGATTCGGTGGCGGAAATGGCCAGAGCGGAGGAAATGGTTTCGGAGGAAGTAATGGACTTGGTGCCGGTGGCTGCGGCTCAGGTTCGTGTGGTGGGGGCTCCGCAGGCTACCCATCTAAAGGGCATGGCTGCGGTACTGGGTCTTGTGGTGGTTACGGAAGTCATGCCTATGGCGGCGCCTCGGCCTCAGCCAGCGCACATGCATCTGCGTCAGCAAGCGCGAGCACTTATGGTTAAACTTTAAAATGTACTCATTTTATGTAATTAAAAAATCAAGCAATATGATTTTATATTTCATTATATAAAACTTATGTAATTAGTAATGAAGTAGAACTTGAATTAAGAAAAAATAAGAAAACCTTTGTCACTTATCTTTTATATGAAGTACTCTGTCTGTGATTATAGTTGATAGTGAATATATTGTATTTTTGTATATAAAAGTATTTTTCTTCAGTATTTTATACAATTTCCTATGGTGGCGAGACGGCATAAGATAATGCATTACACTAGGTAACATAGCAAAAACTATGAAAACAGAAAGACCTTATATCCTAAAATAGGAGTCGTTGTAACTCAGGGGCTTAGCGGTCGCTGTGAATTTTACAGTAACCCGGGTTCGATCCCTCATTTATCACGTTCTCGGCGGTGAAGGAAAACATGTTGAGGAAACCTGCATGTCTGAGACATAAAAATATATATCTCGAAAACATGTGAACCGCACTTCCTAGCCCAGCAGTGGGACGTATATAGGCTGTAACTTTACTTTACATGCCCTCAGTTTGTGGTATATCATCACGTTCATTAGCTCATAACAGCCATTACTCATTAAAGTCCAACACTGAATATTGGCCTCCTCATAAGTTGCTTTTATGTGGGATATTTGCCATAGTTGCCACGCTAGGCTGGCGGGTTTGCAACCGAAGTTTTTATTTTTTATTTTAAGTTGTTATAACGAAGATGATGCTATCCATCTTCTTGTTTGTTATATTGAAATGTACATTCGAATCCATAAAAAAAAACTGTAAACCCGCCGACCTTTTGATTGTAACCAATATAATGGCTACTTTGTGCCAGTGCACGCCATTCCACTGAATTCAATGATGTTTGGTGGCATTCTGCAGAGCCATACAACATATCAGATATATTATGTTACAGCAGTATGTCCGGACTTGTACTTTATACCGGGTGAGAAGCTATCCCGGTGTGAAGTAGATACCGCTATACTGCAAGGACTAGTGTACTTGCGAATGTTTTGGCCTAGCCGTGAATTTACACAAACAACAACAACAGGCACAGGAGCGCGTAATGGGTTGTGATACTATTGTGTAAGTTCAATCTTTAACCTAATGACATATGGGATACGAGACCAGCCCATGGCCTCCGGCCTGATTGGGGCTCAGAAATGTTAGGAATTATTATTATTATTAAAAAAGATATGTAACATTGGTGTCAATCTTTCAGTTAGTTTCTTCAAGAGCAATGTAAGTGATAAAGATGAAAAGTTAACTTTTAATGAGACTATGTAAGAATATCTTAAAAATGCGACGATATTCCAAAACGTTGATAAACATAATTTATCAAGTCTATACATAATTAATTATAGGATAACAAAATGAACATTCCACCTGATGGTTATGATAATTAGACACCCATACTTATTCGGTATACATCTTGGTTCTAAATCAAGAATTCCATTTCCCGAACCCAGATTTCCCCCACAGATTGTTACAAAGTAAGATCATAGCAAGCTGCATCCATCGATTGTCTACGTCACCCTCGCTGATTGTCAATCCACCTACACTGATGTTACTCAATGAAAACGTTTTGCACGTTTGACAAATGCTGAAAGAGGAAAATGGTACAGAAAAAATAATTGTTCATTATTTTTCCTTTAATTATTTTTTCTTTTAAATATTATAATTCGTTTAAATCCTTTTAAGAGCTAACTATCAATAAGCGAACAATAAAACATAAGACAGACTGTAATTATAATTATAAAAAATGAGGATAAAGTATAAACATTCATCTTACTCTGTTGACAGGGTTTTGAGGCTGAGAACGTAATCCGTCAGATGGTCTCCACCCAGTGTTTTCACTTATTAATATAGGGTTATTTTGCAATAAGCGATCAATTTTGCAGAGAAGGTTCAGGAAAAGTAATAGAGACAAATGGTGAAGAAAATTTAATCATAAAAGTCAAATATTCTGTCATTGTCTTATCTTCTACATTCAAAATGCTTGGTAATGAATTCATGGTAATGACTGATTTTACAGAGCGCACTCACATTCTTAAGGGTCGATCGGTAAGAAAAACGTCATAAATCACATTCAATTTAGGATAATTTCAAATAAAAGTAGAAGGCTTACTTACTCGTATATTATTATTTATATATTTGAACTTAACTTTAAAATGTGGCTTTCTTTTTCAAGTGGGGTTAGCATGAATATCGTATCTGTTCGGATCAATGGTCAGCAGAAGATCAAAGCAGTTGTCTGTATGCTTTTCTACATAGGGTACTCCAGTCGCCTGTATTACCAACTTAAAGAGCCCCAGCGTAACAAACCAAAATCCCATGCGTTTCTCTCAGCGTGGTTGCGTGGTTTTCCGATATGGCCAGTCCTGATGACCGGCATTAAAGTCTCACAGAAAAACCAGCTGTGCAGTAGGTTACCTATTTAGGAACACATCAGGGACCTCACTGACGTATTCAAATAGTCCAGTTATTTCCTGTTCACTGCTGTGCTATCGGTAGATACAAGAATAATCAATTATATCCATTCTCTACTCTCCTTTTCTCTTCAAGGTGACGGAGACGCTTACAGCCACTTACAGCAGGTCTCATACATACACATATATACACACGTACACACAGACTCCGGCTCGCTGATGGAAATTACGAGGACATCTGATTCCTGTCTCAGTCAAGAAGAGTAAGTGCAGCTTGTCATACACCAGGTACAAGTAACAGCAACAGTATAGCCCAATTACCTTAATGCGCTTCATCTATACCATAGGTCCACATCACCAACGAGAAGGTTCTTAAAATATAGAGGAATGTGGACGTGAGAAAGCCTAGTGGAGCAGATGGTACACCAGCTATGGTTCTAAAGGCTTGTGTGTGTGGAGTAGCCAGCCTCTCGGTATTCTATAGGATTCTATTGAACAGAGAGTGTGCGCAGGAATTATAGTGATCTGCGTTGAGATTACAGTGCAGACCTCAGACTTCTATGATGTGCATTTCAATGCAGAGGGAATGAAATCACTATAAAAACTTACTTACTATTTATTGTGCAGTCTAACGTACAAACGAGGAATTCGCAAGTAGTTATAGGCCATAATTACGAGTATATGAAACTTATTTAATTACTGTCATTTTACTTTAGTCAAGACGTTTATGTGAAAGTCAAACTGTACTGCTCTAAAGTAGACTGTGCAACTAATTCTAGTTCAGACTTTATCACTGTAGGCTGAACTATCATCAGGCCGGGAAGCGCCTGCAATATTGTTAATTACCGGAAAATAACAAGAACCTCCACAGTTCGGAAACTGTTATCATTTTTCGAAGGCACATAACCTTCCCTGTACCCTGTTAAAGAAGCAGAGAAATCTATTTCAGAATGTTTAAAATGAGCAAAAATATATGCCGCTAATGTTATAAATCTTTTAGAAAGTATTTTCAACCGACTTCAAAAAAAGGAGCAGGTTCTCAATTTAACCGTATTTTTATGTGTTGCATCTGAACTTTTTTCTAGGTGAACCGATTTTGATGATTCTTTCTTTATTTGAAATGTATATTTGATCAAGATCTGACCAGCAGTTTTTGAGTTATCCTTATAATAGGTATTTAATTGACTTCGACTATATTGATGATTTTCTCACTTTATTAATGTTGAAGTCAGTTGTACAAAATGTTTAATTTTACCACTTGTCATACCTTTTATTTTCATTACGGTGAGTCCTACGAACTCGTTTGTGACTCTAACTGCGCTAATTTAGTTCGGTAATGGTATAAAAATTAACTGATTAAACAGATTTACCTACCGATCGAGTTTACTTTTTCAGCATTCTAATATAACTTCAAATTGCATCCAATATTATCTGTCTGTAATATGTAGCCAAGATAAAATTGTTATTATTTCTAAATGCCAACGTGTTTTTTTTATTTAATGAATTACGTGCTATAAATCGCAACTTAAAGAAACGTTTAAAATGATTTTACCCAAAAAATATCCGAGACAACCTTCAAAACCAATACCGCAAAAAACGGAATTTTTTCTATTTACTTTTTATCGTCATCTTAGTTTTTTTTTGGTCTATTACCTAAATTAATTTGCAAAGTACTTCCTTAACTGAGAGAGAAAGTATGAGTATAGAACTCAATTCCAAAGACTATTGTAACTTAATAAGTACATGCAAATATGAAATGCATGTAATTTTTCCGTTAAGTTTTGCGTTGTCACGCGTGAGATCTAAGACGGAATGCTTCGTATCCAGTAAAAAGGGTCTCCGCTTCTTTACATTCACCATACGATACACAGAAGCAGCTTCTATTTTACGCTGGTATTCCGTGAGAGCGTGGTCCTTCCCCGGACGAGCCGACACGTTCGTGCTAGAACTATAATACTAATGTAACAGCAGCATGGCTCTCCACGCATAAAAAATTAAAGCTTGTTAAATAAATAAAAGCTTGTTGACATCCTAAATATGTCCCAATGATGCACAGGCTTCGCGTGTTAATTCAGCACCTGAAGTTGTGATTAATTTATGCAACATTATGCCATCAGTCGCATTATGAGAATATTTTAAATTATTTTTAGAGAACTACACGCTACATGAGACCTACATGCAATAATATAAATGTTTCGTAACGCTATGAGGGTATAATTAAAAACTCTAAGACATTTCATCCTAATTGCCAAAGGTAATAGTAACAGTGCATGCTAATTTGTCGGCAGGTGGCACTTACTATCAGGTGAACTAAAAGCATTTTTGTCACGCCAATGATTATAATGATATGAATTAAATAAATATTATTCAATCTTAAAGAGTTAAACGAAGAAAAGTGGTTTGTTTAGTTATTACTGTTACTATTTACAGTAACACTGCATGGTAGCGAGGCTACTGATACAAGTTTGGCTTTAGAAACGAAAGTGATACTGATATTAAGTGAATACTGGCTTCGTTGGTGGGAGTGAATTAATGCTGCTGTGTTTCGTATGGTGAATGTAGAGAACCGGAGACCCTTTTTACTGGAAACGAGGCATTCCATGTTAGTCCTCACAGGTGACAACGCATCTGCATTTTGATTTGTAATCGAGGATATGTGTGGATGTCTATGGGCCGCAGCAAGCACTTACCATCAGGCGGACTTTGTGTTCGTTTGTCACCCTATTCTATATAAAAAAAGATATCTCTTCCATATTTGAGATGAAAGAAGAGATCCATGAGAATATTTTTTTTTAGAAAGTAGGTACTAGTTGTTTTTTACATTTTCCTGAATTACAATTAAACGAGACGAAATTACTCCGTGATTTTTAAAAGGAACCTGAGCGTTGAGATTCTAAACCTAATTAAAAAAAAGAATTATTTTCATACAATAATTCTAACGACCATAAGTGTGCGCCATTCACACATACAGACATCCCAACACCCTCGAAAAATTTTTTTCAATCAGTTTGTTTTTACACTAAATACAGACACTAAATACTTACACTAAATACTTTAAAAAATAATAGAAACATGAAAACGAGTGATTTTCTCGATATATGCGTATTTTAATTATTCTAAAAGTGCAATAGTAAAAAAATAAAGACATTTTTAGCTCAGAAAATTACTGGATTTCCATTAGGTGAGAGTAGAACACAACCTCAACGCTTCAACGCGTGCAATAGTAACGTACAATATTTTTTTATTTATTTATTTATTTACTAACATAAGTGTTATTGGCTAATGCAACAATGTGGTTATTAATGTAAAAATTACACATAGTTCAATGTCACACTCTCGAATTCCGCCAATGTACATACAAATAAATATGTCCAGTCGTTGTGCTACGATGCTGCGCGTACGTGCGTACCTACTTCAACAGATTTCTACGAGCAACTGGTAGGACCAGCAACTCTTCCCTCGGCCCCCGTCACAGTCTAGGATTAGGTACGAGAAACCGCAGTGGTTCCAGAATTTCTATAGATGGTCTATAAACTACAATGACTATAGTGTCCTTACATATTTTTAGAATACAATTACAATCTTATATTGACAACTCCTGCCAGATTATAATCATAGATTTTTTGTATAATTCTTTGAATATACTATGGCAGGAGTTGTCAATATCATTTGAAATACACCACTACACCCTCATTTTGGGAGTTTTACAACAGTTGTATACAATAGTTATAGCCATCCATTATCGGAATATAGTAAATGGATGGCAACCTATGTAGGTTGCCATTCTTCTTACAGAATGTTCTGTAAGAAGAATGAAGTCCCATTCTAAAGCTGTCCTATGATTTCTTCTTCTTCTTCTTATCTTCACGCACAACCCCTAACGGGGTAGCCAGAGAGAACAGATCGCCAAGTGTCATCCTTACATACCTCTTTCGCTTCTTTCAGGTTCCTTAACTTCTTCATACACGCACGTCTAGGTATCCGAGTACGCTTGACCTTCCCCTCTTCGAGTAATTTGCTCACATGGTCTTCTTTTTTTTTTTTTTTTTTTTATAGGATAGGGTGACAAACGAGCACACAGTCCACCCGATGGTAAGTGGTTGCTGTGGCCCATAGACATCTACATCTATCCTCGATTACGAATCAAAATGCAGATGCGTTGTCACCCGTGAGGACTAAGATGGAATGCCTCGTTTCCAGTAAAAAGGGTCTCCGGTTCTCTACACTCACCATACGAAATACAGCAGCATTAAGCTACTATTTCACGCTGGTATTCTGTGAGAGCGTGGTCCTTCCCCGGTCGAGCCGACCCATTCGTGCTACAACTATACTACTAATATAACTGCAGCATGGCTCTACCACGTACAAAAACTTCGAAAGTTAGTCTCGGTCTACCTCGACACCTTTTAATATTTACTTTCGCGCTATATATTTTCTTCACCATTCGGTCTTCACTCATTCGCTCAACGTGTCCAAACCATCGGAGTACGCCCCTATCAATTTTTGTGATAAGGTCATCTTTCAATCCTGCCATATTGCGAATCTCTTCGTTTCGCTTTCGGTCGGCTATGGTAACGCCGCACATTTTACGAAGAGATCGCATCTCCACTGCATTCAACTTGCTTTTATTCTTCTTCTGGCATACCCAGGTTTCGCTACCATATTATAACAAAGTCGGCACCAACACTGCGTTATGTATTGCAAGGGGTCCTATGTATTACAACTTTAAGTTCATCCATGTTGCGAGTTATGCTTCTAATGTTTTGATGCATTATTTTTAAGTTATAATTTTGATTAGATATTTACCTAGACAAATTACTATGCTCGTAAACTAGTGATGCATTTGTGTTCTTCTTCTTCTTTATGCCTTTTAATTATATTAGTAGGTAATTAAGATCAAAAAGTTAAATTTTGTGCAATAAATACGTAAAGCAACCATTATAAGCAAGTAAAGTAAAAAAGTAAAGTTACAGCCTATATATGTCCCACTGCTTGGCACAGGCCTCCCCTCATTTCTGAGAGGTTTTCTATAAGTAAGTGCCCATAACTGAGTATTTGGGATTCACTTAAAGACGTTTCATAGTATAATTTACACTCAAATTCTTTAACTAACGGTATAAAATAATCAATTGGAGGACTGTTGATTTTAAAAACTATATTAATGCATCGTATTATGTAGTGATTAAACATCCTTACATTTTTGAAGTGTTCCAATTCAAAAATGTAAGGATGTTTAATCACTCAGTGGAAAATATTTTATCCTTATGTAGCGATGTAAGCGACCTAGTAAACATTAATATTTATTAGTTATAACCATCCATTATCGGGATATAGTGAGTGGATGGCAACCAACATTCTGGTTATTATTTATTAGAACTTTCAGTTCAGTTCTTCTTTATATTAGAACTTTCAGTTCAGTTCTATTCTATTTATTAGAACTTTAAGTTCATCCATTAATATTTATTAATGTTTTCTAGGTCGCTTTCGCAATGAAGTGGTGGTGATACAAGTGGTGCTCCATCCTCCATCTGAAGATATATTTTATCTCTTGATGTCCAGCAGTATTTAAAGGCATTATTTTTAGCAAATTCCCTGGCTAAAAAGTCTCTTCACCCTAATTGTCACCTTAGTTGTGAAAATCGATTTGGGTGGTATCTAGTGGTGAGATCTAGGAGTAAAGAAGAACATAATATATTTTTTCAAAATTCCTTTTTAATGGCAAGCATACAGTAGATACAGTACGCTGTTTCAATGCCGCATTCGTATTACGTCGCTTTAACAACTTTGAGGAAAAACGATTAAAGGAAATCCCATTATCTAAGATTTAATTTAAGAAAGTCTAAAAAATATGTGAGGCTTTAATGTGTCAGCCCACTTATATCTCGATATTATTATTACTTTAACGGTTAAAGGTGGTGTAAAACCTCAGAAAAAATTACTTTTTGACCCGCTGGGTTTCGTGATAGTTCTTCACGGGCTTGAAGTACTTTCCGAACCAGTGGTAGATAAAAATAAGAATGAATTTTAATATGTTAGTTTTATTTATAATCTACATATATTGTAAAAAAATAACATTTCCATTGCTATTTTTTTACCCTTTAATTACCCTTTGGATACCCTTTAAACAGACGGTCACACACGCCTAACTCGATATTGAAGGTCGTAAGAAAATGCTCCATTTTTTTTTGTAATTCGATCTAAAACACACACAAGTTATTAAGTGATACAACAGGACTAAGCAACATAAAAGTAATTTCTAGTGTGACAGCGTAATCCTATTAATATATATTTATAAATCATTACTTGAATAAAATGAATAAAAAGGCATATCTACACATGTATTAAGACGTGAAGAGCACATTTTATACCTCTTTCTAAGCATATTACGGGATGGAGTACATATAAAATTTTTCATAAATTAAATTTATATAGAGGAATGCAGGAAATAAAAATTAATACATAATATGTGTTACAAATACATTAATTAAATGAAATAAACATACGTTGTTTACGATCGTACTGCCAATGCTAAACGCATAATTGCGCATAATTGTCTCTAGGGAAAATTGTCATTTATTGATTATATTATTACTCTAAGGTCAATGTCAAACACCCTATAGTCTGTGGTCAAGTCAAAGCGTCAGATTTAATAGTACAGATCATAGACTTACTTCATGGTCTAAGTAGACTTAGAATATATTGGCGTATTCATAGATAAGAGTGTACTGGCGTAGTAGTAGAGATCGTCAAAGAATTTTAAAAGTACCCGGTTGACCGAGCTTTGCTCGGTATTTTTTTAATTCGTGTGTTTTGGAAATTATATTTAGATACAAATTACATACTGATGAAATGTGAATAATATTTTTTGATCTTAGCGACATAGTAGAAAAAACTGAACTGGTTATTTGAATAAAAAATCATGAGTGCAATTAGTTTAATTTAAATTTTCGTGTTTTTAAAAAATACTAAAATGAGGGCTCGAAAAAATAGATTTTCTCAAAAAAGAAAGGAACTTGAAAAAAAAATTAAAAAAAGTTGGTCGGTCGGTCTGGGCTCGAACCGGGGTTTAACGATTCTGTGACCGCCCATTATATTATACCAATTAAGCTATATATAATCATTGACAATCTGTCAAAATTTACCTTCTTACTCTAACGAGATTGTAGCAGTTTTTCATTGCCTAAAAACACGGACAAAAAGACATTTTCTAAAAATAAATCCTAGCTAGATCGATTTATTATCCCTGAAACTCCCTGGACACTAAATATTATGAAAATCGTTGGAGCCGTTTCCTTAATAAGATCCCGATTATATATATATATATATATATATATATATATATATATATATATATATATATATATATATATATATACATATATATATGCTAACATCCTATACTATTAAACGAGCAATTCTTGTATATATATATATATATATATATATATATATATATATATATATATATATACATATATATATATATATATATATATATACATATATATATATATATATATATATATATATATATACAAGAATTGCTCGTTTAATAGTATAGGATGTTAGCAACAAATAGTTACTGACAGATTGATTGCATAAAATAAAAAACGTGGTTTTCGAAATAAAATTTGAAGCCCTTTAATAACAGCGGGAAGTTCCGGGGATGGCTTGCAGGGTCAACCATTTTTTTTTTACTTGAAAGTTGGTGCTTCTCATGTGGTCCCGTATAAATATGATCAAGATCTGACTAGTAATATTTGAGTGATCCTTACTTTGATTATATAGCTGATATAATCAAAGGATCCTTAATAGTGCTTATTTAATTGACTTCGACTTTATTGATGATGTTCTCTTATAAATATATATTGAAGTCGGTTGTAAGAAATTTTGTTTTAATAAAATATAATATTAAATAGTAATTATTTTAACATAATATACACCATTTTTTGCGACATAACAATATTAAAGGCCTAAAGTTGTAATGGTCTCATATAGATAATAGAATAGTCATGATGTGCTAAATCTAAAATACTAAGTGTGAAATCTAATGAGCCACGCAAAAAGTGCAATCTGTGGAACAGGCTTAATTTGTGGCCTTGTGATATGCTGCAAATATGATGATGACGTTATCGGTAATGAATTTTATTTTGGTACGTTTTGAGTGATGTACTTACTCTGTGTATGAAGTTGATGTTAGATATAAAATGTATATCTTAAATGGTATTATTACAAATTATGCAAACTTTATGAATAATAACGTTTCTTTTGAATTTTCATTTTACATAGATTTCTTATAATGTACTATAGAACAGTCTGATTAGAATTTTTCTGTATTTTTTGCAACGTCTATTGTTTGTATGTGTTTAAGAACTGACAATGATATCAATAAGTTATACTAAGTGCTGTGTTAATTACACACAATCATGCAATTGTAAATAAATAATAATCCCTTGTAACAATTAAAGACTAGTACGTAATTATTTCTATGCAATGGAATGACACAATATAAAAAAATACACTGTTTCGCTAGCTGTTAGGAAAATAATAATGTAAAAATAAATATTATGTGAAAAGCCGAAATACGAATTCGATGTAATACGAATGCAAATTGAAGTTTCGCTTCTTTATCTAATAATTTTAAAATTGTTACGTTTTCTTGTGACGTTTCACCGCCGGGACTATATTAGTATCTACTATTATTTAACCTACTTATGTAAGATATAAAATAAAATAATAACGTATGTCGTAAAGAAGTTTCACTTCGAACGTATGTACACAATTAAATGCACAATTTTTTATAAAATAAATTGTACTGTTTTATATTAGCGGCATAGTAATCGGACGACATATTATTTGCTATGTGGTAGGGCCGAAAGAGGACACCGTATTTCGTCTCGTGGCTATTACGTATTATAGTTGTAGCACGAATGGTTCGGCTCGACCGGGGAAGGACCACGCTCTCACAGAATACCAGAGGCAAATAGTGGCTTAATGCTGCTGTGTTTCGTATGGTGAGTGTAGAGAACCGGAGACCCTTTTCTACCGGAAACGAGGCATTCCATCTTAGTCCTCACGGGTGACAACACATCTGCATTTTGATTCGTAATCGAGAATGTATGTAGATGTCTATGGGCCACAGCATTCACTTACTATCAGGTGGACTGTGTGCTCGTTTGTCATCCTATCCTATAAAAAATCATTAGAGGCGACTATGAACAAAATCTTATGACTTAGGTACTTACGACCTTATAACCACCTCGTTTACACCAGGCGTAAAATACCTATATAATATGTATAAAGACTGGCGACGAACAGCAGAGTTCGAAACAACGTCAGTTTTAAACAAAAACCGATCCGATTTCGCTATCAATTTCGAAAGTAAGTTGATGGTACTATCAAGGCTCATGTCTGACAATGAATATTTACGGACTTATGAAGTAGAATGCTGCAGATATATTATGGTTGCAGCACGAATAGGTAGATTCGACCGGGGAAGGACTACGCTCTCACAGAATAACAGCGTAAAATAGCAACCCAATGCTGGAGACCCTTTTTACTAGAAATGAGGCATTCCATCTTAATTCTTAGAGGTGACAACGCATCTGCATTTTGATTGTATGATAGAGAATAAATGTATACATCTATATGGGCCACAGTATCCACTTACTGGTGGATGTGTGATCGTTTGTCACCCTTAGGGAGTCCCCACATTTATCGACGCTGAATCGGATTCAGTCGGTCAGAAAAACTTTTATGTCTATGAAATACGGGTGTTGCTGGTGGTTTGTCGACAAGCTGATCGAATAGAATCGATCATACGGCGCGGCGTCGAAAGTAGCCGAACGCCCACGTGTTTAAGTTTCGAAGACAATTTAACGGCGTTAGACAACAGTCGAATGATGAACAATGAATCGACTGCCCAACGAAAAACAACCGCCGTCGCGATGACCGTTCGGAAGAGTCGTAGACCAAACGTAAGAGAACAGCCGTTGTGACGGTCGTTCTGGGTAATCGACTGCCGAATGCAAGTGAACAGCCTTCGTGATGACCTTTCGAAGGAGTCTATTACCGATCGCTTGTGAATAGCCATCGCAACAGCTAACCGGCAATGTGGTGATACGCATTCGGCTTAAGCTGAATCAGCTTCGATAAATGTGGGGAGTCCCTTGTTCTATAAAAAAATCATCGTACGTAAGCTTGCACATAAGACCATAATTAAACAATAAAGGACATATCTATATTTTTTTGCGCTTTAACAAACTAATAACTCGATGACCCCTCGAACGGGTAGATGTAGTCGATTCTACATAATATTATTCACAAAGCCAATGCAACCACTATGTAAAGATAACCATAAATTAAACACCGATTTTTGCGCCGAATGCATGATTGCTCGCATATTATAAGGTAAATATAATACAATAAGTGTGGACGAGTGTAGCTTGTAGTGACTAGCGTCACTAGCGCGGACTTGCGCCCAAGTTATCCAATAGCCAATCGCCGAAATAACTGGCTATGTATCTATACATTCCATAACAGTCTATAAAATTCCACTGCTGAACATGGGCCTGCCCCCATAAATTGACACATAGGGAAGATTTTGCCATAGTTGTCACGCTTGGCTGGCGGGTTGGTAACCGCAGATTTAAATGATTTTGAGTTATGGTCAGGAAGATGCTGCTGCACATCCCTGGTTAGTTTCTCTCTGTCGCCTATTACGACATTCAAGCGACTGTACGTTTATATTCTTACGTCGCCACCATACAGTTAACTAGTTATCATGTCAACTGATACCCGTTATTTCTGCTAGTTATTAAAACAACTGCTCCCTAATACGGGTTTTCAGTTCTGCAAGAGTGTACGTGGGTATACGAGACTACGTGCTGTTATCTCTAAAATCTAGATCCTCTTGGCAGATGTTGCACTTTAAGAAGATAGTAATAATATACTCCCTTCCTCATACAATCACCTATGATAGATACATAATGGGTGCGTTTGGCAGAAAAAAGCGCTAGCAAGCGCTTGTAAGCAAAATGGTGATCGTAAGCGGTAAGCGCTGTCAAATCATAAATAGCTATTTTCCTCTGGGACACGATGTTAGTTTTAACCGGGGAACCTAACTTAATTTAAATATATGTTTGAGAAGTATTCATATTAAAAACTTACCAATAATGAATTTTTAATAACATGTATATGTCTATTTATGTCATTATGTTACTTAAAACTAATATTCAAAAAACAACTTATAAACTCAACTTCAAAACAAACAAATTAAATAAGCAAAATGGCGGATTGTCTCAGCGCTACTGAAGTAGCAATCGTGTCCTGGCCGAAAACTATTTTAGCGCTAGTAAGCGCTTGCTAGCGCTTTTTTCTGCCAAACGCACCCAATAGGTCTATTTAGCTTGCTACATATATATTTATCTGTGGGTCTAATTTCGCACGTCGATAATTCACTTTATTAAAATGTGACAATGACAATGTTGACATTGAAAGGGAACAACAAAGTACTTTTTTATATAGGGAAATATAATACACATTGGGTGCGTTTGGCAGAAAAAAGCGCTAGCAAGCGCTTACTAGCGCTAAAATAGTTTTCGGCCAGGACACGATTGTTACTTCAGTAGCGCTGACACAATCCGCCATTTTTCTTATTTAATTTGTTTGTTTTGAAGTAGAGTTTATAAGTTGTTTTTTGCAATATTAGTTTTAAGTAATATAATGACATGAATAGACATATACATGTTATTAAAAATTCATGATTTGTAAGTTTTTAATATGAATACTTCACAAACATATATTTAAATTAGGTTAGGTTCCCCGGTTAAAACTAACATCGTGTCCTAGAGGAAAATAGCTACTTACGATTTGACAGCGCTTACCGCTTACGATCGCCATTTTGCTTACAAACGCTTGCTAGCGCTTTTTTCTGCCAAACGCACCCAATATATTAATCTATGGCGCTGGCAGTCTGGTGTAATACGAGTATGTTGACACGTAGGTTTGCGCGGTGTAGTGAACAAGTAAAGATAACATTATTTAAATCTTACTGTCAAGTTTTCTACATGTACAGTCTGTGGTCTAATTATTCACAGCTGACTGTCGACACTCACGCGTCCAGTACAATAACGGCTTCAGAGTCGTGTTGAGGCCACGCCGTGCAGTGCGGTGCACCAGGCATGTTTGCAAAGGCGCACACGAATGAATACAACGCCATTATAAGAAAAAAACAGCCTCGTTGCTCGGCAGGGTGCGGTCTAGCTCCAACTCTATGAAAATAATTGCTGATAAATATGACACGTTTATTTTTAAGCAATACTACCGCCTCTGTTTAGTTGATAAGGCACTTGTATTTAAGAATTGTATTAAGGTATTAACAAAAATTATAAGTTTCATATGTACTAACATATTATATAGAATACTTGGATACCTGAAATAAAAATTATTGTTATTATTAAAAACTTGATGGTTACACTCTGGATTATTTCTTAACACTCTTCTTAATCAGTTGAAAAAAATACCGCGTTATATCTCACGGGAACCGTGGTAGCTCAGGGGCTTAGCGCTCGCTGTAAATTTCACAGTACGCGCGCAACCCGGGTTCGATTCCCACCGGCAACAGTGAAAATTTTAATTGCAACTTTAAGGAAGGAGAAGGAAAACATTATGGGGAATCTTGTATTTCTGAGAAAAAAAAATATTTCGATTACATGTAAAGTCCGCCAACACACATCGGGGCAGCCACGGTCACTCCCTTGCCCCAAAACCCACTCAGAAGTGAGAGAAGGCCTGTGGCCAGCTGTGGGACGTATACTATGTCTGACAACTTGCATATGGTTCAACAACTCAAATATGTTTAATTATTTATATAACCCTTCATAAAAATACAAGAAATCTATAATGTTCAACTATGGTAAAATATGTAACAGATCGATAACATTAAACAACTGTACATAAATAAAACTAATCATAAAAAATTAAAAGATTGCTTAAGAAATAATATTAAATGTTAATCTTAGTTTTGTAGGTGGTGGAATTGGCTTTCTTGGTTAGAAGGTCGGACGAAGTTTAGCGTCGGTATAAATGATTACTACAATGCAATCAAAAATAATTATAAACTTATGTACTTATTAAAGTTCAGTCTGCGGATAGAGCGACACGGCTCTAAGTTGCGCGCGCGCTGATAAATGTTAGCTGAAATTTTTAAATATTATTTATTATAATAAATAAAAACCTATAAGATTAAAAACTAACTTTAAAGAACTAAATCAAATAACTCACACTTATAAGTCGATGCGGAGACATAGCCAGTGTGTAAACGAAGGGCCCGGCTTCAGAATCTATAGAGAAAAGGGGAATGCCCAGTCTTCATAGACACTTCGGCCATGAGTGCCCACATATAAAAGCATATAGATATGATAATATGCAATTAAAACAATGAAATGGTAAAGGAATTGCTTTAAAAAAAGTCGGGGTTTTGAAAATATTTGAAGTTTTTATTTTCACAAATGCAGTTTTTTTAACAACTATTTTTATCGATTTTATCGCGTTTTATTTCTTTGATTTTTAATTCCAGACATTTCGGGTGCTTTCCAGCACCCATGGTTACGGCAGACTGAGGTGACCGACGTCCCAATGTCAGTGTTAACCCGAAGTACCTTCAGATTTTTAATTTTTATTTATTGTCCGATCTACAGAATGAACTTACTGTGTCTAGAAGTCTTGCAGTGGTATGCTTGGGTTTTTAATTTCATTAATTACAGGGTCCTAAGCAGGTGGTAGTACCAAGCATCCTTCCAAAAAAGAATTTATATATTAGATATTATATAGAATTTATATAATAAAATACACTTTACGACTAATAGTGATGACTTGCAATTCTAGCCCTAAGTAAAGATCAGCTAGGGCTTAACTTTATTCCTTCCATAATGCTGCTCCTCTGGTTATTACAGAGTTCTATCCGGTAGCAACCATTAAATCTTATATACTCACCATAATAGTAGCGAGCTTGCTTTAATTGGTATGTGACACAAGCAATTAATATTAAGTCGCTGTAAGTTAAAACAGGAAATTCCCTAACATTTTAAAGTCTACATTTATATTTCTAAAGTCTGCCTGCCCTAGCTCTATTTAGATTGTTTTCCCTAGCATACTCAGAAAAATCATTATTTGTCTCCATATTTTGATGAACTATTTCAAGTATTTGAGCCGCATCATCCCTGTCCCTTATTTTTGTGTGGAATTTATTAACTGTAGCAGAAGCCACAGCAGTCTATCATCAAATGTGTAGAAGCCCTGTTAAAGTAATTTTGATGAAATATTTTAAATTCAGTTTTAAAAATGCCATTCACCACCTCTACTACCCATATCGACACATAGTCACGGCTCTGGATTTATTAGCATATCTTGTCATTAACTGAGATTCACCATCTGCTGGAGACATTTCTGCGACCCTTAGACATCCACATCTATCCTCGATTACAAATCAAAATGCAGATGCGTTGTCACCCGTGAGGACTAAGATCATTTTCTCGTTTCCAGTAAAAAGGGTCTCCGGTTCTCTACACTCACCATACAAAACACAGCAGCATTAAGCTACTATTTCACGCTGGTATTCTGTGAGAGGGTGCTCCTTCCCCGGTCGAGCCGACCCATTCATGCTACAACTATACTTCTAATATAACTGCAGCATGGCTCTACCAAGTATAACACACATACATAGTACTTGTCACTATGTATGTTTGTTATCGCAAAATGTAGTTAATCACAAAAGAGACATACTTGCAATGCTGATGGAACTGTTACAACCTGGTAAAAAACATTGTGCTTTTATATAATTAGTTAGCAGTACACTGTGTGATGTATGATCTAAGCTTTGTTGTTCTGGGTGCAATACATTACTCACTTCAGATTGCAACGAGGACGGACTAGATGATTCAGATGGTTCCCATTCTGCAGTTGAACATGATGCTGTTCTATCAGTTCATTGCCAGCAATAATGATATACACGGCATGACAACTGAAATAATGTAAAATACAAAAAATGAAGTCAAAGTGAAAAAATAAAAATAAAATAGATTTATTTCAAACTCAAATATAAATAAAATATTTATCAAGTTAAATGTTACTGCACAAGGACGGATTTAATGCCCTATATTATTTAATAATTAAGGACTGACAGACTACCAGCAGTCCAAAAACAATGAAAAATCAACTGTCTCCTTTCTTGGTAGTTGATAAAACTGGTTAATCTCATAAATAAGCTAGTATGTTTGTCAGATATAGCTAGGGCAGATGTGAAAAAATAAAACAAGTTCTTGAGTTGATATACAATCAGTGTAAAAACATGTATAATTATCAGATATATGGATCACATTTAATAAATTGAAATGTTAAACATGTTAAACACTTACCTCACGTAGCGCAAATAATTCCTCACGTGGAAAATCAAAGACAAACAATGTGTGTGATCTTATTCTCATAAGTGTCAGTGCCACAGCTGATGTATAGATGTTCAAGACGAACTATTGGTGCATTTTGCGAGTGCCACACTACACGTTCACTGTACTCGAAACTTGTACCTAATAAAGAAGCTACAATTATTATATTGATATTATTCAAGTAAACTCAGTTATAAAGCATTTCTTAGAGGAAGACATACCACATCGTGATATGTACCAACTATTTACCTGCTGTGTTCGAACCAATTGTTGAGAGATCAACAATTGCATTTTACTTTTACAACAAAACAATAACACGATAACAACACGTAATTTAATTCTTGTGACATAACAGTGACAGCGGCCTACTTGTCGGATACGATGTTGCCACTTAACGGTCATAAAATCTATGGAATGATATCGATTTTTATTCGATTAATAATATCATAAAAAGAATAATCTTTGACGCGTTTTAAGTTCTGCACGCTTTTTAAAATATAATTTCCTTTATTTATTGAAACTCTATTTCAAATGTATTTTTAAGAACAGTTAGCTTGTGCTGTATTGTTTTGTTATGCTTTAGAGAAGTCGTGGTAAATCAACTGGAAATTAACTTCTTGAATTATCATAACATGATTCCATTTTAAATGTTATGTTAAAAACAGATAAGAATAACAGTTAACTTGTGCAGTAGCGTTTTGTTATACTCTAAAGAATTCTTGGTAAATCAGCTAGTAATTCGCTTGTTTAATTATCATAACTATAAATGTGAAGGTTGTCAATGAATTCAACCGAGCCTATAACAACGGTTGTTTTAGTTTTTAATGGTTGACTGCCGCTTTTGATGACTTGAAATTAATAAAAACCTATTTTGCGCAATAAGTTTTTTCTCTTTGGTAATGAATAAACCACAGAAACCCCTTTAATGTATAATAGTCCTTTTTTGATACAAGTAGCACATTTTAAGGAACCGCAAAAACAACTTTGTTATTTATACAAACACTATGAAAAACAAAATAATTTGTTGCTGGCGATAATGATAGTGGTATTTTGTCTCGATTTAAAATATATGCTTGTTACTACTGAACTCTTCATGGGCCTGCGAGTCCGACTCGCACTGAACCACTTTTTTTCAACATTTAGTTTTATTCTAATAAATAGTTTTTTCGTTTAAGCGGAGCTCTTTTACTTTAGGTTTATTACCTCTTTATCTACAATAATCAATCTGAGTAAGTAAAGTGTGTAAATACGATTCTTAAATTGTAAAAATAATAATTGGATTTGAACATCTTAGGTAGGTATTTAGTTTTATTTATTTAGAAAATATTAATCTCACAATTATTTATTGTAATAATATAATTTATCACACAGCTAACGCCCTCATTAGCAATGTAATGGTGAAAGAATTTTCAAAATCGGTCTAGTAATTTTTGAGATTAGCCAAAAAACGTATTCATTGAAAGTAGCGCCCTCTATAATAAAATTAACCCTATATTAGATATCTAAAATTATACATAACAATCTAGTGGTGAAAGAATTCTTAAAGTTGGTCAAGTACTTTACGAGTTAAGCGAATAAAATATTCTTTGATAGTAGCTCCCTCAATAATAAAATGCATCCTACGTTTTAAGCACCATAGCAAAAAACGATTCAACATAGCCTAATCCGCACACACAGTAAAAACATAACCATCCTTTTTCGTCTGTAGTCGGTAAACATTTGGTTAATAACGGTTGCGTATCGACTGCTTTGGATAAATATCCATTGTCAACGGTTATTTTAAACCTATATCATAACATCGTAATAATTATCGAAAGATCATATAAGCATTGTAATAATGACACCATAAGTAATCGATCGAAAAGGGGAATCGATTTTTTAATGATTTTTGTGATTGGCAACATTTTTTATTTTATTCACAGACTAACGAATTACGTATTTACCTAATTTTATTTTTATCTTTTCGGTACTTTTAATTTGTGCAAAAATATTCCCATTATTTTAGGATAAATGAATACCGCGATTAATAACCCTAAATAAAGATATATTTTTTTAACAAATGCACATTGTTGGGCCTTCCATGGCCTAATATGGGCATCCCCCTTTTATTTTCTTGAAGTCGGTTTTTGATTTTTATTAAAAGTTTAATACCCAGACTGTCATCGAAATAGTTACATTCAAAATTTCTTCCCCTATTTTGCCACATTCCAAGACTTGAGTATAGGAGAAGAAAATAAGGATTTCTGCAAAGATTTTTTGCGTGGCAACGCTGCAGCTACATTACGATTGTAGCATGAATAGTTCGTCTCGACCGGGGACCGACCACGTTGACGCACGCTAAACCGTGTGGGGTCCGAGCCGAGTGTCGGCCGTAACATGGTCACCGAGCCGGTCCCGTGCCTGAAATTACGTAGACGGGCCTCGACTGAGCAGTTTATACCGTTGCACCGTGATGCAGTATACTTGTCAGAGCAAAATAGTGTTGTAATTAGATTACACTCAGGTTGAAGAATTTCTTGACAGAAAAACTCAATAAGTGGTTTTGGCCCGAGCCAGGATTCGAACTCACGATCAGTAACCGTTTTTAAGAGCACTGGACCAAGGGGGCAGTCTATTTATATATGGCAATATTTAACCTTTTTATAACTAAACAACACTATACAATTTATTAAATTACTTATACTTAATTTCACGGTGGGCGGGCAAGCTAAAGGGCAAATTAAATTTGCCCTTCGTGGGCGGTATGCTCGCGCGTTTATCGATAGATGGCGCTGGTATAAAATATTATGTTTTTGTATATTACGATGTTTCATACGAGATTTCATACGAATTTATAAGTATAATATAGTTTAAATTTATCTTTCAATTAAAACGGATTAAATCGCCGTCGTGGTTCAAACGGTAGTTCGTACCTTCTTCAGAGGGGCCTTTGAATTTCATCGAGCCCCCTCCCCCATAGGTAGAGGAGCCTCACCTCACTCCAAAAGCAGAGGCTGAGAGGGAGGGACTGCAGTCGGCGAAGCGGTGGCGGTCATCGACAGCAGTATCATTGCAATCAATAGATCTTTATTCCTCGCTTACGAGTCTATTTCGATGAAGCTGTAAAGGCCGCAGGGCCAATAACAGCATACACTTTCAGGCAAAAAACCGATTAAATACAAGCTCAGTGTGTGTTTCCGATGCCCTGAACCGCCGGTATTCATTGGTATTCATTCATCATTGGTAATATTTGAAGCGAAGCTCCCACGGTGCAAGAAAACGATTCTTTGAAATCTATCTCCTCCGTAACCGTAACCCGTACGTTAATTTACACAAGTTTTCTGCAATATTTGTATCTCAACGCAGATAAGGTTTGTAAACAATAAAAATCCGAATAGTATTTTTTTTTTCTTTTACTATCTAATCAATTCGCTAATTTACATCTGCGCAATGTCACATCATTTGATTGAATCTTTTGTTGAAATAAAGATAGTTACGACTTTAGACTTATATCCATTGTGGGTAAGAGTCATTTTTGTTTCAAGAAATAAAATTAATTTGCTTACTTAGGTAAAACCCGCTAACGTTTAAGATATCATATTCATGGAAAATCCCCTTTCGGAGTTAGAACAATCATCACTAAATTTATTCAATAAAAAGTTTTAAACATGCTATTAAATTCCTTGGTGTTTATTTTCTTTAAATTTGAAGTGTTCAGTAATGATAATTTGTATTTGTGTGAGTTCGGTATATTTTCATCATTACAGCCCAAACAAGTCCACTATTTAGCTACCTTACTGCGCTGTGGCGGTGTCACGGACGGCACACGCGGTCAGTTCAACTGATCATTCCAACTGATCGGTTCAAACTAGGATTGTTGATATTTTTTAAAATATCGGATTTTCGATATATCGATAAAAATAAACTTATATATAAAACTCTACTAAATATTTTAAAAATTTCAACAGTCCTAGTTTGAACTGATCAGTTGGAATGATCAGTTGAACTGACCGCGTGTGCCGTCCATAAGAATATCAACTGACCGTTGGTGTCGTTAGTGGCAACTGATGGAAATAAATCAGGAAAGGGACAGCAACGTTTTCGTAATAACGACTAAAAATAAAAAGCTGCGGTTCCCAACCCACTTGCCAAGCGTGGTATCTTCGGCAAAAATCCTCCCTATAAGGCAATCTATGGGGAGGCCTATGATCAGCAGTGGACTTCAATAGGCTGTAACGGAGCTGAGCCACCTGCATCCACCGTCTTCCTGCATCTCTTTCAAAGTCGTCACTCCATCTAGTGGGGAGCTGGACATCTGGTCAATCTGCTTGCCAAGCTTGACGATTAAAGCAAATCTTCCCTACAAAGAGACCCAATCATCAGTGACCATCTACGGGCTAAAAAAGAGTAAGATTTTAAATGCTGATTTACCATATTATGCTCGGCGTTGAATTAAACACCGTAAAAGTCTCCTTTTACTTTAATCTTTTTTTCTTTATTAGAACGTTACCTCCACACTAGGTTTTTACCAGTATTATGTGGACAGTTATCACATATAAATTTTATAAGGACGAACATCCAGACCCGGAACAACTGTTTGTAGGCCATATAAATATTTGATCTGTGCGGGATTCGAACCCGCGGCTCTTAGCACTGCAACTCATTGATAAACCACTGCGCCACGGAGCAGTCGAGCTCTTACATATATTAAATTAAAATTGGAGCACAAGTATAGTCCGCATGCACTGGTTAATAGTTTTGATAGAAATATTAATAGGTTGTGTAAAAATTTCATATTTTTAAACTTTTTTTCATATTTTCATACGTAGTATATATAACTCCAAGGCGAATTAAAAGAAGTTACTGGGAATAAAGCATATCAATGTGCATTGTAAACAAGATACATAATATGCAATAACTTAGTTAAAACTCACAAACCTTGCGCGTTGCAATTATCGAACAGAGTAAACAATAATAATGTCACTATTCAATACCAATAGAGCTATAATTAATTGCAATAATTATATCATCCAATCGTGTGCACACGTCTGATATATTAAACGTCATGTAGAAGAGGACCGGTATACTCAACTTCGTGACCTGTCCTCGTGTAGTCAGTAACTTGTTGCCATATGAAAATTACCTACGTCCATCCACGACCTGGACAAAGTATTCTTCAATAGCTCTATTAACATTTATATTAATATTTCATTTATTTACTGGATAGGAAACGAGTGAGCAAGTAATTTTAACCATAAACGGATTTTATTTATTTCCATGCATTGCAGCATCAATATATAAATCATGTCAAACAGGATACGGAAAAAATTACAAGAGAAAATATGATTTAAAGTTTAATAAAAATTTAATATATAAATAAAGATTTATTTATTTATTTATAAATGACAGCAACTAGTCACATATCACACACACATTACAGTTTTGAATTATTTTTGGTTTTCAATTTAGGCCGCTCGCAGAGATTGATAAATCAATGCTTAAAACTGTGCTAATAGAAATCAAACTCACTCAGTTCGGTTCATGGTATAGTGAAGACAGCTACATACATAAATTGCACAAACGCAAACATACAAACTCGCAACAATTGTTTGTAGGCCATACAATTGTATAACATACTTGTATATCATAATTGTATATCATACTTGTTCCGTGCGGGATTCGAACCCGCGGCAATCAGCTACTACATGACTAAGCCGTGAATATCATCTGTGGGACACGAAAACCTACCATGTAACCAACAACTATGTAAACTAACAGGGTGCAGTATGGGGCATGCAGGTGAGATAAGCATTTGTAGAAAATTATATATTACGCACCGAGGCGAGGGAGGAAAGTAGGACATTGCGACTCGTGTGGTATTTTTTACCATACCCTTGGTCACGGGGGACTGAGGTGCCTGACGTCCCGATGTCATCGTTAACCCGGAGTACCTTCAGCTTTTTAATTAGATATTATTTATAATCCGATTTAGGCAGAATTAACTGTGTCTTTTAATTATAATAATTAAAATTAAACGCGATAAAATCAGTAAAAGTAGTTTTAATCAGCATACATACTAAAGTAATGTCATTGAATTAGGACGCAATTTGGCACTTTCGTCCCTGAAAGTAGGGACGAAATACGAACTTCCGATCAAGGTATGATAAAAATGTGATTACCTATATTACATATTGACAATTTTTTTAATTGTTTTTTCATGTATCGAATTTTATTGTGAAAGCGATTTTTAATACTCAGTCTAGGACTGCTTTGGAAATTATTAATTTGTAAAAAAGAAAATATTTGTGTTTTAAACCCTAAGCTGATTATATCAGGAGTTAAATAGAATTCAACCTTCTCTTTCCAATTTAAAACATCTTGAATATAACTACTGCTTTTTTATAGAATAAAGGAGACAAACGAACACACAGTCCACCTGATGGTAAGTCGATCCTGTGATCCACAGACATCTAAATTTATCCTCGATTAAGAATCAAACTGCAGATATTTTGTCACACCTGAGGACTAAAAATGAATGCCTCGTTTCCAGTAAAAGGGGTCTCCGCTTCTCCACACTTGCCCCATACGAATCACAGCAACATTAGTCTGCTATTTCATGTAGGTATTAATTGAAAGCGTGGTTCTTCCCTGGTCGACATTACTAGTTCAAGCTACAACCATAATACGGCTGCAGCGTGGCTTTACCACTTGTAATAAGTAAAAATAATCCAGTTTTGGAGGAGGAAATAGGAGAATATAAGATAATGATTTCGGAAAATTTTCGCAGCTATAACCAGGCGGTACCTATAGTTTACAACCTTGGTTGTTGGTTGAGAAGCGTTAAAATCCAATTCTTCAAACTTTTTGCAGCCCTAATATCCCTTTTATGTAATATACGTGGTAGAACCACGCTGCACCTATATTTATATTACGTTTGTAGCACAAATGAGGGGCTCGATCAGGAAAGGACCACGATCTCACAGAATATCATCGTAAAATAGCAGCTTAATACTGTTGTGTTTCGTATGGTGAGTGTAGAGATCCGGAGACCCTTTTTTACTGGAAACGAGACATTCCATCTTAGTCCTCAGGGATAACAATGCATCTGCGTTTTTTTTATATACGTAAGTTGCACAAGCACAAACATCCAGACCCGGAAAATTACTTGTGGGCCATACAAATACTTGTTTCATGAGGGATACGAACCCGCGGTCCTCAGCGCTATAACTCATTGACTCATTGCTAAGCTACTGCGCCACTGAAGCGTCAATTCTTAATCGAGGGATTCTTAATGGAGGATAAATGTAGATGTCTATGGGCCACAGCATCCACTTACCATCAGGTGGACTGTGTGTTCTTTTGTCACCTTTATTCGATGAAAAAAAATAATATATAATCTTAACTTTATCACCTACCCTTATTTACTTATTATGCTTATACGTTCTTTTTGTACCTATTATCAAAATAAAAATAAAATAAAAACGTAATTAAATTTGCAATTACCTTAAATAAAAGAATACGATTAAAATATTATTAGTTCTGATTTGATTTTTAAAAAGTGTCCTTACCTAAAAAAGGAATTCCCGGGTGATAAGAATCTAAAAAAAGACAATTAATAATGTGTTATATGAATTATTAAATTTTTTTAAAGTAAATAATAAAATAAAGCACACGTAAGTGCCTTAATAAGTGCTACTGCTTGGTAAATGATATTTCTAAACTAGGGACCCACTCCGGTTTGGCCGGGGAGGATCTATACAGAATGATCTTTAAATAAAAAATAATAATCTAATAAAAAAAATATAAAAAAATATAAAAAAATATCAGTAAACTTCCACTCCGTTCACATGTTACACCCTATTTTTATCAAGACGGTAAAAAGATCAGCCAGTGTAATATGTAGCGTCGTTTAGAGTTTTCATAATAACCATCAGTCGTAAAAAAGCGACTCCCAAGTTTTTCGCATGAAGTCCTAGCCAATAACTTAGATCACTAGACACACACACGGACACAAAAATTGTTATTCCTGTCTAAATGACACGCAATTAACCCTCTGAGCTCAATAAAAAAAGTTTCTTGAAGCTAGAGACATACTTTCTTATGTATATGCGTAGAAGAATAATGCTTATATAATTCTAATAGTGTCTTTGAAATACATATTTTAAATTTCTTAAATATTCACATTTAATAAATCACAACTTATAGTAGCGATATACAATTTCAGACGACTGAAAAAAGATAACGGGAAACCGGTACACGCCAGCGGGGATTGAACTCGGGCTGCTCGAAAACTGTGAAATTTAAGCGGAACGCCCAGACCACGGTTATAGATAATATTACCGTTCCCAGACTGAGTCACCACGGCTTTAATTGACAAAAGTAATAACTGGTATATAACATCCGCTATATACCTATTATATAGTTATTATTATGGAAAGGATTATGAGTGGAGCTACGAAGAGGGTTATGCTCGGGGTTTCTGTGCTTGTGTTGTAAACTTAGAAATTAAGATATCCATAGAGTGACCGACATAGCCCAGGGGATTAGTAAGCTGAAGTTGCAATGCACCAGCCATATAGCTCGAAGAACCGACAATCTATGGGAAGAAAAGGTTCTCGAGTGGCAGAATCGTGCCGGTAGGCCTAGTGTAGGGCGACTCCACAACAGATGGAGTGATGACCTGGTAAGACATGCAGGAAGTCGATGGATGCGAGAGAGAGAAGAAAAATAGCAACAGCGTCTTCCGAATAACGACTATAAATTAAAAAAACTGCGGTTGACAACCCGCTTGCCAAGCGTGGCAACTATGGCAAATATCCCCTCTTTGAAGCTATATATGGGTAAGGCCTATGTTTAGATATGGACTTTAATAGGATTTAACGGTAAGGTTAACGACAAATATTTATCCGTCGAATAAGAGTAAGTAATTTATTCGTTCGATTATAGGATGCACAGACACATCGTAAGAGAAGTTCACGATGAACATACGAGTAGTGCGTTAAATTCGTTTCGCTGGTTATAAATATTACCTTGTTGTATAGAATCATTTATGTGTGCCATTTAATATACATATACATTTAATAGCCAATACTTATTATTAAAGCAAGATAGAGGTCACTACACGCAGGAAACACTTAAAACGTGTTTCTTTTCTAACTACGTTTCAAAATATTTTTATTAAAGACAACTGAACTGAATAATTAGAGTAGGGAAAGTGTTAGCATAAAGACCGATTTGGTGAACATGGGTATTTCTTGTAGTGCGATTTATCTTGATCGAAGAAGGATTCTGTTCCGGAATTTCACTTTATTGCCTTTTACGCTTCCACTCATTGAAATTAGAATCCATTTCTTACCTCCATTTCGTTTCGAGGTTATTGTGACTATTAGAAAAGTCAGGTAAACTTATTGCTTTTCAAGTTTCGATAGATCCACTTATTACAACAGTGTCTATGTCCAGGTCTATGACAAGCAGAGGACACTTACGGGCTATTAAAGAAGGGAAAGAAATATCATTATTTTGTTATTTACTAGATGTTAGCGATTTTTTTCTGCCTAATAATTCATCAGTATAGGTCTATCATCTTATCTACTTATATATGGATAACGGTGACTCACTGGATTTTTGGCGGTAACTTGACCGTTGACATATTGCTGCTCCTGTTTATGGTTTTAAGTAGATTGAAGTAGATTTGAGGTAGAGTGAAAGTGATGTGCATGTGAACTATTAGAGAAAACGTCGAAGCAAATGCTTCGGTGTTGTCAAACTTAAAGTAGTTTGATTGCTTAGGTGCCTTATGAACTTGTCTTATGAACCTGTAGTCTAAATCTCCCAAAAACTTCACAATTTGACGCATCAGCATATTGCGAAGAAAAAATCTTCAAAAATGAAGATCCCGAATGAAATGAAGACATGGCTTAAAGTACAAACATCCAAACCAAAAATTTTATTAATAAAAAAATGGTGACTCACTAGTGTGTAGTTTAAAGTGTAAGAGAGATAGTTTAATAGTGTGAGGCATTCGATCTTAGTCCTCAAAAGTAGGAATGCATATCTGGCCGTCTGTGTTAGAAATTGTTTACAGTTATCCATTAGCTACAATAGCAACATTAGGTGGACTATTAGCCTGTTTGTTTCTAATACTTATATTAGAAGCTTAACGGTAAGGTAAAGGCTTTCTAATCCTTCACATTTATTTTTCTTACGGTATTGAACAGAAATTCAAATTCTAAAATCCATTTACTTTTTTCACCTTTTTGACATATAACCCTTTTCTTCGTCCTCAGTCAATCTTAGTCTTAAGAGGTGTCGTCACCGCACCTATATTTTCCATTCCATTCTAGCCTAAAAAGTTCACTGCTGAACATAGACCTCCCCCCCTTGCCATAATCGCAGCGCTTGGCGGGCGGGTTGGCAACCGCAGTTTTTTATTATTTTGAGCTGTTATCAGTAAGACGCTGCTCTCCACATCTCCTGTTTCAGTTGCCCACCGCTGCCTCTTACGACACCCACGGGACGATATAGGGTAGTTTAGATTCTTACACAGCCACCACTCGGTTTTCTACGTATTCTTTATAAATGTAGGTGATTATGGAACACATCATTTACTTATCACCAGAAAGACTGTACGCTAATTTGTCACCCCTATTCTATAAAACAAATATAAGAAAACCATAATGCAAAATATTTAAATCCCAAAAATACCGAACCGTAACCAGCTTTCCTGCTATTATTTTTCTTATTTGTACGAATTTTAAATCGGTTCCGTCTATAAAGACCGTGTTACCGAACATCTTATTCACTTATTGGATGATAATTATTTCAGACGACAAACGTTCACCCGTTAAGTGTTTAAGGAAAAGCCAAATGTACAACGACAACATCGAGTTCAATTCGTAGAACTAAAAATTCAGCGTATCCTATTTTTCCTCATATCTATCTAAATCTTTGTTGAAATAAAGCTGAGTGGTCACTAAGTGCAAAACAAATCTACATCTGCTTATATCGAAATGTATGAAGTTGTAACTGTTACAGACTAAAATCAAAAGTCCACAGCTGGACATAGGCCGCCCACATAGATTGCCTGATGGAGGGAATATTAACTATAGCTGACATTCAGCTGTTATTATAAACATGTAGTTTTCCAACGCCGGGTTCAATTGCCCTCTCTCTCCTCTTACACCACCCACGGGATGAACGAGGTAATGATTATTCTTACACCGCACCGCTACTACTTGTGGTTTTTATCTGTGCTTCTTTTTCTCTTTTTATAAATTAAACAGGTGACAAATGAGCATACAGTCCACCTGATTTTAAGCGGATGCTGTGTCCCATATGGTCTCATATACTCAAACACCACTTAATTTTAAGATGTCGTTAAATCTCGTGGTGTCACAGTTTTCTTTTATGTGCGAGCAGCTATTCAGGTCTAGGGAAGGAGACCAGCATCACTGCGACCTAAAAGATGTATTGTGATCGCTGCTAAGGCTTATAGTTCACTGCTAAGCCCTATATCTTGAATGAATAGAAGGAGTTGCTTCTGGGCGGAGTACATAGTTGTCCAGATGAGTGTTACGCTTGTGCATTAAGAGTTCGCAATCAGTTACGATATGCAGAGGCGTTTCTTCCGTTACGGAACAGAATCGACACATTATTGAGTCGCTTAGTCCCAGGATGACACGTGCTTTTTAAAGCAAAAGTGTCCAGTTAAACCATTTATTTATTTTTACTTAATCCCAGAGCTTCTGAAGCGAATCTACGATCAAAAGCTCGGATTAAGGTTTTAGAATGTTTTAAGCCTGGTGGGTCAACCAGACCTTAAGTGATTTATTGTGATAAAGAGTTTCAAGGATCAATCGGGCTAGGCTTCTTGAGATTCAACAAAATGGCTCAGGTCCAAAGCTCCCGCGCACGTTCGTTGACAAATTCGTTGCCTACAATACCCCCGTGATCCGTAACTCATCTTAAGTCGACCTTGTGACATCCCAGGGCGTTTAAACGGTTCACACAGTCTCCAACTAGCTTCGAGTTCACTAAATTTGACCTCAGCGCTACCAGTGCAGCTTGACTATCAGAGTTTAGTTAACGTAGTGTTTTTGCAGATTGATTTCCGCACATTGAAGTGTGGCGAAAATTTCTACCTGATAGATAGAGGTAAATCTACCCAAATTCATAACTAAGTTTGAATTTGGGACGTTCCCCGTAACTTCCAAAGCCTACATCGAGGCCCAATTTAGACCCATCGGTATACCATATAAGGCTACCGACCTCACAGATAACCTGGCCATTCAGCCAGTTTATCTCTGAAGGGTAGTTCCACTATATACTTTTTATCAATAGTGTATAGTGGACGATATCTGAGATCATGCATAAGACCCGTGTTTCCTTAAATCAGTCGAACATGAATCTCAACTGTAGGAGAGCAAGCTCAGACCGCCCTGGACGTTAGTCCTATACAAACTATCCTTCGCCTCTTTGTCTAGATAAAAATCAAGAGGTGTTAGGCATAGAAGTGCGTTAAGAACCGCTCCAGGGGATAATCTCATAGCTCCAGTTGCCATTAAGCAGGCAGTCCTTTGTAGACTATTTAGTCTGTCCGGAGTCGTCTTTTGGTTGGCCTTGTTACACCAGACAATGGACGCGTAGGTGAGAATCGCCTCACTGTGCTGCTGTACAGCCATAAGACCACACTAGAAAGCAAGCCCGTTACCAGAATCCAACCTGGCTTGTGAGTGAAACCCAAAAATTTTGGTCCCATTCCCAGGTGCGCCCCACAGAAGAATTTTTACTTTTCCCCTCCCTGGTTCGTTTCCGATCAGACATCCTACACCCTTAACTCTGCTTCTGACGATGATGTCGCCATCTGTCGGATTTTTCGGGCATTTCCGATATTCGCCTCTTGAGACACCTACATGACTAAAATGGATGATGGATTCCCTTACCGTAGTATACACGGCACAATAAATATAAAAGGCTAGTGGTAGCAAAAAGGTAAACGTAAAAGAAAAATGTTATCGATTATCTTGAATAAATTCTTATCAAATGTAACCCACACTCGATATTATTTTTTGCAGTTGAAAAATTTTGATACACCTTTATTCAACATGTTAATCATAAAGTACTAGAGTAAAACATACTCTCACTGTTGAGTTTAAGTATTTGTTCTATATTTCCCCTTTAACTTAGTTTCACTTTTCGAAATAAATTCATTATTCTCAATACTACAACCCTTCACTAGTCCAATGCTGAACATAGGGCTTCCCAAAGGACGGTGCTACGCAAAAATATTATCACAACACAAATAAATTATAATATACATTAATTTAAATAAAGCAATAAAAATTTAAATATTATAATCGGTACCATGAATTCATGGTCTATAGTGCTCAGAAACGTAAAAACTATCAACAAAAAACATTCGGTACTTCACACTGGCCAAGGATAACGCATGATTATAGTTTATAACTCGTTTTATCGATTCAATTGGTACAAAAAAGCTTATGAATTTTGATCGAATGATCATTAGTAAAAAATATATTAGTTGCCGGATTATTTAGTGTGTTCTTTTTTTATAAATTATTCGCTAATACTTACGGTCATAGAAGAATAACACCTTACGGCGTTATTACGTACTACGATTCCACCAGATGTAGGTTATGTAATGTTGAAAAAACTATTCATTATTCTTTGTAAGAATATTAGATTTATTATTAATATTATATGGACTCTAAACATTAAATCCACAAACTGTAGCTATAGCAAATATGGTTTTCCATGTATATTTATTAGCATATTATTATGTTTCCTCTTTTCTTATGTAAGTTGTGTTTACTTGTAAGAAGACGAACACATAGTCACAGTATTGAGTTATATTTTTGATAGTATTGTGTATCTATCTATTGTGTAAATAAAGAGAAAAAAATTCAAATTCAAATTCATTTATTCGTTTGCGATATATGGGTTACAATAGGTTTTAACAATTTAACAAAAATACAGCCATACCTTCCGGTGTGCAAACTAATTATTAAATACAAGATTTTTTTATTATTAAAATAGTAATTTCTGATAATTACATTAATATAAAATGTATTTGTATTACTAACATCATAATAATTCACCATATAATAACGTAATAAATACAATAATTCAAAATTATAATGTCTTAAAATTAAATAATATAGTCAAATATGGTAAAAAAATACCCCGGTTTTAAAATTGCAAATAATATAAAATATTATAATAATAATAACATATATTCACATATTTATTATTCCTTAAAACTAATTGTTTCCTAAATTTACGCGAACACTACACATTGAATAAAACTATATCTACCATAGAATACTATATAAATAAAAATAATATATTAACTTAATAAATATATAATACACAATAGAATAGCTGTCAACTTGATTTTCTACGAGGTTTGGCGTCGCCAAACTCGATTCGCTGTGTTGACAGACTGAATAAATTTACACATGTTAGACTTTTGATTAATGTTCAAGATCATCATTTAAAAAATCATTTGAATTTTAATACATATTTATTGGTAAATAGGGTGCAATTTGGCAGTTTTTAAATAATTTGCATGCGAAATTTGGAAGCGATTGTAACGTCAAAACACATCTCGTGTTGACATTTATACGTTTGAATTGACGTGTTAGTGACATGTTAGTGCCCACGCGGGCTCCATATTTACGGATTTTATCGCGTTTAATAAACTACTTTAACTTATTTTTAAATTCCCGACGTTTCGGGTGCTTTACAACACCCATGGTCACGGGTGGGGCTCAGATATTTGACGTCCCAATGTCATAGTTAGCCCGGCTACCTTCTGTTTTTCAATGTTATATTAAAAAACTGAAGGTAGCCGGGGTAGCTTTACAGCACCCGAAACGTCGGAAATATAAAAATAAGTTAAAGTAGTTAATTAAACGCGATAAAATCCGTAAATATAGTTTTATTCATTAAAACTATGAAAAAAAACTCATAGATATGCGCAGCATTAATTATACTATTAACTTAAATAACTTCGCCTAATGTTCTTAGTAAACTTATAAATTTATTTGTTGCATCCATCCCATTTAGTCATACCTTGAGAGGCCTTCTAATTGTTATAGTAGGGTAAGTATTAGTGACTATAACGATACGGATATATATATATATATATATATATATATACCGTCCGTAGGCTTTGACCACCTATTCCAAGGCCCACCCTACACGTGTCCCCGGGTTGTGCTAAATGAGCGACAAGCCGATAGCACAGACTCGGCTCCACGCCGTGGTAGCGGCGTAAAATATACTACCCATATTCGCACCATGAGGAACCATATAAAAGAAATGGCCCCGAGTTCCCGGCGCCCCTTTAATGGGGCAGGGGTGCGAAGAATCTCCGGGAGGAAAACCGGCGACGAGGTTCGCCACCCGTCACGTTCTGTCTCCCGGAGAGGCGAAAAGTGGATTGCAGAGGCTTGTCTGGCTACGTTGAATGTATGTGGGTCAATGAATGATAAAATGGATGAAGTATGCGATATGATGTATGATAGAGGAATAGATGTGTTATCTGTAAATGAGACGAAAAGGAAGGGGAAGGATGTCACTACATATGGCATGTATACCGCATACTGGTCGGGTGTAGACGAGATCGAACGGGCATGCAAGGGAGTAGGTATCATCCTTTCAGAAAGAATGGGCCAATGTGTGAAAGAGTATGAATGTGTAAGCCCAAGACTGCTATGGATACGAATGAAAGTGGGCTTAAAGAAGTTGTTTGTGTTAGGGGTCTACGCCCCAGACATGACTAAGCTCACTTATATCCGAGAGCAGTTTTGGGAAATGGTAAGGATGGTGTTAATGAAGTATAAGGGAAATGAAAATATTATTATGCTTGGAGATTTTAATGGAAGGGTTGGGGTGAGGAGGCTTGGTTATGAAAGGATATTGGGAACGTTTGGTGATGAAAGTATAAATGAGAATGGTGAAAGTCTCCTCACCGTATGTATGGAAAAGAATCTTTTTGTGACGAACACTTGCTTTCGCCACAAGAGGATTCACATGTATACTTAGGAAAGAGGTGACGAGAGCAGCATGATAGATTTCATAATTGTGGATGAAAGATTGAGGGGCGCAGTGTTAGATACAAGGGTTTACCGGGGTTCTAACGTAGGAACGGATCACTATTTGGTTTTATGCCGAATTAATGGTCTATTCAGGCGTTGGCGCCATCGGTCATCTGTGTCTACCACTGCGTTACAGCGTATTAGAACAGAAAGATTACAAGATGAAGGTGAGAAAAATAAGTTCAAATGTAGACTGAAAGAAAATATAAGTGGTTTGGATGAATTATCTATGAAGGAGTTAGACTTGGAGAATGTATGGCAAAATGTAAAGAAAGGTTTAGTGGATGCAGCTACCGAAGTATGTGGTGTTAGTAAGAGAAAGAATGAAAGGAAAAATAATACGTTATGGTGGGATGATGAGATACGTATGGAAGTTGAAGCAAAGAAGAGAGCATGGCTAGATTTACTAGCAACAAAGGCTGGTAATTCTAGCGGTATGAATGACGATATTGAAAGAAAAAAGGCAGTCTTTAGACATCTTAATAAGAGAGTAAAAGAAGTAGTTGAAAGAAAAAAGCAAGAAAGAACGGATAAGAATGATAGAAGAATATTGGATAATTTCCAGGCAAATATTAAAATGTTCTGGAAACTTGTAAGAACTGCCAAGGGACATTCAAAACAGCCTATGATGAATGCTATAAGAGACGAGAATAGCTATATTCTGAATGATGAAGTTTTGAGTTTAAAGAGATGGAAGGAATATTTTGAAAGCGTGTTTATGAGTGAGGAGACAACGGGTGTACTAAGTGAAGTAGAAACTCCGAAAGAAGAGGAAAGAGGTAGCGAGATAACTATAGATGAAATAATGAAAGCAATGAAAAGCATGAAAGCAGGTAAGGCTGCCGGATATGATAGAGTTTCACTCGAAATGCTGAGAGCTGGAGAGGAAGTGGTGACAGGCCTGCTGCACACCTTGTTTAATTTATGCTGGGAACTGAAGCAGGTACCGGTAGACTGGTGCAAAGCTGTGATAGTCCCAGTATATAAGAGAAAAGGGTCGCAGCAAGACTGTAAAAACTACCGTGGCATCAGCCTTCTTAGCATTGTGGGAAAACTGTATGCTAAAGTACTGATTAAAAGGGTCATGAAAGAAACTGATGGAAAAGTTTGGGATGTGCAAGCGGGATTTAGTAAGGGAATGGGATGTACAGATCAAGTCTTTTCCATGCGCATGATCGCGGAGAAGTTTTTGGCCAAAAACCAAAAGGTATTTTGTGCGTTCATGGACTTGGAAAAGGCCTATGACAGAGTTGATAGGGATGTGCTATGGCAAACACTGAAATCATTTGGGTTGAGCGCAGGCTTGATACAGGCATTGGAGTCTCTTTATAGGGACTCTAGTGCTTGTGTTAGGATCAACGGGGTCTACTCGGACTGGTTTGATATCCATAAAGGTGTCAGACAGGGCTGTGTGGCTTCCCCGTGGCTGTTCAGCCTATTTATGGACAGTTGTTTGCAAAATTTGAAAGTTGAAGAATGCGGATTAAGAATGGGTGAGTTAACCGTCAAATGCCTTTTGTACGCCGATGATCAAGTTATCCTTGCGTCGTCGGCGGCCGAGTTGCAAATGATGGTTACATTAATGAACAGATCATTAAAAGAAAGGGGTATGAAAGTGAACGCAAGTAAGACGAAGGTTATGGTTTTTTAAAGAGAAGAAAGTAAAACGATTTGTGAAAAAAGAATAGAAGGGGAGTTGATCGAGCAAGTAGACGAGTTTGTATATTTGGGCTGCGTATTTAGCAGGGATGGGAGATATGATAAGGATATAGAACGACGAGTGAATGCGGGAAATAGAGTAAATGGGACCCTACACTCTATTGTGAAGAGTCACAATGTGTCGAAAAAGGCACGTATGGCAATTCACAGTGCTGTGTTGGTCCCTACTTTAACGTTTGGTAGTGAAAGTTGGGTGTGGCAGAAGAAGCACGAGAATAGAATGAACGCAGTAGAAATGCGGTCGTTAAGGAGTATGTTAGGGCTGAATCTGAATGACAGGGTAAGAAATTGTGAAATAAGAGAAGAGTGTGGTTTGCAAGATGATGTTGTGACCAGGATTAAGAAAGGAATGCTTCGGTGGTTTGGTCATGTGGAAAGAATGGATGAGGAAAGACTGACAAAGAAAATTTATGTTGCAGAAGTGAATGGCAGAGTCGGAAAGGGGCGTCCTAGGCGAAAATTTATCGACCGAATTGGCGATTTATTAAAAACGGGCCAAATTAGGAGTACCCTTAACCGACGAGCATGTATGCGTAGGTGTATGGATGTGAAGGAGGCGAGAGAGGTGTGTCAGGATCGTGCCAAATGGAAGTCTGTAGTCTCTGCCTACCCCTCTGGGTGACAGGCGTGAGTGTTTTATGTTATGTTTTACATATATATATATATATATATATATATATATATATATATATACCCAAAAGCAGTAATGCCATGGAAGCCCACAGGGTTTGAGCGCTAGCTGTAAACTTTACAGTACTCGAGTTACCCGTGTTCGATCACTGTGTGTACCAATTAATTTGTGGATCGAAATTCTAGGTGTTGTCTTAACGTCTGCTCGGTGGTGAAGGAAAACAACCTGCATCTCTGAGAAATTAAAAAAAAATAATGTAAAATCCGCCAACACGCATTGGGACAGGCACAAAAAAAATAGTCCCGCTGGGTTTCTTGCTGTTTCTTCCCAGGACAGAGGTTTTTTTTTGCGAACCAGTGGTAAAAGAAAAAACTGACTTTCAATAAGTATTTGTTATAACCTACATTGAATAAAAAGTTTCTGTTTCTGTTTCTGTTTCTGCACACTTTCGTGACCTAAACCCCCGTCAGTAATTAGAAAAAGTCTGTGTCTAGGAATGGGGCGTTTTTATCTTGTCCTTATTCAATAGCAGGACCTACGACGCAAAGCGGTGTTAGAGGTACGAGATGTTAAAGTCCTATAGAGTGTTTCACCAAGCATGGCGATTACAGCAAATCGCCTCGGCAAGGAAAAGTTACATTGTAGAAAATTGATTAGATAATTTATTCTCATTCGACAATAGATATAGTAGATAGCGTGTGTCTATGGACCGCAGCATCCACTTCGACCCATCCCAATCCCAAAACGACTGCAATTCTCCATTAGTGTTGCAGTTTTTGGAAAGAATAAAATATCAATACCACTGAAACAAGGGCAAATTCGGGGGTTTGAATGAACAAAAGTGGTATAATATTTTTTTTAATTTATTTCCCTACTTGTACAAAACCAGGCCTGCGCTTCATACAATTATGGACCGTCTCCTTTGCTTTTTAGAAACATATAAGACGGGTGCGTTCCATTTTTAAATTTCGAGCATCTCAAAACTTATTGAGTGACCTACGTAATAATGTCTATTGTGTTTTCATAACACAATCAGGTGGTTGTGTTATAAAAACTAAATCATACATTGATTTAAAAAGAAATGTGTAACACAATAAAGTCAAAGTATATAAATATAGTAACAGACCCAGCATATTTATGTATTAATCTACGAGAGCTATCCACAACTACTTCGCACGGGTGATTTCTGGATCCGACAATAGCGTCACCTACCGGGTCCAATTGTGAATCTAAACCATTCTCGAATAAACTAAATCACACACAAAATGTCATCAAAATCGACTCAGCGGCTTAGGAGGAATTCAGCAACATACATACGGACAGAAGAATTGTGTATATAAGTCATTTCGGTCCAAAAACAAACATTTATTAACTTGACTACAGCGCCAATTATCGGGATAACGTAGCTGCGAATTACTTTCTCGCCAAAACAAATGTGTGTGAATATGACCTCAATCGGCCAAGTCGGAGACTTACAATTATAAATAAAGCTGACTAGGCCGAATTTCAATGTTAGAAATGTACATACAATCACACTATTGGATATTAAATAAAGAACTGGAAAACAGAGAACCAGTTACCCCAATGAAGGAGTAAGTTATAATATCCAAGGGTTTGTCTGCATAGAACAAGTGGAAATATGGTCTTCTAATCATTGTTCCAGGTTGGGGTGTTTGTATATGCACAATATGTATGTTAAACGCATCCATGACACAGGAAAAGTAAATAAATAATTTATCGTTTGTAATTAAAAAAAACAGGAATTGCAGTCCTCTTAAGCAAGCTAGTACCGCCTCAAACTATAACCAATCTAACTATATAGTACACGCGTGGAGGTCGAAAACCAGCGTCAATTCGCAATCACAGCCAATATGTTATTTCAAGAACTAAGACAGCATAAATGTGTAATTACAGAATTATACACTAGATCTCTAATAAAGGAACAGTGTATTTTATAGGGCCTATATTATTCCACAGCCCAGTATCTCTTTGCGAACATTTATGTTGATACGATACCCCGTTGCTGCGTGAAAGAAGGAAAAATAAGCACACACAGTTTTGCATTTGTAATATTGCTGGGGAGCGATCATTTTCAAAATAAACTTTTGTTAAGTACGTGCCTTTTACCATTTTAGGCTACATCACCACTTATCAGCGGGTGTAGTAAAGTGCTGGTTTAGAATAGTAACAAAATAGTCGGTAAACTACGTTCCATGGATATAAGGGTACCATCACAATAGACGCTCGGAAGGTACTATAGTGCTTCCACTGTGGCGTAACTTTTAATTTTTCATGCAATCATACAAGCCGCAGGCATATTTTAAAAAGCATATTTTGCTCGATGGAGTTGCCGTCACAGCTAAAGTACATTGAAGAAGTCAACATGTTAATTTATTTTTAATTTTAAAGAATAAGTGTGACAAACGAGCGCACAGATCACTTAATCTACATATAAAAAAATCTACATGACCCGTAGGACATATGGTACGAGTATATAGATAGATAGTCTTGGTAGAAATCTAGTAGGGATGCGACAGTTGTAGATTTATACTTGGTTAAGAATCAAATTGTAGATGCATCATCATTTCCAATGGCACCATACTACACACTCACCATACTAAACACAACAGCATAAAACTGGTATTATTTGAGGATGTGGTTCCTTATGAGAGCTACAACATTGCTCTACTACGTATAAAATTTGACTATTTTGAATCATCTATCCTTGATAATGAATCAAAATGCTTCTGACGCTAGCCCTTCAGTAATGGCATAGAATGCCTCATTTAATATTAAAAGATTCTTCAGTGCTCTTTACTTACCAAACAATATTTTTTTTAAATATTAGTAATCCCATTAATTAACATTACTAATATTCCCTTTAACCACTCCTGGTAAGCTTAAAACGCTTGTGTTAGGAGTGGTTCACGTCAGTAGTCGGTGGGCGGATTCGAACCCACGACCTTTTTTGAGTTCGCGGTCTGAGCCCTGCCATTAAGCTACCGTTGCTTTTAAACATTGACCCGTATCATCCCGTGGATATCGAAAGAGGCAACCGAAGGAAATCAAGCAGGGGATGGACAGCTGCAGCTTCCCATTAACAAAATAATAATAAACTGTGGTTCCCAACCCACTTCCGATACCCGGCAAATATGGAAAATATGAATGGTGGTGGGTATATTCATACATTATAGCCTGGTGGACAGGCTATAATGTATGAATATGCTGCTACTTTAAGCTGTTATTCATCAAAATCCATATTTTGTAAGACAAGCAATCTATCCGAACATGGGCAGTAAAGACTGCAACTGCTTGACTCTACCACGTTATTCGTCTAGGTCCACATTTTATAAGACAAGCATTATGTGCGAACATGTGCCTTCTCGCGTCGTGTCGAATGTTTTACACTACAGTAAAGGCTGTTACTGCTTGAGTCTACCACGTAATTCTTCAACGTCCACACTTTGTAAGACAAGCATTTTGTGCGAACATGGGCCTTCTCGCGTCGTGTCGAATGTTTTATACTACAGTAAAGGCTGTTACTGCTTGACTCTACCACGTAATTCTTCAACGTCCACACTTTGTAAGACAAGCATTTTGTGCGAACATGGGCCTTCTCGCGTCGTGTCGAATGTTTTATACTACAGTAAAGGCTGTTACTGCTTGACTCTACCACGTAATTCTTCAACGTCCACACTTTGTAAGACAAACATTTTGTGCGAACATGGGCCTTCTCGCGTCGTGTCGAATGTTTTATAATACAGTAAAGGCTGTTACTGCTTGACTCTACCACGTAATTTTTCAACGTCCACACTTTGTAAGACAAGCATTTTGTGCGAACATGGGCCTTCTCGCGTCGTGTCGAATGTTTTATAATACAGTAAAGGCTTTTACTGCTTGACTCTACCACGTAATTCTTCAACGTCCACACTTTGTAAGACAAGCATTTTGTGCGAACATGGGCCTTCTCGCGTCGTGTCGAATGTTTTATAATACAGTAAAGGCTGTTACTGCTTGACTCTACCACGTAATTCTTCAACGTCCACACTTTGTAAGACAAGCATTTTGTGCGAACATGGGCCTTCTCGCGTCGTGTCAAATGTTTTATACTACAGTAAAGGCTGTTACTGCTTGACTCTACCACGTAATTCTTCAACGTCCACACTTTGTAAGACAAGCATTTTGTGCGAACATGGGCCTTCTCGCGTCGTGTCGAATGTTTTATAATACAGTAAAGGCTGTTACTGCTTGACTTTACCACGTAATTATTCAATGTCCACATTTTGTAAGACATGCATTATGTGCGAACATGGGCCTTCTCGCGTCGTGTCGAATGTTTTATAATACAGTAAAGGCTGTTACTGCTTGACTCTACCACGTAATTCTTCAACGTCCACATTTTGTAAGACAAGCATTTTGTGCGAACATGGGCCTTCTCGCGTCGTGTCGAATGTTTTATAATACAGTAAAGGCTATTACTGCTTGACTCTACCACGTAATTCTTCAACGTCCACACTTTGTAAGACAAGCATTTTGTGCAAACATGTGCCTTCTCGCGTCGTGTCGAATGTTTTATACTACAGTAAAGGCTGTTACTGCTTGACTCTACCACGTAATTCTTCAACGTCCACACTTTGTAAGACAAGCATTTTGTGCGAGCATGGGCCTTCTCGCGTCATGTCGAATATTTTGTACTACAATAGAGGCTTCTACTCCTTGACTCTACCACGTAATTCTTCAACGTCCACACTTTGTAAGACAAGCATTTTGTGCAAACATGGGCCTTCTCGCATCGTGTCGAATGTTTTATACTACAGCAAAGGCTGTTACTGCTTGACTCTACCACGTAATTCTTCAACGTCCACACTTTGTAAGACAAGCATTTTGTGCGAGCATGGGCCTTCTCGCGTCATGTCGAATATTTTGTACTACAATAGAGGCTTCTACTCCTTGACTCTACCACGTAATTATTCAATGTCCACATGTTGTAAGACATGCATTTTGTGTGAGCATAGGGCTTCTCGTGTCGTGTCGAATATTTTGTACTACAGAAAAAACTGCTACTGCTTTTGCTCTACCACGTCCACATTTTGTAAGACAGTAACTCTATACTAGCATAGTCTACGCTAGTAGCTAAATAACTTGTACTACAATTATGGATAGTACAGCTTGGCTCTATTAAGTTATTTATCAGCATTTACTTTTTATGTGAAAATAAAATAAAATAGTCCTCTATTTTTATTAATATTTATAATGCTTTATTATTTTTGTAAGGTTTTTATAATTAAGAACGACAACAATAATTGAATTGCTGTAGAAAAAATATACGTACATTTATTAAAAGCCTTGCTTTTAATATTATAATAATAAGCCAGAAAAGAGAAAAATAACTGGCAATTATTGAAAACCAAAAGAATAATGTATCCGTTAGCAGTTAAAAATGTATCGTTTTATTTTAATATTTATTCATTCTATTTTTTAAACGTGGGTTTTACCGTATAAAAGCAAAGATATACATCATTGTTTAATAATAAATAGCGTATAGTAGTGGATTAAAACGATACATCGTTCCGTAGGTCTCAAAAGTTGGTGGAAAACATCGTTTTATAAGACTCTGCAAAGTAAGCCATCATCTACAAAAGTGCTACTATCCTAAACTGATCAGCCATCGCACCGATTAAGATATTAAGACAAACAAGCACACAGTCTACCTGATGGTAAATGGATGCTGAAGCCCATAGACATTTATCCTCGATTAAGAATCAAAACGCAGATGTGTTGTTACTCCTGAGGACTAAGATGGTATGCCTCGATTTCTTGTTCTTTATCATTAGATCATAAGTATCCACTCTTGGACTTGGACTCTCTTCAATTGCCTGAAGCGTTGTAGCCCCCGATGAATAATGTAATTATGTTTCCTAACACCTGTTTTTATACTGACTCACGAACCTTAAACCACAACACAACAGCAAAAATAAGAGAGAACCAACTTTATTTGATACCTCAAAATAATATTTTTTTAATAATATATACATCTAAGTTAGCATTATGGTGCAGTGGGATAATCACAGCGCTGATATTCTGCAGGTGCCCTTTCCTTATTGTATTTATAAGCAGTCACTAAACATTAGTTTTACATTTTACGTTGTTGTTTATGAGTAAAAATAGGTAAACTCATGCACGTCTAAGCAGGAGAAGCATTACCAAGTCATAATCATCATCATTACAGCCCATCACAAGTTCACTGCTGCACAAGGATACCCTTATTCATCGACTTTGCAGCTCGAACACAGATTACCCCTAAGGTAATCTGCGAGCACCAAGATTACTGATTGGGAAGAAAGGTTCTCGTATGGTAAACGGAGTGTAAGACGGCCTACTTGATGAAGTGAGAACCTGGCAAGAATAATAAGTAAATTAAATTAAATATGCAAAAGACAACGGTATGTGCTGGCAGCGTAAAAGAATTTAGCACCCCATTTCGTCGCGTGAGTATCGTAACAATTGACTACGACGTAAATAGCAAAGGTGAAAAAGATTCTCGCGTATTTTAACAAATGTAACAAAATGTAAAAAATAAACATTATAACGACGCATCCATTACAGTCTATAAAATTCCACAGCTGAACATAGGCCACGGCCATAGATTACCGCTTGACGGGATTTTGCCATAGTTGCCACGCTTGGCACGTGGGTTACCAACCGAAGTTTTTTATCATTTTGAGATGAGATCAGAAAGATTCTGCTGCCCATCTCCTGTTTCAGCTTCTCTCCGCCCCCTCTTACAACACGCGACGATATGGAGCAGTGGATATTCATACACTGCCATTATACGCTTAATATGGCACTCCATTAACCTCCAATAATAGAGTTCCAATCCAGTATCGGAGTTAAAATCTTCAAAATACTTGATGATATATGCAAGATTTTAACGTTGTGTTATGTTATGCAGAGTCGCGACTTAAAGTTTATTGAATTGACATTACCGATGTTACCAATAATTACTTCTAAACAGTAGTGCATACATCTACGTAGACATTTCCGCGAACTGTTTTCTTAAACATTGAATAAAACTAAATTTACGGATTTTATCGCGTTTATTTCACTACTTTTACATATTTTTAATTCCCGACGTTTCGGGTGCTTTACAGCAACCATGGTCACGGGGGGGACTGAGATGTTTGAAGACGAAACGTCGGGAATTAAAAATAAGTAAAAGTAGTGAAATAAACGCGATAAAATCCGTAAATTTAGTTTTATTCAATGTGTAGTGTTCGCGTAAATTTAAGAAATCATTATGTTTTCTTAAACATTAACCAATCGGAACAAATAAAGTTTAATGAAATTTTTTTAAAGCTTTTATTTGTCCTTTTTCAATTAACTTTTGTTAAAATATATACTGCCCGCTGGTCTTCGCTAGTTTTGACTTCTTACATATACTTAAAAGGAATCAAATTGTATAGTCTGATTTACGTCCTAAAATAATAGGTTTCACATCCAGATACACCTATTTCTAAACGGAAAGCTCTAACAATTATCGTTCATCCACCTTACTTTAATATATTCGGCCAGCTCGATGCCTTAACAACACAAATAAAAACAAAAAGTGGAACGAGCAAAAAGTTAGAAGCGTTGTAAACACCACCGATCATGACATAAGCTACTTTGTATATAAGCCGAGGCTTTGGCTGCGATCAGTACAGTCTAACAAAATGGCTCGACTTGTTGTGGTATCACTGGCCCTTGGCTTATTTGTCTGCATCCACGCAGCTCCAGGTACGATACAATAGAAATTTAATATTTAATTATGATATAAAAACTGAAATGTGTATATTTCACAACAAATCCATTAGTTAGCATATTAATTATGTATCAATAATTTTTCATTTTTAACCGGCTTCAAAATAGAGGTTAACTAAAATTGAGATTAATTCTGTTTTTTTTATAAATATACTACGTACTGATTGCAATATCCTTGAGGATTTAATCATATTCAACAATTAAAGTCGGGGTGTTTGTTCTAAAAGTATATTCTCACAGTGATCCTGTAAAAAATTGATACAAATCCGATAATATTTAAAGGCGATATTTTTTTTATAGAATTAGCTATATAGAGTTATAGATATAATAATCCACCTGATAGTGTTACTTCTGAACTAGGTACTTCACCGATTGAGATTTGAGATTAACACGATATATTTAGTTTGTCAAGACGATGGGTGATGGGTGATGGCCTGGATCCGAAAGATGGTGTATTTGTCAGATTAATAATAAATAACTGATTAATAGACAACGGAATTTTGGCAAAAAGTAAAACTGCAAAATGTGACGAATTCTGAGTTAAAGCTCATCACGCCAACGAAAAGAGTAAAACGTCTACCGGGCTATTTACCTAGTACTATGTAAAATTAAATAAATGATAGATAAAGTTTCAAAGCTGTAACATGTTTTAAAACTATTAATCATACCAAAGCATATCTCTCTACGTGGTAGTATGGTTGTAGCACGAATGGGTCAGCTCAACTTCGGAAAGACCACGCTCTCACGGAATACCAACGTGAAATAGTAGAATAATGCTGTGTCGTATAATGAATATAAAGAACTGCAAACCATTTTTACTAGTAAAGGGGCATTCCATCTTCATTGATTCCTAATCGAGGGTAAATGTAGATATAATATATATATATATATATATATATATATGTACATAAATACAATATAATACGAGTACATAATTTCAACCATGTTTTAGGTTATGGCGGTGGAAGTAGCATAAGCGGCGGCTTCGGCGGCGGTGGCGGCGGCGGCGGCGGCGGTGGATTCGGAGGAGGTGGTGGCCATGGGGCTGGTTTAGGCGGCGGCGGTGGATTCGGAGGAGGCGGTGGCCATGGAGGTGGTTTAAGTGGTGGCCACGGCGGGAGTAGTGGAATTGGCGGAAGCATAGGAGGCGGTCTAGGAGGTGGTAATGGAGGCGGTCTAGGAGGTGGCAATGGAGGCGGTCTAGGAGGTGGCCATGGAGGCGGTCTAGGAGGTGGCCATGGAGGCGGACTAGGTGGCGGCCTTGGAGGCGGTCATGGCGGTAGCCACGAAGGCGGTCTAGGCGGTGGAATCGGAGGCGGACTAGGCGGTGGAAACGGAGGCGGACTAGGCGGTGGAAACGGAGGTGGCCATGGAGGTGGATTAGGTGGTAATGGCGGCGGTCATGGCGGATCTGGTCACGGTGGACACGGAAGCGGTGGCTTTGGAAGTGCAAACGCTCAGGCCAGTGCAAGCGCTAACTCTGGCGGAGGCTATGGCCACAAAGGAGGTTACGGGTAAGCATAACTTCATAATTCTTTTTATCAAACTATTTTTAAATAAATCAACGGCAATTTTACTTATTCAAATTTGGGCTCCACAAAGGACTATTTGAAAGACAATCTACGGTATCGCTTCAACAAGTCCCCACTGTGAGGCCTATTAAAATAGAGGCCGAAATAAGATAACATAAGCACCACTATGCAACCCTTCACAAGTTTACAGCAAGTCTACATGATACAAAGCATGGTCTTGAGCCATCTGCAACCATCGACTTCAAGCGTTTCTCATCAGGTCTTCACTCCACTTAGTGGCAAGCCATTTCTCCCTTTTCTTCCCTTACGGCTATTGGTATATATATTATATTCGTCAAGCTATATGTATGGCTGGCTCATTGCCACTTAAGCTTTCTTAACCATTACGTTACGTCGGTTACTCTGGTTCCTTTGCAAATACGGATTCTATCATGCAAAAATACTTCAAACATAACCGTCTCCATAGCTAGCTGAGCGACCTTAAGCTTCCTCACATAGTTATATTACGCAATTTTATTTTATTATATGTATTTGCTTAACTAAATATTCTTATAGCAAAATAATTGTTTGAGTTCTTTCTTTGTTTGTGACAGTCGCGTTAGTGGTTAGAGTGTCTTACCACCGCGTCGCGGATCCTGGATCCGAAATTCAGTTTGTTGGGATAATAGGTTTAATAAGTAACATCAAGGGGAATGAAAGTGAACGCAAGTAAGACAGAGAAAGAGATGGTTTTTGAAAGAGAGGAAAGCAAAACGGTATGTGAAATAAGAATAGAAGGAGAGTTAATTGAGCAAGTGGATGAGTTTGTGTATTTGGGATGTGTATTTAGCAGGGATGGTAGATATGATAGGGATATAGAACGACGAGTAAATGCAGGGAATAGAGTGAATGGGGCACTACACTCTATTGTGAAGAACCAGAATGTATCAAAAAAGGCACGTATGGTAATTAATAATGCTGTGTTAGTCCCTACTTTAACGTATGGTAGTGAAAGCTGGGTGTGGCAGAAGAAGCACGAAAGTAGAATAAATGCTGTAGAAATGCGGTCTTTAAGGAGTATGCTAGGGTTAAATCTGAATGACAGGGTGAGAAATTGCGTGATAAGAGATAAATGTGGTATGCAAGATGATGTTGTGACCAGGATTAAGAAAGGAATGCTTCGGTGGTTTGGGCACGTAGAAAGAATGAATGAGGAAAGAGTGACAAAGCAAATTTATATGGCAGATGTGAATGGCAGAGTCGGGAAGGGACGCCCTAGAAAAAAGTTTATCGACCAAATTGGCGATATTTTGAAAATGGGCCACGTTAAAAGTACCCTTAACCGGCGAGCATGTATGCGTAGATATACGGATGTAAAGGAGGCGAAAGAGGTATGTCAAGATCGTGTCAAATGGAAGTCCGTAGTCTCTGCCTACCCCTCTGGGTGACAGGCTTGAGTGTTTATGTATGTATGTATGTATGTAAGTAACATCAACGCTTCCAAGGTTGCATGTCAGCCGATCTCCGATTTTATCGTATAAGCGTTAATTGGGTTTAAGGCAATTTAGTCAATTGATAAACTAAGTTGTCAAAACAAACATTTCAATAGAAATTATAAGACATTATAGTGTAAAAACGTCATAATTTTTAGTCAAATCTTATTTATATATTAATGATATTAAATACTTAAAGAAAAAAAATTATAATAGAAAATCGAAAATGTATTGAGACATTAATCAGATTAGCAAATACAAATTATAATGGATTTTTTTTATTAATGATGCTGTCAACTACCAAAATGGGATTGTGTAAACCAAGGAAGAGTTTATTCCTGAGTATAGACCCGTAAATAAATAAGACCTGAGCAGCTAACAGTACAGTGGCAATGTAATATCCACTATCGAATGTAGCCCCGTGGGTGTCCCATGAGATGACAGAGGAAAAGAAACCAAGAGATGGGCACCAGCTTCTTTCTAACAAAAAATAATAATAAAAAACTGCGGTTGATACCCCGACTGCCAAACGTTCAGCAACGGTCTTTTTATAGCACGTTAGGGTAACTATTATAACAGTATTAGTGGTATAACTCCTGCGCAGTTAAAGCAATATTCCGTGCTTGAAGTAAGATGCAACTGTAATGTCTATAATTTTTATTTTCTTTTTATTTTCCAGACGTTAAACATTCAGCGTTACTCAAAAGTTGAAGGGATATGCTCCAGCTACGCCCTAGCATAATTGGTTCAAAATTTCTCAATGTGATAATAGATAATTCTTTAAATATGTATGTAAAAATATAACATAAAATGTATTTTAAAATAATTAATCCTGTTTTTAATCAAAATTTCCAAAGCTTTTTACATGTAACACTCAAAAGTACGTAAACACTCACGCCTGTCACCACAAGGATAGCCAGAGACTATGGACTTCATTTGGAATGATCCTAACACACCTCTCTCGCCTACTTTACATCCATATTTCCATGCATACATGCTCGTCGGTTAATGGCAATCTGGCCCATGTGCAATATATCTAAAACTTTTTTTACACTAATTTAATACATAAACCACATTACATATTCACATGGTGATTATTGCTGCGACACCAATGCCGACTTATGGGGAAGGGATCACGCTTACAAATAATCCTACGTACACCATAATTCTGCTGTTCGTGGGGTGAAGCAGTAGATGGAGGCTCTTTTTTATAGGTTAGACATTCCATCTTAGTCCTCAAAGGTGACGACGTGTCTACTGAGTTTCAATTTTTAATTGAGGGTAAATGGGGACACCTTCGTATAGAGTAGAGGAGGTGGGAATGGGGAGTGGGGCAGTTAAATTACCTCCTAAAGCTTTATTGGTGTAAATATGTACGCACATGTCGAGTATAATAATAATAATGTCCTCCAGACCGAATTTCGGTCAGGGCGGCAAGTGTCAACGGAGACTAGCCATATGCGCAGTACACGATTATAGTACCCGAGTGTATGCGCGAGCACAGGTGCACGCTCCTCAAGGAGAGATAACGGGCGCAGGAGGGCCGAGGCACTCTCGTAAAACACTGCCAACTCCCTAACTTTGGGCTGCTATTGAGAGGTTTTAAACAAAAACCCCCAAGTATAGCACTAAAATGAAACTCTCTTCCCTTGAAACGTTATTAGAATGTTAAATACACTCATAGACAAATTTAAAGTGAGGCAAAAAAGGTTTAACTTTTCTGTTGTAATTATCGTGCGTACTGGCTTGTTTTTTTTTTGTAACTACTGCGTAATATGAATATTGCGTTATTTCATACATACTGCGAATATTTTTGACAACTTTAGAACTTGAGTTTAAATTTAGGTTTTGTTAAATTTTTTGCCTTGACTACCTTGTTTATCGTGTTAAGTGTTAATTGTTAGAATGTCAGATCTAAATACTACTCAGGCTAGGGCTGTTACTTTACTTGAGACTGAGTACACCTACAAACATGTGGGCCAAACATTACTGTATCAAAATCTGTGGTTACACTAAGTTGTCAAGAGGTATCGGCAGACTGGACGGTATAAGAGACTCGCAGGACCGGACGTAAACGGAAAACTGTGGCCAGAGATAACTGGTTCATCGTTACTAGCGTGCTCAGAAACCGAACTTTAACTTCTTACTGTCTTCTTTTCCTGTGAGAAAAGACTGAAATCGGTCGAAATAAATTCACACTTGCCTGTCCAAGACCCCTTCTTGCCACATACCACCGAGTAGTTCAAGTTAATTTCGCTGGCAATCACGAAAATTGGAATGAGGAAGAGGCTGAGGAAGCTTGGAATATGTTTTATTCACAGATGAGTCCAGATTTTGCCTTGACTAAAATGTATGGAAACGACCGGGGGAGAAGTGCGCTCAGGATAACATCATTCTAAAAGAGGTGTATGAAGGAGGGTCAGTTATATTTTGTGGAGGTATTTGGTACAGGCCTGTTGGTCTAGTGGTTAGTGACCCTGACTGCTATGCCGGAGGTCGTGGGTTCGATTCCCACCCAGGACAAATGTTTGTGTGATGAGCACGATCATTTGTTCTGTGTCTGGGTGTAATTTATCTATAATATTTATGTATTTAGAAATATATAAGTATGTTTATCAGTTGTCTAGTACCCATCACACAAGCTCTGCTTAGCTTGGGACTAGATGGCGTTGTGTGATAGTTGTGGAATATTATTATTATATTATATATTTGTACACCCACCCCCACGTGCTCCCACGTACGGAACTCCGCATCATTGAGAATAAGTCACTAACAGCGGCACGAAATGTAACTCTGATTTTGGAAGAGATTGTAGCGCCATTTGCCGCTGTTTTGGAAGATTGATTTATTTGTGTGTTATGCACCCCTTCGTTGAAATCAATGCTTCGGGGTGGTCAGTGCGCTTACCTATCTTGCCTCCGCTAATTTGAGAGAATTTGAGAGAAGAATGGAACGCAATCTCTTAAGAGTTTATTGATAACTTGATTAGGAGTATGCCAAGGAGAATGGAAGCAGCTTGAAGAGTTAGAGTGGGCAACATTAAGTACGGATTATACATAGCCTTCGTTAGCCTTTGCTAAGCATTTATGAAAAAAAATAATAAAATGTCAAAAACAAAAAAAACCTTGTTTCTTTGCCGTAAAATTTTTCTTTTTTCTGAATTTGAATATTTGTATATATATTTGAATTAATTTTTGTTACTATATCGTTGGTTTTTTCGATGACTGCAGTTTTTAATTAACTAATAATAATTATAATTCAAATTAATAAATTTAATTGCCACAAATATCCATAATATTTAGTTTTTTACACACTTTTTTGCGTTTCTCAAAATTTGTCCATGAGCTTATATAAAAAAATTGACATACCTACTTAATATGGACACATAACGCAATAAAATTATTATAAATGACAGTAAGTTATTTATTAAATTAAGTTTTTCTGGTTAAAAGATATAAATAGCAATGTTATTCAGATGTTTTCGTACATATATTGAAGACAAATAATATGCTTAGTTACCTACATTAGGTGTTTAGAAAAATCTACGGTACACAAATTAGAAGGGGAGCGAAATCGAGCGATAGCAAAAAGTCGTTATGTTGCCCCTCCGCGCAACACATACCGCATCTTATATTAAATACGTGTAATGATGTCAAAAATGGTTGACTTTATTCAATAATTAAAAGTTATTAGTTACGAAATTAACTGGTAATTTTAATGGTCAAAAATATTGGTTATTTTTTTATTCAAACACACTCTTTAAGAATAAAATAACAAACAGCACTAAATTGTGAATACATAATTAATTCGCAATGGTCCCCCTTACAGCTGGTAAGGGGGACCATTGCTCGGCAGCTTCACAAGCAGTAAATTTGTTTTGGAATCTCCTTCTCCATTATGAAACTGAACTCAGAATCCCCACCTCTTACTACTTAGTAAAACGGGTTTGTTCCCCTGGAAGTATAACAAAATTATTTTACATAGTTAAAATAAAGTACCCGGTTGACCGAGCTTTGCTCGGTATTTTTCGCTCGGTTTTTTTAATTCGTGTGTTTTGGAATTATATTTAGATACAAATTACATACTGATGAAATACGAATAATATTTTTTGATCGTAGCGACATAATAGAAAAAACTGAACTGGTTATTTGATTAAAAAATCATGAGTGCAATTAGTTTAATTTAAATTTTCGTGTTTTTAAAAAATACTAAAAAAGGGCTCGAAAAAATAGATTTTCTCAGAAAAGAAAGGAACTTGAAAAAAAATTTAAAAAAAGTCGGTCGGCTGGTCTGGGCTCGAACCATGGTATTACGATTTTGTGACTGCGCAATACAATATACCAATTAAGCTATTTGTAATCATTAATAAACTGTCAAAATTTACCTTCTTATTCCAACGATATTATAGCAGTTTTTCATTGCCTAAAAACACGGACAAAAAGACATTTTCTAAAAATAAATCCTAGCTAGATCGATTTACTGCCCCCGAAACTCCCTGCACACAAAATTTTATGAAAATCGTTGGAGCCGTTTCCGAGATTCCGATTGTATATTTATATATATACAAGAACTGCTCGTTTAAAGGTATAGGATTTACTTTCCTTAACTCCACCTCTATGCCACGATATACTCCAACTATATGCCATGTAGTAGCGGGGTAACATGTTCAACTACTCCACATCATCAGAGGGAATTGAAACAGGTGATGGGCAGAAGCACCTTTGTAATAACCACTCGAAATAAAACTCAGCTGCTGCCTTATCGCGTGGCAAGCGTTGTAACTATGGCAAATATCCACCTTAAGGGAATATATGGGGAAGCCTTTGTTCAGCTGTGAACTTTTGATGATGATGAATGAGTCTACTACTGAATATAAGTATTTTCTAGTACAAAATGCGTCAACTCTGCCATAAGTCGTGACGTAGATAGCGGAGAATGCCTCGTTTCCAGTAAAAAGGGTCTCCGGTTCTCTACACTCACCATACTACACACAACATCATCAACCTGCTATTTTACGCTTTTATTCTGTGATCCTACCCTAGTCGAGCCGACCTATTCTTATTACAACTATTATACAATACAATACAATACAATAACTTTATTTCAGGCATCAAGGACTTAACCTAAAAATATATATAAAATATAAATATAACACTATTTAGGGAACTTTCTTCTTTGGCGCGTCCCTGTATCGGCGAAACACTACCCCAGAGGCAAAGACGTATAAAAATTAAAAACATCTTAGCCCAGAGGGCCGGAAATTGGCAGCAAGGTATGTATGTATATATCTCTTTGTATTTTACAGGAACCTGAAGTACGTATGATTTGAAGTTCGTTGACCTATTAGACTCCAGATGCCGCAAATGTAAAGAGATCGGATCCCCTATGCGGCATCGGCTTCGTTCTTCCACGAAACGCAGGACGTCTTCTCCCGACGTACTTTTGTCCGAACGGGAGATGTAGAGCTGTATGGTAGGCTCCACAATACGCAGAGTTGTGCTTGCGTTTATTTTGGCGGTTCCACGCTGGTTACAGACGGCTCTACCACGTATAAATATTTTTTTTTACAAAAAAGGTCCAAACGGAACGCAGTCCACCTGATGGTAAGTAGAAGCTGTGGTTTACAGACATACATGTATATCTACATCTAGCCTCGATTAAGAATCAAAATGCAGATACGTTGTCACCCCTGAGGGCTAAGATTGAATGCCCCGTTTCCAGTAAACTAGATCTCTACGCTCACTGTGCAAATTATAGCAGAATTAAGCTCGTACAATGATCTTACAGAGCTCGTACTCCAGTTGAACGGTGGGCATGCATTCGTGCTCCATTCATAATATAGCTACAACATGGCTCTACCACGTATAAAAAGTCTAGATAACTTACTTAGGTAATTTTCAAGAAATTTGTTCATTCTCACAAGTCATAACATAATATTTGAATTGTATGACGTTTAGAAATCAAATATTAATAAAAAGATACTCAATAGTTTTTACAACAAGGTACATTAAGTTTTTGCATTTAAGTTGTTTATTTTGCTAGTTCGCAGATTACTAAACGTGTGGTTTCTCAAGGTCATCAATAAATCGAAACATGACGCCAGATTATTTAGTATAAGCATAGTAAAAACAGAATAGTAGGCCATATTCTAAGAAAAGTACCGAACGCCGAATATGTGTGCTTGCCTGGCACGTGACAGTACGGAATGGTACGCACGAGCCGCAGCACGAACAGAACGACACCTAAAGTCGAAAAGGTCTGGCCCAGTCGGCGACGGCCACCGCCTCACCAATCACCTTTGTTAGAAACCTCGTTTTATTTTTTATTTTTGTAAAATAAGTTAATATATGGGTTGGTTTAAGTAAATTAGCTTTTTATTAATAGGTTAGATATAATTATATATGTATGTATATATATATATATATATATATATATATATATATATATATATATATATATATATATATAATTTGATGTGATGTGATATGATAATTAATGTACTTATGAGGTACCTATGTATTTATGTATATATATATTTGTATATATAAGCCGTATATATATAAGTACATTAATTATCATATCACATCACATCAAATTAATTTTAATCACTAAATCTGAGCTGACACCACATGCTCAGTATTAATTTACTCGTACATATTTAACTTATTTGAAACTTGAAACTTTTTTAACAAACATTGATTCTTTGAGAGGAAACCAAAGAAATGATTAATAAATATGATGCACAGGTACGTATCCGTGTGTATTATGTTTGTAAATATTATAACTACTTATAAAACTAAATGAGACTTAGCTGTTAAACAAAAATACAGTGACAACCCTGCAACAGAAGGCATTTAAGTCTCGCGGGATGCGGGAGTTATCCTACTATTCTGTTTTTACTATGCTTTAAATGTAGAATAAAATAATATTAGAGTTAAAGAAAACTTAAACATTGATAAAGAAGTTGTGATGATCCTTGTGGATATACAAGGCTATTGGCATGAAATTAATGTATTGTTTTTCATATGTCTGCAATATTTTAGATTATTCAGTGACATCAGAAAATAAGCTAAAACTAACTTTCAAAAACCCATATTGAAAATAGATATACTGGTCAAATCACTATAAGGCATGTCTATTATAATAAGAATATTAGATTTTTTAACAAATAAAAATAACACATAAACACTAAAGCGAAGGCTCTACCAAAATCTATTTATAACATATCTCTAACCCTTGAACGAGTGGTTAATTCGTTTAAGCTCTAACCAAATCGCCAACCGGGCGTTATATGTGTGGCCTTAAAAATTGCATTCACTTTCTTTAAAAATAAGGGGTCATGTCTAGCATCAGCAAAAGAGACTGACAAAAGATACTGATGTTGTAAATCAACATCGGTATCTATTGTCAATCTCTCTCAATATTATTATTCAATTGTATAGTCCATGATGTGTATATTTAATAGAAAGGAATAGATTACAAAAACATTTGATTGAAAGTCATTTATGTTTGGACCCACGGTTCAGAAAAATACGTCTTTCCTGGGAACGAACCAGTAAGTAACCTAGCGGAAATTTTTAAAACATTATTTAAAAATACAGTAGAACCTTGATAACTTAAACCTCGGGAACGTTATAATCTCTGTAAATTCATAAAATTATGTGTTCCCTTCCACTCGGAGTCCAAAACCTCTTTTACTTAAAATACAAACCCTCTATAACATAATCGAATAATTTGGACATCGCACCTCAGTAACTCAAAGCTGTAACGAAGACGACCTTTGCAACATCAATCATCTATCAATGAGTCATTTTAAATAAATGTGAGAACAACAAAGGTTCCCTGTGAACTATTGTTATTGCTTAATGGCTTCAAATGTAAACAATACACTAAGGCACAGTAACTTATTTGTATCATTAGCTTTAAGCCAAGATCCACCTACGATTATATCTATCGGCGAAGCAAGGAAAGCCGTAAACACTTTACTATCCATGATTAAAACTACTTTTACGGATTTTATCGCGTTTATTTTTACTTTTTATTTTTAATTCCCGACGTTTCGGGCGCTTTCCAGCACCCATGGTCACGGGGGACTGAGATGACTGACGTCCCGATCTCATTGTTAAACCCGGAGTACCTTCAGCTTTTTTAATTATTGTTTATGGTCCGATCTATGCAACGTCAGTCATCTCAGTCCCCCGTGACCATGGGTGCTGGAAAGCGCCCGAAACGTCGGGAATTAAAAATAAAAAGTAAAAATAAACGCGATAAAATCCGTAAAAGTAGTTTTAATCATGTGTAGTGTTCGCGTAAATATAAGAAATCATTACACTTTACTATCTTTTATAGAGCAATGCATGCAATTTTTACGTGGTAGAGCCATGCTGCAGTTATATTAATAGTATAGTTGTACCACGAATGGGTCGGCGCGACCGGAGAAGGACCACGCTCTCACAGAATATCAGCGTAAATGCTGCTGTGTTTTGTATGGTGAGTGTAGAGAACCAGAGACCCTTTTTTGCTGAAAACGAGACATTCCATCTTAGTCCTCAGAGGTGACAACGCATCTGTGTTTGGGTTCTTAATCCAGGAATAATGTAGGTGTCTATGGACCACAGCATCTACTTACCATCAGGTGGACTGTGTGCCCTTTTGTCCCCTTTATTCTATAAAAACATAAACTAAAATCTGTTAAGTGCACATTAAATTGTAGTGTACATTTTACAAAACAAACACGAAGTCTATTAGTCTATTACTTACTTACCCACTGAATAGAAAACTTAAGCAATATGTTAACGAAACACCCCCAGTGTGGAGTCGAAGATACACACATTTCTCTTTATTTAAGTTAGTTCGTTACATTCTACCTCCGCGTTACTTATGTCCGGCATAAACAAAACGGTGATATATCACCACGAAGAAATGGGATCTCCTGATCTTTTGGATCTGGCAGGTACCATGTTGTTACAAGGATAAAATCAACAACCATTAAAGACAAATACACAAACAAAATTTCGTTTGTATTGAAGTGTAAAAAAGTGTTCCTTATCATGTTAGACTTTAACACTAACTAATAACCGGAAAATTCATAAAATATGCAGAAGACTAACGCTGAAGTTGTCTTAGTTAGTCAGTAGTAGCTTAAGTAATCTTAATCAGCCGCCGTAGAGTCAACATCACCTGAAGATGCCTCGTGTAGAGGCGAAACACTAGCCTTTCCTAGAATAATGGTATTGGGAGTAGTGTTGCTGGGATTAGTGGTAACGGAATTAGTGCACGCAGTTGAGGGAGAGCGGGAGGTGCTCTTCAAACTAGGGAAGACGCATCATTTTATTTAATTTAGCGGATGGTTGCAAAATAACTATTAATATATAATGTCCAAATTAATCCGCGCATTAACCCGTCCGTCACGCTTTGTAACCGAAAATGCGACATTGATATGCAGTCGTGCCGCATCCGAAATGTTAATTTGACGTGACGGCGTCCATCCTGTCCCTCCTGTGTAGCCCTATAAAAGATGAGACCAGAAGCATCGGAGCATAGTCAGTCAAAATGAAAAACTTAACCACTTTTGCCCTCGTTGCAATTTTGGCAGCCCACGCCTTACCTAACCGAGGTAAGCATACAAGGAATATATTTGAATAAAGTATAACTATTTGTAATAAAAATGATATTGACATACGACCATTATTAATTGGTTAAGCAATTATTTAGTCCTTTTTTATTTGTTATGTTGTATTGGCATATGTGTTCTGTTGGTATTGGAAAGAAACCGAGAATAACCATATCACTGAGTTTATTTTGTTGCCATGTTTTTTAATTAATTTTTAATAAGGCTTCCATTAGGTATTTATATGTATAGTACCTGGTTGACCGAGCTTTGCTCGGTATTTTTCGCTCGATTTTTTTTAATTCATGTGTTTTGGAAATTATATTTAGATACAAATTACATACTGATGAAATATAAATAATATTTTTTGATCTTAGCGACATAACAAAAAAAACGGAAATGGTTATTTGAATAAAAATCATGAGTGCAATTATTTTAATTTAAATTTTCGTGTTTATAAAAAATACTAAAAAAGGGCTCGAAAAAATAGATTTTCTCAAAAAAGAAAAGAACATGAAAAAAAAATTAAAAAAAAGTCGGTCGGTCGGTCTGGGCTCGAACCGGGGTTTTAAGATTCTGTGACCGACCATTATACCAACTAAGCTATTTATAATCACTAATAATCCGTCAAAATTTACCTTCTTATTCTAACGATATTGTAGCAGTTTTTCATTGCCTAAAAACACGGACAAAAAGACATTTTCTAAAAATAAATCCTAGCTAGATCGATTTATTATCCCCGAAACTCCCTGGACACTAAATTTTATGAAAATCGTTGGAGCCGTTTCCGAGATCCCGATTATATATATATTTATATACAAGAATTGCTCGTTTAATAGTATAGGATATGTATAAATTTTCGTTTTATATACAATAATAAACATGTTCTTTAGACAAACTCGAATATTATATCAAACATCGTTATTGAATTTCATATTATCAAGTGCAAGTAAAGGGTATTAAAACAATTCATAACTAAGAATTTAATACTTTTGTTTATATTAAGTTTGTAAGAATAAGGGTGACAAACTGTAAAACTGTCCACCTGATGGTAAGCAGTTGCTATGGCCCATAGATATCTATATCTATCCTCTTTTACGAATCTAAATGCAAATGCGTTGTCAGCCGTGGGGACTAAGATGGAATGCCTCGTTTCCAGTAAAAAGGGTCTCCAGTACACGAATACGAAACACAGTAGCGTTCAGCTGCTATTTTACGCTGTCATTCTGTGAGTGCTTTTTTCTTCCCCGATCGAACCGACCCCTTCTGCTAAAAGTATACTCTACATACTAAGTTTTTTATTTAAATTTTTACTCGTAGCTACAATAACTACTACTTTCATCTTTATACTATGGCTACAACAAGGCTCTACTGCGTAAATGTATGTATGTGTGTTAGTGGTGCCTTAGTGGAATCTATATCAAAATTTACTAAATAATATTATTTTTGGGAAGCTCACAATCCCAAAATGTTATATATTTCATAAAATCCCATATTAAAATCCATAATTGTATACAATTTAAAAGTAATAATAAAATTATTGAGGATTTATTTTTGATAATATTAGAAAGGTCACAAGGGGGCTACGAAAATAGCGGGTACGATAGAAGTTACAACAATTTTGAAGGCAAAAACAATAATAGGGGCTCAGGCAGCAGCAGTGAGAACGACTGCGATGAGAGTAATGGAAGCAGGTAAATGTATTATTATTAGAATATATTTTATTGTACTTTACAATTTTAATATAAGTTTAATACCTATACTATTTTCACTGACTTCAAAAAATGAGGGGGATTTTTATTAAGACTGTCTTTTTTATATGATATTTTTTGTATGATATTAAAAATAGGGGATGAATTTCTGATTGCCACCTTGAGCTGATGTTAATATTTAATCCCCTCAAAAAATCAAACAATTAAATGTCAAAAAAAATTAAAAGGAATAAAATGATTTTCACGACACAAACGTTATTAAATAGCTTCTAAATTCGGCGTTGAGACATAGTTTATTGAAGAATTTAAGTCCCGGTTTGAGAAACTATTTTAATTTAAGTTTAATATACTAGTAACTACTATTACTATAAGTAAAAAATATTTTATTATTTTTAATTATTTTCGGCCAGTTTTTACTTTTTTTTTAAAAGTCTGTTCTGATTATCTTTTAACATAAATTAAAGTAAGGTTACTCGTGTGCCACTGCTGTGTACATGACTCCTCTTATTTCTGTAAGAGTTTTGGACAGGTCTCCGGTGCTACCCCAATACGTGTTGGCAGAGTTCATACAGAGTCAGATTTCGAAATAAACTGGCTTTAATTCATCAAATGTGCAGGTGTATTCACATTGTTCTCCTTCACATACTTTGCCTTTTAACCTACTATGCCTTTGCCTTTAACCTCTTTTATATAATAATAATATTTATACTATACACGTATAATATATTGTGCATATTCCACATATGTTTTATTTTATCTTCCTTCTTTATCATTTTAATATATTTATACATCCTAATGAGATGGGAATTGAGAATAAATAAGTGGTAAATAACAAAATAAAAAACACATAATTCGACATTAGTTTATATGTATTTATATGATTAATTAAACTATTATAATTTATTATTATTATTGGTAGATATTTACATTTTACCAACATTAAAAAATGTCAACATAAACTAACCAGAAACTACAACTAAATAAAGTATCACTTTCAAATGTACCCATTACATTTCTTTCACTTGACTTTAATATTTCTATGTTCCGTCATACAAAATTGCAAACTGCATATGATAAGCTTCCCTTTTCACATATCTTAGCCGGTAGCTGACTAACAGGACGAAATGCTATAAGAAAAAAAACGAATATAGAATATATAATATAGAGTATTAAATAAAATGTATATTTAGTTATAAGTTCGCTAAATGTAGTTATAAGAATCCATTCATCCATTAAGTCCACCGCTGAACATACGCCTCCCTCATAGATTTTGCCATAGTTGCTAATTATAGCGGGCGTGTTGGCAATCGCAGTTTATTTTTTTTTTTTTTGTTATAAAGAAGACCTGCACCTGCCATCTCCTGCTTCAGTTGTCCTCTGTCGCCTCTTAGGACATTCACGGGATGATATGGGGTAGAGGATATTCTTACACCACCACCACTCGGTGATTGTCCTGGTCTCTATATATGAATGACTGTTAAAATTAGAACTAGAAATAATTAAGAAAAAACATTAAAGTTACAGCAACAACCGTAAGAAATCCTACGAAACAGATGGGCATTACATGAAGGGGAATTACCAGGATAGACAGTTCTCTGCTAAAGCTTTCGCTGCTGCACCCGATGCCGCCTCCGCTCAATCTTATGATTATGACCGCAAGGACAGTATTTTTAATTAATATCCTCTAAATTATCCAATCGACGCCGAAACAAAACGCATTAACTTTGATTCCGCTTAAATTAGATTTTATTATTACACACATATTTGTACTAACACATTTTTATTGCATTATGTATTTATATTTTACTATATAGTTAAATATGTATAGAGTACCTTAGTTATTACCGTTGTATAGTGTTTGTTTTTCTGTTTAATATTGTTAATACAGGTAATATAAATAAGAATAACTGTTTTAAATCAATAAAGAGAAATATCGTTTTTTTTTGTAATTATAATAATTATAAATATGTATTCACTCGTTCTTGCTGTTCTTGCTTTATATACAATAAAAAGATTTAAAAAAATAATCAATACCTTTTTATTATTTAGCAGATCATAATGTCGGATCATAATTAGTTTAACAAACACTTTATATTACTATACACGTATGATTATTTACCACGAATCCATTGTCCAGATTCTTCTAAAGTAGTAAGATTATCTTTGACATCCTAACCGATTTTCATCCTGACATGATGAAAACGAAAATTAAAAAAATATTTTACTTTTCTAACATCACAATATAAGTAAGAGACGGCCTCTTTGCCAGCGAGTGGTTACTAAAAGTAACATCAAAGTTATCTATTAAGAAGAGATGTTGCATCTCTTTGCGTATTTTATCGCATCTATCACGGGGAGTGCTCTGAGGAATTGTTCGGATTAATCCCAGCCGCCAAATTTCGTGAACGCACTACACGGCAAACGTCCCGATACCATCCACACCATCTGGATACTTGGCGGTCCACCACTGTACGTTTCACAAGGAGTTTTCTTCCACGTACAACCTCTCTGTGGAATAGTTTACCACCGGCGATTTTTCCGGACCGATACGACCTGGGGACCTTCAAGAAAAGAGCTTACTCCTTTCTAAAGGGCCGGCAACGCACCCGCAATTCTCCTGGTGTTGCGGTTGATCATGGGCGGCGGTAGTCACTTAACATCAGGTGAGCCGCATGCTCGTTTGCCCCCTCTTCTATAAAAAAAAAAATCTTTCTCCGATTTTAGGATAATTCTTTTCGTTTGTAAGAGGTCACTTTTTTAAAGTAATAAAACATCCATTAGGCAGAAAATAATTTATTTTCCTTCGACGCCAAGCAGCATGCAGTGCCGTGTGAGCCGCAATCAACAAATCGAGATAGACGAAATAGTGTCATCTCATTCCAAAAAAGATTTTAGGGCTTTTTAGAAAAGCACGCACAAGATTAGGTATCGGCCTGGCCTTCCCGTGAGTGTGGGCGGGGTGAATAACCCAAAGGATATAGCCAACCTCTTTAGGGAGTTTTTCTCTGTAAAGTCCACACCAGGGTATATCCTTCCATATCCTTATGAATCGGTGCAAGATGCTGAGGTAGTCATTGATGGAGTAGGAGACAGAATAACTGTGAAAGATATCGCAAAAGTCATGAAATCTATGTCCAGGGCCAAGTCTCCATGTCATTATGGTCTCAGTATCATAAAATACTTTAAATAAGATCGTGAAACTTTGCATACTAACTGTACTAACTATAAAGCAGGGCTTATGTTTTTTATTTATTTTTTAAATTACCATTATTTTCACTGTAAAAAGAAATTACCTAAACTATCGGCGTCCTGAAGTTTGTTTCCTGCCGCCCGGTTCCAAGCTCTTTAACCTCTATGTAAATGCACTTATTGAGGCGCTTAGCAGCATGCATGTCGGATGTCATATAGATGGAATTTGTGTAAATAACTTGAGTTATGCTGAAGACATGATGCTGCTAAGTGCATCAATATGTGAATTAAAAAAATTGCTTAGTGTTTGTGAGACATTCGCAGCCGAACATGGGCTGAAATACAATGCACAAAAAGTCGGTATATGATCTTTGTGGCCGGACGGGACCGTACGAATAATATGCCTCCATTAAATTAAATGGCACACCATTAACCAGGGTCGACTCTTTGAAATATTTGGATCATATGGTTACGTCCGACCTCCAGAATACTACTGACATAGAAAGGGAACGTAGGGCTCTGTCGGTTCGTGCAAATATGATTGCTCGTAGTTTCGCACGATGTTAAAGGGAGGTTAAACTCACTTTATTTAGAGCGTTTTGTACATCACTTTACACGTGCAGCCTGTGGAGGGACTACATGCAACGGGCCTATGGAGCTCTCCGGATCCAGTATCAAATGCGTTCCGGGTGCTGATGGGGCTGTCCTGACGCCGCAGCGCATCAACGATGTTTGCTCAAGCACATCTAGATTGTTTTTACCCAACTTTGCGTAAAAGATTTACATTCTTAAAATTATAGGCGACAGAGTAAATTGTCCCTATCTGCAACAATGTTGTAGATTACATGTGCTAATTGACTTCCGGATATTTGCATTATATAGCATTTAGTAAATTTAAAAAAAATTAATAGTTTAAATGTCATGTATTCCATCATATTTTGTTAGAGTATTTAATTTTTAAATTTTAATTTTTAAATGTGTAAATGTAATGTAATAATTGAGTCCTGGATACTTGAAATTAAATAATAATAATAATAAATGTCCGACGACCGACATTATCACAGATTTTACAGGTACTGATACTCGAAGTTATCCATTTGGATTTTGGATGAACGACCCAAATTACCAGGTACTTACGTAAGACTAATCATAATGAGTACTTGAATGATCGGGTCACTAGAAATGAATGAATGACAGTATACAATACAATAATACATAAACATAAACAAAACAGAGAACAAAATTGTGTAAATATGGTAGACAGCGTTATTATGAATCCGATAACAAGGTCAATAAATAACATATTGTTTACCTTTCACAGTTCCGTATAAGCGTTACGTCACTACGATTTTATCTGAATAGAAATAGATATGGTAGGTTTTTCGAATGGCTATTTCATTTCCTTATACCAACACAAAAAATTGTACCGATAATTTTACCGACTGATTCAATTGAATTGATTGACGTTGTTCAAACGCTAAAGTTTTTTCGTTCTTCTTTTTCCTTGACCTGTCTCGTGGTAAGGAACTGCAAAAATCTCCGAACTTGAGAGGTACATGGGCTAGAACTGTTAACCTGTTTCCAGTCGCTAGTTTAGGTAAGTATCCCGTCTGAAGAAAGTTGTATTCCGCCACCCATCGGAGCCCGGGCAAAAAAGAGCTTGCGGAATGTACCGGATCCCAAGGGTACACTGAATTAATAATAATATTGTTAATTCACTTTAAAAAAAATCTTTATAAACTATAGCTGTACCCTTGGCTTTGCCCACGTTCTCGGTCACGCGCAAGTCGTATCTCACGCTCCTGACTGCTCTCAAGCGATCGAGCAGTCTCAGAGCGGATATTTTGAAAACTCTACCTCTGATCCCTCTGTGTAACCGTTTCGGATGCGCGAGACAAAGAATGACGATCCCAGTCGATAGCTAAAAGCATTTCTCGTTGTTCCACACTTTCCTGCGATCGAGAAACAGTAGTGCGGACTCGTTTAAATTGTAGTCGTAATTGACGCTGCGTGCTAGTTTATGAGGACAAACTTAGTGCATTCCGCTCACGGTTAGCACCTAGCCGTTGTTCACGCTCTGCGTGGGTTCGAGAGAAACTACTGCTACTACTAACTAATCTGCGCATCTTAGAAACCCTTGAGTTTCGAGACAGATTTGATCTTTTTCTAAAAGGCATAGCTAAAATTCCTTCTTAATCCAATACTAACGATATTCAAAACAATGAAAAGTAATCGAATAAGTACGTAAGAATTGCTAGTTAGTAGTAAAATAATAATTATTCGCAGGAAAATTAAACACATCAACCAACACAGACAACAAGGGTAACCCCTGTTTCTATAGAATGAGAGCGGCCCATCGGCACCTACGGAACAAAACCATAACGCGATCTAACTTGACACCAACGTCATCTAAGTAGTAAACGGAAACTACATATTATTTACCCAAATGTATTAATTAAATTATGAATTAAAACTGAATTGTCGTTAATTAAATAGACAAGTACATTATATTTGCATTAAAAATATGGTAACAGCAGCAAGGAACAAAACTAAGAATTACATACTTAAATCAATTACCTGCAACAAATATGCTTGGTATAAGATATAACTTAGAACCAAAAGTTTGACTTGACTTCATGATAACATGTAACTTGTTGTACCACCAATCAATCTGTTTAGTAATATTGGTGTGAAACTCTCAATACAATTAGATAGGACATGTAAAGTTCTCAGATTTCCTAATGCACATAAAAAGTCCAAAAATTAAACAAAAATTACGATTTTTCAAAACAATATTATGGGATTTAAACTTGCACCATTAAATGCGGTAAACGGACGCCTGACCTTACCGCTATATTCCCCGTTGATATATTGTTAAACAGCTGTTCCCTTGCAATTTATAATATTACTGCCCCGCTCCTTTATAAAAAGAGCGTGATTATTATGTTCCCAGAGTTAAATTTTAATTTTATTTTAACTAAAACATTTCATTTTGTGCATTCAATTATTTTGTGCATTCAATTACGAAGAAAAACCTTTTAAAATCAATACTGCTTACCTCCTATAACATACGGCGTGATAATATGTAGCCTAAAGCCTTCCTTGGTTTACAAAGAACATTTTTGCTGAATTTCAATTCAATATATCCAGTAGTTTTGGCGTGAAGCCGTACCATACACACAGACAAACAGACAAATAGACAAAAATTCTAAAAAGTCACTTTTTGTCATCAGTTACGTTTTTCTAACAAAACTTATTTTTTCTCAAAAATACTCAATGTACAGTTTTTCTTTCGTTACTGTTTGATTATATATATATCATCATCATCATTACAGCCCTTCACAAGTCCACTGCTGAACATAGGCCTCCCCCAAGTAATGCCACAAAACACAGTCCTGAGCCACCTGTATCCATCGACTTCCTGCATGTCTTACCAGGTCGTCACTCCATCTAGTGGGGGGTCGCCCTACACTTCGCCTACCAGTACGAGGCTGCCACTTGAGAACCTTTTTTCCCCATCGGTTGTCGGTTCTTCGAGCTATACGCCGGCCCATTGTCACTTCAGCTTACTACTCTACGTCACTCTGATCCGTAAGTCATCACAGACAACACGCACTGGTTGTACACTTTAGTTTTCAGAGATTGAGGTATACCTGACGAGAAGATGTGTCGTAATTTCCCACACGCTGCCCAGCCGAGTTGAATCCGTAGATTGACCTCTCGGTCGAAGTTGGACTTACCTAGTCGGACTATTTGTCCCAGGTAAACGTACTCGTCAACAACTTCGAGCATAGTGCTCCCAACATCTACCGGCGTAGGTGTGACATGGACATTGAACATAATCTTTGTTTTGTCCATGTTCATCTTAAGACCTATCCGTTGGGAGACACCATTGAGGTCATTGAGCATAGTGCTAAGGTCCTCCAGCGATTCTGCCATAAGGACTATATCGTCAGCAAATCTAAGGTGAGTGATGTACTCGCCATTGATGTTAATACCGTATCCTTTCCAGTCCAGTAGCTTGAAAACGTCTTCCAACGCAGCGGTGAAGAGTTTCGGGGATATAACGTCACCCTGTCTTACACCTCTCTGCAGTTGGATAGGTTTCGAACTCTGGTTCTCTACTCGGATAGCCATCGTAGCCCTACTGTACAAACACTTCAGCACTTCGATATACCGACAGTCAACTTGGCACCGCTGAAGGGACTGTAGCACCGCCCAAATTTCGACGAAATCAAAGCCTTTCTCATAGTCCACATACGCCAGGCAAAGTGGCAGATTGTACTATTCGGTCTTCTGTACAATCTGCCGCAGGGTATGTATGTGGTCTATGGTACTGAAGCCTTTTCGGAAACCGGCTTGTTCGGGAGGCTGGAAGTCGTCGAGTCTGCGTGCGAGACGATTCGTAATGACTCTCGAAAACAGCACATAGACGCGGCTCAGAAGGGAAATCGGTCTGTAGTTCTTCAAGAGAGCGTTGTCGCCTTTCTTAAAGAAAAAGACCACCGCACTTCTGCTCCACGCCTCCGGAGTAGTGCCACCATGGAGGACGGAATTGAAGAGCTTCTGAAGGACTTCAAGTACCGGTGTTCCACCCGCTTTCAGAAGCTCCGCTGTAATTCCATCCTCGCCTGGGGCCCTGCCGTTTTTAAAGTGCTGGAGAGCCATTCTAATCTCGGTCAGACTGACGTCCGGGATATCATCGGAATAGTGTCGGGTAAGACTTGCTCTTGGATCGTTACTCACACTTGCGTGTGGCTCCAACGATGATGTGTACAGCTGCCCATAGAACCTCTCAATCTCACTCAAAATCTCAGGTGTCCCGGAAACGATGCTGCCACACTCAGTCTTCAGCTTTGACAGTTGGCTCTTTCTGGCAGACAGATCTCTGGCAAAGACTTTGGAGCCCTGGTTCCGCTCGATCGCTTCTTTAATACGAGCAGTATTAAAGTTGCGCAAGTCTTGCCGCATGCATTTGGAGATCTGTCTTTTCAGTTGCCTGTATGCTGTCAAATCTGTTGACGATTGCAGCCTCATCTCCCGTCTAACAGCCATGAGATTAAGAGTGTGATTGGAGAGTTTTTGTGTTCTTATGCGGCAGGTCTTGCAGAACTTAGCTCCGACCGCATGGACAGTTTCCATGAGCTTGTCATTCATATCGTCCACTTAATATATTTATTTCTTTAAATTTTTCTCTAAGAAACTCTCTCGGTTTAAGGTCGTAAATAGCTCTTATGGCCCTCTTCTGTAAAAGAATAATAGTTTCTAAATCAGCCGCATTTCCACATAGCAAAATTCCATATGACATTATGCCGTGAAAATAACTGAAATAAACTAATATAGCTGTCTCGACACTAGTGAGATCTCTAATCTTTTTTACAGCATAAGCTGCGAAGCTTAGTCTGCTTGTTAGTTTAGATATGTGACGGCCCCATTAGAGCTTAGCGTCTAGAGTGCAGTCGCGCTGCTACAACTACTAGACCAACGAGGCAGTCCATATAGGTAATAAGTAACTACCTATCTTCCGTCCAAAACTTCTTAAATACATTATTTATGTCAATTAAATGAAAATTGTCATTATTATCATTACATGTAAAATTTAAATTATCCCAATCTTTACAACGTTGTTGACGAGAGACTTGTAGACGATAAATCCGACACATCCTTGGGACAGATGGTCGCCCTCCCGGTGATAGAACAAGTTGCCGGACTCGAGGATTATAGCACGCGTCACGTAAAAAGAACGCTGGAAGAAAGTGGTGGGAGTGTGTTTGCGCATGGGTACAGTCTCGCACGAAAGTTATGTGCCTATTAATTTATTTTTTAACTAGGCTTTCGCTCGCGGGTCGTGGCTTCGTACCTATATATTTGTTATTCTTATTAGTTATAACATTGAAAAATATATTAGATAAAATATCAATAAAATGAATTAAAAACATGTTTGAATTATGTATTATAGAATGTTTAATCGAAATAAAATTAAAGTAATGTTGAAACTCCTTCCATTAAGTCATCATGCGTGACGTGAAAACCAGATGAGGACGCGGTGTTGGTGCTAGAAGTGGCCATTTCATCGTCGTCGCTGTCGTCACTCGAGCTTCCATCCTCATCTGAGTCGGAATCATGATCCCCTATGTGGATAGCAAATGTTTCTGTCATCATGTCCACCACATGATCGCTTTTACAGTAATCAGCCTCTATTTCTTTTACCTTCGTGCATAGCTTCCCCCATTCTGTTGCTCCCATTAAATTTACTTTTTCATGAATCAACTCAGTTATACGTGTCAGGTTCCAAGTTACATTTTTACAGGCAACATAACTTTTTATTTGGGACCAGGCCATTTCAATAGGATTCAGGTCCGGGTGATATGGGGGCAAACGAAGTACAGAATGTCCTGCTTCGTTCAAAATAGCATCGATATTAAATTTCTTAAATTTATCTTTGCATTTTTTTATTAAGTTGTACAACTCCGGCTTTATCATGGTCTCTTCAAATTCAATACCTTTTTGACGAAGCCAGGTTTGCATGTCTGCTTTCTTTGAGTTGGACGTTGGTGCAGCATCGAGTTGTTTATTGTGGTACGATGCATTATCGACTACCACGACTGAATTAGGCGGTAAATTTGGTATCAGTTGAGTACGGAGCCACCGCTCGTAATTTTCAGAATTCATATTGTCATGGTAGTCGCCGCTTTTTTTACCGGCTTTAAACGTCAGTAAAGCATTCGTCACAAAACCTGCATCGCCACCCGCATGCACTATGACTAAGCGGCTACCTTTAGATACAGGTTTTTTAATGCCCTTGGTGGAACCGTCTGTTCAAGCATGGTGAGACGCATGGGAACTATCGACGTATGATTCGTCAGTGTAAATGATAGGTCTTACTTCCTCTCTATATTTTTTAATCTTTCTCAGATATTCAATTCTTTGAAATCGAATTTGTGACTGCTCAATTAAGATTTTTCTATTGCTTTCCGTTTTTTCCATTGAAAACCCAAGTTTTTCAATACTCGCCTGAAACTTGCTGCAGATCCTTGGAAATGTATGTCATCCTGTAACTTCCTTTGCAACTTGCCTATGGTAGGCAATTCTTTTTCATTAACGTGAAAATTATGGATCATTCTTTTTATAACACCCTGGTCAAAGCTGTCAATGTCTGTTATTGGTTTTGTTTTTTTTCTTTTATTTTTGCCGGGAGTTCGGAAAACAGTAAGAAATTCAGAATCTTTTGAACCCTTTACTATTCGTCTCACTGTCGACTCGGAACATTTTGTTGCCTCTGCGGTCCGTTTCATACATTGTTTTAAATTATTTACTACATTATTATCAGCTTCCCTCTTCATAAAACAGTATACGTCATAAATCATTTTTCTCACTTCTCTATGTAAAACCATTTCGTAATTTAAAACTTTTGTGCGCGATGGTATTTTTAAAAGGATACTACGCGGGAAGCAAAGCTCAACTGATGAACCAATAGTGCATCGGTAAACATGCGGCGCGTGACTCACCCGCCCCGCGCCCTACCTCATACCACCAAGTAGACCGATAAATCGCCTATGCGCAGCTTGACCGCCAGCGTTCTTTTTACGTGACGCGTACTATACCGTGTCCTACCCCTCTCTTCGGACCTCAGATAATCCAATAATATGCCAGCGCAACTTGTCTACCTCTTCTTCCAGCTCCAGTATCTTCTCGTCAGTCCTTAGGGTACGTGCGTTATACGTTGCCAGGTCGAGTCGTCGTAGGTGGCAACCGAACCTCCACCGGAGATTTACAGCACCCCTGCCCCACCGTTACCATGGTCGCCACCGTAGCCGGGAATAGCGGGGCTGCCGGGGACTGGGGGCCGTTTATTTTCATCGTTGCTCATGGGGGGATATTTGCCATAGTTGCCACGCTTGGCGAGCGGGTTGGCAACCGCAGTTTTTTTATTATGTTATTGTTGTTATCAGGAAGATGCTGCTGCCCATCTCCTTTCTGTGTCCCTCTGTCGCCTCTTACGACACCCACGGGAAGATATGGGGTAGTGGATATTCTCAACCGCCACTAGACGGCTGTATATATATGTAAGGCAATTCTGACTGACTCACCTATCAACGCACAGACGAAACTACTGAACGGATTTCGCTGAAATTTGGCATTGAAAATTCACCCCCTAAGAGGTGAAAAAGGAGTTAAAAGTTTGTATGGAAGTCCATCAATTTTAGAGCTAGAGGCCTGAAACTTTGTCTTAAAGTTAACGCTTAGAAATAAATAATTACGTGTCCTAGGGTTTTTTAAAATTCAACCCCTAAGGAAGTGAAAAAGGGTTTGAAGTTTGTATGGGGAAACAAGATTAGTTAAACTATTTTATTCGAAACTTCACAGAAGTACTCCTATCATTAAGTGAGTAAATAAGTGTTTCAGGCTCTCTCAGTATTCAACCTCTAAGAGGTGGAAAAGGGGTGACAATTTCTGAAAATCAACATTGGTATCGTTTTTATGGTTTATCGGATTGCTGATTACGAAAACAACAGCTATTTCAAAATCCAACGTAGCAAACGGGAAATACCTACCATCATCCCCTGTGGGAGTGCGATGTGGTTGAAATGTCAATATGGGTGTCGTTTTATGATTTTTTGGGGCGTTAATTACGAAAATGTCATCGATTATGATTTGAAACCTACATGGATGGGATGGGAGGATGGATGGATGTATGTTTGTATGTAAAAATCATCATGGGTTGGGTGAATTGGCTGACATTTTTAAGGTTTTAGGTAAATGATCTTGATAAATATTTTAAACTTAATTTCTTAGAATAGAATATACTTTTATTGCACAAAAACATAAAACAAAATAGACAAGAAGATTTGTACAAAAAATTTGCGCAAAATTACACCTTAACAAAAAAATATTAAATTAAAAATTAAAAAACAATGACAGTAAACAACCAAATCAAATATATTATTTTACAAACCTAAAAGAAATACTTAGGTATCTACCTATTTTATATTTATCTTCAAGTTCCAATTTCTACCAATAGATGGCGTTGGTATCGTTTTTGAACGCGGTTGCGTTATGTTTTTTCGATGTAATATAAAGAGAATGTTGAATGAGCGCTTCAAGCTATACATACGGTACCTATTCACTGTTAACGGATATTTGACAAGACTTCATCTTTATTGCTTGCTTACGGTTAAAGATTTGTTTCGTGTTTTGGATTAGGTGCTTGATTTTGTGTTTCTTACAACCACTGTATAAAATTGGAAATCTTGAAATTTGATTTGCTTTGGGATTAGGTATTGTTGATAGAAAAAAATTACTGCAGATATTCTTAATATTAAAGGAAAAATGGAAGAACATACTGTCGTCCCCATCATAGGTGACGGCGTCTGTTTGTTTCGTGCTCTTTCATTTTTAATGTACGGAACCCAAGAAAATGCGATGGTGGTGCGTTCACAAATTGTTAGATTTGTGGTAAATGATTGGCCTAGGTTTTCAGTTATGACCCACGACCGGAATGGCGATAATTATTCAACAGCAAACGAATATTCAGCCGACATGTTAAAAAATGAAACTTACAGTGCGGACTTTGTGAATTGGTAGCTGCAGGATTAATATCTCCGTTTCGGTTTGAAGTATGTATATCGAAACGATCTGCTATACAGAGTCTGGAACAGATATCTGTCCAGTAAGGTGATTAGGAGTTAGCCATGATTTATCTAACATGAACATTTTGACGCCTATCTGCCTATTGTTGCGAAGAAAATTACACAGCGTCGCATGGAGGTACCTGTCGAAGAGCGTGATCCTTTTTCGGAGCTTGACCATTTAACTGTTACATCTTTTGTAAACAGTGAAATATCATCTCCAACCAGCGGAACAGATCAAACTGTATCGTGTTGTGTTTCGACTAAAGGTGAAAAAGATCATGAACTTATTGACAATGGGCAGAATATTCGGTGAAGTGCGATGACGTTAAATATAATATGATACATGGTCCATGTGGAACTTTAAATCGAAAGTCACCATGTATGAAAGATAACCTGTACAGTAAACGATATCCCAAGAGGTCTCATAAGGGAAACTCAAAATGGTGAAGACGGTTATTCGCAGTACAAGGGATGTTTCCTAGATGACGGTAGATTTTCTGTTGACATCAAAGGCACAATCATAGATAATCGCTGGGTAGTCCAGTATTATTAAAAACATTTAACGCTTAAATGTGGAATATTGTCATTCGGTAAAATCAAGAAAATACGTCTGTAAATACGTAAATAAAGGTTCTGACTATGCATCGTTTGCTTTAAAGAATGAAAAGGATGAAGTTAAAATCTACACAAGTGGAAGATATATAAGTTCATCAGAGGCAGTATGACGAATCCTTGAGTTTCCCATTCATGAGCGTTTCTCTCCCGTAGTCCACCTCGCTGTTCATTTGGAAAATGGGCAAAGGGTTTATTTTAATGAGCAATCTGAGTGAAAGAGTGAATAGTGCTCCAACAAACACACTCCTATCCTTTTTTGATTTGTGTAAGGTGGGTAACTTTACAAAAATATTGCTCTACATAGAAGTACCTTCATACTACGTTTGGGATAAACGAAAGTGCCAGAGGAGAAAGAGAGGAGCAAACGTTGAAGGCCGGCTAGGGGTCAAAAAAGAGCGCGTTCTGGGCAGGATTTATACTGTGCATTCAAACAATACAGAACCTTCGCACGCTTCTTCATGAGATAAAGGGCCCCATTTCGTTTGAAGCGTTAAAAACCGTAGATGGTCACGTATATTCCACGTTCCAATCAGCATGCAAAGCTCTCAGCTTGCTTGAAGATGATCAGCTTTTGTTCGCAGCAATAGAAGAGACACTTTGCCAATCACCGCAAGTGATTAGAGATCTTTTTACGATTATTTTGGTGTTCTGCCAAGTATCAGACCCTTTAAGCCTTTAGAAGAAATTAAAAGAATATATATCTGAAGATTTTAAAAGGCAATTAGAAAGACTGGGAGATGTGAATGTAGAGCACATAACAGATGTGGTATTTAACAAATGCCTTTCGATAATAGAAGATGCCGTATAAGCGTTGGGTGGTCGGCTACTAAAAGAGTATGGGTTACCTCAGGGAAGCAAAAAACAACAATTTGAAAATAGAGAGTTTCTTAAAGGGAAAAGTTACGACTTAGCATCATTAGAAAACACAGTTAAAAATAATGAAGGATCACTGAATGACGAACAAAAAGCAATTTACAATCAAATTAACACAAAAATTAAATCAAATGGGAGTGGAATATTCTTTTTAGATGCTCCCAGTGGAACAGGCAAAACATTCCTCATAAATTTGCTATTAGCAAAAGTTAGATGTACTCGCAGAATTGCTTTGGCTGTGGCTTCTTCTGGGATCGCAGCTACAGTGCTTCAGGGTGAACGAACTGCTTATGCTACCTTCAAGTTACCACTCAATTTAACAACAGCTGATACTCCCATTCATAATATATCGAAACGAAGTAATTTTGCTGAAGTATTAAAACATACTAAAATGATAGTGTGGGATGAAATAACCATGACTTATATGGGTGGCGTAGAGGCTTTAAACGGAACTCTGTAACAGTTTTGCTGGCTGGAGATTTTAGACAGACTCTACCAGTAGTGCCAAAAGGAACTAGAGCAGATGAAGTTAAGGCGTGTCTTAAGAGATCTACTTTATAATCTCTAAATAAAATCTTCAAGCTCTCGAAAAATATGCAGGTACATTTAGGAGAAAAAGAGTCTGCTGGTGGATTTGCGAATCTCCTACCTGAAATAGGCAACGGTGATCACCCGATAAATGGCGGAATAATAACCATCCCTGATAATTTGTGCACAGTTGTATTTACGTTACAGGAGTTAATATCCAAAATTTACTCTGGAATGGAATGGTTGTGTGAACGTGCCATACTAACCCTGAAAAACGACCAAGCATCGGCAATTAACGGTATACTGTTAACGTCTTTTGAGGGGGAACAAATGGTGTACACGTCAATAGACTCTGTGGTCAACAGAAATGACGTAATTAACTACCCTGTCGAATTTCTTAATTCACTGAAACCATTGGGTCTTCCACGTTATATGCTTATTCCGCGCGTGGGCACTCCTGTTATGTTGTTACGAAATTTAAAACCTCCTCAACTGTGCAACGGAACCAGACTAAATGAAAACATTAAATCGAAATGTAGTGGAGCCACAATTATTACTGGATGTGTGCATGGGGAAACTGTATTTGTACCAAAAATTCTTATGATCCCGAATGATCTTCGCTTTGAATTCAAACAAATACAGTTTCCCCTCAAAGTCTGCTTTGCAATAACATTAAACAAATCAGAAAGACAAGAGAAAATTTGCGGATATAGACTTGAGAGAAAATGGTTTTCCACACGGGCAAATTCACCGGGGTAGAAACTCAGCCAGAAGTATTTTTTATAGCGTAATGGTGGCTAGCGAGCACGCAGTCCACCATATGATGTGTGGATGTAGACATGAGCTTTCAATCAAAATTCAGATACATTGTCATCCCTGAGGACAAAGGTGCAATGCCTCGTAATGAATAAAAAGTTTTTCGGTTCTCTACATTCCTCATACCAAACGGTATTTTGTGAGGGGCTACAATTGTGAAGGGCTGTAATGTAATTACAGAATTACATTACAGCCCTTCACAAGTCCACTGCTGAACATAGGCCTCCCCCAAGGTATGCTACAAAGCACGGTCCTGAGCCACCTGCATCCATCGACTTCCTGCATGTCTTACCAGGTCGTCACTCCATCTAGTGTGGGGTCGCCCTAAAATTCGCCTACCAGTACGAGGTTACCACTCGAGAACTTTTGACGTGACAACGTCTTATAAATTGGTTTGCTGGGTGGCACTTCAAGAAACTGCGTTACGCTCCGCTCACGTTATGCGCTCACAATGAGAGCGAGTGAGAGGCACGCGTCCCTTCCACTCGGGCATGGTTAGCCCGCCTAAGAGCGAGAGAGACAGATATAAAAAGTGTTATTTCATCCTTCTTCCTACTATACGAATGAATATTCACATTAAAATTATTTTACCACTCAAAGTCGTTGTCACGTAAAACTTTCGCCCGTATACCGACTTTACAGGCAACCAATTTTTTTTTTCCCCAACGGTTGTCGCTTCTTCGAGCGATATGGCCGGCCCATTGCCACTTCAGCTTACTAATCCGTTGGGCTACGTCGGTCACGCAGGTTCTACTGCGGATATCCTCTTTTCTAAGTTTATCACGCAGAGAAACCCCGAGCATAGCCCTCTCCATAGCTCGCTGAGCGACTTTGAGCGTCCTCATACGGCCAGCAATGAAGGACCACGTATCTGTTCCATAATATAACATGCACACGTTGTATAGTCTCTTTTTCAGGTTTTTAGGTATAGCTGACGAGGAGATGTGTCGTAATTTTCCGAACACTGCCCAGTCGAGTTGAATCCGTCGATCCAAAATGAATCAATCCAAACACAGCATTATTTTTATTTATTTATTTATTTAATCTTTTTTGTGTTACACCTTAATCTAAGGGTTACAATGGGCGGAATTAATGCCTTATGGCATTCTCTGCCAGTCAACCCTGGGAGAATGAGTGTAAGTTGGTAGGTTCTAAAATATTAATTATTCTGTTGTTTCACTCTGGTAATCTTTTAGAGCGTGATCTTACCTCGGTCGTGCCGACCACCTAGTGCTGCAGCAGACAAAACAGGTGCAGCGTAACCACATCATAAAGTATATAAGTATCGCATTATGTTAATAGCGTCTTATAAAATGCACAATAATATAAGACGCTTTTAACATACGGCGATACTAAATTGCATATAGGCACATCCGTTTTAAGCTCCTCTTGCTCTATATTTAAAAATAAACAACAAATAGGTTTACCTGTTGTTTACCGCATCAAATATGCGGTAAACAAGAGGTAAACTTGAATGCTGTATTAAATAAACAAACCCAATACAATCCTTCAAGAATTGTGTAATTAACACCGTCGTTTGCCCAAACCTGTACAGTACAGTTTGTCAACATTAGGCTAAGCAATTTCGTCAAATCTTGTCCTGTCTTTTATGTAGGAGGTCGGATGACAAATGTTACTTTAGTCTGTCAGAAGGGAAAGAATTACAGTGAACTGCAAGTCTTGATTTTTAGGTTCATAACATAATAAAATTTAGATGACGTTTATGTGACTGCGGCACTACATGCAATCAAACCTGATAGACATCACCCTTGCTTGAACATATCTATTGGACACCAGCAAGCATTTAAACCCATCAGGCATAGCCCAGTCGGCTTAAAACCAAATTTCCATAAATACAAATGTATAAAGATAAAAAAATATTTAATACAAATTGGCAGCATCTTTTGGCTGAGGAGAATGCAGATAATGCAGTTGAAATATTTTATTAATTATTAAACAAAGCTAACCTTCTTTATACACTAAATATCCGTACTAGTACAGACCCTCTTTGATACGTGGCATTAAAGAAAAAGTAAAATTTCATAAACTGAAGAAATGTGGCAACCCAAGAAAGAGGTTACGATACCTTTAATTTATTGAGAAAAAGAAGTAAAACATTAATAGAAGATTGTTATAAGAACTTACTTCAGAACGTGAAAAGCGACCTAAACTGTAATATACTGAAAATTTGTCAAAAGAAAAAGAGCAAGTGTAAATATATGTTATTCCACCACTTATGGATCTCACACCGCAAACAAACCGAAGGACATCTGCGAACTCTTCTCCTTATATTTTATTTGTGTGCGACAAACCGGATAGCAATAAATCTGCGTCGTTCAACATTCCACCAAAACATCATCTTACTTTAATCTACATACGTGTCTCAACTAAGTAGTGTGTCAAAGCTGTCGTAAATTGGATACTTCGAAGGCTCCTGGGCCGGATGGAATTCCTACTATTATAGGTCTTTACCTATGAAATTGCCGATCTGCAGTACTGGCCATTTCAAATTAAAACATTTTTTGTTTGGCTAAGAATTCCAATTTCAAATTTATTATATTTCAAAAACACGGATTTCTTTTTCAAAATTAGTCATTTGTTAATGTCATTCAGCATGCAAAGCTCTCGGCTTGCTTGAAGATGATCAGCTTTTGTTCGCAGCAATAGAAGAGACACTTTGCCAATCACCGCAAGTGATTAGAGATCTTTTTACGATTATTTTGGTGTTCTGCCAAGTATCAGACCCTTTAAGCCTTTAGAAGAAATTAAAAGAATATATATCTGAAGATTTTAAAAGGCAATTAGAAAGACTGGGAGATGTGAATGTAGAGCACATAACAGATGTGGTATTTAACAAATGCCTTTCGATAATAGAAGATGCCGTATAAGCGTTGTGTGGTCGGCTACTAAAAGAGTATGGGTTACCTCAGTGAAGCAAAAAACAACAATTTGAAAATAGAGAGTTTCTTAAAGGGAAAAGTTACGACTTAGCATCATTAGAAAACACTGTTAAAAATAATGAAGGATCACTGAATGACGAACAAAAAGCAATTTACAATCAAATTAACACAAAAATTAAATCAAATGGGAGTGGAATATTCTTTTTAGATGCTCCCAGTGGAACAGGCAAAACATTCCTCATAAATTTGCTATTACCAAAAGTTAGATGTACTCGCAGAATTGCTTTGGCTGTGGCTTCTTCTGGGATCGCAGCTACAGTGCTTCAGGGTGAACGAACTGCTTATGCTACCTTCAAGTTACCACTCAATTTAACAACAGCTGATACTCCCATTCGTAATATATCGAAACGAAGTAATTTTGATGAAGTATTAAAACATACTAAAATGATAGTGTGGGATGAAATAACCATGACTTATATGGGTGGCGTAGAGGCTTTAAACGGAACTCTGTAACAGTTTTGCTGGCTGGAGATTTTAGACAGACTCTACCAGTAGTGCCAAAAGGAACTAGAGCAGATGAAGTTAAGGCGTGTCTTAAGAGATCTACTTTATAATCTCTAAATAAAATCTTCAAGCTCTCGAAAAATATGCAGGTACATTTAGGAGAAAAAGAGTCTGCTGGTGGATTTGCGAATCTCCTACTTGAAATAGGCAACGGTGATCACCCGATAAATGGCGGAATAATAACCATCCCTGATAATTTGTGCACAGTTATATTTACGTTACAGGAGTTAATATCCAAAATTTACTCAGATATTGCTCATATCCACGATAAGCCAATGGAATGGTTGTGTGAACGTGCCATACTAACCCTGAAAAACGACCAAGCAGCGGCAATTAACGGTATACTGTTAACGTCTTTTGAGGGGGAACAAATGGTGTACACGTCAATAGACTCTGTGGTCAACAGAAATGACGTAATTAACTACCCTGTCGAATTTCTTAATTCACTGAAACCATTGGGTCTTCCACGTTATATGCTTATTCTGCGCGTGGGCACTCCTGTTATGTTGTTACGAAATTTAAAACCTCCTCAACTGTGCAACGGAACCAGACTAAATGAAAACATTAAATCGAAATGTAGTGGAGCCACAATTATTACTGGATGTGTGCATGGGGAAACTGTATTTGTATCAAGAATTCTTATGATCCCGAATGATCTTCGCTTTGAATTCAAACAAATACAGTTTCCCCTCAAAGTCTGATTTGCAATGACATTAAACAAATCAGAAAGACAAGAGAAAATTTGCGGGTATAGACTTGAGAGAAAATGGTTTTCCACACGGGCAAATTCACCGGGGTGGAAACTCAGCCAGAAGTACTTTTTATAGCGTAATGGTGGCTAGCGAGCACGCACTCGAGAACTTTTTTCCCCAACGGTTGTCGCTTCTTCGAGCGATATGGCCGGCCCATTGCCACTTCAGCTTACTAATCCGTTGGGCTACGTCGGTCACTCAGGTTCTACTGCGGATATCCTCTTTTCTAAGTTTATCACGCAGAGAAACCCCGAGCATAGCCCTCTCCATAGCTCGCTGAGCGACTTTGAGCGTCCTCATACGGCCAGCAATGAAGGACCACGTATCTGTTCCATAATATAACATGCACACGTTGTATAGTCTCTTTTTCAGGTTTTTAGGTATAGCTGACGAGGAGATGTGTCGTAATTTTCCGAACACTGCCCAGTCGAGTTGAATCCGTCGATCCAAAATGAATCAATCCAAACACAGCATTATTTTTATTTATTTATTTATTTAATCTTTATTGTGTTACACCTTAATCTAAGGGTTACAATGGGCGGAATTAATGCCTTATGGCATTCTCTGCCAGTCAACCCTGGGAGAATGAGTGTAAGTTGGTAGGTGCTAAAATATTAATTATTCTGTTGTTTCACTCTGGTAATCTTTTAGAGCGTGATCTTACCTCGGTCGTGCCGACCACCTAGTGCTGCAGCAGACAAAACAGGTGCAGCGTAACCACATCATAAAGTATATAAGTATCGCATTATGTTAATAGCGTCTTATAAAATGCACAATAATATAAGACGCTTTTAACATACGGCGATACTAAATTGCATATAGGCACATCCGTTTTAAGCTCCTCTTGCTCTATATTTAAAAATAAACAACAAATAGGTTTACCTGTTGTTTACCGCATCAAATATGCGGTAAACAAGAGGTAAACTTGAATGCTGTATTAAATGAACAAACCCAATACAATCCTTCAAGAATTGTGTAATTAACACCGTCGTTTGCCCAAACCTGTATAGTACAGTTTGTCAACATTAGGCTAAGCAATTTCGTCAAATCTTGTCCTGTCTTTTATGTAGCAGGTCGGATGACGAATGTTACTTTAGTCTGTCAGAAGGGAAAGAATTACAGTGAACTGCAAGTCTTGATTTTTAGGTTCATAACATAATAAAATTTAGATGACGTTTATGTAACTGCGGCACTACATGTAATCAAACCTGATAGACATCACCCTTGCTTGAACATATCTATTGGACACCAGCAAGCATTTAAACCCATCAGGCATAGCCCAGTCGGCTTAAAACCAAATTCCCATAAATGCAAATGTATAAAGATAAAAAAAATATTTAATACAAATTGGCAGCATCTTTTGGCTGAGGAGAATGCAGATAATGCAGTTGAAATATTTTATTAATTATTAAACAAAGCTAACTTTCTTTATACACTAAATATCCATACTAGTACAGACCCTCTTTAATTCGTGGCATTAAAGAAAAAGTAAAATTTCATAAACTGAAGAAATGTGGCAACCCAAGAAAGAGGTTACGATACCTTTAATTTATTGAGAAAAAGAAGTAAAACATTAAGAGAAGATTGTTATAAGAACTTACTTCAGAACGTGAAAAGCGACCTAAACTGTAATATACTGAAAATTTGTCAAAAGAAAAAGAGCAAGTGTAAATATATGTTATTCCACCACTTATGGATCTCACACCGCAAACAAACCGAAGGACATCTGCGAACTCTTCTCCTTATATTTTATTTGTGTGCGACAAACCGGATAGCAATAAATCTGCGTCGTTCAACATTCCACCAAAACATCATCTTACTTTAATCTACATACGTGTCTCAACTAAGTAGTGTGTCAAAGCTGTCGTAAATTGGATACTTCAAAGGCTCCTGGGCCGGATGGAATTCCTACTATTATAGGTCTTTACCTATGAAATTGCCGATCTGCAGTACTGGCCATTTCAAATTAAAACATTTTTTGTTTGGCTAAGAATTCCAATTTCAAATTTATTATATTTCAAAAACACGGATTTCTTTTTCAAAATTAGTCATTTGTTAATGGATTAGCGTTATGATTTCATCGCATTTGAATATTTTTCGTCATCATGAATACGTTAAAAATTCGAGTAATTATGGAATATGAATACCATCGTAGCACCAACGCATTACAAGGGGCCCGCTACTTCTATAACGTTTATGGAGTGAATACTACAAATGAACGCACTACGTTTTATTGGTTTACCCGCTTCCATTCTAGAACCTTGGACCTGAAAAATGTACTCCGTAGTCGTCAGAAAACTTTGATCGATTGATGATTGTGGAACTAATGATACTCAATCTGCGGCTGAATTAGCAGCAGCTTTCGACGGTAGTCACTCCAACCAGCTTTCCTTGCTCTCATCAGACCTTGCGCCTACAGACTTCTATTTTTTCCAAAATTTGAATAACTTTTTGGCAGGAAAAATTTTAATAGCCAAAAGGCAGTACAAAATGCCTTTGAAGAATTTGTTACCTCCCTTCCAGCTGATTTCTTCATGAAGGGCATCAGTAAACTGCAACTGCGTTGGCAATGATGCATCGATTGCATGGGTGATTACTTCGATTGATAGAAATAAAAAGCATAGAAAAAAAAATACGGTCTACTTATTTCATAAAAAACAACAATCTCATGGGTAAAGACCTAATATTTGTAAAGACGTGTGCAGAAGAGCTTAGTTTGCCATTATCTATTATTTTCAACAGGTCACTAAGTACGGGTACTTTCCCGAAAGAGGGGATCTGCTGTAGCAACGAATTTGTAGCCATTTGGAAGTGGTCGTAGAGTCGGTCTGTTTCGGCATTACTGCTATGGGACCTATAGAGGCACCCGTAGACGCGCGGATGGTCGTCGCTGTCAACGCGTAGCCAAGGGATGGACAAGTCCGAACCTTGAAGACTGCCGAGGCGTCGAGAACAGATGTCCTCTCTGACGTACATATACGCAAACTCCAGCCCGAAGCACAAAGGAGTGTTTCAGTACCCTGGGTAGAAGAGATACGAATTATCAGCCGGAGAGGACACCTGCGTCTCGTTCAGAAAGAGCAGAGCCGACCTCGCCCTCACGAGGTGGTAGTGGACGGCGTTTAGGTCAGAATGAAGTATAACTAAAGTAGAACTGAGACGTGGTCCTTCACTGCTAGCCGTATGAGGATGCTCAAAATCGCTCAGCGAGCTATGGAGAGGGCTATGCTCGGAGTTTCTGTGAAATGAGCGTGTTGCCAGTGATGACTTACGGATGTGAGACGTGGTCCTTCACTGCTGGCCGTATGAGGACGCTCAAGGTCGCTCAGCGAGCTATGGAGACGGCTATGCTCGGAGTTTCACTGCGTGATAGACTCAGAAATGAGGATATCCGCAGTAAAACCAGAGTGACGTAGAGTAGTAAGCTGAAGTGACAATGGGCCGGCGTATAGCTCGAAGAACCGACAACCGATGGGGAAAAAAGGTTCTCAAGTGGCAGCCTCGTACTGGTAGGCGAAGTGTAGGGCGACCCCCCACTAGATGGAGTGACGACCCGGTTAGACATGCAGGAAGTCGATGGATGCAGGTGGCTCAGGACCGTGCTTTGTGGCATAACTTGAGGGAGGCCTATGTTCAGCAGTGGACTTGTGAAGCTGAATGAAGGCTGTAATGATGATAATGATGATGTACACTTTTATGGATTGTAGTTTAAATCAACACCATTATACTCCTAATTTTATAAGTATATACAACTACTGTCTGTTTATGTACCTTATTCAATAAAATAAAAATAACGAGCTAACAGTTTATATGAGACCTTTAGCACTTATTTGTTTTGTATATTATCTCACAAGAAAGTACAATAGATAATGAGGAATAAATAAAAATACAAGTTTTCCTTTCAATAAAGTTTTATTTACAAATAATTAAAAAATATGTGACTAATGTCACAGTAACAATCTACACAGAACCCACATTTCATTCTTATAATGTATATATGTATAAGATAGCACTATCGGAATAGCAACCAGAACAAAATTGTTCTCTATAAATTATAGAATATTATTTTTCCAATAATAAAAGTTCAAAGTTTCCTTTCCTAAGAAACGACAATGTCGAGTTACGATCATAAACATGCAAGCATTTTTGGTAAGACATATGCACAAAATACATTTACATCAACATTACATCTTTGTTATACGTTAAAATACATTAAAAAACTGGCTTTATTAAAATATTCTATTTATTTCCTATTTTCTTATAACAACTTCTTTTTGGATTGGTTCCTCCCGAAGCAAATTCAGGCATTTTTCATTTATGTAAATGGTTGCATCCACAATACATTTGTTTATGAATTTGTGTATGACTGAAGTTATAAATGAAATAATTAAAATAGAAATAATTTTAAAGATATAATTTAAGAAAAAAAATTCAATGCAAATTTGATTTAAATATTTCAAAACTTGATTGTAATAAATTTTGTTCAGTACATAAAATTATATAAATATTTGCCAATAATTATTTATTCATAAATTATACTATAGTAATGTTATTTAATCAAAGGCTTAGAGTAGTACATATCCAAGCAGTCACTTTACTAAGTTGCCATATAAATTCATATATCTAAAATCCAGAGCTATTATCATTCATTACAGCTAAGTCGTAGACTAGTAAAATTGTGTTCACTATACGAGGAAAAACTATGTTTTCGAATTCTCAAAGCATACACTAAAAATATAGCAACAATCAACAAATTTAGCTAAACACTGAGACAACAGATAAGAACAAGAATATAGATTAAAATTCACTAAAGCTAATTCGTTATCGACAAAACATTTATTTAAGTTGAAATTTAAAATGCATTTATAGAAAAACTGTAAAACTCTACACAATTATTACATAAGGGTTTTTCTTCAAATTACATTTAAACTCACAAATAATTCAATTCTTAATAGAAATGTATAAACAATTTAAAAATATTTACTATTCATCAATACATATGTATATATATATTTACCTAAAATTGCACAAATTTAATGCACACAAGCGAAATATAGGAATAAAGAATTAATTGTAGCTTAGGTAAATGTTTTTTCTTCGGGATAATTGACGAAATATAAATACTAAAATTATTGGAAAGCGTAGGTAATTTTTAGGTATTTTTAATGTTGGACTGAAATTACTATTTCTTTGATATGTTCAGTCTGTTATACGGTCAATAACATTTAAACAGGTCTGTAAACGATTTTCGTTATTACATTTAACACCATGCATAACAACATGCAATTCTGAATATTAAATTTAAATAGTAAAAAAAACATATTGATACAGGTAATGTATAATGTGATGGAAACATCACAGATCTCTTATAACATTCATTTTGATACAACTTTCACTATATTGGACAATCCTAACCTATTTATAGTTATGCAATCGTAACTCTAAATTTCTTTTACACACGACCCAGCCTTTGATATGAAATAAAAATAATTTTACACGAAAGCCATATAGTCAATTTACAGAATATGAATCAAAATAGATAACGAATTAATATGATTCATTTATTATTAACAATAATGATTATTAGATACAGAAAATACAATAAATTATACGGACGACCTAAATGATGTGATGTAAAAATGACTTATACAGCTCCGGTGTATAAAATTTCTTGAAAATTAGAAATTGAATTAAAACCGAAGAAGTAAAAATGTATAATGATTAAATATAAAATACAACAGATAAAAATTTTATCTATATAAAATGCCTATAAAGGTTTATTTTATTATGTGATTATTTATATATTTTTAAATCCTAATATTTACAATTACATATTTAAATGTAAAAAAACTTGTTCTAAGCTAAAATAAACATCTAATCACTAGCCATGTAATTCGCAATAACCGAAATGTTGAACTGAGCAGGCATTATATTGTATACGATATATTGACGTTGGTTTCATTTACGCGCTTTTCGAGGCACGGGAATGAAATTTCTCCTGGCTCTGAGTTGCTACAAAGAATTTCTCGACAGAAAAGTCCAACTACGCATTTGGAACCCAGGACAAATTATCAACAGTCGCCCTTACGTTAGACCCTTTCACAAATACTGCTAGAGCGACGAGAGAGTCAGTCTCATTTTCTTGAACCACCTATACTCTCAGCACTGTTAGCAAAAATTTTACTTGATAATATGGATATAAATGCAAATGTGGTCTGTGAATAGAAGAAAAAGCAAAAATATGTAAAACAATATAATGCAAGTCCAGCCTTATAATAAACTCAGTCCTGGGTATATGTGATACTATGTAAATATTTAGGCACGACACTTATTTTTAACTATATTATGTATGTTTTATGTTAACATATAAACAAATTAAAATAATTATATTTGTAATCAGAACCATATTCTATACACAAGAAAACTAACGCGCATACTATAACCTTCTTTTTGAAGAAAGTTTGCAATTATTTGTAAAGAATTAAAGTAAAATTTTAAAATCGAGACTACAAATGCAAGATTTAACAATAGATTTGTTATTTATTATGACTAAATACTTATGCAGTGTTTCATTGAGCATAAAATATCACTCAACTACAATAACTATACATTATTGAAAAATAAACTAAACAGTAAATTCATTGTAAAGACAAATTCTTTACTAATTACAAGAAATAAATATTTTATGATTATGTGATGTTTTTATGTGTGATTAACAAGGTCTACTTTGGCATACATGGCTTCAACAAAGCATTGGTCATATTCACACTACATTCATGTGCAATATATCATATTGTATACTTTACAGTATATGAAATTACATCTAAGAGGATCCCGATTAAGAAAAATCGAACGTTTTTAATAAAACTATATGGGCGAAGTCGATGCTAATATTAATTTAGCTGTCAATTTGTGGCCAAAGAGGCGAAAAAAGCACAACATGATTTGTAAATGCAAAAATCTGTATAAACAATAAGAAGACAATTGTTTTCGTTAATAGTCTAACATTTATGTCATTCGTACATGTTTATCAATACGTTATTAGCTGGAAGTAAAATTATTTTCATTTAACAATAAAAACACTAAAGTCAATTTTATTCAACTTTTTTGGTGATATAACTGTATTCGATATTAACATTTGTTTGTTCAGAATAAGTGAAAAGTCGTCTAAGCTAATTGAGTCAGTCACATGATATATGATAGTTGCGCCAGAATTCAAAATTAATTCAACAAACGTACTATCTATAGAGCGTTAACGAAACGATGTACGAGACACAAATGCAGATGATTTAGATATAATTTAACTCGTGTTTCATTAACTCGAGTCACTCATAGTATTTCAGAATAAAATCGTTATAATATCGAGACATTTTTCGAACATTACATCGGTTAACGAGATTACAGCGATTGCAAATAAAAATCGACCCTATCGCTTCGAGGTAGCCCTAGTAATATCGAAAAAATTCTTAAACAACGTTTCATTCATACCTCATCATGTTCATCATATTCCTAAAAAGGCGTAACCGCAGCGGCGAGTGCAGGCGAAAGTGAACCTTATTGCCGTACACACCCGCTGCGGTTTACAGGTGCGACTCGTAAGTGGCGAGGGGTCAGAGTTGAGTGTCGGTGGGCGCGCGAGCGGCGAGCGGCGCGGCGTCCGGCGCTGGCTCGGCCGGGTTCATGTCAATGCGACCCGCCTTGCTCCACACCAGCAAGTCCATTATGAACGCGAGGAACATCAGACCGGCCGACAGACCTGTGGAAAACAGCTCGTGTTTTAAACGAAAATTTTCTTTCATTTCATTTATTTACGCTTACACACAACAATAATCATCAATTTATGTGAAATGGTACAAAACATATGTAATGGCTATCTGAAATATAACTTCAATTTGACTATAACAAAAAAGCAAAGACATTTAAATAGGTAGTAGTAATAAACCGGACATCAGTAACAAAATTGTCATATCTGTAACTTTTGTCATATAGGATATATCTCCGATTTTCGTCATTTAGTCTAAGTGACATCGTCAAAAGGTCAAGACACATATTTTTAATTAAAATATGCCTGGTTGCGAATTAAAGTATTGTAAATCACGATATGGAGCAAAAAAATGAACGTGATTTCGGTTTATTATCATAAGAATAATGTGTATTTACCAAATAATCTTTAAATTTTACTATTTCTAGTATATTGTTCGAGAAGAAAGAAAAATTATTGTAATAAGTGCCCTCTGTTATCCAGTAACGTCACTATTTATTTACAAATATGTTAGTGATTAACGATGTGCCTACAACGGGAAATAGCTAAAGTGTTTTCTAAATAAATATTCAGTGTAGTATTGCTATATTTCGCTAGAGGGTGTAATACATGCGCGTGGTCACAGCTTTTGTATAAAAATGTTCCCAATGCCCGCTCTAGTGTATATATATATATATATATATATATATATATATATATATATATATATATATATATATATATATTTAAATCTCTTTGCAAAAAAGTTAAGTTTTTACACCAATACTTTGGCACTACAATATGCTACGCTGTTCAGCTACCTGTAGTAACCGTAGTGGTGATGTAAATCAACTACCCCAAGTAAAGAAAATTGAAACTGGGCAGCAGCGTTTTCTTAGTAACAATAGATTATTTTCCATAATAATTATAACCGTCAAATTTTTATCATAATGACAAGCGCGTGTGACAGTAACTGGCTACTGCAGCTAATCGACACATGCGACTAACTTCAAAACATAAATAATAAAATTCCTTGAACCATGAAGGTTAGGGAACAGGAGAACGATCGCTACGTACTAAAGCATAGCCCGCCTGTCCCAGAAAATTTGTAAAATTTATAGCGGCGCAGACGTCGGTGAGTAGTAACTGCAAAGTTAGCTGTTTATGAGTACCAAGTATATAAAGTTAGTTGAATAATGTACAAATTTTCTTCGGGGCATTGGTGAGAAAATTTATATGCTCCGTAATTTTTAAATTTTTGACACAAAGAAACATTAAAAAATGGAGAAATATTTTATTGTGCGTGGATGTGCAAGTGCTTCCACATCTGATCGGAGAAATAGACTGAAAATGACTTTTATTGAGTGAACTTAGCGATCGCAGCGCCTCACTTATGGTATCCGTATTTCTGGGACACTATTTTCTACGGCGATCGTTCTCCCGTTCTCTAACCTCCGTGCCTTGAACGCATTGCTGCTGAACGTCAGAAATAATTAAGACCAACAAACTCAGACGAGCTTCTAAGAATAAAAAACTGACTTAGCTTTACTAATATTTTAAAATAATATTATACTTTATCAAATATGATTTTTTTGCACAAAATCAACCTAACATAAAACCAAATTCAAATTGAATCACGTGACTGTCACACGACTTAACGTTATGGCATTGCCACTCATTTTTACAGATTTTTATAGCGTTCGTAGGAAGTGATCTCGGGTAATTGAGTAAACCCGTAAACTTTATGTAAAGTATAAGTAAAGTTACAGCCTATATACGTGCCACTGCTGGGCCACAGGCCGCCCCTCATTTCTGAGAGGGTTTTAGGGCAAGGAAGTGTGCACCGCGCTGCCCCAATGCGTGTTGGCGAACTTCACATGTCTTCGAAATATTTTTTTTCTTATTTCTCAGACATGCAGGTTTCCCCACGATGTTTTCCTTCGCCGGCGAGCACGTGGTAAATCAGCACTTAAAATTGCAATTAACAGTTTCACTGGTGCCGGCGGGGATCGAACCCGGGTTACTCGCGTTCTGTCATATTTACAGCGAGCGTTAACCATCTGAGCTACCACGGCTCTATGTTAATATATACATAAACTTTATGTAGCCTATCGTATTTGTGAACGATTTGTCGATTCGGTCGGTCGGTCAGTGTTGTGTACCTAGGTAGAAGTGGCGCAGGCTGTCGTTGTCGTAGGAGGCGCAGGCGCCGAGCAGGCCGCATGCTTTGTCGCGCAGGCGGCAGGCCGCGTCCACGGCGGCGCCGAACACGATCGGACACGGCACGTTGCCGAACACGCCGATCGCGAACTGGATCACGCCCATCGCCATCGCCTTGTCTGCAACGCCACACCACATATTAAATATCACAATTATTTTAATACAAACACTTCCTTAATTATTTCTTATATTAACACGAATATTACACAAGGAATACACTAAGTCAACGGATTTTACCGCGTTTAATTTTTACTTTTTTAATTCCAACGATCACGGGAATAATACACAGAATACTATAATACATACATAATAGAACGGGGGTGTGGGGGAGCCCGTGTAGCCACTAAAACGTCAATTCACACGTATAAATGTCAACACGATATGTGTTTTGACGTTATAATCGTTTCCAAATTTCGCATGCAAATTATTTAGAAAATGCCAAATTGCACGCTATTTAGAAATAAATATGTATTAAAATCCGTCTGCAACACAGTGAATCGGGTTTGTAGTAGTGATAAACTGATAATACGACGTAATTGCTTGTATGTGTGCTCCCGGCGACGCCGAACCTCGGTACAAAATAAGGTTGACAGGCATTCTATTTTGTATTATAGTATTCTATGCGGGAATACTAAGGTATTTGACGTACTTATGTCATAGTCGACGAGGAGACCTTCATAAAATAAATTTCTTCATCATCATCATTTATCATTACAGCACTTCATAAGTCCACTGCCGAACACAAGCCTATCCCAAAGAACACCACGAAGCACGGTCCGGAGCTACCACTATTCATCAACTTCCTTTATGTCTTAATAGATCGTCACTTCATCTAGTAGGGGGACACCCTACACTTCGCCTACCGATACGAGGTTGCCACTAGACAACCTTTCTTCCCCCATCGCTTGTCGGTTCTTCGAGATATATGGCCGGTTCAATGCCACTTTCAACTTACTAATCTCTTGGGCTATGTCGGTTATTCCAGTTCTACTGTGGATCCTCATTTCTAAGTGTATCACGTAGAAAAAACCCCGAGCCCTTTCTATAGGTCGCTAAATGACCGTGCGCTTCCTCATTTGGACAGCAGTGAAGGACCACATCTTAGACCCATAAGTTATCACTGGCAACAATCACTGTTTGTGCAATCTTTATATTCAAGTTTTTAGGTATACGTGACGAGATGCGTCGTAATTTCCCGAACGCTGTCTAACGGAGTTGAATTCGTCGATTGACCTCGGTAGAAGTTGGACTTATCTAGTCGGACTGTTTGTCCCAGACAAACATACTCGTCAACAACTTCGAGCTTAGTGATCCTAACAACTACCTGCATAGGTATATATATATATATATATATATATATATATATATATATATATATATATATATATATATATATATATAGCATGGACGTTACACATGACCTTTATTTAGTCTTTGTTCATCTGAAGAGCTATCCGTTGGGAAGCACTATTGACAACAATGAACATAATACTTAGGTCCCCCAGCGATTCTGCCATAAGGACTACACCGTCGGCAATTCGAAGCCAAGTGATATACTCGACGTTGTTGTTATTACCGTATCCTTTCCAGTCCAATAGCTAAAAAACGTCTTCCAATGCAGCGGTAGAGTTTCGAGTATATACCGTCACCCTGTCTTACAACTCTCTGCAGTTAGATAGGTTTCGTACTCTAGTTCTGTACTCGGATAGCCATCGTAGCTCTAATGTACAAACACTTCAGCACTTCGACATACCGACGAGACTATCGGTGCTGATCGCGACTGCCTCGTAGGTCTATTGGCTGTAAATAATCTCGGATAAGGCAAAAAAATCTGTTATTAAGTTTTTCCGTCAAAAAATTCTCAGTGGCTACTCGTGCCTCGGAAAGCGACTAAAGCCGTTGGTCTTGCACCTGATCTCTCCCCGGGCGTGTCGCTTTACCATCCCATCGGACTATGAGAGTGAGGTAATAGTCAGGTGCACTCTCTACGCTTGTGCATACTCTTGGGTACTATAATCCTGCCCTGCGCCGATGGCTAGTCTCCGTTAAGGCTGGCAGCCCTGACCGAAATTCGATCTGGAGGACTTTATATCGACAGTCAACTTGGCACTGCTAAAGTGAGTGTAGCACCACCCAAATTGCAAAGGACTTAAAGGTTTTCTCACAGTCCACATACGCAAGACTATATACTCTTCAATCTTCTGTACAATTTACCGGATATGTACCTGGTCTATGGTGCTAAAGCCTTTTCAGATTCCGGCCTGTTGGGAAGGCTGTAAGTCATCGAGTCTGCGTACGAGACGTAGGCGTGGCTCAGTGTCGTCTTTATTGAAAAACAAGATAACCGCACTTCTGCTTCACGCCTCCGGAGTAGTGCCACCAGAGAGGACGGAATTAAAGAACTTCTGAAGGACTTCAAGTGCTGGTTTTCTACCCGATTTCAGAAGCTCCGCTGTAATTTCGTCTTCGCCCGGAGCCTTACCATTATAAGATGCTGGAGAGCCATTCCGATCTCGCTCAGACTGACGTCCGGGATATCATCGGAAAATTAAACTATAAAAGACTTAATATATGGTGGAACTTGCTCTTGGATCGTTAACTCTCCTCTCAGTCTTACTCAAACCCTCCAGTGTCCCGAAAACAATGCTGCCACATTTGGTCTTCATCTTTAATAGTTGGCTCTTTCTGGCAGACAGATATCTGGCAAAGACTTTGGAGCCCTGAATCCGCTCGATCCCTTCTTCAATACGAGATGTATTGAAGTCGTGTAAGTCCCGCCGCATGCATTTGGTTTCTGTTCAGTTGCCTGTATGAAGACTGCAGCTTCATTACATGAGATGAAGAGTGTATTTGCAGTTTAACGTTTAAGTTCAGCGTCCCTCTCGCAATTCGGCGATCGCTGCCAGTTTTCACCCTCGCGATCAATAAGACATCACTGAACATTTGCCGTCTAGTCGTCTTATTAAAGTCTATTTCATTTTCTGTCGAACTGGCGTGGCGCGACCAGGTCCACTTTCTGTGGGGCCGCTTCTAGAAGAAAGAGTTCATCATGAAGATTCTCTCTTTTTTCATGAATTTGGCCAGCTACTGGCCCCATGGGTTCCATTGCCCTATCCGCAATTTCCCTAACTGCAGCTCACCGTCCTCTTGTGCCTAGTTTTGTGTTGTAGTCTCCCATTAACACCGTATGGTTTTGGAGGAATGCATGCCTCTAGTGATATCCTCATACATTTAGAGGAAATCCTGCACCTTCTCATCGGGATGTGCCGAAGTTGGTTCGTTATCCTGTATGACCTTCAGCGAATAACGTTTTTTAAATCTGAGTATAAGGTACGCAACTCTCATCGACATACTCCTAATCTTTACAACATTATCAACAAGAGACTTGTGAACAATAAATCCAACACCTCCGTGGGACAGATGGTCACCCTCCCGGTGATAGAACAAGTTTTAAAATTTAGGATTTAAAAATTACCGTTTCCTTTCCCTCTCTTCGAATCTCAGAAAATTCTATAATATCCTAGCGCCAATACTCTATCTCTTCATCCAGCTCCAGGATCTTCTCGTATCTCCTCAGCATGCGTGCGTTATATGTTGCCAGGTCGAGCCGTCTTAAGTGGCAATCGAACCTCCATCGGAGATACTTGGCACCGTCTACTCCGCCGTTACCATGGTCGCACCACGGAAAATAAAAAGCAAGAGGAAGTAGCAAAACGCATAATTTGTACCAGAACCACTATCGCCAAACTCACACATTCGCAAGAAAGAAATGTATACAGACAATTATGCAAAAATTCAATCATTTTCACGTGACTGGCTAATGAAAAAAAAGATAAAGTCTTTATGTTACTCGCCATTCGCTTGAATACGAACCATAAGTTTTTCAGAGATCAAATTCCTTTACATCAAAAAAGTTTCTAGAAATTATATGCAAATTTAGATTCTTAACGTTAGATGTCGTAATACTACAATTATTTGAAAACGCATATCATTATGTTTTCATCCAAAAACTTCTAAGCTTGTCGAAAAAATTTGCTGTCGCAATAAAGGCACTCTACTCTTAGACATAACGTTGACTTTGCTCTACCAAGCCTGCTACTGCTACAGAATGATATTAGTGATGTAGTTACTTTGCTTGAACGTGATCTGACATATCGATATTTAGTCCATATTAAAGGCCTCCCCCAATGAATGCCACAAACCAAGGTCCTAAGCCACCTGCATACATCGACTTACTGCATGTCTTAGGTTATTAGGTCGTCACTCCATCTAGTGGGGGGTCGCCGTACACTTCGCCTACTGGTACGAGGCTGCCACTCGAGAACTTTTTCCCCATCGGTTGTCGATTCTTCGTGCTACACGGTACGGTACATTGCCACTTCAGATTACTAATCCGTTGGGCGATGTCGATCATGTTCTACTTCGGCTATCCGCATGTCTAAGTTTATCATGCAAAGAAACCCCGAGCATAGCCCTCTGCATAGTTCGCTTAGCGGCCTTTTGAGAGACAACATACGGCCAGCAGTAAAGGGCCACGTCTCGGATCCATAGGTTATCACTGGCAACACGCACTGGTAGTACAATTTTGTTTTCAGGTTTTGAGGTATACCTGACGAGAAGATGTGTCGTAATTTCCCGAACGCTGCCCTGATTGACTCTTGGTCGAAGTTGGACTTACCTATAGTTTTTTAGTTATAGCTTAAAAACAATAATTTAAGCAACTGTTCATTGTCCTTGAAATATCACATATTTGTAAAAAAAATATTTAATTTTAAACGGTGATGAATTTGGATATTAGTGTAGATCATGATATTAAGATTACTTTTAGTTCAGCTTCTTTCCAAAAACCATTAGCAATACTAAATTACTTACATACTTCTCTGGCTTAATATCTCTAACAAAAATTTTCATTGATATATATCAGCCTATAATTCGTATATTTTCATAGACATCCAGTGTTCGCAAATTTTATCAATATGTTAATATATAAACAGGAATGAGACAAAATTTTATCGATAACTTTAATATCGGCGTAGTCACAACACTATCGCAGTAATTTTTACTCAAAATTTATTAAGAAGTGAACCTTAGAATAACGAAATACGGTTGAATATTACTTTTAATAAAGGCAATTTGATATTTTTCCCACGTGCGCCTTTGGTACGAAACGCCTCCATTTAAAATATTTTTCTTTTTGTCTTGTTTTCACACTCCAATATTGCACAAAACAACATTTTATCGCATATATTCTCTAAGCAGTGACAGAAATTGAGCCTGCGACTGACAATCAATTGGGCACTACTGTCCCTAATTGTGACACACCTGCTTCCTCCACTTTAGGCTTTCTCTTGTGTTTTTACATACTGTGATCGCCACCGTTATCAGGAATAGTGGCGGCCGTCTTTTTAGTAATAGTCGTGGCGTTTTTTTTTGTAATTCTCGCCATGAGGGGTATATTGCCACAGTTGCCACGCTTGGCGCGCGAGTTTACAACCGCAGTCTTTTATTATTAATTTTAGCTGTTATCAGAGAGACGCTGCCCATCTCAAGCCTGTTTCCCTCTGTCGCCTCTTATGACACCCATTAGAAGATATACGGGTAACTTTTCTTTAATTTTTTTATAGGACATGGTGCCAAACGAGCATACAGTCCACCTGATGGTAAGTGGTTGCTGTGGCCCATAGACATCTACATCTATCCTCGATTACGAATCAAAATGCAGATGCGTTGTCATCCGTGAGGACTTAGGTGGAATGCCTCGTTTCCAGTAAAAAGGGTCTCCGGTTTTCTACACTCACCGTACGAAACACAGCCGCATTAAGCTTCTATTTCACGCTGGTATTCTGTGAGAGCGTGGTCCTTCCCCGGTCGAGCCGACCCATTCGAACTACAACTATACTACTAATTTAACAACAGCATGGCTCTACCAACTAAGTTATATTGAATAAAACTATTTTTAGGGATTAATACATCTACTTATTTTTAATCTCCAACAGTTTGATTCAATATAAAGCACTCGCGTAAATATAATAAATCATTATTAGATATGGTATAAAAAATTTTCTTCATAATAATTAAAAATCGAAATCGGCTTCGTTAATTATGACATCAGAAAGTCAAACACCTCACCAGTGACAATGGGTGCTGTAAAGTGCCCGAAACGTCGGGAATTAAAAAAGTTAAAATCAAATGCGATAAAATCCGTAAACCTAGTTTTATTTCAAATACTTTTATGTATGCTACTAGAGCGGCAATTGAGAACAAAAACTGAACACTGCAGCTGGGAACGCGTGGACGCACCCTGCCGGCACCCGCACGCAGTTGACTAAACAAGTTACGGAGAATTGACAGTATCAGTACCGTTGTGGCCGTCTAGTATACATAGTAGTATTTGTTTTAATCCCTTGTTTACATTATTCATTGTTAAAAACAAAAACTTATGTGGCAGCATCGAAGCATCGAATACAATGCTGCTATTTCGTATGGTGAGTAAAGAGAGAACCGTAGATCTTTTTTACTATAAACGAGGCATTCCATCTTAGTCCTAAGGGACGACAACGCATCTGCATTTCGATTCTTACTCGATGATAGATGTAGATATGTGTGGGCCACAGTGTCCTCTTATCATCAGGTGGGCATGTGCTCGTTTGTCACCCATATTCTATAAACAAACATGCTGCTTCAATGACTTCGCCTAAAGTGCATGCAATGACGGACGTCGAAATAGTCACAGCTTTGACGTTCTTACGTTTTTAATAACTCTCTCACTCTCAAAATAGTTTAAAACTTTAATACTATAGTCGTTGTTCCGTTTACATAACACCAATACAGAATAAAAACCAAGCGCATATGCACTTTGCGGTTTTGGCAGCGACAAGAGCAGTCTGTAAGCACTCACTTGCACTCGTGCTGCGCTGTCTTTGTCTTTCAAAGGGCGCGAGCAGAAACCCCAGCATCTGTCTCTCAATCCGATAACAATGCGTCTCCAAGGCAAGAATAAAAAGGCATTTTGATTAAAACTATTTTTACGGATTTTATCGCGTTTAATTTTAATTATTTTTAATTCCCGACGTTGTGGGTGGTTTCCAGCACCCACGGTCACGGGGGACTGAGGTGACTGACGTCCCGATGTCATTGTTAAACCCGAAGTACCTTCAGCTTTTTTAATTATTGTTTATGGTCCGATCTATGCTATATGATTAAAATTAAGATAAAATCCGTAAAAGTAGTTTTAATCAATGTGTAGTGTTCGCGTAAATATAAGAAAGCAAAAAGGCATTTGTCACGGTACTTCAGTGCGCTTTAATATCATCGGTTGCACCAACACTTACCATCAGGTAGTCAAGCACTGGTTAATAACAGCAACACATTGGGTGCGTTTGGCAGAAAAAAGCGCTAGCAAGCGCTTATAAGCGCTAAAATAGTTTTCGGCCAGGACACGATTGCTACTTCAGTAGCGCTGACACAATCCGCCATTTTGCTTATTTAATTTGTTTGTTTTGAAGTAGAGTTTGTAAGTTGTTTTGTGCAATATTAGTTTTAAGTAATATAATGACATGAATACACATATACATGCTATTAAAAATTCATGATTGGTAAGTTTTTAACATGAATACTTTACAAACATATATTTAAATTAGGTTAGATTCCCCGGTTAAAACTAACATCGTGTCCTGGAGGAAAATAGCTACTTACGATTTGACAGCGCTTACCGCTTACGATCGCCATTTTGCTTACAAGCGCTTGCTAGCGCTTTTTTCTGCCAAACGCACCCATTATTACACACAACAGACTTAGTTACAAACGATCGTATTATTACTTAGGAGGTTTAAATTCGCAACCGTCCAAAAATATAAACTTAAATGATTATTTGAAATCGACCTTAAGCCTAGTGTATAGAGTAACAATTCGCGCATCACGCTTGTCCGTGCAGCGCATCATGAGCAGCACAGCACTGAACTTGCTGGTGGCGTACATGATAATCACATCTAGACCCTATGCCTAGTAAATAGAGTTACAATTCGCGTACCATGTTTGTCCGTGCACCGTATGATGAGAAGCACGGCGCCGACCTCGCCGGTGGCGTGTATGAACATAGCAGCCGCGAAAATGGCGACGAACGCATAGATCTGCCGGCACGGCCCGCCGCACTCGCCGCTCACCGCCAGCCCACCCCAATCCAGCTGCGATGAATTCATCACTTCGTACCGTTCGAGGCTGGAAACAAAACATTTATTTATTTATATAAGATAATTCTGACTTGGTACAATCATGCTGTGGCTATATTATAGTTATCGCACGAGTAATTCGGCTCGACTAGGAAAGGACTACGCCCTCACTGAATACCAACGTAAAATCGAAGTTTAACCCCGTTGTGTTTTGCATCGTAAGTGTAGAGAACAGAAAAATGTTTTTACTGAAAACGAGGCATTCCATTTTAATCCTCAGGGGTGACGACGCATCTCCATTTTAATTCTTAAATCAAGGATAAATGTACATGTCCATAAGCAGCATTCACTTACCATCAGGTAGACTATGTGCTTGTTTGTCACCTTTATTCTATAAAAAAAAATAGAAGAGCTAATGATGCTTACTGATACTAGTTCTATTTCTCATATATTTGGCTGTTTAACTCCAGTCCTCCGTTCTTGTAGGGACGTTCTGCCTAATCCATCTTAGTACTCAAGGGTGACAACGCATTTGCAGTTTTACTAATACCTCAGAACCTCATAGCCAAATTACTTTAAAATCCATACTCTCTCTCTCTCTCTCTCTCTCTCCCACCCCCCCTCACAATATATACAAATTTAAAACCTTTGCGATTGGTTAGTTGCGTAAGCTTGACTTCATTTTCTCATCAAAATTTAACAAAATAAATAGAAATATAATTCAATAAATATCCAGTGTAATTAATAATTATTAATACAATGACAGAAATATCAGCTTTCGTTTATGTCGACCCTTGGGTAACCGATTTCAGCCCCAGGGGGTCGATATCAACCACTTTGGAAATCCCTGGCGTTAACGAACTGATATAAGCTTTTTTTTGTGCTTTGCAATTGCGAGTTTTTAATGCAAGAATATTCCACCACGCTTCCTCAATTTGCTTTGTCGAACTTCGCAAATCCTAGATATAATTTTAATTTTCGGATTGCCTCACGATGTTTCCTTCATCGAGCAAGATGTAAATTAGTACTTAATATTGCGATTAACTGTAGCCAGGTATAGAAGCAAGAGATTACGACATATCTTCGCGTTAAGGATACCTTAATACTTGAAAACAAGATTATTATACAAGCGGGGCGTGTTGCCAGTGGTGACATGTGGATCTAAGACGTAGTCCTTCACTGATGGAAAGGTTCTCGAAGTGTAGAGCGGCCCTACTAGATGGAATGACGATCTGGTAAGACATGCAGGTGGCTCAGGAACGTGCTTTGTGTCATTCTTAGGGGTAGGTATGTGTTCCGCAGTGGACTTGTGAGGTTAGTAATGAAGATGATGATAGTGATCTACAATTACAGTGGTGCCGGCGGCAGTGGAGTCGAAGGAGTCCGTAATTTAAAAATTAGTCAAAACCAGGACTCACGTGTTGATGACCTTCTCGCCGCGCTCGTGCTCGTCGACGCAGGAGCAGTTGTAGTAGAGCCACGTGCTGTTGTCCAGCTGGCGGCTACTCGCGCAGCCCGCCTGGCACGGCGACTCGTACGTGAACGCGTCCTGCACACCCACCGTTACCGTTACCGTTCCGTTACACCCTATTAGAGTCCACCATTGATCATAAGCCTCTCCCATAGATCGCCCCATAGAGAGGAAACTCTTTTATCTTCAATCATTATTAGGAAGACGTCCTGCCCATTCCCTGGTTTGTTTCCCGTCTGTCGCCTCTCACGACGCCCACCGGATGATATAAGGAAATATTCTTACAACGCTACTACTAGTAAGGTAACGCACACCGACGCACCAGATCAACACACACACAACGTTCGCACGCACTCATAAACACACCAACATAGGCACACGCATTTACACATATATGCTCGTACACTAGCAGCCGCTGATGCACACATAAATTATACATGGTACAGTCATGCTGCATTTATATTGTAAATGTAGCACGAATGGACGGGGCAGGACCACGCTCTCACAGAATACCAGCGTAAAATAGCAACTTAATGCTGCTTTGCTTCGTATGGTGAGTGTAGAGATTTGGAGAACCTTTTTTACTGGAAACGAAGCATTCCATCTTAGTCGTCAGACATGACAACGCATCTGAATTTTGATTCTTAACCGAGGATACATGTAGATGTCTATGGGCCACAGCATCCACTTACCATTAGGTGGACTGTGTGCTCGTTTGTCACCCTTATTCAATAAAAAAACGAGATTGCCAACCAGCCTGCCAAGCGGGAAACCTATTTCTACTGGTGGATTTTTGAATTAATGAACAAAAATTATTGCTTAGTGTATTATTATTAGTGTTGAAACACAACGTAAAATAATAAAAAAATAAACCAAAATAAATATTTAGTAAATAGAGAAATTCTTCTGCCCTGACCTTGGCGGACTTGAAGTTATGTGACTTAAAATCTGTTCTACTGTTCTCGTGTAAGTATTATGTATGGCAGACGGAATTTACGAAGTCTGGCAACAGATTAGCTGGCTGAGACCACAGCGAGGGTCCCGCACAAGCCAGACGGGCTTCCATCCAGCATTACAATTGTATATAAAACCTTTAAGTCATGCAATCCAGTCGCCGTCTTCTTGAAATGATCTCTTTCCAACAGTGAATTAGAAATTAATGCATGAGACATTGTTTAGTTTATTTGGTTGTTACCACACCAATCGATCGAATCATTGGTCAGGAATTCACATAAGATAATCTTAATATATATAAATTACGTGTCACGTTGTTTGTCCGCCATGGACAAACTACTCCTAAACTACTCAACCGATTTTAATCAAATTTGCACACCGTGTGCAGTTTGGTCCAACTTGAGAAATAGGATAGTTTTTTGTGCCCATGAGTGACCCAAAAATTTTTTTCGCGTAGTTAATAATTTTTAATGGGACATGTCAAAGAGTCGTCGAAAAGGGCAGAACAACGTCTGCCTGGCAAGCTAGTTACTTTAAATTTAAACGAAATTTAAAATAACTTCAGACTAATTCACCTACTGACTATTTCACCTACGTGTGTATGTATATACACGTTAGAAAAAATGTTGTACCTGGCCACAAACGGGAGTGTAGGCAGCGCCATCACAGTAACAGTCGGCACTACACGACAGGTTGCTTGTGACACCGTTTTCGCTCAACATTCTAAAACTCTCTTCGGGACAACTGATAAACATCAATATCACCATACCTGTAATTAAATAATATATTATACAGAATAGATATAACTTTTATCAAGACAATTTTAAAAAAATACGGTTGACCCTTGGCCATCCCTGGAACTTCCCGCTAATTTCAAATGCAAAACGCTCCAAATTCCGTCAATTATGACGTTTTTGAGCTCTTTTGTCTCAAAATTGAATATTTCATGAACAAATCAACCGATTTTGACGATATTCGACGTAGTTTTTAAGCACTCATAATATCAATCAATACGTTACTTGGAGAAAAAAAATACTTTTTTCGCAATTTTTCCTTATCGATTTCTCTTTAACGGATCAACAGACATTGATGCGCGCAGCAATCGACTGATCTGATCGTTACATCATATCATATGTCTTTATACATACGACTGTAAGAAAAAAATAATGCAGTGGCTTAAGACACTTAATTACGAACAAACTGAAGCTTTATTAGAATTTATCCTATAAACGCATGCACTCACTGTCTTTTTTCATGCACACACTCGCACAGACGTAAGCACATACACACACGCACACACGCACGCACGCGCACGCACGCGCATGTGTAAGCGCACACGCACACTCACACGAACAAGCACAATGTACTTAGCTAAAGGAGGACGAGGGCCTTCTACCACAAGTATCTTGAAGGTTAAAAGAAGTCCGCAAACTCGTACTAATTTAAGAAAATGTTGTAAACAATAAACTTTCAACACTCATGAGGGTTTTTACAGAGGTTTTCTTTTCGAGCGTGTACGTTCTTCAGTAGCGCCAACCGCCAACCCTTTCGTAGCATAGGCAGGATACAGCTGCTGTGCTGTAGTTCTACCATAGAGCAGTATTCACATATAAAGGTGTAATCTTTTCTAACCCAACATGTTTTAGGATAACACAAAATCTTTTATGTTTTTCGTTAATTGAAATATTATTTATAGTTATTTTAGTAAAATCACAAGAACTAAAATTAGGCACCCTTTAACTGTATCTTTAAAATTGTTAATACGCAAAATAAAAAAGTGGATAAAGAGACGTAGAGTATTTAAGATATAAGTTATATAAAGACAAAGATTTATTTTGTGAACCTTACCCGCACTGTATAAAGCAGCTGAGGCCGCCGTCCAAGCAGCTACCTGTCTTGCTGTCGGTACCAATTTCAATATAACCACACCTGAGGTTATTATTCCTAATCCCATGACGAGAATACCACCCAGACCTGAAATAAGAGCCGATGCTATAAAATTGTTATACATTAGAGATATATTTCATTATAAAAATACCTACATACAAATAATTAATTTCTCCTTATTGTTTTTTTTTCATTTGGACAATGAATTTAAGAATTTAATTATTACATAACATCCTGAAAGCGGTTTACATTTATAAAATACACAAGGGCAATTGACAACATGGAGGGCATCCACGATTTTTTCTGCCACCAGAGCGGCGCCACTTTGTATATATGAAAACAGGTGGTATTATCACAGATTTCATAGCGAGGAAGCTAATTTGTTATAGGCTATATAAAACTGCGCAAAAGCGTAAAACAGGTGTCAGTGCGGTGCGGTATGAGGCACAGGGAAGCGAAACCATAGCAACGGGCGACGCGCTATCCCCACGTAGTGTCTCCCTGCGTCCCGTCGCCCGCGCACATTCTTGTGTCGTCATACGTACTATCGATATCGAAGGTGTTAGCGACTACCTGTTATACAATATTGAAATTTTGAGATTATTTTCGGACTTTTAAAAATATTGTTGTATAATATTTGCAAATAGACTTTATGAGATTTGTAAAAATTAGCAAGATCTATTAAAAGATGACTGAATCATGTAATAAAAAAGAGGGGTTCAACTAGTCCCGGAAAAAAACACATGTTTCTTCATGAAATTAAGTATATATTTTAAATGAAATAAAAAAACAATAACATCATTAAACACTGTATTTAATAAGCTTTCTAACAGTGTATTACCCTTCTTTACATTAACATCAAAAAAGTTATTAACAACAAAATCACGTATGTCGTCTTGACACAAAACAGCAATTACAAATACAAAATATTTTATTTATTTAACTAATTGTACACAAAATACAGAATATTATTTTGCAGCAATTAAAACCTAACGATGGTATATAAAAATATCGTTCCGTTTTCGTGGAGACTTTGATGTGTAGTTATAATGTCGACCTTTGACTTTTTACTTATTAAAATGTCATAATACAATTTGCATTTTTCTGCTTAAATGTAAATGCGAGGTGGACGCTAATTAATATCATGATTCGTGGAGCGACCTATAGTAAAATGTAAGGGTTTATGTTTCTTTCCGTAATATTAGTTATATTTTATATTAATTAGGCTAGACATGAATAAACCAAACTACGGATATTCCTAAAAGTGCAAACAATTAAAGAGCAAATAACTGAGGCATTGTTTTGTGTATTAAGAGGATTGTGAACCTGTAAGTTTTCGTACAAAAAGCGATAACGTTTTCCTAAGTTAGTCTAATTTTCATAACTTTTGGAAATGTTGTAGATATAATGAAAAACTAGGTCCGTGCGTTTTTATGTTAGGGAAATATTGCGTACTATATAAGTTATTAGCATCTAAATATCCATATTTTTTACTTAGAAGCTTCCTCGAGCGTTTTCATTTTTTAATTAAACTAAAATGAATTACTAAAAAAGAAAAACGTACAGACCTAAATTAAGGTATACTGAATCTAATGAGACCAACATTGTCTCATTTCGTAAAGGTTTAGGGGGGTAAAGAAGTAATTCCAACATTTGCAACTCTCAAGTGAAACAGATAGCATTTTTGAAAATACCTGCTACTTTGTAACTACTTGCGCCGCGTATCGGCACTTCACAATCCTCTTACTATAATACTTTAGCTCTAGAAACTAATAAACATTTTAAAACTAACTTCTCAATTGAATGACATCAGGTAAAAATAAGACTAACTCAGTCCCAACTAGCGTTGCCAGACGTCCGGATAAAGCCGGACACAGTCATGCTTTTTGGTCACGTGTCCGGCCAAATTAGACGGTGTCCGGCTTTTGTTAGGCTTTTTAAATTTGACTATTTTCTTTGCATTTTTCATATACTTACATACATACAATTGCAACTATCGAAATGAATATTGTAATGAATATTGAATAATTAATAATAAAGAAGACCGATTTATTCAATTGTTATTATTTCGTTACCACTTAAGAAGATTTTACGGTAAATGATTAAAAAGCATTTTACTTTAAAAAAAAGTGTCTTTTACTAAGACAAAAATTATGGGTGTCCGGCCTTTTTACCAAAATGTCCGGCTAAGCTCGCTGGTCTGTCCGACTTTTCGGTTTTAAGACCTGGCAACCCTAGTCCCAACTAGCGACATCTAGTGGTCAGGAGATTATTAGGTCTCCTTTATCGATAAACAAATTTGCAGTTTTACCAATATGAATGTTCAGCGTAGTACCTCACCCGAGACAAGGTTGGCGTCGTGAGTCGGCAGCCGGAACTGCTTCTCTAAGTACTTGGGCAGGAAGCTGTACACCCCGCTGATCGGCATGAGGTGCAGGACGGAGCTCGCCGTACGCCACATGAGGATGTCGTTTGTGATTTGCCTTTTTATTGTCGCAAAGAAATCTGAAACACAATGATTAATTGCACTCCGTAAGTAAAAGTCACAACAATTTATCTCCTGCTTTGTGGTTTATACCATAACAACATAACGTCCTTTGCAAACAGAATTTCGGTCACGGCGGCCAGACTTAACGGAGATTTGCCATCTCCGTTAAGACTGGCCGCCGTCACCGAATGTGTAAATATGTATATTTTACGTAATAGAACAGTATGTAAGAGAAATGTGTAATATGTACCATTTTGTATCATCAAATAAAGTCGCTTTTCTTTTAACCAGGCAAAACTTCCATCTTCGCTGGCGTGATTTTAATTTTACTTAGAAATCATAGCATTGTATTTAATAAGGCAACTTAAAAATTATATCACCTTTTTTATAGAATAAGAGTGACAAACGAGCACACAGTCCACCTGATGGCGAGTGGAAGCTGCACCCATGGAGATCTACATGAATGCCTCCTTTCCAATAAAAAAGGTCTTCGGTTTTTTTACACCCATCTTACGAAACATATACATACATAAATACATACATAAACACTCACGCCTGTCACCCAGAGGGGTAGGCAGAGACTACAGACTTCCATTTGGCACGATCCTGACACACCTCTCTCGCCTCCTTCACATCCATACACCTACGCATACATGCTCGTCGGTTAAGGGTACTCCTAATTTGGCCCGATTCCAATAAATCGCCAATTTGGTCGATAAATTTTCGCCTAGGACGTCCCTTTCCGACTCTGCCATTCACTTCTGCACCATAAATTTTCTTTGTCACTCTTTCCTCATCCATTCTTTCCACATGACCAAACCACCGAAGCATTCCTTTCTTAATCCTGGTCACCACATCATCTTGCAAACCACACTCTTCTCTTATTACACAATTTCTTACCCTGTCATTCAGATTCTTACGAAACACAACAGGCTTAAGCTGCTATATTACTTTTTTCGTTGAGCCGACCCATTCGTGCAGCAACTAATATAGCTGCAGCGTGGGTCTACTACGTAAAAATTCACTGTAGTGAATAAAGCGGCGGCAAATGTGAGAGACGTCTGGTGCTCGACAATCTGCCTAGCGAGCGTGGCGATTAAAGCAAATCCTATTAAACAGTAGAGACACGGTAATTTTATCTATAACACTTCCTATTCAATTCACAACGTACCTATTATATTTCTTTATATAAAAAAGTGTATTTACAATCATAAAACTAAATGAAAACACAAAGTAGGCAAATTTAAAAATGCTAGAGGCAGGCAGCCCTATCGCATGTTTACGTACCGCGCGGCTGTAGGCATTTATTTCAAAGATACAGCCGAGTTACAATACTGTATAGATAATATTACCGTGGTAGAGACTACTAAACAGAAAGTTCAAAAGTTTTTCCGAGCTAATGAAGAACAAGTTAATAACCGGTCAATTATACAGAAACAAACTTTTCTACTTAATATAGATCACTATTCACTAGCTTGCCAGGCAGACGTCGTTCTGCCCTTTTCGACGACCCTTTGTCATGTCCTATTAAAAATTCTTAAATTCGCCAAAAAAAAAATTGTGGTTCACTCACGGGCAAAAAACTATCCTACATCTCAAGTTGGCCCAAACTGCACACGATGTGCAAATTTAAATAAAATCGGTTAAGTAGTTTAGAAGTGGACAAACAACGTGACACGTAATTTATATATAACGGGTGTCCAGTGGCAAATTTCAAACTTTGAACAGACTTAAGGGGGTATAGTAAGTCAGCTCAAATTCTAATTTCGCTCCCACTTCTACGCGCGTCGTATGCTATGTACCGACATGTTTGTAATCACTAATACTGTAACTAGATAGGTCGTTAGATACTTATTTCATTAGGTTTATCATATTTATGCCTGTTTCTTAACGCCAACCCAGTCGCTTCTTATTTTTATAACGGTTATTTCCCATTTTAATTTTACGTCGTCCTGTTGCGTAATGTGTATTCTGATCGTAAGCGACACAACTTCTCACTTCAAAAGCCGGAGCGATACTAACGGGGCGACAGGAATCAAGCTTACGCGCCGATAGTTTAGGTAATTTCTTTTTACAGTGAAAATAATGGTATTTTTAAAAAAGTAATTAACATAAGCACTGCTTTATAGTTAGTTCAGTTAGTATGCAAAGTTTCATGATCTTATTTAAAGTATTTTATGAATAACAGCGGTTTATTGTTTAGTTTGGAGGTAACTTTGCATTTTTTTCTATCGAGAAAATTTTACGGAATCGTGTTTTCGTCTAACATAGTCCCTAACATTAATCCTGAACTTTACCATATATTTATTTCAAAATTAATGCTGCAATACTTTCGGCATAACGGAGGATCTTGCTAAGCCATTTGAGGTTGTATTTCCCCTTAACTTTCGAACGCAACGTAGGAGAAGGGCGCGGAGGGGGTTATTCGACGCGCAAGCGATGCGGATTTTTTAGTAGCAATGGATCCGTGGAGTGGAGAGCACCGCGCTTTTGCCGTCGAGGTGTACTTTTCGAGTGGATTTTCGCTGTCTGAAGCCCGTCGTCGATTTAATAATCACTACGGTATTCAACGAGTTCGTGATGGACCATCAATCAACCTGATTCAGTCTTGGGTAGCAAGGTTTAGAGCAACGGGATCAACAATAAATAGACCCAGACCAGGACCAACACCAACGGTAGCCACGGACGAAAATGTCGAACGTGTTATGGCTTCTGTGATTGAAAATCCTTTTATCACTTCGTGCACGTTCATCGATTTTAGGTATTAGTAAATCAACTTTACAGGTAATAATGCGAAAAAAACTTAAATTCCATCCTTATAAGATCCAAATCGTCCAAGATTTACTCGAATCTGACTTTGAATTAAGGAAAACTTAAGCAGAGACGATTTTGTTGAGATTTAAAACTGCTACTCGGATGGGAAACATATTCTTCAGTGACGAAGCCCATTTCCATATCGGAGGATATGTAAATAAACAAAATTTTCGTTATAGGGATATTTCCAACCCGAGAAAATTGCATGAAGAGCCTTTACACAAACCAAAAGTCACAGTATGGTGTGCAATATCTGCGTCTGCCATAATAGGGCCTTTTTTCTTCGAAAATGAACGTGGCCAAACTGTAACAGTAAATTCCGAGAGATATGCTGAGATGATCAGTGATTTTTTTAGACTAGAATTACAGAATAGTCCATACTGTAACCGGAATACGTGGTTCCAGCAAGATGGGGCCACAGCTCACACTGCTAATGTGGCCATGAGTGCACTGCGAGAGTTGTTTCCCGAAAAAATCATATCCCGGAACGGCACCATAGCGTGGCCAGTCACCAGACCTAAGTCCGTGTGACTTTTTCTTATGGGGATACTTAAAATCTATCGTTTACAAAACAAATCCGACCACTGTGACACAGCTGAAAGAAAACATTCGAGCAGAAATAAGCAAGATTCCCCAGTCGCTTTGTAAAAGAGTTTTCGAAAACATGCGTTCCAGACTCGAGGAGTGTGTTAGGGTCGATGGCCGCCATTTAGAAAACGTTTTCAAAAAATAAAATCCGCCTTTATGTTCTTTATATTTTAATAAAAATACTTTGCATAAAACGTGTCGTTCGTTTTTTATAATTTTTCAAACATCAACAACGACACATATAAAAAAGCAGCTTATATCATAACCATGTATGTTACACAATTAACAATACAAAACAAATAAGAAATAGCTTGGTAGCGATCGCCTCATTCTGGGAATACTCACAATATAAACACAATTGGTTACTATCATCTATAAATCCCTTAAAAATTTTAATAACCATATAAATACATACTTAGTTTAATAAATAAGAACCTGAGCCGTGGTAGTTCAGATGGTTAGCGTTCGCTATAAAATTCACAGTACGCAAGCAAACCGGGTTCGATCCCCGCCGGCACCAATGAAATTGTTAATTACAACTTTAAGTGCTGATTTACCACGTGCTCGGCGGTGAAGGTAAACATTGTGAGGAAAACTGCATGTCTGAGAAATAAGAAAAAAATATTTCGCAGACATGTGAAGGTCGCCAACACGCATTAGGGCAGCGCGGGGAACACTTCGTGGTGATGAGAGGCCTGTGCCCAGGAGTGGGACGTATGTGGGCTGTAACTTAATGTTAAGTTTAATAACATTTTTGAACTTTGAGCTGGACAATACAGTCAAATAAAGGATGGTTTTATTAAGGAAAAGACATACTTTACGGTGAGCTTAAGGAGTAATATTTTGGATCTACCAACCTATTCAAACAAAACTATGCTATGATTTTTAGAAGACCTTGCCGTAAATTTCCCTAGACGCGAGTAACGCCGGTGCAATATCCGGCGGCACCGTTGAAATTGTTAATTGCAACTTTGAGAGCTGATTTAACACGTGCTCGGCGGCGAAGGATAACGTCGTGAGAGAAACTGCATGTGTAATGAATAGAAATAAGAATAGGCATCGAACGAACAAAATATTTCGAGGACATGTGAAGTCACAGACAAACCATGCGCATTGGACGCGCTCAAAAACGAGAGCACGCCTGTGCCATCAGTGGGCCTATATTAATTACTACTTTAATTATTGTACTAACTTTACTTGTTATATAAACAGAAATGACTATCCACTTAGATTATCCACCTATATAATGGGTGCGTTTGGCAGAAAAAAGCGCTAGCAAGCGGTTACTAGCGCTAAAATAGTTTTCGGCCAGGACACGATTGCTACTTCAGTAGCACTGACACAATCCGCCATTTTGCTTATTTAATTTGTTTGTTTTAAAGTAGAGTTTATAAGTTGTTGTTTTGCAATATTAGTTTTAAGTAATATAATGACATGAATATACATATACATGTTATTAAAAATTCATGATTGGTAAGTTTTTAATATGAATATTTCACAAACATATATTTAAATTAGGTTAGGTTCCCCGGTTAAAACTAACATCATGTCCTAGAGGAAAATGGCTACTTAAGATTTGACAGCGCTTACCGCTTACGGTCGCCATTTTGCTTACAAGCGCTTGCTAGCGCTTTTTTCTGCCAAACGCACCCTATGTATATTCACTTTCCCATATCGTCCCGTGAGTGTCTGGAAGAGGCGACAGGGGGAATTTGGAACAGGTGGTGGGCAGCAGCGTCTTCCTGAGAACATCTCTAAATAATAATAAAAACTGCGGTTGACAACCCGCTCGCCAAACGTGGCGAATTCGCCAAAGTTTCCGCCATTAGGCCATTGATGGAAGAGGCCTATGGTCAACAGTGGACTTTTATAGGCTGTAATGGATGAAATGGACATTGATGGTTTATACCAAGGACTAAGTCTTTATAAGTTTGAAAATGCCAGAAATCCACATGCAGGATTTAGAAAATTCAAACGAAGGATGTACATAAATTGAACGTAAAATTGCACAGTTTAAAAAATACATTCACATTGTTGTTTTGTGAAACTTTTGAATTGAGCAGAGAATATGAAATTCAAATAAATTTAGATAATAATTTTAATAATTAAAACATTAGTAACTTATTCTGTAAAAATTACCTTTGAAAAAAGGTTCATTCTTCTCTTTACTCTTTTTCGGCGCCAGCGGTTGCGGACTCTGCTTGATCTGACGCGGGAAGAAGAACATCAGCACCGAAAGGATCACTATGAATCCCGCTATGAACACCATACCTGCAAAAGAGAGTTTCTCATGCATTTGATTTACACCTTTTACAAATAAATCAATAAAAAAAATCATATACATGGGAATATTCGTTTGTACACACAAACAACCTCTCACCCTAAACACGTAAATCTCTGTTCCGTCGAGGGTAATAAAAAAAATGTCCTCCAGACCGAATTTCAGTCACGGCCGCCTCTCTCAACGGAAACTAGCTATCGGCCCCGGACAGGATTATAGTGCCTAAGTGTATGCGCAAGCATAGAGTGCAGTGCATCTGACTATCAATTCCCTTACTCTCATATTCCGATGGGACGACACGACCGAAGAGAGATCAGGCGCAGGACCAACGGCTTTACGTGCTTTCCGAGACACGGGGGTGAGACACCGCCAACTTCCTAGACTCCGGGCAGCTACTGAGAATTTCTTGACGGAAAAACTCAATAACTAATTTTTTTTGGTCCGGCATTCGAACCCAGGACCCAATGATCAGCAGTTGCGTTTACAATCACTAGGCCAACAACGAGGAAATCAATAATTAAATAAAAAAATAATGAATCAATTAAATAATACTGCAGTCAAAAAATCATATTTTCAAAATTGTGCATTCAAACAAGTTTGTGATTAAGTACTTCCTTTGATAAGAAAATAAAACGATGATAGTATGTTATCATTGCTTAAAAATATAAACGAATCAACTGGTGCCAAATGAGTGACAAAATAATTTCGTAGACACTAACAAAGTATATTCAGATTTTTTATGTGGAAATAGAAGAAATATATAATACAGGCTGTCCCAAAACTTAAAGTCAAGCGAGAACCGGGCGAGAAGCCAGGTTATATCAGTTCTATAGCAAAAATAAAAAACTAACTAAGTTATAATAGGCACATATTTTGTAATATTTAAATTCGACACCGAAGACTTTTTCAAGCGCTGTGATTACAATTTTTCCAATTTTTAGTGTTCTTTCATAATGCAATCCTCAACAACAATGTTATAACACAAAAAAAGAACGAAAGTTTGTTAATTCAGTAACAAATTTACTTTGATTGAGTCATGGATGAAATGATTTGTCACTTTGATTCTTCATCTTTTTAAGCAATAGACTAGGCCCTGGGCAAGGAATTGGAAACGATGGGCTATTATAGCTATATATTTATATTATATTATAGCTATATATTTATATTATAGCTATATTAGACTTAGTTATTGTACAACATTCTTTTCTTTCCATAAAAGTTATAACTGTAACTTTCTGTAAAAGGACCGTATTTAAAAAAAAATCTTAATGATATTTCATATAAAACATTCAAATGTATGATTTGTTATTTAGCCATCATCATCATCATCATCATTACAGCCCTTCAGAAGTCCACTGCTGAACATAGGCCTCCCCCAAGGTATGCCACAAAGCGCGGTCCTGAGCCACCTGCATCCATCGACTTCCAGCATGTCTCACTCCATCTAGTGGCCTACACTTCGCTTGCCGGTACGAATACTATTGTTACCATTAAATAATAATTAATTTATTACTATTAACTAGTATTTTATATAAATATATTTGTGGTAGATGCATGCTGCAGCTATATTATGGTTGTAGCACGAATGGATCGGCTCGACCGAGAAGGATCACGCTCTCACAGAATATCAGCGTAAAATAGCAGTATTGTTGTGTTTCATATGGTGAGTGTAGAGAACCGAAGACCCTTTTTAATGGAAACGAGGCATTCGACACGGGTGATAACGCATCTGTATTTTGATTCACAATCGAGGATAGGTGTAAATGTCTATAGGCCACAGCAACCACTTACCATCAGGTGGAATGTGTGCTCGTTTGTCACCTTATTCTATAAAAAAAATATCAAACTATTCTAGAAGAGGCCAAAGATAGGAAACCAAAGATAACTGTTATCTACCGATACAGGGAACAAGGGAACAGTCAAACTGAAACCGTTATATAACTAGTGTGGTGAGGTCTACAAGAAGGAATTGTTAACGTTACATGCGCATTGAATATTCTCAAGCAGTGTCGTAAGCGACAACTACAATCGGTATATTTACGACAAACGTAATAATTGAAGATGTCTTCCACCCATTTTCTAAATTGTTGCGTGAATGTAGCGAGATGCGTGCGGGATCTAAACTATTTTATTTATTTTGTTGTTTGCTAATAAACATTATACAATAGTTCAAGATGTTTAAACAAACTAATAGGCATATGCCTAAAGGTTTATGGCATGATTATTATATTTATTTTATATAATAATTATATAAAATAATATCACATATGCCATATCTATATATATGCCATATCTATATATCTATACATATGTCATATATTTAATAATCATGCCATAAACCTTTGTTAAAATCATTGATAAATACATAAGTCCCCTAAAAGTAAAGTATGTTAAAGTTTGGCGCCCATATACGTCCCACTGCAGGGCACAGGCCTCCCCTCATTTCTGAGAGGGTTTTAGGGCGGGGAAGTGTCCGCCGCGCAGCCCCAATACGTGTTGGCGAACTTCACATGTCTTCGAAATATTTTTTTCCTTATCCCTCAGACATGCAGGTTTCCTCACGATGTTTTCCTTCACCGCCGATCACGTGGTAAATCGGCACTTAAAATTGCAATTAACAATTTCATTGGTGCCGGAGGGGGTCGAACCCAGGTTACTCGCGTTCTGTTATATTTACAGGGAGCGTTAACCATCTGAGCTACCACGGCTATAAGGCCCGTGGTAGGAGAAAAACCAACCAAGAACTTGACTTGGCACAACTAATTTAACTGATATTTTCCCTTGTGATAAATGGTTGAATGTAAACTTGCATGTCGGCACATCTACTTATATCGAGCACGAGTAACGTTTAACTAAGGATATTTCGACGTTTCCTATAAGGCAGAAGTTTATAAGCCATTACATTCGGTTGTACTTTTTCTTCTTCTTAAGAAAAATCTTCGATAATGAAGAAATATAAAGGTGTAAGTAATTAATAAAAATAATCACAATTGTGGATCCCAGAGCGTGACGGAATATTTACAAAGTATACTAAGTAGCTTCTATAATTACGTCAAAAAAATTGGCCTCTCATTACAACTTTTTTACGGATTATATTCAGTTATCTATAATAATACTTAACTGAATATAATCCGTAAAAAAGTACGCTAACACGCAATTTTCCCCAACACACGATAGTGTATTTTCCGCCGATATTTTATCGCCGATAATTATAATAAAAATGGACATTCAGCAGCCATACAGATTTGTACAAGACATAACTTCGCAAATTTTTTAGCCCCATCATCTAGACAAGAATGAATCTAATTAATTCAGCACACCGCGTCTGCGACTGCGTGCAAAGAAATCTGTATAATCGGCTACGCGAAACAAATATGCTAATGAATAAACAAAATACGAGGCTACTATTGAAACCAGTCATCCATTGTATATTCAGAACACCGAACGCAATAATATACACTAATTGTACCATTTATCATTCCAGAAGCTAAAGCTGGTTTCTTTAGCTAATGCAAGTCACCGATTAATTCTATCGTATGACAAGCACACATATTATATAAATTGATCCGCTCCGCTTCGAGGATACGCTTAATTTCGCCTGGATCTCAAACCTGGTCACAAACGCTCAGTTAAGATCCTATTGTTACGCGCTCAAGTCGACGATACACTAGCGCCATCTAGTGTCAGGAACGAGAGCGAGGGGAGCGTTGCAGCAAATGACATCACAAATCTCTCAACCAACAGCGCCGTCCGAAGAACTAAGTTTCTAGAAAATCTATACTCGCACACTCGTCCCTTTGCGCGCATTTACTTGAATATTCGGGATGCTTCTTTGCTAATTTAAATAAATAGGCGCTGCAAGATGCGATCGAGGAGAGTTGAACTCGACGACACAAGCGAAGCTTCGGAGCGGAATTAAGTGAATTAGTGTGTTTAATTATTAGTGTTTTTAACTTTAATTTGTGTAAAGTAAATTAAAGTGTTAATTTAGGTAATTTTATCGGCAATTTTTACTGTCACGAACCTCAAGCTCGTAACACTATTTTAGTAGATTCAATATTTATTAATTACGTATTTAAAAATAATAAATGAGCTCTAAACTACTTGGTAAAATCAAATGTTACTAAATATTAATCCCAATAAACAATCTGTAGTTTTAAAAAGATATTAAAAGTTTATAAGGATCATTCTAAAATACACGTATAATATGCTGAAATAGCTATGTCCCTACTATTGCTCTTTTTCGCCAAAATCATTCAAAGGAGATTAAGTAATAATTTGACTAATAATTTTACATGAGATGGCGGACGTAAGAGATTCTTTCACCCCATTTAGTCCCGTGTGTGGCAACCCGAAGCAACTATAGGAAATGCCAGACAACCTTATAGATTCTGAATCTGCTTTTGCTCTCTTCCACCAAAATCAGTCTAGAGATTGCATCCCAGTAATAATTTAGAAAATAAAAAATATATTTCGAAGCCATGTTAAGTTCGTCAACACGCATTGGGGCAGCGCGGCAGACATTACCTTATATAAATAACTTCCACATAACAGCTTCAAAAATTTTTGTTACGACAATGGAAACATGAATGAAAACCTATTTGTGTAAATATATATAAAAAAAAAACTATGAGTTTAAAAGTAGTAAACGTCAGTATATTAAAATAACATAAACTTCTAAATAACATTCAAACATTAACTTCCAAGCCTGTCACCTAGAGTTGTAGGCAGAGACTACAGACTTCCATTAGGTACAATCCTAACACTCCTTTCACTTCCTTAAATCTACTCATGCATGCTTGTCCGTTAAAGGTATTTTTTTATAGAATAAGGGTGACAAACGAGCACTCAGTCCACCTGATGGTGTGGATGCTGTGGCCCATAGACATCTACACCTTTCACCACGATTAAGAATCAAAATGCAGATGCGCTGTCACCCGAGAAAACTAAGATAAAAAAGCCTTGATTCCAGTAAAACGGGTCTCCGGTTCTCTACACTCACCATGCGAAACACAACAGCATTAAGCTGCTATTTTACGCTGGTATTCTTTCTGTGAGAGCATGGTCCTTCCCCGGTCAAGCCGACCCATTCATGCTACAAGCTACAACTATAATATTATAGCTCCAGCGTAACTTTACCACGTATAATTGGTGCTTTTACTTTGGCAAATATTCAATAAATCGCATACTTAATTGGTAAACTTTTATTTAGGCGAACTTATGAGACTGCCTAACTGCATGATTTTGTTCCATGAGGGAATAGCTGCAATAGGTGTGCAATCGTTCGGGTTCTTTTGAAGGTACAAATAGTGTACGGAACGTGATGTATCAAGATATGTAATGGAAAAAAGACCACCCGCGTTAAGCCGTAAAGTGTGTGTATGAGATAACGCCAGCAAGTGATAATGGCTGAATAATGATAATGATATGAAAAATTATAATGCACATAATATGACCGGGGAAAAAACACGATCTCACAGAATATCAGCGTGAAATAGCAGCTTAATACTGCTGTGTTTCCTATGTTGAGTGTAGAGATCCGGATACCCATTTTTACGGGAAACAAAGCATTCCATCTTAGTCCTCAGGGTTGACAACGCATCTGCGTTTTGATTCTTAATCGAGGGTAAATGTAGATGTTTATGGGCCACAACATCCACTTACCATCAGGTGGACTGTGTGGTCGTTTGTCACCCTTACTTACTATTAAAAAAACATACCAAAAGGACATAATACGAAACCTCTCAGAAATGAGAAGAGGCATGTGCCTAGCATTGGGACGTATATAGGCTGTAACTTTAATAATTTGACGTTTGCCATGAAGAGTCGGGAAAAAAAATATTTCACCTCATTTAGTTAGATGTGTGGCATCCCGAAGCGACTATGGAAATTGCCGAAAAATCTTATGGATTCTGATATGTGACAAGATAATCATCTCAGACGCTAAGAGCAACGACGAGCAGAACGTCAAAGATGCGCGGCACATGGTACCTAATGCGAACCCGCAAAGCGTGACGATTAAGGTGATGTGGGCGCCAAAAGCAGATTTTTCACGCTTTAAAATTGCAATTTTTTGTCATTAAAAACTACGAATTCACTTTTTTTTTAATTTCATTATGAAAGTTAAAAGTTTTTTAGTGAACTATGGTGACCAAAACACGATTGACACATTTTCACTCGATAGAAAAAGATCGCAAAGTTTCCTCAAAATCTACAATTTCAGGTACGTCCACTAAGTGAAAAAGCAGTTTCATTCGAATGTAATGAAATCAATTTCAGTTAAATTCCGGCTATGTGTTCATCAGTAAATACGTGAGTGAATTATGGGTTTATTAATATATCAATAAAATCAATCGAATCAGTATCAATAAAAGAGTATGTATCATTCTAAAAAGAAATATCAAATAAATATTGTGCGATTAAATAGCGCGCGGGCCGATAATACAGTCCATATAAAGCGAGAAAAATCTGCTTTTGGCGCCCACTTCACCTTAAGGCAAACCTCCATGCAATGAGAGAGGCCCTTTTCCGCAGTCAACTTTTATGAGCTGATTAAGAAGAATATGAAATAGAACAATTTGACAAAGTCCTTTGATCAACAAATTTTATGGTCATACTTATGAAATTATGGTTTTATATAAAAACACAAAAAAAGCATTGTTGTGAAACAAAAAGTTGTTTATTAGTTTATTTGTGACTGATTAGTTTATTTGTCACCATTATAAATTTTAGCTTTAGGTCCTCCACGGAGCTCGTTGTTAAGGTTAAAATTTTCAAAACGGAAACGGTCAAACCAAAACGCACTGTGCGGTTGTTTACTGTGTTATTTAATTTGCAATTCCTAGTCGAATGCAAAATATCAAACTTGAGTTACTATATAACGCCTATCGTGAAAGAGAATGGAAGAGTACTGTTAAAATTTCTAGGAACCGAAACATTATAAAAACAAAAATTGGTTGACCGTGCAGGCCATCTTTGGAACTTCCCGTTAAGTTCAAATGCAAAGCGCTCCAAATTTCAACAAATTATGACGTTAAATATGATATATAGGAGTAATTTAAAAAAATCAATTTTTTTTTCAAAATTTTTCGTTAACAATTTCTCACGAACAATTCAACCGATTTTGACCGAACCGGCGGCATCGACGTGGTTTTTCAAAGTTAAAAGCTGATTAGTTTTTCGAATCGATCGGTAAAGCCGTTTAAAAGTTATTCCAAAAAGTTTTTCAAAATTTTTAATTTTTGAGTTCTCTAAAAATCTACCAGTCCGAATTAGTTGAAATTCATAGGGAATCTAAGTTTGATGAAACACTTTGGAAATCCGCTTAGGTCATTTCAATCAATCAAGCCGTTCAAAAGTTATAAGAGGTTTACATACATCCACACACACACACACACACACACACACACACACACACACACACACACACACACACACACACACACACACACACACATAGATACATACAGACACCATAGAAAAATTGTCAGGGTGGCTTCCAGTGACCTTAAAACGTCAAGATTTGATGAAAACTCAGTTTTCGAAAACGGGGTAAAAACAATAACTTCCCGGTTTTTGCAAATTTTCAATTTTCTTAGCGGGAAGTTAAAATTAGTCAAAACAAAAGATTAATTAACACAGAGTAGATAGTATGCAATCGCGTTAAAAAGACAATTTTTAAGATCAATAGATTATTGTACTTTTAACCAATGTGTTTTTAATAATTTTGAAGCACGTTTAACAGACTTATTTTGAGCCATCCTGTATAACTTTTAATATGCAATCAACAATAGAATGGATTACTTAATGAAGAATGGAGGACTTAATTTTGTTTGCACGATATCTTACTTCAAATAAATTATCGAACGGCCAATAAAAGTAAAAGTCCAGCAAAGTCCACACCTGAACACGAGCCACTCCCGTCGTGGGGAGGATTGATGCTCACAATATCAGACTACCAGATGCATAGAATAATATACTACATAGGGCAATCAGACGTCTCGCACCTTTAACACTATTAAGCTACTGCCCGTCGTGCGTCGTTGCGTTGGTGTAAGTATTTCACATCGATGTAAACGACACTATTATGCTGCCATCTATCGGAGGCAATAAAAAAAATTTGAGAGTTTACTTAGTGTCCTCTTACAAATATAGTGCATTGGGGTAAGATCGCTGATGGGGTAAGACCGTAAAATTCAAATTTCCGGTGAATTATGCCATATTTTTGAAAGCTAGCAATATGGTACAAGACTCCATTTTATTCTGCCCCGACCCCAAGTTTCAGCCACTCGCTCCGAAAAGTAGGGCGTGTGCTGCGCAGTATTTTATAAAACAAGGTAATTTTTGAATTTTTTCGTCTGTCCGGTATTTCCCTATCACTTTTATTTGCGATTTTTAGCGAAGTCCGGTCTTCTCCTTGATGGCCAATTCTTCATCATACATATAAAAAATTATGCCCTGTCTTCGCACACGTTTTAAGCAGAAACTGTTGAGTTTTGAAAAGTAAAAGCTTCTTATAGCTAAATTACGTGTAACCATTAACGATTTGGGCCATGTTTCAGAAATCTGACGTATATGGATGTGAAGAAAATAAAATTCTTGACAGACTCTTTTAACTAGTCGAAAATCCGTCCGGTATTGCCCCAACGCACCTTAGGGTCGATGCGCCAGTTTTCGGCCTTTTAGTGGAGTTGTCAACTTTAAGGTACAATAAAAAATAATAGCCATTATGTTGACCAAGTGCTGTTAATGTTAATTTGTAGCTTATATAATGTAGTTTTCATTTTTATAGCTCATTGATGCTACAAAAGAAATGTATTTTTTATAATAATTTTTGATGCGAAAAATAGGCAAAACGCTAGTTTTCGGCCACAAATTTTAGATTTCGGCCCACAAGAATTTTAGTTTTCGGCCACTGTATTAGAAGAGGTAGTACAAACTTAAAAGTGTTTTTGTAAGATCAGAAAATGGCAAAACGGTTCGGGAAATCAGTGTATTTAGTTTTCTCAATTGGTGCCTGCATTTTTTTTAACCGTAACGTTATTTTTTCATTTTGGGGGTGGTTTTGATATAAAATAATAACCATGATTAATCATTTCTCTTTGAATCATAATCTAATAATAAAATCTTTGAAATATAGCAATCAAATCTTCTCATTTACGAGTATTTTGTACTTCCTCATAGGTATTTTAGTTCAACAAAATCTTACATCTCAAATCCATTTGGTGCAAAAATCACTTCTAATATAATGATTTCTTATATTTACGCGAACACTACACATTGATTAAAACTACTTTTACGGATTTTATCGCGTTTAATTTTAATTGATTTTTTAACATCACATCCAATATTTTTTTCCAGATCTTCTTCGTATCGTTGTATCGTTTATTAAAATATTATGACACAAAGCGCAATTTACTCTTACCCTTTTCTCCTTCATAGATTTCTTGGATTTAGCTATTTTTCGTATTTGAACTTAAGCACTCTTAAATTTTTGTTTTTCTATTTTTTTCTTTTTCAAAATATTTTAGCTCTTACTTCTCTATTTTAACTTTCACTTATATTCATAAAATTTTACGCCACACCGCAGATGAAATTGCTGCAGAAGAAGGTGCACGTGTACTGTAAGCAGTTATTTTTTTTATGGGTTACGGTTTCATTAAAGGTTTATCTATTGCATCTCTATATTCTTTATTTAATAGTACTGAAACCAATGTTCCACTAGTTCGTAGAGGTGTACTAGTCCGTTTAGCTTGAATATCAACCCACACGTTTTCTAAAGTTTCCGAGATCTTGTTTGTTATCGTCGGTGTTTGTAGTGGTATCATCGTAGTCATTTGAGTCGTTATTGTTTCATTACTGAAATCTATTATCATTTCAGGCATTGTCAGTATTGTTGTCGTTGGTAGGCTTATTTGAGTTTGGATTACAAGAACATCATATAACGATACTTAGGAACCAATATCCAAATAACTTCCTGACAAATGCAATGTTGAAATTTTGTTATCGATTAACGATTCTGATGCCTCGGTAGGTGAATAAATAGTTACCACAACATCGTGAGTTAGAATATTTTTATCTTGATCTGTGTTGCACAGACTTTCTGGAGACTAAAATGGACTTAGCGGTGTTATATTGCTTAATTGGAGAATTTCCAAGTCTTTGTTGGCCTGTCTGTGTGGAACGAAATTGATCTGAGAAGACTTTCGTTTCAATTTCCTTATCTCATTCACTATAATAGCAACTTTTATGTTTTTTTCTGCCAAAGTTGATTTTAAACGTTTCTAAACTTTTCTAGTGGAAACTAGGTCTGCGTTAGTTATTTCTTTAGAAATATTTATTCTTTATTTCAATTATCACCGATTAGTCTTTCCGGGGTTTGCTGGACTCAATTTGAGTAATCCACTGCATTGAGATCTATTTAATAAAGTCCGCATTTTCTGAAGCCATTTGCTTATTATATTTCTTTAGAGGAGCCATCTGAAGAAAAAAAATTCTGATTGAATCTTCTTCCTAGAACGCTACGTGAATAAAATATTTGATGAAATGGCCGTAAACGTCTAAGACAGCATTCTATTTTCCGCCGCCGTATTCTTTCATACAATTTTAAATTGGCCGAAAACTAAATAAATATTTTAGAGTCAATCCAGTTTTCGGCCACGACCGAAATGGGTAATTTCGTTTCGTCACTAACTGTTCAAATTGCAGTAATTAGTGGCCGAAAACTGAAAGTTAGTGTCTACGCATGCTACGATTCAATATAAGTAAGAAAGATGAATTATAGTACGTAACCAAATAAACAAATGAGAAAAAGTATTTAGGTTAAACTCAGGCTACTTTTCGGCCGCATGGCCGACAACCAAATAATGGGACAATTTTATGTGTCACTTTTCAGCCACTTAATTTATTAACTTTATCAATAAAGTATTATAATAATCAGTGTCAAATAACTGTGTAAGGTTATTTACACAGTGAAATATAAGCACAATATTAAGTAATTGTATTAAGTACAGCACGAAACTTACTTTTAAATGGAACGCGCGCCACTATTTTTTTTTTGCTCGATCTTACCCGTTTTGACAGCTTCTGTGCCGGCGTCGAACTAAACTATTTATTATAAATCGCGTGTTGTGTTTACCCGATTAATTAATGCTACCAGATATAGTGCAACTATTTACAAATGCATTAAATTTTATTTCGTACGACAATATTTATTATAATTGTTATTAAATCAAATTTACTGCATCACCTCGTGCTAAAGGCCGAAATCTAGACCCGGCCGGCTTACCGGCGCATCGACTTTAAATGAGCAGTTCTCAAAAATTTTGTACGGCAAATATTTTTTTCGATTTTTTTTGTGTGTGAAATGTGTTTGTTTTAAATGATTTTATTAAAGAATTTGCTAAAAGTAATATAAAATAAAAATTTGAGTAATTTAATGTTTGTTACCAATAAATATATACCATTTAGGAATAAAACAGGTTTATTTCCGAGCATGGCATTACCGTGTTCAATTTTGTTACTAAACAAAATTCATTTAATTAAATGTAGTTCTTTGATTATTCCGTGTTAAATATTTTAAATGATTACATATGAAGGCATTTAAACCCCCAAAAAAATCTGTAAAAGTTTGCTAATTTTTAAATTACAATACAAACATTTTCAACTGTGTTACTTAGGACGAAAACCAAACAATATTTTTCTATGTATTTTAAAATAAAAATAAAATGTAAATATTGTTTGATGATAAAAAATTACAATTTTTCGGCAAGTATTAATAAGTAAATATAACTAGTTAAAGTCCAAAACTAAAATTTTTATCAGTTAAAAACCTTCGTTATTTTTATGGACAGTAACAAAATTGATTATGATTGGTAACCAAGAAATTATTAAGGCCCATTTACATTGTTAGGAATACTGGTATAATAATTGGATTTAGTTTAATAAACGGAAAATAATAATAGGACTCTTAATTAAAATAAGCAACCCTTTATTTTAAAATTTATGATGTAACATACGGGAAATAGACTTAATTTCTAGAAACTGGTAGATTTCCCTAAATAAAAGAAAACTCTGTCGTTTGTTGTTGTTAATTAATTTATTTGAATGAGAATGCGTCTCCATTCTCATCAAAATGCAAGGATTTAGTAATATAGATGATATAGAAGTTGATATTTTAAAAAGCAATTTCTAAAAATACTAAATCTATGCGATTGCATGTCCATTTCAAATCTTTATAAATTTGTTGTAATGATGCTTCTAAGGCTTAATTTATTTATTTAAGGTTTAATAACCAGAGCTATTTCTATTATTCTAGTTTTTTTTTACTTTAGAATCATTTTCAGTTTAATACTGTACAATCTTTTATTTAGTGCTCCGTAAGATTTACATTTTGTTGAATTTTTTTTTCGTTATCTTCAAGTAATTTTTGTAGTTTATATAACATTTTGCTGTAATATTTCAATGTCTTGTCGCGCTCTCTTTTTTTATTTTTTTTATTTTCTTGATTCTTTGCCGCTTCTGTCTCTTGCAATGAATGATTGACGTTTTATGATTTTTGTTGATTTTGTTTTCCATTTTGTTTTTCGTCACTAAGCTCAGATTTTTTTATGTTTAACCTTAATCCTTTCTCAATTTTTTCGTCTTGATTCTTCAAACTTTTCTGGTTTATTCTGGCTTATTTCGATAGCGTTTCATTTCCTCCGTGGCAGTTAGCGGTGCCATTTTGTACGATAACCTTAAAATTAAAATCATTTATTTGAGATTTCATTCAGCACAATAACATCTCCATAAAAAACTGTTTAAATAAACAAAAACACGACTTCAATGTAATCTTCGCTTTTGAAAGTTAGGGAGAAGAGGTATTACTTCGTAAAAGTTTGTTTTTCGTTTATTTTAACATTTGTTCCATCATTTTGTTTTCTATATTATAATTTAAATTTACTTTGGTGATTTATTTAATAAAAAGTTAGAATGGAATATCCTATTACTACCAAAAAAGGAATTATAAAAATCGGTCATGCAATAAAAACAAAATAAGTTTTAAATATAACAATACTTTTTGCAGGCAAGCTTTTATACGCATACTAAATTTCATTCAGTTGCTATTAACCATTAAGCATTTCCTTCATGAGGAGACACTCCTGTCTGTGACATCGGGTTAAATCTGTCAAAAAACTGCTTTGTCACAAAAACTAAAAGTGCTTGCAAAATTTTAGCTCAATCGGATACCAACATTGAAAAATGGTTTGCAAATTTTGACGGACATATTTTTACTTACATACGAACAGAGCAAGTTAAATAAAAGCAAAAACATACGTGGTCGATAGGTGTGGTGTTTTTTTTTTTTTTTTTGGAAGTCTGTTTAAAATAAATCATGGCTAAAAACTATGTATGGCATCGCCAACATGAAATTCATTCTGGATTTCAATTAAATATATTCAGCAGATTATACGAGAGCGAAAAACAAATACTTACCTAACGTTAAACATACATTTCATATTCTAATATTTTCTATTCGTTGACAGTAGGCTAATGTATTCGTCCCTTAATGATATCAATTGTGTTACCAATGAGATCAACATATACGTTACCTACTCAAAAGTAACAAAATTGAGGTAACAAAATTTGAGGTTATGGGATTCTTTACCGCCTAAAAATATTATATTATTAGCTAACGTTGTAAAAAATAGTGGAAACAAGAGTGAATGCACATAGAAATCATTGGAAAAATGTTCTTTTTTTAAAGTATGTACTTACCGTTTAAAGTCCAGTAACAAGTTTGAGTTTAATTGGTACCCACGACACTCGTGCACGGATTGTTTGACGCAGAATACATGTCAGCCTACCAATTTTAAGATTAAAGGACTTCGACATGGAGAAAAATGTTTACACAGCATTAAAAGATCCAAAAAAGTAGTAATTTTTACAAAATATGTGAAATATCATGGTAACAATGTTGATAATCAAAATTGAGTTAAATCTAGGACAACAAATAAATTGAAAACATTAATAAATTAAATAAGCAAATACATGTACAAAGGTATCATTGTGTAAATAAATAGTGATGTGATTAATCAAAATGGAAAGATGTACTCCTAAAGTTTTATTTTTTGGTAAAATCAATTTTCAAATCATGTGATAGGGGATAGGACAATCTACAATCCATACAAAAAAATAAACAGGTTTCAGAAAATAAATATTTTATTATTTTTAAACGCTTCTGGTAGTATTTTATTTGTGATTAATTATATCTATAGATATGACTTTAAAAGATTTAAAAAAAAATCTGATAAATATGGTGTTTTATATAGTCACAAAATAAACACGAACTTAAAGGACATCTAAATTTAAGGCGGTACAATTTTGGTGAGAACTGCTCAAATATATTTACGACACGAAATAGCATAATAGCTTTTCTTTCGTCACCACATGATGGATTGTGTTGTTTTGATAAGAAATAGTGCAGTTACAGAGTGAAATATATCTTGAAAGTATAATAATTAATAACAATGAGGTTTATTAATTTTACATACACTCATATAATTTATATCTTAGCTAAATTATGTCTATTTGCATAACCATGAATAAATTTTTATCAACTCATATCTGTTGATTTGCGGTCATATCTAGCAAAAAACCAAATATGATGTGGCATTGAGTAGACAGACCCATGGAAACCTTGAATCGAGCCAAAACATTTATTACAGAAAACATTTGCGCATTACAATTACAAGGCCGTCCGGTCAACACAAAGTCAAGGGCGATCCCCACACGTAGAATAATATGCCGTGTTACTACGATTATATAGTTTCCTATTAACAATACGAATAATGGATCGATTACCTTATACATTGCGGTTTATCTATGGAGAAAATGCATGGACAGTTAAGAAAACCGAAATGAAAGAGTTTGCTTTATTTTGCACACAACGCCGATTATTATAGTATAGTATTGCCCAAATACTCAAACGACGATGCTCAATTTTAAGACGCTGTTACATCTCGTGCTGTCTCTATCACTTCAAGTCAAAGCGACTGTGACACCACGAGACTTAACGACATCTTAAAATTAAGTAGTGTATGAGTATTTGAACATAAAAGAGCTTACACTTCTAACGTTTCAACCCCATTCACCAAGTCTCCGTCGTATGAAATATATATCAGTTTAGCCGTCTGACTCTGACATAGAGTTGAGCTTGAAGCGACAAAGGTCGTTGTGAACCGGTTCGAAAGTAAAAGTGAGTGAGGCGCCTGTCGCGTGTCCACCCACTAAATCCTCATTACGAGCGTCGCTGGCATAATTGTCTACAATAAGGCGCGCAGCCTTGGCCGTGACCGGTAGATAGAACGCTTATTTTAGCTGTGGTGACGCGGCGTGATGTAAGACATGTTATATAACCCAACTCGTGCGCCGCGCCTGCGCAGCGTGACGGTTCGCCGCGGCGGGAAAAAGCGAAAGCCGAGAGAAAATTGCGCGTCGCCTATATCTTAATGATTATACAGATACATAAAATAGTTGCAATAAACACATACCCGTCCAATGTACGCAGGTAAATGATCATTAATGAACAACTTTGTACTAACAAAGTATTACCCAGCGGAGAGGTAATTACAATGTTATCGATCTGGATGGGCAGTCAATGCAAGAAATACTCGCTATAGATTTACATATTGCGAAAGGAGATCTATTTGCTCAATAGTTGCTTACATTTATTTAATTTTCTATTACGCAATCTGCCCAGTCACTGTGAAACGATCGAATCGATACTATCAATACTATAAAAGATTGTATCACGTAATTGCACTAACGTATCATATCTCCAATCTACGATAGCTTACAATTCTTACCTCTTTTTTAATCCTCCAGCAAAAACTGTAAAATTCTACGGATTTTGGATAGATAGCGTTGGAACCACTTCTTAGGATGGATTGCGGCATGTTCTATTTGCTCAATATTAGCTATCAATTTACTATTACAGAATCTGCCGAGGAAATATGAGACTGATCACGAATAGAACGTATAGTGTAATCCCATTTGAATGTAATATCTTCAATATATGAGACCACGATTTACATAAAAGTTTAATATCTTCGTACAAATAAGTAAGGAAATCTGAAGCAATTATTAAAATCAAAAATTTCCTGAAACTTATTTGCCTATAAAGGTAAACAAACCAACAGGCAACAAGTAACAGGAATAAGAACTAAATGATAATTTTATAGTGAAGTCCATTACAAAGTAGAATATAGAAATGCCGAATAGAATAGAATAAATTAAATAGAACAGAATATTTCTATTTAATACAGATGATATATAAATACAGATGATAGATAAATAACTCTTAGCAAAATTAATTTTTCACTTTTACCATGGGTTCGGAAAGAAATCTCTACATTGGGATGAATCAGCAAGGAACCCAGCGAGAAATTTATCAAAGTTATATAAAGAAAATCACGAGTTGGAAAATATATTCATTGATTAATAAACTCATTTGCGAATTTGAGAACTCATTTTACAATACAAAGTAAGTGAGGGGCCGTTACAGAACCTATTAAAATTCAGTACTCCATTCATTCTCTTTGGTACGCACTTACACTTCAACAATGACAAAATACACGGAAACCGTTCAATGTGTTTGCGAATTCTTTATTACCAGTCGGAGCACGCTCGACAGTTATCTACTCCAGACTTTTGAACAGCAATACCATGGGATTTTGGACCATGGCCAGAAGGTATTAGAGATCTCATTGTAATTGTTAAGATGCAAATTTCGCTTCGTGGACATGCCACACACATTCGATTGATACTTTGGTCACGTGCGTGCTTTCTTCGCGAATTTCGCGCGCAAATCCATTGGGGCGAACGGCTCCGTAACGGTAGATGGCAGTTCCGCGATGGAATGCCGTGGAACTGAAGCCCTGTGCCCGCGGTCACACATAATAACGTTGCGCGATGCCGCTAAATTGTGCTTGTGAAGTTTTCTACAGCATTGTACAATATTTTTGTTTCACACGCAACAGCTACTTGTCGCAGTATGTTCAATATTGTTACGACTATCATTATTATTGAACCGACATGTTTTTTTTTACAGAAGAGGAGGCAAAGGAGCACTCGGCTAACCTGATAGTAAGTCATAATCGCCGCCCATGAAAATCTGTAACACCGGAGGAATTGCATGTGCGTTGCCTGCGTTTTAGTTGTAGATATAACCATGATGTTAGGGGTCTGTAAATATAACGTCTGTCTACTCTAATTTATAATGAAATAAAACCCACTTAGGTGTAAGCACAACGTCACTGCAATGTATGTACCTACATTGTTTACGACCATAAATCCATATAAACTTAAGTGTCAATAAACTTGTCGGGTTTACATTTCGTATATTTTTCTCTTCTTGTTACTTGTTCATTATAAAACACTTCACAAAAAACGAAGCTTAGGTACGAGGCTTTCTGTGAAATAAATTAATGTGGAATGAAGTACATTTCGAAGTAGGAAGGATGTTAACGCAACTTTGAAAAGGACGAAAGCAAAAAGGAGTTTTAATAGGCTGTAATTATTGAATGAATGAACTTTTATAGTAATGATTACATAAGCCTACGCCAAATAGACATACGTAGCCCGCTGGTACTTCAAATTCTTACTAACAATTTTTGTGATTTGGTAAAACACTTGTACACTTGTAAGTTTCACGTAATGTGAAACTAATACAAGTGTTTTTATTAAAAATCAATAACTTTGACTTCTAATTTTTCGACACCAAAACATAAAGGGCCGATGATCTTCAAACGGCTGCAAAGATTTTCTTAAATCATAGCACTCTCGATCAAGTCAAGTTTCTAACAAAAGACCAGTAAGATCCAAATCATCATCGGTTCATCCGTTTGGGAGCTACGATGTCACAGACAGGCAGACATACATATACGTTCAATATATATTACACCCCTATGTTTGCGTCAGGGATTCAAAATCAAGCTGGAGTTTCACCGAGAGTGACGATAATCGCAAGAATAAATTATATTATTAACAATGGTTAAAAATATTCGTTGTAAAGACAAAATTATAAAGAAATAAGGAACTCTTATACAGTTAACTAACTATAAAATAGTTCTTTATTTATGATGAGATGACAAATGGAATATTTGAAAGGAAACAAAACCTGACTCAAGGATTATATTTCTATTTCAATAAAACCAATTTGACTTAAAATCACAAATTCGTTTCAGGAATGACGCAAAGCAATGACTATGCAAGATCGATACGCACTGCGCTTATTATAATACACTTTCATATTACTTTTTAGTTTATAATAGATATATTATACATATAATAGATATAATAAAAATATAAGTTCAAATTTTGAAAATAGATCTATGTCAATATTATTGTGTTTGTATTTCATTAATTCCTCACTTGTTTACGATTTGGCGGCAAATTGAAAATTGTCTGTCACGTCAGCATGAATTTAACGCGAGAAAATTTTCGTACAATGATTTTTTTATGACTTTCGATGTCTTTAAGTTAAAAGGAAAGTTATGATAGACTTCGATTAGCCTTTCACGATGAAGCCCCATCTCGTGCCACTGTTTACAACTAGTTTAACGAGTTTAAACGTAGTCGCACTAATCTCACCGATGATCTGCGTGAAGGACGGCCTTCTACGGCGACGACTGAAGATAACATCAATGTTGTGCGGCGTATGATAGAGACTGACAAAAGAGTGACTTATCAGCAAATTCGGACAAGCTTATGCATCGGTATGACTCAAGTGCACAAAATCCTCCGTGAACATTTAGCGGTCAGGAAGCTTTGTGCCCGGTGGATACCTCATAATTTGACAGATGCCCCAAAAACTCCGTCGTGTTAATTGGTGTCGTGAAATTGTTCAATGATTTAACAGAGGTGACTCTAGTGCTGTGTTCGACATACTTACGGGTGACGAAAGCTGTATTTATTGTTACGATCCTGAAACTAAGAGACAGTCTGCTGTTGGATCCTCCTTCACCATGACAACGCCTAGTCGCACACCGCCAAGCAATCGTCTACTTGGCGACGTCAGATGTGGAATTACTTGATCACCCGCCCTATAGCCCCGACCTCGCACCTTGCGATTTTTATTTATTTCCGAAAATAAAAGAAAAACTTCGAGGAAAACGTTTTATGGACGCCGAGGAAGCAGTGTCTGCGTTTCAAAATGCCGTCGAAGAGACCCCTAAGGACGAGTGGACAAAGTGCTTTTCTCAGTGGTGCCATCGGATGCAGCGATGTAATGTTGTAAATGGACACTATTTTAAAAGATATAAATAAAACTAATAGCTTGCTAGTTTCTTCAGTTTTTATTTTCTAAGAACTTTCAGTGTCACCCCCGTATGTATATAACTTGTAAATATATTCGTCTTTACTTACTATACGCGAGCCAAGTAGTTACGATGTACCAGTTCTGGCTCACTTGTAGAGAGGTTGTACCAGTTCTGGCGCACTGAGTCAGAAGTTGTACAAGTACGACGTTCGTCGATTCACGATCCTAAAAAAAAAAAAAAAAAAAAAGTTTTGGCATGCTCTGATCACGAATCTGCGGTCCATTTTTGCGTAGGATGCACGGTTCCGGAGATGTGCAGATCAATTAACTCTTATCTAATTGATATCCGCTTCGAGCCTCAACCGTCATTAGCGCTCCATTGTCCTTATCTACTTATCTATTGTTGATTGACTACCGTCATTATCTATTATTCGTCGGCGTGTGGGTCGGCTTATGCTATTGTATTATACTCCTTTGTTCCTATCTACACTAATCTGACTCATTAATAAAACACATTACCTAATTTTGTTAAAAGTTTTATTTATAAAATACAAAATCTTATTACTTATTATCTATAAAATAGGAGCGAAACATCTCATCCACTAAAATATCGTTGTACAATGTGTTCCCTGTAAATATACTCGTAAAACTATGCATTGAACATCCCTGAAACTTATATAGCAAATACATTAAGCAATATTCGCCACAAACTGAAGTCCTATCAACATTCCAGTTCCATCTTTTACAATTTCTTTTAAAAAACTCTAGATGATATCGTACAGGTGCCCGTCCAAATGAATCAAAATATTGACCGACGTCATTCGTATCGATATATAAAGCTACCCAATGTGACCCTGGTTTATCATCTGTATCCAAATTGCATATTACCTAGTCAGGTCATAAATTCTATCACATGTTTAATATAAAATAATTGAAACAAGTTTATTCATTATGTAACCATTTATATACCAAAATGAACTTAACAAAACATAGATTCTTATGACACTATAGTTTATTCAAAACGACCTCCGTAATTTTGAATACAGGCCTTCAATCTGCGCAGCCAGTCGTCTATCTCACCACGAACGAGGTCCATGTCATATCGGCGGCTGCCTTAATTAAAGATGTCTTGAGTGACTCGAAATTGGGATGAGGCTTTGAGCACGCCTTTTCCTCCAAGCGTTACCATATCTTGTAATCTAACGGATTCAAATCTGGACTGGTCTTTGTGTCGGATGAAGTCGATTTCACGCGCCGCCAGCCAGTCTTTTTTTTTGTTTTTAAAAAACGTTCCCTCCACACTAGGTTTTTCTCCTGTATCGTGGGGGGCAGTTTACAAACACAAATTTCACAAGGACAAACATCCAAACTCGGAACAATTACTTGTAGGTCGTACAAATACTTGTTCCGTGCGGGATTCGAACCCGCAACCCCCAAGCGCAGCCACTCATTGCTAAGCCACTACGCCACGGAGCTGTCAAAAGTCTTGTGTGCTCTTCGCTCTATGAGCTGACGCCGAATCTTGTTGGAATACCCAGTGCCTGTAATAACAGGAACATGGTATGAGAAACAGGTTACACAAGGTTCGTCAGGACTGTATTTTGATACACAACTGCATTCGTTTTTAACCTTTCTCACAAAAATGTACCTCTGTTAAGCCCCAATAAGAAACTCCCAACCACACCATGAGCGAGGATGGAAAATGACCCCGTTGGACACGCGGAATACGGTTGCTCGCTTCTTCACTACTGTGTGCGTACACCTTATCATTTTGTTTGTTGTAGCTCTCTTCTACGGTAAAAAATTTTTCATCCGAAAAAAGAATTTCCCGATATTTTTTTCCCGCGTACCGCTTCAACAAAGCGCGGCATCTCTTCAGTCTCAGATCCATTAGACGAGCATTCAAACGATGTCCTGTTTTTCTTCGATATGCCCGAAGCCCTAAGTCTTCATTTAACGCCGTGGTTCTGCTTAACCCCATCTGAAGGGCCAACAGTTTCTGCTTACGTTTGGGATTTCTTTGAATTCGCACCTTTACAGCTTTTATCACTGCTGGAGTCCTAACAAATCGAGGGCGACCACTTCTTGACCTGTCATCTACACTAGAGTCTTCATTGTATCGTTTGATGGTACGATAAACGAATCTTTTGGTTATATTCAAATTTTCAGTATATCAAAAAATTTAATTGGCGCGTAATCGCAACTGCAACACGGTCTTTTTTAAGCGCCCACTCCATATGTAAAAATGAGTAAAATTCTAAAAAGTATACAGTTTTATTTTCATGAACAATTCGAATTCAATAAACTTTTTTGTGACCAGCATTCTAAAAGAAAAGTTTTTACTGTGTGACAATACTTATGACCTGACTAGGTATATACGTTGGTACGTGGGTGTACATGGGCAGTCAGTGAGTAGCACATTATTTTCTAGACTGGGGTGAATCTTTTTCAGATGTTGTTGTCGTTTGATGGTACGATAAACGAATCTTTTGGTTATATTCAAATTTTCAGTATATCAAAAAATTTAATTGGCGCGTAATCGCAACTGCAACACGGTCTTTTTTAAGCGCCCACTCCATATGTAAAAATGAGTAAAATTCTAAAAAGTATACAGTTTTATTTTCATCAACAATTCGAATTCAATAAACTTTTTTGTGACCAGCATTCTAAAAGAAAAGTTTTTACTGTGTGACAATACTTATGACCTGACTAGGTATATACGTTGGTACGTGGGTGTACATGGGCAGTCAGTGAGTAGCACATTATTTTCTAGACTGGGGTGAATCTTTTTCAGATGTTGTTGTACATCTAGTGTATCCATGATATTACTGCTATTAGTAGATTACTACAGTACAATCTACTCAATGACTAACATAGGAATGATCAATTATGTGATTTCTAAATATTAAATTGCATTTTTTCTGTTATACGAGTCATCAATACACTGAATAAGACGCAACACGAAGAATGTGAGATAAGGTTGTTGACGCATAAAGTTGTTATCAATTCTACTGTAGAAATTCTTTAGATTAGAATTATTACTTACTGGTACTATATAAGACCAAGCAACTGCAGTCATGGAGTTAGTGTATGGTCGTTTGACCGCAGTGTATCTATCAATAATACATTTGTGTTACTTCAACGCATCAAAGGCCATAGATGTAAGTGTTTAATCTATTGACAAACTTACTTTTCTTTCTGTTATTTTTTTACGTGTGTATGATTTTGAACGACAGGCCTGTTGGTCTAGTGATTAGTGACCCTGACTGTTATGCCGGAGATCGTGGGTTCGATTCCCACCCAGGACAAATGTTTGTGTGATGAGCACGATCATTTGTTCTGTGTCTGAGTGTAATTTATCTATAATATTTATGTATTTAGAAATATATAAGTATGTTTATCAGTTGTCTAGTACCCATAACACAAGCTCTGCTTAGCTTGGGACTAGATGGCGTTGTGTGATAGTTGTGGAATATTATTATTATTATTATTATTATTATTTAGTGTTAACAAATTATATTTAAATATTTTGTGTGTGTATATGATTAAGCCGTGGTAGCTCAGATGGTTAGCGCAAGCTGTAAATTTTACAGTACGTAACGCGGGTTCGATCCCCGCCAACACCAATTAAATTGTTAATTGCAATTTTAAGTGTTTATTCTATTGACACACTTACTTTTCTTTCTGTTATTTTCTTACGTGTGTATGATTTAGTGTTAACAAATTATATTTAAATATTTTGTGTGTGTATATGATTAAGCCGTGGTAGCTCAGATGGTTAGCGCAAGCTGTAAATTTTACAGTACGTAACGCGGGTTCGATCCCCGCCGACACCAATTAAATTGTTAATTGCAATTTTAAGTGTTTATTCTATTGACACGCTTACTTTTCTTTCTGTTATTTTCTTACGTGTGTATGATTTAGTGTTAACAAATTATATTTAAATATTGTGTGTGTGTATATGATTAAGCCGTGGTAGCTCAGATGGTTAGCGCAAGATGTAAATTTTACAGTAAGTAACGCGGGTTCGATCCCCGCCGACACCACTTAAATTGTTAATTGCAATTTTAAGTGCTGATTTACCACGTGCTCGGCGGTGAAGGAAAACATCGTGAGGAAACCTGCATGTCTGAGAAAATTTCGAAGGCATGTGAAGTTCGCCAACACGCATTGAGACCGCGCCGCGGACATTTCCTAGCCATAAATACAAAGACAATAGCAGAAAGTAAAAAGTTAAAAAATACTTTTTTAACAATGACAGTCATTAGTTGATCATTAGTGAATGTGATTCTGTTTTCTTAAATTACAGGAAGAAAAGAGCAGAAGGAAGAAATGGGACGATGGGAAGTAATGAAGAATGAATTGTTATGTGAAGTTTGTTGGAACAAACATATTTTAGTCACGTGTAAATACTTTTAACATTTGGGTTCAAAATGACACAAAATCTAAAAAATATTAGATACATCATCGACATGGACGGATTTTACATTACATATCCTCATAAACATTTTCAATGTAGAGAAATGGCTATTCTAGACGTAAAACTATCTAATAAAAATGATTCGTTTATCGATCATTATTTGTTTCGGCCAAGTTGTCCTTTCAATTATTTGTCGCAAAAAGACAAAAAAACTATTCGTTATTGTGAAATACACGTGCACGGCATTCCATATTTTGATGTGACCGAAGAATTAAAATGTGCCTACAAACAAGAGAACATCATTCCCATATTAAATTGGTATATTAGAAATTTGTGCAAAGACGAAGTGATCGCATACAAAGGTGGTTCAACAGAAAAACAATTTTTAAAAATGTTTACGACGAATGATAGAATTTTTAATATTGAAGAATACAAATGTCCAAAATACAATGATTTGGTAAATGTCATAAATTTAAACAAACGTTATATGTGTAATAATCATATATTTGCAAAAAATAATCACAAAATTTTACACTGTTCTTGTGACGAAGTGTGGGTTTTTTACAAGTGGTTATTGCTTGAAAATAAAATTTTAAATTAATCACAAATTTTGTTTGATTTCCCAAAAACATTAGTTATAGTATACTATATAATACAAAATTGGTTCAACAGAAAAACAATTTTTAAAAATGTTGACGACGAATGATAGAATTTTTAATATTGAAGAATACAAATGTCTAAAATACAATGATTTGGTAAATGTCATAAATTTAAACAAACGTTATGTGTGTAATAATCATATATTTGCAAAAAATAATCACAAAATTTTACATTGTTCTTGTGACGAAGTGTGGGTTTTTTACAAGTGGTTATTGCTTGAAAATAAAATTTTAAATTAATCATAAATTTTGTTTGATTTCCCAAAAACATTAGTTATAGTATACTATATAATACAAAATTGGTTCAACAGAAAAACAATTTTTAAAAATGTTGACGACGAATGATAGAATTTTTAATATTGAAGAATACAAATGTCCAAAATACAATGATTTGGTAAATGTCATAAATTTAAACAAACGTTATGTGTGTAATAATCATATATTTGCAAAAAATAATCACAAAATTTTACACTGTTCTTGTGACGAAGTGTGGGTTTTTTACGAGTGGTTATTGCTTGAAAATAAAATTTTAAATTAATCATAAATTTTGTTTGATTTCCCAAAAACATTAGTTATAGTATACTATATAATACAAAATTGGTTCAACAGAAAAACAATTTTTAAAAATGTTGACGACGAATGATAGAATTTTTAATATTGAAGAATACAAATGTCCAAAATACAATGATTTGGTAAATGTCATAAATTTAAACAAACGTTATGTGTGTAATAATCATATATTTGCAAAAAATAATCACAAAATTTTACATTGTTCTTGTGACGAAGTGTGGGTTTTTTACAAGTGGTTATTGCTTGAAAATAAAATTTTAAATTAATCACAAATTTTGTTTGATTTCCCAAAAACATTAGTTATAGTATACTATATAATACAAAGGTGGTTCAACAGGAAAACATTTTTTAAAAATGTTGACGACGAATGATAGAATTTTTAATATTGAAGAATACAAATGTCTAAAATACAATGATTTGGTAAATGTCATAAATTTAAACAAACGTTATGTGTGTAATAATCATATATTTGCAAAAAATAATCACAAAATTTTACATTGTTCTTGTGACGAAGTGTGGGTTTTTTACAAGTGGTTATTGCTTGAAAATAAAATTTTAAATTAATCATAAATTTTGTTTGATTTCCCAAAAACATTAGTTAAAGTATACTTTTTTACGTGGTATTTTTTTACGTGGTAGAGCCATGCTGCAGTTATATTAGAAGTATAGTTGTAGCACGAATGGGTCGGCTCGACCGGGGAAGGACAATGCTCTCACAGAATACCAGCGTGAAATAGTAGCTTAATGCTGCTGTATTTCGTATGGTGAGTGTAGAGAACCGGAGACCCTTTTTACTGGAAATGAGGCATTCCATCTCAGTCCTCACGGGTGACAACGCATCTGCATTTTGATTTGTAATGGAAGATAGATGTAGATGTCTATGGGCCGCAGCACCCACTTACCATCAGGTGGACTGTGTGCTTGTTTGTCAGCCTATTATATAAAAAAGTACTATATAACACAAAATTGGTTCAACAGAAAAACAATTTTTAAAAATGTTAACGACGAATAATAGAATTTTTAATATTGAAGAATACAAATTTCCAAAATACAATGATTTGGTAAAGATTGATTTCCCAAAAACATTAGTTACAAAATTTATGATTAATTTAAAATTTTATTTTCAAGCAATAACCACTTGTAAAAAACCCACACTTCGTCACAAGAACAATGTAAAATTTTGTGATTATTTTTTGCAAATATATGATTATTACACACATAACGTTTGTTTAAATTTATGACATTTACCAAATCATTGTATTTTGGACATTTGTATTCTTCAATATTAAAAATTCTATCATTCGTCGTCAACATTTTTAAAAATTGTTTTTCTGTTGAACCAATTTTGTATTATATAGTACACTATAACTAATGTTTTTGGGAAATCAAACAAAATTTATGATTAATTTAAAATTTTATTTTCAAGCAATAACCACTCGTAAAAAACCCACACTTCGTCACAAGAACAGTGTAAAATTTTGTGATTATTTTTTGCAAATATATGATTATTACACACATAACGTTTGTTTAAATTTATGACATTTACCAAATCATTGTATTTTGGACATTTGTATTCTTCAATATTAAAAATTCTATCATTCGTCGTCAACATTTTTAAAAATTGTTTTTCTGTTGAACCAATTTTGTATTATATAGTATACTATAACTAATGTTTTTGGGAAATCAAACAAAATTTATGATTAATTTAAAATTTTATTTTCAAGCAATAACCACTTGTAAAAAACCCACACTTCGTCACAAGAACAATGTAAAATTTTGTGATTATTTTTTGCAAATATATGATTATTACACAAATAACGTTTGTTTAAATTTATGACATTTACCAAATCATTGTATTTTAGACATTTGTATTCTTCAATATTAAAAATTCTATCATTCGTCGTCAACATTTTTAAAAATTGTTTTTCTGTTGAACCAATTTTGTATTATATAGTATACTATAACTAATGTTTTTGGGAAATCAAACAAAATTTGTGATTAATTTAAAATTTTATTTTCAAGCAATAACCACTTGTAAAAAACCCACACTTCGTCACAAGAACAGTGTAAAATTTTGTGATTATTTTTTGCAAATATATGATTATTACACACATAACGTTTGTTTAAATTTATGACATTTACCAAATCATTGTATTTTGGACATTTGTATTCTTCAATATTAAAAATTCTATCATTCGTCGTAAACATTTTTAAAAATTGTTTTTCTGTTGAACCACCTTTGTATGCGATCACTTCGTCTTTGCACAAATTTCTAATATACCAATTTAATATGGGAATGATGTTCTCTTGTTTGTAGGCACATTTTAATTCTTCGGTCACATCAAAATATGGAATGCCGTGCACGTGTATTTCACAATAACGAATAGTTTTTTTGTCTTTTTGCGACAAATAATTGAAAGGACAACTTGGCCGAAACAAATAATGATCGATAAACGAATCATTTTTATTAGATAGTTTTACGTCTAGAATAGCCATTTCTCTACATTGAAAATGTTTATGAGGATATGTAATGTAAAATCCGTCCATGTCGATGATGTATCTAATATTTTTTAGATTTTGTGTCATTTTGAACCCAAATGTTAAAAGTATTTACACGTGACTAAAATATGTTTGTTCCAACAAACTTCACATAACAATTCATTCTTCATTACTTCCCATCGTCCCATTTCTTCCTTCTGCTCTTTTCTTCCTGTAATTTAAGAAAACAGAATCACATTCACTAATGATCAACTAATGACTGTCATTGTTAAAAAAGTATTTTTTAACTTTTTACTTTCTGCTATTGTCTTTGTATTTATGGCTAGGAAATGTCCGCGGCGCGGTCTCAATGCGTGTTGGCGAACTTCACATGCCTTCGAAATTTTCTCAGACATGCAGGTTTCCTCACGATGTTTTCCTTCACCGCCGAGCACGTGGTAAATCAGCACTTAAAATTGCAATTAACAATTTAAGTGGTGTCGGCGGGGATCGAACCCGCGTTACTTACTGTAAAATTTACATCTTGCGCTAACCATCTGAGCTACCACGGCTTAATCATATACACACACACAATATTTAAATATAATTTGTTAACACTAAATCATACACACGTAAGAAAATGACAGAAAGAAAAGTAAGCGTGTCAATAGAATAAACACTTAAAATTGCAATTAACAATTTAATTGGTGTCGGCGGGGATCGAACCCGCGTTACGTACTGTAAAATTTACAGCTTGCGCTAACCATCTGAGCTACCACGGCTTAATCATATACACACACAAAATATTTAAATATAATTTGTTAACACTAAATCATACACACGTAAGAAAATAACAGAAAGAAAAGTAAGTGTGTCAATAGAATAAACACTTAAAATTGCAATTAACAATTTAATTGGTGTTGGCGGGGATCGAACCCACGTTACGTACTGTAAAATTTACAGCTTGCGCTAACCATCTGAGCTACCACGGCTTAATCATATACACACACACAAAATATTTAAATATAATTTGTTAACACTAAATAATAATAATAATAATAATAATATTCCACAACTATCACACAACGCCATCTAGTCCCAAGCTAAGCAGAGCTTGTGTTATGGGTACTAGACAACTGATAAACATACTTATATATTTCTAAATACATAAATATTATAGATAAATTACACTCAGACACAGAACAAATGATCGTGCTCATCACACAAACATTTGTCCTGGGTGGGAATCGAACCCACGATCTCCGGCATAACAGTCAGGGTCACTAATCACTAGACCAACAGGCCTGTCGTTCAAAATCATACACACGTAAAAAAATAACAGAAAGAAAAGTAAGTTTGTCAATAGATTAAACACTTACATCTATGGCCTTTGATGCGTTGAAGTAACACAAATGTATTATTGATAGATACACTGCGGTCAAACGACCATACACTAACTCCATGACTGCAGTTGCTTGGTCTTATATAGTACCAGTAAGTAATAATTCTAATCTAAAGAATTTCTACAGTAGAATTGATAACAACTTTATGCGTCAACAACCTTATCTCACATTCTTCGTGTTGCGTCTTATTCAGTGTATTGATGACTCGTATAACAGAAAAAATGCAATTTAATATTTAGAAATCACATAATTGATCATTCCTATGTTAGTCATTGAGTAGATTGTACTGTAGTAATCTACTAATAGCAGTAATATCATGGATACACTAGATGTACAACAACATCTGAAAAAGATTCACCCCAGTCTAGAAAATAATGTGCTACTCACTGACTGCCCATGTACACCCACGTACCAACGTATATACCTAGTCAGGTCATAAGTATTGTCACACAGTAAAAACTTTTCTTTTAGAATGCTGGTCACAAAAAAGTTTATTGAATTCGAATTGTTCATGAAAATAAAACTGTATACTTTTTAGAATTTTACTCATTTTTACATATGGAGTGGGCGCTTAAAAAAGACCGTGTTGCAGTTGCGATTACGCGCCAATTAAATTTTTTGATATACTGAAAATTTGAATATAACCAAAAGATTCGTTTATCGTACCATCAAACGACAACAACATCTGAAAAAGATTCACCCCAGTCTAGAAAATAATGTGCTACTCACTGACTGCCCATGTACACCCACGTACCAACGTATATACCTAGTCAGGTCATAAGTATTGTCACACAGTAAAAACTTTTCTTTTAGAATGCTGGTCACAAAAAAGTTTATTGAATTCGAATTGTTCATGAAAATAAAACTGTATACTTTTTAGAATTTTACTCATTTTTACATATGGAGTGGGCGCTTAAAAAAGACCGTGTTGCAGTTGCGATTACGCGCCAATTAAATTTTTTGATATACTGAAAATTTGAATATAACCAAAAGATTCGTTTATCGTACCATCAAACGATACAATGAAGACTCTAGTGTAGATGACAGGTCAAGAAGTGGTCGCCCTCGATTTGTTAGGACTCCAGCAGTGATAAAAGCTGTAAAGGTGCGAATTCAAAGAAATCCCAAACGTAAGCAGAAACTGTTGGCCCTTCAGATGGGGTTAAGCAGAACCACGGCGTTAAATGAAGACTTAGGGCTTCGGGCATATCGAAGAAAAACAGGACATCGTTTGAATGCTCGTCTAATGGATCTGAGACTGAAGAGATGCCGCGCTTTGTTGAAGCGGTACGCGGGAAAAAAATATCGGGAAATTCTTTTTTCGGATGAAAAATTTTTTACCGTAGAAGAGAGCTACAACAAACAAAATGATAAGGTGTACGCACACAGTAGTGAAGAAGCGAGCAACCGTATTCCGCGTGTCCAACGGGGTCATTTTCCATCCTCGCTCATGGTGTGGTTGGGAGTTTCTTATTGGGGCTTAACAGAGGTACATTTTTGTGAGAAAGGTTAAAAACGAATGCAGTTGTGTATCAAAATACAGTCCTGACGAACCTTGTGTAACCTGTTTCTCATACCATGTTCCTGTTATTACAGGCACTGGGTATTCCAACAAGATTCGGCGTCAGCTCATAGAGCGAAGAGCACACAAGACTTTTGACAGCTCCGTGGCGTAGTGGCTTAGCAATGAGTGGCTGCGCTTGGGGGTTGCGGGTTCGAATCCCGCACGGAACAAGTATTTGTACGACCTACAAGTAATTGTTCCGAGTTTGGATGTTTGTCCTTGTGAAATTTGTGTTTGTAAACTGCCCCCCACGATACAGGAGAAAAACCTAGTGTGGAGGGAACGTTCTTTAAAAACAAAAAAAAAGACTGGCTGGCGGCGCGTGAAATCGACTTCATCCGACACAAAGACCAGTCCAGATTTGAATCCGTTAGATTACAAGATATGGTAACGCTTGGAGGAAAAGGCGTGCTCAAAGCCTCATCCCAATTTCGAGTCACTCAAGACATCTTTAATTAAGGCAGCCGCCGATATGACATGGACCTCGTTCGTGGTGAGATAGACGACTGGCTGCGCAGATTGAAGGCCTGTATTCAAAATTACGGAGGTCGTTTTGAATAAACTATAGTGTCATAAGAATCTATGTTTTGTTAAGTTCATTTTGGTATATAAATGGTTACATAATGAATAAACTTGTTTCAATTATTTTATATTAAACATGTGATAGAATTTATGACCTGACTAGGTAATATGCAATTTGGATACAGATGATAAACCAGGGTCACATTGGGTAGCTTTATATATCGATACGAATGACGTCGGTCAATATTTTGATTCATTTGGACGGGCACCTGTACGATATCATCTAGAGTTTTTTAAAAGAAATTGTAAAAGATGGAACTGGAATGTTGATAGGACTTCAGTTTGTGGCGAATATTGCTTAATGTATTTGCTATATAAGTTTCAGGGATGTTCAATGCATAGTTTTACGAGTATATTTACAGGGAACACATTGTACAACGATATTTTAGTGGATGAGATGTTTCGCTCCTATTTTATAGATAATAAGTAATAAGATTTTGTATTTTATAAATAAAACTTTTAACAAAATTAGGTAATGTGTTTTATTAATGAGTCAGATTAGTGTAGATAGGAACAAAGGAGTATAATACAATAGCATAAGCCGACCCACACGCCGACGAATAATAGATAATGACGGTAGTCAATCAACAATAGATAAGTAGATAAGGACAATGGAGCGCTAATGACGGTTGAGGCTCGAAGCGGATATCAATTAGATAAGAGTTAATTGATCTGCACATCTCCGGAACCGTGCATCCTACGCAAAAATGGACCGCAGATTCGTGATCAGAGCATGCCAAAACCTTTTTTTTTTTTTTTTTTTTTTTTTTTAGGATCGTGAATCGACGAACGTCGTACTTGTACAACTTCTGACTCAGTGCGCCAGAACTGGTACAACCTCTCTACAAGTGAGCCAGAACTGGTACATCGTAACTACTGAGCCACCTTCGAATGCTGTAAGTTAATTGGTCCATAACCTTTATGCAAACAATAAGCTGTCAAAGATTTAGCGCAATCTGATGAACGGTATGGCAGCACATAAAATACGAACAAACAAACAAACATAAACTTTTATACCTCAGATATTGTGCATACACGTTTATCCCACAATTTTTACAGCATACCAGTCTATTTTTATAATTAAAAGGTATATTTAAAACTCTAACATGACTGATAAGTATATTTTGTTAAATATCTTTTTGTAAAAAGATCGAGTAGTTACCTATCCTCGAATTTACTCGAATGATCGACTAAATCAGTTTTAAAACTCACTGCGATTTTTTTTGCAACTCTTATCATTGCCCAATATTTATTTAAAAATAGATAAGATACTCACCAAGCCACCAAGCGCCGACCCATCGTGGATCGGTGTTATCGTAGCCGGGATCAGACAGAGGATCCACGTAGACTCTTGTGCAGAGCGCTCCCAGCAAGAAGCCAAGCGCCGGTCCGATCACTCTGATACCGATGGTAATCGCTGCACACAAAAAAAATACAGATGTTACATAAACGTTCAGGAATGTACAGATGGCAAAAGGGTTATCATCGCAGCAGTTTTATTTTGTTCTAGCTGCGAGCGTGTAAATGTTCCATAGCCATCACAGTCAATCAAAATCAAAAATCCACTACTGTTGTACATAGGCCTCCCACATAGTTTGCCTACAGCAAGCGAGATAGCAGTTGCAGTTTTGTTTTTACTCAGTTATGAGGAAAATGCTGTCGCTTCCACCACAAATACACTTCTTCTTCGGCCACAGCATCCACTTACTATCAGGTCGACCGTGTGCTCGTTTGTCACCCTTATTCTATTAAAATAAATACAAAACAATCATCTGCATTAAACACTTCTTAATATGAAAAATATCCCAGTGGCAGTTAGACATCAGTGTAGTTTCATAAGTGCTCCGCTGCACGGAACACTGAAAATATAATTTAACTTCAATAATCAATTACCAACTGTTCAAAATTATAATATAATATTGAATTTACGCAGCTATAAAATGTGATTGTAAATACTTGTGCTATTAAATATGATAATAAATACTTTGTTTGCTCTTATTATGTTAATTATAAAGTAATGGCTAATAAAAGTCCCACTGCGAAAAACCGGTCCCCTTTCATTTTTGAGAGAGATGTAGAATGGAGCCGAGGAGTGCTCGCCTCGCAGCTCCAATGCTAACTGAGATGCTTTATAAAATATGTTCTCAACAATATCATTTTTGAGGTAATTTTTCCCAAAATAATGGTGTCAAATTATGAACATATTGCAACATATTCAAACACCACTAACATTTTTTTTAAATATATTAGAATGACAAACGCACAAATAGTACAACTTGACGGTGGATATGGACCAATCTTGACGGCTCCGTAGCGCAGTGGCTTAGCAATGAGTGGCTGCGCTGGGGGCCGCGGGTGCGAACCCCGCACGGAACAAGTATTTGTATGTCATATTTGTATGGCCTACAAATAATTGTTTCGGGTCTGGATGTTTGTCCTTGTGCAGTTTATGTTTGTAAACTGCCTCCACGATATAGGAGAAAATCCTAGTGTGAATTAACGTTTTGAAAAAAAAATCTTTGTTTGAAGGTATTCGCAGATATGCTGCAACTTCAAACAAAAGATGTTAGTCCTCTTTAATTTAGGAATACATTCTCATTTTTAAGGAATCAGATGAATTATACTAGCTTTCTTAGGGCCACCCAGACAAACCCCTAGCCTAACCTACGACTAACAAATGTAACGCAAAATCGAAGACAATCTTTGCTTCATGGATTTTTTATAAGATAGGGTGACAAACGAGCACACAGTCCACCTGATGGTAAGTGGTTGCTGCGGCCTATAGACATCTACATCTATCCTCGTTTACAAATCAAAATGCAGACGCGTTGTCACCCGTGAGGACTAAGATGGAATGCCTCGTTTCCAGTAAAATGGGTCTCCGGTTCTCTACACTCACCATACGAAACACAGCAGCATTATGCTACTATTTCACGCTGGTATTCTGTGAGAGCGTGGTCCTTCCCCGGTCGAGCCGACCCATTCGTGCTACAACTATACTACTAATATAACTGCAGCATGGCTCTACCACGTATAATTATATACATTTCAGTATGTCAATAACATTTAATATTTCATAAAATACAAATCAATAAAAAAGCGTATCGGAGAACATTATATAACTACTTGTAATATAATTTAAAACGCATAATCAAGACGGCAGAGACAGTAATTATGCAACTCTCATCTTAATAGGGCTTGCGGGGTTTCAATTGAGGGCCGTTAACCCCTATAGACAACATATTATCTTACTAGTAATTGCGTCTATTATCATTCCAATATTTAACTCTCTTCAATTAAAGTACATCTCATCACTAGCGATATTTTTTGATTATTAAGCTTGGATCTTTTCCTGGTACGTAATGCAAGCTCCGGTTAAAGCACAGACGCTGTAGAGATTATAAAACCGGACAGTGGGAAGTTCGTTGACACGCTCCGAGAGAGAACTGTCCCAGTTTTCAAAATAATATCGAGCTGTATTAATAAAAAATAACAAAAGACCGCTTCGTATACGGGTGACTGACCGAAAAACAATCAAGTACTTAGGTCCCTAATGTAATCTTTCCTCGAAATCGACCGCAACGCTTGCCAAAAAACTGAACTCGATGCGCCTCGCGTGCTCCTTAACGAAAGGAACATAAAATATATATCTTCCTATTATCGTTATACGTTTTTGTTATAAATAATGGTCTCGTCAGGATCGTTTTTCAAAGCAAGCGGTGGTCGGTGCTTGATCCAAGTTTTTATTCACATCGTAACGCACACGCCAACGCCACCTGATGAGGTACACGGTAATATAATCTTTACTTGTCCAACTTAAGATCGAAAGTACAGCAAATGCAGCGAGTGTGCCGACGTGTAGCTGACGGCAAAACCGTCCTTACCGGTTCCGATGCATCATAACTTGCATTCAAGAACTGCATCTTCGAATTAACTCTTATGGATTGTCAAAAAATGATAAATTGCGTCATTGAATCCGCGCCGAAACCGGAACTCGTTGGTGATTTAACGTGGCGAGAAGTATATAATAAATTATGAAATAAATACATATTTATACAAGCCTTGTGATGGCTTCGTAAGAGAATCCATCGTTCCATTTCACCCCGCAGGTGTCGTAAGAGTCAACTCTAGTAAAGGGACTTGGTTAAAAATCCCTTATAGCCTCCTACAGATTATGGTATAACCATCTCGTATATACCAGACGTCGTCTCGTATATACCAGATGTAAAATATCCATACCGGTAACGAGGAGCAGGTACAAACGTTTGGCATACCTACAGAAAAAAAACATAAACACTCACGCCTGTCACCCAAAGAGGTAAGCAGACACAGGCTTCCATTTAGCACGATCCTGACACACCTCTCTCGCCTCCTCCACATTCATATACCTACGCATGCATGTTCGTCGGTTAAGGGTACTCCTAATTTGGCCCATTTTCAATATATCGCCAATTTGGTCGATAAACTTTCGCCTAGGACGTCCCTTTCACGAACCTACAGTGATCGTGAAAATGCCTGTCAAGAATGGCGATTAACGCAAATTACACCATGGTGGAGGCTCATATCCAGAAGCGTAAATTCAGTAAAATCAGACAAGCATTGATAAAAGTTTAGTCTTAACTTTAGTTAAAATTTCAAGTCTTTTTATCTCCAGGCATTCAACGCGCAAATGACAATAATTTACTATCTAAAAAATGATTGTGTGTTGTCATATTTTTAAATAGCTAAATACAAACGATAAAAATATATTACCTATACATTATAAATTATATCAGCAGATTTGTCGATGCATTTAATCAGTGTTTTGTATGTTGATCATTTTCAATACAAACCTTTCCAAGAAAGTAATTTCAAGGGGAAAGTGATGCGTAGTAAAAAGCTGTCATTTATTACACATTTATTATGATCAGCGAGCCGTTAATATTTTGCCAACGTACAAGTTTATAGAGTACAAGAAGTTTACAAGTATAAATCCTGTTTACGTCTACCAACCATAAATAAGTTCTTGTTCTATCCGATTTATAAATAAACCGCAGGGCTGGGATTAATGCTAGCGTATTAAAGAAGCCTTTATATACTTTTACATGTAAAAACACCAGTGAGACATACTTTGAAGAACTACAAAATATGTAATTTTTAACCGGTAAATACCTAAACTGCGGCCATTTTATGGAATTAAATTACAAGAGCGCAATCATTAACAACAATTAAAATAAGTTATATCAATATTACCTGCTAGACCTCAACAAAATATTTTTAACTCTCAGCGTTGCACAATCCACTTATACAAATTTATCTAAACGAGCAACCATGTGGACAAAACCAACAGGAAAACGCAAATATGGAAGACTGAAAGAAATTGGATCGATGAGAGTAAAAAGAGCAGACAAATATGTCTAACAGTAACACGCAACCGGAAAGTTTGGGAAACAGTGGAGGAAACCTTTACTTAGTTTTACCGTAATTTAAATACATATTTTCTAAGTGTAAGTATATCTAATATACTTTTTCTATTAAAGGATACAGATTTAGATTATTTTTTATTATTTATTAACTGTAGCTCATTACAATTCCAAGGGCTAACATAGGCTTGCTGTTTAGACTGTCAACAAGAACGAACGGGAAGGATCTACATCAATCGACTCACACGCTACAATATTTAAAAAAAAAGTTAGTCCTTAAGTGCACGCCTCAAGAGCGTTTCATTTAATTTTGATGAAAAAAATAAATTGTATTCCTAACTTTTAAAATATATTATTGACGTGTTTTAAATTTAGCGCTCTATTATTTTAACAGGGAAAAATAATAATGTTTACCAAAATAAATCGATTACATAGAGTATAAAATCGATATAGGCTGTATGGTATAGTTGTCACAAAAAAAATAAAAGTTGAAAATCATTTTACCAACAAATTATGCGTATGATATGAAATAGGGAACCAGTTGATGTAATTCTGAAGCTAATAAAAAATCCCGGTCTCAATAAGTAATTTTTTTCGGGAGTTATCGTGACCACATACAAAATCAATATCAGAACGTCCACGTAAAATTTTTTCATAATGTTTTTTTTAAAAATATTATAAGATGGATTAATTAGAGTGTTTTCTTGATATACGGCTACTTAAATGCAATATGGTTATGATAGAAGCATTTTAAGAACAAAAAATTGCTTGACTTTTTTAAGTATGAAAAAGCATTCAATTGTTATTAACAACTGAAATTTTAAGTAAATTTAATACACAATGCTACCGTTAGTAAAATTCAACTATGTAATTGTAGTACAACGCACAAGATTCAACACACAATCGATATGAAAGGCAGCAGGGCTAGAACAGATAACCTTGCTGCGTCCGCCTCTGCAAATAAGGTGGTCAGTGCCACAATCACTATCACTATTAAATAATATTATTGCAATTATTTTACACAAAAAACAGAACCGAACAAACAAACGCCTATATGATTGCCAGGAAATATTAAACGCGAGTAATGTCAATTCAGTCGTAAAAATCAGTTGTGGTGAAAAACGCTAATCATTTAAAAAGTTTAATTGATAGGTATTATTTTGATGATATCTAGGTATGCTTAGTGTGTCATGGGTAGGCTTAACTGAGAAAATAAGACAAACAGAACACAATCGTAAACGTGGAAAAACGCAGTATGAAGGCGAGAATAGTCGGCATCGACACTTTATATCAATATGTAATTGTGTTATCCATAAGTTGATTGCTTTATCATAGTATTGTAGATATAAACAGAGGCGATCCTGGTAATTCCAAATAATTATCTGCTTGCTTTGTAGCTATACTACGTGTCTGGACACGTGATATAGCTACACTGCAGCTATATTATGGTTCCTCAGTTTATAATAATAAAAGAAGGAACCAGCCGGCGTTCATGATGCGTGAAATAACCGTCACTATTCCGGACTAACCTCTCAGGGCTATACCGGAAGAGTGGTAAGCGTATGGAGTATGGGACGCTCGCAATGGTATGTTTGCATCTTTCACCAGTATGTAGGATTTAGGTTCAGCATTGTTCATTATAAATAATATCTTAAATCTTAATCCAATGCATTAATTGATCGGTAAAAAAATAAAATAATCTCACCATATTACATAAATAGAAACCGATCTATAAGAAGACGCAATAGTGCGGTCGTTGATCTTAACGATGTAAAATACTCGTATGTTTCTGGAAATGTGACTAATTCCCCGAGATATTTTGTGAATAGATACGACTTTTGGCGTTTCTGAGAATCCACTCGTCCAAACAAAAATTTCCGTATTCAGGTTGCTTCAATGCTAATATCGAAGAAGACACAAATATTAGAAAAAATCATAAAATGTTTAAAAAGTAAAACAAACAAAAATAATAGACGTGCATGATGTATCCCTAGTATAGTGATATGAAATTATAAAGATAAAACAGACGCCTTAAACTCTAACGTAAGGAGAAAAATTCTGACCCTCATCTTTTTGACGGTTTATTCGATGGTCTTTCCTGTTATATTATAACTATATATACCTACTTATGTATAAAAACAACTAATTTTCGAACACTTATATTTTTACTAAGCCTTTTCATATCATCGGCTTATATAATCTAATCTCTCATTGGTAATCTAATCTCGCAATGGAACGTCGTTGGGAAACTGACCTACGTCAACTGCCGCAACAAACGCTTTTATTTCAATACAATGTAATACGATAGGCTTGCAAAAAAGTTGCATAAGTGCATGTTAGTTGGCGGAGTTATAATCTATGGCAGATTACCTATGCTAATACCGCATACATGCACTCGACGCATGGAATTGCATAATATATAATCACAATTGATGATATATTAAATCGTTATTACGGCTATTAAAAATCTTACTTCATTTGAAAATAGCGCTCAAAATATATTAAATGTACTTAACAAGTGTTCTGTTTTTATTAGGACATTAAAATAGTAAAACTCACATTAATGTATTGCGGATATGAAGTATTTAATATAACTAAGAAGCAATCTTAATAAATTCATACAAATTAATAAAAATACTGTGTTTGTCAACAACTACTGCTAACTACAATAACCGACTCGTTTCCTTAAAAAAAATAGAGCAAAGGTACTTTAACGTGTCTGTCTACAAAAGAATTTTACACGCTTACCGAAAAACCGAAGCACTTATGAGTCATACAAATGAGGAAAATATATCTAAAACACTGGTCAACCGGTGTTTAGCAAAAGAAGATAAAACGACTCAGCACAAATTTTTGGTAAATGTGAAAACCAATAAAATAAAAGAAATTAGTACTGACGAATGATGACGGCGGCCTGGCACCCACTGGAGAATGAGCGGAAAAAATGGAAATGAAACGACAAAGGAAGGCATCCTTCGGTATCCCTGCACGTACAAGCTAGCACTAATTATCAGTAAAATGCCACGGTGCACTTAGGCGAGCCGCAGTGTCTTTAGATATGCCGCGATGTCCTTAGGCTTGCCTTGGTACCTTTAGGTATGCCGTAGTGTCCTTAGACATGCCGTACCATGCCATAAAAACATCGTATAGCGCGTTTCAGAGCACGGTTCTTTTATAGAATATGAGTGACAAACAATCACAGAGGTAAGTGGATGCTGTGGCCCATAGGCATCTATATCCTCGAGATCCTTAAGAATCAAAATGAGATGTGTTGTCACTCACCCCTGAGAGAAGATACGATGGAATGCCCCGTTTCTAGTAAAAAGGGTCTCCGGTTCTCTACACACCATACAAGCACAGCAGCATTAAGCTGTTATTTTACACCAAAATTCTGTGGGAGCGTAGTCCTACCCCGGTCAAGACGACCCATTCATGCCACAACAATAATATAGCTGCAGAGTAGCTCTACCACGTGTAAACGTACTGTACTTAATTGAAACGTTGTTGCAATAAACTAGTTGTAGGTACCGAGGTATTTAAAATGGTAGATTAATATCTAGTTATTAAAGCACTTCTTGAGCCGTGGCAGCCCAGATGGTTAGCGCTCGCTGTAAATATAACAGAACGCGAGAAACCCGGGTTCGATCCCCGCCGGCACCAATGAAATTGTTAATTGCAATTTTAAGTGCTGATATACCACGTGCTCGGCGGTGAAGGAAAACATCGTGAGGAAACCTACATGTCTGACGAATAAGAAAAATAAATATTTCGAAGACATGTGAAGTTCGCCAACACGCATTGGGGCAGCGCGGCGTACACTTCCTTGCCCTAAAACCCTCTCAGAAATGAGGGGAGGCCTGTGCCCAGCAGTGGGACGTATATAGGCTGTAACTTTACTTTATTAAAGCACTTCTTGCTGAAGATATTCAATAAAATAGAAAATTTTTGAGTGAATAACCTTTTAAAGCGGCCGTAACTGCTTCGGCATATCGAGTCTTGTCTCGACATCTTGGAGAAGGTACGATATGATATGGTATGACTGATAAAATGTTCAAAATTTAGTATAATAATTGTCGACTATAACCTTAGCTCAAAAGATAAAAAGTATATAATTAAAATCATATGTATTACATATTATTATGTAATAAAAATTATACCTTCAATATATACAAATAAATAAAATTGAAGTACCTGTTTGTAATGTCAAAATAACATCTTTTTTCTAATTATACGGTACTTATAACAAAACATAATTTATAAAATTATTATTTGTCTGTGTATCGGTTTGTTAAACATAAAGTACGAAATGGCTGGACCAATTTCGACGGGACTTTCACTGACAAATAGCTGATGTTATAACAAGCTATTTATTCTTCTTTTATTTCAGAAAAAGAATTAGGGTCCCGCAAAAAAAATTCAATCGTAATAAATTTCACGTGGATGAAGTCGCAGGCTAGTTTCTACATAGTATTATGTCTCACATAATTTTAATTCGAAATCATATTTCAAACTACGTCATTAAAAAAATAGTCAACATGCTGAAATCGTACCCACGAGACGTCCTGCCCTACTGACACAAATGCAGCAACCCACTACTGAAATAGCGACCGCATCTTGGTATAATATGCAATACGTCCGACACATTTAGTAACCTGAGGGCCTATTAACTATCAACAGATGTCGCCATCGTAAAGAGCATTTTATTCAAATTACTAAAGATATTATCAAACTTAAAACCAATTTTATTTTCTTAATAAATATGAGGATCGGTCATTTTATCGAAAAATTTATTTAACACACAAATAAAAGTTAAGTTTATCAATCAAGTATCCAAACAAATTAATGTCTGTTAAGTAGATTAAATTGAAAGGAATTCTAGCGTTTCTTCTTTAGTAACAAAGCAAAGGTAAGGTAAAAAATCTGTAGACCCTGCAGGCCTTCCCTGAAACTTCATGTTCGATCTCAAAACCCTCGACCAATATTTTTACGAACTAATAGTTAACTCATTACATCAAAAACGATACGAGCAGAAATTTCGAAGTTATAAAAATATACCTTGTCGATTGTCACCACATATACCTACACATAATCGACGAGGTATTTTAATACCAATACTAAAATATATTTAAAAAAAAACGATTAGACTAAAAATTCAAGTTTTGTAAAAAAAAACTTTTTTTTTTTAATTTTTCGTCATTGATTTTTCTTCAACGCATTAACCGATTTTGAAGCGGTTTGCAGCAATTAACGTCGTTTTCTATGTTGAAGAGCTGATTAGATTTTAGAATTAATCGTATCTATTTAAAAGTTATTAAAAAAATACAGTTTTACGAAAATTTTATTCGTCATCCGTCATACGTCAATATCTACCAGACCAACTCGTTTGAAACAGTATTGAAAATCTAAGCTTAGTGAAACCCTTACGAACGCCACCAAGTTCGTTCAAATGTGTCGAGCCATTCAAAAGTTATGAGAAGTTTACACATACACACATACACACACACTCACACACACTCACACACACACACACACACACACGCACGCACGCACGCACGCACGCACGCACGCACGCACGCACGCATGCACGCACGCACGAAGACGCATACATACATACATGCATACATAGTGAAATCCTCGTAGGAATAGTCATAATAGCTTCCTAGGATCTCAATCTGATGAAACCTTGATTTTCGAAAACTGGGGTGAAACCAATAACTTCTCGATTTTCTGAATATCATTGATATTCATAGCGCGCCGTTAAAAACTATATGTAACATTAAAATCAAGCAACTAGTTATTGTGTACCTTAAATTTTCACATTTCATCAACTTGGCGAATTGCGTCCTTGTCGCGTGACACCAAAATGTAAATTATAAGAGATACCGTATCTCCATTTCCACTCTGTTTCGCACAACACATCGCATATGATACACCACGTATCGGATGCACGTATCGTAAGCGGTATAGTGTGCGGTCATACGACGATGCGATATGCCGAAAAAAAAGAAAACTACACGACCTTGAAAAGTTTAGATGTGAAAATCGAGGATCGAAGGAAAAATTAATAAATAATATGAATAACTTTATCCCGTTACGTACTCTGACATAAGATATGGTTATTTTTGGATGGTTTTTTAATATGGATTGCAGCATCCACAATACCATTTTTTTATAGTATTGGGTGACAAACGAGCACACAGTCCACCTGGCGGCAAGTGGATGTTGTGGCCCATAGACATTCACATTTATCGTCAATTAAGGATCAAAATTCAAATGCGTTGTCACCCGTGAGGACTAAAATGGAATGCCTCGATTCCATTAAAAAGGTTCTCCGGTTCTCGACACTCACCATACGAAACACAGCAGCATTACGCTGCTATTTTACGCTGGTATTCTGTGAGAGTATGGTCCAGTCCCTGTCGAGCCACGTAAGTAAATGAAAATAATAATAAAAAACTGTGATTGCCGACCAGTCTGCCAAACGTGGCAACTATAACAGATATCCCGCATGAGGCCATCTACGAGGAACGCCTGTATTCAGCAGAAGACTCTTAATAAGCTGTAATGATGAATGACGATGATGAAGGGATTAAAAAGTGTATAGCTATCTTAATTAAATAAACTGATAACTTAGTTTACGACTACGATAAAGAGATAAATAATTTTAAAATCAAGCGATACAATAAAATTGAGCAACGGTCTTAATATTAAATCTATTGTATAATTTGACATGCCAAGTGAGGTTAAATACCCTTGCCCAACCATCACACGAACAAGGGCGACCTATATCACGAGTTATGATAATTCAACAGCGGAATGTCCGAGAGTCGTGTACGAATCGTACGATAGACTAATTTAGGTCAATAAATATAACTTCGTATTTATTAATTAAGGTCAACAAATTGAATTACGTTGTTAAACTTATCATAGGTTACAATCACATTAATTGTTCTTAGTAAACAAGTAAACTTATAACTTTCAACAAATTTAATCGACCTACAAAGATAACGTTAGGTTTACAGAAGTTCCCATCGTATAAATATTGAAATGGCCTATTTCAAGTACTATATTGTCTCCATAGTTGTCAATAACGTGTCATTTGAATAAATATTTGATCTACAATCAATTATGATTACTAAAATATTACTTTTGGCCGAGCTTATAAGCTATTTATATAGAATACATTTATAAAATGTATACTAAAATACGCGGAGCTGGAGGCACTTATTCGTCTCAAACTACCCGTGACCGATCTAAAAATACCATCCGATTATAAAATGTGAGAACTTGGAATTTGCTCTCTTACCTAGTAAATTGTACATAAGTATTCAGTGTAGTAAATTTCTTTGTTTGCCATTACTGAAGAGGAAAAGCCTGAGCATGTGCCGCCACCTCAGATGTAATGCTTATGAAATATGATCGCATGTTGATTCGACTGTATGCTCGTTTGCCACCCCTACGTAAGTAAAATACCAATTTGTGTAGTTTAAATATAACACTAGGCGGTTGTGACTGTGGATAATAACGTATACGTAAGTAAAATACCAATTTGTGTAGTTTAAATACAATACTAGGCGGCTGTGACTGTGGATAATAACGTATACGTAAGTAAAATACCAATTTGTGTAGTTTAAATATAACACTAGGCGGTTGTGACTGTGGATAATAACGTATACGTAAGTAAAATACCAATTTGTGTAGTTTAAATATAACACTAGGCGGTTGTGACTGTGGATAATAACGTATACGTAAGTAAAATACCAATTTGTGTAGTTTAAATATAACACTAGGCGGTTGTGACTGTGGATAATAACGTATACGTAAGTAAAATACCAATTTGTGTAGTTTAAATATAACACTAGGCGGTTGTGACTGTGGATAATAACGTATACGTAAGTAAAATACCAATTTGTGTAGTTTAAATATAACACTAGGCGGTTGTGACTGTGGATAATAACGTATACGTAAGTAAAATACCAATTTGTGTAGTTTAAATATAACACTAGGCGGTTGTGACTGTGGATAATAACGTATACGTAAGTAAAATACCAATTTGTGTAGTTTAAATATAACACTAGGCGGTTGTGACTGTGGATAATAACGTATACGTAAGTAAAATACCAATTTGTGTAGTTTAAATATAACACTAGGCGGTTGTGACTGTGGATAATAACGTATACGTAAGTAAAATACCAATTTGTGTAGTTTAAATATAACACTAGGCGGTTGTGACTGTGGATAATAACGTATACGTAAGTAAAATACCAATTTGTGTTGTTTAAATATAACACTAGGCGGTTGTGACTGTGGATAATAACGTATATTTATACAGAATAAACTATGAAATGAAATAACATCAAAGGAGCCTTTGAAGTCGGTGCCTATATCTTAGCACATGCATTAACGAATCAAAGCCGCCACCTCATCAATGTCAAATAGGGTTATTCTTTTTAGTTATTATAAGTCGGCTCTCACGTAGAGCTCAAAGTTATTTTTTATATCACAATCTAAATGTCGTGCAAAAAGTTCGCATATGTTTATTATTTTGAATTGTTTAGAAAGATGCTACTGCCCATCCTTGTTTCATTTCCGTCTGTCTCCAGTCACGACACCCACGGGATGGTACGGGGTGAGCAGCTTCATACGTTAAAGTAGGGACTAACACAGTATTGTGAATTGTAGGCATACGTGTCTTTTTCGACACATTCTGACTATCCACAATAGAGTGTAGAGCCCCATTTACTTTATTTGCAGCATTCACTCGTCGTTCTATATCCTTATCATATCTCCCATCCCTGCTGAATAAACATCCCAAATATACAAATTCATCTACTTGCTCGACCAACTCTCCTTCTATTCTTATTTCACATATCGTTTTACTTTCTTCCCTTACTAAAACCATAACTTTAATAAAAGAAACATATTTATAGTGAAATAAAATATCATTATATATACTTTATTTAATAATTTAAAAAACAAACAAGACCTGTACATATATCTACAAAAGCCTACCTTTAAAATGATTAACGACGTAAACCTAGATCATATCGGGCGGTAACAGGTCACGAGTCAGGTAGCACTTGCTAGGCTACCTGCGCTTGCGTTCGCAACGCTCTTAACACTGACCCTCATTTACTGATATTCTTGCTTTTGTTTCCCATGAGAAGCTTTTGTATTGCCGCTGTAAGATGTTCGATACATTTAAGGATATGTTTTGCGATAGGGAGAAGTCAAGGTACTGATATGCCAATACTGCTTTGTATTTATCAATGGTAGTTATTTTTCAGACTATATCATGTACTCATATTTAATTCACTAAAGTAAATAATAATGCATTAACAGTGTATTATATAAAAAGCTAAAGTTACAACCTATATACGTCGCACTGCTGGGCACAGGCTTCCTCTCATTTCTGTGCGGGTTTTTCGAAAAAAAATTTCTTATTTCTCAGACATGCAGGTGTCCTTACGATGATTCCTTTCACCGCCGAGCACGTGGTAAATCAGCACTTAAAATTGCAATCAACAATTTCATTGATACCGACGGGGATCGAACCCGGGCTGCTCGAGTACTGTTAAATGAGCGCTAACCATCTGAGCTACCACGGCTCATATTAGTATACTATACTACTAGGCACACAGCATTGAAACGTTATTTATATTTTCCTGCAATAGAAGGACCTATTTTCAATTAATATTCAGAAGCGCGAACTTCCACAAGCTTGTGGATGTCAAATGTCCTTGAAATGAATGTTATTTGTGAGATGTGCAGAGCACGTGATTAATCAGCGCTTAAATTAATTTTAATAACTTAAATCGAAAATTTCAAAAAAGCCCCGAACCAAAAAAAACTGATGATCTTCGAACGGCTGAACCGATTTTGAAAAAACATGTCTAAGAACCACCGCTAGAAAACCTGTTTTTAAATAAAAATTATGTGTGTTTTAAAATAAATAATACGGTGCTACAGACAGACAGACAGACACACGCACACACGCACACACGCAAACGCACACGCACGCACGCACACGCACACGCGCACGCGCACGCGCTCGCGCACGCGCACGCGCACGCGCACGCGCACACGCACACGCACACGCACACGCACACGCACACGCACACGCGCACGCGCACACACACACACACACACACACACACACACACACACACAAACTTATAAGCTTATAAAACGCATCTTTTTGTCTAAAAAAATGTCCTCTTTTTTGGGTTAAAAATTACATAACCGTATTCCCGTTACCCAAAGGAACTAAGGTAAAAATGTTTGGTTGAAAATTTCGCAGTACTTACTTTGTCTTAGGGGATTCGGTCATTTAAAAATGTAAAATGTTCAATTAAAAATTTTATTTGTGCCATTGCCCGTTATGAAGTTTTAGACAATAGGACAAACCCCGATCCTTATATTCGAGAACTTTACAACAAAATAAAATCACAATTTTATATTGTAATCGATATGAATAAAGCTTTGCTTAGTTAGTATATAGAAGTTTTAGAGCTTGATGGTGTAAGTATTATAATATACACCACCTATCACAATTTCTCAAATCATTCTTAAGGACTATACACTAAAAGTTATGTAGCCTGCAACGATCCAAAAATGGAGATAATGATGCCGTTTTAATCGATTGCAAATTGAATACCAATCTGAATATGCGCTAAGCTAATCGAATAACACAAATTTTATTACACGGAACTGAAGTAAATATAGCGGAAGTTGTGTATTTGGATCATTACTCAAAATGAGAAAATAAATAGGTGTAAATAAGGCTACTTATATTTTTTTAGAATAATTTAAGGAGTATTCCTACAGGTTCTAGGATAAAACGAAAAATCATAAGTGGAAACTGGTTCAGTGGTAGTTCATTCTATGCCGAGAAAAATTTTTGTTCGCAAGACCATATCATTCATTTCAGTCATTTATATCGATTGTAATATTTGCGATAATCGCTACGCTCGGCAGACAGGTTGGCCACCACAGATTTTCATTATTTTAAGTGGTTACAAGAGAGAAATTGTTGCCTCCCTCCTGTTTTATTTCCCTCTGTCCCCTCTTTACACCACCCACAGGATGATATATGAGGTTGTCTTAAGCTGTTTCTACAAGGCACGAAAAAAATTATGCATAATGTATAACCCCAAAATATTCTCATTTGGTTGAGCTATATAAGTATATTTATCTTTTTTTAATATAAATATATAAAAGAAAATGATAAATTTTCATGAAATATAGTAAAATAAATAAAAACCTTTTATAAATCTTTGGAGACACGAATATAGATCTATTATGTACTGACAGTATGACAAAACGTTATAAAACTATGCTTACGGAATCTGGATACAAAATTATAAACAAAATAAACCCTGAGTACTGTACTCGGGAAACAACAACTACAAAAACAATTATTGATCATGTTTCTACTAACTTGAAATGTAAAAATTTTCATTTGGCTATTATCGAATCAGCCCTATCGGATCATAAAAACATGTACTTAGAAATAAAAAGAGTAATGCCTCCACCAAAACAAAAAATAATGTATGAAGCGACTGATTATAGTAAATTAAATAAAATTATAGAATTATCAAAATTTCAAAATATTTCCTGTAATTTTAATATTCTAGAAGAACATATCATAAAAATAACTGCCGAAAGTAAAACAAAAAAATATAAAATATTGAACCAACCTCAAAAAGAATGGATTAATAGCAACATAATAGCTCAGATTAATGAAAGGAATATATCATGGAATAAATTTAAACAAAATCCTAAAAATAATAACCTCGAGCTAGATTTTAAATTTAAGAGGGACAAGCTGGCACAAACGATTAAGAATACAAAACAGAAGTATTTCTACGGAGAATTCATGAAATGTACAAAAAACCCCAAGAAAATGTGGAAATTAATTAATAATCTAGCAAATAACAAAATTTTAAGTAATTGTGTTCCCCCAAACCTTACAGATGAAAACGGAATAGTGACCACGGACCCCATAGAGGTATGTGAAACCTTTAATCGTTTCTTCGCTAACATAGGTATACAACTAGCAAATGAAATACCAGACAAGTTTCATAACAATGACACATACACGTTACCTAATCTACACCAAACAACTGGTCATCATGAGCTATCCCGATTTTCCCCATGCACAGCTAATGAAGTATCTAAAATCATAGATGACTTGGATTCAAATACGAGCACAGGTATTGATGGTATAAGTACTAAAGTCGTAAAGTGTATAAAAAACTATGTAATTCATAATCTGACTGATTGCCTTAACAAACTTTTAAATGAAGGAGTGTTCCCAGAAAGCTTAAAAATTGCTAAAGTCACACCAGTGCACAAGTCCGGTACAAAAACAAATCCCGGAAACTATCGACCTGTTTCAGTTCTACCAATACTCTCCAAAATTCTTGAAAAAATTATTTACATGAGATTGGACGACTACCTTACTAAAATTAACTTTTTGTATAACCAACAATATGGCTTTCGGTCCAAATCTAACACCCTTGGCGCAACTATAGATTTAGTAACCACCATTAAAACCAAAATTGATCAAAAACAGTTTGCTTTAGGTGTTTTTGTTGATTTAAAAAAGGCTTTCGACACGGTCAACCATTCCATACTACTAAAAAAATTGGAACGTATTGGCATTACTGGAAACGTGTACAAAATGCTAAAGTCTTATTTGGATGATCGGTATCAGATTGTAAAAATTGGAGACTATCAGAGTAGTCGCAAGCCTCTAACATGTGGCGTACCACAAGGCTCAATTCTTGGCCCATTGCTGTTTCTGATCTACGTAAACAACATTCACCAAGCGGGACTACAGGGTCGCCTTGCTCTCTACGCAGATGATACAAGCTTATTTTATTTCGGGAGCAATATCAAAGAAATAACGATGCGCGCACAAGAGGATCTAAACATACTTCACTGTTGGCTCCAATACAATCTATTAACAATTAATATTTCTAAAACTTCATACATAATATTTAGTTCAAAAAATAGAAAAATACCTGATCGACCTAAACTTAGCATTAACGGTGAGGTATTACAACAAGTTAACCAAGAAAAATACCTAGGCTTAACACTGGACAAAAACATTACATGGAAAGCTCACTTGCAATACATTCACAACAAACTCTCCTCACTTGTGGGCGCACTGCATAAAATAGTTCGATGTATACCGAAACATGCTCGACTTTTAATATACAATACGTTGGTGAAGCCTCACTTACTGTATCAAATCGAAATATGGGGCACTGCAGCTAAAAGTAATTTAAAACCAATACAAATATTACAAAATAAAATAATTAAAATCTTACACAACTATGACTTCTTAACACCATCGAAAACGATTTACAAAAACACAAAAATTTTAAATATTAAACAACTTTTTACGTATAATACATGTCTACTTATCTACAAGATAACTCACAAGCTTATTCACTCACACATAACATTCACAACAAAAAGTCAAATAAACAAATATATAACCCGCCGAGCCAACAATTTTGTATTACCTGCCGTAAGAACAAACTATGGAAAAAATAACATAACATTTGGGGGAGCACAGTTATACAATCAACTTCCAAAACATGTGAAAGAAGCGACTTCAATCAATATTTTTAAAAGAAGATTATTTGAATATATTTATAATGATGAAACTATGCATTAAAATTATACTTGGACCACCGCCTTATAGCTGATAAGAACACGATGAACTCGCTTCTTGGTTAACGATCGACCGGTATAATTTTTATTTATTTTTTACTACCCACACGCACTTGAATTATAATATAGATGTTATTGTTCTCATGCAAGTGACTTATTGTCTTAATGAGAAATAAAGTTCTTTAAACCGAAAACCCAACAAGATGCAAGCATTCGGCAGGGGAGACCAAACGGCCGACCGAAAAAGGGAAATAAACAGGCGGACGTTGTCCAAGAGCACCGCCTTCTGCATATTATATGGTATTTTAAATTCTCTTACACCGGCTCTATAAGGCACGGCAAACCAATAATTAATATTATTACTATAAAAATTATTTAAAAAAATAATTTACAAAGGGGATGATACAAGTACTTCTTTCCGAATACCATTCTCACCTGCACTAATGAGGTTCTAACGCACGATACTTAGTGGCATATCCATTAAAAAATAACGAACCTAAAAATAGACTGGTAATGGTAATATACTATGACTATACTATAAGTATATCTTTATATATAAAATTATACCTTCCGTGTGTGAACTCCTCTTAAACGGCTGGACCGATTTTGATGACATTTTGTGTGTATATGTGTGTGATTTAGTTGATTCGAGAATGGTTTAGATTCACACTTGCACCCTGTAGGTAGGTGGCGCTGTTGTCGAGATCCAGAAATCACTCGTGCGAAGCTTATTATACGTTAAAGGTAGTGCGAAGTCATAGTAAAATTATATGTATACTATACCGAATTTTTCGCAAAGCCTTCACCACACAGCACACCTCACTATACACAGTTTCCTAAGGTTCCTTCTACGTGAACTTAAAATAGAAATATTATCTCGCCTACACTTTACACGAAAATAGACTCCCTGCACTCTTCAATAACTTAGCATCGACATAAGGTCGTAAAGTTGCACGTCCGTTAAGTTGGGTCGTGACTATCAGCGGAGTTATTCATGATGCACTTTGTGCAGTAAATATTTACGTAATGTTAATAAAAGAGAACATTAATACATCGTCGCTGTTTGTTTACTGTATTGGGTAGGTATAGCTCGATAGATATAGAAGCGTTTTTAATGTAAATTATTAACCTAGGTATATTTTTGCAGCAGTCACTCATTTTTACAACTTTAACAAAACACTGAAACGTGGTAAAGCCATGCTGCAGCTATATTAAGGGTCAACAAATGGGTCCGCTCGACCGGGAAAGAATTACGATCACACAGAATACCAGCGTGAAATAGCTAGATGCACGTAGCTTACGAGCGCGAGGCTACAACTCCTTTCTCCATCGTTTATCGGTTCTTCAAATAACAATATCTACCTACATAAGATGAACGTGTAAACACATCTAAATTCAGTGAACGCATATTAACTTTCACTGTCAAAATAACATTATGCGGTTTTACATATTATTTGACCGGGGAAGGACCACGCTCTCACAGAATACCAGCGTAAAATAGCAGCTTAATACTACTGTGTTTCGTATGGTGACTGTAGAGAACCGGAGACCCTTATTACTGGAAACGAGGCATTGCATCTTTGTCCTCAAGGGCAGACAACGCATATGCGTTTTGATTCTTAATCGAGGATAAATGTAGATGTCTATGGGCCACAGCATCCATTTACCATCAGGTGGAATGTATGCTCGTTTGTCACCCTTATTCTATAAAAAAATATCAGCCGGAACCCAGCGCGCTGCAGCCGTAGAAGAAATAATTGTGGAATTTTAAATTTGAAAGAGTTATATTGTTTAGTTAGGAACGATCATACATTTAATGAAGTTTAATATATAGTGGATTCTCTTTACTACACGGCTCTGCACTCTATATATTTTAAAATGTTAGGTATATTCCCTTATTGAAAATATCACAGGTTACTAATACATATATGTATAAGGCTTAATATACTATAAGCAGACTAGAGGGTAAATCTCATATGTTCATTAAAATAATGATGACTTCCACCAACATTCAATGTGTGTATATTTACATATATTTTTTGTTATTAACAAAGATTTTTAAGAAAATCGCAAAACCAAATAAGCAACATATGAAATACTAGCTGAACTCGGCAGACGTCGTCCTGCAATTGAAGGGGTATGTTCCAAAATAGAACCCAGTGTACTGTCCAATGCACATGACGTCATGAATCGACGCTATACTGGTGATTCGTTCCAAAACATAGGACAGTATATGACGTCATATATTTGCGCCATATTGGAAAAATGTTGGCGATTATTTTGTCATTTTGTGCTCAAAAAATAATTATATCCTCCTAATGAAGATACCAGCAATTATTCTATATTTATTAATTGGCGTGCTTGATTGAAAAAAGCGAAAACGAAGAAATTTATTTTATTTGATTCTAATTTCTAAATTATATATATATATATATATACATATATATATATATATATATATATATATATATATATATATATAAATCAGATAGAGATTAGATATATAGATAAATTCAGAAATCGTTTAACTCAAAATTTATTTGATCGATCACCACCAAAATTGGTATATATATATATATATATATATATATATATATATATATATATATATATATATATGTGTGTGTGTGTATTTTTTAAATTATAATAAAGTTAACGCGCCTCGCTCGCAAAGGGGCCCACGGTCGACGACATTATCGGTACGAGTACAAGCAGCGAGGCAACGCAATAGACGCCGCGCCGCCCAGACAAAACAAACTGCACACGCGATAGCCATGCGTTTTTTGTTCTAGCTAAAAACCAGTCACTCGACCCCTGCTGCATAACACAAAATCATGCAAGTTCCCAAAAGCTAACAAATATAAATCCGTTGAACATGTTTTCAAAAAAAAACCTGTTAATTATTATATTATAATTAATTACAAATACATATTATGTGTGAATGTTAAATCGTTTTTACACCCATATAAGTAAGTAAACATAATCAAGGTATACTAGTTGTGTTCGCGACATCTCCAGAAAGATAGAGTATATTAGTATGTCGACACATTCAAAAGTATGAAATTTAACTTTGTACAAACAGACAGACAAATAATTTTTTAACTTTCATGTTTAAAGTATTAATTTTTTATAGAAGAAGGGGCAAACGATATTTCGCTCGTCTGTTGGTAAGTGACTACCGCCACCCAAACAACTGCAAACAATTCTCCCATTTCCAAAAAAATCCCCTGGAAATTGCAGGCGGGTTACATTGTTATAATATGAACAAAAAGAAAAATATATTGGAAGCTGAAAATTCGAAAATTACGAATTAATGTTACAAAACTCCAGTTTTGTATTAAATACAAAAATAATTAATATTCTACTTCATATCAGAGCAGGATGCTAACTATGCGGACTGTGTAACATAATAATAGCAGTAATATTGAGTTGCCGGAATAGGCAATTGGGCTGATTAGGAAGATGCGCTCGGAGTCTTCTAGCATTTTCCCCTGAGACAAATCTTATTAATAATACGCATAGGTACAATGCTTTCAAGAATTTTCCTGCCAAAAGATATAACGCAAGTATATATAATATCTCGATATGTAAAAATCAGTTGCTGTTCGTTAGTCTCTCGAAAAAGGCTAAACCAATTTTGATGATCTTTTTTGTGTTTTTGAGTGGATCCCTGGGTGGTTTGAACTCAATCACCCGTGCAAAGCCGGGGCCTATCGCTAGTATAAAATAAATATAACTTAATGATTTCTTAAATTTACACTACACATTGAATAAAACTAATTTTACGGATTCTATCGCGTTTATTTAACTGAGTTTACTTATTTTTAATTCCCGACGTTTGACGTCCCAATATCATTGTCGTCAAACATCTCAGTCCCCCCCGTGACCATGGGTGCTGTAAAGCACCCGAAACGTCGGGAATTAAAAATAAGTAAAATCAGTTAAATAAACGCGATAGAATCCGTAAAATTAGTTTTATTCAATAAATATAACTTACTTTTATACTCTCGTGTGGTATAAACCACAGAAAACTGCGAAACTCAATTCAGCCTTAATTACGTAACACGCAAAAGAGCAGCAAACATCGTATTGCGAGCGTGCCTTGGGCGGTGGTCAGGGATTGACAAACTTCATAATATTGTACACCAATAGTCTCTGCCAATAGTCTGTGTGTCAATATATGTACAAGTATATTCGACCGACACTCGAGAGATACGTAAAATCTATTTTGTTTAATTAAGGTGATAAATTCACTCACCTATGTAAAGTGGCGATTGTTTGCTTCCAACGTTGTCGTCGACGTAAGGTATACCTAAAGTGGCGATTCCAGTTTGTCCTACACCAACCACGAGCAGACAGATGAATAGCCATGGAATAACGTTCGCGGTGATCGACAGCCTTGCTTCTGAGCTCTTTACTTGAGCATCATCACACTTGATTAGAGAGGAGTTCTTGTCTACAGCACAAACGGGCCCCGCACCGGCCGTGTGGGAGTTCAAATGCACCTCGAGCAACTCAGTGCCATAGTACATATGAGGCATCATGCAGCCTATAACTCCAACAGCGAGCACGAGCATCATGCAAGCAATCCATCGCGGCCGGTGACCACGACCGGCCAGATAAGTCAGAAACAACGCCGTGCATATCTGCCCGATTTCTGTCGCCGCTAGTAGCGTGCCCGTCGTCTTCGACTCCACTTTAAAAAGCTTTTCAATAGTCGTTGTCACGCTCACAAAATATGTGAGAAACATCCCCTGCAGCACCCAACCCGAGAGAAATACCAGCATGAAGACGCGCGTCGAATGGAAGGCCGTTCGGTGCTCAGGGTCCTGCGGTTGGGGCAACTTGCAATCGAGGGATCCATTGTTATTTCCGGTCGCTAACCGTTCTTGTTCCTCTGGTGTTGCCTCCACGCCTTTCATTGCGCCGTCTTCGGCGGAAGGGCCAGGGGGCCTCGCTTGCCCGTCCGCTGTGACTGCTGCAGCGGTGGCTGCCCTGCAAAAATGAAACGGCAAACGTAAATTTTCAAGACATATTACAAAATGATTCTATTGTATTAAAGAAACTCACGTCATCGTTATTGGAAATAGATAACAGATGCTAAAGCCTCTAAGGAATATAATTCAACCAAGCGGAAACGGAACGCACGCGAAGCGCCGTCGGCCGCGACCACGTTTTCCTGATAACGGACTCGGACGCGGACTGTGCTCAACGGTCGCGAAAACAGGTAGAGTTATTGGTTGGCTGGCATATTTCTAGGAATTGAATCGCGAACCGGCACCGTAAGTGTTGGTGAGGCTGCGTGCGCGCAGCCAGCCCGGCGGAGAGAGACTGCATGTGCATCTTGCAATTACCGACGCAGCGCAGTGCACCCGCCCCTCGACTTCTCCCGACGGGGTTTTTATTGGCTGCCTATCCGTTTTTTGTGCTGCACGCATTTAAACACGACGAAAGCTGTCTGCGCGCCGCCCTCCTCGGAAGATTCCCTCTCGCCTCGACGCTACGGAATGCCTTTGTTTCTTTGGCGACGCTTTTTAAGCTCTCTATTTACATTTAACATGCAATTCAAATGCAGGAGAACGCGTGAGATGTCTCTCTCTCTGGCGCTTTTTCAAATATGGTAATGTTACCGAACGTGATAATGCCGCAGACATCATCGTAAACATAAAAACAATGTGTACAATGGACGAAGTGTATTATATGAAATTGCACCTGCATTGATACTAATACCGTACGTAGGACGCCGACACTAGGTTCGCAATAGCATCAACCGTGGAATATTAATGAGTGCGACTCGTATGGTTAACTGGACTTGCGAAACTCACCAGTTGGGGGCCGATGACCACCGGTGACACGGGCGGTGGACGTCGTACTACGGCGCCGAGACTACCGGTTTGAGCTGTGACTATTCCGCTGATAACAGCAATTGTAAAAATGCACTTAAACACACGCGCGTAATGAACAGGGACGGGTTTTAATTTTTCGCGTCTACTGATTATTGCAGCTTATGAGTGACTACGAGTACATTGCAAGATAAACGCACGAAGTTTCGCGGGATATCGACGAATCCCTATCGCGGCGGCGATAACGGGACGTGGTAAATAGTCCGGCCACTTATGAAGCGGGTTACTGTCCGGACAACCTTAAACAGAGTGCCCTATTTATCGCTTGCTCACTAGTTTGACGTAGAACGTATAGGTATGTCATATATTGTTCGAAAAATTCATTAAAATGAAACCGATGCAGGAAAACTTTTGTAAGCGAATAATAGATATTTATGTAAAAGAAAACATTACGAAAGTCGTAAGTTTTTATGAATATTAAAAAGATACTTTCTCCCTCTAAACAAAATTAACAAAAACTATATATTTGAAACTCCAATATGTAATATTTATTACTTACGATAATATATATATATATATATATATATATATATATATATATATATATATATATATATATATATATATATGTGTGTGTGTGTGTGTGTGTGTGTGTTACGGTTAATCTGAATAAAAACAACTAAACTAAAAATTATCCGGCTTAACTTTAATATGTGGTAGAGTCATGATATTAAGGGCACAAATGGGTGCAAAAAGCTCGACTGAGGAAGGGCCACGCTCTCAAAGAAAACCATCGTAAAGTAACAGTTTAATGCTGGTGTGTTTCGTGTGGTGAGTGTATAGAACCGGAGACCCTTTTCACTGAAAACGAGGCATTCCATCTTAGTCCTCAGGGGTGAAAACGCGTCTGCATTTTAATTCTTAATCTTGGTCTCTTAGTCTTGGTCTTGGTCTTGTTATTTAGCAAGATCAAAACCAAGCCCAAGAGCATAGATACACTAGCAAGACCAAGACCGAATTAACAAGGACAATACATAATATATGAGTAAGAAAATGGAATATATGAGAATATTAGTAAGAACTTCAATATATGTTTTTAAACAAAACATTTGCTTTTTTAATTTCCAATTTATCCCTCTAATTTTACACACTAAATATAAACAAATAATTTAAAAAATATTATATTATATTATATGATTATTAAAAACAATACGATAAAAAATTTTGATCATTGTAAAATAAAGTATAATTAATTAAATTATACTTAGATATTAATTATTGATCATTAAATTATAATTTATACCTATAAAAGGATTGAAAAATTTTCAAAACAGCGTTAGTATTAATTAAGAGACTGAATGACAAGACCAAGACCAAGATCGGACAAACAAGCCCGAGACCTATACCAGGACTGTTTTGGTCTTGGTCTTGGTTTTGCTTTGCTCATCACTATTTATTACTTACACTAACAATAACTTTCACGTCCTTTACATAACCCAATAATATTGCTCTCATGTTCAGATTATAACACGGCAAAAGAAAAAGAATAAATATTGAGAAAACAATACATTACCGCTAGCTATATATATATACATATATATATATATATATATATATATATATATATACATATATATATATATATATATGTATATATATACATATATATATATATATATATATATATATATATATATATATATATATATATATATATATATTCAATCCTTTTATAGGTATAAATTATAATTTCATGATCAATAATTAATATCTAAGTATAATTTAATTAATTAAACTTTATTTTACAATGATCAAAATTTTTAATCGTATTGGTTTTAATAATCATATATTAGTTATATTATTTTATAATTAAGTGTTTTGTATACTAAATTAAGAACATTTAATTTTTTTTCGGCTCAATTAGCATAAATAGGATCCTTAAATTATTTAAACTAATTATATAACTTAGAAACAAATTAATTTGTTAAGAAATAATAATATTAAAGAGTATAATAAGATTGATAATAGCTCGTGGGAATAACTTAATCGCTACCATGCTGTTTCTAAATATTTCATACTTCGCTGTATAAAATATTAAGTATATTGTAAATTAATGTTTAAAAAGAAAGTCTCACTGGGTTTCATGCTCGTTCTTTCCAGAATAGTTTTTTCCAAACCAGTGGTAAAGTTTAAAATTAATAGTTATAAGTTAATTAAATTAATAGTTATAATAAATATAAGTTTAAAATATATATATATATATATATATATATATATATATATATATATATATATATATATATATATATATATATATTTGAAATCTATATTGAATAAAAATAATTCTATTATATTCCACTGAACGTTTCATTAATCGTAGTCATTAAGCGTTTTGCTGGGTTCGGAACTAAAATTGTGCTTTGCCCGGTATCGAAGTGTGTCAGTATTGTGTAGCAATTTAGGCGTTAAGATACGCCTTAAACGATCACTTTCAAACCAGAGCAGACCCTGTCTGGCGCGTTTGGACAAGTAATTGGCGACAATGTTGTATGAAAGTCAACCCCGTACGCAACGTCCATCCACAATAACTGGCGATTTATTTAATCTCTCACCGTGATTGTGTCGCAATGAATCATTTGACTCGAACGACTAAGGACCTATTGCTATGAATTGAATAAACTATCGTGTCAACACAACATCATAAAAAGCAGATGTATTCAAATTTAAGGCTCATGTGCACAAAATCGTATAACAAATTATGCACGTGGCAGGAAACGAGAAATTGCCCAACATCGTGTCCTCACTTATAATTCAGTGACATTACAAAATGACCGTCCGACAAACTGACGAACGACAACGAAGAAAATCTTCACGTCAACCTACATCAAAATTATGAATAAAAGAAAAAAGCTGATGATACAAAAACATTTAGATATAACTTTTCGGTACGTGTGTTTGTTTCTGAACTCCTTTCAAACGGCTGGAGCGATGTTGTGAATTTTGAATGTGTCCCTGGATGGGTTTTTTTTATAGCATTGGGTAACAAACGAGCACACAGTTCACCTGATGGTAACTGGATTCTGTGGTCCATAGACATCCACATTTATCCTCAATTAAGAATCAAAATGAGCCGTGGTAGCTCAGTGGTTAACGCTCGCTGTAAATATAACAGAACGCGAGTAACCCGGGTTCGATCCCCGCCGGCACAAATGAAATTGTTAATTGTAATTTTAAGTGCTGATTTACCACGTGCTCGGCGGTGAAGGAAAACATCGTGAGGAAACCTACATGTCTGAGGAATAAGAAAAAAATATATTTTCGAAGACATGTGAAGTTCGTCAACATGCATTTGGGCAGCGCGGCGGACACTTCCTTGCCCTAAACCCTCTCAGAAATGAGGGGAGGCCTGAGCCCAGCAGTGGGACGTATATGTATATAGGCTGTAACTTTACTTACTTTACTTTAAGAATCAAAATGCAAATGCATTGTCATCCCTGTGGACTAAGATGGAATGCCTCGTTTCCAGTAAAAAGGGTATCTGGTTCTCTACACTCACCATACGAAACACAGCAGCATTACGCTGCTTTTTAACGCTGGTATTCTACGAGTGCGTGCTCCTACCCCGGTCGAGCAGACCCATTTGTGGTTCAACTATAACACACAGCGTGGCTCTACTACGTAAATTTTTTTTACATTTTTGTCAATTGGACCCGGAAGGTAGCGCTGTTGTCAAGATTTAGATATCACACGTGCGAAGTCGGGGCGGATTGCTAGTATAATAATATAAATAGAATTATTAAAAGTTACAAAGGCGTGAAATGTTAGAAATATACCTTTATGTATAAAAATTACGTCACGTTGTTTGTCCGCGATGAACTACTGAAATGAAATTTTGCACACTGTGTGTAGTTTTTCCAACTTGGGAGATAGGGTGGTTTTTAAACCGATAAGTAACCCAAAATTATTTATTATTGCGTATTTAAGGATTTTTTACAAGAAAGTCGTGGGAAAGGGGAGAACAACGTCCGCCTGGCCAGCTAGTATATGTATAGAAACAGAAACATATTTTTTTTTCAATACAGATTATAAACAATACTTATTGAAAATCACTTTTTTCATTTACCACTTGTTCGCAAAAAAAAACCTCTGTCCTCGAAAGAAACAGTATGAAACCCAGCGAGACTATTTTTTTTTCAAATAGCTCATAATCATGTACGTTACAATAAACACACACACATATATAAATATACGATAATTTATTAAGAATCTATTTTTAAAGAATATTCAAAAGCTTCTATAAGGTGTATGAAGTTGATATATGAGAAAACAAGAGAACTCAAGTAATAACTAAAAAGAGTACTAAACCAACGCTAAACCCGAGCCAAGCAAAAAATAACAAACAATGAGCATTTCAATGAGCAAGGAGAAATATAAAGAAACGATCGAATTCAGATAAAATATACATTTATAGAAACTTTTATACATATAAAAGGATAAATTACATTAATGATTCGTTAATGTTTCAAAAAAAAAAAGGAATAAATTTACTCGGAAAGATTTTCTGCACCCCACGTAACGCTTATGCGATAAAATTGGAGGTAAGTCAGGATGTAGTGTTACTCACAGCGTTGTATCTAGGTCCCTGGCCTACGAAGCCTTAAGGAATTACAGAATAAATTCATATGGAAGTTATTCCATAAACTTTTTCGAAACTAACTACTCTACGTCCCAAAACTGGGTCTAAAATAAAGAAACAAACAAAGAGAAGAAACTTAAACATAGAAATATTTGTATTCTTCGCATCACTGCTCTGTGCCAAATTTAAATAATTTGAAAACAAATCGACTAAAATAACTTTTACGTTTTTTTATTAATGAAGTTTTAACCTTTACAAAATGCCTAGACCATATATATAATATAGATATTATACATAGGCCTCCCCCAAGTAACGCCACAAAGCACGGTCCTGAGCCACCTGCATCTATCGACTTCCTGCATGTCTTACCAGGTCGTCACTCCATCTAGTGGGGGGTCGCCCGACACTACGCCTACCGGTACGAGGCTGCCACTCGAGAACCTTTCTTCCCCATCGGTTATCGGTTCTTCGAGCTGTATGGCCGGCCCATTGCCACTTCAGCTTACTAATCCATTGGGCTATGTCGGTCACTCTGGTTTTACTGCGGATATCCTCATTTCTGAGTCTATCACGCGGAGAAACTCCGAGCATAGCCCTCTCCATAGCTCGCTGAGCGACCTTGAGCGTCTTCATACTGTATATATTTTATATACATATATGTGTATGAATATTAATATAATTTTATCTATTTTTTGCGATGTACCATTTATATCTTATGTATTTTATTTCCATGTATTACAATTTTTTTGTTATTTTATTTTAGTATTCGCATATTAACTTTTTGTGTAATAAAAAGTTCTAAAAACTTAACCAAGGTAGACTGGGAGAGAATGCCTTAGGCATTAAGTCCGCCTATATACCACTTGTGTATATGAAGTTTTAAATAAATAAATATTTATTATTATTTAAAAAAAACACCTATAAGGCAAACATCGACTTAAATTCTAAGTAACAAAAGGTTTATCACGGTTATAATAATAACAAATTAATAATTAATTGACAACAACAGAAATTTCCAATTTGAACTATATATCAAAATAGCTGGCTTTTATTAAAGTAAGGGGTTATAGACCGTTTACAACTGAATAATCATTTTTTTAAACTTTTGCCTGTCTGTCTGTCAATATGAATGGATGATCCGACTGTAAAGCGACGTCAGGAGTGATTTAGGTTATGTTTTATCCAAAAAACTTGTTTTTTTTTTTTGGAGAGATTGAAGTTGTTAAGAAAATGGTCTTTGATGACTGCGGGACACTAGTAAATAAAATACGATAATACATATTAAAAACAAAATCTGGGGAAACGAAAAGGTTTATCTCTCTCAACGTGCTCTGTGTAATAAGAAGAATTACACAATGGTGGTTCCGCCTACCATTTTAATACAACGGCCTTCTTATACAGGGTTATTTTAAAAAGAGTATAGCCAAATTTTAAAGTTAAGTTAAAATATATAAATAGTAGCACACAGTACACACAAATATATAAACAGTAGATCGACCCTTGCGAAAATCAGCAAAATCAGTTTAAATAATGCATTAGCACGTATTTTGAATTTTATACGTGGTAGTGCCATACTGCAGTTATATTAGTAGTATAGTTGTAGCACGAATGGGTCGGCTCGACCGGGGAAGGACGCTCTCACAGAATACCAGCGTGAAATAGTAGCTTAATGCTGCTGTGTTTCGTATGGTGAGTGTAGAGAACCGAGAGAGTAAAAAGGGTCTCCCCTTTTTACTGAAAAAGAGGCATTCCATCTTAGTCCTCACGGGTGACAACGCATCTGCATTTTGATTTGTAATCGAGGATAGATGTAGCTATGGGCCGCAGCAACCACTTACCATCAGGTGTACTGTGTGCTCGTTTGTCACCCTATTCCATAAAAAAAGGACAGAATGTTTGAGATTTTTATTAATTAATTTATATTCACCATTTGCCTATATTACTTATTCTCAACCTTCTCTGCACCATTGGCCGATTATTGCAAAAATAACCCTGTATAATAATTAATAACAGTTCACCGGAACAATGTGCTTTCATTACATTTTAATATTGAGGCAAATTACACTGCTGTAACTCCTTCATATTTTTTTAATATTTTGGCAAATGTTGCAAAGGCAGTAAAATAGCATTTCCATCCCATCAGTGTTAAAGACAACATCTGTGATTCTATAAGTGAGAGGACAACGTGCGCGGTCAAGGTGAGTAAGCAAGTACCAAGCCGTTGTCGAAGATACAGCGCCCTCGAGATTAATTGCTAATTTATACGCGCCTTACTTTACTCTATTTCTATAGTCACGGATTAACGTGAAATCCTTTAATTTACAAGTATATAAAGTCACTATTTTATGAAAGAAGTAATAAAATTATCTACCTATAATAGTTACGAACTAAATTCTATGTTCAATAAAGAATCAGTACCCGGTTGACCGAGCTTTGCTCGGTATTTTTCGCTCGATTTTTTTTTAATTCGTGTGTTTTGGAAATTATATTTAGATACAAATTACATACTGATGAAATATAAATAATATTTTTTGATCTTAGCGACATAACGGAAAAAACGAAACTGGTTATTTGAATAAAAAATCGTGGGTGCAATTATTTTAATTTAAATTTTCGTGTTTTTAAAAAATACTAAAAAAAGGGCTCGAAAAAATAGATTTTCTCAAAAAAGAAAGGAACTTGAAAAAAAAATTAAAAAAGTCGGTCGGTCGGTCTGGGCTCGAACAGGGGTTTTACGATTCTGTGACCGCCCATTATACCAATTAAGCTATATATAATCATTAACAATCTGTCAAAATTTACCTTCTTATTCTAACGATATTGTAGAAGTTTTTCATTGCCTAAAAACACGGACAAAAAGACATTTTCTAAAAATAAATCCTAGCTAGATCGATTTTTTATCCCCGAAACTCCCTGGACACTAAATTTTATGAAAATCGTTGGAGCCGTTTCCGAGATCCCGATTATATATTGCTCGTTTGCTCGTTTAATAGTATAGGATAACTAATAGCTTTGGTTCAAACGACAAAATTTTTACGGTAGATAGTCGTTATCATATTCATCAGCTTCAATAATTAACTGAAATGATTTTTCAGGAGAACAAAATACAGTCACGTTGATTGATACGTGTTTGAACATCCATAAAGTAAAAATTTTAAAAATAAAAATTCATTTGAAAAATCTGTTGTATTAGCGATGCGAGTTCGTTCCGGACACATTCCGTGTAACAAGTTTGCTTTCATGATGAAAAAGGAACTATCTGCAAATTGTGAAACATGTAAGACAATAGAAGATATACTAAGATAACACTTGCTCGCGGAATAATCCAAAAACTATCACAAAGGAAATTACTAATCGCCAAAACTGACATCAAAATAAGTAACATAGGTGAATATCAAAGCATTCTCTCTGAACCACTGTCAAATGCTGCTCAAATGGTGTATCATTTAGTTAGTATTTTTTATTAGTAATTTAATAAATTGTATTGTGTTATTTAGTTATATGGCACAATAGGACTGACATGTTAAAAATAACCGAAGTCCCTAAATTAAAAAAGAATTTAAAAAAAATTAAAAATTTAAAGCAGGTTTCGACAAACCGTTAAAAAATTGGACTTTGGCATTGGACTATTGATATTTATATTAATGAATAAATGTATGAGAAACTGTGTGTATGAGAAATGTGTGAGACTGTTTTTCGTATTTCCAATAATATTAGGGTCAGAGAGAGCTAAAAGTGAATCTGACGGTAAGTGATTACAAGCCCATGGACATCTGCGACCAACTAACGTCAAAGAAAGATTGCCACAAATGCATTGGTCACACGTGAGAACTAGTCACGTAGCAGCGGTGTAACAATAACCACTACCCCATATCCTGTGGGGTACGCTTGCCCACCAGCTTCCCAAGCGTGGTAATTATGGCAAATATCCCCCCTATGAGACAATCTATGGAGGCCTATTTTCAGCAGTGGATTTTAACAGCCCGTAAAAGTAACGGTAACCTGAGAAACTAAAATGAATTGCCTCATAATACTCTTTCCCGTTAGTAGATGCGTACACTGCTGTATTCCAGCAGAAATAAATCAGAAAGTAGGTACTAACCCAGGGAGACCTATCCAAAAGAGAAATCCTACCTAGCTAAATAAAGACATATTAACAAAGGTTATCCACTGAAATACGTATCCTTAATGCATCAACTGGTGCTGTACACGAATAAATTTCGAAAATGTTAAGCGGACAGAGGCTTAATGCCGGCATCATTAAATCACTCATTGTCTCAATGTACAAGCATGCAATAAAGCACAATCGAACTCAGGCGTCGCATTACAAAGATGCAGAAGTTGCAGCGCGAAAAAATAATTTATTTAGGTCATTCACTTCTTTCTTGTTACTGAAACAAGTTCCGGCGAATTTGCACGGTGAGAACAAGTCAAAATATTTTTAAACTAACAATTTACTATGATTTACCCTTAAATGTACTATAATATTGTGTAAAAAGTTAAAGTAAAGTTACAACCTATATCCCACGGCTGGGCCTAGGCCTCCTCTCATTTACTTATAAGAGGGTTTTAGGGCGGGGAAGTGTCCCTTATGCGTGTTGGCGAACTTCACATGTCTTCGAAATATATTTTTTTCTTATTTCTCAGACATGCAGGTTTCCTCACGATATTTTCCTTCACCGCCGAGCACGTGGTAAATTAGCACTTAAAATTGCAATTAACAATTTCATTGGTACCGGCGGGGATCGAACCCAGGTTACTCGCGTTCTGTTATATTACAGCGAGCGTAAACCATCTGAGCTACCACGGCTATTAATATTGTGATACAGTGATCTAACAAAAAACACCGATGTTTTCTATTGTGGTAAGATTGATTAAAACAAGGCAATAAACGGAAACAAATATGGAAACGAGCGAGGGAATGGCTTTAAAACAAATTACAAAATATAACCTTTACAAATGTAAAGTAAAGGTCGACATCGACTTGCAATATAAGGTCACGCTTCTGTTGATTACTTAAATTACATAATATTTTTCAAAACATAACTTATTACGTAAAAACATATTCTATATACAGTACTTATATGCAAAAGTCAATGAAAAAAATATAGAGAACACAAACTATACAATAAAAGAATAGCATAGCAATTCAGTATCTTGGTTCGTTCTTTGTGCATGGGACCAGCATTATAAAATGTGAATTAGCATATCAAATCTCGCTTAATAAGAGCGTAAATTATCAACGGCTGTAGAATAAAGCTGCAATTAGTGATTTATCTAAAGTGATAAATACAAGAATAATTGCTCAACTAAACCTATAAGTGTCCTGATTTGAATGTTCTGCGATATAGATAAACCGTTGACATTGCTAACAATTTATCACAATATCGAAAGGACGTGATCACGTTGATACAGTTTTTCATAACGATTTTAGAATTTAGTTAATAGAATAAATTTTTATTGCTGAGTATATTAAACTATAATCAGCAATAAAAATTTGCATTTCTTTAAATACCCTAACATCTACGTTATTTATAGTATGTTAAATTAAATACACAAAACTCATAATCCTGCGCTGTATAATATACGGATTATTAAACCACAACTTAAAAATAAATAAAGCGAAAACATTAATAATAAATAATAATTAAGTATGGCTATGTAATAGCTATAACACAGTATATCAAAAAATTTAAGTTACTATTAAATTCTATGGAAATAATTTTATTTCTTTAAGTTTTGCGAAATAACTTACTAACATTTTCAAATTTACATTAATAAACCTCTTTTTTTTAAATTAATTTGGTCTAAAGTGGGCTAAGCAATATCACAAGTTCACAAGCTCAGGCAACAGTTAGAACGTCGTTTCAACAGTTATATTAAAAACTTTATCTCCAATTTCTACACCCTTAGTTGTGAAATTTTTGCTTCAAATTCAATTTAAGTGCCATCTTTGCTATACTCCACCAGAAAAGATTCATTAAAATCGGTTCCAATTGTCGTACAAAAGTACAGTCGAATTGAGCAACTGTTTTTTGGAGTTGGCTAAAAAATAATAAATCACAAATTAAATCGAATAATAAAATACAACAACCTTATAACAAATGAGTTTAAAATATTCACGAACACCATCAGCGTAACAAATCTTCCACGAAGTCTTGTGTTGTAAACCACCTTTTGACAAGAGACACCCTGTGGAGTCGATCCGTTGATGAAAGATATACAGCCTCGCTGGGACATGTTTGCGTGTAAGAATATAACAAATCATGTACGTCACGCAAATTTTCTTTGGCACATACCCAGAATTGAATTGCAAGAAGCTTTAACGAATCGTTATCCTTCAGACACATATTCATATCATATCATAATATTTTATAAAGACCACATTGTAAATAATTGAGTTGAGCTGTGTTCTAGCGAAATGTGTATTTACCACTACTCTATCTAGCTGGATTCATTTATTTCTTAACCAGTCAGTTATTTTTCGTAAATGTGACATAACATCGCCTTGACATTGTTGATATCATAAATCACACAGTGCCAGAGGCGTCATGACATATATCGTAGGCCAAGAAGTTTGCTACACACTATAAGATTCAAGGGAACTTTAAAACAGACCTAAACATCTTTATACGCAAGGTAAGCTACAAATTACCTACTAAAACGTAATTATTTCACATACATTTGCTCGAATGTATCAAGAATTCTGATTAATAACTTAAATGAAAACCAGAATAGTAAACGTTGCTTTTATAATGCGTAATCGCCACTGGGCTCGATGAAAATTTACATGGCCGGATTTCAGCATAACGTACAAGGTCGTTACGAATCAGAAGTACCACCAATTTGACATCACTCACCTCCACTTTATTGAACAAAGTGGAACGTGTAAATGAAGAAGCGATACCCTGCAAACAATACTAGTTGTCAACGACGATTAAAATGTATCTAATGTTTTGAAGGTGAAATTAATTTAAACAGTAAAATCCAGATTTATTCGAAGTGAATGCGATATTCACATTTTATTAAATACGAATTAATGACACAAATAAACAATATAAAATGCGGGAAAGAATTTTAAAATCAAACTACGCTTTTTTTTCGAACCGATATTGCTAGCATATAAGGTAACAGAAAAGTAAATTGCAAATGGAAACAGAAATATCAGCAAAGTTATCTAGGACAAGATACGAAGGCCGCAGCAGTACCACACATTGATCAAATCCGTAAAATAACCAGCGCATTTATTCATGAAACAACGAACACTAATAAATTTGTACAGAGTGATACCCAACTTGGAAATTATTTATTGCTTTAAATAAATAAATCTGCACTGCAATAATTAGCAAACGTAGTTAATACGTAATATACTAGACGAATGAAAAATGGCATATCGCACGATACAATTTAATGTATTACTATATTTATTTTTAACACTCCACGAAAACAGAAGGGTTTTATAAGTGTGTTGTGGTGTTATATCTGTGGTGAACTGATTTTGATTAAGTTTTTTTTTCGTTTGAGTGGTGTCTTAATCGAGTGTCCATAACTATGTTTCAAAAACATCTGGTCAGCCAAATTAAGATGATGATCTATTGAAGATGATGAGCTATTTTTGTTTCGGGGGTTTTTTATTTTTAATTTAATATTACGAGTATAACACTAACGACCCGCCCTGGCATCGCCAGAATATAATCTATTAATATGATATTGTTCACATTTTTTACTAAGATTTATAATCAAAGACATTTTCCTGACGTTTGTTTGTTTGACGTGACGACGTGACGTTTTTACTTTGCAAGACTAAAATACTGTAATTACCTATTTTAGTTACAAGATGTATAAAAAAAGCTCTATGACCGTCTATTGTATTACTAATATTTGACATTTTTTGGCTGACGTTCTTAAACCGGATACGTTACGTATAATAGAAATAAACATGGATGAAAATAACAATGATAAGTAAAACAACCGACCATCCAAAGAAATCATGACTTTCTTCTCTAACTTCTTTTGCCTAAAAACCGCGAAGGTTGTTAGGCAAGGACCTCGAACACTAGGTTAACGAACAGCACGGGTCGCACCATTAACCAACACTTTTCGGTTGGTACAGGTGCTTTTAAGTCGTGCATGTTTCGCTAAGTATCTCTAGTGTATAGCAAAAAGAGAGCCTCCACCTCAAAGACGTATAAAAAAGGAACAAAAACATCTTAGCTCCATCATTGTAGAAACGAGGACACGCCGCAGCACACGCGAGAGATATGCCTCGCTAGGCTAAAAGTTTCCTCAAAATTCATATTTCCAACATTACCTACTAACATAAACGTATTCTGTATCTCTCACCAATTCCTCATTCCTTAATCTTATAAATACTAGGAGATAATAAAAACAAAGCTTAATATATAATATGAATAGCAATCATGATACAAAATATTGATGAAAAACGGCACTTTGAATTTCAAAATATACAAGGTTAACCTTCAAATTACCACGGTGTCCGACCGATGGCGAGAGGTCATACATGAGACTACCTGCATTGTTTATTTTGGGGTATTTATTTACGACAACAACAGGATACCGAGACGGGCCAGTCCCTAGCAAGCAACCCTCCCACTACTTCAGACACATTGACATGTAAAATGAAAGGGAAAATATGAAAGATAAACTTTATATATTTTTTTGTTTCGTTTCACATGTAAGTAATGTAAAAAATATAATGAATATTTTAAATATTTCACTAAGAAGTGGAACACTAAAAAGAAAAGAAAATTATGACGAAATAAAAAGTGTTTTATGACGTGTTTGACAAACAAGTTAGCAATTCACTTTAGGGTTAGATGCCTCCACAGCCGACGATAACCTAATTGACCAATAAGCTGCAGGTGCGTACAGCAACGTTTTCGAGGACCAACGTGAAACACTGACTTTTTTATAAATGGTAACAAACGAGGGACTAGGGTGGAATGCCTCGTTTACATTTAAAAGGATCTACAGATCTCTACATTTACCATACGAAATACAGCAACATTGAGTTGCTATAACACGCTGGTATTTTGTGAAGTCGTGATCCTTCTTCGATTGAGACCCATTCGTGTTTTTTATTGGATAAGGGTAACAAACGAGCACACAGTCCACCTGATGGTAAGTGGATGTTGTGACCCATAGACATCTACATTTATCCTCGATTAAGAATCAAAACGCAGATGCGTTGTCACCCCTGAGGACTAAGATGGATTGCCGCGTTTCCAGTAAAGGAGGGTCTCCGGATCTCTACACTCACCATACGAAACACAGCTATATTAAGCTGCAATTTTACGCTGGTATTTAGTATTATACTGTGAGAGCGTGGTGCTTTCCCCGTCGAGCCGACCCATTCGTGCTACACCATAATATAGCTGCAGCATTGATTGCTGCAGTGCAGCATACGTAACAAATTTGAGTTAGTTTGTAATTATTCTAGCATTATACATGTAAAACGAAACAATAAAGAGTCCGCTGCTAACTTGACTGCATAAGTCAGAAGATAGTACCCAACGTTTATTCTATCATAGTTTTCTTGCTTACATCACATTCTTTGGCTTTAAACCTACTTCCCCGTCATTCACTTTTGACGCAGCTGCCCGTCTCCAATCTTGGTATTTTACGTCTGGCGTAAACGAGATGGTTGTACCGCCATCTGTCGGAAGCCATGCGAACTTTCGGGGGTTTCCCATAGTCGCCTCTTACGACACTCACGAAACGAAATTGGGTGATGGATTCTCTAACGCCACCACCACACTACTAATTTACTTTTGACTTTAACCTTGAGCACTTAAAATGTATTGTTTTTCTAATTTCACGTATTTTAAATATAAAACCCAACAAGGCCCTAAAAGGAAAGTTTATTGATAAAAATACTCAACCACAATCATTTTAAATGGTTGAAATAAAACATATATTAATATAAAATTTCCGTGAGTTACGTAAGAGGCGGCTTTTGGGACATGGCAGTATGGTTATATTGTTTACGCCAGAAGTTAAAAAACAAAAACCAGCGACGGGAAGCAGCGTCCAAGGTGGAAGAGGTCAGGATCTGCGATTGCTAACCTGCCTGTTGCAATAATGGCGATTAAAGCAAACCCTCCCCCCCACAACTGGAAAAGCAGTGAACTTTTACCAGGCTAGTGAAGAAAAAGAATAAGTAACATCAAAAACGTTAAAAGCGGACAATATTTCATAATAAGATAAAGTTTAATGGAAGTGTCTGTGAATTTGCAAATTGTGCAAATGTTTACAATTGACTCATTTTAAAGCATTTTGCACTTAAAAGATATGATGAAGAGCTAAAAACCAACGATTCGTCACAGATGATAGGCAGGTTTTGGCAAAAGATCAGTCGACCGGAACAAGATATAAGTAATGCCCAAAACATTGGCAGATGTCCAATTGAGAGCACAACAAGAAGTAACAAATAATTGAATCACCTTGAGGAGATTATAAAAGTGTACGCATTGATAAAATACCGATCAAATTCCGATCCCAAACAGTAAAGAAATATTAACCAGAAGAAGCTTATAGTGACAGGTCAGTAGTTTACTGTTGGTGTTCTTCAATTTAGCTTCCTGTCACCTATTGCAACAGTTACTATTAACCGTTATGTGCAAAAACTGCAAGGCATGGTGGAGAAGCAGGCAGACAAACAAGCCAGATTTATGAACTGCTCTTTACCATTGCTTCTTCACGACAATACCCAACCGCATGCTATACAACGGACGATGGCAAAATTTTGAGTATTAGAGCTAAAGCTAAAGACCTACATCTACCATATGCTATAGAATGAATAAATAATATGTTTTACTGTCAGCACTTGTAACAATACACAATTGCAATTTTTTTATAGAAACAAGGGCAACAAACAAGCTTATAGCCTACCTGATGGTAAGCAGATGGTGTATATCTTTGCTAGAAAAATAATCAAAATGTATATTGTCACCCCTGAGGACAAAGACAGAGTGACGAGGTCATAAGTAAAAAGGGTATCCAGTTTTCATCACTACACGAAACACACGCAACTTTACGATGCTATTTATCGCTAGTGTTCTGTGGTAGAGTAGTGTTTCCCCGGTCGAGTCGAATTAATCGTGCTGCAGACATAATACAACTGCAGCGTGGCTCTACCACGCATAGAATTTCGATGAAACAACCACAAATATCACATTTCGACTGTTATTTTCTTATTCCTTGCAAAAACTTGTCTCGTTGTAGGGGAGATTCATTATTGTAAAACAAAAATCTTTACAATAACACTTGTTAAAATAAAAAGAACGGCTTACACTACTAGCTATTACACTATCAGCAGCATACAGTTTATTTTTGATCATGCTTTAAAAATAACTTAAGTTCATACTAACCTTCCTCAATCAAACCTAACCATTGATAAACACAAGCTGACTGGACTTCGTCAAAACAGAATTCCAAGAAAAAAAACGACGGGTTGCACTCCGGGAGAGCCGGCAGAAGTGAAAACTTGAATATTAACGTTGTGCATTTTTGATATTTTGGAATGATTAGGGAATAATTTTGCACGAATTGCTTTAATTATATCACACACGAATATTCGCGCAAGCGCCCTGCGCCGCCTAAACGAAACAGCAGGCGTAGGCATACATTTTCGCCGCGCCGTAGAAAGAGAGGGGGATACTAACTCTATCTTCCTCTAATCCTACGCCGCGCCGGCTATCTCTCTCTCTCCATCCGTCTTACGAATTTTCGATCAGGGTCAAGTGTCCTGACGCGAGTTTAACATTTTTTACCCATTACAAAAAAGTGTACAACGCCGCTAAAGAAGTTTTCACTTCAAAAATGTAAGCAAAAAAGTGAAATTTTCAGCGAACAACACGCAGACTCGTGTCAATTAGGAGATATCAATTGTAAATTTGCATGAAAAACTGTAGCTAAACACACATACATATAATATATATGGTGGGCGTAGAATAGTTACAAAAATAAAAAAGAAACTAATCTTTTAGGTACATGATAAGACTTCGGTTTATAAAAGATAACAAGAACAACCCGATAGAATTACCTAGTTTATACGTTCAACAAGTATTAAATTAACCAAAACATTAAAAACCTCATTCACCTTCGATTTTAATAACGCAAAGTTATCTCGTATCTTCAATAGTTGAAGTATAACATTATATCAGTGTTGAAATATCTTGTTATTTAACAATATATTTCAACGCGAAGAAATATAAATGACCTTTCCAAGAACAAATCTGTTATAAAGAGAATAAAAATACATAGCTATTAGATTAGAAAGCAAACCCTGCGGCCTCATGGCAGTTGCATTATGTTAATAGTGGGTGAAGTTCAACAGTTAAGGTCACTTTTATCGCTCTAAGAATTTCATACACTTTCCACTTCGCCAGTCACGATTACGGGGTTATCTATAGATCATATTAACCAACGAACTCGAGCTGTCATTTCACTGCGAAGGTCGATGAAAAAATTGTTATTATAATACTTCATGTTTTCATCAATTATACTGCGTCTAAGTAATTGTGCTTATAAATACATCAATATTCAAGAAGTGTTCGAAGACGTAGTGGTTGTAGAAAATCATACAATACAATATTATATTAATTTCCCTTCATTTTATATTGTGACTGCTATACGAATCGACCGGTAAAAGGAACACGGTCTTACAGAATACCAGCGTAAGATACGGCAAAACGCTTCTGTATTCCGTATGGTAATTGTCAAGAACCCGAGACCCTTTTTGCTGTTAATGAGACATCTTAGCCCTCAAGGGTCACAATGCATCTGCATTTTGATCTCTAATTGAAGATAGATGCAGTTATCCATAGGTAGATATACTTGTTTGTCACCCCTATTTACATAAAAAAATGCATATGTTAGTACATACACAATACTCTTTGGATCAGGTTTTTTGCAAAAACTTAATGTAGCTCGGACTATACAACAAAAATGATGTAACAAAAACTAAGAGGAAAACGAATAGAATAAATACCAACGTGGATAAAAACTGACCTAAAGTTCCGGCTACACGCAGCAACTAGTATGCGCAAACAATTTGTGCAAAAAATTTGCGCAAACAATATAATGCACTGCACAACATCCACACGATAGCGTCTTGCATGCGCAAGCAATTTGTGCAAAAAATTTCGTAAAGAACATGTGTGGCGTCCGCACGCCGCGCCGTCTTAACGTACTTACTTATACTTATACTTGCTTGAGCAACTTTAATTTGAGCAAATTAAGTATTTCTGCAAGCCGTTGCACGGTATACCGTTTTGTCGGCTTAACGTGTGCATGCTTGCTTGTGTAAATTATAATTTGTGCAAATAACATTGAGCGTGTAGTCGGGCCTTTATGTCGATTAAACCATAAGAAGAATATTTGGGGAATTCTTAAAGAATCACTGTTGATTTTGACATTACGCATTTACGCAGATGCGAGTAGCGAATTTAACGAAATTTCGTCGTTGCCGTCATCGTACTTTGTAAGTCCACGGCTGAATATGGGGCTTTAGAAGAATGCCCCAGCAAACATTTATTTTTAGTTGTTATTACGAAGATGCTGCTGCCCAACTCCTGATTTGCTTCCCTCCGTCGCGTCGCCTCTAACGACACCACAGGATGATATGGGGCAGTGTTTATTCTTAAACCGACATTACACGGTTCGATTACGTTCTTATCCAAAGAAATGATGTTGCTGTATTTAGTACGGTGACGATAGCCTTTGAGACCCTTTCTACTGATAACTAGGCATTCAATTAAAAACATCAAGAGCGATAATGATTTTTTAAACGTTACCCAGACACTAAGATTTTCTCCTGTATCGTGGATTTAGTTTACATAAATAAATTTAACACGGACAGGTAACCAACCCGAAACAATTATTTTTAGGCCATAAAATAAAAATACTTGTTCCGTGGGGGATTACAGCACTCCCCTGCGCAGAAACTCAATTCAAAGCCACAGTACTTCAGAGTAGACTCGCAACAAATATTTAGCTACTATTCGGTATTCGACCTATACGGTTACTTTTATCCTATTCGTTCGAATACCGAATAAAAGTAACAGCCTATATACGTCCCACTGCTGAGCACAGGCCTTCGCTCATTTCTAAGAGGGTTTTAGGGCGGGGAAGTGTCCACCGCTCTGTCCCAATACGTGTTGGCGAACTTCACATGTCTTCGAAATATTTATTTTCTTATTTTTTTGACATGCAGGTTTCCTCACGATGTTTTCCTTCCCCGCCGAGCACGTGGCAAAATCAACACTTAAAATTGCAATTAACAATTTCATTTGTGCCGGCGGGGATCGAACCCGGTTTGCTCGAGTACTGTGAAATTTACAGCGAGCACTAACCATCTGAGCTACCACGGCTCTTTAATACCGAATATCTTGGTTTTTGGAATACCGAATATCCAAGATTTTATATAGATAATTGGTAAAATTAAAATATTTAGTTTTTTTTTTCTTGTAATCTTTAAAGTAGTCATAGGTACATAATCAACTTCCATATTACAAAAATTAAAAAAAGAACTATCAGATAAACTTGAATTGTCTAAATTAAAATGGAAGATAATGGTGCAGAAAGACTAATTTATCTTATTTTTCAGCCAGTAGTTTAATTATTTTCCTTTCGTAGACACTGACACTGAAAAATATACACTACTTCCTTCCCGGTCGAACAGTTTTGTCCGATATTCGGGTATTCGGTGTGTGACCGAATATACTGTTCGCTGCAAGTCTACTTCAGAGCCGTGTAACGCAAGTGCATTTCTTTCATTATTGAAAATAAAGGTATTTATCTATTGGTCAGAGCATTCACTATCAGTTGGACTATGTGCTCCTAAGTGCACTCAGCACGATAACACTAATACTTGGAAAAAATGCAATATATATATATATATATATATATATATATATATATATATATATATATATATATATATATATATATATATATATATATATATATATATATATATATATATAGTGTATATACTATAGTCAAAGATCATTATGCAGTATCTTCCCGGAATGACAGGTTTATCCTAGGTTGTCTAAGGCCTTTTGGTAAACCCCGAAATAAATTCCAATTTCGACCCTTGACTGTAGTATTTAAGTCAAACCTAGAAGTACCTAAATTTTTAGTCAAACGTCGAGACTAAAATAATCTGTTTCGGGCTTTACCTAGTCGATCCTACCTACCTAGATGGGTCTTACACAAGGAATTGAGTCGCAGTGGAGAACAGTCAAATGTTATTTATGAAAAAAAAATTATAACAATTCACATAACATTGTTTCATTTACCACTATCATAGTAGAGTTTTGGGCAACCTGACTTTATAGATAAGATTGGTCGAATCTGTTCTAAAACCAAATCACCACGCCCCGACTCCACGTAGTCTTGTCTGCCCTACCCCTAGAGTGTTTTTGTAAATCCGTAGGCACGGAGGGAGAGCAGCCCCCGCCCGACGTAGCAAATCGCATACGACACCCGTACGAGCCGTAGCGGCTCAGCCAAATGAGCCAAAGCTGAGGAGGTGAGATTCTTATAATATTGAAATAATAAACATTAAAATGCATAAATGTCCGTTTATTATACCTAACCTGACAAACTAACACATCCCAATATCTAATTGAGGTATCGTCAAACCCCCATTTCATTAAGTTTCGACGTTTGAATATCTAAATTAGTCTCCCTAGGTTAGACCAAAATTCGTTAGTCGAAGGTAGAAAAACGTCATTTATTTGGATTTTGACTAAAACTTTATGTCAGACTTGAGGTTTGACGAATCAAATCTAGGAGCGCCGGAGCTTCGACGTTTGACTATAACATATCTATTGTCTACCGAATCATACAGGAGAGTAAAAGAATTGAAAAAATATTTTTTTCGAAAAAATTTAAAGAATATTTTTTGTCACAGTTGTAATGTCACTAACAGTACATTAGTGTGCAATAGAAGGACTTTCAAGACACGACTTTTATGTCATGTAACAAAAACGATGCGGATTTTAAAGCTCTTCTTGGATTTATAAATAAGTAACTAAACTAAAAATACTTAACAATATAAAATACTAACACAATATTAGTTTTATTAAATAACACCATGTAAATTTAACGTACCATTTAAAATTATTCAAAACGTCTAAATCTTGACACTGAATTTAAAAACGATACGAAAACAAAATAACGTAACATGTTCCAGAACCGTCTCAAATTCGGAACAGGTTATTAAGATACAATGTCGCATTTGTGTTTTTTTTACGAGAATCACTTGATCTTTCTATAAGCTTTAATTACCACTCATATATTTTATATTCTGTATCATGTACAAAGCATAAAAAAGAGGAGCTTACAAGTACAACATAAAAAAAATATTACAAGAACACGACTTTATTAATAAATTTTATCATCATCATTACAGTCGTTTCTATTATGAACTTAAAAGCCAGACCAAGTGCAACTCGTAGCCCGCACCGATCGACTAATCTGTATGTTAATTCGACTGCCTCATAAGGTTAAGGAATTACCTTCTGAAATTGATTAAGCTAAAAGAATTTTCGATCATATTCATTTTGAACTTAAAGCTTGTTCGAACATATTCACGCACAATTTAAATTCCAGCCTAATGAAATATCCATGAATTTTGGAGATGGCCATTTTGCCTTACACAATACTATAACGTTAAGAATTTGAAGAAAGTTTTTCGTTACGAAATTGTTCATTTTTACACTACGAGGACTGAAGAGTTCTTCAACTATTTATATAAATTAAGTTTGTGTAATTTTGTATTTACTCGAATGAAATATAGCTAGAAACACTTAAGAAAAGTACTTTTACAGAAAACTAAAATCTGTGTATGCCAAACAGTTCGCATTTTGGGGTGACAACGTAGAGCTTGTTGCTTTTAGAATTGGCACCTAATAATTATTGATCACTAAAAGCAATTGAATCCTATACTATTAAACGAGCAAAAAAAACAAACGGGATCTCGGAAACGGGTCCAACGATTTTCATAAAATTTAGTGTCCAGGGAGTTTCGGGGATAAAAAATCGATCTAGCTAGGATTTATTTTTAGAAAATGTCTTTTTGTTCGTGTTTTTAGGCAATGAAAAACTGCTACAATATCGTTAGAATAAGAAGGTAAATTTTGACAGATTGTTTAATGATTATATATAGCTTAATTGGTATAATGGGCGGTCACAGAATCGTAAAACCCCGGTTCGAGTCCAGACCTACCGACCGACTTTTTGAATTTTTTTTTCAAGTTCCTTTCTTTTTTGAAAAAATCTATTTTTTCGAGCCCTTTTTTTAGTATTTTTTAAAAACACAAAAATTTAAATTAAAATAATTGCCCTCATGATTTTTTATTCAAATAACCAGTTCCGTTTTTTCTGTTATGTCGCTAAGATCAAAAAATATTATTTATATTTCATCAGTATGTAATTTGTATCTAAATATAATTTTCAAAACACACGAATTAAAAAAAAATCGAGCGAAAAATACCGAGCAAAGCTCGGTCAACCGGGTACTTCTATATTTAAAAACAAACTTTATGAATTAGTTACTGAGAAAAACTGCAGAAGTAAAAATTTTATTATTAAAGGGTTTAACGCATCTCTTTAACATCTGTTTGACTTTCCGCCACTCAACGATGAGTTTCCTTAGTTTTTACCTTATTTACGATCTTTTGAGCTGAGCTGAGAAAAGTATCCATCTCTATTTTGCCACCATGATTATCATCAGTTCCTTTGCTTTCTATTTATTTTATTGGTATATTGGTATTTTACGTCTGTTGTTTACAATAAAATAATAAGCAGTGTTGTAGAAAAATTAAAATTGCACAACAATTTGTAGAAGTTGAGTTTCGCTCAGATGGGGCAAATATTTCTTAAAAAAAGCCAATATTTCTTTTTTTTCATGCCTGAATTTATTTAGACTGTCTCGATGTCATAGTTTTTTCAGCCTTCTTTAGTTCTTATAAAATAACAGTTGAATCATATAAAATGAGATCGGTAGAGTCGATTAAGGCTTCTGTGTCAAATCATTTTCAGTGGCACTAAAAGTTCTTGTTTTCAACACAGTGGTTTACAGCGACAACAGTGTTATTCAACGAAACACAGCAGCATCCAGCTGCTATTTTAGGTCACAGGTATTCTGTACATGAATGTTTCTTTGGCACGCTTCGTATCCTTAACGGCTTGATAGTTTTTTTTTTTACTATTCTAAGCCAGCGCTTAACTACAATCACACCCATAGAATACTATAATACATTTATAATAGAACGGGGGAGTGGGCGGAGTCCGCGTAGCCACTAAAATGTCCAACACGTCAATTCAGGCGTATAAATGTCAACACGAGCCAAATTTCGCATGCAAATTATTTAGAAGATGCCAAATCGCACCATATTTACAAATAAATATGTATTAAAATTTAAATGATTTTTTTAATGATGATCTTGAACATTAATCAAAAGTCTAAAATGTGTAAATTTACTCAGTCTGTCAACACAGCGATTCGGGTTTGGCGACGCCAATACTCGTACAAAATAAAGTTGACAGCCATTCTATTGTGTATTATAGTATTCTATGATCACACCCGAGGATACGTGGTGATGTAGCCTACGATGGTGAGGCGCACTGACTTACAGAAGCCTATTCCCTCTCGCCTTGAAGCCACATTAGAATCGGATGTAGACATGCTGACCACTTATTCCACTAATTTGCTGTACCCATGACGAACAATGTAGCAAAACACTTGGATTACTAAAATTTCGTTACAATTCCCTAAATAATGTTCTGCACTATAACTTTGTAATGTCAAATTGTAAACTCTAAACATTTTATAAAAATGACTATTTCAACATATTATGGTGTTTCGTTAGGTCCGTCTGTGACATAGCGTAAACATTTTTTTTTTCTTTTCAGCAAAGTTTTTACGCGGTCGGGTTTTTTGAACATACTTTTGACTTCAATAAATAACCTTAATTCCTCACTAAAAGTATATATAAAAATCTTGCATTTTTATCCTATACCTTTAAACGAGCAATTCTTGTATATATATATATAATCGGAATCTCAAAAACGGCTCCAACTATTTTCATAAAATTTAGTGTCCAGGGAGTTTCGGGGGCAATAAATCGATCTAGCTAGGATTTATTTTTAGAAAATGTCCTTTTGTCCGTGTTTTCAGGCAATAAAAAACTGCTACAATATAAGAAGGTGAATTTTGACAGATCACTAATGATCGTAATAGCTCAGGTGCGATGTCGGTCGGGCGTGATATCAGAGTTCCGTGGTTCGCGTCCTGTGTCTGGTCCGGCATTTTTCCTTTTTTTTTTTCAAGTTCTCTTCTTTTGTGAGAAAATCTTTTATTTCAAGCCCTTTTTTTAGTAGTTTTTAAAAAATACGAAAATTTTAATAAAACTAATTGCACTCATGATTTTTTATTCAAATAACCAGTTCAGTTTTTTCTATTCTGTCAATAAGATCAAAAATGTTATTTATGTTTCATCAGTATGTAATTTATAAATGTAATTTCAAAAAAAAAAACAGAGCAATGCACCGAGCATTGTTTTTTTGCACAGGTTTTTTTTCCCGGGTACTAAGTATTTAACGGAGTAAAGCTAATAACTTAATAACCTTTATCATTAAATTTAACATTAAAAAATCGTTTAGTTTACCATATACAGCAATAACACTTTAATGTAAATTTATAATTTCCACATGTCAATATGACAAAGCGAAGAAAAAAAAAACCCCAAAATTTCAATGACCATGAACCGTTGATCTACCGGATGCTGAAATAAGACTATGGGTTTTATCAACTAGCGGAAAGCTGTTATTTGACCCACATCGCTAACCTCGTTGCGGCGAAATCGCAATATTATTTTGCGACTTACATTTTTTTTTGGAACACTTTTACTTTGGCACTGGGCTAATCAGGGCTGTCAAATTTTAGTACCACATAGTAATAACGCTGTTCTAATTCAAGAACCTGTTGCAGCGTCGCTTTATTTTTTTATATACCACATATTTTCGCAAATGGCTAGACATGTATGTCAATTAATATTTAATTTAGGCACGTGACCATACTAAGTGATAAAATGATATTTTTAATGGCCGACACACACGGTCAGTCAAACTGATTAGTTGAACAGATCAGTTCAAACGAATGTATCCCAAAACGATTTCCCCACTCACTCAGCTTCAAATTTCAACTTAAGATTTCACACTAACGATCAATATTTGGATGTACGATCAGTTGAGATCAATTTAACTGACGGTGTGTGTGTATATAGGTGTGTTTTGCTAAGCATAAGGTTAGCAAAAACTTCTTGAAAAATTTGGTTGCGCCAGTTCTGGAAAAAATTTACTGGTATCCGATATATTACGTAATACAGTAATGTACGCACTACTAAAATCTGTAAAACAGTACATTCGCATAATTTAAAAATCAAAGAAAAAAGCAATGGTATCATGGAAGTGACAACCCTGGTTCAAGAATGATCTGCTGTATGAACGAATCACCAAATGATGACCTCAATTTCTCTTTCAATAACGCTCCGCTGAATACTGTCGTGTTTCGAGTGTCATCGAGATAGTTCATTTCAACGTCTATTTTAAGGCCTCTTTATAACACGATTATAGTAATAACTAAACTTTTAAGTACATAAAGCAGTTAGATAAATGTTTTCTTTATAAAATTGAAGTGACAATTAAATTCACAGTCCACCAGATTTCAGGTTTCAGAGACCCTTTTTACTGGATTTCAGAGACCCTTTTTACTGGAAACGAGGTATTCCATCTAAGTCACCACGGGTGACAACGCTTCTGCATTTTGATTCGTAATCGAGGATAGATGTAGATGTCTATGACCCACAGTAACCAGTTACCATCAGGTGGATTGTGTGTTTGTTTGTCATCCTATCCTATAAAAAAAGATAGTAATTGGTTAATTTAGCCCACGGACACGTTCAGCCAACTTCAATTAAAGAATGCTACAGATACCTTGTCTACTCTGAGGACTAAGATGGAATACCTGACAGCCTGTAAATATACTGGCTCTTTAAACCCTTCAGACCGGAATCCAGTACTATTATTTGATTTGTTTTTTTTTTTGATTGATTTGAGTTCAGGCACTATTATTTGACGGAAATAGGTAAGAGCGCGGTAGTATATTTGTAGCACGAATGGGTCGGCTCGATCGGGAAAAGATCACGCTCTCACAGAATACCAGCGTTGGTATGATAATATGCAATGGTAGCTTAATACTTCTGTGTTTCATATGGTCAGTGTAGAGATCCGGAGACCCTTTTTTACTGGAAACGAGGCATTCCATCTTAGTCCTCAGGGGCGACGGCGCATCTGCGTTTTGATTATTAATCGAGGATAAATGTAGATGTCTATGGGCCACAGCATCCACTTTCCATCGGGTGGACTTGCGCTCGTTTGTCACTCTTATTCTATTAAAAAAATTACATTAAACACCATATCGACTTACTATTACTTACATTAAGAAAATGGTATTCCGAAAACTAAGTTTAATTGCTGATTTTATAACTAATATAGAATTTATTAATTTCAGAAGACCGATAATATCGTAGTAGCTCAGGGGCTCAACGATCGCTGTAAATTTTACAATACCCATGGCTGGACATGGCTTTTACAATACCAACGGCACCTAATGAAATCGTTAGTTGCAATTTTAAGTGATGGATTTACCACGTGCTCGGTGGTAATGGAAAACATCGTGAGGAAATCTGCATGTCTGAGAAATTAAAAAAAAACCATCGAAGACCAGTAAGGACCGTCAACACGCCTTGGAGCGTGTTGACGGTCCTTACTGTACGCGACAGTAATTTATTTGTTTGAAAACCCTCTCAGAAATGAAAGGAGACCTTTACTTTATTTTATAAAACTTTACTTTACTTTATTACATTTTACTTTATTCCATAAAGAAATTCATAAAATTTGTCCTAATTGACCTAATTGTTAATGTGACAAATTAGGACAGCGAGATAGAACGAAATTATAAGGATTCCTCTAATGACGGCAAAACATTTAAAACGTAAAATGGGCAAAACATTTTGTCATATATTTACATATCGGAGAACCAAGAAGAGCATTACAAAAGATGCATATGACCAGATATGTCACTGTGAATTCACATAGCAATTTTGAAAGTTCTCTTTTTCAGGTTTGGCAAGGCATCGTTTAACAACATCATCGTTTAAATCCATCGACCTTATGTAGAGCGATAAGACGTACTTTCTCCCCTGTACGCAATAGGTACTATTTGTATAAATTTCGCTCATTCGCGAATCCAAGCACGGTGACCTACAAACCACGTGGGCGCAATTTTCAATCACTTTGTGTAATGTGAATTGGCGCATTGGTTTGAAAGTTTTGAAAGGAGTGCCAAAAGGCTTCATTCAATTCTTGAATTTTTATTTATTCTTTTTAGCCACAAGTTTCACAAAAAAGCTTGACAAATGGGTGCCCCACCAACTCAATGATTGCCAGCGCGAAGTACGCATCGAGACTTGCCTTGCACTGCTTAACAGGTACACAAACGAAGGAATTTTGAACCGCATTGTTAACTGCGACGAAAAATGGATTCTTTTTTACAATCGCAAGCGCTCAGCAAGTTCGTTGGATCCTGGTTCCGCACCTAAACAACGCCCTAATCGAAAACTTACCCCTAGAAAAGTGATGGCCACTCGGTGGTCTAGCGCCGGTGTGATTCATTTAAGCTTCTTACCAAACGGGATGAGCATTACTGCAGATGTGTACTGTGAAGAACTGAACACGATGGAGAAGCTCGCACGTCTTCAACCAGCTTTGGTCAATCACTCATCCCCGCTGCTCCTGAACGACAACGCGCGACTTCATACTGCACAACAGATGATCTCCAAGTTACAAGAGCTGGGGTTGGAAGCTCTCCATCATCCGCCGTACTCACCAGACCTTGCGCCTACAGACTTCTACTTTTTCAATAACCAAGAGGCAGCACAAAATGCCTTTGCATAATTTGTTACCTCCCGTACAGCTGATTTCTTCAAGAAGGGCATCAATAAAGTGCCACTGCGCTAGCAAAGGTGCATCAATTGCAGATAAAATATAGAAAAACAATTACGTTAACTTATTTCATAATAAACGGCAATCTCATAGGTAAAGACCTAATATATTCTATTTTCCAGTCCACTGGCCATATAAATAACGGAAAATGAATAAAATTAAAAACTTGTATTTTTAATTTTAACATTCATTTTATAGAAACTAAATACTACAATAATGTAGTAAATCTAGCAACCTCAGTCAAAATCCCTGACGCAACAGAACACCGATAAAGTAAGTTAACAAGAGCCAAAACAGCTTCAACAGGTACACAATTTATTTCACAACGTGCAAACAAACGTTCCAAGTTCGCCGCGACCTAAAAGTTATTATTCACAAATAAAAATACAATACAACTTTCCTCGTTTGTATTTCAATTATTGTTGCCATATGAGATCAGGTGAATAATAACTAACGAATAGGAAGTATGTGATTGTATATAACCCCGCTCGTCAGACGTTGTCCTACCCGTACCGGTAGACGGCACGATGAGTTTCACTAAGGACTTTTACAGCGCCATCTGTGACGATCATATTTTGTGACTTTTTGACAATATAATACATATAATGCATACAATATACATACATAATACATGCATATAATAAAAGAAATAATGTGAATATGAGTTATTTTTTATACGTGGTAGAGACACTTGCAGCCTTCGATCAACAATGTTGGTACTGTTGATCGAAGCTTGCAGCTATAATATTATGGTTGTAGTACTAAAGGGTCGGCTCGACCGGAGAAGGACCACGCTTTCACAGAATACCAGCGTAATATAGCAGCTTAATACTGCTGTGTTTCGTATGGTGAGTGTAGAGATCCGGAGACCCCTTTTTTACTGGAAACGAGGCATTCCATCTTAGTCATCAGGAGTGACAACGCATCTGCGTTTTGATTCTTAATCGAGGATAAAAATGTAGATGTCTATGGGCCACAACCCACAACATCCACTTACCATCAGGTGGACAGTGTGCTCGTTTTTTTTTGTTTTTTTATAGGATAAGGGTGACACCCTTATCCTATAAAAAAATGCACTGTGACTGTGACCAAAAACCAGACTCTTGAGCAAAAACTTAGTTTTCTTTTCATTTCATTTTAATGTCTTCGAAAACAAAAACAAAAACATTACCTCATAAAAGTTATCTTTTTACTATCGAAGTCTTTGTGCCTCTTTTTGCTTTTGTCATATAAAAAGTAAACAAGTGAGGTAGGTACAGTGTGAAGACAAAGTATTAATATGAATAAATTTTTTAACAAATGAGGTAGATACAGTGTGAAGACAAAGTATAAATATAAGAGTAAAATTTTAAACATTTTATTAATGGGCTCGGGGTGTATAAAAATAATGCTCGTTAACATATCTTTAAAATAAAATTTTCCAAATACCAGTTAACGCAGTTTCGAATTTATATTTCAAGCATGGTGATTGCCTCGAAATGTTTCTAACCACAGAACAGACATATTGTTATGGTATATGCGTACCAAAACCACTAAGTTTCGAACGCCGATTTCTTTTAAATTTAGTACCACGTCTGAAGTGCCATGGCACAAAATAAAATCTAAAAAATATCGCGAGGAAGTGGCACATATAAATGTAGTAATGTAATTACAGGTTCTTTTGTTTTAAATATATTTTGATAAACAATAAATAATTGACCGTGTAATTGGCTGTGTAAGAACATCGCGTCTCATTTTTGTTATTTTTTTGTTTAAATTTTGCTGGAATTAGTTTATATAAGGTAAATATAGTAAAGAAATTTAAAAACCTCCATAACACGTAAGTTTTCTGTATAAATTAGCTCGGTATGTATAATTAAAAGAAGATTTAACATAAGCCACACAAAATATCGCACAGAGTATTTGAGAGCGAAACTAATGCCGTGCGCACTAGTCCCACGCGGATTACTTTCGTTTGAGACCATTTGAGACGCCGAAAGTGGACTTTTACTCTCCCAATAAAGATTTGCATCCACTATTCAATGCAAATATTTCCTACACTCGAAATGTGTGTACACAGATGTATCACCGTAACATTACCACAATACATATATACATATTTTTATGTATGTAGATTTTTATATATGTCCGTTAGTCCATTAGTCTAGCAAACACTAAAAAATGGACGGACCGATTTTGATGAAATTTTTTGTAATGATTTCTTATATTTACGCGAACACTACACATTCATTAAAACTACTTTTACGAATTTTATCGCGTTTATTTCACTATTATTTTTAATTCTCGACGTTTCGGGTGGTTTCCAGCACCCATGGTCACGGGGGACTGAGATGACTGACGTCCCGATGTCATTGTTAAACCCGGAGTACCTTCAGCTTTTTTAATTATTGTTTATGGTCCGATCTATGCAAAATGAACTGACTATGTCCTTAGGTCTTGCAGTTGTATGCTTGGGTTTAGTTTTAATTTTATTAATTATAGGATCCCAAGCAGGTGGTAGCACCCAGCCTCCTTCTCTATTGAAATTAGGATGTTTTTTAATTTCAATAGCCTCACGTATCATCCTTGGTAGGAATCGGTGTTCTTTCGCGAGGATTTGTGGTCTATCAAATCTGATGTAATGGTTGGGGCCGTCTAGGATATGATCGCAAGATGCAGACTTCCCGGAACGTTGATGCTTCACATCAGCTATATGATGTGAAGCATGACCATGGGTGCTGGAAAGCGCCCGAAACGTCGGGAATTAAAAATAATAGTAAAATAAACGCGATAAAATCCGTAAAAATAATAGTAAAATAAACGCGATAAAATCCGTAAAAGTAGTTTTAATTAACGAAATTTTTTGTGTTTCATCGAGCCCCTGGATGATCTAAATTCTAAGCGATTCGCATTTGGTCCGAGAAATCAACCGCGCGAAGCCGGCCGGATCACTAGTATCTACTAAATATCTATTACATACTACATATATGACTATTTTTACCGACTTCAAAAAGTAGGCGGTATTCAATTCGACTGTATGTTTTTTTATGTGTGTTAAATCATAATTTTTCTCCGAGTGAAACGATTTTGATGATTCTTTTTTTTTTATCTGAAAGCTGGTGTTGTTGCTTCTTTTGTGGTCCCATATAAATATAGTCAAGATCTGACCAATAGTTTTTGAGTTATCTTTAATAATTCGTATTTAATTGACTTCGAATACATTGATTCGGTCGTATTGAAGTAGGTTGTACAAATTTTTTAATTTTACCACTTGTTAAAGTTGTCGTCAATATTTCACAAATTGATAAAATCACCAAACAAGTAACAAGCCATACCTTAACTATGGGTAGACAAAAGTGTTCTCGTTGTCGTTCTTGACAACGAACTACAGTTATAGTGGTTATAGTGAAATAAAATAAAAAAACATTTTTGCCGGCAACAAGCTTTATAATTAACGGATATGGAGCAACACTCGTCCATAAAATTGTTGCAACAAAAATGTCTTTGACTGGAGCACGCCGACAATTTATTCCAACAGATATACGACCAGTTGTCGGAAGATAAAATTGCGGTGACGACTATTTGATAACGTCGAAATTATTTATAATTGATCAATTTTCCACGCTCATATAAATTTGTCTTAAAAATTTCTTCGATGTTACTTCTTATTCGAACAGAGTATTTTATGGAACTTGAAACAGCGAAGCGTACGTACCTTTTAAAGTCATTGGTACGTACTACGTACCCAATATTTATGACCACAAAAACATTAACACCCGGACTGATTGTAGAGTCAAGATCACATCGGTGTGTAATTATTGTGTACCAATAAAAAAAAGTTGGCATTTCTGTATATCTTTTTTTCTTATGCGGAAAAATATAGTTATTATATTTTTAATCACATTATGTGGAGTCTAAGTCTTTAGCATGAATAAAATACATAGCTAATTATTTAATAAAATTATAATTATTCAAACAACTTTTAAATTATTTTGTAATAGAAGAATATAAGCAATATTAAACATAAATAGAAGTATGGTATACCTACATAAGCAAATCCTTTTTTATAACATACAAGTTAAAATGAATAAGAAGTAATTTTAAGGCACAAACTTCTAAGCGATATAAACATCACATCATATCGTATCTCTCGTATACCTACGACATACATAAAGAAATGACAGAATAAAAGTATCGCACGATCTTCTTTGCGTATTAAAACGAATGCATTCGGTCTCGCACACGTTAAAAAAATTAACATAATTATGGATTTATGGATATGCAACAAGCACACAAGCACGCTATAATGAAAACGACATAAACGGAGACAACGTATAAGAAAACAGGTTAGATGAAAGCGAAAACCCCTCTAATTACTTTCATCTCACCGGAAACGTGAAGTGGAACGCTGTGACCCAGACACTGGATTTTACGTTGGTAGTAAAATGATTTATTTCTGTGCGATGGTTGCATAACTGCATCTAATTTAAATTATAGATGTCGGCAGATAAAAAGTCTGTCTGTTAGATCTTACGGGAACGTCCAAATCGACACTGGATCAGAAAAAAAATCCAGCGAAAAGCCGGCAAAAAATCTCTGGGTATTTTTAAATGTCATGTTGCAATTAATAACAATATTTTTAAATGTCAATTTTAACAATTACATTAGTGCAAGTGCAGATAGAAAGTAATTTCCAAACATCACTATAACCCTCCTAAGCTTTTACATAATACAAAGATAGGGGTAAAACAACAGCCTGATAGGGCGATAACTCCATAAGAGTAAAGGGCACCGTGCAGACAAGGACAGGTGTGGTCTAGCTCACCATGCCGATATCGAAAAGCATGACGGTAACGTGGCACGCAGCGGACACCTACGTATGTTTTGCAATCAACTATACACATAAACTTATGAAGTAATAAGACAAATTATGAGTAATGAAGAAAATTTATATTATAACTAACAATTATGAAAAATTCAACACGTAGGTAAGTAACTAATGCATTAATTCGACCGTCAAAACTAGCAAAATGTTGATATTAATGACAATTATGTATGTTAGATTACCGTTACCGCCTAACCTATTTAAGTGCGTTGCTGAACGTAGACCTCCCCCATAGAATGCCTCATAAGGGGCACATTTGCCACGCTTGACAAGTGCGAGTTAGCAACCGCAGTCTTTTTAATTTTAGTCTTTGTTAGGAAAACGTAATAGCTCAGAGGAGCCGCTGTAAATTTCACAGTACGCGAACAACCCGGGTCGATTCCCGCCGGCACCAATGTAATTGTTAACTGCAATTTTAAATGCTGATTTACCACGTGCCCGACGGTACAGACAAGATAACCTGCATATCTTAGAAATAAGAAAAAAAAAATGTTACGAAGACACGTGAAGTTCACCGGCACGCATCGGGGCAATGCGGCGGACGCTTCCTTGCTCTAACTATTTGGAAGACGCTGTTGTCCATCTCCTGATTTGATTCCCACCGTCGTCTCTGACGACACCTGAGGGATGATATGCACCTACACGGTAAACATATATACAATTTAACGCAATGCGGCGGACGCTTCCTTGCTCTAACTATTTGGAAGACGCTGTTGCCCATCTCCTGATTTGATTCCCACCGTCGTCTCTGACGACACCCGAGGGATGATATGCACCTACACGGTAAACATATATACAATTTAACACAGTTTTCCATTCTTTAAATTTAGAATTACAATTCATTAGAAATTGCATTGTATATCAAAAAAGAAAAATATACCACTTCTATAACGGCCATCGATCACTAATAAGAAAATTAAGTAACGGCAAACTAATTGCACGTTATAACGTAACCTCCTCGCCGAAGTGCCATCATGATTAGCCGAAAACAATTCCCAAGTTTGGTAACGGGAAGATGCATTACGATAGCAAGAACATGAACTCTGCACTCATTAACCCGCCTGTCCAGACTCCAGAGTGGTGAGTGTCCATGAGTATGAAGGTCTTGCAAAATAAATTGGCGCATTTGGCGCATTCTCACAAAGGAAAAACGCATTTCGCAAATTATAAAAACTAGCTCACGCCCCCGTCTCCACACGGTAGCACTAAGTGTCTCCGGTCGGATGACCTGAGGTGAACTGTGGTGACTTGGGTTAACGCAGCGGAATTATCTACCAAATTTTTGTGTAGCGCTCCTAAATTTTTGACATTTATTCGTTACGAAATGTTATCTTCGACTTACTTATTTTAAGTAAAGTGTAATACTTTCTTATTATATGAAATTACTAGGGATCCGGCCCGGCTTCTGCCGGGTGATTTCTGGATCTCGACAACAGCGCCATTACAACACACATTCAAACACACCCAAAAATCCATCAAAGTTGGTTGGATGGTTTCAGTCTATAACGGACATAGGTAGAAACATTTGTTGCGTTTTATATAGATAGATTTTTATTAAATTTACGACGTGTGCCCTTGCGTGTGTGCCTGATGGGATGCTCCAACTCACTGATAGCTCGGCTAGCAGAAGCAATGTAGGTACTAGGTACATCGACTACGACTACATCGTCTCATTTTTGCGTACAAAAACACTTGTTGAAACTATACTTGGTCAAAAACGATTGAAACAAAAATGTTTAATCAAGATAAAATTAGTACGTGTATTTAATAGCTTGTTAGTTACTGCGAGTTAATCGTAATAGATATTCGTATAGTGTCGTGGAAATTTTTTGGAACTCCCAGAGGAGAACAATTCTACCATAAATTATTTTCTTATAAACTTATCTATTTATGCAGCGCACGCTTCGGAAGTCCCTCAATAGACACGATTTTTTTACAACATTGTGAAGTGCCGATACACGGCGCGAGTAGGTATTTTCAAAAACGCTATCTGTTTCACATCGCTCGCTCTGTATCGCCGTAGTGCGATACAGAGCTGCAAATGTTGGAAGTAATTGCCTACGTATTCAACCCCTAAACCTTTACGAAATGAGACAATTTTGGTCTCATTAGATTTAGAATACCTTCATTTAGGTCTGTACGTTTTTTTTATAATTTAGTATAGTTTAATTAAAAAAAATAAAGACGCTCGAGGAAGATATTAAGTCAAAAATATAGGTATTTAGATGCTTATAACTTATATCCAACGCAATATTTCATTAAAATAAATACGTACCTACGGACCAAGCTTCTAATTCCAAAAATTATGAAATATAGACAATGTTTACGGGAGGGAAAACGTTATCGCTTTTTGTATGAAAATTTACAGCTACACAAACCTCTTTACCATTTTGCACAAAATATTTACAAAATATTCCTAATCGTAAAACTTTTTTGTGGATCTGTCTACCTATTGGTGAAAACCGAACAAGTGTATCCGTATTAGTTTTCGAGATTAGCGCGTATATACATATTACATACAGACAGACGCAAAAAAGGGAGTTAATTTATAAAATGTATAGAGTATATATAATAGACTTACTAGAGTACCACTTTCATAACAACATCACTACTTACCATCAAATGGAATATTAGTCTTGCACTGACTTATATTTCAAAAAAGCACTTCCTTTTGAGTACGTAGTGTAATAATTAAACAGCGCTGCGATTTGAAAATCTTTATCACTCGCTTCATATTAGACTATGCTTATTTCGCAAGAAAAAAGTACATATGCGAACGACGGTCAATATCCGATAAGGCACAAGTTATCTCGTAGCTAATGAACTGTTAAGAGTTCGCGGTTAAACTTTACCGTATCTATCTATCGCCGCGCAGAAAATTCTTACTGGTTATTTAAAAATTATAATTATTATTAGACAATAGTTATAAGAGATTCATAATCATCATCATCATAACCTATGACAGGTTTTACACACATACAGCTAAACATAGGTCTAACCCACGGACAGCCAAAGTACGATCTTAAGCAACCTTCATAGTACGGTGAAGTCGTTGTCAAAGTCTTAACATACATAAAGAGTACAAAAAGAAAAAATACCTAATTTCCAAAAGTGGTAGGAAAAGTAAAACCTATAAAACCGACGACGCAGTAAAGACAGCGCAGTGGTTGGGATGGAAATTACTGTGCAATGTGAGTGAGACAAAAAGGTCGTACGTCTAGAGGTCGTGAGGGAACAGGGACGACATGACCGGGGACGACAATGGAAATTAAATCAATAATTGATAAAATGCCGTAGAGAAAAATAGAATTCAGAACCAGATTTAAAATATTTCTTATGTTGTGATAAAACAGTTTTTTTACTTAAATAAACTGCATTTAACAATAGTCCTTTTGCTTATAAATACGTTGTACATATGGTTCTTGAAATCGTAATTCTATGATAAGCTACACACTTAAATTTCATATAACTTAAAGATAATAATTTGGATGTGGAAGCCAATTGGCCTGTCCCTCAAAGTGATACCGAATTTAGTCCACCTAATACTAAGTGACTACCTGGCTACTGCGAACAATGGACACCTACGAGTACGGCCAGCTTCTTACAAAGAACGCTACAAATGCGTTGTCACTCCTGAGGACTCAGATGGAGTGCCTCATAGCCTTTAATTATATTAGTTCTCTATACATTAATATTAATAAGTAAAAAGCTACGCAATCCACGTCCTAAATACTCGAAAAATAATAATAACTTTATCGATCGATTTAACATGAACACAGAATGATGATGAATATCTTTTATGAGGTAGAGCCTTGCTGCAGCTATACCAGTAAACGTAGGCCAGCCACGGAGAAGAACACCAGCGGGAAACTGCAGAATAACGCAGCTGATTCCCGTATGGTTAGTGTAGAGAACCGAAGACCCTTTTTGTATAAAAATATACAGGATACAGAAACTAGAACCCACATAAAATCTATAGATTTTTTTTTTAATTTATATGTTACATCTTAAACTGTTTTAAGTTATACTTAATGTTCATCTTTATATACATTTTGCCATCTTGACCCTTTAGCGAACCGTGGACAAAAAAACACCTGTGTATGCCTGTTTTTTAGACTTGACAAAAGCCTTCGATATGGTGTCCTATGAAATATTGTGGAGAAAGTTGAGGAAAACCGAGATACCTGCTGAACTTGTTGCCATGTTCGAGTATTGGTACAACAATCAAATAAATAATGTCGTTACATTTTCCGATCCGTACAGGCTAGAATATGAGGTGAGACAAGTGGGTTTAAGCTTACCGATTTACCGATCCTATTCAGCCTGTACATTAATGACCTAATCGGTGAATTGAGCAGCATGTATAACGGATGCTATGTAGACGGAGTATGTTTAAACAATTTAAGTTACGCCGATAATATGGTGCTGCTCGCCCCGTCTGTTAATACTCTAAGAAAATTATTACGCGTTTGTGAGGATTATGCTGTTAGACATGGTTTAGTATACAATGCCAAGAAAAGCCATTTTATGTTGTTATTATTATTATACTATATTACTTTGTGCGTAAATTGGAACAGCGGCGTTATAAAGCCTGGCACGATGAAATTGTTAGAATCAATTAATTATTAAGTTAAATGTACAAATCGTTAGATGATTTTTGTACTGTCATAACAATTATGATTATTGATAAATTTTAAATAAGAATGTACGTCTATAAAGCATTATTATAATAATAATAAAATTTCGTGACTGGGAAAGGGATATTAAAATAAATAGTATCTTAGGTTTGCCGGAATACTCATATTCTTTCTCCTTTCTACTGCGTCTTATTTAGTACATCAAGTCCACCCTACCTCAAAGAACGTTTTGAACTTTCTAGCTCCTCTCATAACCCTTTTGTTTAATCCAGAGAAAACCTTTTTCCTTGCACAACTATACTTTATACAAAAAATATTTTTCAGACTTGGAGTCAAGCTTTCGAACTCATAAACATACACAAACAACAGATTCCTTTGAGAAGCAAAATATTAAGGACACTATTTTCCCCTTCAATTTCTCTCTCGTTCTTTTATCTTTTCCTGTCCTTTTCTGATCACTAGTCAATAATTTTAATGCCTACGTTGTCTTTTTAGTTCATATTTTAGATTATACTCACTATTTAATAAACATAAACACTCACGCCTGTCACCCAGAGGGGTAGGCAGAGACTACAGACTTCCATTTGGCACGATCCTGACACACCTCTCTCGCCTCCTTCACATCCATACACCTACGCATGCATGCTCGTCGGTTAAGGGTACTCCTAATTTGGCCCGTTTTCAATAAATCGCCAATTTGGTCGATAAATTTTCGCCTAGGACGTCCCTTTCCGACTCTGCCATTCACTTCTGCAACATAAATTTTCTTTGTCACTCTTTCCTCATCCATTCTTTCCACATGACCAAACCACCGAAGCATTCCTTTCTTAATCCTGGTCACAACATCATCTTGCAAACCACACTCTTCTCTTATCACACAATTTTTCACCCTGTCATTCAGATTCAGCCCTAACATACTCCTTAACGACCGCATTTCTACTGCATTTATTCTACTCTCGTGCTTCTTCTGCCATACCCAACTTTCACTACCATACGTTAAAGTAGGGACCAACACAGCATTGTGAATTGCCATACGTGCCTTTTTTGACACATTTTGACTCTTCACAATAGAGTGCAAGGCCCCATTTACTCTGTTTCCTGCGTTCACTCGTCGTTCTATATCCTTATCATATCTCCCATCCCTGCTAAATACGCACCCCAAATATACAAACTCATCTACTTGCTCGATCAACTCCCCTTCTATTCTTATTTCACATATCGTTTTACTTTCATCTCTTTCAAAAACCATAATTTTCGTCTTACTTGCGTTCACTTTCATACCCCTTTCTTTTAATGATCTGTTCATTAATGTAACCATCATTTGCAACTCAGCCGCCGACGACGCAAGAATAACTTGATCATCGGCGTACAAAAGGCATTTGATGGTTAACTCACCCATTCTTAATCCGCATTCTTCAACTTTCAAATTTTGCAAACAACTGTCCATAAATAGGTTGAACAACCACGGGGAAGCCACACAGCCCTGTCTGACACCTTTATGGATGCCGAACCAGTCCGAGTAGACCCCGTTGATCCTAACACAAGCACTAGAGTCCCTATAAAGAGACTCCAATGCCTGTATCAAGCCAGCGCTCAACCCAAATGAGTTCAGTGTTTGCCATAGCACATTCCTATCCACTCTGTCATAGGCCTTCTCCAAGTCCATGAACGCACAAAAAACCTTTTGGTTTTTGGCCAAAAACTTCTCCGTGATCATGCGCATGGAGAAGACTTGATCTGTACATCACATTCCCTTTCTAAATCCCGCTTGCACATCCCAAATTTTTCCATCGGTTTCTTTCATGACCCTTTCAATTAGTACCTTGGCATACAGTTTTCCCACGATGCTAAGAAGGCTGATACCGCGGTAGTTTTTACAGTCCTGCTGCGACCCTTTTCCCTTATATACTGGGACTATCACGGCTTTGCACCAGTCTCCCGGTACCCGTTTCAGTTCCCAGCATAAATTAAACAAGGTGTGCAGCAGGCCTGCCACCACTTCCTCTCCAGCCCTCAGCATTTCGAGTGAAACTCTATCATATCCGGCAGCCTTACCTGCTTTCATGCTTTTCATTGCTTTCATTATTTCATCTATACTTTTCTCGCTACCTCCTTCCTCTTCTTTCGGAGTTCCTATTTCATTCAGTTCATACGTTGTCTCCTCACTCATAAACATGCTTTCAAAATATTCCTTCCATCTCTTTAAACTCAAAACTTCATCATTCAGAATATAGCCATTCTCATCTCTTATAGCATTCATTTTAGGCTGTTTTGAACATCCCCTGGCAGATCTTACGAGTTTCCAGAACATTTTAATATTTGCCTGGAAGTTATCCGATATTCTTCTATCATTTTTATCCGTTCTTTCTTGCTTTTTCCTTTCAACTAATTCTTTTACTCTTTTATTTAGATGTCTAAAGACTGCCTTTTTTCTTTCAAAATCATCATTCGTACCGCTAGAATTACCAGCCTTAGTTGCTAGTAAATCTAGCCATGCTCTCTTCTTTGCTTCAACTTCCGTACGTATCTCATCATCCCACCATAACGTATTATTTTTCCTTTCATTCTTTCTTTTACTAACACCACATACTTCGGTAGCTGCATCTACTAAACCTTTCTTAACATTTTGCCTTACATTCTCCAAGTCTAACTCATTCATACATAATTCATCCAAACCACTTACGTTTTCTTTCAATCTACATTTAAACTTGTTTTTCTCACCTTCATCTTGTAATCTTTCTGTTCTAATACGCTGTAACGCAGTGGTAGACACAGATGACCGATGGCGCCACCGCCTGAATAGACCATTAATTCGGCATAAAACCAAAAAATGATCCGTTCCTACGTTTGACCCCCGGTAAACCCTTGTATCCACCACTGCGCCCCTCAATCTTTCATCCACAATTATGAAATCTATCATGCTTCTATCATCACCTCTTTCCCAAGTGTACATGTGAATCCTCTTGTGGCGAAAAAAAGTGTTCGTCACAAAAAGATTCTTTTCCATACATACAGTGAGGAGGCTTTCACCATTCTCATTTATACTTTCATCACCAAACGTTCCCAATATCCTTTCATAACCAAGCCTCCTCACCCCAACTCTTCCATTAAAATCTCCTAGCATAACAACATTTTCATTTCCCTTACATTTCATTAATACCATCCTTACCATTTCCCAAAACTGCTCTCGGATATGAGTGGGCTTAGACATGTCTGGGGCGTAGACCCCTAGCACAAACAACTTCTTTAAGCCCACTTTCAATCGTATCCATAGCAGTCTTGGGCTTACACATTCATACTCTTTCACACATTGCGCCATTCTTTCTGATAGGATGATACCTACTCCCTGGCATGCCCGCTCGAGCTCGTCTACACCAGACCAGTATGCGGTATACATGCCATGTGTAGTGACATCCTTCCCCTTCCGTTTCGTCTCATTTACACATAACAAATCTATTCCTCTATCATACATCACCTCGCATACTTCATCCATTTTATCATTCATTGCTCCACATACATTCAACGTAGCCAGACGGGCCTCTGCAATCCACTTTTCGCCCCTCCGGGAGACAGAACGTGACGGGTGGCGAGCCTCGTCGCCGGTTTTCCTCCCGGAGATTCTTCGCACCCCTGCCCCATTAAAGGGGCGCCGGGAACTCGGGGCCATTTCTTTAATTTCATTCCTCATGGTGCGAATAGGGTGGTATATTTAACGCCGCCACCACGGCGAGGAGCCGAGTCTGTGCTATCGGCTTGTCGCTCATTTAGCACCACCCGGGGGACACGTGTAGGGTGGGCCTAGGATTAGGTGGTCAAAGCCTACGGACGCGAGCGACTTATCCCACTATTTATAGTTCACCATACCCATAAATTGTTTTCCTGACGAAAAGATATGTCGTAATTTCCCGAACGCTGCCCAGCCGAGTTGAATCCGTCGATTGACCTCTCGGTCGAAGTTGGACTTACCTAGTCGGACTATTTGTCCCAGGTAAACATACTCGTCAACAACTTCGAGCATAGTGCTCCCAACAACTACCGGCACAGGTGTGACATGGACATTAAACATGATCTTTGTTTTGTCCATGTTCATCTTAAGCCCTATCCGTTGGGAGGCACTATTGAGGTCATTGAGCATAATGCTTAAGTCCTCCAGCGATTCTGCCATAAGGACTATATCGTCGGCAAATCGAAGGTGAGTGATGTACTCGCCATTGATGTTAATACCGTATCCTTTCCAGTCCAGTAGCTTGAAAACGTCTTCCAACGCAGCGGTGAAGAGTTTCGGGGATATAACATCACCCTGTCTTACACCTCTCTGCAGTTGGATAGGTTTCGAACTCTGGTTCTGTACTCGGATAGCCATCGTAGCCCTACTGTACAAACACTTCAGCACTTCGATGTACCGACAGTCAACTTGGCACCGCTGAAGGGACTGTAGCACCGCCCAAATTTCGACGGAATCAAAGGCTTTCTCATAGTCCACATATGCCAGGCAAAGTGGCAGATTGTACTCTTCGGTCTTCTGTACAATCTGCCGCAGGGTATGTATGTGGTCTATGGTACTGAAGCCTTTTCGGAAACCGGCTTGTTCGGGAGGCTGGAAGTCGTCGAGTCTGCTTGCGAGACGATTCGTAATGACTCTCGAAAACAGCACGTAGACGCGGCTCAGAAGGGAAATCGGTCTGTAGTTCTTTAAGAGAGCGTTGTCGCCCTTCTTAAAAAACAAGACCACCGCACTTCTGCTCCACGCCTCTGGAGTAGTGCCACCATGGAGGACGGAATTGAAGAGCTTCTGAAGGACTTCAAGTACCGGTGTTCCACCCGCTTTCAGAAGCTCCGCTGTAATTCCATCCTCGCCCGGGGCCTTGCCGTTTTTAAGGTGGTGGAGAGCCATTCTAATCTCGCTCAGACTGACGTCCGGGATATCATCGGAATAGTGTCGGATAAGACTTGCTCTTGGATCGTTACTCACACTTGCGTGTGGCTCCAACGATGATGTGTACAGCTGCCCATAGAACCTCTCAATCTCACTCAGAATCTCAGGTGTCCCGGAAACGATGTTGCCACACTCAGTCTTCAGCTTTGACAGTTGGCAGACTCTTTCTGGCAGACAGATCTCTGGCAAAGACTTTGGAGCCCTGGTTCCGCTCGATCGCTTCTTTAATACGAGAAGTATTAAAGTTGCGTAAGTCTCGCCGCATGCATTTGGAGATCTGTCTGTTCAGTATGCTGTCAAATCTGTTGACGATTGCAGCCTCATCTCCCGTCTAACAGCCATGAGGTTAAGAGTGTGATCGGAGAGTTTTTGTGTTCTTCTGCGGCGGGTCTTGCAGAACTTAGCTCCGACCGCATGGACAGTTTCCACGAGCTTGTCGTTCATATCGTCCACTGCATTGCAATCTTCTAGGCACTGGAAGCGGTTACGTAACTCGAGCTGAAAGGTTTCGGGATTCTGGATTAGAGCACGAGGGGGACGGAGCGTTGACTTCATTAGACGAGACCTCTCCAACTTAACGTTTAGGTTCAGTGTGCCTCTAACCATTCGGTGATCGCTGCCAGTTTTCACCCTTGCGATCACTGAGACATCACTGAACAGTTGGCGTCTGGTCGTCATAATGAAGTCAATCTCATTTTTTGTCGAACCGTCGGGGCTCGACCAGGTCCACTTCCTGTGGGGCCGCTTCTGGAAGAAAGAGTTCATCATAAAGAGTCCCTCTTTCTCCATAAAGTCGGCCAGCTGCTGGCCCCTTCGGTTCCGTTGCCCTACTCCAAATTTCCCTACCTTCAGTTCACCGCTTTCTCTTGTGCCTAGTTTTGCGTTGAAGTCTCCCATCAACACCGTGTAGTGGGTTTTGGAGGAATGTATGGCTCTGGAAATATCCTCATACATTTCCTCCACCTCCTCATCGGGATGTGCCGAGGTTGGTGCGTAAACCTGAATGACCTTCAGCGAATACCGTTTGGTGATTCTGAGTATCAGGTACGCGACCCTCGTCGACACACTCCCAATCTTTACAACGTTGTTGACGAGAGACTTGTGGACGATAAATCCGACACCTCCTTGGGACAGATGGTCGCCCTCCCGGTGATAGAACAAGTTGCCGGACTCGAGGATTACCGTGTCCTCCCCCTCTCTTCGGACCTCGGATAATCCAATAATATGCCAGCGCAACTTGTCTACCTCTTCTTCCAGCTCCAGTATCTTCTCGTCAGTCCTCAGGGTGCCAGGTCGAGTCGTCGTAGGTGGCAACCGAACCTCCACCGGAGATTCTTAGCACCCCTGCCCCGCCGTTACCATGGTCGCCACCGTAGCCAGGAATAGCGGGACCGCCGGGGACTGGGGGCCGTCTGTTTGTGTATTTACTCATTGGGGGGTAATTGCCATAGTTGCCACGCTTGGCGAGCGGGTTGGCAACCGCAGTTTTTTATTACGTCACAGTTGTTATCAGGGAGATGCTGCTGCCCATCTCCTGCCTGTCTCCCTCTGTCGCCTCTTACGACACCCACGGGAAGATATGGGGTAGTGGATATTCTCAACCGCCACTACACGGCCATTTTATATAAAACAATTCTTTTATAGGTTACTTGGCGGAAATTGCTGTATAACGATAGGATCGCCTTTTGTTTTCATTCTACGTTTGTTCTTGCTATGTACTTTGTTTTCTTGGTATGCAATAAAGAGTATTGTAAAAATCAATTCGCAAGTAACAATTCACGTCATCGACGACTCAAAGTGCTTTGTAAGAGTATTATTTTATTTTGTTTTATTTTTTCCGAAATCATAGTCGTCAAAATCTTTTCTGCCTTCGTTATAAATTGTCTTGATAAGATATTCAATCAACCTTATTTATTCGATTATATCATTACTATTTCTCTAAAAACTTCCAAACACCAAACGTCAACTTACCCATGGGGAATAGAAAGAGATAGCGAATCCTTTTGTATCAAAATAATTTTCGATTCCTTGTCAAGTCCCGAGACAATTATTTTCCGAAATCGAAACGAATATATAAGCTTTCCCAAGTTGGAAGATTGGTCGTTGTACCTAAACATATTTTATAGATATTGAGGATTGTGTCTGTCTGTCTCTGATTTCTATATTTTAGCAGTTTAGCAATTTTAAATTTGGCCTTATCAAAGCAAAGTCAACAAGGCTACCACATCACTTTAAAAAGCCCCAGCCCCAACTGCGGGAAAATTTGTGAGATGCGACAAGAAACTCATAGCTTATTTTTCCCCCACCAAGTTACAACAAAAATATTCAGAAAGAAAAACGAAGCTCATTGTGTCCACACATTCTTATCTTTACATAGTCATCTAATTGATTTACTATATTTACGCGAACACTTCACATTGAATCAAACATCTAATTTGTAGTATCCTTCCTAAATTAGAACGTATTTTACAAGTACCTTGAATTATTTGAAAGTAATTTTCAATGTTAGAGGGAATCGTGTTATAAATAATTATACATCTACCCAAAAATGGAACTCCAATTTTATGAAAACTGCATTTTTACACGTGGTAGGGCCATGCTGCAACTATATTACTGGTATAGTTCTAGCACGAATGGATTGACACGATCAGGAAAGAACCCCGATCTCAAAGAATACCAGCCTAAAATAGCAGCTTAATGATGATGTGCTTCGTATGGTGGGTGTAGAGGAACGTGGCTAACTGTAATTGAGGATACATGTAGATGTATTTGAGCGACAGCAACCACTTACCATCAGGTGGACTGTGTGCTCGTTTGTTATCTTATCCTATAAAAAAGTGCGGTTTATCATTTATTTAGATTTACGAGTAAATTTAATACGCATGTAAAAGTTATGGACGTCACTCATTCCACGAAAGACAATAAAAGTGGGATCTAACATAAATAATAATATTTGCATATCCGAATAAACTGTGATGCAAACAGTTAGGTTATTATTTTCTTTTAAAAGAAAAATATACTCACAGTACCACAAAAGTTCAATGGCTCTTCAAATTTAAACAAATACATTTTATACCTAGTCTACGTAAACTTATCGATCTTGAACGTACATTGATACAGCGATACCGACTAGTTATTGGGTAACATGCCGACATTTGTCACCGCAACATGGTCACACAATATTTAACTAGCACACACATACACACACAATCACTCGCATCAAACGGTGTAAGATTAAATGCAATAAGAGGTACTCAACTATATCTACGAACAAACTAAAGGCCCCAGAGAAATGACAGGTAGCAATAGTAGGAACATCTTGTATTATAGAAAAGATAACAGAATAAATACTCGAAAAATAAAGATCTAAGATATTCAGATTACATATGGGATGTAAAGATCAGATCCACCTAAGTGACATTACGTCAGATCCACTAAACTTTTGAAGGCCCATGGTCAAAAATGGTTTGTTATGGCTTATAATTATCATGATCATGATGTAACCTAACTTAATTTATTTTATAAAAACTTAACCTATACTATCGTGGAGGCACTTTACATACATAAATTTCACAGGAACAAAAATCCAGACGCGGAACAATTATTTGTAAGACATACAAATACTTGATCCGTGCGGAATTCAAACCTGCGGCCCTCAGCGCTGAAACTTATTGCGAAACCACTGCGCCACGGAACCGTCACACCGCGCACTCATCATCATTTATTTTTACGCGATAGTCACTCGTTGGTATCTACAACGATCAAAATCTCACGTATTAAATTTATGATAAAATTTTGAATTCCATGTCAAGATTCTTAATTTACACAAGGTATTCTACTTTACCTATTACACGCACATGACGCATATTTAAAAATAACCGACTGGAGTAATTACAGTGATAACGTAATACACACATAACTTATACAAAAATATTCCATAATATGTAACACGTACTGAATGCACGTTAGCAAACCCAAATATACGCCTCCAACAACTCCTAAATTAGCTCATGATCATGACGTATTTGGCTAATACATCGATCAATATCAAATGATCATATATTACCATTGTAAATTTCCTCCACAATTCTTAAAAAGTAAAGAAATGAAACTAAATCTAACAGCTAACTCACTACGCTATGTAACCCCTGCAATAAATAATTATAGTTAATAAGTACGAATCAAATAGAATAGATCAAATAGTCAGCTATAATCTTCATAATATAACAATGAGTTACGAGCATTAAGGAACACCCGAAGATTCCACCGACTTTACCTGGGGGGGGGGGGGGGGGGGGGCTTTACTCGTGCACCGATCTCAAGTAACGATAACAATAAATGTTGTTTTTATTACACCAAGTTAAAAAAACATCCCAACCGGTTTAGTTTCGTTTGACATAAAAATTACGGCCTTCACGTATGTACGTATATGCCGGTGGTGTTGTTTAATTAAGCGGAATGCCATCAAATACTATCCTATACTATTAAACGAGCAATTCTTGTATATAAATATATATGTATATAATCGGGATCTCGGAAACGGCTCCAACGATTTTCATAAAATTTTGTGTGCAGGGAGTTTCGGGGGCAATAAATCGATCTAGCTAGGATTTATTTTTAGAAAATGTCTTTTTGTCCGTGTTTTTAGGCAATGAAAAACTGCTATAATATCGTTAGAATAAGAAGGTAAATTTTGACGGCTTATTAATGATTACAAATAGCTTAATGTTATATTGGGCGGTCGCAAAATCGTAATACCATGGTTCGAGCCCAGACCGACCGACCGACCTTTTTTAAATTTTTTTTCAAGTTCTTTTTTGAGAAAATTTATTTTTTCGAGCCCTTTTTTTAGTATTTTTTAAACACACGAAAATTTAAATTAAACTAATTGCACTCATGATTTTTTAAGCACTCATGATTTTTTAATCAAATAACCAGTTCAGTTTTTTCTATTATGTCGCTACGATCAAAAAAATATTATTCGTATTTCATCAGTATGTAATTTGTATCTAAATATTATTTCCAAAAGACACGACTCAAAAAAAAAACCGAGCGAAAATTACCGAGCAAAGCTCGGTCAACCGGGTACTTATATTATATATATATATATATATATATATATATATATATATATATATATATATATATATATATATATATATATATATATATATATATATATATATTATATAATATATAATAAATAGATTTTTTGAAGCTTTCTAGCGTGTAGTCCTTGAATTTTTTTAAAAATATTCATTCATTCAATCTCGACATATTCATCGATTCTGTTTATTCATTTATGTTACCATCACAACAAATAGAGTATCAATGTTCAATACATTTATCTTAATATTTTCAGAATTACACTATGTACTATTAGGAGAAATTTAAACATCTTAGGCGACTAAAACCATTGGACCTATATAACATGAAATCTATTATGAGTTTTCAATGCGTATCAACAACGCTTTTTTTTTACAAACTCTACCTTCCGAAGAAAAACATACCTAAAGCGTTTTTATAACCGTTTCTAATCGGCTTCATTAAAGAAACTAAACAATCACACTAACGAATAATCGTATTAGAGTTTAAGAAAACTTAAAAACACGCTTTAATCAAGAGCTGTGATGTCCTAGAGAGAAGACTAGGTCATAATCATAAAATAGTTGTATTTATTGTAATCGGTTCTTAGTTCGTTTGCAAAAATTCAGATTATACAGACGTATGGAAATGACTGAAAATTGAACTACAAAATTACATTACATTCACACCAACATAGATACAACACAGGTGAAGCTAATATAAAGCGTGTAAAAAAGTGATCGTTTACATTTGTTCCGCATAACGTAATAGATTTTAGATAATATAAGAACTCGTTTAGTGGCGTATCTAAAATAGGAACTTACTTTGTATTTGTTGCGATGGAGATCCTGATCACACAATTTTCACGTAATTTTGATTATATCGCGCGTTTTTGTAACTATTTAGCGAACGATATTGTCCCAAGGATACGTCACTTTGGTTGTTCACTTATCGTTATTAGACAGTTATCGGTACCAGCGGTTAGCGCGGAGCGTCACGTCTCTCGTGCAAGTCTGCTGCCGAGTGCCGGCGGGCTGCGTGAGCTCTTGTAAACAAACCGCGCTGGTGGGGGCCTCACCGAAAAGCCTGGCCGCACGGCCCGTTCACTTACGTCACTCCATGGTCCTCTGGAGAACGAAATGCGCTGTACGAACTGACCATGCACACACTTCGCCTTCCACTCTACTTGACATAGAACTCTACTAATTGATCTTTTTTATTTTTCACTAATTCTGTATCTAACTTCAGTGTAGCTAGGTGATGCAAAATGTTTGATCAATATAAAGAAATTACGAGTGTTAGAGAAAAGTGTTTGAGGCTCAAGAGCTTGATTTAAATTAATAAGTCTTTTATTTTTACTCTGAAGGGTTTTAGGGTTTGTCGATTACGACAAACCCTAAAAATAAAGTGAGACGTCCATGGACGCAGTTGACTATTACCATACTTCATTTGAATAAGGCCGCAAAATAAAAATGGTCTTTGAGATAATTTTTTAGCAATTACTCTACTTCTAGAAAAGTGTGTCAGCTAAGTAGGTAACGCGTGAAAGGCACACAACGTACACAGTTAGGGTATAATCATTTTTATCATGTGCAGGACGAGTGATTTATATTTTTCGAAGCTGCTCGAGCCTTTTAGTAAAACAACTACTTTTTTAAATATCCAATTATTAAATATATTATGTATGTATTTTAATTTCCAATAATCTCATTATAAATGAGATATTATATTTTTTAACCAACAGATTAAAGACTAGTTCCCGGTACTAGCTGAATTCGGAATTGCCCTAGATTTACGTATGTTTAAAATTATAAAATGAGATGAAACTTTACAAATAAGTCATTTTAAAATTTTTATGATCGGCCTCAATCGCTGAAGTCGACTAGAAATAATAATCACAATACTATAGGCCTATCGCCATCACCTCCTTAATCTCTAAAATAATGGAATCCATTATTAACAGCCATATCATGCGGTACCTAGAGGATCACCAGGTGATTAGTAACCGCCAGTACGGTTTCCGTTGCGGTCGCTCACCGTTACCTAACTCGTCGTTGGCCGTTAGTTTGGACATAGCGAAGGCCTCCCAAAATACGCGGAGCATCCTGAGCACCTACGCTCAGGAAGAGACGAGAAGAGCTTGCGCGTGGATGCTCAATGAGAGATTTTCCATTACCACGAGTACTGGTACCCTCTTGTGATAGTCTTCTATTTTTAAATTCTGCTGCCATGTTACGGGGTTGGGCCTTCGGCTACCTATCTAGTACAGGTAGCCGAAGTCAAGCGAAACGCAGAAGCAAAGCGTCTACTTCACGCTGGTATTCTGTGAGGTCGTGGTACTCCCTCGATTCGAGCCGGCCCATCCGTGCAACAGCCAAAGCTGCCGAGTGACTCTACCCTATTGATCGCCGGCGACGGACACCTGTTGATGATTCGTTCTCCAATTGGTGAACGATCATTGGATCAATTCTAAGTTCTTCTTGCTACCACCTGTATGCAGATGATATTCAAGTATAAGTGCATGCAAAATTGGTTGATTTATCCAAAACTATAGGCTTAATAAACAAAGATCTTGACTTCATAATGGATTAGAGTAAGTCATATGATCTTAAAGTAAATCCATCAAAAACCAAAGCAGTCAAGAATTGATTACACTTATAGATTTTTCTACCCTACCTGTCATTGCATTTTCGGGGACATTCGTGCCATATAGTAACACTCTGTTAAAAATTTAGGTATAACTTTTGGAAAAAATATTTATCCTGGGCTCCACAGGTAAGCGAGATGAGTAGGAGGGTATTCGCTTTGCTCGGATCTCTCCATAGATTAAGCATTTCCCTACCCATTCCAACCAAAATTGCGCTTGCACAATCCCTCCTTTTATCGATTCTCAATTATGTTGACACGTGTTATCTCAATTTAAATGAGGAGTTGATTAATAAAATTGAGCGCATTCAGAACCTTTGTACACAGTTCATATTTGTATGTATATGTAAATACGAGTATGTTCTTGTATTTCGCAAAAAAACTCATGTGGCTTCACATACGTCTTTGCAGGAATACACACATTCTTGCTCTTTTATATTGTGTACACTTCTTAATTACACTTCTGCTTACGTTAAAGATAAAGTTTCTCGGTGACACTCACTGTCGCTCTGAGAAATAACCTCACCTTAAAAAATTTCGTCCAATAATACGTCCTTTTACTCATTAGATATGCGCAATCAATTGAAAATTTTAAAAAACTTGTGAAAGCGCATTTCTTTCCTCCTTAAATAGCAATACCTATATCATTCCTTTATCTTTCCCTGCACTCACGTCGCTTATTAAAATTGCTACCTATTTTTTCTTGCGTTAAGGCTTTTATTTCACTTACTTTGTCATTGCTTTATGCTCTTGTGTATGTGGATCTATATTTTTGTAATTAAGTAGTATTTATTTATTAATTTGCGTAAAACCTTACCCTTTCTCACAGGTCATTATATCCTCTGATATGTAGTTCCCTGGTAGAGATCGCTTGTAAGCAATAAGGCCGCCAATTTTACCCTTGTTTTTTTATTTATATTTTTTTCCTTATTTATCGATGTACCATAAAGTATATTTAATTTATTCATTAATTAAATTATGGTAAGGAGTCAAAGAACAGGAGATACCTGACTTTGGAAGTGTTCATCGTTTTTGTTTGTTTTGTCTAAAAAGCTCTTAATTGTTCTAGAAAAAGCAATTAAGATAATATTTTAGAGCAAATTATTTAAATATGCAATACTGACATTAAGCGCATGTGATCATTAGTGAGGTAGAGTCACGCTACAGTTATCTGTATCTTTTCTTCTGTATCTTTTTTGCGTCTGTATGAACAGCAAATTGATTTAAACGTCAAGAGATTTTTGGATATTACAAGATGTATTTATTAAAAAATTAGAGCATATCTTTTTAAAGTAACACTTTTCACCTAGTAGTAGGTTGTTGCTGCGGTCCATAGACATCTATCCTGGATTAGTCGGTACAAAATGTTTTTCGGTTCTCTACACTCACTCTACACGTAATGCGAAACAGCAGATTTACTCTGGTATTATGTGAGGGCTTGGTTCTTCCTCCTTCCTGGGTTCAGCCAACCCATTCGTGCAGTAAAACGGAGCATCCAGGCGTGTTTCAGAAATCGTTACTGGTGATGAGACATGGATCTATCAATATGATCCGGAAAATAAAAGGCAATCATCGGTATGGGTCTACTCAGAAGGACAGTTACCGACAAAACTGCAAAGACCTCGCAACGTCGACAAAAAAATGGTGGCTAGTTTTTTTCACGGAGCGGACATTTATCGACGTCAATGCTGGAAAATTGTAGGTCAGTCAACTCTGAATGTTATAAGTACTACGGTTGCATTACCCAAAGCTTTTCAAGCTGTGCGGGAGAGAAGACCAAAGACCGGGCTTCGGGGAATCATGCTGCATCACGATAACGCCTCTTCAATACCTCCCTTAGAACAAAAGCATTTATTGAGGAATCTGGTGTTGAAACTCTAAATCACCCACCCTACAGCCCTGACCTAGCTCCTTGTGATTTCTGTTTGTTCCCAAAAGTCAAAGAAAAAAAAAGCGGCCAAGAGCGTGTCGGGCCACGCTCAGTGTAGGGTTCCGTAGTTTCCCGTCCGTCACAATAAGTGTTCCCACTTATGAGTTTAAAGGTGGGTATCCATTATGTTCGCGCTCCAGCAGCGCTCCGCGCTCCTGCAACTGCTCCCGGTAGTAGGTACTGTTGTTTCCATCCAAGTTCAAAATGATTTTCCTAGAAAGTCCTTTTTTTCCTAGAAAGTTCTACTTTTCAGATTTTTTTCATATTTTCTAAACTTATGGTTCAAAAATTAGAGGGGGGGGGACACATTGTTTTTTGCTTTTGGAGCGATTATTTCCGAAATTATTGACATTATCAAAAAATGATTTAGTAAACCCCTATTCATTTTTAAATACCTTTCCAACAATATATCACACGTTAGGGTTGAAATTAAAAAAAAAATCACTTCCCACTTTACATATAGGGGGCCTACCCTAATACATAATACATATAATAAAACATTTTTTCCAATTTTTATTTTACCACTTTGTTGGCGTGATTGATACACATATTGGTACCAAATTTCAGCTTTCTAGTGCTAACGGTCACAGAGATTAAGCGAGGACGAACAGACGGACAGACAGACATGGCGAAACTATAAGGGTTCCTAGTTGACTACGGAACCCTAATAAAAGGCAAGTTTTTTTCAAGCGCCGAAGAAGCCGTGGCTGCCTACGAGGAAGAGATTTCCGACCTGTCAGATCAAGACTGGCAAAAGTGTTTTCAGAGTTGGTTTAGGCGAATGGAACTTTGTATAGAGCATGATGGAGAATATTTTGAAAAGATGTAAAATAAATATTAATAGTATCTAGAATACCATTTGTTTATCTCAAAACTTATTGAGTGTCCTGCGTAAAACATGTTGTTTTAGTGCCAAAAAAATTGTTAAATATCGACCCGATAAGGTATGATCGAGTTATTAAAAATATATTTACACTGTAAAGTCCGAAGTGAATTCACAGTGAAAGTCATCGCGCCAGCCACCGGAAAGGGCAGAACATCTGCCGAGCCGGTCGATCTGAGAAGTTAAATTTATGTATATTTATTTTATAAAAAGTTATTTTATTTATTTTATAAATAAAATGGCAATTTTATAAACATGCATATAGAAAAATTCGGCCGATTGACCACCGATAGGATGTCACTTGTTGATTACTTTCATAAAATCAAAAAATGTTCTAAGTCTTTACAAAAATGACTAACTTATATCACTTTGAAATTACTTTAAGAGTTGCGTGCACTATAAAGTATGAAACTTGGTTAAAATATTTTTTTATAGATTAAGAATGATAAACGAGCGCACAGATCACCTGAATGTATGTGGATGCTGTGTTTCATAGACATCTAAATCCATACTTGATATAAAATCAAAATGTAGATGCGTTGTCATCCCCGAGATCTAAGACGCAAAGGCTCATTTCCATTAAAAATTTTTCAGGTTCTATACACTCACCATACGAAACGCAGCAAAATTAAGCTGTTATTTTAATTTTACGTCTTCTGTGAGTGCGTGAGCCTTTCCCGATAGAGCCGAACTATACTTGCTACAACTATATGTTAGATGCAGCGTAACTCTACCACGTGTGTTAGTGTATAGAATTTAGTACAAGTATGATGGAAATATTTATTGGTGAACGAAAGAAATACGTCATTAATTGCCAGACAGAAATAATTTCATATCTAAAAATGACTTAAAAACAATAATAATACTTACTGTAATACATGCATTTAAAAATCGATTAGTAAGAAAACCAATTAAATTTAATGATCAGAAAACTTCTTGGACGTTCATGGAATCAACAAAGGCGTAAAAAACCAATTAATACCGTCTTGGCAGGCAAAGCTACGGTTTTAATGTTTCTTTTATTGATCACAATAACTAGTTCTTTAAAGTATTACAGGTACTTACAGTTTAAACGTTTGTTGAGTTATTGCCAACGATCAGTGCATTAGACAGGTTATCTAGACAAGACACTGAACGACTTTTTGCCCCACCTTTTAACTATACACGGTAAGTGTGGTCAAAGACTCCAGTTTACATACATATACATGAAACTGCTACTTAGAAGGGAAGGCAGGGGAAAACGAATGCATTCAGGACAAAAAACATTTCGATTCCATTAACATTTAATTAGTAGGTACTATGAATTGAAATATAGTCACTATAATAAAAAATAAAAATATCAATTTCTTTGCAATTTTCCGCTAAACATATAAGATGATGTGTCTTACCTGGATTGAAGCGCACCTCCCGCCCTCCCTCAATTGCATACACTAACTCCGTCACCACTAGACCAAGCACCACTACTCTCAACACCACTATTCCAGGCAAGACACACCATCGACGATAATACGACACGTGTTTCGCCTCTACACGAGGCATCCTCAGGTAATATAGACTCTACGGCGGCTGACCGCTAAGTATCTATCTCATATCTAATCACTTAGCGATATATATATATATATATATATATATATATATATATATATATATATATATATATATATATATATATATAAACTACGTGTCACGTTGTTTGTCCGCGATGGACTCCTAAATTACTTATTCAATTTTAATCAAATTTGCACACCGTTTGCAGTTTGGTCAAATTTGAGACATAGGATAGTTTTTTTGTCCATGAGCGAACCAAAATTTTTTTTGTGAATTTAAAGATTTTAACAGGATATGACAAAGAGTCGTCAAAAGGGGCAGAACAACGTCTGCCTGGCAAGCTAGTTTAATATAATTCTTCTGTCGGCTGGACCAATTTTGAGGAAATTTTGTGAGTGTGATTAGGCATAGGTGGCAGTGTTGTCGAAATCCAGAAATAACCCGTGCGAAGCCGGGGCGTATCGCTAGCAATTTTATATAAAAATAGATCTACGCCTCAGTTCCTTACTGACTGTATCAAGTCAGTAAGGAACATAAAAATGGAACCTAGAAAATCATGAACTATTTATTAAATCGCATGACCTGATATATAAGAAATAATGCATATGATTTTTATATTAAAACATAAATTACAAATCGCGTCGCTCAACTTCAACCTTATCACAACGTTGATTGAGTTTATCTTGTTACATTATCATCATCATCAATCATCATCATCATCATCATAAAGCACGGTTATGAGCCACCTGCATCCGTCGACTTGCCGCATGTCTTACCAGGTCGTCACTCCATCTAGTGGGGGGTCGCCCTACACTTCGCCTACCGGTACAAGGCTGCCACTCGAGAATCATTTTTTTTCCATCGGTTGTCGGTTCTTCGAGCTATATAGCCGGTCACTCTGGTTCTACTGCGGATATCCCCAATTTCTAAGTTTATCACGCAGAGAAAACCCGAGCATAGCCCTCTCCATAGCTCGCTGAGCAACCTTGAGCTTCGTCAAACGACCAGCAGTGAAGGATCACGTCTCAGATCCGTAAGTCACCAATAGCAACACGCATTGGTTGTACAATCTCATTTTCAAGCTTTGAGGTATACGGTTTATCTGACGAGAAGATGTGTCGTAATTTTCCGAACGCTGACCAGCCGAACTGAATCTGTCAATTGACCTCTCGGTCGAAGCTGGACTTACTTACTTAGTCGGACTATTTGTCCCAGTTAAACATACTTGTCAACAACTTCGAGTTTAGTGCTCCCAACAACTACCAGCGTAGGCGTGACATGGACGTTACAAGTGATCTCAGTATTATCCATGTTCATCTTAAGACCTGTTCTTCGGGAGGCACTATTGAATTAATTGAGCATAGTGCTTAGATCCCCCAGCGATTCTGCCATAAGAACTATATCGTCGGCAAATCTAAGGTGAATTATGTACTCGCCAATGATGTTAATAGCGTATTCAGTAGCTTCAAAACGTCTTTCAAAGTAGCGGTGAAGTTCACTCTATCTTACACCTCTCTGCCGTTGGATAGGTTTCGTACTCTAGTTCTGTATTCGGATAGCCATCGTAGCTCTACTGTACAAACACTTCATTCAGCACATACGTAGAGCCACTCAGAAGGGAAATCGGCCTGTAGTTCTTCAAAAGAGCGTTGTCATCTTTCTTGAAGAACAAGACCACCGCACTTTTGCTCCACGCATCTGGAGTGGTCCCACCATGGAGGACGGAATTATAGAGCTTCTGAAAGACTTCAAGTACCGGTTTTCCTCCCATTTTCAGAAGCTCCGCTGCAATTCTATCCTCGCCTGGGGCCTTGCCGTTTTCAGGGTGCTGGAGAACTATTCTAATGTCGCTCAGACTGACGTCTGGGAATAGCGTCGGATAAGAAGGTCTTGTTATAAATGATATTATATTGCGTAATTATTTATAAAAGATTTATTCGTAAATGTTCATACGTCAGGGAAACAAAGCAGGACATGGGCAACAGCGTCTGTCTAAGACGTCCAAAAAAACATGCGCTTGCTAACCTAACTGCCTAGCGTGGCTACAATGATAATCACTCATAAGAAGAAATCCATGGGAAGGCCTATGCTCATCAGTGGATTCTTTTGATAGGCTGTAACGGTAGACTAAGGGCTCTCTTTCTAATATTTAGGTATTAAAAAGAGAGATTCAATCCTTACCGACATCAATGAATTTGTCAATTGTTAATTGTGCTGATTTACCACGTGGTCGGCGGTGAAGAAAAAACCTCGTGAGAAAATCATCAAGTCTGAGAATTAAGAAAAAAAATTCGAAGACATGTGAAGTTCGTCAACACGCATTGAGACAGCGCGGTGGATACTTCCTTGCCTTAAAACCCTCTCAGAAACGAGGGGAGGCCTGTGCCCAGCAGTGGGACGTGTATAGACTTAACTTTACTTTTTCTTACTTTTATATATGTCGATCGAACTCGATATTTCCATCGGCCCGTAACAATCTAGTACTTAAGCATGGACTTGTCGTATTGTTAGAACTAAATGCAGGAGCCGGCAGATCGGCTATCGCACTACTCGGTTCATTTTAGCACGAGATTTCATGTAAATAATCCATAAAATATTTTTTATAGGTTATGTAAGGATTCGAACCAATTTGCAAAAATATATATTTAATTTGATGATGCGTAGAAGCGCAAAAATATGCCGTATTCAAATTAGTCTAGTTTGTAACTTTTAATATAAGGGCGGCACTGAAAATTTCGGGAATCAAGGAAGTGACACAACATTACTATTTAAAAGTGTATTTATTGCTTTTCGAAGTATTCTCCGCGAAATTTGACACATTTTTCCATACGATGGAACCAATCATTGAAGCAACCATTCCATTCGGAAGTTGGGGTCTCCAAAATGGCCGTTTTGTAGGCGTCCACAGCTTCTTCAGGTGATGAAAATCTCTGTCCACGCAATTTATTCTTTATTTTAGGGAAAGTACAGAAATCATTAGGGCTTAGGTCGGGGCTGTACGGCGGATGGTCTAATAATTCTATGTTTTCTTGCTCTAAAAACTCTTTTGTTCTGTGTGCGGTGTGAGAACTCGCATTGTCGAGATGGAGGATGATGCGGCGGTTGCAGTTCTCTTTACGGAGTTCAGAAACGACCTGTGGCAAATAAATGCTAGCATACCATTCTGCATTAACCGTTCTTTGTCCCTCAAGAGGAATAGTCGTAACATGGCCGGTTTTGGAGACAAACGTGGCCACCATTTTTTTTGCAACACTCCGTGAACGAACAATATTTGTTGGCTTTAACTCATTTTCGAACACCCAAACTCGTGACTGGTTTTTTGTTTCAGGTTCGTACGCGTATATCCAAGATTCGTCACCTGATACGATGTTGTATACAAAATGAAAATGAAAATGAAAAATCTTTATTCAGTATCTTTTACATAGTAACATGACTAATGGCCGGAATCTCCTTTTAAGTATGATACTTGTGTTAGGAGACTCCGCTCCTTCCCAAGATTACAAAAGATACATTGTGTTATAGTATTACCTACAGCAAGATAATATCAACCATTAGGATTAAACGGTGTCAAAAGAGAAGCATTATGGTTAATACAGCATTTGAGGATCCTGCGTGGAATCTTTCGAGAGTTCTGACGCTCCAAGTAACGCGAGCCGCTTTTTGCTCTTCACAGAACGAATGCGGTATCCATCGGGAAAACAACTTTTTTACACCTAATTGTTCATGCAAGATTATTTGTATTTGAGTCATGCCAATGTCTAAAGTTGCCTGAATTTCGCGGTATGTCACATGTCGATCTTCCTCAATCAGCTTACGCACAGCATCAACTGCAGTTTTTGGACGACCTTGACGGGGATCATCACTGAGCTTGACAAGTCCACGTTGAAATTTAGCAAACCAGCGATAAATTGTGGTTTTGGATGGGGATTCATCACCAAATGCAGAAATCATCCGGTTAACACACAGTGTGTTTTGTGTTAAACCACTTCGAAAGTCATAATAAATCATCGCTCTTGAATTTTCTCGAGTCAATTCCATTTTCTCAACGACTAAACAAGTTTGACAAAACCTTGTGACAAGACTGAGAATCTTTTTTTAAATAAATAAATGGTATTCGATTATTAAAACCAAGGGGTTTTCAATTAAAAAGATTTTAATATGACAGGAACAGTGGAAAAATTCCATTCCCGATATTTTAGTGCAGCCTAGGTATTTATAAAAATAAAAAATATAAAAAATATATAAATCATACGAAACTATATATTATAGCACACTTAAAAAAGAGAAGGTTCTTAATTATTATAAACTGTATATTTTTGTATGTATGTTACGCGAAATCTTCGTCCCTTTTTTTATTATTTAGGCAATGCTTCCGGGGTGATTCAATATAAATTTGAGGAAAAAATTCCACCAGATTTTAATGTACGGACATTCTAGTTTGTTACCTTGAGATTATGTAATGTGTCTCAAAAGCATCAAAAACTAATCCTTTATTAAAAAGTAAATACGGGCTTCTAAGAAATCAAAAATACTAAAAATTAATTTTTTTTAGCTAATGTTTTGTTATTGCTGTTTTCAAATCTAACTATGTGAAGTTCTCCCACACACATTGGGGCAGCGCAGCGGACAATTCCTTGCCCTAAAACCCTCTCAGAAATGAATCTGTGCCCTGTGCCCGAGAGTGGGACGTATATAGGCCGTAAGTTTAACTTTAACTTTTGAGTTATTAACGAAAAACTGGATATTGATTTTTTTTCATATTATTTTGTTAATAACAACTGCATTTTTTTCTATGCTAATAATCCTTTAGAATACATTTTTCTAGAGGTCATTCCGAATCCAATGAGCTATCACTCATATTTTTAGAAGCTTTATGTCTATTTTTTACGTTTTTCAACTCGTGTACCAGACTAGAAATAATGTATACGGGACGGCAAATTCATTGCGATCGTTATAATATGAAGACACAGTGTCGCTAGTGTATGTGTATTTAGTATCTTTTTCTTTTCTAGTCATCAAGTAGCCCACGAGCAAACAAAACAAGTTTTTGTGAGTATACAATGAATTTTAAAACGTCTATGAAAGTCAATATCAGGTAGCGTGTAGACGATTCTGCGAGTCAAATATCCCTGTGACGCGGGACAACCGCGGTTAATATTAATGGAGAATATAAAGCAGTTTAGTTTCCACTGAAAACGTTTTTTGTTATAATAAATAAGTTTATTCTTTTCTCTCATAAATTTTAACAAACATACAACATAAAATTAATATGCTACAATCAATTTGTGAGAGACTGGTATCTATACCATGACTCCCTGTATAACAGATAAACGCTCCCGCCTCCTGCCACTTGCCACATCTAAATAAAATTTTAAATAAACAAACTTATCTAACCATAAACCAATAAGCTTACTACATCATTCTATTCGACAACTATTATTATATATAGACAAACACTTGTTCAGCAGACATATCGATTTCTTCTTATACCCTTGTAGTAAGATGTTCTTCCATTAGATTCATCGATGACCACATTTTGTATGCTCCTAAACCAATTTTTTAGCTAGCAACTCAGTAGTTATAGAAATTCATCGCGGCGATGATCGCTTTACCATAATGTCATGCGAATCTAACGAAATCCTGTTCGTAAACAAAAAATCTTAGCTCTTCAGATGGGCCTAAGCAGAACAGCAGGGCAGAAGCACGGTCAAAAGAGTGATCAACGAAGACCTAGGACTACGAGTTTATCGTAAGAATACCGGACATTTTTTGAACGAGCGTTTGAAAAAAATTAGACCGGATAGATCCCGCACTTTGTTACGGCGGTACGCAGGAAAAAATACAGCGAAATTTTGTTTGCGGATGAAATTTTTTTTAACATCGAAGAAAGTTATAATAAACAAACTGATAAGGTGTATGCCCACAGCAGTGAAGAAGCCAACACGCGTATTCCGAGGGTTCAACGAGCACATTATCCTTCGTCAATCATGGTTTGGCTTGGAGTCTCATATTCAGGCTTAACTGAGGTGTTTTTCTCTGAAAAAGGTGTAAAACCAGTGCCTAGGTATACTTAAATACCGCCCTAACAAACGTAGTGGAACCTCTTCCTCAAACAATGTTCAAAAACAGATATTGGATATTCCACCAGGACTCTGCACCAGCTCATAGGGCACGAAGAATGGTGCGTGCTGCGATTGATGATTGGCCGCGTCGATTAAGGGCATGTACGAGTATTCAAAATAGGCGAGAGCATTTTGAATAATGTAAATAAAATTTTATTCTAAATTAAATTACCTTTCATTTCATAATTATATAATTTATATATAGGTAATTATCAAATAGTGTATCATTAATTTTATAAAAAGTTTTGACAGAACTTATGACCTGACTAAGTATAACGCCTAAACGCTGGAAACAATTATAAAATGGAATAATCTTAACACTTTTACATGAAATAATTTTGAACCTTTCTCATTTTGAAGTGCGGCGAGACTTGCTATTTTACATTCTTTATACACAATTAAACAGATTAAAAATAACAGAGAGTTATTCTACTTTAGAACTCGTTCAGCCGCCGTTGCACGACAGACGATTTACGACGATGGCCCCGACTCCCTCAGTCATTGCCGCTGCGTTTTTATTGCGTACGTGAAAAGGCAAAGGCATTAAAGCTATCCAATCGTGTCCTGCACAAGCTCTACTACTTTTTGTTCAAAATATATATATATATATATATATATATATATATATATATATATATATATATATGTATCAATTATATTCAATATAATATAGCACTCAGTTAGCGGATTACTATTGAATCTGTAACAACTGTGTAAATGAACCGCCGCATAAGTAGAGGTGATTTAATAATAGAATGTCTAATCTATGTTTAGCCGTCGACTACTTAACATCATCGTTACAATTCGTCACTGTAACGATAAATAAATGAAACCATTTATGATAGAAAGTTTCAAGTGTCAAGAGAAACTTTCTTTAACTGTTTTCGTACTTTTGTCCTTCTTGGTTTCATTAAATTTGGCACAGGTTAATGATTATAACCCAATACATTCTGCAGATGTTGCCACACGATTTAAGCCTCATATACTCGTATGTCCCGTATGTGAGACACAAACACTTGTTTTTATGCAACAATTAATTAGAACAATCGGGAGAAAAAAAAGAGATTGCAGTTTTTTTAAAGATACAAAGTCAAAATATATTCTGGACCGTAATTAGATAAATGATCGATGAATAAGTCCTTCTTTTGTACTTGAGAGTTATCAGGTGCATTGCGATACCATCCACAATCAATGAATTTGACTGTTTCATAATTTAAATTGTCTCAATTAAATAGCGCCTCGATATACGCCAAACACGCAAGTTCCACTCACTGATCAAGTAATAATTATAAGACCTTATTAATTGTAGTTTTTGTAGAAAAAACTCTTTGATGTTAGAAAGGCACTGTATGCGAAATAATAATTATTTCCTGCCTTTTAACGAGATTAAAAAATTAACTGTCAAAAGGAATAAATGATAAATAACACTTAGTTAAAAGTACTCGGATAAATTTATTAATTATAAGTTAATTTAATATCATTTCCTTGGCACCAAGGACTTTATCCTGCAAATGGATTTTAATATATGTGTTAAAATATTATAACAAGAAAGAAACGATTTTTATAATTCTGTTGATAACACTTTCTTGTTTGCATATATTATGTAGTTGTAATGCTTAAAACCTTCTGTATTTTTTATAAATATAACGGTAACTAAAAATAAGGGTAAATAAGCTAAGGTAAAAACTAAACTAAATAACTGAATTAAATCGAGAACATAGTCCACCCGATGGTATTGAATGCTGTGACCTACAGACACATTCATCTATCCTCGATGAAGATCAAATGCAGATGCTTTGTCAAACCCTAAGACTAAGATCTAACGCCTCGTTTCTAGTAAAAAGGGTCCCCGGTTCTCATCACTATCGGAATTCTGTGCGAGGGTGATCTTTCGCCAGTCGGCAGCCTTGACATGCTTCAGTGTGGCTCTACCACTTAAACCCGCATATAAATGTATGTCGCTTTATATATTTTTTTCATTATATTCATCATTTGAATACAATTTCCATCGAATATAATATAGAAACTAAAATACAGCCATGTAATTTATAAACTCGAGCTGCCGACTGTACCCGTCCGAGAGCTGTGATTGAAATAGATTGACATTATAAAATTGTAAATGACGAATTGATCGCACCGTCCTTTCGGTAAAAGCGTCTGTGTCTATTGATTTAATTGTTATCATAGTTTTTTCTTGTAACGATTAAATTGAAGAGAGGGTAATGATAAAGTTAATGAGAATAATCATACCTAACAAAGTTCTCGAACATATTTGGTGGACTCGCGAGACTTTTTATTGTTATTCGTTGAGAAATATTGTACGTTACAAACTCACAAACACTTATTATATTTTTTGAATGTTCCCATAAAGTTTTATTTATAAAAAAATCTCGAAATTGACATTTTATTTGAATATAAAAAATAGCACCTTAAAAAAAGGAGTCGGATTCTCAATTCATATGCATATTTTTTATGTTTATTCGATCGTAACTTCTTTGTTTATAAACCGATTAAGATTATCCTTTTTTTAATTAAATATATGTATAATACACCAGTGGTGGTATTATAAATTTTAAGAAAAACTTCCACCCTAAGGGTGAGTAAATAGGGGTTGATGTTTTAATTGTAACTATTTAGAGGACATTTTATTTGTTACCTTAGCTTGTAATACTCCTTAGTCAAAACAGTAAAAAATAAACTTATAAAAAGTAAAAACCACTTTAAAGAACTAAAAAATAATAGTTTCCTCACAGCAGTTTCTAAAGTCGGAGATTTAATTTTTCTATTCGTTACGTTGTCTTAGCACCAACTTCTAAAGAATCAAAACGCAGATGTGTTGTGACACTTTCCAGTATTAAGAGTCTCACACCATACGAAACAGCACTATTAAGCCGTTATTTTACGCTGGTGTTCTGTGAGAGAGTGGTCATTACCTGGTTGAGGCATCCATCACACAACCGTCATATATACAATATGTAACAAAAACCCTGTGGTTCCCGTTAAGTATGTTATCAGAATGAGTATTCAAGCATATAGAAATAATTTTATTTCAAAAAAACACATTTAAAAAAAATATTTTGATGAAAAAAAATTAATTTGCAAATTGTATGTGGTGTTATTTCCTCTAACTCACACGAGTATCGGTACTGCGGGGTCTTCGACAGTCCTCTTACTCCTCGGCCAATGCAGAAATAATAAAACCACATACAATTTGCAAATTAATTTTTTTCATTAAAATTAATTTTTTTAAACGTGTTATTTTTTTGAAAAAAATTATTCCTATATGCTTGGATACTGATTCTGATAACGCAGTTAACGGGAACCACAGTGTTCTTGTTACATGTTGTATAGTTTGACTCTACCATGTATAAATATTAAATAATTTAGGTTATGTTCAATAATTTAGTTATTAAAATAATTAGGTGGCGTGCATTTATATATTATACGTAGACTTAGTATAGGCGGAACGTACATATTACTAACCCTGCCACGAGATTATTAATAATCTCAACCAGAGTTAGAAATGATAGAAAATATTTATTTTTTTCATATAGGAAAAGGGCGACAAGCGAGCACACAGTCCACCTGGTGGTAAGTGGTTGCTGTGGCCCATAGATATCTACATCTATCCTCGTTTGCGAATCAAAATAAAGATGCGTTGTCAGCCCTGAGGACTAAGATGCAATGCCTCTTTTCCTGTAAAAAGGATCTCCGGTTCTCTACACTCGCCATACGAAACACAGCAGCATTAAGCTGCTATTTGACGCTGGTATTCTGTGAGAGCGTGGTCCTTCCCAGGTCCAGCCGACCCATTCGTACTACAACTATACAATTATTATAGCTGCAGCATGGCTCTACCACGTAAAGCATGGCTCTACCACGTAAATATATTGTTATCGTCCTAATATATTGTTATCGTCCTAATATATTGTTATCGTCCTAATATATTGTTTTAGATAGAGATTTTAAAAATTTGGACCCATAAAAATATAAAAGTGGATGGACATCGGCCACAGAGAACTTTTACTAAGTAGCATGTCTCCTTCCTACAAAATGTGCACCAGCCCATGTTCAGCAACAGATTGTTAAGTGTCCATAAATAAAATATTAGCCTACAGCCTTTTAATTACAGTGTTATCAATGACTATATTCCAAACTATAGTTATAAGTCAAATATAACAAAGCTAACTCTATTAATAACGAAATCTAAAATTACCTTTTTAGCTAACACGTATTTTCGTTATTTGAAGTGATAAACAATGATAGTCCTTCCCGTGACCATGGGTGCTGTAAAGCTCTCGAAACGTCGGGTATTAAAAAGTTAAATATACGCGATAAATTCCGTAAAAACTAGTATTATTTCAATGTGTAGTGTTCGCGTAAATATAAGAAATCATTAAACAATGATAGGTTTAGACCATCTAATCGCCTTATTTTAACATGTCCGTTAATTACGTGACCAACATAACAATTGATGGTAAGTGAATGCTGTGGCGATTGACTTATATATCTACGAGTATCTTCAATCATGAATCAAAATGCAGACGCGTTGTCGCCCCTGAGGACTAACATGGAATGTCTCGTTCTCAATACAAAGGGGCTTCATTTCTCTATACTCACCATACGAAACACAGCAGCATTAACTACAACACCTATTTTACGCTGTTATTTTGTAAGATAGCGGTCCTACCACGGTAGAGCAAACAAACCCATTCGTGCTAAAGCCACAATATAGCGCAGCGTGGCTCTACCACACAATATTGATAGTGCACTTCGTTACATTAGCCTCATTGCAAGCTGATGTTTTCTGTTGTTGATGCGGGATTTGAATAAATCACAGTTCGTAAACACATTCCATGAAACTAGCGTTTTTTATTAGCTTTTCCGTAAGCCATTTTAATTGCAAACTACTAATCAGGAGCTGCGATGATCCTAGCGATTAGACTAGGTCATAGTCCGTAGTAATCGGTTCTTAAGGGGAAATATAACCTCAAATGGCTTAGCAAGATCTTCTCTTCTCGTTCTTTACGCGCACCGTACGAAACACAGCAGCATAAAACTGCTATTTTACGCGGTTATCCGGGAGAGCGTGGTCTTTCCCCGGTTGAGGCGACCCATTCGAGCTACAACAAAAATATATCAGCAGCATGACTCTACCACGTAAAAACTATGAATATGAATGAACTAAGTCACTTGTCGTAATGTACAGGTCTGTCGTTCCTGTTCATTTTTAACCGACTTTAAACAAAGGCGGAGGTACTCTATTCAGTCTATTCGACTCTGTTTTTTGTGGCGTTACCTCAGAACTTTTTTTAGGTGAACCAATTTTGATAATTCTTTTTTTATTTGAAAGCTAATGCTTACCAGACCAGACCAGTAGTTTTTAAGTTATCCTTAATCATGCGCTTTTAATTCACTTTCACTACATTGATGATCGCTTTTTATTTTATTAGATTAGATTACTATTACCATTTTCAGCTTTCTATAGAGTTAACGATCGTAGACAGTCATCTTAGATAGCCCCGCAGTGCTGCTAAAATATTTACAGCCATTTAAATAGGCTACATTAAAAATCTAGATGAAATACATAAGTAGATATGTCACAATTTACGCTTTCTGCATAGGAAAGTGAAATTCCTAAGCCGAATGAGGTAATATCGATAGACTAGCCCCGTTCACCCGGTCGCGCTCACTTTCGTTCGAGGTGAGATAACCAGTATTCGCATACTTTCGATACGATAGACCGATTTCTGTTAATTATATGTATAATAATTATCTCTATTTACATATTTTGCAATTTCAGTACATATCTGAAATTACTACGTTGATAAACGAGATAAGAACTTATCTAAACCGCCCAATCCCGAATTATTCTATTTTACAAAAGGATTATGAAAGTACAATCTCGAATTTCAATAATAAATAAAATTGTCTATTACTGCCTGGCGAGATGAAATTAATCATTCTACGTGGGCATGTGATAAAGAGATCGCTTCTTGCCAACGCCAACGAGCAATAAAAGGAAAAAAAGCTCCGGGAAGTCTCCACAGAGCTCTACGGCCTTTCACTGGCTTCGTTTTGTTGACAACTTTATTGTTTAAGAAACCGAGCGTATAGTAATCAAGCGTATAGTCGTCATTACGTGGTAGAGCCATGCTGCAGCTATATTAATAGTGTAGTTGCAGCATGAATGGTTCGGCTCGACAGGGGAAGGACCACGCTTTCACAGAAAAATTTAAGGCAAGTCCTTCGCTGGTAAATTCATACATAGCCTTTCTTCTGGGATAATTAAGGTTTCTTTTTTTAAGTCCCGACGAAAAAGAGGCGTTATAATATGTTTAACGTGTCTATCCGTGTGTCTGTCTGTTGCATCGTAGCTCCCAAACGGATACACTGATTCAGATTTAGTTTCTTTTTCTTTGTTTGAAAGGTGACTTGATCTTAGCAATCATTCAAGAAAATCTTTTCAGCCGTTTAACGATCATCAGCTCTTTTTGTTTCCGGGTTATTTTTTATTTTAGTCATAAGGTAGTAATGATTAAACATCTCGATCATGTTACGGGCACCAGAGCTAATAAAAAAATGACGCAATGAAATCTGCAATAATAAGCGAGGAAAACTGGAGGGAGATTTTTGTTTTAGCCCAGCTTACAAATCCGCCGCCTTCATAGCTGCAATTTGAGATGCTGGCTTTGAAAAAACTCAAACTAAAGTAACAGTTGGTCTACATCACGATTGGTGCAAATTTATGTGAATGAGTTCTTTAATTACGATGTCTAGTCTTCATTTTTTTATACCTCTAAGCAACTGTAAACTTTAGTATTTAATAATTTCAACTTGATAGCTCTACCGGTTTTCGGGAAAAAAAAAGTTTTTAATAACTTATGTTTCAAATATTTTGAAAAATCTTACAAATGGATAAAATAGGCATTGAAAGCTCATAGGAAAATTTAGAAATTTTGAAAAGTCAAGACCTTAAAAAATCTTATTTAGTCTTTGGGTAAAAAGAAAATATGGAATAAGAAACTTAGTTGGCGTTCCATATTCATCTTATTAGATTCTATGTTTTCGGATGTACCAAAGTTATTTTTATTTTTTACACATACAAACTGCCACATACGGAGACACAGAGATAACTAATTTAAAACTGTGGTAGGTATACTTCTGTAGATAAATAACATATTTTTGCTGCATCATGTCTACTAATTGGGGAAAAAAATACATGCATGTAACATAGTTCTCCAACCATAACTGGCATACTAATTAAGAGCAAACGCTGCTTAATGGTCCGTATGGAACAGGACTTTTCTATGCGTATAATCAAAAAGAAGTTTTTGGGCAAAAACCAGTAAGTTTTATGTGCATTAATGGGCATAGAAAGGGCTTATGACAGAGTGGATAAAATGCTTTATGGCAAACACTGGACATATATAAGTTTAGCGCTAAGTAGGTATAGGCAAAAAATCTCTGTGTACAGACTCCAGTTCTTGTATCAGGATCAATAGAGACTACTTGGACTGGTTTGGCATCCATAAATGTGCTTCCCCGTGGCTGTTCAATCCATTTATGGACAGTTGTTTGAAAACTCTGTAAGTCGAAAAATGTAAGTTAAGAAAAGGTGAGCTAACCACCAAATGCCTTTTGTACTCCGACGATCAAGTTATATTTGCTTTCTCAGTGCCCGAGTTGCAAATGATAATAACTTTAATGAACAAGTCATTAATAGAAAGGAGAATGAAAGTGAACACAAGTAAGATGAAAGTGATAGTTCAAAAACCATCACACCACAGAGAGGAAAGTAAAATGGTATATGAAACAAGAATAGAAGGAGAAATAGTTAGTTGAGCAAGTAAATGAGTTTGTGTATTTAGGATGTCTTAAACACACAGGGACACAGGGATGGTAGACATGACAATACAGGACAAAAAATGAATGCAGGACATTGAGTAATTGGGACTCTTAACTTTAATGTAAGAAGTTAGAATGTGCCAAAAAAGACATGCATGGAAATTGACAATGCTGTATTAGTGCCTAACTTAAATGTATCTTAGGGAAAGTTGGGTGTGGCAGAAGACACATCGAAAATAAAATAAATGCAGCAGAAATGTGGTTGACATGGAGTATGTTAGGGGTGACTAAATGACAGAATCAAAAATGTGGTTTGCAAAATGATGTTGTGGCCAGGATTAAAAAAAGAATGCTTTGTTATACAGAATTTGGTTTGATTATGTAGAAAAAATGAATGAAGAGAGTGACAAAGTAAATATATGTTGCAGGAGTGAATAACATAGTCGGCAAGGGAGGCCCTAGATAGAATATCACCCAAATTATTAAGTATATATTGAAGATGAACTAAATTAAGAGTACCTTGAATCAAAAAGCATGGACCATGCCAAATGGAAGTTTGTAAACTCTGCTTACCATTCTGAGTAACAGCAATGAGTACTTACAGTTTAAGAATACTTATTATGTGTATAATTTTCTGTATTACTCTAAACATACCCTCATCAAATAATAGGGACAAAAATAGACTGATTATTGATATATATAATCAAGTTGTAATTATTACAAAGGTTACATTATCATTGTTTTATATTATAGTTCATTTGATTAAACAATTTTATTTGTGGTAGAGCCACATGCAGCTGTATTATAGTTGTAGCACAAATGGATTGGCTTGACCGGGGAAAGACCACACTCTCACAGAATAGCAGCGTAAAATAGTAACAGCAATGAGTACTTACAGTTTAGTAGCTTAACATTGCTGTGTTTCATATGGTGAGTTTAGAGATCCGGAGACCCATTTTTACAGGAAACTAGGTATTACATTTAGTCCTCAGTGGTGAGAATGCATCTGCATTTTGATTCTTAATTGAGGATAAATGTAGATGTCTATGAGCCACAGGATCCTCCTACCATCAGTTGGACTGTGTGCTTGTTTGTCACTTTAATTCTATAAAAAACCGTTGTACGTAATTACTATAAGACTGCTTCTGTATCTTAATATGTGTACATAAAATAAATAAAAAAAAAACAATGATGATTATTAAAAGAAGTTCACATTTTTTGTCTTATAATAGCCATTAGTCTTAAATTCTGGTTGTAATATGCAGAGTGCTATGGGTACCCTGCAAATGCTTGTGAGTTGAAAAACCACGCTAGTGATGTAGAGATAATGATTTACTGATGAATATCATCAATAAATAAAATGTCAAATAAAAATATTTTGATTCAAACCAATGACATTGTCCACTATCCCTTAGAATTTCTAAATAGCCTTTAACTTTTTTAGCCTTCTACCGTATACACAATTTCTTAAAGTTTGAGCACCTTTTATGTTAAGAAATTTTAGTCCAACTAAGTAAAAGCTCCTTATAACATTGTTGTAGAAAAAAACTACTTTTACGGATTTTATCGCATTTATTTTACTTTTAATTACTTTTATTCTTAATTCCCAGGGGAGTCCCCCGTGACCATGGGTGCTGGAAAGCGCCCGAAACGCCGGGAATTAAGAATAAAAGTAATTAAAAGTAAAATAAACGCGATAAAATCCGTAAAAGTAGTTTTAATCAATGTGTAGTGTTCGCGTAAATATAAGAAATCGTTATATTGTTGTAGAAGTCACAGTTTCACTCTGGGTGTAGCTGTGGAGAAATAGTTTATATGCTGATAATTTCTTTTATCAAAGCCAATTATCCGCTTTAGTTTAAAAGAATACAATCACTCCCAATTCATTTTATGCGATGACCATCAATAAATTACAAGGATAATTTTTGAAAATGGCCGTTATTGACTTGACGGAGGACTGTTTTACGATTTATAATTTTGTATAAATGTATTATTGAGTTGTTTAATGCATAAACTCCACCTGCTAGGATTTACTAGGAAAGAAAAATAGTTATAATATTATAATAACTACAATAGTTAACTAAAATACTAAAATCTTTTAGTTAATAAGTAAGAATAATACAATAATTTTAAAACAAGTTGTGCATGATTAAAACTAATTGGTGTTTTGACCTTGATGTTTTATAACTTAAATAAGAATACCCAGACAGACAAGCAATATTTCATACCACAACTTTATAAAAACAAATTATAATACAATTAAATCTATACTAAACAATATTTATGAACGAATTATTAAAAAAATATGTAAAGATTAATTTACTTACCTCAAAAGCTCAGTAGTATGCGGTAAGCGACATAACTTTTACTTTCAGATAATATAACTTTATTTTCAGCACGTAATTGGAATCTTTTCTCTAATCCTTAGGGTGATTACGACTAATGCAGCACTACTCAGACCAAGAGCAACGAGAATAACACATGCACTGTACTCGTTCTGTACTAAATTTGCAATTAACGCAAGATTATTCGACACTACTTCGCTTATTGCTGAATTAAATAACAATTCGTTACCGCAGCAAGAACTCATCACAATGTATACTAAAACATAAATATGAAAGCGCAATATAATTAAATTATCTAATAAAAATACTAATTATAAATTTGACCTAAATAAAATGATATCGGCATGTAAAATGTAAACACTTGAGAATGACAAATTTTAACATTTATATTCTGACATTAGTGTTTAGTTACCAATACAAAAAAAGTTGATTTTTCCCACTTTAAGGGCAATTTCTTTCTATTGCCTCTATCACGGTAATAATTCACGAAAAATAATTTAATTATATACATATTAGATATTTAAGAAAAAATTATACTCTTTTTTTTAAATTATACTCATAATAATAAATTTATCAGGTATTGTGAAGACATTTTATAAATTTACATTAATTGCGCATGAGATAACAGGTCCACTTAATTACTTGTAGGCGATACAAATATTTGCAAAAAAATTTAGATATGGTGGTTTACCAAAAATTTTAGATTTGAGCGTTTTCCGATTGTTTTAAATCCGATTTAGGTTTTAAATAAAAAAGATTTCAGGAGCGGCTTGCCGTAAGTTTCGATTGCTATTATATTCCGAAGTTTGTGTTTTATACGCGGACGACAAATGCAAACTAAAACATTCAAGAAAAAAGTAATTTTTAAATTTCAAGTAAGTCCGTGCTCAAGATAGATATAATTATATAGATTGTAGATAGATATGGTTGTATGCGAGAGGGCGTGGTTTCTTGATGTTACCTTGTGAGCAAGTAAAGTTATTAAGGAGGCTGCGGAGAGGGAGCAGGAAAAAGAGCAAATAACCCAATACTCAACTATCAAGGAGAGCCGGGTGCCGGGGATTAGCATATCAGGCCCTTCTCATCTCCCCGTAATTGAGGCCTAGGTGGTGGACAGAGGGGTTGTTCATCGTCTTATACGTAGCAAGAACCTGAGGTGTAGTAAAGTATCGAGGCTGTTGGAATGGGTACTGTCCGTGCTGAAGCTTATGTTAAGGGTGGACTAGAAAATATTTTACTAAAGAATGTGCCTTCGATTGCAAGAAATCTATTTTCTGTGCTTGCTGCACAAGATCGCTCACCGAATTATTTTTCGAATCAACTGCTAAGACTTGTACATTGAGAGTAAATAGAAAAGTTGTGCCAACTGGAAATAGGCAAAGACATGGAGGTTTATTTAAACTGAATTTAAAGTGAGTACCAACTACGTTACATATTAATCTGATATCAACTTCCAATTTAATAATAGACATGTATCAAAATAAGAGACATGAGCTGATAGATAAAGGGCTCAGCATCAAAGTGGTTCTGGACAAAGAACTTTGCGAAGGGTAAATGGCATAAATGGTAAAGCCCACCGCAAAAGTTTTGGAACGAGACCAAGAGCATCAAAGGCAGGTGAAATTTTTCATACCGATGTTTGCGGGCTTTTCCCATATTCATTTCAGAAATACAGATATTTGTTTTATTTAAAGACGACTTTACCAGCTATCGCTTTATCTATTTTTTGAAAGAGAAGACATAAGTAGCCTCAATGCTTAATAATATGGTAGCAGTAATAATGGCGTCTGGGCATAAAATAAGAGAAATCATCTCTGATAATGGGGGAGAATTTGATAACCAGAAGGTCCGGGATATTTTACGCATTAATTGTTTATTATTTTTTAGTTATTCAATGATTATACTCCCGAACAAAATGAAGCATGCAAAAGGGATAACAGGATAATTGTAGATGATGCACGTTCGATGATGTATGCTCATGAAGAAATACCAAAAGGACTATGGCTGAAATCGTAAATACCACTGTTTACATTTTAAATGGAACAGGGCCATTTGGGGTGATATGAATGAACAGGAACCTTGCATACAAGAAGAAACTGAGGACAACATAGATGAATTGTTTGAAAATGAAATTCAAAATGAATCTCAAATGACACTTCAAAATCGAGCAAATCTTAAACGTCCTATTCGTTTCCAGGACTATGCCTATATGTCTTTAAATGATGAAATGATGGAACCCAAAACGTATAAAGAAGCAATTTCATGCTCTTATATAGACAAGTGGCGTGAGACTACGGATAGAGAAATCAATTCCTTAATGGAAAACGAAGCCTCGGAAATGGTAACATTACTTGAAGGTCGAAAAGCAATACCTTGTAAATGGATATATAAGTTAAAAACCAACTCCGAAGGTGATGTAGATCGCTACAATGACAGGTTAGTCGTTTAAGGTTATTCATAATAAGAAGGCGTTGACTTCTACGAAACCTTTAGCCCTGTTGCTAAAGGAAGCGCTATTACTTACTTACTTACTTACTTACTTATCGTCACGCACAATCCCTAACGGGGTAGCCAGAGAGAACAGATCGCCAAGTGTCACGATCCTTACATACCTCTTTCGCTTCTTTCAGGTTCATTAACTTCTTCATACATGCACGTCTAGGTATCCGAGTACTCTTGACCCTCCCCTCTTCGAGCAATTTGCTCACATGGTCTTCGAAAGTTAGTCTCGGTCTACCTCGACACCTTTTAATATTTACTTTCGCTCTATATATTTTCTTCACCATTCGGTCTTCACTCATTCGTTCAACGTGTCCAAACCATTGGAGTACGCCCCTATCAATTTTTGTGATAAGGTCATCTTTCAATCCTGCCATATTGCGAATCTCTTCGTTTCGCTTTCGGTCGGCTATGGTAACGCCACACATTTTACGAAGAGATCGCATCTCCACTGCATTCAACTTGCTTTTATGCTTCTTCTGGCATACCCAGGTTTCGCTGCCATATAACAAAGTCGGTACCAACACTGCGTTATGTATTGCAAGGCGTGCACTCTTCACCACGCCTTGCCTTTTTATTAATGCATTCAGGGCACCATTGACTTTGTTTCCGGCAGCGACACGCCTATCCACATCTAAATCACATCTTCCATCCCGGCTGAAAGCACTCCCCAAGTATACAATTTCATTTACCTGTTCTAGACATTCCTGATTTACCCATATTTCACATTTCGTTCTCTCTTCGTCCTTTTCAAATACCAGAACCTTAGTTTTATTAGCATTCAAACGGAGACCTTTAATTTCACATTCCTCTTTCATACACGTGACTAATGCCTGCAGTTCTGCTTCTGATGGTGCAATAAGCACTGCATCATCAGCATACAGCAGACAATTAACTTTTATGTCACCCAATTTCACACCCAAACAGCTATCTTTCAGCTTCTGTAAACAGCTGTCGAGATACAGTATGAACAGCCAGGAAGACATGACACAACCCTGTTTTACGCCCGCTTGGACGCTAAACATGGGTGACAGGTCATGCCCTACCCGCACACAGGCTTTACAGTCATAGTAAAGTGACTGCACAGCCCTTAACAATCGACCATCCACACCATATCCCGGCAACAGTTCCCACATTTTCTTCCTTATAACCTTATCAAATGCTTTCTCCAGATCCACAAAAGCACAGAAAATCCTCTGGTTAACACTCAGAAGCTTCTCCGTGATCATGCGGAGAGAAAACATTTGATCCGTGCATCCTCTTCCAGGTCTAAATCCGCATTGTGCCTCCCATAAGAATCTTTCCGATTTCTCTTGCATCCTGCGTGTCAAAACCTTCGAATAAACTTTACTTGCTAAACTGGTCAAGCTGATCGCCCGATAGCTCCCGCAGTCAAAATGTGAACCTTTACCTTTATATAAAGGCACAATGACCGCGGATCGCCAATCATCCGGGACATCTCCCGTCCGCCAGCACAAATTGCACAGCAGATGAAAGCTGTCCCAGACGCGAGGCCCACCGTACTTGACCATTTCAGCAGTAACTCTGTCTAGTCCCGCAGCCTTACCACATTTCAAACTTCGAATCTGACGTTCAATCTCTTTCATGCTGATGACCTCAGTGTCATCGAGGTCCGTGTCTGGCGTGCCAGTCACGGCGTCACCCCCGGATCCTTCACTAAGATCATGACACGCATACAATTCTCTATAAAATTCACTCCATCGCTGCATGACGTCCGATTTTTCTGAGAGGACGTCATTGGTTCTCGAAAGCACTTTGTTCATTCTTAAAGCTGTCGCACCACTCCGGGACCTTCCAATCTCTTTCCAGAAGAGTTTGGAGTTTTCCCTAAAGTTGTGCGACAACCTCTCGTCCGCTTCTATTCTACACCTTTCACGTACTTCCTCAATCAATGTTTTCGCATGAACTTTCTGCAGCTTATATCTTTCTTTCATCTTCTCTCTCATATGCTCATCGTTACTAGAGGCTAAGTAGTCTAACCATGCTTTTTTCTTCTTTTTTACAGCTTCTTTCACTTCGTCATTCCACCATGCATCTCTTCTTTTACTACTACCTCTTTTTGTCGTACCACATACTTCTTCCGCTGCACTTACCATTCCATCCCTAAGGTTCTGCCATGTTCTCTCCACACATTCTTTCCTGCCATCGATGGTGTCAAGCTTTTCGGCTACCCTCGTGTGATATTTGTCCCTAGTATCCGCTTCCTGAATCTTCCAGCTTCGGATGCGACAGACCGACTGTGGTTCTGTTACTGCCGTCCGGTGGCGCCAACCCGCGAACAAACCCCTAAATCTAGTAATTACTAGATAATGATCCGTTCCCAGGTCAGCACCCCTGAACACTCGTGTATCCATCACCTGTTTTCGCAGTCGGTCATCCACCAGGAACAAATCAATCATACTTCTCTCATTCTTTCTTTCTCTAGTGTACATATGGATCTTCCTGTGATTAAACATAGTGTTTGTCACAAGAAGACCCTTTTCCTTGCATACAGCCAGTATAAGCTTGCCAGCATCATTAACCCTTTTATCTCCAAACTTTCCAAGCACCGACTCGTATCCTGGTCGAGCGATGCCTACCCATCCATTCAAATCACCACATACAACAGTTCTTTCGTTTCCCTTAACCAAATCTAGAACTTCTCTTACATTCTCCCAAAACTCCTCCAGCTCAGCCCTGGACGACGAAGCTACCGGCGCATAAACAGCCAAAAGGAATAACTTCGTCAGTCCCATTTTGAAGCGAACCCAGAGAAGTCTTGAGTTCACAACCTTGTATTCAGTCATAAGATCGACCAACCGGGACGACAACAGCACTCCCACTCCTTGGCAGGCGTTCTCGCTTTCCGGGACTCCGGACCATATAGCTAACGTCCCGCCAGGGAGCTCTTCAATACCACTGCCTTTCCGTTTGGTCTCCGACATACACACGACATCTAATTCTCTTTCTTTCATTATTTCGATCAACTCATTCGTCTTATCTCTCATGCCTCCTCTAACATTCCACGTGCCAACTCTGCACTCCGTCCTCCACCTTCCGCCGTGTCGGGCTGTGCGTGACGGGTGGCGGTCCCCATCGCCGCTTTGCGCGCTGCATTCCACACCAACGGGGACGAGCTGGTGTGCGTCGCCTTGGGGGGACGCCCTAACCCTCGTTCGCATGGGTGCGCAGCTGTGTAGAATTGCAGCCCTGAAAAGGGCTGGCAGGGGTCGCGACGAGCACGCTTCTACAATGACCCCCTAGAAGCGCTATTAGAGCTGTGCTAAGCGTCGCAGCAAAAGAAAACTTGGATATTGCCCAATTTGATGTTTCAACCGCATTCCTATACGGAACACTTAAAGAAGACCTGATATGAAACCTCTCGAAGGTTATACCAGTAAGTCCAACATGGTCTGTAAACTAAAAAAGGGTATTTTGTTAAGATTTAAAACATATAAATTAGTTTTAAATAAACAATATAAGAAAAATTAATAGAAGTTTTCTTTTATAGTTTTACAATAACGTGACAATCAACAAGTCGAACGATGCTAAGATACCTTTTTCTTTTTAATATTTCGTATATCTTCTTAACATTCGCCTTCCTATTAGAACTTCATGCCTATTTTTATAGTTAATTCCAAAACTCGTGGCTTGTATAAAGATTTTGTTAATATGTGAGCAAGCTGGTCTTTAGCACATGTTTTCAGCATCTCTAAATTTCTTTGATCAACACATTCTCTTATAAAAAATTGTCGTATACGAATATGTTTTGTTCGATGGTGCATTTCAAATGGTGGATCATGGGCTAGCCTTATAGCCGATTCATTGTCAAGATGTAGTCTGGGAATACTTTCACAACTATCAACTAAAAATCTTAATATTTTATCCATCCAAATGTCTCTTGCTGCTTCACTAGCGGCAACTAGTTTAGCTTCTGTAGATGATATAGCTACGCTAGATTGCCGCTTACTTTGCCATGCTATTGCACCACTAGAGTAAATGCACAGAATACCAGATGTCGACCGTCCAGTGCTATATCACCTCCATGATCTGCATCACTATAGCACTCTAAATGATTGCCTTTTAAATATCGCATTATGTGTTTCACCTTAGCCACATTTTCTGCCGTAGGATTATCCAGAGTTCGCGACACAACTCCTACCGCAAATGCAATATCTGGTCGAGTTCCAGTCCTCAGATAGGACAAGGAACCCACGGCTTGACGATAAGGGAATGATACTTTTGAATTAGTTTCATTGTTGAAAATTTTGTCATTGTCTATACCCTTCGTTATCGGTGTAGCAGCTGGTTTACATTTCTGCATACCAAACCGTTCAAGTATCCCTTCCGTAAATCCCTTTTGATCAATTTTTATAGATCCATCTACTTTTCTATTGATCTCAATTCCGAGAAAATACGATGCAGTTTTGGACGTGATTTTGAAATTTTTGCTCATCTCACCCATAAAGTCTATTTCATTTAAATTTGTTGCTGCCACTAATCGATCATCGACATAGAGAGCTATGACAGTTTTAATACCTCCCCGCTTCCTTACGAACAAACAAGGGTCAGATTCACTTTGTTTAAAACGTATTTGTAATAATATATATTATGTAATACAATGATTCCAACAGCGTGGCGCCTGTTTTAAGCCATAAAGACCCTTTTTTAATTTACAGACCATGTTGGACTTACTGGTATAACCTTCGGGAGGCTTCATATAAATATCTTATTTAAGTGTTCCGTATAGGAATGCGGTTGAAACATCAAATTGGGCAATATCTAACTTTTCTTTTGCAGCGATGCCTAGCACAGCTCTAATAGTGCTTCCTTTAGCAACAGGACCGTGTAGTGGCGGTTGAGAATATCCACTACCCCATATCTTCCCGTGGGTGTCGTAAGAGGCGGCAGAGGGACACAGAAAGGAGATGGGCAGCAGCATCTTCCTGATAACAACAATAACATAATAAAAAACTGCGGTTGCCAACCCGCTCGCCAAGCGTGGCAACTATGGCAAATATCCCCCATGAGCAACGATGAAAATAAACGGCCCCCAGTCCCCGGCGGCCCCGCTATTCCTGGCAACGGTGGCGACCATGGTAACGGCGGAGCAGGGGGTGCTAAGAATCTCCGGTGGAGGTTCCGTTGCCACCTACGATGACTCGACCTGGTAACGTATAACGCACGCACCCTGAGGACTGACGAGAAGATACTGGCATATTATTGGATTATCTGAGGTTCGAAGAGAGGGGGAGGACACGGTAATCCTAGAGTCCGGCAACTTGTTCTATCACCGGGAGGGCGACCATCTGTCCCAAGGAGGTGTCGGATTTATCGTCCACAAGTCTCTCGTCAACAACGTTGTAAATATTGGGAGTGTGTCGACGAGGGTCGCGTACCTGATACTCAGAATCACCAAACGGTATTCGCTGAAGGTCATACAGGTCTACGCACCAACCTCGGCACATCCCGATGAGGAGGTGGAGGAAATGTATGAGGATATTTCTAGAGCCATGCATTCCTCCAAAACCCACTACACGGTGTTGGTGGGAGACTTCAACGCAAAACTAGGCAAAAGGAAGGCGGTGAGCTGAAGTTAGGGAAATTTGGAGTAGGGCAACGGAACCGTAGGGGCCAGCAGCTGGCTGACTTTATGGAGAAAGAGGGACTCTTTATGATGAACTCTTTCTTCTAGAAGCGGCCCCACAGGAAGTGGACCCGGTTGAGTCCCGACGGTTCGACAAAGAATGAGATTGACTTCATTATGACGATCAGACGCCAACTGTTCAGTGATGTCTCAGTGATCGCAAGGGTGAAAACCGGCAGCGATCACCGAATGGTTAGAGGCACACTGAACCTAAACGGCAAGTTGGAGAGGTCTCGTAGAGGGCTATACTCGGAGTTTCTTTGCGTGATAGACTCAGAAATGAGGATATCCGCAGTAAAACCAGAGTGACCGACATAACCCAACGGATTAGTAAGCTGAAGTGGCAATGGGCCGGCCATATAGCTCGATGAACCGATAACCGATGGGGAAGAAAGGTTCTCGAGTGGCAGCCTCGTACCGGTAGGCGTGGTGTAGGGCGACCCCCCACTAGATGGAGTGACGACCTGGTAAGACATGCAGGAAGTCGATGGATGCAGGTGGCTCAGGACCGTGCTTTGTGGCGTTACTTGGGGGAGGCCTATGTTCAGCAGTGGACTTGTGAAGGGCTGTAATGATGATGAAATAATGATTAGCAACAGGGCTAAAGGTTTCGTAGAAGTCAACACCTTTTTTGTGAATAACCTTTAACGACTAACCTGGCTTTGTAGCGATCTATTTCACCTTCGGAGTTGGTTTTTAACTTCTATATCCATTTACGGTATTGCTTTTCGACCTTCAGGTAATGTTACCATTTCCCAGGTTTCATTTTCCATTAAGGAATAGATTTCGCTATCCATAGCCTCATGTCACTTGTCTCTATGAAATTGCTTCTTTATACGTTTTGGGTTCCATCATTTCATCATTCAAAGACATATAGGTATAGTCCTGAAAACAAATAGGACAGTTAAGATTTGCTGGATTTCGAAGTGTCATTTGAGATTCATTTTGAATTTCATTTTCTAACAATTCATCTATGTTGTCCTCACTTTCTTCTTGTATGCAAGGTTTTTCTTCACGTCACCTTTTTCTTCCATTGCAGTAACCCTTTCATGAGATCCCTCAATCTCATCATTTGAAATGACTTCTTTAAATCATTTCAAATGATGAGATTCTTCTATTCCCTTATCATTTGGGACAGTAGATAAGGCAGAAAAACCGGCAATTCAAACTGATTACATTTTGCTATAGTTTTTACGTCATCAGTTAGAAGTTTATGTGATTTATCTATCAAAGGTACTTCTTGAAAAGTAACATTCCTGGAGCGAATAAGTTTATGATCTGTTTTATTCCAAATTCGATAACCATTGTCTCCTTGATAACCTAACAGTATTCCTTTTTGAACTTTCTTGTCAAGTTTCATTCTCTTTTGCTTAGGAATGTGAACATAGCACTGACAACCTATAATTCTCAGATGTTTAATAGCTGGTTTTTTGCCATGCCACAATTCATGAGGAGACTTTTCTGCAATCTTCGTTGGCCCCGTTCGATTTAAAACGTAAACAGTGGTATTTACGATTTCAGCCCAAAGTCCTTTTGGTATTTCTTCATGAGCATACATCATCGAACGTGCAGCCTCTACAATTGTCATGTTATCCCTTTCGCATGCTTCATTTTGTTCGGGAGTATATGGCATAGTTAATCTTTGAATAATGCTATTATTGCGTAAAATGTAAAATGTTTATCAGAGATAATTTCTCTTATTTTATGCCCAGACGCCATTATTACTGCTACTATATTATTAAGCATTGAGGCTACTTCTGACTTCTTTTTCAGAAAATAGATAAAGCGATAACTGGTAAAGTCGTCTTTAAATAAAACAAATATCTGTATTTCTGAAATGAATACGGGAAAGGCCCGCAAACATCGGTATGAAAAATTTCACCTGCCTTTGATGATCTTGGTTTCGTTCCAAAACTTTTGCGGTGGGCTTTACCATTTATGCATCCTTAAGTTCTTTGTCCAGAGCCACTTTAATGCCGAGCTCTTTATCTATCAACTGTTTGGCATGTCTCTTATTTCTATGCGCCATCCTCTCATGATAAAGTTGTAGTAAATTGGAAGTTGTTATCTGATTAGCATGTAGCGTAGGTGGCACACACTTTAAATTCAGTTTAAATAACCCTCCATGTCTTTGTCTATTTCCCGTTAGCACAACTTTTTCATTTACTCTCAATGAACAGGTCTCAGCAGTTGATTCGAAAAAACAATTCGGTGAGCGATCTTGCGCAGCAAGCACAGAAAATAGATTTCTTGTAATCGAAAGTACATACCAAACATCCTTTAGTAAAATATTTTCTAGTCCACCTTTTACATAAGCTTCAGCACGGACAGTACCATTTCCAACAGCCTCGATACTTTGCCCATTAGCCTCTGTGACGGTGTGGGAAGTTTTAAAACATTCAAAATGTTCAAAAAAATCCCCTCTATTGGTTATGTGACTGGTAGCGCCATTATCCACATACCAATTTGTCGTATCTACTAAATTTTCCATCAATAAAACCGTTTGGTTAGTTTGATTTATATTCACGCTTAATTGTTTAGGTGGCCTTCCTTCACTGATCCACTTCTTGCATTTCCTTACTCTATGTCCTTGTTCCCCACAGTAATCACAGTTGAAAAATTTCTTCCAATTCTTATCTTTTCCGCTAATTTTTCTCTTAGCTTTAATCTTTCTGGTTTTGCATATAGTGCCTCAGCACAATTCTCAACATCCGCTTTGACAGACAAGGCTTTCTCATGGGCACATAGCTGGCAAGTTAAATTTTCAATTGTTCTATCCTTTTTTGCCATTAAGAGCCAACTGCTTTTGAATTCAAAATATTGAACTGGCATTGTATCAAGAATTTTACAAATCAGTAAAATATCAGGAAGATATTCTGCTGACTCTAAATTTTCATTTAATTCGTGCCAAATATTCTTTAAAGTCGATATATGGGTAGCCATTTTGTGATTGCTTTTCTTTTGATATTTAAAAAAATCAAGTTCGTAACTTTTATCTTCTGTTTCCCCATTTTAAAGATGGTTTAATTCATCTCACATCTCTTTCGAAGAAGTGAAACACATGTCTTGCTGCAGTGTCTCTTCGGACATGTTCCTAGTAAATATTATTAGGATTGTACTATCTACATTCACCAACTTTTTTAATTCACTCTCATATTTCTGATTCTCTTCAGCTGTAGCTGTATCCGATAGCATAGCCTTATATCGTTTACCTTCAATGATATCCATTGCTCCGGATATAGCTCTAAGCACGGTGAGAATTTTAAACTTCCACGTCTTCCAGTTCTTAGAATCTAGGTATCCTACCTGTATCTTTGACGCTTCAACTATTGATTTATCCATCTTCAAAAGTTTCAAATAAGGTTCAGAATACTTTATATATATATATTCAACCAAATGTATATCCTAGATTTAGAACTTTTGTATTCACAAAGTTTAATTGCTTTTTTTTCGCTCTGCTACCATGTTAAGATTTAAGAAGAAGAAACATATGCATTAGTTTATTAGCTTCTGTAAACACACTGAACGCACAAACTATGGCTTCCATTGCTGCTATGCAAATTCCTAACATTCCTGCCTTTATGGAAGAGGGCTTTTGTAAAGCCTCTCCCAAAAGTTCCTACTCCCATTCTTCCCAATCATTTTCGTCCAATATCCATTCTACCCTTTCTTTCCAAAATTTTAGAATCCTGTGTTTACAAGCAAATTTCTACTTTTATTTCGAAACATAACCTACTGAGTATATATTAGTCTGGGTTTTGTCCTGGTCATAGTACCACTAGGTACTGCATTAATTAATGATATTGATAATATTAAACAAGGCATGGAAGAAAAAAAAACAGTACTGGTACTAGTTGATTTCTCAAATGCTTTCAACACTGTTGATCATTAAATCCTTCTTTCCATACTGTCTCATCTGAATTTTGGCCCTACTGAATTGGATTGATTGGAGGAGTTTCCTTAACCGACGAGCATGCATGCGTAGGTGTATGGATGTGAAGGAGGCGAGAGAGGTGTGTCAGGATCGTGCCAAATGGAAGTCTGTAGTCTCTGCCTACCCCTCTGGGTGACAGGCGTGAGTGTTTATATTATGTTATATATGAATTGGATTGGTTTGCATCTTATCTTCGCGGTCGACAGCAGTCAGTCAGTGTGGGGCAACTGTCCTCAGCTTGGGCTGATGTGGATGCTGGTGTGCCGCAAGACGGTATTCTTTCTCCTATAATGTTTTCAATTTTTATAAACTTTATTACCTCCATCATCGACTGCTCGTACCATTTATATGCCGATGACCTTCAGCTTTATGTGCAAACTGAGATTGGGGATATCCATAATGGGATCAAAAACCTTAACGGCAACTTAGCAGCTATCATTGGTCTACTCGTTATGGAGTTTTGGTCAATCCTTTGAAAAGCCAAGCTATACTGGTGGGTAGCTCAAGGATGCTGGCTAAGATTAATCTGACAGACTTACCTACTATTTACTATGATAATAGTACAATTCCATTCAGTAATTCTGTTAGAAATCTTGGCCTTCACATCGACAGCACGCTGAATTGGAGAACTCAGGTTTCAGATGTGAGTCGTAAAGTCACTGCCACGTTATGCTCTCTGTATCGTTTAAAACATTTTCTTCCCACAAAATCTAAGATCATGCTTGTGCATTCACTTATATTACCAATAATTGATTATGCAGATGTGTGTTACCCAGACCTGTCCCAAAATCTTCTGAACAAGCTGGAACGCCTCCTCAATAACTGTATAAGGTTTATCTTTGGGCTTCATAAGTATGACCATATTTCGTAATACAGAACTAAGCTAAATTGGCTTACAATCCAGCAGAGGCGCAACTCCAGAATATTACTTGTACTTTTTCCATATTAAATGATCCATCTTCGCCTTCTTATCTTAAGAGTAAATTTCATTATATTTCCTCATCTCATGATAGGGTCCTACGCTTTTCTTCTAACAACAAAATCTGTACTCCAGTTCTATGGTAACTCCTTCACAGTTCAGGCTACACGCCTTTGGAACTCCGTGCCCGATGACATCAGAAAAGCTCCAATAAGTACGCTTTTAAAAAGTTGGTCCGTGATCATTTATTAGAGACAACGCATTTTACACGACTCATCTATTTAATATGTATTTCCAAACAGACGTATATATTCATAGTCATTTGTATATATTAATTACGTATGTATTTAAATATGTATACTTGTATGTATATCCATTTATTTATATATTTGTACATATGTAAGGATAGATCATACATGTATAGTTTATTTAGTACCCGGTTGACCGAGCTTTGCTCGGTATTTTTCGCTCGATTTTTTTAATTCGTATGTTTTGGAAATTATATTTAGATACAAATTACATACTGATGAAATATAAATAATATTTTTTGATCTTAGCGACGTAACAGAAAAAACGGAACTGGTTATTTGAATAAAAAATCATGAGTGCAATTATTTTAATTTAAATTTTCGTGTTTTTAAAAAATACTAAAAATGGGCTCGAAAAAATAGATTTTCTCAAAAAAGAAAGGAATTTGAAAAAAAAATTAAAAAAGTCGGTCGGTCGGTCTGGGCTCGAACCGGGGTTTTACGATTCTGTGACCGCCCATTATATCAATTAAGCTATTTATAATCATTAACAATTCGTCAAAATTTACCTTCTTATTCTAACGATATTGTAGCAGTTTTTCATTGACTAAAAACACGGACAAAAAGACATTTCCTAAAAATAAATCCTAGCTAGATCGATTTATTATCCCCGAAACTCCCTGGACACTAAATTTTATGAAAATCGTTGGAGCCGTTTCCGAGATCCCGATTATATATATACATATATATATATATATATATATATATATATATATATATATATATATATATATATATATATATATATATATATATATATATACAAGAATTGCTCGTTTATAGTTTATTTATTAGTAGTTTGTATATATTATGTAGTTAATTATCATTTGTATTGTGTTCTCTACCTATCATTCTACCTATGTTTATTCTATGATAAAAAACCAAACGCGCGAACATAGAGTAGCGCACGTTTTTTATTTGAGATAGCTGTTCTAGTACGTAAGTACATATTACTTCAATGCGAAAAAGATAGATTTATGCATACGTCTTGCATAGAAATGAGATAGAGCGGTGTGATTGTTTGTCCCTTTCTCCGTGCCGGTTTTTTTGTTTAGCAAACTCAGTTTGCTAAACAACTTTAACAGCGTAGCGATTTAAGGTTGGTTTAAGTGAGAAAAAAGTGTTTTGTGAGCTTAAGATTGGTGATCTTGTTCAGTTCAGTTCTTAGAACAATTAAAATTTTTATCTAAATGTGTTTAAAAGTTTACACATTTAGATAAAAATTAGATTTTATATTGATTAGTTAGATTATTGTATAACCTAAAAATTCGTTATCGTCCTTTCTCACTCGAGGTCACGCCGATCATTAGTCTGTAGGTTTCTCTGTCTACGACTTGCTTTTCTCTTTTTTTATTAACTGGATTTACAGCTCTGGGTTCTAGCCCTTCTGAGCCTATCATTTCTTTCAGAATTTTCATTTTTATATTCTTTTTCTTCACAATATGCTGATGCGTCACATTGCGAAGTCCTCGGGAGATTTTGACGACAGCTCAACCCAGCGGACAGTGGATAACGACAGCCACTCACGTTCATGAGGCACCCAAGCGATCAAATTAACTTGAGGTTTATATCGACATCAAAGCCCTTGTTTTGTCGTTTTCTCTAATAGTTCACACGCGAGGACACTTAATTCACAATATCGCATCACTTTTACGAATCAAACCCTACTTTAAGCCATTATTTAAGCGACAAAACAGGAGCGACAATCCGCCTACGGCCATGGTCCCGCCAAAAACCTCGCTTTTCTGTCTACATTAGTGTATACCACGGAGCTTAGAGAACAGGAAAACGATCACTACGTAATAAAGCATAAAGCAAGCAAAGCAAGCAAGAGTTTTAAACATATTTAGATAAAAAATTTAATTGTTCTAAGAACTGAACTGAACAAGATTCACCAATCTTAAGCTCACAAAACACTTTTTTCTCACTTAAACCAACTTGTAAACTCTTTCTTTTTCACTACGCTGTTAAAGTTATGTAGCAAACTGTAGAGTTTGCTAAACAAAAAAAACCGGCACGGAGAAAGGGACAAACAATCACACCGCTCTATCTCATTTCTATGCAAGACGTATGCATAAATCTATCTTTTTCGTGTGCGAATGCGAAAGAAGGTGTCAATTTGTCTATAGGTTTTTCTGTCTACGGTACAAATTTTCTTCGCGGCATTGGTGAGAAAATTTTCATGCTCCGTAATTTTTTAATTTTTACACAGAGAAACATTAAAAAATGGAGAAATATTTTATTGGGCGTGAATGTGTAAGTGGTTTAGCATCTGATCGAAGAAATAGACTGAAAATGACTTTTATTGAGCGAACTTAGTGATCGCAGCGCTTCACTTATGGTGTCCATTTTTGCAAAAAAATCTAGAAACATTGCGAAAACATGGATGATTAGACTATTGCTATGACATATCTCTATCTTACTGAAAAAAGATTAGTGGTCGTGCAACTTTTAATTTAACTCTGATTTTGGTTTATAGGCGTATAGTTTATAAGTTATGATTTTTTTTGTAAAATGATAACCTCACTTTTACACGGGAATATAGACCCAAAGTTACTTCTGTAGAAGCTTCGTCGATGCAGGAAGTGCAGCCCCTTCGCCCTTGCGTAGCAAATCGCAGTCACCCATGCTCACCTCCACAGCTTCGGCTTATGCGCTGCTCTCTCTCCGCGCCTACGGCTTTAAAACGACTCTAGAGCTACCTCTTGACAGACGAGACTACTTGGAGTCGGGGCGTGCTGATCCGGTTTTAGAACGGATCAATCATCTAATTATCCGTGTTTTCGCGATATCTTTAGACTTTTGCGAAAATTCGGGTTGTCTAATTATCCTACGACATATAGATACATTAAATAATTGTTTAAGTAAACAATCAGTCCGTGGAAAGAAAATAAGAGGTCTCTCTTATGTTTCCAGGTGTCCAGCCCAGGGAAAGGCAAACGCTCTGAGAATTCGAAGGTTTAGTCTTCGGTTTGTTACGCTTGTGGTGCGATGACAGCGCCACCGCCTCTTCTCCTGCTCAGACCTTAGATTGATGTTGCAGTCTATGTTGTCGATGTAGGTGCAAGAGACTGGAGTTGCCTTGAAGTTTATCTTCTGCAGTGAGTCGAGAAGTTGGCAAGCAATCTGCGAGTGCCGTGAAGTAGAGGCGAGCAGTAAGCCGTGTACCACGTTAGCGCGACGCGACTTGCATCTGCGCTGAGCGGGAAAAACAACAATACGAGACGAACGGGAGGTGCCATGTTGGTACGTCTAGCGCGCGTCGAGTGACCGCGACCAGCGGAGTACGTGTTCACGCGTCTTGCGGATTAATCAAAACATGTTGATTTTTCCGCGATTCAAAATATAAATACGGAGACTTTTATTAGCGAAATAATGTCTCAGTTTGCAATATGGTCATGAGTCAAAGCATGAAATATTTCTTAAAACTTTTGTGGTTATTGTAGTATTTCGCAGTCGTCAGACTACGATATTCACCAAACTTATGCCTGTTTTAGTTTAAATCATGACCTCCTATTTTAATTTGCATTATATTTTGTGCAAAAAGGACTGCTCTCTTCTAGACATGAAAGTGCCAATATAGAATATCTCATTTTTTAACCCGTGCAATAATAATAGTCCTTACATATGAAATTGGCGTTTTGTACGGGAGGAATATAAAGTCATTTTTTTTTTGTAAAATATATTTAATTAATAAAAGTATGCACCGTTGTTATCTATGCACTTTTGCCATCTCATAAGTAGTTCATTGATTCCTTTACTAAAAAAACCATGGAAGTTAGAATCAATAAACTCTTTGAAGGCGGTTTGGACTGCCGCATCATAGTTGAATTTTTTTCCTTGTAAGAAGTTGTCCAAATTCCGGAAAAAATGGTAATCTGTTGGAGCAAGGTCCAGGGAGTGCAGTGGATGTCGCAGACATTCCAATTATAGCTCGTCTAATTTAGTGGTTGTTTGTTGTGCAGTGTGTGGTCTTGCGTTGCCGTGAAGCAGTAGTGGCCTAGAGCGATTGACCAATCTCGGTTGTTTAGCAGCTAGTTCTTCCCTCATTGTTTGCAGTTGCTGACAATAGATATCGGCAGTAATCGTTTGGCCAGATTTTAGAACGCTGTAGTGAACAACACCAGCGCTAGTCTACCAAACACTCACAAGTAAGTAGAAAAACTGGAGTCCGAAAGAAATAAGAATTTTATCTACATTCAATCACTTGAGGCTAAATTGGAAAATATGGAGAGACACCTCCGGGCAGCCGGTCTGGAAATTAAAAATATTCCGATAAAACAAGGGGAATCAAAGGAAGACTTAGCTAATTATATAATAAATCTTGCTCGGTTGCTCAAATTATCAATGCAACCTGCAGAAATACGGGATATCTTTCGCACAAGCAATAAAAATAAACAAAACACTTTAATAGTCGAGTTCAGCTCTGTCCTTCAAAAGGAGACTATCCTGCAAAGTGTCAAAAAATTTAACAAGGAGAGAAAAGACGATAAATTAAATTCATCACATTTAAAAATTACCGGCACTCCAATACCTATTTTCGTTTCCGAAAGATCTGACGAAGCTGCAACGACAGAAATGACTATACTGTAATATGTTTCGTAACGTAACTTCTACTTTTTTCTTAATTAATATTGTTTTACTTATAATTTTATACCATTTCTATCATTTTTTTAACGAATTTGTAATATTTTATGTAAAAATTAGTAATTTGTTTTCTGTACAAGCACACAATACACAAACTCACTTATGTTACCTACAATCATTCATACATAACTTTCAAATACATACGCATCATTCAATTATATACGTACATTACTTCACATCGAAAATATACACATTTCAAAGTTATCTTATTTACAAAATTGTGACTGAGCACATTTATTTTCTAAAACTTATATTGGGTATCTTTTCATACATATACACATTACTTATTTACGTAATGCATAAGCAAAATTTTCATAATTATTACTTAGAAATAGTAAGAAAAAACGTAATAGTGGTTATCCATTACTTCACAGCGTCTTTTAACGTAACAACTTTCACCCTATTTTGTGATGAATACAGTGGGTATAGTGCTAAATATAGTAAGCCGGCATTTAATCTCCTGCTGAATGATCTTGGTTAGTGGTAGTTTCGTAATAAGCCACTCGATGTCTCGCGCTTTTGTATGTATTATAAGTGTTTCATATAATACCGTCATTATATTAAAACTTTTCTATACTATATATAATTTTTTACGGGATGCTATAAATAGGTTAGCCAGTGGGAGAACATTACTAATATTTTACATAGTCTCATTATGTGATAAGATAAATATTAACAGCCTGTGGTTTATTGGTGTAGGTGTTGCGGTTCTTTGGTGTATTATCGATTTGGACAAATGTTTTTATATACGTTTGAGTGATAAATAAATTAGATAATATAGTAAATGAGTTGGACTCCTATTCGGTTTCTGAATCTGCTCTTTGCGATGTTGAGGACTGTTTCCATTTAGATCCAAGCCCTAGAACGTCCCTTAAAATTTTAAGTCAAAATATCAGGAGTATATCACACAATTTCTCTGAGTTTCTTTCATTAATTGTGAGAACGAAAGTGCACTGGGATTTTATTATCTTAACTGAGTGTTGGCTACAAAGTGTTCGCACACTCCCTGTTATTAACGGTTATAAGACATTTAGTACAGAAAACAACTACACACAAAATGATGGCGTTGTCGCATACATAAGCAGTGATCTTAATGTATCGTTTGAAGAAATTTGCTTCCGAAACGCAAATTGTCTTCTTTTAAAGATAAATAAAGATATTGTTATTTTAGCTTTATATCGTTCTCCGGCGGTTAGAGATTGTACTGAATTCATAAATTCACTAGATTCTTTGCTTGTAAAAACAGCGAATGTTAATAATGTTGTTCTTGTAGGAGACATTAACATCAATATTATTGACTCTCAACAAGACCTACATAAGCTTAACTACTTAAATGTGACTGCTTTACACGGCTTGTTACCTGCTAATACTTTTCCTACCCGTAAAGACAGCTGCCTAGATCGTGTTATGCTAAAAACCAAACTCCCAGCTAAAACTCTTGTTGTAAATTCTGCGTTAACTGATCATGAGACTGTAGCATTTTTTCTCGATAAGAAGGTCCCAAAACAACACAAAATGACGACAATATTTCGTACAAATTATAGTGGAATTACAACTGATCTTGCTAAAATGAATTTTGATTTAGTTTACTCTACACAAAATCCGAATATTGCCGCTAATTGTCTTGTACAGTCCTTACAAAAAGTCTTAGACGCTAATACTAAGAAGATTGTTTTATCTAGTGGTAAAAAGATTATAAAGCCGTGGATTACTCCAGGACTCTTACGTTGTATGAAGCATAGGGATAATTTACGTACAAAATTAAAAAAGAGCCGGAAAATGAAGTACTTAAGTTATCTTTTACGAGATATAGAAATTATTGCAACAAACTTCTAAAAAAAGTCAAGAATGAATATGAAAGAAATCAAATTAGAAATGCAGGTGCAAATAATAGAAAGCTTTGTGAGGTAATAAACAGCATAACCAACAGAAATGCCGCAAAAACATCTTCCACTCAACTATTATCAACATGTACCACGCCAAAAGAATCAGTTAATAATGTCAACACGTATTTCGCTAATATTGGTAGACAACTGGCCGAAAAAATTCTTGAGAACTCTGAATTGAATCTTTCTCCTACTATTGATAGCTTAGCCCATTTCATGGTTCTTTTACCAACTGATGAAGCTGAAATTACATCTGAAATAAATAATCTTAGAAGTGATTGTGCCGTTGGCTGGGATAAAATATCCGGTGGCTTCATAAAACAAAACAAAAAATTTATTGTACCTCCACTTACCTACGTATGTAACCTGGCCCTCACTTATGCCATATTCCCAACAGCTTTTAAAAGTCCCTCATTCATCCTGTTTACAAAAATGGAGACCAAGACTGTTTAAGCAACTATAGACCAATATCTATATTACCGTCACTATCTAAAATACTAGAACGTGTGATGAATAATAGGTTGAAAAATTTTCTTGATAAAAATTCCATACTTTCGCCAAATCAATTTGGTTTTCGTTCCGGTAAATCTACAGCTGATGCGGTTCATGAACTAATTGAGTTTATCGTACTTAGCCTCGAGAAAAAAAAAAGAAAACAATAGGAATATTTTTAGATTTGGCTAAAGCTTTTGACACGGTCTCTGTTCCCATATTGTTGCATAAAATGGAGAAGCTTGGTATAAGGGGTGTACCGTTGCAGCTTTTCAGAGATTATCTTACAGATAGAACACAGTTGGTAAAAATTGATAAACATGCTAGTGATGAGCTTCCCATCTGCTATGGTGTTCCCCAAGGAAGTATTCTTGGCCCTACCTTATTTCTTCTTTACATTAATGACCTCTACAAACTGAAACTAGTGAACGGAAAAATAGTTACGTTTGCTGTTGATACAGCACTGCTATTTACTGGTGATTCATGGCCAGATGTATTTAACTTCGCTCAGATTGGCTTAAACAGAGTGTCCAAATGGCTACGCGATAATGTGTTAACCCTCAACGTGGATAAAACAAAGTACTTGTCCTTCTCTAAACATAATAATAAATATGCAACCTGAACGGACCATGTTATTACTGCTCATTCTTGCAATTTTCCTTATTGTCTGACATGTTCATGCACACCTTTGCAAAAAGTGAATTCAATTAAATACCTTGGCATTTTGTTGGATGATAAGCTAACTTTTCATGAGCATATTTATTCACTTTCAAATAGGATACGGAAATTAACATATATTTTTAAAAAACTCTAACACTATTAAATCTGTCTATTTTGCTCTATGCCAATCTTTAATAATATATTGTATTACGTGCTGGGGTGGGGCTACCAAATCATCTCTTCTGCCCCTCGAAAGATCACAAAGGTTAATCTTAAAAGTAAGTAACTCTCTTCCATTTAAATTTCCAACCAGTCAACTTTATAAAATTTGCAAAGTTCTTACAGTCCGGCAACTGTTTATTATATACACAGTACTACACAGTACACAGAAAAAACATGCACAATTAAAATATGACCAAAAAATACACAGCACACGAGACGCAAAGATCGAGTGTGTACTTCTCATTATGACCATTGTACCTACTTTTCTAGGAGATTTTTTTTGCTATGTTGGCGGATACCTGTATAATAAAGTTAACAAGGAACTTAATATTCACGTCCTACCTAAAATAAAAGCTAAAAAATGTATCCATGAATGGTTACTGAAGACGGACTATAAATATACGGAAGATCTTTTTAAATCACATGTGTAAATGTTGTAACTTTTGCATTCACTCAGCACACGCACACACACACATACACACACACACACACACACACACACACACACACACACACACACACACACACACACACACACACACACACACACACACACACACACGTATCATTATTGTTAAATTATGTATATACGCGCAAATGGATTATAACGTATCATTATTGTTAAAATATGTATTCCAAGATAACATACTTTTGTATTTGTTTAACTGGGAGGGAGACCTGATGACCTGAAATACAGGTTCGTCGCCTAGTTTAGGCATCCGTCTCTCACATTAATTTGTGCCTTTTTTTGTTAAAATTCGATATTGTTAATTTAATGTGGAGAGGAAAATAAATTATTATTATTGGGGTATCTATATAATTTTCTCACCTGGTTGGGTTCTACAAATATATAATTATAAATTAAAATGAAAAGATAAATGTACATAAATATCAATAAAATAAAATAAATACAAAAACTACATAAATAAATAAGATCCAACCAGATGGGAGCCCTCGGAAGGGGAGACCAAACGGCCGAGAGTTAGGGAGAAAGGGAAAGAAACCGGCGGACGATGCGGGCGGTATCGACGAGCACCGCCTTCTGCATTTGAGCCCGGAGCGGTCCGTCACAGAGTCCCAGTCGCCTCAGATGACCCGAGACGCTGACTGGGATTAGCCCATTCGCAGAGACGACTACAGGAATAATTTCGGTCGGCATACCTCCCCACATGTCGGTCACCTCGTGAGCCAGGTCCAGATACTTTGTTCGTTTATCTGTTTCGGCTTTCACGAGGTTCTTGTCATACGGAATGGTAATGTCAATCAAAAATATCCTTGACTGTGCCCGGTCCATCAGCACAATATCAGGCTTATTCGCAAGAATAGTCCTGTCTGCAATGATAGCCCGGTCCCAGTAGAGCCTGGCGCGGTCATTTTCGAGCACGGCTTCCGGCAAGTACTTGTAATACGGCAATATTCGGTCCACGAGACCGTATTTCAGAGCGAGCTCCTGGTGTAGAATTCTGGCTACTAGGTTGTGCCTGTGCAAGTACTCAGAGTTAGAAAGCGCCGAACAACCGGAGATGACATGCCTAAGTGACTCCCCGGGATGGCGACAAGCTCGACAGACGTCGACAGTGCCATCCTTTAGGATGTATCTCCGATAGTTGTTGGTCTTAATAACCTGATCCTGTATTGCACAGACAAAACCCTCGGTTTCCCCGAAGAGGTCACCGAAACGTAGCCAGTTGAGGGAGGCGGCTGTATCTACGTGAGGCTCATGTAGAGCCCTGTAGTACCTCCCATGGAGCTCCTTCTCCTTCCATACGGTCTCCCGGTCGGAAATTTATTTATTTATTTATTTATTTATTTATTTTCCACTATACAATTATCTTTACAGGTTTATCACCTAATGCGATAATGTAGACAACTATTTTACCAACTCCAACTATACAGTTACAAGATAATAATTTTCGATTCCAGATATGTACTTATTGCTATTTCAAACAGGTATCTATATCACAGAAGGACCATAACTAATTTCAAACAGAGCTCTTACTATGAACCCACCCAGAGTACAACAAAATATATCGATGTCTTCTGCTAGACGGTTAAGGATACGGAGGGCGCGTGTAAAGGGCGCTTCAGTCACTAGCTTAGTGTGGCCGCGCGGCACAGCTAGCAGTTGCGGTCGTCGCCGCCGCCACACGTATCTGTCCGGAACACATATGCGCACTTGTTGCAATACGTCTGGATTGTGAATCTTTCCCCTCATCACCTTAAAGATATATAAAACAAGCGCTAAATTCCTCCTAACCTTTAGCTCATTGTATCCTACCATACCTAAGGTGAATAAGGTAGGATACTTATTTGGGTAAAATGGGTATACTCCATACATTTTTTGATATAAATATCTAATAAATATATTCTGCACTCTCTCCAACATGATACTATACTTAGTCTCATGTGGAGACCAGATGACCGCGTTGAATTCTAATTGGCTCCTCACTAAAGAATTATATAATGCAATAACTGTCTTTATATTAGTGAAGTCCCTAGCTATCCGTAGTACGAATCCCAAATTTCTGTAGGCTTTCTTACAGATTTTGGTTATATGCTCTCCAAATTCTAGTTTAGAGGAGAAATTAACCCCTAAATCTTTGACTTTTGACACTTTCGCTATTGGTGCCCCGTTAACCTGGTATTGGTACGTAACTGGAGATAGTACACGGCTGAAGGTCATAGTTATGCACTTCGTGATGTTAAATTGTAAGTTATTATGTTGGCTCCAGGCTACCACCCTATCTATATCTTGTTGTAACTTTTGGCAATCCTCTCTGTTCCTCACAGCAAGATACAGTTTCAGGTCATCTGCAAATAGAGTACAATGAGCATCTTTGACAACCGTTGGAAGGTCATTTAACATCAATATGAATTGCAATGGACCGAGATTGCTGCCCTGACTTACTCCGGACCTAGTTAAATAGTTTTCTGACCTACACCCCGCATATTCTACATACTGCTCTCTGTTCCGCATATAACTAGCAAAAAATGTTAGTAAATGGGGAGTAAATCCTACACCTGCCAGTTTTGTGAGCAGTATGTCATTATCCACTAGGTCGAAAGCTTTTTTGTAATCCAAGAAAGCTACATCTACCTGTCCTCCAGCATCCACTTCAGGTACAATATAATTCATATAATTAATTAGGTTGCTGGTGGTGCTCCTGTCGGGTCTAAAACCGTGTTGCTCGTCCGAAAGCTGTACATTGACTTGCGAGAGGATGCTCTTGTGTACTGCAGCCTCCAGTACTTTAGCTGGTGTCGAAAGCACAGCAACCGGCCTATATTGGTCCACGTTTGATGCTGACTTTCCTTTTGGTACTGGGACTACCTTGGTTGTTTTCCATCTATCTGGAAACACTGCCTCCGCCAGGCACTGATTAAATATGTAGAGAAGTGGCTTACTAAGTACTAGTCTACAGTCTTTGAAAATGTAGGGCGGTATGCCATCGGGTCCCGATGACTTTTTTGGCTTGAGTTTTTGCAGAGCGTAAAGTACTTCATCAAGCTTTAGTTGTTCTAAGTGTACCCTAGCCGCACCATTCTTACCACCAGCCTGATTCACTGCCGCCTCCACGTCCAGCTTAGACATCTTAGGGCTAAATACCGAATAAAAATACTGAGCAAACTCAGTAGCACACTGCTCACTATTAAGTACCTTATTATCTTTTAAAATCTTGCGTGGACTTCTGCTGTCTTTTTTTGAGTTAATGTAAGCCCAGAACGCCTTTGGATTTTCCTGAAACTCACTCTGCATCCGGTCTTTATAATTCTTGTACGTGGAGTTTATTAAATATTTTACATACGTTCTACACTTAGCAAACGCCTCATAATCGGCCCCTGATTTGCTAACCTTAAACTGCCTATGAAGCCTAGCTTTTAATTGTATGTTGCAAATAATGTCTATCGTGTACCACTCGGGGTAACTGTACTCCGAGTTTACACGTCTTCGCTTTTTTCTTGGCACGCAGTCATCCATAACATTGTTTAAAACTTCATAAAAATAATCTAAACTATTATTTACATCTAACCTATACATTGGCATCCAATCTATGGCCGCTATTAACGAATACATTAACGGAAAGTTTGCTTTATAGAAGTTCCATCCAGTATGCGTCTGATTGCTCCCCTCAGACTCAGCTAGCAGTGGCGCCGGCGCGGGCTGCCCGCCGTACCGCGCACGCCCCTGCTGCACCACAATGGCGAGCGGAGGATGATGTGGGTCGGGCGGCACGATTGCCTCAGCCGCGCGCACCTCCAATTCTTCTTCCACTGAACGCGTGCTCAAAACAAGATCTAATTGTCGTTCATTGCAATTTCCTATTTTGTTGTACTGGGTGAATTCACAATATGTGCAAAAGTACTCAAAATGATTGCGTACATTTGTTGAGCTAGAATATAAATTAAAATCGCCTATCACTATTACATCATTGTAGCCATCACGATAATTTTCTATTATACTTAACAACAACATGTATTCATTATCACCACAACTCGGTGGAATGTATACTACACACAACACAAACATGAACTTATTTTGTTGATAAACCGCAGCGCTAACCAGTTCAAATGCGTGATCTTGAATACGTACATCGTTCGGGGTATTTAGTTCCCGCAGCTCGTATCGTGGTGTGGCCACTAAACACGCACCACCCTGCTTGCGTCCGTCTGCCCGATCACACCGAAGTATCATGTATCCAGGTGGGATAAGTTCTGAATCATAGATAGAATTGTTGCATCCTGTTTCTGTTATTGCAAAAAAATCATAACTATGGGAAGAAATTCCCACATAAAAATCGTGTAATTTTGTTCTCAATCCTCTCACGTTCTGATAGTATATCTCCACAAAATTGAGTGGTTTCTTATTACTTATTGGGTGGTTTACGAAACCACACCCATTCACAAAATTCAATGTTAACTGCCCAACATTCTGGTTTACATAGTATTTCGTATGAACTTTCTGGAACTCCTATTATAAATGACGCATAGTCTCGTTCCGTCTTATGTTTAATTTTTTCCACTGTTATTTCCGTCTCTTTTCCACATATATTCTTTACATGTCCTTCCAAACTTTCTACTGTAATATCCTTTTTTAATCGCCAAACATGTAAAAATTTTTTCCTTTCAGTACCTTGAATATTTCCTGTACCAGTATTTCCTCCTCTTAAGACTTGCCTCTCAGGATATTTCTTTTTCTGTACAGTTATCCATGATCCTTTCTTTTTGCTAGTTTCCATCTTATTTTCTGTATTATCTGTCGATAGTTGTTCTTTATCAAAACTCTCCGCAGCGGTTTCTATATTACATGTCGGTTTCATGGCCACGCATGCCACTACACGCTTATCTTTGTTATTATCTTTGTTTACTGGCTGATTTTTGCTTAGTACCTGCTTTTCGTTTTGTGTGAGTACCTTTGCAAAGGATAAAGTCTCCTTTCTGATTTCCTTAACTGTCTCATTTCTTTCTTTTGTAGGCTGATTTTTGTTCAGACAATTCTTTAATTGCTCATTTTTTTGCTCCAATGTTTTTATCTGTGCTTCTAATTCATCGACTTTGCTTGCCTTCTTCTGCACTACTTTCATAGTATCTCGTAATTTACGCAATTCTGTTTCGGTATCAACAAACCTGTCCTTGAGCAAATTGTACTCCCTTATTTGTTCATCTATTTTAAAGTTCATTTCAAATATAAATGCTCTGTACTGCCGGGTCTTGCCATTGCTCGTTGGCTAAGGATAGAGGGGTAAGTCCTTTATCACTAGAAATGACTTCATTATAGAATGGATCATCCGATCTCGCCAGGAAGTAATGACGGAGGCTGCACACTTCGCGATTATGCATGGTGAGCGCGCTCAGGAAGCCACGCCCACCATGCCTTCGCGGTAAGTACAGTCTCATTACCGACGAGCTCGGATGATGCATCCTATGGGACGTCATGGTAGTGCGAACTTTTCTATTCAGGGCGTTAAGTTCAGTCTGACTCCACCTAAGTATGCCAAAAGTATACATGAGGACAGGCATGACCCAACCGTTATATGCATGTGTCTTATTCACACCGGACAAAAGGCTGTTAAGCACTTTGGTCAAGCGTGCATAAAACACGTCGCAAACTGACTGTTTCATTCCAGCCTCATCGATACCGATGTTCTGTGACACACCCAGGTATCGGTATGTTTCAGCCTCGGAAAGGGCCCTTAAGTTGACGGGCATAGATAAGTCTATGCCCTCAGAGTTAGCGACCCTTCCCCTTTCAACATGGAGGACCGCACACTTATCCGTCCCCAGCTCCATTCTAATAGAATTGCTAAATTCACAAGTGATGTTTAGCAATTCCATAAAATGGGAGCGACTGGAGGCGAATAATTTGAGGTCATCCATATAGAAAAGGTGGATCACTTTTGTACCTCCTTTCCGAAGCTGAAATCCCCTCCCGGAGCCCTCCAGTAAAGTACTGAGAGGGTTCAAAGAGAGGCAGAACCAGATTGGACTCAGACAGTCGCCCTGGAATATACCCCTTCTTATCCTTATACGGCTTTCCGCAGCCGTCATCCGCTCGCCTAGATGACAGAGGATCGTACTCCACTGCCCCATATACTGCTCGAAGAAGTCTCGAACTGTACAGTCAATCTACAAGATTCTCGCTCTTTTTTTTCTTTTTTTTTTTCTTTTCTTCGATTCAGCTCGAGGACCCTCTTTAGCCATGTATGGGGCACCGAGTCAAATGCCTTTCTGTAATCTATCCAAGCGGCGGAGAAGTTCCTACGGTTGCGTTTCACCACTTTGCCAATCACCGCGTCAATAAGGAGTGGTTCCTTGGTTCCACGACCGCCGCCCCGACATCCATTTTGAGCGCGCGACATCACCTGATTTGAGTCCAGGTGACGAGCGATTCTCGCGCTCAAAATGGATGTTAGTGTCTTGTATATAGTCGGTAGACACGTGATGGGGCGGTATTTGCTCGGGTCTGTGGCACCCTGATCTTTAGGAACCAAATGAGTGATCCCAGTAGTGAAGAGGCTTGGGAGCGACTTCTGGTTGAGAGCCTCTTGAAACTGTCGAGCGAGCACAGCGTGACACACCATGAACCCCTTCAGCCAGTAGTGATGCAGCCCGTCAAGCCCCGGACTTTTCCAGTTCGGGGCCCTACGGACCGCCTCAGCTACGTCATCCGGCGTTATGACGACGGGGCCCATAGGCGTAATTCCCACACACTGACTCGTCACAAATTCCGTCCAAGGGCCCTCGTTGTGGTTTACGGGCTCTGACCACAGGCTGAGCCAGAATGCGACCGTGTCGGCCTGATTTGGTGCTGGGCCCGTTCCACTTACTATTGGTCGCTCCAATGATTTGTAGAGCCTCTTCTGATCACTCTGGAAGAGACGATTCTGGTTGAACCGTGTCGACCTCTCGGTATATCGCCGAATCCGCTTTCCCCAAGCAGCGATTCTCTGCTTCAGGTCGTCTATGCGCTCCGTCGGTTTTTGCATTATATCCGGCTGGGACAAACTAACATTTGTCCCAGCAAACGCCATCCTGACGGTGCGCACAATCCTTGGCCTGGTATTGCTTGACCTGAAGCATATCAGTCTGCCGATGAGGGCCCTAGCCTTTGCGATACGTTCTTCAATTCTTATTCTTTAGGCTGGGATAGCACTACTTTGCGCCACCAGTACACACCACACCACACACCAGTAGCGCGTCCAGTCGTGGAAAGTTTGGCGCCTATAATACGGCAGACTGCTAGTGCGGCGCCAAAAAGAATTGAGTCCGTCTCGCAAAGGTCCCGGCTGGCTTCCAACCCGACAGCCCGATTGCGCTTGCTTAGGGCTAAGCGGGGAAGTTGCGGTCGATTTTCGAGAGGCGTACTGCGCGTTTCCACAATCGCCTCCCAATGTACTCCTCATTTGCTCTAGTTCCAGTTCCTGGGCGACTGTTCCATCATCGTTTGAATCAACCACAACTGGCGTATTCACGGCGGCATCCACATTTGCCGTTTGCTCAGCAAGTTGTGGCGCCGCATCCTCAGCCGCAGTATTTTCTCCCGATGAAGGAACAGCCTCACGTCGTAGCCGTTCGAGTTCGGTGACATCAAATGTATTTGAGCGCAAGATGTACCGAACTCGGTCTGCCAGGTTTTGCTCGGTGACGGTTACAGATGGCTCCAGCTCAGCAAAAAGTCGATGCATCCTTGCCCTATACGCAAAACCTCCAGTTTCTCGCCCTTTCGCCCTAAAATACGCCCGCAATTCGTTGCTGTTCATCTAGGTTGTTCAACGCATGCGGAGTACTCCACCAGTGGCGGGTGCCAATTGCTGGGCCCGCGAAGACCCTGCCGACACCAAACCAGCTGGTGGGGATGATGGATGCGAGGGGCTGCTGGGTGGTCGTGTAGCACCTCGCGCTCGGCTGGAGGCTCGCATGCTGTCGCGTCCAGCGCCAGCTCCAGACGCGCCCTGGTGACCTCCAGGCAGCGGCCCTTTGCGCGTTCTTCCGTATTCCATCATCCATAGTGGTGGGCGTCATTTAGCGGGAGACGCCCAGACCCGGCGCCGTTTCATGGTGAGGCCATGTGCACAAGCGGGCCTTTGCACCTTCAATTTTTGCCGAGGCACGGCACTAACACCTCTCGGCAAGGTGCTGACTGACTGCGCTGACCTACCGGTTTTGTCACATAACCTTTACGTCAGCGGGCGATGGGGTCGTCACTTCCCTACGCCTTATTATTATTATTATTATTAAGTAACTTTTTCTGAGTCAATTTTCGTTTAGGGCAGGATTTTGCTGGGTCTCCAGGGTATTCAGCAATTGCGTCGGGCGCTTCCGATTAACGTACAGTAATTTCCTTTCCATCACAAGTAATGATTCCATTTAAAATCCCTTCATTTTTGTGTCGATTGAGCAAAGTAACACAGCAGTCAGCGCGTGTTTGCAAGTTCGATTCACTCAATTCATTAACCCATCGTTCAAGACTTTTTACTTTCCCGATTTGCTTCAAGTGGATTAATACAGTTTTATCACCTACCCCGAAGCCTGCAGCTGTCTCCGAAGTGCTTTGTGATGGATCTGCTTCCACAATAGCCTTTAATTCTTCATTTTCCACTTTGATCTCCGGCCGTCCATGGGGTTGCTTCTGAAGGTCGAAATTTCCAGAACGAAAACGATAAAACCAAAAACGTACCGTGCTTTCTTTTGCGACAGCAGCGCCGTACACATCAGTAATCCTTCGAGCTGTTTCTGCAGCACTGGTGCCACGGTAGAACTCGTAAGTACTCGTAAATATACCAATATTTCATGTTTTCCATTGTGCGGTAATAAGCAACGCCAAAAAAAACATAATCAGGAAAAAACGAATAAATTACTATTTTCAAAACTCAAATGTACCAGCTAAATGAATTTATAAATTTGAATTCGGAATTCTTAATCAAAGAGGAGATATTTCAGCTCAAAGTGATCAGTACGACAAAACGCTAATTTGATATGTAAGGACCCAATAGCATGAAGAAACCACATGTAATGCAGCCGCCTCAACGTGGCATACTACAGCGGCAAGACGCAGCGTCTTCACGTCTCTCGCCTCCGCTCCCCGCAGTCACTCTAGCGTGGCCAGTGCCTAAGGGTTCATAGCCACAAACTAATAAGAGATTCATAGCAGTGAACCAGTCGACGGTGCAACCTTTAAAAGGACCAAAGATCTCGGCGAGTCTGGGACGGAAGTTGTCGTCTTCAAAATCTAAGAGATAAGTACCTCACAAGACCGATACCTTAATATATTGTTTCGTAAATAACCACCCCACTCGCACGTCCGCGTTGGTGGTTTGGTTCTTTGAGTGGGGCGGTACATGAAGTGCCTATGCCTTATTCGGTCATTCGAGCGTCTAGTCCCCCGAATCGACAGGGTAGCGAGCTCGTAGAATTTTGTAGAATGGCCTACTGTCAGTGATCAAAAACTCAAAGGTAAAAAAAAAACAAAGTAGTTAACAGACAATTACTTTTGAGTTAAATTAATTTTTAACCCTTTTGAGTGGTAAAGGAAGTAAACAGCCCAATGTCATCTCAACAGTTTCAATAAAAAACTCCATTCCTTATTTTGCCACCCTTGGGTATGAAATTTTTTCTCCAAATTTATATGAGACCATATGAGTAAGAGTAGTAAGAGTGAGGTATTTATATGCATTCATATTTAACGAAGATATTGTGTAACATACAGTCGAATGATAAACCTCCTCCTTTTTCTGAAGTCGACCAAAAAGCTGACCATCCGACGCTTTGAACTCGGAAGATGGCCTGAGCTGCACGGATCTTGTGAAGATTCCTACCGAGCAATATAGCTTGAGACGGCAATAGCCCTGTATCGCTTTCCATCTCAGGATCTACGGATAGACATCGAAGCGAGTGTGTACGACAGGACCCACGTCCTACGTAGTAATGGTGGTTAATATAGCGCATAGCGCCATATTATAAGCACGCTATCTCTCTATAGTGCGTAGCGCGTGCTATGTAAGTAGTCGCCATGGCGCTATTAAATATTATTAATATATTTATAATAGGAGTGGACGTGTGACGCAAATTTGATCTAGTCGCACGCTATTTATCGCGCGCGACCTAATTTAGTGTTAGACGTTGTTTAGTTAGTGTATACTGTATGCCATCAAAAACATAACTTGTAAAAAAAACCAAGTCTCGCAACTCAGTTTTTACTTCTACCGTAAAAAGTTGTGAGATCCATGTAATACCAAGTCGGTTAATTTATTCATTCCCTACTTAAGGGTCCTTCTGTTTTAAGTTATTACGTAATTAGCTAACCTAACAACATTTTGTGAATTTTTTTTATAGTATGGGGTGACAAACGAGCACACAGTCCACCTGATGGTAAGTGGTTGCTGTGGCCCATAGACATCTACATCTATCCTTGATCAAGAATCAAAATTCAGATGCGTTGTCACCCGTGAGGACTAAGATGGAATGCCTCGTTTCCCGTAAAAAGGGTCTCCGGTTCTCTACACTCACCATACGAAACACAGCAGCATTAAGGTACTATTTTACGCTGGTATTCTGTGAGAGCGTGGTCCTTCCCCGGTCGAGCCGACCCATTCGTGCTACAACTATACTACTAATATAACTGCAGCATGGCTCTACCACATCAATAAGTGAGTGACCATATCAATGTTAAAAATCTTGTATGTTTTAAATATATAGATTGACTTGACCATCGCATGAAAACACAATGTATCTCACAAGTAATACAGATTATATTAAATTAGATCGCTTAGTGCGATTGCCAAGCCAATCTATATATTTAAAAAAAATCAGGCTTTTAGTTCTATCCACTACGAAGTTATAGGGACTCAAAAATGGTCTGAATTGCTTCGAGAAAAGTATAGTACGGCCGTGCCGCTTTTTTGCTCGACTTGGCAGGGGCATTGCCGTGCCCCCAGATATTATAAGTAATCGAAGTACACAGTTGTCTGCTACAAGCCTAGAAAGCCTAACTAATGTTTTTAAATGTAAATAAAATATATATACAAAAGTGTATATAATAGTGTGTGTAAATAGTTGATTTTTGTATCATAATTTACATTAAGGTTAAAATAACGTTTACATCGATTATAAAGTTAAAAACTAAGTTACAGCCTATATACGTCCCACTGCTGGGCTCAGGCCTCCCCTCATTTCTGAGAGGGTTTAGGGCAAGGAAGTGTCCGCCGTGCTGCCCAAATGCGTGTTGACGAACTTCACATGTCTTCGAAATATTTTTTTTTCTTATTCCTCAGACACGCAGGTTTCCTCACGATGTTTTCCTTCACCGCCGAGCACGTGGTAAATCAGCACTTAAAATTGCAATTAACAATTTCATTGGTGCCGGCGGGGATCGAACCCGGGATACTCGCGTTCTGTTATAATTACAGCGAGCGTTAACCACTGAGCTACCACGGCTCTTTTCACATCTATTATAATAAAAATATAATTTATTTTATTTTGTTTTTAAAAATACATGCCTTAAAATATTTTAGGATTATAGAAAGCCATAAACCTGAAAAGTATGAAAGAGCGTTCACTGGTTTTTCTTTACCGCTTTATTATATTTTAGTCTAAAATGCGACTTATTACGAAATAATGTTCTTATAAAGCACGCAGTCTATCCAACGAACGACATGTAATGTAGCGTGCTACGAGATAGGTATAGCGTATTGCAAAACTTAACGCGCTTGCCGGACACCTACACGCTTTCTTATGAACAGCGCGTTATAACATAGCATATTTAATAGCGCCCTAGAAATTTATATATTATAGTCTGTAGCGTGCACAGAAATCGTAATAATAAGACAATAGAACTAAATTAGCGCTCGATTACTTCCAAAACCGATGTCGCCACATCTTACCACATACGTGGCAAGCGTAAGCAAACAAATAGATATAAGACTCGCATACACTTGCTAAACACCGGTGAAGTGTATAGGCCACTAACACTATCTATTATGAACCTTAATTTATAGTAATTACGCTGCATCTTTATGAAATATATAACGTTCCACCACTGCGTGCACTGTGAGTCCCTGTGTCCCTGTAAGCAATACTAGGGATTGACAAAAAAATTGACGGTGTCGATATTCTTTTCATATATTAAAATGTATTACAAGTAGCAAAGAAAACCATAGATATATTTTTATTTATTTAACAGTAATGATACTTAAGAATGAACGGTACATATTATTAAAAATCAAACTATCTATCAGTATCTATCTCAGTCAGAGTACTTAATTAATCGAGGATATAGCGCTGGTCTGATTGGTATAGATTTGTTGAATGAAGCAGCTCCAAGCACTGCAGTACTAAAGCTTACTTTTGCTCTCCCGATAGTCCATCTACAAGGAAATAACCAACGGGAATTTTCCATGATGCATTAATGGCTGTTATTAAAAATACGAACGCTTCTTTAGCTATTTTAGAGCTATCCCCAGCACTAACGTCACTATCGACGCTTATGTTTACATAGACATGCATCCGAATACCGTTTGCCATCCGTTGACGAATAACCATTTCACCTATTACTACATTTCAAAGAATGGGATGTTTACTAATTTTAACTTTGGCTTTAATCGCATTTAGTGCTTCTATTTTGAATCCTGGTTCGGCATTAATTGATTGGTACCATTTTTTAATGTCCTTACGTGAAGTAAACACGTGTTGAATTTTGTTCTTACAAATTCGTAAGATTTAGGACAATAAAAATGCAAGGGCATCGCAAATCTTCTTAGATTCACTGAAAATTTAGCACGCGTTTTTTCCCTGATTTTAATGCCAGATTATATCTGCCAATCAAATCTTGTGTGGTTAAATTCATGTTTTCTAAAGACAAAGCGTGATCTCCAGTTATTAAGCACTTCTCGAAATTCTTTAGCTTGGTTTTTAATTCTAGATTTATTTTCTTATATCGCCGTGTTTTACATTGCAATCTCTTAATCATTAAACGCTGGCTTTTAATTACACATTTGTTTGCCTCGATTATTCGACGTAACTTATTTTCTCTGGGTGTATCAAGATCAATCGATGGCCGATTCTCCGAGTACTAGAACGATAGATTTAAAATAAATAAATTGTTGTTATGAAGTGAAATAATAACAATAAAATAAATCAAGGCTTACATTTGAGGATGGTAATGGGAATACACGTTTGCGTGAAGGAGTAAATGGTAGCGAAGACGTTACCGGCAGAGCGGATGTTGATGGATTGTTTGTTGATGGATGTTTGCTGTGGACTGAAAATTTGATATTATAATACAAAACATAGAAGTGTTACAACACTCAATAAAATGTATAAAACAAACTAATTGTAAGGTAGTTTAAAGTGATCATCTTAATTTGTCCATAAAATAAATTTGGGAAAAAAATACTAGGTCACTAAATTATGTACAATACAGCTTCACTTGACCAAGTTTTCAACATAATTTGTCACAGTTAAATACACTTATCAGTAAAAAACAGTAAAAAATAAGATATAAAATATTTTGATCTATTTTTCATATGAAAGTTTTGGGTAAGCTTTGTTTGTTTTGTTGCTTTAAACCTTGGGAATAACATGTGTTGACCACATAATGCTTGCGTTTCAGCAATTTTTTTTTATTTTTTAAATTGTTTTTTTTTTGTTTTGACTACTGATAGTATTGAAACTTACATTTTCAGAGCATAACTTCCATATATTCAATGTGGGTATGCTTGATTTCATTAAATTGCGTCTTTTGGCAGTGACATTAAAATCATCTTCTTGAAAATGCACTGAATAGATTCGACTATTTTTTGTAGGGAACCAGTCCTGTCTACCCGTAATATTTATCCATTTTTCTTTAATATCAGGATCTTTCGGGAATCTAGAAATAAGTGATAATTGTGTTCTAGTAAATATGATTATTTATACTTTCTAAAAAGATAACTTTTTCTTTATATTTATCCACATGCTAAACATTTATTAACATTAATACGCAAATTTAAACAAATAATTACATTGTTAATGAAATTATTGTATAATTATTATTAAGAATATATTTTACGTTCAAATGTCATTTAATTTTTACATTCGTAATTCTGAAAAAATATCATTTATACAAACATCGATATAACTCCTACTTTCATTAAAAATAATGATACGGTTACAACACTATCGTGCGACCGATGCCTGCAGCCGTATTATAAACATACGCAATGTACATTGTACAGATATCTAGTATTTCACATTACATTGCTTGTCAAGTTTGTCAACGTCGCGTATTGTGGTAGAACAAAAAAGCAATGGTAATTGTACAATAAGAAAACTAATAAATGAAAGTTTACAAAGTTAAATATCATAGTAAAGTATTCATCTAGGTGTAAAATAATTAACAATGATAATTAGTAAATAATCAACTTACTGATGAAACGTTATGCCTTTATTAGTTGAATTACACGTCCTTGATGCGTTTTTGCAACTAATTATGCTGTAATTCACCATAATAATAACAAAAATTCACGTACGACGTTCCCCGCACAACTAAATCACAAAATGGTAAATTATGTTCGTCATCCCATAAAGCGGCGACAAGGTCACACGTCTATGCTACTTCTAGTCTTATTATTACGATTTCTGTGGTAGCGTGCTATTGATTTATAGTCGTTTTGAACAACTTTACTACGTAGTGAGCCAGAAGAGGCGTCTGAGGCGGCTACGCGACAGACTTAATGCATTCGCAACGTGGTGCGCTCATTTATGCGTGCGTTATTTATTCACAACGCATTGTTGACATCGACGAACCTGAGGTCTCATCTACATACTTACAGTCAATTTTGCTTCAGCGATCATTTGTGTAAAATCGGACGTGAAACGACGGAGAATTGCTAACACTGCGATGAAATGGACTAGGACTCCGTGTCCCATAGGTCCGCCACATTTTTAGCATCGGTGGGGTAGCAAACGAACCTGGTGAGCCAGATCAGTCGAAAACTCTCCTTGCCAGAAATCATGTCGGTTGAGCGGGGATTCGACGTGGAGGGCCATAGCCACTTCTGTAAAACCGTAATAGTCCAAAAGGCCTCTGAGCCTGGAACACTACACACTGAGATTGGAACACTAACGTAAAATAGTATACTCTCACATAATACCAGTGTGAAATAGCATTTTAACATTGCTGTGTTTTGTATGGTGAGTGTAGAGAACCGGAGGCCCTTTTTAGTAGAAACGAAGCATTTCATCTTAGCCCTCACAGGTGACAACCCATCTGCATTTTGATTCGTAATCGAGGATAGATGTAGACGTCTATGGGCCACAGCAACCACTTACCATCAGGTGGACTGTGTGCTCGTTTGTCACCCTATCCTATAAAAAAAGGTAAATTTTACCTTTTTGGAATAGTTTACCACCGGCGATTTTTCTGGACTGATACGACCTGGAGACCTTCAAGAAAAGAGCTTATTCCTTTCTAAGGGCCGGCAGTACACCTGCAATTCCCCTGGTGTTGCGGTTGATCATGGGCGGCGGTAGTCACTTAACATCAGGTGAGCCGCATGCTCGTTTGCCCCCTCTTCTATAAAAAAAAAATCAGATACAATTCACAGATAGCTAATGTTTTAAGGAGTAACTTAGGCTCTTCTTTTATTTCAAAAACTTAAAGTTTTGCACAATATTTTTTGTGAAACCTATGGGTTTTATTTTATTACGATTGAATTTTATGAAATTCAATCGTAATAAAATCCACGCGGACTCTCTATTCCATTACTCTCTAGTTCGATAGGACGGTAATTCGACACGACCGGAGAGAAATCAAGCAAGGGACCAACGGCTTCACGTACTTTTTGAGGCACTAACCGAAATACCACCAACTTCCTAACTCCGGATTGCTAGTCAGAATTTCGTGACAGAAAAACCCAATAACTGATTTTGGCCCGACCCGGGATTCAAACCCGGGCCAATCCATCGCTTTTACGAGTATTAGTCCAACGAGGCAGTCAAATACTATACAATATTAATTATATAAACTATATAAGACAACACACGATGTAATACATTATATAACAAACACACTGAGAAAATAAAAAATTAAATAAGATTTTTCTTTATTATCATTACAAGTTAATTACAAAAAGATTGAGAAATTTATAAACGAAATTATCAACCCGTCGACCTGTAATATGGATGGTTTTAAAAACCAGAGTGATCTATAAAATGAAAACTCATAAGCAAAGCAGATATAATTAAATATTAAGCATCTTAAAAATTTCTCCATATATTTAATTTTTGTAGCAATTCCTTTATGACAAAAATATTCCAACTATTTTCTCATTACAAACTAATTACAATTGATTTTAGTAAGGGTTTCCTTAAACATTGAAATCATGTCCATGATGTTATATATGATGTAGTACCTATATAAACTGTTACATGATAAGTCTAGGAAATTTGCAGTAATCAAATATGTACACTATTGGTCATTTAAGATAGTCATAAAATAAGGTCGTAATTTTTTAATATATTCATGAATATATTAATACATATATTGTGTATTAGTAGTTACCTATGATCTTGACACCAGATTTTGAAAATGTTGAACACAAAAGTTTATTTTATGCTAGTCTATTTTACCTACCAATTAATGTTAATACTTAAAGAGTCATTATTTGATAACGCCCCAAAACTAGACTCGCAACATATTCGGTTATCATTCGGTATTCGGCCTATTCGGCTACTTTTATCCTATTCAGTCCAATACCGAATATTTAGGTACTAGACGGCTGAATATCGAATACTTACGTAAGAGGTTTTATTGTAATCAGATAATTGATAAAATTAAAATATTTATTTTAGTTTTTTTTCTTGTAATCATTAAAGTAGTCATAGGCACATAGTTAACTTCCATATTATTAAAAAAAGAACTATCAGATAAATTTCTATGCACTCGAATGTAATTAAAGTGGAAGATAATGGTGCAGAAAGACTAATTTTCCATTTTCTGGCAGTAGTTTACTCATTCTCTTCTTGTAGATGACAATGCCAGCTTCAGAAAATAGAAGCTCTGAATAAACACTCCTTTCTTTCCGGCCGAATACTTTACCTAATATTCGGCTATCTGGCTACGAAGTCCACAGAATATTAGGTATTCGGCGTGGGGCCGAATATACTATTCGTTGCAAGTCTACCCGAAACAGAATTAACAAATGCAACAGCACAAAATAATACTACTGTCGTTAAATGTTTTTGTCAGTTTGTTAAATGCGTCAATTTTGGACCATTTTTATCTTTGAAAACATAGTCCACCCTAAAATATTGAAGTGTTAAATATATTTACTTCAATCAAAAATATTATCTCTATATATCTTCATACTAATTTAATTAGTGTTGTAGCTTTCACTGGGATCTTTGCAAATCTTATTTTAAAGAAAATATAATCACATTAAATTAAATAAAAGCAGAATTAAAATAAATTAAAGCAAATTTTACAATGTCAATAACATTATAGTCTTATTTTTGGCATTATAGTTATAGGCGAACTGCTTATAGGTTTCTTTGGACTAAGCTTGTTAGGTGAATTCATCACTACATCCACAGCTTTTCTCAGTATTTGATGCTCACTCTTTCTATATTCTTCAGTTATTTGGGATAAATCTAGATCTGCATCTAGTACAATTACCTGGAAAAGAAATTTGTTAAACGAAATTTCTTTTAATGATGAATGAAAAATGAACCATCACACAATTCTGAAGAAATCTGAATTCTGCTGAAGTGACAATCTGAGTGTTTACCGTTACTGTTACAGCCTATGAAAGTCCACAACTAAACATAGGCCTCCCCATAGATTACATTATAGTGGGGATATTTGCCATAGTTGCTATGTTTCCAACCAGTTTTATTTTTAGTTTCAGTCGTTATTAGGAAGACGCCGCTACCCATCTTCTGATTTGTTTCCTTCAGTCGCCTTTTATGACACCTATGGGATGATATGGGGTAGTGGATATTCTTACACCGCCACTACACGGTACAATCCGAGTAATTATTGCCTTAAAAATATAACTATTTAAAATTAACAACCTACTGTATACAGGGTGTTTGGAAGGTTGATGCAAAGCCGTAAAGCGGAGCTAGTATAGACTATTCAGAACCATTTGAACCCAACTTGTCTTAGACGAAGTGCGACTATTATTTTTTATCAAGCTTTAATGATTTTTGATGACAAAACCCAAAATTTTGGAGTTAGTTGTAAATTGTGGCCAGTTTGAAAGGCAAATCATTTACTTTTTATTTTATTTTATTAAAGTAATGTGTAAGCAGTCTATTGGAACATGATTCAGGCATCTGTGTCATGAAATAAGTTTTTTACAGATATTTGAAGTCAATGATTTATTTAAAGATTGAGGAAAGCTATTATTTGGCGGCATTAAAAAAATACGGATGGTGTTGTTTTCGTTTAAACATTTTTAAGAAAATGCCTGGTTATTGCTCTTTCTTTTGACGCATCAATTACGCGGATAGCTCACAAATTAATGAAATTAGGACCTACAAACGAAATAGAGAGTTAATAATAGAGAGATAATTTATTGTCGAAATAATTAAAACAAAATTTTGTTTAAAATCAGTCTCAGTCCATTTACTTCTCAGTCCATTGATGAAGGTTATGGAAGTTAGTAATGCCTTCCCTGGAAAATTTACTTCGCTAATTTCGCTACCTGAGGTCAAGTTTATTGCTATCTCATCGCACGCGCTACGCGTTGGCCTTTGTTAGAAGAGTCCCCTCAATTTTATATCGAATGTGCCAATTAATACTTAGAATTGAACTCTGTTATGTAATCATTTCCAACATTAAAAGTATTTTTAAAGCACTAATGTCGTTTTATCGCCTTGCTTGACATTTTTAATTTTATCCCTCAATTTGGTTTATAAGCCCCAATTTCAATAATTTGTGAGCTATCCACGTAGTTGATACCTCAAAAGAAAGAACAATAACCAGGCATGTTTTTAAAAATGTTTGAACGAAAACAACACCATCCGTATTTTTTTAATGCCGTCAAATAACAGCTTTCGTCAATCTTTAAATAAATTATTGACTTCAAATATTTGTAAAAAACTTATATCATGACACAGATGCCTGAATCATGTTACATTAGACTGTTTACACAAGATAAATGATTTGTCTTTCAAACTGGTCACAATTTACAACTAACTCCAAAATTTTGGGTTTTGTTATCAAAAGTTATTAAAGCATGATAAAAATAAAATAGTCGCACTTCGTCTAAGACAAGCTGGGTTCAAATGGTTCTAAATAGTCTATACTAGCTCCGCTTTACTGCTTTGCATCGACCTTTCAAGCACCCTGTATATTATGGTATACTTCTTAAGGTCCGTTTATATCTACAGACACAGTGCGTTACAGACAAGTGTCGTGGCAGACACCTACAGACACCGTTTATTTACATCTAGCGTGCCATAAGTGTGGCGTGTCAGACATCGACAGACACCGTCGTGGACGTCAGACGCAACCGCTCTCACTAGCAGTTATTGAATAATGAATAGCTTTAGTAGGAAAAGCACGTTTATTTTTGAAGAAAATGTTCAGACACTTCGCTGTGGAAGTTTTAGTAATAATTGCATTGTAGCGAAATAAAGTGAATCAGTGTGGTTAATTATTAGTGTTCTAAGTTTTAATTAGTGTAAAGTGAATTAAAGAGTTAATTTTGGTAATTCAATCGGGAGTTTTTATCGTCACGAACCTCAAGCTCGTAACAGTATTTATATTCTTTTACAATTTCTATAAGCTATTCGTTATCCATGGCAAAAAACACGTCAGCACGGTCCCAATACTCTATTCACACTGCCCGGCAGGTAGCCACAGACACGTACAGACATGAACCGCGTAGACAAAATATTCTTTCCGCGAATACTGGCCGGGCACGGCCTGTGTCTGTCGGCGTCTGCGCGGCCGCGTCACGATAGATATAAATACGTTAATAAACACTGTATAGAAGAATATTATTTGGTCTGCCACGGCACGTGTCTGGCACGCTCAATGTCTGCAGATATAAACGGACCTTTAGTGTGCAAAGTGTAGGGTGGCCTTTCAGTATAGTGATAACCTAGTTAGACAGAAAAGAAGTCAAGACATTTAGTTCTGCAGTGGACTTGTTGAGATAGACTGCATTGATGATGATGATACTATTATTATTCTTTATTCTTTGTAGACGACACAATTAAATATTAAAATTTTATAAATTAAAGCATTACAAGTTGGAATAACCAATTGCAAAACAAGTTTTTGAAAGTTAATAAGTAAATCTACTGCAAACATTGGCTACTAAACTCATAATATGTGATGATAAAATATTAAGATTTATAGAATCTTACAGGAGCAGGACATTCTGCATGAGTCCTATGGATCAACCAGTCTTCATGCAGCTTATGCAACTCTTCTATATAAGTCAAAGGGACACACTGCTCTTCAGAACGTGCTCTTTTCTTTATCCTCTCATAAACCACACTGGGTGTTGTTTTGAGATAAACTGAAATAATAATAATAACTATTTTATTTTGTTTTACTATAGGTAATACTAACTGTAACACAATGTATCTTTTTGGAATCTTGGGAAGGACCACTCTTAAAAGGGATTCCAGCATTATTATGTTACTATGTAAAAGATACCGAATAAAGATTTTTCATTTCAATTTCAAAGACTTCATTTCATTTCATTTCAACTATTAGGTATCATCAATATATGTTCTTAATACAAAAATGTTAGTGGAAACTGTAAGGTATTTGTTATTTTTGTAATGTCACATGAGAAACACAATTTTCTAAAACAAATACAAGGTGTCTCAGAACGTAACAATCAAACAAAAGGGGGTTGTAGACCATGGAAAAACTGTTTAAAAAAGTTAAGTCCTATACCCAAATTGCGTGGTTTAAAAAAAGATAAGGGGTGATTTATAAATTTTCCAGAAAATCACCCTTTGCGTCAATATTTTTGATGCTGCATCTGCAAATGAGGACCGATTTGAATTTTTTTCTGTTTTGTATAGCCCAATAATATACCTACTGTACCTACTATTTTACTTCTCAATACCTATTACGGTTTGGTAGAAATAAATACATAAAAATTCGTAAAAGTGTAAAAATGCAACATTATATCTTTATCGAGGGAGTTGGACCCTTCATACTGTAAAAAAATGTACACACATGGACCTAACAACTATATTCAAAAGTTGGCGCAATTTATGTAGATTTCAAAATGGTACAATAGTTGGCAATTTTATTTAAACTTTTTGTGGTATAATTTTTTTCTGGCAGAGGGAAGATTTTGTTCAAATTACTCAATTAGATATTTCTTAAAATGATTCGTCCGTTTGATTAATTCTTAAAATAATTCTTTTCACGTTGGTTTGGCCGATTTCAGACCTAATATCCATAGAAAATAGTACCTGCACGTGGTAGAAAATACTTTTACATTGAAGACAAAGTTTTGGATCAGGTTCCGCGAACTTCTGCTCATAACATTGCATTATTGGCAGGAATACCTAACACAACTGTACACAGGTTGCTCTAGCGCAATAGGTACCACCCCTACCACTATCAATAAGTGCAGGTTCTTTAACCACGGGATTATATAAGATTTAAACCCAAATATTCTAAATAATATTTTATGGACGGATGAAAGCACTTTCAAGGATAGATTTATGATCATGCACAACATCCATAGTTTGAGTATGGTGAACTCGCATTTAATGCGCGAAAAAAGGTCTCGCTATCAATTCAAAGTAAATCTGTGAACCGGTATTATTAACGGGCGCATAATCGGATCTTTCGAATTTCCAGAAGCACTAAATGGGCAGGTCAACCTGGAACTTTTAAGAATAGACCTGCCCATTTTATTAGAAGATATACCACTAGAAACTTTATGAGATATGTTGGAGGTTGGTGGTGTGGTTACAGAATAAATGGGGCCTTTTTTATGGCCAGCACGGTCACCGGACTTTAATCCATTGGATTTTTTATCGGAGATATCTAAAAGAAAAGAAACCAGTTCCAATATTGCACAGCTTCGACAAAAAAATAATCGAATTTTCTCAACAAGCAAATAACAGAAGATTGGAGCGGCCTATAACATTTTCTTTCATAAGAAAAATGATTAAATAGTTCTTGTACTGGCTGAATAAATAATCAAACAAATCAGTTACTATTTGTAATATAATCAGTGATGTACGCGTCCTGTTATACTGTAGTTAATAAGTATACGGGTGCCGACATAACACTGAGAATAACAGCGTTGTAGATTTGCTGCAACACATGCTGAGTCAGAACCCTGTCATTGTTCTTCTTACAATATTATTTTTGTATTAGGTAGTTTAACTTTTAAATGTTTTGTTACTTTTGGTCAATGAATAGATATTTTATTATTATTATTAAAATGCCGCGCCTGTATTATAGGTCGACAATTCGAACATTTATTGTAAAAATTATCATTAAAAATTATAAAGAAATTACTGGTTTTAATATCACTCATTGCTTTTGAGCGTAAGATTACAAACCAAAGGGGCGGGTTACCGGGATTACCTACCTGAATAATGAAAGTGACTACAAATTAATTTTATTAATTTATAGTCACTTCCATGTCTTCTCTCTCGCTTGCACTTACATACTCCTATGCGTTACAGCAACTAAAACTGAGAAGCATCATATGTATCGTAAATTTGATGTGTTCTGTTTAATACGAAAATTGAATAGAAAATTAACTGCATCTAACTTTTCTATGAACATTAGGTCTGAAATTGGCCAAACCAGCGTGAAAACAAATTATTTTTCTTAACGTTAATCGCATAGACTAATTATTTAAAAAAATCTAATTGAGTAATTTACACAAAACCTCTGCAGAAAAAAAATTATACCACAAAAAGTTGAAATAAAAGTACAGTTTTGAAATCTACATAAATTGCGCCAATTTTGAATATAGTTGCCAGGTCCATGTTGGTACATTTTTTTACAGTATGAAGGGTCCAACTTGCTCGATAAAACTATAATGTTACATTTTTATACTTTTACGAATTTTGATGTACCAAACTTAGTACAGTTTGGTACATCAAGGTATTGAAAAACAAAGTAGGTATATATAGTAGGCATATTATTAGGCTATACAAAACCGAAAAAAAATTAAAATCGGTCCGCATTTGCAGACGCAGCATCAAAAATATTGATGCAAGGGCTGATTTTCTGGAAAATTTATAAATCAGCCTTTATCTTTTAAACCCACGCAATTTGGGTATAGGACTTAATTTTTTTTGAAGAGTTCTTCCATAGTCTACAACCACCTTTTGTTTGATTGTTACGTCCTGGGACATCCTGTATATTGAAATCACAATTTATAATACAAAAAATAAATACACTTTCAATAAAAAACAAAAAAATGAAAAGTAAGGACTAAAAAGAATAAAGTAATTTCCAATTCTAAAGTTGGTTCTAAGACATAGTATATAAGAACAACTAAAAAATTTTTAAATTTTATACAGCTAACCTCAATATAAATAAAAAAAGAACTTCAATGAAGTCGAAATAACGTAAGATGTAACTCAAAAACTACTAGTCAGATGTTGATCAAATTTATATGGGACCACAGAAGCACCAACTTTCAAAAAAAAAAGAATCATCAAAATTGGTTCCCTGAGAAAAGTTCTGAGGAAACACATAAAATAAAACACAGTCAAATTGAGAACCTCTCCATTTTTTTTTTTGAATTCGATTGAAAATAAAGACCCAACCTCAGATTTTACTATTATTATATATTTTTTAGATCTTTGGCATTTACTTTCATTTATATATATGTATATATTATCCTTATATATATTTTTATCCTTTTGAGTGAACCAAGGAATATTGACTAAATAGTTTATAGTCATTAAAAACTTTAACCCTTATTTTGTCAAACCTGAAGTGTAAGCTAATTAATTAAAAATAATCATCTAACCTGGTTTCAAATTATTGTTAAACATTGTGTAACATACAAAAAAAAAACATGCAATCAAATAAAATTGCGGCTCTTCTATTTTGAAGTCAACTAAAAATGTAACAAAACAAAGTGTAATATCACTTTCACACATTGTTTACATCTATATATATATAAGCAAAATATCACTGACTGACCCATCACAATATCTCTAAAACTATACACCTCATTGACTTGAAATTTAGTATAGCTTCTCATTTTGCAATATAGAACGCTCACTAAGTACGGATTTTACGATAGTCCCATAAAACAACAATTTCTTCATATTTTATATCTACATTATTATTGTCTATTATCGCACGCACTGTGAATCAAGCGAGTATCGTCGGGCTCAGCTGCAGCTCGGTGAGTGATGAAGAGGACTGCATTTTGCCGTCCAATTCCGACTCGGTGGCTGACGATGAGACCCGAGATCTGCTGGCGGGCTTATTTTTGAGCGCGGACAGGGAGGACGCGATCAATGATGGTGTGACCTTTGTCCAGAACTAGCCTAGTGCAGAACAATCTCCACCACAGCGAAACTGCGTCCGCTCAATTACGCAAGTGGTTGGAGGCTCAAAGGACGTCCATAGCCTTAATCCAGGAGCCGTGGGTTAGGGCTGGCAAAATCAAAGGCCTAAATAACCTAAAAGGTAAGTTATTCTACAACTATAATCTGCTTCATACTACAGTTCGATATCCCTCCTACACCACCATGAAGAAATCTCCACAAGACGGATAAAACAAAACACCTTAATAGCCTGATGTCTTCGCTCGCGGGTTTGGAGGTGACAAATATGTACTATAGCAGATCAGTCATTCCTAGAAGAACAAGTAGCAGCTACTACTAAAGCCATGATGGATAGCCACCATGAATCATGACCAGAAATCACTCCACCAAGGCATGCTGAGGTAAAACAACCATGGTTGGGTAAAGAACTAAATAGAAAATGTAAGAAGGTAAGAAAATCCCTAAATAGGGGCCATGAATACCTTATTGGATGAAGACTGGCAATATACAAGACTATACAAGCAAGCCTGAATACACAAAATGTATCAGGTATCGCGACAGAGTCGCATAAATTCCGTGTTAACATCCGATTCTCACGTTCACAACCTGCGAACAAGAGAATCGGATAAGGAAAATCCTAGCTAAACAGAACACGCTGGATGAAATCCAACACATCATAATTGAAACCCTCTTCCCAGGGTGCTGCGTAACTCAGGGGGTAAACCTGCATGACGATACACTGACACCAACAACAGAAGACTGGTATTTATAGCACAGAGTGGTAACAATGGATAAAATTCATTAGGCCATTCATAATTTCCTCCCCTATAAGGCGGTAGGACCTGACGGCATATTCCCGGCACCGCTTGTGGGGGGTGTAATGTGTCATCTACTTCGCGCATGGATACAAGTGGGGGTGCATTATAGCCCGCGCGGCTGATCAGTGACTTTAGTGACCAAAACTCGCCTAAATAAATTTCTGTAATCTATAATCCCAAAAGCATATGTTATGCAAATTATAACTAATTGTACATATTATATATATATATATATATATATATATATATATATATATATATATATATATATATATGTATGTGTGTGCATTGAATATGACTTAACCATTAATCCAAATAAAACGGTTCTAGAAATATTGACACAAAAATGAGTGCTGAATAACTATCATCTCCTAAGTCTTTTCAGCACAAAACTCCAGCTATCCTCTAAGGTAAAATACTTAGGTCTTACCTTGAACAAACTCAACTGGAATAAACACATAGGAAACAAAATCAAGAAAGCAAGTACAATTTTTTAGCAATGCAGAAACATGATTAGCAAACAATGGGGTCTGACGCCAAAAATTATACTATGGCTGTACAAAACTGTAATGCAGCCCATGATCACATAAGACGCTCTGGTATGGTGGACCAAAACAAATGAAGCCACCACTATAAATAAGCTTCAGTGTTACCAGAGACTAGCATGTATGGCTGCCATAGGCTGCATAAAGGCTACACCAACAGCAGCCTTAGTGGCTATGCTGGAGCTAGCCCCACTTCATCTACACATACAACAAGAAGTTACTTTAGCTGCCATTACACTCAAGACCCTAAATCTTTGGAGGAAGATTAAGAGTCCCTCATACAGGTATAGTTGATAGAATTTATTCAAAAATTCCTACCTTACAAGCCATGTATGACAAGATCCTAAAACAATTTGTATTTGAAGTATAAGATACAATTAAATGAAACCAGCCAACCGGAGGAATTAAGCTCAAAAGACCTTAGTTTTCACGCATGGTTCTAAAACAAATGAAGGTGTAGGATCTGGAACTTTCTCTGAAGCCCTGAATATCCACATGATCCAATATCCAATATACACCACTGTGTATCCATAACACAGTCGTTCAGGCAGAATGTATACGGATGAAAAAACAGCGGCCAATGTGTTGCTGACATATCCAGAGGTTGCTGAATACAGGGCTAAACATCTAAGCACGCCGGAATCACTACCCGAAGGTGCTAGCAACATCAAAGGACTGTTGAACTTCTTCGAGAGATTTCATGGCTGGAATAATTACATTATCCCTGCCCACATGCAAAATACGCGCTTAGAAACTAAACTAAACATTTATTAAAGTTAAATGATATAACTTTCAAATAAATTTGTTGTTTTAGTGCAATCTAACGAACAATATAGTAGCACATAAAATATGAACAAAAAAACATTAATTTTTATATATTAGATAATTATAACAAAAAAAAAACAATCTTATGCCTGGTAACCTCTGCATGTAAAAAAAAAGTTCTTTGATACAATTAAAAACCAAACATATATTTTACACTAAATAGGGGGGTTATAATTTCACAAAAAAAATCATTACTTACTATATAATCCTATACTATTAAACGAGCAATTCTTGTATATATATATATATCTATATAATCGCGATCTCGGAAACGGCTCCAACGATTTTCATAAAATTTTGTGTGCAGGGAGTTTCGGGGGCAATAAATCGATCTAGCTAGGATTTATTTTTAGAAAATGTCTTTTTGTCCGTGTTTTTAGGCAATGAAAAACTGCTATAATATCGTTAGAATAAGAAGGTAAATTTTGACGGCTTATTAATGATTACAAATAGCTTAATGGTATATTGGGCGGTCACAAAATCGTAATACCATGGTTCGAGCCCAGACCGGCCGACCGACTTTTTTTTATTTTTTTTTAAATTCCTTTCTTTTTTGTGAAAATCTATTTTTTTCGAGCCCTTTTTTTAGTATTTTTTAAAAACACGAAAATTTAAATTAAACTAATTGCACTCATGATTTTTTAATCAAATAAACAGTTCAGTTTTTTTCTATTATGTAGCTACGATCAATAAATATTATTCGTATTTCATCAGTATGTAATTTGTATCTAAATATAATTTCCAAAACACACGAATCAAAAAAAAAACCGAGCGAAAATTACCGAGCAAAGCTCGGTCAACCGGGTACTATAAATTATTACATAAACTATACATTTTCCCAAGGGGGAAGGGTAGGGAGCTCCCCCACCCCCATATGCAAGTACTTGATATCTTTAGTTTTACCATAGTTATTAAAATAAACTACTATTTCTAAAAATTTGCTATTCTACACAAACAAAAAGCTTAATTTCAAAAGCATAAAACTAATAGTGGAGATAATAACTTTATCTATTACTTTGATTTCATAAGAGGGTATAAGATACATGAGAGTTGGAAATACTAACCTATTAGATCAGCTTCAATGGGTATTTGTTGATGAATAAACCTGAACCACTCATCTAGAACGGCAAACTGGGCTGGATGTAAGGTACCCGCCTTCATCATGTGTTCCACAAAGCAATACCTAGCACTATATATTGAGCGTTCCATTAATTTTACAGGTGTGGAAGTCGATCGGCGATGCATTTCCAACATGGTCAGGGAAACATACGCTTGGAAGGTCATTGCCCATTTTGCTGGGTCTTTGTACATTAAGTCCTAAAAAGCGTATAATAATAATTAATTGACAAGATCATGCTTTAAAATACCCCACATTCGTTAAAGAAAATATATATCACCAATAAATTCCATCCACGAAGGTTTCTCCATTCTTCAACAGGTTCCGTTAACAATGTAATATCTTCAAACTGTCGAAAATGCTCTAGAAATGTAGTTTTTCCACTTCCAATATTTCCTTCCACGAATACAGTAAAAGGCTTTGATTTCGAAATACTCATTTTGTGAAATTGTCTATAAACTGAAAATACAAAGAACAGATATGAGACCCAATTCAACAGGTTCATTGACTAATTTCCCGCCTAAAATCAACGGACGGCGTGTCTGTATAATCCAAAAATAACAAATAAAACGGTAAACATAACCTGTCATTAGATAAAAAAATAATTTTTAGAACCTTCGTAAAATATTACACGAAATCTCTGACGTAGCATTACACATTTTATTTGTATTTACAGCTGCCGGCAATAGGTTTATTCATTTACTATAGGAACGTATGTAATGGGATTGAAATAAAATTAAAAACTTAATAAAATTTCTGCAATGTCAATTTTCAGTTTATACAAAGGTACCATAGATAAATAAATACAAGCTAAGAAAGGTACTCTGTGAATGTCAAAGACACAGAAGCAGCAGTGTTGCTAGATCAGATTATTGTAAAATACCGTGCGTGTTGTCCACATAAATATCTAAAATACGATGTTTGCAAGAAAAAAACAGTGTTTGATGAAAACAGTGTTTGATTAAATGACATACAAAAAAAGCATTGCTTTATACAGGCTGTTAGTGTAAACACCGTTGTCCTTGAAACCAGTGGTTTGGTTTCACTTACAGAACGTAAATTCAATGAAAAATAACATTTTTTTTTAGTAAAATCTTAATTTTTCCTTAATTCCTAAATTTTGCCTCTCCTAAGCCAGGATGAAAGTATGAAGGAAAAGTTACATCACAGGTTATGTGTACACATTGTATTTCTATGTTGAATGTTGTGTAGGTAGCTAGCGCGGGCAGTGATCTTTTCAGTGATTACTCCCTCGTTATTATATAGACTATAGATATATATAGACTGTAAATATTATATAGATAGTCACTCGGGCGCATAGGGTATCCATGAATTTACGGACGGTATCGGACAGAAACTTTTAAATTTTTTGAAAGAAAATAGCGTTTTTTTTAAATAAATCATTGAATTTACGTTCTGTAAGTGAAACCAAACCACTGGGTGCAAGGACAACGGTGCTTACATTAACACCCTGCATCTTACACTAGATTAGTAATTAACACGCCAAAGCGTTGCCACTGCACATATGACCACAGATATATGCCTAACTAACGTCAGTTCATACGTGGTTCAATGTGACGCCGACAGAGTTGAGCCTAACGATCAGCGACAAAAAATGAGTACATGTGTAGTGAAAGAATGCGATTCAATGTCACAATAACATAATAAATCAAGCGGAATCTCTTTCCACACATAAGTTTAAGTTCATGTTTTCATGTAAACGTAAAAATCTCAAATAATTAAATAAATTATCGAATATTGCGATTTAGGTTAAACGTTGCCACTTTTCCGCCTTCGTGATTATCCCACAATAACGGGAGACTATATAATTAATGGAATAAGTTAATTTGTTACCTCTGATTTTAAATATTTTGGAAATTATAATACAAACCACGTTTTAACTTTCATACAAAATAATTATTTATTCTTATTTTAGTTTATTCATGAATGGTCTATTAAACATATTTTAATACCTATTTTATATTAATAATTTTATATTGATTATAATTTTATTTTTATATAAATTTTATATTTTATATTAATTATATTTTATTACCTATTTTATATTGTTTGATTTATTAGTACAATAAAAATACCTATAAAAATATGTTTTATTTCATCAGTTATGCTAACTTTCGTTCACCTGGTAAGAAAATATATTTTTTTGAATCATTAATCATAAATTTTATTTGCAAGATCACGGTATAAAAGGATCTTACAATTTATCTAGTGCAATCGTGTTTCGCTAACAATGGTAAATAGCATGCAAATACAGAATCAACAATATAAATTAATTACAATCTAAAAATCTTTTACGTCATAATAACATTCGGTTTTTAACCAATTAAACAAATGTTTCTTAAATAAATTTTCGCTTAATAATTTAAATTCAGTACCCGGTTGACCGGTTAAGGGATGAGTCGCTCGCGTCCGTAGGCTTCGACCACCTAACCTTAGGCCCACCCTACACGTATCCCCCGGGTGGTGCTAAACGAGCGACAAAGCCGAAAAAATAGACTCGGCTCCTCGCCGTATGGTAGCGGCGTAAAATCTACCACCAACAACAAGAACAAGGGGTGTTCACACCATGACTCAGGAAATAAAAGAAATGGCCCCGAGTTCCCGGCACCCCTTTAATGGGGCAGGGGTGCGAAGAATCTTCGAGAGAAAAACCGGCGACGAGGTTCGCCACCCGTCACGTTCTGTCTCCCGGAGGGGCGAAAATTGGATTGCGGAAACCCGTCTGGCTACGCTGAATGTATGTGGAGGAATGAATGATAAGATGGATGAAGTATGCGAAATGATGAATGACAGAGGAATAGATGTGTTATGTGTGAATGAGACGAAACGAAAGCGAAAGGATGCCACTGCACATGGCACGTATACCGCGTATTGGTCTGGTGTAGGCGAGAACGAACGGGCATGCCAGGGAGTCGGTTTCATCCTTTGAGAAAGAATGGGTCAATGGGTGAAAGAGTATGAATGTGTAAGCCCGAGGCTGCTATAGATACGAATGAAAGTGGGCTTATAGAAGCTGTTCCTGCTAGGGGTGTACGCCCCAGACATGTCTAAGCCCACTTACATCCGAGACCAGTTTTGGGACATGGTAAGGATGGTGTTGACAAAATGTAAGGAAAATGAAAATATTTTAAGACTTTAATGGAAGGGTTGGGGTGAAGAGGTCTGGTTATGAAAGGATAATGGGAACGCTTGGTGATGAAAGTATAAATGAGAATGGTGAAGACCTCCTCACCGTATGTGTGGAAAAGAATCTTTTTGTGACGAATACTTTTTTCGCCATAAGAAGATTCACATGTATACATGGGAAAGAGGTAATGATAGAAGCATGATAGATTTCGTAATTGTGGATAAAAGAATGAGGAGCGCAGTCGTAGATACAAGGGTTTACCGGGGGTCCAACCTAGGGACGGATCATTACTTGGTCTTATGTCGAATTAATGGTCTTTTCAAGCGTTGGCGGCATCGGACATCTGTGTCTACCACTGCGTTACAGCGTAAGAATAGAGAAGTTACAAGATGAAGATGTGAAAGAGAAGTATAAATGTAGACTGAGAGGAAATATTAAATGTTTGAATGAGTTGTGTATGAATGATTTAGACTTGAAAACTGTGTGGGATAGTATTAAGAAAGGTTTGGTGGATGCCGCCACCGAAGTATGTGGTGTAAGTAAGAGAACAAATGAAAGGAAAAGTAATACGTTGTGGTGGGATGATGAGGTACGGGTGGAAGTTGAATCAAAGAAGAAAGCATGGTTAGATTTACTAGCAACCAAAGCTGGTAATTCGTCTGTTATGAATGATGAGATTGAAAGAAAAAAGGAAGAATTTAGACGTCTAAATAAGAGAGTAAAAGAAGTGGTTGAAAGGAAAAAGAAAGAAAGAACGGATAAGAATGATAGAAGCATATATAATAATTTCCAGGCTAACATAAAAATGTTCTGGAAACTCGTAAGAACTGCCAGGGGAAATACAAAACAACCTATAATGAATGCTATAAGAGACGAGAATGGATGTATTCTGAATGATGAAGTTTCGAATTTAAACAGATGGAAGGAATACTTTGAAAGCGTGTTTATGAGTGTAGAGTCGTCTGAATTAAATGAACTAGGAATTCCGAAAGAAGTGGAAAGTGATATGGAGATAAGTGTAGATGAAATAATGAAAGCAATGAAAAGCAAGAAAGCAGGTAAGGCAGCTGGATATGATAGAGTATCACTCGAGATGCTAAGGGCTGGAGAGGGAGTGGTGGCAGGCCTGCTACACACCTTGTTTAATTTATGTTGGGAATTAAAACGGGTACCGGATGACTGGTGTAAAGCAGTTATAGTACCAATATATAAAGGAAAAGGGTCACAGCAGGACTGCAAAAACTACCGTGGTATCAGCTTGCTTAGTATTGTGGGTAAACTGTATGCTAAGGTGTTAATTGAAAGAGTTATGAAAGAAACTGATGGAAAAATTTGGGATGTGCAAGCGGGTTTTGGAAAGGGAATGGGGTGTACAGATCAGGTCTTTTCCATGCGCATGATTGCGGAGAAGTTTTTGGCCAAAAACCAGAAAGTTTTTTGTGCATTCATGGACTTGGAAAAGGCTTATGACAGAGTGGACAGGAATGTGTTATGGCAAACACTGAACTCATATGGGTTGAGCGCTGGTTTGATACAGGCATTGAGGTCTCTTTATAGGGACTCTAGTGCTTCTGTCAGGATCAATGGGGTCTACTCGGACTGGTTTGGCATCCAAAAAGGTGTCAGACAGGGCTGTGTAGCTTTCCCTTGGCTGTTCAACCTATTTATGGACAGGTGTTTGCAAACATTGAAAGATGAAGAATGTGGGTTAAGAATGGGCGAGTTAACCGTCAAATGCCTTTTATATGCCGATGATCAAGTCATACTTGCGTTATCGGCGGCTGAGTTGCAAATGATGGTTACATTAATGAACTGGGAATTAAAAGAAAGGGGAATGAAAGTGAACGCAAGTAAGACGAAAGTGGTGGTTTTTGAAAAAGAAAGCAAAACGGCATGTGAAATAAGAATAGAAGGAGAGTTAATTGAGCAAGTGGATGAGTTTGTGTATTTGGGATGTGTATTTAGCAGGGATGGTAGATATGATAGGGATATAGAACGACGAGTAAATGCAGGGAATAGAGTGAATGGGGCAATACACTCTATTATGAAGAACCAGAATGTGTCAAAACAGGCACGTATGGTAATTCATAATGCTGTGTTAGTCCCTACTTTAATGTATGGTAGTGAAAGCTGGGTGTGGCAGAAGAAGCACGAAAGTAGAATAAATGCTGTAGAAATGCGGTCTTTAAGGAATATGCTAGGGTTGAATCTGAATGACAGAGTGAGAAATTGCGTGATAAGAGATAAATGTGGTATGCAAGATGATGTTGTGACCAGGATTAAGAAAGGAATGCTTCGGTGGTTTGGTCATGTAGATAGAATGAATGAGGAAAGAGTGACAAAGCAAATTTATATGGCAGATGTGAACGGCCGAGTCGGGAAGGGACGCCCTAGAAAAAAGTTTATCGACCAAATTGGCGATATTTTGAAAATGGGCCACGTTAGAAGTACCCTTAACCGACGAGCATGTATGCGTAGATATATGGATGTAAAGGAGGCGAAAGAGGTATGTCAGGATCGTGCCAAATGGAAGTCCGTAGTCTCTGCCTACCCCTCTGGGTGATAGGCGTGAGTGCTTATAATATAAAAAATACCCGGTTGACCGAGCTTTGCTCGGTATTTTTCGCTCGGTTTTTTTTTAATTCGTGTGTTTTGGAAATTATATTTAGATACAAATTACATACTGATGAAATACGAATAATATTTTTTGATCTTAGCGACATAATAGAAAAAACTGAACTGGTTAGTTGAATAAAAAATCATGAGTGCAATTAGATTAATTTAAATTTTCGTGTTTTTAAAAAATACTAAAAAAAGGGCTCAAAAAAATAGATTTCTCAAAAAAGAAAAGAACTTGAAAAATTAAAAAAGGTCGGTCGGTCGGTCTGGGCTCAAACCATGGTATTACGATTTTGTGACCGCCCAATATACCAATTAAGCTATTTGTAAGCATTAATAAACTTTCAAAATTTACCTTCTTATTCTAACGATATTGTAGCAGTTTTTCATTGCCTAAAAACATGGACAAAAAGACATTTTCTAAAAATAAATCCTAGCTAGATCGATTTATTGCCCCCGAAACTCCCTGCACACAAAATTTTATGAAAATCGTTGGAGCCGTTTCCGAGATTCCGATTATATATATATATATATATATATATATATATATATATATATATATATATATATATATATATATATATATATATATACAAGAATGGAGAAGATAACAAGGTTACAATATTAGACTTTTAAGTACGTAGGTAAAAAGTCTAGACCAAACACATAATTCTAGTTTTTATTTCACATCGATCGGTGCACTATTACCGAAGTTATACGCGTGGAAAGTTTACGTACATTTCTAAAATCTCGCCCATGCCAGCGAGTAGCGCGTGACGTCATTCGTTCCATGCGGCCGCATCGCCATACCGTTCCAGCACGCCGATCATACGTTTGTAGTAATATTTCGCGCGTGAGTTGTTTGCCCTCGTTCGCTCTGGTGTTTTTAAGTATTTAATGATGGAAAAAGGGTTTCAAAAGGGTCAATCTGACAAACTTCCAATAGTCCGTGACATGATGGTGGCGGAATATTTTCTAAGAAACAAAGATTTTGTCGCGGCTGAAATACGCGGAGTCAAAATGAAAAGGTAGGTATAAGAATAAGATAATATTTTTATAACCTAGGTACCCATTATTACATTAATACTTCTGGGTTTCATTTGCTAATGATAAGAATAGGTTCAGCCTCTCGGTCTCGTCTGTGAGGTGGCTGATTCCAGCCAGTAAAAAATTAAATTTATTTAAACACGCCATTAAAACAAGGTCGCATTTCGCGGCTAAATTCGTTTATTTCTTTATCTTTCTCTGTGGAATAAGACCGTGACTATGTTCATTATGAACTTGGCTGTATGATAACGTTTCTACTAGTAACGTCTATAGAAAAAATAAAAAGAATCTTGTCATTGTCATTGAAGTTCCGTTGATTTCGTTGAATAAACGTGTGATAATTTTGCTTTTAAAATTGTGAATTACATAAACATCTTTTTTAAGTTTGAGGCGAACACCAACTAGTTTGTACTTCACGTAGTTTTCCATATCATTTTCGACCTAGAACAAAATACAAACTTATTCAAAATCTATAAAAAAAAATAAGGAACCTCGTAATTTGTATTCCATCAATATTTAAAATATGTACCAACTATGTAATACATAAAAATACGACAACACGAAAAAAAATTTAAGTGCTCCACTTCATAATCAAACTTATTCCATTATTTGCGGCCCGCAAAGTATGAAAGTTGAACAGCTCTGCGTGTGTGTTTAGTTTTTGCTCGAAATATCGTAAAAATATAAAAACGTTTGTTAACATATTCCATATTTTAACCTTTATATGCATTATAAACATTTTAAAATTTACTGCAAACATAGGTAGGTATCTAAACTTACGAACTCACTACAGGTCATTGACTTATCTACATTACATAGGTACTTTACCCAAGTTTGGATGTTTATTTACACTGAAGTAGTTTTAGTTAAATATGTAGGTATTAGGTATTGTTTCTTCTTGAAATTATAATGATCATTAAGCGTGGAAAGGTTCAATGAATCGTTAGTTACTTATATACTAATAAACACTGCGACTCGAGTAGGTACCTACATGCCTAATAGAAAGCGTTTACTAGCAATAACCAAGACCTATCATGTGAAGGTTATTATTATTTGAATACTTACATCGAAATGATCCTCACAACACAATGCTACCGTGTTCGGTCCTAATGGATGTGCTCTTCTCATAACATTTGTCTATTTTTTTCTGATGGTAGTGTTTCTAGGCACATTAAAAAACAACTTTTCAGGTGTTTTTGTGGCCGTATTTTTACATTGAGGCACAGCACAATATTTAATAGATGGTGTCATGTTCTACTATAATGTTTCTTGTTAAAAATAGATAGATAAATCCGCATGCGACGGGCACATTCGAGTAAATGTTTTGATTTTCTAAGTGCGCGTCGGGTCGCTCGCACGAAGATGGAACTTGTGACGTCATCAACGACGTCGCGCTCGGCCCACGGCTTAGATCGAAAATGTTAACTTTGCGCCTTTATATCTCAGTCAGTTTTGAAGATAGAAAAAATTTAAAAACACAGTTATTCTCATAATTTTTTGTAGAATTTTTTGGCATATAAAACAAAAAATGGTTATCTTATCCATTGCTCGTTTAAAGGTATAGGATAGGATTGGGTAGTTTATTAAATATTTTTAAACGCATGTTTAGGCAACTTTTGTTGCATTTAACGAATCTAGGAATAACATCTAGAACGAGTTTTTCTGGGTCACGTCGGTTTCGGGGATATATATCACGAGTTTTAATAAACAGGGACTTATTTTTAAAGACAAACATGCCAACTTCATAAATGTATAGTGACGGAAGGGGTAATATACCAAGTCTCTTAAATACTGGTTTACAGGAAATGTCTGGCGACATCCCGCACATTGCACGAATACACTTTTTTGGGCAACATATGCCGTATTTCGGTCAATACTATTACCCCATATTATAATTCCATAGCGTGGAATAGACTCTACGTATGCGTGGTACGCTGTAATTGCCGTTTTAATATTAGTGACGTTTTTAACGAGTTTAAGAGCATATACAAATTTATTGATTCTACTGCATACGTTATCTATTTGTTCTTTCTAGCTTATATCTTCATCTAACGTTACTCTCAGAAATTGTGTACATGTAATTTTATTTAGTTTTGGTATATTAAATTTAATATTATGATTTGAATTGATAGATTTATTAAATTGTATGTAATGAAATTTATCTAAATTAATTTTCAAATTATTTAGGTCAAGCAATGCTATTAAGTTGTCAATTGTATTATTAATGTCATCTTCATGATTCCTAATTGTATTATTATTTTTATTACTAGTCACAATAGTTGAAATGTTATCAGCTAACAGAATACATTTATGATTCGTAATGTTAACAATAGCATTAACATATAATAAGAAAGTATCGGTCCTAATATACATCCTTGCGGAACGCCAAATTTATTATATATATATCCATATGAATAAGATGTAAAGCCCCATTTACATTCAGCCACTGCCACTGCTCCTCGCGCTGCCGGCAATACTTCCCTAAATACTGCCGTAGCAGGATCGCGGGAAGTGTGTATTCACACTCTGCCCTACCACTCACATCGCTTTCGGCTTTCGACTATGGCGGACGTCGAAAAAATTACAGCGTCCGTGCTGTGTCTTCTTGCAATACAAAATTATGTTAATAATTTAAAAAGATATCAAGTTCAAAAGAAGATAGATAGATAGATAGATAGAAAATTTATTTGCTTAAAAACATGGTACATAAGATGATCAATGACGTGGAACTGACATGTTTTGCCATAATTGGCATGCAAAAATGATATGAAATACAGCTAATTACACAAACCCAATGTTACGTTTTAAAATTATTGCATTGCTTAAAAGTTAGGTACAAACATTCTTTTTGAATTCAAATATTATGTACAATTAAATACTTAATCCACTCTATTTGAATTCTTATACAGTAAATTGTTCATAAATTATTAATTGAGTTATTACATTATTGTTACATAAATAATATTAAATATTATATGACATTAGTTAAGCTATTATTATTTTAATAATTACACTACAGTATAAATTAATTCATAATTTTAATTACAATAAAATTATAATTTAAAAATCTCAGGCTATTATGCAAATATTACCTTTTAACTTATTTTACATTTTAATTAATAAATAATCAATATGAGTTACTAATCGTTTTTAGAAATAAAATGTCAATGTTTATTAATTCCTTAAACTAAATTTTATATTAATATAATAAATTTGACGAATTTATAATTAATTATGTACATAGGTACTATGTTATCTCAAAAAGAAAATTCGTATTCGTAGAAGGTGATGAATTGTCGTTTTTATCGTTGAAATCCCATATAGTTTTTTCTGATTTCAGCAGTTCTAAAAACTTTATTGGTTTTTCATTATTCCACTCGAAAGGCATTTTGGTAGATCGTATTTATTTAATAACAAGACGGCACGCACGTCCGTTCATCGAGGCGCTTGGCGCGAAGTGAGCGATGGAGCTGAATGTGAACACTCACTGCCGCTCGCGCTGCCCGTCCTTTGACTTCCGCACGAAAAACCGACATTTCGGGCAGTGGCAACGGCAGCGGCAGTGTCAGCGCGAGTAGCCTGTTTACATACTGCCCTGCTCACTGCCCTGCTCACTTCCCTGCCCAACAGGGCTGAATGTAAATGGGGCATTAAGTTACTGTTTTTATCTATTTTATCACTGATAATACATTGTTGTCTGTCTTTTGAATATGACGATAACCACTGAAGTACTAGTCCTCTGATCCCAACTGTCTAATTTTTGCAATAATATGTCATGTTAAACGCAATCAAAAGCCTTTGAGAGGTCAAAGAATAATCCTGTTGTGAACTGTCTGTTGTTTATGTTACTAAGTATTATTATTACTAACGAAAACATTTATAACACCCAACAATATTGTTCTCTTTTAATTATCTGGTATTTATCACAGTAATCAACTATTCTTTTATACCTTCCTTTTTTCAAAGATTTTAGCCAGAATGGGTATTAAGGTGATTAGAAGATAATTTTGAACATCATCATTTCGCCCTTTTTAAAATAAATGTTTTATAATTGACAATTTTAGTGCTTCTGGGAATTCTGCTGATGAGAATGATAAATTTATAAGATGCGTTAAGATTTTAGTTAAATCATCAGCACATGATTTTAAAATTTTCGTGTTAATTTCGTTATATCACTTTGAATTGGTATTATTTAATGATAGTAGTTCTATTTTAACTTAATTTTCTGTCATGGGTCTTAAATGCATCGAATCCACTCTTGAATTTCTACTTAAGGCATATTTTTTATTTAAATTTTGTGTTGAGGTATGATTTGTATCATATATATCTATCATATTTGTATCATATAAGCCGTATCTATAAAATAATCATTAAAAGCAGTAGCTATTGCTATAGGATTAGATATTATGTTCTTTTCAATTTTAATAGTATATTATATATTATCCTTAATTTTCGGATTATGAATTTCATATCTAAAAATTCTCCATGCTGCCTCGCATTTGTTGTTACTATTATTCATATATTTAATATGATCAATTTGTTTGAATTTATAAATACATTTCTTAAAATATTGTAATAGTTTAAGTAGTTAACTTTATTACGTGAATTTTTTTTGTTTATAATATGTGTATGCAAGACCCGTTTAGCTCGAGAACTTTTTTTAATCCTTGACTTTTCAGTTTTTATTTTGTGACTATTGTTTATTTTTAGTTTTATCTTTCGAAAGCATAAATAATAAAAAAGGCATATCAATTCGTGAAAAGCGTTAAAGGCCTTATTCAAATCGGTTTCCACATAAATTTCATACCACGATAAATTTTGTAGACATTCACTGAATTTTTGAATATGGTCTAAATTGTAATTTCTTTTAAAAATTTTATAATGAAAAAAAATTTTAGCTTATTTTTTACTGGAAAGGTTAACATTTGTGCTGTGTTATGGACCGAGAGATGAAGTGGTAATATAGTTGCTGTCGCGTTTGGAATATTACTCAGTATGTGGTCTAATACACGATAACTTTCGCGTAGGAGCGTTTACATGAATTTTTAAGTTGTAATTGTGACAAAGTTCTAACTAAATTAAACTCACACGAGAATTTACTTTTTTTAATGTATTTATGTTTATGTCTCCTGTTAAAACTATGCGCTTCTTAGTGTTATATTTTGTAAGTAAGGTATAAAATAAGTTGTCCAATTAAAAAAAGCTGGGATCTGATTGCGGTGTTCTATAAAGACATATTATTATAAATTTACTAGCTGTTACCCGCGGCTTCGCCCGCATGGTCACTGGGAAATGAACTATCCATTGCTTTTTGAATTAAAAGAAAACTGAGTTTTATAGATTTGTCAGAGATGCAGCCATTAAATGGAAACTGAGCAAAATTGATTCGTCAGCCTATTCAAATGTTTTGAAACGCAGTTATAGGAAAGCATGAAAATAACCTGTTTATTCCAAATGGAAATGTGATATTTTTTTGATTAAAGGAAACTGAGCATAATTATCTGTCAGGGATACAGACTTTTGAAAAGAAACTGAGCTAAATTGATTCGTCAGAGATGCAGTTTTCTGAATTGAAAGGAAACTGAGCCAAATAAAAGATCCGTCAGAGATGCAGCCTTTTGAGTTGAAAGGAAACTGAGCTTAATAGGTCCGTCAGAAGTGCAGCATTTGGAATTGAAAAGAAACTGAGCTAAATAGGAAATTTTGAATTTAAAGGGAAGATCTGTGAGAATTCTGATTAATTGATTGTGGACATTTTGGAAAAAAATCTAACTAAACACTATTTTAAGACGCTTTTAGATCATCATCATTACAGCCCTTCACAAATGATACCACTCTGGGATAGACGCATCGTTTCTAAAACCCCAACTTCCAAAAAAAAAAACAGCAAATGTATTGTCTACATACGTGCCACGTTCGTATTCGTACGTCCCTCACCTCGGTGACACGTAAGCTGTTGCGCGGGGTGGACATATTACTTTAATTGTGTTAATACATTGGTTCATTGAGAACACATTTAGGCGTTAATCACTGATTTTTTGCATTTATTTTACTTAAAATACAAAGGGGAAACTATCCCTAGCGTAAAGGATAGTTGCCCAGAATTTTCAAAGGATAGATGCCCTCAGGGGCTTCTATCTCTGTAGTATAAGATTCCTTTTAAAGTATTTTTACACGCATTTATTAGCTTCTACATATAATTTAAAGTGTTTTATATTCATCATCATTATTGCAGCCTTTCACAAGTCCACTGCTGAACATAGGCCTCCCCCAAGTAATGCCACAAAGCACGGTCCTGAGCCACCTGCATCCATCGACTTCCTGCATGTCTTACCAGGTCGTCACTCCATCTAGTGGGGGGTCGCCCTACACTACGCCTATCGGTACGAGGCTGCCAGCTGCCAATCGAGAACCTTTCTTCCCCATCGGTTATCGGTTCTTCGAGCTATATGGCCGGCCCATTGCCACTTCAGCTTAATAATTCGTTGGGCTATGTCGGTCACTCTGGTTTTACTGCGGATATCCTCAGAAATCCATATCCCCCCATGAATAACTGTACACAATGTTATATGTTTTTCCATTCGGGGAAAGAATGTGGAGATTCTGGGCATTTGACAGAGGCGAACATGCTATATACAGCTGAGCTGACCATGAGAGAATCACGGTTTTTCTAAGTTGACCCCCGCTACCTGTAACGTTTGCCCTTGCGCTTTGTTAATTGTCATTGCAAAACTGAGCTTAATAGGGAACTGCAACCTTTAGAAATTGAAAAGGAAGATCTGTGGTAATTATAGGGATCCGTGGTATAATAACATTTTCACCTTTTCCTACGCCTGTCAAAATTGTAGCACCGATTATGTTCCGTCCAAGATGTGTCACACACAGCCTTGTCCCGTTACATAACCGAGGAGCATCTAAATTTCGCATTAGCATGACTAGTGAGTGATGTACTCGCCATTGATGTTAATACCGTATCCTTTCCAGTCCAGTAGCTTGAAAAGTTAGCTTAGCAGCGTTATATTGCGTTTGACTATGAATTGATAGGATTATGAGATATTTAGACGACCAGGTTATTCATGCGTTGTTAAATCTACCTCTGACTCTAAGTAGTCTTTGGTTGACTTTAAATGGGTTCAAACTTGCCAATTTTCTTGTTAGTACCTGTATGACCGAGCTTTGCTCGATTTTTTTTAATTACATTTAGATACAAATTACATACTGATGAAACATGAATAATATTTTTTGATCTTATTGACATAATAGAAAAAACTGAACTGGTTATTTGAATAAAAAATCATGAGTGCAATTAGTTTAATTAAAATTTTCGCATTAAAAAATACTAAATAAAAGAGCTTGAAATAATAGATTTTCTCACAAAAGAAGGGAACTTGAAAGAAAAAATGAAAAAAGTCAGACCGAAGACAGGACGCGCATTACGATTTCGCGACCGCTCGATATCCACTTGAGCTACTACGATCATTAAAACAGTGTCAAAATTTACCTTCTTATATTGTAGCAGTTTTTCATTGCCTGATAACACGGACAAAAAGACATTTTCTAGATTTATTGCTCCCGAAACTCCCTGGACACTAAATTTTATGAAAATCGTTGGAGCAGTTTCCGAGATTCCGACTATATAATATATAGTATGACTATAAAATATATATATATATATATATATATATATATATATATATATATATATATATATATATATATATATATATATATATATATATATAAAGCATATATATCCGTCGGACTGAAGGGAACCATTGTAGCCGTTTTTCCACGATACAGAACTGAGGACTTTATCTAATGATGCTATTTTCGTTTTAGTGCGACCAACTAAGATACACACACACACACACACACACACACACACACACACATACACATTTATTTACGGTGACACAATAAAAGGTAAACGAGTAAGCCTTTTCGGAGGCATGTGGTATGTGTAAGTGGTGTGGTGGAGGAGGAGGTAGGGTCTATATTAACCATGTGCCGTGGTATATGAAATTGTGTAATTTGTTTAAAATTTGTAGGCAGTCATGTATAATTTCGAGGGGCAGTGTTTCGTCCCATGTTATATTCAGAGACCATGCTTTTTGGAATAAGTGTGGTGGCGCTGTCATCGCGCCACAAGAAAAAACGCTCCGAAGCCTAAATCACACGGAGCGTTTGCCCCTCCCAGGCTGATCACCTCGTCCAGCGTGAGATCTCCTCTTTTCTTTTACGGCCTAATTGGTGACACTGTCATGATGTGAACACGTAACATGCTATCTTCGGCCACCTCAACTTCAAGTTGTCGTCATGGTCTTTAAGTACCCCGTCCATTCGCTCCCGAGCAGATATTGTTTGCAGTCTTCAGATCCTGCGAGACATCTAGGTTTACAAGGTTCGTCGCTACACTGGACACGTGGCATCGTAGCACACTTCCTATTACTTCAAGCTACCATCTATGCTTCAGTGTTCAGCACGGCTATTAGCCTTCTCCTGGTAGCTCTTGATTTATGGCACTTTTTCAGATTAGTTGCCTTCTTCTCGACTCACTGTAGGCTAAAAGACAATCCCAGGCACACTTGCACATACGTCGGGCTAGACTAGACCATTGACCTCCAATTCTAGGCTCTAATATTTGTTCTTTGTTTTGATAGCAGATCATCTATTTATCTACAAGGCTCTGTACATTTATCCTGCACTGATAAGTAGATAAGGTAGCTTCTAAGAGCACGATAAGACTCCTTTGTTTTTCAGATATATTTTCTGTGAAATATTTGCTACTTTTATCCTGCAGTTGTCTAATGCAGTTTTTAATTTTTTTTTAAATATTCGGGCGTTTCCGATTAGATCAATCATTAGAGAAGTTAGACCTTACTGTTCTCATTGACTCTAATGTTGCACTTTGCCGAGCTACTTACTAAACCTACTAAAATATTTTCCATAATGGCTTAAAGTAAATTATTATTTATTAAGGGAACAGTTTTACCTTATAAATCTTGATGAGTACCAACATTGACTCCAACGTGGCCCGCTCGTTACGAACCTCCCGGCTCACAATGTGATGATACAAAAACAGAGAGTACCCTCGAAGTCCGTCAAAATATGATGATGAAACGGTGATTATGTATGTTGCACTCTTTTCGTTATGATATAAAACTGGTCTGGTAGATATAAATTTGTTACTGAATATTTTCTCACGGCCGCAAATTTGGATTTTTTTAAATGGTTTGTTCAGATTCATTTAACACTCTAGACGACAACATTAAAAGCGTTTTCTTTTTTCGATTGTTTACAGAATAGTACAAAAAATATTATCTGAAATCCATGACGTTCTCTGTGAAACTGCTATCAGTAGCGCGCTCTTATTAGTTTGTGGTAGCGCGCAAAATGAATTCACCAATGATGAGAATACACGAAATCCATTGACAACTCCAGAACTTTGTAGTGGTGGTTTAACCTTTTCAATTCCGGTAAAGTTGACGTGTTTGATGTTTGTGAATTGGGAAGGTTCCTTTTATAGACGTTTTTCATTATTTCAGATTTATCAGTGGTCGTCGCAAATTTATCAGTAACGCTTTAATTTGTATATATATAAAATCATATAAGCGTTAAATTAACGAAAATGTTTTACTCGTACTCACTTGGTATGTTTTAATAACATAAATTATAGCATAAAATTCCGCTTCACGGTACTTAGTTCATTTAACCGGCGTTTGCTATAAAATTATAATTTTTACAGGTATTTTATTGTTTGTCGCGGGATCCTATGCTTTGTATGATTCATCTTCTGATGTGGTAGAATTAACTCCGAGTAATTTCGAAAGACTCGTCACAAAATCTGATGAAGTATGGATAGTTGAATTTTTCGCTCCATGGTGTGGGCACTGTAAAAATCTGGTTCCTGAATACAAAAAGGCTGCTCGAGCATTAAAGGTAAATTGTAAATCACTTCCCAACTAAATCAAACTTATTGTGCTGCCTCTTATTAATTATAGAATTATATAAACAAAATAATATATATTATAATACTTTTAGGGCATCATAAAAGTTGGAGCAGTAGATGCAGATCAATACAAAGAGTTTGCTCAGAAGTATGGAGTCACAGGATTCCCAACTATCAAGGTGTTTACTGGTAGCAAGCATACACCATACCAAGGACAAAGAACTGCAGAGGCTTTTGTAGATGCAGGTATTAAGGCAGCTAAAGAAAAAGCTTATGACAATCTCGGAAAGAAATCCAGTGGATCATCATCTGATAAGGTAATTGATATCATTATTAATAATTATGTTATATAGAATGCTGTATAATTAAATATCAATATGCAAGGAGTCAATTGATGCAGGTGGCTTAGGACAGTGTTTTGTAGCATTGTATGGTAGATACCTATGTTCAACAATTGGCTTGGTAGGCTGTAATTTTTACTAAACACTTTTCAACATTGAAAAAAAAAATTGTGCTTTACTTTGTTGGTATGTAAGATTCTTGAAAAATTTAATGTCTTTGACACAACGTGAAGATTTGATTATAAAAAATTGCTAGATGCTAAAAGAAGTTATTATTTAACAAAACAAGCATTATATAAATTCAAGTGACAAGGTTTTTATAATATATCAGTACTAGGGATGGGCAGAATATGGATTTCACTGAATACAAATATACGGCCGAATGTTAGTTAAAAAATTTACCGAACATTATTCGGCAGTATAACCTCTGGACCCAACCATTTTATGTTGAAACTTGTAACCGTAAAGCACACGGGATTAGCGCCGGACCCTGCCTCTCGCTCCCCCGCCACACCTGACAATTATTGCGTCATCTAGTATAAAGCAACTTGCCGGCACATGCTTATGTTTTGACTATTCTTGTGATAAAAAAGTATTTTGTTGTATTATTCTTAGTGAAAATTGATAATTATATGATAAAAATGAGAGGCAGGAGATTTATTATTTGGACTTATTTTAGAGAAACTGATGACCAAAGTAAAGTGAAATGTACTAATGTAATTAATGTAATGTTTCTTTGTTTGATTCCAAAAACATTTTATCAAGTTTCTATTTACCATAATCTGAAATAAATCTACAGTGCTTCAAAAACATAAATGTATAGATTTATGCATTTGAGGCACTCTGGAGTAAGTAGATTTAACACATAAATAAAATATACTTTCAACAGTAAAAGACATCGCATTATTCAATTCATACATTTCAATACATTGGACACTATGAAAACTAATGTTTGGTGATTTAGCCGAATACTCGGTAAAGCTGCCGAATATGCCGAATACTGAATATAAAACGAATAATCGGCCCATCTCTAATCAGTACCAGTATCATCTTTATTGATTGACTTTTGCCCAAATACACAAACACTACTCAATATTACTTATTAAGTCTCCTGCTGTCTCTATCACTTTAAGTCTAAGTGACTTTGACACCACGAGACATAATGGCATCTTAAAATTGAGTAGCGTTTGAGTAACCAGTCATTTGAGTTTTGATAATTATCATTAAGTAATAAAATGTTATAACTTTCCTATTGTAATTTGTTAGTGGATGCAAAGAAACGGTTTATATGGTCACAACATACCATGGAAGCCAGTGAAAAGAATACTTTTAAAGCAAATTGATCAACCTAAATTGACATCCCCTCTGAAAAACAATAGAAGTAAACTTAGACAACTGGAGAATCAATTGTTTAGAAGCAATGTATTTGATTTTGATCCACCGAAGATAATTAAACTTAAATATAATAATATTAACAATTAATCTAATTTTATTTCTCTTCTCTGTATCATCATAACAAACATTATTTTATTATACATCATAAAGACAATATAAGTACATCTGGCACCATTATCATTATTATATAGGAAAGAAAAATACTAATAATTTCAGGCTTAAGAAAACATCCTGAATTTTAATGGTTAATTTAATTTTGAAAGTTGCCATATTATAAATTGTATAAATGTATTAGTTGATAAATCTTATTTTTCAAGGAGCATTGACATTTTATCTTATCTTTCTCATTATGTGCATGCTTACATAATGTGTTATATCAACACAGTTACCTACAAGCAAGGGGTAAGAAGAGAGACTGTTAACCACTAAAAGTAAAGTTAGAATGTTTGTGTTTTTTTTAATAGAATGAGGATGACAAACGAGCACACAGTCCACCTGATAGTAAGTGGATGCTGTGGCCCATAGACATCCACATTTATCATTGATTAGGAATCAAAACGCAGATGTGTTGTCACCCCTGAGGACTAAGATGGAATGCCTCATTTCCAGTAAAAAAAGGGTCTACGGACATTTACACTCACCATATGAAACACAACAGTATTAAGCTGCTATTTCATGCTGGTATTCTGTGAGAGCATGGTACTTCCCCGGTCAAGCCAACCCATTCATGTTACAACCATAATATAGCGGCAGCGTGGCTCTACCATGTGTAAAAAGTATGTTAGAAGTAATTCATAATAGTAGTCAAATAACAAATTGAAAGCTAATTCTACTACTATCACATTCATAACTCACTGCTTAATTTTAAATAACTTTTATGAGATAGAGCCATACTGCAGTTATATTAATAGTATAGTTGTACCACGAATGGACCAGCTTGACTGGGTTAAGACCATACACTCAGAACACCAGCTTAAAATAGCAGTTTAACACTGCTGTGTTTCATATGGTGAGTGCAGTGAACTAGAGATTTCTTTTACTGTATACAAGGCATTCCATCTTAGCCCTCAGGGGTGACAACGCATCTACATTTTCATTCATAATTGAGGATAGATGTAGATGTCTATGGGCCACAATATCCACATACCGTCAGGTGGACTGTGTGCTCGTTTGTCACCTTTATTCTATAAAAAAAATCCCAAATATTCCATCTCATTACAAAGTGATGCCACCCTTATGGGAGATAAAGTTGTGGATGTCCTCATTATCCAGATTGAAAGCCCCCGTAATCGTCATAGCCATCCGAAATCAACCAGCAACCACTTACTATCAGGTGGACTGTGTGCTTGTTTGTCATCCTTATACTATAAAAAAAATAATGAGTCTGTCTTTATGAGAGTTGCAGTAGCTCGGGGGCCTACCACAGATTGTCAATTTCGCAACATGCAAACAGCCTCAGTTCAATCCCCACTGGTGTCAGTGAAAAATTGAAATTTTAAGTGCCCAACTACCTGCTCATTAGAGAAGAATAAATCTTGTGAAGTCCACCACCATATATTGAAGGCAGTATGGTGGACACTTCCTTGTCCTAAAACCCTCAGAAGTAATAGAAGGTCTGTACCCAGGTGTGGGATCTATATAGGCTATGTAACTGCTGTACGAATTCATTCAATGAGCAGTTATTCCTAGTTAGAGCTTTCAAATTGAACAACTTTATTGTCATTTAATTCTAAAGCTTTTTCAGTTATTGGTTAAAAAGTGCTTTAAATTCTGCTATAACATACACTTTTTAATTTGACCTTATTGTGGCACATTAAATGAATATGTTTTGAAAGAAATCTATGGATTATATAGTTAGTCATCAAGAAGGCGCGCCTACGCATTTATTTTCACATCATTATAATTTTAAAACACCTACACTGTTGTGGATTTTGACCTTATTAACCAGACCTTGTAGTCATACTTACATAAAGATAGCATAATGTGTGGGTTCTCAAAGTAGCATATTTTACTCACTAAGTTAAAATATAGACATTTTTTATATTATTAAGATTTACATGAAAACCAATATATTTTATTTAAAACAAGAATGTATAGAATTTTTCAGTATATATTACACTTACTTAAAATACGAACCCCCTAGCTTTCCTTTATGAATTTTATTTTTAATATACAAAATATACTTAACACTGAAACTTATGTACTATACTTACTTAAGTTGTGAAGTTTTCATATTGAGGATGTTCTAAAATGTTTTCTTTATATTGTTTGACATTATAGCACTTGTGGTTAATTCATTGTTTTTATCCATTACATCAATTGTCCAGAAATTAAAAGCAACCAAAAATTCAATTCCATTCTTCACCAATTATAATTTTCCTTATTGTTGCAAACAAGCATTTCCAATTTTTGAAGGCTGTTTACTATTTTATTACACCAATGTGATGTAAAACTATATGTAAATATTATTTAGACAAAATATGCTATTGTATGTATTATTTCATAATTGTCAATTTAATTCCTTTTACAGTCGGATGTAATCACACTTACTGATAGCAACTTCAAAGAGCTGGTGCTAGACAGTGAAGATCTTTGGTTAGTGGAGTTCTTTGCGCCTTGGTGTGGACATTGTAAGAATCTTGAGCCACACTGGGCGAAGGCTGCTACAGAACTTAAAGGAAAGGTATGTTTTACTATAAAACACTAATTGCAGACTTATGCATAACTTTTTTGACATTGGCATGTACAAGGCAACTGTATCTTTGTTTGGAATATGCTGCAAGAGTACATGCTGCAGAGAGACATTGTGTCTTCTAATCATTATGTAGGCTGTATGCTGAATATTTACTTTAATTAAGTTTTAAGAAAATCATTGATAAACAATTTAATAGTATATATTTCTACTTATGCTATTAAATCGTAAATTTGATGTTTAGATTTTAAGAAATTGTTGAAGATATTTTTTTGCCAGGACCATTTTTACCCTCTTGAAATCAAGTATGAAAAAAGTATTTAGGTATATACCACTTTACACAGGTTATCACTATACGCATTACCTCATACAGGAATTATTAGGTTTCAAATTAAACACAATCTAAATAATTCTTTATTAGAAATTTATCTCATTATGACATTAAAATAAAGGAAAAATGACAAAATTTTAACATAGTTTATACTATATATAAACTATGTAACAATTTTAACATAGTTATATTAATGTTCATTATAATGTTTTATGCATACAACTAGTTCAGTTATGCATGTAAATAATTTGTGTATTGCAGAACTGGAAATACATATTAGTGGATCATTATTAAATAAATTAATTTGTATTGAAAAACCTATATAACTTAATCTATGTGATCATTACGTAGCAGTTTGTAAACTCATGATGTAAATTTAATTCACCATTTCCTTTTAAAAATATGGCTTCCATCTGGCTGACGCTTCTCTGTCTGAGAGTAGAGAAAGTAGTTAAATATCATAGCCAACTTGTTTACTTTTTTACTAATCACCTCTAATAAAAAAAGAAAATAAAAAATATAATAATTTTAACAACCAGCAACATATATAATTATTTTTATTATCCTTATATGTCATATATCATAATATTTTTATTTTCAACCTATTTTTAAGCTGCTCTTGCATTATTATGTGTAGTAAAATGCCATATTTGGCATAGCTGCCACGGCAGTTTAGTAAGTGCAGTTTTTATTATTGTTTACAATTAATCTGTTTCTGTTATTAGGAAGATTTGGCTCTCATTCGCCGATGATGATAGGTACTATTAATATGTGGAATAGGGAACATTTTAAATAATATGGCATACTATTAATTTGTGTTATGTAAAACATTTTAAAGTGCCACAGGTGCATAAATAAACAAGTTTGTTTAGAGAGTATATGGTCTTTTGTTGCGGAATGAGTCAAAATAGTTAAAATTTTCAAATATATGCTGCTCTGTACCATAGTTGCATTTACATACGGACTTTGTACCCCAAGATATATAGATAACTAGCTTGCCAGGCAGACGTTGTTCTGCCCTTTTCGCTAACCCTTTGTCAAGTCCTATTAAAAATCCTTAAATTCGCAAAAAAATTGTGGGTCACTCATGGGCAAATTGATCGGTGTGCAAATTTGATTAAAGTCGGTTAAGTAGTTTAGGAGTCCATCGCGGACCAACAACGTGACACGTAATTTATATATATTAAGATGATATAACTACTTAGCTATATACCAAATGCTTACATTACTTTCTATTATTTGCTTTTGTTCGTACTAGTTTACAGTATTAAATTACACATACAGGTTAAATTAGGAGCTTTAGATGCGACTGTACATCAAGTAATGGCCTCCCGCTACCAAGTACAAGGCTATCCCACAATCAAGCTGTTCCCTGCTGGCAAGAAGACAAGTGATTCTGTAGAAGACTATAATGGCGGCAGGACTGCTAGCGATATTGTAGCATGGGCTCTTGAGAAACTTGCTGAGAACATTGCTCCACCAGAGATTGTGCAGGTAAGGTGTGCTTTAAAATAGCAATAGAATAAATTTTAGATTTGTTGAACATAAAAAAAAAATGTGTCTTACCATTTTACCTAAATTGTATAAAAGTAAAAAAGTAAAGTTACAGCCTATATACGTCCCACTGCTGGGTACAGGCCTCCCCTTATTTGTGAGAGGGTTTTAGGGCAGGGAAGTGTCCGCCGCGCTGCGAACTTCACATGTCTTCGAAATATTTTTTTTTTCTTATTCCTCAGACATGCATGTTTTCCTTCACCGCCGAGCACGTGGTAAATCAGCACTTAAAATTGCAATTAACAATTTCATTGGTGCCGGCGGGGATCAAATCCGGGTTACTCGCGTTCTGTTATATTTACAGCGAGCGTTAACCATCTGAGCTACTACGGCTCGCTAAATTGGATAATTCAAACTAAACAACTAAGTTGAGTAAACAGTATTACGTACAGGCTAGTAATAAGATTTTGTAAATATGTTATGAAATAAAAAATATTTACAAAGCACACCCTAAACTGTATAGGCTATTGGCACTTAAATTAATGAATTCACTATTAGTAAACAATTCTTACTAATCTTTACAAGTTAATAGGGATCCCTTCCTTTTTTAGTCTTTTCTGCCCAGGAGTCTGTCAGATTGTGTCAAATCAGATGTCACCTTACTTTTTTATCACTGAACAGTACTGTACCCACTTTTGTATTCATGTATAAAGGCTAGTATAATTAAAGGCTGTGAAATAAGAAATAATGAAAACCCTTCCATCTTAGTTTCTAGTCTTTCTTAACAACTATCACTTCCTCAGGAGTGACAAAATATCTGTAGCTTTTTTTGTTTAAAATTGTACATGTTCACTGGTTACTGTAGCCACTTACAATGAGCTGGACCTTGTTCTTCTCTTTAGTATTTAAAAAAATGTCTTTTTATAATATTTTTTGTTTTAAATTGTTATTTGTGGGTGCTACGTTTTTACTTTAAAAATAAACTCTGTGTCACCGATAACTTAAACTTTATATTTTAATAAATGTTTTAAGAATTTCCCACTCATGTAACAAAATACAGCTAGAAATATATATCTATGTGATATTATTAATAAAATAGCCACTTTTTTAATAATTTGTTAATAACTACGGAAGCGAAATTATCTTCAAATCAAATATTTCTATTTTACTCTGTTTACCGTCTATAAAACCATGTGACGAAATATAATGGAAATTGAATTACCGATGTAGATTGTGTTGCTCGTAAAAAATATTACATTTGTAACATGTACTGTTACAAATACACTGCAAAAAACTGTGATGATTGTATATTATTTATTACTAACCATATGCGATAACTCAACACCCGCGTGGAATGTGATTCCCCACCTGTTACGCATTCTCCCTCGTCCTTCCGAGTTGTACGTTGAACAACATAATTTTTACAGTCTGTGATATCACCATACTCTGCCCCACTGAGCATGAGTTGTATTAAATTGACTTTGTATTACAAAACATAGTTCCATTAGTGTCCTCCAGGGATACTGGTTATATTTGCATACAATTTAAGTCAACGGCGATAAGAAAACGTGTCAAAAACTTTTAAGTTTCAAGTTATCGCACACAGATTTAGTAATACTAAGGTATCATCACAATGAGTACTTCACAAATTATATATATTTACAATAATGTAAATGTAATCATTAATTTATAAATTTATAAAATTCTAACCCTGCAAAATTTTTGTAGTAATTTAGGCTTTTTATTTAAAAAGTATTAAATGGAATTTATCACACAGCAAAAAATGTTTAAGTTGTTGATCTAATCAGAAAAAAATTAATGATATATCATTTCAGTACTAAGGTATCTAAGTCTATCTAAATATACTATGTGTATCGGAGGACTTCTGCTATAATTTGGAATTTCATTGAATAGGTAGTTTAAAATATTTTAAAATAAGTAATATTTATATCTAGTTTCAAAAGCATTATGAAGTGTGCGGTCACCACACACCACAGCTGAATTCACCCTTATGTGTGTCTTAATTTGCACTTACCGCAATTAACGTATAAGTTATTCCTTGTTCTCTCTATGCGCATATTTCATTGAACAATTTATTTATTTTTAACAGGTAGTAAATGAAGAAACAATGAAGGCTTGCAGTGAAAAACCTTTGTGTGTAGTATCCATTTTACCTCACATTTTGGACTGCAATGCCGCTTGCCGCAATGAATACATTTCAATATTGACTCGTCTAGGGGAAAAGTACAAAAACAAGATGTGGGGGTAAGTTGTTCAAATCTTTACAAATAATTTATTCTGAACAAGCATGCAAATGTACTATCTGTTAATATATCAAATATCAATATGTCATGTGGTAAGATTTCTCAAACTTTTACTCAACCTAGTATATAATAAACCACCCAAATAATAAATAGGTAATATGGGTTCCTTTTCTCCATCAGAAGGTATCAATCACTTATATATTTCTATGGGTTAATCTAACAGATTTATCTTGAGTGTTCCAAAGAGGCTTCTATGCAAATTAGGAGAACACTAAATTTAAGAGGGTCTTTATTTTTTAGCACCTAATGTGAGCATTAAAACACTTAATGATCCTATTTCAGATGGGTTTGGACCGAAGCAGGTGCACAACTGGCATTAGAAGAGGCTCTTGAATTAGGAGGCTTTGGTTACCCCGCAATGGCAGTAGTCAATGCTAAGAAATTGAAATTCTCTACTCTTCGAGGTTCATTCTCAGAATCTGGCATTAATGAGTTCCTCAGGTATTTGTTTCTTATTACATTTATTATTATTTGAAATAACTGATTATTTATATTTTCTTATTATTGATATATTTCATATTCCTATTCTCTAAAATTAATAATATTCGTATAAATTAATAATATGCTTATTAGGTACATTAACTGTGTAGTGATGGTGTAAGAATATCCACTTCCCCTTATTATCCTATGAGTGTCATAAGAGATTAGATGGAGAGAAACAAATTAGGAGATGACAGGGAGTAGCGTCTTCCTAATAATGACTGAAAATTAAAAAATTGCATTTGCCAACCCACTCGCCAAGCATGGCAACTATAGCATATATACTCCTATAAGGCAATCTTTAGGAAAGCTCTGTGTTCAGAAGTGGACTTTAGGCTGTGACATTAACAACGGTAATTTTTTACATAAGGTTTCTCCGTAACTATCATATATCAATTGCAGACAGATTAGTGATTGTTTTTTCTTCCATAGTATCAAGTATACTATCCTTTTTATAATGGTGTGGCTAACTGGTAACTAGTTTTCTTTTTCCAACTATTTGCTTTTAATGATAAAACCTTTATTACTACTTATATAGAATAAATTACAAAGATTGTGGTTATTACAGGGACCTTTCCTTCGGTCGTGGTCAAACAGCACCAGTCAAAGGTGCAGAAATGCCCAAGATTGTCACTACTGAACCTTGGGATGGTAAGGACGGTGAACTACCACCTGAAGAAGATATCGACCTGTCAGATGTCGATCTGGAGAAGGATGAATTATAAGTAAATAAGAGTGTGTGTGTACTTAATCTAAGACTGCTGCTGAAGAGTGGTGTATGTCTATAAACACAGTTCCAAGATGTTTTATATGAACATTTTAATAACATAATTTGTCAGATAATAAAAATATCAAACATCACTATAGTTATAAGTTACAAATAGCCCAATACTTTCAATTAATTTTATGTTCCCACTCAATTTTATGAAATACTAACGATCCGCTCTGGCTCCGCACGGGTGATTTCTGGATCTCGACAACAGCGCCATCTAACGGGTTCAAATGTGTATGTTAACTATCTAGGGTCCCATTCACACAAACCAAACACAAAAAATGTAATCAAAATCAGTGGAGCCGTTTTTGTTTTAGCGAGACTAATGGACACCAATTGATTTTTGTACATATAGATTTGGCCTAGACCATGCACTGTCTATTGTACTACATATAGTTCATTGCTATTGTCTTACTATCGTGTCTGAAAATCGGACAGTTAAAGTGTTAAATAAGCACTTTTAAAATTTACTTTCCCCAATGTTTACATTTTTTAAAACTAACTTTCTAAATTGTCTTTGTTTTATAAATCTTATACATTCTATTTAAGTAACTTGAAAGGCTTGCATTTAGCAAAAAATTTTATATAAGGTATTATAATACATAAACATAATACAACAATTTTAATGTTAGTGGATGTTCCATTAAAGACAATAGATATTAAATTTGTAATTGTACTAATATATTAACATATCGAAAATGTCAACGTTATTGATCTAGTACGAGTTTAATCTCAAGCTGATTTCTTAAAAGATTTATTTTTTCCATATAAAAATATGGTGATAATTTCGTTACTTTCAACTATGGAATATGTGTGTGAGAGATTTTGTAATAAAGTAGACTGGATATTTTCACTTATAGTTTTCTATTTTCTCAATTATATATTTTGTAATTTAAATTAGGTAATCATAAATAGCATTTGAATGTTCTTCCAGTGTGTAATGAACGTTTTGATATGATTAAATTAATTCTCGCCATATTTTGATACCTTAAAAATGGCTAATAAATTTTTAATAATCTTTTGTCTTTTTATTTGTAATAGAAACAATAACTTTAAAGACCGCAAACAAAACAAATATTAATCTGTCGGAAAGTACAACGGATGCGCCTACAAATCTTTATTGTCCACAAATTAAATCATCAAAAAGTTAATGTAGCTACACTGGTGCAATGGTGGCGTTAAGTACAAGTTTAGTACATTAGTATAATTTAAATTTAGTAACTCAGTTGCCACTTTCTTTTTTTTAATAAGAACATAAATGTGGGACCTACAAGTCCCATACCAACATGGCGTTACTTACATATCGTGAAAGGCGACTAATGGAGTTTATGAGGCTAAGTTGAGCCACCCATCACTTCTTTAACAATTTTCTATGTATACCCATATTTTTTGGCTAAGCTTGCTTTGTGTAGCTCATAGTTTAGACTGCCTACCTCCTCCGGGTTACAGGCGCGACGTATATGTACGTAGGGATGTTGCGAATATCCGCAAATGCGTACCTTCCGCATAGATTTGGACTTCGGCATCCGCATCCGCAATAATCAATGCGGATTTTCATGCGGATGCGCATGTAATACAAGTTGTGACAAGAAAGAAATGGGCGGGGCCGGCAGTGGCGCGTGCCGTTCCCACGTGACAATGACCAATGGGACCGAAAAAATTGGTGGACAAGATCCGACGCGTTTTTTGTGGTGCATCATTTGTTTATTGTAAATAAATCATAACGTGTTTGTTTGCGCTGTGGATTACTCGTCGTATAAATAGATTTTGAATGTTATTGTGATACAGTGATCATTGTGTGTACTTAAATAACTGTTTATTGGGAAATTGTCAGGTAAATGCCATTATGTTACACCGGTAATACGTTTTATTGTAGGTAAAGTTTATATTTAAAAACAATATTCTTTATCCAGCGAGGTTCCCGTTATTATTAAATTATCTAACAAGTTAATTAACAGTGTCAACACCGACGCAAAGTAATATATGGAATTATTTTGAACCAAATAAAGAGGACCATGATAAGGCTGATTGTAAAATATGCAATGAAAGCTACTCTCGCAAGGGCTGAACCACCTCGTCTTTAAAAAATAATCTAAAATCGATGCACCCAGAAGAATTTTCCATATTTGAGAGCATAAAGTAAAACAATTACAGAAGATAAAATCAGGTAAGTTTCATCATATACAATTTTAATTAATTAGTTTTTTCTTGAGGCATTGTTTACATAGTTTAATGGTTCAGTTAGGATGTGGTTTAGGGGATGTTTCCACTCAATATTATTGTTTGCTGCTGCCACATAACTCGGTCACTTGTAAAAATATTTAAACATTTATCTACTTAAAAGTCTTACAGGAATTTTATTAAGATCGGTTCAATATTTTTTATATATGTCATTGTAAACGTACATTTGTATTTGCATTTTTCGTTTTTTAGTAAATAATTAGCCTAGAAATTAATCATAATATCATTATTTAAATAAGTAGTGATGTCTTTTTTTTAGCATTTCATTAGTCTTAGCTGTCTTGATACTTTATCCTTCCCATTTTACGAAAAAATAAAATGTAAATAAACATAGCTGGCTGGTATAATCTCCGTCCAAACTAAGAAACGCTCATTCCAATCTAAAATAGTCTTTAATGAAGTACTCTTTAAATTAACCGCGTATAAAGTGTTTATAGGCGGTGTAAAAGCGGCCTCAAAGGAACTCTTTACAATTTGTTTACATTTAGATTTAGATCCGTCAAGTGAAGATGAGAGACAAGAAGTACCAGAAAATGGTAGAAGCTTTACTCAAAAAGGAATTACCTTCTTACCGTGCTAAAAAAGGAGTCAATGTGGATGAAAATCCTCTTAAGTGGTGGAGTGTTCATCGAGAGGAATTTAAGATATTATCACCTGCAGTGTACTGCACTGGCAGTGTTCCTAGCGAACAATAATTTAGTAGCGCGGGTTTAATTTACGAACCTCTGCGTAAACGCCTTGAATCAGAAAAGGGCGGCAATATAACTCTTTATTAAGGATAATTCTCCTATTTTTAACTTCACTTACTAATATGAAAATTAGTAAGTGAAGTTAAAAAAATATGGGAGCATTATATACTAAATACTGATTTTCATTACTAAAAATTTTGATATTTACTTTACCATTAGCTTCACTAACTAATATGAAAATTAGTAAGTGAAATACTTAAATAAAAATTGGAAAATTATACCTAATACTAATTTTCATTAATAAAAATGTTAATAATTACTTTATCATTGTTTTATTTCTTCATTCATATACTATATTTATATAAGATCTTAGAAATAGAAATAGAAACTTTTTTATTCAATGTAGATTATAAAAATACTTATTGAACGTCACTTTTTTAATTTACCACTGGTTCGCAAAAAAAAACCTCTGTCCTGGGAAGAACCAGCAAGAAACCCAGCGGGACTTTTTTTTTTAATAATAGCTTACAATCATGTTTACAATCAACAACACAAGATAAATTAGAAATAGCTTGGTAGCGATCACCCTTCCCAGGGGTTATTATCATCTATAAATTCCTTAATATTATAATAACCCTTTTTATACAAACTTAGTTTAATAACATTTTTGAACTTTGTGTATGACAAATTTTGTATATTTTCTGGGATTTTGTTGTAAAAGCGTATACATCGCCCCAAGAATGAATTACTGACTCGGTGGAGTCGAGTAACAGGTACTACCAGCTTGTGTCTGTTCCTAGTATTTACAGAATGAATATCACTTATTTTCGCAAAAACATCCGCTTAAACATCCGCATCCGCGTTAAATCAAAAAATCGGCATCCGCAACATCCCTGATATGTATGTATACATGGGACAATAAGGGGAAGGGAAAGTAGAACCTCTATTATGGTTGCAAACAAGCGTACATCATTAAATATTATACCCTTTGCAACTTGCTATATTTTTTTTTGCACGAGGTGTGGTGCAAATGTTTTCTAAACGCCCTTTCCGCCGTTTAAGGCAATCAATATCATGTAGGCATTGCTAACTTCCATGATTTGAAGATTATATAGATGTTTGGTTATTGTATTATCTGACTACTGACCTGCCCCGGCTTTGCCTGAGTAGAATATGTTAACACGTTAGCTGTCCACTGTGATTTGGTCAAGTGACCGTCTACGTCCACGCTTTTTTTAGATTAAATAGATAAAGATTATGCAAATACCTCCAGGGTTCTTGAAAGTGTATTACAGGCTGAATTTCCGCATGCCCTATATGTAGTGCACGGACTTCTCAGCTTAATTTTTATGCACTATATGTAGTGCACAGACTTCTCAGCTTAAGTTTTATGCACTATATGTAGTGCACGGTCTTTGCAGTTAACTTTTAGTGCACTATTTATATGGCACTTGTATTTACTACGCGTTCATTTCGAGTTTGCCGTCGTAGACCGTTACGACGTCACAGCTGACGGTACCGTAGACGAAAAAAGTCATCATGTTTATGTTTTTTAGTATTCATATTTTCAATAAAGTTAAATAATAACGTGTTCGATGAAATAAAATATTTTTTAATGATGATGATGATGAAATAATAACGTGTTCGATAAAATAATTTTTTTTTTAAATTTTTTTTATAGTTTTATTTTACATTTTAAATATATCAAATTAAAGATTTTCGAAATTAAAGATTTTATTTCGAATTAAAGATTTTCATAGCTACGACATCGTGAACATCATAAGGCGTTATCAACTGCTTTTCAACCTTTTCTTGTTCAAAGAATGTCATTATCTTATATAATAAATTGCGTTCGCCACTGTGCAAGACCTTTCCTCTTTTACTCATTGTAACAGAACAAATTAACGAATATCAACAGAAAAAAAATCAACAGTAACAAAAACAGTAACAAACTAGAGAACGTACGGGAGCATAAAAAACGGACGTAAGTACACCTCGACGTTGCTATCGGTACTAAAAGGGCGACGCTTGAGGCGCGGAATGAGGGGGCGCGGCGGGAGGTAACGGCATTCTTGAAGTGAACGACTAGTATTGTATTTTCTATGCGTGGGGGAGGGGCATAGACAAGGAAATGTCAAACTTAACTGACATCTGTTAAAATGTTCTACTGTCAAAATATTATTACATCGTCAAAGTTTCATAACGGCTACTTAACTTACTTAACTTTTCACAGGCTTAGGACTGTCAACTTTTTCTGTTGGCGTATTTATAATGATAATCAATTTATTTACGATTTCTTTTTTTCATATCTGCTTTTTTAGTATTCGTAATTTTTATATAATTATCTTTTTTTTTTCTTGTTATTTTTATCTTTTTTTTTCTTATATCTACTTATCACTTAGTAACATAACATATCTTAAAATTTTATATATTTTTTATTTCCGTTTAAAAATGACAATTAAAAATGTAAATTATTGCGACTAATCACTTTTTCATTCAAATATTTGTCTATTTCTATTATTGCTCGTGCAGTTGGTGACACAATTGATTGCGGTGGAGCCTCCCTAGCATCCCAGTCGTAAAATATTCAGGTGGGATCAAGCGAACTTTTGCTAACTTCAATATTTTCACATGGTCCTTCTCGATTTATCTAGTTCTCCCTCAAAGTTGCTTGCTTTGAAGATGTAAAGGGCTGTCTGTAACTTAAAGCGGAGATCCAAAAAAGTAGCTACCCCAATCGTGTTATTATTTTCTATATATTCGAAACGACTATGAGTTAAATCTAACAAAGCTTGAACAAAATCATATGTTATTGGCAGATAGTGATAACCGGAAGAATCCGAGCTTAAAATATCGCTGAGAACTCTCTTTATGCCTTTTATGATTATTAATAGTCGACTGGCCGTCAAATACTTTTCACCACTCGGATAATTTGATGCTTCTTCAAAACATTTCAGGGCTTTACAAGTTTCGTTGCAAAGTAACCAGTCTTCCGGCATTAAATTTGGTAAGCCAAAATGGCAATGGATGACTTGACGGCATCTTGAATTTCTACGATCCTTTCGAGCATGTAGAATTTGGAATTCCACCTGGTCGGGACTTCTTGAAGCAGTCGTTTTGGATGTGTTGCTCCATTTTGCTTTTGAAACTCATCAAGTTTTTGAGTGGCTTTAGTGCTTCGCTTGAAATAAGCGACGACGAGCTTCACACGTTCAATCACAGACTTGATGGGTACAGATTTTTCCGTCGCTTCGTGCACTATCAAATTTATTGTGTATGCTGCACATCCGAAATGTTTCCACCCTAGCTCCTGTGATATGGCTTTCTTGATGTAAGCCGCGTTAACAGAAACAGCTAAATTGATTTTAGCTGAAATACCCCAAGAATCGGTAATACTTTTTAACTGAGATGCTGTATTTTCACTATTGGAAGGACCAGAAATTACTTCACAGTCCAAAACAATCGATTCCAAATCAAAATTTTTATTTATAAAATGCCCAGTAACAGCCATAAAACTATCATTTCTCGCCGAAGTCCAATTGTCAGTCGTAATGCAGATTGTTTCGTCTTCTTTATTTATTACTTCTTGCACCACTGTTCTACACTGTTCGTACATGGTTGGTAAAAGTGTATTTGATAGATATTTTCGAGATGGAAGCGTGTATGACGAATTTAAAGCATTTGAGTAATGGATAAAGCCAACGTCTTCTACTATTGAAAATGGTTGAAAGTCAAGTATGAAAAGCTGCATTAAATAATAATTGAGTCGTTGTTTCTCTTTTAAAGTCATTTTTTACTGCATAAGTTGATACACTTGGTTGAATTTTTCTCTGCTTTGCTGGTGGTGGCAAAAACTCATCATTAGTACCCGAAGAACTTGAAGTACTGGGGGCATTTTCAGTAATAGGAACAGTCTGTTGAGAACTAACGGAACACTCAGACTCAGATAATGTACAAGCACTTTGTTGTTGTGCCTGTTGGATATTAATAGTAGGATGCTTGAACTTCATGTGAGATTTTAAATTTGAAACTGAGCTCTTGTATGAAATAGTCTTTTTACACAAATTACACGTATCAATTTTTTTTACGGTATCGCTATCCGTAAAAAAGTTCCATATTTCACTTTTTTTTGGCGTTGTATATCCATTTTAGTTGTTTTCTTCCAATTTGTAAGTATTCTGTTTCAAACGCAAACAACACTACACAAACAGTCAAACAATTGGAATTTTCACTCACAACACTAACTACCTACCTACTACCTAGATAACAAACTCGCGTAAACCTTCGTAACGAAAATCAGTCTTTATTTAACACTAGTTAAATATTATAATAAATTATTTCCAAATTCAACAGTTAGCACTTAGCAGTTAATTAAATGAACTCGCTCGACCTTAACATTCTAACTGTGACTGAACACTAAATACAAAATTAGTAGTTGCTAAATAAATCGCTATGTTGAAAACAATTCAATAGAGACGGAAACGGAACACGTGCGTCGTGTGTCCTTTTTTTTACTTTAGTACCTACTCTTATTAGTTTGTGTTTTCTTTGTTGTTGCCGTCGCGTCTGCCTGCGGTCTGCAGTAGTGGGATAAAGCGAGACAAATATATATCCGGCGTCCGTGTTTGGTGCGGATGGGAGCACTGTCCATGTCCAGCCAGCAAGACCATTATTGTTTTGTTGTGAGTTGTGACTGCTAAATTTAACAGCAATCTCAGAACTTATTTAACAGGTGTTGACACTAAAAAAAATTAACAGTGTTAATTTAACAGCTTATTAATTTTAGACCCATCTGTAAGGTGGACTCAGACTGAACTGAACGCCCTGGATAGAAAAGTCCGCACTACCATGACGTCCCACAGGATGCATCATCCGAGATCGTCGGTAATGAGGCTGTACTTGCCGCGAAAGCATGGTGGGCGTGGCTTCTTGAGCGCGCTCACCATGCATAACCGCGAAGTGTGCAGCCTCCGTAATTACTTCCTGGCGAGATCGGATGATCCATTCTATAAGGACGTCATTTCTTGTGATAAAGGACTCACCCCTCTATCCTTAGCCAACGAGCAATGGCAAGACCCGGCAGTGCAGACAATTTCCGACCGGGAGACCGTGCGGAAGGAGAAGGAGCTCCACGGGAGGTTCTACAAGGCTCTACATGAGCCTTTCGTAGACACAGTAGCCTCCCTCCACTGGCTACGCTTTGGTGATCTCTTCGGGGAAACCGAGGGTTTTGTCTGTGCAATACAGGATCAGGTTATTAAGACCAACAACTATCGGAGATACATCCTAAAGGATGGCACCGTGTACATCTGTCGAGCTTGTCGCCATCCCGGTGAGTCACTTATGCATGTCATCTCCGGTTGTTCGGCGCTTTCTAACTCTGAGTACTTGCACAGGCACAACCTAGTAGCCAGAATTCTTCACCAGGAGCTCGCTCTGAAATACGGTCTCGTGGATCGGAAATTGCCGTATTACAAGTACTTGCCGGAAGCCGTGCTCGAAAATGATCGCGCCAGGCTCTATTGGGACCGAGCCATCATCACAGACAGGACTATTCTTGCGAATAAGCCTGATATTGTGCTGATGGACCGGGCACAGTCAAGGATATTTTTGGTCGACATTACCATTCCGTATGACGAGAACCTCGTGAAAGCCGAAACAGACAAGCAAACAAAATATCTGGACCTGGCTCACGAGGTGACCGACATGTGGGGTGATCTGCCGACTGAAATTATTCCTGTAGTCGTCTCTGCAAACGGGCTAATCCCAGTCAGCCTCTCGGGTCATCTGAGGCGACTGGGACTACGTGGCGGACCGCTCCGGGCTCAAATGCAGAAGGCGGTGCTCATCGATACCGCCCGCATCGTCCGCCGGTTTCTTTCACTTTCCCCCTAACCCTCGGCCGTTTGGTCTCCCCTGCCGAGGGCCTCCATCTGGTTGGGCTTTTATTTATTTATGTATTTTTATATTTATTTTATGTTATTGATACTTATGTATATTTATCTTTTCATTTTCATTTATAATTATATATTTATAGAACCCAACCAGATGAGAAAACTATATAGATACCCCACAATAATAATAATAATATTCCACAACTATCACACAACGCCATCTAGTCCCAAGCTAAGCAGAGCTTGTGTTATGGGTACTAGACAACTGATAAACATACTTATATATTTCTAAATACATAAATATTATAGATAAATTACACCCAGACACAGAGCAAATGATCGTGCTCATCACACAAACATTTGTCCTGGGTGGGAATCTAACCCACAACCTCCAACATAGCAGTCAGGGTCACTAACCACTAGGCCAACAGGCCTGTCACTGTGATAAATTAATATGTGCACAAAACTTCTTTATATTATGCCAACACTTGCATTTCTACTATATTTTGTGTATCTAACAAAAAAAATGAACTTACTAATAGTAAGACGGTCTCCTCTTTTGGAAGGATTTGCGTTTATTTCTGCACTTGCATGACAACCGCAGTACAAGACACTCTTGTACTTCCGATGCTGCTCCATCGCTGGTATTTCACGTACAGCGTAAACAAGGTGGGTATATCGCCATCTATCGGAAGCCACAAAATCTCTAGCATTCCCAATAGTCGCTACTTACACGTATGTGATTTGATCACAGAACACTATTACTCTTTTTCTTCTACTGATAGGATGTGATTCTCTTATATCGCGAACACAGCCACTACAATTAAATAGATACATGTTTTAGTAATACCAATCAGCTGTGCTGGAATCTGTCTGTGTCTTAGTTACTTTGGCACTACATCTACCTTACCAATCTTACTGCGTAAGTGTTTCATCAGGTGTGGTCATAAGTGTCTGTGTTTACATGTTCCATTAAGGCACTTTAAATCAAGAGATATTAAGGCACTTTAATATCAAAACCAATTATGAGAAACTAAATGAAACTCTAAATAGCATCGATTGGCGAACACAATTACAATCTAGCACGGTCCAAAAGGCTTGTGATAACTTTTATAATATAATAAATGATGCTATATGCCAACACGTACCACTTAAGTCCTATCATAATAAATATAAATACCCAATCTGGTACAGTCCTGCTTTAATAAAAATAATTAAAGAAAAATCAAAAGCACACAAAAAATGGAAACGGTCTGGCAATTTATTAGATTATGACGAGTTTTCAGTATTACGTAAACGACAAAATCGGGTTCAGGATGCTTGTTTTGCTATATATACTCAACGTACCGAGGAAGCCATTAAATACAAACCGAGGTTATTCTGGTCATACGTTAAGGCTTTGCGTGGTGGATCGAATTATCCAAAACAATTATCATACCTCGGCAATAAAGTAACGGGTGATAAAGAAATATGTGATACTTTCAATACTTTTTTCAAAAACGTTTTCGGTGACCCTTCTGATAAAATATTAGAAGAAGGCAATGCCACTTCTACATATGATAATATATCTAAACTGTTTATCCCTACATCCACTATTGAGAAAAGACTTAGACTACTTGATATTTCTAAAGGAGCAGGATGTGACGGCATTCCCCCTTTATTTTGGCGTAACTGTGCTAAAACTTTGTGTGTCCCTATCGCTATCATTTTTAATATGTCTCTTAGCGAGAGTGTATTTCCGGATATCTGGAAAAGAGCACACATTGTTCCTGTACATAAAAAGGGAACTAAAACTAAAATTGAAAATTATAGGGGCATTTCAATTTTAAATACTATTGGCAAAGTTTTTGAGAAAACCGTTTATGATGTTATATATCCCGTAATATGTAAGGGACTGCCAAAAACTCAACACGGATTTCTAAGGTATCGTTCTGCTATCACTAATCTGGCGTGCTTTTCTAACTATGTTTTGTCTAATATGGATGGAGGCGGTCAGGTAGACGTGGTCTACACGGACTTCGAAAAAGCTTTCGACCGTGTGGACCATGTCATTTTACTGAATAAACTACAATTGTTAGGCATACATGGGGATTTGCTCAGGTGGATAAAATCCTATTTGAGTAACAGATCCCAGGCTGTTGTAATAGGTGGATATAGATCGGACTTTATCAAAATACCAACAGGCATTCCTCAAGGATCACATCTGGGACCTTTACTGTATAACGCTTATATTCACGATATTACTACTTGCTTTAAGTTTTCACAACATTTAATGTACGCCGATGACAAAAAAAATTTTTTACAATATCCGTACTGAGCAGGACTGTCATCAAATGCAAACTGATTTAACCGCTTTATCAGCTTATTATACTGCTAACAACATAACAATTAATATTGATAAATGCGAATGTATTAGCTTCACACGTAAAAAAAACCCTATTTCATTCTCCTACAATTTTAACGGTATTCCAATACAAAGAACATCTACTGTTAGAGATTTAGGAGTTCATTTTGACAATAAAATGCTTTTATCAGAGCATGTTGACGAAATTGTTAACAAGGCTTTTAAAAATCTTGGATTTGTGATGAGAACTTGCAAGCCTTTTAAAGATATTAATACCCTTAAAATTATGTATAATGCTTATGTTCGCAGTATATTAGAATATGCCAGTCCAATTTGGTCTCCCCAATACGCTACTTATAAAGATCGTATAGAACGCATACAGGAAAAATTCATCAATTATCTAAATTATCGTTTTTTTAAATCACCACTTGTAACCTATGAAAATACTTGTCAATCTTATAATTTATTGACACTCGAAAACAGACGTAAATTAATGGACGTATGTTTTTTGTATGACATTGTCCGTGGACAGGTAGACTGCCCTGAGTTGGTGGCGAGCATAACATACAACGTACCGTCGCGTCGTGCCCGCCGTCGGCCGCCCCCTTTATTGCATGTGCCGTTTGCTGGCACCAATTATGCACGTAATGCGCCTATAAACCGATTGCTCAGGACATACAATGAGATCTTTAGTGATATAGATCTCTTTGTTTTTAGTAAAGCAGCCTTTAAAGCTAAAGCTCTTAAAATTCTACATGAAGTGCAAAAGGAGTAAATCATTTTGATTTGCTTAATCATGATGATCATCATTACAGCCCTTCACAAGTCCACTGCTGAACGTGGACCTCCCCCAGGGTATGCCACAACGCACGATTCTGAGCCACATGCGTCCGTCGACTTCCTATATATCTTACCAGGTCGTTACTCCATCTAGTAGGACTCCCTACATAAAAATAAATAAATAGTAATGAACATAAATCAACTCTATTATAATATGAAAATTAATTCATACTTTGCATCATTTAGTATAATCATTTCTTACTTGATTGTTGAGTGAAAATTTGACATAAGTGTAACGGTTTAGAAAAATAAATAAATAAACAGGTGTGATATTTCATATTTCATTAAATTAAATTACATAAAAGAATGTTAATATCTGGCTGCATTCAAAAGTTTTGCAGAGAAATAAATAATACAAATATTACTTCTACATACACATATTCAAAAGTATAAATTTAGTATAAACATTTAGTTACATGTCTGTGGACGTATGTATATGTATATGTATATATATGTGTATATATATGTATATATGTATATGTATGTATATATATGTATATATATGTGTATGTATGTATATGGATATGTATATGTGTATGTATATATGTATGTATGTATATGTATATATATGTGATTGGATTAGTACATACATATTACAATAAATCCAAAGAATAGTTAAATTGTACCGTCCATAATATATTTTGTTTATATAACTAAAAAAACCTTTAATAGGCCTTACATTTAAGCTGTATACTTTAAGTCCTTAAATTGTTAAATCGCTGTTGGTTTTTTTAAATAAATTAAAAAAAAAAAAAAAAAAATCAAGAGATATTAAAGTGCCTTAAAGGAAAATACAGTTTTTTCGAAGTTGATACCAAAGTAAACAATAGTAAATGGGAAAAATTACATTTGATATATTTGAGCATCATTTTCTTATCTTACATGATAGGTATAAAAAATTCAGAAACTCAATGTCAAAAGAACCTATTTAATACAATTTTCATATAAACTGTCCTCTAAAATAAATTGTTTACTAGAAATTGAATTAATACTGATAAAACATTATAAAAAAAGGTTTACAACAACAAATCAAGGCAAATGGTTGTAAACATTAAACAATTGGTTTTATGGCACTTTAAATAATTATTACTCCTTTTTATTGTTTTGATACTACTGTGTCAACTTAATACTCATAAGTCTTTTTTATCATTTAAAATAAAATTTAAGCACCTTTACTTTACTAAAAGTAAAGATTTGGAATATTTGAAATAATTAAACTTATTAATTAAACAACTAAAAATTTGATGTCTAAAGAAGGATTCTGCCATGCAGTGTCTTTCCCCGTTTATTTATTTTTTAAATCTAGTAATTTTTCCCATATTTTTTACAGGTTCTTCTTTCATCATTTTAAAGACTTAGTTGGGGTGGGCGGATAACACGGCATGTTTTGTAAACTTTACTTTATTACTAAAAGTGATTGATAATTATTTTTAAAGACCTATTTGATAATGTTTCACCATAACGTCAGTGAAGTTCTAACAGTGCGTAAGTCATTTTGTGAGTGTTTTGAGATTTGAATGTCATTGGATAAAGCATTGTGGCGCGCATCGTGTCGACCAATCAAAACACGATTCCTGAACAATACCAACGTGTTATTTGAAAAATAGTTACATAGCGTATCTCAGTTGGTGGTGCCAACATTGCGTATGTCAGCTATTCACGTACAAACTCGTCGTGCATCAAGTGCTCTGATGTTGTGATTCCGATTTAAGGTATTATTTGCAATTTATCTTGATGTTTTATTCCTAATAATATCATCTCTCTTTCTCTTTTTTCAAGATGATTGCAGAGAAATACAAGATAAATTTTCTATCAAATGATAGCGAAGAAGATGATGACATGTTGATTCTTTGCAGCGACTTAAAGATACAAGTACCAACAAAAAAACAGAAGATATTACCGGTAACATTGACTGACTTAGAAAATATCGATATTAATAACTTACCAATAGAAATAGTTTCCGAGCGTCCATCGCCGCCTTTGCTGGGTCTATTGAGCCCTCAAAACATTCAGGATACCATACCTCTTTCGTCATCTGAACAAGTTACCATAGTACATTTGCGGACAAGAGAAGAATTGCAGCCTTTGTCCTCGTCTGTTGAGATTTCATCGCCATTAGAAGCGACACAATCACCTGAAAATGACATTGAAGAGACATTCTTACCTTCAGCTCCATCTACCTGTTTAAATGAAGAAGTACAGCCGCTTTCCACGACTGCCGGAAATTCACCGTCGCTATTGGAGCAGCTACCGTCTGACAGTGAGTTCGAAGATATAAATTCTAATAGAAAAAGGAAATCGAAGGGATACGCACAACCTAAAAAATGGAATAAAAACGCAACAAAACTGAAGCGTATGCAAGGTGAAGAATATGTGGGGTACCATAGGGACAGGAAAGTTTCAGGGCAAGAGAAATTTAATGTACTTCATGATGTGCCACGTCCAGCACGTTCAATTGGTTCACGTTGCACTTCCACATTTTGCTCGAAGTCTAAGTTATGTGCTGTTTTAGCTTGTCTGACATCGAAAGAGAGAACATTTTTGGCAAGTTTTGGAAAAGCATGACTTGGGAGCAACGGAAGCGGTACGTTGTATCTCACGTCTCCGACTGTGAAAAAGACCAAGTAAAAGTAAAATCTAATCCTCGTAGAAGTGAGAGTAAACAGTACTTTCTCAGTACATCAAGGGACGTACCCAAGTTTGTCTGAAGACTTTTTGAACACTCTGGGTTTGAAAGAGTCGACTAAAAGATGCTGGATTGATAGATCTGAACATGGCATTGCTAAAACAACACCACGACCAAACGACGACAATGATGAATGCGTTAAGAACGAAGACACGACATTCCTCAAACAGTTCTTCGCTTCGTTACCAAAAATGCCCTCGCACTATTGCAGGACATCTACATCGAAACAGTATTTAGAGCCGATTGTTGAAAACAAGAACTGTCTTTTTAGGTTGTACATCCAAGAGTGCGAAAAAGAGTCGAAAAGTCCACTTAGTCGCTGGACTATGTGCAAAGTTTTTGACGAGTTGAATCTAAGCCTGTTTTCGCCTAAAAAAGATCAGTGCGATACTTGCTGTTCGTACAAGGTAGGCAACATAGCAGAGCAAGAATATCGATCACGATCGAGAAAGTGAAAGATAAAGAGAGAAAAAAGAAAGGCTCGTCATTTGGATGACGTACATGTTTTTACACAAGATTTACAGGCCGTAAAGTTATGTCCACAACTTTAAGCCAGTGCTTTATATTTTAAAACTAAACTATGTGTGCATAATTTTACGATGTATAATCTTGCCAACAAAGAAGATACCTGCTATTGGTTTGACGAAAGTAACGCTGGTTTGACTGCTTCTGTGTTTATATCATGCATCAAAGACTGTTTTAAAAAAACACTACTGAAGAAATGCATGCCAATAATTTTATATTCTGATGGTTGTACGGCGCAGAATCGGAATGTTTATCTATCGAATGCTCTGCTACAACTATCGATGGAAAAAAAAGAACAAAAACTTTTTGGAGAAAGGTCACACACAGATGGAGTGTGATGCGGTTCACAGTTCCATCGAGCAAAAATTAAAAAAACCAGGAGATCTTTCTACCAAGTCAATTTGCGACGTTATCAAAACAAGCTCGACCGCAAAAACCTTATTTGGTTAAATATTTAGACTACAGTTTTTTCGACGATTTCTCAGACAAGAATTCGTTTATGTATGACTCCATACGGCCTGTTCGCTCCGTCAATGATCCTACAGTAACGGACATACGAGCACTGCAGTATAATCCAAGTAGAGTCATCAAATATAAATTGAACTTTGAGGAGGATTATCAAGATCTGCCACGCAGAATTCGACGAAGAGTAGTAATGCCCGAAACTTTACCCCCTAGACCAAAACTCTACCAAAGTCTCATCAAAATATCAGTAACTAAATGGAAACATTTACAGGAGTTAAAGACTGTTATTCCTTCTGACTGTCACGGGTACTATGATTACTTACCCTATTGATCTCATAAGTCTGATTATAGATAAGAAGTTGATTCGAGCAAAACATTTTTTATAATACAAATTATAATTTTTTCTTTTTTATAAAATAAACTTTTAACATCATTTTGTTAAACAATTTTATCATTTCCCTTCTCCATTTTATCTCCTTTACCTATATTTATTAGATGAAACATGACGTAAGTCAGTGACAACTACTGGCAACACTGCGGAATTCACCAAATTACTTCAATGGAAAAGATTCTCGCGATTTTCACGAGTTCAAATCATCACAGAGTTCATTTGTATTAATAATTAAACACAATATGGCCTTATGCGTAAGTTACATCCATTTCATACAGTTTTTTCACTCTCCTGTAAAGTAGCCATTTTTGACTTTCATACTGTTAGAACTTCACTGACGATAACTTAAATTTTACATAGAAAAGTATACAAATTATATACTTAGAGTATTTTCTTATCTTAGAAATGGAAAGGTATCCTTAATTTGTATCCAATTAGATCAAACATTATAAGACGTAACCACTTAGGACAGATGTAAAGAACAAAATTTTTAGGTACATTATGTTCCCTGACAGCAGAATTCTTAAAAACAGAATTATTATTATAATCAGTCTATTTGATGTACAAACTTACTATCTACTATATTAATCATTTGTTCGTCATCATTCTGTTCATGAGTCACCGTAAAAGTGACAGCAACATTTATAATGTTTTCTTTTAAAATATGTAACTTTAATTTTAGAAGGAAATTTAAGTTACAAATTATACTTAAATGCTTATAAAATATATCACTTATAGGCATTTAATATATATTATCATTACAAATTTAGGAAACAGTAAGTCAAAATATATTTTTACTTCATTGTGTAGTATTGTCTAATGATATAATTATTCTAAGACAGTCAAAAACATCTGATATACTCGGAACAATCATTTATACATTATTGTCTAGCCAAGAAAACTTTACACTCTTCATAAATTGATAGATTCAACAATCCATATCTCATTATATTAATAACTAAAAGTCAAAATATTATAATTGACAATACAGACTTACATTTAATATAAAAATATAATACATTTGGACACTCATAATCATAATCTAATTTAACATAACATTAGTGTTGCAAAGAATATGGTGTGATAAAAATATGGTAAAACTGAGGTTTGTTCAAATATGATATAAAAACATCATTTTACTTTGCTTAGAACCAAGCTCAAACTAAAATTTGTGTCTCGCCCTATATAAGATTTAATAAAACAATATTTTTCCAATTATAGATCGACAACTAAAACGATATACAGATATGTAAAAAATATTCGAGAATGAACATGTTACACTACATTAGTTAACCCCATCATATCATACTTCCTGTTCTTCTGACATATCACAGGATAACAAATGGAAAAATAATATAAGCCAACAACTGCTAAAATAAAAGAGACTACTAATGTGACAATACCCCAAGCCGATAATCCTAAGCCTCTCCTTGTGGAACTTTGACCAGATGTACCAGTTGAAGCTCCAGCGTAGGTTTTGAGCTGGGGATCTTTGTAGCCTTTACTGTCATATCTTTCGCCGCGGAATCCCCTGTTACCGAACCCTCTTAATCCGTCGCATGGCAATATTAAATTTAGAACTATAACATAAATGCAAGACAAAGAATTAATGCTATAAGTTTATTTAATGAAAAAATCATCCAATAAACATTCTACTTACTAAGAATAGCGAGGATTAAACGAATAAAAACATTAATCATTTTGTAAATAAAATAAAAACTTCCTATGCTCTCTTTAGTAATTGTTTAATCCTTGTAGCTATGTTATCGATCGTTATCAGATTCTTTTCACAACTGTTGCAAGCTTTCAATTCAGTATTTTTTTAGTTTTATTACTTTATGAGTTATATATATATATATTATGTACACAAATAAACTGTCACATGCTATTTCTTTGACTTTGCTTTGATCTATGATGCCATGTCAGTCACATGTCACCTATTTTTTTCTTTTTCCTTTGGTAATGAAACCGTACTTTGTTTTTTTGCCAGTATCAGTAGTGGGAAATTATATTTCATTGTAATTTGCTCAAAAATTTCTCCACATTAGGTTGATGCATCGCATTGGGGAGTTTTTGAGAGATTTCATCAAAAATTTAAGCTAGCAGACAGTTGGTGCCGTCAGTATCCCAAGTTATTAAAGACACGCGGCACCTTAACCCAAGAAATAGCTTGAGGTTTAGGTCAACATTAAAGCACTTCTTTCCACCAATATATAAAGATAAAAATTAAGCAAGGAGCAAGTTAGTGCCGCGACTTGGATTTTTCATCATCTTTTTTAATACCGATTTAGCTTTAAATTCGGCCTTTGAGTATATTTATAATAATAACAAGATAGATCGGTCGAAAAGAAAGAAAAAATTGGCAAGTAACGTCTTGCATTTTTATTCCTTCTTATGTGGTTGTTTAGAGGCAGATCCCAGCCATGGTTCGGTCGCTCCTGTAAAATAGGATCACGCCATACGCGCTAGGAGGAGTTCCAACGGGCCTGAGGTGACGCATCAATGTACCGGGATGTAAATACCAGTGCCCTTAAAATGAATTATAATTCTGTCAAGTTCATCATTCAAGTTCGGTCCGGTCCGCAATAAACAAAGTTCAACTTGACTCTAGATAACGGGGGAGCACATCGACCATCCCGTGGCACTCCTATCCCTGGACATCCACTAGTCCAGTGAGCCTGACGGATCCCCCCGATTATGCTCAGGATGTGTGCTCCAATGTTGCCACCGGTTCTGACACGCCTTTTTCGGTACTCCTACTCCCTAGGCGAAGTCCCGAAATCATGGATACAGCTTTGGTCCACCTGATCCCTAAAAAGGTAACCGTTCAGATCAGTTTAACTACGGGGCTATCGTCATCACTAGTGTTCGGAATAGGGTGAGTATATTTTACCCCATTTTACCTACAGTTTATAGAACAGAGACTAAAATTGGAAACTTCCTTATAACTAAAGTTTTTCTTACCAGTAAATTTACTAAAGCTTTAATTACGTGAATTTAAAAGTCTTATTAATTCAATAAGTCGTCTACTGCGTAAAAGTTCTTCCTTAGATTGTTTTCACATGTTTCTACATTTTGAATGACTTAAAAAAAAAGAAAATTTTCAATTTGACTGTTTGTTTTTTTGTATGTTACGGTACGAGAGACGGCTCATAAGTCCCCAGCCTAAGATACTTGGGGTGCGAAGTCAGAAGTCGTCCACGTGTGCCTGCTAGTTGCGGGTCCCTCTCAATACGTCTGGAGGGAAGAGCAGCTACTGGGCCGGTGCACCCTGGGCGCGGCGGTAATCTTCGGAGAAGAAATTCTTATTCCTTGGAGAATGTTGCTGCCGCGGCTAATTATTCTGACATGGGTGGGGTCTGTCCCGGACCAACAGTGCGTTCCTCTGCGTGACCCTCTGATCAGCAGAGGGCATAGCAGAGGAGTGAGGGCGAGCTCGGTGTGCACTTACCCTGCCTCCGTGCAGACAGTGAAGGATTCATCCTTTGCTGTCACCGCCGGTCTCGTAATCCCAGTATCGAAGTGTCGTGGATCATGTCTCGCGGCTTTGATAGGGACCGAGGGTCTTGGCTTAATCGCCCGGACCGCGAGGGAGAAAATCTCTATAAAAAGTTACTCCGAATCCCAAGCGGCGAAGTTACACCGCGAGGGGATGGATGGCTGACGGGGTTCTATGAACAAATCAGTCGCTAGTGCGCTCCTCGCCAGGGTACCTGCAGACCCCCTGGCGAGTAATAAATCCTCTAAATCTGCTTACCTTGGTACAGGGGTCTCTGCCAAGGTGGACCTTTAATTCCCCCATACTCGTGGGTACAAAAATGGAACAACAAAAAACCAAAACCGCCGGCAACGGCAACGTAGAGGAGAGGAGGAACGATGCGGGGACAGAGTCCGACGCCGCATCGAGCAGCGTGGGAGGCTCAGAGAGCCCCCGACGCGTGGGGCCTGGGACCGTGGAGACCAGTAAGTTCTTCCGCAAGCGGTCCAGGCGGGATGGCGACCAGGGGCCGTCATCCGGTGAAGAGGAGGTTTCGGCCCGGAAAATCCCCACCAACAGTCGGGGCGGGCTGAGAGGCAAGGGGAGGGGGCTCTCTGCCAATCAGAGGGCCGAACGAGCGGCAAAACTTGCCGAGGAGGGGCGCCACCCGGGCGATACGGCTCGGGTATCAGGCGAAGAGACGAGTGCGACTGGCGGCTCCGAGGTGGAGCGTAAGGCCAGATTCATAAAGGAGGTGGAGGCCGCGATCAAGGTCGTGGCTTACAAGCAAAAGCCCTCCTCGAAGTTTAAGGCCATTGCCGGGGCCTCCGCCTCCATCATGGCGGCTGCGGAGGCCAACTTTGTTGGGGCCGAGCCTAATGCGGACGAGGTGGCGAAGCTGCGGGCGGACGTGGCCCGCCTGACGTCCCCCATGGAGACTCTCCAGAAGGAGAACGAGAAGCTCCGCGCAGACCTGGCCAGTCTACGTGAGCCTGCCTCTCGCGCGGCGCCCCAGACGCAGCGCCCAAGCCAGCCCGTGCCGGTGGAGAACCAGGTTCTGAACCTGGTCCGGCAGGAGCTGGCTGCCTTCCGACACCGGTTCTCCGTGCTGGAGGGCATCGTCCCGCGCCCCCCCCCCCCAGGGGCAAACAAGACGGCGGCGAGGCCGGCAACGGTCTCGTACGCGGCGGCCACGGCTGCCGCATCCAGGCCGGGGCCGTCCAGCAAGCCCTTGGGCGGGGCTGCAGTTGCCCCCCCCCCCCTGAAAGGCCGGCTCCGGCAAAACCGGTACCGGCTGAACCGGCTCCGGCTAAGCCGGTGACGGGAAAGAGAGGCAAGACGAAGGCGAAAAAGGGCAAGGCGGCAGCACAGATGGTGGCTGCACCAGCCGCAGTGCCTGCGGCGAATGTGCCAGCGCCAGCGGCAAGCCAGCTGCCGCCGCCGTCACCGCCCTCCCAGCTCCCTACACCTCCCGCGGCTGAAGCCGGTTGGCAGGTGGTCGGGGACATAAAGAAGGGGAAGAAGGCAGCCAAAAAGGCCAAAGAGCAGGAGCGGCAGCGCCAGTTCAGGGCGCGCAAGATCGCGGCTAGGCTCCGCACCCCGAAGACCGCAGCTGTAGTGATTACACTACAGCCGGACGCGGAAAAGAAGGGCGTTACCTACCGCGACCTGCTCGCGAAGGCGAAGGAGGCGGTGGATCTCGGGGAGCTCGGGATCACTTGGAGCCTCCGGCTCAAAGTCACCCAGACGGGTGCCCGTATGCTGGAGGTCCCCGGGGAATCCAGTGACGCGACCGCGGTCGCTCTGGCTGCGAAGCTCAGAGCGTCTCTGGACGCGGACGAGGCCCGAGTGTCCAGGCCCGTCAGATGCGCAGACCTGTGCATCATGGGTCTGGACGACTTGGTATCGGAGGAGGAGTTAGTAGCCGCCGTCGCCAGGTCCGGGAGGTGCACTACGGACCAGGTCAGGTCAGGCGCCATACGCCCGGACCAACAGGGTATGCATGCCGCCACGGTGTGCTGCCCTGTTACGGCGGCCAAAACCATAGTGGAGGGCCGAAGGCTTCTGGTGGGTTGGGTCTCAGCGCAGGTTAAGCTGCTGGAGCCCAGACCTCTGAGGTGCTATCGCTGTCTCGTGGGGCACCACGTATCAGTGAGATGCGCCTTGGAGGTTGACCGCAGTGGCCTTTGCTTCCGCTGCTGTCAGCCCGGACACATATCGGCGACCTGCTGCGCCACGTCGCACTGTGATGCATGTGCGGCGACCGGTAAGCCAGCCGATCACCGGGCCGGAAGCAAGGCCTGCATGCCACCCGCCAAGGCCAAGGCCGCGGGTAGGGGAGGGCCCTCCGCCGCCACTGCTTCTGTGGCCTCCGCCTCCGCCGCAACTGCCGCTGCCACCGCTGTCACTGTCGCCGCCGCCGCTGCCGCGACACCGACGCCCGCAGAGGGGCCCCCCGTGGAGGAAGCTGAAATGGAATGCCTATAACGGCCCCATTAAGCTTCCTCCAGGCGAATATCAACCACTGCGCCTGCGCTCAGGATCTGTTGCTCCAGAGCATGGCGCAGTGGTCGATTAACATCGCTGTGGTCGCTGAGCCGTATTTTGTCTGGCCTAGGGAGGACTGGGTGGCGGACCTTAACGGCTCAGTTGCCATCATCTCTTCGGCCGCCGCCGGTACCCCGACCCTTGAAGGTATCAAGAGGGGTCAGGGGTGCGTAGCAGCACGGTTCGGGGAGTTCGTCGTTGTTGGGGTGTACTTCTCCCCGAACCGATCTCTCGCCGAGCTCCACAACTCTCTTGCAGAGCTGAGAGCAGTCGTCGTCGGAAGTTATCCCCTCCCTGTACTTGTCCTCGGGGACTTCAATGCCAAGAACTTGGCTTGGGGTTCCCGTCGTACAGATGTGCGGGGTAGGATGGTGGAAGACTGGGCTCTGGAGACAGGCCTGGTCCGTCCTAAATCGGGGTTTTGTCCCCACGTGTGTGCGGATGCGGGGCGAGTCGGTGGTGGACATCTCGTTCGCTAGCCCCGCTCTGTCGCCGCGCGCCATTGACTGGCGTGTCATGGAGGGGGTGGAGACCTACTCCGACCACCGGTACATCCGGTTTGACGTCTCCACCCAGCCCTCGAGCGCGCCAGTCCAACAGGCCCCGAGTGGTCCGCGTTGGGCGCTGAAGCAGCTGGACCGGGAGCTCCTCCTGGAAGCCTCGATCGTGCAGGCCTGGGTGTCATCACCGGACAGGCCTTCTGACGTCAATGATGAGGCAGGGTGGATCCAGGAGGCCAGGAAGCGCCCGGCGTCAGGTGTATTAGTGGTCGCGTGGGCTGACATCTCTGCGCGAGGCGTGTGTCGCCGGGCGGCAACTGTACGCCAGGCACCGCAGGCTCCGCATTCGTCCACCGAATGCGGCAGCCATTAAGGCGGAGCTGTATGAGGGATACAGAGCGGCAAAGACCGCCCTCCGGGAGGCTGTCCTGCGGGCCCGGGATCGGGCCCGTGAGGAGATGCTGGAGACTCTCCACAGAGATCCGTGGGGGCGCCCTTACAAGATGGTGCGGGATAAACTCCGCACCTGGGCCCCCCCGCTGACGCAGAGTCTCCGGCCCCAGCTCGTGGAGGACGTGGTGAGCACTCTGTTCCCTGCGCGAGGGGAACATCCGCCCCCGCCTATGGCTCCGCCACCTGCGGTGCCGGAAGCGGACCACCAGGACGACGACGACGACATCCCGGAAGGGCCCGGGGTAGACCTGAGAGTGGCGGTACGTAGGCTCAAGGCCAGGAATACCACCCCAGGACCCGATGGCATGATGGCCTGGCAAAGCCTGGGTCCTGGCCTCGGAGGCTCTCGGGCCCCGACTGGAGGGGCTCCTAAGCGCATGCTTGGAGAGAGGCCAATTCCCGCTTCGTTGGAAGACGGGGAAGCTGGTCCTCATTCGGAAGCTGGGGTGCCCTGCGGTTTCTCCGTCCGCATACCGGCCCGTGGTGCTGCTCGACGAGGTGGGCAAGCTCTTTGAAAGAGTCATTGTAAACCGCCTCGCCGAGCACCTTGCGGGGACGGGGCCGGATAGCAAAGGCCGGGCGGGGGCGGGGCCAGAGGCGCTCTACGGTGGACGCCATCATGCGCGTGAGAGCCCTCACGACGGGGGATGCAGTGGCCAGAGGGGGGGTTGTCTTGGCGGTGTCTCTCGACATGGCCAACGCCTTCTACTCCATGCCCTGGAGCTGCATTAGGGAGGCACTCCGGTATCACCGGGTGCCGACCTATCTCCGTCGTATAGTCGGGGACTATCTGACGGACAGGGCCGTCATCTACCCCGGTCGCAACGGTGAGTGGAACCGGCGAGAGATGTCGTGCGGTGTCCCACAGGGTTCGGTTCTGGGGCCACCTCTGTGGAGCATCGGTTACGACTGGGTGCTGCGCGCCGACCTCCCTACCGGCGTCAGCGTAGTTTGCTACGCTGACGATACGCTGGTACTGGCACAAGGGGGGTCGTACGAGGCGACGGCGGAAACTATGACACGCGGGGTTGAGATAGTCGTTGAGAGGATTCGGCAACTGGGTCTCGAGATGGCTCTGCACAAGTCCGAGGCCATGCACTTCCATGATCCTCAGAACAGGCCACCACCGGGGTCCTCAGTGATGGTAGGAGGGGTATCCATCGGCGTCGAGTCGACGCTGTAGTACCTAGGACTCGTCCTCGATGGCCGATGGAACTTCGTTGAGCACTTCCGACGTTTGGCTCTTAAACTGGAACGGACCGGGGCTGCCTTCAGGCGGCTCCTGCCGAACCTGGGGGGGCCAAACGCCTCCTGCCAGAGGCTCTACGCGGGGATCGTGCGGTCCATGGCCCTTTATGGGGCCCCGGTGTGGGCGCGTGGTTTGGCGCGGCTTGCCGTCCACCACCTGAACGCGCCCCAAAGGGTGGTTGCAGTGAAAATGGTTCGCGGCTACTGCACGATCTCCCGCGAAGCGGCGAGCCTCCTTGCCGGATTGCTGCCATGGGATCTCGAGGCGATAGTCCTCGCGCGCCTGCATGAGTGAAGCGCGGAGGCACTATGCCGGGGGAAACCCCTCTGCCGCGGCAAGTTGTCGCGCAGCGGACAGACTTCCGGCACGATCTCATAGCGACATGGAGAAAGCGACTGTCGCAACTCCGTGCTGGGCACGCCACTATAGCGGCGATAAGACCCCTCTTTGAGGAGTGGCTTGAGAGACGCCACGGCATCTTCACCTTCCGCCTGACGCAGGTCCTCACCGGACACGGTGTGTTCGGGAGGTTCCTGCACCGAATCGGGTGGGAGGAAACGCCCGGGTGCTCCCACTGCGAGGATGGACCGGAGGACACGGTGGAACACACCGTGGAGGTGTGCCCTGCTTGGGCGGAGCACCGCCGTGTCCTCGTAGCGGCGATAGGCGGCGGTGACCTCTCGCGTCCGGCCCTGTTCGAAGCCATGGTCCGGAGCGAGACGGAATGGAATGCCGTCACCACCTTCTGCGAAGCAGTGATGCTAGCGAAGGAGGTGGAGAGGAGATGGAGAGAGCAGCAGCTCGGGGGCTACATCGTGGCCCCCGGCCACCGTAGGCGCGGGCCTGTGGACGGTGAGCAATGGGTAGCTCGCCGTCCGTCCGTCTAACGACGACAGGCCGTGTCGACGGCGCGTTTTGTTCTACGCGCGCCTCAAAGAGCTGTCAGCAGCGTGAAGGGGCCCGCAAGGGCCGACGCCTGCCGGGGCTGCGGGCTGTTCGAAAGAGATACCGCGGCTCTGGAACGTAAGGGCACTGAAGGAACACGGATGGTTTTTAGTCAATAAAAGTCTGACACTCCCTTACGCTCCACCCAGAGCGAAAGGCGTCATTAGATGATTTTCCATCCGCAAAAAAAAAGCCTAAGATACTTAATGAAAGAAAATATGTGGTTTCTGTTTTTTATTTTTTTATATAATCTCCATCAAGTGAAATAAATTTCTCACATCTGGCACACAATGCCTTTAACTCACCCAAAAAAAAATTCTGTATTTTTCTCCTCAAAATTACGATCAACCGCATTTTTCACTTTGTTGTCATCTGCAAATCTCCGGCCCCCGTAAGTCTTTTTTCAAATTGAAAAACAGGAAAAAATTGCTAAATGCTAGGCCTGGGCTATACGGAGGGTGGTCAATCTATGAGAACTCCGTGTCTTTCAGGGCTTGCCTCGCAACATGTGCGGTGTGAACGGATGCGTTGTCTTGCAGAAAGAGCACTCCACGCGTCAGTTTCTCACGTCGTTTCTGTACAATAGCTTCGCGAACCTGAGCCAATACATTGGTGTAGTACTGGACATTAATTGTAGTTCCCCAGGGTAGGTAGTCGACAAGCGAAATTCCCTCGCTATCCCAGAAAACAGTCGCCATTATCTCATCAACATCATTATCCATCTTGGACGCCAACTTTTCCAGCTTGAATTTCTCCGACTTTTTTTATCCATTGCATGGAATCTTGTTTGGACTCCGGATCATGTTGGCGAATCCATATTTCATTTACGATGATTATCCGTTGCCAATTGTCTTCCTTGTTATCGCTGACTAGCTCCGAAATAATCTTTGCAACTTGCGAGTCGACGTTGCTTGTTGAGCGGTGTGAGCATTTTGGGTACCTAGCGCGCGCTAATTTTTCTCATGCACAAATGTTCATGTAAAATTTCTTCAACTCGTTCTTTTCTAAGTTTCTGCAGTTTTTCAGCAATCTGCCACAATTTAATTCTTCGGTCGGCCACAACGATTATTTTGACTTTTCGGACGTTTTTTTCGGTTAGTACCGTGACTGGACGGACCGGGCTAGGGTCGTCTTCACAGCTATCTCACGTACGCGATCTAACGTATATGAAGGCGCAGAATCCTGAAGAACCGATGAAATCTCTTCAAAAATGTCTTACGGCGTATTTCCTTTCTTTACGAGGAATTTTATCGCGACGCGGTGTCTGCTTTCGCACGGGTGATTTCTGGACCCAGCAAGAGCGCCACCTACCGGGTGTGAATTTAAACCATCTAAGAACCCATTCAAAGACACACACAAAATAAAAATCAAAATCGGTTCAGCCCTTTTTGAGTTTTAGCGAAGCTAACGGACAGCAATAGATTTTTATTTGTGGAACTATATATTATTTTATGTATGTTTACTGTTAATTTTTAATTTCAATGTTGCAGGTATTTTCTTTAAAAAAATATACATCATTAGTATTCATGAATTCGAAGGTGAGCGTTTCGGATATAACGTTAATTTTAAAATACAAGACAGCATAGTTACAAAAGAATATAATTCGAAGAATAAGCCACACACTTTCAAAAATCAAATGGTACATAATTTTTGTACATATATATTCACGTAAATAAATTATTTGTATCTTTTTATACACAGCTACTGATTTAAATGACTCGGAATATGTTACCTCTGACTGAATTTAATTAAAATAAAATGTTACATATGCTCCAGTTAAATCGACCTTAAGTAAAATATACCAAAAATAGTCTAATATAAAACTGTAGTTGGATATTTAGAGTCAAAAATTTCATTTTTAAGCAGATACACCACGGATTTTCCTACCATTTGGTGAGAATCTTTGAGCTAAGAACCCTGTACACACTCTCACACAAGCAACTAAAACCGTGCTTTTACAAATAACAAGGCGATTAATAACAAATGAGTTTCGAATTTCTTTTTTAACATAATGTTAATAAAATATATATTTATCTGTGGTATAGCCACGCTGCAGCTTTATTATGGTTGTGGCACGAATGTGTCAGCTCTACCGGGGAAGGATCACGACTTCACATAAAATAGCGTAAAATAGCAGCTTAACGCTGCTGTGCTTGTAGTGCAGAGAACCGGAGACCTCTTTAACTGAAAACGAGACATTCCAACGTAGTCCTCACGGGTAACAATGCATCTGCATTCTGCATTTTGATTCTTATATAATTGAGGATAAATGTAGATATCTATGGGTCACAGCAACTACTCAGGTGAACTGTGTGGTCGTTTGTTACCCTTAATCCACAAACTAATAAGATAATAATAATAATAACCGTCAGAACTTGCTTGTCAGAACGGCTATGCTGTGTATAGGCGGGATCGCGAGATGTGTTCGATTTCAAATGCAGGAAGAGGAGGGGGTGTACTGATAGCCGTATCGAAACAGTTAATATCAAAGCGAATCACTGAATGGGAAAGTGATTGCGAAGATCTATGGGTAGTAATTACAGTGCCAGACCTTTCGGGTAAAAATAGGATCTCGATAAGATTGTGTGCCGTATATCTACCACCTCCAGTAACAGATAACACTATGAATATTTTTACTGATAAGGTAAGTTTTATCCTAGAATCGAGCGATGAATTCAAATACACATTAATTGCAGGGGACTTTAATATGAGCGGCATATTTTGGGAACCTTACGCCAGCAAAGACCAGGACAACTGTCTTGTGCCACCTGGGTATGGAAGCCGTGAACTATTATGCAAATTTATAGATTTTATAACACTAAACGATATGAAACAATACAATTGTGTGACAAACATTCAAAATAAATTACTTGATTTAATTCTTTGCAATGAAGGAATATTAAATATTTCTGAATGCTTACACCCGGTAAGAAACATAGATAAATATCATCCAGCTCTTGACATCACAATGAAAACGGTTAAAATAAATAAAAAAATTTTGATCCCCTCTAGACCTAATTTTCATAAAGGTGATTACGAGTCTATAAAAAAATACCTTAACTCGATTTCATGGGAAGATGAATTAAATTCCTGTAACGATATTAAGGACGCGTTTACAAAATTGATAGGTATAGAATCGCACTACTACATTGACAAAAGTCACACACACAAGTGTACGCACGGTTGGCTGTGGGAATCGTAGTCAAATGAAATTATTTTGATAATTTGAAAGATTGAATTTGTTTTTTATTTCTTATACCTCAGAAATATACATAGATCCGAAATACGAATACCTGCTCCAGAGACTGCTTGGCACTGGAAGCCCTCTACTGGTAGTGGGATGTTAGCTCTGGACTTTGAACTGGTTTTGTCAGTTATAATAAGACCTTACCTACCTGCGGACTTGATGGAGTGCCTGAAGGTGTAATTCGGTGATTACAAGTGGAACTCCTAGACTAGTAGAACTAGGTGTGCCGAGTTTGGGTTCGTTTTGTTAGTTACAATGAGACCTTACCACCGGTCTTGATGGAGTGACCTGAAGGTGTAATTCAGTGATTACAACTGGAACTACTAGACTAGTAGAACTAGGTGTGCCGAGTTTGGGTTCGTTTTGTTAGTTACAATGAGACCTTACCACCGGTCTTGATGGAGTGACCTGAAGGTGTAATTCAGTGATTACAACTGGAACTACTAGACTAGTAGAACTAGGTGTGCCGAGTTTGGGTTCGTTTTGTAGGTTATGATGAGACCTTACCACCGGACTTGATGGAGTGACCTGAAGGTGTAATTCGGTGATTACAAGTGGAACTCCTAGAGTTGTAAAACTAGGTGTGCCGAGTTTGGGTTCGTTTTGTTAGTTATGATGAGACCTTACCACCAGACTTGATGAAGTGACCTGAAGGGGTAATTCAGTAACTACTGCTGGAATTTCTGAACGAGTAGTTATTACCACCTAATTACACCTTCAGGTCACTCAATCAAGTCCGGTGGTAAGGTCTCATCGTTACTAACAAAACGAACCCAAGCTCGGCACATCTAGTTCCACTAGTCTAGGAGTTCCAGTTTAATCACTGGATTCCACCTTCAGGTCACTCCATCAAGTCCGGTGGTAAGGTTGCATCAAACTAAGAAAATGAACCCAAACTCGTCACACCTAGTTCGACTAGTCTAGGAGTTCCACTTGTAACCACCTGATTACACCTTCAGGTCACTCAATCGAGTCCGGTGGTAAGGTCTCATCATAACTAACAAAATAAGCCCAAACTCGGCACACCTAGTTTTACTCTGCAAGAAGTTCAAATAGCGGTCACGAAAGTACACCTTCAGGTCACACCATCAAGTCCGGAGGTAAGGTCTCATCATAACCAACAAAACGAGCCCAAGCTCGGCACACCTAGATCCACTCGTCCAGGAATTGCAGTAATAGTTACCTTCAGGTCACTATCAAGTCCAGAGGCAAGTTTATATATCCTACTTATTTTTAGCTAAATATAAAACTGTGAGTATAAAAATAATAATTTTATCATTTGTCAAGTACCTACTATGTTTCCAATTTGTTTTTTTCTAATATTTTATGTATGTACAGCGATCTTTTCAGAATGAGCCGCTGCAAACAGGCGATACAGTGTCCACTTACGACGGCGGCCGAGCGCAGACTGTGGTTTCATAGAAATCTTTGTACAATAAATCAAAGCAGGCACCAACAATAAAATAGCCCTTATTGCAATAGATTATGATTCATCCATATTAGCAAAATATGTGAAAAAATGTGTATCAGTTTTTATTTTTTCTACGACTATTTGTGACATTTTGATAAAAAATAAACACAGATTTTTTTAATTGAATATGTCTGTCATCTTATAGTATTTTTTAAATTTTTTAAATATCTAAGCCGGTATCGTTAATTTTGTCGAAAATGGCAACGGAAGTTCGTTTTTACAATATAAAAAACTACTATTTTCAACAAAAGAGTTAAATAATTTTGCAGATGAAGAACCAATCTATACATGGTAGTTTTTACTTATATTTGATTTGGTTTAGTTTTGTCACAAAACGTACCGAAAAACACCCTAATTTTGGTTGATTTGTAAACGCGTCCTTAATAACATGATTACAAAATTTTACGCTATTTTACACAATGCAATTAGATTACATATTCCAATGACTAAAATAAAAAACAATTCATACCCTATTTGGTTTTCTTCCCATTTACTATACTTACTAAACAAAAAGCATATTTATCGTAAAAAATTTAAAAAATATAAAAATCCGCTAGATGAGATGGAGTTTATTTACTTAAGAGATGATTGTAACAAACTTATTAAGGAGTGCTACAATAATTATATTATTAGAATTGAGACTGAACTAGTAAAAAATTCTAAGACATTTTGGACCTACATAAAAAGCCTTCGAAGCAACTGCACATCATTTCCAGATACTCTGATTTTAAATAATACTGAGTCATCAGAAGTAGAAAATATTTCTAATATGTGTGCTACACATTTTTCATCAGTGTTTGAGAAAGATATAAATAATAGTAATAGTTATGTCTGTAACCTGCCATCTGGGATTGAAATATCCGACACAATTAACATCATCCAATTTACCCAAGAAGAAGTAAAGAAAAAGCTGAAAAATTTAGACATTTATAAAAGTGTAGGGCCGGACGATATAGATCCGTTGCTTCTAAAGAACTGTGCTGATATATTAGCTGTACCAATTGCCACTTTATTTAACCATTCACTTCATTCAGGCAAATTTCCTGATAAATGGAAAGAAGCTAGGGTTATACCGTTACATAAAGCTGGCAAAAAAGACTTAATTACGAATTATCGACCAATATCCATTTTATCAGTGTTGTACAGGCACACTGTTTTGTACAGGCATCTACAGAAATATATTACTGTGGATCAACATGGGTTTATGGCTAAAAGATCAACTAACACAAACTTAGTCCTATTCACATCGGAACTTAAAGAGGCGGTCGATCATAATACTCAAGTAGATGTTATTTATACCGACTTCTCAAAGGCCTTTGACAAAGTCAACCATGCCATACTTATTAAAAAATTAGAAGCCTTTGGAATCTCCGGCAAACTGCTGCAGTGGTGTCGATCTTACCTTAATAGCCGCATTTCAAGAGTGGCCTTTCTAATGTATTTACTGCAACATCTGACATTCCTCAGGGATCTACGCTCGGTCCCTTGTTCTTCAACGTTTTTATCAACGATATAACACATAAAATAAGTATAGTAAAATCTATCTTTTCGCTGATGACCTCAAACTTCTGAAATTAATTACTAATACCAATGATATAAGATGCCTTCAAGATGATATAGATAGTGTTTATGATTGGTGCAAGGAAAACCAAATGTATCTTAATGTCTCTAAATGTCAGCATACACAGTTTACTAGAAAACGTCATAAATTGGAATCTAGTTACTCCATATCTAATTATATACTTAAAACTGTTAGTCCTGTTCGCGATCTTGGCGTTTTAATGGATAGTAAATTGAGCTTTTCAGACCACATAGATAAAATTATTACCGAAGCAAACAAAGCATTAGGCTTTATCTTAAGATGTACCAAAAATTTTAAGAAACTAGACGCTGTAATTCATCTCTACAATACATATGTAAGGAGTAAATTGGAATATTGCAGCACTGTGTGGTGTCCCAATTATAAAATACATGTTGATAGAATTGAGAGAATTCAGAAACGATTTGTTCGTACTCTTGCATATCGATACAGAGCACCTATAACTACCAAAACATATGAGGAGAAATTAAAGCACTTCAATCTCATAAAACTTACAGAACGTCGAGCTCATTTAGATTTAAAATTTTTACACAAAATAGTTAATGGATCTATCGATTGTCCGCCTTTGCTTAATAGACTAACATACAATGTCCCCGCCAGAATCCCGAGATATCCATGCAAATTGTTTAAGTCCAGGCTATCCAGAACTAATTTGGGTCGTTTTTCACCGTTGGTCCGCGCTACCCGCTTGTACAATGAATATGTTGAGAAGAATTCGGATATTGACATCCACTTCGATACTTTTATTGCAAAAATTAAAAATGTTGACACCTTTATCGTAACTATCGTGATTGACCTTTGTCTTGTTTATAATATAATTTTAATAGTGTTTTCATTACAGTAACAGGATAAAACGCATGATGTGATTACTTATAAGTGTGAGAACAGTTACCTATTGTACCATGTAACAAATAATTTGTATTTATCTGAGTTGGCTGTATCTTACGTTAGTAATCTAATAAATAATAATAAAAAAAAGAACTTCTCCGCGGATAGACTACACACATAGAAAGGCATTTGAATCGGTGCCCCATACGTGGCTTAAGAGGGTCCTCGAGCTGTACAAGATTGACTGTACAGTTCGAGACTTCCTAGGGCAGTTGAGTACGATCCTCTGTCATCTAGGCGAGCGGATGACGGCTGCGGAAAGCCGCATAAGGATAAGAAGGGGTATATTCCAGGGCGACTGTCTGAGTTCAATCTGGTTCTGCCTCTCTCTGAACCCTCTCAGTACTTTACTGGAGGGCTCCGGGAGGGGATTGCAGCTTCGGAAAGGAGGTACAAAAGTGACCCACCTTTTTATATGGATGAGCTCAAGTTATTCTTATCTGTATATCTTAGTTTCACTTACAAATTTAGTAAAAATTTTAAACAAATATGAAACAAACGAAGAAAGGAAAAAGAGAGAAATGACACGTCGAAAAGATTTAAAAACTTCAATTACACCAACATTGAATGTTGTACGCCACAGCTCAAGGCATCAAGCTATTGCACTATTTAATTCTTTACCTATCTCTTTTAAAGTTATTTATTGCCACCGAAAATTCCAAAATAAACTCAAATCATTATTAATTAAGAAAAGCTACTACTCAGTTGACGAATACCTAAATGACAAAAATAAACTTAATGAATGTTAATTTTTTTTTTGTTTATGTACTATATTTTAATCTATTATGACATGAAAAATATTTAATTATGACAAGAAAAGTATTAAATGTACATAAGTATATAGAATGATTGTCAAATGATATTTCAATTTTATTCGATTTTAGTTTTATTTAAGTCAATTTCATGTAAACGTAATTTTTGATTTTGTGTAATTAATTTTCCAATACAATGTAATATTGTTCTACGGAATAAATGACTATGACTATGACTTATTTGCCTCCAGTCGCTCCCATCTTGTGGAATTGCTAAGCATCACTTGTGAATTTAGCAATTCTATTGGAATAGAGCTGGGGACAGATAAGTGTACGGAACTCTATGTTGAAAGGGGAAGGGTTGCTAGCTCTGAGGGCATAGACTTATCTACGCCCATCAACTTAAGGACCCTTTCCGAGGCTGAAACATACCGATACCTGGTTATGCTCACAGAACATCGGTATCGATGAGGCTGGTATGAAACAGTCAGTTTGCGACGTGTTTTATGCACGCTTGACCAAAGTGCTTAACAGCCTCTTGTCCGGTGTGAATAAGACACACGCATATAACGGTTGGGTCATGCCTGTCGTCATGTATACCTTTGGCATACTCAGGTGGACTCAGACTGAACTTAACGCCTTGGATAGAAAGATCCACGCTACCATGACGTCCTATAGGATGCATCATCCGAGATCGTCAGTAATGAGGCTGTACTTGCCGCGAAAGCATGGTGGGCGTGGCTTTCTGAGCGCGCTCAGCATGCACAATCGCGAAGTGTGCAGCCTCCGTCATTACTTCCTGGTGAGATCGGATGATCCATTCTATAATGACGTCATTTCTAGTGATAAAGGGCCTACCCCTCTATCCTTAGCCAACGAGCAATGGCGGGACCCAGCAGTAAAAAGCATTTCCGACCGGGTAGTATGGAAGGAGAAGGAGCTCCATGGGAGGTACTACAGGGCTCTACATGAGCCCTTCGTAGATTTAGTCGCCTCCCTCCACCGGCTACGTTTCAGTGACTTCTTCGGGGAAACTGAGGGTTTTGTTTGTGCAATACAGGATCAGGTTATTAATACCAACAACTATCGGAGATACATCCTAAAAGATGGCACCGTCGACGTCTGTCGAGCTTGTTGCCATCCCGGGGAGTCCCTTAGGCATGTCATCTCCAGATGTTCAGCGCTAACTCTGAGTACTTGCACAGGCACAACCTAGTAGCCGGGATTCTACACCAGGAGCTCGCTCTGAAATACGGTCTCGTGGATCGGAAACTGCTTTATTATAAGTACTTACCGGAAGCCGTGCTCGAAAATGACCGCGCCAGGCTCTACTGGGACCGGGCCATCACCACAGACAGGACTATTCTTGCGAATAAGCCTGATATTGTTCTGATGGACCGTGCACAGTTAAGGATATTTTTGTCGACATTACTATTCCGTATGACGAGAACCTCGTGAAAGCCGAAACAGATAATCAAACAAAATATCTGGACCTGGCTGACGAGGTGATCGAAATATGGGGTGGTCTGCCGACCGAAATTATTCCGGTAGTCGTCTCTGCGAATGGGCTAATCTCGGTCAGCCTCTCGGGTCATCTGAGGTGACTGCGACTCCGTGACGGATCGCTCCGGGCTTAAATGCAAAAGGCGGTACTCCTCGATACCGCCCGCATTGTCCGCCGGTTTCTTTCCCTTTTCTCCTAACCCTCGGCCGTTTGATCTCCCCTACCGAGGGCTTCCATCTGGTTGGGCTTTTATTTATTTACGTATTTTTATGTATTTATTTCATTTTATTGATATTTAGGTATATTTATAATTTTCATTTACAATTATATATTTATGGAACTCAACCATATGGGAAAACTATATAGGTACCCCAATAATAATAATACTTTATTGACAATTTTTATAGTTCAAATACTTTTTACAAATATATACAAATACATTATGAGGACCAATTTAAAATGGATAGAATCCTGAGTTTCCTAGCTGGGTTACTTAGGAACCTGTATTTAGGAGATACAGTCCTATCTCCCCTGTTGATTAGGAATACATAATTGTATTGTTTAAATTAATTTAATTTTTTGTACGAAAAAAGAACTTCAAAGACATAATACACGATGTCTCTCTCTCTCTCTCTCTCTCTCTCTCTCTCTCTGTGTGTGTGTGTGTGTGTGTGTGTGTGTGTGGTGTGTGCGTGTGTGTGTGTGTTCGTGTGTTTGATGAATTTAACGACGTAATTTTATAACAATGTTAACAAGTATTGCTCTGTACCATCATATGACTTATTTAGCAGGAAAGAGCGGACAGCAGTTTTGCAATTAAGTGTTGACATTTCGTAAATCTCTATTTTCGTATGTATTTTATTGTAAAGTAAAAGACCTAGGTAATAAAAAATGTTTTTACAATAAAAAAATTGACTAGTGGAAGTGTGCATACCTTGTCTTTACGAAGTTTATTTATTTCAATGAAAGGAGTCTTACTATGCTAAAGTAATACTGTGAGCAGTATGAAGAGCTACCTCACACTAAGAACAGCGCAGTTTTGATATAGATGAGTATGGAAATCACATTGGTTTAAAAGTAGCAACCTTTGAGATAGCTCTTTCCGCAACTTCAAGTGACTTTAACATTGTTTTTGCAACACCACCTCAGCAAGAAATGCAACACGTGATGATAGACAGACATAAAGCGTTATAAACGTTGCGTATAATTATGGAATTGGTAACATAACGCGTAGTGTTTTAAATATATATATATATATATATATATATATATATATATATATATATATATATATATATATATATATATATATTGTACGCGCATTAAAGTATCACGTCATTGGGAGAGGCTGTGATTGGTCGACGTCATCGCGAGCCGGCGCAGTGGCATCACGTCATCTTTCGTCCCCTCTCTCTAATGTCATATATAGCTCACGCAGAGTTCGTCTTGTCAACACGCATGTAAACTCTTAATTTGTTAATGAACAAAATAAAGTCACATTTATATAAAAGAAATAAAATATTCATTTCTGCGCACACACGCATTTTTGGACCTTCATCGCCGATATTGGAAACCAGCAGTTGGAAGAAACATAAAGCGGATTAATAGAGATAACGCAACCGGCAATCGCCTTCGGTCGCAGCACATTGATTTTGGTGAGACGTACCTGCCTGGTTATTTGGGAGGAGCATTTAGATATTGTGTATTATCCGTGGTTACTTTTTAAATTTCAGTGTCCCAGTTATCAAGTCTTATCTGCCAAAATAAGAATACCTATCACGCGTAGCAGATTGCAGTAGCAAAGGCCTCGTCATCATTATTGACCTAACGCCGGAAGTTTGAGAACAGCAACTGTAAGTACTCCTGTTTTTTATAAATTGCCAAAATGCCTAACGGAGACCCAAAGTCAGGTTTATCAAAATCTAGTTCTTTAAGTAGTGATCAAATTAAAGAAGTAATCAAAAAAAGGGGAACAGTTAAGGGTAGGTTAACGAATTTTCGAAAATATATTTCCTCTTTTATAGATAAAACATTAACTAATGAACAGCGCGCGGAGTTAAAATTGCGTATGCAAGGTGCATTAAGTCTTTATAAAGATTTTAATGAAATTCAGAATTATTTAGAAATATCTCTTTCGGAAAGTGATTTAGTAAAACAGTTAGAAGAGCGTAAATGTTTTGAAAGTCTTTATTATGGCGTCCTCGCTCAAACGCAATGTATGATAAATAAAGATAATGAGATGAATATTCCTAAATCGGCAAACAATAGCATATTTCAATCGGTTAAGTTACCTACAATTTCTTTACCTACCTTCGATGGATCATATGAGCACTGGTTAGAATTCCGCGACACATTTCAATCGTTAGTTCACAATTCTAATGAAATTACTAAAATTCAAAAACTGCATTATTTGAAATCTTCATTAAAAAGCAGCGCCGCATTAGTTATAGACTCACTAGAATTTTCCGAAAGTAATTATACAGTTGCATGAGAACTTCTCCTTAACAGATATAACAATAACAGATTGCTGGTACACAATCACGTAAAATCCTTATTTTCATTACCGCTTGTTACAAGGGAATCACCTGGGTTACTAAGAAAACTTATTGATACAGTGTTAAAAAATATACGGGCATTGAAAATACTCGGTGAGCCCACAGACTCCTGGGATACTCTAATTATTTACATGACTGTATCAAGGTTAGATCTTGCCTCCGAACGAGAGTGGGAAAAGGTGAAGTGTACATTTTATAAATCGACAGATGAATCTCAGAATTGTGTTATAACGTTAAATAATTTAATAAAGTTTTTACGAGATAGGGCTGACATGTTAGAAACGCTTTGTGTCACACACGCCAAGTCTGGCATACATTATGAAAATAAAAGACAACACCCTAGTTCCAGCGCTCATAACCACATGCATAAGGTACACTGCAATTTTAGTACAGACAAACCAAAAAATTACACAAAAGATTTATGCATTATGTGCAAAGCTAAACATAAATTGTATTCATGCCAAACATTTCTTGAATATGATTTACAAGATAAAATAAAATTTATACACCAAAAGGGGTTATGTGAGAACTGTTTACGTCCGGGACATGTGGCTAATGAGTGTAGGAACGGGCCTTGTCGAAAGTGTGATAAAAAACATAACACATTAATTCATACTGACAAAACCAGCGAACGACAATCACAAATTCCCACGTCGAAAAATAAGGTTATATCTCCTAACCTTTTAAATAGTTCGGTTGCATCAAACAACAGCGATAATAGTAATAAAATCATACACAACTCTGCACAGGTGAGCAATTCTCACATAGACGTACTAAGCGCGCAGACGTCTGCATCGCTGCCTATACTACTGTCTACAGCGGTCGTTAAGATATCCGATAGCTTAGGTATAATACGGCCGACGTATCTTGGCGAGTCCGACCTTCGCGCAGAAGGTTGCGCAATAGCTTTTTTAAGGAACAAAATGGTGGCATGAGGCGACGTACGGGGGGCGGTGGTCTAGGCTAGAGATTGACCATAAGTAAACACAATCGACCCTTTAGTCATAAAATATCGCAATCGATTAGTTTTATTTAGAAGTTATTGATTTTTGTTTATATAAGATATTAAACGAAATAGATTTACAAATATAGTGAATTTTGTTGATAATAAACAAGATTTCGACTTAAATAAAAAAAAAACTAAAAACATATTATTTTCTCAGCTGAAAGACATAATGTACTTAAATATCAATTATCTATTAACGTCTTCTTGAGTAACGACTATTTGAGAAAATTTAGAACCTCCTTATAAATTGCAAATAAATATATTTTTATGTCTTAATTTTAATCGATTTGAATAAAAATCGATTAAACAACACCCTCAGGCACGCGTGTTGGACATCCCTTTCTGGTTACTTCGTAAAGCTTCGTGCTTATTCGGCAATGCTCGGTACACGGTAATATTTCTCAGTCACACGTTAGCATTGGTGTCGTGTTCGTGTCGCTATCTCTGTCTTGAGCACAGTCGGTTACAAAAGTTTTCGTTGTTATTGTTGTTTGTTTTTATTAATAGTGTTAAGTTTGTTTTGTTTGTTTTATTTGTTTTATTTGCAAGTGTCAGTTAGCACTTATATTATTCGCCAAACATGCCACCAAAACATAACAGTGTGTTAAATCGCCAGGCGAGAAAAATTATTTACGATTTAACGCAATATATGAAAAAAGAAAAAGAAGAAGGCGTAAAAGATGTCGATAAAGTTTATTTAAGAGTTGCTAACGCAACTGGTGTGTCCCAACGCACAGTACAGCGGATCGCAACTGAAGGCAATATTTCGGGCTTACTTTCAGTATTCCGCACGCCTGGTAAAAAAAGGTCTAGATCAAAACCTATTACTGATATGGATAATTTTGACCAGGGAGTAGTAAAAAGATGCATACACAACTTCCACAAAACTGAAAAAGAAATGCCGACGATAAACAAATTACTAGCGAAACTCAAACGGGATATAAATTTTCAAGGTTTTCAAGGTTTCAAGTGGCGAAAGACCGAAACCAATAGAATGGTTCTTATAGAGAAGACCGACATTCGCCTGAAAAGGATCTTGTACTTGAAGGCAATGAAAAAATACAGGGACGAAGGGCGACCAATTGTATTCACTGACGAGTCGTATGCCCACTCATCACATACAAAAGGTAAGGCGTGGTCAGATGGTTCCGCTCAAGGACTAAAGCGCCCGATATCAAAAGGTCAGCGGATAGTGATGGTACACGCTGGGTCAGAAGCAGGGTTTGTTCCGAACGCGCTACTAATGTTCAAATCTGGCAGCAAAACCGGAGACTATCATGATGACATGAATTTCAAAAATTATGAGAAATGGTTACGGACCCAACTGATTCCAAATTTGAGCCCTAACTCGGTGGTGGTTATCGATAATGCTCCGTACCACAACAAATTAATGGATCCTGCCCCTACATCTAATGACAAGAAGGCAAAAATGGAATCGTGGTTATTAGAAAAGGGTATACCATATGAAAAGGACATGCGTAAACCACAACTTTACGATCTAATAAAAAAAAACAAAGACGTGAATAAAAAATACGTAATAGATGAAATGTTTAAACAAAACAACCACGATGTCCTTCGTTTACCCCCATATCATCCCGATTTAAACCCCATCGAGATGGTGTGGGCTGCCATTAAAGGGCACGTAGCCGCTAAAAACGTCGACTGGAACGTAACCCGGACAATGGAGCTCATACAAGAAAAAGTAAATTTAATGGGTCAGAATGAATGGAGTGCTTTATGCAGAAAAGTGCAAGAGGTCGAACATGACTATAGGAAGAGCGACCATATTATTGACGAAATGACGGATCAATTATTCATCATTAATACAGCTTCAGATTCAGAAAGTGAGTCTGAAAGTGAGAGCGACGATTACGAAGATGAACCTATGCCAAGTACCTCACATGGTACACAAGGGGCCGACGACTTTATGTTAGGAATTTCCCCCCTCAGCGACAGTGATTAAATAATAATAAGTGTAAATAAATAAAAAGTATTAAATGTAAATAATATTGTATGTGTTTGTGATAAAATCTGCCCCTATCGAAAGGTGAGGTATCAAAATTGAATCTTTAATTTATAATGTCTCCAAAGTGTTTTGATATTTTTGGTCACTGTATTAGGGAAATTTTATTTGTACATTGGTATATATAAAAAAATGACAATAACAGTTTTCTTCACGAGTGTTCATGCGCTAAACTTCGCAGAGCCTATATTCAGACTCGCCAAGATACGTCGGCCGTATTGTAACTATCATAAGGCACGCGCGGTGCTCGATAGTGGCAGCGAACGTTGTTTCATAACACAATCGCTTTGTGACAAACTTAACTTACAATTAATACAGTCCACTCATAAAATAAGAGGTATCGGCGGTAACACAATAACACAATGTTCAAAAACATGCGATATCGAATTAAAGTCTGTTAGCGAGCCTTATTATATTACGCACGTAAATAAATGTCTTGTTTTACCGCAAATTACGTCTTCCCTACCGGCCGTGAATGTGAATATTGGTCAGTTTCGTATACCAACCGATATACAGTTAGCCGACTCAGAATTTTATCAAACTCGTTCGATTGATTTACTGATTGGTGCAGACATTTTTTGGGATCTATTATGTGAGGGTAGAATTCGCTTATCAAACGGACCTTATTTACAAAATACTAGACTAGGTTGGATAATATCCGGGCCTATTTATTCACAGAAATTAAGAAATAAAAATTATATTCATTGTAATTTCATACAATCATTAGACGCGCAAAATATAAGTATACAGTCTATAGACAAACAGTTACGTATGTTCTGGGAGATTGAAGACTTATCGGTAGGAAAGAGAGGGAGTGATGGATTGAGTGAAGAGGAGCGTTTATGCGAGAAACATTTTAAACAGACGACCACGCGAGACGTTGATGGGAGGTTCTGTGTACGCATCCCTTTCAAATTATCACCAGACTTTATCGGTGAATCTTTTAATCAAGCTAAGCGACGTTTTTTGGCATTAGAAAACCGCTTAAAACACAATCCTAATTTAAATAAAATGTATAAAGCTTTCATACACGAGTATATGAATTTAGGACATATGACTAAAGTGCACACATACGGTAATCCCCATTACTTTATGCCACATCACGGTGTTCTTCGCGAAAATGCAATTTCTACGCGATTGAGAGTTGTATTCGACGCAAGCGCAGCGTCGACTAGCGGTAAATCGTTAAATGATTTACAACTCGTAGGGCCGCCTATACAAGGTGATTTAATTGCTATATTGTTACGCTTCAGAGAAAATAAATATGTTGCATGTGCGGATGTGGAGAAAATGTATAGGCAGGTACATATTGACAAATCCCAGCGTGATTTACAACTTATTATTTGGCGTGACAGTCCTAGTGACCCATTACAAATATACCAGTTAAATACGGTTACGTATGGAACTGCGTCCGCTCCATTTTTAAGTTGCCGATGCTTAAAACAGCTGGCGCAAGATTGTGATAACCCAATAGTGGCTAGGACAATTAGTGAAGACTTCTACGTTGACGATGGCATTATTTTAGCTAATACTAAATCTGAATTATTAGAACTATGTCGAGAGACATCTAAAGTTTTAAAGTCTGGGTGTTTTCATTTGCGTAAGTGGATTTATAACTTTGAGCAGGAGGGTTCCGCATATATAAATGAGGAATCTAAAGAATTCTTATTAAATAATTCGACACTAAATAAAACATTAGGTCTTGGTTGGTACAATAAAAGTGATGAATTACATTTTGCATCTAAGATCATCAACAACCCTAAAAATATCACAAAACGAATAATACTGTCTCAGTCCTCTCAAATATTCGATCCACTCGGCCTGTTGGGACCTATGATTATAACAGCTAAGATTTTGTTACAGAAGCTGTGGTTGCTAAAAGTTGAGTGGGATGAACATTTACAAGATGATATAGCACAGATCTGGTAAAACTTTGTTGATAACTTGTCAATCCTTAAATCATTACGCGTTCCACGTTATGTAATGGGTTCGAACCCCGAGCGCATAGAATTACATATATTTACGGATGCCTCACAAACCGCGTACGGTGCGTGCGCTTATATACGCACTGTCGATGTTAATTCATGTGTTGTCGTTAAGTTGTTATGCTCGAAAGGTAAAGTAGCTCCGCTGAAGCCTATAAGTATACCTAGGTTAGAACTATGCGGCGCATTATTAGGCGCTCGTTTATTTGAAAAAATAATTAATGCTTTACGGTCTAAGTTGGATAATGTTGTATTTTGGACAGACTCAACAATAGTATTGGGTTGGTTACGCATGCCTCCCAACTTACTTAAAACTTTTGTACAAAACAGAACCGCAGAGATCTTGGATTTAACAAAAGATAGGCCGTGGCGTCACGTTAGTGGTAAGGCGAACCCCGCTGACTTAATATCACGGGGTCAAAGTTTAGACTTATTGTGTGTCAACAGTTTATGGTTTCAAGGGCCGCAGTTCTTATATGATTTAAATTTGTGTGATACAAATAATACAATACATTTGAATGATATGCAATTACCTGAGATAAAATCGAATCTAATATGTAGCTCGTTATCTAATAGAATTAATAAAGAATCTGTATTCTCGTTTGAAAGGTTTTCTCAGTTTAATCGTATGCAGCGTTCGTGCGCTTATGTTTTAAGATTTATTTACAATGCGCGTTATAAGAACAACAAGCGCACCGGGCCGCTTACCGTTGATGAATTGAATGAATCTTTGTTACTATTGGCGAAATATTCGCAGCATGAGTCATTTCTAGATGTAAACAAATTGCTTTTAAACAGACAACCGATTAAAGATAACGGACTATTAAAATTAAATCTCTTTCTAGATAGAAAAAATATTATCAGGGTTGGTGGACGTATTTTACAATCATTTAATTTTGATTTTAATAAGAAACATCCTATTTTATTGTCTTCTAAACATCACTTTACACATTTATTATTTAAGTATGAACACAAGCGGTTAATGCATGCCGGGCCGCAGTTATTACTATATACTGTTAGGGAAATGTGGTGGCCAGTAGGCGGAAGAAATCTTTCGAAAAAGGTAGTACATAGTTGTGTAAAGTGTACGCGTATGCGAGGTCAAACCGTTAAGCCTATTATGGGAAATTTACCTCAGGCTCGGTTAGATCCTGGTTTTCCTTTCTTACGATGTGGCGTAGACTATGCTGGTCCAGTGCTCATACTGAACCGTAAGGGTAGGGGGGCAAAGACTATAAAATCTTTTATATGTTTATTTATATGCTTCACAACGCGCGCTGTTCATTTGGAGCTTGTGAGTGATCTCTCGTCAGATGCTTATTTGTTAGCACTTAAGCGGTTTATTTCACGCAGAGGTAAACCAATAGAAATATATAGTGATAATGGAAGGAATTTTGTTGGTTTAATGCATGATTTTGCTAAATTATTATCTCAAATATCTAAAGACTTAGAAGAATACGCGACATCTCAAAGTATAAAATTTAAAATGGGTCCTCCTTATGCTAGTCATTTTGGTGGTTTATGGGAAGCTGGAATCAAGAGTTGTAAGCAACACTTGCGGCGTGTGATAGGTAACGCGCATTTAACTTTCGAGGAGCTGTGCACAGTCCTGGTTGAGATTGAGGCTGTGCTCAACTCCCGTCCTCTCACACCTATGTCCACGGATCCGCACGATTATCACCCACTGAGCCCCTCTCATTTCTTGGTAGGCCGTCCATTAACTTCACCTGTGTCTGTTGACCTGAATACTGTTCCAGAGCATCGTCTTACACGTTATCAAAGAGTCGAGCAGATACGCCAGCACTTCTGGAGCAGATGGTCTAAGGAGTATATATCTGAGCTGCAAGTGAGGACCAAGTGGACTGAGCATAAAGGCGATCTACAGGAGAACACTCTCGTACTTATAAAGGATGACAATCAACCACCTTTAAAATGGAGAATGGGAAGAATTATCAAAACGTTCCCTGGAAACGATGGTGTCTCCAGAGTTGCAGACATTAGGACAGTGAATGGTACTGTACGACGGGCATTTCCAAAAATCTGCCCGTTGTTTTCAGAAGAGATGTAATGACTGTTTGTTGAAAACACATGGTGCTTTCAAGGCCGGGAGCATGTACGCGCATTAAAGTATCACGTCATTGGGAGAGGCTGTGATTGGTCGACGTCATCGCGAGCCGGCGCAGTGGCATCACGTCATCTTTCGTCCCCTCTCTCTAATGTCATATATAGCTCACGCAGAGTTCGTCTTGTCAACACGCATGTAAACTCTTAATTTGTTAATGAACAAAATAAAGTCACATTTATATAAAAGAAATAAAATATTCATTTCTGCGCATACATATATATATATATATATATATATATATATATATATATATATATATATATATATATATATATATATATATATATATATATATATATATATATATATATATATATTAGTTTGCGAACTTTACTTGTTAAGAGATTTATATAAATTTCAAATTAAGGTATTTATCTAGTTATCTAATACCTAGATGCTTTATATTATCTACAGAATTTATCTGTGGACACAGACAAAGGGAAGACTGAAGAGAACAAGAGTGAGCTTTCAACTTGATGGGAATATTTGATTGCGAGGTGGGGGACTGATAGAGAAAGTTACAAATTTAGTTTTAGAAGTATTAAGAGTAAAAGTGTGAGATAAAAGCCAATTATATATTTGATTAAAACTACGTTGTGATTTACTTTCAAGATCTTTCCAAGATGTTGCACGGAAAGTAATAGCTGTGTCTTCTGCAAAAGAGACGATTTTTGCGTTATTAATGTGAAGATTGCACAAGTCATTTGTAAAAACAAGAAATAGAGTTGGGCCAATAACACTTCCCTGGGGGACACAATAAGAAGCAGGGAGTTCGTCACCGATGCAATCGGATATTTTAACCATTTGAGTGCGATTTGTAAGGTAACTTCGGAAAAAGTCTGTGTGTAAACCTCTGACACCAATTTTCTCTAACTTGGCGAAAAGAGTAGAAACAGGAATTTTGTCAAAAGCTTTTGCTAGATCTAGAAATATTGTTAAGACCTCCGTATTACTATTTAGATTAGTGACTATGAAATTTATTAATTCATGAACTGCATCTGAAGTTGATTTATTTCTACGAAATTCGAATTGTTGATGTGAGATTAATTTAACGTGTTCAAGGTAATCGTCTATTGTTCACTCAACGTTCTAAGACTTTAGATAAGGCTGGTAGTACGGCAATAGGGCGATAGTTAGTGACTAAAGTCCCGTCACCACCCTTGAAGATGGGATGTATTACAGACTTTTTAAAGAGTTAGGAAATAAAGCATTTTCGAAACCGAGATTGAATATATAGCTTAGCACAGGTGCTAGCGTAGCAGAGTATCTTTTTCGTAGCAGAGTATCGGAAGATATGTCATACCAACCGGTAGCTACATTTGACTTTTAACTTTTTATTATTGAAATTAGTTCATCAGTATTAGGTATTTCAAGAACAAAAGAAGAAATGCATGTAAAATATTGTGAAGAAGTAAATTGAGGTAAATTATTAGACTTAATTATATTGTCCGCAAGCTCTTTTCCATCATCAACAAAAAAAATTGTTACCATTATTACACGATTGCTTCAGAGATCTTGCTTGTGTAACTAATTGACATGATGCTTGTTTATTGTGGAATGTATTTGTGATTATTTTGATAGTATTCCAAAGTGCTTTAGGGTTTTTCCTGTTTTCCTTACTTCTTGAGCATCATAATCTTTTTTTTTGCTTTCTTTATAATTTTAGTGCAGAAGTTTCTATACCGCTTATAAGTGATAGACAGCGTTAAAGTATTAGGAGACTTTTTTACTTTTCTATGCATTGAATCTCTATTTCTTTTACACCTTACAAACCTGGTGTCATTAACAGTTTAAGTATTCTATTTCTGAACGAATTTTTTTTAAATGATGAATTTTCAGCTATTACATCTTACAAAAGTTTAATAAGAGCTTCAGTTGCGGTATTAGGATCTAACATGGAATAAATATGTGCTAACTTAAGTTTTTTGACTGCTTTATCAAGATTGTCAAAGTCAACTTTTAAAATAGTGGACATTACATTATTTTCTGTTTCATTTTTGATACCTAAAACAGAGGAATAATAGTCAGTAATAGTGGTGTCGAAAACCAAAGTTACAGCCATGTATTTGGTGCGCAAGATAAAGTGATCAATGCAGTTTTCTCCTCTGGTTGGGAGAGTGTGAGCAGGAAGAAGACTATGGTATGCAAGACAATTGAAATATTCATGGCTCCCGCAGCCTATCTAAGGAGGAAGACTTCACTATTCTAAGTAGTCTAGATTTATATCTCCAGTTATTATGATTGTCTTACATTTTGAAAGCGGTGTAAGTGTAGCGTTGAGTGTTGAAAGAAACTCATTTATTTTTTCATTTGATGGTGATCGATAAATGCAAATAAGCACTATATTCAAATCAATCGTAGCGATTAGTCCAGACGCCATTTTATTAAAATTTATTTCTTCAATATTTACCAACAAACATGATTTAATGTAAATAATTACCCCATAACTTTGATTTTGATGTTTAGAAGTTTTGTATATAGAGTAGAGCTGTATTCAAGGAATATTTTCATTACTTGAGCAGGGCAAACAGCACTCTGTTAAAACCAACACATCGCGATCAAATGAATCTCATTTCAAGTTCGGTCAAGTAAGATTTGTAGACTAATAAAATTGCAATTTATCGATCTTATATTTTGATTTAGTATCTTTAGGAGTTTGTTTGGTTGTTCCGAAGTACAGCAATAGGATTCACTTAATGTGCACTGGTCTATGTTGTCGATATATAATGCCCTAATCCAATAAAAAAATACTTGGTAAGATGTGTACTCAGCCCATCTCTAACATATTATTTAATTATAAATATATCAACCATTAAAGTAAAAATATGTATTACGTACATAGGTACATTATACTTCAATGTCACGTTTTTAACACCTAGAAAGCCTCTCCCTTGCTCTCTATATCCTCTAGACCGTAATACAGCAGTGCATGTACTAATATTTGGTGTCAGAAATAATAGGTAATTACGAACTACATAAATATATATCTATAGTATAGTAATTTTACAATAGTTATATAAATATATAACTATAGTAAAATTACTTTGTCCGTGCACTTGGAGCCATAAATCATAGCTCGATCTCAGCCCGGCTAGGGTGGTGAGCATGTTGCGCGGGCGCAACACCATTATCGATAACAACAAATGTATCATCGAAGTCAGGTACAAGGCAGCGGTTCGGTATACAAAGGATGGTGCGACATTGTTATGTTATGAGTCGTTTGTTTTCCATTATTACCCACGACTAATACCTCTAAATTAGTGCAGTGATAATTTAGTACCTATATCGAAGAGAAATTTCTTTTTGCGCATTCTCTCTATGAATTTCTTTAATAACACAATGGCTACTCCTTTGTTTTGTACGAAAAAATTGTTTTGTAACATTTTTCACTGAAATGAAAATAGATCCCGAAAAGTTGTAAAGTGTTAATTTCTGCCGTTCTCGTGAACTTGCTGCGGCGATATGTGGTGTGAGAGCGGTCGACAAAATAAAAAAAAGAGTGTATAAAGATGATGATGAGTGTATAGAGATGCTAGCTCTCCGCGAGATAGCGTATATCGGCCTTGTACAGTAACTGCATTAGACGACTTTGACAAAAGTATAATTAAACAAATAGTGTCATCGTTTCATCCCGACGGTGAACATCCTTCCACGGCTAAAATTTTGAGTACAACAAAAAGAAAGAATTGACGGAATCCAGTGTTCTATTTCTTCTATGGGTAAAATACTCATAGAACTTGGGTAGAAGTAAACAAAGCTCCAGATGGTCGTAATCAATTGTTGGAAAAGACTGACATTGTTTGTGCGCAGCTACGATTCCGGAGAAAAAGTGAAGACACTCTACCAAGAATTTATTTAGATGAGACTTGGGTGAATCAAAATTACAGCCGCAAACGAATTTGCTCACTTATAGTTTTTTAATACATAGATACCTAACTAATTATTTATTTAAAATCATTATTATTCTTATTTCAATAAATACGGTTTTTATCTATATTTTTTTCATTTTTGTCACTAACCCACATAATGACAAAACTAAATACACTATCGATAACGCTTATCGACAGCAATGATGCGCATCACTATACTCGCCCCTAGGGCCCGTGAGTGGGGGAGAGAGCGAAATATTCCGATGATTTGTGACCCAAACTGCACGGACAAAATAATTCTAGTACAATAGCGGCTTTGTAGTGCAATAGCGTTGCCATTAGCCGGATCGATCGCGGGTTCAATTCCCACGTGAAATAAACTGCTACTATAGTGTATTTTTGCATATTAAATATTTCTAAAATAAATTTGTAATATTTTGATATACTTATTATTATAATGTTACTTAATATTCCAATTTTTCCAAACATTTAATACAAAATATGTTTTTTTTCTGTGTGGGTAGCTGCAATAAGTACATTGCTTTAGTGAAGTCTCCCAATTTAATATAAATTTTAATATATAAAACATTACAATAGTGTTGTTACTATATGGGAAACTAATGTACTAACCATTATACCTGCCAGGCAGTAAAATCCTTGCTTTTTACAAACTTAGTCAATAAAATCTGTCTCACAATTTTCTTACATTATCACTGCACAAGATATTTTCAAAATGGACGCCATTCAAGACTCAATAACACAACTTCAGAAGATGTTTACTCAGCGCATGGATATCTATCAAAGTGAGCTTCAAGCTGCAGCACCTTCAGCCTCCATTGCCAATTTGACATCCGAGTTCTCCTCATTCAGATTATTTATCATGACAGCCCTACGCAATCTTCAAGACCAGGTAGGCCTGTTGATGCACCAGGTGGATAATATGGAGATGCGGAGCCGGCGGAAGATTCTATTACTTCATGGACTTCCGGAGGAAAAAAACGAGGACACTGTACAGGTATTAGTGAAGACTTTTGTTGACCGTTTCAAGTTGTCTGGTTTCTCGGAAAAAGATATATCTCGCTGCCATCGCATGGGCCATACTTCCTCTTCTGACAAACCAAGACCCATCTTGTTTAAGTTGTGTGAGTTAGAGGTGAAGAACAAAATCTGGCAAGCTAAGACGTGTTTGAAGGGAACTGGTATCACTCTGTCGGAGTTTTTAACTAAAACTCGACATGAAGCCTTTATGGCAGCTCGACGGAGATATGGAATATCAAATTGCTGGACACATGAAGGCTTTGTTTTTGTACTGGGTAGCGGTGGCGTTCGACATCGCATTAGCTCTGTGATTGAACTCGATAAAATTGTTGAGCCTCCTGTGTCGAAGTCGAAGACAACGACCGCGGTCAGGGAACCAACTGGAGCTTCCAAAAGTCGACGTACTGGCACCGCAGGCAAGAGATAGTGTCTTCGCTTAGTGTTTATTTACCACAATTTATTTGTATTTTTGTGTAGTCTCCATTTGCATAGTGTTGCATCTCTTCAATTTTTGTGTGTTAACTGAAACATCGTAGTTCGTAGTTATCTCTAATATTATAATAATTTACCTTCATAATTTTGTTTATTATGTGACACAATGACATTCTTCTTCTTCTTTTTTTGTGGCGGTTTGATTAAATTCGCCAATGACGTATAGAGTAGAAAATGAAGGCTTATGAGTTTAATTAAAATAAGAGTCTGTGATAATACAAGGATTCAGTTTTCCTCCGAGAATTTTGACAAATCTATTTGTTGAGTTACCTAGAACAAATATGACAAACACAGGTGTTAGACTCTTACCCGTATGTTAAAAGTGACAAGGATTTCAAGTTTCATATTATTAGTATTAATAAAATCACATAAAATATACACAAAAGGAGTACTGGTATATGTTAAAAGAGAATTAAAATCTATAGGTCGAGGAATATAAGGAGGAAGGTAATCATAAAGGGAGGAGGGTAATTTGGGACAGTTGAAAAAAATATGGTTTGTGGAACCTTCATCTAAGCCACATTCACACAATGAGCTATCCCTTACTCTGATTTTTGCCAGATGTGCATGTGTACAGGCGTGTCCAATTCTTAATCTACAAATGATTGAAGTTGCATGTTTATTTGCTTTGTTAAATTTAAAGAACCAAGGCTTGGGAGGAATAACCTCTTGGATGGCAGCATAGTGCTTACCTTTAACATTTTTGGAAACTTCCCATAATTTATTCCAATTTTCATTCAGTTTCCTTTTAGCTAGCAAAATTAGGTCATGTGAGTAAATTAAATTTTGTAGAATGCCATTAGCAATTGCATTTTTAGCGAGTACATCAGCTGTTTCGTTACCATGGATACCACTGTGGCCTGGAATCCAGGCCACTGAAACATGGATTCCTTTAAGATGGCATCTGAATAGGGTATTTTTTATTTTAAGAATTAGTGGAAATTTATGTTTGTTATGGAATTGATTGGACAAAATAGCTAACAAACAACTTTTTGAATCTGTGAAAATAACTGTTTTATTAAGATTATGTGACTCTACATATAACAAAGCTTCACTGATTGCAGTTGCTTCACCGGTAAAAGTGGAGGATAGTGAGGGGCATTTAAAGTTAAGAATGATTTTGAACTTAGGAATCCAAACAGCAGCTCCAATATAGTCTTCATCAGACTGTTTTGAAGCGTCTGTGTACATGACAAGCCAATCTTTAAAGGTGTTTTCTATAATTTCTTTTAATTTCAAATTTGCCATTGGAGAATCCTTTTCTATACCTAGATCTAGATGAATGTCGGGTTGGAAAACAATAGCCTCGTAAGGAACATCAAAGAGTGGATTTATTTTACATTGAAAGATTGGGTAAGGAAGCTGAAGAAAAATTACAAAACTTTTAAACAAGCAGGGAGAGTCCTTATGGGTCCAGTATCGGTCAGATGAGATATACTCTGAAAGAAGGTGCAATTTAGGAATTAGGGGATGATCTGAAAGCTGGCATATCTTAAATAAGAATCTGTCTGAAAGGTATTGCCTTCTTAATCTTAAAGGAGGATCTACGCACTCAACCTGAAGAACATTTATTGGTGAGGATTTCATTGCCCCTGTAATAATGCGAAGGCATTTCGATTGAATTTTGTCCATTACTTTTAGGGATGATTTATTGCAAGGCTCCAACAGAAAACATCCATAGTCAAGGTGGCTTCGTATTAAAGCATTGTACAGTAATTTCTGAGAAAAAGGATGGGACCCCCACCAAACACCCGACAAAGACCGAAGAATATTTATGTTTTTTTCGCATTTTTGTGTTATATATTCAATGTATGGACCAAAGGCCAATTTCGAATCAAGGATAACTCCCAAAAATTTAACATTGCCTCTAACTGGAAAAGGTTGCTTATCATATACAATGGATATATCGGGAATTCGCCTTTGGCGGGAAAAGATCACCACACTACTCTTGGCCACAGATAAAGAGAGGCCATGATTAGTTAACCATTCTTGTAAATAATCCATGGATGAGTTTAGACGGGAACATGCCACTGTGAAGTTGTTTGAGGAGATGTATAGAGCTAAATCGTCTGCATATTGAAGAACATTACAAAAAGAATTTACTGAAAGTTCTAAATCGTGAGTATATATAGAATAAAGGAGAGGACTAAGAACTGAGCCTTGTGGAAGTCCTTTCCATATAGTTTTTGGGGGAAGCAGGAGATTTTTAACATTTATAGATATTGATCTAGAAGAGAGAAAGTTAGAGACGTAATTGACTATCCTCACTGGAATGCTCAGATTAAGCATTTTCTGCCTGAGCACAGGAAGTAGCACATTATCATATGCAGAAGAAATATCCAAGAAAACTCCTATGAGAAATTCATGTTTTGAGAAAGCAATATGAATATCTGTGACCAAAGTACTTAGGCTATCCATGGTACTTAAACCTTTTCGGAAACCGAATTGGCTTTTAGGTAAGAGATTATTCCTTTCCAACAACCACTCCAAGCGATTTTTTATTAAATGTTCCAAAATTTTTGCCAAAGTACAAGAAAGGGCAATAGGTCGGTAACTGGAAGGGTCATTGCTAGACTTACCTGGTTTGAGAATGGGCAAAATAATTTGGGTTTTCCATTCAGCAGGAGGATTACCAGTAATATAAATAAAATTTAAAATGGATAGTAAGACAGTTTTAGTGTTCTCACTACTATTAATTATAAATGAATAAGGAATCCCATCAATACCTGGTGAGGAGTCTTTAAGGCCATTGAGTACAGTAAACAATTCTTGAGAAGAAAAGGGGGAATCAAATTTATCATTTGTTTTTAAAAAAGCAGAATTAAAAACTAGGCATTCATCATAAGATGGGACTGTTTGTGGTGCAAGTTTATTAGAGAATTCATCTATCCACAGGGAAGGATCATTAGAAATTATATTTTCACTAGAAACTGCACAGCGATATTTTTTAACATTTCTCCAGACCAAAGATGGGGGAGTCCTAGGTGACAGTGACTCACAGAATTTAAACCAACCAGTTCGCTTTTTGTCTGACAGTAATTTTAAGGTTTCTGCAGCAATTTTTTTATAGGAGATATAATTCTCTGCAGTCATAGAACGGGAGTATATTAATTCAGCCTCTTTTCTTCTCCTACAAGCTGCTGAACAATCTTGGTCCCACCAAGGAGGGGAAGGATACTTATTTTTGAAAGGTTTTTTTAAGGGGATTGACTTATTAGCAGCAGAAATAATTGCATTTCTGAACTCTATATATACAGGAGCAATATTATCATTGTTAATTGGGGGAAGATTTGAAACCTCATGTTCCAAAACTGTAGAATATAATTGCCAATTAGCTTTGGATAGATTATACTTTAGTCTTGGGCAAAATGTAAAATTTATTCTAGGTGAAGTAGGAGGAGTGATGAATATAGGAAAATGGTCACTGCCATAGCTAGAAGGTAATATTTGCCACAAAAGAAGGGAAGCAATATCTGGGGAGCAGAGAGTTAGGTCAACGGCACTTCTAACATTTTGTAATGGGGATACTCGACGGGTAGGAGACCCGTCATTTAGAATACAGAGATTAAAATTATCAATAAGATCTAAAAATGAGGGAGCCAGTGAATCACACAGATGGGAGCCCCAAACAGTATGATGCATATTAAAATCTCCCAAAATAACCATAGGAGGTGACAGAGAAGAAATAAGTGTTGCAAGTTCTGTTAAAACATTTGCATCAGGATTAGGAATGTAAACAGAGAGAATAGAGACATCAAGGGCCTTAATAGCAACAGCATTAACTGCTGGACTATGAGAAGGGAGAGGAATTTGTGAAAATGTAACTGTTCTTGAAATTAAAATAGAGGTGCCAGCACGACCATCACTCCTATCATCCCGGAGGCATGCATAGCCTGAAACCCTAAAATGAGACTCAGGTCTAAGCCATGTCTCCTGGATGGCAAGAATGAAGGGATGAAATTTATTAATGAGGTAAATGAGTTCATTTTTTTTATTTCTAATGCTCCGACAATTCCATTGAAGAATTGGCGGGACTGCGAATGTTACGGGCTAAGGAGGAAAGCTGAGTAAGTTTTTGGTGTAAGCTGAGAGGAAGTTCCGTGTCATTAAAACGGGAGATCATGTTAATTAGAATTGATATCATAAGTTCGCAGAAATTATCATTACTAGAGGAGTTGTTGTCATTTCCCAGTAGAGCACACCCATTAGGAAGGGAAGAATTAGGATTCTCAACAATTGCCTGATGGGCTGCCATATCATATCCAGAATTTAATGATTGGCTATAGGTACGTTGAGGGATAAAAATTGTTTTTTTGTATGATGCAGTTTGTGAGAGCTGAGCCGAAGGGGTTGAAAGACTGTCAGTTATGGTATAAGGGGTCTGTTGAGAACAATTACGAGGCTGGATTCTTGTTGTATCAGCAAAGGATCTTTTTGTCTGAGGGAATCTAGCTGAAGCTTCTAAATATGAGATATTTTCTTGTGACATAACAAGTTTAATAGATTTTTGCCTTAGATGTTCAGGACAAGTAGGGTCTTTTGCGGTGTGGGGACCTGAGCAGAATAGACAAGTAGGAGTTTGTCGAGAACAAGCTAAACCTTCATGATTCTGTGCACACACAAAGCAGCGAGGAGATGATCGGCACTGGGAAGTAACATGGCCAAATCTACAACATTTATGACACTGAATTAGTGGCAAAATATATTTTTCTACTGGCATTGAAGTGTAAAAACAGTAAATATGGGGAGGAAGTTTTTGTCCAGAAAAAGTTAGAACAACCGTCTGAGTTGGAACCCATGAAACGCTATTGCTGTCACTAACTGATCGTCTATTAAGTCGCCGTGCTTTAATTATAGAACCGTAGCCAGAGGGAATTTCTATAGCTGCTATTAATTCTTCTAGTGTCCACTCTATGGGAACTTGTCTAACTAGCCCCATACGAGTGATACTATATGAGGGGATGGTTGCTTCATATTTGGAAATTTGGAGAGCTGGGTGATCGATAAAGGTGTTTGCATCTGCAGCTGTTTTAAACTCCACTGACATTCTATTTCGTCCAACTTTTTTGACTCCATCATGGACTATATTTTTAATATTGTTATGATACAGAAAGTGACCAAATTTAATTGGTTTAAGAGTTACTCCAGACAGCTGATCATTTGAGATTTTACTTACGTGAACTAGAAAAGGAGCGGCATCATCTTGAGAGTACTTAACTTTTTTATTAATAAAATCAGGATGGGTATATGAGGATTGTATTGAAGGAAACTGTTGTTTTGGATCAGTAATAACTATTTTTTGTGGATGGGCAGACTCGTTACTTACTTGGGCACGTTTACGGTTAATTAGTTCTACATTATCAATGTTAATGGGTAAGGAAAAGGAATCATTGCGACCCCTTCCGGGATCGGGAGGTTCGTCCTCCATTATATTACTACAACAAAAAATTACATAAAAACGGCACAACTACAAACACTTACTAATTTACAGATATTAAAACCTCCACCAAGACAGAAAAATTTACTATAGGTATAGTAACTCAACAACACTTAATAAAATAATAAATTTTAAGCAAAAAAGGCACGACACTTGTATCTCTCACTTCCTCCCCACGAGCCAATTGCCACAATGACATTAGTGATTAAATAAATCATAGTGACAGCTATTAATATCTGTCATGCTGTCATTCGATTTGCTTATACTACTAGTCTTTTTGCCAGACCAGATCCGTAGATAATATTTATCTGTCTTATTATTTATGGTAAGACTGTGCTTTTTCTATATTTTTTTTATTATATTAATTAGTCTTAAGTAAGTTATCTAAATATATAATTCTACCGATGCCACTGCCTGTGCCTGTATGAAAGAAATGTTTTGTTAAGTGCATAATTGTTGGCAATTTTATTTTAATAATAGTTCATAACATATTATTATTTATTTTGTAGGTATTATATCCAGACTTATATAATATTTATTTGTTATACATTATACAGGTATATATTTAATTTTTATTGATTTTGTTATAGCTTAGTTTATGTTATAGTTTTGATTAGCATGTGTGATATTTTAGAATTTGATGATAGTTATTTTTCTTGCTCTTCTTCTAGCTCATCCGATAAGACCTATAAAAGCGCCTTAAGCGATGATTCCACTCATTTACATGATCAACTAGTAGCCGTATTCTGTAATTATAGTAAAAATCTTAATATAGTCCATATTAACGCTCAAAGCATTCATGCTCATTACGCTGATCTTTTATCAACCTTCGATTCTAAATATGTTGATGCCATACTTGTTTCTGAAACTTTTCTAAAGCCTGAACTTCCGTCGGTACAGTATTGTCTCCCTGGTTTTCAACTTATACGTAATGACAGGGTCGGCAAAGGTTATGGTGGAGTGGCAATCTATTTGAGAACTGACATTCCTTATAAAATAGTTGATCATTCACCCAATATATACACAAATTTTGCTGAACATTTATTTATTGAAATTACTATTAATCATTCTAGGACTTTGCTTGGGGTCTACTATCCCCCCTCTCGCAATATAAATTATTTTTCTTCTTTGGAAGAAAAACTTGTAAATCTAACTCCGCTTTATGATAATACCATTATTTTAGGCGACTTTAACACATGCCTGTTAAAGAACGATTCTCGTAGCAAAAAACTGCTCTCCCTGGTGTCATCTTTTAATTTACATATTCTTCCTCTTTCTGCTACTCACCATTCGCCTAATAATACCCCTTCTCTTTTAGACCTTATTCTTGTTTCTGATGCTGACCGGGTTGCTTCCCATGGACAACTATCTGCGTCTTTCTCTTACCACGATCTTATCTTCCTCTCCTATAAAATTCAACGTCCTAGGCGTAAATCGAAATTCTTACTCCTAAGAAGCTTTAAATCAATTAACCTGGAGCGTTTGAGAGATGATGTAAATAATATTGACTGGTCCCCTGTTCTAAATTCCGAAGATGTTAATCATAAGGTTTATGCTTTTAATCACCTCATTTTAAAACTATTCGATACACATGCACCTCTTAAGCGAGTCAGGGTTAAACACTTTCCAGCCCCCTGGCTTTCAGAGTCTATAAAAGTAGTAATGGCCAAAAGAGATACAGCTAAGAGGCGTTATAAGAAGCACCCTACTAATGAAAATTTATTCACATATAAAAAACTGCGTAATCGCTGTAGTAAGATGTGTCGTGATGCTAAGAGGAGACATATTTATAATGAGGTTGAAAATTCTCATTCCGCTCAGATGTGGAAATTTTTTAGAACCCTGGGTATTAGCAAATCATATATTGATTCTAATATCTCGTTTGATTTGACTGCACTCAACCGGCACTTTTCTGAGCCTCCGATTTCTATTGATGACTCTATTAAGTCTACTACACTTAATCTTCTCTCCAATATTCCTAAACCGCTGTGTTCTCCTTTTAATTTCAGTAAAGTTACTGATGGTGACATAAAAAAATGCCTTTTAGCCATTTCCACTAAAGCTATTGGCTATGACAATCTTTGTATGCAAATGATTAAACCTATCACTAATGAACTTGTCCCTATTATCACTCACATTATCTCTTCTTCGCTTGAGACGAGCTCCTTTCCGACTTGCTGGAAAAAAGCATTCGTCATTCCCCTTCCAAAAACTTCTAATCCTAAATCTTTATCCCAATTCCGCCCCATTTCCATTCTTCCGATCTTATCTAAAGTACTAGAAAATATAGTTCAGAGGCAACTATCTCAATTCCTAACTGTTCACAGCCTGCTGAGTCCTTTTCAATCTGGTTTTCGTCCAGGCCATAGCACAGTCAGCGCTCTGATTAAAGTGTCTGATGATATTCGCTGGGCCATGGACAAAAGACTTCTCACTGTTTTAACATTATTGGATTTTAGCAGTGCATTTAATTCCGTTGATTATGACATACTTCTTGGTATTCTTGCGTCCTTAAACATTTCACCATCAGTAATCTCTTGGTTTAATTCTTACCTTAGGGGTCGCTCGCAGTGTGTCCGCCATGAGGAGGATTTCTCCGGTGTGATCTTACGGCGGGTGTTCCTCAGGGTGGTGTTCTTTCCCCACTTCTCTTCTCTATTTTTATCAATGCTCTCACTACTGTTCTCTCCTCTCATTATCATCTCTATGCTGATGACTTGCAATTATACCGTCATTTCAAAGTCCAAGATATAGATGAGGCTATTAATAAGATGAATGCTGACTTAAGTAGCATAAGCAGTTGGGCAAAATCGTTTGGTCTTCGTGTTAACCCTGCTAAATCCCAAGTAATGATTATCGGCAGCTCATATATGCTTAATTTATTAGATCGTTCGAAGATCCCTGCAGTTACGTATGATAATACTCAAATTCCATATACGGAGACCGCTAAGAACTTAGGTGTTATTTTTGATAATAATTTGTCTTGGGTCGCTCACATTAATATGATTAGCAGAAAAGTGAACTACTCTTTTCAATCTCTCAAGCGTCTCCAGATGTTTTTACCGTTAAAAACTAAGATAACCTTAGCTCAAGCACTTCTTCTTCCTCTCATTGACTACGCTGATGTTAGTTTTTTGGATGCTTCAGAGGAGCTGTTGAACAAACTGGAACGTGTTCAAAATTTGTGTATACGTTTTATTTTCGGTCTTCGTAAGTTTGATCATGTTTCAGAGTACAGGGCTCAATTAAAATGGCTTCCTATCCGTAGACGTCGAGACTTACATGTGTTATCATTTCTATACTTTCTACTCTTTAATCCTCTTGCACCTCCATATCTCCGCGAGCGTTTTGAGTATCTTGTACCCCGTGAAACTCAGTGCCGGACCACTAAACAACTACTTCTCAAAACTCCTTCTCATTTCACAAGCCGATGTGGTGGATCCTTTACAGTAAGGGCGGTCAAGCTATGGAACTCACTCCCACATGACATACGTGCTAGCTCTTCTCTTGATATATTTCGGAGCAGAGTAAAGAAATATTATCTGTCAACTTAGAATTATAAATATTTACATATTTTATGTATTTATATGTATAATTGTATATATATGTATGTGTCTATGTATGTATATGTATGTATATATATATATATGTATATATATATATATATATATATATATATATATATATATATATATATATATATATATATATATATATATATGTATATATATATGTGTGTGTATATGTGTATATATGTATATATTTATTGTCTTTATTGGTATAATATATGTATGTAAATCAATAGAAATAAGAATAAAAGAAATAAGAAAATGAATTATACTTATATGTTATACACTTATATGATAATTGTTAACTGTAACTTATAGCCAATTTCTATTAAGTAGCGTTATGTTAATTATTAAGTACGCACGCTGCTACCTACTTGCTTTATATATAAAACTATTTCTCTCTCCCAATAGGTTTGCTGGAAGAGAACTCTTATTAGGGTTAAGCTCGCCTTTGTACATTTATTTAAATATTTAATAATTGTTACCAACTTATTGTGTGTACAATAAAGAATAAAGAATAAAGAAGAATAAAGAATATTTTTTGTACACATACAAGAGTTTTCAGTTTCTCCGACGGCTTACATCAGCTTATCACAAGGGAGCTACAAACTTCTAATTGTTCGAGTACATTTGGCGAATAAGAAAGTGGAAAGTATGTGTAGAGGAGTATTCATTTTCTGCACGCTGTGCTGTCGGTTTTGAAAAGTGAAAGTGAAATAAAAGAGGTCACCAGAACCATAGTAAAAACAAAATAGTAGGATACTCCCGCGCCACGCGACACTTAAATGCCTACAGTTTCAGGGTTGTCACTGTATTTTTGTTGAACAGCTAAGTCTCATTTAGTTCTATAAGTACTTATAATATTTACTAACATAATACATATGTATATGTTCATATGCATCATATTTGTTAGTCATTTCTTTAGTTTCCTCTCAAAGAATCAATGTTTGTCAAAAAATTTCAGCTTTACATTTACAACAAATGCCAAATAACTAAAATACGAGTAAATTAACACTAAGCATATGGTGTCAGCTCAGATTTAATGTTAGAAATTAATTTGTTATAGTAGTGTTGATAATTAATGTACTTATGACTTATGAGGTATGTATCTATGTATAGATATAATAATATAACCTATTATTAAAAAGCTAATTTACTTAAATATAGTAATTTATTTTACAAAAAGAGAAAATAAAACGAAAAAAGAAGACTGCTAGCAAAATTATATCGAAAGTCAACAAAGTCTCAAGCAAAGATGATTGCAAAGCGCGGCGGTGGGCGTTCCCGACTCGGCCCGATCTTCTCGACTTAGCAAGTGTAATTATGTGCGTGCTGGCACGTGACAGTACGGACTCGTACCCACGAGTCCGTACCGTCACGTGCCAGGCGCGCACACTTAATAGCGACATTCGGTACATCTACATTTCTTAGAATATAGCCTACTATTGGGTTTTTACTATGCCAGAACATTAACAAAATTTTCATTTATTGCGCTGTTTTAGATGAAAAAGAATGATTATTATCTATATTATACTAACAAGTTTATTAATTAATATCAGGATTAAATTTTTTATCAATTGGATTTTCAACCTCTATAATATATTTTTTCAGTGCCCTAAATGTGCCCAACATGCCTAAAGAAGTTTTCACTTCAAAAACTATTTGCGTAAACAGTGTTAAAATCTTTAAAATTTACTCGCATAGACCGCGCTAGTCCCGACCCCGTATGTAACATGAGGTCTCGTGCGATTGTAGGTATTTAATAATTATAACCCTCTAAGTAAAACCCTCTCAGAAATGAGGGGAGGCCTGTGCCCAGCAGTGGGACGTATATAGGCTGTAACTTTAACTTTAATAATTATTTCACACACGTAGGAAGAGTGACAGAGGCCTGGTATCAGTAGTGGTACTGTTTGTCCATAAATAATTACTTTTTCTTCTAGTAGCGTTTGTTAATTTACTCGGGTTCGATTGGGTTCGATAATAAATATTGACGAAGCGGAAATAGATGATATGATGGCAAAATGTGATTAAAAGAAGTTATCTGTTACCATTCGGATTATATTTTTTTTTCCTTTATGTAACTTTTTTCATTACAGTCTTCACAAGTCCACTGCTGAACATAGGCCTCCCCCAAGTAATGCCACAAAGCACGGTCCTGAGCCACCTGCATCCATCGACTTCCTGCACATCTTACCAGGTCGTCACTCCATCTAGTGGGGGGTCGCCTTACACTACGCCTCCCGGTACGAGGCTGCCACTCGAGAACCTTTCTGCCCCATCGGTTATCGGTTCTTCGAGCTATATGGCCGGCCCATTGCCACTTCAGCTTACTAATCCGTTGGGCTATGTCGGTCACTCTGGTTTTACTGCAGATATCCTCATTTCTGAGTCTATCACGCAGAGAAACTCCGAGCATAGCCCTCTCCATAGCTCGCTGAGCGACCTTGAGCGTCCTCATACGGGCAGCAGTGAAGGACCACGTCTCAGATCCGTAAGTCATCACTGGCAACACGCACTGGTTGTACAATCTAGTTTTTAGAGATTGAGGTATACCTGACGAGAAGATATGTCGTAATTTCCCGTACGCTGCCCAGCCGAGTTGAATCCGTCGATTGACCTCTCGGTCGAAGTTGGACCTACCTAATCGGACTATTTGTCCTAGGTAAACGTACTAGACAACAACTTCGAGCATAGTGCTCCCAACAACTACCGGCATAGGTGTGACATGGACATTAAACATGATCTTTGTTTTGTCCATGTTCATCTTAAGACCTATCCGTTGGGAGGCACTATTGAGGTCATTGAGCATAGTGCTTAAGTCCTCCAGCGATTCTGCCATAAGGACTATATCGTCGGCAAATCGAAGGTGAGTGATGTACTCGCCATTGATGTTAATACCGTATCCTTTCCAGTCCAGTAGCTTGAAAACGTCTTCCAAAGCAGCGGTGAAGAGTTTCGGGGATATAACGTCACACCTCTCTGCAGTTGGATAGGTTTCGAGCTCTGGTTCTGTACTCGGATAGCCATCGTAGCCCTATTGTACAAACACTTCAGCACTTCGATATACCGACAGTCAACTTGGCACCGCTGAAGGGACTGCAGCACCGCCCAAATTTCAACGGAATCAAAGGCTTTCTCATAGTCCACATACGCCAGGCAAAGTGGCAAATTGTACTCTTCAGTCTTCTGTACAATCTGCAGCAGGGTATGTATGTGGTCTATGGTACTGAAGCCTTTTCGAAAACCGGCTTGTTCGGGAGGCTGGAAGTCGTCGAGTTTGCGTGCGAGACGATTCGTAATGACTCTCGAAAACAGCACGTAGACGCGGCTCAGAAGGGAAATCGGTCTGTAGTTCTTCAAGAGAGCGTTGTCGCCTTTCTTAAAGAACAAGACCACCGCACTTCTGATCCACGCCTCTGGAGTAGTGCCACCATGGAGGACGGAATTGAAGAGCTTCTGAAGGACTTCAGGTACCGGTGTTCCACCCGCTTTCAGAAACTCCGCTGTAATTCCATCCTCGCCTGGGGCCCTGCCGTTTTTAAGGTGCTGGAGAGCCATTCTAATCTCGCTTAGACTGACGTCCGGGATATCATCGGAATAGTGTCGGATAAGACTTGCTCTTGGATCGTTACTCACACTTGCGTGTGGCTCCAACGATGATGTGTACAGCTGCCCATAGAACCTCTCAATCTCACTCAAAATCTCAGGTGTCCCGGAAACGATGCTGCCACACTCAGTCTTCAGCTTTGACAGTTGGCTCTTACTGGCAGACAGATCTCTGGCAAAGACTTTGGAGCCCTGGTTCCGCTCGATCGCTTCTTTAATACGAGCAGTATTAAAGTTGTGTAAGTCTCGCCGCGTGCATTTGGAGATCTGTCTGTTCAGTTGCCTGTATGCTGTCAAATCTGTTGACGATTGCAGCCTCATCTCCCATCTAACAGCCATGAGATTAAGAGTGTGATCGGAGAGTTTTTGTGTTCTTCTGCGGCGGGTCTTGCAGAACTTAGCTCCGACCGCATGGACAGTTTCCACGAGCTTGTCATTCATATCGTCCACTGCATTGCAATCTTGTAGGCACTGAAAGCGGTTGTGTAACTCGAACTGAAAGTTTACGGGATTCTGGATTAGAGCACGAGGGGGACGGAGCGTTGACTTCATTAGACGAGACCTCTCCAACTTAACGTTTAGGTTCAGTGTGCCTCTAACCATTCGGTGATCGCTGCCAGTTTTCACCCTTGCGATCACTGAGACATCACTGAACAGTTGGCGTCTGGTCGTCATAATGAAGTCAATCTCATTTTTTGTCGAACCGTCGGGGCTCGACCAGGTCCACTTCCTGTGGGGCCGCTTCTGGAAGAAAGAGTTCATCATAAAGAGTCCCTCTTTCTCCATAAAGTCGGCCAGCTGCTGGCCCCTTCGGTTCCGTTGCCCTACTCCAAATTTCCCTAACTTCAGCTCACCGCTTTCTCTTGTGCCTAGTTTTGCGTTGAAGTCTCCCATCAACACCGTGTAGTGGGTTTTGGAGGAATGCATGGCTTTGGAAATATCCTCATACATTTCCTCCACCTCCTAATCGGGATGTGCCAAGGTTGGTGCGTAAACCTGTATGACCTTCAGCGAATACCGTTTGGTGATTCTAAGTATCAGGTACGCGACCCTCGTCGACACACTACCAATCTTTACAACGTTGTTGACGAGAGACTTGTGGACGATAAATTCGACACCTCCTTGGGACAGATGGTCGCCCTCCCGGTGATAGAACAAGTTGCCGGATTCAAGAATCACCGTGTCCTCCCCCTCTCTTCGGACCTCGGATAATCCTATAATACTCCAGCGCAACTTGTCTATCTCTTCTTCCAGCTCCAGGATCTTCTCGTCAGTTCTCAGTGTGCGTGCGTTAAATGTTGCCAGGTCGAGTCGTCGTAGGTGGCAACCGAACCTCCACCGGAGATTCTTAGCACCCCCGTGTAGGCGTAAGCCGTGTAGTGGCGGTTAAGAATACCCACTACCCCATATCTTCCCGTGGGTGTCGTAAAAGGCGACAGAGGGACACAGGCAGGAGATGGGAAGCAGCATCCTCCTGATAACAGCAACTATACGACAAAAAAAAACTGCGGTTGCCAACCCGCTCGCCAAGCGTGGCAACTATGGCAATATACCCCCATGAACAATTATGTAACTTAGACTGGTGAAATTTTTCAAGTGGCGACACAACGTTGCAGTGTTGCCATATATACAGATTTCTCCGTATTTATACAGATTTTTGGTGTGTAATACAGATTAGCACTGGATACAGATTTTTATACAGAGTTTTCTAACTCTATTGATTGGATTACCATAATATTCAATTTAAAACATAACAAAGCAAAATATATGACTATAAACATAGATACCGCGTTACACACATCATTGCATGATTCAATTCTTAGTTAATATATTTTTTCACTGCGTAATTGGTTACTATGGCAGCATTACAAGTGTATTATAAAATATGTAAGTACAGTGGATGAGCTTTTTACCGTCTGAAAAAAAAATATAGGGTGTAATGTGTGAACGGCGTAGAAGCCTATGGCACTAATATTGTACAAAAAATAAAAACAAAAACTTTGAATTAAACGTTTATTTTTTTATCAATTACTTTGCCCCTTGCCATTTGGCTTGTGACCCTGCCAAGTGACAAGGTTAAATATGCCTACTAAATTTATTGTTTTATTGCTGTTCGTAAAGTAGGATGGCTATGATTTGAAATTCTATAGATTTTAATTAATTAATTTATTTCATTCATTTTTTTCTATTTTTTTTATAAAATCGGTACCATAATATGATAGGCTTCTACTCCGTTCACTCGTTACACCACACCATATTTTTGGCAGAAAAAGGTCACCAGTATATAAAATATGTATGACTGAAAATAATAAAGTTATTATTAGTTCGTTTGTTTTTGTTACGTTGTATAAATTATATTAAAATTATATTATGTTGCAATAATAAATGTTTAAATTAATGGTCTCAATTTTGCTATATAAAAATTTAAGTGTATATTTTTATTTAATAACGATAATCAAACCTTATCACGTTTGCAGTCATTCCTTGTTTTTTAAAAGAAGCAATGATGATGATGGTCAATAATTCTGTTTTGGTTTATTTGATCAAACAGATTTTAAGTTTAAATGGCATACAGATACAATACAGACTTTAGCAGTTTCTAATACAGATAAAAGTTTCAAGGCATCTGGCAACACTGCAACGTTGTAACGTATTTCCTTTCATAATATGCTGGCGTGTACTTCCGCTCAATTTCTGGCCGAAGTGCGTTGCCGTTCCGTTGTCAAATGTCAAAAGAAGTATGATGCCGGCGATGGCTAAAACACGATTTAGTTTCATATTCCTTCTCTATATCATAATAAAATGTAATGGCGTTAGCGTTGATACAATATCCAGTGACCTGAAATTAAAAAATGTTGATCGTAACATTGATATATCATCACAGTTAGTGAAAATTTCATCGAAAATAACCTTAGAGAACACAGGACGAGCGCCGGTAAAAAATTTCTTGTATGCTGCAGAAAGCGTAACAAAGGATAATTTGGCTTTTGTGGGTTTTAAAGACAACAACAATAAAGATTTACGCGTCATTGAAACTTCTGTTAAAGGTTACGATGACGTAAAATTTTGGCGAGTTGAATTGAAAGAAGCTGTTAATGCTGCTTCCACCGTCGTGGTATTGGCTGAAGCAGTTTTGACTAAAGCGCTGTTACCGTATCCAACTGCTATCACTCAACAAGAAGATCAACTTGTAAAGTATAACGGCAACCTTTATTTCTTCTCTCCATACTATGTTGCATCACAGAAGACAACTGTGATCGTTAACACGAAGAGTGTGGAGTCATTCACGAAGGTAAAACCATACTCTCAACAAGATGGCACAATTTCATATGGTGCTTATTCTAATATAGGGCCATTTACAGAAAAAGAACTTAGCATTCATTATAAAAATAATTCACCCTTTTTAACTGTAACCCGTATTGAAAGACTAATTGAAGTTTCACACTGGGGAAACATTGCAGTCGAGGAGACTATTGAAATCGAGCATACTGGTGCAAAACTTAAGGGACCCTTCTCTCGTTATGATTACCAACAAGACCATCACAGTGGTCCAGCCAGTGTTCGCTCTTATAAAACCCTACTTCCAGCGTCAGCAGTAGATGTGTATTACAGGGACACAAATGGAAATATTTCAACTTCAAACATGAAAGTCAAAAAGGATTCAGTGGAATTGGACCTCAGGCCAAGATACCCACTGTTCGGAGGTTGGAGAACTCATTATACTCTTGGCTACAATGTTCCAAGCTATGAATATTTATATCATTCTGGCAATGAATACTTGCTTAAAATGAGAGTTATAGATCACATTTTTGATGATATGCAAGTTGATGAATTAGTAACAAAAATAATTTTACCTGAGGGCTCAACAAACATTAAACTCAACATCCCTTACCCTGTCTCGAGGTTGCCTGATAATTTGCATTACACATACCTTGATACAAAAGGTCGCCCGGTTGTATCATTTACAAAGAGAAATGTTGTAGAGAATCATATTCAAGATTTCCAACTTCGATACACATTCCCTCGTCTTCTTATGTTACAAGAACCTTTATTAGTTGTAGGGTTCCTTTATATGCTATTCCTTTGTGTTATTATATATGTAAGATTAGATTTTTCCATACACAAGGCTGAACATCCTCATAAAGATTAAGCATAGGTGAAATATATAAGAATTTAATTTATGTATCATTATAATGTAAACATTTCCTTTCAGGTAAATTTTACAGTTAAATGTTTATTTTGTGAAATATAAGAGTTTTTGTACTACTACTACTGTCGTTTACTTTATAACATTCATTATCACCTTTACAGCGCATCTAAAGTCCATTGCCTTTTCTATATATTGCCGCTCTACATGACTCATTTAATTGTTATTCTTGTCATTGTAATTCCCCTCTAGATGTGAGGGATTGCACCACATTGTTGCACTTACTTTTACAAGGCTCTATACACTTATCCTGATTTGTTGAGAGTTATTCAAGCTAAATAACCAGTCATTAAGAATTCAGTTTATTTATGACCATTATCATTACAGCCTATCAGAAGTCCACTGTTGAAGGTAGGCCTTCCCACAAGCTGCCTCATAATGGGGTAATGTTTGGCATAAGTAGCCTGGCTTGGCAGGCATCTTAACAACCACAAATTTGCTTCTATCGCTTCTTACGATATCCATGAGACAATATGTGGCTATAGACATTCTGACACTGTCACAACACAGTATTGTTTCCAAAGTGATTAATTTTATTTTGTTGTGAGTATTTACGATAGAGAAACAAAGTATTTCTCACTGAGATATTGTGTCATATCTTATTCATTTGACCATGGGCAACCATGTCTTGGTTTAATAGGTCTTCGCAGTTTTCGATTTTTTCGCGTGTAATATCAATGACCTTAAATAACCTTTCAGTGTAAGTAGACCTCCTAGTTATTGTTACTGCCTACTAATCCACGATCATCATATATTATTGGTTAAACAGTTGGTTGATAAAAGAAAGAGGTTGAATATAGGTAGAGGTAGCACTTTCTATTGCCACTCTTTCATTAATAATGCCGTCGCGTGTCGCATGTTTGTAAATAGCAAAAAAATGTCAAACGGAAAATGGTAAGTAGGTAAATTATCTGAGTTTCAAAGACGTTCACGTTGTTATAATCTTAATTTTTCTAGATGTTGCATATTAACCTTCTTTACATTGAACACTAATATTCTTATTATCAGCAAATCACTAGTTCATTGCAGACATTGCGTAACACTTCGGTGTAGGGTAAACCACCCGGTAGTCAGCCCCGCGCCAGTACTCAGCCTTTACAGACATTATTTTCATATAAATAGTGTTGATATTTGTTTACACCTTTAAAATAACGTTTAATTGAATCTGTCTCCTTATTAGCTAATACGCAAACCTACGACCTAATAGCATATCAGGTGACGAGCTATACTCGTTAATTTGCACTGCTGCCAAAGACATGACACGTGACTAGACACGTCGCTGTTACAGTTTTTTTTCTTAAGAAAACCCGTTCGAGTTTTCGGTAAATTTTTGTGTGTATTTGCTGTAATTAGTTTTTTTTTTAATGTAAGATAGGGTGACAAACGAGCCCATAGACAACTACATCTATCCTCGATTATGAATCAAAATGCAGATGCGTTGTCACCCATGAGGACCAAGATGGAATGCCTCGTTTCCAGTTAAAAGGGTCGCCGGTTCTCTACACTCACCATACGAAACACAGCAGCATTAAGATACTATTTTACGCTGGTATTCTGTGAGAGCGTGGTTCTTCCCCGGTCGAGCCACTCAAGAGTTGTGTTGTGCCACACCTATACCACTAATATAACTGCAGCATGGCTCTACCACGTATAACGCATTGTGGTAGATTGTTGTACTGTGATACACTAAAATGATTATTTTGTAATTTAGGTGGCCGACTACTGGGTTTTGAATTTTTAGGGTAGATCCAGTACTCAGCCATGATTGGCTGACGTCTGGTTTCTTCGTGATTTTGCTTATATGTAGTTGAGATTAACGGAGCAAATAGTCCCAATTTTGCTCATTACTTAGGGTTTAACTCTTATAGGACGAAAAGTATATTTTACCAGTAGTCAGCCGTGTACAAATTAATTGCATGTCAGGGGCCGACCAATGGGTCTACAAATCCAGTAATCAGCCGTTAGTCCTGTTGCACAAAATAATGCCTTAAGGCCTTTTAATTAGGGTTAAATTTGTGCTCGGTTATTTTAGCATAAATATCATTTGTTTCAGAATTCCATAATGTCAAAAAGACCAATCCACCAGTAAAAAGCAGAGTATTTAACAAATATTAAACGAGAGGAATTGACCAGCGATACAGAAATGAATGAATGAAAGAATATTGGATGTGACAATTGCCTTGCATGGTATCGTTTGAAATGTACTGAATTCTCTAGGGACATACATGAAAATATATATAATAAAGAATTTCTATGTCAAGTACGCAAGAATAAGTGACAGGCTGACCACAGGATAAGACATGGCTGACTTGTAAAGAAATGAGGCTGACTACTTGACTTACCAGTGTTGAAACAGAATAGTTTACTTTAGTTATTTCCATAGGTCGTATGGTATTTTGCTATGGGGACACGCGACTGACACTGAAATTATATTTATTTTACAGAAGAGGGCCATTAGAGCAATATATAATTTAAAACCAAAAGAGTCACTGAGACAAAAATTTAAGGAAATTAATATATTAACTCTGGCCTCTCAATAGTCAATACATTTATGAAAATGTAGTACGTACACAAAAATAAAAGTAGTTTTGCAAAAAGAAGTGATATTCATTCTGTAAATACTAGAAACAGGCGCACGCTAGTAGTACCTACCAGTTACTCGACTCCACCGAGTCAGTAATTCATTCTTGGGGCGATGTACATACGCTTTTACAACAAAATCCCAGAAAATTTTTATACGCAAAGTTCAAAGTTTTATTAAATTAAGTATGTATAAAAAGCGTTATTATAGTATTAAGGAATTTATGGATGATAATAACCCCTGGGAACGGTGATCGCTACCAAGCGATTTCTAATTTGTCATATGTTGTTTATTGTACACATGATTGTAAACTATTATTTGAAAAAAATTGTCCTGCTGGGTTTCTCGCTGGTTCTTCCCAGGACAGATGTTTTTTTGCGAACCAGTGGTAAATGAAAAAAGTAACTTTCAATAAGTACGAGTATTGTTTATAATCTACATTGAATAAAAAAGTTTCTGTTTCTGTTACTGGTGAAAAGTGCCATAATTTGTTAAATGTTGATTTTTTATATTATTCTATTATTAATATATTTTTGTTAATTTCTTTTGTAAGTAAATTTAATAAACAAACTTTCTGAGAATAATGATTGATTTTATTAATAGTATTTAATATTTAAAATACGGTTTAATCAAATTTTTATCCTCACTAAAAGGCTGACTACTGGGTGTATTACCCTATTCTACTTGCAACTAATATCAAGTGTTAATGCAATTTGTTTGTAGGAGTTATGGTAGAACTTACACTACTTATTATATCCAGAAAATAAATAATCTTTAGTTAAAACTAGTTTTTAAACTGATTGTATCGCAAAAAATAAATATCTATAAAAATTTTACCTTATCTTGTTCACAATCCGTAAAGTTCGCTAGATGTTGGATAAAATAAAAAACTGCTGTTGTATCAGAATACAGCCCAGCTATAAATTCTTTGTATGTCAAAAATAAATTATTTATTTATTTTTGTATGTTAAAAAGAAAATTATCGTAGTTCAACTTAAGAAAATTATCGTAATTACCTATAAGGTTACTTACGACTTCGATCAACAAACAATTACGAGCTAAAATGAGTGTATTTAGAAAATATGACGATTTGAACGTAACGTAAGGCAGGGTTACAAAGTCGCAAACTAAAAAACGTTGTCATGACATTCTCGTGCATAGTAGAATTTTTTTATTTTGAAGGAAATAATGCCAAAATAACACAAAAAAATCATTGCCGATTTCCACAAGCCGAATACTAAAAATCGTCTTTGAAGATGAGAGTGTATAGCTGGAGTAAAGCATGTATACCCCATTCCGCGCCTCTTTCACTTTTTCTCTGTCTCGTGTTTTTCTCTCTCTCTCGTGCCATCCCCACACATTTAAATGGTTATTGAGATAAAAAGTTCTTAAAAAAATTAATCAAAAAATTATTTCTAGCAGCTAAGCTACCATAACTAGGACCTCAAGTTGAACCTTCTGTATAATAATCTGACACACTTCCCGTCGTTTCGGGGGCTCTACAGCACCCATAGTCTGGGGGAGGGGGCTGAGGTGTTTGACGTCCCGATGTCATAGTAAGCCCGGCTACTTTCAGTTTTTGAATATTAATTTTTGGTCCAATCTATGCAGAATGAGCTTACAGTATCTTGAAGTGACAGATTTAATCGTGGGAAAGTTAATTTGTTCGAAAATTTTAAAGGTTAATAGTTTCTTTCTGTACCATTAGTTATATTTTATATTAATTTGATTAAAAATAAATGAACCAAACCGCAAAAATTCAAAAAAATGATTCAAAAAAAAAGAGTGTAATAGTTTCTTTCTGTACCATTAGTTATATTTTATATTAATTAGATTAAAAATAAATGAACCAAACCACAAAATTCAAAAAAATGGAAAGATCAAAGAAATGATTAAAAATGTGCAAAAAATTAAAGAACAAACTACAAAGGCATTGTTTTTTGTATTAATATAATACTCTAGAAACTGATAAACTTTTATTTAAAACCAAATTATCAATTAATTTTATACGTGGTAGAGCCATGCTGCAGTTGTATTAGTAGTATAGGTGTGGCACAACTCTCGAGTGGCTCGACCGGGGAAGAACAACGCTCTCACAGAATAACAGCGTCAAATAGTAGCCTAATGCTGCTGTGTTTCGTATGATGAGTGTAGAGAACCGGAGACCCTTTTTACTGGAAACGAGGCAATTCATCTTAGTCCTCAAGGGTGACAATGTATCTTCATTTTGATTCGTAATCGAGGATAGATGTAAATGTCTATGGGCCACAGCAACCACTTACCATCAGGTGGACTGTGTGCTCGTTTGTCACTCTATCCTATAAAAAATGGTGTAACAAGAAACTTCACCTCAGTGTCAACTAGCGACATATTTTTTTTTTATAGGAGAGGAGGCAAACGAGCGTACGACTCACCTGATGGTAAGTGAATACCGCCGCCCATGAACAACTGCAACACCAGGGGAATTGCAGATGCGTTGCCGGCCGGAAAAGGAATAGCCTCTTCTTGAAGGTCCCTAAGTCGTATAGGTCCGGAAAAATCTCTGGTAGCAGTTGATTCCACAAGGAAGTTGTGCGAGGAAGAAAACTTCTTTTAAATCGCATAGTGGTAGACCGCTAGTCATCCAGATATTATGGATGGTATTGCTCGTTTTGTCGCGATGTGCGGTGGTGAAATTGTGCGGCTGGAATTAGTCCTAATAATTCCTCAGAGCACTCCCCGTGGTAGATGCGATAAAAAACACAAAGAGATGCAACATCTCTTCGCAGCGTCAGTGAGTCAAGCCGATCGGAAAGAGCTCGGTCACCGACGATTCGAACTGCTCTGCGCTGGATGCGATCGAATGGAAGGAGCTGGAACTGGGGAGGCCCAACCCAGAGATGGGAACAGTATTCCATGTGCGGCCTACCCTGCGCCTTCTAAAGTTGCAGGAGGTGAGCTGGCATGAAATATTGTCCCGCTCTGCTGAGCACGCGAAGATTTATAGAGGCGAATTTTACCTTCTCTTCCAATTGACCACGAATCTGCACGTCACTAGATATGTCGACGCCGAGGATTCCGATACTGGCTGAGGCAACAAGGAGAGTGTCTTGAAATTGAGGATACGACGAAGGAGTTCTTTTTAGCGGTAAACGCGCTAACTTGTGTCTTCTGAGGATTAAAGGTCGCTGCATACAGGACGGAATCAGTACGTGCACGGGACGGGGACGGAACGTCCTTGTATGTCAACACGGACGGGAATTTAATGCATCCGCACCACAGAGTACCTTTGTAATACGCACCGTGACACTGACTCGAAACTAACGTGCTAGTGTTGTGAAAGATGTATTTTTTATTTGAAGAATTGGCATTAGTTGCTATTGCTTTAGACGATGAAGAATAATCATCAAGAGTAAAAGGAGATTTTATGTACATCCTATGTGGCAGAAAAGAGGACTACGATGTGAACACTCTCTATAAAGAACATTTGGATGGCAATAGTCAATTTTATGTATTTTCGTATGACAACGTAAATAAAAAATAATATATACAAACAAATTGCAAACGGTTAGTATAAATGTATACTAACCGTTTACAGTTAATGATTTTGTGTTCAACATAGGTATGATCATACACATTTAATTAGTTTTTCGTCGTCCATTTTGTTCGGTACGACACGCGCATCACTGCGTAGCTAACAGAGCGACTGTGCGTACGCGGCGGAACCACGGACGGGACGTGGCACGCCCCGGGCGGAACGGAGAAATCATCGTCGCCGACGATATTTTTCCCGTCCCGTTCATGCCACGTCCCCGTTCCGTCCGTGCATCCGTAACGTATGCATTATCACGTACATTTTCTATGAAACGATATTTCCAAAATTTCACGTCCCGTCCCCTCCAGGATAAAACACGTTACGTATGCAGCGACCTTAAACTGGACTAGATTTAGTCGCCCCCAGTCCCGGTACTCGGCGACGTTTTCCCGAGAAAAATTGACACGGCCTCTGTATAAAGCACCACCAGTGCAACATGTCATTGCACGCAGCCTTGTGGAACACCAGCGTAAATGGGCTTATAATCGGAGCATGGTGGAGCAGGTCCAACTCAATAATTGATTTTTTGGCCCGACCCGGGATTCGAACTCGGGACCTCATGATCAGCAGTCGCACTACTATAACCACTAGACCAACGAGGCAGTCGGTCTTTAAATTACACGCTTATTAAAACGACGATGTTGTAAAAATATGACTATTTATTCAAAACAGGTTTATTATATTAAATTTACACATTGGCAGCATTGGAATCAAGAATTGGCCACTTAAAACAACAAGAAAAACAAAATTTAAGCACTAACCAGGTAAATTATCACTATTTAAATGAATGAGTGTTTGTTGGACTTGAGTTCATACAAAATTTTAATAACACATAAAATGTAAAAATTATAAACTAAGTTTAGAAAAACGATAGGTATTATATTTTCAGTATACGTGAAAGCATAATTTAGGCTATTACAAAATTTTACTAGCCTAGTTTGATACAAAGAGATATTTTTAACAGTGTTTTTTTCATATAGGACAAAGAAATCCTTAAGGATTAATACAATTTTATTGATTAGCATATATTGTTTAACCTTAAGACCTTTACAATGATATGAGTTACTTGTTACACATTGTAAACAAATACAGCAAATGTTTGTAGTAATCCTTAAATTATTTAAGCATTGCAATCATGTTGATGTGTATTCAAAGTTAATTAATATTAAATTAAATCTATGGAAATAAATATATTGACAGAATTTCCAAGCAACTAAAAATATCAATTTTATAATATTGTTTACAAATACCTGTAATATTACTGGCACTGGGCCAGCCAGTCCCAAAGTAGATATTTGTAAAAATGCTTTACTAAGATATTATGTAAAAATAAAATATATAAGTACTAAGAACACTGTAAAATTCGAAATTTATATAATTGTAGATTGAAAATATTGCCCGTTTAACAGTATTAACTAATGCCTCCATATAACGTGATATTACCTATGTGAATTAACTGATATAATATTTTTCTACATTATTTTACATCAGTCATTATAAATTATATATTAATTAATATTGTATAACTCGACTTAATCTGTAATTTTCCAAGGACAGTTAGAAAAAAAAAAGAAAATGCTTACTTTATAATAGTTTATATTATTTTACATGCCATATTCTGAAAGCTTAAATCTTAAAACGACAGGGGCACTTGTGCAAGGCAAAATGGCTAGTTCTGTGACCACGGCGGTCACGAGGCTCGGCGGCGTAACGTCGTAAGTCAGGTTTAATAACGTCAGGTTAGGGTTCGATCGCCAGTCCTTCAAAGGCGAATTCTCGTCAGTTTTGTCGATCAAGTCATCTGGGTCACCTAAAAGAATTGTTACATGATGTATTAACGTCAAAATTTAGAATGGGTAATATTGACTTCCTAACCATTATTATAGTTGATTCGAAATTTAGTGGTATTATTGTAGTGAAAAAGGAGTTGATAAACCACCCGATAGTAAGTGGTTGCTATAGTTTGCAACTAACTTCAAACAAAGCTGTGCACAGATATGTATAATGATATGTGAATGCCTCACAGCCCTTAATTATGCTTCAAAGCAGAACACTATATAGTGACTGTGACGCTGCTTGGCGTCACAGTCACTATATAGTGTTCTGCTTATATGTATGATCTAGGAAGGAGGGTTGTACGAAGCCGGACAGAAAGTCATATGACCTAGTTTTTAAGTTAAGTAAGTTTTTAAGTCTTAGCATGTCAATTATAATTGGATAGTTGGTAATAAATAACAAAAAACAACATATAATGTGAATTTGCTACATTTAGTAAACGGTTGTAAGTGTAGTGTTAAGTTTTCAGTTAAATTATAATTTTAGTTTTTTATATGATTAAGTGACGAAAACGTCGGTCTACATGCGCTCGCAGAACTTGTGCGTCTTGCACGTGTATGTGTATGTGCGTGTACGTGTACGTGTGCGTGCGTGCGCGCGCGTGTGTGTGTGTCTGTGTGTGCATGTGTGCATATATGTACCAGTATGTACGTGTATGTACGTACCGAGCTCGTTGTAGACGAAGGCGTCGGTCTGTACGCGCTCGGAGAACTTGTGCGTCTCGCAGGCCACGAGCACGGGCACGTTGCAGCTGCGCGCCACCAGCGCCACCTGCGCGCTGCCCACGGCACCAAGCACCGACCCGTTCACCAGCAGCGACCCAGCACCCAGGATCACTTTGTTCATCTGCGCGTTGCGGACACCACCAAGGTTATTTTAGTCAACCAAATCTAAGAAATACATTTTGACAGCAGTCAGACTTATTGCTTGGTGCATTGCGGACACCACCAAGGTTATTTTAGTCAACCAAATCTAAGAAATACATTTTGACAGCAGTCAGACTTATTGCACCAAGCATGTCAACTAATGCCAACCAAAAAATGGGAACGTATAATATTCGATTCTTAAAAAAAATCGATATCGATTATTTAGAGTTGGTAATCATTTACAGTTTGGTTTGAATAATACCAAAATAAATTAAAAACGGATCATTTAAATTACAAGATTTATCAGTTTCTCCGTATTTGTTGTTACTGCTCATTTCTAGAGGCAAAGTTATAAAATTTAAGATTGAAACTAGATTATTAATAAGTTTATTCAATCACTTTCAGTACAACTAGTTGTGCTGTCGTTGTCTTTAATCGTAATTATTATTTGATTTCCAATAATGCAGTCAAAATTAATGTATCTTTTAAAGTCATCCATAATCAATTTTTGTTTTTTGTACCACTTTTGCCCAATCATCCTTTGTGACATGGGCACATGCTTCAATGAATATGGAAGAAACAGTCCAAAAAGTTAAAGCTGAGTCACAAAATAAGAAGACAAACACAAAATCACAAAATTACGCACAGTAAGCTCCCGAAATGGCGGGAGATTGAAATTACGTAGTGGTTTTTTAGAGCGACCTTGTATATGAGTTTTTTGCCTACACAAATTTAGGTTGACAAATTAAAAAAAATTAAACAAATAATACATTAAAAAAATAATGATTCGATTATTTGAATACTTTTACCGATTATTTAAATAGGACCCAGTTGACCGAGCTTTGCTCGGTATTTTTCGCTCGGTTTTTTAGGGTTCCGTAGTCAACTAGGAACCCTTATAGTTTCGCTATGTCTGTCTGTCCGTCTGTCCGTCCTCGCTTAATCTCTGTGACCGTTAGCACTAGAAAGCTGAAATTTGGTACCAATATGTGTATCAATCACGCCGACAAAGTGGTACAATAAAAATTGGAAAAAAATGTTTTATTAGGGTAGCCCCCTTATATGTACGTTTACTTTTTTACGTGGTAGAGCCATGCTGCAGTTATATTAGTAGTATAGTTGTAGCACGAATGGGTCGGCTCGACCGGGGAAGGACCACGCTCTCACAGAATACCAGCGTGAAATAGTAGCTTAATGCTGCTGTATTTCGTATGGTGAGTGTTCTCTACACCGGAGACCCTTTTTACTGGAAACGAGGCATTCCATCTTAGTCCTCACAGGTGACAACGCATCTGCATTTTGATTCGTAATCGAGGATAGATGTAGATGTCTATGGGCCACAGCAACCACTTACCATAAGGTGGACTGTGTGCTCGTTTGTCACCCTATCCTATTAAAAAAAATGTAAAGTGGGAAGTGATTTTTTTTTTAATTTCAACCCTAACGTGTGATATATTTTTGGAAAGGTATTTAAAAATGAATAGGGGTTTACTAAAATCATTTTTTGATAATGTCAATAATTTCGGAAATAGTCGTTCAAAATTAAAAAACAATGTGTCCCCCCCCCCTCTAACTTTTGAACCATAAGTTTAGAAAATATGAAAAAAATCTGAAAAGTAGAACTTTATAAGGACTTTCTAGGAAAATCATTTTAAACTTGGATGGAAACAACAGTACCCACCACCGGAAGCAGTTGCAGGAGCGCGGAGCGCTGCTGGAGCGCGAACATAATGGATACCCACCTTTAAACTCATAAGTGGGAATACTTATTGTGACGGATGGGAAACTACGGAACCCTACACTGAGCGTGGTCCGACACGCTCTTGGCTTGGCTTTTTTTTAATTCGTGTGTTTTGGAAATTATATTTAGATACAAATTACATACTGATGAAATACGAATAATATTTTTTGATCTTAACAACATAATAGAAAAAACTGAACTGGTTATTTGAATAAAAAATCATGAGTGCAATTAGTTTAATTTAAATTTTCGTGTTTTTAAAAAATACTAAAAAAGGGCTCGAAAAAATAGATTTTCTAAAAAAAGAAAGGAACTTGAAAAAAAAATTAAAAAAAGTCGGTCGGTCGGTCTGGGCTCGAACCATGGTATTACGAATTTGTGACCTATTGGGCGGACCGCCCAATATACCAATTAAGCTATTTGTAATCATTAATAAACTGTCAAAATTTACCTTCTTATTCTAACGATATTGTAGCAGTTTTTTATTGCCTGAAAACACGGACAAAAGGACATTTTGTAAAAATAAATCCTAGCTAGATCGATTTATTGCCCCCGAAACTCCCTGGACACTAAATTTTATGAAAATCGTTGGAGCCGTTTCCGAGATCCCGATTATACATACATACATATATATATATATATATATATATATACATATATATCCCGATTATATATATATATATATATATAATCGGGATAGAGAATTGCTCGTTTAAAGGTATAGGATTTTTGCTGATTATTCACATAATTATGAATTTTAATCATCCAAACACTACGGTAAGGTACATAGCGACATACCATTGAAACGACGTCAAGTTAAAAAGTTGATACTGGTAATTTTTTTAATATTTTTTGTTTGAAGGACTCGAATTTAAATTGGTGATAAAAAACTATACACGTTGTAATGAAATAACTTCATAACACTTCGGATTTACGTAAAAGGTTATTTTAAATCGTGTGAGTACGTTTGTGCAAAGTTATTGCGGAGTGATTAATGTGAAGCGTCGAAAGGTATTTCTTAGATTTGGTTGACCATAATAGTTTTTTGAGGTGCAGGGAAACTTCCTTAGGATAATTGTGATAAAAAATTCAATGAATAGTAAGTGACAAGCATGTATCGGAATGAGATAAAATACAGTATGCAGTTTCTATTATAAATTTATTTACATTTTAATTACACAGACGATTTTAAAAAATCACACTAATTGAGATTTGAGTGTAGTATGTAAATAAATGTATACTCATTCTATAGCTTGATTCTTTAATATTTAATCGCATGTCAAGTACCATTGTGGTAGGTTGTGTAATTATTTTTCTACGATTTGTTGTTCGAGCGAATCAATCTGCTTTCGTCCCGGAAAATGGAAAAAGTGAAATAAGAGCAGTGATTAAATATTTCGTCAAATATTACGTCAAGTCAAATCAAGGAAAACATAATATATAACTAGATAAGAATGTATTAGCCGAATCTGTGCCTTCGTTTTCCACAGTAAAAAAAAGTGGGCAGCTTTGTTCGAACGAAAATCCACAAAATCGTTTAAGACCGAGTGCGTGAAATAAGTGACACTATAGAGAACTCAACTGAACGGGTGTTTCATATTTTAACCCGACGAATTAAGAATGAAAAAGGTGTCAGCAAGATAGGTGCCGCGTTTGTTGACCGCCGAAAAGAACGCAATCGGTATAAAATCTCAAGGGAAAATCTGGCGTTGTTTTGATCGAATACTAGACGACTTTTAAGATTTATAATCCTTGGTAGAAACTTGGATTCACCACCATATTCCTGAGACAAAATAACCACCACCGAAGAAAACTTAGTCGCAAAAGTGAGTGGGGAAAGTAATAGCATCAACGTTTTGGGATTACAGGAAATTATTTTTATCGACTACCTTCCCATAGGACAGACCATAACAGGCCCATACTATGCTTACCTGTTAAACAAATCAGCCCACAAAATTTGTGAAAAGCGGCCGGGATTGGCCAAAACGAAAACCCTTTTTCATCAGGATAACGCACCGATGCATAAGTCAATTTGTTGCAATGGCTAAACTCCATGATTGAGCCTGATTTCGCACCATCGGACTATTTTCTGTTTCCTCAATTGAAAAAACACCTGACTGGAAGATAATTTTCCACAAACAAAGAAGTTGTAGGTGAGGCGGAGCGAGTTTTTGAACAGTTGGAGGAATCGGCTTATAAGAGTGGCATAGAAGCGCTGAAGCATAGAATAAGCGTACTACTATAGAGTAAGATAAGAAAATGTAGAAAAATAAAACATTCTTTATTTTCTTTGTTTTCATCGACGAGCCGAGAACTTTACAAACCGCTCTGTTACATAAACCCAATAATTAGCCTATTCCTGATACTTTGCATTCGTCTCATTCTCTCGAAGTGTAAGTTTTCTGAACGTTTCACTTCTATCTCGTGTGAACTGCGCACAGTTTTTTTTAAATGTATCGTAAAATTTTTCAGCCAGCGACTAGGCTCTAAAGATCATGAAGCATGAGCATTATGAAGACCAAGCTTGTTTCTAAGCACAATCAGTGACCCGACCATTCTATTAGTTCATCTAGATAGATAACATCATCTAGTTTGTCTATCTAAACCTCATGAACTAACCAACCGTAAGTATCAACAGAAATCAATCAATGTGATATCCGAATGTTAGTAATATCAGCGCTTGTCCGTTTGCGATTACGTAGTGATACGATAAGTTCAAAGACTCGGATGGATCGGCATCAATTTATGTTTCAGAACAAATTCCTGGTTTTCATTTATGACCATTGATCGACCTATTGGCCAAATAACACATACTAGCGTCCTGACCATGTCAATGTTGTAAATTGTTTGCAAAAAGTAAAGTGCGGTGCTCACGCGAAACACGAGAAAGCTGATGGCCGTGATGTCGGCGTAGGTGGCACTGGCGAATATACTATACGTGAGAGTCAATAAACAAGGTAGAATAAAGTAAGGTACTCCTCTTCGCTCTGACAGCGCGCGACATGTTACACTCCCGTTCACTCGGGACCTTTTTGGCGGGAAAATTTGTTAGTAGAAAATTTTTTGCTATATTGCAAATTTTGCTATATTTTCACTTTGAGACAATAGTTATGGATAAAACTTACAGGAATTCTTGTTGAATGTATAAACTATCGAATAAAATTATTTTTGGTTGCTAGAAATTGTAATAAAATAGGTAAATTACCCTGTATAGCATAGTAGTAGTATATACTTCAATTTTAGTGACAAAATTACTACTAATTTGAATTCTACACTTTTGTTTTTGGAGAAATTTATATCAAATTGTTTGGAAATATGTATATTTTTATGTTTTATGTGTTTCCATTCGTTACTCATACCAAAATATTAAAATATTAAAAAATTAAAAAAAAAAAAAATAATATTTTATCTGTGACATTTCGAACAATATTTCTAAAATATGTTCGTGTGAATTTGAAATAAATACAACGTCATGTTATTTGAAATATATACGAAAACTATTTTTACTTACATTTTACACTAAAAATAAATGAGAATTTGATAAATAACACATTTATGAACCAACCTCCAAATTAGGCCTTCCGAAGTTTGAAGTACTTTTGGCAATTTACTTTTCACTTTTTATACCACAAATTATATATCTACGTGTTTACTATATTACAAGAAATGTAAAAAGTATAATACTTTCGTTTTTAGTCCAGACACAAATATAAAATTCTATAAAAAACACGGAACACCGTCATCAAAGTGACACGTGGAACGCCGGAAGTTCAGAGTGATTTCTTTTTTTTTTTTCTAAGAAACATTGCCAGGTTATGGTTTAAAATAAAAGAGCATATCTTTGTCTTTGATACTAATATCTATTGCATAGTGTCTTTGGTTTTGTTTAAAACGAAAAAATAGTTTTTTCATAGGTAGACATGTTTACATAATTCTGATCGAATTAGGTCACGGTTTGGCGGACGGAAGGTTGGTATTGCGCGATCCAAAGTGAGCATGGGATGGTTAACGGGTTAAGTGTGAAATGAGATAAATGAGTTAAAAGAAAAAAGTGCGGTACTTACATGTGGCAAGAGATATATGAGTAAAGATTTCTCACGTGGGGCATGAGATGCAAGAGTAAAGAATAAAGTGTGGTACTCACGTGACGCAAGAGATTCATAAGTAAAGAATAAAGCGCAGTGCTCACGTGCGGCAATAGGATGTTGACGGCGGTGATGTCGACGTATGTGGCACTAGCGAAAGTTTAGTTAATGAATAAAGAAAAAGGTGCGTTACTCACGTGCGGCATGCGAAAGCTGACGGCGGTGATGTCGACGTATGTGGCACTAGAGAACGTTTAGTTAATGAGTAAAGAAAAAGGTGCGTTACCCACGTGCGGCATGAGGAAGATGACGGCGGTGATTTCTGTGTAGATAGTATTAATGAGTAAAGAATAAGGAGCGCTACTGACGTGTGGCATAAGGAAGCTGACGGCGGTGATGTCAGCGTAGGTGGCGGGCAGCGCGCGTGCGGCCAGGCGGCGCAGCATCTCGCGTGCGCGGCCCACGCGCGCACCCACCACCACCGTGCGGAACCGCACGCCGCTCTCCCACGCCTCGCACAGGATACGCTCGATCAGCGACGAGCTGCGCACCGTAGCAATACCGTTACCATTACAGCCTATTGAAGTCCATTGGTTTGCCGCCACCATATGGGGGAATATCTGCCTGGCAAGCGAGTTGGCAACCACAGTTTTTCATTTTTGTTATTAGTAAGACACTGCTACCAATCTCCTGATTTTATTCCCTCCGTCGTCTCTTACGACACCCACGGGATGATATGGGGTAGTTGATATTCTTACACCACCATTCACGATAATAATGTGCATATATATCCTAAGTACTAGAACAGACGACGCGAACAAAATCCGTCCATCGTTGCGGTACGCATGGAAGAAGGCACAAAGTACCTTTTTATACCTCAGACTAAGTAAGTTTAAGCGCGCGAGTTCAAACGCGGGTGGCAAACAACCACTTCTCAGCGTCTCCTCTAGTACGCAGTACTTATTACTCTGAAATATACGGTTACCAGGTCAAAAAAGTGAAAAGTAACGAAAAGGCTTATATTGTCATATATTTACAACTACTAAACTATTAGTATAAAAGTACTACTAAGTACTAAGACTGCCTCGTTGGTTTAGTGGTTGTAGTAGTGCAACTGCTGATTCGAACCCAGGACGGGTTCGAATCCCGAGTCGGGTCAAAAATCAATTATTGAGTTTTTCCATCACGAAATTCTCAGTAGCTGCCCGGAGTCAGGAAGTTGGCGGTCTCACCCCCGTCCCTCGAAAAGCACGTAAAGCCGTTGGTCCTGCGCCTGATCTCTCTCCGGTCGTATCGGTTTACCGTCCCATCGGATTTTTTTTTTTTTATAGAAGAAGGGGCAAACGAGCATGCGGCTCACCTGATGTTAAGTGACTACCGCCGCCCATGATCAACCGCAACACCAGGAGAATTGCGGGTGCGTTGCCGGCCCTTTAGAAAAGAGTAAGCTCTTTTCTTGAAGGTCCCCAGGTCGTATCGGTCCGGAAAAATCGCCGGTGGTAAACTATTCCACAGAGAGGTTGTACGTGGAAGAAAACTGCTTGTGAAACGTACAGTAGTGGACCGCCAAGCATCCAGATGGTGTGGATGGTATCGGGACGTTTGCCGTGTAGTGCGTTCACGAAATTTGGCGGCTGGGATTAATCCGAACAATTCCTCAGAGCACTCCCCGTGATAGATGCGATAAAATACGCAAAAAGATGCAACATCTCTTCGCAGCGCCAGTGAATCGAGCCGATCGGAAAGCACTCGGTTCGAGCCGCTCTGCGCTGGATGCGGTCAAGTGGAAGGAGCTGGTACTGGGGAGCCCCAGCCCAGAGATGGGAACAGTATTCCATGTGCGGCCGAACCTGCGCCTTGTAAAGTTGCAAGCGGTGTGCCGGCATGAAATACTGTCCCGCTCTGCTGAGCACGCCAAGCTTTTTAGAGGCCAATTTGGCCTTCCCTTCCAAGTGACCACGAAACTGCACGTCACTCGATATGTCGACGCCGAGGATTCCGATACTGGCTGAGGCAACAAGGGGACTGCCTTGAAACTGAGGGGATACGATAAAGGGGTTCTTTTTAGCGGTTAACGCGCAAACTTGTGTCTTCTGGGGGTTAAACTGGACTACATTTAGTCGTCCCCAATCCGAGACTCTGTTCAGCAAAGACTCGACTTCAGACACAAGTTTGCCCCGGCACTCGGAGACGTTTTCCCGAGAAATATTGGCTCGGCCGGTGTAAAGAGCATCACCAGTGCTGTCATCTGCATAGCAATGAATGTTACGGGTATGCAACATATCATTGATATGCAGAAGAAACAGCGTTGGCGATAGTACGCAGCCCTGTGGAACACCAGCATTAATAGGCTTGCAATCGGAGCTTGCACCGTCTACAACGACCTTGATGCTCCGATCTGCAAGAAAGCTGGTGATCCAATCGCACAATTTCTCGGGAAGCCCATAGGAAGGGAGCTTCGAAAGAAGCGCTTTGTGCCAAACCCGATCGAATGCCTTCGCAATGTCCAAACTAACGGCCAATGCCTCCCCCTTGAACTCTACTGCCTCCGCCCATCTGTGAGTTAGGTAGACCAGAAGATCACCAGCTAACCGACCACGGCGAAAACCGTATTGGCGGTCACTAATCAGCTGGTGATCTTCAAGGTACCTCATGAGCTGGCAGTTTACAATGGACTCCATTGTTTTGGAGAACAAGGAGGTGATGGCGATTGGCCGGTAGTTGGACGGGTCTGAGCGGTCCCCTTTTTTAGGGATCGGGTAGACGAAAGCATGATTTTGGGACTACGCCTAGGGAGTAGGAGTACCGGAAAAGACGCGTTAAAACCGGTGCCAACTCTGGAGCACACGTCCTCAGCACAATTGGGGGGATTCCGTCAGGCCCACTCGACTTGTGGATGTCCAGGGAGAGGAGTACTTTGCGAACCGAGCGCTGTGTGAAGTGCACTTCCTGCAGGGAGCACTCACATGGGATGGTCGGCGGCGTACTCCCCCCGTCATCGAGAGTCGAGTTAGACGCAAAGAAAGAGCCTAGAAGATCGGCTTTCTCCTTTGCAGTATGGGCCAGTGAGTCCTCCTCCCTGTGCAGAGATGGAAGAGATGGCTGACAGAAATTCCCCTGGACAGCCTTGGCGAGAGACCAGAATGCACGGGTTCCAGAAGGAAAGCGAACTAGCTTCTCGCGAATTCTGCCTATGTGCTCTGACTTTGCCTTGGCAATGACTCTTTTGAAGGACCTAGAGGCGGAATTATACTTCTTTTTTAGAGCGCTGGTGTTTACATCCCGGGACGCTGATGCATCAACCCAGGCTTGGTAGCACTCCTGCTTATAGCATGATGCTATTTTACAGGAGCGACCAAACCATGGCTGAGATTTGCCTCCAATGGGTACCACAGAGGAAGGAATAAAAAGTTCCATACCCTGAAGCACCACATCAGTAACAGAATCCGCAACAACGTTGGGATCATGCGGCGAGAAGCAAACCCGCCCCCAAGGGTAGGATGCAAAGAAAGACCGCATCCCATCCCAATCGGCTGACCTATAGTGCCAAACACGGCGGCAGCCTGCAGGATTACGAGAGTGAGGGAATAGAGAGTGCACCTGTGCTTGCGCATACACTTGGGCATTATAATTAGGTCTGGAGGATATTAGTATAAAAGAAGCGTCTTCATAACAACTAAAAAATAAAAAAAAACTGCAATTGCCAACCCACCGGTATAGCTTGGCAGCTATGACAATTATCCCCCCTTGTGAGGCAACCCTTGAAGGAAGCCTATATTATTTGGTCATCTGTCAATGCAAAGACTTCTAGACTGACAATTTGGAACAAAAACTGTGTCAGAGCTGGCACAGCAAATATGACACACAGTTGTATTTTCATTTGCGACAGTTACTGTTTTAGGCAAATACGAAATTAAGTTACATAATTATCTGAATCAAACTTCAATTCACATTTTTCTTAGTCAGTGTTAAATTGTCGAAAACAACGTATATTAAATTTAGAAAAAAAAAACATATGTATGTTATACATAATATTGCATTTACACATTTAAAAATGTCATAACGAAATTACGGAGGATATTTTCAGATTTCTTATCGCCATCTCCAGGCGTTTGAAAAATGAAACTTTAATTGAAAGAATTTATAAATTTGAAGATTATCTGTGACAAAAAAGTTAAAGCTGACTTCTATGCTTAAAAGAATAAAATAATTTCCATTTGACAGATTTACAAGTCGGTGCTAGACCACTACTAAAGAATAATCTATTTAATACAAAAAAATTATTCAAATATTTTGGCGAAGATATCGCGTTTGTAAAATAAAAAAATTGTAGAACCGACTTCAATATAAAAAAATTAAAACATCATGAATGTAGTTGAAGTCAATTAAATACTCATTAAGGATAACTCAAAAACTACTGGTCAGATCTTGATCTACTGTATATTTGACCACGTGAAAAGCACCAGCAAGATTCATTAAAATTGGTTAACCTAGAAAAAAGTTCTAAGGTAACACACATAAAAACAAACAGCCGAGTTGAGAACCTCCTCCTTATTTGAAGTCGGTTGAAAAATTTAAAAATAAGAACATACCATCGAATTGATAACCTTTTCTTCTTTAAAGTTGGCTCAAAAACATTGCTTTAAATATTAAAAGCCAGTACATAAGTAATTGAATACTTTGTTTTCACAGTACAATAAGTAATACTATTTTAGTTTATTTTATTACATACCATCCATATGTTAAAATGTTGTCCCCATTAGATATTTTGTATCGCACTGCTATACTGATTGCTTCACCCGCCATATCTATTTGTTCTCTGATGTACCGATCAATCTCTTCCTGAAGGGTCTTCTTAGCCTATTAAGTATGAAATAGTAAATGAAAACCGGACGGTAGGCATTTTTTTATATTAGTTATACATAGCAAGATTCTGTAAATAATGGTTTAAGAATTTAATTCTCAAAAGAATTACAATAGAATTCAATTGAAGAGAAATAAAAACTTAAAACAGTAAGTACCTACATAAACACAACAATAAATATTATATATTAGAATTAAGAATTTTAACATCTAGTTTAAAAAAAAGTAAAACTGTACAATGGAATTAGAGAACAGGTTGCCTGGAAGTGACAAAGTGAGCTTGTTAAGCTTTAATTTAATGTTAAGTTACATATTTATAACAAGTTAAAAATGAAGAATGCGTAATTATTATAGACATGGTGCCTTCATTTTTTAATATAAGAATTGTTTACAACATCCCATGGACTCTAGCCTTGAGAAATAAGGTTTTTTTTTTTATAGAAGAGGGGGCAAACGAGCATGCGGCTCACCTGATGTTAAGTGACTACCGCCGCCCATGATCAACCGCAACACCAGGAGAATTGCGGGTGCGTTGCCGGCCCTTTAGAAAGGAGTAAGCTCTTTTCTTGAAGGTCCCCAGGTCGTATCGGTCCGGAAAAATCGCCGGTGGTAAACTATTCCACAGAGAGGTTGTACGTGGAAGAAAACTCCTTGTGAAACGTACAGTGGTGGACCGCCAAGCATCCAGATGGTGTGGATGGTATCGGGACGTTTGCCGTGTAGTGCGTTCACGAAATTTGGCGGCTGGGATTAATCCGAACAATTCCTCAGAGCACTCCCCGTGATAGATGCGATAAAATACGCAAAGAGATGCATCTCTTCGCAGCGCCAGTGAATCGAGCCGATCGGAAAGCACTCGGTCGTCGACGATTCGAGCCGCTCTGCGCTGGATGCGGTCAAGTAGAAAGAGCTGGTACTGGGGAGCCCCAGCCCAGAGATGGGAACAGTATTCCATGTGCGGCCGAACCTGCGCCTTGTAAAGTTGCAGGCGGTGTGCCGGCATGAAATACTGTCCCGCTCTGCTGAGCACGCCAAGCTTTTTAGAGGCCAATTTGGCCTTCCCTTCCAAGTGACCACGAAACTGCACGTCACTCGATATGTCGACGCCGAGGATTCCGATACTGGCTGAGGCAACAAGGGGAGTGCCTTGAAACTGAGGGGATACGACAAAGGGGTTCTTTTTAGCGGTTAACGCGCAAACTTGTGTCGTCTGGGGGTTAAACTGGACTAGATTTAGTCGTCCCCAATCCGAGACTCTGTTCAGCAAAGACTCGACTTCAGACACAAGTTTGTCCCGGCACTCGGAGACGTTTTCCCGAGAAATATTGGCTCGGCCGGTGTAAAGAGCATCACCAGTGCTGTCATCTGCATAGCAATGAATGTTACGGGTATGCAACATATCATTGATATGCAGAAGAAACAGCGTTGGCGATAGCACGCAGCCCTATGGAACACCAGCATTAATAGGCTTGCAATCGGAGCTTGCACCGTCTACAACGACCTTGATGCTCCGATCTGCAAGAAAGCTGGTGATCCAATCGCACAATTTCTCGGGAAGCCCATAGGAAGAGAGCTTCGAAAGAAGCGCTTTGTGCCAAACCCGATCGAAGGCCTTCGCAATGTCCAAACTAACGGCCAATGCCTCCCCCTTGAACTCTACTGCCTCCGCCCATCTGTGAGTGAGGTAGACCAGAAGATCACCAGCTGACCGACCACGGCGAAAACCGTATTGGCGGTCACTAATCAGCTGGTGATGCTCAAGGTACCTCATGAGCTGGCAGTTTACAATGGACTCCATTGTTTTGGAGAACAAGGAGGTAATGGCGATTGGCCGGTAGTTGGACGGGTCTGAGCGGTCGCCTTTTTTAGGGATCGGGTGGACGAAAGCCGTCTTCCATGATTTTGGGACTACGCCTAGGGAGTAGGAGTACCGGAAAAGACGCGTTAAAACCGGTGCCAACTCTGGAGCACACGTCCTCAGCACAATTGGGGGGATTCCGTCAGGCCCACTCGACTTGTGGATGTCCAGGGAGAGGAGTGCTTTGCGAACCGAGCGCTGTGTGAACTGCACTTCCGGCATGGAGCATTCACACCGTGGGATGGTCGGCGGCGTACTCCACCCGTCATCGAGAGTCGAGTTAGACGCAAAGAGCCTAGAAGATCGGCTTTCTCCTTTGGAGTATGGGCCAGTGAGTCGTCCTCCCTGTGCAGAGATGGAAGAGATGGCTGACAGAAATTCCCCTGGACAGCCTTGGCGAGAGACCAGAATGCACGGGTTCCAGAAGGAAGGCGAACTAGTTTCTCGCCAATTCTGCCTATGTGCTCTGACTTTGCCTTGGCAATGACTCTTTTGAAGGACCTAGAGGCGGAATTATACTTCTTTTTTAGAGCGCTGGTGTTTACATCCCGGGACGCTGATGCATCAACCCAGGCTTGGTAGCACTCCTGCTTATAGCATGATGCTATTTTACAGGAGCGACCAAACCATGGCTGAGATTTGCCTCCAATGGGCACCACAGAGGAAGGAATAAAAAGTTCCATACTCTGAAGTACCACATCAGTAACAGAATCCGCAACAACGTTGGGATCATCCGGCGAGAAGCAAACCCGCCCCCAAGGGTAGGATGCAAAGAAAGACCGCATCCCATCCCAATCGGCTGACCTATAGTGCCAAACACGGCGGCAGCCTGCAGAATGCAACCGCGATTTCAGCGTGAGTGGCACAACACTCCGGACCAGACAATGGTCCAAGGAGCCTAAAGGGGCGTCGATGGAAATCTGATATCCGTCCGGGTGAGAGGTCAGCAGAAGGTCCAACAGGGAAGGTGCACGATCCTCCACATCTGGAATCCGCGTAGACGAAGTAACCAGTTGTGTCAGACCATATGCCAAGGCAAAATCATGAACAGATCTCCCCGCATGATCGGTTAAACGTGAACCAAGCCATTCGGCGTGATGGGCGTTAAAGTCGCCGAGGATCACGATCTCTGCGGAGGGGATCTGCTGTAGCAACGAATCTGCAGCCATTTGGACGTGGTCGAAGAGTCGGTCTGTTTCGGCATTACCGCTATGGGACCTATAGAGGCACCCGTAGACGCGCGGATGGTCGTCGCTGTCTACGCGTAGCCAAAGGATGGACAGGTCCGAACCTTCAAGTCTGCCGAGGCGTCGAGAACAGATGTCCTCTCTGACGTAAACGCAAACTCCAGCCCGAGGCACAAAGGAGTGTTCCAGTTTGTACCCCGGGTAGGAGAGATACGAGACATCAGCCGGAGAGGACACCTGCGTCTCGGTCAGAAAGAGCAGAGCCGGCCTCGCCGTCTCGAGATGGTAGTGGACGGCGTTTAGGTTAGAGTGAAGTCCCATGATATTGCAGAAATTCACGGACAGCGTGGCAGGGGTCGCCTTGGTCTTGTTGCTCCGTTTGCCCCGAGCAGTTGTAGTCTTGAGCGGAATTTTGCCCCCCCCCCCCCCCCCCAGAATACGCGGGGCAGCCTGAGCACCCACGCTCAGAAGTGGAGAAACATGGTCGTGGATGCTCAGCGAGGGATTCTCCAGGGGTGCTGGTATCCTTCTGGGGTAGTCTATCATTATTTAATTCCGCTCCCATGTTGATGGGGGGGATGGGGGGGGGATTTGGGCCTCCGGCCACCTGCACTCACCAGACGAAACGCGGAAGCAGAGCTTCCACTTCACGCCGGTATTCTGTGAGGTCGTGGTACCACCCCGGTTTGAGCCGGCCCATACGTGCAACAGCAAAGCTGCCGCGTGGCTCTACCACTGTAAAAAGGTGTTAAGGTGAAATGCCTTACAGTACGTGTAATTATACTAGCTCCGTTATGTTATCCTTCAAATTGGAATGAAACAATTCACACTGCTGATTAAAGATATAAATTAAAAATCTCCCTTATCCGGCGAATTACAGACAGTAGCTCAACTGGCAACACCTTAAATGGCAACTTGCCTGATACAACAAACTATTCTTCAACTCATAATAGGTAACTAAGAAGAATAGTTAGAAATAAATTTTAAGATATGCTTCCATTGGAAATTTCTTCTACAAGACCTAACACAAAATGACTGATCAACACTCACATCAAATTCATCGACATTATTGGGCAGTTGCGTTAATTGGCGCCGGAAATGTTTCACTGCATTTGTTTGCGATGCGGATGGCTGCCTCATTGCCCACAGCAATTCTAAACTGGCCGCCAGATGAGATTCCAATCCTCGGGCGAACTCTGTCTTGGCTGGCAGGCTATAGTCTCTAACCATCTGTTGGACAATAATAAGTTAACATTTTTTAAATTGAATAATGGTCACAAACGAGCACACAGTTCGTCTGATGGTCCTTACGATGCTGTGACCCATAGACATCTATCTACATCCATTCCAGATTAATAATTAAAATGCAGATGCATTCTCAGCCCTGAGGACTATACTCAATACTCAATATTTACGTAGGCGGTCCCATAATGAATTGGCCTAACTATGAACCAATGAAGGAAATTAAACGAAACCAATTTTATTTTTCAATATAATCACCATGAATACTAACACACTTCTGATATCTGTGAATCAACATCTCTAAACCTTTATAAAAATAATCACATTTTTTATCCTCAAATTACTGAAGACGGCCGCCTGCAACTCTTCATCGCTTGAAAATTTTCTTCCTCTTAAGTCCCGCTTTAAATTTGGAAATAAATAATAGTCGGACGGGGCCATGTCTGGACTGTAAGGTGGATGTTGAACTTCTGTGAACCCGCATTGACGAACTGCATCCTTCGAAACACCAGCGGTATGAACAGGGGCGTTGTCATGGAGCAACAGGACACCTTTAGACAGCTTGCCTCTTCGTTTTTCCTTTATCTTGTCTCGTAATTTATATATTAAAGAAGCATAATATTCGCCGTTCACGACTGTATTACGTTCTTTAAAATCCACCATCAAAATGCCTTGAAAATCCCAAAATATTGTGCACATCAGTTTTTTCGTCGATTGTTGCACCTTTGCCTTTCTAGGGGGCTTTTCACCCTTATAACGCCATTCCATTGACTGCGCTTGCTTTGTGGATCATAATACAAGATCATAAATTCATCACCAGTCACTAGCCGCTCGATCACAGTCTTTGGATTTTCGCCACAAAGATCCAAAAACTCCGAAGCGCAGCGCACTCTTTCCTGTCTCTGTACCGCTGAAAGAAGTTTCGGTACCCATCTTGCACTCACTTTTTTCATGTGAAGATGTTCATGGATCGCGCGATGAACGGTACTCTTAGAGAGCCCAAGCCTTGCTGCAATTTCTCTAATCTTCAAACGGCGGTCACTCAGAACCTCCTCTTCGATAAGAGCAATCGTTTCGGGAGTGAGCACTTCCACAGGTCGACCGTCGTGGCCAAAGTCTTCGACGGTTTCTCTCCCGAGGCGAAACTCTTTCACCCAATTTTTCACTGTGCTATAAGGAGGGGGCAGACTCCTTATACACGCCATCCAATCGTTCTTTTATTTGGGCAGGGGATAAACCTTCTTTAAACAGAAACTTTATGACACTTCGATACTCAGTTTTCGACATTTTGAAAAAATACGCGACTCTCGTTATTCAAATGCCTGTTAAACTAAGACTGAGCATTTCATGTCGATGCATGTTTCTTATATTAAGTGCACGATAAACGTACTATTTAATGCAACACAACATGTAGCGACATGTCGCGTTGAACTACATCAGGCCAGTTCATTATGGGACCGCCTGGTATTTTCATTCCATAATGTACAAATGAATAAATATTAAATTATCACAATATGGACCTTGTCGAGTATAGCAAAAGAATAGGACACGCAAAACGTTTTATTATTCATCACCACTATTATATCATTCATAATTATTATTTTATTCATTATTATTATGACATTTGTCATTCAGGTATTCATATAGAGTGTAATAACATTTATTAATTAGAAAAACTTTCATTTTTTAATGAGTTTTGCAGTTTATTATAGACATTTATGGACATTACATAAGTGCCTAGCTTGATTATGGAGGTTGGCAGCAATAATCTATTTTTATCTCGAAAACTGTATTATTTTTAGTTTTTCTTTTTACTTAGAAATTTAGGACAAATTAAGGTAAGAAGATTAAGTTTTTTAAAATGCGGTCGACAACTTTCAGTTTTTTTATGTTACACATAACGCGAATAAGTTTTTTCTGTAAGATGAAGATGGTGGGTGCATCTATACTGTTACCCCACAGGATAATGCCGTACCTTAGCCACGGTACAGGAATTGTAAGTAATTAAGGCAGTCTGGAGGTCAGTTGTCTTTTTTATTTCACTTAGGGCATATACAAAGCCAGACAATTTGGTTGGAATTTTTTGAATGTGGAATTTCCAGTTAATATGGCTGTGTAAAACCAAGCTGAGTAGAGTGTGTTCATTTATTGACCCAATTATCGTTCTCTATGTTGTAAGTATGATTTGAATCATTCCAAACTAATCCTACGAACACCCATATTATATAATTTATTACATGATACATTATATTGTACCCTATCATATGCTTTGGTCATATCTAATAATATTCCTATTGCATATTCTTTATTATTTAATGAAAAAGTTTTATCTTGAATATACTTATGTATATATTATTACTAAATGTTTTAAGACAGTTTTCGTAACTAAGATGGATTGTCTCATGTCCAGTAAAAACATACAAAACACAGCAGAATTATGTTGCTATTTTACGCTGGTGTTCTGTGAGCTAGTATGCTGCAGTATGGCTGTACCACATAGAAATTAACTAAATAGTCTCTCCATAACCAATTCTTTATTTATTTTTTATAGTTTTTTCTTTAAACGCAAATTTCACTTGCTACATTCATTACAGACTATTAAAAGTCCATTGCTGAATAAAGGCTTCCCACTTAGATATATTATTAGGAGGATATACAACATTTTTTTTTTTTTTTTTTTTTTATAGAAGAGGGGGCAAACGAGCATGCGGCTCACCTGATGTTAAGTGACTACCGCCGCCCATGATCAACCGCAACACCAGGAGAATTGCGGGTGCGTTGCCGGCCCTTTAGAAAGGAGTAAGCTCTTTTCTTGAAGGTCCCCAGGTCGTATCGGTCCGGAAAAATCGCCGGTGATAAACTATTCCACAGAGAGGTTGTACGTGGAAGAAAGCTCCTTGTGAAACGTACAGTGGTGGACCGCCAAGCATCCAGATGGTGTGGATGGTATCGGGACGTTTGCCGTGTCGTGCGTTCACGAAATTTGGCGGCTGGGATTAATCCGAACAATTCCTCAGAGCACTCCCCGTGATAGATGCGATAAAATACGCAAAGAGATGCAACATCTCTTCGCAACGCCAGTGAATCGAGCCGATCGGAAAGCACTCGGTCGTCGACGATTCGAGCCGCTCTGCGCTGGATGCGGTCAAGTGGAAGGAGCTGGTACTGGGGAGCCCCAGCCCAGAGATGGGAACAGTATTCCATGTGCGGTCGAACCTGCGCCTTGTAAAGTTGCAGGCGGTGTGCCGGCATGAAATACTGCCCCGCTCTGCTGAGCACGCCAAGCTTTTTAGAGGCCAATTTGGCCTTCCCTTCCAAGTGACCACGAAACTGCACGTCACTCGATATGTCGACGCCGAGGATTCCGATACTGGCTGAGGCAACAAGGGGAGTGCCTTGAAACTGAGGGGATACGACAAAGGGGTTCTTTTTAGCGGTTAACGCGCAAACTTGTGTCTTCTGGGGGTTAAACTGGACTAGATTTAGTCGTCCCCAATCCGAGACTCTGTTCAGCAAAGACTCGACTTCAGACACAAGTTTGTCCCGGCACTCGGAGACGTTTTCCCGAGAAATATTGGCTCGGCCGGTGTAAAGAGCATCACCAGTGCTGTCATCTGCATAGCAATGAATGTTACGGGTATGCAACATATCATTGATATGCAGAAGAAACAGCGTTGGCGATAGCACGCAGCCCTGTGGAACACCAGCATTAATAGGCTTGCAATCGGAGCTTGCACCGTCTACAACGACCTTGATGCTCCGATCTGCAAGAAAGCTGGTGATCCAATCGCACAATTTCTCGGGAAGCCCATAGGAAGGGAGCTTCGAAAGAAGCGCTTTGTGCCAAACCCGATCGAAGGCCTTCGCAATGTCCAAACTAACGGCCAATGCCTCCCCCTTGAACTCTACTGCCTCCGCCCATCTGTGAGTGAGGTAGACCAGAAGATCACCAGCTGACCGACCACGGCGAAAACCGTATTGGCGGTCACTAATCAGCTGGTGATCCTCAAGGTACCTCATGAGCTGGCAGTTTACAATGGACTCCATTGTTTTGGAGAACAAGGAGGTGATGGCGATTGGCCGGTAGTTGGACGGGTCTGAGCGGTCGCCTTTTTTAGGGATCGGGTGGACGAAAGCAGTCTTCCATGATTTTGGGACTACGCCTAGGGAGTAGGAGTACCGGAAAAGACGCGTTAAAACCGGTGCCAACTCTGGAGCACACGTCCTCAGCACAATTGGGGGGATTCCGTCAGGCCCACTCGACTTGTGGATGTCCAGGGAGAGGAGTGCTTTGCGAACCGAGCGCTGTGTGAACTGCACTTCCGGCATGGAGCACTCACACCGCGGGATGGTCGGCGGCGTACTCCCCCCGTCATCGAGAGTCGAGTTAGACGCAAAGAAGGAGCCTAGAAGATCGGCTTTCTCCTTTGCAGTATGGGCCAGTGAGTCGTCCTCCCTGTGCAGAGATGGAAGAGATGGCTGACAGAAATTCCCCTGGACAGCCTTGGCGAGAGACCAGAATGCACGGGTTCCAGAAGGAAGGCGAACTAGTCTCTCGCCAATTCTGCCTATGTGCTCTAACTTTGCCTTGGCAATGACTCTTTTGAAGGACCTAGAGGCGGAATTATACTTCTTTTTTAGAGCGCTGGTGTTTACATCCCGGGACGCTGATGCATCAACCCAGGCTTGGTAGCAATCCTGCTTATAGCATGATGCTATTTTACAGGAGCGACCAAACCATGGCTGAGATTTGCCTCCAATGGGCACCACAGAGGAAGGAATAAAAAGTTCCATACCCTGAAGTACCACATCAGTAACAGAATCCGCAACAACGTTGGGATCATCCGGCGAGAAGCAAACCCGCCCCCAGGGGTAGGATGCAAAGAAAGACCGCATCCCATCCCAATCGGCTGACCTATAGTGCCAAACACGGCGGCAGCCTGCAGAATGCAACCGCGATTTCAGCGTGAGTGGCACAACACTCCGGACCAGACAATGGTCCGAGGAGCCTAAAGGGGCGTCGACGGAAATCTGATATCCGTCCGGGTGAGAGGTCAGCAGAAGGTCCAACAGGGAAGGTGCATGATCCTCCACATCTGGAATCCGCGTAGGCGAAGTAACCAGTTGTGTCAGACCATATGCCAAGGCAAAATCATGAACAGATCTCCCCGCATGATCGGTTAAACGTGAACCGAGCCATTCGGCGTGATGGGCGTTAAAGTCGCCGAGGATCACGATCTCTGCAGAGGGGATCTGCTGTAGCAACGAATCTGCAGCCATTTGGACGTGGTCGAAGAGTCGGTCTGTTTCGGCATTACCGCTGTGGGACCTATAGAGGCACCCGTAGACGCGCGGATGGTCGTCGCTGTCTACGCGTAGCCAAAGGATGGACAGGTCCGAACCTTCAAGTCTGCCGAGGCGTCGAGAACAGATGTCCTCTCTGACGTAAACGCAAACTCCAGCCCGAGGCACAAAGGAGTGTTCCAGTTTGTACCCCGGGTAGGAGAGATACGAAACATCAGCCGGAGAGGACACCTGCGTCTCGGTCAGAAAGAGCAGAGCCGGCCTCGCCGTCTCGAGATGGTAGTGGACGGCGTTTAGGTTAGAGTGAAGTCCCCTGATATTGCAGAAATTCACGGACAGCGTGGCAGGGGTCGCCTTGGTCTTGTTGCTCCGTTTGCCCCGAGCAGTTGTAGTCTTGAGCGGAATTTCGCCCCCCCCAGAATACGCGGGGCAGCCTGAGCACCCACGCTCAGAAGTGGAGAAACATGGTCGTGGATGCTCAGCGAGGGATTCTCCAGGGGTGCTGGTACCCTCCTGGGGTAGTCTATCTTTATTTAATTCCGCTACCATGTTGATGGGGGGGGGGGGGGATTTGGGCCTCCGGCCACCTGCACTCACCGACGAAACGCGGAAGCAGAACTTCCACTTCACGCCGGTATTCTGTGAGGTCGTGGTACCACCCCGGTTTGAGCCGGCCCATACGTGCAACAGCAAAGCTGCCGCATGGCTCTACCACTGTTAAATGTAACATAATTAACGCACATCCTGGAAGTAGTTTGTTCAGAATCGTTTACTGAATCGATTCCTATCTTTTTAATATATAATATAATTACGATACATATTGTGTATGTTATGGAGGGCCTAATAGGGGATATTTTCTATAGTTGCCACACTTGGCAAGCGTGTTTTGGACTGTTTTCAGGAAGATGCAACTGTTCATCTTTTGTTTCAGTTTTCTTCTGTTGACTCTTACAACACCCACAGGATAATCATATTGGTTAGTGGATTCTCTAATACCATCACTACGCTGCGTTATGTACACCTGAGAATGAGACATGTGTGGGCAATCTTCAAAGTAATATCAGCTGGCGTAATCTTTGAAAGGCCATCCTCCAGCAATGGATTTAACAAAGACAACACAAACATTTATTGATACTCATCAGCGAGTAATGTACATTACATAACTGGATATATTTTGTACATACTTCTTGAGATAGTTTTCAATGCAACACACCAAATACAAATATTACTTGAAATTGTTATAGTTGTGATTGAAGAGGAATATTATAGACTATTTTGATATGTGGTTTCCCACCTTTATAATGTCGAACATTTTTTGTTTAACTCATAACACACGACATTATTTTTTTTTTAATTTTCTCATCATAAATTAGAGATTTGTATAGAAAGAATATATTCCTCACATTAAGTATATATATTGTAATAATTTATACATATAAAATTTTTATATATATGCAAGCACTGTACATTGAAAGAAATTTTACAGAATTTAGTTTCATAATTTTTTTTCAATTCGTTTTTAATGTTTCACGAGCTTTGATTTTATATCAAAAATAATAACAAGCTGAAGGTACTTTCGGTTAACTGACATCGAGAAAACAAAAACGTATTCCTTAAATTTAGTATAGTTACTCATTTCATAGACTCTCAATAAAAACAAAAAAATCTTGATAAATTAAATGTAGGTTCCGCAATAAAATATTATCGTGCGCCCAGCGAAGTGAGCTGGTATCCTATATGTTTATAATTACCTTCTTGAGAGCGTCTAAAAGTGCAATACACCTAGCGTTTGATCCAGTCACTACTTGAGATGCCAATTGTACACCTAGTTTGATAACTGCAGGATGCAAACTGGAATAATAATAAGGTGTTATGTCCAATATTTAATTCACAATATTGAAAAACAGTAAAATAACTCTTACTTGGAGTTGAGTGCAATCTTCTTTAGCGCCCCTTTGTCATGCCCTGTATACAAATGCTGGAACCAATTAACTCTGTGCATACTTTGAGTTTTTGGCTTAGGTTTTTCTACTGACTTTGGTTTTGGAGATTGTTTCTGTAAATAAATTCGTGAAATTCTATTAACAGTCCTTCTGTCAATCATCCTACTCTCAAAAGGGAAAACAAGGCCTTTACTGATATATTATAAAGCTACGATTGTTAGCAAACAGTTCTCTCCCTCTCCTTCAGGAAATAAATAATCCTTTTTTAATTGTGACTTCAATTTTATAACTTATAATTATTATTATTATAATACCCTCCAAACTAAATTTTTCTCATGTTTGTATTTTATATATGTATATAGTATTTTTATAGTTATATTAACACCATCTAGACCAAATATCAGTCACAGTGCCCAGTTGCAATACAGATTAACCATCTGCAAAGGATAGGATTATAACTCATAAGTATGTGTGCAAGAACAAGTGCACTCTCTAAGCCCTTACTCTTCTAGTCCAATTTTAGAAAAAAATAAACAACAAAGACCGTTTAGTATCGGAATGGATATTTGCAGATATTTTACAAAATTCTCTCAAAATCTGTTTCTCTTTATTGTTTTTATTAAACTAGTGGCAAGTAAAATTACAGTCTACCTAATGGAAAGTAGCCACTGGAGTCTACGTACACCTGAAGCCATCTTAATCAAAGAAAGCTTTTTTTATAGAAAAAGGGTGACAAACGAACACACAATCCACCTGATGGTAAGTGGATGCTGTGGATGTGAATGTTCAATTAAGAATCAAAATGCAGATGCATTGCCAGTCCTGAGGATGAGGATGCATTAAGCTGCTATTTTACTCTGATAATCTGTGAGTGTGGTCCTACCCCGGTCGAGCCAACCCATTCATGCTGCAACCACAATATAGCTGCAGCAGGGTTCTACCACATACAAAACGACCAATATATTGTTACTCTTGAAGGAAAAGATGTAATGAATCACAGCCCACAACTACAATGGGTCTCTACACCCTTCTGAGAGTGCAAGTATTGCTATTTACCTTTAGTGTAAGCAAATTATTTTTGTTAACAACTTGCAGATAATCTCTAAAAATCCTTATAAATAGGTACATATACAAACCTGTTTCTCTTTAGATTCATTTTCATCTTTATCTTTAGTTTTAGCACTTGATTTCTGCTGTGCTTGTTTGGCTGCCCTTTGTGCCTCTTGCTTTGCTCTCCTTTCTGCTTTCAGTTCAGCCTTACTTTTGGCGGTTTCTTCAGACTTAAAAGTAAATCCTATTTTAGTGATTATTAGTAATGTAAAAAAATTCATATTAATGTCAACTTCACCAAGCACCTTAACTTAAATGAAATGTTCAATTTTGGACATAAAAAATATGATGCCAACAATATACTTATCCTAGAAAATTATCCTTAATTTTAGTGTTAGCCGAGATTGAGACGCAGTAAATACATTAATTTAGACGTTAGTTTTATCTTTTGCAATAATATTGGAGGAAAGGTATAATACTGTAACATACAATACCTAAAATTGTATATTGCAAGTATTAGAATAAACTTGCAAGTCCAGATAAACATGTAAGAAAACATGTTAGCGTCTAGGTCATATAGTTGTCATTCAGTAGGCAGCCATAATTTATCTTAATATGAATACAACCTATTGTCTTCTTTTATTTTTTTTAATTTGGTTTTTAAACTCTATGCACATCTATTTGGCACAACCCTAACACACCTTTGAATACAAAAGGTGTATGCCATAATTCAAATACTTCAACTTCAAGTCCAGATTAACACTATAAAACTAGTTAGCCGCTAGGCCATATTGTTGTCAATCACTAGGCAACTCTACTTTATCTAAATATGATTGAAAATAAAAACTTCCTACTGTTGATTCTTCAATGTTTTTAAACACAACATATATATATATGTATTTAAATTTAAATATTACCTTCTTTCCTCCAAAATCAATTGCTTTAACTTTATCTGTAATTGCTTGAACTTCTTTCGATACATTCACAATATCTTTTAATGTTTCTACTACATCTCTGACTGTTAGTTCTTTTTCTGTAGGTGTATCAATAATCTTATTTTTATTGTCACTTACTTTCGATTCTTCAACATTACTACTTTCAATTTTTATAGGCACAATGTTAATATCAGTAGATTTTTTATTACTCTCAATAGGTCCCTCACAATCAACTATTTTCTTCTTTGCTTGTTTGGCAGCCTTTTTTGCAATTCTTTCAGCTTTAATTTGTTCTTTGGTTTTTTCAACAGTTTTTAATGTACATGAACTCTCTGTTGTGTTTTCCTTACTTTTAGAATCAATTTGTAATACACATACATCCTCTGTTTTATATTCTTTTGTGACTTTTTCTGTTTCTATTTTATTTTCTTCTTTAATAGCCCTGTCTACCTCATCTTTTCCTTTGAGTGGAGTATTTGTTAATTTCTCATCTTTTTTGTTATCCTCTTCAACAGATTTTGTTTTTAATGAGGTATTTGTATTTAGTTTTTCAGTACCTTGATCAGATTCATCTACATGGTTTTTATTTAGTAATACATCATTTTGTACACTTTGTATTTGTGAATCAGGTAAAATGATTTTCTCTGCTTGTGGGGTTTCACACTTTTTCTTTGCTTTTTGTTTACTTAATTTCTTTTCTTCTCTAGCAGCCAGTACATCCTCTCTTGATTTTGAAAAATTCTTAGATGACATTTCTTTTTCTAAATTACTAATAAAACTATCTACATGTGAAACATATGCTATATTTTTGCTAACATTACTTTCTCCATTCACAACAACACTATAAAACTCTTCTCTTACACTTCTCAGAGGTACTTCTGTTGGTACATTCAAGTCTGATGGCTGAACTATTTTTGCATTACTTATGGTCCTACTTCTTATTACATGTGCATTCCTTGCAGCCCAAAGCTTTTTTCGCCTTAATCTTCTCTTCTTTGAGGAGCTCAAATTAGACTTTTGCTCCTCTTCTTCTTTTAAATCTAAGTCCTATAACAGATCAATCATGATTATAAAAAGTTCATGAGTCGACTGATATTTTTACATGGGTAAGTACAGTTTATTAAATTTTGCTAGTTTATGGATAGTTAAATTATAATATTATACACTACAATTCTGCACAGCTGCGGACCCAAGTCTAGTTAATTAAACAAATAAGGAGGATCATCTGTAAAAAACCTACAATTCATTTGGTTCAAATTTTTAGAAACTAATAATCTTATTTTAGTGTAGTATTAATAGAATATGTTGTATTCATTTATTATTTTTTTATTTAATTTATTATTATTATGTGTAAATATCAGAAATAGTAACTTTTTATTCAATGTAGATTATAAACAATACTTATTGAAAGTCAATTTTTTCATTTAAAAATTATAATATTATACTGTGCAAACTTCCCCCCCCCCCCTCCCCTTCGATGCACTTCGTTACCATAAAACGATATAGTAAGTTTTGTACATTCTTACACAAGCAGAGTTATAAAACTAGTGGCCACTAGTGGCAAGTAAAATTGAAAAATTGATAACAAACTGATTTTAAATTTATATAAAGTGACGTCACATATTCTATAACCTCTTTCATGCTTGTTTCACATATATAATATTAAAAAATTCTAGAAATACCTGAAACAAAACCATAGCTGCTTATCCTTCGTAAGCTAAATAATTTAAAGAGTAATGATAAATAAATAAATTTTCATAAAAATAACTAAACTGCAACAGAATTGACAACATACCTTTATATTTTTTAATTATATTCTTCAAGATTGAAGGTAGGTACTTCAAGTATTTTGAGGTGTACTAAGTAAATTGCAAAATCTAGTTTTTGTAGTCGTAAGTTTAAAGTACTGCCTGATTTTGTAGAAATATTACAATAACATATAAATACAAAATTGGGTCTTACATCAGGAAGTTAATAGGCATGTCGATCTAAAATCGATTAATCGGAAAATCGATTCTTTGGAGTAAAATAATCGATTATTTAGATCGATTCGGAGCACCGCATCGATTCACTGAATCGATCCAAAAACCTGTCGAATCGGGCTGATTCATTTGATTGAGAGATTTAATTTTTTGCTGTTGGGAGACGCAAAAACAACCGGTCGTACTTTGTTAATAATTTGAACGCAATATATATATTTGAATATAATAAATATTTATGAACGCATCCAACAATATCGAAAAGTTGTCATTTCATTTTCATTTCTAAAATTCTAATTCTAATCTTACCCGTGGAATGTTGGTCTAACTTAATCTGTGTTGTAAACCAAGACTACATATCGTAGACAAAGAAACCTATAGACTAATGATTAGCGTGGCCTCGAGTGAGAAAGGACGATAACGTAGTTTTAGGTTATACAATAATCTTTATGACTTTTAAACGTATTTAGATAAAAAAAATAATTATTCTAAGAACTGAACTGAACAAGATTCACCAATCTTATTCTCACAAAATACCTTTTTTCTCACTTAAACCAACTTGTAAACTCCTTAGATCGCTACGAACTGACAAAATTGTTTTACAAAGTGTTGTTTGCTAAACGATAAAATCAGTACGGAGAAAGGTACAAAGAATCACACTGCTCTGTCTCATTTCTATGCAAGACGTATGCATAAATCTATCTTTTTCGTGTGCGAATGCGAAAGATGGCGTTAATTTGTCTATAGGTTTCTCTGTCTACGATACATATAAATACTACAATATAATATGATAGCTGTGAACCTGTTTGAACTGTGAACTTGTGAATTTACTTCATTTATTATTAAAAACATACTGTGAGCTGTAAGTACAGAGAGAGTATTTTTTGAATACCTAGATACTGTAAATAAATATTACGTGTTGAAGTTTATAGAGCTTTATAGTAAGGAAATAGGTAACCAGTATTGTGTTCGTATAGCATTCATTTCAATTTGATAAATAGTGAGGTATTACATTGAAACAGATTTATCGAGAAATGTACTTTGCAGTTTGCATTTTTGTTAAAGTATTGTTGTTGTTTTTAGCCTAAAATGTCAAATAGAAGTGATCATGGATTCACTTTGTAAAAAAAAGAGATCGTGTGGCGTATGTGCGAACCACTCCTGACACAAGCGTTTCAAGCTTACCAGTAGTGGTTAAAAGAAATATTAGTAATGTTAATTAATAATAAATAAAGAAAAAATCGCAAATTCTTGAAATTTAATGTTTGAAAATGTCGCGATTAATCGAAGTTCGATCTTTTAATACTCGATTTAATCGATAATCGATTCTAGTATCTTCGATTCAAATCGATTCAGAGATCGATTCTTTTAAGAGTGAATCGACATGCCTAGAAGTAAAATTAAGTTAATTAGGGGTGAGCTGAGGATGAAACGATACATCGATTTTCCAAAGATCGGATATCGTTCATAAGAATTGATGTTGAAACCCAAAACATCGATAACATATCGTTTTTCATGAACGATGTTTTGGTTTGCCGTCAAAAAGTGAGAGCCACGAGCATGCTAAAATTCAAATAAACCAACTATTCGAATGTACGAAATTCCGTATGCTAAGCATTGTGAACGATGATTATCACTAATTTTATGTTGCTAAGAAATAAGTATTCGGTGAAAAAAGTGTAAAAATAAATAATGTTAAACTTCCTAAAAGAACATAAATATAATGTTTGATTATTATACTTCTTTGATTCAATTCTGTGCCAAATGATCATTAATTCGATATATATATTATAGCCGCGCTGCCGTCGGTAAGTAGAATCTGCAAGGTAATTTTTTTATTATTGACAAAAAGAAACATTAATAAATTGTGAAATATTATAAAATATAATAAATCAATAATAATTACTAATTTATATTTGTAATAATTTATAATATTTATAACAATTAAAATTATAAAAAACATTTTATTTATTTATTTATTTCTACCTCTGTTTTTACAGGTATTCCTAATACGACAGTGTAGGCACATAAAACTATCTAATTTAATAAGTACAGAACACAACTTATCAACTATTATAACACAATACTGTTAAATGTTACTTTTGTGAATTCACCCAAGGAAATATAATTTATAACTTTCTCTAACCTGTTATGCGCTTGTTTGAAATGATGATATCATTTAAAGAAGAAAAAAAAGAAAATAACGAAATTATTATATTATGGGGTATTAATAGTATATTCTCATCGTTGTGCTGAATAAGTATATAAAAGGAAATGATAATTATACATAAATATATATTTCGTATACTAACTTAAATAAAAAAATAATATATAAATAAATAAAAGCCCAACCAGATGAAGGTACGCGGCAGGGGAGACTAAATGGCCAAGGGTTAGGGGGAAAGGGAAAGAAACGGGCGGACGATGCGAGCGGTATCGAGGAGCACCGCCTTCTGCATTTGAGCCTGGAGTGGTCCGTCACGGAGTCCCAGCCGCCTCAGATGACCCGAGAGGCTTACAGGGATCAGCCCGTTTACAGAAACGACTACAGGAATAATTTCGGTCGGCAGACCACCCCACATGCCAGATCTAGATATTTTGTTTGCTTATCTGTTTCGGCTTTCATGAGGTTCTCATCATACGGAATGGTAATGTCGACCAAAAATATCCTTGAATGTGCGCAGTCCATCAGCACAATATCAGGCTTATTCGCAAGAATAGCCCTGTCTGTGATGATGGCCCGGTCCCAGTAGAGCCTGGTGCGATCATTTTCGAGCACGGCTTCCGACAAGTACTTGTAATACGGCAATTTCCGGTCCACGAGACCGTATTTCAGAGCAAGCTCCTGGTGAAGAATTCTGGCTACTAGGTTGTGCCTGTGCAAGTGCTCAGAGTTAGAAAGCGCTGAACAACCGGAGATGATATGCCTAAGTGACTCACCGGGATGGGGACAGGCAAGTTCGACAGATGTCGACAGTGCCATCCTTTAGGATGTATCTCCGATATTTGTTGGTCTTAATAACCTGATCCTGTATTGCACAGACAAAACCCTCAGTTTCCCCAAAGAGGTCACTAAAGCGTAGCCAGTAGAGGGAGGCTACTGTGTTTACGAAAGGCTCATGTAGAGCCATATGGAACCTCCCGTTGAGCTCCTTCTCCTTGCATACGGTCTCTTAGTTGGAAATGCTCTGCCCTGCCGGGTCTATCCATTGCTCGTTGGCTAAGGATAGAGGGGTAAGTCATTTATTACAAGAAATGAAGTCCTTATGGAATGGATCATCCGATCTCGCCAGGAAGTAATTACGGAGGCTGCACACTTCGCGATTATGCATGGTGAGCGCGTTTAAAAAAGCCACACCCTCCATGCTTTCGCGGCAAGTACAGCCTCATTACCGACGATCTCGAATGATGCATTCTATGGGACGTCATAGTAGTGCGGACTTTTCTATCCAGGGCGTGAAGTTCAGTCTGAGTCCACCTGAGTATGCCAAAGGTATACATGAGGACAGGCCTGACCCAACCGTTATATGCGTGTGTCTTATTCACACCAGACAAAAGGCTGTTAAGCACTTTGGTCAAGCGTGCATAAAACACGTCGCAAACTGACTGCCTCATACCAGCCTCATCGATACTGATGTTCTATGACATACCCAGGTATCGGTATGTTTCAGTCTCGGAAAGGGTAAGGACCCTTTCAGTTGACTCAGAGTTAGCAACCCTTCCCCTTTCAACATGGAGGACCGCACACTTATCCGTTGCCAGCTCCATTCTAATAGAATTGCTAAAATCACAAGTGATTTTTAGCAATTCAACAAGATGGGAGGGAGGGGTCATCCATATAAAAAGTGTTTGGCTCTTGAGGTCATCCATATAAAAAGTGTGGGTCACTTTTGTACCTCCGATAGTTGTGGCCGACAATTTCAAGAGGCTCTTAACCAGAAGTCGCTCCCGAGCCTCTTCACTACCGGGATCACTCATTTGGTTCCTAAAGAGCGCGGTAACTTAGAACCAAGGAACCACTTCTCACTGACGCGGTCCTTAGCAAAGTGACGAAACGCAACCGTCTGAACTTCTCCGCTACCTGGATAGACTACAGCGCTCGCTGAGATTGAGAGATGTTGTTATTATTATTATTTTATTTATAATATTTCACCATTTTTAATATTTCTTTATGTCAAAAAGTAAAAAATTACTTAGCAGAAACTACTTACCGACGGCAGCGCGGCTATAAATTCTACAAATTTTCAGGGACAGGCGGGCCATGCTTTAGCATGTAGCGATCGTTCTCCTGTTCTCTAACCTCCATGCTTGTAGCCTTGGCATCGTAGACAGAGAATTCTCTGTCTACGCTTGGCATAGACCATGAAGGTTAGAGTACTAATACTGCTAATATATAGCGCAGATTAATAAATATGTATGTACACCTGACCTCCATGGCACACAGAATTCACTTGGATTTTTTTGAGTTTTTTTTCTTACTTTTAATTGTTTGCCATTTGTTCGTTACTGTTTGAACATAAAAATTCTTTTGGTTGGCCTTCCTTATTGTAAATTTTAACTTTTATCCCTTATATTAATTACTTTGTACTGATTATTATTTGTTTGATTGCTATTGATGATTGTTCGATCATAAATACAGCTTAATTGTTAATGATTCAATATTTTTAATTAAAAAAAAACTGTCATCCCATTATGGCTAAGTTGAGCGTGAGCAGCGTTGGGCTCACTAAACCTAGCCCCACTTGGTAAAATTTTTTATTTTAGAGTTTTCGAAACGAATCGGATAGCGGAACTCCTATTACTGGGTGGTTTATAAAAAAATAACCACGAAGGGGATGGCGGGGTCTGTTCGCTCGCTTCGTTGGCTCACTCGACCTCGCCGTCCCCTTCTAACTTAAGAATCACAGATAAATAGATATACAGCAAGTTAAGAACTCGTCGAACTTTATAGTCAATTATTAACAATAATTTGTTTTGAACAATAATCAATATCGATCGAACAAACGACATTTAGTAAAAATTAATTAATTAAAGGGATAAAACTTCAAATTTACCATAAGGTGGCCAACCTAAAGATGAAATTTGCTTAATTCTTTTTTTCTGTGAGTTTAAAAAACATTACCTTCACACTAGGATTTTCTCCTGTATCTTGGGGGCATTTTACAAACATAAATTTCACAATGACAGACATCCAGACCCGAAACAATTACTTGTAGGCTATACAAATACCTGTTCCGTGCGGGATTTGAAACCGCGGCCCTTAGCGCTATAACTCATTGCAAAGCCACTGCGCCACGGAGCGGAGAGAATTATAATTAAATATTTGATTATTATTTTTTCAAGTAAGTACCTTTATTTTGTGGTCCTGCCCCTGTCGAGCCGACCCATTCGTGCTACAACTAATATAGCTGCAGCGTGGCTCTACCACGTAAGTACAGATTTCATAGCGGGAAGGTTAATGTTTTTTTCTGTAACATTATATATTTGATATTAGTTAGCTTAGAAACGCACTAATAAAAATGAAACAAAACTACGGATATCCCTAAAAGTAAGAATTAAAATAAAAAATTTAAAATCTGCAAATAATTAAAAATAAGACTTCTGAGGAATTGTTTTGTGTCATAATAAAATACTCTAGAAACTGTTAAGTTTTTGTTTAAAACTAACTTAAGTGACATTGTGTAACAAAAAAGATTCTAGATACTAAACTCCACAGGATTAGTTAGTTCTTTTATGGGGCAATGTATACGCTATTACAAAAACATCCAGAAAATGTATAACATTTGTGAATAAATAAGTTTAAATATTTTCTCAGAGAAAACTTATGCAAAAAGGGTTATTCTTATAATATAAAAGAATACGTAAATGAAATTAACCCCTGGGATTGAGGTGACCACCACCATGCTGGTTCTATTAAAATTGCCGCCGAGTTTATTGCTGGTTTTTGACGTGACATCGTCTAATAAATCGATGAACGCCGGCTGCATGCACGAAAAAGGATGACTCATTGTAACGTTACGATCGGAGCGAGAGCACTGCACGAGCGAGCGAAAGGCACGGTCGATAGCAAACATGTATAAAACTTATAGTTAAAATAATCTGATCGTTAAAGTAATAAACATATTTGAATTAATGAGTGCAAATAGAAGTAAATTTATCAATTAAATTAAATCACTACTCTTTGTATTCATACAAAATGGTCATAATTCAATAAAAATGATTGAATTTTATTCGCAATAGTATGCAATCATTTCATCAATGTTTTGTTATGATTTATGGCGTTGTCACGTCAATCTATCGTCCTTAAACGGACTTTACAGACAACCAATTTTTCCCAGGACAGAGGTGCCATGCCATGCTCCGAACCAGTGGGAAATAAAAAATGACTTTCAGTAAGTATTATGTAATAATCTATATTGAATAAAAATATAGAAGACATCGCCTTGCACGATTTTGCGCCACGCATTGCGGTACACTGTACCGCAACTGTTTAGTGAGTGTCCACAAACTAATAAGAGAGTGTCCAACGCCCGCACAGACGAGTCGTTTTTGCTTCGCATAAATGACTTCTAACTAAAATGTCATTCATTTCAAATGGTTTGCAGCGAATAATTTACGAAATAATAATTTAGATTTCGAAATTTAAATCATATTTCTCGATACTTCTATTAATTTCCACTAACTACTAAGTATCGGCGCCTCTACATGTTGGCCAACACAGTGTCGAATGTAGTGGCCAATAGCATTGGCCAACGTATAGAGCGGGTGTTTGGGCTTCATTGGTATGTATTGGAACGATGGCCCACAAGTTGGCGCGAGATACGTGTGGTGTCGGTTTTTTACAAAAGATCAAAGGATTGTTGGCAGAGTTTGGTCGCCACGTCCACACGTTGGGCGCGCGCAGTGTTGTCATATATACAGATTTCCCCGTATTTATACAGATTTTTGGTGTGTGATACAGATTAGCACTGGGTACAGATTTTTATACAGAGTTTTCTAACTCTATTGATTGGATTACCATAATATTCAACTTAAAATAGAATGAAGCAAAATAAGTGACTAGATACCGCGTTACACACATTCATGATTCTTTTATTTATGGTAAATTTATTTTTTTTACAGCGTAATTAGTTATTATGGCAGAATTACAAGTGTATTACAAAATATGTATACAAGGTGTAAGTGTAAACACCGTTTTCACTAAAACCATAGATAGTTTAGTTAGTAGGCTTTAATATTAAAATATTTATCTGAATTCTAAACAAAAACCCTATTTTCTTTCATAAAATTTAAGAGGTTTCTGTCCGAAACCGTCCGTAAATTCATGGATACTCTATGCGCCCGGGTGACATAATCACTGTAAAGATCACCGCCCGCGTTAGCTACCTACACTATATTCCAATAAAAACACAATAGGTACACATAACCTGTGATGAAACTTTCCTTCATACTTTCACCCCGGCTTAGGACAGGCAAAATTGAGGAATTAAGGAAAAATTGAGATTTTACTAAAAAAAAAATGTTGTTATTTTTCATTGAATTTACGTTCTATAAGTGAAACCAAACCACTGGTCTATAAAAAAAATATATTTTTATTTAATAACGATAATCAAACCGTATCTGCTTATCACGTTAATAGTTGTTTCTTGTTTTTCAAAAAAAGCAATGATGCGATGATGATGATGATCAATTATTCTACTTCGGTTTATTAAATTATACAGATTTTATACAGATTTTAAGTTTAAATAGCATACAGATTTAATACAGATTTTAGCAGTGTCTAATACAGATAAAAGGTTCAAGACGTCTGGCAACACTGGGCGCGTGTTTAGTTGCTACAAGCTCCCAAAGTGATTACACGCATCTGATTTAAATTTTATATTCACGCTTTGTAGGGTGGATGCCCCAATTACCAGCCTTTTAGTGTCAATTTCAACTTTAAACATTCCTACTAGTTTAATTAGCGCGATTTAATTATGTTTAAACATTTGTTTTAATCGATAAGCTATTTATCAAAAAAAAATAGTGAACATTTATTTACAATCAGATTATTACGAGAACAATTTAAAAAAAAAATGAAGCACGTCGTTTATACATGATAGAACCATGCAGTTATATTAAAAGTATAGTTGTAGCACGAATGGGTCGGCTCGACCGGGGAAGAACCACACTCTCACAGAATATCAGCGTACAGTAGTTGCTTAATGATGCTGTGTTTCGTACAGTGAGTTTAGAGAAACAGAGACCCTTTTAAAAGGAAACAAGTATTTGTATGTCCTACAAATACTTATTTATATTCGGATAAAAACAATTAATCCTACGGCGTTCTTGTATAACGTCAATTACCTTAAAAAGTTCAGTACAAGTAGACCTCCAAGTACTAGTGACCGCCTATTTCATGGAGTCTTCAAAATTATTTATTAAAGCTCAAGACAGGGGAAAAAATGTTTTTCTTGCCTGCTCCCGACCAAATTTATTTGTTTTGAATTTTGTTACGTAAATAGCTAAATGCACTGTTAAAGCATGGAAGACTAACGTTATATTTATTAGTACATTTAAATATTTTTAGCAATTTTATACAATTTTTTTAAAAGATTATAATATAATATGGGGTTAGGGTTAAAATTTTCAAGACCTAAATATTTTATGTATCACATAATATCACAATACTATAGTTACGTCAGTAAAGTCTATAGCCGATAATGCGATGCCAAACGTAGATATTACGTTGGTGTTAGTGCGTAGGAATTCTAGTTCTACTACGAAGAAATTCTATAAAAAAAATTAAACAGCAAAACGCAGATAACGTAAAATATTAATATTTATTTTAACTACTTACATGGTTAATTTTTATTTGCACATACATATCAAAGTTACTTCATCATTTCTACATTACTTATTAAGATAAAAATGCGAATTAGAATAAATAAGTACTACAGTTGCGTATTTTAATAAAAATTAACAATTTATAAGCTATGCAATTTTTTCAAAAAAAAAAACAACATATATTTAATAATGTTAAAATAATGGCAAACTATAAAATAACGAAAATTAAATAAGTAAATTTTTATATATTAAAGCACCGTGGTTAGGTGTTGTTGCGAAAATGTAAGAATCTGAATTTCTTTTATCTAAATTACAATATTTTACATAAAATTCCTCTTTTAATGTTTCTATATATTTCTCAACCATTTCTTTTGGGCATAAAGCGACAATACATCCTCCCCAACCTGCTCCTGTCAACCGAGAATGAATATTCATTGTGCGAGAAATATTGACAAGATTATCTAAATTTGCATGAGAACACTCATAAAGAGTTCTTAAGCTGTCATGACTTTTCGACATTAAATTGCCTAGAGCAGTCAATATTTCACCACTACCATTGTAGGTGAAACCAGTTGTTCCGCCGTTTATTACACCATTCGTCTTCGCTGATTCTAATTTAGAATACGTACATATCTTTCGAAAATCTTCAACCCTCTGAGCTTCTTCATAGACATGCAGAGCTCTTTGTTTTAGTTTAAATTCAGTCAAGTGTTTCGTATTATTAGTCAAAAACAATTCGTCTAAATCTGTTTCGTTAATTTTTAATATTTTGCAGATTTCGGCTTTGGTATAAATATCTTTTGGTATGTATTTAAGAACTAATTCTCTCATTTCATTTAAACTGTTATTAAGTATTTTCTGAAGTTGACTTAGAGTAATAACTTTTTCTTCGCTGATAGCACCTGACAAAGTAACTAAAATTTTAGCAGCCAGCCTGCATTCTATAACTCTTCTATTAAAGTCATTAGTAGCAGCTTTATTGGCTTCAGCTAAACTATGTGCTACAACAAACGTGGCGTCTTCAGGTAAAGCGACGGGTGTAGCATTTAATGGTTGAAACGTTATATATTGAGCACTGTACTTTTTAGCAAGGAATGCTATAGCTTGATCCATTCCTCCGCCTTGTGTTCCGATGTATCGTTCACTTTTGGCACATAAAGAAGCAATTTCTGTCTTATTTAATGTGCCTTCATGAGCGTAGAGATAGGATAGACAGGCTGCACTTACAAGTGCGGAGGAACTGGATAAGCCCGAAGCTGGTGGAATATTACCATCAACGTACAATTGGAGTCCCTTAGATGAACTGTTATTTAAATGTTCCATTGCGCCCTTAATTCCACATAGAATGTAATTGTACCAATAGGGTTTACCGCTCGAATCTGGTGTGATATTAAATTCTTCATAACCATTTATACTCATGTCAACACCTTTATATTTTGTATCTGCATTACGCAGATAAAGTTTTGATTCTTCTATAACATTAACCGCCATTAGTATATCCTGTTCCAAAGCCATAGGCAACACCGGATAGCCACAGTAATCAATATGTTCTCCGATTATATTAACACGGCCGGGTACACGAACAAAATAAGACGGCTTGCAACTAAAAGCATTGTAAAACAGTTCACTTAACTTTATTATTCTTTCATTGCATGGAATGTTTAAGATTGGTACGTCATCGTTACCGTAAACGCTCATTGTTATGACTCTTGTAAACAATTTAAACACACCGCACTGCACCAATACAAACTTGTTACTGAATATATCGTTATCAGCACTGGAATTCAATGTACAGTATCATTCGCTCCGCTCAATAACGCGACGCCTTGCGACGCTTTGACAACGTGTAACATTATTAGACTGAATACGGATGACATGTTATTTTATTTCACACTGGTGTTTGATATCACGATGTAACTTTCAATTTTCCACTACACGTGTATAAAGTTGATTTCACTTTAATAATTTTATTAAATCAGGACAAGACCTATCAACTAACAAAAGGTTATAAGAATAATATTAGTATACCTCAATGATCTAACAATGTAAACATAACCTTAATTCATACGAAGCATCTTGATTCTTTAAACGCTAACGCGTAATACTTTTTGTGATGGAAATACATGTATAAGCGCACTATACGTATGTCAATTTACAGTTAGAGAGTAATAAGAAATACCACACAGCTATGTCAGGAATAAAATGAATTATTTGCTTTTAACTATTAAATAAAATTAACGGTAGGTATCTTGTCAGTATAAATGGATGAACAATATAATTTTGTTAAGTGTTACAAAATACTCAAGATTAAATTACACTGTCGACCATCGTAAACAAGTGGAATTACGATAAAGGAGCAGCTGTCTACCCAATTGAATTAAAATATACATAACAGATTAAGAACGTTCATACATTCTTAACTTATTCTAGACAATTAGGTCCTTTAGATTAGGACCTTTGGCGAAATAGATAAATAGAGATTATATATACATATATATATATATATATATATATATATATATATATATATATATATATATATATATATATATTCGTATAAGTGCATTATGTAATTTGAAAAAAAATTTAAATAAATATTTTATAATAATGTTTTAAACAAATTTGATACAAGAAACGAATCTGGAGTTTTATGAAGCGAAGTGACAACAATCGCATATAGAAGATAATAATATAAATAATATTATTATCTTTAAATTTATTACTGAGGAATGTAATTAACAACCATCTAGGTATACTTTGAACTATTTTTTTTTACGATTGAAGCCTCACCTTCTCGAAGAGCACCATGTTGATCAACATAGATAAGTATAAGAAATTGATCAACGAACGATTAATTTATGCGCATACGAAATATTGATATTGTGACAAAAAAAATCTTCAAACCTTGTTTTATTTGTGTCAAAAAGTTGATGTTCAAATATTATTTGCAACTTTCTCCGCTATATTCCGTTTGAAATATCTGCTTCGGAAATGAAAGGAGATTAGATTTTTTTAAAAATTAAACTTAATAAAAATATAAACCAACTTCACAACAAATATAAAATAATTAGTTAATTAATTACTTCTGAAGCTAAAGAAGGTGCTAAGACATTAAAGAATTAAAATGCCGTCTTCAGAAGCTTTTATTCTAATTATGTGGATATTATATTATACTTTTTATTAAAATATTAATTATTTTACCCTTTTAAGTGGCCTAAATAACCATCCACCATTTTATTCACTATTAGGAAAGGACTTTTATGGGGCCATCCCTGAGGTATAAAATATTTAATTAAAAAAATATTATTTTAAAAGCCGTTTCCCAGAAATCGATGAACATACTTTTTATATAAAAACATCGCGTCGAATATAAGACCTTCATGGTTAAAAATGGAAAAATTATTATGTTTGTTTGTTATTGATTAAATTTCATATTATTTCCATAAGTTCATATTATTTCTTATACTTACACTTCTTGTACATTTTTAGTAGAAATGCAATAAATACCTATATATTCAGCCATTCGCCGAAAATAGAATATTCTAGCCTTCCTGGCCAAATAGCTGAATATTAGACAAAAGTATTCGGCCGGGAAGGAAGTAGTGTTTATTCAGAACATCTTTTCTCTGAAGCTGAGATTGATTACGAGAAGAAACAGAAACCACTGTTTGAAAATGCAGAAAAAAAACACCACAATCTTCCACTCGTAATTAATTACGATAATTCAAGTACATAGACATTTATCTGATACTTACTTTTATAAGTATTTTAGATTTTTATAATACAATTGACATTTTTTTTAAATTTTATAATGTAATTGCTATTGGATCTATTAGTATTAACACTTCGTATAGTATTACACATTATTAGTATTAACAAGGCTGCGTGCTATAACCAACGCTGTTTCCTCTGCATATCAATGATATGTTGCAAGCCGGTAACATTCATTGCTAAGCGGACAACAGCACGATAAAGCATCCAGCGCAGAGCGGTTCAAATCGTCGCCGACCAAGCTCTTTCTGTCTGCTTGGCCCACTTGCACTGCGAAGAGATATTGTATCTCTTTGCGTATTTTGTCGCATCTACCACGAAAAAACTCGCGATATACCATACCTACCATCTGGATGATTGGCGGTCCACATCTGTTCGATTTACAAGAAGTTTTCTTCCTCATACAACTTCCTTGTGGCATCGACTACCTCCAGCAACTTTTCCGGACCGATACTTTTTTAAAAGGCCGGCAAAGCATCTGCAAATTCCCTGGTGTTGCAGTTGTTCATGAGCGGCGGTCGACACAAAATAAATAAATACGGAAGTAATTATGTACCTATGCTTACTTATATGATTACAAGAAAATACAATATGATAAAGAAAATCAATATTTTTATTTTACCAATTATCAGACTAGAACCAAACATCTTACTTAAGTATTCGGTATTCGGCTGAATAGTACCTAGATATTCGGTATTTGACCGAATAGGATAAAAGTAGCCGAATAGGCCGAATACCGAAGTCTAACTTTTAGTCATTAGCACAATCAAAAATCTAACTTTTAATAAAATGTAAATAAAATGGTTTTAAAATACTAGAAAGAATAAAACAATTTTCTGAAGTCGATGCTAGGATGTAGTCTATAAAAGAATTGAAGCCCCGATTCTAGAAGTTAACTTCTAGAACAGATTTATGTTATGCCTTTTAATTTTTGAAGTTGGTTTTTACTTTTAATTAAAAAATTTTTTAGTGAGCATTTTTCTTTTAAAGCATTGTTTTCTTTAGCTTAAGTCGCTAATAATCTTAATTTGTATGTATTTATTGCAATCTCAGGCCAACAAATGTTTTTTTCTTTATTTATTTAGGTATTTTTGAACCAAATGTTACTCTTTCAGACGTCCATCTAAAGCTCTAAAGTATATCTACTCTTGTATGGAGCTGAGACCTGAACAACGTTTGTTTGATGGATATATTAAACAATATCTAATAAGGTTATTTCCAGATTTTAAAAGATAAAAGTTAGGATTCCGTTCCTTCTAAAATCGTCCTATTTGTAATTATCGGTGCGTTAAGGCTTTCAACTTTTGACATAACAAACAAACACTTCAATTTATTTATTTGTATAGATGTTGCATTGGAATAATAATAACAAAAATAGTATGAAATACTAAAATAAAATAAAATAATAATTTTGTCGATTTCGTCGTGTTTGACTGAACTTTGTTTTATTTAAAAAAAACCAACAGTGTTATCAAAGTTACAAACTTATATTATTTAACATAAATGTAAAGCCTATTAAAGGTTTTACTAGTAGAGTCGTAAGATGGAGTAAGTGAAACTAAGAGGTATGTGAAACACCCAACCCTATACAATAAACTATACAGTTTAGTTCTAATAGTGATCGGTCGATAAAATAGTCTTTCTTCTAGTACAGATGTCACTACAGTCATTTTACATGATTTTATAAATAACCGGCCAAGAAGGTGTCGGGCCACGCTCAGTGTAGGGTTCCGTAGTTTCCCGTCCGTCACAATAAGTGTTCCCACTTATGATTTTAAAGGTGCGCGCTCCTGCAACTGCTCCCGGTAGTGGGTACTGTTGTTTCCATCCAAGTTCAAAATAATTTTCCTAGAAAGTCCTTATAAAGTTCTACTTTTCAGATTTTTTTCTTATTTTCTAAACTTATGGTTCAAAAGTTAGAGGGGGGGGGGGACACATTGTTTTTTACTTTAGGAGCGATTATTTCCGAAATTATTGACATTATCAAAAATGATTTTTGTAAACCCCTATTCATTTTAAATACCTTTCCAACAATAGGGGTATTGTGCTTAAGATGACATACTCAGATAAGATGACACACCAGCAGTTTTCTTTAAACTATTGGCGGTATAGGTGAACCCGTGACGTTTTCGGAGACCATCATAGATTTAGCTAGTACCGAAGTGTTGTTTGGCGGACTTTGAATGCGCATCGCGAAGTAGTGAACGTTTTCGTGTTTTTCATTTGAAAAAAATTTTGCTAACGCTTTTGTTTGGCAGTGAAAATACACGTAAGGTAAGAATCTTCTGGTTGAACTTATTTTAATTGTAAGTGGGGATTATACGGTTCAAATATTGATAAAAACATATTCTAACCTATAAAGTTTTGCCATGACTTTTAAATGAAATTTTTATGATCTATTTGGTAAGATGACATACTAGACGTCGGTGTAAGATGGCATAGTATGCCATCTTACCCTTATAGTAGGATTAGTAGATAGGTATTTAATTTATTTTTTCTTATTTCTATACAGAATGCCTGGCAATTACAAAAGAACATCGACTCGAAAGAGTTGGTTATAAGACGACAGAAAGACTTACACAGACAGAAAAAGGAAAATTGTGCATCCCTTAAAAAACAAAAGCAACCAAGCGTAACATTTTATGATAGTGTGGAGTCTAAACCTGCAGTTAAAAAATCTAAAGTCAACAGAGGTCCAAAAAATACGAAGCCTATCGTTTTGGACGATGACAAGAATCTCGAGAAAGGAAATAGCGTCGAACCTAAGTCCGCGTCTAAAAAACGCAGGTCCACGAGGACTCGAAAGCAAAAGCAGCGTGTTATTTTTGACGATGACGAGGACCTCAAAGATCCTTACGCTAGCGACGACGAGGGAGAAGATGATGCAGCTTGCATATACTGCAATGAACTGTTTAGTCAATCTAGGCCAAAAGAACATTGGGTGAAGTATCAACTGTGTTCCAATTGGTGTCATACACTTTGCGCAGGCAAACGAAAAAGGAAACAATTTCTCCAAAAAAGGAAACAATTTGTCTGCGAAATGTGCACCGAAAATTATTATTAATTTTAATGTTTAAGCTACAACCTAGGGTGTGGTTTTTGTTATTTGTTTAAGACGACATACCAATAAAGTCTAAGATGACATAGTGTGTCATCTTACACTATTGATATGTCATCTTATACACGTAGACTTAAGTGCGATTAATGTTATTTTTTTAATTTTCCATTACGTTGATTGTTCTAAAACTCTATTAATGTTGCTGATTAAGAAACATTTATATATATACGTAAGTTGCTAATCTGATATTGCTTCATTTAGTTTGAATATTTTTCTTAAAACAAAAAGTATGTCATCTTAAGCACAATTCCCCTATATCACACGTTTGGGTAGAAATTAAAAAAAAATCACTTCCCACTTTACATATAGGGGGGCTACCCTAATAAAACATTTTTTTTCAATTTTTATTTTACCACTTTGTCGGCGTGATTGATACACATATTGGTACCAAATTTCAGCTTTCTAGTGCTAAGGGTCACAGAGATTAAGCGAGGACGGACAGACGGACAGACAGACATGGCGAAACTATACGGGTTCCTAGTTGACTACGGAACCCTAAAAAAAGAAATCTGACATCTACGAAACTTCAAAACACGAGTTGCACATGTAGATTTATAATCTTTTCGCTGGTATCAAGCAATTTAATAGTGTTCGTGAACATTTTATAGGTAAATAAGATATTCAGATTTTAGACTATACTTTGTCGTGTCATAAGTTCTATCAAAACATTATTTAAAAATTTTGAATAGTACTGGCTAGATGAACTTCACCAAATTTAAAAATATAACGTTTGCGCTTGGCGAAAATAAAAAATACGTTAATTTTTATTCATTTACAAATAAGGAGTAGTTGAAGAAAGAAAATAGAGTAGCGGTTATCGCGTTGCACCACTGTGGTTACGCACCAAGAGAGATTTTCAACATTCTACAAAAATTGAAAATAACCCTACGATTTTTTTATTGCACAATCAAACGATTCACTGAAGATTCAAGCTTCGAATAACGTAAGAGGACCGGCTGACCTCGTATAGTTAGGACACCCACGAAGCCACGATCATCCAAGCAGTGAAGGCGCGAATCCAACGAAATCATGTTCGTCATCGACATAATATATGTTTGGATTTGGCATTCCGAACACATACTATGTTCAACTGAACTGTATTGCAATCCATACACCTGTTATTGTGGCTTCGATATTAATGTAGTGTGGAGCGGTGCCAATAACAATTTTATATTAATTTAATACATATGCAAAATAAAATAAAATTCAAGAAAATGTACGCGATTAACAATACAATCTAAATAAACAATTATTTATTAAGACAATTTTCGCGCGTTTATATCAACTGCGCATGCGCAACTCTACTGTTTTCCGCGCTTGTGCGGATACAGATTAGTGCACATTTTTTGTTTTGATGCTGTTCGTAAACAAAATATCTTAGCTCTTCAGATGGGAAAAGAGTGATCAATGAAGAACTGGGACTACGAGATAATCGTAAGAAGACCGAACATTTTTTGAACAGCTTTTGAAAAAAATTTGACTCAATAGATCCCGCGCTTTTCTACGGCGGTACGCGAGAAAAAAATACAGCGAAATTTTGTATTCGGATGAAAAAAAATTTACCATCGAAGAAAGTTATAATAAAGAAAATGATAAGGTGTATGCCCACAGCAGTGAAGAAGTCAGCACGCGTATTCCGAGGGTTCAACGAGCACATTATCCTTCTTCAGTCATGGTTTGGCTTGGAGTCTCATATTCAGGCCTTACTGAGGTGTTTTTCTGTAAAAAAGGTGTAAAAACCAGTGCGGAGGTGTACCAAAATACCGTCCTAACAGACATAGTGGAACCACTTTCTCAAACAATGTTCAAAAACAGACATTGGATATGCTAACAGGACTCTGCACCAGCTCGTAGGGCACGAAGCATGCAAAACTGGTTTACCGCCCATGGAATTGACTTTATCGGACATGAAGACTGGCCCTCTTCTAGTCCAGATTTAAACCCACTGGATTATAAGATATGGCAAAATTTGGTGGAGAAAGTCTGCGCTAAACCTCATCAAAATTTGGAATCTCTACGAGCATCTTTGGTTAAAGCAGCGGCTGAAATAAATATGAGTGTGGTGCATGCTGCAACTGATGATTGACCACGTCGATTAAGGGGGTTTTGAATAATGTAAATAAAATTGTATTCTTAATTAAATTACCTTTCATTTCATATATAATTTCTATATAATTAACGAAAAGTGTATTATTAAATTTATAAAAAGTTTTTGACAGAACTTGCGAACTGACTAAGTATATTTTATGTTCTAATAGTAGTCCAGTCAAATTAGACTAGAAAATAAGAGTGAAGATACGTAAAGTTAAAACAAATTTTTTTGTATTTTTTTGAGATAAGAAGATCGGTGTCAGACTAAGTGCAGTCAGTGTTAATTAAAAAATATTAGGAGCTAAAAAAGTTATATTCGCTTAATTGTGATGAACTTAATTATGTGGTGAATTATCTATTTACGGTGTCATGCTGTAAACAGAAACTGAGTTTTTATATTATTACGTATACAGGACCGAAATGCATGTTCATCAAGCTTGGTGAGTGAAAATGAGACAGTAATTTCAGTAAATATTATTGGTTGAGCGGCGGGCCTAGGGGTTCCCGAGTTCGATTCCCAGGTCGAGCCTTGACCCTATTTTGTGAGATGTTATACTAGGTGGACTGTATACGCGATGGCTTCTTATGCCTCAACAAGATGGCGGACGTGGCACGCGACAACCTTGGACAATGCACTCGATGTGCCCATCCGTAGAGCCTCTAATATCTTGTAGTCACAATATGTTACGAGTTGTCGATACTAAATCAACAATTGGTTGAACAAGCACGTAGAATAGAATCATCACAACAAACACCATTAGAGCTGTCGATAGTCCACCTTGGCTAGCGCTGAAATAATCCATATTGAAGCCCATGACCATCGTGATAAGTCCCATTGAAATAGCAAACAGTCCAACGGCTATGTGCATTATCTTCATCGGCCCGTTCTTGATCATTAAACGTACTTTGGACGAGAAGAGAGCTACGATGCCGGTGACGAAGCTGATGAGGGAAAATGCTAACGAAATTACACCGCATATTCCATGAGCCGTGTTGACTTGCGTGTTGACTTCTACTAATGCGAGAAATGTTCCCGCAATTACGAGCAAAGAACCGATTAGCTGAAGGCACCCATGTACAATTCGTTTACTATCTTTTGATAATTGCCCAGACCATGCGTTATGTCGATGTAAGGTTAGCACTGCCTCTACCAAAAACAATTGATATGGGGTGTGATTCTGATGCTGTGGACGACGCTTCCGTTGCGGTGGTGCGACGTGAGGTGGTTTCTTCTGGGGCGCCCCAGAGATGCGATCCAGGCTAGCGGTGCGAGGCAAGAGAGGTGCGCGACGATATCTCACACTATGTGAGGTGGTTACTTCTGGGGCGCGACTGCCCCAGGTGTTGCGGTTCAGACTAGCGGCGCGAGGCAAGAGAGGTGCGCGAGGGCAGCGCACGAACCTTTATTGGCTCGGCTTTCCCACCAATTCACCTTGTTTAACAATAGGTCCAAATAATGTCCAAAGGAATGTAGTACACCTTGTTTAATAATGTCCAAAGGAATTTAGCGGTAAGATCAGGCGACCGTTTACGTTAGAGTACGGCGTTTAGGTTAGAGTGAAGTCCCCTGATATTGCAGAAATTCACGGACAGCGTGGCAGGGGTCGCCTTGGTCTTATTGCTCCGTTTGCCCCGAGCAGTTGTAGTCTTGAGCGGAATTTTGCCCCCCCCCCCCAGAATACGCGGGGCAGCCTGAGCACCCACGCTCAGAAGTTAATTCCGCTACCATGTTGATGGGGGGGGGGGGGGGGGATTTGGGCCTCCGGCCACCTGCACTCACCAGACGAAACGTGGAAGCAGAGCTTCCACTTCACGCCGGTATTCTGTGAGGTCGTGGTACCACCCCGGTTTGAGCCAGCCCATACGTGTACGTGTCCATACGTGCCACTGTAAAGTTATTATAGTAGGGATAAACAAAGGGGCGGAACTTGCATTTTAGTTCGAAACTTACTATGCAAAGCTTGCTATGCAAAGTATTGTCCTTTGTAAATGTTCAGGCAGTGCAAAACATATTTGAAGTATGTGGCATCGAAATTACAGCAAATAAATTAATAATAATATGTTTTTATAGAACACCGCAATCAGATCCTAGCGTTTTTTTTTAAATTGGTCAACTTACACTATACCTTAGTTACAAAATATAACACTAAGAAGCGCATCGTTTTAGCAGGAGACATAAACATAAATACATTTAAAAAAGGTATATTCTCTTGTGAGTTACAAGAACTTTGTCACAATTACAACTTAAAAATAGATATTTTGGAAGGATCATATGGAAGCATTTTGTGACATTTTAAAATTATATTTAATATACTATACAATTGCCTAACCATAAGAACATCACTTATTTTGTATAGGTTTTCAGTGGGACGTCTTACTAGCATCACCCCAGACTGGGATACAATAGGTCAATAGTGACTGAGCCAATGAAACATAAATTAGTTTTAATAGTTTCTTGTCAGTAACATGTCTCAGCTTTTTAAAAACCCATATGAGTTTTCTGACTCTTCCCATCATTAGTTCTAGATGGGCGTGCCAGGATATCTTCTGGTCAACTACAACTCCCAAATACATTGTATTGTTAACTTTGGTAATGGTTTTGCAAGAGCAATTTATTCGAAGGTTGTTACAATCATGAATTTTAATTTTGAAATTGTGTTCAGGTTGCGTTGAATTATATTTTGTGAATGCTATGTAGTTTGTTTTGTCCGTATTCAATGTTAAGAGGTTTTGGTTTTAACCAGTTAGCTACCCTGACTAGCCCCCTCCCCCTCCGTGACTTGACTTACGGAATCCCATGTGTTGCCAGTGTAAACAATGGCAGTGTCGTCTGCATAAGAAAAAACTTGTTCCGCATTAATACTTATATTACAGAAGCTATTGATGTAAGTCAAGAAATAGAGTCGGCCCAAGGACACTTCCCTGTGGGACACCATACGTCACATCACATTGGCTACTAATGTATTGGCCTATTTTCACGCATTGTTTGCGCTCATTGAGGTAATCTGATAATAGCGCAAGTGCCACTCCTCTTATGCTAATACTCTCCAGCCTTTGTATAAGAATGGGGACAGAGACAGTATCAAATACTTTTATTGAGTCCAGAAACACTGCAATACATTTCTTTCCCCTGTGGATATTGTTAACGATATTAGTTGTTAATGCTGTGACTGCATCTTCAGTTGAAAGATATCGCCGAAATCCGTATTGCGGTTTTGAAAGAAAATCAATTTTATTTAAATAATTAATAAGTTTCTTGTTGATTAATTTTTCTAAAATTTTTGAAATGGTGGTTAAAACTGAAATTGGCCTATAGTTGGATACATCTTCTCTGTTAACATTCTTATGCACCGGCGTTATATTTGCCGTTTAGATCCCATGTTTAAAACAAAGGTTAGCAAGGTGCGAACTTATGGGCGCTACTTGATTGTTCGCTTGTTTTAAAAACTGAGTAGATACATTATTCCAGCCTGGGGCGCTCTCAGATTTCAGTTGTCCTTTGAATTTGTTAGACTTGTTGTGTATAAGTGTTTGTTAATATATCCTCAGCTACGATTTAGCCAACATTAGCGAAGAAATCGCATACATGATCAACAGACAACTGTGGGGAAGCGTGTATGTCTAACAACTCCAGACTATTTGTTTTTCTTTTGTTACGGGTTGTTAATTTATTTATTGTATGCCATAAATTCCATGGGTTTTTCTTATGTTTAATCAAGAGTTCTTTATCATATTGAATCTTAGATTTTTTAATTATGTGATTACAAAAATTACGGTATCTTCTGTAAGTTATTTTTAAGATATCATTATACGGATCAGCACGTAATTTTCGTTGCATGCCATTCCTATTGATACGCGCCTAAGTCGACGGCACTAGCGCCATCTAGTGTCAGAGACGAGAGCGAGGGGAGCTTTCCAGAAAATGACATCACAAATCCCTCAACCGACAGCGCCATCTAGCCTCGAACCGAAGAACTAAACTTCTAGAAGTTGAAACTCGAACTCTCGGTACCTTGCGCGTGTTTACTTGAATACTCTGGATATTTCGGTGCTAATTTATATTTATAGGCGCTGCAAGATGCGATCGGGGAAGCATTGAATTTGGCGAGACAAGCGAAGCTTCGGAGCGGAATAAAGTGAATTAGTGTGCTTAATTATTAGTGTTTTAAGTTTTAATTTGTGTAAAGAAAATTAAAGTGTTAATTTAGGTAATTCTATCGGCAATTTTTATTGTCACGAACCTCAAGCTCGTAACAATTGGTGTCAGAAGTGGGATAAAATCATGCCGATTTTACCTAAGTAGGAAACGGAGGGTGTCCATACCCGCAGTCAACGCCAGCATGAGACGGACCTGAGGACATTTGGTGGTGCAACGCCACAGACGTCGGAGGGCCAACTGCCAGCCACGGAGGCTGCGGGCCCGTCAGTAACTCCTACATCTGCAGCACCTAACTTAGGTGCTCTGATGGCGATGCTACAGGAGATTCTGCAGCGCGGACGAGAGGAACAGGCCCGTCTATTGAAAGAACAGCAGGAGAAACAGGCTCGCCGACAGGAGGAACAGGCTCGCCGACAGGAGGAACAGGCTCGCCGACAGGAGGAACAGGTCCGTCAGTTGAAAGAGCAGCTGCAAAGCGGTCAGGATGAACAGGCCCGTCGGTTGGAAGAGCAAATGCTCTTCATGAAGGACCTTCACGCTACCTTGGGTAAGGAGATAAACGAGGTGAAGGATAGGGTTGTTCAGCATGATAACCCCCTGTCGGAAGCTGAAACCCAAATCGCGAAAGCTGAAACCCGAATCGAGAAAGCTAAAACCCGAATCGACTAAGGGAACAATCGGGTTGACAACGTGGTGGCTGACGTGAAAAAAACGCTGTATAACCTCAAACTGGGGGATGCAATTACAGCTCCCGTAGTAGCTACAACACCTTCGCTACGTGGGTTCAAGGTGCCACCGTTCGACGGAACTTCTTCCTGGTCGGCCTACAAAATCCAATTTGAAGCTGTTATGAAGGTGAACGGCTGGAATAAAAGTCAGGCCTTGACTGCTCTCACACTAGGCCTGCGCGACCAGGCCTTAACAGTTCTGGAAGCTCTCGGTGAGGAAGTGACTTATGAGCAACTCCTTGAGGCACTGGAGTCGAGATATGGCAACGCTCACCTGGAACACATCTTTCGTGCGCAGCTTAAAGATCGCGTGCAGCGCATCAACGAAAACCTGCAGCAGTGGGCTCTAGAGGTAAAGAAGCTGGTGCGAAAAGCATACCGGTCTGTACCTGCGCTCATTGAAGGGAACCTGGTGCAGACATTCATCGACGGCATCCGCGACCTGGAAGTCAGAGCTGCTGTGAGGCTCGGGCACCACGAGACGCTTAAGGACGCCTTGGCCCATGCACTGGAGGTGGAAGCCGTGCGGCAGGATCATCGTTCCCATCGCGTCAGGGAGGTTGCAGCAGCTACAGTTCGCGACCGCAACAAAGGATACAGCCCTAGGTTCTATGGCTGCGGGGAAAAGGGCCATCTTCGATCCAGCTGCCCTAAGCGAACCCTTGAAAGGGAAGGTAAACGATCTCAGGAGGGTAGTGCGGCCAACAGCACCGCCCAGCAGCAGCAGGGAAACGAGTAAAAGCCAGAACTGCGGGGCGGGTGCTGGCTGATGTTAAAAGAGCCCCAAGGATCTCGATCTCACAAACCCATGATGGGAACAGTCTAATCATCAAGGGCGAGGTCAACGGAATGCCGTGTAAACTGACCATAGACACTGGAGCCTCTCGTACGGTTGTTAGTTCCCAACTTATAAGTCAGTTCCTTGGGGACTCCGCATACAACCGAGAACGCATTAATTTGGTAACAGCCACCGGTTAGCGTATACCCGTCCGTGGAGAGAAAGAGATGGAGTTGAAGCTAGGCAACATGATCTACCTGCATAATATCATCGTGGCTGATATAATGGACGACTGCATCCTGGGCCTAGACTTCATGAGGAAGAATTGTTGTGCGATTGACGTTAAGCAAGGTGTTTTGAAGTGTGGACAAGAGGAACTTTTTGTCGAAGGGGCGTTACCAGGGAACGTGTACAGCCTTAAGAAGATTATTTTTCCGCCGAGATCGGAAACGATTGTGCCGGTTAGTCTTCCTCGGAATCCTGGACAACCTCATTGTTGTGTACTCGTGGAAAGGTTAGACAATGACCTTCCATGGAAAGTGGCTCGAACCTTGGTCAGGACCACTAACATCTCAGGAGTACGTGTGCTGAACCTTTGTGACCAGGAACAGATTATAGAAAAAGGCACACTGGTTAGTACTTGTGAGGAAGTGGATTGGCTACGTCGGTGCCAATATCTATCAACTGGGACCCCCAGCAAGGATGCACAAACGAGAGTGAGCACACTTTTAAAGCAAAGAATTTATAGTTGACACAGACGCAAGTGATATTGGACTTGGTGGTGTGTTGTCTCAACGGTATGGTGACCAAGAGGTCGTGATAGCGTACTTCAGCAAGTCGTTGTCAAAACCGGAAGGGAACTATTGTGTAACAAGACGCGAATTGCTAGCTGAGGTAAAGTCGTGGCAGCATTTTAGAAAATATCTTCTGGGACAAAAATTTCTTAAGAACTGACCATGCTGCACTAAAATGGCTATTGCAGTTTAAAAATCCAGAAGAACAAGTTGCGAGGTGGATTGAAATACTGCAAGAATACGACTTTGAGATCGAACATCGCAGCGGGAAATCTCATGGCAACGCAGATGCATTGTCACGAAGACCTTGTCCTGAAGATTGCAAACATTGTACTAGGCAGGAGAGTAAGGAAGTGGTATCCGTGAGGATGCTCAGGACAGACCACCTCAGCAACGAGTGGAAGGACAGCTTACAACATGCACAGCAGGAAGATCCGGACATCAAGCCGATTCTGGAATGGATGAAGGCCAGTGCTCCCAAGCCCAAGTGGAGCGACGTCTCAGCGATGAGTTCGACCACTAAAAGCTATTGGGCTCAATGGGACAGCTTGCTGCTTCAGGATGGAGTCCTGTGCCGTAAATGGGAAAATTTTCGGGGAAACAGCTGTCATTTGCAAATGGTCGTCCCTAAAGCTAGAGTACCGGATGTTCTACAGCTGTACCATAATGATTGTTCCGGAGTCCATCTGGGAGTTAAACGAACTCTACTGAAGTTCCGAGAACGGTTTTATTGGGTCCACTGTCGAAACGATGTCGAGGACTGATGTCGCAAATGTACAAGTTGTGCGGCTGTAAAGGGACCTCAGACTCGTAGTAGAGGTGAATTGAAGTTGTACAATGTTGGTGAACCATGGCAGAGAATAGCCATTGACGTGGCGGGGCCGTTTCCGGAGAGTGAAAGTGGTAACAAGTATTTCATGGTTGTGATGGATTACTTCACTAAGTGGCCAGAAGTCTTCGCCATTCCAAATCAAGAAGCTTCAACAGTTGCAGATAAACTAGTTCACGAAGTCTTCTGTCGTTTTTTGGAGATTCACAGCGATCAAGGAAGGAATTTTGAGTCTCAAATATTCCAGGAAACTTGCCGAGTTATGGGTACTTATAAAACAAGAACGACTTCTTTTCACCCGCAATCTGATGGAATGGTAGAACGATTTATTTAGACATTGGAGAGGTACGAGATTGGGACAAGTACATACAACCGTTTTTATTGTCATATCGAAGTTCTGTTCACGAAAGTACAGCAGTGACACCAGCTTTCGCAAACTTTGGAAGAGAATTACGGCTGCCTGCAGACCTGATCACCGGGATACCACCTGATACCCCACGCAGTATAACCGATTATGCAAATGACTTGCGGAACAAAATGAATGACATTTATGAGCACGTCAGACAATCGGGCCAGCAAATGTCTAAGAAAATGAAAACCCGGTACGACCGCAAAATGAACAATAAAGGGTTCGACGAAGGTTCACTAGTGTGGTTGCACAATCCAGTCCGCAGCAAAGGAAAATCTCCTAAGCTTCAAGCTAAATGGGACGGCCCGTACCGGATTGTGACCAGGATCAACGATGTAACCTACCGGATACAGAAAGGCGCAAGAGGGACTCCTAAGATTGTCCATGTGGATCGCCTGGCGCGTTATTATGGGGCCGATAATGCTCGGGACGAGCATGTCTTAGGAGGGGGCAGTGATACGCGTCTAAGTCGACGGCACTAGCGCCATGTAGTGTCAGAGACGAGAGCGAGGGGAGCTTTCCAGAAAATGACATCACAAACCCCTCAACCGACAGCGCCATCTAGTCTCGAACCGAAGAACTAAACTTCTAGAAGTTGAAACTCGAACTCTCGGTAATTTGCGCGTGTTTACTTGAATATTCTGGATATTTCGGTGCTAATTTATATTTATAGGCGCTGCAAGATGCGATCGGGGAAGTATTAAATTTGGCGAGACAAGCGAAGCTTCGGAGCGGAATAAAGTGAATTAGTGTGCTTAATTATTAGTGTTTTAAGTTTTAATTTGTGTAAAGAAAATTAAAGTGTTAATTTAGGTAATTCTATCGGCAATTTTTATTGTCACGAACCTCAAGCTCGTAATACTATTTCGGATGCACTTTAAAATACCTGGTGTAATCCATGGTTTAATTAATCGATCTTGGAGGGAATGCGTTTTAAAAAAGTGTTGTCCATTAATCATTGCTGCAATTTATTAATATGTGTATTAGTTAATTCTGTGGGATTCTCATATAGTATTAATTTAGCTAGATTACTTTCTTTTAGGCTTAAGAGTGCATTTCCATAACTTGTAATTGTCTTATATTTATTATTAATTTTTTAATGTCATTTTTATTTTGATTTCCATTTTGTGCATCGATATTTGTCAATTTTAGGAATATCATGTGATGATCGGTTATAGTGGTGTAAAAGACTATAATAGAAGCCTAATGTATATAAATATCTATTCTCAACATAAAATGGTCCAAGCAGTTGTGTTTCTTTGTAGGCAATACACGTCCTGGAAGTATGCCATGCATTGCTAAAGTATGCCATGCATTGCTAACATATTGAGGTATGCCAGTCTATTTGTATGTTCGTGTGATTGTTCAATGGTTTTATTGATAATATTTTTTTAATATCACCGGTAATAACAACATTTTATGTCCTTTTATAGTGTCTAAATGTCTGCACAATGAGTTTATAAAAAGTTCAGCATTTCTAATTGAAGGCGACCGATAAATGCAAAGAATTGTATAACTGAGTAATACAACTTGCAAGCATGACGCATGTATTAGTTTAATTTCTTTTACATTACATTTAAGTGTGTTTTTTACATAAACTACTACTCCATCACACTGATTAATATGATTTGTAGTCAAAAAAGAGGTGTAATTATTTAAGTGCGGTATTGCTTCGTTACAGTCAAGTCTACATTCACTTAATACCAACAAGTCAACTTCAAAGTTAAAGGTAGATAGGGAAATGTAAAAGTCGTCAAAATTTTTAAATATGCTTCGGATGTTTTGAGCAATTATAGTGTAGTCAGTGTTTTTTACGTAATGCAATATTTTCGAGAAGTTATGAATTGATTCTACTTTTGACTGTGCAACTTGGATTTCATCTATTACTCCCAGATTAATGAGAGAACTATCTATTTTTACATTCGTTTAAAAAGCTGATTTTACGTACTATAAGGAGTTGATTTAGTTTTATTAATATTACGATTTCTTTTGATTTACTTATAATTAGGTGGGGAATATACATAAATATTGTAAGTATGTACATTGTGTGTGTGTTTGTGTTGTGTATTATGTATTTGTGTATACTTTTACACAGTGGGCTTTGCCCTGATATATAGCAAATTAAATTAGTTAAAACAAATAATATAATGTAACGCGTATTGAACAACAAAGAGAAATGTTTAATGCCTACCGCATAAGGCTCAACGTATAGTCATGTTTTCTGCATCAGGCTATTTATTTGGGCTTCACTTTTAACCGTTATTACGGGGGACGAGTCATGCTCCCGCAGGTACACTCGGCCATACGCGGTCCAACAATACTTGAAGGTATTTGTTTTGGCGAGTTCCCGTGCTAAAAAGTACAGACGAGCCCCTTTGGCGGTTAGCTGCTCCGACACAAAAATAGGCGTATCTTCATTCCTTTTAAAGCCAAGATGTTTGGCACATAGCTTTTTTTTATTTTTCCTGTTGAAGGCCTAACACATAGTCAATATTACTGTCTTCACGATTGAGGACGAGGTCTCGACTATGATTGGTGACTCACCCTTCGCTCCTTTTTTTCCTTTTACTCGAAAGATGTTCATGATATGTGTTTCATTAAGCTTGCTTCCGACTGTTTTTGACAATGTCATTACCATTCCTAGCTCCAAGCTTCCACGGGTTTCTTCGGTTGTTTTGGGTACGTTCTTAATCTCAAAGTTGGCCTTACGGCCTTCGCGCTTCATATCTTCCAATTTTTGCTCCAGAATAGCTATTTATTGTTTATCTTTTTTGTTTTGGCTTTCGAGAATTTCCAGCTTTTTTTTGAGTTTTTCATTTTGCGTTGCTAAGAACGATATTGTTTTTTCTATGCTAGAATTCGTGTCCTTAATTTCTAAAAGCGCCGGTGTAATTTTATTAATTTCACGTTCTTGCACCTTAAACTTAGAATTTATCATGATCCTCATTTCCTCTCTAAAGGTATCAAATCTATCAGGTTCAATATCGTGCTCCGGGCACTTTCTTTTGCAGCGCTGTGCAATAAAGCTATTATCCAAATGATGTCCTGATAGCTCTAGGTGAGATTTATTCAATAAATTAGATTGCATTTGTGTAGCAGTGTGCGCTGAGCTTGAAATCGAACGCCACTACTATATGAGGCGGGGCCAAGTAAGCCGGGGATGACCAAGCACAGGTAAAGTTGTTATCAGCTGCGCGTGCGTCGATAAATCAGTGGGCGGGGCTACTATTGCAAGGACAAGATGTTGTCGACCTCCCAAGCGCTGATTAGTTTATATTAAACAAAAGGTCTCACGGTACCTTGCTAGCGTTGTACCAGAGTCCTTGTGCACTCCTAATATTTGTGTATATTTAATCTAGTTAATTTAGAATAAATATTTTTGTATAAAAGTTATAAGGTTTCCGTACACGTGTACTCCTATCGGAGGTCCGGAGGGAGAGGACCACATACTGAGTAATATTCCAAACGCGACTGCAACTATATTACCACTTCATCTCTCGGATCATAACACAGTACAAATGTTTAACCTTTCCAGTAAAAAATAAGCTAACATCGGCATCATCCTATAACATTTTCAAGAGAGATTATAACTTAGACCATAATATTCAAAAATTCAAAGAATGTCTACAAAACTTATCGTGGTACGAAATTTATGTGGAAACTGACTTGAATAAGGCCTTTAACGCTTTTCACCAATTGATATGCCTTTTTTATTATTTACGCTTTCCAAAAATAAAACTAAAAATAAACAATAGTCCGGATATTCGGTCAGTCTTCATCATCATCATCATCATTACAGCCCTTCACAAGTCCACTGCTGAACATAGCCCTTCCCCAAGGTACGCCACAAAGCACGGTCCTGAGCCACCTGCATCCATCGACTTCCTGCATGTCTTACCAGGTCGTCACTCCATCTAGTGGGGGTCGCCCTACACTTTGCCTACCGGTACGAGGCTGCCACTCGAGAACCTTTTTTCCCCAACGGTTGTCGGTTCTTCGAGCTATATGGCCGGCCCACTGCCACTTCAGCTTACTAATCCGCTGGGCTATGTCGGTCACTCTGGTTCTACTGTGGATATCCTCATTTCTAAGTATATCACGCAGAGAAACGCCGAGCATAGTCCTCTCCATAGCTCGCTGATCGACTTTGAGCGTTCTCATACGGCCAGCAGTGAAGGACCACGTCTCGGTTCCTTAGGTCATCACTGGCAACACGCACTGTTTTCAAATTTTGAGGTATACCCGACGAGAAGATTCGTCGTAATTCTCGAACGATGCCCAGCCGAGTTGAATCCTTTGATGAACCTCTCGGTCCAAGTTGGACTTACCTAGTCGAAATATTTGTCCCAGGTAAACGTACTCGTCAACAACTTCGAGCTTAGTGCTCCCAAAAACTACCGACATAGGTTTGACATGGACATTAAACATGATATTTGTTTTGTCCATGTTCATCTTAAGACCTATCCGTTGAGAGGCACTATTGAGGTCATTGAGCATAGTGCTTAAGTCCTCCGGCGATTCTACCATAAGGACTATATCGTCGGCAAATCGAAGGTGAGTGATGTACTGGCCATTAATGTTAATACCGTATCCTTTTCAGTCCAGTAGCGACAAGTAGTCCAGTAGCAACAGAAAACGTCTTCCAATACAGCGCTGAAGAGTTTCGGGGAAACAACGTCACCCTGTCTTACACCTCTCTGGAGTTGGATAGGTTTCGTACTCTGGTTCTGTACTCGGATAGCCATCGTAACCCTACTGTACAAACACTTCAGCACTTCGATATACCGACAGTCAACTTGGCACCGCTGAAGAGACTGTAGCAAAGCCCAAATTTCGACGGAATCAAAGGCTTTCTCATAGTCCACATACGCCAGGCAAAGTGGCAGATCCATCGGAGCTCTGTACAATTTGCCGAAGGGTATGTGGAAACCAGCTTGTTCCTTCGGTCAGTCGGTTATTCGGTCAGTCTTATCGCCAGATATTCGGATACCCGGCCGCCGGATATTCTGCCGAACATTGCTGTTTGGTGCATCATGTATTTACTGCAGCGCGCAAACACTTCGGAATTAAACACTGTTGGTCATCCAATGGCAAAATTTTAATCATCCTTCCTGACAAATCGAGACAAAAAGTTGAAACTATGACTGAATTCGAGCAACTAACCGTTAAATATCCGTGTATAATTGCCGATTCAAATAAAACATCACTTTCACAAGAAACATCGTTATCGAAAAATAGCGTAAATGTTCCAAAGAAAACACGCCGACGTCAATAATTTTCAAGTTTACCATTCACATAAACTATCTTGCAAAAACAGCAGCATCTAAACTTTGTTTTATTTTTTTTTCTCTTGGGCGGGTATGCATATTTTTTTTAATAACAGCTATTTGTTTACATCAAGTTATTGTGATCAATGTATCATATCTACGATCTGTTCTACATTTTCGTATATTGTTGAATGTAATATAGGATAATTAAGTACTTTAATTGACTTTCTTGATTTGTACTGTCCGTAATCAAAAATTTTAATGTTTTTTTTCTTTACACTTGATTTTACTTTGAATTTCTTCCATCACGCCAGAGAGTGAGTTGAGTTACTAAGTTTTGATTTTTATTTTATTTTTGTACTTTTATTTTTATTATATTCGTTTTATTGTTTTTTTTACTTTTTAGTTAAATATATATATTTGTTATTTTACTTTATTATATTCGTTATTATCAACATAAACTATGAATAATCTAACAGATCTCAATGAAAGCTTTTTCTCTTGCTCGTCGTCTACTAACAGTTCTGTAAGCGTAGACACCGAATCTTCATCTGAACCTATTACTCTGCTCGATCACATTTCTTCTGTATTTTCTCAATACCCTGTAAACCTAAATATTGCCCACATCAATGCGCAAAGTGTTCCTGGCCACTATTCTGACCTTCTGGCATCAATTAGCAGTACTCATCTCGATGCTCTTTTGATTTCTGAAACTTTCCTTAAACCTACTCTTCCTTCCACTCTATACTCACTTCCTGGTTATGTATTAATACGCAATGACCGAGTGGGCAAGGGCGGTGGAGGTGTTTCTATTTATCTGCGTGCTAAAATACCTTTTAAGGTGATCAGTACATCTCCACAAATATATTCTAACTCTGCAGAACACCTGTTTTTGGAAATTACTCTTAATACACAAATATTACTAGGAGTTCTTTATAGTCCTAACCTTCATGTTAATTATTTTGACGCATTTGAAAAATTACTTAGTGAGTTCAATCTCTTATATAATCACGTTATCTTGATGGGTGATTTCAATACGTGCCTTATCAGAAATGACCACCGTGCGGATAAGCTGCAATCACTATTGTCCTCTTTTAATCTTCAGATCCTACCTCTTTCAGCCACTCACCACTTCCCAAACTGCACTCCATCTCTTCTCGACCTAATTATAGTCTCTTCTCCAAATAATGTTGCCAGTCATGGACAACTGACCAATCCTTTCTCATACCATGACCTTATCTACTTGTCTTATCGTGTTCGACCTCCTAAACGTAAGTCAAACTTTCGACTCCTTCGAAGTTTCAGGAGCATTAACTTGGAGGCTTTAAGACGTGACGCTAGTTTAATAAATTGGACGCCGGTATTTGTTAGCCAAACAGTAGATGACAAAGTAAACAGCTTTAACAATGTCATTCTTAACTTATATAATATTCATGCACCGTTTAAACGTGTTAAAATAAAACATAATCCTGCCCCTTGGATAACTTCGGCTTTAAAGGCGCTCATGGCACGTAGAGACAAGGCTAAAAGAAGATACAAGCGATTTCCGCTGGAGAGTAATTTTACAAATTATAAGAACCTACGCAATCGGTGCAACCGTTTGTGCAGAGATGCAAAAAGACGTTACTTTTATAATTCTCTAACTAAAAGTGATCCCGCAAAAGCATGGAGATTTCTTAAAACTGTTGGTGTTGGTAAGTCACGAACACTTTTAAGTGGAGATATAGACTTAAATATTCTTAACCAACATTTTTCTTGCCCTCCTGTCTCTATCTCTACGCGTGATAAAGCTGAGTCAATTTTATAATTGGATAAGCACCCAGTTCTGCAGTGTGATACATTTGATTTTGCTGTAGTCACTGAAGACGATATCAACCGATCAATTTTAGCTATATCATCAACGGCCACTGGAAATGGCGGCATATGCTCCAATATGATAATACCTATCCTCTCTTTTCTTCTTCCTGTTCTTACACACATTTTTAATTTCTCTTTATCTTCTTGTTGTTTTCCATCGTCATGGAAATTAGCACACATTATCCCTATCCCTAAGATATCCAATCCTTCATCTCCCTCTCACTTTCGTCCTATTTCAATTTTGCCATTTCTTTCTAAAGTTCTTGAACACATTGTCCACAAGCAATTTTCAGCATTTCTCAACAGAAATAATATCTTATGTCCATATCAATCTGGTTTCCGACCCGGACATAGTACTACAACTGCCCTTCTTAAAGTTACTGACGATATCCGTTGGAATATGGACCATGGATACTTAACAGTTCTGGTTTTACTAGATTTCAGCAGTGCATTCAACTCTGTTGATTTTGATATCCTTATAAGTATCCTTAAGACGATTAATGTGTCCAAATCTGTTATTCAATGGTTTGACTCTTACCTTCGTGATCGGTCACAATGTGTTCGTTCAGGTGAAATACACTCCCAATGGTAATAATGTAACTGCGGGTGTACCTCAAGGTGGAGTCCTCTCTCCTCTGCTTTTCGCCATTTTTATTAATTGTATCACCAAGGTCATATCAGCTAATTACCACCTTTATGCTGACGATTTGCAGTTATATCGTAATTTTGTGGCATCCGAAGCCAACATGGCGATTGAAGCTATGAATGACGACTTAAATAAGATTAGCAAATGGTCGAGATCATTTGGTCTCACATTAAACCCAACTAAATCCCAAGCCTTGATAATAGGTAAAAGACATGCGCGTGGCACGCTTGATTTCTCCTCTCTCCAAACTCTACGAATCGATGATGCCACTTTTCCCTACTCAGATACTGCCAAGAACCTAGGTGTTATTTTCGACTGCAATTTGACTTGGGGCGCACATGTTACGGATGTAAGCAGGAAAATATTTCACGCCTTTCATTCTCTAAAACGCCTTCAAAGTTTTCTACCTTTGTCTACTAAGATATCTATAGTCCAGACTCTTATATTGCCAATTTTAGATTACGCTGATGTCTGCTATTTGGATGCTACCGAGGAGCAAATTAATAAACTCGAGCGCTTGCAAAATTTATGTATTCGATACATTTTTGGCTTAAAGAAGTTCGATCACGTCTCTGTTTATCGCAAGCAGCTTAAATGGCTCCCCATACGCCTTCGCCGGAACACTCGAATCCTCTGTCTTCTTTTCAATATTCTACATAACCCTGATACTCCGCTATATCTAAAAAATTGCTTTACTTTTGTTCATCCTCGAGATGTTCCATGTAGATCAAATACTAGAACACTGTTAAGATTTCCGTCTTTCAATACAATGCTCTATTCTCATTCTTTTACTGTTAATGCAGTACGATTGTGGAATTCACTTCCCTTTAGGATTCGTTACGCTAAATCGGTGTCTATGTTTAAAAGACTTGTTAAAGAGCATTATCATTCACACCATAATGATTAATTCGTGATGTGTAGATATTCACATATGTAATATTAAAAATATAATATATTGAATTATTTTCTTTCTTATAATATATTATATTTGTATTTTATATATATATATATATATCTGTGTATGTATATGTATATATATATGTATGTGTATGTATGTTACGTATGTGTATAATATATATGTAGGTTTGTAAATTTGTATTTTATTGTATATGTTAATAAAGTGCACACTTTGACTACTTCTATTTCCTTCAACTATCCTTCAATAGGCCTGCCGGAAGAAATTTCTTTTTGGAATAAGCAGTGCCTTTGTACATAATTTTGTTTTTACCATTTTCCTATCAAAGTATGTGTGTACATAAACTGTTAAATAAATAAATAAATACTTTCTTCGATGTTAACAATTTTTTCATCCGAAAACAAAATTTTGCGGTATTTTTTTCCCGCGTACCGCCGTAACAAAGCGCTGGATCTATCCAACCTAATTTTTTTCAAGCGCTCGTTCAAAAATGTCCGGTCTTCTTACGATTAGCTCGTAATCCTAGGTCATGAAGGTTAGAGAACAATCACTCACGTACTAAAGCATAGCCCGCCTGTCCTTGAAAATTGTAGAATGTATAGCGGCGATGACGTTTATTGTGCGTGGATGTGCAAGTGGTTCAGCATCTGATCGGAAAAATAGACTTAGGTTTAAAATTGCTTCGCCATCATTACAGTTATCTCTAGATCTATAAGTAATCACTGGTAACACGCACTGGTTTTATATCTCAAAGATCATCGAATATGCATGATCATCGAACATCCCTACATCATAGACGTATTAAAAAAAAAACATATATATAAGTCTGTGGCTGTTATTAGTGTCATCTGTCAAGTTTTCATTTTGAATTTTGATGTTTACAATGTTTATTGTTTGTTTTTTCAATAACCTTTATTTAAAATAATGGCCACAAATTTAGATTTTAATAAAATTTGTCGTGCATGTTTGTCTGATGCTGGACCACTTAAAGAAATATTTACTGTATGTTCAGTTGAAGTATTCAAGTATTGCACTTCCGTAGAGGTGAGAACAAAGATACGATTCAAAACAAACGTACTAGATACGTTTGTTGTGTATTTATTGTTATAATTTTCGTATAAAATGTGTACCCGCACAAAAACAAGAACGTCTCAGTTAGTCTTGCTGAGTGCGTGGTTTTGTGGTTAAAGTACTTGGCTATTATACGATCCTGCTACTTGGCTACTATGAAACCTTCATGTCTGAGAAATAAAAAAAGATTTCGAGAACATGTGAAGTTCGTCATTATGCATTGGGGTAGTGCGAAGTACACTTCCTTGTCTTAAAAACCTCTCAGAAATCCTGTGCCTAGCAGTGAGACATATATAGGATGTTACTTTCTAACTATATGATGTATCTTATGTGTGGATCTCAGTACGGCTCAATTTTAACTTATGGTAGGGCTACTCTGCAGCTATATTAAGGCTGCATCACAAATGGTCCGGCTAGACCGAGATAGGAAACCACTCTCACAGAATACCATTGTAAAATAGTTGCATATTTCTGCTGTATTTTATATAGTGAGTATAGAACCAGAGATACTTTTTAGTAGTAATGAGATATTCTATCTTAGCCTTCAGAGGTGCCTAGACATCCATATTTTGATCCCTTATAAAGAATAGGTATAGGTGTATATGGGCCACAACAAACATTTACTAGCGGGCTCACAGCATACATATACTATTTGTGAGAAACACAAATTGTTGATTTTCTAGTCTGGTTATCTTGCATAAGTAAATTGGGGTAAGCCCTTTTGTTTGTGTACGTACACTTGTGGCACTATAAAATTTTCTGTGTGCTTAATAGTTTCTGATTATTGGAAAGATGTTGCTGTAGTTGAAAATTGGCAAGAAAAAATTTATCATTATTAATAAACTGCACATACTCAAGACTTTACTAACATAGGTTGACTATAGTGGCCAATTTTACAAGTGATTTAAGAATTTTTATTTATTTAATCATAGATTATGCTCAATAGCCGCAGAGATGACTCGTTATTGTGTTTGTGTACATTTAAGGACCCACTAATAATGTTGAGCTTGAAACATATTTTTTATTATTGATTATTGTATATTGTAAGATTTCAGAAAGCGATGCACTTCCCAAATTAATCTGCCAAACATGCCTTGACTTGCTGAATAAATTGTACTACTTCAAGCAAGTAGTAGTGCGCTCCAATATTATATTAAAGCAGCAATGCTCCATGCATGTTGATAAGGTAAGATGAATACATGTAGTGAACTTGAAAGAATGTCTGAGCAGGATATATATTTACCTATATATAAATATAAATAAATTCTATATCTACCACTGTCACATTGGTATGTTTTTGTTTCCCTAAATTTATTATTTAAAAATTAGGCACCTAAAACTGCCAATAACCTGCCTGCCTTTTTTTATAGTTATATTGCTATTATTAGACGCTAAGCAAACAAGATGTAGATGTGAGAAAAACATAAAATCCTTCTATATTGTTCCATCGTTCTAAAAAAATTAAAATCTATATTGGAGGAGGAAACAGGAGAATACAAGTTATAGAATATCAAAGCTTCATAATGATTTCTTATATTTACGCGAACACTATACATTGATTAAAACTACTTTTACGGATTTTATCGCATTTTATTTATATTAATTTAAATACCTGACGTTTCGGGTGCTTTTCAGCACCCATGTTCAGGGGGGACTGAGGTGACTGACGTCCCGATGTCAAAGTTAACACGGAGTACCTTCAGCTTTTTAATTATTGTCTGGTCTGATCTACGCAGAATGAACTAACTGTGTTTTGAAGTCTTGCAGTGGTGTGCTTGGGTTAAGTTTTAATTTTATTAATTATAGGATCCCAAGCAGGTGGTAGTACCCAGCCTCCCTCTCTATTGAAATTAGGATGTTTTTTAATTTCAATAGCCTCACGTATCATCCTTGGTAGGAATCGATGTTCTTTCGCGAGGATTTGTGGTCTATCAAATCTGATGTAATGGTTGGGGCCATCTAGGATATGATCGCAAACTGCAGACTTCCCGGAACGTTGATGCTTCACATCAGCTATGTGTTCTTTTACGCGGGTTCTAACAGATCTCTTTGTTTGCCCTATATATGAGAGACCACAATCACAATCAAGCTTGTACACTCCTGCATCTTGTAGAGGAATATGACACTTGACGGATGGTAAGAACTGACTAATCTTCTTCGGCGGCTTGTAGAATGTTCTAATAGAAGCTTGCTTCAAGATGTAGCCAATCTTGTCTGTGACACCTCTGACATATGGTAGTACAGCAGGCACACGCTCGACTGTGGCCGACTTCACTCGGTCACCGTGACGGAGGCGCGGGACACAAAGCTTGTTGTCGTGCAGAACCTGCTTGACGTGCTGAAGCTCCGCGGCCAGGTGTTTGCTGTCACAGATCCCTCGTGCTCTCTGTAACAAAGATTTGCCCACGGTAGCTAACTGTGAAGGATGGTGGTGAGATTCATCATTTAAGTATCGGTTTGTATGGGTCTTTTTTCTATACACAGTATGACCTATGGTGTTGTTAGGTTGTTGTTAGGAGGTTGATGTTAGGAGTGTGCTTTCCAGCACCCGAAACGTCGGGTATTAAAATTAATATAAATAAAACGCGATAAAATCAGTAAAAGTAATTTTAATCAATCTAAGCTTCAGTTGTCTTTCCAGGTTGTCTAGCCAGGTTATTCGGGAACAACACATCAGTAGTTTGTCAAAACATATTCTTCTCATTTCTTATATATCGTGAAAAATGTAAATAAAAACAGCTATAAAATGTTATGTCTGTTAGATTATATATAATATATATCCTTTTAATTATATATAATACAAAGTCATATCCTCACTGCGATTAATATTTAAATCTTAAAATATTGCAGGAAATATGTATATCAAATAAGCTAAAAAATAATAATAAAAATTTACAGCAACAGACGAAACTGGAACAGCATAATGCCGAAAACAATATTATACAAGTGAACCTGAGCAACCTCACTGATGCTCAAATACAGGGCAACAGTAATATCAGACAAGAAGAGCAGCCAAAAGTTAGGTATGATGAAATATTCTGTTTATTTTATTTGTAACATAACATAATATTTATTTGACCACCACTGACCGGATTCTGCAGGTGGCCAACACTGAAGAAGGAAAGCTAGCTTTGAGTGTATAGAATTGTCCCTGAGGACTGGTTATATTAGCTTTCACACTTTTGAAACCACAATACAACAGCATTGTTAGTTACTGTAAATGCTACTTATAGTCTGAGATCCCACCAAATGATTAATACACCCTTCTGTTCTACTTCTTAAGTTCTTTATTGTTTATTTTTGTCATTATTCATAAATTATCTATAAACATATGAATTAAATTTAAAAAAATATATATTTTAAATAGCAACCTGGCAAAACATATTTCTCTATCAACAATAGTACACAAAACAGTGTTTTCATTAAAATGCAGACAGACGTAACATAACCATCATGCAATGGGATTTCAGGCTATTAGCTACAGAAATGGAAAGGAGATGATATTTACCCAGATGGGGTTCTATAGGCAGAAAACAAGCTCAACTATATAGTATAGTAAGCATTTGTATGGTTGGGTCAATATAGCCCTGTCAGTTTTAAATTTTGTATTTTATAAATGTAATGGTATGATACCATACCTTTCAGTAGTCTCTGGAGTTTAGACTCCCTTGTTGTTTTAGTCACAGCTTACTTGACATGCGGCAAACATCATAAATGCTCATCTCCTGTTGTAATTCTCTCTATCGCATCTCGCACGATGATGTAGGGTATAGGATTCACTTACGCCACCTTCACACGGCTTATAAATGAAGGTTGTTGTGCACAAATCTGATAATGCTTCCCTCCATTTTCAGTCTGTGTTGTATTTGGAATGGATATATATTCAAAGGTCAGCAAGACTTGATTTGTTGATAAACCTGGTATCCAGGTTAAGTTAGTATTTGAAAAATGCGTTGCACCATCACTTTTGCACCCTTTAGTAGTCAGTTACATTTGATACTGTGCCTTGAATGATAGTTTTCAAATTTCAGCTGTTAAACGAATTATCATTATGCAATATTACTTAGCAATCTTCACAATTAATATTAATATGAATCCATTTCAAACTACCTACATTAATTCTAGAATTGAGTCACAATATAAAAGCGCGTAAACTTGACGCTCGCGACAGTTGATTACGAACAGTGGTGCTGAGAAGGTTATAATAGTCAAGTCTATTGTGAAATAAGGTGATTCTAAAGGTTGTGAGTAAAGTTAAATTAATATATAATCTTCTTGTTGAAAGTAAAGTATAGTGTGTTATAAAGTATTATATACAATTTAAGAGTGAAATTAAACAACGAACATAGTAGTTAAACAGTTAACTAAGTGAGTTGTCGTGGTTTTATTGAAAAAAGCTTACAGATTCAGAAGTGGGATGAAATGCAAGACACCCTGTCTTAAAGTTGATTTGGAGTATATGCAAAGAAGACTGCTAAAGTGAGTTTACTATGAACCAAGGTCAGTGACCTTTATTCCTCTTTAATAATTCGTGATAAATTTATATGTGAATACTTTCTGTGTCTGTGTTAATCTCATAAGTGGCTGAATCTCGGCAACTTCAAAACTGAGATGAAATTCGCAATGATGTTGAACAACAAATTTCTTTTGAACAACTGAAGCAAAAGACCAGGTTTGATAAAATGAGAAAAGAAGCTAAGCAATATAAAAAAGATCTTGTTCGTGTTGAGAAAGATGTATATACGGCGCCGGGACATACCAGGGAAAGTTGGTTCCGAAATGTTCCGGGCCGTACAGAATAACAAAAATTCGGAGTCATGATCGATATGAGGTTCAAGACACACAGATTACTAAAAAGGAAGGTAAAGCGGCATACATCGGAGTTTACCCGGTAGATAAAATACACCTTTGTTTAGTATTCCAAAATGATCCAATCTCCGGTGACTCGGAGTAGAATTCCGATTAATGCGTCCATGTTCTAAATTATTGTCCCTTCAAGATATGTAGTTGTAGTTGCATCATAATTGTGATATATTATAAAGGAAGAGATATATTTAAATAGTAATACAAACATACAAGTGAAAAATACAATAGTAATTAATATTATTTTTTTTTTTATTTATTCAACATAGTAACAGTTTTATTTACAAAATCAATTTCTTCGTGCCATTAAACATCTATTGTTTGTCTTGGCACTGCACAGTTTGCTCTTAATTATACATTAATTTACTTAAGCTTATTATTTAAATGACATTGGAATTAACTTTTACTTAAACTAAATATAAAGTACTATGAAACAATTGTGCTACAAATTATTAAAAAAAAATTGGCATAAAAAATTTATATAAAATCTATAATATGTATATCTTAAACTATTTTTTTTTGTGGAGAAGGTAGTTTTGGTATTGTTTACCAGGAGTAGTGAAGTAAAAGCGTGATTGTTGTCTTCAGTTGTTCGCTTATCCGATATACTGTATTATCTTATTCATGCGCGTACACACGGAGTGTATTTTTAAGGAATAAGGGTTTTTTTTTCATGTATATTATTTTGTAATACGTTTTGTTTATTTGTCCAATTTAACAATTATTGGCATAGATAGATATAGCTCGTTATGATTCTCATTGGAATAATATATATATATATATGATACTTTTTTGAATTCTTATTATGCGAAAAAATGTTTAAGTTTTGTTTTCAAGTTTTGTGCGGTTAGCTGGCTTCTTATCTCCGTAGGTAAAGAATTTAATATGTATGGTATTAGAAATTTACGGTGTTCTCTTGCGTAGAAATTATTAGTTCTAATTGGTGAATAAGGTGTTTTATTTCTAGTGCTATAAATGCGTTCCCTTGGGGTTGGGTACATTGAGAATTCATAACATTCTTTTAAAATCATATATTTCACCTTTTTATGTATGGGTAAAACTTTGCAGTACGTGAAAAGGTATGAGTAATCATTTCGATATTTGTCCTTAATATGTTGAGGCAATATAGATTTTAAAATTCTTATTTGTAAGCTGTAAATTTTATCTAGGTAAGTGCGGAAAGTTCGTCCATAACTACTAAGACCATACGATACTATCGATTCCACTAGAGCATTATATAGGCTTAGAAGAATTTTAAATGGAACTTTATTACGAATAATATAAAATTTCGCTAGGATTGCCCTTAATTTACTACACACGTAGTCAATATGATTCTTCCAGTTCATCCTATTATCTATAATCAGTCCTAAGTATGTGTGATACTTAACAAGTGGGATTTTTTCGCAGGAACAAGTTATTATATTGTGCAGACAAAGATGATTATGAGCAATAATGCTTACTGGCATAATGTTCTTGATATGACTAGAATGAATGTGTAGTACCTTAGTTTTTTGTATATTTATTACAAGTCCTAGATCGTGAGCCCACATTGAGAGGCGTGAAAAATCATCTTGTAATTTTTGCATGGCGATATCTAGATTTTATCTTCTGACATAAGGCACGTATCATCTGCATATTGGTATAAACTACATTTTTTAATGATATTTTCTAATTCATTTACGTATGCTAAGTAATGGAGTGGCCCTATAACTGAGCCTTGTGCCGTGCCAGTAGTCATAGGCATTTTAATACTTAAATTATTTTCTATCTTTACTTGGAAATATCGATTGCTAACATAATCTTTACACCATCTTAAGAAACGTCCCCTAACACCAGAGTTTTCGAGTTTTTTTATAAGAATGTTATGTTTCAAGGTATCGAAGGCTTTACTGAAATCGATGAATGCAATTAATACATGTTTTTTCTCATCTAAGCATTTGTTTACTTCGTCTGTAAAGTTTGACAGTAACTGTGTAGTAGATTTCTTAGGCTGAAATCCGTATTGAGATGCTGAAATAATTTTATGTTTTTGGTAAAAGTTGTGAAGCTGGTTGGAAATGAATTTTTCTATAATTTTGTCAATCGTTGGAGGTATAGTAATAGGCCTGTAATTACTGTAATCGTCATGACGTCCACTTTTGTAAATAGGCCGTACCAAACCTAGCTTTAGATCTGTAGGATAAATACCTGTTTCTATACTACTATTAATTAACTTGACAATTACTTTAGCGATTTTATCTGATATTGCTTTTATGTCTATTGTACGAATTCCATCAGCACCTGGTGCCTTTTTTGTGCTAAGTGTTTTTATTATATTTTTTATTTGCTTTGTGTTAGCTTTTTGAAAGCGTATAGACTTATCTACTGGATATGTGTACAAATCATCTGATAGCATTTTAATGGTACATTTTGGTATTATATTTTTTAAGTTTCTATCGAACTCAGTAGCAAAATTATCAGCAATCGTTTTACTATTTTGACTTTTGAATTTGATCTATACAACTTTTAGTTATTTTGTCTTTTCTTTTTTCTATTCTAGTGTAATCTGTTATCGCACACGTTAGACCGCACTCGGCCATTTTACTAAGATAATATTCTTGAATAGGTGTAATATCTTTAATGTTGATATTCATATCACCCAATATGATTAAGTTATGTTTTTTAGCGAAATTATCTTTTAATATGTGACACAACTCCTCAATAAACAAGTGTTTGTTTTCATTCGGTGGTCTATATATTATACAAAGATGGAATGTTTGCAAATTATTTTGGGTGGTGATTTTGCTTATGAGTGATTCAAAGTGTAAAGTTTTGATATTTATAATTTCAAATTTATGGTTCTTACGTACATAAATAATTATCCCACCCCCCTTTCTTTTAGTTCTTAAGATACTATGCATTGTATAGCCATCGATATGAAACATAGATAGTAGGTTATTAGATATGTTGGCTTCTGTTATGGCAATGCAGTCTAAATTAATTTTACTAGAATTTATACATTCCTTTAGCATTGCAAAGTTTTTTATGATAGATCTTAGGTTTATATGAATAAAAGTGAAACTTTGTTTACCTTTAGGTATAAGTTTGTAGAAATCATTTAAATTAATACAGTCGTTTATTTCTGAGACGTTCGTGAGAGAATCCATTATGTTTGTTGTTGTTATAACTTATAAGAGTAATTATGCTGAGTTATACCCTTAGCTAACTACTACCGTTTCTTTTGTATTTTGGGACTGAATAGTGATGTTTTTTGCAAGTTTTTGGATGTCTTCGATGCACCTAATGGTTGTGATCTTGTCTTTGTCTCCTTTTCGCGCGAAAATGTGTCCATTTTTAAACCATATGTACTTGTATTCGGAACCTAATTGTTTTTTTGCATTCCACAAGATTATCTTATTTGTCTTTGTGAGTGCGCGTCTTAACATAATTCTATCTTTACCCTAATTGTATATCATTGACCCATTCGGAAGAATATCATTAATTTTTAATATCTTCATTTTTGTGGCTTGGATCCATTTCTCACTCTCTGTTTCATCACTTAGTTCTAGTAGCAGATATCCATCCTTTCCTTTTCTTCCTTCTACCTGTTTTATGCTTTTAACTGAATTTGTATCCATATCTAATTTGGATGCTAATATTTTAGTTACTTGATGATGATTAATGTTATCTATACCTGATATACCAGTTAGTTCAATTTTGTTACTGTATTGTTTTTGTTCCAATTCTCCTATTTTTTGTTCTAAAACATTTATTCTTATTTCCAAATTATTATTTTTGTTGTTTAATGCTATATTTTTAGTTTCTAATTCTATAATTCTACGTTTTAGAACATCCACATTTTCGAGCACCTCATCTAGTTTGTCGTGACAGTAACTTATAGAAGATTCGATTGGCTCCAATTCGCGCTTTATAGTGACTCCAACTTCCTTTGAAATATCCTTTAGTAACTTTTTAATATCTATTGATGGCTTAGAATACGAATGATCTTGAGTTTGTTCATTTTGTTCTACTTTTTCTTCTTCTTCAGGGATAATATACGATTTTCTTACCGGTGTGAAACGTTGACAGTCCTTGCATGTCCATTCCAGGCTATCTGCGTTGCGTAATGCTGCAATCTGTTTAGTCGAAAGATTAGTACAGGCCTGGGTCGCGTGCACAAATTTTTCGCATTTGCTGCATTCTAATCCAGGTGTTCTTTTAGCTATCGGTTTTTCACAACGATCACATTTATTCATTGTAATGTCGGTATAAGGATTTTTTTTTGTTCTATACACACGTCCGATCGATTTCACTCTATCGAGCAAACTGATTTATTATTATTATTACTGAATTATTATTATTATATGATAACTCCCTTCTGTTGTATATAATCTTTATGAATAAAACATAATAGATAAAGCATGTAGATATGAATAATGATATGATAATGAGCAACGGCACTTCTTAGAGTTAAAGAGTGAGCTGGTACCAAATGGTATCAGTGTGGACCGTTCTGTGCAACGGCATTCATTAGATATAAGAAAGTAAGTTAAAGAGTGAGCTGGTACCGAATGGTACCAGTGTGGACCGTTCTGTGCAACGGCGTTCATTAGATATAATAAAGTGAGCCGTTACTGAATTGTATCGGTGTTGACCGTTTTGCGTAATGGCACTTCTTAGAGTTAAAGAGTGAGCTGGTACTGAATGGTATCAGTGTGGACCGTTCTGTGCAACGGCATTCATTAGATATAAGAAAGTAAGTTAAAGAGTGAGCTGGTACCGAATGGTACCAGTGTGGACCGTTCTGTGCAACGGCATTCATTAGATATAATAAAGTGAGCCATTACTGAATTGTATCGGTGTTGACCGTTTTGCGTAATGGCACTTCTTAGAGTTAATGAATGAGCTGGTACTGAATGGTATCAGTGTTGACCGTTATAAGCAGTGGCATGCATTAGAGTTAAAGAGAAAACCGTTGTCGAATGGTACTGTTTAGTCAGTATTAAGTGGAAAAAAAAATTAGTAATTTGAGTTAGAGTTAAGAATTATTGTTAATTTAAAACCTAATATCTATGGTACTGTCTTTACGCGGGGATTTAAGTATAGTGTGTTATAAAATATTATATACAATTTAAGAGTGAAATTAAACAACGAACATAGTGGTTAAACAGTTAAATGTCATACTTTATGGGCATGCACTAATTAGGTCGGCATGCCCATAAAGTATGACATTGACAGGTACTGTCTGTACTACTAAGAAATTCAGGACTTCATAGGCGTGATTTTACTGACGCCTGTCGCAGAGATCAAGCTATCTTTTATGAACTATAAGTGAGTTGTCGTGGTTTTATTGGCGAAAAGCTCACACAGCCAAACCCAATAATTAAAGTGTTAACAATGGAAAACCATCGACACCTAAATAATATATTATATAGGTGTCGATGGTTTCAAATCCATTGGTAACATTAGCATATAGATATTGTTGATTTTGAATCCGTGGATATTTATTTCGGTGTTTCACACCTAGCCTATTTAAATATACCCTCATTTTAATAATGAAATATATTTTTTTATATGAGAAGGCACTAACGAGCATATGGCTCACCTTATGGTAAGTATTCCTGTACTACCGCTGCCCATGAACAGCTGCAACACCAGAACACCAGCAGCCCGCTTCGAGACAGCAGACGCCATCCAACGTTTGGTTGGCATTGCTATCGAGGTCGGCAGTCAGGTCCTGGCCGACATAAGAGCCGGGACCGATCCCATAACAGCGGTAATGAAGGCGCTGGCAAATCTCCTGGCTCGCTATTACAGAGGAGAGTAACCTGCGCCTTCTCTATTGGAACCCAGACGGAATACAGCATAAGTTGCATGAACTCTGCACAGTCGCTCAACAACAGGACATACAAGTGATCTTGCTGGAGAGACTAAGTTAAATCCAATAATATATAATTGAAAAAAAAATCCAAACACGCATCTGATGCTGCCCAACTACCACATGTACGGGAGGGACGAGGTCACTTCTCAAGGGGCCGCCTATAGAGGGACGGCGGTTCTAGTGAGGAAGGACATCCATCAACTACTACTAACTAACGATGCGCTCTATCGGCATAAAAATGGAGGCGGCAGGCGAGGAACTAAGGATTTACGCAGCATACCGCCTGCCAGGGACTCCATTTTGCTCCTCAGACGTCCGGACGGTAATGGAAGCCGAAACACCTACCATCATCGTCGGGGACCTAAACGCCAAACACCCGGCGTGGGGATCCAGAGTGATCAACCCACCTGGTTATCAACTATACGAAGATGCAGAGAGAAACAATTATGACGTTTTAGGTGTCGAAGAGCCTACTCACGTTCCGACAGACCCACGGAGACGTCCAGATGTATTGGACATCGTGCTCTCTAGGAACGTCAACTACCCGATAGTGGTAGAGGTGCTGTACGACTTTAGTACTCAGCACCTCCCGATTTTCCTTGGCTTCAAGGCGGTGACTACGCCGCCCAGAGCATTCAAGACACGAGTTGACTGGAGGCTCTACCATCAACACCTGCAGGAGAGACCTCCAGTCTATATAGCACAGCGGACGACGTAGAGGCCGCTGCAACAAGAATAACCAAGTCTATCCAGGAGGCTCTCCACGCGGCCTCTACGATCGTCCCGATAACAGCAAAAAGAGATGATCTGCCGCGTGAGATTATGCGTGCAGATAAAACGCAAAAGAGCGTAGAGGAAGCTCTGGGCGCTTACTCGCTGCCCGAGAATAAAGACTCAGCTAAACACCTTGTCGGATGAACTGTCGGTTGCAGTCCAGGCCCACCGAGGAGACGCCTGGGAGCGGCGCATATGGAAAGCGGAAGAGCAGGATGCGTCGCTCTACAAACTGAACCGACAGTTAAACTAGACTTCCCGTTTGCCCGCTGACCCACTACGCAGACACAAATACCTTATAAATTTGTTTTGTACTTTCTCCAGCATTAGATCGTACTTCTTCTCATAAGGAGCCCAAATTATTGAATTACACTCCAAATGACTCCGAACTAGTGTGTTGTACAAAGCTATAATAGCTTGCACATTTGTGAAACCGTTAACTGCACGTAACGTAAAACCTAGAGTTCTAAAAGCCTTTTTACATGTTTCAACAATATGATCCTTAAACGTTAAATCAGCAGAAAATTTTACACCTAAATCCCTGACTTGCATTACCCTGACATAGGTGTTCTGTCAATGTAATATGTATACTCTATGGGCTTATGTTTGCGCGTGAAAAATATTGTTGAGCATTTAGTGATATTAAATTTTAATTTGTTATCTTTGCTCCATTCAACAACTCTATTTATATCGTCTTGGAGACTGTCACAGTCCTCCAAACTACCTATATCCATCGATAACTTAAGGTCGTCAGCAAATAACAAACATCTTGATTTCTTCGCAACATTGGGTAAGTCATTTATCATGATTAAAAACTCCGAAGGACCTAGATTCGACCCCTGACTCACACCAGACCATGTAAAATATGGTTTTGTCTTATGACCCTCATATTCTACATACTGTTGCCTATCTGGTAGCTAGCGAATAAACTCAATAAGTGTGGGGTGAAACCAAATTTTGCCATTTTTTTTTTAGTAATATGTCACTATTAACCAAATCAAATGCTTTTTTGAAATCAAAATAAGCGGTGTCAGCTTGTCCCCCACTATCTACTACCGGTATTATATCGGTCACAAGCCCTAGAAGTTACTTGCAGTGTTAGAAAGTAACTTGTGTCTTCTGGGGGTTAAACTGGACTAGATTTAGTCGCCCCCAATCTGAGACTCTTCAGCAAAGACTCGACTTCAGACGCAAGTTTATCCCGGCACTCGGAGACGTTTTCCCGAGAAATATTGCCTCGGCCGATGTAAAGAGCATTACCAGTGCTGTCATCTGCATAGCAATGAATGTTACGGGTTTGCAACATATCATTGATATGCAGAAGAAACAGCGTTGGGGATAGCACGCAGCCTTGTGGAACACCAGCATTAATAGGCTTGCAATCGGAGCTTGCACCGTCTACAACGACCTTGATGCCCCGATCTGCAAGAAAGCTAGTGATCCAATCGCACAATTTCTCGGTAAGCCCATAGGAAGGGAGCTTCGAAAGAAGCGTTTTGTGCCAAACCCGATCGAAGGCCTTCGCAATGTCCAAACTAACGGCCAATGCCTCCCCCTTGGACTCTACTGCCTTCGCCCATCTGTGAGTTAGGTAGACCAGAAGATCACCAGCTGACCGCCCACGGCGAAAACCGTATTGGCAGTCACTAATCAGCTGGTGATCCTCAAGGTACCTCATGAGCTGGCAGTTTACAATGGACTCCATTGTTTTGGAGAACAAGGAGGTGATGGCGATAGGCCGGTAGTTGGACGGGTCTGAGCGATCGCCTTTTTTAGGGATCGGGCGGACGAAAGCCATCTTCCATGATTTTGGGACTACGCCTAGGGAGTAGGAGTACCGGAAAAGACGTTAAAACCGGTGCCAACTCTGGAGCACACGTCCTCGGCACAATTGGGGGATTCCGTCAGGCCCACTCGACTTGTGGATGTCCAGGAAGAGGAGTGCTTTGCGAACCGAGCGCTGTGTGAACTGCACTTTTGGCATGGAGCACTCACACCGCGGGATGGTCGGCGGCGTACTCCCCCCGTCATCGAGAGTCGAGTTGGACGCAAAGAAAGAGCCTAGAAGATCGGCTTTCTCCTTTGCGGTATGGGCCAGTGAGTCGTCCTCCCTGTGCAGAGATGGAAGAGATGGCTGACAGAAATTCCCCTGGACAGCCTTGGCGAGAGACCAGAATGCACGGGTTGCAGAAGGAAGGCGAACTAGTTTCTCGCCAATTCTGCCTATGTGCTCTGACTTTGCCTTGGCAATGACTCTTTTAAAGGACCTGAAGGCGGAATTATACTTCTTGCTTAGAGCGCTGGTGTTTACATCCCGGGACGCTGATGCGTCAGCCCAGGCTTGGGAGCACTCCTGCTTATAGCATGATGCTATTTTACAGGAGCGACCAAACCATGGCTGAGATTTGCCTCCAATGGGCACCACTGAGGAAGAAATAAAAAGTTCCATACCCTGAAGTACCACATCAGCGACAGAATCCGCAACAACGTTGGGATCGTCCGGCGAGAAGCAAATCCGCCCCCAAGGGTAGAATGCAAAGAAAGACCGCATCCCATCCCAATCGGCTGACCTATAGTGCCAAACACGGCGGCAGGCTGCAGAATGCAACTGCGATTTCAGCGTGAGTGGCACAACACTCCGGACAAGACAATGGTCCGAGGAGCCTAAAGGGGCGTCGACGAAATCTGATATCCGTCCGGGTGAGTGGTCAGCAGAAGGTCCAACAGCGAAGAAGGAATGATCCTCCACATCTGGAATCCGCGTAGGCGAAGTAACCAGTTGTGTCAGACCATTTTCCAAGGCAAAATCATGAACAGATCTCCCCGCATGATCGGTTAAATGTGAACCAAGCCATTCGGCGTGATAGTTGTTAAAGTCGCCGAGGATCACGATCTCTGCGGAGGGGATCTGTTGTAACAAGGAATCTTGTCTGTTTTGACATTACCGCTATGGGACCTATAGAGGCACCCGTAGACGCGCGGATGGTCGTCGCTGTCTACGCGTAGCCAAAGGGTGGACAGGTCCGAACCTTCAAGTCTGGCGAGGCGTCGAGAACAGATGTCCTCTCTGACTTAAACGCAAACTCCAGCCCGAGGCACAAAGGAGTGTTCCAGTTTGTACCCCGGGTAGGAGAGGTACGAGACATCAGCCGGAGAGGACACCTGCGTCTCTGTCAGAAAGAGCAGAGTTGGCCTCGCCGTCTTGAGATGGTAGTGGACGGCGTTTAGGATAGAGTGAAGTCCCCTGATATTGCAGAAATTCACGGACAGCGTGGCAGCGGTCGCCTTGGTCTTGTTGCTCCGTTTGCCCCGAGCAGTTGTATTCTTGAGCGGAAGCCCTGAGCCCCCCCCCTCCCCCCAGAATACGCGGGGCAGCCTGAGCACCCACGCTCAGGAGTGGAGAAACATGGTCGTGGATGATCAGCGAGGGATTATCCAGGGGTGTTGGTACCCTCCTGGGGTAGTCTATCATCATTTAATTTCGATACCATGTTGGTGGGGGGAGGGATTTGGGCCTCCGGCCACCTGCACTCGCCAGACGAAACGCGAAAGCAAAGCTTCCACTTCACGCCGGTATTCTGTGAGGTCGTGGTACCAATCCCGGTTTGAGCCGGCCCTTACGTGCAACAGCAAAGCTGCCGCGTGGCTCTACCACTGTTAAAACTTCACTTCCCGGAGGACTGGAAGAAAGGCAAAGTCATCGTCTTGCCGAAACCCGGGAAGGACAGGCGTAGAGCTGCCAGCTACAGGCCGATCACGCTGCTACCGCACATAGCTAAACTGCTTGAAAGATTATTGCTGAGACGCCTCCGTCCGTGCATCCAACTTCGGGCGGAGCAGCACGGATTCAGGAGGGATCACTCTACAGCTACACAGTTGATCAGAGTGATGAACCTGCTTGCGGCAGAGTACAACCGCGGCCGCACATCGTTGGGCGTCTTTCTCGACATAGAGAAGGCGTTCGACGGGGTGTGGCATTCTGGACTACTCTAAAAATTGGTAGATGCGTAGAGGACGCCGACTCCGCAACAAGACCCATTAGAGCCGGCATTCCACATGGCAGCTGTCCTGCTTGTCCTTTCAGTCCTGTAAGCGGCTTATACTAATGACATCGCGACACTGGCAGGACAGCTGCGTGAGTGGGAGGACGACGTGGAGCTAGCGTTATATGCAGACGATAGCGCCTATTTCACCTCGTCCAGAAGAGCCCACATCGTCACTGCCAGGATGTAACGTCTGCTGGGCCTGTTGCCACCATGGCTGGATGAGTGGAGTGGAGTCGTCAACGTTGGTTAGACGACCACTCTGCTCACTCGCCGCCTAAGAAACTTGCCACCACCACTGACACTTAGAGGTCAGAAGGTTGCGTACGAGAAGGCCGTGACCTATCTTGGGTGCCGGATTGACAGGACGCTGCGCATGGCTGCGCACGTCGACTTTGTCGTCCGCAAAGCCAGATGTGCTTGATGTGGGCGATGCTCCATCCAGCCGCCGATCAAAACGAAGATCAGGATATACAAAACTTACACAGACTGATTATCACCTACGCTGCTCCGGCCTGGTACGCACTTCTGAGCGATGCTCTGAGGCAGCGACTGCAGGCCCAGCAGAACCAAGCACTACGAACAATCGTCGGTGTAGGTCGCTAAGTCCGGAATGACGTCATAACGGCCAACCTGAAGATGGAAAACATCCAAGATTTAGTGGCCCGGCTGGCGCGCGGCATGTTTGACCGCGCCGACAACGGGCCACACGAACACCTTTACGGCTTTGCGCCGTTACACACACGGCCCCCGGACGGGCGACCTTATCCAAGAGAACTCCTCTCTACATAGATTAGAGAGTTGAGTAAAACCCACAATGCAACACAATGACAGGCCAACACCGACTTTTTAAACAGACAACCTCCTTTTACTATAGTTTTATCGATTACGGGAAAACCTATTTTTCCTACTCTATGAACATCTGTACAACCCATAAATGCCTAAACTGAGGCTTCCAGGACCGGCCCATAGTCGTGGGCCGTGATGAAAGTCCGGGTAATGGGGACATACGCCGAAGCCCGAGACCTGAATGGCCTAAGAAGCCCTCTCAGAAGGCAACGTATTGCAACACCACGGGAATTGCAGACGCGTTGCAAGACTTTTAAAAAATAGTAGGCTCTTTTCTGGTTTTCGCTGGTGGTAGTAGATTCCATAAAGAAGTTATGCGAGAAAGAAAATTTCTTGTAAATCGCACATTAGTGGACCGACAATCATCCAGGTGGTAAGGATGATATTTCAAATTATGTCGCGATGTACGATGGTGAAATTGAGCGCTGGAATTAATCCAAACAATTCTTTTGAGCACTCCCCGTAGGAAATACGATAGAACACGCAAAGAGATGCAACATCTCTTCGCAAAGCCAATAAACGGGCGATGTGCCGGCATGAAATACTGTCCCGCTCTGCCATGTACCAGAAAAATATTATGACTTTCGATATACACGGGCGACTCTGTGAGAGAAATTTGATAGGACTACGGTTACCATCCCGCTTGCAAAGCGTGGCAATTAAGGTTAATCCTCCCATAGGGGGATTATGGTGATGTTCAGCAGTAGACCTATATGGGCTGATGATATTAAAGAAGAATAAGATGATTATTGTGTTAAGTATTAATGTAAGCATACACTTACATCTTACACCATAAAATCGAATAGACTTAGGTGTACTCTAATTATTGAAAAATTCGGACCATTCGGACAAAAAATTATTTATTTAAATAATTGGTGTTTTCTACTGAAAACTGATCATAGGGCTGAAGACTCAATAGTACTCAGACATCAGGTAAATGATCACGCAGTCGTTATAAAATTGAACAAACGGAAGGTTTGAATGTATGATTACAGGTAAATCGTACTACAAGCACTACAAGCCTTTTAGAGGCTACTATGGCCTTCTCTTCCAAGTGACCACGAAACTGAACGTTATTCGATATGTCGACGCCGCTGAAACTGAGGAGATAGGACAAAGGGATTCTTTTTAGCGCCAAACGCGCAAATTTATAATATTAATTTTAAATATTAAATATGTGTCTTCTGGGGATTTAATTGGACTAGATTTAGTCGCCCCCTAGCCGAGACTTTGTTCAACCACATCTCGACTTCAGACACAAGTTTGTTCCGGTACTCAGTTTTCCCGAGAAATATTGGCACGGCCGGTGTATAAAGTAACACCAGTGCTGTCGTCCGCATAGCAATGAATGTTAGCAGTTTGCAACATACCATTGATATATATATATGTTATGAAGATTTAGAAAGAAAGAAGAAGACAGTAAACAATAGTAAAACAGTTGTAGCTTACATAATTATAGTTTAGCTCAAACATTATATCATATTATGTGATACAGTTTTCAATCTTATGAATGAAGAAAATTATATGTGTTTGATGTTGATGTAAGTCTGAAATATCAGCCCAAAAACAAAAAAATCTGACTTTGTATTGTATTTTTCTATAGTCTGGCGAACATCATTATTTTCATGATTAGGCTGTAATTACTTCCGATTTATTAGAAACTTATTTTCAATTAATAGGAGAAGAAGAAGGGGGCAAGCACTATGTACGGAGCAGCCTATAAAGAAGAGGGAACGAATGAAATGCATGAAATGTGGTAAAAATTTTCAAAAATACGAGAATTTTGAAGCTCATATGCGTAGTCATTTTGGAAAGAAGGTGAGTTAGATTTTATATTCATATTATATCTGACTTTATACATCAGGTTACACTATACGAGTTGTGAGCACTAGGATTGTATTCAAAATGGAACTAAATATATTTAAATAATTTGAATGAAGAAAACTTTATTTTTCTGTATTTTAGCGTATTCATATTCTGATATAGCCGGCCTTTTGGGCGTTCTGTTATGTCCGATTATGCGTTCAATTAGCGCCCAGTATCGTTTGTTGGTGATGGCAAATACCTCCCCTATGAGACAATCTATGGGGAAGGCCTATATTCAGCAGTGGACTGATATGCTGTAACGGTAAGGTTTGTTAGAAACTTTGCAAGATGTGAATAAAACAGGGACTTAACATTGGACTTCCTCCTTCTTTCACTAACTCTTTGCGGATATGAATTCTTTAATGACTGATTCAGGCTTCTACTGAAAATTTCTTGACAGAAAAAACCAATACCTGACTTTAGTTCGCTAGACCCGGGACCTTCTGCCACATAATAATAGTACTACGTACAGAATTCACACGCCTTTGATGTCAACTGCTTACCGAAGTTTAATAGCCTACATAATTATTATTAATTAGATAAATCGCGCACGCAAGCTAAATAAAACTTTATCGCTTCGCGTTAGTGTCCATATTACTTTGCATCTTTTCCGCTTCCTAAGTCACGGCGGACTTTCCGTGGTTATTAAGGGATGTCAATAGAAAGTAAAAAAATACATTGCGAAATGTTAATTATGTTACTTAGGTGAAGTACCTATTCCGACTATGATCGACTGACATACTTTCGCCCCTATGTGAGTTCTGCGATTCCTAACGCATGCAAATTGCAAGGTCATCGTCGGGAATCGCAACGCTTGGTTCGTAAGAAATAGGTAGATAATGTAAACAACAAATAAACCTGAAATAAGATTCCTAACAGAAATGTGATCTATTCTAGTTACTTAAAAATCTTCTTAGTATACAAAGTTTTAATTTCAGTATTTTGTGATATTATAACTTAAAATATTTTAATTACAAAAGACAAGTATAAGCATTGAGTTATACAAGACTAGAGGAGCAAACCACATTACCGCGCGTCGAAAAAAGTGTAACCACTATCCAAACGCGACGACGTAGCTTTGAAACTAATAACAATTTTAAGTAAACATATATCTATCTCACTTACACAAGTTGCGAAAACAATATCGTCGTCGTAAGATTAGAAAAAGATAGACACACAAACATGCAATGGCGGGTTGGTGTGGCTTACTATATGAAATTTTACCTAAAATACGCAATAAAAATGAGTTTTTTTTAAGCTGCAGATATTAAAAAAGTATATTTTATTTTAAAATCTTTATTACGTCCCCTTAGAAAAAAAGGGATACAAAGCTTATCAGATAAATAGAAGTAAACATAATGATGAAATAAAACGTATTTTTATGGTTCTAATAAATCAAACAATAAAAATAGGTATCTAATAAAATATAATTAATATAAAATGTATACGAAATTATAAATAATATAAAATTATTAATATAAAATAGGTAATAAAATATATTTAAAAGATAATTCAAGAATAAACTAAAATAAGAATAATTAATTATATTGTATGAAAGTTAAAACGTAGTTTTTATTATAATTTCCAAAATATTTAAAATCGGAGGTAACAAATTAACTTACTCCATTAATTATATAGTCTCCCATTAATGTAGGATAATCACAAATGCGGAAAAGTGGCAACATTGAACCTAAATGGCAATATTCGATATTTTATTTAATTTTTTAGTGTTTTAAACGTTAATATGAATATATAAATTAAAACTTACGTATGGAAAGTGATTCCGCTTGATTTATTATGTTTTTGTGACCTTGAAACGCATTCTTTCACTACGCATTTACCCATTTTTTGTTGTGAATCGTTCGGCTTAACTCGGACGGCGTCACCTTGAACACTGAACCGACGTTCGCTGAGTATAAGGCTGTGGCCTTATGTGAAGTGACAACGCTTTGGCGCGGAAATTACTTATCTAGTGTAACATATAAATCAATGAGTATAAGTATGTGTGTAAGTAAATACTTGGATAGTGAAGTAGTAGAAGTTTTAACTAATTTTTGTAATAAAGTACTTAGGTATTTCTTCGGTAGACCAAATTATTACTTAATTCTTTTTTGCAGTAAGTGCCTATCTAACAAAAAAATTAAATAAATTCACCTTTCATAATTTCCTTCTAAAATTCTTCGGTAACTTAAAGAATGATATGAAAGCTTTTGTTTGTCATTTCATTTAGTATCCATCCACGCAACAGTTATAGTAGGAACGACGTTTTGCTATTATAATTTATCAAATATACGCGCAAGCACGCGCCACGCGCGAGCCCGCGCTACCCGTTTTAACTGGCGCGGAGTGGCGCGTGCTTGCCCAAACTCCGAGCCTCTGAGTCAGTCTCATAGAGTAGAGTAATATATACAGAAATAGAGAGCCATCTCCTAGGATTTTTTATCACCCAATATGAATAGTGTCGCCGTGTCGTAGTTGTCGCACGTGTGTGTCAGGTATCGTATCCCTTGAACTAACCTCAATATCATGTTGACTATAGATAGTTGTATGTAGTTATGTATATACGGCTATCTATACTATAGGCGGTTATATGTATATTTTAAGGGATTAGGGTTTAATTAATGACGTATTATAGATTTTAGTAATATTAACATTTATTTTTGTTATATATATATATATATATATATTTAACATACACGATGTAAAAGCGTTTATTCCGCAAAATACTACACCAAACCAAATTAAATATGTCCACCGGGTTACCAGAATGATAAATGAAAGCGTCTATTTCGCACAACACTACACAAACTGTGGTTCCAGCATGAAAATCTAAACAGACAACAAGAAACAGAGGGCTAATCCCAACTCAACCAAAGTTATTGTAACAACAACCGAAAATCACTTATAAACTATAATAAAACAACAACTTGCTCAGACGCCGGGCCGGTAGCCATTATGTCATATATAAAGCCATATATAAATTTCATCAGCAGCGCTGCCGGACTTTACTGATTGGGAAACTTTGCTCCTTAATTGTCTATAGGTTCCTTTTTTTTCTTAATTTCTTTTAGCTGCATAGTACCATTTTTTAAATTCATTTGGATTCGTAGCCAGGCATCGTGCTGGTCGTTTTTGTTTTTATGCTCTGTACTTTTGGAATTCCACAGAGAGAGTTCGCTTTCGTACAAAATTAAAAATTTAGCAATCGTCTCATTACACCACTCCATATCTATACACACACGAAAGTACCTCAACGTCGAACGAATTGCGATGAAATGAACGAGTTCAATCTTGTAAGCACATGCCGCGCCGCGCGCGCCCGCGCACCGACGCGCGAGCCCGCGCCGCGCCTTTGACGTTACCGACTTTAAACGGATAAAGCGCGCCGCGCCACGCCTACCCGCGCCAAGCCCTTCACACTGCGCGCGGCGCGTGCTGGCGTGGCGCCAGCGTTGCCAGATACACTGTAATTACAGTAGATCTACCGTATTTTAACGCCGTCTACTGGACACCGTATTTTTATAAATACAGTGTATGGAGACGCAGTATTTTTTTTTTTTTTCAACCAAAAACAAAATTTCGTTTTATAATGAACGCTACTTATGAAAAATATCGTAAATTATGAATGCGACGAATACGTCCGCCGAACAACACAAAAGAGTACATGGTATTCCATCGAGGAATTGGGAAATTCCCAGTATCGGCCGCACCATAGACGGTATTATTCAGGTAAATGAAGTTGGATATTATGCCATAGTTTTGTTTTAATGTTATTGATGTGTCGTTTAATTTGTCCGGTATATCGTCTTAGTATTTAGTTCTAAAAATCTAAAATATTACGCTTAAATATTTTCTGATGTAATTTAAATTAAGTTTTAAGTGTAAATCGTTATATTTTTTGTGGAAATTATGTCTCGCGCAAGAGTTTGTCGTCATGGCGGCAACTGTGTAAATTTTCTGCCAACTGACAAGATGCTTAAATCTTTTAACTCCGAAATTTACAAAACATGGTGGGCAATCGACAGAGGCAGTGATTAAACTACTTTGTGTATTAAAATTCTAAGATATTTAGTTAGTTTGAGTATAGTATATTTAAAATAAATGCATAATTTGGTTCATTAAAAAATTTATTTCCTTTTAATACGTCATTTAATTACACTGTAAAATACACTGTATTTTTTTCATAAAACACTGTATTTTTCTCTCAAACACCGTAATTTAATGTGGACAACACAGTATTTTCGAAAATCTGATCTGGCAACCCTGCGTGGCGCGGCTGTGATAACACACGCAGTGAGAAGCCGCCACAACGTCCAGGGCGCCTCGGGATTTTAGGTAATTGTTTCACGCAAGTAGCAAGAGTGACAGAGGCCTGCTTCTACATTCGCGCTTAAGGGGAAATATAACCTCAAATGGCTTAGCAAGATCCTCCGTTATGCCGAAAATATTGCAGCATTAATTTTGAAATAAATATATGGTAAAGTTGAGGATTAATGTTAAGGACTATGTTAGACGAAAACACGATTCCGTAAAATTTTCTCGATAGAAAAAAAATCCAAAGTTACCTCCAAAATAAACAATAAACCGCTGTTATTCATAAAATACTTTAAATAAGATCATGAAACTTTGCATACTAACTGAACTAACTATAAAGCAGTGCTTGTGTTATTTAATTTTTTAAAATACCATTATTTTCACTGTAAAAATAAATTACCTAAACTATCGGCTTCTTGAAGCTTGATTCCTGCCGCCCGGTCAGTTTCGCTTCGGCCTTTGAACGGTTGTGTCATTTACGATCAGAATACACATTACGCAACAGGACGACGTAAAATTAATTTTTTTTTTTTATAGAATAGGGTGACAAACGAGCACACAGTCCACCTGATGGTAAGTGGTTGCTGCGGCCCATAGACATCTACATCTATCTTCCATTACAAATCAAAATGCAGATGCGTTGTCACACGTGAGGACTGAGATGGAATGCCTCATTTCCAGTAAAAAGGGTCTCCGGTTCTCTACACTCACCATACGAAATACAGCAGCATTAAGCTACTATTTCACGCTGGTATTCTGTGAGAGCGTGGTCCTTCCCCGGTCGAGCCGACCCATTCGTGCTACAACTATACTACTAATATAACTGCAGCATGGCTCTACCACGTAAATTGGAAATAACCGTAATAAAAATAAGAAGCGACTAGGTTGGCGTTAAGAAACAGGCATAAATATGATAAACCTAATGAAATGATCTATCTACTTACAGTATTAGTGATTACAAACATGTCGGTACATAGCATACGACACGCGGGGAAGTGGGGCGAAATTAGAATTTGAGCTGACTTACTATATCCTCTTAAGACAACTAGATCAATGAGGTAGTCCGGTGATATTATATATTATGTATCATCAGGCCGAAATCAGTCCATTGCTTTACTAAACCTGTTGTATATAATGGTGGATTTGTTGAATTCGTTTGGCAGGGATAATCTCAGTAGCCGCTCACCGACGCTGATTTATATACGATGGGCGTTATGTGCTTAAACCGTCTACCAGAAACATATCCTCATGGCACTTTCCTTGAACTGACCCAACCCTTGACACATTTAAAAAAAAATTATTTATAAAGAAGTTTGTGGCTGAGTGACCCCATTGTTTCGTTCCGACTTAATAATTCTAATCACTACAATCGAATAGCAAAATTAAAAAATAAAATATTATAGGAATAAAAATTCTGCGCAAGAAAGAAATGGGCTCTTGGATTCTCATTTGCTACCATTAAACATAACATATAAAGAGGGATAATCTATTATTTATTTAATTTACAGCCCGATATAAAGTGCAAGTACTGCGACAAAACATTCCTGACCCTCCGCAACCTGAACAGCCACATCCGCGTTCATACTGCCGTCCGCAAGTACCAGTGCCGCACCTGCAACAAGAGCTTCGCCTATCTCAACGTGCTCAAGAACCACGAGATGATACACGCCGGGCTCAAGAGGCACATGTGCCACCTCTGCGATGCAAAATTTGTGCAGGCCTACAATCTCAAGGTACAGACTAGAAGTGAGCGAAACAAATCTATATTTAAATATATAAGCAAAATACCACTGATTTGATTTATCGAGTCCCATAAAAAAATTGTTATTTTACATCTTACTTCCGCAATAAAATATAATCGTGCGCCAAGCGAAACGACCGGGTATCAACTAGTCATATATAGATACAATATCTATATGTCACTACAATATGCATAATCTATGTATCAGGAGTAATCTCCACAGAACATTAACATCAAACTCAACGAAATTATACTATCATAAAAAATCTATAATATGACTAACTTTTTGCCCCGTTTTAACACGTTATAGCATCCATACAGTCATAACTCACACTTATTATGAGATCGCATAATACGGAGAGCTCAAGCTATCGCATACAAATCTTATCATATTTCGGAATGATATTGATCGCAGATTTTCAAGTTAAACTAAAGCTTCTTGAATAGTGAAAGCTGTTCTAATAATCGGTCTCTGTACTCGCATATTATATTTATCCTCCTTCTTCAAATAATTAGTTCTCGTTACAGATGTGCGCTTGTGAAAGAAACTTCTTCCTTCATATTCGCCATGCACATAGACAATTCATGCATCAAATTTCAAATTGAAAAAATATATTAATTAATCCATACTAAACCTTATATATATATAAGTGAAAAGTTTGATTTGCATGGAAAATTAATATGCACACATAACGGTTTTCTATTGTCAATCACATTACTTAACGAAGTTATAGCATTACAAAAACTATGAATTGCAAATGACTTTAACTAACCAGGAACGATTGGCAGAAAGAGCTAAATCATGTCAAATTGATCGAGAACGAAAACTGGCAAGGGGATTTTTTTTAAATAATAATGACATGAACTTAAATTTCATTACAATTACACGCCTTTATTACAAAAATATGTTTTATATTTAGTCTCAAGTTTAAATTAAAATTTGTTTCAAGAATATAAAAAAAAAACAATTTAGTAAAACAATTGTTAATATTGTGTAATTTTACTATATTTCAGATGCATATAGAAACTCACAACAATGAGAAAAACTATGGGTGCTCTCAATGTGGCAAGAAGTTTGCGCAGCCCGGCAACCTAAAGATCCATCTCATTCGACATACTGGAATCAAGAACTTCGCCTGCACTATGTGTGATATGCGGTTTTATATTAAGGTGTTCTTGTGTATTCTAATAATAATAATGTCCTCCAGACCGAATTTCGGCCACGGCGGCCTACCTCAACGGAGGATAGCCATCGGCACAGTACAGGATTATGGTGCCCAAGTGTATGCGCAAGCACAGGTGCACTCTCTATTCCCTCACTCTCATAATCCGATGGGACGGTAAACCGACAGGACCGGAGAGAGATTAGGCGCAGGACCAACGGCTTTACGTGTTTTCCGAGGCACGGGGGTGAGACACAGCCAACTTCCAGACTCCGGGCAACTACTGAGAACTTCTTGACGGAAAAACTCAATAATTAATTTTTTGGCCCGACCCGGGATACGAACCCAGGACCTCATGATCAGCAGTCGCACTGTTACAACCGCTAGACCAACGAAGCAGTCGTATAAACCTTATAGATAATTAATATTATAGTATCAGACGTTACTTTTGCGGGAATCCATTATATTAAGGCTTCTGTCTAGCTTTGCTATTTTACTATCCTAGCAATTGGAGGGGGCGCCCTCCCCCTTGCATAAATACGTTCGAGATCACAGGTGAAGGTTGCTCTACTTCATTAAATATATAACTTATTAATATTTTTACAAAAATATTCCTTTTACTTTTGTCGTGGTAGTATAATTTTTTACCTTTTTATATTTCATAAATGTCGTTTTTAGTAATGTTTATACGGGTTGTAGGTTTAAAAATGATATATACAACCGAAGGAAAATAAAAACTGCCTTTTCATACAAATTTCGCTTCTACCTTGTACATTTTGTATGAAGAATCAGTCAATTTATTTCGATTTTCGATTTTTTTTGTATTAAATGTGGTTTAGCTCTATGATTCCAGCGCCTCCCTTTATCCCCCCCGAACGGGTTCCCGCCTTGTCGTGGCGGGGGGGCTTAGTAGCCGTGGCTTGGTCGGTCCACGGTGAACAAAGAGGAACCCACGTGGCTGGCCCGAGGTGAAGGGCCGGCCTGAGGTGGCCACTCCGAGTGGGCTTGGGGAGCCCACTCCGGATGTGTTCTGGTGGACTGCAGCGAGTGGGGACTCGCGCACCCTCTACCGCTGCAGCCGAGGTGGAGTCGCGGAGGAAGAGGAGTGTTGGTATGGCGATGCGCCACTCGCCCTATCCTTCGCGACTCAAACGGGGCCGCACCGTTGATGCGGTGGTGGTGGGGCTGCGGGGGGAGAGGATTGTCGGTATTGCGAGGCGCCGCTCTCCCTACCCTCCGCAGCCGAATCTTGGTTGGCGGCGGAGCCATAGACCAGATCCGCCGCTGGGGTCGGGAAGGCTAGTACTTCTAAGTGCTCGTTTTTCCTGGCCCCATGGCCTTTGTGCATCGGACGCGGGGGTGTCTGTTGCACAGACGTAATTGGAGGCCGTGGAGGAAGGCGCGCCATGTGTTCTGGTGCGCCTTACCTGGGAAGGAGAACGGGGAGGAATTTTCCTCTCCCGAGGAGGTGCTGCCGTGGGGCGGCAGGCGCTAGTAGGGCCGCGGATGTGTGCGAAAGCGTTCCCGTAGCCCTACCAATATGCGGCAAAGGTGGAACAACATGGGGTTTTAGTCGGTGCGAGTCCGACATAACCCGTCCTTGCCCCCGCGAGGCGGGTATGCGTAGGCATTTCCCCATGTAAAAAAAAAAAAAAAAAAAGCGCCTCCCTTTATATCAGATGTATATAATTTTTTTATACAATCTGTACATACGTAGATTATACGTAGAGCCATGCTGCAGTAATGTAGTTGTAGCACGAATGAGTCGGCTAGACCGGTAAAGTAGTAGTTTATTGCTGCTGTATTACGTATAGTGCGTGTGGAAAACCGGAGAGCCTTTTTACTGGAAACGATGCATTCCATCTCAGTCCTCACGGGTGACAACGCATCTGCATTTTGATTTTTGATCGAGGATAGATGTAGATGTCTATGGGCCGCAGCAACCACTTACCATCAGGTGGACTGTGTGCTCGTTTGTCACCCTATACTATAAAAAAAATAACGCTCTTCGTCTTTTTAAAGAGAGAAATTTGATTTCTTTATCAAACGTCTTTTAAATAGGGAAGTAATTTAGAAGGCAGTCGATAAAAAATCAAACAAAATAATAGCTGAATACACATATACTCATTTATTTAGTTTGTTACATCATTAAAAGTAAGAAAATTTTTTCAAGTGGTAAAATATTGTGTAGGGGTTAACTTTATTGGGATTTATTATGTTTTTTCTATTGCTTTTATTTTATGTATGGTGGGTCTTTTATCCCCATAGAACGTTCAAGGTCTGAATAAAATTAATTCTGTTAGCACACAACTGTGATAAAACTTTGTCAAACGGGGCAGCAGTTTTGGGAAACAACAATGTTTCTCAAAACTCTTCACTCATCACTTCAACTCTTGCGTTACATTTCTTTTTACTGACGTAAGGATCTTTCTACTTTTTTCTATCCATATTTTTCAGTTAATTTTTTTTTTTTTTGTAATAAATGGAAATTCACCAAATATAAAAGTCCTAGTCAATTAATGTAATACACTTATACTAATATAAACACTAATACACCAAAAACTAGAACTAATGTGACAAATAAATAAAAATAATATATATTTGAGTAGAGCAACTTTCACGATGTGCTCCGCTCAGTCCATAAGAGCTGCGTGAGGGAAAGAAATCAACCGTGCGAGCGAGAGGTAAAGTTACGTTGAGCAACACTGCACACGTCTGAACGCCGAGAAATCCCAGCGGAACTGAGAGAATTTTCAGGCGTTTCTGGTTTATAAATGGTATATAGGTAAAAAGTACGTAAATATATATTTTTTTAGTTTTATTTATTCCTAATTCACTTGAAAATAGTTCTATTCTATGTGGTTTTAAGTACGACTTTGCTACATTTATACGTCTGATAGAAAAAAATCGATATTTGCGGTAAAAAAATCATGAAATTGCCACTTTTAAGCCCTTCAAATAAGAATTGGTAAAGCATTTCTAAAAAGTGACCAGATCAGATTATTGTAGACAATATGTTAATAAATGTGATCTGAATACTTTTCTTGATATTGTTATAGTTTGTACAGCGGAGGCTTTAATAAGACCTTTTACGCATGTGGCCTAAACATAGGCATGTTTAACGCCTAATGGAGCTATTAATTTAAACACTAAAATAAAATTAAAAAACAGTTTCGAAAATTTCAAATTCTAAACTAATCCTAAATGTAAAATATGTTTCACTTTTTCTTTTTCAAATACTATACGGCCCTTAAAGATGTTAAAAATGAAATTGCTAAGATCCAAATGCCAAAATAAAATGTGTCTTAGTTTGAAGACCACCTCTCGCTCTCCTCAATGAGAGCTAATAATCTTCCGCTCGCTAGATGATACTGAAATCAAATTTTTTATAACAAAACGTCATTTAATGAGGGCATCCATGACTTTTCTGCCAATAAAACAGAGAAAATACAAATTTTTATTTTAAATTTATAAAATTAGTACTCGTACTGCTTTAAGGCCCAGAATAAATAATAGTACTACGTAACACTAATTGCATTGAAAGGAAACAAACGGTTTCGCCTGTCTTCATAAACAAGGCCAGCTTCAAATAAAAGTCTTTCGCTGTACACACTGCTGCAAAGTGCTGAAAGATAGTTTTTGGCCAATTTTTAGATAAATTAGGGTATTGTGTAGCAATACCTGCCCACCAAATGTAAGGGTTATGATCGCGAATAGTTCGCACTGATTTTACTTTTGACTTCTTGTGATGCACCAAACGGCAATGTTGGCTAGAATATCCGGTTTCTGGTATCCGGCCAAACAGCTATCCGTTTAATCTCTGGTGACAACCTTGTCATATTTCGCAAAAAATAACGGAAATATATAACAACAAAAACTTCTCATTTAATGAAGAATGTTAGGTTCTTTAAAACCTAGGTCAATAAGACTTCAAAGAATCTCATCGTGATCTTAATATTAAGGTCAGGCATGGCATCTGTTGTTATGCTTTAAAAACAAATAAATATTGTATGTAAAAATATTTAATCAAATTTTATAAATATTAAAACAATTACAGGCAGATCTCGTGAAGCACATGAGGTCGCACTCGTCAGACAAACCATTCTCGTGTCAGGTTTGTGATAAAACATTCAAGAGCAGGAGTTTCCAAGCTATACACATGCGCACCCATACTGGTATGATATTTTTAATTTATAAACTAATTCATAAGTTCTCCAATCACTACATCTCGTCTATAAACAATCATATTAGAACTTTTATTGCTAATTCATCACATACTAAAACCATTGCAATAAACCTCCATGACCAACTGCGACAGAAAAAATGTGTTGTGATTGGACACTGAAATAATCAGGGATGAGCGTATATGTTGCAGTTAATCAGATATTATCTTTGAAAAATAGTAATGTAAGGAAACGAGTAACGATTCATTACAACTAATCAAAAGTTCAAAGCTAAATACTACATCGCCTGTAGATACCCTCATTTTCGTATATAGAAAAGTAGGCAAACGAGCATGCGCCTCACCTGATGGTGGCTACCGCCACCCATGATCAACCGCAACACCAGGGGAATTGCAGGTGCGTTGCCGGCCCTTTAGAAAGGAGTAAGCTCTTTTTTTAAAGGCCCTTAAGTCGTATCGGTCCGGAAAATCGCCGGCGATAAACAATCCCACGGAGAAGTTGTACGAGGAATGAAACTCCTAGTCAAACACACACTGGTGGACCGCCAAGCATCCAGATGGTGAGAATTGTATCGTGAATAACCCCCATATTTACCACTACGCTAATATGAACCGTGGTAGCTCAGATGGTTAACGCTCGCTATAAATATAAAAGAACTTGAGTAACCCGGGTTCGATCCCCGCCGGCACCATTGAAATTTTTAATTACAATTTTAAGTGCTGATTTACCACGTGCTCGGCGGTGAAGAAAAACATCGTGAGGAAACCTGCATGTCTGAGGAATAACAAAAAAAATATTTCTAAGACATGTGAAGTTCGCCAACACGCATTGGGGCAGCGCGGCGGACTTTTCCTTGCCCTAAAACCCTCTCAGAAATGAGGGGAGGCCTGTGCCCAGCAGTGGGACGTATACGTATGTAGGCTGTAACTTTACTTTTACTTTTAATGTGATCCTGTGGTGTCGCAAGAGGCGACAGAGGGAAACTGAACAGTAGATGTTAGCAGCATCTTCCTGATATCATCTCAAAATGATAAAAACCCGCCAGCCAAGTGGGGCACCTACTGGAATATTCATTATAGAAAGTGTCGTCTTACATTAAGAATTTTTATACAGGTGAACGTCCTTACGCCTGTGATCTTTGTCCAAAGAAATTTATGGCGCGAAAAGACCTTAGAAACCATAGAATGATACACACTGGAGAAAAGCCTCATAAATGTCAACTCTGCAACCAAGCGTTTATACAGAAATGTGCCCTGAACAGACACATGAAGGGTCATGGAAAAAATGCAGAGGACACACAGAATATAATGGTCAGGCCGCAAATGCAACCGATGGAAAACACCACGCCTTTAGGACTGTCTTATACACATTGGCATGGGGAAGCTTGATATCATGTATAATTAATTCTAGTGTTAATAAATAAACAATAATGGCGAGAGAAATGGGATTGACGGAATTTAGAAAAAGGGATCATGAAAATATTTTTTTTATAAATACATTTTGCACTTCTTTGACAACTTTATGCCTCCTACGCCTCTGCTTGGGATATGTCACAAAACAATATGGCAATGAATAAAGTTAATCAAAAGAAAATATTCAAATCTACTAGTTTTATCATACACAAGAAATTTGACAAAACTCGAGAAAAATACATTTTTGTAAATATCTGAATTCGTTTATATCAGTAAAATGTACACGAAATGTTTTGGAATGCGTCAAACGCAAAGCGTCAATTTCAACAACCGTGATACAATAGTTTACAATAATAAGCTTTAAGTTTTATTACGTAATAAAACAAGAAATTTTACAATAATGTACATTGATATTTTATTTATTGCACCTTTTATTCTTAAGATTTTGTTATTATATACGTAGTAGATGTCATTCTAATAGTCAAGCAGCTTTGTTAGCTCTGAGATCAAACTTAGTTACCTCAACGTTAATGGATTACGGCGTGAACTGTGTAAAGGCCCTGACGTGTAACAACAGAGTCGTTTAGAGATCGTTTTGGAGTTAAGGTCCGAGTCGAGTGTGGGTTTATCATTGTCCACAATGGGCAATAAAAAACTAACGTCAGTTAATACTAAATGTATGGAACAAACCGACAAGCTCACGCGGGTAATTTTGTGGAATTCATAAAGCCAACTGACCCTTGAAACTTCATCACAAAAAATCACTTAAGATCTGGTCACTTAAGATACACCAAGCTTAAAGTACAGTCTAAGAAGAACATGCAGTCATTCATCGCGTTTGATGTTGTCGGAAAAGCAGACGTTAACAATAAATTAACTAAAAACTGATTTTACTTTATTTCACCTTTAAACAAATTAAATGACTTAATCAGACAATTAGTATTCAGAAATAATAAAAATAGATTATAATAACTTTAATTCAATTTCAACACAAAACAAGACACAAGAAAGAATAATGAGCTGAAGGTAGAGAGGGAAAGGGCCACGGAACCCAAGGGGCTCGAAACTGGCAGACTTCATAGAGAAGGAGGGACTCTTTATTATAAACTCTTACTTCCAGAAGTGGCCCCACAGAAAGTGGACTTGGTCGAGCCCCAACTGTTCGACAAAAATGAGATTAACTTTATTATGTCGACTAGACGGCAACTGTTTAGCGATGCCTCATTGATCGCAAGGGTGAAATCTGGCAGCGATCACCGAATGCTTAGAGGCACACTGAATCTAAACGTTAACCTGGTGACCTGGAGAGGTCTCATCTAATGAAGTCAACGCATCGCCCCCCTCGTGCTCTAATGCAGTCTCGAAACCTTTCAGCTCGAGTCACAAGACCGTTTTCAGTGCCTAGAAGACTGCAATGAAGTGGACGATATAAATGACAAGGTCGTGGAAACTGTCCATGCGGTCGGAGCTAAGTTCTGCAAGACCCGCCGGAGATGAACACAAAAACTCTTCGATCACACTTAATCTTATGGCTGTTAGGCGGGGAATGAAGCTGCAGTCTTCAACTTCAAGATCTGTCTGCCAGAATGAGCCACCTGTTGAAGCCGAAGACCGAGTGTGGCAGCATTTTTTTGGGACACCTGAGATTTTGAGTGAGATTGAGAGGTTCTATGGGCAGCTGTACACATCGTTGTTGGAGCCACACGCAAGCGTGAGTAACGATCCAAGAGCAAGTCTTATCCGACACTATTCCGGTGACATCCCGGATGTGTCAGTCTGAGCGAGATTAGAATCGCTCTCCAACATCTTAAAACGGAAAGACCGGTACTTAAAATCCTTCAGAAGCTTTTTAATTCCGTGCTCCATGGAAGCACTACTCCGGAAGCGTGGAGCAAAAGTGCCGTGGTCTTGTTCTTGAAGAAAGGCGACAACGCTCTCTTGAAGAACTACAGATCGATTTTCCTTCTGAACCGCGTCTACGTGCTGTTTTCGAGAGTCATTACGAATCGTCTCGCACGCAGATTCGATGACTTCCAGCCTCCCGAACAAGCCGATTTCCGAAAAGGCTTCAGTACCATAGACTACATACATACCCTGTGGCAGACAATAACAAGATAACACAACAATACAGAAATGTATAATATATAATTATATGTAATCTGCCACTTTCCCTTGCGTATGTGGACTATGAGAAAACCTTTGATCCGTCGAAATTAGGGCGGTGTTACAGTCCATTCAGCGGTGCTAAGTTGACTGTCGGTATATCGAAGTGCTGAAGTGTTTTTACAGTAGGGCTAAGATGGCTATCCGAGTACAGAACCAGAGTACGAAATCTATCCAACTACAGAGAGGTGTATGATAGGGTGACGTTATATCCCCGAAACTCTTCACCGCTGCATTGGAAGACGTTTTTAAGCTACTGTACTGGAAAGGATACGGTATTAACATCAATAGCGATTACGTCACGCACCCTCGATTTGCCGACGATATAGTCCTTATTGCAGAATTGCTGGAGGATCTAAGCACTATGCTCAATGACCTCAATAGTGTCTCCCCATGGATAGGTGTTAAAATGAACATGGACACAACAAGTCTCCCAACGGATAGGTCTTGAGATGAACATGAACACAACAAAGATCATGTTTAATGTCACACATATGCCGGTAGTTGTTGGGAGTACTAAGCTCGAAGTTGTTTTACGAGTACGTTTACCTGGGACAAATAGTCCGACTAGGTAAGTCCAATTTTTACAGAGGTCAATTGACGGATTCAACTCGGCTGGCCCAGCGTTCGGGAAATTACGACACATCTCGTCAGGTATACCTGAAACGTAGATTGTACAACTAGTGTGTGTTGCTAGTGATGACTTATGAAATAATACTAGTTTTCACGGAATTTATCGCGTATATTTAACTTTTTAAATACCCGACGTTTCGAACGCTTTACAGCACTCATGGTCACGGGCGGGACTGAAATGTTCAACGTCCATATGTCATAGTTAACCGCGGTTAACTATGACATATGGACGTTTAGATTAAAATTTAACTTTTATTCCGATTAAAGACCTATATCTGGCAGACAATGAAACTATGGTCAGTCTTGATGTGCAGTCATTGTTTACATGCTTACCTGTTGAAGACTGCATCTCAATTGTAACTACAAGGCTGGAAGAAAACAACATGCCCGTAGAATATGCAGTATTACTCAGACACTGCCTTACATCTGGCTACCTATTGTGGAAGGAGGAGTTCTACAAGCAAGTAGATGGTGTGGCGATGGGCTCACCTGTATCTCCCATTGTCGCCGACATATTCATGGAAGACTGAGGAGAAAGCCCTGCTTAGTTCTCCCATAAATCCAAGATTCTACAAGCGGTACGTAGACGACACTTTCACAATTCTACCTTTAGATAAAGTAACTGCATTTTTAGACCATCTTAACTCTATAAATTCTGAAATTCAGTTCACAATGGAGTTAGAGGCAAACAATTCCTTAGCTTTTCTAGATGTGTTAGTAATTCTGAATCCTGATAACACCTTGAGCCATACTGTGTATAGAAAAAAGACCCATACAGACAGATATTTAAACGGTGATTCTCACCACCATCCTTCACAGTTAGCTACCGTGGGTAAATCTTTGTTTCAGAGAGCACGAGGGATCTGTGACAGTAAACACCTGGCTGCAGAGCTTCACCATGTCAAGCAAGTTTTGCATGAGAACAAGCTTCGAGTCCCGCGCCTACGTCACAGTGAACGAGTGAAGCCGGCCACAGTCGAGCGTGTACCTGCTGTACTGCCATATGTTAGAGGAGTCACTGACAAGATTGGCTACATCTTGAAGCGCGCTGCCATCAAAACATACTTCAAGCCGCTGAAGAAGATTGGTCAGTTTTTACCATCAGTCAAGTGTAATGTCCCTCTGCAAGATGCAGGAGTGTACAAGCTTGATTGTGAATGTGGTCTCTCCTACATAGGACAAGCTAAAAGATCAATAAAAATCCGAGTTAAAGAACATATAGCTGATGTGAAGAATCGACGCTCCGCGAAGTCTGCAGTCTGTAAACACGTACAGGATCGCCCCCGTCATCATCATCATCATACATCAGATTTGATAGACCGCAAATCCTCGCTAAAGAACACCGATTCCTTCCAAGGATGATTCGCGAGGCTATTGAAATCAAAAAACATCCTAATTTCAATAGAGAAGATGGCTGGGTGCTACCATCTGCTTGGGATCCTATAATAAATAAAATTAAATCCCAACCCAAGCACACAACTGCAAGACTTCAAGATACCATAATTTCATACTGCATAGATCGGAACAAAAGTTATATTTTAATCTATGGTAACCGCGGTTAACTATGACATATGGACGTTGAACATCTCAGTCCCGCCCGTGACCATGAGTGCTGTAAAGCGTTCGAAACGTTCAAACTAGTATTATTTCAATGTGTAGTGTTCGCGTAAATATAAGAGATGACTTATGAATCTGAGACGTGGTCTTTCACTGCTGGCCATGTGAGGAAGCTCAAAGTCGCTCAGCGAGCTATGGAGAGGGCTATGCTCGGAGTTTCTCTGCGTGATAAATTTACAAATGAGGATATCCGCAGTAGAACCAGAGTGACCGACGTAGCCCAACGGGTTAGTAAGCTGAAGTGGCAATGGGCCGTCCATATAGCTCGAAAAACCGATAATCGATGGGGAAGAAATGTTTTCGAGTGGCAGCCTCGTACCGGTAGGCGTAGTGTAGGGCAACCCCCCACTAGATGGAGTGACGACCTTGTCAGATATGCATGAAGTCAATGGATGCAGGTGGCTCAGAACCGTGCTTTGTGGCATTCCTTGGGGGAGGCCTATGTTCAGCAGTGTACTTGTGAAGGGCTGTTATGATAATGTAGTTTAATTTATCTTTAACTGAGGACGACGGTAGTGTGAACCATTTTAATTTATTTGCGTGACAGAACAACCCTGGCGGACAGCTCCCGAAAGCTTCGAAAACCCTGCGTATTTCAGTAGAGCACTGACTGGATAGTGCTGGTACAAAAGCACATTCTATTCTTTAACTGAAGAAATACTTTGCATTTTATACTAGCTCATTGGCATGTAAAGAAGCGAATGAGTAACGAGTGACATAGCAAATTTATGTTGCAGAAGTGAACGACAGAGTCGGAAAGGGATGTCCTAGGCAGTGACGAAGCTTCTATAAAAGCCGAAAAGCCGGGCTTGCCTTATTAAAACTGAATCAATCAATAATATCAACTAATAAAATAACTCGTAAAATGTTTCAAGCTATTTCAAATTTCCTGCGCACTCCACTGTTCGACATGTCGACCAATGCCTTAGCGATACTGCTGCCGTCATAAAAATGAGTTAATAGAGCGATTAGTTGTCTCCCTTGCTCGCGTGGGCTTTTTACGGGGCTTTCGAGAAGACGATCGCTCTCTTTCTAACCTATGGCAAAATATTCTATAATGAAATATAACTACGATTGTATATATATCAATTAGTATGGAGATTTAAAGCCAGGCTTTTGGGAATAAATTTGTTAAAAGCGGAGGCGCGCGGGCAATACGTTTGCTAGTTCATTTCACGTTTAAATGTTTATTTACTCTGTGTGCTTATTAAGCGATTTAATATTACGAGTTCAAAATTTATGCTTTTTTAAGGATTTTTAACGAAAATGGAGGATAATAGTGTTCCTTGTGATGAATTGAAGTGTGTTAAAGTGCTAATCGGAGAGGAAATCTTTAAACTTTGTTGAGATAATACACAAGGTTAAAAGTGTATTTCAGACTTAGCTATCAATTATCGCAATTAAAAAACAGTTATTGGTACAATTAAAACGTTCACCAACATTTTACGTGGACGTAGTTAAATCTTTCCATAAGAAAGCGAGACGATTCCACTTATCTTATCTCTTATCCATTAGAATGTAAATAATTTGTTTTCTTAATTTTGTACATAAGTAGTTTGTTTGTACTTAGTTCATGATTACTTTTGTTTATGTATTGAATATAAATATTTTTTCTTTCGCTTAAACAAACCCAAACGGCTGTCTTCAAAGCCACCGAAGCTATGCAATTGCTGATATGTAATACAATCTATCTTGCAGTGGTATGCCTTCTGTGTGCTTTGTTGAACACGTCCTTGACAGCACTGAATATGAAACTTAAGCGTGGAGACATATCAAGATTAGTGTATTTTTATAAAACTGCTAAAAACAACAATCTATATTTTTATCAATTTATATCCCTAGCTTGGAGCTCCAGCTTCGCCACTGGTCCTAGGCGAAAGTTTCTCGACCAAATTGGTGATATATTGAAAATAGGCTAAATTAAGGGTACCCTTAACTGATAAGCATAGATGTGTATGTATATGGATATGGAGGAGGCGCGAGAGGTGTGTCAGTATCGTGCCAAATGTAAGTATCTAGTCTCTGTCTACCCCTCTGGGTGACAGGAGTGAGTGTTTATGTTCTGTTATGTGTTATTAAAATTATGTATGTTACCCGTATAATTTATATATAATGTAACTTTAGAGTATATTTGTGATTCCTTTACGTGTAAAACCCGCCAATTAACCTTTCATATGTGAGAAGAGACCTCTGTCTAGCAGTGGGATGCTTTAGATCATACTTGAGATATCTAAACAATCCTCTTTAAAACTTTCCGCCGCCTAACTATTTAAACCATTTCTTCTACCAAACACCTACTTAAAAATAAAGGCTGTACTTCTTTCTTAACATTACTTCATTTCATTTATTAAATTATGGACTTATTACACTGTTTATTGATGCACAAAATATATTCTCTACGAAGTGTCATATTTAGGTTATTATTCAAGCACCATTTTCTTATATCTTTCCATGCTACCTTTAGGGGTCTAAGGGCAAACTGCATACTAAGCCCAGAAGAAAGTGAAAATTCTCACAGTTAAGCAACTTCTTCATTTCATCGAAGATATAGATGTAATGTAATGTTTCTTTGTTTGATTCCAAAAACATTTTATCATGTTTCTATTTGCCATAATCGGAAATAAATCTACAGTTCCTCAAAAACATAAATGTATAGATTTATGCATTTGAGGCACTCTAGAGTAAGTAGATTTGATATTGGTACCAGTGCACTACATCACTTACGTTAACGATCTGATTAACCTGATTAACAACTGTGAAATATATCAATTCGCAGACGACACATGTTTAGTATCCGCAGACGTTAACATAGATGTAGCACTGCATCGGCTCCAAACGGACTTCACCCTTCTAACGAAGTGGTCTCATGATAATGGGCTTGTTCTTAACGCCAATAAAACTAAGCTTATGTATATCAGCTCCAGCCAAAGTAGGATTAATATAAGTCCTCAATTAATCGTCCACGATCACGCTTGCCTTCACTCAGACCATACCAACTGCGTATGTGAACCCGTAGAAGTAGTAAAAACGCAAAAATATCTTGGACTAGTAATTGATGACCGCTTTAAATGGACCGACCACATTAACTTTGTTTGCGATAAATTGAGAGCAATTTTGGCAAAGTTTTCACTAATTAAATGGAAAATACCGTTTTCAACGAAAATCCTGCTGTACAAAGCATTAGAAGAATCTGTCATATCATACGGGCTGAGTAGTTATGGACGGATATACAAATCACACCTAGACCTAATTTATCAACTCCAGCTAAGAATTCTTAAAACCATCGTATCACCTCACATAAAAGACAAGTACAGAAATAACTGTGACGGTCTATTTAGTTACTGTAAAATTATTCCTGTCCATGAGAAAGTTAAATTAACTTTACTTAACGAACAGTTTTTTAATAAAGACATACAACACTCAGTAGATCATACAAAGCACACTCGCAGTGTGTCACTGAAAATACCACGATCTCAAAATCACTACGGAAGACAACGACTTGCCTATATTATACCCAAACTAATAAATGAATTACCCTTTACACTTAAAAATGAGACTACTGCGGAAAATATAAAAAGAAAACTAAAACTACATTACTTAGACGAAATAAAAAAAAGCATCTTACTAAATAATTATATCTCATATATATTATTATGTACGTAATAAATGTACATATTATACATAAAAAAAACATAGTATGCCTGTATGAATGCGTACCTATATATATTATTGTTATATATATGTGCGCATAAATGTATAGGTGTGTGTATATATTTATATACAAATATCGATTATTTTCTATGTGTTTAATACTTAACAGAGATTTCTTACCAACCGTAGTACAGTTAAATTTTACCGCTTGTGAACACCTGTGTACGTTCACTGGCTAACCGGTTTTGTGCGTCTGAGTAATGACATATTTTTACTACCCGTGAATGTAGCTACGTATGCATTGCGAGCGTGTAGACCTTCGCTACGATTTTAAAGCATATTATATCTATCGTAAAATATAATAGAGAATGTCTGTACGTAGATTGAGCATCGAGTGCCGTCGATGAAGCATGGTGTACAGATAAACCTTCTTAGGTTTTTGCGACAACGTGATAAAATAATTTAAGCTTTGTATTTGATTTATTTTAAATAAAAAAAATGGAAGTCCGTAGTCTCTGCCTACCCCTCTGGATGACGAGCGTGAGAGTTTATGTATGTACCTTATATATTTTCTGCGACTTTGTTGTAACGACTTATACATTGCTCCCAGAACAGTGTTAAGATACTGATATCACTATAATTTTTACTAGTTGGTTGCGCGGAAAACCACTCGTATTTTTTTGACGGTAGGGCTTGCCAAATCGTTTACCCCTTTCCAAACGATATCATTCATACCCTCCTATCGACATATAGGGGTGGTGGGGTGGGAGGGGAAAGAAGATGATTCTAGAATATCACGTAATCATCGCAACCGAAGGAATAAAAGGCACGCGCGACCACGTTGGAACCACACCGCTTAAGACAATAGTGTCATAGAAGTATATCCGCTTTAGCCTTGAAGCAGTCGAGCTCCAGGAAACCCGCCTCACCTCGTGTGAGAAATAGTCGTGCACCGCACTCTCTTCCGACGCGTCATCGGACAAGAAAGGCAGAGAGTCTACCCAGAAAAAGTTCCAGAAGTCGCAGCAATATAGTGCCTAAGCAGCATAGAGGAACCACCCCGGTGAGTGAACATTCCTAATAGTTTCTGCTTGATATAATTGTGTTTAATAGTGTTACGAGCTTGAGGTTCGTGACAATAAAAATTTCCGATAAAATTACCTAAATTAACACTTTAATTTACTTTACACAAATTAAAACTTAAAACACTATAATTAAACACACTAATTCACTTTATTCCGCTCCGAAGCTTCGCTTGTCTCGCCCAAATCCAATACCGCCCCGATCGCATCTTGCAGCGCCTATATATACAAATTAGCAATGAAGCATCCGGAATATTCAAGTAAATGCGCGCAAAGCGACGAGTGTTCGAGTGTAGATTTTCTAGAAGTTCTTCGGATTCGTTCCTGACACTAGATGGCGCTAGTGTATGGCGTTGACTTATTCACGCAACAATAGTTAATCCGCTCCAATTTTATTTTCTCCTAATCAAGCAGGATTCCTTTCATAGATTTGGCAAATAATAGTTCGTTTTAGGGAAGAGCGAGTGCATTGTACCGCGTGCTATAGTCGCCATTTATGTAAGCGTAGAAGCATTTCGCAGATACAGCCCATTTGGTTAATATCTCGCATAATAGGTTTAAGGTTCGACCGGGGAATTAGACTTCGGTAACCTTAGGCTCGTCGCTCCACCATTTTATGGTCACTTCGGCAGGATTTGGACTGGTGTTTTAGTAGTCGTTCAACCATTTTCTGGTCGAATTATTATATTAATTATTTAGATAATGCACTCTAATTTATGGAGTAGACTTAAATAGTATTCGTTTAAAAATAGAATTATTCATTTAAATAGTGTTTGTATTTGGTTTAAATTTAAAGCTTATCAGTCGCTTAAATAATTGAAACAGTGTAATCGCAACCGTTTTGTATGCTTACCCGACAATTTAGATAAAAATATATTGAGTTTAGCGAGCGACACGCGTCACCTCGACTCGCTGTAACAGGTGTTCGATTTAATTACGTAATACGGCGTACGAGTGTCCATCCTCCATTATTTGTGCGTTGTGAGATTAATTGTGATTAATATAACTTTATTATAATAATTTAAAATGGCAGTTAGTGGAAATGAAATTAAAATTAAAACGCTTTATGCCAAGAGGGACATACTTTATTCACGTATACAAAGTATTAGTGATCACATAAAGAACACTAATGTAGAAGCAGTGCGGGAAACTTTTTTGAATGAAATGGAAACGGTGGATTCTTTGCGGACGGATTACGAAAGAATATTAGACCAAATTAATCATTTGGAATTACAAATCGACCCGAAATATATAGTGAACTACCAACCGCTTCTGGCATTTGAAGATATGTTGTGTCGCGTGAAAAGAACGGCGAAACTCTTACAATCTCCATCTCAAAACGAAGCAAAGCCGGAAATACAGGTACGTCCACGTGACTCAATTAGGTTGCCGCCAATAGATATTCCGGTATTCAATGGTGATATTAAGACATGGCCCTTCTTCTTCAGTAGTTTTCAAAACAATATACACAATAACCCATCGTTATCGGACGCTGAAAAATTATATTATTTAATTAGTAAACTTAGTGGCAGGGCACAGTTGATCTGCTCGGGTTTTACACCTACAGCAAACAATTACTTGTTAATATTCGAAACGCTTAAAACTAAATATGAAGATAGGAGAATGTTAGCTTCCGAATATTTGAACCAGATATTCGATCTTAAACCTATATCATCCGCGAGCATCAACGTGGCTGCACTTAAGAATTTGAAATTTAATGACCTTATGGACGTGGTGTTTCTCCATATTGCACTAAAGAAATTAGACCCCGACACCGTGCGTGCGTTCGAAATGGAGCATCGTAGCTCGGAGATGCCTTCCTTTCATTCATTAGCATCGTTTGTGCGAGATCAAATAAAGGTGATGCAGCGCTCCCCGAACGTTAAACAGGAGATTAAAAAGTGCGTCGACCGTAGACAGACTCAACCATCTAAAATAGCAGGGTCGTTGACGTACGTAACCGCTACGTTGGCACCACTTCAGCATGCCTGTATCATATGTAAAGATAAACACGGTAATTTATACAATTGTGCGACTTTTCGTAAATATTCACCAAGCGAACGTTATAAATTAGTAAAGACAAACAACTTATGTCTGAACTGCTTAAGCGATAACCATTTAGTTGCAAAATGCAATTCTAGTTCCGTATGTAGCAAGTGCGCCAGGAAACATCACACGCTATTACATTTTGAAAATAGCAACATAGCGGCGTCAAGTAAAGCGGACAAGGAATTCACCCCTACTAAAGTCAACGATTCTAGCGGTCGACCTGGTGATGTCGCTCTGTGCTCATTGGCAAATATGGGAGCACAACCTCCTTCAACCGTGTTACTGGGTACGGCACGTATTTTGGTTAGGGATTCGCGTGGAAACGAACAAAGCGTCCGTGCACTGCTAGACAGCGGAGCCCAAAATAGCTTTATAACGCGACAATGTTGTCAGCGCTTAGGCTTAGTAATAAATAGGTCACTTTCATGTTCTGTAGTCAAAGGCATCGGAGGTACTAGTAATGCTACCCAGGGATATATAAATTTAAAATTTTACTCTCGGATAGATCGTAATGTTAACTTTGATATAAATGCACTAGTAGTAGATAGGGTCACTGAACGGTTGTCAACCGAAACGGTTGGCAACCGTTCAGTGAACCTTGGCAATGATTGAATTTAAAAATTTGACTCTAGCGGACGACACTTACGCTGTTCCTGGAAACATAGACATGCTCATTGGAGCATCGCTTTTCCCTCATCTTTTGTTAAACAATAAGGTCAGGGGCAACTCCTCGCATACCGCGCCTTACGCACTGGAAACCGTATTGGGCTATGTCATCATTGGCTCCGCCCCCATCATAGATAGTATTTCGGCAACCTCTTATTGTGGTGTGGTTGTCGAACCGCTCGAGTCGTTAGTCCGCAAATTTTGGGAGATGGAGGAGGTGAACGTCCCACCCATAGCTAGCTCAGATGACAGATTATGCGAGGAAATTTACATCCGCACGACCGTTCGTGATCGCGACGGTAGATATAGTGTAGCGCTACCCTTTAAAGGAGATGTTTTATCTCTCGGCGATTCGCGTCAAATGGCGGAAAAACGTTTCTACAGCTTGGAGCGTAGGATGCTCGCTTCACCCCAGTTAAAAGAAGCTTACGACGGCGTCATTAACGAATATATAAGAGAAGGTTACATATCACTTGTGGCTTCGAAATTAGATAACTACGAAGACACACCGTCGTATTTCATACCACACCACGGGGTCGTTAGGGAGGACAAACTTACATCTAAATTACGTGTAGTGCTCGACGCTAGTGCTAAAACTAGCACTCACCTGTCGCTTAACGATATCCTCTATAGTGGGAAAAATTTACAGGGCAGTTTATTTATTAATAGCCAATTTTCGTTTGTTTAGTATAGCACTATCCGCCGATATTCGCCAAATGTTTCTTTGCATAGGGGTCCGTGAATGCGACCGTAGATTCCAACGCATTTTATATCGTTTCAACCCAAAGGAACCTCTAATGGTGTTTGAATTTAACCGCGTTTGTTTTGGTTTAAAGTCGAGCCCATTTCATGCGTTACGCACGGTGACTCTAACTCGCTCACGATGAAGGTCTCTCTTACCCTAAAGCTAAGAGGGCAATTGAAAGCGGTTTATATATGGATGATTTTGTATACTCGGTCGATAGCGTGGAAGAGGCCACCCTAACCACCGCCGAGGTTATAAACCTCATGAAATCGGGTCAATTCGATCTTGTGAAGTGGACTAGTAATTCGCGTCCGGTTTTAGATACAATCCCACTATCACACCGTCTTTCGGCGATAAAGGAATTCGACGATTCTGATACACACAAGGTGCTCGGTCTGTGTTGGTCACCAGAGTCCGACGTGTTTAGCCTTAAGGTAAATCCGCCCGTAGAGAAGTGCACAAAGCGCACAATACTGTCATGCGTTGGTAGATTATGGGACGTCATGAGTTTCGTAGCTCCGGTGGTATTATACGCTAAGCTTTTGATTAAACAACTTTGGTTATTTGAATGCGATTGGAATGACTCGCCGCCTGACAGCATTGTTCGGTTGTGGCAGCGTTTTAGAGAGGAACTTCCTAAGATAAATTAAAATACCGCGTCATATAAACGTCGATAGAAATAGCGTCATAACGGTCGTTGGGTTTGCAGACGCCAGCAAGAAGGCTTACGGGGGCGTTGTATATTTCCACGTCCAGAATAATGGTAGAAATTCGATTAGCCTCATTAGTTCTAAGTCGATAGTCTCCCCCCGTAAGGTTGTCTCTCTGGCGCGCTTAGAGCTTTGCGCAATATTAGTACTCACCAAGCTTATTACCGCAGTTATCAGCGCATGTAGGGATAGAGTTCACATAGAAAGGATATTTGCCTTTTCCGACTCCACCGTCGCCTTATGCTGGGTTCATTCTTCACCCCACCGTTGGGATACGTTTGTCGCGAACCGAGTGGCCAAGATCCAAGACGAGTTAGAAACGCGGAACTTTTATCACGTGTCCGGTACGGAAAACCCTGCCGATTGTCTATCCCGTGGACTCACCCCGATGCATATAATGGACCACCCGCTTTGGTTCCACGGACCTTCTTGGGTTCACTTGGATCCCTCGCAATGGCCAATAACCGATTTCGAACCTTCGTCAGTGTCACAACCGCCGGAAGAGAAGAGACACGCTCTAGTGGCGAACGTTTCGAGCGAGGTTTCTCCAATCATCGCTTTGGCGAACCGCTTGTCCTCTTGGTCGAAATTATTGCGTAGCGTAATTTACGTTTGTCGATTCGTGAAGCTTTTACCGCGACGTTCGTATGTCTTAGCGTCCGATTACAACTATGCCGAGTCGCTAGTATTGCGTGAACTTCAACGTGCGCATTTCTCTGAAGAAATTACAAGATTACAATCGAATAGAGCTTGTAGTCGCGCCTTTCAACGCCTTAAGCCATTTTTGCAGGATGGGATTGTAAGGGTAGGTGGACGCTTGTCCAACTCGCAGTTGAGTTTCGACCAACGGCACCCTATAGTTTTACCGCGTAAAGACCATATCATGAATTTATTAGTCGATTACCATCATAAATTGAACTCGCACGCTGGCCCCGAGTCGCTGATGTCGATCTTACGTCAGAATTATTGGATTCTTTCTGCACGTAGTTTAATACGCAATCGGGTGCACAGATGTATAGCTTGCTTTCGGGCACGCCCCAAGCCGTCTTTTCCTAAATGGCGGAACTTAGATCTTGTAGAGTAATACAATCGGTAAAACCCTTTACGTACACCGGGTCTGATTTCGCTGGTCCGTTTAAGGTCACGCTCACTCGCGGGCGTGGTATAAGATCCACAAAGGCTTACGTCTGCATTTTCGTATGTCTAACTACTCGAGCGGTGCATATAGAACTCGTTGGTGATCTAAGCACAGCAGGCTTTATGGGTGCATTTAAAAGATTTCTTTCCCGCCGTGGCCCTGTAAGTAAATTGTATTCGGATAACGGTACGAACTACGTCGGTGCAAAACGTATTTTATCAGAACTACATGAGCTCTTAACTAGCAAGTATTATAATTCGGAGTTCGCTCACATTCTAGCCGAGAACCGCATTGAGTGGTCTCTGAACGTTCCAGCCGCGAGTCATTTTGGGGGCAATTGGGAGACTAATATTAAGAGTCTAAAGAGTCACTTATACCGAGTAATAGGAGATCAAATTTTGTCCTTCGAAGAGCTAAGTACGGTGCTCGCTCAAATTGAATGCGTAATGAATAGCCGCCCACTTTGTCGTACGTTGTCTAGTGACCCCTCGGAACCGCTGGCTCTAACTCCAGCACATTTTTTGAATTTAACGCCTTTAAAGTATTTGCCCGCCGCAGATATGGATGAGAACAGACTTAGCATTTCCGCACGCCACAAATTATTAGACCGGTTAGTGCAATCGCTTTGGAAACGATGGAGGATGGAATACTTGCATACTTTGCAGTCTCGGCAAAAATGGAACACAGCAACTGAGCCTTTAGCTGTAGGAACTGTAGTTGTGCTCACCAAAGAGAATACGCCGCCTCTCCATTGGCCGTTAGGAATTGTCGAAGAGGTCTTTCCCGGTTCCGACGGAGTAATTAGGGTAGCTCGCGTTAAGACCACGGTTGGGTCTTACCTGCGTCCTGTTGTCCGTTTGTGCCCCTTGCCTCTTCCATAATTTAAATTAGCTTTCTAGATTAGAAATTGTAGTTGAATTTAGGTAATCTTAGCGTTAGTTAGTTATTTTGTTAGTTTGATCTTAGCTCTAGTTGTTTTAGTTAATTTTGAAGGAAATCTTTCAAGGACGGGGGAGATGGTTGCGCGGATAACCACTCGTATTTTTTTTGACGGTAGGGCTTGCCAAATCGTTTACCCCTTTCCAAACGATATCATTCATACCCTCCTATCGACACATCGGGGTGGTGGGGTGGGAGGGGAAAGAAGATGATTCTAGAATATCACGTAATCATCGCAACCGAAGGAACGAAAGGCACGCGCGACCGACGCGCGCTCTCTTCCCGCCGCGCTTGTCGTTGGAACCACACCGCTTAAGACAATAGTGTCATAGAAGTATATCCGCTTTAGCCTGGAAGCAGTCGAGCTCCAGGAAACCCGCCTCACCTCGTGTGAGAAATAGTCGCGCACCGCACTCTCTTCCGACGCGTCATCGGACAAGAAAGGCATAGAGTCTACCCAGAAGAAGTTCCAGAAGTCGTAGCAATATAGTGCCTAAGCAGCATAGAAGAACCACCCCGGTGAGTGAACATTCCTAATAGTTTCTGCTTGATATAATTGTGTTTAATAGTTAATCCGCTCCAATTTTATTTTCTCCTAATCAAGCAGGATTCCTTTCATAGATTTGGCAAATAATAGTTCGTTTTAGGGAAGAGCGAGTGCATTGTACCGCGTGCTATAGTCGCCATTTATGTAAGCATAGAAGCATTTCGCAGATACAGTCCACTTTGGTTAATATCTCGCATAATAGGTTTAAGGTTCGACCGGGGAATTAGACTTCGGTAACCTTAGGCTCGTCGCTCCACCACTAGTGTTTAATTTTTTTTTACTAAAACTTCTTTTGTTTTTATGAACATGCATTAAATTTTCGTAAATGTGCTGAGAAGCAAAAATTTATATATTTATTTCTTTACATTTTTCCCTAAGAGAATCTCTCGGTTTCAGGTTGTAAATAGCTCTTATGACCCTCTTCTGCGAAAGAAAAATAGTTTCCAAATCAGCTGCATTTCTCCATAGCAAAATTCCATGACATTACTGTTGCGCGCCTAAGTTGATGTCAGGCACCTGGCACTAGCGCCATCTAGTGTCGGGGATCAGAGCGAGGAGGGCTTCCTAGAAAATGTCAATCTTGACTTTCGACCAACAGCGCCATCTAGTATCGAACAGAAGAATTAAGCTTTCCAGAAGACCGAGTGTGGGTCGAATTTGGCGAGACAAGCGAAGCTTCGGAGCGAAATAAAGTGAATCAGTATGATTAATTATTAGTGTTTTTAAGTTTTAATTGGTGTTCGGTGATTAAAGTGTTAATTTTGGTAATTCAATCGGCAGTTTTTATTGTCACGAACCTCAAGCTCGTAATAGTTGGTGTCAGAAGCGGTATAAAATCATGCCGATTTTACCTAAGGAGGAAACGGAGGGTGTCCGTACCCGAAGTCAACGCCAGCAGGAGACGGACCAAAGAAGATTTGTTGGTGCAACGCCGCAGACGTCGGAGGGCCAGCCGCCGGCTGCAGGCCCGTCAGTAGCTCCTACATCTTCAGCACCTGACTTAGGTGCTCTGATGGAATTGCGGCAGGAGCAGATTCGCCGACAGGAGGAACAGGCTCGCCGACAGGAGGAACAGGCCCGCCGACAGAAGGAGCAATCTCGCCGCCAGGAGGAACAGGCTCGCCAGCAGGCGGAACAGGCACGCCGATTGGAAGAGCAGCTGCGGAGTGGACAAGAGAAACAGGCCCGTCGGTTGGAAGAGCAGATGCTCCTCATGAAGGACCTTCACGCTACCTTCGGGAAGGAGATAAAGGAGGTGAAGGAGAGGGTTGCTCAGCATGACAACCGCCTGTCGGAAGCTGAAACCCAAATCGACCAAGTGAACAATCGGGTTGACAACGTGATGGCTGACGTGAAGAAAACGCTGGACGACCTCATACCGGGGGATGGAATTACAGCTCCCGTAGTAGCTACAACAGCTTCGGTACGTGGATTCAAAGTGCCGCCGTTCGACGGGACTTCTTCCTGGTCGGCCTACAAAATCCAGTTCGAGGCCGTCATGGAGGCGAACGGCTGGAATAAAAGCCAGGCCACTGCACTCACCCTAGGCCTGCTCGACCAAGCCTTAACTGCGTTGGAAGCTCTCGGTAAAAAAGTGACCTACGAGCAGCTCCTTGAGGCATTGGAGGCGAGATATGGTGACGCTCACCTGGAACACGTCTTTCGTGCGCAGCTTAAAGATCGCGTGCAACGCAGCAATGAAAACCTACAGCAGTGGGCCCTTGAAGTGGAGAAGATTGTTCAAAAAGCATACCGATCTGTACCTGCGCTCATTGAAGGGAACCTGGTGCAGACATTCATCGACGGCATCCGCGACCTTGAAGTCAGAGCTGCTGAGGCTCGGGCACCACGAGACGCTTAAGGACGCACTGGAGGTGGAAGCCGTGCGGCAGGATCATCGTTCCCATCGTGTCAGGGAGGTTGCAGCAGCTACAGTTCGCGACCGCAATAATGGATACAGCCCTGGGTGCTATGGCTGTGGGGAAAGGGGCCATCTTCGATCCAGCTACCCTAAGCGAACTGTAGAAAGGGAAGTTGATCGATCTCGAGAGGGTAGTGCAGCTAACGGCACCGCCTGGCGGCGGCAGTATCATCGTTCCTCTCACGTTAAGGAGGTTGCAGCAGTTACGGTTCGCGACCACAATAAAAATTACAGCCCAAAGTGCTACGGTTGTGGAGAAAGGGGCCATCTTCGATCCAGCTGCCCTAAGCAATCTATAAAAAGGGAAGGTGATCTATCTCGAGAGGGTTGTGCGGCTAACAACACCACCCAGCAGCAGGAATACGACTTTGTGATTGAAAACCACAGCGGGAAATCACATGGCAACGCAGATGCATTGTCAAGGAGACCTTGTCCTGAAGATTGCAAGCACTATACTAGGCAAGAGAGTAAGGAAGTGGTATCCATGAGGATGCTCAGAACAGACCACCTCAGCAATGAGTGGAAGGACCGCTTACAGCATGCACAACAGGAAGATCCGGACATCAAGCCGATTCTGGAATGGATGAAGGCCCGTGCTCCCAAGCCCAAGTGGGAGCGACGTCTCAGCGATGTATTCGACCACTAAAAGCTATTGGGCCCAATGGGACAGCTTGCTGCTTCAGGGTGGCGTAAATGGGAAAATGTTCGGGGAGACAGCTGTCATTTGCAAATGGTTGTCCCTAAAGCTAAAGTACCGGATGTTCCACAGCTGTACCATAATGATTGTTCAGGAGGCCATCTGAGAGTTAAACGAACTCTGTTGAAGATCCGAAAACGGTTTTACTGGGTCCACTGTCGAAACGATATCGAGGACTGGTGTCGCAAATGTACAAGTTGTGCGGCTGTAAAGGGACCTCAGACTCGTAGTAGAGGTTCCGGTAGATACGGGCGCCGAACGACCAGACGCAAAAAATTCGAGTGTGGGGCGTCTAGAAAGCTTAATTCTGCTGTTCGATACTAGATGGCGCTGTTGGTCGAAAGTCAAGATTAACATTTTCTAGGAAGCCCTCTTCACTCTAGTCCCCGACACTAGATAGCGCTAGTGCCAGGTACCTGACATCAACTTAGGCGCGTAACACTGCCCCCTACTAAGACATGCTCGTCCCGAGCATTATCGGCCCCATAATAACGCTCCAGACGATCCACATGGACGATTTTAGGAGTCCTTCTTACGCCTTTCTGTATCCGGTAGGTTACATCGTTGATCCTGGTCACAATCCGTTACGGACCGTCCCATTTAGCTTGAAGCTTAGGAGATTTCCCTTTGCTGTGGACTGGATTGTGCAACCACACGAGTGAACCTTCGTCGAACCTTTTGTTGTTCACTTTGCGGTCATACCGGGTTTTCATCTTTTCAGACATTTGCTGGCCCGATGTGCTCATAAATGTTATTCATTTTGTTCCGCAAGTCGTTTGCATAATCGGTTGTACTGCGTGGGGCATCAGGTGGTGTCCCTTGATCAGGTCTGCAGGCAGCCGTAATTCTTTTCCAAAGTTTGCGAAAGCTGGTTCACTGATGTACTTTCGTGAACAGAGCTTTGATATATCAAGTATCAACAAAAACGGTTGTATATGCTTGTCCCAATCTCTTTCCCGGTTGTCTACAACTTTTGCTAGGTACCTCTCCAATGTCTGATTAAATCGCTCTACCATTCCATCAGATTGCGGGTGATAAGAAGTCGTTCTTGTTTTATGAGTGCACATAACTCGGCAAGTTTCCTGGAATATTTGAGACTCAAAATTCCTTCCTTGATCGCTATGAATCTCTAAAGGTACTCCAAAACGACAGAAGACTTCATGAACTAGTTTATCTGCAACTGTTGAAGCTTCTTGATTTGAAATGGCGAAGACTTCTGGCCACTTAGTGAAGTAATCCATCACAACCATGAAATACTTGTTACCGCTTTCACTCTCCGGAAACGGCCCCGCCACGTCAATGGCTATTCTTTCCCATGGTGCACCAACATTGTACAACTTCAATGAACCTCTACTACGAGTCTGAGGTTCCTTTACAGCCGCACAACTTGTACATTTGCGACACCAGTCCTCGATATCGTTTCGACAGTGGACCCAGTAAAACCGTTTTCGGATCTTCAACAGAGTTCGTTTAACTCTCAGATGGCCTCCTGAACAATCATTATGGTACAGCTGTGGAACATCCGGTACTTTAGCTTTAGGGACAACCATTTGCAAATGACAGCTGTCTCCCCGAACATTTTCCCATTTACGCCACCCTGAAGCAGCAAGCTGTCCCATTGGGCCCAATAGCTTTTAGTGGTCGAATTCATCGCTGAGACGTCGCTCCCACTTGGGCTTGGGAGCACGGGCCTTCATCCATTCCAGAATCGGCTTGATGTCCGGATCTTCCTGTTGTGCATGCTGTAAGCGGTCCTTCCACTCATTGCTGAGGTGGTCTGTTCTGAGCATCCTCATGGATACCACTTCCTTACTCTCTTGCCTAGTATAGTGCTTGCAATCTTCAGGACAAGGTCTCCTTGACAATGCATCTGCGTTGCCATGTGATTTCCCGCTGTGGTTTTCAATCACAAAGTCGTATTCCTGCTGCTGGGTGGTGTTGTTAGCCGCACAACCCTCTCGAGATAGATCACCTTCCCTTTTTATAGATCGCTTAGGGCAGCTGGATCGAAGATGGCCCCTTTCTCCACAACCGTAGCACTTTGTGGAGTAGGAGGCTTATGAATTTATGAATGCTGCTAAAAATAGAATGATGTCTCGAAATAAATTTGATGTTTATGGACAGTATGTAGGATCAGAGTTACGTGCATTAAATGCCGAATATAGCATAATTATGGTTAAATATTACATTAATATTTAGACTGATGCACGTTTGGAAAAATACCGTTTAAGCTGCAGAATCGGTCGACTTTGGGACAGGGTTATAGTAGTGTATCCACTGATATCAGCCCGGAACCTTCTAAGGCGCTTATTACATAATGTAATATAATTGCGAACATTGATATTAAATAAAAAATTGTTAAGAATACATGATTTTTTTTTATCTTACCGTTACAATAATATCTTCAATTTACGAGGGGTGTTCAAAAAGTAAGGTGACTTTATATTTTTATGAAAAACTATTTATTTATTCATCAATATTTATGTTGTCCCCTTCAAAGTAATCCCCCTCAGATATAATACACTTGTGCCAACGCTTTTTCCAATCGTCAAAGCATTTCTGATTATCACTTTCTGGTATAGCCTTCAGCTCTTTCAGCGATGCAGTTTTTATCTCTTCAATCGTTGCAAATCTTCGTCCTTTCATAGGTCTCTTCAGTTTTGGGAACAAGAAAAAGTAACATGGGGCCAAATCCGGTGACTATGGTGGCTGAGGCATGATTGAAGTGTTGTTTTTGGTCAAAAAACCTCTCACAGGCAACGATGAGTGAGCAGGTGCATTATCGTGATGCAAAAACCATGAATTGTTTACCCACAATTCGGGACGTTTCTTACGTATTGCTTCTCGCAAATGGCGCATAACTTCAAGGTAATACTCCTTATTGACCGTACGAACTTGTGGCAAGAACTCATGATGCACTACACCCCTACAGTCGAAGAAAACTGTAAGCAAAACCTTCACATTTGATCGAACTTGGCGTGCTTTTTTTGGTCTTGGTGATTCAGTGTGCTTCCACTGGGACGATTGAGTCTTAGTTTCGACGTCATAACCGTATACCCATGTTTCATCACCTGTTATGACCCTTTTGAGCAAATCTGGGTCGTTGTTGACATCATCCAATAGCTCTTGAGCGATTGTCTGACACACGTTTCATGCCCAAAATATCCGAAAAAATTTCATGGCAAGAGCCAACCGATATGCCAACATCCTCCGCAACTTCTCTGATAGTGATTCGACGATTTTCCAAAACAATTTTCTTCACTATTTCAAGGTTTTCATCGGTTGTTGACGTGCTGGGGCGTCCAGAGCGAGGTTCGTCGTTGGCATCTTCTCGGCCATCTTGAAAGAGCTTGTACTACTTATAAACGTTTTTTTTACTAAGAGTAGACTCACCGTATGCCACTGTCAACATTTCAAGTGTTTTGGAGCACGTAATTCCATTTTTTACACAAAATTTGATGCAAATTCTTTGATCCATTTTTTTTGATAGAAGAAAATCGCCGAGCACACCAAAGTACGTCTGACCTTTGTAACTGTCAAAAATAAACTAAACATGCTATACACTTCAAACTTGAAACATATGCTCAGGACATGTGTACCAACGCAACAAAATACAAAAATCGAAAATCGAATGTGCGTTGCCCGCGAAATTCAAAAAGTCACCTTACTTTTTGAACACACCTCGTATTTATCAGTTCCTTACAAACTTCTGGTACTACTACCTTTGACTACTTTCGACACTCGAAAAGTGTACGACAAGGAAGCTTAAGAATCTCCAGTCAACAAGTATCTTAATGCCATGGAAATTCTGATATGAGGGCTAACAGCGTTCCGTAGTATTGGGTGCGTTTGGCAGAAAAAAGCGCTAGCAAGCGCTTGTAAGCAAAATGGCGAAACTAAACAGTTTTCAGCCAGGACACGTTTATTAACTTCAGTAACGCTGACACAATCCGCCATTTTGCTTATTTAATTTGTTTGTTTTTAAGTAGAGTTTATAAGTTGTTTTGAGCAATATTAGTTTTAAGTAATATAATGACATGAATAAACATATTATACATGTTACTAAAAATTCATGATTAGTAAGTTTTTAGTATGAATACTTTACAAACATATATTTAAATTAGGTTAGGTTCCCCGGTAAAACTAACTTCGTGTCCTAGAGGAAAATAGCTACTTACGACTTGACAGCGCTTACCGCTTACGATCGCCATTTTGCTTACAAGCGCTTGCTAGCGCTTTTTTCTGCCAAACGCACCAATTGTATCCTGTTTAGCTATGGAAGGTCCGATCATTAGTTACATATACAACATTAATAAATTTTCAAAATCAGATGTTGACATTAAAAAAAATTACAAAAGATACGTCAGACATTCGAAGGTCTCTTAAAATATTTATTCTTCTTTCTTCTCGTTGTAGTAAGAAATTACGCATCCACCACCTTCTATTTTGCTTACGTTTCACTCCCGAAGTAAATATTATGTAAGCAGCACTAATCGTCACAACCTTCTCGGGCGTCATTTCTATAAACATTGACTAGTGTGGGCTGCAAAATGTTCCGCGACATATGTCTCGGGACATTACAGGTTGTTGTTGAGCGACATGTTGCGCAACATGGCGTTCCTTTTGTCCCCAAGTATATCCAAGGCTGAAGCTTAGTAGTCATAGCTTTATTTAAATCTGGTAGTACATTAAACCTCGCCGCTTGCTCTTATGTTCAATTTTCTTACATTTAAATATATTTATAAATGTCCAGAAAAATGAAAAGTATTGCAACATCTCCATAAAGTATAAAAATACCAAAATATGCCGTGTGTAGGTGACTTAAGAGAATCGATTACCCCCATTTTGTCCCATGGGCGTCGTAAGATGCAAGTACGAAAATAAAATAAAAGGAAAAACTATGGTTTCCGATAGATGGCGCTATAGTTATCTCGTTTTACACCAGGCGTAAAATATCCAGACAAGTGGCAGTGGTGGTCAAATCGATCTGCTATCGGTTATACCGTATCTACCGGAACCTCTACTACGAGTCTGAGGTCCCTTTACAGCCGCACAACTTGTACATTTGCGACACCAGTCCTCGATATCGTTTCGACAGTGGACCCAGTAAAACCGTTTTCGGATCTTCAACAGAGTTCGTTTAACTCTCAGATGGCCTCCTGAACAATCATTATGGTACAGCTGTGGAACATCCGGTACTTTAGCTTTAGGGACAACCATTTGCAAATGACAGCTGTCTCCCCGAACATTTTCCCATTTACGCCACCCTGAAGCAGCAAGCTGTCCCATTGGGCCCAATAGCTTTTAGTGGTCGAATTCATCGCTGAGACGTCGCTCCCACTTGGGCTTGGGAGCACGGACCTTCATCCATTCCAGAATCGGCTTGATGTCCGGATCTTCCTGTTGTGCATGCTGTAAGCGGTCCTTCCACTCATTGCTGAGGTGGTCTGTTCTGAGCATCCTCATGGATACCACTTCCTTACTCTCTTGCCTAGTATAGTGCTTGCAATCTTCAGGACAAGGTCTCCTTGACAATGCATCTGCGTTGCCATGTGATTTCCCGCTGTGGTTTTCAATCACAAAGTCGTATTCCTGCTGCTGGGTGGTGTTGTTAGCCGCACAACCCTCTCGAGATAGATCACCTTCCCTTTTTATAGATTGCTTAGGGCAGCTGGATCGAAGATGGCCCCTTTCTCCACAACCGTAGCACTTTGGGCTGTAATTTTTATTGTGGTCGCGAACCGTAACTGCTGCAACCTCCTTAACGTGAGAGGAACGATGATACTGCCGCCGCCAGGCGGTGCCGTTAGCTGCACTACCCTCTCGAGATCGATCAACTTCCCTTTCTACAGTTCGCTTAGGGCAGCTGGATCGAAGATGGCCCCTTTCCCCACAGCCATAGCACCTAGGGCTGTATCCATTATTGCGGTCGCGAACTGTAGCTGCTGCAACCTCCCTGACACGATGGGAACGATGATCCTGCCGCACGGCTTCCACCTCCAGTGCGTGGGCCAAGGCGTCCTTAAGCGTCTCGTGGTGCCCGAGCCTCAGCAGCTCTGACTTCAAGGTCGCGGATGCCGTCGATGAATGTCTGCACCAGGTTCCCTTCAATGAGCGCAGGTACAGACCGGTATGCTTTTTGAACAATCTTCTCCACTTCAAGGGCCCACTGCTGTAGGTTTTCATTGCTGCGTTGCACGCGATCTTTAAGCTGCGCACGAAAGACGTGTTCCAGGTGAGCGTCGCCATATCTCGCCTCCAATACCTCAAGGAGCTGCTCGTAGGTCACTTTTTTACCGAGAGCTTCCAACGCAGTTAAGGCTTGGTCGAGCAGGCCTAGGGTGAGTGCAGTGGCCTGGCTTTTATTCCAGCCGTTCGCCTCCATGACGGCCTCGAACTGGATTTTGTAGGCCGACCAGGAAGAAGTCCCGTCGAACGGCGGCACTTTGAATCCACGTACCGAAGCTGTTGTAGCTACTACGGGAGCTGTAATTCCATCCCCCGGTTTGAGGTCGTCCAGCGTTTTCTTCACGTCAGCCATCACGTTGTCAACCCGATTGTTCACTTGGTCGATTTGGCTCCCATGCACAAAAAATGTGTTTAATAAGCTGAATTCCAGCGTCAGTTGTCAGGCGACCTCTTGTAAAACCAAATTTATTTTTATGAAGCAAATTATTTTTTTAAACAACTTAACATCTGATCTAAGTTTTTTTATTTAATCTCTGCTACCTGTCTGTACTAAATTAGTCTAAAACTATTGTAGCGTGAATAAGTCAACGCCATACACTAGCGCCATCTAGTGTCAGGAATGAGAGCGAGGGGAGCTTTGCAGAAAATGACATCACAAATCTTTCAACCGACAGCGCCATCCGAAGAACTAAGTTTCTAGAAAATCTACACTCGAACAATCGTCGCTTTGCGCGCATTTACTTGAATATTCCGGATGCTTCATTGCTAATTTGTATATATAGGCGTTGCAAGATGCGATCGGGGCAGTATTGGATTTGGGCGAGACAAGCGAAGCTTCGGAGCGGAATAAAGTGAATTAGTGTGTTTAATTATTAGTGTTTTAAGTTTTAATTTGTGTAAAGTAAATTAAAGTGTTAATTTAGGTAATTTTATCGGCAATTTTTATTGTCACGAACCTCAAGCTCGTAACACTATTATCTACTAAACAACAGCGATGACATCATTTATAACTTCTTGTACGTATTTTCTTGGTGGCTTCACTTGGAACACAATATTATTTACCCTGTGAAGTTCATCTGCTAATTAAATAATTATTACAATTCTTCCTCATTATCATTAGCCTGTAAAACTTCACAACTGAACCCTTCTCATCCGCTTGGCAGGCAGATAACCGATAGCAGATCGATTTGACCACCACTGCCACTTGTCTGGATATTTTACGCCTGGTGTAAAACGAGATAACTATAGCGCCATCTATCGGAAACCATAGTTTTCCTTTTATTTTATTTTCGTACTTGCATCTTACGACGCCCATGGGACAAAATGGGGATAATCGATTCTCTTAAGTCACCTACACACGGCATATTTTGGTATTTTTATACTTTATGGAGATGTTGCAATACTTTTCATTTTTCTGGACATTTATAAATATATTTAAATGTAAGAAAATTGAACATAAGAGCAAGCGGCGAGGTTTAATGTACTACCAGATTTAAATAAAGCTATGACTACTAAGCTTCATTAAAGCCTTGGATATACTTGGGGACAAAAGGAACGCCATGTTGCGCAACATGTCGCTCAACAACAACCTGTAATGTCCCGAGACATATGTCGCGGAACATTTTGCAGCCCACACTAGTCAATGTTTATAGAAATGACGCCCGAGAAGGTTGTGACGATTAGTGCTGCTTACATAATATTTACTTCGGGAGTGAAACGTAAGCAAAATAGAAGGTGGTGGATGCGTAATTTCTTACTACAACGAGAAGAAAGAAGAATAAATATTTTAAGAGACCTTCGAATGTCTGACGTATCTTTTGTAATTTTTTTTAATGTCAACATCTGATTTTGAAAATTTATTAATGTTGTATATGTAACTAATGATCGGACCTTCCATAGCTAAACAGGATACAATTGGTGCGTTTGGCAGAAAAAAGCGCTAGCAAGCGCTTGTAAGCAAAATGGCGATCGTAAGCGGTAAGCGCTGTCAAATCGTAAGTAGCTATTTTCCTCTAGGACACGAAGTTAGTTTTACCGGAGAACCTAACCTAATTTAAATATATGTTTGTAAAGTATTCATACTAAAAACTTACTAATCATGAATTTTTAGTAACATGTATAATATGTTTATTCATGTCATTATATTACTTAAAACTAATATTGCTCAAAACAACTTATAAACTCTACTTAAAAACAAACAAATTAAATAAGCAAAATGGCGGATTGTGTCAGCGTTACTGAAGTTAATAAACGTGTCCTGGCTGAAAACTGTTTAGTTTCGCCATTTTGCTTACAAGCGCTTGCTAGCGCTTTTTTCTGCCAAACGCACCCAATACTACGGAACGCTGTTAGCCCTCATATCAGAATTTCCATGGCATTAAGATACTTGTTGACTGGAGATTCTTAAGCTTCCTTGTCGTACACTTTTCGAGTGTCGAAAGTAGTCAAAGGTAGTAGTACCAGAAGTTTGTAAGGAACTGATAAATACGAGGTGTGTTCAAAAAGTAAGGTGACTTTTTGAATTTCGCGGGCAACGCACATTCGATTTTCGATTTTTGTATTTTGTTGCGTTGGTACACATGTCCTGAGCATATGTTTCAAGTTTGAAGTGTATAGCATGTTTAGTTTATTTTTGACAGTTACAAAGGTCAGACGTACTTTGGTGTGCTCGGCGATTTTCTTCTATCAAAAAAAATGGATCAAAGAATTTGCATCAAATTTTGTGTAAAAAATGGAATTACGTGCTCCAAAACACTTGAAATGTTGACAGTGGCATACGGTGAGTCTACTCTTAGTAAAAAAAACGTTTATAAGTGGTACAAGCTCTTTCAAGATGGCCGAGAAGATGCCAATGACGAACCTCGCTCTGGACGCCCCAGCACGTCAACAACCGATGAAAACCTTGAAATAGTGAAGAAAATTGTTTTGGAAAATCGTCGAATCACTATCAGAGAAGTTGCGGAGGATGTTGGCATATCGGTTGGCTCTTGCCATGAAATTTTTTCGGATATTTTGGGCATGAAACGTGTGTCAGACAATCGCTCAAGAGCTATTGGATGATGTCAACAACGACCCAGATTTGCTCAAAAGGGTCATAACAGGTGACGAAACATGGGTATACGGTTATGACGTCGAAACTAAGACTCAATCGTCCCAGTGGAAGCACACTGAATCACCAAGACCAAAAAAAGCACGCCAAGTTCGATCAAATGTGAAGGTTTTGCTTACAGTTTTCTTCGACTAGGGGGTAGTAGTAGGGGGTAGGGGTGTAGTGCATCATGAGTTCTTGCCACAAGGTCGTACGGTCAATAAGGAGTATTACCTTGAAGTTATGCGCCATTTGCGAGAAGCAATACGTAAGAAACGTCCCGAATTGTGGGTAAACAATTCATGGTTTTTGCATCACGATAATGCACCTGCTCACTCATCGTTGCCTGTGAGAGGTTTTTTGACCAAAAACAACACTACAATCTTGCCTCAGCCACCATAGTCACCGGATTTGGCCCCATGTTACTTTTTCTTGTTCCCAAAACTGAAGAGACCTATGAAAGGACGAAGATTTGCAACGATTGAAGAGATAAAAACTGCATCGCTGAAAGAGCTGAAGGCTATACCAGAAAGTGATAATCAGAAATGCTTTGACGATTGGAAAAAGCGTTGGCACAAGTGTATTATATCTGAGGGGGATTACTTTGAAGGGGACAACATAAATATTGATGAATAAATAAATAGTTTTTCATAAAAATATAAAGTCACCTTACTTTTTGAACACACCTCGTAAATTGAAGATATTATTGTAACGGTAAGATAAAAAAAAATCATGTATTCTTAACAATTTTTTATTTAATATCAATGTTCGCAATTATATTACATTATGTAATATGCGCCTTAGAAGGTTCCGGGCTGATATCAGTGGATACACTACTATAACCCTGTCCCAAAGTCGACCGATTCTGCAGCTTAAACGGTATTTTTCCAAACGTGCATCAGTCTAAATATTAATGTAATATTTAACCATAATTATGCTATATTCGACATTTAATGCACGTAACTCTGATCCTACATACTGTCCATAAACATCAAATTTATTTCGGGACATCATTCTATTTTTAGCAGCATTCATAAATTCATAAGCCTCCTCCAATTTATCTTCATTAGGGTGTATTCGCTTGCGAGTTTTCCGAAACGATGATGGTGTTGGTGCTGACTTTGTGGAATACTGCACTTGCTCAATAGTGGACTGCGATTCTAGGTGGTCAGGAAAGTGAGATTTCCGAACGGTAGACTGAGACTCTACGAAAACAGCATCTTCATCCGGAGACGTAGGAATCTTGTCTTGGCTTTGTGGGCTCTGAAAATGAGAAATCAATAAATCAATATTATTATTATAAATATAGATGTTTCAAATAATACAATACATACTTAAGTATTATAAAATAATTTCCGGATTGCGTTGCATCTATAGACGATAAACACGTTTTGAAGCTCCTTCGAATTCTGGAAGTGACTACTACAACTACAAAGAACAATTTATTAATATCCCATTGGCTATTGTGGATGCAAACTAGACTTTTATCTATGCAAATTGTGGTACTAAAGGAAAATCTTCTGACAGTGGAGTATTACAAAAAAATCATTTTTATAAATCTTTGGCTAATAACCAACTCAACAGGCCAAACCCAGACCTAGAAAACAGAAAACATAATGAATCCAGATCCCGGTAATCAAAATATAGGGACAACAAAGCGCATTTTCAACTATTGACTGTCAAGAGCCAGAAAAATTGTCAAAAGCGTGTTCGGAATCTTATGTTTTCTATTTCGTATGTTCCGAACTTGCATAGCCCTCCAACCTTGAAGTTGAAGTTGTAATAATGGCGTGTGTACCTATATAAAATTTTAAGGCGAAATAGTCAATAGAGATCACTGTATGGAACCATTCTGAATATATGGATCTTGAAATAAAAAATAATCTTGGCGCAGAGTAATGTGTATGTTGAATTTAAATGGTATGGGAAGACGCTACAATCAATCTGCTATGGAAATCAGACACAGTTTTGCCGAATATTTCATGAGTGAAAATGGAAGAAATTCCCTGGCAGAATAATTTTTAAATAAATAAACGTGGTACAACATATAACAACACCAGTAAGCATTTTCTTATTTTCTCTTTTTTTGTAAAAACTGTTATCAAAAATGACATGTTTCTTATAAAGTCTAGTGAATTGTTTTACTTTTTGTATGTGTATTTGTTTTATACGTGGTAATGCCATGCTGCAGCTATATTAGTAGTATATTTGTAGGACGAATAGGTCGGCTCGACCGGAGAAGGACCACGGTCTCACAGAATTCCAGCGTAAAATAGCAGCTTAAGACTGCTGCGTCTTACGGTGAGTGTAGTGAACCGGAGAGCCTTTTTACTGGAATAGAGGCCACCTTAGTCCTCACAGCTGACAACACATCTGCATTTTTATTCTTTATTGAGGATAAATTTAAAGAGCCGTGGTAGCTCAGTGGTTAACGCTCGCTGTAAATATAACAGAACGCGAGTAACCCGGGTTCGATCCCCGCCGGCACCAATGAACTTGTTAAGTGCAATTTTAAGTGCTGATTTACCACGTGCTCGGCGGTGAAGGAAAACATCGTGAGGAAACCTGCATGTCTAAGGAATATGAAAAAAAAATATTTCGAAGACATGTGAAGTTCGTCAACACGCATTTGGGCAGCGTGGCGGACACTTCCTTGCCCTAAACCCTCTCAGAAATGAGGGGAGGCCTGAGCCCAGCAGTGGGACGTATATAGGCTGTAACTTTACTTTACTTTAACTTTATTGAGGATAAATTTAGATGTCATTGGGTCATAGCAACCACTTACTATCAGGTGGACTGTGTTGTCACCCTATCCTATGAAAAAAGTATACATAGCTAAGAACACTCCCGATTAAGTCGCCTTACAAACAAAAAAAAATTACATCCAAATCTGTTCACCCGTCACATACTTTGTGTACACATACACCTTTATTGCTCGTGCTCATCCGCAGATAGATAGGCGGACGGACGGGCAGCGGAGGTTTAGTAATATAGTTTTATTTGTACCCTTCAAGTACAGAACCCTAAAACATATAAAATGATTTTAACACATTATATAAACAAATAATTATATAATAATAAAAACATCACTTATGTGTGTGTCCAAAGTATCCAAGTCACCACAAGTAGTCGGTCCTTTCATCAAAAACTTCATTGCGTCATACGCAAACCATGCACTGGACTTCACGTCATTTCTTCTGCTATCAGTAGTTTTCAAAGATGTTATTTTCTTTCTTTCACTGATTGCGAACGGGGGGCATGTACTTTTGTTTCAATTTCTTTTCTGGGTAATTAAAGCACCTTGGCAATATCCTCCCACTCGTCATTTTTCTTTATTTTATTTCGATAATCTCGGTTCGAAGTATCCCACAATAAAACATGACTCTGATATAGCTCAAGAAATAAAAGAACGGTTTCGTTTCCCCACACTACAACATGTTGCAAGGCACGTTGTGCATACGACTACACCCGGTAACAAAATGGCGCGAAACTCACGCGGGACACGTGCGCTCGCTCTCGGAGCGGGAACAAGCAAATGCCCCGCGTCACGTAAAATGTTACGGGTCACTGTTCAACGATGCATCGTCACGTAGCTTGAGTGTTCCGCGTCATGTTGCGGGACAAAATGTCCCCTAGTGTATCCGGAACTTTCACCTCCATTAAGGCTGATTTACCCAGGCTCAGTAACAGACGCCAGTGCTGGCGCTGAGGACTGACTCGCACTTTTCACACGCAGTCGGTAGTCGTGGTAACTTTTTAAAGGAGCGAACGTGCGTACGTAAATCTTGCAAATATTGTATTTACGGAAACGGCAGAATCTACAAGGATTAAAATATTGAATGAGAAAGTCGCTTTTATCGTGTATCGAAACCATCATTAATTCCAGAAGTATGCTAGGCAATATATGCAGCAATAAAAATTGAGATAAGATAGTTATTTATTAGGGATAATCAAAAAACGAAAGCAAGGTTTAGACGAAGCTAGTAACGCTGACGCCAGTCCACAAACATGCCAGCGCTGGCCTAGCTAGTGTTGTTTAGATGAGGCCAAATGGATTCATTTCATTCCTAGATTATTCTTGTTCAAACTAACTGAAAAATAATGTTTATCATATACCCTACCATATATCAAAAATAGGAATCTGAACAATATTACTAGTAAAATTTTTATATTACAAATTATTCTGGTGCGGAGGTTGCGGGGCACGCGGGTGGAAGTCACTGGCTTGAAAAACAGGCAGGCGCTGGCTTCGTCTAAACCTTGCTTAACAGTCACATAGAAACAAAATAGACCTAAGAATTTTCAAAAGCAAGCCTGGAATTTGGAGCCCGTTACTGTGCCTGTGTAAATCAGCCATTGGGGGATATTTGCTGTAGTTGTCACACTTGGCAGACAGGTTGGCAACCGCAATTTTGTTTATTTTATATATAAATGAAGATGCTACTGCTTATCTCCTGGTTTATTCCCTCTGTCGCATATGGGGTAGTGGATATTTTTATACCGCCACTACTGCGGTCAATCTTACACTACGGTCAGTCTTGGATAATTATTAATTAAATTGTAATTAATCACACTGAGATTGTACAGTTTTATTTTGAATAAACAGGATACTTCTCTTAAACATCAGTCAGTTACAACTTATAGCCTATATACGTCCCACAGCTAGGTTCAGAGACCTGCCCTCGTGTATACAGTATTACATATGAAATTCGATCTAATATTGTAATATTCAATTTCAGTCTAATTGAGAGGCAAAGAGAATTTCTCGTGTACTTTCATGTGCCTATTTAGAGTTCCTCGCTGCGTGAAGCTCTGACTGCACACGCCGCATTTATGCGGTTTTTCACCCGTATGGATTCTATGATGATCATTGAGTCTCTTTTTAGCAGAGAAAGTTTTAGTACAATAAATACAAGAGAAGGGTCGTTCTCCAGAGTGAATTCTTTTGTGTTCGACTAGTGACGAACTAGCCGCGTAGGTTTTTTCACACAGATCGCATTTAAACTGCTTCTTTCCTTCATGTAATCTCAAATGTCTTACTAAGTTACTCTTCTCTGAGAAAGAATATGTGCATATTTGGCATATGAATTTTCTACCTCTGTGACGTTTTGATATATGAGACAGTAGTACTGTATTTGAAAAGAATTTCTTGCCACACTGATTGCACTTGTGCTTTCGCTCCCTGTTTTCCTCGTGGGTTTCCAAATGAGCCTGGAAAGATAATGCATTCATGTATGTCTAATACAACTATAAATCATATTTAGAGTTAGAATATAATTTGTATAGAATAAGTCAGCTTAAAATTGCTCTATAGTGTCGTTTTCGACAACCTCTACCGTAACGGGTTATTATGAAATCGCAAAATACGTATTTATTTATTTTTTAAATACAATACGTATCGAGTCAATCGCCCTGTAAAATATTTTTATAATAAAATAATAAACTGTAACACCCTTATTTTACACTCTCAGGGATGAAATTTTCCAAAATGATTTCATAGCGAATTTTTACGTCAAAAAGGTCAGTCCAAATCTAAATTTATTTCAAGCGATTTAGGTAGTCTCACTCAGTGTAGTTGAGTATCTATGACTCAGTATATAAAGAGTATATTATAGTAGATACACAGTGAACAGTGACATCTGTCGATAAATGGCAAAACTAACTTTACGGCAAATTAAATTTAATTCTGTACGTTTTGACTATGTCCAATATAAATTATATTTTATAAATGTTATTTGCTAACGAAATAAAAATAACTTCTGATATAAAATAAGAATTTTGTCTGATTTTAAGTTTGAATACATATACTCAGCCGTGTACCATATTATATTGGTTGTTATTATAATATAGAACCCGCTTCTTCGTTTCTGTAATCGGGTATAGCGTGCGTGATAGATCATGGAAACTATACCAAACATTGAGTTATATAAATCAATGATGTCAAATATGAGGCAAATCAATGGGGAAGCCTATGTGCAGCAGTGAACTTTAAAATGCTGTAACGGTTATTTGATAACACCCGGTGGTTGCGCGGAAAACCATTCGTATTTTATTTTATTCGAAGGTAGGCTCGCCAAGCGTTCTGTCCGTTTTGTCCTTTCCATGACCTATCGTCCCTCCGACACACCGGGGTGGTGGGGTGAGAGGGGAAAGAAGATGATTATAGAATATCTTCTACCAAAGCCCTCTAGGACACGACTGTCCTAGGCGGTGTGGTTCCAACTGGCGGCCGAAGGGAAGAGAGAGCGTAAGTGCCACGGCACTTGCTAGCTTATATTACTTCGGTCCTTCTTTCAAGGCGTCTCGGAGGGGCGCGCTTCTTATTGGTTGCAAATCACGCGATATTCTAGAATCATCTTCTTTCCCCTCCCACCCCACCACCCCGGTGTGTCGGAGGGACGATAGGTCACGGAAAGGACAAAACGCTTGGCGAGCCTACCTTCGAATAAAATAAAATACGAATGGTTTTCCGCGCAACCACCCGGTGTGTCTAATGGCGGGTGATTATTAGCGCCATCTAGTATCAAGTAATACAAAAGAAATAGGAGCCTCAAGATCGTTCTAGAACTTTCCCACCAGCGCCATCTAGTGGCGAGGGTTTTCTGGAGGATTTTTCTAGAGTAATCCAATCGGCAGTATTTATTGCCACGAATCCTAAGTTCGTAACAATATTATGTGTCCTCCATATCTCGTTTATAATGAATCCTTATCATGCTTGAAAATACTTATAGCGCCATCTATATAAAATTATAGTAGTTAATTTATTATTACAGTTAAATAAAAATTATATGATATTCAGAAAAGTACGGTTAGGATTAATATAAAACAACTCGAAATTGGGTACGTAATTTTTCAATTTCACGACAATGTCAATTTTAAAACTTTTGGAAGTGCAAAAGGGAAATATAATATGTTTACTGCCGAACTTCTATATGATTGATATGATCCTTGCCGAAACCAAAAAAATTGTTAACAGGTCTTTCAAAATTTGATTTACCATGTTGTAGGTACGCGGCGGTTAAGAAAAAAAAATTATAAGCACACCTACTTAAAATTTAATAAACAATTTGCACAACACCATCTATCGATGACATTTGTTAACTATTATACTTTTGTAACTAAGATAATAGGATTTATATATTTCTTATAGATATTTATAACGTTATTCTTTATTATTTTTGTTTACTGCGTTTAGATACAATTATATCATTATAGAACAGTATTTTACATTATTTTATTACAAAAATGTCCTTGATCACTCAATGTCACTAATGAACAAATTCTTACCTATATTTTGAACCCATACTTCAGAATATTAATCATAATTTTTGATAGGATAAACCAATTTTAATAAAACAAAAACTAAAATTACGATGAAAAGAAGATATGCTTCACAATTTTCCTAACGATTATTATGATATAATTCAGTACTTTATAAATGATACGTTAATAAACAAACTGACAGACAAACATACAGCCAAGTCTAAAATTGATAGAAATGTATTCAGTTACTTTAGTCCCTCTCAATCAATTTTGTTACAAAAATATAAAATGCACAGACATTTACATTTTTATTATATGTATAGATAGATAGATTAATATAGACATTTTTATTATATGTACTGATATAAATCAGTACTTTATAAATGAATGATATGTTAACAAACAAACAGACAATTCTAAAATAAAAGAAATGTATTCAGTTACTTTAGTCCCTCTCAATCAATTTTGTTACAAAAATATAAAATGCACAGACATTTACATTTTTATTATATATATAGATAGATAGATTAATATAGACATTTTTATTATATGTACTGATATAAATCAGTACTTTATAAATGAATGATATGTTAACAAACAAACAGACAATTCTAAAATAAAAGAAATGTATTCAGTTACTTTAGTCCCTCTCAATCAATTTTGTTACAAAAATATAAAATGCACAGACATTTACATTTTTATTATATATATAGATAGATAGATTAATATAGACATTTTTATTATATGTACTGATATAAATCAGTACTTTATAAATGAATGATATGTTAACAAACAAACAGACAATTCTAAAATGATTGAAATGTATTCAGTTACTTTAGTCCCTCTCGATCAATTTTGTTACAAAAATATAAAATGCACAGACATTTACATTTTATTATATGTATAGATAGATAGATTAATATAGACATTTTTATTATATGTACTGATATAAATCAGTACTTTATAAATGAATGATATGTTAACAAACAAACAGACAATTCTAAAATGATAGAAATGTATTCAGTTACTTATTTTTAGTCCATCGCAATCAATTTTGTTACAAAAATGTAAAATGTACATCTGCAATTTACTTTTTTATTATATGTATACATTATTATATACGTAGGTACTAAAAACTAGTTAGTAAACCATGTAAAATTTATTACTGAGAATTACTTACTAACCTTTAATACAGTGGTGGAGACAAACGTTTTCCCACAAATGTCGCATATACATAGACTGCGTTCACCATGCGTTTTCTCGTGCATGCGCAGTGTGTGCTTATTTTTGGATGTCTTGCCACAAGTGCGGCACTTGAGGCTGTCGAGGCTAACGCGAGTATGTTCGCTCTCGTTATGCCGCCACAGACCACTCCATGTCATGAAGGTTTTATCGCATGGTGCACAATAAATTGGTACCTAAAATTGTAGATATTGAAAATTCGAAGTCAGGATCGCCTTGTGATTTGTGTGTATATAAAACTAGCTTTTACCTGCGACTTCGTCCGCGTATAACTTAAAACTTCAACAAAAAACTTTCAAGGGCTATTGTAGCAGTTTGAGGTATTTGAGCAAGTAGTTCTATTATTGAAAAATTACTTTAAACTAATCTTTTGTCCTTATCTCGATATAATATGTGCGATAGGTTTTAAAAAAAAATTCAATTGCAGATCTATTAATGTTATGTAAAGAGGTATTCATCACTCATAAGGTTTGGTCGATTTCACAAAAAAACTTACATGTTTTTGGGATTAAATATTGTAATGGCCTATACGATCTCTTCGTGTTGCTCTCTTTATCTTACCTTTTTGTGAAATTTCATCTATTTAGAAAATTAGGCCAGGCAGATATACAGACAAAAATCTTAATAATGGTTATTCGTAACTTAATAAGATGCAGTTATTATTCTATTTTACTTATATGCATAAATGAGATAAATTAGTAAAATTAATTCCAGTAAACTTACTTCCTTACCCTCATGCTCCAATTTGTGTGCTTCAAACCGTTCGGGGTGGCTAAATATTTTCTTGCACAACATACATGAAAATATTTTCGGCTTCCTTGATGTGGATAAATTTATTTTTGACACCGATTTAACAACCAGTAGGCTGGACGTGGCTAACTTTTTTAATCTGGAAAAAATTAAAGTGATCTTTATAAAATGTTAACTGGAGGCTCATGGACGATAAAGTTGCTGGTCTGACAACCCGATGACGCATTTACAGAGGCGACACGGATACAGGTGACCTAGAATGGCGATTTGTTTTTTTTTTCAGCATTGGACTTATGATGGGATATATTATGATCACCCTGATATAACGATACATTGCATAATATGCTTTTTATAAGCTTGGATGCTGACAAATCAAATGATACTTATTTCAGGTTAAACATTTATACCCTGTTCACTTAAGCATGAAATTTTGAATAAACGTCGAAACAGTATTTCTCAAATCATTTCCAGCTAATTAGTACTTGCCCTACGATTTTGTCTATGTTTTTTCAATTTTCTTTTGTACTAATTAAGTATATTTATGGTATAAAAGGTACATAAAGATTTTTTATTTTGTTATTAATTTATCTGTCCAGGAATTCTTGTTCAGTAATAAAATTATCTACTAATGCATGTACTGCTACTTGCCAATGCAACATCTAATTTCAATTAAATCAATATTTAATTTCAAATTCAAATCTAAGTTGGAGAATACATAAAATTTTAGAGATTTTTAGTTTACAGGAATCATGTAATTTTCAACAAACGTTACATTGCTTTTTTTGCACTTCTACACATTAAATATTTTTTTATTTGCACATTTTAACTATCATAAAATCATTACATAAAATCTCAAGCTAAAATTAACAGAGCACAGAATGATACATATACCTATATATTATATGATCGTATTATATCATCTTCTTACACTACTTTTTTTTTCATTTTTTCTACTTCTGTCTTACAGACGCAGTAATACCAAATATCGTATGGCTATGTTATCTAATATTCAAAAAATAACAAATCTTGAAACACTTTTATAGAACTAGAATAACAAACGAGCACACAAACCACCTGTTGTTAACTGGAAGCCGTGGCCCACAGGCACCTCCATCTTTCCTTGATTAGGATACACAATGAGGATTCACAAACACATTTCAATGATCTAGTTCGGTAGAGGGGTTCTTAAACTTTGTGACCTAACCAAGGTTATGAAAAATAATTAAGTTGTTTGCCATTAGTCTTTTTTAGTTAATTTATTAATTAAATTGTTTAAGGTTTAATGAATATTTCAAATTTTCTAATATGTTTATAAATTCTCATTAAGTCATCCAGCAATAGTTTTTTTAACTATTGAAATCACAGATACTCCTTCATAATAGGTTGACATTATTATTATTTAAGTTGAATTAATATAGGATTATGATCCTGATCATGATACAGGTAGTAATACCTGTATCATGATCATGACATAATATTTAGAATTACCAACCAGAATGGCTAAAAGCTCTGTAGATTGTAATGGTGACTGCAGTCCTATTCATGTACATATATCTTATTTTCGATTGGAGAGATCAAGAAATACAGAAGTATGTGAGCAAGGCACTTAAAACAAAAATAGAAACTTTTTAATTCAATATAGATAACAAATAATACTTATAGAAAATAACTTTTTTTTTAATTTACTACTGGTTCGGAAAAAAACCTCTGTCATGGGTCTTCCCATGATAATGATAATTTATTACTTTAAAACAAGTAGTAAGTTGTTACAATATTGTTGGGCACCCTCTTTTAAGTAAATAGATACCTGTAGTAGAGGGCCCCGCTCTTCCTTATTACAATTATATTACTACTTTAAATTAGAATTAATATATAATTTGTATAAATTCTGCTCTGATTATATTTGATCCAGATAGCTGTCAGAATTAGATATGATTTTATAATGACGATTGCTAAGCATCTATGCAACCACGAGCCGTGGTAGCTCGTTAGAGTTAGAAGTTAGAACGCGCTGTAAATTTCACAATACGCGAGCAAACCGGGTTTGATCCCCGGCGGCACCAATGAAATTGTTAATTGCAATTTTAAGTGCTGATTTACCACGTGCTCGGCGGTGAAGGAAAACATCGTGAGGAAATCTGCATGTCTGAGAAATAAGAAAAAAAAAATTTCGAAGACATGTGAAGTTCGCCAAGTTCAACCAGCAAGGAACCCAGCGGGACTTACTCATAAAAACAAAAACGACATAACGGTCAAAGCACTGTTGCTAACAAAAATTTAGAATAGCGAAGACAGTTAATAAAAAACTACAACTTATAATCATGTATGTTACAATTAACACCACATAACAAATTAGAAATAGCTTGGTAGTAATCACCCTTCACAGGGGTTATTATCATCCATAAATTCCTTAATATTATAATAACTCTTTTTATACAAATTTAGTTTAATTTTTGCAGGTAAAATTTAAAAATTCTGTCAGTCAATCAGTATATTTTCTAGGATTTTGTTGTAAAAAAGAGAGTTAAGTAACTACTACTACCAGCTTTTGTCTGTTTCTATTTACAGAATGAATATCACTTATTTTTGTAAAACTACTTTTATTTTTGTGTACGTACATTAATTACCTAAATGTATTGATAGGCGAAAGTTAATTTTTGTCTGAGCGACTCCATAGGTTTTAAATCATAAATTGCTCTAATGACCTTCTTCTGTAAAACAAATATAATTTCAGTGTCAGACGCGTGTCCCCATATCAAAATATTGATATGGGGGAAATAGACATTATGCTATGGAAATAGCTAAAGTAGAGTAGTCTAGCTGTTTCAACACTGGTAAGACTTCTAATCTTTTTTACAGCATAAGCTGCAGAGCTTAGTATGCTTGCTAGTTTAGATATATAGGGCCCCACTGAAGCTTAGCGTCGACAGGGATGCCAAGAAAAACAGAGGACTATATAATATTAATATAATTTAGTAACTGTTGTTTTAATTTGAAAATTAATGAAGTGTCACCAGCAATTAATACTATATTATTGGTTATCCCCTTCTATGTAAGGTAAGTCATTAATATATACAAGAAACAATCGAGAATTGAGCCTGTCATCAATTGAGCATGCCAATTTGTACTATCGACCCGGAAGAACTCATACTATTAATGACAACTTTTTGCGTTCTGTTACTTAAAAATAACCTATTACTTAAATAATCTATTTAACAGTGTTAGAGCCACGCGGCAACTTTTGCTGCCGCACGGATGGGCCAGCACAAACCGGGGTGGTACCACGACCTCACAGAATACTAGCGTAAAGTAGAGAGTTACCTCTGCGTTTCCCTTGGTAATTGTAGGAGGCCGGAGGCCCAATCCCCCCCCCCCCCCTCTTAACATGGTAGTAAGTGAAGATCTACCTCAGGAGGGTACCAGCACCCCTGGTGACAGAGAATCCCTCGCTGTACATCTACTTTATCTCTCTAGCTACTCCACTCCTGGCTGCTCAGGCTGCCCCGCGTATTCTGGTGGGGGGGGGGGGGGCTTAATTCCACTTGCGACAAAAACTGCTCGGGGCAAGTGGAGCAACAACACTAAGGCGACCCCTGCCACGCTATCCGTGAATTTTTGCAACATCAGGGGTCTTCATTCCAACCTTAACGCTGTCCACTACCATCTGGAGACGGTGAAGTCAGCCTTGCTCTTTTTGATCGAGATTCAGGTGTCCTCTCCGGCTGATACTTCATATCTCCCCTACCCGGAGTACAAATTAGAACATTCGTATATTATATATTTATGACGTATACGCAATGATATTAGTATATCATTGCGTATACGTCAGAGAGGACATCTGTTTTCGTCACCTCGGCATTCTTAAAGGTACGGACCTATCCATCCTTTGGTTATGATATCCTATGGCTGCGCATAGACAGCGACGACCATCCCCGCGTCTACCGGTGCCTCTATAGGTCCCATAGCGGTAATACCAAAACACACCGACTCCTTGACCACATCCAAATGGCTACAGATTCCGTGCTACAGCAGATCCCATGCACAGAGATCGTGATCCTTGGCGATTTTAACGCCCACCACGCCGAATAGCTCGGTTCACGTTTAACCGATGATGCGCGGAGATCTGTTTATGACTTTGCTTTAGCATATGGTCTGACACAACTGGTTACTGCGCCTACGCGGATTCCAGATGTGGAAGATCATACACCTTAGCTGTTGGACCTTCTGCTGACCTCTCATCCGGACGGATATCCGGTTTCCGTCGACGCCCCTTTAGGCTCGTCGGACCATTGTCTTGTCCGGACTGTGGTGCCAGTCACAATAACGTCGCGGTTACTTCTGCAAGCTGCCGCCGTGTTGGGCACTATAGTTCAGCCGATTGGGATGGGATGCGGTCTTTTTTTGTATTCTTCTCTTGGGGGCGGGTTTGCTTCTTGCCGGACGATCCTAACGTTGTTGCTGATTCTGTCGCTGATGTGGTACTTCAAGGTATTGAACTTTTTATTCCGTCCTCTGTGGTGCCCATCGAAAGCAGATCCCAGCCATGGTTTGGTCGCTCCTTTAAAATAGCACCACGCTATAAGCAAGAGTGCTACCGGGCCTGGGTTGACGCATCAATGTCTCGAGATGTAAACACCAGCGCTCTTAAAAATAAGTATAATTCCGCTACCAGATCCTTCAAAAGAGTCATTGCCAGCGCAAGGTCTGAGCACATCGGCAGAATTGGCGAGAAGCTAGTTCGCCTTCCTTCGGGAACCCGTGCATTCTGGTATCTCGCCAAGGCTGTCCAAGGGAACTTCTGTCAGTCATCTCTACCATTTCTACACAGAGAAGACGACTCACTGGCCCATGCCGCAAAGGAGAAAGCCGATCTGTTAGGTCTCTCTTTGCGTCCAACTCGACTCTCGATGACTGGGGCAACACACCGCCGACCAACCTGCGATGCGAGTGCTCCATGCCGGAGGTGCGGTTTACACAGCGCTCGGTTGGAAAAGCACTCTTTTCCATTCAGTAAGTCGAGTGGACCTGATGGGAATCCCTCCCATTATGCTGAAGACATGTGCTCCGGAGTTGGCACCGGTTTTAACGCGTCTTTTTTGGTACTCCTACTCCCAAGGCGTAGTCCCAAATTCTTGGAAGACAGCTTTGGTCCAACCGATCGCTAAAAAAGGCGATCGCTCAGACCCATCCCACTACAGGCCTATCGCCATCACCTCCTTATTCTCCAAAATAATGGAGTCTATTGTAAACTGCCAGCTCATGAGGTACCTCGAAGATCACCAGCTGATCAGTAACCGCCAATACGGTTTCCGTCGTGGTCGATCAGTTGGTGATCTTCTGGTCTACCTTACTCAGATAGGCGGAGGCAGTAGAGTCCAAAAGGGAGGCATTGGCCGTTAGTTTGGACATAACGAAGGCCTTCGATCAGGTCTGACACAAAGCGCTTCTTTCGAAGATCCCTTCGTATGGGCTTCCCGAGAAATTGAGCGACTGGATCACAAACTTTCCTGCTAATCGGAGCATCAAGGTCGTAGTATACGGTGCATGCTCTGATTAAAAGCCTATTAACGCTGGTGTTCCACAAGGCTGCGTGCTATCACCAACGCTGTTTCTTCTGCATATCCATGATATGTTGCAAACTGATAACATTCATTGCAATGCAGACGACAGCACTAGTGATGCCTTATACACCGGCCGTGCCAATATTTCTATGGAAATCGTCGCCGAGTACCGGGACAAACTTGTGTCTGAAGTATAGTCTTTGCTTAACAAAGTCTTGGATTGGGGGCGACTAAATCTAGTCCAATTCAATCCCCAGAAGACACAAGTTTGCGCTAATCGCTAAAAAGAACCGCTTTGTCGTATCTCCTGCCTCAGCTAGCATCAGAATCATCGGCGTCGACATATCGAATAGTGTGCAGTTTTGTGGTCACTTGGAGGCTAAATTTTTTGAAAGACAATATTTCATGCCGGCACATCGCTTGCTACTTTACAAAGCGCAAGTTCGGCCTCACATGTTATAGGTACTGTTCTCATCTCTGGGCCGGGGCACCCTAGCGCCAGCTCCTTCCATTTGACCGCATCCAGCGCAGAGCGATTCGAATCGTTGATGACCGAGTGCTTTCTGATCGGTTCGGTTGACTGGCGCTGTGTAGAGATGTTGCATCCCTTTGCGTTTTCTATCGTATTTACCGTGGGGAGTGTTCTGAGGAATTGTTCAGATTAGTTCTAGCCGCCAAATTTCACGAATGCTTATCGCATCAAAATTCCCGATACCATCCTCACCATCTGGATGCTTGGCGGTCCACTACTGTGTGTTTTACTAGGAGTTTTCTTCCTCATACAACTTCTCTGTGGAATTGTTTACCACTGGCGAGTTTTCTGTACCAATACGACTTAGGGACCTTCAAGAAAAGAGCTTACTTCTTTCTAAAACGCCGGCATCGCATCTGCAATTCCGCTGGTGCTGCGATTGTTCATGGGCTTCACTTACCATCAGTATATATAAAAATTGAAGTGCCTGTCTGTAATATCGAAAAACTTCCATATATTCAGATGCGGGCGTTATTTGCTTGACATTAAGACATGAATAACCATTTTTAAATGTTTGTTTCGTCTGTCTGGTGTAATCTTCGGGATAAATGAACAAATTGTAATAAAACTTTAAAAAAAATAAAGAGATGGAGTGATCAAAAACTGATAACATTATTAATTCGCCTACCCAGGTGAAGCCAGTGCGGCTCGCTAATACATAATAAAATCGAATAAACATTTATCTTATACTAACCTTTTTGACATTTTTTTCTTTGTAGACTTATCACAAGATAATTCATCTTTTATTTGTAATGCATTAGCAGTATCGATTTCTCTTTTATCACTGTCTAATATATCTGTAACAAGAAACTATTATCATATAATTTTAACAATTTGTCTGTTGACAGTTTATCTTGTCTACTGGTAGATTTTGGGCAACAACAAGTAAAATTAAAAAAAATTCTACAACGTAATTTCTACGACTTCAATAAACATAAACAGTAAAATAAGAACATCATCAATGTATAGTAGAAGTCAATTCAGTATGCATTATTAAGGATAACTCAAAAACTACTAATCAGATCTTGATCAAATTTATATGGGACCACATGAGAATCATCAGCTTTCACATTAAAGAAAAGAATCATCAAATTCGGTTCTCCTAGAAAAAGTCCTGAATAACAGACATTAAAAAAAATACAGTCAAATTGAGTACCTCCTCTCTTTTTGAAGTCAGTTAAAAATGGACCTATTCTTGTTTTTTTATAGAATAAGGGTGACAATCGAGCACACAGTTCACCTGATGGTAAGTAGATGCTGTGCCCCGCTGACATTTACATTTATCCTTGATTAAGAATCAAGACGCAGATGGGCTGTCACCCCTGAGGACTAAGATGGAATCCTCATTTCCAGTAAATAAGGGTTTCCGAATCTCTACACTCACTATATGAAACACAGCAGTATTAAGCTGCTATTTTATACTAGTATTCTGTGAGAGCGTGGTCCTACCCCGGTTGAGCCGACCCATTAGTGCTACAACCATAATATAGCCACTCTGAACATTTCATATTGATTCTATAATGTCAAACTTCTTCAGAGAAAAGTAGTCTTCAGATCCTGACAATGTATTGGAGTAACTCTGTCAGACCTATCTGGTCTGGCCTGACTTACCTGGTCAGGCCAAGGTCAAATATAAATATACAATAACAGTTTTTTTTGGATTTCAAATCCAGGCTTTGTCAAATAATTGTACGAAATCCATGCGGTATTAATAACAGCACCATTGAATAAATTCGCAGAGAACTATGTCGGCTTCTCAGGGCAATGTAATATTTGACAAACCATATAGATGGCACTGTTACAGAATTATTTTATTATTGAAATTTGTTTTACCAGTTTCCTACCTTAAAGTTGCAGTTATTAAAAACACCTCTTAAAATATTTTTAGCATTTACTCAATGAAGCTGGCGAAAGGTTATCATTCGAAGTAAATTCTGTAAATTTATAGATACGTAATTTAGTAACAAGACTAACTCTAGTAAAATTTTTAGAACTTTAGATGTATAATTCTTTTGTTCGCGACGGCCTAACAACGCTAAGAAACGAAGTTATAAAGAATATTGTTTTTGTATTAATAATGAAATTACCGACAAAACTGAGTGAAAACGTGTATTAATATAGTTATTTAGCATGTTTATAACTCTTAGTATATTTGTATAGAATGTCGTTTTGATTATAAGTGATATAAACAACTTTTATTATATACCAAAAAATCGACCAATCACAGCGCGTCAAAAGTTTTTAATTAACTGCGTAATAGTTCATACTAAAATAAGGAAAATAATTTTATGTTCTAAAAGAGTTATAAATATGACATTCAATTAGCATATATGGCTTATAGATTAAAGAAGTGTAGGGATATTTTTGTATAATTAAACGCATTTCGTAGTTATAGAAAAATCAAAGAATTAATGTACCCAAATATTATGAAAATTTTGGACATTTCGTTTAATAACTTTTTACAATGTTAATATTTTGAGTAACCTTTATGATATACTAATAAAGTACCAGACTACCGATTTAATGATATATAGCATGTTAGTGTAGCAATTAGTTTTGTATAGAAAATATTGCAATTTATGCCATTTGTATAGTGAAAAGTTTATGCAATAAAGAGGCAAACGGAAAATGGCAAGCGGCTCACTGCAAAGTATTGCCAAAGTCTACCTTAGGGGCTCGGGACCCAGTACGAGTAGTAGTGTGAAGAACTACCAGTGACAGTGAAGTGAAGTGAGTGGTATCCGGTGGTAGCTGAAGTGACTAGTAGCAGTATATAGTGAATAGTGAAAGTGTTAGCTAGCCGAAAAAGGTCGTAACTGACACTCGCAGTTACACATAGTGAAAGTGTTAGCTAGCCTAAAAAGGTCGTAACTGACATTCGCAGTTACACATAGTGAAAGTGTTAGCTAGCCTAAAAGGTCGTAACTGATATTCGCAGTTACATATAGTGATAGTGTTAGCTAGCCGAAAAAGGTCGTAACTGATATTCGCAGTTACACATAGTGAAAGTGTTAGCTAGCCGAAAAAGGTCGTAACTGATATTCGCAGTTACATATTATAGTGAAAGTGGTAACTGATATCCGCAGTTACACAAGTGATAAAATCAGCTAGTTTAGTTGATAATAGCTGCTAGTCAGTAGTGTTAGAAAACCAGCTACTACCAATAGATTTTTGATACCACCGTACAATTTAAAGAAATCTTTTGAGATATACAGTGACCAACCAATAGTGAACAACCATAGTTCAACAACCGTGGTCAATAGTTAAAATTTCGCGACTAATCAATCAGTCGAACCGCTGGCCACTACCTTGCTATTTGTATTTATTAATCGTGCATTTTGATTTGATCCTCAGTCCACAATACCTCAGCGGCACCCACAAAGACGGCGGTGAAAGTACCCACCGGAACCTATAGGCGTAGGACGTGAGCGACTCGCGAAGTATCTTCGACAATATTTACTCCGGAGAGTTTCGCCCGTCCGGCACATCTTTTATAATAAAACATTTAAAAAACTGATTTTAGTCTAAGAGCTGGCTACATAAAATATGTTCCTATTAGATACATGGTTGATTTGTATTAAAAACTAACCTTTGGTAGGTGTAGCCGAACATAAATTTGCCTGTCTGTCATTGCGAAACTAGGGCATCAAGAGGTGGCGTGCGGTTAAACGTAACAAATTTAGGGTCGAAACATTTATAAGGTACATGAATCCTAATTATGCAAAATGCTTTTAATTATAACGTAGAAAAATGTTGGCAGTCAGTTTGCTAGGGGCTTATGTACTTCCAGAGCGCGTCAAAGGCGTGTTATTAAAAAAAATCATGAGGTTCATGAATACAAATTAATTTATTTTAATAATTAAGCACAAAAAATAATTTTCCAAAAGGCAGACAGCCATGGCAGACGATTTGAAAAAGTGCAATTGTATAGTGCCTAATAAAGTTGGGCGTTATAACATACAACAGATAATATATTTCATTATATATTTGTAATCCTACAACACATTAGAATAATAAACCATTGACTGTTATAATATGTACATTATCATTAGTAAGCGTCATCTGTTTACGTTTACGGTCCAGCCGTCGGCCGAGACGCGGCACCACAATGGGAGTCAATAAAATACTACATTCATTATGCCACAAGGATTATGTATAGCTTACAATAATTTAAACTCTAAGCTATCTTAATAAGAGCTTATTTTACTAACACTAAATTATAACGGTAAACACAAATATATTATTTCCTTCATTGCTAGCTGTTGCCTGTTGTGCCTGTTATTTAATTTTTTGGCTGTTGTAATATATTAGTGTTTAGTTAGCTGTCTAGCTGAGATGACAATGACACTGTTATCTGTAAAATTTGTTTTGATAGCAGGTCCCCATATTATGTGAAAAAGCTATTGTTGTTATTGTTTATTTTTCGTTAAGTTTTATTCCTAAAGTAATTTTAAATATTTTGTGTAATATAGATGGTAAAAGTGTATAATAATGTCGCGTCAGCATAGCGCAGCCATTTGGAACTATTTTATAGTCCAAAGTGTGAACGAAAAAAATGCAGTGTGCAATTAAAAACACTTTATCTTTCAAAAGTACAATTACAAATTTAAAGCTTCAACTTAAGCAAAGGCACGTAGGAGTGTATGAAGAGTTTTGCCGTTCAGATTTAATATCGGATAGACGCACAAGGCTTACGTCGCCAAAAGTAAACCAAATAACGTTTTTGAATAGTAACTGAAAAATGTAAATAATTGTAGATAACTAAAACTTTGACCACAGTATAAATAATGTAAAAATTCAATCAAAATGTACATAACATCAATGAGCTTCTAACTATGCCTGAATGAGTTATTTTTCTTAAAATTTTATGAAAATATGAGTAAATAACAAATACAATAATTACACAGCTTAACATACATTTAGACAAGTCTAAGCTTGTAAAAAGTAGGACAGGAAGTTTACACTTGAACTTAACATACATATTTTAAATGATTCTCTTTTAAAACATGAAACACTCAAATGATGCTAATACAACTCAAAAATATTTCTTTTGTCTTCATATAATACTTATAATCGTTTAATATTTATAATCGTAATAATCTTTCATCATAATATTTATAATCGTTATAACAACATACAACAAAACGCTAACACAGCCGACAACTGAACTGAACTAACCGCGTAAAAAAAGTAAAGTAAAGTAAAGTTACAGCCTATATACATCCCACTGCTGGGTACAGGCCTCCTCTCATTTCTGAGAGGGTTTTAGGGCAAGGAATAGTCCGCCGCGCTGCCCCAATGCATGTTGGCGAACTTTCACATGTCTTCGAAATATTTTTTTCTTATTTCTCAGACATGCAGGTTTCCTCACGATGTTTTCCTTCACCGCCAAGCATGTGGTAAATCACCATTTAAAATTGCAATTAACAATTTCATTGGTGCCGGCGGGGATCGAACCCGGTTTGCTCGCATATTGTGAAATTTACATCGAGCGCTAACCATCTGAGCTACCACGGCTACCGCGTGTACAATGTAATATTTGAAATTGTAATAATATATTATAAAAGTTTAAAACAACAGTAAGAAAAATATATTACAACATAACGAATTAGAAAAATATAACAATTTCGCCCACCTTTAGTGCCTAAATTATTGTTTACAAAATCATGAATTACAAGAAATACACAGTATAATACTTACGGTTTTTACATGGCCCATCTTCAGTCTGTTCAGCTTTCACATTGCTCATTTCAAATTCATTGCTATACTCATCTTCACTAGCAATGTGTGAATCTACATCTATAGTCAACCAAACATTATTTTCAGTTTTTACTGATTTTTTACATTCTAATAAAGTATTTTGGGATTTAATACAAGTTTGTTTGAAATCGAAAAGTTTCATAAGTAGGTCATAACAACTTTCACATATACCTTTAGGCAAGTCTTCATTCTGTTGGACCTGATGAATTATACATAAATATAAGTGAATAAAGCCTCAAATATAACATAATTTAATATTGCAAAAATGTTTAAGTATATTCTTACTTCTACTGATGTGCAATATGAGTACATATTTGGTGAAACATTGTCGAATAGAAAATACTTGAAAGATTCTTTTGCAGTTAAACAGGCACGGCATATTTTGTTGAAGTACACCATTTCTATTATTTTCTAGTTGTGTCCTTAATGTCTAAGATTGGTCTAAAAGGAATCAGTCGAATCTACATTTCCTGATCATGTTAGAATATTAATAATAAAAATAACAATAGATTTTTAAAGGGTTCTTCTCTAATAAATTCTCCAGTTACTCCCGTCTCTAGTAAATAGTAACTATCATTTTCGTAGACACTAGACAGAGTAGGTTTTAGAGATGAAGCGTATATACTAGAACAGATCCAGGGACTAAGTATTTAACGAGACTAGGTTGCACCTATTCCAACTTTTAAAATACTTGATCCGATCTCTAGTATATAGTCAGTAATATGACTTGATCTATCCAGTCTCACTGATACGCGTCGTACTCGATACTCGTATTTTGTTGCCGTAGACTGTAGTTACTAGGCGCTCAACTCGGGTCGTCTTTGCCTAAATCATTAGTTTGTCAGTCATTTGAATTTGAACCAAATTTTAATGAACATAAAGGTAACGTGACGCGCACTCGTGTTTGTTGTGTAATGATATATTCTGTCCTTTTTTAACTAGACTATTCCGTGGTCTTTCTATCTTTGTCTGTCAATACTCGAGACTCGAGACTAGTCGGGACTCGGACTAGTTCAATCAAATACTTATACAAGAGTACAAGGCACTCGATCGACTGATCTCGGTGGACGCTGTTTTCATGTTTACATAACATAGTATTGGAAGCGTAAACAATTTACGTTTCGATGATTATGTAATATATTTTGATGAATATACATTAAATAATTAATATAAGTAAATGTGTCATGCATGCTTTCAGTAGTATAAAAATGCGTTCATTTACTAATCTATATATTTTATAATCGTTCGTAAGGAGTAAACTTCAGTCGTGCGCCGGAACTGACAAACTCACTTTTTATTTTTCAGAACAATTCTGTTTTTAATGTTATTTATAAGAATTATGCAAACAATATTCTAAAAAAATATTATAATTAGGCTCGTTACTCTTAAACGTTAATCTTAATAGATTATATGAAAGATGAATGAAAATAATCCACTTTAAATTCTCCCTTCCGTCATTAGTATGAGCTGCATCAACCAATTATAGAATTATGGCAATAGTAAAAAAACATAGCAGCTTAAAATCAAGACATATAAAATCAATAGGTGAGTACTCCCATTCTAGAGTTTTTCAAATAAATCAAAGATAAACATCTTTTAAAACAAATTTTACAAAATATGAAGTACTACTAAGTAGCATTTGAAGTAATTTGAAGTAAATTATCTTTATTTATTTCTCATATAACCTTAATTCTCGTAATTTAGTTACGAAAATAATTATAATAATTTTGTAAAGTATGAAGGGAAGATGTATGAATTCATTATTGCACATGTTTCAGCAGTACGCACGTAAAATACGGTACTTGAAACTATAGCGTATCCTATTCCTATTCCAACAATACTAAACTTTACGCGTACTTGATACTTTATGGACTAGGTGGAACAGGTATTTGGATCGAGTATTTATACGGAATTGGACTAGGTGCACCTAGTACGAAATTTACCTAGTACGACTCATCTCTAGTAGGTTTCTCTGTCTACGATCATTTTATATGCAGTTTTACGCGCTTGTTCTATAATTAATCATACTGTCAAATACCATATTTTTATTAACTGGCTTTAAGGCTCTGGGTTCTAGCCCTTCTGAGGCATGTCAGATACCGAATAATAAAATAGCAAAGAGAACACAATAACATACTAATGCCCCTAATACACTACCCTGAACGTAGACAGAGAAACTTATAGACAAATTGACGCCTCATTTCGCATTCACGCACGAAAAAGATAGATTTATGTATACGTCTTGCATGGAAATGAGACAGAGCGGTGTGATTGTTTGTCCCAATCTCCATGCCAGTTTTTTTGTTTAGCAAACTACACTTTGCTAAACAACTTTGACAGTTCGTAGCGATCTAAGGAGTTTACAAGTTGGTTTAAGTGAGAAAAAAGTGTTTTGCGAGCTTAAGATTGGTGAATCTTGTTCCGTTCAGTTCTTAAACCAATTATTTTTCTAAATATGTTTAAACGTCATAAAGATTATTGTATAACCTAAAACTACGTTCTCACTCGAGTCCACGCTAATCATTAATCTATAGGTTTCTCTGTCTTTGACCCTGAATCAGGGCTATACACATTAATCTATGATCACGGTCATGAATAAAGGGTGGGCGTAGCCCCTAATTAGGGACATCAGTTATTACACTACCCTGATTTTACACCCTTACTCCAGTGTCGCTGTATAAAGAAAAAAAGATGCACTAAACCCTTATCAAAATTGCGCTATATTTTACAAAAATTTAGTATCTAAAATCCACCATATTCCGTTAAGTGTTATCCTGTAAATGTAAAAGGAAATAAGAAAAATTGCGATCATTTAAGGCTGAAGGCGAATTTATTTAAGTAATATTAGGTACTAAAATCAACTAAATTAGACAATTTCACTAAATCTTCATGGTAATCATCAACTCCAGATAGCTCCAGCCTACACCAGTTTCTGTACTTTTTTTAAGTTTTAGTAATTTTTTAGGGATATTTTCAGGTAGTCTTTATGTGTGCCAGAATAAAAAAAAATCTTAAGCAAAAGATTTTTTTATTTAATTTAGTATCATTATATTTAAGTTCATTGTTTCAGCTGACATACACTTACGTAGTTTGTTTTTGACAACGTTCATAACGTCGGAAATCCGCTATACTTTAAATGTTAAAGCGACAGTACGCTGATGGCTTAGTCAACTAATTCCTGAAAGGCAATCATCCTAGCTGCATTTTTGTATCGGGAGACTTGAGCCCAAAATTTCACTATATTATCACCATCACCTTATTTGACTTGAAATTTGTGTGAATTCTTCTTGAAAATTGACGTGGAATTCTATTCCATTTGCTCCCACTCAGATATATATTTCTATAGCTATGAGCTAGCTAGCTATGAGCATAGTTCCTCGGTGGCACTTCCATTTTAAATTTTCATGAAACGATTAAAACTGAGCTAAAAGACTAACACGTAACTCGAAATTGGAGAAAACCAGTTCTTCTCAGATATTAAAGCTTAGAAGATTAATATAATGAAAAGCAATACAGCTACATGATAAGGGAGATAAAACAATTAACGCATCAGCAACATTTTAGTCGGAGAATACCCAAACGATAGACTACATAGGTCAGTGTCTCTATTAGACTGTGCTGCCAACCAATATCAAATTTTCCACCAGATTTCAGATATCTTTTAGCGTTTAGATATCTAAAAAAAGCGCTATAGACCCTAGAATTGACACTAGATCTAGCGCAAAATGCGCTAAAACGGCAACACTGTCTAACTCATAGGGATGGACAAGTAAAAAAAGTATGTATATTTATTGAATCGATATTTTTTAAGTAATTGTAAAAAATAGTCTAATAGTCTAGTTGCGTAACTCGAGTTTACTTCTAGTTTTGTGAATTTCAACTCGAGTATCTTTTTATTATGTGCGAGCAGCTATGCAGGTCTAGGGAAAGAGACCAGTATCACCACGACCTAGAAGATCTATTGTGATCGCTGCTATGGCTATAGTTCACGGCTAAGCCCTATGTCTTCTATGAATAGAAGGTACGTTGCTTAGTCGTGAGCAATTTCACTTCTTCTGGGCGGAATAGATAGTTTCCCAGATGAGTGATACGTTTGCGCATTAAAGGTCCGCAATCAGTTAGGATGTGCAGAGTCGTTTCTTCCGTTATGGAACAGAACCGACACATTCTTGAGCTGCTTAGTCCCAGCATGGACACGTGCTTTTTAAGACAACAGTGTCCAGTTAGGGCTCTTGCCAGAATGCGCAATTTATTTTTATTTAATCTCAGGACTTCTGAGGTGAATTTATGATCAAAAGCCTGGATTAAGGTTTTAGAATGTTTTAAGCCTTGTGTATCAGACCAGATCTTAAGTGATTTATTGTGATAAAGAGTTTCAAGGGTCAATCGGGCTAGGCTTCTTGAGATTCCAAAAAAAATGGCTCAGGTCCAAATTGTGTGCACTTTGAGCCTTCCCGTGCAAGTTTGTCGGCAAAATCGTTGCCTACAATACACTCGTGACCCGGAACCCATCTTCAAACGACCCTGTTATTACATCCCAGGGCGTTTAAACGGTTCACACAGTCTCCAACTAGCTTCCAGTTCACTAAGTTTGACCTCAGCGCTAGCAGTGCTGTTTGACTATCAGAGTTTATGTAAATTATATGGTTGCCGTAGTGTTTTTGCAGATTGATTTCCGCACATCGAAGTATGTATCGAAGCAAATTTTTGCCTGGAAGATAGAGATGTATCTACCCGGATTCATACTAAGTTTAAATTTTGGGGCGTTTCCCGTTAATTCCAAAGCCTACGTCGAGGCCCATTTTAGACCCATCGGTATACCATATGAGGCTACCGACCTCACAGATAACCTGGCCATTCAGCAAGTCTTCTCTGGAGGGTAACTCCAATATATACTTTTTATCGAAAGGGTGTAGTGGACGCATGATATTTGAGATCGTGCATAAGACCGGTGATTCCTTAATTGAGTCGAGCATGGATCTCAATCCGTAGGAGAGCAAGCTCAGACCGCCCTGGACGTAAAACCTATACAAACTAGCCCTCGCCTCCTTGTCTAGATAAAGATCAAGGGGCGTTAGGCATAGAAGTGCATTAAGAGCCACTCCAGGCGATGATCGCATAGCTCCAGTTGCCATTAAGGGTACACTAGTCACTCGTTCTTCCATACAAACGTAGTATGGCGATTACTCCACTGTTTGATGGTGTACGTACAAAATAAAAAATGATTTCAATTCGTCTCATCATTATCTAGCCCTGTATGGAAACAAAAAAGTAAAAAAGATTATGTTTAAAAGTTATAAGCGTCGAAAATTCCGAATTTCAACACTATTTTTAACACATCTTTGGGCGGAAATAAATACCATTAGAAGAACGAAAATTGCAAAACAGTTACCATACAGGGATAGATTAGTTGTTCAAAACTGCAAATAATTTTATTTTGAACAGATAAATTCAATAGATTTTTCATGACATCCAGACTTCCAAAGGTCTGTTTATAAAATTTCGCGCGCTCCTTTTTGTTGTAAATCATCTTGCCTTTCGCTACAAATTGTTTCCCCGATCAGTGGGACGGACGGAGGGGTGGCGCAGCGCGCACCAACACATGCTCACTAGGTTAGCCGCTGCTATCTATTTATCGTTGTAATACCTACATATCTACATCTTTATTTAGAAAATTGCTTCCTTTTGTTCTTGTCCACTTGCTGAAGCTGGGATGAATATAGCTGGTAAAATGTAATATAAAAATTGGTAAAATGTGTGTAAAAAGTAAAATAAGTTGGTTGAAGCACATGTAGTTAAAATTGAAAACAGGTAGGTACATTATAATGAACTTTTGATACAGGTGGTACATTAGGTACTTAACTACTTTAATTTGCCAACTAACGAAAACATCTCATTGATAAGCACGATTGTCGAAAATCTTAAAATTATCTATAAATTTAATTAGAATAGGTAATTTTTAGACTTTCGATAATCGTGCTTACGTATAGGAATCTCATATCCTAATATACCTAATGTAATTTATGTAAGTACATAAGAATCTGAGAAGGGCAGTCAATGATAAATAAAATTTGTTTTGTAAGTTATTTTTTTAAAAAACACTTTAACACAACAAAAACATGAAACTGAGAAGAAGCATCCGATCTACCGAAACAAACTCAGAGAGGTCAGTCATTACATTGGTCATGTCATACGAGAACCAGACAGGTGGATAATGGTCCTTTGAAGAAAGAACCATCCAGATGTCAGTGGACAACTAAGTACTTTTTAGGATTCCGTACCCGAAGGGTAGGGCAGGGCCCTATTACGAAGCCTCCGCTGTCCGTGTGTTTTTCTGTCAGCGGGCTGTATCTCATGATCCGTAACAGGTAGATGGTTGTAATTTTCACAGAACGTGTATTTCTGTTGCCGCTATAATAGCAAACAGTAAAAATAAATTTGAAATTTAAGGGTTTCCTACTAGAAAAAGAAACGTTTATTTTTGGCTTTTTTTTGATCGTAAGTAATATGTATATTAAATCTTGTAAGATGGTACGGAAGCTCGGAAGTCGGATTCGCACTTGGCAAATATTTGTTTATATTTAACCTTATCTCAGATATACTCGTATTTTTTATATATAATTTACTATACTACTATATAAGCTAACTACTAAATAAAATAGTAGTAGCTTTGCTATGGTATTATGGTATATTTTTTGGTCTAGATTTAATTTATTACAGAATAATACGAACTATGTAAAAATTAAGGAGCGCATCAACCTACCTCAGATATTGGGTTAAGAATACAGATAGGTACACATAGGATTTAGTTTCTAATTTGTACATATTTTATGGCCTTCGTTATCAATAGCATAAACAGACCAAGCCCCCTAGCCTACAAACGTTTCGTAACGAATCTCTTGCTACAATCACGCCTTTTATTTGATTGGACTGACCACCTAACACGTTCAGTGATGTCATTCCCATAGTGTTTAGTTTTCAACTAGCGTTATCTATCATAAAATAATTCAAAATTTTATTTATATTTCGCTAATTGTGTCTGTACTGTGAATTTGATTTACAATCAATCTCTAAATTGTAGTTTTCTTCTAATCCGTGGCGTAGTGGCTTAGCAATGAATGGCTGCGCTGGGAGTTGCGGGTTCGAAACCCGCACGGAACAAGTATTTGTATAGCCTACAAATAATTGTTCCGGGTCTGGATGTTTGTCCTTGTGCAATTTATGTTTGTAAACTGCCCCCACGATACAGGAGAAAATCCTAGTGTATGGATAACGTTTTTTAAAAAAAATTACTTACCCTGTCTAGACGTGTTCTTTGGACTTCTGTAAGGAAGTCTGTGCTGTTAGTCCTATTTCGTTTAGGTACGTTACTATTTTGATAGACGTTTGTGCTTGTCCCTGCAGTGACACAATTCCTATTGTTGATAACTTTCTAAGTACTAAGAGAACATTGCAAACCGCTATTGAACACAAACAATCAATAAACAATTTACAAACTAACACTTTTATTTATTTAATTAACCTACATAAAAGCCTCACTCACATCAGTCGCGCTGTCGAAAAAGCAGTTATCCTGATACTGGCTTGCACATACTTCGGAGAGCCTGTGGGCTATTATAGCTAACTAACTATGATAAGTAAATACCTATTTAGAATACATATTACCTACGGTAATGTTTGCATAACCTACAATAAAATACAGAAACATTAAAAAAATACAATTATTTTACACTTTTTTCTGTTTTAGAAGTCGGTTATATTTTATTCAATTTTTTTTTAATGTTATTATTTTTAGTTGAGAGTTATAACCCTTTAGTGGGTACAGGCGTGATATTATACTGTGTGGTTGCGTAAAGAATGCATAGATACGCGATAGCAGCAATCGTGGTTGATTTGCTGTCATGTATTGAAGAGTTCCCTCGATTTCTCCAGGATCCCATCATCAGATTCCGATCTGACCATCATCGATTACCATGGGATCATCTGGAAAGTATATTCTTTCAAACCAAAAAATAATTTTCCAAATCGGTTCAGGCATCTTCGAGAAATCGGGGAACAGAACATACATAACCAAAAAACAACGAATTGAGAACCGCCTCCTTTTTTCGAAGTCGGTTAAAAAGTAGGTAAAAACAAATCATTGAAATTATTATATAATAATAACATCTACTTAAATTCACATAAGAACTTTCATAATAACAACTAAATTGGGTTCATAATAATAACACCAATTTGTTTCCTCTCTCTTTTCTCTTTGTTACCTCCACAGTAGGATTTTCTCCTGTATCATTGCTAAGCTACTGCGCCAAGACGTTCACAATTACCGTTGGAGTTTATGTTTCAAAAATGAATCACATATGTAGGTACGCGATGACGCCGTCGCTATGCGTCACTCAGGAGTGCGCATGTGTGTGCACACTAGCTTCTTACTGCTCATCACAGCGTCTATCCCTTTCGCATGTGATGTCGGCTGAGATAGCATGCATTTTAACCCCGCCCACCATTTAGTTCAAGCTATCGACTAGGGCCACCTTAAGCAGGCAGTCCTTTGTAGACAATTTAGTCTGTCCGCAGTCGTCTTTTCGTTGGCCTTGACAATAAAAGCGTAGGTGAGAATCGCCCTCACTATGCTGCTGTACAGCCGTAGGTCCATACTGGGACGCAAGCCCCAGTTGTTCCCGACCAAACGACTGCACGTACCTAAAGCAATTTTTGCCTTAAGGCATACGTTGCTATGGTGAGAGTTCCACGTTAGTTTTGGTTGATTTTTACGCCCAAGTACGTGGAAAATGGTACTTCTTTACCATTAAGTTTTGGTTGGACTAATTTGTCCTACCGTCTCTTTTTGATAAAGGTTATTATAACAGTTTTATCAGCATTAACCAATAAGCTGTTATCCATACACCAGTTAGTTATGGTGTTTAGGGCTCTTTGTATTATTGACGATAAAGTACTTTGGCAAAAGCCCTTCGCAATGATCACAAGGTCATCAGCATAACCCAGTGTGTCAATGCGTAGGTTTGCCAATTTGTACAATAGTTGGTCAACCGCAAGAGTCCAAAAAAGGGGTGACAAAACACCTCCTTGTGGGCAGCCTCCTGTCGTTGCAACCTCAATCGAAGTTTGAAACAGCTCTATTTTTGCCTTTCTGTTTGAGAGCATCGACTTTACCCATCTGATGGTTGTGGGTCAACATTTTTAGATGTCAGGCCCCCAATCAAAGTTACTTTACCAAATATATTGTTACGAGCTTGAGGTTCGTGACAATAAGAACTGCCGATTGAATTACCAAAATTAACACTTTAATTCACTTTACACTAATTAAACTAAAAACACTAATAAATAATCACACTGATTCACTTTATTCCGCTCCGAAGCTTCGCTTGTCTCGCCAAATTCAATACTGCCCCGACCGCGTCTTGCAGCATCTTTAAATACACATTTTTTCACCGAAACGTCCAGAATATTCAAGTAAATATGCGCGCCAACCGACCAGGCGCAGAAAGTTCGAGTGTAGGGCTTCTAGAAAGCTTAGTTCTTCAATTTTTTTTTTATAGGATAGGGTGACAAACGAGCACACAGTCCACCTGATGGTAAGTGGTTGCTGTGGCCCATAGACATCCACATCTATCCTCGATTACGAATCAAAATGCAGATGCGTTGTCACCCGTGAGGACTAAGATGGAATGCCTCGTTTCCAGTAAAAAGGGTCTCCGGTTCTCTACACTCACCATACGAAATACAGCAGCATTAAGCTACTATTTCACGCTGGTATTCTGTGAGAGCGTGGTCCTTCCCCGGTCGAGCCGAACCATTCGTGCTACAACTATACTACTAATATAAATGCAGCATGGCTCTACCACGTATAAATTCGATACTAGATAAATAATATATAAATAAATAATATAATTCGATACTAGACGGCGCTGTTGGTAGGAAATCAAGATTGACATTTTCTAGGAAGCCCTCCTCGCTCTCATCCCCGACACTAGATGGCGCTAGTGCCGGGTACATGACGTCAACTTAAGCACGCAACAATATATTGCTTTGGCTGAATCTATCTTAGTATATGGTATTCCTATATGGGGTGGAGCATTAAAAACCAAATTTCTAAAAGTTGAAAGGGCACAGAAAAATTTATTAAAATTATGCATTTTAAACCAAAAAGATTCCCTACAGAAGATCTTTATGCCATAAGTAATGTACTTACTGTTAGGAAACTGTACATCTTATATTCAGTTAATTTATGACACAAACACACACACACACACACACACACACACACACACACACACACACACACACACACACACACACACACACACACTGCGCGTGCGAACACTCAGTCACTCACTCATTTTAATTTTTATAGTTAGTTATTATGTAAAGATCATGCAAATAGTAATGTTAGTGCTATGGAGTCTCCTAACACAAGTTTTTATACTTAAAAGCAGACCTAATCCCCGATTATAATCTATGTATGATCATTTACTGAATTAACTATTTTCATTTATTATTATTATTAAAACAGTAATAAGAAAAATTACTACTTTCTGTAATACTTTATTATAAAATCTAAACAAAAAATAAAAACTTCTTCGGCAGACATACCCGAATGGGTTAATTAACATATCGATAGCTAAAGTTCTGGCGTACATCACTACATTGAAGTACTTTCGGTTGCAGTGAAACCAGTTAATTTTACCAAGATTGCATAAATTTGCTACAAGTTTCGATTCAACTTATTTGACCTTTATTTTGTATAATAGTTTGTAATAGACTAGTATCGATTATATTAAATTATAATATATTCAGAATTCTGCTGGGATTGAGCTGAATATTTAAATCAATTGACAAAATGCACTACACATCTTAATGTAATGATTATTATTCATCACAAACTGATTTAGTTGATATGAAATAAATTTTCGTTGATATATTTACTTTGTGTAGTAAATTATATTTATTTTAAAATCGCTTATTTTTCTCTTCATGAAATATGCTGGCAGCACTTGGTACTTTAAGAAAATATTCAGAAAATACGAGTTTTAACGATAATATTATGTTAAAAGTATTCACAGATGAAAAGTCACGTTGTCCTTTTGTAGAATTGACGGTATTGATTTTTTTTACATGAAAATACACTGCAATGAAAAAAAACCAATAGGAAAGGATACGATGGGATTATGATATGGGTAATATCGGAATTAGATCTTGGAATTGGTATTATTTTGTAGTATGTGTATATGTCTGGTTCAATTAGTGGGATATCTAATACAAAAACTAAGTTATTCCTATTGACATACGATTTAACTACTATATTTCTTTCTAACTTAATTAAATTTTCCTTATTTGCTGGGTAAATCAATTTGGCATACTTTTCTGTTGAATTTATGATTGATTGATGTAAAGTATGTAATTTACTAAAAGCAATAGCTGTTTCTATTTCTTGTATTACATCTAAAATTGTTCGAAATTTGATATAAAGTATTTAACATTGTTACAATATTTTTTAGACCTTTCCTTATGAAGTATAGAATCTATTTCCTGATTTTGTAAACGATTGACATTCGAATTTATGTCTTGCTTGTTGTAGCAAAGTGACTCGGTGTTCGACCAAATGTTCTCTATTATTCACCTGACTTATTTGTGAGCCGAAGTGCCTAGCGTCTTCTTCGTCTAAGTTACCTGAGATAATTTTAACTAAGGAACCTAACTGACTAAATATGGCTCGTTTACTTATTTTAGATATAGGTAAAATCTGATGTATTTTATTATTTGTTAAATCTATGGATGTTTCTATTTGCTTAATTAACCCCCTAAATTCATCTCCTACTTCACTGTTATTAGTAATAATCTTACTTACGCAATTATATTGTTCAGTATTAATATCTATTCGTTCAGCTACCGACTTTAAATCTAATGTTTTCAAAATGGTCCACGAGTTATTCTAGATCACTGCCATCCCAAATTTCAGAGGAGCTATCCCCGGATTGGTGTTCAGGTTCTGTAGATCTAGGCCGTCGGACAGTTTTGCCAATGCCAGAAGTACTAGCCACGACCTGTGGAGGACGTTTAATATTTTTATAGCTACTCTAGTTGGTCTCTTATTAAGTTTAACGGGTATTATATTATGATCCGGTTTCCCTATGACTTTGGCTTTTTCAAAACGTGGCTTATCTTTTGCTTTTCTTGTCCTAGTAGTTTTCATAAAAATATCGTCCCCTTCTTTAATTTCTGGGACTTCCTCACCTCTTCTTTTTTCTATAACCTTAATCTTATCTGTCTGTAATTTCTCGGCTACATATTCGTAAAGAACTTTAAGACGTTTTCTATGATCTTGTAAGAGCTTTTGCATGAAATTATGTTCTCTATCTATATCGAAGACGTTACCTGAATCGGTGGTACCGAAAACAATTTCAAATGGTGTAAAGGTTGTTGCGGAATGAATACTATTATTATAAGCCATTATCGCATATGTCATCACAGAGCAGGCATCAAGATCTGTTTTATCGTACTTAGCTAATCTATATATTTTGTTAATGGTGGAGTGGAATCTTTCAACTATTGCCATGGAACTAGGGTTATTTGGTGTTCCTATGTGGAGCTCTATTTTATAAAGATTTAAAAGTTCTTTTATTAATTCGTTATTAAATTCTGTACCCGAGTCGCTATTTATTTTCTGTGGTAAATCATACATACTAAAGTATTTAATTAAGGCTCTTACAACTTCAGGGGTACTGCGATTTGGGATGTTTATTGCTTGCCCTAACTTACTGAAAGCATCAACAATTGTCAAATAATATTTACTTTCTATGAATAGTAGGTCTATGAAAACTTCTTGGAACGGTGTACTTTGACTCTGTGTTAATTGAATATGAGGTTTTATAGGTTTTCTTTCATATTTCATCTTTTTGCATTGTTGGCAAGAATTTATTATAGCTGTTATTGTGTCTTTCATACTTTGCCACCAATAATGCCGTTTTAATTTATTAAATGTTTCTTGGATCCCCCTATGACAAGTTTTGCCCTCGCGATATTTTATCACTATCTCTCGTTGGTCCTGCTCGGAATCGGTTAAGTTAATAATTCTTTCAGTACATTCAAAAAGTTTGCATGCTCCTTTCTTATATAATTGAATTAATACGTTTGAAAATTTTTTCCTGGGTCTTCGAAATAGATGAAATATTTGTTTTTAAAGTCAACATATTCTTTCAGAAAGTCTTTAACTAATGTTTCATTATTTATTGGCATATGAACTTCTAAAATACGCTGCTTTCTGTTAGACATGTCCTTGACCGAAAATTTATCAGAGAACCACGAATGAACTAGTATTTGACGCGGTTTTGAGTCTATTGCTTCGTTTAAAATCAGAATGCCTTCGTGTTCCCTATTAGATACGGAGTTCGCTGTAGCACCATCATCTGAGATTTCCATCAATTCAGGTTGCTTTTCATTTTCCGTATCTGAGATTGACGTAACTGAATCCTCTTTTTGTTTTCTTTTACGTATTGTTACGAATTCAGAATTTAATTCTTTAATTATGTCTTGAAGTCTTTCATCATTATCGTCAGTATTTACGAAGATAGAATCTAAATCGTCATCTGTGGCATTGATTCTAATTCTAGAAAGGGCGTCAGCGTTTGTATTCTGTTGGCCTTTCTTGTACTTAATTTCGAAGTCATATTCCTCAAGTCTTAACCTCCAGCGGGTTAATTTACTGTTTGGTTCCTTAAGCGAATATAACCAGGCCAATGGCCTATGGTCCGTGAAAATGGTGAACTTTCGACCATATAAGTACGGTCTAAAATATTTGACTGCCCATACTACAGCTAGGAGTTCTTTTTCTATGGTGCTATAACGACATTCCGTATCACTTAACGTTCTGCTCATATATGCCACAGGTTTATCGTTTCCTATTGTACCTTGTGACAATACGGCTTCTATTGCAAAATTTGATGCATCGGTGGTTAAAATGAATGGTTTGTCAAAGTCTGGATACTGTAATAGGGGTGCATTGGTTAACAGTTTTTACATGTTTCGAAGCTTTGTATGTATTCATCATTAATTATTATTTTACGGTTCTTTTTGCAACAAGTCGTAAGCGGTTTCGTGATTTTAGCGAAATCTTTTATAAACTTCCTATAGTAGCCTACAAGACCTAAGAAACTCCTTAATTCTGTTAGAGTTTGTGGTAGGGGATATTTTAGTATTGCTTCTATTTTGTCATTGTTGGGTTTCAATCCTTCACTTGTTATAGTGTGCCCTTGATATAGTACTTCTTTCCTAAGAAAATGAGACTTATCAGGTTGGACTTTAAGGTTAGTTTTTCTGAACCTTTCGAATACGGCTTTGAGTTTTTCTACGTGTTCCGGTAGGCTTTTTGAGAAGATTATACCGTCATCTAAATATACTAGTCAATGTAAGCCTTGTAACCCTCGTAGTACGTTATCCATTGATCTCTGAAACGTAGCAGGAGCTGTCTTTAAACCGAAGGGCATCCTATTGAATTCAAAGTGACCAAAGGGTGTGCTGAAGGATGTTTTTGGTTTGTCATCTTTTTCTACTTCTATCTGGTGGTAACCGAAAGCTAAATCTAAGGTATTGAAATATAAGCTCTTTCCTAGCATGTCAAACAGATCGTTAATATTAGGGAGTGGGTATTTGTCATCTGTAGTTATTTCATTTAGTCGCCTATAATCAACTACCATTCTCCATTTTTGTATGCCCGATGCATCTAATTTTTTTGGTACTAAGTGCACCGGTGCACTCCACGGAGAATGACTCTCCTGGATAATATTATCTCGCAACATTTTCTCTACTTGTTGTTTTATTTCCTTAGTCTGTGCAGGTGGTAATCTATGGGCTTTAATATTAATAGGGTCCTCATTCTTCGTCCTAATCTTATGCTTAACTTCGTTTGTAAAGATAGTGGCATGTTTTTACAATAGAATATATCCTTATATTCCCTACACAATTTACCTATCACCAATTTTTCCTCTTCGTTCATGTGCTCTAGTCTTAATTTATTTAAGTTTTCCTCTAGTAATATATCTAAATTATTATTTTTACTTTCTGTAAAATTCAAGTTATTGTTATATGTGTCATGAAAAATCTCAACTTTAAATGGTGATGTGACCAATAATTTTTGTTCACTGTCTGTGCAGTTTCGTATGACTGTGGTTGCAAAACCATCTTTGCAATTTACTATCGCGTCAGGCATTCGGATACCTTCTGTAAACTGTACGTAATTTAATATAGCTTCACCATTTAATAAGTTGACTGGTAATTTAACTCTTAATTCGCAGCGAGGAGGCAGAATATATGTCTCTCTCATGGGCGGCGAGTAAGTAATTGGGATATTAGTATTATTTGTACATAAAGTTAGGTTTTTCATGTCAATGGTAGCGTCAAGCGATTTTAAGAGATCACTACATATTAAACCATGGTACCCTTCGTCTACACTATATACATAAAACTTATGTTTTTGTGGACTATGAAAGATACTCGCTAACTTTGTGTAGACAACTTCTCCGTGTTTACTCGCAGCGTGAGTACTAATAACCTCAAACGGTTCTAAGTGTACCGAATCACTATATTTTTTGCTAGTTCTGGACTAATGAATGACCTAGTACTACCAGTGTCTATCATAAAGACAGCTTTTAGTTCAGGTATACGGATATGTGGTAAATTTAAAAGTTTCGTACAATTAATTTTTATTCTATTGGTCTCGTCAGGGCTGTACAAATTTTTAATTTTAGCCAAACCCGATTTATTATACTGTTTTGATGCAATACATTGTTATGAATTGCAAGGTTGATTTATTTCGCTATTGGTATAGTTTATTCTCCTTGAGCTAGCAGTTCACATTGTTACATCGAACTCGACACCACAGGTGGCGATTGGTATTGTCTAGACGTATTGGACGCTGAGTATGCGCAGGGGCATTGTCTGCGAAATACTGACTACGCTGTATCGGGCCCGGCGCCGGTGGTACTGGTGACCTAGTGGTCGATTGTAGTTGATAATTATTGCGATGGTTATTGTTACGGTTGTTATTTTGCCTAAATTGGAATGAATTATTTGACAAGTTAAAAGAGCGGTTATTATTAACGTAGGGTGACAAATTGTTCTGATTACTAAATGTATTTGCACTAGATTGCTCCGTATGGGGGACATTTCTAGGTGAATAAGTGTGATTATTGTTAGGACTCGGCCTACAGTTTGTTCGATTAGACCGTGAATTTTTACTTTCATAAACTGACTGAAAGTTTTGTTCTTCTAAGACAATTTTCAAAGCGTCTTCTAGAGTAGTCACGTTCCGTAATCTCACAAGTCTAACTAAATATGCCAATAAATTATAAAGAAACGCATTTAGTGAACTATGGTTATAAATAGATTGTTTCGCTAGACGTAAGTTCGGATCGTCAATCGTTTCGCTAACCTTAGAAAATAAGACATTTCTCAAATGTTGTGTCCTGTGACAAAATTCCTGGTAATTTTCATTACGGTTTAATTTTAAGGATTCGAGTTCCAAAGCCAGACATTCCTCGGATCTCGGGTCACCAAAATGTTGGCTTATTAATGTTTTTAATTCGTCCCAATTATTAATATGATCCCGTTCTCCAACTAGGTTCGCCGCTTCTCCGGATAACCTACTTGTGATAACATGGAATAAATATTCGTTTTGTACTGGCTTCCTTGGAATGAATTCAAATTCAAATTCAAATTTTAAATTTCAAATTTCAAATTTCAAATTTTTCAAATTTCAAATTCAAATTCATTTATTTGCATAACACAGGTATAAAAGGTGTTACAGAAAAATTATAATATGTACACTGTATTATTACCTTATGAGGTGTGCAAATACAAAATATGTTTTGTCTTAAAGACATGCAAATATAATTGAGTTCTTTTGAAAAATCATGTCATAAAATAAAATAGAATAGAAATCATTGAAATTGGAATACTAATGAAGATTCTACATTTATAAAATTAAATTGATTACAATAACAAAAAAAAAAAAAATAATATTCAATAAAAGGTAACTAGTCAAAATTTTCATTCAAGAACTCGTCAATTTTATAGTAACATTTGTCTATTAATAAGTCATTCAGCACCTTTTTAAATTTAAATAAGGTCATATTTTTTATTGAATCAGGTAGTTTATTATAAATTTGTGGGGCAATACCAAAAAAGCTTTTTTTCATTAATGATGTTTTACATTTTATGTTACATAACCTATTTTTGTAGTGGGTGCGTATAGGATTCTTTCTAATATCAGATATTTTTTGGAAAAGAAATGGATGCTTTTTTACAAAAATAGCTGTTTCCAGTATATACAATGACTGATGAGTGTGGATGAGCAGTGTTAGGATTTTTAAGTATTTAAAATAAGGAAAACAGCTATCTGTTATTTTGAGACCACACATTGACCTTACACATCGTTTTTGCATCCTAAATACAAGCTCCCTTTCAGAAGACTGTCCCCAGAAAATGATGCCATATCGCAAAACGGAAGCAACTAGTCCATGGTATGCTATTAAAAGAGCCTGGCTGTTAACCTTTTTTGAAAGTTGAGAAAGCGCATATGCGGATTTGCCTAGTCGTTTGCATAGATCCTCAACATGAGGCTTCCAAGTGAGTTGATTATCAATCACTATACCTAAGAACTTCGCCATATTTGCTTCTTCAATATTAAAGCCTTGGTAGGAAATGATAATGTTTGGGTTTTCACGGCGTTGATGAAAGTGCATAACTTTTGTTTTATTGAAGAATGAAGAAAATAACTCGCATTTTTTTTTATAAAGAGTGGTAAAAGTATAGTATCACCATCGACATTAGGGATAATTTGAACCATTTCCATAGGAACTCTCACTAAATTTTCCATTTTTCTTTCTTTTTGTTACAGAACACACTACCAATAAAATAAAATAAAAATACTTTTCGGTTATTATTCAGTGAATTTATAAGGAAATTAAATGAAATAATTTAAATTCTTCAATTACTTAACTAATTAGAATAATTAACTAAGTGTGAATTTATCTAGTAATTAGGCGTAATTAATCCCACAAAAAACCGGAATATAAACACACAAAAAATAAGAAGGGTAGGTGAAGAAGATCTACTCACAGTGCTGCAGTTTTCCCCATGTTCCTTCTGGAATATTGGTGCTCCGTCCTTGAAATTGGTCCGTTCCTTAGTAAATTTGTTTGTTCCTTTTTCCCCGATTAAAACGTTGAGACGTACGACCGATTTTTCTGCGAAGACTTTTATTCGCCACGAAATAATACTTGGTCTTACGTGTCCCTACCGACTGCGCCAATATAGATAATGAACCAGGCTTCAATAAAAATATATTTATTTATTTTGACAGAGTTACAGTAAGAAGTTTATTACTACAATATTCGATATTAAATGATTACAATCGTTTATTTATACTTAAATTATATCCAACAAAACTATTTACTAAGCTTATTTACTGCATACGCTTGACCCAGATGGGATTGCTGATGATGTGCGAACGAATGGGATTGGCAGGGGTGCTCAGCCTTAACTAGCGCGATGAATAGCGTGCTACTGGATCAAATTTGCGTCACATGTCCTCTCCCAACAGCGCTGCTGCTAGAACTAGTTTTTGCCAGATAGTAATACTTAATAACGCCAGAGCGCTAAAGCGCCATAACGCCATGGAGACTACGTACATAGCACGCGCTATATACTATGGAGAGATAGCGCGCTATAATATGGTGCTATGCGCTATTTCGACCACCATTAGTCGCAACGCCAGGGTCTGTCAACTTTGTTGTACGAACAAGATGTAGGTGGGCTAGGAAACAAGAGAGAGACAACAACATCAGGTAAAAGAGATGAATTATATAATGTTGCCACCAAAAATAAAAATTTCGTATCCTTCAAAACAATGAACTTATTAATTGATTTTTAAAGTAAGTTGCATTTAAAAATAGCTATTGTTATAATTTTGATGCCAAAAAATATGTTTTGCTAAGAAATATTACGTATTTAATTCACAAAAACAAAAAGATAAAGCAATAATGTGTGGCAACAGTAATGTCCGCACGCCATATTGATTATGATTATGACGTCACATGAAAAACGTCTGCCGGCACTTGAGCACCATTTTGTCTTGTATTTATGTTTATTTGTAATAAATAAACTAGTTCCATTTAATTCTATAACTCGTATGAATTAACTTGAGACCAGGGCCGATGGCGTAATTGTCAATGTACGGTGTGCATTGACAATTCTCTTGCAAATCTCAAAAAAAAATTTTTGAGATTTGCAAGAGATTATTAATAAAAACAAAATAAAATGTTCTGGCAAGGGGTAAAGTAATAAGTGATATACTGTTGCCATTTTTATATATTTTAAATATTTATTACGAGTGGTAACGCCAGTTAACAATCTACTTTATCAACATTACATTACATATCGCATTGAGTTCGTCCTAAGTTATATCTACTTTATCAACATGACTAGTGCATATTTTTTGTTTCCTTCCTTCCTTCCCTTTCCTAACGCACGCGCTGCCGCCGAGGTGGAAAAGAGGATCTCGGCGCGCGTCAGTATACTAAGTGATATTACGCCATCCGCAGCGCACGGCCACCCGTCGCGTCTTATATATATTAACCGCAAACCGCGCAGGATGAACATTGAGTTCTCCTGTTTATGTTTAATATTCACCGCATCAGACATTGTGTCTTTGTAACTCATAAAAGTGTGAGACGCCCCCGTAAGGGCAAAGGTGGAGAGTGTGGGACTTCACGAGACTGTTCCGAGAGTGCGTGTGCGCCGAACCACGTGGCGAGCTAGCTGTATAGCAGACACTCCAGGAGGAAGGCGCGGCAGCCCTCATCAGGTCAGTGCGTGCTATCCCACCTATTTATTTTCCCCTTTGCCGTATGCACCAAAATTACTGTCCACTAAATCTTTATCGAAGATACCTTAAGTTACTGGCGTCTCCATTTTTAATGGTCACTTCTCGCTGGATTGACCTTGACTTTCCGCCCTTATTAGATCGTTATCGTAATAAGCGTTTATATAATTAATTATTTATATTTTAATCCGACTTCGGATTAACCCCGCCCTTATTAGAACACTAGAATAGGTCCTAATAGGTGACATTCATAGTAATTTTAAAACTATATTCATAGAATGAATAAGCATATAATTATCTATATAAATTATTTGTTGTATGTTCACATCACGTCATCAACTTTTAACTACATCTATAGATTATACTGTTAAATTACATTTATTATTTGCACATATATTTAAGCATTATATTCGTTATAAATAACTTCATAATTATTATAAAAGTTAACAATTAAAGTTCATCGTTAACGAAACTAATATTTAATAATTCAACCGCGTAGCGAGGTCGCTTACAGACTACCCGCTTATAATTATATTATTTTGCCGCATAACTTAAGTTGTAATGCCGCCTAAAAAACAAATAGCATCGAATAATAGCGATTCCTCGGATAATGAGGGCACACCTGATGCTGAGTTGGTTTTATTGTTAGCTAAACGAGATGCTTTATTTGAAATAGTGCAAAAAATATATGATATGTCCTCGGACATCCACATAAACACTTCCACGATGGAGCGTTTTCTTGATGGAAGTTCTAATATTAATGCTTTACGTATTGAGTTTAAACAGGTCTTAGATAATTATAATTCACATTTATTAAAAATAAACCCTATTGCTAAACCTGATTATAACAGCCTCATTGCGTTTGAGTCTCTTTGCGGTAGAATAAATAGGCTTTATTTACAATATTCGCAATCTAATTTACAAAGTACTAGTACACCATCTAAAGCCAGATTCTCACTTCCGCCTATCGAACTTATGCCATTTTCGGGTGACATTCGCTCATGGCCTTTATTTTATGCTAGCTTTAAATCAACCGTCCATGACAACACATCGCTTACCGACGCTGAAAAGTTATACTATTTGCTAGGTAAACTAACGGGCAAAGCCCTATCTGTATGCTCAGGTATAACTCCTTGCGCTGAAAATTATAAAATTTTATTGCAAGCACTCGTTGACAAATATGAAGACCGGCGTATGCTAGCATCTACATATATTAATCAGATGTTCGAATTTAAGCCATTGCAATCGGCCACCGCAAATAATTTTGATTTATTTACTGATAACTTTATAAGTGCAGTGCGCGCTTTACAAAACTTAAAGTTAGATAATCTCGCGGACTTAATTGTTCTTCATATCGCGCTTAAGAAGCTGGACCCGGATACCATTCGCTCTTTCGAATGTAGTCATAACTCGATGGTACCTACCTTTGATGATTTAGTAAATTTTATTAGGACCCGCTCCAAAGTTTTGCAACGCACCGATTCTAGTACAAATTCTAATAGCGCACCAAACAATCGACGAGGTAACGGTAATAATCGTCGCTGTAATAATACTTCGTCGCCGAAGTATCAGGCGTACGTAAGCACGACGACTAGTTGCTCAAAGCGTCTGTGCGATAATATTGTGCATCAACACCTATTTAAGTGTGCAGACTTTAATAAAATGACGCCGCAGGAACGATTTAAATGCGTAAAGAGTAACAATGCATGTGTGAATTGTCTCAGTTTAAGTCATCGAGTGTCTAGTTGCTCTTCAAATTATAGTTGTCGAGTTTGTAAATTTAAACATCACACATTGTTGCACTTCCACCGCAGAAGCGATAATGCTTCCCTTCCCTGGCGCGTTCTCCACCGCTTCAGCCAGTTACACTGAAGTCTACAACCCCCGCGCCCGCACACTCGCCACCCCTCACCGCAGGTGCGCGTTCAGACGTCGCGCTGTGTACTTCGTTCAAGAATGTGTCTCAACGTTCACCGCCTCCCGCGCGCGCAAGTCGTTCGCAGAGAACTGTTTTATTATCAACCGCTCAAGTATTTGCTTACGATGCTAAGGGAGAGAAACAAATTATTCGTATAAGTATTATTAGACCCCGCGGCTCAAAGCCATTTTATGACTAAAGAGTGCTGTCATCGTTTAGGCGTTCAACAACACGATACCGAATGTACTGTAGTAAAGGGATTCGGTGGAGTTGAAAAAATTGTAAAATCGAAATCGATTGATATTAAAATTTTCTCACGATTCGACTCGAATATTAACTTCAATATTTCAACGCTAGTTGTTGATCAAATCACCGACCTTTTGCCCACCGCTGTGGTAGACACATCTGTCTTATCACACTTCCATGTCATAAGACTCGCTGATGAATGTTATAGCATGCCTAATAAAATTGATGTTTTGATAGGCGCATCCCTTTTCCCGCACTTACTGTGTCCAGACGTAATTTATTCGTCTAACGACTTGTCCGGGCCCTCGGCTTTGAGTACGGTATTTGGTTACGTTATTATGGGCTCAGTGCCGACACTTCAGGTAAAGCATTCTTTAACGTGCTGCTCAGTTCTAGAGTCTCCTATCGTTGACAAATTAGTGCAACGATTTTGGGAGCTTGAACAGCCACCCTCCGCACCGCCCATTCAGTGTCCTTCAGACATTGAATGTGAAGAGTTTTATAAATCTACGACATCCCGCGATCCTTTTACTGGTAGATATATTGTTGGCCTGCCATTTAAAGATGACGTTTACTCTCTCGGAGATTCTTATGAAACCTCTCGACGACGATTCATGTGCTTGGAGAGGAAACTTCAAGCCTCGCCTACATTAAGGTTAGCATATGATGACGTCATAAAGGAATACTTAGCTAAAAATTATATATCCCCCGCACCGCCGTATGACTCTCATGAACCCGCTCCAATATATGTCATACCGCATCATGGAGTCTTACGCGAAGATAAGAAGTCAACGCGTCTGCGCATCGTCCTGGATGCTAGCAGTAAGACTAGCACTGGGCGATCATTAAATGATATTCTGCATTTAGGACCAAATTTGCAAGGCAACTTGTTCAATATAATTTTAACTTTCCGCTTACATCCAATCGCTATGACAGCCGACTGTCGCCAACAATTTCTGCAAGTAGTTGTTCGCGATTCTGATCGTCGTTACCAATGCTTCCTATACCGCTTCCGTCCACAAGACCCACTTGTGTTATACCACTTCAATCGCGTGTGCTTCGGTTTAACTTCGAGTCCATACCATGCATTGCGCACGGTAAGACAGCTCATTGATGACGACGGCGCAAAGTATCCGCTTGCGAGTCGTATCGCATTTACTTCGCTATATATGGACGACATCGCGTTCTCTATGCCCAGTGAATCCGAGGCCAGTGAGACCTCTCGGCAGCTGATAGACTTATTCAAGGGTGCCCAATGGGACCTGATAAAATGGCATAGCAACCGTCGATCTGTTTTAGATGACCTCCCTACTTCCCATAAAATTACAGGAGAAGTAGAGTTCGATAAATCAATGCCACATAAAATACTAGGCTTGCATTGGTCTACCGATAGTGACGCCTTTTATTTTAAGATATCTGTTCCCGCTGATGTGACGTGCACTAAGCGCGCCATCTTATCTACTGTCGCTCGCCTGTGGGACATAATGGGTTTCGTTGCTCCCACAGTAGCGTACGCCAAATTGTTAATAAAGCAGCTTTGGCAACTTAATTTAGATTGGGACGACATACCACCACCGCCAATTATTAAGATGTGGAGGCAATTCTGTGCTGAATTACCAGCTCTTAGTGATTTACGTATCCCGCGACATGTTGGTGTATCCAAAAACTGTACTGCGTCACTCCTGGGGTTTTCCGACGCCAGCGAGCGCGCATACGGTGCCGTAGTCTACATACATGTAAAGAGCGTCAATGGTAACACCGTCCAGTTGATTTGTGCAAAGACTAAAGTCGCACCGACGAAACCACTATCTATTGCACGCCTTGAGCTTTGTGGAGCGGTTTTACTCTCAAAATTGCTTCGCAGAGTACTCGACAATTATTCTCTTGACCTTGCAATATCAGTCTATGCCTTTGTAGATTCAAAAGTAGCTCTGTACTGGATAAAGAGTTCGCCACACAAGTGGCAGACCTTTGTTGCAAACCGCGTTGTTCAGATTACCGACAATATTCGCGCTGATAACTTTTATCATGTCGCAGGTACTGAGAATCCCGCTGACATACTTTCACGTGGCGTTACGCCAAATAAATTAGTTTCAAACCCCCTGTGGCTCCATGGGCCTCAGTGGACTTCGTTAGATCCATCTCAATGGCCTCTTCGTACTTTAGACAATGAGGTTATTGCAAATATGCCTGAGAAGAAGATTTTGTCGCACACTGTGTGCACATCCGTCTGTAATTCTGCGATTTATGAGCTCGCACTCCGCATCTCTTCTTGGAGTAAACTTCTACGTATAATTGCGTACGTGTGTAAGTTTGCTAAATTATTGCCCCGCCGCAACACTACTGTAGTGACTGCTGATGATCTCAGTTTCTCTGAGGTTATAATCCTCCGCGCCCTGCAAAAACAGCATTTTGCAGTGGAATATTTAAATATTGAAGGTAACAAACCTTGCTCGCCCGCTTTCAATCGTTTAAGGCCTTTTATTGAGAATGGTTTAATCCGCATTAGTGGTCGTCTTTCGAACTCCGCATTAGATTACACGCAAAAACATCCAATTATACTCCCGCGCAGTGATCATGTAGTGAACATGATCATTGACTATTATCATATTAAAAATTTACACGCTGGGCCTGAATTGTTATTGTCATTGCTCCGTCAAAAATTTTGGATACTTTCCGCACGCCGCACTGTGAGAAGCAGAGTCTACAAATGTAATATATGTTTCCGGCTTAGACCCCGTCCAACTTACCCTTTGATGGCTGATCTTCCCCATAGTCGTGTAAGACAAGCTATTAAGGCATTTACACACACGGGCTGCGATTATGCCGGTCCTATCGCATACACTCCTGTACGTCGTCGTGGTGTACGCAGCGAGAAGGCGTACTTATGTGTTTTCACATGCCTCACGACTCGAGCTGTACATATAGAAATCGCTACAGATCTTAGTAGTTCTAGTTTCCTCGCTGCGCTTAAACGTTTCCTCTCTAGACGAGGGCCGATTCAGTCTTTATATTCGGATAATGGAACGAATTTTAAAGGTGCCGCTTCGTATCTTCGCGATCTCTATAAATTTCTAAACGTTGAATACCGCCCAAAGCTTGAGCAAGAGTGTGCTGAGAATCGTATAACATGGAAGTTCATCTGTCCCAACTCTCCTCATTTTGGAGGCGCCTGGGAGAGTATGATCAAAGTCGTAAAAACGCATCTGTTCCGAGTTATCGGACATCAGTTACTTTCATACGAAGAGCTTAATAATGTTCTTGCGCAAATTGAGTGCTTGCTAAACTCGCGGCCCTTGACAGTATTGAGTTCTGATCCTGCAGAGCCTTCAGCTCTTACTCCGAGTCATTTTTTGAATACCGCACCTTTATTGTCATTACCCGCACCCAAAGTCAAATCTGACTCTACCAGTCTGTTACACAGGCATTCTTTACTGGATAAATTAGTTCAGTCGTTTTGGGACCGGTGGAGGACGGAATACCTTCACGGATTACAAGTTCGTCAGAAGTGGAACACCCCGTCTACGGCTATCGTACCAGGCATGGTTGTAATTGTGATAAATGATAATGAACCGCCCCTTGCTTGGCCATTAGCGATTGTCGAGTCTGTTCATCCTTCGAAGGATGGCGTAGTTCGAGTAGTGACCGTGAGAACTACTAAGGGAACATATCTCCGTCCTGTTGCTCGTATTTGCCCTCTCCCAAGACAATAAATCACGATTATTTTGATTATAATTATTTATCTAAATTAGGAATTAAGTTTATATTTATATATATTAAAAAAGTATTAAACCGCAATATTATATTTATGTATACATTTTCTCGCTTACCAAGTAAGGTTAGTAGATGAGACATGCGCATTAAGCGCATCCTCTCACTTTATATACCGCTTATTTATTTGTTTTCCTTTTACTTTTATATTACGGTTGTCTTTTAAAGGTGACCCTTTAAGGGCGGGAGGAAATGGTAACGCCAGTTAACAATCTACTTTATCAACATTACATTACATATCGCATTGAGTTCGTCCTAAGTTATATCTACTTTATCAACATGACTAGTGCATATTTTTTGTTTCCTTCCTTCCTTCCCTTTCCTACCGCACGCGCTGCCGCCGAGGTGGAAAAGAGGATCTCGGCGCGCGTCAGTATACTAAGTGATATTACGCCATCCGCAGCGCACGGCCACCCGTCGCGTCTTATATATATTAACCGCAAACCGCGCAGGATGAACATTGAGTTCTCCTGTTTATGTTTAATATTCACCGCATCAGACATTGTGTCTTTGTAACTCATAAAAGTGTGAGACGCCCCCGTAAGGGCAAAGGTGGAGAGTGTGGGACTTCACGAGACTGTTCCGAGAGTGCATGTGCGCCGAACCACGTGGCGAGCTAGCTGTATAGCAGACACTCCAGGAGGAAGGCGCGGCAGCCCTCATCTATTTATTTTCCCCTTTGCCGTATGCACCAAAATTACAGTCCACTAAATCTTTATCGAAGATACCTTAAGTTACTGGCGTCTCCAATAATATATATAATATTATTTTTAGTTAACGCGTCAAGGAAGGACAAAGAAATAAACATACACACTTTCTCATTTATATTATTAATTTATTTATTATACACTTTATTGCACTATAAAAAGTGTTACAGATTCGTACACAATAAAAATACAAAGCATAACAGGCGACCTTATTGCTAAAAAGCAATCTCTCCCATGCAACCTTAGGGTGAAAGTGAATCAATCTTGCATAAGCGGAACAGCACAAACTATGTAAAATCAAGGAATAGAAGTAAGGAATATTAATAAGGATTTATTATAATATTTATTATTCATTGTCACTGTATACGATCGGTTCTATTCCGTCCATTAGATCGTCCAAACAGATAAAATAACGTTCAAGTATAACAAAAACAAACAAAAGTCCAAACCGAACAACAAACAATTATCAAAAATATCGAACTAGAGTCGAGACGCGTATCCGTAACAAAAATGTTATCGGTACTGAGCGCGAACGGCCAGCGCGGGACGCGGTGCGGGGAGTCGGGAAGGGGGTCGCATTCCAGCGGAGTCTCAAGTTAATTCGTACGTGTTGTACATACATTGTTAACGTTGAGTCGAGTTTGCTACTCCGTGGCTGTGTTTTGGTGAAATTAAGTGTTTTTGTAAGATATAGACTCGGTGTTGAGATAGTGACTCTTGTTTGAATTTGTGTTTATTTTAGCGATGAGTTCGCAGAAAGAAAATACTCGAATATATTTTATATTTATGTTTAAGATTAACTGCTTAAATACACGTTACTTGTGAATTGTGAAAACCTTTTGTCCCAAATGTATATATAATCCAAAAACATTTATTTATAAAAAAATTCATAGTTACCCATATGAAAATCTGATAAATTATAATTAATATCACGCAAAATAAAAAAGTCATACACTAATGTTTGTTTTATTAGACTGTTTCTTTAAATTTTGCTTTCAGCATTGTATGCACATGTACAAACCGTGCCACGAAAGATGAGACTTGACACATCACGTGGTTTGAGTTGCGCATTAGTCAATTTATCGGTCTCTTTAGCGGTATGAAGTCTGAGGCGGGAAGGGACCGGGCGTCATCGGCGCCACTCATTCATATTAGTTGCTTCCCGCTCTCCGCGCCCCGTGCACTTACCGCTTGACTCCGCAAGTACAGACAAGTGCAACGTGTGTTTATAAATTTCTACTTTGTTTATAGTTGTGTTGTTCTATACGAGTGAGACTTTGTGAAATCTTGATTATGCCTCGAGGTAAAACATTAAGACGACAAAGTAGGAAGATGGTTTACGACGTGTACACTTATATGTCAAAAGAAGCAAAGGAAGGTGTACAAAATTTGAAGCAGGTACAAATGCGTACAGCGGCCGCAACTAGAACATCATTAATTACAGTAAAAAGAATTGTGAAGGAAGGAAACAGTTCCGAGTTACTACCAATTTTCCGCACTCCCGGAAAAAAAAGGTCAAGACCCAAACTTTTAACCGACATAGATGACTTTGACAAAGGAGTGATAAAAAGATGTGTTCACAACTTCCATGTTACGAACAAGGAACTGCCGACCCTTAATAAAATTTTAGCAAAGTTGCGTGATGATATTGCCTTTCGAGGTTCTAAAACAAGTCTACGCCGCATTTTGAAAGACCTTGGTTTTCGATGGAGGAGGACCGAAAATAATCGAAAAATTCTTATAGAAAAATCCAATATCAGACTGAAAAGAATTGAATATTTAAAAAAAGTCAGAAAATATCGCCAAGAAGGCCGTCCTATTGTATATACTGACGAGTCTTACGTGCATTCCACGCATAGTACCTCCAAATCTTGGTCTGATAATTCAGATAAAGGGCTCAAAAAACCAATATCTAAAGGTCAGCGCGTAGTTATTGTACATGCTGGATCTGAAAGTGGTTTCATACCAAACGCTTTACTGACTTTTAAATCGGGGTCAAAAACGGGTGACTACCACGACGACATGAATTACGAAAATTATCAGAAATGGCTTCGAACCCAGCTAATACCCAATCTTCCACCTAATGCCGTCGTGGTAGTTGATAATGTCCCGTATCACAATAAGGAGTATGAATCTGCACCAAGCTCAAATACCAAGAAAGCTGATATGCAATCTTGGCTAACCCAAAAAGGAATTCCCTACACTCCAGATATGCTTAAACCACAATTGTACAAATTGATAAAATACATAAAGAACAATATAAGACATTCAGCATTGACAAAATACTATCTGAACACGGTCATGACGTACTGCGATTACCTCCATACCACCCAGATTTAAATCCAATCGAAATGGCTTGGGCTTCAATAAAAGGTTATGTGAGTAGTAAGAATGTGCAATGGAACCTCAAACGTGTGATAGAGTTAGTAACAGAAAAGGCAAGCCAAATGGGACCAAATGAATGGAAAGCTCTATGTGATAAAACAAAAAAAAAATTGAAGACTTTTACATAGAAAGTGATCACATAATAGACAATTTGACGGATACGGAGATAATTATCAGACTAGGAGAAGATTCGTCAGACAGCGACTCAGGGGACTCAGGTAGTTCCTCATCGTCATCTGACGAAAACGATAATCTGTTAACTCCTGGAACAAGTAGTGTATTTTCTAGAGTTAATGTACCTGGTTGCAGCCGCGTTACAAACGATAATCTTCCCGCTGGTGTATCATTTATTGACAGTGACAGTGACTGGGATAATCAGCCATTTTTATCTTTAAAGGGGACAATCATTTTTGGGCCCACTAGAAATATTAACGACGTTTAATGGTATTTACACCAAAAAAAAGACACCAAATTATAATAGTAAATGGTCTATAGATTTTTCGAAAATGTAAACGGAAACAAGAAATCTGAAAAAAAAATTAGTTGTTTTGACATTCGTGTTCTGATCATTGGCTAAGGTAATGTAATATTTATAAAATTATTGTCTTAGAGATGTCCCGTGATAACTCGGAAAAAATCGACTCGAGTTGAAATTCATCGAGCTCGATTTTGAGCTCGAGTTAAACAATTCAAATTAGATGAACGAAGCTGTGTCAATATTTCACAAATTATTTTTATAATTGTTCTTCCATACAACACAATTATTATTACTACACTTAATAGGTTTAATTATTTTTGGTATGCGTATCGACATGTTCATAAAATAATATCACTCTAACGTTATGACGTAAGTTTTAATGTTATTAATAATTTGACTATCCAAAGTATATATAATCAATTTATATCATATATAACATAAATTGATACAACATTATATACATATTACCTAATATCAATTTATTTATTACATAATATATCAATAAATTGCTCGAATTAGTATGTCGATTTCATCACTAAATTGTAGACAAACACTGCATTGGCCGTAAGATAAAGATGCGATTCGAGTAGAGTTTTGTGACTCGAGCCACTCGGGTTAATTTACGAGTATGTACGAGTATGTATGTATGTCATTCTAGTTGTACACTAGTTTTTGAGTAAATCAACTATTTACAGAAAAGTTTATCACTAGAGTTGAGATCAGCGATTACTTTAGTTAAACCATTTTTAAATATGTACCTTTATAAATAAGTAATATGTGGCAACATGAAATTAAAACTATAAATCAATATCATAAATAAAACTAAGTTCAGGTTTGTTTACAACATGCCAGATGCAAGTTTGAATTTGGATGCAACTTGTGATGTCACCCGCAGCGACTTATAATATATACAAGTAAATTAATATCTATATAGCACCCTCTGAATCTATACATTGCGCCGAGTTAACTCGGTAACTCGGTAAAATTTATTTTCTATCGATTATCGAGTTGGACAAATTCACTCGATTCACTCGAGTGACATAAAACATAGTTGGAGTCGCATCATTATGGTAAGAACAAAATGGAGTTTTTTATTTACAAGCATTATTAAACTAATGTTTAAGAAAATATGGATATTATCAATTATCAGAAAGGTTAGCCAAATATTAATTGACACAAGTACGTATGTTTTTCTCTTTTTTGTTTTTGTGGTAAAATTCGCAAATAGAATATAAGAGTTTATTAATTTACAATATAATAGAATAGCTAGGTTGTGAAAATCTATTATTAAGTTTGTATATTTTACCTCAAACAAATACAAATAATAAACAGGTCTTAGAACCTTATTAGTTTGTTATAAGTGACCAAGTATTAAGTTTATTTTATTAGTAAAATCTAAATTAAATAATAAATAGAATAAATGCACAAAAGAAGTTATTATAATGTTAAAAGAAAATTAGAATCTTTGGGCCGAGGGACTTAAAGAGGGTTTTGAAGAGCAATTCATATAACTGCATTTGTGTACAAATAGGTACCTTATGTATTCAGCAAGTTGCTTAATACTAAATGGCTTTTTTGTTAAGCCAGACACAGATCCTGGATTTATACCAACCACAGTAGATAGGCAATATAAATGTTACATATATTTATGTGTAAAAAATGTAGTAATTATTTGTACTAGAAGCAAATATAAAGTTTAATAATAATAGTTTGCATAAAAAAAGTGTAATGGTTGTTTCTATTATGCTTAGACAGCTGCGTTGTTCACTGTGCAGAAAGGAATATTATTTTGTCATCTAGAATCAGATATACTTAATATAACAATAATATCTTTGTCTACTATGTAAGTACATGAAACCGGTAAAAATAAAATGTGAGACAACTTTTACATGGTTGAATATCATTGATGTTAATCAATAATTACTGCTTCTGTATTTGATCAGCTGGAGCTGATTAATGCTGTATAATTTATAATAATTTCTTTATTATTTAACATATGAAAAGGCATATATAAGAAAATGCTCACAGAAATATGTAAATACTGTTTATTGACATTGAAGGCATAGTCTTATCTCATATCTCTTATTATTAAAAATGTCCTTTTAATTCCTATATAATATAGAAAAAAATAATATATTGATAAGAATTATTATTTAGTTAAGACACCTTTACAATTGTCATTAACTTCTTTTCAGGTGGATCGCTTAGAATAAATCTGTATGCTGTGCAGGCTTGCAGAAAAAAAAAGTGTATGGATATTGAAGACAACAGTCTTATATCATATATCTTATAATTGAAAATTCCTTCTGATTGCTTACAATATCATAAATGTACATGTTACCATCAAGTTATTTTCAAAAAACCTTCAGAAATATATCTAACACTAAAATGTTTCTACCTATGTCCGTTATAGACAAAACAAGTCCGTTATAGATTTATGATGTAAGAAACCTTCCAACCAATTTAAATGAAAATGTTTGTGTGTGTTTGGATGGATCCCTAGATGGTTTATATTTACATTTGGACTCGGTAGATGGCACTGTTGTCGAGATCCATTAATCACCAGTGCACAGCTGAGGCGCATCGCTAGTAATAAATACATTTAAATTAAGCCTGTGTTTTTGTAATCCTTACACAAACAGTTTAAAACATCTTACTTCCTCACTATTTATCATTGTGTAATAACATAGATAAGGCATGTTAATTCCTAGTCATTGATTTATGATGTATACTACTTACTAATCAACCAAAACATTTTAAAATAATGTCTTGACCCCGCTGCTGTCTATATATGTCAGTCAATCATCAAAGTTCAAAAAATGTATTAAATTAAGTTTGTATAAAAGGGGTTATTATAGTATAAAGGAATTTATGGCTGACGATAACCCGTGGGTAAGGTGATCGCTACCAAGCTATTTCTAATTTGTTCTGTGTTGTTAATTATGACATACATGATTGTAAGCTGGCTTTTTTTTTAAAAAACCCACTGGGTATTTTGCTGGTTCTCTTCAAGTCAGAGGTTTTTTTCCGAACCAGTGGTAAATTAAAAAAGTGACTTTCGATAAGTATTATTTATAATCTAAATTGAATAAAAGGTTTCTGTTTCTGTACCTACTACTGTTAATAGAATACTTAAATAAATTATGATTTACAATAATAAATAGAATTACCTACATTATATTTTCTTTTTTGTAATACAATCAGTTTAAAACGTATCTTACTGTGTGTTGGTAATATCATAAATATAAATAGACATTATCTCTTAGCCATCTTGGTATTTAGAATTACACTCACAACCAATCAATACATGTCAAAGTTAGAATCCATACGACATTTGTGCATAGACAGGCACTATGTTTTGCCCGAACTAGTGAAAGGTTTTACATCGATTATAAAATATTTATAAATGCTGAATATACCTACAGCTTAGTTTTATATGTACTATTATTCAAGACATTATCCCTTAGCCATCTTGGTATTTAGAATTACACTCACAACCAATCAATACATGTCAAAGTTAGAATCGATACGACATTTGTGCATAGACAGGCACTATGTTTTGCCCGAACTAGTGAAAGGTTTTACATCGATTTTAAAATATTTATAAATGCTGAATATACCTACAGCTTAGTTTTATATGTACTATTATTCAAGTGTGCACTATTTTAACTTATAATACCGATGAATACTACTAGAAAATCGCTTTCAGTTTGTTTTTAGGTTATTGTTAGATTCATATTTTATTTGTTAATTTCTTAGGACTCCGTTTAGATGCAGTAAAACTAATAATTTTATCGTAATCTATGGATTATAAGGAATAAATCGACTTGCATTTCATTGATAATCTTTAAAATTTGTAGTGGGCCCATTCTCCATAGAAAAATTGATTGTCTCCTTTATTATTTCGTAATAAATATTTTTCAGAATTTTGTTACGTTGTGTTAATTTCAAATGTCGTCGAAAAATCCCTGAATAGATATTCAAATTATGGATAAAATTTCGTACACGACAGTACCTGCGCAAGATCCCCACTACTGACGCTCGCCAAGTCTCATCTTTCGTGGCACGGCCTTTACACTGTGTTTCTCGGTAATGATTGCCTAAAATGCAATGCAACGTATACCTATCTGTAAAATGCACTGTGCTGTGAATTTCCCGCCCTAGCTTCTACTGTTTAGTTTTCGTGGGCTGTCCACAGATGGCGCCCATCGGTAAGAAAAAATTTCCTCATAAAATTTGTATGGAGTCGTTATTCTTCCCCTGTAGGGGTATATGTGTTCTGTGCGCAACACCCACCCTTGAAATGAATGACATCTCTAGTACAATATATTGTATATATACAATAATCTATGGAATGACATTTATTGAAAATAAATTATATAATTGAAAAATAAATGACATTTTAAATTTGCTTTGTTTTAATTGGTTCAACAATATTTCAATCTTTGTAAACCATATCCATTAATGTCATTTGAACTTCATTTGTCTTTTACTCAACTATTTTGTGCGACAAGTTTTAGCTTAAAAAAATGTCTTCAAGTGAAACTGAGAGTGATAGTGAGCCGAAAAAGAAGAGAACATGTAATCCCGCAAAATATAAAACGTATGTTACAAAAATTCTAAAGTTAAAGGACAGGCATATACTAATCATCAAGGAAAACAAATAGCTCCAAGATCTACTGGAGAAAATTGCAGGCAAGTTTACCATAAACCTTTATTCAGTTTACGTTTTTTATCGGGGCCTATATAAACCTAATATATCGCTTATTTATTGCAGATGTAAGAAGGTATGTTTTGCGAACTTAACTTTTTTTAACAAAATTGAGCAGGATATATTTCTTCAAACACTTATTGATAAGTTAGATATAAAACACAGACGTCCTCGAAAAGAAAATGCTACACAGAGGCAAAATGTATTTCAATTCTATGTTTTAAAACAAACTGATGAAGTCTGCAAGAAAGCATTTATCAGTGTATATGGAGTTAGTGAAGCCAGAGTTCGCAGACTTTGTGATTTGCTTAATGAAGGGAAGAGTCCTATAGATAAGTGAGGATGTCACCCGAATGCAAATACAGTGCCTCCTGAAATATGCCAAAAAATACACTCCCAAGAGAATACATTGATTTGGTTTCGAACTCCAGCTCAACATTTACAGTCATAGAGCTAAAAACTGAAGATTTTTTTGGAATTTAAGAAATGGTGGCCAAATTTGTACAAAAAAACTTGTTTGTCAAATGAATCTTATGGGAAAAAAGTCCCAAAGGACCAGAAAAAGTCATTTGCACCTTCGACATACATGAGTTTTCAGTATGATTCAGATCGAAAAGGAACTATCACAGCCGAGGAATATATTGATGGATTGATTAAACATTCATTCTCATTAATAAAGAAAATAACAACTTCTGTTTCACTTCCATCAACCAAAGCTTATGATTTGAAAGTGCCCATCAATTTAAAAAAAATAGACGATATAAAAAGAGTTCAAGATAGCATTCTGGAAGAGCATATTATGCCATTTTATAACAACATTTTTAGCTGACCAACTGAAAATGTTGAAGATAATCCAGATGAGAATGATTGAGAATATGACTATGTACCATAAATATATTGAAACATGACAAATTATTTACATGTAAAATGTTAATAAGATTATTTTTAGGTGTAATTCTTAATTACAAGCAATAAAAAATATGATTACTACGATTGTTTTGGTTAAATTATATACAACTAACTCTATTTTTCGCTAAAACAACATAAGTCAAGACCTGTTTTCAGGTTTTTTTCATTATTTGTATTAATAGACTGTAAAGGTTATAAGCTTTTTTAATTTCTTACCACTTAAATACTAAATTAAACATAAAAAAGTCCTTTGAAACTCATTTGTTTGTGTATGAAACAGTTTTTATTGATTTCTGAAAAATTATAATTTTGTGACTTATGAGGTTTTTGAAATGACAGATTCAATTTCACTTAACAGTGACTATCATTTTGAAGTATTTTGCTCGATGGGCTCTTAACTGATTTTAATCAAATTTGCACAACGTGTGCAGTTTGGTCCAACTTGAGAGATAGGATAGTTATTTTGCCCATGAGTGACCCAATTTTTTTTTCGATTTAATGATTTTTAATAGGACATGACAAAGGGTCGTCGAAAAGGGCAGGACAATGTCTCCTTGGCAAGCTAGTTATGTATAGATAGAGGGATAAGCTCAGTAGTAAGCTATAGGCATAGCAGCGATCAGAATAGATCGTACCACTGGTCGCAGTGCTACTGGTCATATTAGACCTGCATAGCTGCTCGCACAAAAAAATCATATAATGCATAATATATGCCATGCATTGTTTTATTATTCATTACCAGCCCACAAATTCCACAGCTGGGCATGGGCCTCAAGACGCTTTAATCATCAGGTTTAGCAAGCGATTTGACGATTGCAAGTACCAGACGTGAGCACGCTGCTTGCCCGTCGCCGGTCTGGATATTTAACGACTGGACTCGATCCAGTTCCTATAAAAACTATAAAGGTACAAGAAACCAATATTCCAATACTAAATAGAAAACCACTAAAAGTTTGATTGCAATCTTGGATTTATCCATTCATTTCAGCCTTTTTTAACGTAAATCCTCATGGACACCTTCTGCTGCGTGGGCGACAGTAAGGTTATACCGGACTCCTACCGGCCAAAACCCCACGGTGGTCACCATCAGCGTATATGAGTGGAAGGGGTCCCGGGATCTCCGTTCGGAATGCAACCGGTGCCCCTCTCTCGGTTTGCTTTATAAAACACATCCCAGGCGAGTCCTTACTGCTTCCAGCAACCTCTCGCAGTGCTATTACGGTGCTCGAGACCAATTCCGAATCACCGACTTCCTCAGGGATTACATTGCTAGAGGCTGGGGCCTCGAGCACCTGTACACGATCATCAACGAGCGAGCCGTGACGAATGCCTTGCCGACGTCCTCTCTCGCCACCGCTCAGCAGCCTCCTTCTGGACCGTAACGGATTTACAGAATGCATGCCGAGTCCCTGCTAAGCATCGCCGACACGATTGCTCCCTGCCAGCAATCGTGTCATTCATTACAGTCTATCAAAGTTTTGTGAACTAGGCCTGCATAAGGGGGATATTTGCCACAGTTATCACATTTGGGAACCATAGTTTTATGTTTTATGCATTACGAAGACGCTGCCGCCCATTTGCTGCTTTATTACTTCTGTTGCATATGAGGTAGTGGATTTTTTTTATATAAGAGGGGACAAACGAGCATACGGCTCACCTGACGGTAAGTGATTACATATTTCATCGATATTCTTACACCGTCAGTGCACAGTGCGTCAGTCTTGGATAATTATTAATTAAATTAAAAATAAATCATATTGAGTGATGTGCAGCTTTTTATTTCGAATAAGCAAGACACTTCCCTTAAAAGTAACAGTCAGTTATTTACAGCTTACATCCTAATCAGGTCCAAACCTGCCCCCATATATATGCGAAGGCAGGTCTGTGGTGCCCAGCCAACGTTGCCAGATACACTGTAATTACAGTAGATCTACCGTATTTTCACGCCGTCTACTAGACACAGTATTTTTATAAATACAGTGTATAGAGACACAGTATTTTTTTCAACCAAAAACAAAATTTCGTTTTATAACGAAAGCTACTTATGAAAAATATCGTAAATTATGAATGCGACGAATGCGTCCGCCGACCAACACAAAAGAGTACATGGCAAAAACTAATAAGAGTACGTACATGGTATTCCCCCGTGGAATTGGGGAAATCTCAGTATCGGCCGCACCATAGACGTAAGTATTATTCAGGTAAACCATAGACGTATATAAATGAAGTTGGATATGCCATAGTGATGTTTTAATGTTATTGATTTGTCATTTAAATTGTCCGGTATATCGTCTTAGTATTCAGTTCTAAAATATTACGCTTAAATATTTTCTGCTGTAATTTAAATTACGTTTTGAGTGTAAATCGTGATATTTTTTGTGGAAATTATGTCTCGCGCAAGGGATATTTCTACAGAAAGTAAGAGTGGTCCATTAACTCCCAAAAAAAATAAAAAAACAACATTATAAAATTTAGAGATCCAAAAGACCCGTACCATGCTATTTGTTTAATGTAAGATGCGAAAATGTCCGCAAACAGAGTGGCTTCGAAGAGGCACAGTGAAAAAATGACTGCAACTGTAGAAAGGGGGATGCCCATATTAGGCCATCGAACGCCCAACAATGTGCATTTGTTAAAAAAATATATCTTTATTTATGGTTATTAATCGCGGTATTCATTTATCCTAAAACAATGGGAATATTTTTGCACAAATTAAAAGTACCGAAAAGATAAAAATAAAATTAGGTAAATACGTAATTCATTAGTCAGTGAATAAAATAAAAAATGTTGCCAATCACAAAAATCATTAAAAAATCGATTCCCCTTTTCAATCGATTACTTATGGTGTCATTATTACAATGCTTATATGATCTTTCGATAATTATTACGATGTTATGATATAGGTTTAAAATAACCGTTGACAATGGATATTTATCCAAAGCAGTCGATACGCAACCGTTATTAACCAAATGTTTACCGACTACAGACGAAAAAGGATGGTTATGTTTTTACTGTGTGTGCGGATTAGGCTATGTTGAATCGTTTTTTGCTATGGTGCTTAAAACGTAGGATGCATTTTATTATTGAGGGAGCTACTATCAAAGAATATTTTATTCGCTTAACTCGTAAAGTACTTGACCAACTTTAAGAATTCTTTCACCACTAGATTGTTATGTATAATTTTAGATATCTAATATAGGGTTAATTTTATTATTGAGGGCGCTACTTTCAATGAATACGTTTTTTGGCTAATCTCAAAAATTACTAGACCGATTTTGAAAATTCTTTCACCATTACATTGCTAATGAGGGCGTTAGCTGTGTGATAAATTATATTATTACAATAAATAATTGCGAGATTAATATTTTCTAAATAAATAAAACTAAATACCTACCTAAGATGTTCAAATCCAATTATTATTTTTACAATTTAAGAATCGTATTTACACACTGTACTTACTCAGATTGATTATTGTAGATAAAGAGGTAATAAACCTAAAGTAAAAGAGCTCCGCTTAAACGAAAAAACTATTTATTAGAATAAAACTAAATGTTGAAAAAAAGTGGTTCAGTGCGAGTCGGACTCGCAGGCCCATGAAGAGTTCAGTAGTAACAAGCATATATTTTAAATCGAGTCAAAATACCACTGTCATTATCGCCAGCAACAAATTATTTTGTTTTTCATAGTGTTTGTATAAATAACAAAGTTGTTTTTGCGGTTCCTTAAAATGTGCTACTTGTATCAAAAAAAGGACTATTATACATTAAAGGGGTTTCTGTGGTTTATTCATTACCAAAGAGAAAAAACTTATTGCGCAAAATAGGTTTTTATTAATTTCAAGTCATCAAAAGCGGCAGTCAACCATTAAAAACTAAAACAACCGTTGTTATAGGCTCGGTTGAATTCATTGACATCCTTCACATTTATAGTTATGATAATTAAACAAGCGAATTACTAGCTGATTTACCAAGAATTCTTTAGAGTATAACAAAACGCTACTGCACAAGTTAACTGTTATTCTTATCTGTTTTTAACATAACATTTAAAATGGAATCATGTTATGATAATTCAAGAAGTTAATTTCCAGCTGATTTACCACGAATTCTCTAAAGCATAACAAAACAATACAGCACAAGCTAACTGTTCTTAAAAATACATTTGAAATAGAGTTTCAATAAATAAAGGAAATTATATTTTAAAAAGCGTGCAGAACTTAAAACGCGTCAAAGATTATTCTTTTTATGATATTATTAATCGAATAAAAATCGATATCATTCCATAGATTTTATGACCGTTAAGTGGCAACATCGTATCCGACAGGTAGGCCGCTGTCACTGTTATGTCACAAGAATTAAATTACGTGTTGTTATCATGTTATTGTTTTGTTATAAAAGTAAAATGCAATTGTTGATCTCTCAACAATTGGTTCGAACACAGCAGGTAAATAGTTGGTACATATCACGATGTGGTATGTCTTCCTCTAAGAAATGCTTTATAACTGAGTTTACTTGAATAATATCAATATAATAATTGTAGCTTCTTTATTAGGTACAAGTTTCGAGTACAGTGAACGTGTAGTGTGGCACTCGCAAAATGCACCAATAGTTCGTCTTGAACATCTATACATCAGCTGTGGCACTGACACTTATGAGAATAAGATCACACACATTGTTTGTCTTCGATTTTCCACGTGAGGAATTATTTGCGCTACGTGAGGTAAGTGTTTAACATGTTTAACATTTCAATTTATTAAATGTGATCCATATATCTGATAATTATACATGTTTTTACACTGATTGTATATCAACTCAAGAACTTGTTTTATTTTTTCACATCTGCCCTAGCTGTATCTGACAAACATACTAGCTTATTTATGAGATTAACCAGTTTTATCAACTACCAAGAAAGGAGACAGTTGATTTTTCATTGTTTTTGGACTGCTGGTAGTCTGTCAGTCCTTAATTATTAAATAATATAGGGCATTAAATCCGTCCTTGTGCAGTAACATTTAACTTGATAAATATTTTATTTATATTTGAGTTTGAAATAAATCTATTTTATTTTTATTTTTTCACTTTGACTTCATTTTTTGTATTTTACATTATTTCAGTTGTCATGCCGTGTATATCATAATTGCTGGCAATGAACTGATAGAACAGCATCATGTTCAACTGCAGAACGGGAACCATCTGAATCATCTAGTCCATCCTCGTTGCAATCTGAAGTGAGTAATGTATTGCACCCAGAACAACAAAGCTTAGATCATACATCACACAGTGTACTGCTAACTAATTATATAAAAGCACAATGTTTTTTACCATGTTGTAACAGTTCCATCAGCATTGCAAGTATGTCTCTTTTGTGATTAACTACATTTTGCGATAACAAACATACATAGTGACAAGTACTATGTATGTGTGTTATACTTGGTAGAGCCATGCTGCAGTTATATTAGAAGTATAGTTGTAGCATGAATGGGTCGGCTCGACCGGGGAAGGAGCACCCTCTCACAGAATACCAGCGTGAAATAGTAGCTTAATGCTGCTGTGTTTTGTATGGTGAGTGTAGAGAACCGGAGACCCTTTTTACTGGAAACGAGAAAATGATTTAGTCCTCACGGGTGACAACGCATCTGCATTTTGATTTGTAATCGAGGATAGATGTGGATGTCTAAGGGTCGCAGAAATGTCTCCAGCAGATGGTGAATTTCAGTTAATGACAAGATATGCTAATAAATCCAGAGCCGTGACTATGTGTCGATATGGGTAGTAGAGGTGGTGAATGGCATTTTTAAAACTGAATTTAAAATATTTCATCAAAATTACTTTAACAGGGCTTCTACACATTTGATGATAGACTGCTGTGGCTTCTGCTATAGTTAATAAATTCCACACAAAAATAAGGGACAGGGATGATGCGGCTCAAATACTTGAAATAGTTCATCAAAATATGGAGACAAATAATGATTTTTCTGAGTATGCTAGGGAAAACAATCTAAATAGAGCTAGGGCAGGCAGACTTTAGAAATATAAATGTAGACTTTAAAATGTTAGGGAATTTCCTGTTTTAACTTACAGCGACTTAATATTAATTGCTTGTGTCACATACCAATTAAAGCAAGCTCGCTACTATTATGGTGAGCATATAAGATTTAATGGTTGCTACCGGATAGAACTCTGTAATAACCAGAGGAGCAGCATTATGGAAGGAATAAAGTTAAGCCCTAGCTGATCTTTACTTAGGGCTAGAATTGCAAGTCATCACTATTAGTCGTAAAGTGTATTTTATTATATAAATTCTATATAATATCTAATATATAAATTCTTTTTTAGGAAGGATGCTTGCTACTACCACCTGCTTAGGACCCTGGTAATTAATGAAATTAAAAACCCAAGCATACCACTGCAAGACTTCTAGACACAGTAAGTTCATTCTGTAGATCGGACAATAAATAAAAATTAAAAATCTGAAGGTACTCCGGGTTAACACTGACATTGGGACGTCGGTCACCTCAGTCTGCCGTAACCATGGGTGCTGGAAAGCACCCGAAATGTCTGGAATTAAAAATCAAAGAAATAAAACGCGATAAAATCGATAAAAATAGTTGTTAAAAAAACTGCATTTGTGAAAATAAAAACTTCAAATATTTTCAAAACCCCGACTTTTTTTAAAGCAATTCCTTTACCATTTCATTGTTTTAATTGCATATTATCATATCTATATGCTTTTATATGTGGGCACTCATGGCCGAAGTGTCTATGAAGACTGGGCATGCCCCTTTTCTGCTATCTCACAAGATGCTAAAATCTTTTAACTCTGAAGTTTACAAAATCAATCGACAGTGACAGTAATTAAACTATTTTGTCTATTAAAATATCGAGATATTTAGTTAGTTTGCGTATAACAGGGATGGCGAACCAATGGCACGCGTGCCATTGCTGGCACGCGACGAAATAATTTCGGCACGTCACTGATTACGAGTTTAAAGAAAAAAGTATAAATTATGATTATGATGTAGCATAATACCTATGAATCTTTGAAAAGCAAACGCGCGCGAGCGTACGGGTCCGGTGCGCGGGGTGGAGGCGGGGCGTAGTTGCTATGCTAGCGCGGGGAATGCGGCGGTGGCGCGGGGCGCGGGAACGCAGCGCGGGGGCTTGACTTGAGTAAATAATAACAAACGAGGCGCAGTGCCCGCGCAAATTGTTTGTTTACGCAAAAAATAGTTAAATTTAATTGTGAAAGTGAACTTTAAAGTTTATTTAAGTTATTATTTGCTGTAATTTAATATGGCTAGTTCAGCAAAGAAACTAAAAGTGCAAAATAGCAAGGATACTAGAGAATTTCAGACTTGGTGGACTGATAAATTCGGCGTGATTAATAAAGGTGACAAAGCAGTGTGTGTTTTATGTTCTGGCACCATGGTATGTAGAACATCTTCCGTTAAACGGCATTTTGAAACAAATCACAAATCAATTTGTCAAAAAAGCGAAGCAGAGCAAAAGGAATTAATTGCGAGTGCTTTGAAAGACAGAAACAAACAGTCAACATCAATCAATAAATTTGTTGGCAAAAATTGTCATACAAGTGCGGCAAGTTACACGGCTGCAAATGTCATTGCTCGGCATAGTAAACCCTTTCAAGAAGGCGAGTTTTTAAAGGAAGCCTGGTTAGCATGCGCGCCTTCTCTTTTTGCTGATTTCGAGAATAAAAATAAGATAATTCAGCGCATCAAAGATACTCCTTTGTCCAGAAACACAATAAAGGAAAGAATCTTCAAATTGGCTGAAAATGTTACAGAGCAACAAAAGCTTGACATTCACTCTGCTTCATTTATATCGCTATGCCTCGACGAAAGCACTGACGTCACAAAATCTGCACGTTTAGCTGTTTTTGCTCGATACTGCGTAGGAAACGTCATTAAGGAGGAATTAATTGCGATAAAATCGTTACCAACAACTACAAAGGGCGCAGATATTTGTACGGCAGTTAAAAATTCGATAGTTGAAAAAGAAATTGATATAAAAAAAGTTGTTTCTGTAACAACTGATGGTGCTCCGAGTATGGTGGGTAAAAAAATTGGTTTCATAAGTTTATTTCAAACTGAAGTAGGACATTCGATTCTTGAATTCCACTGCATCATTCACCAACAAGCCTTATGCGCTAAGAGCGGTTTAACATCTCTTGATAATGTTATGGCAGTAGTTACGAAAATAGTCAACCTCATCTCTGCTCAGGCTTTAAACAAGCGAAAGTTCGACGCTTTGTTGGATGAAGTCAACTCCGTGTATAATGGCTTACTCATATGTATAATAATGTTCGGTGACTGAGTCGTGGGTCTGTACTTGAAAGATTTGTTGAATGCTTGGAAGAAATCAGACTGTTTCTGCAAAATGAGGGAAAAATTGAACAATACCCACAGCTTTTGGACGTCATGTGGCTTTCAAAATTGATGTTTTTACAGACATATGCCAACACTTAAATACGTTAAATGTGAAGCTTCAAGGCACAAACAAAACAATAATCGTCATGATCGATCTCATTCGCGCCTTTGAGGCTAAACTGCAAGTTTTCAGAAACGATATTATCGCAAAACACTACAAGTATTTTCCATACTTGAAAAAATATATCAATGAATCTGATATACATGAGACAACAAATGCAGAAAATATTACTGAGGAATTTATCTCTGTGATTGATTCTTCAATTAAGGAATTTTCAACAAGATTTTCTCAGTTCAAAGAATTATCAGAAACGGTCAAGTTTATTATGTACCCAGATGTAACGACCTTTCATACACTGAACTTCTCCCAGTTCGATTGGTTGGAACTTGAAGATTTTGAAATGCAGCTGATTGATTTCCAATCTAGTTCAATTTGGATACAAAAATTCATAGACATGAGAAAAGAATTAGAGTTAATTGAAACAGAAAGATTGACCAGTAATATAAGTAAAGATGCCAATAATAAAATTTTAGAAACCTGGAATGCGTTGCCAGAAACATTTAATTGTTTAAAGAAGCTGGCTCACGCTATTCTAACTGTATTTTCATCAACATATGCCTGCGAGTCATTGTTTTCAGAGATGAATAACATCAAAGACTCTGTTAGAAATAGACTGACTGATGAATCAAGTTCAGCATGCATTCTGCTAAAAGTAACATCGTACAACCCCAATATAAGTCAATTATCGTCCAATCTGCAACAACAGAAGTCGCACTAATTTATTAATTGCTCTTGTAATTGTATTTTTGGTAAATATAGAGCTTTGAGTTGATATTGTTTTTTTACATTATTTTTTCCACTGATCACAAAGTCAAGAATATTTGATGGCACGGCTGCGACGTCATTAAATATTATTCCAGAAAATTGGCACGTATACGCATAAAGGTTCGCCATCCCTGGCGTATAATATATTTAAAATAAATGCATATTTTGGTTCATTAAAAACGATTTCCTTTTAATACGTCATTTAATTACACTGTAAAATACACTGTATTTTTTTTTCATAAAACACTGTATTTTTCTCTCAAACACCGTAATTTAAAGTGGACAACACAGTATTTTCGAAAATCTGATCTGGCAACCCTGTGCCCAGCTCATATATACATAATAAATTTGATCTAATTGTAATTCTAAATTTCAATCTAATTGAGAGCTAAAGAGAATTTCTCGTGTACTTTCATGTGCCTATTTAGAGTTCCTCGCTGTGTGAAGCTCTGACTGCACATGCCGCATTTATACGGTTTTTCACCCGTATGGATTCTATGATGATCGTTGAGTTTCTTTTTAGTGGAGAAAGTTTTAGAACAATAAATACACGAGAAGGGTCGTTCTCCAGAGTGAATTCTTTTGTGTTCGATTAGTGACGAACTAGCCGCGTAGGATTTTTCACACAGATCGCATTTAAACCGCTTATTTCCTTCATGTAATTGCAAATGTCTCACTAAGTTACTCTTCGCGGAGAAAGAATACGTGCATATTTGACATATGAATTTTCTACCTCTATGACATTTTGATATATGAGACAATAATACTGTGTATGAAAAGAATTTCTTGTAACACTGATCGCACTCGTGCTTTCGCTCCCGGTTTTCCTCGTGAGTTTCCATATGAGCCTGAAAACATAATGCAATAAAAACATACAACTATAAGATAATTTTAGAACTGTATAGAATCAGCAAAAATTGCTGTCTTATGTTGTTATCCGGGAGTACTGGTGCAAATTCGGTTAATAATCATATATTGTATTCCCACATTATAGCCCTATTAAAATTTCAGTGCTGAAGAGTCCTCCCCATGGATTGCCTTAGGAGAGATATTTGCATATATGCCACGCTTGGCAAGCGGGTTGGCAACTGCAGCTTTTGTTACTTTCATTTGACAATGAGTCTCGCTCTCATAGTCCCATTTGATATCCTACCGATTTTAACAGAGAGTAAACTAATACTTATATACACACTTATGTACTTACTATAATCCTTATAATCTTTATATATATATAATATAGTACCTGGTTAACCGAGCTTTGCTCGGTATTTTTCGCTCGATTTTTTTTTAATTCGTGTGTTTTGGAAATTATATTTAGATACAAATTACGTACTGATGAAATATAAATAATATTTTTTGATCTTAGCGACAACAGAAAAAACGGAACTGATTATTTAAATAAAAAATCATGAGTGCAATTATTTTTATTTTAATTTTCGTGTTTTTAAAAAATACTAAAAAAAGGGCTCGAAAAAATAGATTTTCTCAAAAAAGAAAGGAACTTGAAAAAAAAATTAAAAAAAGTCGGTGGTCGGTCTGGGCTCGAACCGTGGTTTTACGATTCTGTGACCGCCCATTATACCAATTAAGCTATTTATAATCATTAACAAGCTGTCAAAATTTACCTTCTTATTCTAACGATATTGTAGCAGTTTTTATTGCCTAAAAACACGGACAAAAAGACATTTTCTAAAAATAAATCCTAGCTAGATCGATTTACTATCCCCAAGACTCCCTGGACACTAAATTTTACGAAAATCGTTGGAGCCGTTTCCGAGATCCCGATTATATATATATATATATATATATATATATATATATATATATATATATATATATATATATATATATATATATATATATATACAAGAATTGCTCGTTTAATAGTATAGGATAAAGTTTTAACTATATTGATGTTTCTGTATTGTGGTGTACAAAAAAGAATAAATAAATAAATATAATCCTGACCCAGTGATCGAAATTCGGCATGGCGGACATCACTATTATTGTAAACTTAGTAATACGTCCAGCAGGACTATAAATCTAAGGCTAAAAACTCGTTAGTAAAACAATGCATACCTTTAGTACAGTGGTGGAGACAAACTTTTTCCCACAAATGTCGCATATACATGGACTGCGTTGCAGGTGCGTTTTCTCGTGCATGCGCAGTGTACGCTTGTTTTTGGACGTCTTGCCACAAGTGCGACACTTGAGGCTGGCGAGGCTAACGCGAGTATGTTCGCTCTCGTTATGCCGTCGCAGACCACCCCATGTCATGAAGATTTTGTCGCATGGGGCACAATGAATTGTTACCTGAAATTGTTATTTTTAATTTATAAACTATCGAATTTTCTTGCTGTGGTCGGTGTTAAAGAAATCCATTATTCTACGATCTTGATCTTCCATTATACACGTTTTCTTAGGATGGAGTTCAGTGGATGGAAAATTTTTGTTGTGTCATTTGTAAGTTATCTGATTAATTTATTATAATTTATTTGATATATTTTTCATTTTTTATGAACCATAGTGTTGAAATGAGTACACATAAATATTCAAATTTTTTCAAAGTAATCGATTGTTAACCAATGTTGGTTAACAATGGATTATATCTTTTAATGGTAGCATAGTGGTATAAATAAATAAATAGTATGGTTGCAACCTGTTTTAATTAAAAAAAATAACCAACTGTAAAGTAATATTTTTTTATCGGTACTTAGAGTCAATTACCATATTTAAGCTATTGCATAGCTTCTATCGCGGGCCTTGAGCGCGGGGACCGAATCCATATATTCCGTAACGAAAAAACCTCACGCTCCCCACTCCGACGGGCACGGAGGTGTGGCTTGAAGGCCGTGCATTGTCTAACGTCTAGACATGTGTCAATCATGCATGATTCTTTCGTTTGAGTGTACCAGCACTTGAAAGTATTTATGGTTCATTCATTTGTTTTTGAATGTACCAGTACAACCAATCACAAACAATCGACGGTACCCTTTTAACCCGTGATTTGTTTGAATTGTGAATGAGCCGTAAACCGACCGAATCCCGAACGATCTGAATAAACGGGCGAATCGAATTAACAATGCGGACTGCAGTACATAGAGTAGAGTAATATATACACAGAACACCATTACTCCTAGCGGAGAATATATACGGAAACTGCAGAGTATCGGGAGTATTTATTATTTAAGGGTTTTTTATTGTAATATTGTTACCTAAATTAAAAATCATTTTACATTTTATTATATTTATTTGTTAAATCTGTGAGTTAAAAATATTATTTCGTAGAGTTTACTAAAAATAACACTTCAAAAGTTTTGATGATAAATGATTTATTTAATGGTATTTTTCAACCATCTTATTATATAAGTTAGGTAAAAGTTTAATTTCGTAGCATATAAATGTTACAATCCCTATTTTCAGACATATAAAGTAAGATGATATTGTGTATTGTTAGGAGTGAAATTTAAGAATAAACCAATTTTATAAATATTTAAAATATATGATAACTTGAGGTTTTTGTGTTTATGCCATCTAGCGTCGATTGGTCTTACCACCTTGAAAGTTAATACATTTTAGTTCGATAGGTACCTATAAGTAGCTGAGTATCAGGTGGTATCAAGAGTATTTATTATATAAGGGTTTTTTATTATTATATAAGTAAAATAAAAAAATATTTTACATTTAATTATTTATTATATTTGATTGTTGCATCTATGAGTTAAAATATCATTTCGTGGCAAAGGCGTATAAAAAAGGACTTTAAAAACACCTTAGTTTCGTGGGGTTTACTAAAAATAACATTTCAAAAGATTTCATGGCAGATTATTTATTTATTATGATGATTTTCTTATAAGATAGAAGTTTAACTTATATTCTTATAAGAAAATCATCATATTAAGTACTTTGTAGAAAATAAACATTACAATCCTTATTTTTAGACATGTGAAGCCTAAATTTTATAATACATAGAATAATAACACCACACCTAGGTGTTATTCTTCTATGTTATAATATTAAATGAAAACAATATCTTCTTTTCACTAAAATTGCTTTCAATGCTTTGCTTTGTAATAAATAGCGCCATCTTATACGATCTATAGTTAAAGTAATTTCTCATTTTATCGAAATCAAACCAAAATGGATGACACTCAAGGTGGTACGCTCAATAGATGCTAGATGGCCTAAACGCAAAGTAAATTTATAAGAATCGATGAAATTAAGTATAGTTAAGAATGAAAAATAAAAATAAACAAATTTATTTATTTTTAAATTTCATTTATTTAAATCAATAAAATATATAATAATAATCTTGAATAAAGTTATCAATTAAATCAAATCAATTGAAGTTTTTGTGTTTATGCCATCTAGCATCTTTTGGACTTACCACCTTGGAAATCCATAAATTTTTGTACGATAAAATGCTTTATTACCTATAACATGCAGTAGATGGCGATGATAGCATTACAAAGTCATTAAGATTTTTTTCCCATTTGTTCCCAATGGATCTTACAGACACAGAGTACTGGAGCCAGGAATGATCCATTTGAATGATCGACCCAAGTGTACCGGTACGCGTGACGAAATGTACCAGAATGATTCGGTCGCTAGAAATGAGTGATTTACACATGTTTACTAACGTCGTTTCTTTTCGGCAGTCTTCGACACGGTGTTTGTGTGCGTGCAACTAGACGTATTGTACGACTCTACGAAGCTCGCACGAATCGAGACGAGCTGCTCCGAAATCGGACGAATACATAAGCAGCTGTTTATGAGAAAGTATATAGGTGTATAGGTATTTATGTACAACAGTGAATAGCTGTACTTGTAATGCCGGCTGTACACGCTCGTCGAGACACCACGAGACATGCCTAGAGGTGAGCATTATTTAACATAATCGGTTTCAAAAACTGCTTACGAGCTTGATAATCGTATACCCAGTTTCGTGGACAAAATGTAATGATTATTTTACGTACGCAGTTGACACACACCACGACCGTCGCTCGCGTAAGCGTTTCGTTTTGAACAGTTTATTATTAAGATGAATATAGGTAGGTACGTAACACGATATACGACTCGCACAACGAGAGTAAAGAGTCCCTTCGGGATAGTTAATGGCTTACACGCAAGATGTGGATCATAAAAATTATGCGATGTGATGGACAATAATACTTAGGCACTTACATATTTTGTGACTATAAAATTGTACAAAAGTACTAATATTGACGATGTCACGCGCATATTATAATTATAACACCTATAAAATGTTATATATTCGTAATCATAATCATAACATAACACAGTTAAACTAATGTATAATACCTATAACCTGTTAATATTTTCGTAATCATAACCTAACACAAACACAAAACTAACCTACGCTATACTGTATTGTATACAGATGTATGTAGCGTTGCCAGGCGTCCGGATAAAGCCGGACACAGTCAGGCTTTTTGTTTGCGTGTCCGGCCAAACTAGACGGTGTCCGGGCCTATCCGGCATTTGTCAGGCTTTTTATATTTGACCATATTTTCACATTTTTCATGTACTTAAATACATACTATTGCAATTATTGAAACTAATATTGTAATGAATATTGAATGATTAATAATAAAGAACACTGATTCATTTAATTTAAGATTTTATGGTAAATGATATAAGGTTAGCATTGTTTTACTTTAAAAAATATATTATCGTGTTATACTAAGACTGAATAATTAAGGGTGTCCGGCCTTTTTACCGAAATGTCCGGCTAAGCTGGATGGTCTGTTCGGCTTCTCGGTTTAAAGACCCGGCAACCCTAGATGTATGTAGCTCATGGCGGCTGAACACGCTCGTCTCGTCGCCTCGTGTGCCTCTCATCACGTAAAGGCTCGACACGAGAACACACCATGTACACACTCGTTGTATCATTTGAAGTTTGAACTCCATATGCCCCCTAGATGAAACTGTTGCTGCGTTTTGCCTTTGAACTATTATATTTTTTACACATTTACTAAAAATAAAATTAATAACCCATTGCTAAGAAGGAGATGGTGGATAGTTTCTATTAATTTACCGTAACAGTACCATGTACGGTGAATAGAATAGTGTATAGCTTGCGGCTTGCGCCACGAAAGATGAACAGTGCGGTGCGGTATGACATACGGGGAAACGAAACCATAGCAACGGGCGACGCGCTAGCCCCAAGTATTGTCTCCCTGCGTCCAGTCACCCGCGCACATACTTGTGTCGTCTTGCGTACTATCGATATCGAAAGTGTTAGCGACTACCTGTTATACAATATTTAATATATATATATATATATATATATATATATATATATATATATATATATATATATATATATATATATACATATAAATAAATAAAGTAAATAGTTATTCAATAAACCTGGCACTTAAGACTTAAATATTGATATCGGTATTAAGAGTATGAAATATTTTTTGAGATTTGTAAAACTTAGCAGGATCTATTGAAATATGACTGTAATTATGTAAAGAAAAAGAGAGGTTCAACTAGTCCCGGAAAAAACACATGGTTCTTCATAAATTTAAGTACATATTTTAAATGAAATTAAAAAAATCAATAATATCATTAAACACTGTATTTAATAAACTTTCTAACAGTGTATTACACTTCTTTATACATTATCACCAAAAAAACTTATTAACAATAAAATCACGTATGTCGTCTTGAGACAAAACAGAAATTACAAATACAAAATATTTTACCTCTTAAAGAGGTAAAATATTTTGTATTTGTAAGTGTACACAAAATACAGAATATTATTTAGCAGCAATTAAAACCTAACGATTATATATAAGGACGTTTTCGTAGAGACTTTGATGTGTAGTTATAATGTCGACTTTTGACGTTTTACATATTAAAATGTCATAATACAGTTTGCATTTTTCTGCGTGATTATACATGTTATACACGTTAAGTACTAGTAATATCATCATTCGGTCTCGGTTTTCATCGTGATACCTACGAGACCCTTTGACTCGAGCGCAAAAAACCGACACGTTTCCGAGAGCGCACGAGGGCCACAAGACGCGACGCGACGCGACGAGAGCATCATGTACACACTCGTACTCGCCCTGTCTAGACATGGGTCGTAACGTCTTTTGGACGTAATCGGTTGTACGTAGTTTCGTGGATATGAGTAACTAGTTTCAAAACTGCTTATTTTTGTAATTAGTTACATATGTGTACAGTATAGCGTAGGTTAGTTTTGCGTTTGTGTTATGTTATAATTACGAAAATATTAACATATTATAGGTAGGTATTATAATATTAGTTTAACTGTGTTATGTTATGATTACGAATACGTAACAGGTTATAGGTATTATAACATGTGCGCGACATTGTCAATATTAGTACCTTTGTACAATTTTATACAGTCACAAAATATGTAAGTATTTAAGTATTATTGTCCATCACATCACATAATTTTTATGATCCACATAATACACAAAAATTAACTTAATACAAAAAATATTTATTATTTATTTACACCAATTATATGTCTGTTTATATACACTAAATATTTATATACACTTTAAATGTTTATTCACAAAGAAAACTATACATGTTATAATATTTATAAAAAAAATTAAGAACAATGTTAAATAACGCTCGCCTCTAGGCCTGTCTCATGGTGTCTCGACGAGCGTGTACAGCCGGCATTATGTATAAAGTGAAAATTATGTATAAAGTTAAAAAAATTGTGTATAAAGTGTTTTGAATATGAATGAACAAAGTACATTTATTATTTATTTATTTAATAAAAGAAAAAAATTGTTTTCTTATCGGTCACCACGCTCAAAAAGTGTAACTTGAATTAATATCAAAGAAAAAGAAATACTGCATAAATAAAATAAATAAATAATTATAATTGCATAAGTTGATACAAAATGCTATGCAATAGCTTTACCGCGGCAGTCCCCGAGTGCCACAAGTCTTTTTTTTATTATAAAAATATTTGCCGCAACGGCATTGATCGAGCTTATGTCGGGTCAATAATTTCATGCAGTACACACTTTTTATAAAACGCTTGTAACTTGGGTAACATATTCAAAATCCAAAATTTTGCGTCTTTGTAGATTGTAAGTACTTTTACTGCACAATCTGAGCCAGTTAGACATTTTTATTCTCCATTATTTTTTCTCCAGAGATAGGATATTTTTTTACCTTTAGTGACACATAATAACTATAATGAGTTATGAACTATCCGGTACAATAATAATTTGTAAACTTTATACTATCATCATCATCATCATTACAGCCCCTCAAAAGTCCACTGCTGAACATAGGCCTCCCCCAAGTTATGCCACAAAGCACGCCCCTGAGCCACCTGCATCTATCGACTTCCTGCATGTCTCACCAGGTCGTCACTGCATCTAGTGGGGGGTCGCCCTACACTTCACCTACCGGTACGAGGCTGCCAATCGAGAACCTTTTTTCCCCAACGGTTGTCGGTTCTTCGAGCTATATAGCCGGCCCATTGCCACTTCAGCTTACTAATCCTAAAAATCCTAAAACTTTATATTCATTGTTCGCGACGGCCTAACAACGCTAAGAAACAAAGTGATGAAAGAATATTGTTTTGTATTAATAGTGAAATTACCGACAAAACTGGGTGAAAACGTGTATTGATATAGTTGTGTAGCATGTTTATAACTCTTAGTATATTTGTATAGAATGTCGTTTTGATAACAATTGATGTAAACAACTTTTATTGTATTAAGAAAAATCGACCAATCGCTTCGCGTCGTATCGTAGAACTCTCTAGAAGTTTTTAATTAACTGCGTAATAGTTCATACTAAAAATAATGAAAAAATTTTATGTCCTAAAAGAGTTGTAAATATGACATTGAATTAGCATATGGCTTATAGATTAAGGAAGTGTAGGAATATTTTGTATACTTAAACGCATTTGGTAGTTATAGAAAAATCAAAGAATTAATGTACCCAAATATTATGAAAATTTGGGACATTTCGGCTCGGGAAACGAAAAAAGAAGCTCGGGGGCTCTCCAGTAGGGGAGTAGTATGAAGAACTACCAGTGACAAGCAGTAGTATCCGGTAGCAGCTGAAGTGACTAGTAGCAGTATATAGTGAACAGTGAAAGTGTTAGCTAGCCGAAAAAGGTCGTAACTGATATTCGCAGTTACATATAGTGAAAGTGGTAACTGATATCCGCAATCACACAAGTGATAAAATCAGCTAGTTTAGTTGATAATAGCTGCTAGTCAGTAGTGTTAGAAAACCAGCTACTACCAATAGATATTTGATACTACCGTACAATTTAAAGAAATCTTTTGAAATATGCAGTGACCAACCAATAGTGAACAGCCGTGGTCAATAAACAATAGTTATAAAATTTCGCGACTAATCAATCAGTCGAACCGCTGGCCACTACCTTGCTATTTGTATTTATAAATCGTGCATTTTAATTTGAACCTCAGTCTACAATATCTCAGCGGCACCCATAAAGACGGCAGTGGAAGTACCCTCCGGAAACTATAGGAGTAGGACGTGAGCGACTCGCGAAGTATCTTCGACAACATTTACTCCGAAGAGTTTCGCCCGTCCGGCACACTAATTGAAATATATTCCAACGATTAAAAATTGCGGGTGTAGTTGACGATGATCTGGCACAAAATAGTAGCGCCACGGTCATTGACGCACACTACGGTAATATCGAAAAAAGACGAAGCGCGCGAAATATATTGACACAGGTGCGACCTCGAGAGTCGCTCGCGCGGTAGTGATAAGTGAATTCATGTGGCCGGCGCAGTGAAATATATGGTACTTTTATTTATTTAATTAAAAAATAATAGTAACGATTTCAAAAAGTAAAAATCATAGTATATTTTAAGCAAATGTTAATGATTCTTTTGGTATAAATTTTACGTCAAAATTATGTAGAACTTCGGAGATATTGGGGTTTGTATCGAAGCTTTTTCGGTAGATAATTGAATTATGTCGATATTTTTTCCTTACGTGAAAGGCATATAACGAAAATGTATTTTATCATTATTAAATTGATATTTGTGATATAAAAATATTTTTATTGATGGTCGAATTTCTATAGAATCTACAAATTAGAGCTCTTAAATCATGTCTCTCCGAGTTTTAGCCTAAACATGCATCTGGAGAATGATTATTACTAAATAAATATATAAGATATTAAAATTTGCCTTGAGCTTATTGTAGTAGAGAAAACGAAATATTTTTACCAAGTAATTGTTATTTCATGCAACGAATGGAAAACATATAATTTCAACGAGTGAACCTTGTAATTTCGCGTTTTTTTGTAATACTCCTCTTAAGGACGCGTTACAAAATTGATAGGTATAAAATCGAACTATTACATGACACGGGTCACACACGCACTTGGCACCTCGGCACACTAAGTTCTACTCGGCGACGAGTTCCAATAATGATTACTAAAGTACACCTTCAGGTCACTCCATCAAATCCGGAGGTAAGGACTCATCGTAACTAAAAAAAACGAGCCCAAACTCAGCACACCTAGTTCTACTATAAAAATAATAATTTTGTTTTACTTTGTCAAGTAGTTATGTATCAAATTTGGTTATTTCTAATATTTTGTGTATGTACAACGATCTTTTTAGCACGAGCCGCTGAAAACAGGCGATACAGTATCCACTCACGAAAGCGGCCGAGCGCGGACTGTGGTTTCATCGAAATATTTGTACAATAACTCTAAACAGGCACTAAAAATAAAATAGCTCTTATTGCAATATTTTATAGCGACAGTAGCCTAATGGCAGGGCGCGGACTGCGAACTCAAAAAGGTTGTGGGTTCGAATCCACCATTCCACTACTGGCGTGAACCACTCGTAACACAAGCAATGTAGGCTTACCACGAGTGGTTAAGGGGAATATTAGTAATGTTTTGTAGCATTGTTAATACTCTTTTTAAAAAAAATTATGATTCATGCGTATTAGAAAACATGTGAAAAAATATGCATCAATTTTTATTTTTCTGCGACTATTCGTGACATTTTGATAAAGAATAAACACTATTTTTTATTGAATATGTCTGACTACCTACAGTATTTTTATAAATTTAAAATATGTTGATAATAGACCAAAAATATACTTAACCTAGAGCCGGTATCGTTAATTTTGTAGAAAATGTCAACGGAAGTTCGTTTTTACAGTATAAAAACTATTATTTTCAAAAAAAGAGTCACTACCATTTGAAGATGAGGAAACAATCTATACATGGTAGTTTTTAGTTATTTTTTTATTTGGTTTAGTTTTGTCACAAAAGGTACCGAAAAACAGCATGAATTTCCTCGATTTGCAAACGCGTCCTTAATAACATGCAAAACTTAATGAAAGTCAGTATTGATATATCAGATACTACAATTTTACATATATGCATAAACTAGCTAAATTAGTAAAATTAACTCCAGCAACTTACTTCTTTACCCTCATGCTCCAATTTGTGTGCTTCGAACCGTTCGTGATAGCTAAAAATACTCTTGCACAACTTACATGAATATATTTTTTTCTTCTTTGATGTGGACAAATTTGTTTTTGACACTGATTTAACAACCACTAGGTTGGGCGAGGCTAACTCTTCTAATCTGAAAAACATTAAACAGCTAGAATAGTTTACTTTAGCTATTTCCATAGCATTATATCGTATGGTATTTTGTTCATATAGAAAGGGTTATTATAATATTAAGGAATTTATGGATGATAATAACCCCTGGGAATGGTGATTGCTACCAAGCTATTTGTAATTTGTTTTGTGTTGTCAATTGCAATGTACATGATTGTAAGCTATTATTTGAAAAAAAATTGTCCCACTGGGTTTCTTGCTGGTTCTTCCCAGGACAGAGGTTTTTTTTTGCGAACCAGTGGTAAATAAAAAAAGTGACTTTCAATAAGTATTGTTTATAATCTATATTGAATAAAAAAGTTTCTGTTTCTATTAGTTATCTTTTAAATGTGAACTGGTGACTCATGAACGATATACTTGCTGGTCTGACAAATTCATGACCCATTTACAGAGGTGATAAATACAAGCGACCTAGAATGATTTGTTTTGTTCAGCATTGGTCTTGTGATGTCATATAATGATTACCCTTTTACAACATATACATTACATATATGCTATGCTGTATTTGCGGAATCAGGCTGGATTTTACCAGTGATGACTTATGGATCCGAGACGTGGTCCGTCACTGCTGTACATATGAGGGATTTCATGGTAGCTCAGGGACCTATAGAAAGGGCTATGCTGAAGATTTCTCCGCGTGATACACCTAGAAATTAAGATATCCGCAGTAGAACCAGAGTGACCGACACAGCCCAACGAATTAGTAAGCTGAAGTGACAATGGGCCGGTTATATAGTTCGAAGAACCGACAACCGATGGGAAAAAATATTCTCAAGTAGCAGCCTAATACCCGTAGGCAAAGCGTAGGGCGACCATCACTAGATGGAGTGACAACCTGGTCAGACATGCAGGAAGTTGATGGATGCAGGTGGCTCAGGACCGTTCTTTGTGGCATTCTGTGGGGAAGGCCTATGTACAGCAGTGGACTTGTGTAGATCTGCAATGGTGATGATGATGTTGATGAACTGGCGCATGGAAATGGAGCGCGCACTAACCTGGCGATGTTACGATTATACGAGTTACGAGAGATAGTTACGAGATACGGCGTTGTACGAGTCTCAAACTTGTCAGATTTGATTCCAGCAATGCACTCGTAGTTGTACTACACAAATGTAGCACAGTTCATGGTGGTGATTTTAAGTTTTTATAATTTAAACAGATGAAGCGATGCATTGTTAAAAGCGAGTGGAGACTCAGTATAATACAGCGAGCGTGCGACTAAGAACGGAGTGCCAGTTGCGAACCAATAAATGAAGGGTTTAGTGGCAATTTGATTGACTTTAAAAATGCGGGAATATTCCGATTTGAAAATGTGCCGGTAACATAATATAATAAAATCAAATGACATTTATTTTATAGTAACCTTTCAGATGTTTTTTTATTTGAAGTGTTATCACAAGATAATTCATCTTTTGTTTCTAATTTATTAGTATTATCAATTTCCCTTTTATCACTGTCAAATATGTCTGTAACAAGAAAATATTATCATAATAATTTCAACAAATTGTCCATTTACAGTATATTATGTCTACTGGTTGATTTTGGGCAATGATTATGGAAAAACTATGAATAATGCATAACTACAAACTGCATGCCATTAACTATTCACATTCCATGGAGATTTTAAAAGACGACAGAAGGAACCTGAAACTTGAGATGGATGCAGCATCTTAATGATTATACATTCAAAATAATAAAAAAACTGCAGTTGACAATACCCATCTGCCAAGCACAACACAACAGCTTATGCAAATATCTTATCTATGTGGAAGTAGGAGACCTATGTTAGAAATTTTCATTGTTATGAATGATAAATAAAAGAATGACTAACAGTAAACAATAATTTAAACATTTTAATTAAATTATATATATGTTTGTTATTATTGTTATTAAATTACATATAATAAATGAAACATTTTAATTAAATTATAGTGCTATAGGTGGCACAGACGCACACAATTTGATGTAATACATTTGTGATACGATTGGAAATGGTTAAGATGCAGTGATACATGGGGGTAATGTCTGTCTGGGATTCATACTAGCTCATACTATGATAGAACCTGCAGCATAGAGACTCAGTATACTCAAAAGGTTGTCATAATTATTACATAAATTGAAGAATTATTGCTTTTCTACTTCTTGTTTGTGCTAATTTAACTTAAAAAATTCAAAATACTAAAAATAAAATTGCATGTAATTGTTTAAACACGTACATAATGAAAATTCCTAACGACATATCATTCTCCTTTAATTTTGTATTTTACATAAGTAGATTGAATAATAGTACGAGGGGTGATCCAAAAGTAATGATAATAAAAATAAAACATGGTGATTAAAGTTAAAATAATAATTTATTTTTCTACATAGTCTCCTAACAAATCAATACATTTAGTCCATCTTTTTTCTAAACCCAGGTTTCCCTTTGAAAAAAATTCTTTGTCTTCGCTATTGTCTTCGAATTTCTTGCCTCGGAGGCGTTCCTTGAGCCGAGGAAAGAGTTAGAAGTCACTAGGAGTTAGATCTGGCGAATAGGGAGGGCGTTCGAGCAGTTCGAATCCCGTTTCTTGAATGGCAGCCATCGCAACTGCGGCTTTGTGAGCCAGTGCGTTGTCTTGGTGAAACAGCACTCCAGCTCGCAGTTTGCCGCGTCTTTTTTCCTTAATGGCCTCCCGTATTCATTTGGTCTGCGTAGTAAGAGCCTGTAATAGTGGCTCCCTTTTCCAAATATTCCACCATAATTATGCCTTGAGCGTCCCAAAAAACAGATGCCATAACCTTTCCTGCCGAACTTGAAACTTTGAATTTCTTTGGTGTTGGTGAGGAGGCTTGCTTCCAAGTCATTGATTGTTGTTTCGTTTTAGGATCAAAATGGTGGATCCAGGTCTCGTCCATAGTCACAAAACAGAACAAAAACTTTTCTTGATCTGCTAGGAACTTTTCGAGATTGACCCTCGAAATGTCAACTCAATTTTTTTTTTGCTCGTCGGTTAATATTCTGGGTACCCAATGCGCAGAGACCTTTTTCATATGCAACTTGTTCGCAAGGATTCTTTGAACGCTGCCATATGAGATCCCTGTGACCTCAGCTACATGCCTGATGGTCACTCTTCGATCTGCCAACACAACATCTTCGACTTTTTCCATTGTCTTCAGTGAGGGACGTGGATGGGTGTCCTTCGCGATGTTCATCTTCAGAAGATGTTCTGCCCAGTTTAAACTACTTGGCCCAGCGTGCAACTGTAGAATATGGAGGAGCAGAGTCCCCCAATGTTTCTACTAAGTCACTATGTATGTCTTTTGAAGACATTTCTTTCAAACAGAGGTACTTGATGACAGCTCTAATTTCGTTTTTCTCCATGTTGATGTTATCTCTTTGACAGTTCGTATTCAAATTAATGTATCTCCCGGAAATCATGATCTATTTATATGATTCTTTTAGGCTGACGTAGTGAGTATATAAGCAAGAAAAAAATTTTTTTTGATTTTTATGCGGACCTAAAGTAACCGATTATCATTACTTTTGGATCACCCCTCGTATACTCATGCAGTCCCGATGGTGAAACATTGCAAGAAAATGTGACTTTTGTTAACTAAATGGTTTAAACCATACTGAATTTCTCCACTATATCGATAAAGAAGTTTCACTACAAAAATGGAGGTAAGTTTATATGGTTAAACATTCAACAAGTAAATATTGTTAAAAAATGAAAAATCCTAAATAAAGTTATTTCTTATTAGCTAATTAAAAATTAAGAGATAAGAAGTTTTCATTAAACCATCATGATACGTATAGTGATAACATTATAGGGGAGAGTATATTATCGCCTTGCAGCACACCAATACTAGTGACAATCAAAACAGAGAACTGCTGTCCTGACTGTTAATGATTGTGAAGATAGGATGTAAGTCATTCCTAGGCTGAAGGCACTTATATGTAAGGATGGAGAAAAGGTATTGCGGTCAACTGTGTTAAAAGCTCAGAAAAGTCAACATGTGCCATAGTTGTTAATTTCTACTCATCTATACCTTTATTTATATTATCAACTGTGACCTTGATTAGGGCAGGGGTGATGCTATTACCAAGAGGAACCCCTGACTGAAACACATTGGCTATATTTTGTTACGAAATAAGATATTTGTTTATGAACACAGGAAAGAAAGGAAGAATAGAAATTGAATAAAACTCATGAGTTAATATTTTGAAGCGTTTAGTAAAGGTATAACATATACTTTGCCACTGTCCTGAGTCAAGTAAAAAATTTTATAATGACGGGTAATGACTGGAGAAAATATCTGGAAGTATAATATAATGCCCAAATTTCTTTAATAAAAAATCATGAATTTTAAGAAATAATTACTTACAGGTGTTATATGGCCCATCTTCAGCCTGTTCAGCTTTCACATTGCTCGTATCAAATTCTTTGCTATACTTATCTTCACCAGCTACCGTGTGTGAATCTATGTCTATAGTCAACCAAACATTACTTTCTATTTTTACTGATTTATTACATTCTAATAAAGTATTTTGAGATTTAATACAAGTTTGTTTAAAATCGAAAAGTTTCATAAGTAGTTCATAACAAATTTCACATATAGCTTTAGGCAAGTCTTCATTCTGTTGGACCTGATGAATTATAGAAAAATAAAATTTAATAAGGCCAAAATATAACATTTTATAATTTACTATTGCAAAATAAATTTTTAAGTATATTCTTACTTCTACTGATGTGCAATATGAATACATATTTGGTGAAATATTGTCGAATAAAAAATACTTGAAAGATTCCTTGGCAGTTAAACAGGCACGGCATATTTTGTTGAAGTAAGCCATTTCTATCAACTTTATAATTTGTGATTTCTATTATTTTTTAGTCGTGTCCTTTGTTTATAATTGTACTAAACGGAATCAGTCGCATCTCAAATATTTTCATTGTTGACAGTAAATTAGATTTTAAAAAGATTCTTCTCTATCTAACTCTCCGGTTACTGCATATACAAAAAGTACTCTGTGGGTTATTGCCTTTGAGTATTAAACCAAAGGAGACGGCATCGCAAGGCACACCCCTCTGTAAAAGGTACGAGAGTTCGACTCATACTCGTTATATAAAAGTAGTTGCTCCGCGTCGTGCGTCATTCCGAAGTGATTGGAAGTGATCGTGCCAGTAAATCGAGCTCCGGCAAAATGCCGAATTGCGGTGTATTTACATGAAAAAAAAAACAATCAAAACATCAAGTATACAAAAGGACAATGTGAAGTTTCATCCTTGAGTATTTTTAACATAATATTAAAGTAATTTTATTGTATTTATTTATTGTATATATATATATATATTAACGAAAATATATTTCCTAATAACTAAATCAGTTTGTAATGAATAATAATCATTAAATATGGATGTGTAGTGGATTTTGTTAAATGATTTGTTTATTCAGCTCAATTTCAACACAATACTGAATATTATATAATTAAATATAATCGATAACCAGTACTTATTAAAATATTATACAAAATACAGGCCAAATAAGTCAAATCAAAACTTGCTACCTTGCAGCAAAAATGTGCAATTTTTATAAAAATAAACTGGTATCACTGCAACCGAAAGTATTGCACTATAGTGATGAACGCCACAACTTTAGCTATCGATAAGTTAATTAACCGTGCGGGTTTGTCTGCCGAAGGAGTTTGTAGTTTTTATTTAGATTTTATAATAAAGTATTACAAAAAGTAGTAAATTTTTCTATTATTGGTTTATTTTTACAGATTTCCAAGAGATCCTCTTAGGCGACATACTTGGATTGTAGCTTGTAGAAACCATGAATCTTGAATACTTAAACGGACTAGCACCATTTGCTCCAAACATTTTGGAAAATCATATTTCATACCCCAAGCTTACAATAAAAGGTTAGCTGACACTGCAGTACCAACCTTAAACTTGTGGGGGGTAATGTTTGGCTGTAATTATATTTGGATTAAATATTTTCATTATTACCTTTGACACCAATATTATTCTATTTGAAAATATTTTATTACGTTTACAAAAGCATTAACCTATCAAATTTAATTCATATACTTATATACATATAATATACCTATTGTAATTGTAAACTTAATGTAGTATAATTTTTGTACGCCATAAAAGGCAAAACATGTAGCGCGTTTTAAGTTTTTAACACTTGTATTTTATTTACTCATTTTTAACAAAAAATATCTTTATCTTCATCATATATATATATATATATATATATATATATATATATATATATATATATATATATATATATATATATATATATATATATATATTCGTCACTTAGGCCAAGGAAAATTAAAATTAAAAAATGCCTTGACATAAAAAACAATAGCATAAACAGGCTTCACAAGTTTGCAAGAAATACTATGCCCTAACACTTAACTATTACTCACCAAAAGCCTATCGCTATGTACGTAAAACTTTTGGAACACGTTTGCCGGCACCACGTACATTGACTAAGTCGTACACTACCATCGGTCGCCGACCAGGGTTTACTCAAGAAGCGCTGACGGCATTAAAATTGAGAGCGGAGAGTAACCCCGGTAAATTTTTTTATTGTACCTTGGTAATAGATGAAATGAAAATCAAGCAATTGACAGAATACCATGCTAGCAGCCAAAGGCATTATGTATATAACCAAAATATCTTTTAGAACTTGCATGGTACTCCGCCAATCGTTTTATTTTCATTTCATCTATCACTAATATACAATATAATTTCTTGTCAGGGTTACCCTCTAGTCTAAGTTTTAAAACAGTTAACGCTTTTTTTTGTGTAGCCAAGTCAGCCATCAATTGTACTGTTACGCGCTCAAGTTGACGATATACTAGCGCCATCTAGTGTCAGGAACGAGAGCGAGTAGAGCGTTGCAGAAAATGACATCACAGATCTCTCAACCGACAGCGCCATCCGAAGAACTAAGTTTCTGGAATGTCTATACTCGTACACTCGTCCTTTTGCGCGCATTTACCTGAATATTCGGGATGTTTCTTTGCTAATTTAAATAAATAGGCGCTGCAAGATGCGATCGGGGCAGAGTTGAACTCGGCGACACAAGCGAAGCTTCGGAGCGGAATTAAGTGAATTAGTGTGTTTAATTATTAGTGTTTTTAACTTTAATTTGTGTAAAGTAAATTAAAGTGTTAATTTAGGTAATTCTATCGGCAATTTTTATTGTCACGAACCTCAAGCTCGTAACAATTGGTGTCAGAAGTGGGATAAAATCATGCCGATTTTACCTAAGGAGGAAACGGAGGGTGTCCGTACCCGAAGTCAACGCAAGCAGGATTCGGACCAACGAAGATTTGGTGGTGCAACGCAGCAGACTACGGAGGGCCAGCCGCCGGCTGCAGGTCCGTCACTAGCTCCTACATCTGAAGCACCTGACTTAGGTGCTCTGATGGTGATGCTGCAGGAGCAGGCTCGCCGACAGGAGGAACAGGCTCGCCAACAGGAGGAACAGGTCCGTCGGTTGGAAGAGCAGCTGCGGGGCGGACAAGAGGAACAGGTCCGTCGTTTGGAAGAGCAGCTGCGGGGCGGACAAGAGGAACAGGCCCATCGGTTGGAAGAGCAGATGCTCCTCATGAAGGACCTTCACGCTACCTTCGGGAAGGAGATAAAGGAGGTGAAGGATAGGGTTGCTCTGCATGACAACCGCCTGTCGGAAGCTGAAACCCAAATCGCGAAAGCTGAAAACCGAATCGAGAAAGCTGAAACCCGAATCGACCAAGTAAACTATCGGGTTGACAACGTAATGGCTGACATGAAGAAATCACTGGACGAACTCAAACTTGGAGATGGAGCTACAGCTCCCGTAGTAGCTAGAACACCTTCGCTACGTGGGTTCAAGGTGCCACCGTTCGACGGTACCTCTTCCTGGTCAGCCTACAAAATCCAGTTCGAGGCTGTTATGAAGGCGAACGGCTGGAATAAAAGTCAGGCCATGACTGCTCTCACACTAGGCCTGCGCGACCAGGCCTTAACAGTTCTGGAAGCTCTCGGTGAGGAAGTGACTTATGAGCAACTCCTTGAGGCATTGGAGGCGAGATATGGCGATGCTCACCTGGAACACGTCTTACGCGCGCAGCTTAAAGATCGTGTGCAGCGCATCAATGAAAACCTGCAGCAGTGGGCTCTAGAAGTGGAGAAGCTGGTGCGAAAAGCATACCGGTCTGTACCTGCGCTCATTGAAGGGAACCTGGTGCAGGCATTCATCGACGGCATCCGCGACCTGGAAGTCAGAGCTGCTGTGAGGCTCGGGCACCACAAGACGCTTAAGGACGCCTTGGCCCATGCACTGGAGGTGGAAGCCGTGCGACAGGATCATCGTTCCCATCGCGTCAGGGAGATCGCAGCAACTACAGTTCGCGACCGCAACAAAGGATTCAGCCCTAGGTGCTATGGATGTGGGGAAAAGGGCCATCTACGATCCAGCTGCCCTAAGCGAACTGAAGAAAGGGAAGTTGATCGTTTTCGAGAGGGTAGTGCAGCTAACGGCACTGCCTGGCGGCGACAGGATCATCGTTCACCTCACGCTAGGGAGGTTACAGCAGTTACGGTTCGCGACCACAATAAAAGATACAGCCCTAGGTGCTATGGCTGTGGGGAAAGGGGCCATCTTCGGTCCAGCTGCCCTAAGCACACCCTAGGAAGGGAAGCTGAACGGTCTCAGAGAAGAAGTGCGGCTAACAGCACCGCCCAGCAGCAACAGGAATACGACTTTACTATCAGACACTGCAGCGGAAAATCTCACGGCAACGCAGATGCATTGTCAGTTCAGTCAATATATTACTCGTAAGTGGACGTGTTGTCGATTAGTGTAGCAAAAATCCAGTGTCAGTGCGTGCGAGTTTACTTCTTACGAAGCGCTTTCTAATAGCAGTTGCGGCTATAATCCCGTGTGTTGTGCTAACTATAAAAATAATATTTTAATACTATAACACTCGGCAGCTGCCTGTGGACTCGCGGGGTACCTCACCTCACCCCCGGCGCGATAAGAGACAAGTGACATAATTGCTGTCGCATTCAAGCGCCGCTTGCACCTGCATTGTTTGCATGTATACGTAGTTGCCGCGATTTTGAACGTAATATGCATCAATGCTCCGCCTGTCATACTAAGATTAAGGACTCTGAATGCATGCAATGTTGTGTCTGTGTGGCATACTATCATTGCATATGTGTCGCCATTTCGCCTGCTCAGCTTAAAAACCTATCGACTGAAGTTAAGGCAGATTGGCTGTGCCCTGAATGTAAGAATAAAAAGCCGCGCAGCGATAACTCTAATACACCGGTCCGGCCATCGACGCCCAGTAACCCCAAAGCTAACGTCACCTTGCGCCGTAAAGGCCCGGATTCACTCCTTGAGTCAGACGCCGGTACGAGTTTTAATGTATCACGGTCGGAGTTGCGTGTTATTATACAGGAGGAGATGAGGGTCATCATGGAAGAATGCGTGAAAGATTTGAAAGCTGACCTGAATAGACAACTACAGGCTTTTAGGGGAGAGATCACTGGTCTCACGGAATCAATACAATTCATGAGTGATTCGTTTGAGCAATGTAAAAAGGATTTGAGTGGCTGAAAGACTAAAATTGACACAATTATTAAGGAAAAGGAAACCCTACAGAGTGATCTTATCATCATTACTAGCCGTCTTAATCAAATGGAGCAAATCTCTCGGGCATCGAACCTGGAAATCCAATGTGTTCCTGAGCGTAAGTCTGAAAACGTTTTATCTATTGTAACAAATTTGAGCAAAACCATATGCTGCCCTATAAACGAGTCGGATATCTTATATTGTTCACGCATTGCTAAGAAGAACCCCGAGAGTACCCGTCCTCGCTCTATTCTAGTTAAACTTAACAGCCCTCGCTCCAGGGACTCCCTGCTAGCCGCTGCATTGAAATACAATAAAACTCACTCACAGGAAAAATTGAACACGGAGCATGTAGGATTGGGGCCTAACAGGAAGACTCCCATATATGTAGTAGAAAATCTTTCACCTGAGAATAAGCTTCTTCACGCTTTGTCCCGTAAACGTGCAAAAGAACTTCAATACAAACATGTATGGGTCCGGGGCGGCCGTATATATATGCGGAAAACTGATACATCTGAATACGTCTTAGTGCGTAATAAATCGACCCTGGACAATTTATCTTAGGTTCTTTTCGTTATTTTGTAATCTATCGTGTAATAGTATATGGCTTAAAGTTCAATAGTTTAAATGTATATTTTCAAAACGTTAGGGGTCTTCGAACGAAGACGACAAACTTGTACAAAAACATATTAAAATACGATTATGATATAGTAGTGTTATGTGAGACTTGGTTAAATAGAACTATTTTTGACTCCGAGTTGTTTAGTGATCGTTACGCAGTTTTTAGACGCGACCGCGAGACTAGTGGCTTCCATCAGGACAAATCTATAATAATATAATAATAATAATAATATGAGTGAGAAGTATAAGCTCAGGATAAAATACAAAAAGTACAATAACCCACTCGACGAACTGGCATTCCAAAAAATTAAAAAACGGTGCTCTGATTTAACAGAATCTTGTTATCTTAAATATATAACTGATCTCGAAAAGTCCCTATCAGTAAATCCAAAAAAGTTTTGGACCTTTCTCAAGAGTAAAAAAGTCAATAGCAATGCGTATCCATCTGCAATGACTTTCGATGATAAGGAAGAAACTTCTGGTACTGGTATTTGTAATCTCTTTGCCTCCTATTTTGCCTCGGTTTACCGACCAAGCTTGCCTCTCTGCAATGTACCTGATCTAGAATACTCAGTCTCTTGCTTCCTTGGAAGTCTCACCCTTAGGCGGGAGGATGTTCTGAAAACTCTGAAAGGACTAGATAAGAATAAGGGAGCTGGACCAGATGGAATACCCTCGTTGTTTGTAGTTCAATGCTGTGAATCTCTTTCCTTTCCTCTAACAATAATATTTAATGAGTCTCTAACGAATGGCGTATTTCCCTCGATCTGGAAGGAGGCGAGAATTGTTCCAGTTTTTAAGTCGGGAGATTCGGCATCCGTGAAGAACTATAGGGCCATTTCGATACTCTCAGTCTTTGGGAAGGCATTTGAATCGTTGGTTTGCCCGGTCTTGTCCTATCACATAAAGCATTTAATTTCTCCTTGCCAATCAGGATTTTTGGCATCTCGCTCAACGGTAACTAATTTGATCCCGTTTGTGGATTTTGTTTCTAGCTCCCTTGATTCCCGTATTACTGTAGACACCATATACACCGACTTTAGTAAGGCTTTCGATTCAGTTGATCACAAAATTTTACTGGGTAAACTTTCTCGTTTGGGTGTGTATGGCAGCCTTCTGGAATGGTTTGAATCCTATCTTTATCAGCGCAAGTCGCACGTTGTGGTTAATGGCTACGCATCGCATTCCTTTCAGCCAACTTCCGGCGTTCCACAAGGTTCGCATCTGGGTCCAATCCTCTTTAATATATTTATTAATGATATCGCGGGTATCTTTGATCACGCTGCTTGTTTCCTTTACGCTGATGATATGAAACTGTCTATGCAGATCAGAAGTATTAATGATTCATTGCTATTACAGGAGGATCTAGATCGACTCGCTGGATGGTGTAGGGAGAACAGGTTATATTTAAATACTGAAAAATGTAAATTTATCAGATTTTCGAGATGCAAAACGAATTTGTCGCCGTCCTACAATATTGCCGGTCAAAAATTGCAAGAGGTGGACTCTATTCGCGATTTGGGCGTCATTATGGATAAAAAATTACGTTTTCATAAGCACATTGACCATGTCGCAACAAAAGGTTTCCAGATGCTAGGGTTTGTGCTGCGGAATGCAATGGAATTCAAAAAGCCCTCAACAAAAGTTCTCCTGTATTTGGCATTGGTTCGTTCGGGTTTGGAATATTGTAGTCAGGTTTGGTCCCCACATTATGAGGTTCATATCAGGCGAATCGAGCGAATACAGAAGAGATTTCTCTGGCACCTATCCTACCAATCTAACAAAGCGAAACTGCTGCCCTCATATAAGGAACGTCTTGCCTATTTTAAAATGACTAGCCTACAAGAGCGAAGAATGTTTTTGGATCAATTGCTTTTTTATAAGATTATCAATGGCCTCATTGACTGCCCTGCGTTATTGCGATCTGTCAATTTTAATATCCCATACAAGATGCCGCGTCGCGTACGTTACGTTCCATTCTCACCAAAAGATGCCAAAAGTTGCTTAGGTCACCATGCCACCATGAATCGCTTACAGAGACAGTACAACTTAATATCTAAGTCTTACAACATCGACATCTTTTCTGACAAGCCGTTGAAATTTAGACGCAAGCTCGGTCAGTTTCTCAAGTCAATGGTGTCTGTTTGATTCAAGTATCTATATCTATTGTTTGATTTTTTAACATATAAAAATAATGATTGTTAAATGATGATTAAAATGTTTAAGTTGTCATTTGCTTAGTGTTAACTAACCTATTTAAGTTTTATTTACATAGTCCACATTTGCATGCCGTGGCAGCCTATAATTAAGATGACGCTTAGCTTTAGTTTGATATTCATGTTACCTTAAAATCCATGTATTAGTGTTCGTCTTGTTGGTTGTCCTTTTAAATAAAATAAAATAAAAAAAGACCTTGTCCTGAAGATTGCAACCATTGTAGTAGGCAAGAGAGTAAGGAAGTGGTATCCGTGAGGATGCTCAGGACAGACCACCTCAGCAACGGGTGGAAGGACAGCCTACGTCATGCACAGCAGGAAGATCCGGACGTCAAGCCGATTCTGGGATGGATGAAGGCCCGTGCTACCAAGCCTAAGTGGAGGGACGTCTCAGCGATGAGTTCAACCACGAAAAGCTATTGGGCCCAATGGGACAGCTTGCTGCTTCAGGATGGAGTCCTGTGCCGTAAATGGGACAATGGTCGAGGAGACAGCTGTCGTCTGCAAATGGTTGTTCCTAAAGCTAAAGTGCCGAATGTTCTACAACTGTGCCATAATGGTCGTTCAAGAGTCCATCTGGGAGTTAAACGAACGAAAATCGCCGCTGTCAAGGATTGGACGGTTCCAAAAGACAAGACGCAGGTTAGAGCATTTTTGGGTTTGTGCTCCTATTACCGGCGATTTGTGAAGAACTTTGCAGATATAGCCGAACCTCTGCACAAACTAACCGAGGAGAAGCGACATTTCTGCTGGGATAAAAGTTGCAATATCACATTCCCGGAGCTCAAGGACCGTCTGTGCAAAACACCTATTTTGGGATACCCTGATGCAAGCAAAGAATTTATAGTTGACACAGACGCAAGTCATATAGGACTTGGCGGTGTGTTGTCTCAACGGAATGGTGACCAAGAGGTCGTGATAGCGTACTTCAGCAAGTCGTTGTCAAAACCGGAAAGGAACTATTGTGTCACAAGACGCGAATTGCTAGCTGTGGTAAAGTCGTTGCAGCATTTTAGCAAATATCTTTTGGGACGAAAATTTCGCTTAAGAACTGACCATGCTGCACTAAAATGGCTATTGCAGTTTAAAAATCCAGAAGGACAAGTTGCGAGGTGGATTGAACTACTGCAAGAATACGACTTTGAGATCGAAGATCGCAGCGGGAAATCTCATGGTAACGCAGATGCATTGTCACGAAGACCTTGTCCTGAAGATTGCAAACATTGTACTAGGCAGGAGAGTAAGGAAGAAATCCGTGAGGATGCTCAGGACAGACCACCTCAGCAACGAGTGGAAGGACAGCTTACAACATGCACAGCAGGAAGATCCGGACATCAATCCGATTCTGGAATGGATGAAGGCCAGTGCTCCCAAACCCAAGTGGAGCGACGTCTCAGCGATGAGTTAAAAGCTGTTGGGCCCAATGGGACAGCTTGCTGCTTCAGGATGGAGTTCTGTGCCGTGAATGGGAAAATGTTTGGGGAGACAGCTGTCACTTGCAAATGATTGTCCCTAAAACTAAAGTACCGGATGTTCTACAGCTGTACCATAATGATTATTCAGGAGGCCATCAGGGAGTTAAACGAACTCTACTGAAGATCCGAGAACGGTTTTACTGGGTCCACTGTCGAAATGATGTCGAGGACTGGTGTCGCAAATGTACAAGTTATGCGGCTGTAAAGGGACCTCAGACTCGTAGTAGAGGTACATTGAAGCTGTACAAAGTTGGTGCACAATGGGAGAGAATAGCCATTGACGTGGCGGGGCCGTTTCCGGAGAGTAAAAGCGATAGCAAGTATTTCATGGTTGTGATGGATTACTTCACTAAGTGGCCAGAAGTCTTCGCCATTCCAAATCAAGAAGCTTCAACAGTTGCAGATAAACTAGTTCATGAAGTCTTCTGTCGTTTTGGAGTACCTTTGGAGATTCACAGCGATCAAGGAAGGAATTTTGACTCAAATATCCCAGGAAACTTGCCGAGTTATGGGTACTCATAAAACAAAAACGACTTCTTATCACCCGCAATCTGATGGAATGGTAGAACGATTTAATCAGACATTGGAGAGGTACCTAGCAAGAGTTGTAGACAATCGGCAACGAGATTGGGACAAGTACATACAATCGTTTTTATTGTCATATCGAAGTTCTGTTCACGAAAGTGCAGCAGTGACACCAGCCTTCGCAAACTTTGGAAGAGAATTACGGCTGCCTGCAGACCTGATCACCGGGATACCACCTGATGCTCCACGCAGTATAACCGATTATGCAAATGACTTACGGAACAAAATGAATGACGCTTATGAGCACGTCAGACAATCGGGCCAGCAAATGTCTGAAAAGATGAAAACCCAGTACGACCGCAAAATGAACAACACAGGGTTCGACGAAGGTTCACTAGAGTGGTTGCACAATCCAGTCCGCAACAAAGGGAAATCTCCTAAGCTTCAAGCTAAATGGGACGGTCCGTACCGGATTGTGACCAGGATCAACGATGTAACCTACCGGATACAGAAAGGCGCAAGAGAGACTCCTAAGATCGTCCATGTGGATCGCCTGGCGCGTTATTATGGGGCCGATAATGTTCGGGACGAGCATGTCTTAGTAGGGGGCAGTGTTACGCGCCTAAGTCGACGGCACTAGCGCCATCTAGTGTCAGAGACGAGAGCGAGGGGAGCTTTCCAGAAAATGACATCACTAATCTTTCAACCGACAGCACCATCTAGTCTCGAACCGAAGAACTAAACTTCTAGAAGTTGAAACTCGAACTCTCGATACCTTGCGATACCTTTACTTGAATATTCTGCATATTTCGGTGCTAGTTTATATTTATAGGCTCTGCAAGATGCGATCGGTGAAGTATTGAAGTTGGCGAGACAAGCGAAGCTTCGGAGCGGAATAAAGTGAATCAGTGTGATTAATTATTAGTGTTTTTAACTTTAATTAGTGTAAAGTGAATTAAAGTGTTAATTTAGGTAATTCTATCGGCAATTTTTATTGTCACGAACCTCAAGCTCGTAACAATATAAATTGATAAAAATATAGTTTGTTGTTTTTAGCAGGTTTATAAAAATACACCAAACTTGATCTATCCCCGCGCTTCAGTTTCATATTTAGTACTGTCAAGGACGTGTTTAACAAAGCACACAGAAGGCATACTACTACTAGATAGATTGTATTACATATCAGCAATTGCATAGCTTTGATAGCTTTGAAGAAAGCCGTTTGGGTTTGTTTAAGCGAACGAAAAAAATATTTACATCCAATACAATACATGAACAAAAGTAAAACATGAACAAAGTACAAACAAACTATGTACAAAATTAAAAAAAAATTATTTACATTCTAGTGGGTAAGAGATAAGATAAGTGGAATCGTCTCGCTTTCTTAAGGAAAGATTTAATTACGTCCACGTAAAATGTTGGTGAACGCTTTAATTGTACCAATAACTGTTTTTTAATTGCAATAATTGATAATTCTGAAATACCTACACTCTTGATCTTATGTATTATTTCAACAAAGTTTAAAGATTTTACCTTTTCCTCTCCGATTAGATGAGCTGGGGAACAAAAGCGGACTTGTCCACTGTACTCGATTTTTGTTTTTGCACTCTTTTAGCTCATATCTAAAGACCCCGGAGTATTTTGTATCAAAATCAGTCCGATCTAATAGAAAAAAAATAGTTAAAAATCATGATTCCTTTCAAAAGCGGACTTGTCCTGTTAGAAATTAAATAAAATTCTAAGGTATTTTTTTCTCCAATCAAAACCGGACAAAAACGTAAGGAGAATTGCCGTTAGTACGAAAAATATCAAACAAAACCGAACAAGTCTAAAAAAACATGCTTTTTTGTTATGATATCCCTAAATGAATTGTGGCAACACTGATAAATTAAAAAAAAATCAGCTGTGTGACGGTCACTGTTTTTGTAATTTTGAGAAGCATTTTACTAGAAAACCGACCAAATTATGGACGTAAACGAAGAAATAGTGGCCAATATAAATAATGGCACACGTAAACGAAGAAAAAAAAACAGGACGACAAGCGAAAAACAACAGGGATTCGAAGTAAGTGTATAATTATACCTACTGGTGCGTGTTTGTTATTATTCTAACCTATCATGAATTTAAAATTGCTATTATTTCGTTTTAGGTACGCAGATACAAGACCTTCGTATCGTATTAACCTCTTACTAACCCTCCCTGTGCGTGGTCACAGCTTCTTGCCGGCGGATCGAGTGTTCGGGAGGGTCGAAAAGGATTTGCGGAAGAAGCCTTTCATTTCGAGTCCAAAAACATATCATGAAGTTTACGCAAAACATGGCAAAGTTCATATTTTATCTGAAAACTGGAACTTTTACAACGTCAAAAAACTTGAAGACTATTACAAGAAAGTAGAAAGTATTCGAGATGCAAAAAGAATAATAATAGAAAGACAGTCAACCATAATCCAAACAGTAACTCCTAGTCAATCTCAACAATCAACACGAAGAAATCAGGGCCGTAGTAGGGGCAGAGCACATGGCCGAGGCAGTGCAAATATACGTAGAACTAGCGCACTTTTAAATCACGTAAACTTTGGCGTGAAAGTCTTAAACACCTACTATGGAGATGAATCATCAGAAAATGCCGTATCATTGTTAAAAATGACAAAAACACATCCGAGTTTACTACAAAGACTTTCAATGGTTAATGAACCAAAACCAAAGAAGAAAAAAGATGTTGAAACACTCTTAAAGAAACAATTCGGAGATAATTGGATGGATAATCAAGAGCTTGATTGGTTTAAAAACAATATATTCTATACCTCACCAGTGGCGATTGCTGAAACAAGTCAAATAAATGACGAAGACGATGACCACAGTGAAGATTGTGACTGTTGCGAACCAGATGTGGGAGAATTCGTACAATTTTTAAATAAAAAAATACAATAATAGAATCTAGTTTTTTGTCATAACCGGACATGTCCATAACTCTTGCAATCATAACCGGAGTTGTCCACCTTTAATAATCAAAACCGGACTTGTCCATTACAAAAAAAAAAATAAAAATAATTGAAAACACATACAAAAAAAATAAAAATAATTGAAAACACATTTGTGACCAACAAGCAGGCTATTTGTTATGTTGTATTATATACAATATTATACTGAAATGCATAAATTTCAGCCCATATGCATATACCTTATTTAATTAAGTTTTAATAATCTTTCCAAAGATTATTATTTTATATTTAATTAGTTAATTTATTTTAAATTTAATTAGTTAATATTTTAAATTTAATTAGTTAATAATAATCTTTCCGATTTTGATCACTCATTGGTAATTGGTGATTTTAACCTTCCTAATTTGGAGTGGCTGAAAAATGATAATGACCTATTTACTATTTTAAACGATTCTCAATGCCAATACTTTTATATGATCTCTGAATTTATGGCCCTAAATAATCTTAAGCAGTTCAATTACATTAAAAACAAAAACTTGAAAATGCTTGATTTAATATTCTCATCAGAAAGTAACGTATGTGTTGATCAAGCCGACGAAGCATTAACCGCTATTGATCCTTTTCATCCACCTCTTGTATTTGAAATTATTTTCCACTCCATCAATCATTTACAGCCATCCCTACAACCTAGACCTAATTTCCACAAAGCTAACTATGAGTCTATCAAAAATGAATTGGATAGTGTTGATTGGCTCAATATATTTGCATTATGTAGGAATGTTGATGAAATGGTTACTCGTTTTTATGATGTATTGCGTGCTACTATAAGTAAACATGTTCCACTCACCACACCTAAAAGCATTAAATATCCAATTTGGTTTTCTAAAGGTCTTATTAGGAGTATTAACGAAAAAAAGAAAATTAGACAACGCGTTAAGAAATATAAAAATCCGATGGATAAAATTGCCCTAGACTTGCTAAAACAAAGAACAAAAAATTTAATGAAACAATGCTATAATAGTTATTACAAACGCCTTGAACATAGTATAACCTCAAATCCTAAGTATTTTTGGACATTTATAAAGCATAAGCGTAAAAATAGTTGCAATATACCATCCTGTATGCAATTAGACCATGAAACTGGAGCGGATGAAACAAGCATAAGTGAACTCTTTGCGAAAAATTTTTCATCTATTTATAGTAAAAGTCTAAATCCACAAGTTTCTTACCATAAACGCGATGGTGTCCATTCATTTTCATCCTCGCTTAGCTCTATTATGCTGTCGGATAATTTAATTCTCACTAGGCTAAAGAGACTTGACTTAAATAAAGGTCCTGGCCCAGATGGATTACCGCCGTTGTTTATATATCAATGTGCTAAGCAACTATCATTACCACTTACTTGTATCTTCAACGAATCTCTTAAAACTGGAATATTTCCTGCCTACTGGAAAATGGCTAAAATTATTCCCATTTACAAAGATGGTACTAAGAGTAACATTAGAAATTACAGACCAATATCCATTTTATCTATTTTTCCTAAAGTTTTTGAAGTTTTAATCTACCCTTATGTTTACAATTTACTAAAATTTCAAATTACTGATCGTCAACATGGTTTCCTTAGAAATAGGTCCACCGCTAATAATTTAATTGCCTTCACCAATTATGTTATCCAGTATGTCGATCAGGGTTCTCAAGTCGATGCTATCTACACTGATTTTAGCAAGGCATTTGATAAGGTTGACCATGAGATACTTTTGACGAAATTAAGTAGTTGTGGTATTGGTGGCCCTATTTTGGATTGGTTTAGATCTTACTTAACTCGTCGCGAGTGTTATGTAGTTGTTAATGGAAGCCAGTCTGAACCGTTCAAGGTAACCTCGGGTGTTCCTCAAGGGTCACATTTAGGGCCCCTTTTGTTTTTAATTTTGATCAACTCAGTGACAGAATGTTTTTTGAACACAGAGATTTACCTGTTTGCTGACGATTTGAAATTCGTTAGACCTGTTAGTTCATCAACAGACTCCCAGCTTATTCAAGCCGATTTGGATAGATTGATCGAGTGGTGTACTCAAAACAATATGATTCTGAATGCTAAAAAGTGTTATCATATGTCATTCACACGCAAACATACTCCTATCCAAACTACATACAAAATTGGCAACACAGTACTCAATCAAGTAGAGTGTATACGAGACCTGGGCGTTTTGTTGGATAGTAAACTGTCTTTTGTACCACATATAAACAGTATAATTACGAAGGCGTCCAAAATGTGCGGATTTTTAGGTAGAAACACCAAACAGTTCAGACATACTCGAACATTGCTACTACTCTTTCACAGCTTAGTTCGGAGCAACCTTGAATATTGTTCTCAAGTTTGGTCTCCTTTCTATGAGGTTCATAAGAGTGGAATTGAACGAGTACAGCGGAGGTTCCTTAGTATGCTAGCATTGAAATTTAACCGACACCGCTCCTTAACTTCATATGATGAACGGCTAAAGCATTTCCGTATATCTTCCTTATATAACAGGCGCAAACTTTTGGATTTGAGCTTCCTCCACAAACTATGTAATAATGGCATTGACTGTCCTCAATTACTTGAAATGGTTAACATTAATGCTCCAAGCAGATTACCACGATTTAATGTCTACAAGCTGTTTATGGTCCCACCTCACAGGACTAACCTCGGTCTTAATTCAGCATTGTGCAGAATGTTTAGACTGTATAATGATATATCTAGGCCATCTGATTTAGATATTTTCAATGACAATTTAAATAATTTCAGAAGAAAAATGTTACTTTATTTAGAATCTAAGTTTTAGATGATAAATGTAAAACCCTTTTAATTTCTCACAAATACGCAATTTTACTACTGTACTATTAAATTTTAATTAACTTTTCGCAACATTACTCTGTGTTAGCTGTGGTTACCTATAACTGGGTGAGCACATTGCATGTTTCTCACAAAGCTTGGTTCTTGTTTTAGTATTTGTGTATCATCTGTCGGTGACCCTTATAAATAAATAAATAAATACCTAATTCAGTTATTTTGCTCTAGTGTAAAATATAATTAGTTGGACAAGTCCGATTTTGTTCCCCAGCTCCTCATTAGCACTTTAACATACTTCAATTTATCACAAGGAACACTATTATCCTCCATTTTTATTTAAAGATCTTTAAAAAAACGCACCAGTAGGTATAATTATACACTTACTTCGAATCCCTGTTGTTTTTCGCTTGTCGTCCTGTTTTTTTTCTTCGTTTACGTGTGCCATCATTTATATTGGCCACTATTTCTTCGTTTACGTCCATAATTTGGTCAGTTTTCTAGTAAAATGCTTCTCAAAATTACAAAAGCAGTGACCGTCACACAGCTGATTTTTTTTTAATTTATCAGTGTTGCCACAATTCATTTAGGGATATCATAACAAAAAAGCATGTTTTTTTTAGACTTGTTCGGTTTTGTTTGATATTTTTCGTACTAACGGCAATTCTCCTTACGTTTTTGTCCGGTTTTGATTGGAGAAAAAAATACCTTAGAATTTTATTTAATTTCTAACAGGACAAGTCCGCTTTTGAAAGGAATCATGATTTTTAACTATTTTTTTTCTATTAGATCGGACTGATTTTGATACAAAATACTCCGGGGTCTTTAGATATGAGCTAAAAGAGTGCAAAAACAAAAATCGAGTACAGTGGACAAGTCCGCTTTTGTTCCCCAGCTCACCTAATCGGAGAGGAAAAGGTAAAATCTTTAAATAATGATTTCTTATATTTACGTGAACACTACACATTGAAATAATACTAGTTTTAACGGAATTTATCGCGTATATTTAACTTTTTTACCCGACGTTTCGAGAGCTTTACAGCACCCATGGTCACGGGAAGGACTGAGATGTTCAACGTCCAGCTGTCATAGTTAACCGCGGTTACCATAGATTAAAATTTTAACTTTTGTTCCGATCTACACAGTATGAGCCTATGGTATCATGGAGTCTTGCAGTTGTATGCTTGGGTTGGGATTTAATTTTATTTATTATAGGATCCCAAGCAGATGGTAGCACCCAGCCTTCTTCTCTATTGAAATTAGGATGTTTTTTGATTTCAATAGCCTCGCGAATCATCCTTGGAAGGAATCGGTGTTCTTTAGCGAGGATTTGTGGTCTATCGAATCTGATGTAGTGACGGCGGCGATCTTGTACATGTTCACAGACTGCAGACTTCTGCTGTAAAGCTCTCGAAACGTCGGGTAAAAAAGTTAAATATACGCGATAAATTCCGTTTAAACTAGTATTATTTCAATAAAATCTTTAAACTTTGTTGAAATAATACATAAGATCAAGAGTGTAGGTATTTCAGAATTATCAATTATTGCCATTAAAAAACAGTTATTGGTACAATTAAAGCGTTCACCAACATTTTACGTGGACGTAATTAAATCTTTCCTTAAGAAAGCGAGACGATTCCACTTATCTTATAAGAAAGCGAGACGATTCCACTTATCTTATCTCTTACCCACTAGAATGTAAATAATTTTTTTTTTAATTTTGTACATAGTTTGTTTGTACTTTGTTCATGTTTTACTTTTGTTCATGTATTGTATTGGATGTAAATATTTTTTTCTTTCGCTTAAACAAACCCAAACGGCTTTCTTCAAAGCCATCAAAGCTATGCAATTGCTGATATGTAATACAATCTATCTAGTAGTAGTATGCCTTCTGTGTGCTTTGTTAAACACGTCCTTGACAGTACTAAATATGAAACTGAAGCGCGGGGATAGATCAAGTTTGGTGTATTTTTATAAACCTGCTAAAAACAACAAACTATATTTTTATCAATTTATATTGTTACGAGCTTGAGGTTCGTGACAATAAAAATTGCCGATAGAATTACCTAAATTAACACTTTAATTCACTTTACACTAATTAAAGTTAAAAACACTAATAATTAATCACACTGATTCACTTTATTCCGCTCCGAAGCTTCGCTTGTCTCGCCAACTTCAATACTTCACCGATCGCATCTTGCAGAGCCTATAAATATAAACTAGCACCGAAATATGCAGAATATTCAAGTAAAGGTATCGCAAGGTATCGAGAGTTCGAGTTTCAACTTCTAGAAGTTTAGTTCTTCGGTTCGAGACTAGATGGCGCTGTCGGTTGAAAGATTAGTGATGTCATTTTCTGGAAAGCTCCCCTCGCTCTCGTCTCTGACACTAGATGGCGCTAGTGCCGTCGACTTAGGCGCGTAACACTGCCCCCTACTAAGACATGCTCGTCCCGAACATTATCGGCCCCATAATAACGCGCCAGGCGATCCACATGGACGATCTTAGGAGTCTCTCTTGCGCCTTTCTGTATCCGGTAGGTTACATCGTTGATCCTGGTCACAATCCGGTACGGACCGTCCCATTTAGCTTGAAGCTTAGGAGATTTCCCTTTGCTGCGGACTGGATTGTGCAACCACTCTAGTGAACCTTCGTCGAACCCTTTGTTGTTCATTTTGCGGTCGTACTGGGTTTTCATCTTTTCAGACATTTGCTGGCCCGATTGTCTGACGTGCTCATAAACGTCATTCATTTTGTTCCGCAAGTCATTTGCATAATCGGTTATACTGCGTGGAGAATCATGTGGTATCCCGGTGATCAGGTCTGCAGGCAGCCGTAATTCTCTTCCAAAGTTTGCGAAGGCTGGTGTCACTGCTGCACTTTCGTGAACAGAACTTCGATATGACAATAAAAACGATTGTATGTACTTGTCCCAATCTCGTTGCCGATTGTCTACAACTCTTGCTAGGTACCTCTCCAATGTCTGATTAAATCGTTCTACCATTCCATCAGATTGCGGGTGATAAGAAGTCGTTTTTGTTTTATGAGTACCCATAACTCGGCAAGTTTCCTGGGATATTTGAGTCAAAATTCCTTCCTTGATCGCTGTGAATCTCCAAAGGTACTCCAAAACGACAGAAGACTTCATGAACTAGTTTATCTGCAACTGTTGAAGCTTCTTGATTTGGAATGGCGAAGACTTCTGGCCACTTAGTGAAGTAATCCATCACAACCATGAAATACTTGCTATCGCTTTTACTCTCCGGAAACGGCCCCGCCACGTCAATGGCTATTCTCTCCCATTGTGCACCAACTTTGTACAACTTCAATGTACCTCTACTACGAGTCTGAGGTCCCTTTACAGCCGCATAACTTGTACATTTGCGACACCAGTCCTCGACATCATTCCGACAGTGGACCCAGTAAAACCGTTCTCGGATCTTCAGTAGAGTTCGTTTAACTCCCTGATGGCCTCCTGAATAATCATTATGGTACAGCTGTAGAACATCCGGTACTTTAGCTTTAGGGACAATCATTTGCAAGTGACAGCTGTCTCCCCAAACATTTTCCCATTCACGGCACAGAACTCCATCCTGAAGCAGCAAGCTGTCCCATTGGGCCCAACAGCTTTTAACTCATCGCTGAGACGTCGCTCCACTTGGGCTTGGGAGCACTGGCCTTCATCCATTCCAGAATCGGATTGATGTCCGGATCTTCCTGCTGTGCATGTTGTAAGCTGTCCTTCCACTCGTTGCTGAGGTGGTCTGTCCTGAGCATCCTCACGGATACCACTTCCTTACTCTCCTGCCTAGTACAATGTTTGCAATCTTCAGGACAAGGTCTTCGTGACAATGCATCTGCGTTACCATGAGATTTCCCGCTGCGATCTTCGATCTCAAAGTCGTATTCTTGCAGTAGTTCAATCCACCTCGCAACTTGTCCTTCTGGATTTTTAAACTGCAATAGCCATTTTAGTGCAGCATGGTCAGTTCTTAAGCGAAATTTTCGTCCCAAAAGATATTTGCTAAAATGCTGCAACGACTTTACCACAGCTAGCAATTCGCGTCTTGTGACACAATAGTTCCTTTCCGGTTTTGACAACGACTTGCTGAAGTACGCTATCACGACCTCTTGGTCACCATTCCGTTGAGACAACACACCGCCAAGTCCTATATCACTTGCGTCTGTGTCAACTATAAATTCTTTGCTTGCATCAGGGTATCCCAAAATAGGTGTTTTGCACAGACGGTCCTTGAGCTCCGGGAATGCGATATTGCAACTTTTATCCCAGCAGAAATGTCGCTTCTCCTCGGTTAGTTTGTGCAGAGGTTCGGCTATATCTGCAAAGTTCTTCACAAATCGCCGGTAATAGGAGCACAAACCCAAAAATGCTCTAACCTGCGTCTTGTCTTTTGGAACCGTCCAATCCTTGACAGCGGCGATTTTCTCTGGATCCGTGCGGATACCTTCTTCCGATACTACATACCCCAAAAAGTTAACTTGCAGTTTGAATAGTGAACATTTCTTCGGAATCAACTTGAGGCTGGCACTCTGAGTCTTCATGAGCACGCGTTCCAGGTTTTGAAGGTGTTCCTCAAACGTCCGGCCTACGATGATGATGTCACCCAAGTAGACCAGACAGGCATCGCCAATTATCCCGGTAAGTACAAGTTCCATCAGCCTTTCAAACGTTGCTGGAGCATTGCACAACCCAAACGCCATTACTTTAAATTGCCACAGACGCTTTCCCGTCGAGAACGCAGTTTTCTCCTTGTCCTTAGGGTCAATTTCAACTTGCCAGTAGCCACTTTTTAGATCCAGCGTGCTAAACCACTTTATTCCTGTAAGCATGTCCAGCGTGTCATCAATTCTTGGCAAGGGATAGCTGTCCTTCTTTGTAACGTCGTTCAGACGGCGGTAATCAACACAGAACTACATGCTTCCATCCTTCTTCTTTACCAGCACCACGGGTGAACACCATGGACTAGATGAAGGTTCAATAACACCATCCTTCACCATTCCCTCAATCATGGTTTCCACTTCCTATTCACGTGCTACCGGCAATCTTCTTGGCCGCTGACGGATAGGCAATTCTTCTCCTGTGTTTATTTTGTGTTGAACTAAGCCAGTCTTTCCCATGTCAGCATCGTTTGATGAGAATACATGGGCGTACTTGAGTAACAACTTCTTCGCCTTGACCAATTCGTACGGGGAGAGAACACTGCGACAGTCTTCAAAAGTGTGATCACTCTCGTTTCTGAATCCTTGCTGGGGGTCCCACTCGATATATATTGGCACCGGCGTAACCAATCCACTTCCTCACAAGTACCAACCAGTGTGCCTTTTTCTATAATCTGTTACCGGTCACAAAGGTTCAGCACACGTACTCCTGAGATGTCAGTGGTCCTGATCAAGGTTCGAGCTACTTTCCATGGAAGGTCATTGTTTACCCTTTCCACAAGTACACAACGGTGAGGTTGCCCAGCGTTTCGAGGAAGACTAACCGGAACAATCGTTTCCGATCTCGGCAGAAGAACAATCTTCTTGATGCTGTACACGTTCCCTGGTAACGCACCTTCCATAAAAAGTTCCTCCTGTCCACATTTCAAAACACCTTGCTTAACGTCGATTATTCCTCATAAAGTCTAGGCCTAGGATGCAGTCGTCCATTATATCAGCCACGATGACATGATGCAGATAGATCACCTCGCTCATCACCTCAGCCAGCACCCGCCCCGCAGTTCTGGCTTTTACTCGTTTCCCTGCTGCTGCTGGGCGGTGCTGTTGGCCGCACTACCCTCCTGAGATCGTTCACCTTACCTTTCTAGGGTTCGCTTAGGGCAGCTGGATCGAAGGTGGCCCTTTTCCCCATAGCCATAGCACCTAGGGCTGTATCCCTTGTTGCAGTCGCGAACGGTAGCTGCTGCAACCTCCCTGACGCGATGGGAACGATGATCCTGCCACACGGCTTCCACCTCCAGTACATGGGCCAAGGCGTCCTTAAGCGTCTCGTGGTGCCCGAGCCTCATCTCCTCATCGAGCCCGAGCGTCGATGAATGTCTGCACCAGGTTCCCTTCAATGAGCGCAGATACAGACCGGTATGCTTTTCGCACCAGCTTCTCCACCTCTAGAGCCCACTGCTGCAAGTTTTAAGTTGATGCGCTGCACGCGATCTTTAAGCTGCGCACGAAAGACGTGTTCCAGGTGAGCGTCGCCATATCTCGCCCCCAATGCCTCAAGGAGTTGCTCATAAGTCACTTCCTCACCGAGAGCTTCCAGAACTGTTAAGGCCTGGTCGCGCAGGCCTAGTGTGAGAGCAGTCATGCTGACTTTTATTTCAGCCGTTCGCCTTCATAACAGCCTCAAACTGGATTTTGTAGGCTGACCAGGAAGAAGTCCCGTCGAACGGTGGCACTTTGAAGCCACGTAGCGAAGATGTTGTAGCTACTGCGGGGGCTGCAATTCCATCTCCAAGTTTGAGTTCATCCAGCGTTTTCTTAACTTGGTTGATATGGGTCTCAGCTTCCGACAGGTGGTTATCATGTTGAGCAACCTTATTCACCTCCCTTATCTCTTTCCCGAAGGTAGCGTGAAAGTCCTTCATGAGGAACATCTGCTCTTCCTTGTCGCGTTTGAGCTGCTCTTCTAAACGGCGGGCCTGTTCCTTCTATCGGCGGGTCTGTTCTTCCTGTCCACCCCGCAGCTGCTCTTCCAACCGACGGACCTGTTCCTCCTGTCGGCGAGCCTGTTCCTCTCGTCCGCGCTGCAGCCGCTCCTGTAGCATCGCCATCAGAGCACCTAAGTCAGGTGCTGCAGATGTAGGAGCTACTGACGGGCTCGCAGCCTCCGTGGCTGGCAGTTGGCCCTCCGACGTCTGCGGCGTTACACCACCAAATCTCCTCTGTTCCGTCTCCTGCTGGCGTTGACTTCGGGTACGGACACCCTCCGTTTCCTCCTTAGGTAAAATCGGCATGATTTAATCCCACTTCTGACACCAATTGTTACGAGCTTGAGGTTCGTGACAATATAAATTGCCGATAGAATTACGTAAATTAACACTTTAATTCACTAATTAAAGTTAAAAACACTAATAATTAATCACACTGATTCACTTTATTCCGCTACGAAGCTTCGCTTGTCTCGCCAACTTCAATACTTCACCGATCGCATCTTGCAGCGCCTATAAGTATAAATTAGCACCGAAATATCCAGAATATTCAAGTAAACACGCGCAAGGTACCGAGAGTTTGAGTTTCAACTTCTAGAAGTTTAGTTCTTCGGTTCGAGACTAGATGGCGCTGTCGGTTGAAAGATTAGTGACGTCATTTTCTGGAAAGCTCCCCTCGCTCTCGTCTCTGACACTAGATGGCACTAGTGCCATCGACTTAGGCGCGTAACAATGTCTTGGGCTTGCCCTAGTTTGCAGCTCCAGCTTCGCCACTGCAACGTTTTCTTGAACTACGAAATACTGTTAGAAAAATTTTGATACGCCATAAAACCGCTTCGCCAATGTTGTCAAATCCATGACAATATTGTCATCGCTTCTTAACATATTACGCCCTCTGGAAGCAGTGACTTATATATATATATATATATATATATATATATATATATATATATATATATATATATATATATATATATATATATATATATATATGTATATATTTGACGACTCCGTGGCGCAGTGACTTAGCAATGAGTGGCTGCGCTGGGTGTTTCGAATCCCGCACGGAACAAGTATCTGTATGGCCTAGAAATAGTTGTTCCGGGTCTGGATGTTTGTCCTTCTGAAATTTATATTTGTAAACTGCCCCCACGACACAGGAGAAAATCCTAGTGTAGGGGGTAACAGTTTTAAAAAAAATCCTGCGAAAAATATTGCTCTAGTGGCATGGTTATTCCATTAGTGCATTGCATGTTGTCAAAACTGAAAAACTTGGTAATTGAAGAACCTTTACTCAAGAAGGTACGTAAACACACTCTAACGGAAATTCGCAAACGATTTGGTGCCATTGAGTATGTTTCATCATTAGCTAGCTATTTCTTAGACGCAAGGCTTAAAAAAATACATTCTGAAGACCCGTTGGCTTGCGCAAATTCCGTAAGTAAAACTAAAGATCTGATAAAAAAAGATCAACAAGGAGTTATGTCCTACTGCCAATTCGGACTCAGATAGTTTTTCTAAATTTGTCATTTAGACTTTAGTCTCTGGAGTGACCACCATAAACCGGTTCAGCGGAATTAGAAAACGAATAAAAGTGCTGAAAGTTTTTCAGATGAGTTATCTCTCAGCTGCTCTTTATTTGAGAGCTCCAGTTAGTAGATTTAACGAAAATCCTTCAGAAATGTGGACAGATTACAAAGTGCAATTCCCGATGTTGTACAATTTTTATACGTGGTAGAGCCATGCTGCAGTTATATTAGTTACTACTAATATATCTCGCCCCCGTGTCCCGGTCCGGTCGAGCCGACCCATTCGTGCTACAACTATACTTAGTTGTAGCACGAATGGGTCGGCTCGACCGGGGAAGGACCACGCTCTCACAGAATACCAGCGTGAAATAGTAGCTTAATGCTGCTATATTTCGTATGGTGAGTGTAGAGAACCGGAGACCCTTTTTACTGGAAACGAGGCATTCCATCTTAGTCCTCACGGGTGACAACGCATCTGCATTTTTTTTTATTTATAAAAACTTTATTGCACTTAAAATGTACAATTGGCGGACTTAATGCCTTTAGGCATTCTCTACCAGTCAACCATGAGCTAAGCAGAGAACTTTAGCAGGTGCCATAAAATATGTGGATAATTTATACGTAAATGTAAATATATAAATAGACATACCATAAGTGTAAATACCAAAATAAATATACACAACTACGATTAAGCTAAGTAATATATTAGCATTTTGATTCGTAATCGAGGATAGATGTAGATGCTTATGGGCCACAGCAACCACTTACCATCAGGTGGACTGTGTGCTCGTTTGTCACCCTATCCTATAAAAAAAAAAATTACCATACAAATATTTAACTTTGGTGGCCAGCTCAGTGTCATCTGAAACACTTTTCTCAAAAGCTGCACAGGTGTTAACTCAGCAGAGAAGCTGAAGGAATAGAAGTAAGGAATATTAATAAGGATTTATTATAATATTTATTATTCATTGTCACTGTATACGATCGGTTCTATTCCGTCCATTAGATCGTCCTCACTTTCACTCTCTGAGCTGGATTCTTCCCCTCCGAGGGATATAATTAATTCTCTCTGTTGGATTTCTCCAAGTCTATCACTCTCCCAGTATTCATTTTCTAATCTTTCGATATGGTTAATTTCTTTCTTCCAATCGGAAGCCGTTATAGACCGTATTGCGTCTCTTGTCAAACCCTCTATTTCCTTTTCAAACTGGTTAACATTTTTAGCTGCCACCCTTTGTTTTATTAAGTTCCATATATATTCGATAGGGTTCAAATCACAATGGTAGGGTGGCAGCCGTAATACCTCGCGTCCATGCTCCCTCATGAGTTCGTCCACTATATATTTTTTCGGTGGTTTATTGAGCAGTATTATATGGTACAGTTCCGGTTTCGTAATTTTTTCATTAAAAGGAATGTTGTTTTTCCGAAGCCAACTCTGCACCTCACCTTTCAGGGACGAGCTCACGGGTGGTTTTTCAGACTGCGTTGAGTGGTGCTCATGCATCATGCTCATGCATCAATGCTCCCTGCATTGTCTATAACGACGAGACTGTTTTGAGGTAAGTTTGGGATTAGTTTTTCTGTCAACCACTTTTTAAAGTTTTTAATATCCATTTCGTGATGGTAGTCCCCGGCATTACTTTTGCATTTGTAAAGCAATTCGGCACCAGGGATAAAGCCGTTTTCACCGCCAGCGTGCACCAATATCCACCGCTGTCCTGGATTATCATTTTTTCTAATGCTTGCGTCATTGTTATTTTGCCAGCATTTGCGCTTGGTGTAGTGGGAGTGAATCCATATTTCGTCTAAATAAGTTACGGGTTTTTTGTCCACCCCACGTTCATTGTTTTCTTTCTTCCTTCGTAAATAACGGGCTCTCCAGGCAGCAATGTCTGGCTTTTGTATTAAGACAAATACAAAAGCCAGACATTTGTATTTGTTTTAATACAAAAATTAAATTATAATACAATATATACAAAATATTTAATACAAAAATAAATTGTTTAATTATGTAAATTGTCTTGCGTTCTTACATTTTTTAAATTTGTACCCCAAGTAGTCAACGAGTATTCGTTGTAACGTGGTTTTTTCACCTGTAAAATAAAGATTTTATTTTTAATTTTTAGTTATCGCGTGGTATTTTTTCAAAAAATAATTTAAATTAAATATCTCAGAAATGGTTCACTTTTGCATATGGGTGTCCAGCCTTGCCTCCGCAGCTTCGGCTTGTTGGTCGCCTAAGGCGACCAGCCTCAGCCGCTCCGGCTCGTCCGATGCCTACGATTTGTTACAACAGGCGGAGGCTGCTCTCCCTACGCGCCTCTGGCTCTATAGAAACACTCTAGGGGTAGCACAGACTCGTACCACGTGGAGTCGGGGTCTATTGATTCGGTTCCTTGACATAAGTTGAACCTAACCTATTTTATTTGTTATCTGTCCTAATAGGTGGGTACTGTTTTATACAATTTTATACACATATTGCTTTAATTAATTCTTAGAAATCTTCAGTCTTACGTTACGTCCCACAAGCCGGCAAAAAACGGTAAACACTATACATTTTGATTTTAATAGCTCATAATGATAATAATTCTGTAATTTAAATATAAACTGTTAAATATATGTGTATGCATGAAAACTATTTAAATGAGTACAAAATATAATTATTTACGTAAAATGTACAATAAAATGCTACCGAACGTATGACAACTTAACCGTACGGAAAACGAACGTTCAATGGCGAGAATTCGATGCAATTCGATGTAATCTGTGGTAAGGATTGACGTAAATATTGTTACGAGCTTGAGGTTCGTGACAATAAAAATTGCCGATAGAATTACCTAAATTAACACTTTAATTCACTTTACACTAATTAAAGTTAAAAACACTAATAATTAATCCCACTGATTCACTTTATTCCGCTCCGAAGCTTCGCTTGTGTCGCCAACTCCAATACTTCCCCGATCGCATCTTGCAAATTAGCAGCGAAATATCCAGAATACTCAAGTAAACACGCGCAAGGTACCGAGAGTTCGTGTTTCGACTTCAAGAAGTTTAGTTCTTCGGTTCGAGACTAGATGGCGCTAGTGCCGTCGACTTGAGCGCGTAACAATATTATAAAAATAATTGATTTTCAATAATTTTTTTCTCAAAAAGTACGCTTTTCCGCATGTTGAAACCTTACGTGTGTGCTTATATTAACCTTTACCTAATAAATAACCTTTCTGTAAAAAAAAATATAATAAAGAGCCGTGGTAGCTCAGTGGTTAACGCTCGCTGTAAATATAACAGAATGCGAGTAACCCGGGTTCGATCCCCGCCGGCACGTTAATTGCAATTTTAAGTGCTGATTTACCACGTATTCGGCGGAGAAGGAAAACATCGTGAGGAAACTGCATGTCTGAGGAATAAGAAAAAAAAATATTTCGAAGACATGTGAAGTTCGTCAACACGCATTTGGGCAGCGCGGCGGACACTTCCTTGCCCTAAACCCTCTCAGAAATGAGGGGAGGCCTGAGCCCAGCAGTGGGACGTATATAGGCTGTAACTTTACTTTACTACTTTACAAAAAATATCAACCCCCAACTAGACGGACGTCATGGAAAGCTTATTGTTTGCGCGTCAAATATTTGTTTGGAAGAAATAAGGCGGGTGCTGTCAAATAATAAATTATTATTTTGTACTTAAAAAATGACGGTAAAAGAATAATTAAGAAATGTAATTTTGTAGATTTTCACATGCGCAATCAGCACCCGATATCAGTTTATCCATAAGCTAATTTTTTAGATCGTTAATAAATAATGATCCCATAACCTCAGCCGCAGCGACTGCTCGAGAGTGCAACTTCCCTAGTACGCTAGCGCTTTTTCTTTAGTTGGTAGCATTCTACGACCGTTCGAGAAGGAGAACAAGCCAATCATCAATACAGATGGTGTCGGTGGTCGTATTATCAGTTATTACTACAAGCACATTTTAGACTTTTGATTGTTTTTGATACATAACTGTTTCTTTATTTTTGTTTCTAATATTCACAACATACAAATAGTTTCGACTTACTGGTTGTAGAATATGTCTCCTTTATTTAAATTCCATTTCCCGCAGTTCTTTCGACACGTAATTATTGCACAATTTGCCATTTTTAAAATAATTTGCATGCAGCGACACTTGTAGAATATATATATATATATATATATATATATATATATATATATATATATATATATATATATATATATATATATATATATATATATATATATTTATTTATTTCACAATTTATGTACACACAAGTTAGGGAGAGGACACATCATAATAAAAAGTTTGTACAAAGGCTCTACTTATCTCACAATGAAATTTCTTCCAGTAGCTCGTTTCAAACACATATGATTACTAAATGATTATAAGGTGTGCACTTTGTTATTTTACAACACATATGGGTATAAGATAAATATATACGTCAGCTCAAATATTTATACACATATATATATACATATAAATACATATACATACACATATACATATATACAAATACATGAATACATTCATATTTAAACAAACATTAATACATACATAAATACTAAATATAATATAAAGTCATAATGAAATATATAAACATATATACACACACACATACATATACGTACATGCATATATTTGTAACAGTATAGTACATATCAGAGATTTGAGACTTACACAGAAGACAGCGATAAATAATGTTCTTTCACTCGTTTTTTGAATAATGTCACTGTTTTGATTTCTCGAATGTCAGTAGGAAGCGAATTCCAGAGTCTTACTGCTTGTACGGAGAATGAACGGGAATATGAATGAGTATTAAGGGATGGGAATTTTAAGAGAGTTTTAAGGTGAGATCTACAAACTGTATCTGGGGCTTTAAGAAAGGTAAAACGATTTCTGAGGTATGTGGGGAAATGTGGGCTGTGTAGGATGTTAAAAAGGAGACAAAGGATACGAGTGTTCCTGCGAAATCGACGATACTAGATGGCGCTAGTTGACTTATTCGAGCGCGGCGTAACAATACTTAATCGCTGTAAAGCTACCAACAAGATACTAAGATCATTCTTTAATTTCCGCTTCTCAGAAGGACTCCGCAGAAGGACCCTAAGGCAGGGACTGAATAAATTAACCGACTTGGTATTACATGAATCTCACAACTTTTTACGATAGAAGAACTGAGTTGCGAGACTCGTTTTTTTTTTCCAAGTTATATTTTTGATGGCATCGTGATATTAATGAGGTGAACAAAACATACGAACTACAAGACCTTATAACTACTAAATATATGCAATAAAACTATGTAAATATGTATATTATATATATATATATATATATATATATATATATATATATATATATATATATATATATATATATATATATATATAATATCCATAAGGCAGGGACTGAATAAATTAACCGACTTGGTATTACATGGATATTATATATCCATGTAATACCAAGTCGGTTAATTTATTCAGTCCCTGCCTTAGGGTCCTTCTGCGGAGTCCTTCTGAGAAGCGGAAATTAAAGAATGATCTTAGTATCTTGTTGGTAGCTTTACAGCGATTAAGTATTGTTACGGCGCGCTCGAATAAGTCAACTAGCGCCATCTAGTGTCAGGAGCGAGAGCGAGGGGAGCTTTGCAGAGAATGACATCACCGATCTCTCGACCGACAGCGCCACCCGAAGAACTAAGTTTCTAGAAAATCTATACTCGAACTCTCGGTACCTTACGCGTATTTACTTGAACATTCCGGATATTTTGCTAATTTAAATAAATAGGTGGCGCAAGACGCGATCGAGACAGAGTACAACTCGGCGACACAAGCGAAGCTTCGGAGCGGAATTAAGTGAATTAGTGTGTTTAATTATTAGTGTTTTAACTTTAATTTGTGTAAAGTAAATTAAAGTGTTAATTTAGGTAATTTTATCGGCAATTTTTATTGTCACGAACCCTAAGCTCGAAACAATTGGTGTCAGAAGTGGGATAAAATAATGCCGATTTTACCCAAGGAGGAAACGGAGGGTGTCCGTACCCGAAGTCAACGCCAGCATGAGACGGACCAGAGGAGATTTGGTGGTGCAACGCCGCAGACGTCGGAGGGCCAACTGCCAGCCACGGAGGCTTCGGGCCCGTCAGTAGCTCCTACACCTGCAACACCTGACTTAGGTGCTCTGATGGTGATGCTGCAGGAGCAGGCTCGCCGACAGGAGGAGCAGGCTCGCCGACAGGAGGAGCAGGCTCTCCGACAGGAGGAGCAGGCTCGCCGACAGGAGGAACAGGTCCGTCGGTTGGAAGAGCAGCTGCGGGGCGGACAGGATGAACAGGCTCGCCGACAGGAGGAACAGGCCCGTCAGCAGGCGGAACAGGCTCGTCGGTCGGAAGAGCAGATGCTCCTCACGAAGGACCTTCACGCTACCTTTGGGAAAGAGATAAGGCAGGTGAAGGATAGGGTTGCTCAACACGACAACCGCCTGTCGGAAGCTGAAACCCGAATCGAAGAACATGAAACCCAAATCAACCAAGTTAAGAAAACGCTGGATGAACTCAAACTTGGGGATGGAACTACAGCTCCCGTAGTAGCTTCAGCACCTTCGCTACGCGGGTTCAAGGTGCCACCGTTCGACGGGACCTCTTCCTGGTCGGCCTACAAAATCCAGTTCGAGGCCGTCATGGAGGCGAACGGCTGGAATAAAAAGGAAGCCGTGCGGCAGGATCACCGTTCCCATCGCGTCAGGGAGGTTGCAGCAGCTATAGTTCGCGACCGCAACAAAGGATACAGCCCTAGGTGCTATGGCTGTGGGGAAAAGGGCCATCTTCGATCCAGCTGCCCTAAGCGAACCGTGGGAAGGAGAGTTGATCGATCTCGAGAGGGTGGTGCAGTTAACAGCACTGCCTGGCGGCGACAGGATCATCGTTCACCTCACGCTAGGGAGGTTACAGCAGTTACGGTTCGCGACCACAATAAAAGATACAGCCCTAGGTGCTATGGCTGTGGGGTAAGGGGCCATCTTCGGTCCAGCTGCCCTAAGCACACCCTAGGAAGGGAAGGTGAACGGTCTCAGAAAGGAAGTGCGGCTAACAGCACCGCCCAGCAGCAGCAGGAATACGACTTTCCTATCAGACACTGCAGCGGGAAATCTCACGGCAACGCAGATGCATTGTCAAGAAGACCTTTTCCTGAAGATTGCAACGATTGGGGTAAGCAAGAGAGTAAGGAAGTGGTATCCGTGAGGATGCTCAGGACAGACTACCTCAGCAACGGGTGGAGGGACAGCCTACGACATGCACAGCAGGAAGATCCGGACATCAAGCCGATTCTGGGATGGATGAAGGCCCGTGCTACCAAGCCTAAGTGGAGGGACGTCTCAGCGATGAGTTCAACCACGAAAAGCTATTGGGCCCAATGGGACAGCTTGCTGGACATCAAGCCGATTCTGGAAGAGATGAAGGCCCGGGCTACCAAGCCTAAGTGGAGGGACGTCTCAGCGATGAGTTCAACCACGAAAAGCTATTGGACCCAATGGGACAGCTTGCTGATTCAGGATGGAGTCCTGTGCCGTAAATGGGACAATGGTCGAGGAGACAGCTGTCGTTTACAAATGGTTGTCCCTAAAGCTAAAGTGCCGAATGTTCTACAGCTGTGCCATAATGGTCGTTCAAGAGTCCATCTGGGAGGTAAACGAACTCTACTGAAGGTCCGAGAACAGTTTTACTGGGTCCATTATCGTGACGATGTCGAGGATTGGTGTCGTACATGTACAAGTTGTGCGGCTGTGAGGGGACCTCAGGCACGGAGTAGAGGAGCGTCGAAATTGTACAATGTTGGTGCACCACGGGATAGGACATCCCTTGACATTGCGGAGCCGTTACAGAAAGCGTAAGAGGGACTTCTAAGATCGTCCAAGTGGATCGCTTGGCGCGTTACTATGGGGCCGATAATGCTCGGGACGAGCATGTCATGTTACGCCGCGCTCGAATAAGTCAACTAGCGCCATCTAGTGTCAGGAACGAGAGCGAGGGGAGCTTTGCAGAGAATGACATCACCGATCTCTCGACCGACAGCGCCACCCGAAGAACTAAGTTTCTAGAAACTCAAACTCTCGGTACCTTACGCGTGTTTACTTGAACATTCCGGATATTTTGCTAATTTAAATAAATAGGTGGCGCAAGACGCGATCGAGACAGAGTTCAACTCGGCGACACAAGCGAAGCTTCGGAGCGGAATTAAGTGAATTAGTGTGTTTAATTATTAGTGTTTTAACTTTAATTTGTGTAAAGTAAATTAAAGTGTTAATTTAGGTAATTTTATCGGCAATTTTTATTGTCACGAACCCTAAGCTCGTAACAGTATGTTATAGATGCTGGTTTACTTTTGTGTGTGTACTATTCGCAAACAATATGTTTTATATTAAACAATATTGTTATGACTATAATTTCTATGACATTAATTTAATACATAAATTCATGATTTTTTATACTAGCTATTTAAAATAGATAAATTATTTGATTAATTTCTCACCCAGTATTTTATCTAAATTGGTTGAATGTTAAGATATGTGATGTAAATAGCTGAATAGTATTTAGTTTAGATCACAAATTTCAAACATATTATATTCTTCATAAAACCATCCACGTAAAATGTACTTAAAAATTTAATTTTCATTTATTAGAAATCCATATTTTCTTTTCTTTATTAACTGACTTAACGGCTCTGGTTTCTAGACCTTCTGAGCCTATCCTTTCTTTTGGAATCTTCATTTAAGTTCTTTTTCTTCACAATATGCTGATACATCACATTGCGAAGCCCTTGGAAGATTTTGACGACAGCTCAACCTAGCGGACAGTTGATGACGACAGCCACTCAAGTTCATAAGGCGCCCAAGCGATCAAAATAACTTGAGGTTTATATCGACATCAAAGCACTTGTTTCGTCGTTTTCTCTAATAGTTCACACGCGCGGACACTTAATTAACAAAATCGCATCACTTTTACGAATCAAAATCCACTTCAAACCATTATTCAAGCGACAATCCGTCTACGGCCAAGTTCCCGCCAAAACTCCAAATCCATATTTCTCCTAACGCCATACAGATAAAATAAAAATCTTGCACTATTTTTAATTTTAAAGTCGAACAGACAAGAAAGTATGTTAATAAATATTATGTTAAAATACAACATAAATAATTGTAATTTTCAAAATATAACATAGTAGGCAATATTTGTTGAAGAAATATAAAATAAATAAAAGTCGAACAACAAAACAAATATAAAAAATTTATTATTAATATCAATTGTATAAAATCTCATATAATTTCTGTGTTTACTATTATAACATATAAAACCCGCCTTATCTTTTAAAATAAATGGAATGTTTTCAACCAACACCTCTATAAAACATAAAATTCTATCTAAAATAAATGTTGCTACTCAATAATAATTAATAACTATATTTGTTTATCTTGATTTACCTTATCTACATATAAAATATATTTCATAAAACAAATAATATCGGAGTTGCATACAATATCAAAAACTAAATATTTATTTCAGCTGAGCCTCATCTAAGCCAAACTTTGTATTACAATTAAAACAACAAAATAATCATAATAAAATAAACAACTACTCTTTACTGTAGTGGTGCATACTAAAAAGAAAATAACAAACGTGTACATGACATTAATTGCTGCACTATCAAATATATTTAATGTCCTCCAGACGGAATTTCGGTCACGGCGGCCTGCCTCAACGGAGACTAGCCATCGGTGCAGGACAGGATTATAGTGCCCAAGTGTATGCGCAAGCACAGGTGCACTCTCTATTCCCTCACTCTTATAGTCCGATGGGACGGTAAACCGACACGACCGAAGAAAGATCAGGTGCAGGACCAACCGCTTTACGTGCATTCCAAGGTACGGGGTGAGACACCGCCAACTTCCTGACTCCGGGCAGCTACTGAGAATTTATTGATGGAAAAACTCAATAATTGATATCTTATTGGCCCGACCCGGGATTCTAACCCGGGACCTCATGATCAGTAGTCGCACTACTAACCAACAAGGCAGTGAATATATTTAATAATTATTATTGTTCATAGACTGTATTTACGCCTAGACTCGTTAAAACATTTTTTTATTATGATGTTGTTTTCATATAAGTTATTTATTTTCGTGCTTTGCAACCAGTTCATAATATTATATAGTATATAATCTTTACAAATTTGAGAAACGATGGGGTTGAATAACTTTAATTATTTCTAGTTTTTAACCTTCTCACTTGACATACTATTCGTGAGTAGTATAGAATACGTAGCACCATAAAAATTGTATCGGATATAGATTAGGTAAACCTTACAGAAGATGTAAAGAATTTACATGTGTATGTCTATAGTTTTCCTTGCATGAAGGGCTTTAGATATTTGTGGAAGCTTTGGTTGACAGGTTCCGCGTTGAGTGGACTCTTCATAGCCTCTTCCATGAGCCTCTCGTAAGCACGACCGTCGTATGCACCAAGAGCTGAATGTAAAATCTGACAAGAAACGCAAAAAAATAAATTGATAATAATTGTTTACATCGAATTCATTACAAATGTTTAGTGTTAATATGAAATTTAGTAATAAATTTACTACGGCGCCACTTGTAGCTTTCAGATTTTGTTATTTCCTTATTTGACACTAAGCCAAACATAATATATTGTGGCGCTCCTAAGTTGACGTCATGTACCCGGCACTAGCGCCATCTAGTGTCGGGGACGAGAGCGAGGAGGGCTTCCCAGAAAATGTCAATCTTGACGTTCGACCAACAGCGCCATCTAGTATCGAACAGAAGAATTAAGCTTTCTGGAAGCCCTACACTCGAACTTTCTGCGCCTGGTCGGTTGGCGCGCGTATTTACTTGAATATTCTGGACGTTTCAGTGAAAATTGTGTATTTAAAGGCGCTGCAAGACGCGGTCGGGGCAGTATTGAATTTGGCGAGACAAGCGAAGCTTCGGAGCGAAATAAAGTGAATCAGTGTGATTAGTTACTAGTGTTTTAAGTTTTAATTGGTGTTGGTAATAAAAGTGTAAATTTTGGTAATTCAATCGGCAGTTTTTATTGTCACGAACCTCAAGCTCGTAACAATATTGATAATACGAACATAAATATGTAAAATTTCAAACTAATTTTTTTTGTCTATACCTTTTTATTATATCTCATATTATAGTTTATGAGAGAATCATCGAAAACATTTTTATTTTTTATTACACAAAACTCCTCAGTTTGCGGAAAAAACTTATACTAGATTGCTCTCTGTTCGTGAAGTTTCATCACTATCGGTTTAACCATTCTGAAGATAAGCTCGGACAGAGACAGACAAAACTTTTAAAAATTGTTACATAGTTTTAATACAAATAACCACCAGTTTGATAGAAGCAGTTACATCGATAATACTCATAGACACTTTTATTATAGAATAGAATACATTTTTTGAATTTAATATAAAATATAAGTAATCCTCATTAAGTTTTTTTTACTTATACCACTGGTTTAGGAAATATGTGGAAAGAACCATCTAAGTATAGTGTAGAAGTAAGGAGTAGACTGTGTTTTAAAAAGTGTCCATAGAAAACCGTTAAATAAGGGTGGCGCTACTATAGCTACGGGGTAAATTTTAAAGAACGCACCGAAAAATATTAGTGGGATGGACGACTTTTTCGAGGTTATATTTACTAAATAAAATTATTTTAGATTTTAGAGCTACCGAGCAGTTTAGCAGCAGCACACTTAAAGCGTCGACAACTGCTAAGTTCATTTCATCCCAGTAGCTACTCCAGCGCTGTTGTGGAGAGTTTTTGAGCTGTTATTTACTGCTTACAGATGGCCACTTTTTCAACTATTCTAATATGGGAGTTGGTACTCCTTACTTCTACACTCCATACATCCAAGGGAAGATAAATCATTCATATAGCCAAGAAATAGAAATGGGCCGAGAATTAAGCCCATCTACTATATAGTTGAATAGATCATACAAGTCATTTTGGTCCATAGTCAAAGAACATGACTACAGCATTACCTATCGGGTTCTAGCTGTAAATCACAGTCTTGACAAAATTAATGTTAATATTTTTATATTGTGACGGCATTTCGTAATATATAATATAATCCATAAAACTAGTAAATAAATTAAAAATTAGAAAATGGCGGAGCATCATGAAAATTAACGTTTAAAAAAGTGAATTTGTCAGAAAATCTTCCTTTTCTTACTCTGAATGCATAGTAATGTGATTTGAACAACCTATAATAGACAAGCTTTCAACAAACCTCATCTCGAATGTCGAAGGAGTCTACTAAGCCCACTGCGTTCGGTCGAAGCTTCACCAACAAATCTTCATACCAGTTTTGAAGACCTTCGATATCGCGTTCCGATATTGATGAGAACTGGTAGACAAAAAGTAGAAACAGAAATAAAAATATTGCAGTTTTTGGAGCTGACTCCGTAGGGGTGCCTATTGGTGACCATAATGAAAGGTGAATTCTTTTACTAATATATATTTATTATAGCGAAACGTGCCATACAGTTGGCGGGCAACTAGTGACTGCCTGAAAAATCTTATTCACTACATAATATAGTTACAATACAACGTTGCGAAGTTTACATGTGTGGGCGCGGCACACCTACAATACTTCCCCCTTTACAACAATTGAATACAAAAAAAAACTTAAAACTATACAATGAATATAAACTTAAAACTAACAACAAAAACTTGCTAATGCGCTTGTGCGCAGGGCTGTACGGAGACCCCCGCGAAAGGGGTGGCGGCCGCGGCGGGCGCGGGCACATGCTGCAGACTGGTGCTAGAAGCACCTATCATCTGACCCATATTCTGGCCCGATATCGGAATGCCTGCCATTAACACTTGATGACGAAGCCAGCTTTTGAACTTCTTATTAAACTTTACCCAAATAGTGTACAGGATTATCGCCCCCATAAAACTGGCTATCACATATAACCATGTTTGAAAATTATCCACTTTATTCTCTACAGTATTTTGAGCCTGAGAAACAATAACTGGTTTTTCTTGCAAATTACCCATAGTAAAAATCGTAAAACTTATCGCGCTAATGCTTTCGCAAAGGAAGTATTTCGAATGAAATTATATTAAATACATTATAACTAAACTAACTACCTGGAACCTATATGAAAGTGCAGTATACGCAAAATACTGAACACGATGCTTCTACAATTACATTCAACTTAAATAATGTAACTTGAATATCCTGAATGAAAATATTATGCACTAGACAATGCAAATAATACTTTCACATCCATAGTAACTAAACCTGATTATCATTTAGACATGTAATTGTATAATATATATTTTATATTAACACTAGCTTATAAATCGTGAAGGTAACTTAACAATCCGACCACTTCGCGTTGTTTTCACGGTTATCGGGTTGCTCGGGCCGGGTAACAACGACGTCAGCGGTGTGGACGGTGGTAACGGGAACCGTACATGCGCAGGTGCAACATCCGCTGCGTTGTCAGCGTTACTTTGGCGTGGCGTTGCTTCGTTACCATCACATTCCTTTAATACATATGCAGGCTTTAATCTGTCGATAGAAATATGTACCTGTCTATCGGGTAATTGAATTAGGTAAACCTTTGAGCCCCTTTTTATCACGCGGTACGGACCGTCGTAGGGTGGTTTCAAAGGTTTACGTATTGAATCGTCCCTAACAAAGACATATTCACAGTTACGTAAGTCCTTGTGCACAAAAAGACTATGACAGTTACGTGAATCGTCGGATGTAGGCTTATAACTACTAATAGTATCTCTAATCTTATCCACTAAACAATAATCATTGACGTTACGGTTGTTCGAAAAGCTGTCATAAAAGTCTCCCGGTAGACGCAAGTTTCGTCCGAACGTTAACTCGGCGGCGCTAACCCCTGAGTCGCTGCGGGCGGCCGCGCGAAGCCCCAGTAATACTGTGGGTAGCTCTTCCACCCAGGACCCATGTGACAGGCGAGCTGAAAGTGCTGCTTTTAAAGAACGATGCCAACGTTCAACTGCGCCATTGCTTTGCGGATGATAAGGAGTAGTTCGAATTCTATTAACCCCCAACATTTTTAACAGCTGGTTAAAAAGACTACTCTCAAACTGGCGACCTTGGTCGCTAGTTAACTTTATCGGGCAACCGTAACGACAAATCCAACCTTCATATAAATGTTTGGCAACAGTTTCTGCCGTAATGTCTCGTAACGGAAAAGCTTCAGGCCACCTGGTCCTCCTATCAATTATCGTAAGTAAGTATCTATAACCATCTGGAGAGATCTCAAGAGGGCCAACGATATCGACGTGCAAATGCTCAAAACGCTCTACTTCCGGAAACTTAGTCAGATTCGATACCGTATGTCTGTTAACTTTAGAACGTTGACATTGTATGCACGTTTTTGCCCACAAAGAAACATCACGATTCATACTAGGCCAGAAATACTTTTTGGCTAACATCTTTCGCGTAGAACGAATTCCAGGATGGCTCAAATTATGTAAACTATCAAAAGCTAGGCGTCGAAACTTTTCCGGTAGGTACGGACGAGCTGTATCAGTAGACATCTCACAAAAAATAGACTTATTTAACATAGGTATAACTAGTTCCTTTAACAAAATATTATCGGTATTTAAACCAGACATAACATTCATGATATAACTGTCGCTACGCTGCTCATTTGCAATGTCATCGAAATTCAACGCAGTTGGCATAGTCACGGCTTCGATGCGCGATAAGGTGTCAGCTACGATGTTATTCGTACCGGTTATATGTTTTATATTTGTAGTGAACTCACTTATGAAAGCTAAATGTCTCGTTCTCCGAGGCGTTTCGCTTTCATCGCGTCCTACCTTTTGAAATGCAAAAGTTAAAGGTTTATGGTCCGTATACACGGTTATTTCTTGCCCTTCAAATAATTTCCGAAAATGTTTTATAGCTAAGTATATAGCGAGCAACTCGCGATCGTATGTGCTATATCGCTGTTGGGTGGTGGTCAATTTTTTTGAGAAATAGCCCAATGGTTTCCAGCTATCTCCTTCCTTTTGTTGCAAGACTGCTCCCACGCATATATTGGATGCATCAGTCATTAAAGCGAGTTCGGAACCCACTCTAGGGTACGTCAATGTAGCGGCCTGTGTGAGACCTGCCTTACATTGCGTAAATGCTTCGTTCGCACTCTCCGTCCAGACGATGGGAGTCTTATCATTTTTCTTTGAGCTTTTAAGATATTTATTTAATTCTGTTAGATATAAAGTTGCGTTAGGAAGATGAGCTCGATAAAAATTGACCATACCGAGAAAACGTCTTAGCTCTGCAACAGTTTTCGGCTTCGGAAATTCCACAATTGCCTGAACCTTATCTTGCAACGGCCTGACGCCGTCGGTACTAATCTCGTGTCCCAAAAATTCTAGTTTAGTTTGTCCGAAACGACATTTTGCCAAATTAATCGAAATTCCATATTTATTAAGCCTTTTAAAAATAATTTCTAAATGTTGCCTGTGTTGAACTTCGTTGTCACTAGCTATAAGTAAGTCGTCTAAATAACAAAAGACAAAATCAAGACCTTGTAAAATGGAGTTCATAAAGCGCTGGAAGGTTTGTGCTGCTCCGCGCAAACCGAAGGTCATTCGAGGAAACTCGAAAAGTCCGAATGGTGTTATGATAGCGGTTTTCTCCACGTCACCTGGTGCGACAGGTATAAAATGATAACTTCTATTGATGTCTAATTTTGAAAATATCTTTTTATCCGGAAGAATAAAAGTAAAATCGTTCAAGCGAGGAATCGGGTATCTGTCGGGCTTTGTTATCGCATTCAGCTGGCGATAGTCCCCACAAGGTCTTATATCTCCATTTTTTTTAGGAACTACATGGAGCGGACTAGCCCACGCGCTCTTTGAAGGACGACAGATGCCCAGTTCCTGCATGATGCGAAATTCTTCTTTAACTTTTTTATACCTGTCAGGTGGCAACGGGCGCGCTTTCGCGTGCATGGGCGGGCCAGAGGTCTCGATATAGTGGACGACATCGTGTTTCGCAGTTTCTCGGAATGACGCTGGTTTAGTGATGTCCGGATACTTTAACAATAAATCCTGATATGGATGATTTACATCAATAGTTTTAACACTAGGTTGAGATACATTGACAACAGATGCCGAAACATTCAATTCTGTAGTTTTATCTATTAATTTACGCGCGTTTAAATCAACTAATAATTTGTGGTACGCTAAAAAATCGGCGCCCAAAATTGGTTGTTTGACATCTGCTACAACGAATTCCCAACGATAAAGTCGGCGTAAGTTTAAGTTTAACACTATTGTCTTGGTACCGTAAGTTGCGATTTCATTGCCATTAGCTGCGTATAATTTATATGCACTACACTGATTTAGACGATCTTTTCTCGCGGCTGGTAAAACAGACACATTGGCACCGGTGTCAACTAAAAATCTAAGTCCGGAGTTACTGTCTGACACACACAAACGATTGAATGGAAAAACGGTACAGACCTGAAGACCCTCGGACTGTACCTCGCTGCTCAGTTTTCCGGCTGTGTTGTTTTCCACGCGCAAGGCTTCGTACACCTGTTGGCCTTTTCTCGGAACTTGTAATGGTAAAAGCATAAGTAGTTCTCCTTCCGGGGACGGCAGGAACTGCTACGGCGCCTGGACTGTGAACGACGCCGGTTGCGATCCGGGGCGCGGGACCGCGACCTCTGCTGATCGATCCGGTCCACGGTGGCCTTTATTTTAGCCACCTCAGCTCTCAACAGGGCCAAGTCATAGGCGGTAGTAGATGCTGGCGCTGGCACGGTGTAAGTAGCGGTGGCGGCATATGAAGGCCGCACAGCTTCCATGACGTTATCTGCAACTGCTGCTAGGTTGTCCAGGTCCTTGGAGTCGGACACAGTTAGCACGGCTCGGACTTGTGTCGGAAGACGACCCTGCCACAAAACGCGAAGGGTTTCATCAGGAACCTTGTCAGTAGCGAGCTCACGCATCCGCCGAAGCAGCTGAGATGGTTTCTGGTCGCCCAGCTCTAGCTCGCTCATAAGCTTCTCGATCTGCCTCGACATTGACTCCTCATAGATGTGGAGTAGCCGAGCTTTGAGTGCGTCGTACTTGTAGGTAGGAGGCGGGTTGAGTAATATGTCCGTCACTTGCGCGATAACCTCCTTACTTAGCTTAGACACGACCAGGTCAAACTTCGCCTCATCACTCAACCTCTGAGGTGCGAGGATAGCTTCCGTGCGTACGAACCATACGCGTGGCTGGTCCGTCCAAAAGTCTGCGAGGCGAGACTGTAGGGACACTGCATCTACCCCTGGCGCCATGATGGGCGGTTGCGCGGGTGGCTGGATGTCTTGAACGGGTGGCACGTTAACAGGCGGCACGTTCTGTGACGTAGGCGGAAACGGCGCACTCATGTTACTATATCTATTGTCCACTGATCACAACCACGCGAATATTGCCCACTACTGCATTAACATCACATAGACCACTTCAGTCATCTTGATCACGTCGGGGTCACCAGTTTTGGAGCTGACTCCGTAGGGGTGCCTATTGGTGACCATAATGAAAGGTGAATTCTTTTACTAATATATATTTATTATAGCGAAACGTGCCATACAGTTGGCGGGCAACTAGTGACTGCCTGAAAAATCTTATTCACTACATAATATAGTTACAATACAACGTTGCGAAGTTTACATGTGTGGGCGCGGCACACCTACACAGTAAAACATATACGCATACATGTAATTGCAAATAAATAATGGAACCACTTACCCTTAGTAAATCTCCAACACACTCCAGTGCCCAATACACCGCGTACAATTCGACGAGCTGCAGAAGAACTATACGAAGTGGAGCAGACACAGTCTTCACCAATTTCTCAGTTTCTTTTAGGAAACTGGACAGAATGAAAGCGCGGCAATGTGCCTGGAGAAGAAATTAAATTACATTTTGTTCTTTGTTCAGAGATTAGCTAAGGGAACTACATATATTGAAACTTAAACTCTTGAACCTGTTGAAATGTATACAAGATTTAACAGAATTTTATATCTTTTAGGATGACTATAAAAATTGTCCAATTATATATATTATTATATACTGACTTTTTAGTTAAACATGTTTACGCATTAGTTGATTTTTCTATATTCTGTATTGAATGACGGAATTTGTATTAATACAAATAAAACTGAGCATTTAAAATTCTTATTGCCTTGAGTTACGGTCCATTTCAGTTGGTTTTGACTGTACAGGTTTGGTGTGACTGTAATTTATGTAGTTTTAACCATTTTTGGGATAAAAATCTAAATTAAAAATGATAGAAATCGATTCAGTAAACAATTCTTAACAAACTACTTTCAAGATGTGCGTTAATTCTGTTACATGTTGTAAATCTATTTTATATAAAATCCAGTAATAGGGATATAACTATACTTAAATACTGAGTTATGGTTGAGATAAACGAATTTTAAACATAACTTTGGTTGCCAACCCATCTGGCTGTTGTGTTCAGCAGTGGAATTTGATAGGCTGTAGTCATTGTTATTGTGAAACATGGTTCTGATGGTTCTGACCGTTTTTATTACACTAGACATTATCCTCCCCATATATTGCCTCATTGGTGGGGGGGGGGGGATTTGCCATAGTTGCCACTCTTGGCAAGCGGGTTGGCAAGCTAATTTATTTTTATTTTTAGTTGTTATTAGGAAGACACCGCTGCCCATCCCCTGAATTGTTTCCCTGTCTCTTCTTACAACACACACGGTATTTAAACTTATTTTACATTTAAGCCATTCAAGCACAGTTACGTTAAAACGGTGGTTAATAACGGCATAAGGACATCAATTCGTCGATGCTGCAAACAACGTAAAATTCGTTATATATGCGTTGATAACCGTTTTATTTATGTAAAGATTTGAGAATTAAAGACCAGCATTTCATTGGTTTATATTTATGATGTAATACTAAAATAAACAAACAAATTATTTTTAAATATTATTTTACCTCAGACGCTGATGTTAGCTGCACGGAGGTCATATTCCAGGCGTCTTCGTACGTCATGCCGCTCTTCTCTCGTTTCTCGATTTGCGCCACGCATAATGCAATTTTTCTGACGGGTGAATTAAATTTGGTTGTAATACACTGTACCAAACTTATTTCTTGTAAGAAACGACTGGATATAAATTGAATTCTATATTTGCACTTTCACACACAAAAAATTGGTTCAGAATTCGGATAGTAGACAGAAATCACTTTTCCAGATTCTACCGCCCTTATTTCATGTTCTAGCGGAATGTTGTTTAACAACATTACAGGTATATTAATTTTAAAATAACATCTATAACTAGCAACCCACTCTGGCTTCCTATGGGTGGGTATCTATTAATGTGGCGTTAAAACTTAAGTGGGACCCCCATATATCTAAACTAGCAAGCAGGCTAAGCTCTGCAGCATATGCTGTAAAAACATTAGAGATCTCACTAGTGTCGAGACAGCTAGATAAGTTTATTTTAGTTATTTTCATAGCATAATGTCATATGGGATTCTGCTATTGGGAAATGTGGCTTATTTAGAAACTATTTTAGTTTTGCAGAAGAGGTTCATAAGAGCTGTTTACAACCTTAAACCGAGAGCCTCTCTGAGAAAAATTTAAAGAAATAAATATATTTAACTTTGGCCTCTCAGTATATCTATGAAAATTTAATGTATGTTCTCAAAAAAAAAAACTAAAACTATAGTGAAAAAAAGTGATGTACACTCTGTAAACACTAGGAACAAACACAAGCTAGCGATATGTTTCTCGACTCCATAGAGTCAGTAATTCATTCTTGGGGCAATATATACGCTATTATAACACTCCTTTGTGCCTCGGGCTGGAGTTTGCGTTTACGTCAGAGAGGACATCTGTTCTCGACGCCTCGGCAGACTTGAAGGTTCGGACCTGTCCATCCTTTGGCTACGCGTAGACGACACCGACGACCATCCGCGCGTCTACGGGTGCCTCTATAGGTCCCATAGCGGTAATGCCGAAACAGACCGACTCTTCGACCACGTCCAAATGGCTGCAGATTCGTTGCTACAACAGATCCCCTCCGCAGAGATCGTGATCCTCGGCGACTTTAACGCCCATCACGCCGAATGGCTTGGTTCACGTTTAACCGATCATGCGGGGAGATCTGTTCATGATTTTGCCTTGGCATATGGTCTGACACAACTGGTTACTTCGCCTACGCGGATTCCAGATGTGGAGGATCATGCACCTTCCCTGTTGGACCTTCTGCTGACCTCTCACTCGGACGGATATCAGATTTCCGTCGACGCCCCTTTAGGCTCCTCGGACCATTGTCTGGTCCGGAGTGGTGTGCCACTCACGCTGAAATCGCGGTTGCATTCTGCAGGCTGCCGCCGTGTTTGGCACTATAGGTCAGCCGATTGGGATGGGATGCGGTCTTTCTTTGCATCCTACCCTTGGGGGCGGGTTTGCTTCTCACCGGATGATCCCAACGTTGTTGCGGATTCTGTTACTGATGTGGTACTTCAGGGTATGGAACTTTTTATTCCTTCCTCTGTGGTGCCCATTGGGGGCAAATCTCAGCCACGGTTTGGTCGCTCCTGTAAAATAGCATCATGCTATAAGCAGGAATGCTACCAAGCCTGGGTTGATGCATCAGCGTCCCGGGATGTAAACACCAGCGCTCTAAAAAAGAAGTATAATTCCGCCTCTAGGTCCTTCAAAAGAGTCATTGCCAAGGCAAAGTCAGAGCGCATAGGCAGAATTGGCGAGAAACTAGTTCGCCTTCCTTCTGGAACCCGTGCATTCTGGTCTCTCGCCAAGGCTGTCCAGGGGAATTTCTGTCAGCCATCTCTTCCATCTCTGCACAGGGAGGACAACTCACTGGCCCATACTGCAAAGGAGAAAGCCGATCTTCTAGGCTCTTTCTTTGCGTCTAACTCGACTCTCGATGACGGGGGGAGTACGCCGCCGACCATCCCGCGGTGTGAGTGCTCCATGCCGGAAGTGCAGTTCACACAGCGCTCGGTTCACAAAGCACTCCTCTCCCTGGACATCCACAAGTCGAGTGGGCCTGACGGAATCCCCCCAATTGTGCTGAGGACGTGTGCTCCAGAGTTGGCACCGGTTTTAACGCGTCTTTTCCGGTACTCCTACTCCCTAGGCGTAGTCCCAAAATCATGGAAGACGGCTTTCATCCACCCGATCCCTAAAAAAGGCGACCGCTCAGACCCGTCCAACTACCGGCCTATCGCCATCACCTCCTTGTTCTCCAAAACAATGGAGTCCATTGTAAACTGCCAGCTCATGAGGTACCTTGAGGATCACCAGCTGATTAGTGACCGCCAATACGGTTTTCGCCGTGGTCGGTCAGCTGGTGATCTTCTGGTCTACCTCACTCACAGATGGGCGGAGGCAGTAGAGTTCAAGGGGGAGGCATTGGCCGTTAGTTTGGACATTGCGAAGGCCTTCGATCGGGTTTGGCACAAAGCGCTTCTTTCGAAGCTCCCTTCCTATGGGCTTCCCGAGAAATTGTGCGATTGGATCACCAGCTTTCTTGCAGATCGGAGCATCAAGGTCGTTGTAGACGGTGCAAGCTCCGATTGCAAACCTATTAATGCTGGTGTTCCACAGGGCTGCGTGCTATCGCCAACGCTGTTTCTTCTGCATATCAATGATATGTTGCATACCCGTAACATTCATTGCTATGCGGATGACAGCACTGGTGATGCTCTTTACACCGGCCGAGCCAATATTTCTCGGGAAAACGTCTCCGAGTGCCGGGACAAACTTGTGTCTGAAGTCGAGTCTTTGCTGAACAGAGTCTCGGATTGGGGACGACTAAATCTAGTCCAGTTTAACCCCCAGAAGACACAAGTTTGCGCGTTAACCACTAAAAAGAACCCCTTTGTCGTATCCCCTCAGTTTCAAGGCACTCCCCTTGTTGCCTCAGCCAGTATCGGAATCCTCGGCGTCGACATATCGAGTGACGTGCAGTTTCGTGGTCACTTGGAAGGGAAGGCCAAATTGGCCTCTAAAAAGCTTGGCGTGCTCAGCAGAGCGGGACAGTATTTCATGCCGGCACACTGCCTGCAACTTTACAAGGCGCAGGTTCGGCCGCACACAGAATACTGTTCCCATCTCTGGGCTGGGGCTCCCCAGTACCAGCTCCTTCCACTTGACCGCATCCAGCGCAGAGCGGCTCGAATCGTCGACGACCGAGTGCTTTCCGATCGGCTCGATTCACTGGCGCTGCGAAGAGATGTTGCATCTCTTTGCGTATTTTATCGCATCTATCACGGGGAGTGCTCTGAGGAATTGTTCGGATTAATCCCAGCCGCCAAATTTCGTGAACGCACTACACGGCAAACGTCCCGATACCATCCACACCATCTGGATGCTTGGCGGTCCACCACTGTACGTTTCACAAGGAGTTTTCTTCCACGTACAACCTCTCTGTGGAATAGTTTACCACCGGCGATTTTTCCGGACCGATACGACCTGGGGACCTTCAAGAAAAGAGCTTACTCCTTTCTAAAGGGCCGGCAACGCACCCGCAATTCTCCTGGTGTTGCGGTTGATCATGGGCGGCGGTAGTCACTTAACATCAGGTGAGCCGCATGCTCGTTTGCCCCCTCCTCTATAAAAAAAAAAGTCCCAGAAAATATACAAGGTATCTCTTGTTAGACATTGAGCAAATGACCATAAATAGTAAATATAAAGTGCATATCTATGACGCGATAAAAGGAAGACTCATGTTTTGTTATCTATGCCACATATTCCATTTTAGAAAGTACTCTGTGATTCCATTTTTCTACTCCCATTACGTACTAACTCTATTTTTCATATTAATAAGAAAATTAAGTTTAAATAAATAATTAAGTGTCTTATTAAGTGTAATCCTTATAAATATATTTCACATACACAATAGTGGCGACGAGATACGTGATTGAATCTACGCAAACTACAAAGAGATATATAAAAAGTGTGCCTCGCCTATTTAACCTCATTCTTGTGAAAAAAAAGCCACGTGTACCCACCCTTTTTTTCCCCTTCTATCCAGGGGTTCCATATCCTGTGATGATAACCCGCTTCACGCAATTCCATTTTCCTATCATAAAAATTCACAATGGAACAAGAAATAACTGCAGTACTGAAGCAAATGATGGAAACAATGCGAGGTATGCAAACACAGCAAGCTAATTTGCAAAAGGCGTTGCTTGAGCAAGGTACAAAGACAGTTAGTGGCATAAATTTACAACCATATGATGAAATAAATGAAAGCTTTTCGAGTTATTTACAAAGATTACATAATTACGTCACTTTAAAGGGAGTTACAGACGACACTACAAAATTACATATATTTTTAAATTGCATTGGTCCGAAATACTATCAAGTTTTAAAAAACATTACGGCACCAAGTAAACCTGAATCAAAAACTTACAATGAATTAGTGCAAATCCTAGGCAATCATATAGCCCCAGAGCCTGGGGAAGTGGCACAGCAACACAAGTTCTGTCTCAGAACACAGAATGAGTATGAATCAGTTGCAAACTATGTGGCAGGGTTGAAAGAGATCGGAGGAAAATGCAATTTTATCTGCAACAACTACAAGCAGTCTACTTTTGAGACTCACCTCCGGGTACAATTCATTCGAGGGCTGCGTAATGCTGAAATTAAGGAAAGACTACTCCAAGAACCATCAACCACAAAGTTTGATGATATTATGAGAATTGCATTAGCTATTGAAACATCCAAATCTGAAACTAAAAAAATGGGATCAGAAATACAGTCAAATATAAACAAAATTTCAGTAAAGAAGTATAAAAAGAATACATTTGCTAAGAATACACAAGAAGTTACAAATAAAAGTGTTAAGTGTTTTAGATGTGGAAAAAATAACCATACAGCGAACCAGCGTAGAATAAAAGACAAACTATACCGCAGGAAATGTAAAATAAAAGGGCACACACAATCAGTTTGTTTCAAGGAGCAAAAACAGATTCAAATAGAACTAGAGAGTAACTCTGAGGAGGAAGTCTATGAAATTAATAAAATACAGAACATACATTTACAGAGTGACAAATTCTACATATCTTTAACATTGAATGGGAAATTGCATAAATTAGAAATGGATACGGGTGCAGCAGTTACTACATGTTCTGCTGAATATTTCTACAAGAATTTTCCAAATTCAAAGTTAATAAGTACTACAGTCAAGTTGAGAACATACACCGGGGAAATTATAAAACCTCTGGGGACCTCAAAAATTCAAATTTCATATAATAATAAAAAAATTATAAGAAGAATATTCATTATAGATAGGAAGGTAGACCCGGTAGTTGGAAGAGAATGGCTTAGAGAACTTAAGTTACAATTTAACCTTAACTCTATAAGTAAAGAAGAAAGAGATTTAACAGATCAAGAATTTAGAGTAAAGCTTCACAATTTATTTCAAAATTAACGATTTTCAAGCAGCATTTAAACTAAAGGAGGGAGCAGTACCAATATTTTTGAAACCTCGACCTGTACTATTTGCATTGAAAAATCAAGTAGAAACAGAAATTGATAGATTGGAAAAAGCAGGCATTCTGGAAAAAGTCACTTACTCACAATGGGGTACACCTGTAGTCCCCGTAATTAAACAAAATGGTAAGGTACGTTTATGTGCAGACTATAGAGCAACTTTAAATAAAAATCTTGAAAATGACAATTATCCTATTCCAAGAAAAGAAGAAGTCTTTTCAAAATTGAGTGGTGGAAAGTACTTCTGTACACTTGATATTAATCAAGCATATCTACACATGTTAACCAGTGATGAGACAGCAGAGATGCAAGCCATCAGTACATGTAAGGGTACTTATAAAGTGAAAAGATTAATGTTAGGTGTTAAGGTAGCACCAAATGTTTGGCAACGGTACATGGATCAAACGCTACACGCAATAGATGGTGTAGCCTGTTTTTTTGATGATATAGCTATACAGGGAAGAACATACATTCAATTGTTACAAAGAATCAGAACAGTTTGCGAGAAATTACAGAAATGTGGACTACATCTAAATTTAAAGAAGTGTCAATTTTTCCAAAAGTCAGTAACTTACCTGGGACACAATATTAATGAAAATGGATTACATCCTACTCAAGATAAGATTAACGATATCAAGAATAGCCCACGGCCTACTGATGTATCATCTCTACGTACCTTTTTGGGAATGATCAATTATTATCAACAGTTCATTCCAAATCTAGCATCAAAGTTAAATCCACTTTACAACCTATTACAGAAAGATAAAGTTTATATGGACCAAAGAATGTGAGAAAATTTTCCAAGAGTTAAAAGATGAAATTTGTGGAGAAAAAGTGTTAATACCATTTCATGAGAGCTTGCCTGTTACCCTTGCTACAGACGCATCACCTACTGGATTTGGAGCTGTTTTATCACACATTATGCCAGACAAGACTGAACGACCAATAGCATTTGCATCAAAATCCCTAACGAAAGCTGAGAAAGGTTACAGCCAACTTGATAAAGAAGCAGCAGCGTTAATATGGGGACTAAAGAAGTTCTGGCAATACTGCTATGGAAGAAAAATTACATTGATTATTGACAATCAACCCTTGTCTAGAATTTTACATCCAGAAAAAGCTACACCACCTACCACAGCAATTAGGCTTGTGCACTATACAAACTTCTTAGCAGGATTTGACTATGATATAAAACTCTGGAAGACAACAGAACATGCAAATGCAGACTACTTTTCAAGATTAAATAAGTCTACGGAGGCAGAAAATGACAAACTAACAGATGATGATGTATTTTACTTAAATCAAATCTCAGAAATGCCAGTTACACTACAAGAAATTAGAGAAGCTACGAGAAAAGACCCAGACTTACAAAAGCTCTACCTAGATATACAATCTGGTAGAAGTGACCCTAAGAGGCTTCATGAATTCTCTTTACAAAGCAACTGCATTTTTTATGGAACAAGAATTGTTATACCCAAACAGTTACAACCCATTATCTTAGATGAACTACATACAGCGCATACAGGCATTGTGAAGATGAAAGCATTAGCAAGAAGCTATGTGTGGTGGAAGAATATAGATACAAATATAGAAAAGATGGTTAAACAATGCAAGATGTGTTGCCTTATGCAGAAAAACCCTGTTAAAGTACCAGTACACAGTTGGGAATATCCAAAAGAGCCATGGAGCCGAATTCACATTGATTATGCAGGACCATTTATGAATCAATATTTCCTTATTGTTGTGGATGCTTATACAAAGTGGTTAGAAGTCATACCAACAACATCTATCACGTCGTTATCAACCATAAATATACTCAAAAAGTTATATACTACTTTTGGCCTATCAATCACTCAAGTTTGAGATAATGGTAGACAGTTTCGGTCAGAAGAAATGTTAAAATTTTTAAAAGAAAATGGTATTCAAGCAAAGTTCATTGCACCGTTTCACCCTTCCACAAATGAACAAGCAGAAAGATATGTTCAGACATTCAAAAATAAATTAAAAGCAATGGCTAATGAAGGAGGATCATTACAGGACAAACTACAAAAATTTCTGATGATGTACAGAAAAACACCAAATAGCTCAACTGGATTGAGCCCTGCAGAGATGATGTTTAAGAGATTGTATAGAACAAGGATAGATTTAGTGATAAGAGAAGATACAGAAAAGGAGTGCAAGAATAATAATATAAAAGTAACTCAAGAATTTAACAGAGGAGACAGAGTACAGATCAGAATGTATACGTCTCAGATCCGTAAGTCATCACTGGCAACACGCACTGGTTGTACAACCTAGTTTTCAGAGTTTGAGGTATACCTGACGAGAAGATGTGTCGTAATTTCCCGAACGCTGCCCAGCCGAGTTGAATCCGTCGATTGACCTCTCGGTCGAAGTTGGACTTACCTAGTCGGACTACTTGCCCCAGGTAAACGTACTCATCAACAACTTCGAGCTTAGTGCTCCCAACAACTACCGGCATAGGTGTGACATGGACATTAAACAAGATTTTTGTTTTGTCCATGTTCATCTTAAGACCTATCCGTTGGGAGACATCATTGAGGTCATTGAGCATAGTGCTTACGTCCTCTGGCGATTCTGCCCTAAGGACTATATCGTCGGCAAATCGAAGGTAAGTGATTTACTCGCCATTGATGTTAACACCGTATCCTTTCAGTCCAGTAGCTTGAAAACGTCCTGGAAGACGTTTTCAAGTTACTTGGATTGGAATAAATAATAGAAAATAATAGAAATAAATTCCATTCATATATCTTCATGGCTGGCATGGAATGGAATTTATTTATAGCACAAGGTTAAGTTCAAGGTCAGTAAGACTGATGATCTTTCGGAAGTTGTCCGGCGCAATACCTGCTGGCGATATAGGAAGAGCCATCGACGATGGCACCGAGCACACTCGAAAGCACCAGGAGCGAAGGGGCAGTAAAGGGTTGGTGCACCCTCTTTGCTGGTTGAATGAGTAGTAACATGTGAGTATACCCGAATGTACCAGGAGCGAATAAGTAATGGAAGGTGGGTTACCCGATAGCGATGCGATGGAAGACGTCAACGATTGCATTGAGCACATTAGAATGCACCAGATGCGAATGAATAGTAAAAGGTAGTTAATGCTGGTGTTCCACAGGGCTGCGTGCTATCGCCAACGCTGTTTCTTCTGCATATCAATGATATGTTGCATACCCGTAACATTCATTGCTATGCGGATGACAGCACTGGTGATGCTCTTTACACCGGCCGAGCCAATATTTCTCGGGAAAACGTCTCCGAGTGCCGGGACAAACTTGTGTCTGAAGTCGAGTCTTTGCTGAACAGAGTCTCGGATTGGGGACGACTAAATCTAGTCCAGTTTAACCCCCAGAAGACACAAGTTTGCGCGTTAACCGCTAAAAAGAACCCCTTTGTCGTATCCCCTCAGTTTCAAGGCACTCCCCTTGTTGCCTCAGCCAGTATCGGAATCCTCGGCGTCGACATATCGAGTGACGTGCAGTTTCGTGGTCACTTGGAAGGGAAGGCCAAATTGGCCTCTAAAAAGCTTGGCGTGCTCAGCAGAGCGGGACAGTATTTCATGCCGGCACATCGCCTGCGACTTTACAAGGCGCAGGTTCGGCCGCACATGGAATACTGTTCCCATCTCTGGGCTGGGGCTCCCCAGTACCAGCTCCTTCCACTTGACTGCATCCAGCGCAGAGCGGCTCGAATCGTCGACGACCGAGTGCTTTCCGATCGGCTCGATTCACTGGCGCTGCGAAGAGATGTTGCATCTCTTTGCGTATTTTATCGCATCTATCACGGGGAGTGCTCTGAGGAATTGTTCGGATTAATCCCAGCCGCCAAATTTCGTGAACGCACGACACGGCAAACGTCCCGATACCATCCACACCATCTGGATGCTTGGCGGTCCACCACTGTACGTTTCACAAGGAGTTTTCTTCCACGTACAACCTCTCTGTGGAATAGTTTATCACCGGCGATTGTTCCGGACCGATACGACCTGGGGACCTTCAAGAAAAGAGCTTACTCCTTTCTAAAGGGCCGGCAACGCACCCGCAATTCTCCTGGTGTTGCGGTTGATCATGGGCGGCGGTAGTCACTTAATATCAGGTGAGCCGCATGCTCGTTTGCCCCCTCTTCTATAAAAAAAAAAAAAAAAAAAAAAAAGGTAGGTTGGCTTGAAATGTTGAATGAGCAGTTAGTAACATGTGAACACACCCGAATGTACCAGGAGCGAATAAGTAAAAGAAGGTGGCTTACCCGGCAGCGATACGTTGGAAGCCGTCGACGATGGCATCGACCTCGTTGCGCCACGGCTGCGAGTGCGTGAGGCGTGTGTCGCGTGCAAGCGCCAGGTACGCCACGGTGGGGGGCAGTGCAGCGCCTGACTGGTGCCACGCCTTCACCAGGTACCTGTAACACATTTTATGTATATTTTGAGATTTCTTGTTTAATATTTGAAAATAAACTGTAAAAAGAGCCTCTGGATTTTGGTCAGTTTGTGGGTTGGATAATTTCAAATCATTTTGGAAAATACGATCCAATTTTAATCTAGTTTTTTCATACAAAGGCCTTTAGTTAGAATAAAACGGATAATGCATTCGATAAAAGCTTTTTTCAAGTTTTTTTTAAAATAAGCTACTAATAATAATAATTTACTAATAAGCAGGGCCGTTGCCGTGTAGTGGCGGTTGAGAATATCCACTACCCCATATCTTCTCGTGGGTGTCGTAAGAGGCGACAGAGGGAGACAGGCAGGAGATGGGCAGCAGCGTCTTCCTGATAACAACTGTGACGTAATAAAAAACTGCGGTTGCCAACCCGCTCGCCAAGCGTGGCAACTATGGCAAATACCCCCCAATGAATAAATACACAAACAGACGGCCCCCAGTCCCCGGCGGCCCCGCTATTCCTGGCTACGGTGGCGACCATGGTAACGGCAGGGCAGGGGGTGCTAAGAATCTCCGGTGGAGGTTCGGTTCCCACCTAAGACGACTCGACCTGGCAACATATAACGCACGCACCCTGAGGACTGACGAGAAGATACTGGAGCTGGAAGAAGAGGTAGACAAGTTGCGTTGGCATATTATTGGATTATCCGAGGTCCGAAGAGAGGGGGAGGACACGGCAATCCTCGAGTCCGGCAACTTGTTCTATCACCGGGAGGGCGACCATCTGTCCCAAGGAGGTGTCGGATTTATCGTCCACAAGTCTCTCGTCAACAACGTTGTAAAGATTGGGAGTGTGTCGACGAGGGTCGCGTACCTGATACTCAGAATTACCAAACGGTATTCGCTGAAGGTCATTCAGGTTTACGCACCAACCTCGGCACATCCCGATGAGGAGGTGGAGGAAATGTATGAGGATATTTCCAGAGCCATACATTCCTCCAAAACCCACTACACGGTGTTGATGGGAGACTTCAATGCAAAACTAGGCACAAGAGAAAGCGGTGAGCTGAAGGTAGGGAAATTTGGAGTAGGGCAACGGAACCGAAGGGGCCAGCAGCTGGCCGACTTTATGGAGAAAGAGGGACTCTTTATGATGAACTCTTTCTTCCAGAAGCGGCCCCACAGGAAGTGGACCTGGTCGAGCCCCGACGGCTCGACAAAAAATGAGATTGACTTCATTATGACGACCAGACGCCAACTGTTCAGTGATGTCTCAGTGATCGCAAGGGTGAAAACTGGCAGCGATCACCGAATGGTTAGAGGCACACTGAACCTAAACGTTAAGTTGGAGATGTCTGGTCTATTGAAGTCAACGCTCCATCCCCCTCGTGCTCTAATCCAGAATCCCGAAACCTTTCAGCTCGAGTTACGTAACCGCTTCCAGTGCCTAGAAGATTGCAATGCAGTGGACGATATGAACGACAAGCTCGTGGAAACTGTCCATGCGGTCGGAGCTAAGTTCTGCAAGACCCGCCGCAGTAGAACACAAAAACTCTCCGATCACACTCTTAATCTCATGGCTGTTAGACGGGAGATGAGGCTGCAATCGTCAACAGATTTGACAGCATACAGGCAACTGAACAGACAGATCTCCAAATGCATGCGGCGAGACTTACGCAACTTTAATACTTCTCGTATTAAAGAAGCGATCGAGCGGAACCAGGGCTCCAAAGTCTTTGCCAGAGATCTGTCTGCTAGAAAGAGCCAACTGTCAAAGCTGAAGACTGAGTGTGGCAACATCGTTTCCGGGACACTTGAGATTCTGAGTGAGATTGAGAGGTTCTATGGGCAGCTGTACACATCATCGTTGGAGCCACACGCAAGTGTGAGTAACGATCCAAGAGCAAGTCTTATCCGACACTATTCCGATGATATCCCGGACGTCAGTCTGAGCGAGATTAGAATGGCTCTCCACCACCTTAAAAACGGCAAGGCCCCGGGCGAGGATGGAATTACAGCGGAGCTTCTGAAAGCGGGTGGAACACCGGTACTTGAAGTCCTTCAGAAGCTCTTCAATTCCGTTCTCCATGGTGGCACTACTCCAGAGGCGTGGAGCAGAAGTGCGGTGGTCTTGTTTTTTAAGAAGGGCGACAACGCTCTCTTAAAGAACTACAGACCGATTTCCCTTCTGAGCCGCGTCTACATGCTATTTTCGAGAGTCATTACGAATCGTCTCGCACGCAGACTCGACGACTTCCAGCCTCCCGAACAAGCCGGTTTCCGAAAAGGCTTCAGTACCATAGACCACATACATACCCTGCGGCAGATTGTACAGAAGACCGAAGAGTACAATCTGCCACTTTGCCTGGCATATGTGGACTATGAGAAAGCCTTTGATTCCGTCGAAATTTGGGCGGTGCTACAGTCCCTTCAGCGGTGCCAAGTTGACTGTCGGTACATCGAAGTGCTGAAGTGTTTGTACAGTAGGGCTACGATGGCTATCCGAGTACAGAACCAGAGTTCGAAACCTATCCAACTGCAGAGAGGTGTAAGACAGGATAATGTTATATCCCCGAAACTCTTCACCGCTGCGTTGGAAGACGTTTTCAAGCTACTGGACTGGAAAGGATACGGTATTAACATCAATGGCGAGTACATCACTCACCTTCGATTTGCCGACGATATAGTCCTTATGGCAGAATCGCTGGAGGACTTAAGCATTATGCTCAATGACCTCAATAGTGCCTCCCAACGGATAGGTCTTAAGATGAACATGGACAAAACAAAGATCATGTTTAATGTCCATGTCACACCTGTGCCGGTAGTTGTTGGGAGCACTATGCTCGAAGTTGTTGATGAGTACGTTTACCTGGGACAAGTAGTCCGACTAGGTAAGTCCAACTTCGACCGAGAGGTCAATCGACGGATTCAACTCGGCTGGGCAGCGTTCGGGAAATTACGACACATCTTCTCGTCAGGTATACCTCAAACTCTGAAAACTAGGTTGTACAACCAGTGCGTGTTGCCAGTGATGACTTACGGATCTGAGACGTGGTCCTTCACTGCTGGCCGTATGAGGACGCTCAAGGTCGCTCAGCGAGCTATGGAGAGGGCTATGCTCGGAGTTTCTCTGCGTGATAGACTCAGAAATGAGGATATCCGCAGTAAAACCAGAGTGACCGACATAGCCCAACGGATTAGTAAGCTGAAGTGGCAATGGGCCGGCCATATAGCTCGAAGAACCGATAACCGATGGGGAAGAAAGGTTCTCGAGTGGCAGCCTCGTACCGGTAGGCGTAGTGTAGGGCGACCCCCCACTAGATGGAGTGACGACCTGGTAAGACATGCAGGAAGTCGATGGATGCAGGTGGCTCAGGACCGTGCTTTGTGGCATTACTTGGGGGAGGCCTATGTTCAGCAGTGGACTTGTGAAAGGCTGATGATGATGAATGATGAATAAGCAGGGCTACTTCAAAGCTTAATATTTCGAAAATTTTAAAACATTTCAAAGTAAACTATAAATATAAGAAATAAAAATAATATTCTAATTATAATCTTATATATATATATATATATATATATATATATATATATATATATATATATATATATATATATATATATATATATTACGAATCTCCATGCCCCTGTGCTTTGTTGATGAGTGTAAAGAACTGGAAACCCTTTTTACTAGAAATGAGATATTTCGTCTTACGATCTTAAGGGTGACCACGGAATTTCATTTTGAATCTTCATTAAGGATAAAAGTTGATGTCTATGGGCCACACCATCCACTTAACATCAGGTGGATTGTGTGCTTGTTTGTCACCTTTTTTCTGTAAAAAAAAGACTTGCGATAAAATGGTTGAATGATGAAATTGTTTCTGGCCACTTGTTAACCAGTTTTGGCCGTCATATTGTGAAAGCAGATATCCTAAGTAGTAGGAAATATACTCGTTTGTCACCTTTATTCCATTAGTTAAATTACTGCCTTTTTAGTCTGGTGGTTGTAGTAGTGCGACTGCTGATCATGAGGTCCCGGTTGCGAATCCCGAGTCGAGCAAAAAAATCAGTTATTAAAATTTTCCATTAAGAAATTCTCAGTAGCTGCCTGAAGTCAGGAAGTTGGCGGTGTCTCACCCCCGTACCTTGGAAAGCACGTAAAGCCCTTGGTCCTGCGCCTGATCTTTCTTCGGTCGTGTCGGTTTACCGTCCCATCGGACTATGAGAGTGAGGGAATAAAGAGTGCACCTGTGCTTGCGCATACACTTAGCCACTACAATTCTGTCCTGCGCCGATGGCTAGTCTCCGTTGAGGCTGGCCGCCGTGACCGAAATTCGGTCTGGAAGTCAATATTATTATTTTTGTAAGTTAAATATAACCGAGTGCGTATGTAGTAGGGCGACATAAGTGCGGCTGTCGGCGGAGTACCTGGCGGTCTGCAGCAGCATGACGGTGTTCTCGCCCTCGTAGGTGCAGGCGGCGGTGACGAGCCCGTACGTCAGCGGCAGGTTGGAGGCCAGCATGTAGCCGTGGCCGCCGCACGCCAGCCGGCAGCGCTCCACGCACGCCGCCGCGTCGCTCGTCGCGATCGCCTTCAGGCAGCACGACAGCGCGTGCAGCTGCACCCACATCGAACACGTTCACGTAGTGAGACTAATCACAACCGAACCGAACTTACTGGTAGCATTTAGCCCTTATCTTCACTACCCTATCACTCATTTTTTTAATGACAAACGAATGAACAGTCCGCATAATGAGTACGTAGTACATGCAATTCACAAACACCTAAAGTTAGCTTTAATAAAAAAACATCACCCCTCAGAAAAATGATACAAAATTAAAAATAACATTACCATAATTCAGAACACCACAGTTGATGCAGTATTGCTACCATAGAATACCATAATACACGATAGAATGGCTGTCAACCTTATTTTGTACGAGCTTAGGCGTCGCCGGGATCACACATACAAGCAATTACGTCGTATTATCAGTTAATCACTACTACAAACCCGATTCGCTGTGTTGACAGACGGATTTTAATACATATTTATTTGTTAATAGCGCGCAATTTGGCATTTACTAAATAATTTGCATGCGAAATTTGGAAACGATTGTAACGTCAAAACACATCTCGTGTTGACATTTATACGTGTGAATTGACGTGTTAGTGGCATTTTAGTGACTACACGGGCTGCGCCCACTCCCCCGGTTCTGTTATATATGTATTATTATAGTATTCTATGAATGCTACCCGACAGATTCATTCGCAGAAAAGGAGTACTCTCATCTAAATTTAAAATCCCATCTAACATTTAGAAGTGAAAATTCAATTAATAACATTGGTATTCTATTTTTGTATTGTATACATGCTTAGACCATTTAGAATAGTCTAAGTATATAGGTAATGTATACAGGTAAATTACTTAATATTGCCTGTACAGAATGTTAGGCGTATGGACCGACAGGATTTTGGGGTGGGGGTGGGGGAGAATAATACGCTACGTTTCCCCGGTAGACCCTATCAGTGGCGGTCCTAGCTAAATTTTAAGGTGGTGCGAGATGTCACAGTGGCGCCCCTCTAAATAAAAAAAACCTTAGTGTTCCTATAATATGCAGTATGCTTTTTTGTGATTTTAAATACGATTAGACCTATCAAATATCTACAGTTGTATATGCGGGGCAAGCACAGTCGTGTCTGTCGCTCTTGCCATAGCAGTTGTTCTGCTTATCCTCCGCGTGCAATACACTGTTGCGCTCATCAACGCCACTACGCTTGCCTTGCCGCGGTGACTAGTTGTACAGATTATTTCTCATAATAAAAGTTAATTACCTTGTTTGACAACTTTTATTTAATCTGTTGGTCTGCAGACAGTGTTAAAATATAAAAGAACTACCAACAACACATTTAATGAAAAACCTAGATGGCCAGGTTTCTGGCTTATGCGCTTGCAATTTTTTTATTAATTCGGAATAATTTAACTTCTAGAATTTTCTATGGAAAAGATTCCAAGCTATGACAGTCTTTCCTGACACCTAGTAGAAATCTAGGTAAATTTTTAATTGTTTTAATGAACTAAAACTTCGTTTCCGTTTAGCAACAGTTATAGTACATGGTATAGTCAGCAAGATACGAAGTGCTGTCTACACATTTGGGATAAATATCCTGTCAATCATTATTTTTAATAAGTCTGAGAACTTTATGTGGCTCATGCGATTGAAGATCTTTAAATAATGGGTTCAAGCTAATAAGTTACAGAACCAACTAACTAGAAAAATCACATTATGCCCATCTGTTCAACTGATTTGCAAATAAACACCAGGATTTTGGACCTTTCAGGAATAATTTTCATTTTGTATAAAAATGAACACGTATCATAGGATTTTGATAGTTTAAGTCATGTAGCCAATGCACTTTTAATTGTATCAATCACAGGGAAAAAACCTACAGCTTTGTACACAAATAATATTTTCGTTCTTCGGGATCGGGCTGGCTTAAAAATTGGATCTATCTGTTATTAGAGCAGATGATAAGGCTCCGGTACAGCTTCAAAATTCTGACAAAATTTTGAAACAATACATCTTTGGCAAATCCATAGATTCATACTGCACAGGCATTTTTTGTGCGAGTAGCTATGCACTCGTGCTATGCAGCTGCGATCTAATTTTTTATACGATAGGATGAAAATTGCAGCATGGCTCTACCACGTATAAATATTGAAAGTCGCTTTGAATTTAACTTTCTTCTAAAATGTTTTTTACCTTTTACAACAATATGCTACATGACATTAGACATCATTCAATAGGTGGTTAAAATAAGAGATACTTGTTTGCTAGGGTCAAAATTAAGAAACACTTTTTTGAATTATTTTGTTTTTAATTAATTTAAAGTACATAATTTGTTCCATGGCCATCTCCAGACCTGATACATGCACGGCACTATTTTCTGATTTCCGTGATTGTTGTTGAAAGCTGCATTTCATTTTTTATTTTTTCAAATGTATTGTTTATTTTTTTGTTTAATATTTCTTTGGTGGGAAAGAGAACCTCTGTTGCATAAGCTAATTACTTGGCCCATCCCCAGATGTAAAAATCCAGAGGTGTCAGATTTAAAGACCGTGCGGGGCAAAGAATAGAACCAGCTCTACTAATCCACGAGTTGGGAAATGAATCGTTTATATGTTCTCGTACCGTCCATATGTAATGTGCCGGACAACCGTCATTGTCAAAAACGATTGGCCCATCTTTTTCTAAAACTGGCAGTACCAGTCCAGGTAAATCATTTATTAGTAATTCTAAATAATTCTCTCCGTTCACGGCAAAAAATGTGGGCCGATAAGATTTCGCACAATAACACCAGCCCAAACATTAAACAGAAAATCTTCGTTGATGACAAATCTGCCTTTTTTGTGAGGATTTTGACCTTTTTTTTCTCCCAATGATGCAAATTGTGCAAATGCACTACGCCGTCATGGCTAAAGTTGGACTCGCCGCACAAAATTATTTTATTTAGAATAATAATACATTGCAGAACACATCACAAGTTATTTCGTGTTATTACAATCCCAAACAAAACAGTAAATTAAGTAAAGATTTAAAAGCAAGATTTCGGGTGATTTTCAAAAAAAAAAAACTATTAAAGATCTACATTAGAAAAGCTAAAGTGACACTTAGCACCGGGAAAGGTGTACCGGGAAAATGTAGCGCGACAATCCGCATTTACCCCAAAAATTTCTGTCGGTCTATACGCCAATCAATATATTACGTTACATATTGTTTTTAAATATGATTAATTCTACACACTTCACACGGACCACGCTCGCACAAAATACCAGCGTAAAGTAGTAGCTCAATGCTGCTGTATTTCGTACGATGAGTGTTGAGACTCTTTTTACAGGAAACATGGCATTTCATTTAAGTCCTCATTTGTTTTTGCTATTTGATTTTTAATTGAAGATAGATGTGGATGTCTATTGGCCACTGCGTTCACTTACCATTAGGTAAACTGAGTGATCCAATGTCATCGTTTTTATACACAACTAGCTAGACTTCGTCCGCGTTCCTACAACTTTAATAACTTTATATTAAATGAAGATATCGCAATATTTTTTTAGATAAGGGCTAAGTGTCTAAGAAATAAAACTAAGAATTTTTTTTTATAGAATAAGGGTGACAAAATGAGCACACAGTACATTCGAAGGTAACTGGATGTTGTGGCCTATATAAATCTACATTTATCCTCGATTAACAATCAAAACGCAGATGCGTTGTCACCCCTGAGAATTAAGATGGAGAGCCTCCTTTACAGTAAAAAGGATCTCCGGATGTCTACACCCACCATACGAAACACAGCAATATTAAGCTGATATTTTACGCTGGTATTCTTTGAGAGTGTGGTCTTTCTCCGGTCGACCCGACCCATTCGTGCTATACATACAATAAAGCTGCAACGTGGCTTTACCACGTATAAACCTAATTGAAATCTATCAAGTAGTTTTCCGGTGACGTGGGCACAACTATAAACCCCTATCATTTTATTTAATTTCTCTCTATCAAACTTGCGAGCCATCCGCAACGGTGTTTGCAACAATTGGTGCAACGATGGTAAATTCTCCCTACCACAGGGCAGACACATCTTCAGCTGTAAATATGTTACGCGCTATTGATAGACAAAATTAATATTTATACCTTTTTTTAAATTGAAACATTTTAGTCCCAATTTGTTCCGTTACGTGTGGAATCAAGCTTCCTACTTTCGCCGCGGCCACACTTGCTTGGAAGTTGCTACAAATAATTCATATTCATTTTAAAGTTACTTTAAAAGTTCACGAGATAGTCCGGTCTATAGACGTGCCTAATTTCACCCAAATCTGTTCACCACTTTATTCGTGATTGAAAATCTATAAAAAACAAATATCCCGATAAAAATGAAGGCGTGACTTAAAAAACAAGCATCCAAGCTAAAAATCTTAATAAAAAATAATTTAAAATCCGTAAAAAAAAACCGTAGACAGCTCCAGCCATAGATCTAGTACCTATATAAATCTATGGCACCAGCTCTGCTTCATTCAGCCTCCACATTTATATTATCATGAACAATAAAACTCAACAATTATATTATAATGACGATTAAAAACCTGAGAGTTGCGGCTATATGGACAAAGGCAAAACATACCTCTGGCAGTCTCTCCAGGTCTCCGGTCTCCAGCTCGGCGGTGACGTTGTTGTACATGTCCCACAGCCAGCTGGCGCACAGCCGGAACGCGTGTACGGACGCCGTGCCGATCAGCAGTTTATGCTGCTGAGTTACGTAGTCCAGGATTTGAGGCTCAGGCTCGCTGGTAAAAGAAATGGTTCATATACAAAAGCTTCTCAAAGTGTGTGAATGCAAAATACAGCAACTATATACGAATCAGGATAAGATCTAAGTGCCAACATCAATAATCGAAGAATTACATTTTTGCAACTTTTTAGTATAATTACAGACTATAAAGCGCCATATAATCGCATCTTGAGTCTTCTTTAGCTAATAATTTATATATTTATAGCTTTCTATAGGTATCTATGGGATTCAGTATACAGGTGTCTATGGGATTCAGTAATCACACTTATCGGATTGGGTCTTCCCGACCGATATACTCAAGACGGCATGCAACGACTGGATGCGTAAGACAGAAGATTAAGCTAAGTGACGATTTTTGGAGAAAGGTTACGATTATGTCTAGCAGTGAACTACCGTTAAGGATTCTGAGACAGTAGTGGCGTAAGAAAACTGTTTTGGGTTATACCGTTTATCCACTCTAGGGTGGATACTCGGATTCGCGTGATCGTTTAGCCACCTCAGACGGGTGGGATAATCGGAATTCATATATTATTTTTTCTTCCGATTTTCCCCCTAGGCTGTGTACAGTCGTTTATAAAAACATGATAGAAATTGGCCCATAATTAGTGTTCACATTCTGCTCCATCGCTCACTTCACGCCAAGCGCGTGGATGAACGGACGTGCGTGCCGTCTTGTTATTAAATAAGTACGATCTGTCAAAATGCCTTTCGAGTGGAATAATGAAAATACAATAAATTTTGAACTGCTGGAATCAGAAAAAACTGTATGGGATTTCAACGATAAAAACCATAATTCAACATCTTCAACGAAAACGAATTTTCTTTTTGAGATAACATAATACCTATGTACATAATTAATTACAAATTCGTCAAATGTATTATATTAATATGAAATTTAGTTTAAGGAATTAATGAACATTGACATTTTATTTCTAAAAACAATTAGTAAGTTATATTGATTATTTATTTATTAAAATTTAACATAATGTATTAAGTTAAATGGTAATATTTGCATAATAGCCTGAGATTAGTAAATTATAATATTATTGTAATTAAAATTATGAATTAACTTATACTATAGTGTAATTATTAAAATAATGATAGCTTAACTAATCCTATACTATTAAACGAGCAATTCTTGTATATATGTATATATATATATATATATATATATATATATATATATAATCGGGATCTCGGAAACGGCTCCAACGATTTTCATAAAATTTAGTGTCCAGGGAGTTTCGGGGATAATAAATCGATCTAGCTAAGATTTATTTTTAGAAAATGTCTTTTTGTCCGTGTTTTTAGGCAATTAAAAACTGCTACAATATAGTTAGAATAAGAAGGTAAATTTTGACAGTTTGGTAATGATTATAAATAGCTTATTGGTATAATGGGCGGTCACAAAATCGTAAAACCCCGGTTCGAGCCCAGACCGACCAACCGACTTTTTATTTTTTTTTCAAGTTTCTTTCTTTTTTGAGAAAATATATTTTTTTCGAGCCCTTTTTTTAGTATTTTTTAAAAACACGAAAATTTAAATAAAAATAATTGCACTCATGATTTTTTATTCAAATAACCAGTTCAGTTTTTTCTGTTATGTCGCTAAGATCAAAAAATATTATTTATAATTCATCAGTATGTAATTTGTATCTAAATATAATTTCCAAAACACACGAATTAAAAAAATCGAGCGAAAAATACCGAGCAAAGCTCGGTCAACCGGGTACTCTCATATAATATTTATATTATTTATGTAACAATAATATAATAATTTATTAACAATTTATTGCATAAGAATTCAAATAGAGTGGAATTGTATAAGTATTTAATTGTACATAATATTTGAATTTAAAAAGAAAGTTTGTACCTAACTTTTAAGCAATGAAATAATAATGATTTCTTATATTTACGCGAACACTACACATGATTAAAACTACTTTTACGAATTTTATCGCGTTTATTTTTACTTTTTATTTTTAATTCCCGACGTTTAGGGCGCTTTCCAGCACCCATGGTCACGGGGGACTGAGATGACTGACGTCCCGATGTCATTGTTAAACCGGGAGTACCTTCAGCTTTTTTAATTATTGTTTATTAAATTAAATCATTTTATTTCGACCTTAAAGATCATATTTGTTAGTAACATATATAAGGAAAACACTAGTCTAATGTTAGTAAACTTAAAACTACCTTAATCTATATCTTATATCTAAGACAGCCCTGATTTGTCAGCACGTGCACCATACGGCAGTGGTTCAGGTACTGACAATCCAGCCTGTCAGCAAATGCCCTCAGGACGCCACTGGGACTATCCCCAACCCTGCGTACCAGGGATGTGCACCGCTTGCGCATGATCGAGTGAAAACAATCAACATGCGCATCAGCGAACATACCCGACGCACTGCAGAATCGAGGCAGTCCCATCAGCATCCTAAAAGCATTATTGTACTGAACGCGCAGAGCATTGTACTGTTTCTGCGTAAAATCGATCCACAGGCTGCTTGTGTAAAATGAAGAACAGTAAGCTCTAAATAGCGTTACTTTAACCGGGGTGGAACAACGAACAAACCTGCGAGCTATCATGTTCGCCCTAACCGACAATGCTCTGCGCTCTCTCTCGATATCAGCATCGTCCTTCAAGTCAAAGGTTACCACATGACCTAGATATTTAAATTGCGACACCCTTTTTAACGGCGTACCATATAATTTAATGGGTGGTACAATTGATGGTAATGCTTTTCCCCTGGCCTGAAAGACCATACATTCGCTTTTTTTCACATTATAAATTAAGCCGTGACTGTGAGCATAGTTTTCACATATGCTCAACAGTTTCGCTAAGCCACAAACAGAAGCACTCAGCAACACCATGTCGTCAGCGTAACTGATGTTGCTAAGACATACTCCGTCAATGTGACAACCGACATGTGTGCCACTGAGCTCCTCTATGAGGGCATTGACATATAGGTTGAAGAGCTTAGGGGAGGTTAGGCCTCCCTGTCTAACTCCGCACTCCAACCTATATGGCTGCGAATAAGATTCGGACCATCGCACAACATTGACCTGGTTACGGTACCAATATTTGAAGATTCTGGTTGCTTCTTCAGGCAGTCCAGTATTTTTCAATTTCTGCCATAGGATACCGTAATTTACCAGGTCAAAAGCCTTACTAAGGTCGAGAAAACAGGCATATACAGGTGTACGCCTAACCGAATAGTACCTAACAGTCTGCTTCAGACATAATATGGCCGACTCAGTTGACAAACCTGGCCTGAAACCAAACTGATTATCATGTAAGGTTATATATTATGGTCCGATCTATGCAAAATGAACTGACTATGTCCTGAGGTCTTGCAGTGGTATGCTTGGGTTTAGTTTTAATTTTATTGATTATAGGATCCCAAGCAGGTGGTAGTGCCCAGCCTCCTTCTCTATTGAAATTAGGATGTTTTTTAATTTCAAGAGCCTCACGTATCATCCTTGGTAGGAATCGGTGTTCTTTCGCGAGGATTTGTGGTCTATCAAATCTGATATAATGGTTGGGGCCGTCTAGGATATGATCACAAACTGCAGACTTCCCGGAACGTTGATGCTTCACATCAGCTATATGTTCTTTTACGCGGGTCCTAATTGATCTTTTGGTTTGTCCTATATAAGAATTAAAAATAAAAAATAAAAAGTAAAAATAAACGCGATAAAATCCGTAAATGTAGTTTTAATCAATGAAATAATTTTAAAATATAACATTGGGTTTGTTTAATTAGCTGTATTGGATATCATTTTTGCATGCCAATTATGGCAAAACATGTCGGTTCCAAATCATTGATCATCTAATGTACTATGTTTTAAGCAAATAAATTTTATATCTTAGATAGATAGAAAATTTATTATCTTTTGAATTTGATATCTTTTTGAATTATTAACACAATCTTGTATTACAATAAGACGCGGCGCGGACGCTGTAATTATTTCGACCTCTGCCATAGTCGAAAGTCGAAAGTGACGTGCCCTACCAGGGCAGAATGTAAATACACACTTCTCTCGATCCTGCTACGGTAGTATTTAACGAAGTATGGCCGGCAGCGCGAGGAGTAGTGGCAGGGACTGAATGTAAATGAGGCTTTAATGTCGGCAACACGTACATAATTGTAAGTATTTTTGGTACCTAATGGGCTGACTCAATGACTATGAAAATCGTTTAACACATAATGACTCACTCGGGCCTCAGCTGCGACTGTCTTCTTACGGCAGAATACCTCGTGGCGATGGTGACCGCCTTGGCCATGTAGTTGCACACATCTTGCACCAACATTACGCGCACGAACATCATGGTGCCGTACGTCAGCTTCGAACTTGTCGCTTTTACGTATGTACCGTCCTAGGAAAGAAGCATAAGTTTGTATAGACATTGGGCTTTAATGATCCACACAAGGCAAGTCACACCTACCTACATACACTCTGGTTTCGATGATGTTGGTGCTGTTAGCCTATGCGGCGCTAGGATTCTGTGTCGAACTGCATCGTTACTTGCGTAAATATGTTCGCATACGTCAGTTTAAAGTCCACGTAATTGAGTTGTCTAACGGCCGTCCGAACAGGGGATAGTCGGGCCCCCGGCTTTGATGGCTAACTCGTATCGTTCGATGTTCTGGGCGGTGAGAACCGCCCAGAGGATACCTACATACTTACATACTATACTCTATGAGAGGTGTAAGAATCCTGCACCTCATTCCACCACAGATAAATCTTATGGCTTTTATTATATGGTACACTATTTCGTTTACAACAAATGTTCCTACCAAATCGTTTTACCCATTTCACACTAGGCTTATCTCGACTCTGCTTTCCACTGCCAGTCTGGCTATATAGTAATCTTTTTTTATATAGAATAATGGTGATATACGATCACACAATCTACCTTGATGGTAAGTGGATATTGAGGCCCATAGACATTTATATCTATCCTCGATTAAGAATCAAAATTCAGTTGCGATTTCCCCCTGAGGACTAAGATGGAATACCCCGTTTCCAATAAAAAGGATATCGGTTCTCTACACTCACCGAACGACGAGCCGACCCTTTCGTGTTACAACCATAATATAGCAGCAGCATGGCTGTGCCACGTAAAAAACCTATCAGAATCTATGATGACTCGTCACTACGCATAGTCGCCTCTTACCCTTACCTGCGGGACGGGTTGGAGCGACGGATGCTCCTAAGGCGCCGCCACTCGGCGTAAGATTTTTATAAGTTAATGTAATTAAACGTTTAAATTTCAATCAAAGTTGATCTTTTAATGTAATATTGTTACGCCGCGCTCAAATCAGCGCACTAGCGCCATCTAGTGTCAGGAACGAGAGCGAGGGGAGCTTTACAGTAAATGACATCACAAATCTTTCGACCGACAGCGCCACCCGAAGAACTAAGTTTCTGGAAAATCTACACTCGAATACTCGTTGCCTGGCGCGCATTTACCTGAATGTTCGGGACGCTTCTTTGCTAATTATATAAATAGGCGCTGCAAGATGCGATCGAGAAAGAGTTGACCTCGGCGACACAAGCGAAGCTTCGGAGCGGAATTAAGTGAATTAGTGTGTTTAATTATTAGTGTTTTTAACTTTAATTTGTGTAAAGTAAATTAAAGTGTTAATTTAGGTAATTCTATCGGCAATTTTTATTGTCACGAACCTCAAGCTCGTAACAATTGGTGTCAGAAGTGGGATCAAATAATGCCGATTTTACCTAAGGAGGAAACGGAGGGTGTCCGTACCCGAAGTCAACGCCAGCAGGAGACGGACCAGAGGAGATTTGGTGGTGCAACGCCGCAGATGTCTGAGGGCCAGCCGCCGGCCACGGAAGCCGGTCCGTCAGCAGCTTCTACGTCTGTGGCACCTGACTTAGGTGCTCTGATGATGATGCTGCAGGAGCAGGCTCGCCGACAGGAGGAACAGGTCCGTCAGTTGAAAGAGCAGATGCAGAGCGGACAGGAGGAACAGGCCCGCCGATTGGAAGAGCAGCTGCGGGGCGGACAAGAGGAGCAGGCCCGCCGACAGGAGGAACAGGCCCGTCGGTCGGAAGAGCAGATGCTCCTCATTAAGGACCTTCATGCTACCTTTGGGAAAGAGATAAAGGAGGTGAAGGATAGGGTTGCTCAACATGACAACCGCCTGTCGGAAGCTGAAACCCAAATCAAGGAAGCTAAAACCCAAATCGACCAAGTGAACAATCGGGTTGATTACGTGGTGGCTGATGTGAAGAAAACGCTGTACGACCTCAAACTGGGTGATGGAACAACAGCTCCCGTAGTAGTTACAACACCTTCGCTACGTGGATTCAAAGTGCCGCCGTTCGACGGTACCTCTTCCTGGTCAGCCTACAAGATCCAGTTCGAGGCTGTTATGAAGGCGAACGGCTGGAATAAAAGCCAGGCCATGACTGCTCTCACACTAGGCCTGCGCGACCAGGCCTTAACAGTTCTGGAAGCTCTCGGTGAGGAAGTGACTTATGAGCAACTCCTTGAGGCATTGGAGGCGAGATATGGCGACGCTCACCTGGAACACGTCTTTCGTGCGCAGCTTAAAGATCGCGTGCAGCGCATCAACGAAAACCTGCAGCAGTGGGCTCTAGAGGTGGAGAAGCTGGTGCGAAAAGCATACCGGTCTGTACCTGCGCTCATTGAAGGGAACCTGGTGCAGACATTCATCGACGGCATCCGTGACCTGGAAGTCAGAGCTGCTGTGAGGCTCGGGCACCACGAGACGCTTAAGGACGCCTTGGCCCATGCACTGGAGGTAGAAGCCGTGCGGCAGGATCATCGTTCCCATCGCGTCAGGGAGGTTGCAGCAGTTACAGTTCGCGACCGCAACAGAGGATACAGCCCTAGGTGCTATGGCTGTGGGGAAAAGGGCCATCTTCGATCCAGCTGCCCTAAGCGAACCCTAGAAAGGGACGGTGAACGATCTCAGGAGGGTAGTGCGGCCAACAGCACCGCCCAGCAGCAGCAGGGAAACGAGTAAAAGCCAGAACTGCGGGGCGGGTGCTGGCTGATGTTAAAAGAGCCCCAAGGATCTCGATCTCACAAACCCATGATGGGAACAGTCTAATCATCAAGGGCTAGGTCAACGGAATGCCGTGTAAACTGACCATAGACACTGGAGCCTCTCGTACGGTTGTTAGTTCCCAACTTATAAGTCAGTTCCTTGAGGACTCCGCATACAACCTAGAACGCATTAATTTGGTAACAGCCACCGGTCAGCGTATACCCGTCCGTGGAGAGAAGGAGATGGAGTTGAAGCTAGGCAACGTGATCTACCTGCATAATGTCATCGTGGCTGATATAATGGACGACTGCATCCTAGGCTTAGACTTTATGAGGAATAATTGTTGCGAGATCGACGTTAAGCAAGGTGTTTTGAAATGTGGACAGGAGGAACTTTTTATAGAAGGTGCGTTACCAGGGAACGTGTACAGCATCAAGAAGATTGTTCTTCCGCCGAGATCGGAAACGATTGTTCCGGTTAGTCTTCCTCGAAACGCTGGGCAAGCTCACCGTTGTGTACTTGTGGAAAGGGTAAACATTGACCTTCCATGGAAAGTAGCTCGAACCTTGGTCAGGACCACTGACACCTCAGGAGTACGTGTGCTGAACCTTTGCGACCGGGAACAGATTATAGAAAAAGGCACACTGGTTGGTACTTGTGAGGAAGTGGATTGGTTACGTCAGTGCCAATATATATCGAGTGGGACCCCCAGCAAGGATTCAGAAACGAGAGTGACCACACTTTTGGAAGACTGTCGCAGTGTTCTGCCCCCGAACGAATTGGTCAAGGCGAAGAAGTTGTTACTCGAGTACGCCGATGTATTCTCATCAAACAATGCTGACATAGGAAAGACTGGTTTAGTTCAACACAAAATAAACACAGGTGAAGAGTTGCCTATCCGTCAGCGGCCAAGACGATTGCCGGTAGCACGTGAAAAGGAAGTGGAAACCATGATTAAGGGAATGGTGAAGGATGGTGTTATTGAACCTTCATCTAGTCCATGGTGTTCACCCGTGGTACGTGTAAAGAAGAAGGACGGCAGCTTGCGGTTTTGTGTTGACTACCGCCGTCTGAACGACGTTACTAAGAAGGATAGCTATCCCTTGCCAAGAATTGACGACACGCTGGACATGCTTACAGGAGTAAAGTGGTTTAGCACGCTGGACCTAAAAAGTGGCTACTGGCAAGTTGAAATTGACCCTAAGGACAAGGAGAAAACTGCGTTCTCGACGGGAAAGGGTCTGTGGCAATTTAAAGTAATGCCGTTTGGGTTGTGCAATGCTCCAGCAACGTTTGAAAGGCTGATGGAACTTGTACTTACCGGGCTAATTGGCGATGCCTGTCTGGTCTACTTGGATGACATCATCATCGTGGGCCGTACGTTTGAGGAACACCTTCAAAACTTGGAACGCGTGCTCATGAAGATTAAGAGTGCCAACCTCAAGTTGAGTCCGAAGAAATGTTCACTATTCCAACGGCAAGTCAACTTTTTGGGGTATGTAGTGTCGGAAGAAGGTATCCGCACGGATCCAGAGAAAATCGCAGCTGTAAAGGATTGGCCGGTTCCAAAAGACAAGACGCAGGTTAGAGCATTTTTGGGTTTGTGCTCCTATTACCGACGTTTTGTGAAGAACTTTGCAGATATAGCCAAACCTCTGCATAAGCTAACCGAGGAGAAGCGACATTTCTGCTGGGATGAAAGTTGTAACATCGCATTCCAGGAGCTCAAGGACCGTCTGTGCAAGACACCTATTTTGGGATACCCTGATGTAAGCAAAGAGTTTATAGTTGACACAGACGCAAGTGATATAGGACCTGGCGGTGTGTTGTCTCAACGTAATGGTGACCAAGAGGTCGTGATAGCGTACTTCAGCAAGTCGTTGTCAAAACCGGAAAGGAACTACTGTGTCACAAGACACGAATTGCTAGCTGTGGTAAAGTCGTTGCAATATTTTAGCAAATATCTTCTGGGACGAAAATTTCACTTACGAACTGACCATGCTGCATTAAAATGGCTATTGCAGTTTAAAAACCCAGAAGGACAAGTTGCGAGGTGGATTGAACTACTGCAGGAATACGACTTTGAGATCGAACATCGCAGCGGGAAATCTCATGGCAACGCAGATGCATTATCAAGAAGACCTTGTCCTGAAGATTGCAAACATTGTACTAGGCAAGAGAGTAAGGAAGTGGTATCCGTGAGGATGCTCAGGGCAGACCACCTCAGCAACGAGTGGAAGGACAGCTTACTACATGCACAGCAGGAAGATCCGGACATCAAGCCGATTCTGGAATGGATAAAGGCCAGTGCTCCCAAGCCCAAGTGGAGTGAAGTCTCAGCGATGAGTTCGACCACTAAAAGCTATTGGGCCCAGTGGGACAGCTTGCTGCTTCAGCATGGAGTTCTGTGTCGTAAATGGGAAAACGTTCGGGGAGACAGCTGTCATTTGCAAATGGTTGTCCCTAAAGCTAAAGTACCGGATGTTCTACAGCTGTACCATAATGATTGTTCAGGAGGCCATCTGGGAGTTAAACGAACTCTACTGAAGATCCGAGAACGGTTTTACTGGGTCCACTGTCGAAACGATGTCGAGGACTGGTGTCGCAAATGTACAAGTTGTGCGGCTGTAAAGGGACCTCAGACTCGTAGTAGAGGTGCATTGAAGTTGTACAATGTTGGTGCACCATGGGAAAGAATAGCCATTGACGTGGCGGGACCGTTTCCGGAGAGTGAAAGCGGTAACAAGTATTTCATGGTTGTGATGGATTACTTCACTAAGTGGCCAGAAGTCTTCGCCATTCCAAATCAAGAAGCTTCAACAGTTGCTGATAAACTAGTTCATGAAGTCTTCTGTCGTTTTGGTGTACCTTTAGAGATTCACAGCGATCAAGGAAGGAATTTCGAGTCTCAAATATTCCAGGAAACTTGCCGAGTTATGGGTACTCATAAAACAAGAACGACTTCTTATCACCCGCAATCTGATGGAATGGTGGAACGATTTAATCAGACATTGGAGAGGTACCTAGCAAAAGTTGTAGACAATCGGCAACGAGATTGGGACAAGCACATACAACCGTTTTTGTTGTCATATCGAAGTTCTGTTCACGAAAGTACAGCAGTGAAACCAGCTTTCGCAAACTTTGGAAGGGAATTACGGCTGCCTGCGGACCTGATCACCGGGATACCACCTGATGCCCCACGCAGTATAACCGATTATGCAAATGACTTGCGGAACAAAATGAATGACATTTATGAGCACGTCAGACAATCGGGCCAGCAAATGTCTGAGAAAATGAAAACCCGGTACGACCGCAAAATGAACAATAAAGGGTTCAACGAAGGTTCATTAGTGTGGTTGCATAATCCAGTCCGCAGCAAAGGGAAATCTCCTAAGCTTCAAGCTAAATGGGACGGCCCGTACCGGATTGTGACCAGGATCAACGATGTAACCTACCGGATACAGAAAGGCGCAAGAGGGACTCCTAAGATCGTCCATGTGGATCGCCTAGTGCGTTATTATGGGGCCGATAATGCTCGGGACGAGCATGTCTTAGGAGGGGGCAGTGTTACGCCGCGCTCAAATCAGCGCACTAGCGCCATCTAGTGTCAGGAACGAGAGCGAGGGGAGCTTTGCACTAAATGACATCACAAATCTTTCGACCGACAGCGCCACCCGAAGAACTAAGTTTCTGGAAAATCTACACTCGAATACTCGTTGCCTGGCGCGCATTTAACTGAATGTTCGGGACGCTTCTTTGCTAATTATATAAATAGGCGCTGCAAGATGCGATCGAGAAAGAGTTGAACTCGGCGACACAAGCGAAGCTTCGGAGCGGAATTAAGTGAATTAGTGTGTTTAATTATTAGTGTTTTTAACTTTAAATTAAAGTGTTAATTTAGGTAATTCTATCGGCAATTTTTATTGTCACGAACCTCAAGCTCGTAACAATATTATAATCGATATTTTTTATACGTGGTAGAGCCATGCTGCAGTTATATTAGTAGCATAGTTGTAGCACGAATGGGAAGGACCACGCTCTCGCAAAATACCAGCGTAAAATAGTTGCTTAATGCTGCTGTGTTTCGTATGGTGAGTGTAGAGAACCGGAGACCCTTTTTTCTGGAAACGAGGCATTCCATTTTAGTGACAACGCATCTGCATTTTGATTTGCAATGAAGGATAGATGTAGATGTCTATGGGCCGCAGCAACCACTTACTATCAGGTGGACTGTGTGCTCCTATCCTATCCTATAATATATATACATATATATATATATATATACAGGGTGGCCCAAAAGTCGTGGATCAAACGCAACTAGGGGTTAGATGGGGTCATCAGCTGCAAAAAGTTGTTCTACGGGAGGTCCTTAAAGTCAACCCCTGCAGAATTATAATTTATTTTGTGTTTTTATGAGAAAATTGACTTTTTTTAACTAATTCTTATTAGAATGCCAAAAAATAAACATCCTCTATCTTTTTTATAATTTTCACTAGATTGGTACTGATGAGTCCTTGCGTTAGACATGCTATTTATGGTTGTTTATTGGGTGTGTTGAAGATAATGTTAAGTTTTACGATTATTATTTTTCTCAAATCATAGCTTTTTATTTACTTCGGACCCCACTGTGAAAAAAAAAATACTCTACCGAAAAGTGACCCTGTATTACAAGTTTTGGCGCATTTAATAGGGATTCTGAAAAGGTATTACACATGGCCATGAGTGGCTCTAATATCTTTCTAGGACGAAAAAACAAAGCAACGATTGTGAAATAATTGTTTTATTAAGCAAAACATTTTACAATAAATGCTCAAAATTCCTGCCTCTGACCATAATACATAATCTGCACCGTCTAATAAAATTCCTACGTAACCTACGGAATGCACTTCTGTTGTTAGTTACTTGTACTCTAGCAAACTCGAGCTTTTGTCGTAGTTCTTGTTCGCTATTGTTCTCTCCTTGGTAAACTATTTCTTTAAAATAGCCCCAAAGAAAAAAATCTAATGGATTTAAATCGGGCGACCGGGGTGGCCACGCAACATGTCCGCCTCGTTACCAATCCACCGGTTGGGGAAGCGCTCGTTCAAATGATCTCTGACTGCTCGAGCGTAGTGAGGCGGGGCGCCATCATGTTGCAGCCACATTTCTGCTATTCTTTCTTCTGGAACTTCAGATTCGTTAAGAATATGGTTTAAATTATTTTGCAAAAAATTTAAATACTGAGCACCATTCAGCCTTGCTGGCATTTCATGCAGCACCAACTGCTGGCCAATTATACCAGCCCACATTTTAATACCAAACAGATTCTGGAATCGATCATTTCTTATGATATGGGGGTTTACTCTGGAGTAAAAATGTAGATTGTGGATATTGAATACTCCCATTCTTCTAAAAGTTGACTCATCCATCCATAAAACCTTGTTAAAGAACTGCGGACCTTCTCTGTGATATCTTAGCATCTCTCTACAAAACCGCACTCTAGGTTCATAGTCACCGGGCAGCAAAGCTTGCACCCTTTGCACGTGGTAGGCGTGATATTTTTTTCTGTTAATGACACGTTGCACCGTCGATCTTGGAATCCCGATATTACTGGATATTTGGCGTTGACTTATACTAGGATCCAATCTTAATTCTCTCAGCACTTCATCTTCATTTTCAAATTGCATCACTGGTCTGCCTGCTCTCATAGCATGCTGACCGGGTAAGACTCCCTCCATGTACGAATTATGTACGCGCATAAAGACCCTGTAATCCGGAAAACGATCACGGTTAGGGTAGCGTTGACGATATTCCCTGGCAGCAGCCCGGGCATTACCGTCGCAAAAGCCATACAGGTAATGCATTTCTGCATACTCCCGTTGGGTGTATTCTCTCCTCGCAGCAGCCATCTGTCCACTTTTGTAGCCAATCCGTCCGATTCACACAGCACTGGTCACAGGTAGGCAATCTATCACAAGTCCGAAAAACAAAGCGTAGGTCAAAGGAAAGAAACTGGTCACAAGTCGTCGTAAAACCGAGAAAAAGAACACGTGCGTACCCACAGGCAGGAAGCGAGTTACTAAAGAACACTAAACATTCTAAAGAAACATGCTCACGCGCATCCCCCAGCCCCCGCCCCTGCCGGCCCAGCCTTTTGTTTCCTAGAAAAGATATCGCTACCTGAACTGACGGGCCAACCGGCCTTTTACTGACAAAGGATTAAATAGTTAGTGTAAAAGAGAGGCAGAGAGTCTTTGTCATTAATTGTATTAATTCTAGTTTATTTTTAAATAAGCCTAACCGAGTTTTATGGTTGGGTTAACTTTGGCCTTGCCATGAATAATCGTCCTAAAAAGATATCAAAGCCACGCATAACCATGTGTAATACCTTTTCAGAATCCCTATTAAATGTGCCAAAACTTGTAATACAGGGTCACTTTTCGGTAGAGTATTTTTTTTTTCACAGTGGGGTCCGAAGTAAATAAAAAGTTATGATTTGAGAAAAATAATAATCGTAAAACTTAACATTTTCTTCAACACACCCAATAAACAACCATAAATAGCATGTCTAACGCAAGGACTCATCAGTACCAATCTAGTGAAAATTATAAAAAAGATAGAGGATGTTTATTTTTTGGCATTCTAATAAGAATTAGTTAAAAAAGTCAATTTTCTCATAAAAACACAAAATAAATTATAACTCTGCAGGGGTTGACTTTAAGGACCTCCCGTAGAACAACTTTTTGCAGCTGATGACCCCATCTAACCCCTAGTTGCGTTTGATCCACGACTTTTGGGCCACCCTGTATAAAGAGTATGATATCCCCCCTACGAGGCAATCTATGGAAGAGGACTATGTTCACCTGCAGACTTGACAGGTTGTAATGCGTGAATAAAATAGTAATCAATAAAAAAAAGAATATCTACTATCCCATATACGTGCCGTAGGTATCTTGAAAGTCGACAGAGGGGAATTGAAACACGAGATGGGCCACGGTATTTTCTTGATAACCCGCGTTAGCCTTTGAAGCACTCAATTGGGAAGGGCTACGTCTGGCGGTGGACTTTGATGGACTGTAATGTTTTTTAGAGTATAACTGATGGATGGACTAAGCTTATTATAAAGTTTCGTCATCAAAAAAAATTCATATTATTATTCTTTATGGTGGCAATAAAATTCAACATCAGACATCGAAAAAAATACCGTGTTCACAAATATTTATTAGAACACAAGGCATTTTAATAGAGTTGGTCAATACGGCTAAATGTATTACTCAGAAGAAAGGCGATTCTAGGTAGCAAGTCTTTTTAGGACGCGTATGTACGTTTAATCGTTTATGAGGTGTTTAGAAAAGCGGTGGAATTATAATAATGATGTAATTTAATAATGATCACGATGATTATTAACATTAAAGTTATTCGTTTTTAATTATATGTAATGAATATAGATACTTACGACATTACAAGTTTCATAAAATAGAATACATAAACTCGAGGTTAAGGGCCAAGTGCCAACATCAACAAGTTAACATTCTGAAGGATTTCTCTCATTTTAATTTTAAATTAAACAAATTGTTTAATTTAAACAGTTTAAGCACTTAACAACTTATATTGATATTTTTTCTTATGGCAACTACAACACTGCAGATACGCTTTCAGTTCAAAATGACTTATGTTTTAAATAGTATTTGTTTTCATAATGAAATTCATAATATCTGAATTTCAAAAACAATTCAACTTTTTTTTAATTTCTTTATCGACACAGTAATAAATTGATTGGTATCTCGTGTTACCGACTAATTTTGAGAAATCGGATGATATTTTTAACGATAAAAATAAATAAATAAATATTGGTTATAGATTTTGGATTATGTTAATTCACATGTGATGACGTGTTAATAACTCACCTCTAAAACCTTAGAGTTCTTCATTAACATATGCTCCCTTGGTATCCTCACGTGGTCGAAGCCGAGGAAGCCGTTGTTCGTGCCGTTCATGCCCAACTTGGCTCCAATCTCGCCAACCTTGATGCCAGGTAACGGCATATGCGTCTCCTCGTCTCGTAACTGTACGATGAATGGATGTATGCCATGACACTCCCCTTGTGTGTAGAGCTGAGCCATAACCACGCAGTAGTTTGCCGTGTGAGCCACTGCAGGCATAAAACATTATTATATACATAAATATAACTTTATTAATCACACATTTTTACCGAATTCGAAAAGGAGGTAGATTTTTATACATTGTAGAGCCTTTTTTACGTTTATACGTACTTTTATATGTGGTAGAGCCATGCTGTAGCTATATTATGATTGCAGTACGAATGGGTCGGCTCGACCGGGGAAGGTCCACGCTCTCACAGAATACCAGCCAGCGTAAAATAGTAGCTCTATGCCGCTGTGTTTCGTATGGTGAGTGTAGAAAACCGGAGACCCTTTTTACAAGAAATATTATCTTAGTCCTCACGGGTGGCAACGCATCTGCATTTTGATTCTTAATCGAGGATAAATGACTGTGGACTGTGAGCTCCTTTGTCACACTTATTCTATAAAGGAGGAGGTATTCAATTCGAGTATTTGTTTCTTTTTCATGTGTTACTCTCCTCAGAACTTTCCTCTGGGTGAACCCATTTTATTTAGTTATTTAAACTTTATCGAACCCTACATTGGTACAGGATGAAAAGGCGTTTTGACCAGTAGTTTTAGAGTAATCTTCAATAATGCGTATTTAACTGACTTCGAATACATTGATGATGTTCTCATTTTAATTATATTCAAGTCGGTTGTATATTTTTTTTAATTTTACCATTTGTTTCATTGCACTACATTAGCTAGGTGGTAGGATTTTTCTTTCTGCCTGGGAGTATATTTTACCGCCAAATAGCAAATGCTTGTACTTCTGTATTCCGCTCTGAAGTGGGTATTTGGTGGTGTGAGGTATTCCAACTTACTCCTCAGAGATGACAACGCATATCCATGGACCGCTCACCATCAGATGGACTGTTAATTTTTTGTCGATTCAGTTTTAAAAAAAATTGCATAGTGAATATTTGATGGACTGACAGTTGTAGGAACAAACACTTGTCACTCTCGTCTACGGTCTCTTTATTGTTCGCAATTTCATAGATGGTTATTCACCCACCTCAGGTGCAAAAGCTTTTCGCTAATTGACCATCAGGACCATTCCATCCAGTCCATTTTAAGATGGATATAGTAGTCGTTGAAACGGTGTTGGTGACGCATTGAAGTAATATGTGCTTTTGATACATAATAGCTCAATGTGGTGACGTGTAAAAATGCTTTCACATTTCACATGTATATAATTTAATTTTTTGAGACCACAGAGAAATAATTTAATAATTTTTTTTATAGGATAAGGATGACAAACGAGCACACAGCCCACCTGATGGTAAGTGGTTGCTGCGGCCCATAAGCATCTACATCTATCCTCGATTAAGGATCAAAATTTAGATGCGTTGTCACCCGTGAGGACTAAGGTGGAATGCCTCGTTTCCAGTAAACCATATGAAACACAGTGGCGTTCAGCTGCTAATTTACGCTAGTATTGCATAATTTAATTCTTCCCCCTTCCTTCCATCATCGGACAACCAGACGTTCGGCCAGTCTCCAACCTTTCGTTGTTGACTTACCACGCATTCGAACCAAACGGTTTTCTGCGTCGTTCATCATGCGCACAGCAAAGGAGTGGTATAAGTTGCCAAGATCTGTCTTTCCAACCGATTACTGTGTCAGTACGATTCACCATCTTAGGCTATATCACCGCTTACCATCAGATGGGATTGTAGCTAAGCGCTGGCTTAGAACTATTTAAAAAAAAAGTATTCTGTGAGAGCGTGGTCCTTCCCCAGTCGAGCCGAGCACGAATAGTGCTACAACTTTACTACTAATATAGCTGCACCGTGGCTCTACCACGTCTAATATACTATGTCTAATATACTACTAATATAATATAACGTTATCTATACTTTTATGTATTCTCTTGGTCACATGTGATAGGTACCCACTTTCTTACCTATATTTTTATGGCGGTGGAAGGAAAAGGGGAGATCTCCCGCCGGGCAAAGTGTTCTGCCCGGGGAGCGGCCAACACTCCACTGTCCATGTGATAGTTCGGAGCTATTATATATACCGTTTTTAATTCGGAACTTTAAAAGCGCGATTTATGCTTCGATGCGTTTCGCTTATGGAGCGACGATAGCGCCCCCACATCTTCAATTGCTGCTTGGTTTTTGAATTTTTATGAAGAATAGGTAAGAAAAAATCAAAATCACGAATGTAATAAGTACTTGAGTAATAAGGTTCAAATTGACGAATTGGCGGACTCTTTCGACATTCTTTTGTTTTAAAATACCTCAAATAATTGAGTAATGATGCAATTGAATGTTAATGATGATTATAATCAAACATATCTACACAATACTTCTAAGATAAAAAAGTAAAGTAAAGGGCAAGGAAGTGTTGACCGCGCTGCCTGAATGCGAATTAGCGGATTCCACATGTCTTTGAATTTCTTTTAAATTTCTTAGACTTGCAGAAATTCCTTGCCGGATTGCCGCCATGGGATCTGGAGGCGATAGTCCTTGCGCGCCGGCACGAATGGCGCGCGGAGGCACTATGCCGTGGGGAAACCCCGCTGCCGCGGCAAGTTGTCGCGAAGCGGACAGACTTCCGGCACGATCTCATGGCGACATGGAGACAGCGACTGTCGCAACCCCGTGCTGGGCACGCCACTATAGCGGCGATAAGACCCCTCTTTGAGGAGTGGCTTGAGAGACGCCACGGCATCCTCACCTTCCGCCTGACGCAGGTCCTCACCGGACATGGTGTGTTCAGGAGGTTCCTGCACCGAATCGGGCGGGAGGAAACGCCCGGGTGCAACACACCGTGAAGGTGTGCCCTGCTTGGGCGGAGCACCGCCGTGTCCTCGTAGCGGCGATAGGCGGCGGCGACCTCTCGCGTCCGGCCCTGGTCGAAGCCATGGTCCGGAGCGAGACGGAATGCGATGCCGTCACCACCTTCTGCGAAGCAGTGATGCTAGCGAAGGAGGTGGCGGAGCGGGAGAAGGAGAGAGCAGCAGCTTTCCTCCTCGGCCGCCGCGGGAGACGCCCCGGGCGTCGGGGGCTACGTCGTGGCCCCCGGCCACCGTAGGCGCGGGCCTGTGGACGGCGAGCAATGGGTAGCTCGCCGTCCGTCCGTCTAACGACGACAGGCCGTGTCGACGGCGCGTTTTGTTCCACGCGCGCCTCAAAGAGCCCGCAAGGGCCGACGCCTGCCGGGGCTGCGGACTGTTCGAAAGAGATACCGCGGCTCCGGAACGTAAGGTCACTGAAGGAACACGGATGGTTTTTAGTCAGTAAAAGTCTGACACTCCCTTACGCTCCACCCAGAGCGAAAGGCGTCATTAGATGATTTTCCATCCGCAAAAAAAAAGACTTGCAGAAATTCACAGGGTGTTTTCCTTCACCGTCGAGCACTTGATAAATCTTAATCTTGATAATTTAAATTTGCAATTAACAATTTGTTTGGTGCCGGTTGGATCGAACTGTGTACTATATTTACAGCGAGCACTTAGCCTGCTGCTAGAACATTTCATATTATGTTATTAATAAAGTTGATTACATTTAGACACATTTTTATACATTCGCCTTTTACTTAATGTGACACACACAGATAAAGGCTATTGAACTAAATAATGTCGATTAAAAAGACTAAGGTCAAATGTTATCGTAAAAGGGCTATAAAAATAGCATCTTGCTGGAAATCAGAGAACTAGCGATACTTGTGCTACTTTTTATTCGTCCTGAAAATCCTATGAAATCTATCTACAACATGCTAGAATTACTTAGTAGTGCCTTTGTAAGAATTTACTGTAAAAATGTTTCTGTGCATACCAGCGACGGGGAACAGCGGCAAAGATGCAATATGTCTAGTAGGTACATACTACGATTGCTAATTCGCCAACCACGTGAGGCAATTAGCACAAATCCTCTCCAAATTGGGATAGGCCTATGGCCAGCTGTAGCAATCTATAATATGGTTGTAACACGAACGGTTCGACCGGGTAAGGACCACGCTCTCACAGAATATCAGCGTGAATTAACAGCATAATGTTAATGTTTCGAATGGTGAATTATGATGACGAGACACAGACACCTTTTTTAATACGACGCATTTGCAATTTGATTTAAATTGAATATATTATATTATAGGTATTTACCAATGCTTCGGTGGTTTGGTCATGTTGAAAGAATGAATGAGGAAAGAGTGACAAAGCAAATTTATGTTGCAGAAGTGAACGGCAGAGTCGGAAAGAAACGTCCTAGGCGAAAGTTTATCGACCAAATTGGCGATATATTAAAAATAGGCCAAATTAGGAGTACCCTTATCCGACGAGCATGTATGCGTAGGTATATTTTATTTATTTTATTTTTTTTATTTATTTATTACACAATTATAACATCATTACAGTTATTAAACCAATGCGATGCTATAACAAACCTAAATATAAGAAAACTAGTGACTAATAAATAATGGTATCGAGTATGAAATCTATCAAATTGATGGTAAAATAAAATACTAATTAAAAACAGTACAATTTTCGACGCATTTGTATGCTGCAATCATGAATTTCGTCTCACTACATGCAAATATGTCAATATCCTGTGAGATTATATTAACATAGTGTATAGCCCAATGCCCAATAGCCCAATGGTGGAGGAAGCGAGAGAGGTGTGTCAGGATCGTGCCAAATGGAAGTCTTTAGTCTCTGCCTACCCCTCCGGGTGACAGGCGTGAGTATTTATGTATACGTATAATGTAAATGTGTTTACCACATTATCCAATTACGGTCAAGTGAAGTGTGTTTTCGTTTATCATTCTGACATCTATGTTAATTCTGTGTTCTGTGGTTAAAAATAAAATTGAAGTACCTGCCTGTGTATAAGTGCATAACATTGAGATAACTGCCTTTTATTAAATTGAGGGGGTTATTCGCATGTCATTAAGAAATTAATAATTTATAGAATATCTGTCTGTCTAGCAGGGCTTACGTCGGGAATAACAGATTCGATTGTAATGAAACTTGACAAACAAACAAAGAGCAACGCCAGGAGTGATTTAGGGTATTTTTATCCAAAAAGCTTGTTATTTTTTGTCGGAAACTACAAAAAAAATTTATAATTAAAATAAATGGTCTTTGATGACAATTACAAATAACGCTACATTAATAGATTCACCACCCAGGCAAAGCCGGGGCGAGTCACTAGTAAGTAATAAAATACCACCGATATAATGGGTAACCTTCCATAAAGTTGAAGCTAAACTAACACTACAATTTGTTGATGCCAACTTGAGAACTGGTTTACAACCGTACAAGACTGTGTTTACGTAGTAACATTTATTTAATCTGTGGCCGTGTCATTCGTGTTCCTATGCCATTGTCACGTTTTACTACGCGTTCATTTCGAGTTTGCCGTCGTAGACCGTTACGACGTCACAGCTGACGGTACCGTAGACGAAAAAAATCATGTTTATGTTTTTTAGTATTCATATTTTCAATAAAGTTAAATAATAACGTGTTCGATGAAATAAAATATTTTTTGAATGATGATGATGATGAAATAATAACGTGTTCGATAAAATAAAATTTTCATTTTTACACATATACATTTTTAAATATTCGAAAAAAATAAAATTACTAATTGTAACAAAACAAATTAACGAATATGAACAGAAACAAAAACAAAAAATCAACAGTAACAAAAACAACAGCAAAAACAGTAACAAAAAAAAAACAAGTACAATAAGTAGAGAACGTATGGGAGCATAAAAAACGGACGTAAGTATACTTCGACGTTGCTATCGGTACTAAAAGGGCGACGCTAGAGGCGCGGAATGAGGAGGCGCGGCGGGAGGTAACGGCATTCTTGAAGTGAACGACTTGTACGTACAATTATTGTAAAAACACACAGTACTCACATCCGCCGGGCCACCATTTGTATGCGGTGAGCGTTGGACAGTGCAGCACGAACTCTTTAGTGGACACGTCGTATGTAGCAGTCGTCTCCAGGCCGCGGATGAACGTACCGTGACCGAGCTCAGTCTGTGAAACGATCCGTATTTTAATATTTTGCCTAACTTTCAACAGAAACAGGTTTTATTATGTTGTTAAAGTTTGTATGATATTAAGAAAGAAAAAATATTTATTTTTGACTCACACAAGGCACCAGAACACAGGAACAATCAAAACAAAAAAAAGTAACAATTTATGAACAAACAGCCAGTTAAAATTAGGAAAAAAATTATACATAATATATATTCTTAAAACTAGTGCCTCAGGGTGATGCCAAAAGATAGGACCCAATTCAGCATGATGTCAGGTTGGAAACCTAACGCTGATTTCCTATTGGCCCCCTGGATTGCATTCGTCTTCACCTCTGAAACCAATTACCGTGTACTTCCGCAAGAACAATCAGTATACGTGAACTCTATGAAAAAACGTATGTAATTACTTATATAATAAACGATTAATAAAATATGTATAAAATATATGATAGGATCAAATTAAATACTTTATTATTAGCAAGATACTGCGCGTGAAACTGTAACAACATAATAACATCAGCAAAAAATAAAATAAATTAAAATAAAATATAGAATATAAAATGTACCTCTCAAATAAACATCAGATATAGGACATGTTAGCATTAGTGTTAATCATGCCTAGGTACTGTTTTAGGTGACTTTTAAAGGTAGTTATAGAGCTTAGCTGCCTTATAGGTGGTGGTATGTTATTTCATATTTTCGAGGCTGCATAGCGAAATGCTCCCTTGAAAGATGCCGATTTGTGCTTTTGTACCGAGCGTTGCTGCGAGCACTGTCTTCTATCACATTGCCTCCTTGTAGCAACCCAGCCAAGTTTATTATACAAGTAAGATGGTTCTTGATGTTTTATGACGCCAAAAGGCAAGCACGCCAGATGCAATTACTGTCTCGACTTCATTTTACCAAATTACTGATTTTGGAAGTCGGTTTAATCCTTTTTCATAGATTTCAAAACATACAGTTTAATTTATTTTACCGTTTATAACAAATATAACACTACAGTGTCGGTGTAAGAATATCCACTTAATAATATCGTCACTTGGGTCACGACAGAAAAAAACAAACCAGGGAATAGAATAAAAAACTGCGGTTGGCACCACGCATAGAATACTATAATACATACATAGTATAGTATTCAACTCGGCTGGGCAGCGTTCGGGAAATTACGACGCATCTTCTCGTCAGGTATACCTCAAACCCTGAAAACTAAGTTGTACAACCAGTGCGTGTTGCCAGTGAATGCCTACGGAACCGAGACGTGGTCCTTCACTGCTGGACATATGAGGACGCTAAAAGTCGCTCAGCGAGCTATGGAGAGGGCTATTCTCGGAGTTTCTCAGCGTGATAAACTTAGAAATGAGGATATCCGCAGTAGAACTAGAGTGACCGACATAGCCCAACGGATTAGTAAGCTGAAGTGGCAATGGGCCGGTCATATAGCTCGAAGAACCGAAAACCGTTGGGGAAAAAAGGTTCTCAAGTGGCAACCTCGTACCGGTAGGCGAAGTGTAGGGCGACATCCCGCTAGATGGAGTGACGAACTGGTAAGACATGCAGGAAGTCGATGGATGCAGGGGGCTCAGGACCGTGCTTTGTGGCATACCTTGGGGGAGGCCTATAGTCAGCGGTGGACTTGTGAAGGGCTGTAATGATGATGATGATAGTATTCTATGCAATCCATCTGAGAAGCGTAGCAACTGGCAAGTATTTCCCTTACGAGGCAATCTATGGATAGGCCTATGTGTAGGTGTGCACATGAAACAAATAACTCGTCGTATTTATTATCGTGACAAAGGTCTGTAATAATAAAAATCTGATCAAATAAAATTTATGCATAGTGGATATATAGGGCTCTGATGGATATAGGTCCTTTTAAGCACCAGAAGAAATCTGATCAAATAAAATTTATGCATAGTGGATATATAGGGCTCTGATGGATATAGGTCCTTTTAAGCACTAGAAGGCATCCATTTCTTAAAAGAGTTGCCCCTAATCAGCAAGCCTAACCACTAGACCAACAGGCCTTTTGACAGGCCTGTTGGTCTAGTGGTTAGTGACCCTGACTGCTATGCCGGAGGTCGTGGGTTCGATTCCCACCCAGGACAAATGTTTGTGTGATGAGCACGAACATTTGTTCTGTGTCTGGGTGTAATTTATCTATAATATTTATGTATTTAGAAATATATAAGTATGTTTATCAGTTGTCTAGTACCCATAACACAAGCTCTGCTTAGCTTGGGACTAGATGGCGTTGTGTGATGGTTGTGGAATATTATTATTATTATTATTTTGTTTTCACACTCTTGGATGCAATCAGTGGTATAGTTACTAAGGAATTTCAAGTTTGAAGTTTGTTGCAGATGCCCATGGGCACAGCGGTGACACTCCCTGTACGTGAGAGATTAAGCGCCGGTGACCTTGAGTCGAAGCGTGTAACGCTAGGGTTGATATCGAACCGAAATGAAATATTATAGACTTGTACCAAAGAAGATACATAGTAGGTATGTGTTATATATTATGTAAACTTATGTGTTTAGGTAGTGAAAGATACGTTCAATTTTAAATCAACTTTTATTAAATGAGGAATATTAAAACTTCCGACAAAACCAAATATGCACGACAGTTAATGGTAATCTTAAAGAATTAACCAACATTTAGTATTTCAGTACGCAATAATCAGTATTACCTATTATCCTTTAAAAATAATTTACTCTTATATATTTTTGAATTTTTAGATTAATTTTTTGATTTTCATTATTATTTCTAACAATTGCAAAAATTCGTAGTATGTATATTTTTTTTAGAAAATCCAAAGGTATGCAGGTTTCCTGGGACATAGCGGCCAACAAATTGTTCCCCATGTGTTGAGGAGATAAGTCATTTCTATTTCTAATGAAATAATCCATAAATACAACAATGAACAAATACAAAAACTCTTTATAGGTATCTAAAATTTCTTGACTCTCTAGTGGTATTTTTAATAGTGTAAATTTCAGTTAATGTAATATAATAAAATTATTGGCGATATATTAGTTTTATTGCCGTGGTATTTCCCCATAATTCTTGTTAAGATCATATTGACTTTCATTAAAATGAGTTCACATATTTTTAGGTATCATAAAACATTATTAAAAATTAAACTAACAAAACAAGGGCCCTTGTTTTGTGCAGTGGAATTTATTTTAATTGTAATCACTTAAATCACTTTCAGTTATACTTATACATATACTATAATATCATTTATTTAATAAAAGCAAAAATATTTATCAAAGCATATAAACCTAGCATACACGGCTATAAAAACTAATAATGTTACTTGGTAACATAAACTTAATACCTACATGAATAGAATAGTAATATGTTCATTAAGATATCGGTAATATTCATATATTAATTGAAATATTATATCACTTGACGAATATATTCATATTAACTAATACTGACAAATATCGGTATTACTACTAGCCCTGGACCAGGGCAGTCGGCGACTGCCCGTTCCACGCCCCGCGTGCCTCTCGAGGCCCCCGCACACATCCAGACACGGACACATAGCCGCAAGCGATTTTACGTGCACACATGCTTAAGTGTCGTTTCTTTTCGCGTAGTGTATATATTCTTTGCCATGGGCTAAATTAGATTGTCAAAGTTTGTCATTTGTATTTATTGTTAGAAAAAAGAACTATAAGCAAACCTGTGCGTACGTGCCAATGATGTTGAGATTGAATGCCCTGCTGATCCAGTAAGCCTGTTGCTCGACTGTGCCCTGGCCCATTAGCGTCGGTATGAACATCACATAGTGCAACGTGAGAGGAGAGCCGTCACCCAGAATTGCTGTGCCTAGGGTGCCACCTAACAGCGCCCTGGGAAGAATGTCATTATTAATAGTTTTATTTGTGAGGAAATGGAGCAAGTAGGTTTATTTATCAATAGGTATATATTCAGGGGTAGTTTCATTTAAATTTGAAGAAATTAATTAAACCCATAAGGGTGATAAAATGGGGCATGAAGTTTGTTATACGTGGTAGAGCCATGCTAGTTATATTAGTAGTATAGTTGTAGCACGAATGGGTCGGCTCGACCGGGGAAGGACCACGCTCTCACAGAATACCAGCGTGAAATAGTAGCTTAATGCTGCTGTATTTCGTATGGTGAGTGTAGAGAACCGGAGACCCTTTTTACTGGAAACGAGGCATTCCATCTTAGTCCTCACGGGTGACAACGTATCTGCATTTTAATTCGTAATCGAGGATAGATGTAGATGTCTATGGGCCGCAGCAGCCACTTACCATCAGGTGGACTGTGTGCTCGTTTGTCACCCTATCCTATAAAAAAAAAAAAACTCTTTAGACGACATTGAGGTTATGATAATATAATATATGTAAATCTTTCAGCGAAATTCAGCGAAAATTTTAAAAATAATATACTGAATAAATAAATGGTGTTTGACCGTGTAGTGATGGTGTAAGAATATTCAACACCCATATCATCCCGCGGGTGTCGTAAGAGTCGACAGAGGGAAATCAAAACAGGAGATCTTTCTGATAACAACTGAAAATTATAAAAGACTGCGGGTGCCAACCTGCCTGCCAAATGTTGCAACTGGCAAAAAATGAGGCAGTCTATGGGAGCGGCCTATGTTTAGTTTATCAACACCGTCGTCAATGTTATATTAACATTATAAAAACTTAATGAAATTTACTTTCATTTAAGTTTTTTTTTACGATTTTCTCCTATATCGTTGAGGCAGTTGACATACATAAATTGCACAAGGGCAAACATCGAGACCCGGAACAATTACTTGTAGGCCATACCACACTTGTTCTAGCTACTGCGTCACGGAGCCGTCAAAAGGGTTATACCTCTTTTATCTGTTCTGTATTTACAATACTTTTTCTTTTTTCTACGATGGTAAAGCGCTACTCCTTGTTTATCATAATACTATTAAGATAAGTATATTGCACTTGTACCTTCTAATAATACGGATCAAGAAGTAATTATTGATAATTTTCGTAATTACCATATCTCGTGACAATTTATAAAGTATGTAAGTAATCAACTCGGTATCATAGTTTACATACTCATATATAGTATATAAACAAATGTAAGAATAAAAAGCTTCAGTAATAAACAGCACCTGACCTGACATTTTCTGCATGAAGATGATTATGAGGAGTTACACTATGGTAATAGGCATGCCATTGTGTTGGTAATCTGATGGTTGGTGAGATGATGGTGTGCTATTGTTCAAATTTTATATCAACTTGATTTGCGCCTTGCTTGTGCTAAGCTAAGACATCCACCCTAGGGTGGATACTCGGAAACGCGTGTTCGTTTATCCACCCTAGACGAAGTGGAAAAGATGGTTGTTCCGCCTTTCCACCCAAGTATAATTTAACACTGCCTTGTTGGTCTAGTGGTTGTATTAGTGCGACTGCTAATCATGAGGTCCTGGGTTAGAACCCCGGTCGGTCAGGCAAAAATAAATTATTGAGTTTTCCCGTCAAGAAATTCTCAGTAACTGCCCGGAGTCAGGAAGTTGGCGGTGTCTCACCCCCGTGCTTCGGCAAGAACGTAAAGCCGTTAGTCCTGCGCCTGATCTCTCTCCGGTCGTGTCGGTTTACCGTCCCATCGGACTATAAGAGTGAGGGAATAGAGAGTGCACTTGTGCTTGCGCATACACTTGGGCAATATAATCCTGTCCTGCGCTGGTAGCTAGTCTCCGTTGAGGCTGGCCGCCGTGACCGAAATTCGGTCAGGAGGGCATTATAGTTTAACAGAAAAAAATAAAAAAATAGATAAAAAATAAATTTAAATCGGAATAAATATAATATACGAATTCCGATTATCCACCCCGTCTGGTGTGGATAAACGGAATAACACCGCCGTGCGTCTTACTTATATGCGGTTTTTAATAACAATGCCGTTGACAGTTTAATATTAAATGTTCGTATTTATTTAAACGTAATCCTAATCTATGTTTTGTATGTATGTATGTGTATCTAAGTTTTGGTAGTTTGCTTATATACAATATGTAACGTAATTAACGCACACCCTCAGACACCCCAATTAGTACATTATGTTATAATCATAATACATACACTGAATTTTTAGTTAAACATTTTTATGCACTGATTATTTATCAAATTACTTAGTTATAATGATTCCGGAAGAATGTTGTGGTCACAGTACAAATCCACGAACGCAAAGACTTTAACGTGCTTGAAATATAGTTCATTTTTTTTAAATTGAATGACAGAATTAGTAATAATACAGATAAAACTGCACTCTTAAAAGTCTTATTGCCTTAAGTAACGGTCCGTTTCAGTTTGTTTTGACTGTACAGATTTAGTGTGACTGTAATTTACGTAGTTTTAATTATTTTTTGGGATAACAAATTACCTATATTAAAAATGATAGGAATCGATTCAGTAAACGATTCTGAACAAACTACTTTCTCAAAGTGCGTTAATTATGTTACATGATGTATACAAATTACCATTGACCGATTGACTCATCACGAGGTTTTTTAAAACTATACACCCGATCGACTTCAAATTTTGTATACCTAGTTTACTCATTTCGCAATGTAGACGCTCAGATCATGCCATAAAAAAAAATTAATAGGTTCCGCAATGATATAATATCGTGCGTCTAGCGAAGCGAGCTGGTATCAGCTAGAAAATAGTATAAGCCCAAGTTAATTGCCACGAAATGGGGCTATAAAGTCCTACGTCTGTCATTAAAATATATCGTGTACCTATGTGTATATGGCAATATATACATATAAGTATATACACGATTGTCATTAAAATATTGTATTTTAATAACAATCTTGTTACGTGTTTATGGAAGTAGGTAAAAATAATAAGTTTTTGTTCAATTTCATGGAAAGAGAAACATATTATATTCTCATGTTTAATATAAATCAAAGTTCATATAGGTACCTAATCCCCATTAATACCCATATCAAAAGATAACTTAGATTATTTTAGTTTTCGTAATACATACGGTTCATTAGTTTATTTATATTAATACTAAACTTATTTATAATCATTTAAATTGAAAGAATATTATTATTTTCACGTAATTTATATTATATCATAATTTCAAAGAGTAATTTAGACTTTATTTCTATTCGAGATAGATTAATTTTTTGTATACAGTTTATAACAAAAAATATGATTAAGTATAATAACTTGTGTTTAAGACTACTCGTATCATCAATAAACAAGTTATTATGAACCTCTTTTTTGTTAATTATATTTCGTCTTTTATTTTACTTATTAATAGTCATAAACATCTTCATTACCAGCAGCATCCTGATGACGACCTGATGAAAATAACTGCTGCTGCCAATCCGTGTGCAATGCGAGGCAACTACGGTATATACCTAACTTCCCTACGAGGCAATCTATGATAATTGATAACACTGACAAAGCCCATTACATGACATTTTTATACCCTTCAGATGTCAGGCACTTTATCGGGGAATCTTTTCCTTATGTGTTGCTAGAATATTATAAAACTTTTTTTTATAAAAGTAGGGGTACAAAATGGGGCATACGGTCTACCTAGATGGTACTATATGCATGATAGCTACATGCATTATTCATGAAGAATAAAAATGCATATGCGTTGTCACCCTTTTGTTTATAGAATAGGGGTGACTAACGAGCACACAGTCCACCTGATGATAAGTTGATGCAGTGGCCCATATACATCTACATTTATCCTCAATAAAGAATCAAAATGAAAATGCGTTATCACCCGTGAGGACTAAGATGAAATACCTTCGTTGTCAGTAAAAACGGTCTCCGGTTCTCTACAGTCACCATACGAATCATAGCAGCATGGAGCTGCTATTTTACGTTGGTATTTTGTGAAAGCGTGTTCTTACCCCGTCGAGCCGACCCATTCGTGCTACAACTTGGTTCTACCACGTAGTATTATTATTTTACTACTTTTTTATTTTACTTACTTATTTATTACTGACAAAGCCCACATTTTTACCCCCTTTAGATGTCAGGCACTTTATTGGGAAAACTTCTGCTTATGTGTTGCATGTGTTTTTATAAAACTTTTTTTTAAAATATGGGTAACAAAATGGACCACACAGTCTACCTAGATGGTTATTAGATGGTAGAGTACCATAAGCTACATCCATTACCTATTCATTAAGAATCAAAATGCATATGCGTTGTCACCCTCGAGGACTAAGATGGAATGCCTCGTTATTAGTAAAAAGGGTCTTCGGTTATCTGTATACAAAGAACTCACAAAATCGCTTTACAAAATACAGCAGTATTACGCTGCCATTCTGTGACAGTGTAATCGTTCCCGGTCTAGCCAGCCTATGCGTGCTTGTCTCAAATAGTAGAACGGATGAGTATTGCCCACTCCCACAAAGGTGAGGTGAGGTGGAATCTTTGTGTGGGGGGGGGGGGATCTATGCGTGGTACACCGCAACCGCCACAGCGTGGCTCTACTACGTCAAAAAATCGTTATAGATAAGAAAATTTTCTAATATGAACGTGGCTCTACAACGTGAAAAATAGTTACAGATAAAAAAAATTCTAATATAATTCGGTAGATTAACCGTACGCAAGATATAGCGAAATAATTGCTTAAGTTACCTACAACCTATATACGCCCCACTGATGTAAACGGCCCTCCTGCAATTCTTAAGAGGGTTCTGGAGCTATTAGTTCACCGCGCTGATCCAGTGCGTGTTAACGGACATTTGCATGTCCTCGAAATATTTTATAACTCAGACGTGCAGCTTTCCCTAAGACGTTTTCATTTACTGTCAAGCATGTGCTTAGTCAGCACTTAAAATTGCTACTAATATCATTAGTAGTAGAGATTAAACTCGGGACGCTTATGTACTGTGAAATTTATGGCAAGAGTTTAGCACCAAACTATCCAATTACAGCACGAACATTCATAATTTTTATTTTATTTCTCCTTTCTAGTCAGTTACTTACATATAGTTCTCCATTCCGGCATTCTCTTCTTCTTGCAGTCTTCGCATCATCTTGAATAACAAACAGGCTTTCTTAACCGCCAGCTCATACTTCTCCTTATGGCTAAGGTAGTCGGACGGTACCTCGTCAATATGAATACCCTCCTTGAACACCATGTCCTCTGCGAAACAACAATTATATTAATGTTGCATGTATAAAAGTTTATAAATAAGAAAATACTATCAAACACTTTAGCCTTGGCCGCAGTTTAGGTTTAGGTAATTTATGGTATTCCCAATTATAAATCAGCTAATCTTTCGACAACCAGGGAAAATTTTAACTCACCATCGACAACCTAAGTAGAAGAATAGCGATGTTGAATACTCAGAACTAAGAACTATAGAAATTTCTATGAAAGTAGTGCATTTGTAATATTTAAGAAAAAGTGGTACCACATTAGGCATTTCTGCTGTATCGTCGGGGCCTTTGGCATACACATTTTTTTTCTTTACATAATTTGCCCAAAATAGACTAATATTAAAATTCGATACAGTACAATTATTTTTTAAATATATTATACTTATTTCGTGTGAGATAGATTGACCCCACATCTTATTAGTTATTAATATCATCTTTCGTTCTTAACGCCTTAAGGGTATAGTCATAATATAGTGTGTAGTGGAAGGTAAAGAATTCAGGCTCATTTAAGTTTTTTCGTCTCTCCTTCTCGAACGTTAAATCATTTTCATTGGAACGGTACATTCGACCTCACTGGTCACTATTCGGCTTTTATTGATCTCTAAATAGTAAACATTAAACAGTGTAGTTATAATCTCGTCTGTGAACAAACCGGATTGGCAAATGTCAAAGTTAACTCCTATCGCCTGACTGATGACTGTCGATTAATGCTAAACCGCATATTAAGTGTATGTGCGTGTAGGCCAATAGGCCTTATTGCCATACACATATCTGGGGGCACGGCAGTGCCCCCGCCAAGTCGAGCAAAAAAGCGGCACGGCCGTACCATACTTTTCTCGAAGCAATTCAGGCTATTTTCGACTTCGTAGTGGATAAAACTAGAAGCCTGATTTTTCAGTAACCGAGTAGACATTGTATAAACATGGTATATTTCAAATTTCATTCGATTTGAACTAGCAGTTTAAGAAGTATAACTAGTCAGTTTCTTAATTTTGTCACTCACTGACTGACAGATCAACAAAATGCACTTCAAGCAGACATAGAAGCTTCAAATTTAGAATACAATTAGTTTTAAGTGTATAAATCAAGGAAAAACTAAAATATTTTTAATTTCGGTCCAGTTTTCTAGATATACCAACTGCATAAATAACTTTGTAATCCCATATAAATATTCTGTATATTTATATGTACTTTTTCATTTTTTTTCATTTCAATGCAAATGTAACTTTGTATTACAAAGTTACATTTGCATTGAATGAATCAGTGTACTTGTATATATGTATAATAGGTGTAGATAGGTACGTGGTTGATATTCAAGAAGTAGAAGGTACCGGAAATGAAAAATCTAGGACTATCTTATCTACAAAAAGAAATGAGATGCCCTCAAAAACATAACTTTTAAAAAAATCAAGTCTCGCGACTCAGTTCTTCTACCGTAAAAAGTTGTGAGATCCATGTAATACCAAGTCAGTTACTTTATTCAATCCCCACTTAAGGGTCTTTCTGTTTTAAGTTATTACGTAATTAGTTTTTTTTTTTGCGCCCGAAGCAATTAAAGGGCTACCCTATACGTAGGGAGGCGGAAAATGCATTACGCATACCACGATAGCCGGTCTATCGTGGTTATGAGGGGCTCACTGTCCTACCGGGGACCCTAAGTGATACCCTCTAAAAACCGCCTTTGGGGACAGACAGCCGGCTGATTAAGCTCTATTGTGCCCTATCATGAGCGACCCTCTTTTGGGAAAAGAGGGCGCAGGCGGCTAAGAGCCGCTGAGGGAGTGCCTACGAAGGCAAATTAATGTTGGTTAATACAATAATTTAAACTAATTAGAGTTGGCCTGAGCCGCCAGGAGGCAGTTCAGGTCGTTTGACAGTTTATTAGGCGGGTCCGAGAGAGAGTTTCTCGGCCTGCGGACACGATAGCGAGAGGGGGGTGGGGCTGCATAAGAAGCCGCCTCACGAATTAAATTGTTTGGGTGCGACTCTGAGGCTTTGAAGAAGTTCTCAGAGAGTTTTTTAAGGAATTGTTGAATTGTTGGGAGCTCTAAGTCCCGATGAAGGTCGGCATTACGGACGTACCAAGGTGCGTTCGCAGCTCGACGACAGAAGAGGTTCTGAACTATTTGGAGTTCATTTAAAATATTAGGGTTTGCGTGGGCAAAGACGGGGCCCGCGTAGGTCATGACGGGTCGTATACAAACCTTGTAAAGGGTGCGCTTGTTTCGGAGGGTCATTTTGCTGTGTCGGCCCAACATACTGTTGAGCCTACTCAGATAAAATCGTGCGTGACGGGTTACTCTTTTGACGTGGGGCCTGAAAGTGAGCCCTGTGTCTAGAGTGACACCTAAATATTTGGCGGACGTATGCCAGGGGACAGGGGTCCCTAGCATACGTATTGGTGGAGTGTTTTTGAGACGGCGTCGTTTATAATCGAAGTGAACGGCGGAGCTCTTCTCCGGGTTCACGTCGATGCGCCATTTTTTGAACCAAGCTCCTAGGTCATCAACTGACTTTTGGATCTTGTTCCGTATGAAGGGTAGTGAGACACCTTTGCAGTAGATGGCAGTGTCGTCTGCAAAGAGGGAGAGTTGAACACCTTTCGACGGGATGGGAATGTCGTTGGTGAACAGGATGTACAGCAAAGGAGCAAGTACTGAGCCCTGAGGGACACCAGCCTTGATAGTTCGCTGTGAAGATAGCGTGCCTTCGTGTCTAAAACGAAAGGTACGATGTTTCAAATAGGAGGCCACGAGACGAACTAGACGATCGGGGAGACCTATTTTGTAGAGCTTGTAGATGAGGCCTGTGTGCCAGACTCTATCGAAAGCTTTAGCTATATCGAAAAAGACCGCGATGGTCTTATGACGACGGGGAGCGTAATTAGCTAACCTGACAACATTTTATAGTGACCTTATCAATGTTCAAAATCTCATATGTTTTAAATATACTAGATTGACTTGGCAATCGCACTAAGCAATCTAATTTAATAAAATATTTATTACTTGTGAGATTGAAACACATTGTGTTTTCTTGCGATGGCCAAGTCAATCTATTTTGGACATGGATCTCACAACTTTTTACGGTAGAAGAACTGAGTTGCGAGACTTGTTTTTTTTACAAGTTATGTTTTTGATGGCGTTCTCAAAATTACTGAATGTACTCAATACTTGTACGGAAATACATAAAATAAGTATTACGTCAAGGCGCGTGTATACGTGGTTGACCTCAATGTAACACATGTTCGGGCGGCACCTCAACCCACGAAAAATATAAAATTTAATAAATTGTACAATAATTACTATAACAGATAGTTTCTGCTTTGTAGAAAATGAGTATTTTTATATCTCAGCATTATAGACATAATCAAATAAAAAATTGCTACATTTTGAAAGCCTATTTTACATGGTAGAGGCATGCTGCAGCTATATTATGGCAGTATACAAATGGTCGGCTCAACCGTGGAAGGAACATTGCTTTCACTAAATACTAACGCGAAATAGCAGCTTAACTCTGTATTTCGTCTAGAGAGCGTGGAGAAACGGAGACCCTTTTCACTGATAATGAGGCACTTTTTTCATACTCTTAAATGAAACTGTTATTGATTGATTGAGCTGAGCTGGTGTCCGCAACTTGACGTCTAAGCGCACATTTTGCGTGTGGGCAGGATTAAATATTATAGGACCCACTTCAGCTCCCCATGGAATTTTAGCAGGTTTTTTGTCTTACATGTCATGTTCATAACACGAATCGGAGAAAATATCGAATGTAAAACTACTGTACGCGTGTGATAGGTTCTTGATTTTATATGGATTTGCTGCGTTTAGAATCCCGAATCGGAATTCCGAACAGAATCCCGAAACGGAATTTTGAATTTATGTGGCCGGCCTAAATCTTTACAGAACAAATAAAATAAATGATAGTTTTCTCGCAACTGTATATGGGTGAACAAGTGCATTTCATTTTTATTTGGATTTAGCTTTTAGTAAAGGCACAATCTTTCTACTATTCATAGTGCTTGTATGATTGAGATTGCAGATTATACTGGCTGAATTACCTGAGATAAATATTGCTAGGTCTTCTGCATATCTAAAAGCGATTTAATTCAGTTCTGTTTTCAGGTAGTTGGTGAAGATACTCTACTATATACTATAAGACAACCTGCAATTTTTGAAATACTATAATTCGATTGACAGGGGAATCAGTGTTAATAAGCATAAATTTTGCGGAAAAACAATATCTCTGGAAATATCTCTCAAATTAAAGTAGAATAATTGTGGGCAGTGGAAAACAATGCATGAAGTAGGGAAGTTCCCTCTAAAAGAAAAACAAAGCTAAATTTTTGAGATTTTAAAAAGGCAGTGGTTTAAAGGGGGAGTTTTATATTATACTTTTGGTCAGTAAGAAAATACAAAATACATGTTCATTAACAATTTGGGCTGTAGAAAATGTAAAAAAAATAAATAAAACAAGGAGTAACAAATTAGTTATTAACCTCTAACGACCCGAACTTGAACCAAATATGATTATAATATTTTTATGGTTTATTATAGTTGTAGGGGTATAAAATAAGACACACAATTGTTTTCCAAAAAAAAAAAAAATATCTTACACAAGTTAAAAAAAAACATGGTGCACATATGTGTACCTTAGGTTTTAACGTGGGCCAAAGTTTTTATTTGTGTGGTAACTCTCAAAACAATTATTTTTGAGCACACATAGGTACATATTGCATTTCACACAGATGGTGTGGCAGCGTGAGGAGCTCGTCGGATGACGGCATTTTGAGGCGGACTTGCTGTCCACAAATCGCAGCAGATGATCCACACTGTCCAGCCTTATTTCAGGTTGTGGTTGGGGTACAACCGGCCGATGTTGTTTTGTAGGTGGGTGGTCATCGGTACACTGTAGTCCTTCGCTGATAGCAGTCGAGGTGGATCTTGTCGAAGGGCTGGGACAAAATCTGAAGCCAGGAAGCAAGAAGTTGGGTTCAACCTTTCCGCCGCTATACTTCATCATCGCTTTGGCTAGATTCAGTCTGTATTGAAGTAAACCCAACTTGTCTTTGCGTTGGACATTTCCTTCAGTGCAACAGCGGGTGTACATTTCAGCAATTGACGACAACCAAATCCAGAAAATGACAAAAAGTTCTTACTGTCCACTTTCTTGTTCGCATTGCACTTCGATAGTAAGCAATTAGTCTGTCGCACAAATCTATTCCACCCATGCAGGTGTTGTAATTTCTGACTGCTTCCGGCCGAGCTACGTCTATCTTCCGCTTTTTTTTTGCACCACCGTTTGCAAGTATCTGCAGGAGCACTCCCTGAACACGTAGAAAACATTCTTACGGCCTTTGTGTCCATCCATTTTACGACATACACATTTTCATCGTCTCTTACTTTTCACCCATTGTCCTCTTTCTAACGTCCTGTCATTCTTCAGTTTTACGCTACTGATCCAATCCTATTTGACATATCAGTTCCAGTAAGAAAAATTGGACTATCTTTTTCTAGCAAAAGTTCTGCCAGCTTCAGACTTGTAAAAAATCTATCTGTGTATAATACGCAGCTATCGTTAATTGTGCGACATAGTTTTTCGACGATACCCGCTCCTAGTTCTAGATTTTTCATTACATCATTTGGTAATGTATCCTTGCCAACATAGATTTCAAAATCCAATACTAACCCGTCTCGGGCAGCCAGCACAAAGTTCTTCAGACCTAGTGGATTTGGCTTAGCAGGCACGTATTGACGGTATTCACATCGTCCAGAGAATGGTATCATTTGCTCGTCAATTGACATATGTTTAGAGCGTGGCAAACTATGGCATTTTTTCAAATTGGGTTTTACAGTGGCCTGATTTTCCACAGCTTGTCATTAGCATTTGGTTGGTTTACGTCGACTAAGTGCAGATAATTCCTGAGCTCAAAAAAACGATCACGACTGATTGTATCTCTAACTATAGGTACACAAAGATCTCTAGTCCATTAGAGCTTTCCTTGTGGATATTTGAGGGTGCCCATCATCAGTTGTAACCCAGCAAAGTGGATCATTTCAATAGAATTTGTATTTATTGATTTTAGGTTTCTTTTTTGAGCTGAATATAGGTTGCTCTGTTCTGCTAGTAATCCTCAAAAGTCTAGCCCTAAATACTCAAAAAAAAAACAATACAAAACATTCATGTCCGCGCTCCCCTGTGAAATGAGTACGTCATCTGCAATATCTGGTACACGGCGAGGCATTATGTTATTTCGCCACAATAATCGTGATGTACTTTGACATACTTCTTCAGTATTTTCATCGTCTTGCATCGCTTCTTCACGTGCTTCTTCTTCTTCTAGGCCTTCACCTCTAACTTCCGCATCTTGAGACTCTTGAAGTGCTCTTAAGACATCTGGCGGCAAGTACTCTGCATCATCGTCGTCTTCAGAAAAATCCAGATCGCTGTCATTCAGGAAATCCTCAATCGCCCGTTCATCCATGTTAAAGCTGAAAAACGGTCGCATATCATACAAAAGTAATCTTTAGTCCTGAGGAACACATATGTGTACCAATAAAACAACACAACCTTTACACGAATATTTTTTTAAATAAATATAAAATTTACCTTTCACATGTTAGTCCAATAATTCAGCAACACAAATGAACAAAAATATCAAACTAAAGCGAAGATTTTCTTTTTTTATCGAAATTCAAAGATGGCTAGTCGACGTCTTTTGAAAAAAATTCCAACGAACAAATTTAAATGAAAAAATAACTCCACAAACTTCCTCCGAGAAGTCGTCTATGGACATATATCGAAACTCTATAACCTATAGTAACTCATTCGAGTACTAGCAGTTGTCAAAAGATATCACTACTGGTATTAATTTGAATAAATTAAAGGTGCACATATGTGTACCTATGGTCTTAAGAGGTTAAATAAATACACGATAGTGAGACAAATTTGATTGGGCAGTTACATGTGGATAGTAGTCGAATTGGAATGAATTGGTATGAGATCTAATTATAAGTCTGTATGTTCTTAATAATATAAAAAACGGAAGTTTTTTTTGTTTTTGTTTGTTTGTTTAAACACGCTAATCTCTAGAACTACCAGTCAGCCAGTTAAAATAATTCAAAAAGCAAGTAATTGTAATTCAGAAAGCAGCAGTGAATGCTTCTATGAGCGATGTTTGTTCAATCATTTTAGCTAAAAAATTAGCAAAATTAATAAAGTACTAAATTAAGTTTTATCCACTCCCCCTCCTGCTCCCGTGTGAGTGTCACTCTCCGCCCCCCCCCCATCCCCCACGTCCCAGTGTTAAAAAAAATCGTACACAATACAGGAAAAGCGATATCACTTACGGTTTCCACGTGATCTGCCACAAAAATATGAACATTCTTTAACATTTATAGATTTTCTTGCTCAAAATTTAATTCTCTCTAAAATTTTCCACTTTGCAGTTGGTGCTACTAATTTGTTAATTGTTGTAAGATTTGAAAAGTACCTACATCATACTACATCATCATTGTATCTTATATATATATATATATATATATATATATATATATATATATATATATATATATATATATATATATATATATATATATATATTATTCAACAGTATATTTTGTTACATTTCTCAGTAAGAGAATTATTGTTAATTCTTAATGAAATAAAGTTCTTAAACTACAGATATATGTGTCTAAAGTAAGTAAGAATAGTAGATGTCCGTTAAAAAAGGTTAATTTTTTTTAAACTCTTTCCTTTCATGTTGCTACGCTATTTTGAAATTAAATATTTTGTATTTTAGCTAAAAAAGTGGAAAAATTAATAGAGTACTATTATTCATCCCCATAATATGTATGTTAAGCCATGGTAGCTCAGGGACTAAGTACTGATTTACTATGTGCTCGGTGGTGAAGGAAAATATTGTGAGAAAACCTGCATGTAATGAAAATAAAAAGGATAAATATTCGAAGACATGTTAAGCCCGCCAACACATATTGGGGCAGCACGGCGGACACTTTCTTGCCCTAAAACCCTCTTATAAGTGAGCGGAGGCCTGTGGCCAGCCGTGAGACATGTCTATACGCTGCTCACACTCTTCACACTCCCTGGTAAGTGCCCCCCCCCCCAGCACAGCACACATTATCATGAGTCGCGGTTTTTTAAGATTAAAGTGGTTAAAGAAAACACAATACTTAAAGGTGTGTAGTGTAAGGCAGAGTGGGTAAAATGTAACTTTGCTCAAAAACGTACATATGCCGATAGAAACAAGTACTCCATTTATTTTGACAATTTTTCCATACATTGCTATCCGAAATGCTTGAAATAAGTGTCATATCATGTAGCGCGGCCCAGACGCGTGATATGCGCGGGGCAAGGGGAGTAGCTTATAAAAGCTACTAATATCTGGTTCTGAAGCATTAATGAAGTGACGAGGTAAGGCCACCCTTTGGACATTGGACACCTTAATCTACTATCACTGATATTAAGCGACTAGTGCTTTCATATTTTTGATAAATTTAACAGAACTGCCTGCCGAGAACTGACAAACTATGTATATAACTATAAACAAAAACATCACAAACAGCTTCCATTTCACTATTTTGCTAAATTATTAATTTTATATTTTTATAAATTTACTTATATTAAATTATCAACATTATGTTGTGTAAGCAGTTAGTTTTGATTGAACACAAACTGTTAATTCATGATACATAAAAGTTTGAATAAAGATATGAGTATATAGTGAGATATAATAAATTACATTTAACACTGTGTGTTGTCTAAGTAATAAGGGAGTAAAAGTCTATCTCATTACATTGTCTTTTGACAAAATAAGAATTAGTACCCGGTTGACCGAGCTTTGCTCGGTATTTTTCGCTCGGTTTTTTTTTAATTCCTGTGTTTTGGAAATTATATTTCGATACAAATTACATACTGATGAAATATGAATAATATTTTTTGATCTTAGTGACATAATAGAAAAAACTGAACTGGTTATTTGAATAAAAAATCATGAGTGCAATTAGTTTAATTTAAATTTTCATGTTTTTAAAAAATACTAAAAAAAGGGCTCGCAAAATAGATTTTCTCAAAAAAGAAAGGAACTTGAAAAAAAATTAAAAAAAGTTGGTCGGTCGGTCTGGGCTCGAACCGGGGTTTTACGATTCTATGACCGCCCCATTATACCAATTAAGTTATTTATAATCATTGACAATCCGTCAAAATTTACCTTCTTATTCTAACGATATTGTAGCAGTTTTTCATTGCCTAAAAACACGGACAAAAAGACATTTTCTAAAAATAAATCCTAGCTAGATCGATTTATTATCCCCGAAACTCCCTGGACACTAAATTTTATGAAAATCATTGGAGCCGTTTCCGAGATCCCGATTATATATTTATATATATACAAGAATTGCTCGTTTAATAGTATAGGATAATCCTATAAAGGAATATACTACTTTTTTCTACATTTTTATAACATTTTAGTAATTTTTTAAAAAAATTTATAAAATCTGTAGATTTCCACACATTGATATTTTGGTATTAAATACATTTGGTTATCTAATTAGTATTATAACTACTATATATACATCCCATAACTTATTGTACGTCCACTATGGCCAATTTTGCATATAATGTGGCGTCAACCTGCTTACGACGTCCAATATACGGACGTCAAATAGGAGACCTAGCGCAATGTTCGCAAATTGTCATGCTGATCACAGAAATGTCAAAATCTAAAAAAAAAATTGGATGTCACTTTTCTTCCAATCTTGCTGTACTGAATATTTACGTAGTTCCGCTAATTTTCGTTGCAAAAATAATAGCGCTGCTGCCGATTTGTGAATACTTTCATTTATGGCCGTATTTGACTTCCACAAAATTAGGAGATGCGACATTGCCGTTCCGTCACCGTTGGCAACGTGTTACTTGTATTTAGTGATATATGGTTATGACTGCCTCGTCGGTCTCGTGATTGTAGTAGTGCGACTGCTGATCGTGAGGTCCTGGGTTCGAATCCCGGGTCGGGCCAAAAAATCAATTATTGAGTTTTTCTGTCAAGAAATTCTCAATAGCTGCCCGGAGTCAGGAAGTTGGCGGTGTATTACCCCCCGTGCCTCGGAAAGCACCTAAAGCTGTTGGTCCTGCGCCTATCTCTCTCCGGTCGTGTCGGTTTACCGTCCGATCGGATTATGAGAATGAGGGAATAGAGAGTGCACCTGCGGTTGCGCATACACTTGGGCACTATAATCCTGTCCTGCGCCGATGGCTAGTCTCCATTGAGGCAGGCCGCTGTGACCGTAATTCGGTCTGCAGGACATTTTTATATGGTTTATACTGCGCTTGGTACTAGTAATTTTACTTTTAACCTTGTTTTCTTAACCTTACATTTATCTACATATAATATGGACGTTTGAATATCTTAAAACTTTCATACTGAATGTTAACTCGCAGTGAGAGCACCAAAACTCAATACGAGCAAGTATGTAAATAAATTATATTTTCGGAGTTATTCATGTCAGCAACAATACGCCACAGAAATTAACAACCTGTCAATGTCTACAATTAGTACTTATTTACAATAGTAAAATAAATAATAATATAGTCAATCTATAATGTATCACGGCTGGGCAATCCTAGATATTTGTTCGTATTTGGTAAACGAATAACTAGTTGGTAAATTAATCATGATATCTATCTGTTTTTTTTTTCGCCGGAGACAAAATTAATAATAATAATAATATAATAATATTCCACAACTATCACACAACGCCATCTAGTCCCAAGCTAAGCAGAGCTTGTGTTATGGGTACTAGACAACTAATAAACATACTTATATATTTCTAAATACATAAATATTATAGATAAATTACACCCAGACACAGAACAAATGATCGTGCTCATCACACAAACATTTGTCCTGGGTGGGAATCGAACCCACGACCTGCGGCATAGCAGTCAGGGTCACTAACCACTAGACCAACAGGCGTGAAAAGTGAGATTGCGTATTTTTCGTAACTGCACATTCTGTGGATTTATTTCATTATTTTGAACAATATACGAAACTGAAGTGACTAAAATTAAATCTAATCTGAACCAGAATCATAAAAACTATTATTAGTGCTAAACGAATCAACCTAATAAAGATCTGCTATTTTTATCTCCTGCGAAAAAAACAAACTATAGGAATCTATCGAATACCTAGGTACATAAACAAAATATCACCTATAAATAAAATATTACAAAGCAGAATAACTAATAAGAGTGGCAACGTCGCACCGTACAAAGGAATTGCGTTAAGCAGGAGAATGAATTAAAAAATATGTATATTAGGGGGATTCTGGATAATTTGTAATATGGAAGGGAGTCCTGATTGGTTTCCCTCCGTCTGGAAATATACGAATATTTGTATATCGACATATGGTAAATTTTCAAAGAAATGAGTTAAACACTATCCTTGAAATTATTAAATGGACCAATATTCGCTGTCATGATGTATAAAAATTGCCTACAAGTGGTGGACGCTACAATAATGCGAAATGAAAGGACGTAGGATTAATATTGTGATGTATATATTTATATACTATAACCCCTCACCTGATACGCGCGCCGAGCGCTGCAAGGCCTAACTTGATAGAGCACTCGAGCCGTAGCCGCGCCGTTTGTTAAGTGTTCCACTTTATTGTTTTTTTTGGTCTTTCCCTTTATAAATACCCCACACATTATATATTGTTGGATTTGTGGTTAAATTATGTACAACATGATATTACTTTCAATAAAAAATATTGTACTATAATCAAATAGTATGCAAGTGAAAGTGAAAAAAGGTTTATTTCTGAATTTCCTATCGAATAAAAACAAAATTAATCAACTTATAGATTTTATTTTGCATTTTATTTAACCTCTTATTATATACTAATACAAATATTTAAAAACATTTACATCTTTTATAGTCAAATGTCAAGAAAAACAATAATTTCCGCATACAGATATTTTTGGCCGCGTAAAAACATTTCTAAAATAGCTCAACTTTGTACCTTGATTTTGTTTAACTTACTGAATTAAATCTAAGTAATGTATATATTTTTGAAAAGCTTATTTCATGGTTAAAGGAATAGGTTTACAATTAGGACACAACACTGCGTTTATTTCATACAATAGGTAAAATCTCAAACCCTTCGCTTTGACGGTGGGAAGAACGACCTTTAAAACTACGCTCTTAAGAAATAAACAAAGCCAAAACACGAAACTATGAACCTTTATTCTAAAATTACATCAGATATGCTTTCTACACCACACAAAAAAACACTGAACACTATAATAAAAAAGTATTAAAAAGTTGCTTGCTTGCGTGCTTGATACCAGTCATAATATGACCGGCCAGTCCCAGCAGTACATTTGCCTTAAAATATTCAAATTAAAATGAATTTAAGGAATTCTGAATATATCTACTGTTTGTTTATGTAATTATTCACTCAAAACAACAAAAAACATTTCCAACAAATCAAGAATTATTATGTAAAATATAAATAAATATGTCGGCGTACCCGCGAATTGATAGTAGTAATCAATGAAAATATTTGTTTACCCTGAATTACAGCCACGAATATGTATAACTTTGAGTTAAAACGAAAAAACACTTACCTTGGCATGATGTTAACATAATTTAATAAGACACAATATCACAATATCACAAAAAAATAATTCGGAAGCACTTCACTCACACCACGAAACTACGTCCTCGAAAAGATTAAACAAACATATTTTTTTTCTTAAAGGAAGTCTGTTCTCACTGACTTAAATGAATAAGCACAGAATACAGAGCCATACTGCCCTACTCACACGATCCAAAACATCAATTGGTTTAAGAAAACAGACTTGAATTCGGAGCTTGCGACACGGTCATAATATGACCAGTATCAAGTAAGGGCTTACATTTTGCGGTCATATTATGACCGATATCAGGTGAGGGGATAATAGTTATAATACTAGTTTTATTTAGGTTTTACACATAATGTTACAATGAACTGTAAACCTTTTAAGGTAACATTTTTTGTATCTCATTATTAATTTTAAAAGTATGTAAATATTTTAGATATTTTAAAGAAATGTTTAGTTTATAGACTAAGGATATACAATTAATATAGTTACAGCAATGACTTTCTACAATTACCTTTCTGTGTCTAACTTCTCATTCACTGGAAGTTGAATATCACAAAACCTAATTATAATTACCTCGTTTTTTTCTTTCCTCAGTTTTCTGAGGCCCTCCATCTATAACATTGGTGAGTTCAATTACATTAAATGTGCACTTCTCTCTTTCTTTTTGTAAGTCAGGGTTCACTTTCACAGGGTTGGACATTTTAGCACTCTGCACAGATTTTACAGATCACAATAAAATAAAAACTCATATATGACACAATTTTATGATAATTAGAAGATAGTTTTGGTGATAGCTACCCTGATTCAAATTCAACTATCGCTAGAACTATAACCAAAGAAAACAAAAAATGTAAACGTAGAAAGTATCTAAGGTATAACGTAGAATAACTGTAAATAAACACACAATATTATTCTGTACTCTTTGACGAGGGTTGGACGAGATGACGAGAGTTTAAGAATACTCTTATGTCACTGTAGTTTCTGTGTAATAAGTACAATACTATAGTGGTGAAACTCTGATGATAATTCAATAATAATTAAAAAGAACCGTGGCGGTACTAATAATAACAACCTCCGATAGGAGTACTGCAGTTTATACAAAGGTACTCTGTGGAGTACTGGAGTAATAATGTTCTGTGATAACAACTAGCAGGATCTGTCACAAACTAACTAGGTCTGTTTCATAGATAAATAAATATGTAGCAAGCTAGTCTGTCTAGCAGATTTTTTTTTTTAAATATGGCAATCTAACAATTACTGCCAACCTCCAGTCAATAAAAATACTTGTAACTTGAAACGAAACGACGGACAATCTAAAGAGAAACTACGATTCTGATTAAAAACCAAAATCATAATGTTAAGAACCATAGAATACTATAATAATGAATCATGAAATGACTTGGTACTGAAGTATATTAAATAAATGGGATGTTACGTTGAATTAAAATAATACTAAACTCAATATCACATTAAAAATAATAAGTGTTACTAAATAAAGACGATTGATAGCTAAATAATGAATAATATTTTATAATCTAATATTATTTAAATCTAAAAATTCCATAAGACAATTGAAAACATTTTTACTTTTTTTAGAAAAAATTAAAAGAGAACAAATTTCTGTAGGAAGAGGAATTTTAAGATTTACCAAAGTGTTAAATAATGAAGTATGATCATATAAAGGACACGAGAAGAAAATATGGTTGAGGTCACCAATATCCAAACCACATTCACATATTGAAGAATTTTTAATATGAAGCCTAGCAAGGTGAACCGAATTACAGCAGTGACCCAAGCGCATTCTACATAACATTGATGTATGTTTCTTATTTAAGGATAATTTATAAAACCAAGGCTTAGAAGGAATGATGGGTTGAATTTTGGCATAGTGACAGCCTTTTGTCGTTTTGGTTTTGTTCCAATGTTTTGACCATCTATCTCTGTATACTAATTTCGTAGTTCTTATAAGGTCATAGCAATAATTTTTAAATAAGAAAGTATCCCCAGACCACAGTCCATCCACAGACTATAGCTTGTTTAGCAAGTTTGTCAGCATATTCGTTACCAGATATACCAATATGACTCGGAATCCAAACGAGAGAAATGTTGATGTTTTGGAATTGGTATAAGAATAGAAGTTTCGTAAATTTCAAATATCAAAGGATTGCGGGAAATGTCATAGAAAGGAACATAACAATGCTTGTAAAGAACTAAGAGAATCTGAAAATATCGCGCTTGATTTTAATTTAAAAAGATAGCAATGTTTTATTGATTGTAAAATGGCTAACATTTCTCCAGTAAAAACTGAAGATTCGGGAGGACTTTTCATTTTTTGAACTATTCTCCAATTTTGATGGTATATTGCATATCCAGTACAACCTTTTGAGTTAATCTTAGAAGCATTTGTAAAAATATAATGACAATCTGGGAAATTCTTGTCCAACGTAAATACAAATCTTTTATTTGATTCAATAGAAAATTTATTTAATCCTATATCTAATATAACATTGGGTTTGAATAGTGCAACTTCAAACGAATTGGAGAAAAGAGGCAGAGTCGCCGACCTATAAATAGGATCTAGTAGGGAATTATAATGTTCATAGCTTTTAACTAGGTTAGGAGTTTCTTTACTACGCCAGTCATCATTCTCTAAACCATTTCCCATTATCTGGGGTCGGCGCAGTAAACCTTCTTGTTCCATTCCTCTCTATCAGCCGTCATTTCCATACTTACTCCTTTCATTCTCATATCACTCTTCACACAATCGATCCATCTTTTATTCTGCCTTCCTCTGCCCGTGTGTCCCTCCACATTCATATTCAACACTCGTATTGTGACATGACTTTCATTCCTCCGCATCACATGCCCAAACCATGCCAATCTGCTTCCTCTCAACCTTTTCTACCACTGGCGCTAATTTCAGGCTTCCTCTTATATACTCATTCCTTATCTTATCCATCCTTGTCACACCACACATCCATCGTAACATTCTCATTTCATTCGCATGCAGTCTATTTTCATCCTTCTTCTTGACGGCCCAGCATTCACTTCCATACATGACGACAGGTCGGATGATCGATTTGTAAATTTTCCCCTTCAGCCTTATTGGCATTCGGGGATCGCACGTTGTGGCTGTGACCTGTCGCCATTTCATCCACCCTGCGTTAATCCTATGCTGCACAGCTCTATCTATTCCGCCGTCGCCTTGAATGAGGGAACCGAGGTACTTGAAATCTGAGCAGGTAGGCAGTATAGCGCCATCCAACGACATGGGTACAGGACTGGAAAGACCGCCGAAATCACAGCACAGATATTCGGTTTTGGATCTGCTGATCTTCAAGCCAACACTTTCCAGCCTCTGTTGCCACCCCGTCAGTCTGCTCTGTACCTCGATGCCTTCTTCCCCGACAAGCACGATGTCATCGGCAAAGAGCATGCACCAGGGTGCCTCATCCTGCAGGTCCGACGTCAAAGCGTCCATAATCAGTAGGAAGAGGTAAGGGCTCAATGCCGACCCTTGGTGCAGCCCTACCGCCACATCGATACTGCCCGTAGTTCCCGCGGCAGATCGTACACATGTACGGGATGCTCTGTACATAGCACGGACTAACCTCACATACTTCCCAGGCATACCTTTCATCTTTAACGCCCACCACAAAACCTCACGGGGAACCCGATCGTACGCCTTTTCAAGGTCGACAAAAACCATGTGCAGATTTTTATGCACGCGCTTGTACTTTTCGCACAATTGGCGTAATGCGAAAATGGCATCTGTCGTACCTCGACCGGGCATGAATCCGAACTGGTTTTGTGTTATCTCACACTCTTCTCTCATTCTTCTCTCTATTCCCAGACTTTCATAGTATGTGACATGAGTTTTATTCCCCGGTAACTGCTGCAGTTTTGAACGTCTCCTTTGTTTTTAAAAATGGGGACCAGTATACTACTGCACCATTCCTCAGGTATTTGTTCTTCCTGCAACAATTTACCGAAAAATAAACTCAACCACTTCCATCCATCCGCACTCAGCAACTTCCACACTTCTACTGGTATTCCATCTGGGCCGACTGCCTTCCCATTCTTCATATTCCTAACAGCCATTTTTACTTCTTCCACACTAATTTCTCTCACTAAGCCCATATTCACTGGTGGGTTTTCAAGCAAACCATTCCATTCATTCTCCTCATTCATCAATTTCTCAAAATATTCCTTCCATCGCTTCTTTATACTTTCATCGTCAGTCAAAATCCTTCCAGAATCATCTTTTATACATTTTACATGTGAAACATCTCTTCCATTCCTTTCTCTCGCTCTTGCAATTTGAAAAAGTCGTTTTTGACCTTCGGGGCTTTCAAGGGACCGATATAATTTATCTTGCGCCTCTGCCCTACAAATAGCAACTTCCTTCTTCGCTCTCTTCTTACATTCTTTATACGCCTCTCTCTTACTTTCTTTTATGGATTCATTCTGGTCTTCTACGCTCTGCCATTATTTAAAGGCATTTTTCTTTTCTCTCAAAACTTCTCTAATACTTTCACTCCACCACCACCCATCCTTATCTATCATACGCTTCCCTTTTGTTTCTCCTAACACCTTCCTTGCCACACTTCGGATACAATCAGCCATTTCCTTCCAGCACTCATTCACACTCATTCCTTCCATATCACCCATCTCTATCATCTTGTTTACAACTAGCTCTCTAAATTCACTTGCATACTCCTCCTTATGCAACAAATGCCACTTTATTTTGGGTGGGGGACGATCCTTTTGTTTGTTGAGGCGAACAGTTAAGCAGATGTCAGCCAGCAGAATTCGGTGCTGGGATACTAAGTCTTCACCTGGAAGCACTTTGCAGTTTTTTACACTCTTGATTTGGTTCCGTCTTAACAGAAGATAGTCGATCTGTGTCGCGTGGTGGCCACTTTTATAAGTAACAAGATGCTGATCTCGTTTTTGGAACCACGTGTTTACTACAGCCAGGTCGAAAGCACATGCTGCTTGCAGAAGAACTTCCCCCTCACGGTTGCGTACTCCGTACCCCCATCCACCGTGTACTCTTTCATACCCGTCATTCACTCTCCCTACATGTCCATTAAAATCTCCTCCCATATAAACATCCTCACTCTCAGGTATTCCCATCATCATACAATCAAATTCCTCCCAAAACTTCTCTTTCACACTCTCTTCACAGCCTGTTTGCGGAGCATACACACTTACAACATTCACTACTTTGTTTTCAATCATTAATTTAACAACTATCATTCTGTCATTTACTCTTTTCACATCTGTCACTCGTTCTTTCATTCCACTATCTAACACAACTCCTACTCCATTTCGCTTCCCGTCACTTCCACAGTAATAAAACTTGTATCCTTCCCCAATCTCTCTTGCTTTATTGCCCTTCCATTTTGTTTCCTGCAAACAGGCAACATTCACTCTTCGTCGTTTCAAAACATCTGCTAACTCTCTTCCTCTTCCAGTCATCGTACCTATATTCCAGCTTGCAAACCTCACTCTGACATTCTTCTCTCTACGGGCTCGCCTCTTACGTCGCACCCGCTCCGTAAGGTGCGACAACCCTTGCCCACTTCCCACAGGAGCCGGGTGCTGCTCCTGCGCGTCTCCTGCGGGGTACGCCCTAGCCCTGTCATATATCCCACAACTCGTAATATTCATAAGTTTACTGCATGGGATTTGGCAAAAGTTTTACAGTCGGCCGCCTGCCTGACACCAACCCTCTTTGGGTATGCTATTGTTGGTAGAGGAAGCTACCATTTTGGAAAAAGGAAAAAAACGGTTGGGGGTAGGAGCGTAGGTGTAAGGATACTGTTATCTCGGCAGGAAAGGTATGAGAATAACAGTAGCTCGGGGAGCCGGGGTCGCGTACCCGTATTCCATAACAGGATCACCGGAAAGGTAGACCAGCATGAAAACCCCCTGACTGGACTCTTTACTACGCCAGTATTTTCCTGAATTAATTGAAATGTACTGAGAAAGCAAACGAATTTTAGGGAGTAATGGATGGTTTGAAAATTGAAGAACCCGATAAAAAAAGGAATCCGATAAATATTGTCGTCTAATAAAAAGTGGAAGATCACCGCATTCAATCTGCAAGGCATTGATAGGCGACGAATTCATAGCGCCTATAATTAATCTTAAAGACTTGTGTTGAATGATATCTAATATTTTTAATCCTTTTTTACTAGCTGGTTCAAGAAGAAATGAGGCATAATCTAATCGGCTTCTTATAATTGCAATATAAATTAATTTTAAATAATATGGATGAGCGCCCCACCGTACCCCGCACAAAGCTCTAAGAATGTTTATATTTTTTTTCGCATTTTTTTTGGGTATAAATTACATGAGGCATGCCGGATAAATTATTATTAAGAATTACACCAAGGAATTTAACTTGTTGAATATTTACGAGCGGATAATTAAAAAGGCGAACTTGGATTTCAGGTAAAACTCTTTTGCGCGAAAAAATTACTGTATTACTTTTATTTGGGGAAAGTTCTAGTCCATGATCATCTAACCAAGAGGCCATAGAGAGGAGATCTTGTTCTATCGCATTAGCACAAGATTCTATACATTTATCATTAACATAAACTAAGATATCATCAGCATATTGCAAAATTCTACACTTTGAAATAGACTGGTCCAAATCAGACGTATAAATATTGTATAATAAAGGACTTAAAACAGAGCCTTGTGGAAGGCCTTTGAAAACCTTTCGAGTATATTTTAGATCATCATCAATTTTAATATGTATATATCGATCTAGAAATAAATTGATAATCAAATTTGTAAGTTTTTTGGATATATTAAGCTTAAACATCTTTTCCCTAGGGATGTTGAGTCTGACATTATCGTAAGCAGAAGAAATGTCAAGGAAAGCAGCAAGGACCGATTCATTTCTCGAAAATGCTAGTCTAATATCTGTGGTGAAGATAGAGAGACTGTCATATGTGCTTTTACCTTTTCTGAATCCATATTGGGAATTCGATAACAATCCATGACTACTCTACATACCATTCAAGACGGTACTTGATCATATGTTCAAAGGTTTTAATTAGAGTTGAGGATAGAGTGATCGGTCTATAAGAAGAGCCGTCGTTAGGATTTTTGTCAGGTTTCAAGATAGGAATAATTACTTGAGTCCGCCAACAGTCAGGAACAAAGCCTATGTCAAACAAAACGTTAATGATATTTAAATAGTAGGATAAAATTTGATCATTACATTTGGCAAGTAGTGAATATGGAATACCGTCTAAGCCAGGAGCTGAATCTTGAACGTGAGAAAGGACGAGCTTTAATTCATATAAAGAAAATGGACGTTCCAAGGGATCAAAAAAAGAATCACATGGAATACTTTGAGGTAGCTTCTCTCTCAAAGGAGCAGAAGAGGGGGCAAGTTTATCTAGAAAAGTGTTTATAGATTGAGAGGGAATGGCACCACTGTAAGAACAAGATGAAAAACAACAGCGAAATTTCCTAATATTACGCCAAACAACTGATGAAGGTATTGAAGGAGAAATTGAGGAACAAAAGGCATGCCAACGTGTTTGTTTTTTTGTGCGAAGAGTATTTTTAGTCACTTCTTGTACACGTTGAAGGTATAAATAGTTTTCCGAACTCATGTCTAATTTATATTGTTTTTCAGCTTTTTTCCTATTACGAATGGCCTCAGTACATTCAGAATCCCACCATGGAGGGGAGGGCCTACATTTATTATTTAGAGTTTTAACAGGAATTGTTTGATCTGCTGCATTTATAACTGCGTTTGTAAATGCTTCAACAATAGAAGTTATATTATTTTCAGAAATAGGAGCGATTTTTGGAATTTCATTGTAAAGAAAAATATTGTACAGGTTCCAGTCTGCTCTGTCTAATTTGTATTTAATACATGGTTTTTTTGTTAATTTCTGCCAATTCTTTGTTAGGAAATCAGAATGGAAAAATGGTCACTCCCGTGAGAGCTATCTAGAAATGACCAATTTAGAAGAGTGGTTATTAGGAGTACAAATTGATAAATCTACAGTACTTCTAGACTCATTAGGACGAGAGCGTTTGGTAATTTTACCAGTATTAAGGACACCAATATTAAGTTCGTCAATTATTTCAACTAATAAACTACCGTATTTATCAGTATTATCACCCCATAAATAATGATGACAATTAAAGTCACCAAGAATTATAAATGGTTTGGGTAAGGAGGCTATTAAAGATTTTATTCTGCGAAACGTATGGACAGAAGAGGAGGGAACATAAATAGAAACGAAAGTTATATTTTGAATTCTTACTGCTACAATATTAAAGTCAAATATTTCATCATAAACATCTATAATGGAATAAGTTAAATTATTTTTAATAAGCAAAGCACATCCGGCATAACCATCAGATCTGTCACTTCGAACAAGACAAAAACCAGGTATTCTGATATTCGAATCCGGTTTTAGCCATGTCTCTGAAATAGCAGCGATACACACATTGTATTTTTTTAATAAATAGATTATTTCAGTACGTTTATCTAAAATGCTTCTACAATTCCATTGAAGGATCTTTGTGAGAGTGAATGTCTTGGAGAATTTTAGGTATAGAATTTAGTAAGCAAGCAACGTGGGACGGTAGCTTCGACGAATACGAAGATATGATTATGTTAACAAGGAAACTTATAATGCTTTCTACAGAATCAAAATAACCCTGTGAAGTAACTGGTGAAACCCGAAGAGCACAACCATCCTCAGGTTGCGGAATTGAAAAATCTTCAATAATTTTTTGATGACTTTTTTTGTCGTATCCTGTTTGTGAATGGTGACGTAATGGTTTAGGAATATATAATGATTTCTTATAAGAAGTTTTATTAGATGTAGCGGGGTTGGAAGGAAAATTATCCACTGTAGGATTAGTAGAAAGCGAAGAATTTTCAGGGAATTTAGAAATCAAAACATCAGCATATGATTTTGAAGAAACTTGTGGATATTTTTGAGATGCTTCTAGGTATGAGATAGACTTTTGTGCCATTTAAATTTTAATATTATTTTGTCTTGTGTGTTCAGGACATCTAGAATTTGTGGCTTTGTGGTTACCTGAGCAAAATAAGCAACGAAAAGATCCATTATCTTTGTCGCAAGAAGAAGAGGAGTGATCACCTCCACATTTTGAGCATCTTGGCTTGGAACGACATAAATCTTTAGTATGTCCAAATCTGCAGCACTGAAAGCATTGGATCGTTGGAAGCTTATAAATTTCAACAGGAATGGAAGAATAGCATAAATAAACCCTCGAGGGAAGAATTTGACCGTCAAATGTGATTACGACACTTTCTGAGCTTTCATATCTGACTTTGTCCTCGTTGCGAACTCGGTAATTTAATCTTCTTACTTTTAATACAGGAATGGTATTTGGATACGAAGATAATTCGGAAATAATCTCTTCTGGTGACCAATCTTTTAGTACACCTTTTATAACTCCCATACGAGATACGTGAAATGATGGAATAAAGGTTTTATATTTATCATTTACGGATGGATTTTCTAAAAATAGATTTGCATCAATAAATTTAGAGAATTCAACCGTTATTCTATTGTCTAACAGATTTATGTGATTAGTGATTAGTGATTACTGATTAGCTGTCAACCAGTGTTGCTGTATGAAGAAAAAAGATGCACTAAACCCACAAACTAATAAGAGACTAAGCCCTTATCAAAACTGCGCTATATTTTACATAAAATTGCTTAAAATCCATCAAATTCCGCTAAATTGTATCCTGTAAATGTATATAAGCAAGTAAGAAAAAATATGCGATTATTTAAAGACATCTTCATTTATTTAAGTAATATGAGTTTTTAAAAAATAAATTAGACAATTCCACTACGTCTTCATGGTCGTCATCAACATCGTTTTCACAGTTTTAGTAATTTGTCGAGGACATTTTCAGGTAAGTCTTTATGTGTGACAGCTTTGCTTAAGATTTTTTTATTGATGACGTATCACTATATTTCAGTTTACTATTTCAGTTAACATCCGCTTACGAAGCTTACTATTGACAATGTTTATAACGCCGAAAATTGGCTATAGTTCGGCGTTTGAATGTTGAAGTGACTGCACGCTGACAGCTAAGTTCACTAATTCCCGAAAGGCATTCATCCTAGCCGCATTTTTGTATCTGGAGACTTGAGCTCAAAATTTCACTATATAATCACCATCACCTTCTTATTTGACCAATTAAATTACATGCCATTTGCTCTATACTCAGATCTATATTTCTGGCTATCAAGCGTGGGAAAAACCAGTTATTTTTAGGTACTTAAGCTTAGAGGATTAATATAATGAAAAGCAAAACAGCTATATACCATAATACAAAAGGTAGATAAAACTATTAACGCATCAGCAACATTTTAGTCGTGGAAGATCCGAACAAACCGTAGACAGAGAAACCTATATACAAATTGACGCCTTCTTCCGCATTCGCACACGAAAAAGATAGATTTATGCATACGTCTTGCATAGAAATGAGATAGAGCGGTGTGATTGTTTCCCTTTTTCCGTGCCGGTTTTTTTGTTTAGCAAACTCTACAGTTTGCTAAACAACTTTGACAGCGTAGCGATTTAAGGAGTTTACAAGTTGGTTTAAGTTAGAACAAAAGTGTTTTGTGAGCTTAAGATTGGTGAATCTTGTTCAGTCCAGTTCTTAGAACAATTAAATTTTATTATCTAAATGTGTTTAAAAGTCATAAAGATTTTTCTATAAACTAAAAATTCGTTATCGTTCTTTCTTACTCGAGGCCACGCCGATCATTAGTCTATAGGTTTCTCTGTCTACGGAACAAACGACAGACTCGTTAGTGTTTTTTTATCACACTGTGCTGTCAATTACTATAAAATTTTCCGCTAGATTCCACTAGATATTTTTAGCGCATAGATATTTAAAAAAAAAACGCTATAGACACTAGAATTGCACTAGATCTAGCGCCAAATGCGCTAAAACGGCAACACTGCTGTCAACTGTCAAGTGTCATCTATACTTTTTAATTTAACTGATTTTACGGCTCTGGGCTCTAGCCCTTCTGAGCCCATCATTTCTTTCGGAATCTTCGTTTTTATATATTTTTTTATTTCGCAATATACTGATGCGTCACATTGCGAAGATTATGGGAAATTTTGACAACAGCTCAACCCAGCGGACAGTTGATGACGACAGCCACTCAAGTTCATAAGGCACCCAAGCGACCAAAATAACTTGAGGGTTATATCAACATAAAAGCACATGTTTCGTCGTTTTGTGTAATAGTTCACACACGCAAACACTTAATTCACAAAATCCCATCACTTTTACGAATCATAATCTACTTCAAACCATTATTCAAGGGACAAAACAGGAGCGACAGTCTATCGACGACCAAGTTCCCGCCAAAACTCTGTCATCTATCGTACATAGAGAGAACCTACAATTCAACATAAATTGAGTGAATATACTTAGCTAATTTTTGAATAAGGCAAACATAGACATATCTATTAAAAGATGTTGCGTATAATTCAAGCGTGGAAATAGAAAAGTCAAGTTGTCATCTTTAATCTCTTTATACTATGCCAAATACGAGAGTAAGTACACTCGTATGTTCTGAATTACTCTCAGAGTAATTAATAGCATGTAGAGAGAGTCCTTAAATAGGAACAAAATTCTTATAGCTGAAGTCTTTATACATATGACGTTTAACATAGAACAAAATAAGATAGCTATATTACTCTCACCTTCTTTATTTTACAAGGTGGTTGCCGTTTTTCTATTCCATAGACACCTCTATTGATGTCCCATTAGCGAAAGAAAAAACGTTGTCGATAAATTCATTTAGACTTAGTAAAATAAAATAATAATTATTGTTACGAGCTTGAGGTTCGTGACAATAAAAATTGCCGATAGAATTACCTAAATTAACACTTTAATTTTCTTTACACAAACCAATAATTAATCACACTGATTCACTTTATCCGCTCCGAAGCTTCGTTTGTCTCGCCAAATTCAATACTTCACCGATCGCACCTTGCAGCGCCTATAAATACACATTAGTACCGAATCATCCAGAACATTCAAGTAAATACGCGCACCGATCGACAAAGCGCCGAAAGTTCGAGAGTCAGCTTCCAGAAGCTTAGTTCTTCGTTTCGACAACAGATGGCGCAGTTGGTTAAAAGATTAATGATGTCATTTTCTGGAAAGCTCTCCCCTCGCTCCGTTACCCGACGTGAGATGTCGCTAGTGCCAGATGTCAACTTAGCCGCGCAACATTATTAATCCAGTTCGTAATACTTATTTATATCAACGAAAGTTTATGGAGGCTTCATCTGACATCTTACAATAAAACGTAGTTGAATAATGCAAAATTTCGTACTATCTTCTTATAATTTAAAATATATCGTGAATAGTTATATGTAATCTACTTCAATTCAGCCGATATATTTCTGTGAAATTATCCTTAGACTAAGTATGGGTTTCACAAGAAATAATAACCGTGTTTGTTTAATCGACACTTTGTGTCACGGAACGTACACAAATGACACTGCTACGTTAGTTACATTTATAGAATAAGGGTACCAAACGAGCACACAGTCCACCTGATTGTTAGTGGATGCTGTGGCCCATAGATATCTACATTTATCCTAGATTAAAAATAAAATGCAGATGCGTTGTCAAAGACTCAACGTTCAAAGGGTCAACGGTTATCGACACTCAACAAAATAGTCTTAAGCTGCTATTTTACGCTAGTATTCTGTGAGAGCGTGGTCCTATCCCGGTCGAGCCAACCCATTCGCGCTACGACTGCTAAAGCTGCACTCTTTGACTGCCTCGTTGGTCTAGTGGTTGTAGTAGTGCGACTGCTGATCATGAGGTCCTGGGTTCGAATCTCGAGTCGGGCCAAAAAATTAATTATTGAGTTCATCCGTCAAGAAATTCTCAGTAGTTGCCCGGAATCAGGAAGTTGGTGTTGTCTCACCCCCGTGCCTCGGAAAGCACGTAAAGCCGTTGGTCCTGCGCCTGATCTCTCTCCGGTCGTGTCGGTTTATCGTCCCATCGGATTATGAGAGTGAGGGAATAGAGAGTGCACCTGTGCTTGCGCATACACTTGGGCAATATAATCCTGTCCTACGCCGATGGCTAGCCTCTGTTGAGGCAGGCCGCCGTGTCCGAAATTCGGTCTGGACGACATTATTATACGAGTAGCTGCAGAGTGACCTTACCACGTAAAGTAGTATAGTGATATAATGGTGGCTCGACTGCAGTCTGCCCTTTCTTTTGTCGCTAGATCACAACTACCAATAAATCGATTACGAACATATTACCCGTTTTCTCTCTGCTCCCTCAAGATATTATCCATCATTAATTAATCAAATATAGCTAATCAAAAGTCTACTGCCGAACGTAGGGGAATATTTGCCATAGTTCCCTCTTTTAGCAACTGCTTTGGCAACCGTAATTTTTTATTATTTCGAGTCATTATCACGAAGATATTGTTGTTGCCTATCTCACGTTTCATTTCTCTCTGTTGACTTTAACGATACTCACGGGATGGTATGGGGGGCTTAGAGCTTCTGAGCAATATATATTATTTTGTAGGAGGTAGTGAATTCTTTTTCACTGCCGTTACATAGCATTATTAAGATCCTGCCTTACCTTCATGATTTTGAAATATTTTCATCCAAGTGAAAAAGCTTTGTTGAATGTAATCGATGGTTTATATTTTCCGCTAAGCGAGTGGTAAATCTCTGTCTCCAAAAAAAAAAAAAAAAGGTTCTCAAGTGGCAGCCTCGTACCGGTAGGCGTAGTGTAGGGTGATTCTCCACTAGACGGAGTGACGACCTGGTAAGATATGCAGGAAGTCGATGGATGCACGTGGCTCAGGACCGTAATTTGTGGCATTACTTGGGGTAGGGCTATGTTCAGCAGTGAACTTGTGAAAGGCTGTAATGATGATGATGACCTCATCATACATACATACCAACTGGTAAATCTATAAAAATAAAAATCAATTACCGCATGTATGAAAGATCATTTTTTAAGAAAGGTTGGACAGATTTCGATGAATATTCACACTTACAATTGGACCCGGTAAATGGCCTTGTTGTCAAGATCTAGGAAACAGTCGTGCAAAGCCAGGGCGGATCGTTAGTCAGCATATAAAACTGGGATTGCAAATGGGATCAAACAAGTTCATCAGTCAGGACTTAGTATTGATACCTCCTAAATTATTAATTTTTAAAGTTTCGGAGAGGAATATTTGCAAGGTAATATGATAATTATCATCACTTGTATTAGAAAACAATTTTTTTAATCGTTCGAATAATAATAAGTTTAGTCCTATTTTTTAAATATTTTAGGTATATAAAGTAATAAAAATAAATAACTAAACAAAACAAGTACCTATATCGACGTCGATTGTAGCTAACATTGCAAACGAAATCACTATAGATTATAGACGCAATGTCTTGTAAAGTAATCATCATCATTACAGCCCTTCACAAGTCCACTGCTGAACATAGGCTTCCCCCAAGTAACGCCACAAAGCACGGTCCTGAGCCACCTGCATCCATCGACTTTCTGCATGTCTTACCAGGTCGTCACTCCATCTAGTGGGGGTCGCCCTACACTACGCCTACCGGTACGAGGCTGCTACTCGAAAATCTTTCTTCCCCATCGGTTATCGGTTCTTCGAACTATATGGCCGGCCCATTGCCACTTCAGCTTACTAATCCGCCGGGCTATGTCAGTCCCTCTGTTTTCACTGCGGATATCCTCATTTCTGAGTCTATCACGCAGAGAAACTCAGAGCATAGCCCTCTCCATAGCTCGCTGAGCGACCTTGAGCGTCCTCATACGGCCAGCAGTGAAGGACCACGTCTCTGATCCGTAAGTCATCACTGGCAACACGCACTGGTTGTACACTTTAGTTTTCAGAGATTGAGGTATACCTGACGAGAAGATGTGTCGTAATTTCCCGAACGCTGCCCAGCCGAGTTGAATCTGTCGATTGACCTCTCGGTCGAAGTTGGACTTACCTAGTCGGACTATTTGTCCCAGGTAAACGTACTCGTCAACAACTTCGAGTATAGTGCTCCCAACAACTACCGGCATAGGTGTGACATGAACATTAAACATGATCTTTGTTTTGTCCATGTTCATCTTAAGACCTATCCGTTGGGAGACACCATTGAGGTCATTGAGCATAGTGCTAAGGTAACGTCACACATAATACTACTACAATAGCGATGTAATTTTTTTAGTAAATTAGAACATACGAGTGTACTTACTCTCATATTTGGCAAAGTATAAAGAAACCAAAGATGACCACTTGACATTTCTATTTCCACGCTTGAATTATACACAACATCTTTCAATATATTTGTCTATTTATGCCTAATTCGAAAATTAAATAAGAAAAAGCGAGACAAGTATATTGACTCAATTTACGTTGAATTGTAGGTTCTCTCTATGCATACGTATGTATATAATTACTCTAAGGATTCACTAGAAAAATGACATCCCTATTGTAGTACTATTATGTGTGACATTACTTTACAAGATATTATACGTCTTTAATTTATAGTGATTTCGTTCGCAATGTTAGCTGCAATCGACATCGATATACTCGTTTTTGTTTAGTTATTTATTTTTATTACTTCATATGCCTAAAAATATTAAAAAATAGGACTAGATTTATTATTATTCGAACGATCAAGTAAATCGTTTTCTAAATCAAGTGATGATAAAAATTATATTAAATTTTAAATATTCGTTTCACAAACCTTAAAAATTAATAATTAGGGAGGTATCAATACTTTAATACATAATACATAATATATAAGTCTTGACAGACACACGTTCATGAATGAGTTGGATCCCATTTGTAATCCCAAATTTTTATGGTAACTAACGATCTGCCCCGGCTTTGCACGACTGTTGTTGTTGTCTAGATCTCGACAACAATGCCATTTACCGGGTACATTGTAAGTGTGAGTGCATCGAAATCCGTCCAGCCTTTTATAAGTGATGATCATTCATACATGTGGTTATTAATATTTATTTATATGGATTTAACACTTGCTGAGCGGAAAATATAAACCATCGATTATATTCAACAAAGCTTTATCTACTTGGATGAAAAAAAAATCAATAAAATGAAGGTAAAGGTGTGTCTAAACACGACGCGCAAGGTGCGCGGCAGCTACACGTGGCATTAGCGGGACACAAATTGCCGTGCGACTAGTTTAGACCTACTGCGCGACATTACTGCGCATGAAAATCGCTCTAGTAAAAACTGCCTTCACTATGATTTTTATTAAAGAAAAGGTAAGGTAAAGTAGCTCAAAATAAAAACATATTTTTAATGCTAAGGAACGGTTCTATATTATTTATTGTTCTAAAGAGATAGGCCTACCGTTTTTTAGTAATAAGTTTACAAAGAGAGGCATTATGGAACTATCTATTTAAAAAAGATACAATTAGGTTTAACTATTTTACTATTAATAAAATGTAATATGTTTTTTTTATGTTTCTTTTCCTTCTATAAGACCTCAAAAGACTTTTCATTTTCAATTTTAAAGCTGCTTTTGGCTGTATGCATTTTTTTTCTATTTCATCCCATAGATCTTCTCCTACGTTATTATAGTGATACTAGCTTTTTATCCGCGGTTTCACTCGCGTGGGCTTGAATTTAGAAACATCGATGAACGGTGAACGTGTAAGAAGAATTAAATTCGTGAACAGGATTAGAAATCTATATAAGACGGGCAGCAGCGTCTTTCTGATCATAGCTCAAAATAATAAAAATATGAAGTAAAAATGATTTCCGAGACATTTTTTTACTTCTCAGATATGCAGGTTTTCTTGCGATGCTTTTCTTTACAATTTTTTTTCTTCTTTAAACTTAGTTTGGATTTTGTTTATAAATATTTTTAAATATTTTATTTATTTTAATAAAACACATCAATCGTATAAAATAGAAATTAACATCTAAAGGAAGGAAAATACTTAACCCTCCTTTTTTATAGTTTCGTAATCTGATAAAAAGCAGCCTATAAGTGGCCCCGGGTCCCTATCTACCTACACACAACATTTCATGGAAATCTGTATAGAAGTTTTCGCGTTAATCTTGAATAAACAGACAGACAGACAAACATTCTTAAAACCATTCAGTGGCCTTATTCAGTGGCTTTATTTAGTGCCCTGGGCTTGTTTTTTCTAGAAAATATTAGAATTACAGATTCGACTTATCTACAGATTTATTAAATGTATAGATTGTTTACGTCTAACATCCCATAATGGACTATAGGAGCCATATATTTCAATAAGACGAATTGCTGTTTCGCTATCCAGTTTACTTAATAAAACACGTCCGTCCACACACAACCACCGGCGAACCAACAGCTAACACTAACCGTTCGCCGTTCGCGGCGTTCACCGCGCGCGGCATGTATCTCGCGGCTGCCGCCCGCGGCCGTCGTCCAATTGTAGCGCGGCAAACCACGCGCGGCAGTCGCGCTTGAATGCCACGCTGTATTTGGACACACCTCAGAATCTTGAGAGCGTTGTGTAGCGGCAGCGAATAATAATTCATTACCTCCTACCAAATAATATATATTGTTACTCAGAAGCTCTACGAATACATACCATCCCGAGAGTGTCGTCAAAGACGACAGAGAGAAATGAAACAAAAAATTACGGTTGCCAAACCATTTGCTAAGAGAGGGAAATATGGAAAAAGTTCCCCTATGTTCAGCAGGGGACTTTTGATTCTCTATATTTAATTAATGAAAGATGGATAATATCTGGAGTGAGTAGAGACAAAACAGGTAATACGTTTTGAATAAAACTATTATTTACGGATTTTATCGCGTTTAATTACATTAATTTATTTTTATTATTATCCCGACGTTTCGGGTGCTTTACAGCGCCCATGGTCACGGGGGGGACTGAGATGAGATGAGACGCGTAAATTTAAGAAATCATTAGGTAATACGTTTGTAATCGATTTATTGCTAGTTGTGATCTAGCGGCAAAAGAGAAGGCAGACTGCGGTCGTGCCACTGTTGTATCACTATACTACTTTACGTGGTAAGGCCACGCTGCAGCTATAATAGATGAAGCACGACTGGATCGGTCAGGGTAAGACCACGCTCTCACAGAATACCAACGTAAAGTAGCAGCTTAAGACTGTTGTTTCGAATGTAGAGAACCGGTGGTCCTTTTTACTGGAAACGAGGTCCTTGACAACGCATATACATTTTATTTTTAATCTAGGATAAATGTAGACGTCTATGGGTCGCAGTATCCGCTTACCATCAGGTGGACATTGTGCTCGTTTGGCACTCTTATTCTATAAAAGAAAAACTGTCGCAGCAGTGCCATCTGTGTACATCTCGTGACACAAACTAAATGTCGATTAATCAAACACAGTTATTATTCCTTGCGAATTTATACTAAGTGTAAAGATAATTTTTCAGAAATGTACCGGTTGAATTGAAGTAGATTTCATAGTGGACTTTTCACGATATATATTTTAAATTACACAACGATAGTACGAAATTTTGCATTATTGAACTATGTTTAGTTGTAAGATGTCAGATGAAGCTTCCATAAAAGTTCATTGAAATACGTATTACGAACCGGATTAATAAAAATCCTTAATTTTTCTAAGTTACTTTTACAGCGGTAGAGCCACGCGGCAGCGTTGCTGTTGCACGTATGGGCCAGCTCAAACCGGGGTGGTACCATGACCTCACAGAATACCGGCGTGAAGTGGAAGCTCAAGCTCCGCGTTTCGTCTAGTGAGTGTAAGTGGCCAAAGACCATATCCCCCCCCCCTTAACTTGGTAGCGGAATTAAGAAGAAGTGAAGATCAACCCCAGGAGGGTACCAGCACCCCTGGAGAATCCCTCGCTGAGCATCCATGACCAAGTTACTCCACTCCAGAGCGTGAGTGCTCAGGCTGCCCCACGTAGTTTGGGGGGGGGGGGAGGGAGCAAAATTCCGCTCAAGACAACAACTGCTCGGGGCAAGCTGATCAACAAGACTAAGGCGATTAATGTCACGCTATCCGTGAATTTCTCCAATATCAGGGAACTTCACTGTAACCTAAACGCCGTCCACTACCATCTCGAGACGGCGAGGCCGGCTCTGCTCTTTCTGACTGAGATGGAGGTGTGCTCTCCGGTTGATCCTTCGTATCTCTCCTACCCGGGATATAAACTGGAACACTCTTTTGTGCCTCGGGCTGGAGTTTGCTTGACTCACGTTTAACCGATCATGTGGGGAGATCTGTTCATGATTTTGCCTTAGCATATGGTCTGACATAACTGGTTACTTTGACTACGTGAATTCCAGATGTGGAGGATCATGCATCTTCCCTGTTGGACCTTCTGCTAACCTCTCACCCGGACGGATATCAGATTTCCGTTGACGCCCCTCGCTTTAGGCTCCTCGGACCATTGTCTTGTCCGGAGTGTGGTGCCACTCACGCTGAAAACGCAGTTGCATTCTGCAACTTGCGCCGTGTTTGGCACTACAGGTCAGCCGATTGGGATGGGATGCGGTCTTTCTTTGCATCCTACCCTTGAGGGCGGGTTTACTTCTCGCCGGACGATCCCAACGTTGTTGCGGATTCTGTCGCTGATGTGGTACTTCAGGGTATGGAACTTTTTATTCCTTCCTCTGTGGTGCCCATTGGAGGCAAATCTAAGCCATGGTTTGGTCGCTCCTGTAAAATAGCATCATGCTATAAGCAGGAGTGCTACCAAGCTTGGCTGACGCATAAACGTCCCGGGATGTAAACACCATCGCTCTAAAAAAGAAGTATAACTCCGCCTCTAGGTCCTTCAAAAGAGTCATTGCCATGGCAAAGTCAGAGCACAGAAAAAAGTCAGAATTGGCGAGAAACTAGTTCGCCTTCCTTCTGGAACCCGTAAATTCTGGTCTCTCGATCAGTGATTAAAATTTTCGGGATTGAGTTATTTCTACTAAACAAATCTTCTTACTTTAAAAATTTTGACGTTATCAAACGTTGACTCATTTTTTTGGAATATTTATTTTTCGGCGACATAAAATTCATGATAATCATCTTTCGCAACTTTTAACAAACTAAATATCATACCTTCAAATAGTTAGTTATTTCGTTTACCTTTGACGGCAAGCCAAAATGTCGTTCATAAAACATCGCTCATGAAGAACCATGTTTATGAGCGATATATCGATGTTTGAAATAATTGATGTAACGTTTCATTCCTTGTCCTGCATCGAATAAGTACCCTAACTGCCCTAAATATTATTACACTGCACGGTGGTAAGGGCACCGCAGACCGGATCCACTTTGTCGCCCTAGTTAAGGACCCTTACTCCCTTACTCTTATTATACCACCCTGAAAAAGGGTAGTAGGAATCCTGATTCAGGGTAGTGTAATAGGGGTATGAATTACTAAATAACACAGAGTAATGTTTATTACGCTAATGTCAACGATAGTTTTTATAGGCTATCGATAGTAGAGGTAAATATGTAGGTTGGAAGGAAACACAGATTACCTCCTAATAGATTCCGCATACAGGGCCAAACGCGCGCAAAATATGCTTGCTGTAGCTATCATATGAAATGACGCTAAGAATCACGACATCATTGTCGACCAAGTTTGTGACCCGTAGGCACAATCGAGTTTTTGAAAATTTAAATTTGTTGCCAAAATACATTACAAACGGCTTCCTGTGCAGTAAAATGGTGTGGCAAGTCAGCTAAGATATCTAGTTATCAAAAAGATTGCATAACATTTAATCGGTAAGTAAATTCTATTCCTATCACGTTAACGTGTTTCAAATGCACCGGAGTTTACCAACAACTTATACTGGTAACATAATGGTGCAAAGTGATAACAATTAAGCACACGTTGATGTCTTTTTGAAATGTCCCTTTCACTCTTTACGAAAATTAAAATAGTTGTCTTTGTCCAACGACAGCACGTGTATTGATAGTGTTGTGATTTATAAGTCGATATTTGTTTGGTCATCGTTTACTTTTTGTAGTTATTATTTTATACAAATAGTGGCGTATAGTTGTGGCACCTATACATTATAGGTTTCATAAATGCCCCGAAAGGAAAAAGGTGTGGATCGACACTACTTGTCGAGGGGACCAATGGTTTCCCACCAAAAATAGTGTGCTATGCTCAAGACACTTCACCGAAGACAATCTTCATATTATTGTTAAGCTCGTAACATTATGAAAAACCGTAGAAGGCTGTTGGATTCCGCTATACCATCTCTATACCTACCAGTTTAAGTATAGACTTTAACATTTTTTTAAAGTATAGTAGTAGTTTATTGAAACGTGTTATACTAATATTTAGGGGAATGTTACACGTCGAAATTAAACTATTTTTAAAGGATTTATAAATTATAAAACAAGTGAAAGTTATAATGTGATTGTTGTTATTCTAGTGTTGCATGAACTTCAGTAATATCTTATATTGGGGTATCTATATAATTTTCTCACCTGGTTGGGTTCTATAAATATATAATTATAAATTAAAATGAAAAGATAAATAAACGTAAATATCAATAAAATAAAATAAATACAAAAACTACATAAATAAATTAGATCCAACCAGATGGGAGCCCTCGGCAGGGAAGACCAAACGGCCGAGGGTTAGGGGGAAAAGGAAAGAAACCGGTAGACGGTGCGGGTGGTATCGAGGAGCACCGCCTTCTGCATTTGAGCCTGGAGCGATCCGTCACGGACTCCCAGTCGCCTCAGATGACCCGAGAAGCTGACTGGGATTAGCCCATTCGCAGAGACGACTACAGGAATAATTTCGGTCGGCATACCACCCCACATGTCGGTCACCTCGTGAGCCAGGTCCAGATATTTTGTTCGTTTATCTGTTTCGGCTTTCACGAGGTTCTCGTCATACGGAAAGGTAATGTCGACCAAAAATATCCTTGACTGTGCCCGGTCCATCAGCACAATATCAGGCTTATTCGCAAGAATATTCCTGTCTGTGATGATGGCCCGGTCCCAGTAGAGCCTGGCGCGGTCATTTTCGAGCACGGCTTCCGGCAAGTACTTGAAATACGGCAGTTTTCGGTCCACGAGACCGTATTTCAGAGCGAGCTCCTGGTATAGAATTCTGGCTACTAGGTTGTGTCTGTGCAAGTTCTCAGAGTTAGAAAGCGCCGAACAACCAGAGATGACATGCCTAAGTGACTCCCCGGGATGGCGACAAGCTCGACAGACGTCGACAGTGCCATCCTTTAGGATGTATCTCCGATAGTTGTTGGTCTTAATTACCTGATCCTGTATTGCACAGACAAAACCCTCGGTTTCCCCGAAGAGGTCACCGAAACGTAGCCAGTTGAGGGAGGCGGCTGTATCTACGAAGGGCTCATGTAGAGCCCCTTAGTACCTCCCGTGGAGCTCCTTCTCCTTCCATACGGTCTCCCGGTCGGAAATGCTCTGTACTGCCGGGTCTTGCCATTGCTCGTTGGCTAAGGATAGAGGGGTAAGCCCTTTATGATCTGATCTCGCCAGGAAGTAATCACGGAGGCTGCACACTTGGCGATTATGCATGGTGAGTGCGCTCAGAAAACCACGCCTACCATGCTTTCGCGGCAAGTACAGCCTCATTACCGACGATCTCGGATGATGCATCTTATGGGACGTCATGGTAGTGCGGACTTTTCTATCCAGGGGTTAATTTCAGTCTGGGTCGACCTGAGTATGCCAAAAGTATACATGAGGACAGGCATGACCCAACCGTTATATTTGTCTTATTCACACCGGACAAAAGGCTGTTAAGCACTTTGGTCAAGCGTGCATAAAACGCGTCGCAAACTGACTGTTTTATACCAGCCTCATCGATAGCGATGTTCTGTGACATACCCAGGTATCGGTATGTTTCAGCCTCGGAAAGGGTCCTAAAGTTGACGGGCATAGATAAGTCTATGCCCTAAGAGTTAGCAACCCTTCCCCTTTCAACATGGAGGACCGCACACTTATCCGTTCCCAGCTCCATTCCAATAGAATTGCTAAATTCACAAGTGATGTTTAGCAATTCCATAGGATGGGAGCGACTGCAGGCGATTAACTTGAGGTCATCCATATAGAAAAGGTGGGTCACTTTTGTACCTCCTTTTCGAAGCTGAAATCCCCTCCCGGAGTCCTCTAGTAAAGTACTGAGAGGGTTCAGAGATAGGCAAAACCAGATTGGACTCAGACAATCGCCCTGGAAGATACCCCTTCTTATCCTTATGTGGTTCTCCGCAGCCATCATCCGCTCGCCCAGATAGCAAAGGATCGTACTCCATTGCCCCATACACTGCTCGAGGAAGTCTCCAACTGTACAGTCAATTTTGTACAGCTGGAGGACTCTCTTTAGCTATGTATGGTGCACCGAGTCGAATGCCTTTCTGTAGTCTATCCAGGTGGCGGAGAAATTTCGACGGTTGCATTTCACCACTTTGCCAATAACCGCGTCAATGAGGAGTGGTTCCTTGGTTCCACAACCACCACCCCGACATCCATTTTGAGCGCGTGACATCACTGATTTAGCTCCAGGTGACGAGTGATTCTCGCGCTCAAAATGGATGTCAGTGTTATATATGGTGGGTAGACACGTGATGGGGCGGCATTTGCTCGGGTCTGTGGTATCCTGATCTTTAGGAACCAAATGAGTGATCCCAGTAGTAAAGAGAATTCTGATCGAGAGCCTCTTGAAACTGTCGGGCGAGCACAGCGTGACACACTACGAACTCCTTCAGCCAGTAATGATGCAGCCCGTTGAGCCCCGGACTTTTCCAGTTCGGGGCCCTACGGACCGCCTCAGCCACGTCTTCAGGCGTTATGGTGACGGGGTCCATAGGCGTAACACTTGCACTCTGGCTCGCCACTACTTCCATCCAAGGGCCTTCACTTTGGTTTACGGGCTCTGACCACAGGCCACGCCAAAATGCGACAGTGTCAGCCTGATCCGGTCCTGGGCCCGCTCCGCATACCTCTGGTCGCTCCAGTGATTTATAGAGCCTCTTCTGATCACTCTGGAAGAGACGATTCTGGTTGAACCGCCTTGACCTCTCGCTAAATCGTCGAATCCGCTTCCCCCAAGCAGCGATTTTTTGCTTCCGTTCATCTATGCGCTCCGTTATTTTCTGCGTGATATCCGGCTGGGACAAACTAAAATTTGTCCCAGCAAACGCCATTCTAAAGGTGCGCACAACTCTCGGTCTATTATTACCCGTCCTGAAGCTTGTCAGTCTGCCGATAAGGGCCCTTGCCTTTGCGATACGGTCCTCAATTCTTTTTCTCCAGGCTGGGATGGCGCTACTTTTTTGAGTAGCACGTCCAGCTACGGGAAGTTTGGCGCCAATAATACGGCATACTGCCATTGCGGCGCCAAAAAGAATTGAGTCCGTCTCGCAAGGGTCCCGGCTGGCTTCCAAATAGGTCACCAGCATTGAGTTAAGAGCCCGCACGACAGCCTGATTTCGCTTGCTAAGGGATATGCGGGGAATTCGCGGTCGATTTTCGAGAGGCATGCTGCGCGTTTCCAGCATCGACTCTTCCAATATGCTCCTCATTTTCTCTAGTTCGTGGGAGACTATTCCACCATCGTCTGAATTAGCCACAAATGGAATGTTAACGGCAGCATCCACATATGCAGTTTGTTGCGCATCTAGTGGCGCCGCATTCCCAGCCGTAGCATTTACATTCGATGAAGGAATAGCCTCACGTCGTAGTCGTTCGAGTTCGGCGTCACGAAATATGTTGGAGCGCAGGATGCACCGAACTCGGTCTGCCAGGTTTTGCTCAGTGACGGATAGAGATGGCTCTAGCTCTGCAAAAAAAGCGATGCATCCGAGCCCGATACGCCAAACATCCAGTTTCTTCCCCTTTTGCCCTAAAATACGCCCGCAGTGCATTTGCATTCATTAATTTTGACCAACGCATGCGACGTGCTCCACCAGCGGCGGGTGCCGCTTGCTGAGTCCGAGAAGACCCAGCCGACACCAAGCCTTCTGGTGGGGATCATGGATGCGGAGGGCTGCTAGGTGGCCTTGCAACACCCCGCGCTCGGCTGGTGACCCGCATGCTGTCGCGTCCAGCGCCAGCTCCAGACGCGCCCTGGCGACCTCCAGGCAGCGGCACTTTGCGCACTATCTTTTTTTCCATCATCCATAATTTGGGCGTCCATTAACGGGAGACGCCCAGGCCCGGCACCGTATCGTGGACGGCCATAAGCACAAACGGGCCTTTGCACCCTGAATTCGGCCGAGGCACGGCGCTCACACCTCTCGCAAGGCGCTGACTGACTGCGTTGACGTAGCAGTTTTGTCACTTAACTGTTACGTCAGCGGGCGTTGGGGTCGTCAATTCCCTACGCCAAACTATTTATTATTATTATTATTAAGTACATTTAAATATGAAACAACCGTACGGTTTATTACTACTTTTGGGTATAACACGTGGCAAAAATACTGTCACCACCGAGAGGACATACTAGTGTACACACAAAGGATTCACACCATTTTGTTAGTGAAATGAAAGACCCACATCCCGCTGATAATGAAACTATGCTAAGTTTTGGTGGTCAGTCACTATTCACATGCTTAAATATTGAAGACTGCATCTCAATTGCAACTAGGAAGCTAGAAGATAACAACATTCCTGCAGAGTATGCAGTATTACTCAAACACTATTTCACATCTGGCTATCTATTGTGGAAGGAAGAGTTCCTCAAGCAAGTTGATGGTGTGGTGCTGGGCTCACCTGTATCTCCTATAGGCACCGAAATATTAATGAGGGACTTTGAGAAGAAAGTCCTTCTAACTGCTCCTGTCCAAGATTCTACAAGCGGTACGTAGACGACACTTTCACAATTTTACCATCTCAGAAAGCAACTACAACCTGTACGCTCGACAGCGGTACAAATGTGACTGACACAACGCCCTCCGCCCGCTCGGCAATGGTACACATTTGTCCACTAATAATTTATGAGGGCGAACCCGACAAAAAAGGTTTGTCATTAAAAATTATAACAAATTTATACTGAAATGTATAATAAAGACATAGACAAAGACATACTCTTTAATTTAGTACCATAATCTGTCAATTTCGAACTAAAAATAAACATAAAAATCATTCTGACGTAATGGCTTTTCACACCAGTAGTGCGTGGTAGTGCGTGAGCTATTTCTGAGTGATTTCTGCGTTTTTCTGTGTGTTTTTGAAATAAAAAGGTGAATTTTATACTTTTGTGTATTCCTTGCAATAAAACAAACACGTAGTTATATAATTTGTGGCATAAAAAGTGAAAATTAAGTGCCAAAACTACTTCGAAATCGAGAAGGCCCATTTTAGCGGTTGGGTCAAAAATGTTATTTTTCCAATTCTCATTTATTTTTAGTGTAAAATGTAACTAAAAAATAGTTTAATAACATATTTCAAATAACTTGACGTTGTATTTATTTCAAATTCACACAAAAATATATTTGAAATATTGGTCGGAAATCTCATACAGATAAAAATTAATTTCGTTTTTTTTATTTTATATTTTGATATGAGTAAAGAATAGAAACACATAAAACATAAAAATATATATATTTCCAAACATTTTCATTTAGATTTCTCTAAAAACATACGTGTAGAATTCAAATTAGTAGTAATTTTAGACTAAAAGTGAAGTATCTTCTACTACTATGCTATAAAAGGTAATTTATGAATGTTATTAGAATTTCTAGCAACTAAAAATTTTATTCGATAGTTTATACATTAAATAAGAATCCATGTAAGTTTTATCCATAAATATTGTCTCAAAATGAAAATATAGCAAAATTTGCAATTCCAGCCATTTTACGTCGCGAGCTAACAGGCGTATCGAATAAAGTCGCCTTCCGAACATACAGAAATTCCATAAACTCTAAAATACAACTCACCGTGGTGTTAGAGGCAAATGATTCTTTAGCTTTCCTAAATGGTTTAGTCATCCGAAACCCTGATAACACTATTGGTCACATTATGTATAGAAAAAAGACCAACACCAACCGATATTTAAATGGTGAATCTCACCATCATTCTTCACAGTTGGCTAATGTGGGTAAATCTTTGTTTCAGATAACACAAGAGATCTGTGACCGCAAGCAAGTATTGCAAGACAATAAGCTTTGCCCCCTCCCCCCAACCATAAGTTAATTAAACGCGATAAAATCCGTATATATAGCTTTATTAAATGTATAGTGTTCGCGTAAATTCAAGAAATCATTAGTTTACATGTACAAATACATATATATACATTGTTTTTTTTATCAATAATAAATAAATCCCAAATTTATCGATCAACGTCCCAACCCTGTCTCATCACTATGGTTTGGAGCATTGTAAGTTCAACCTTGAATTATTATCCAATCACACCGTATTTGACACGTCCCTCGCAACTCATGCATGCCGGAAATTTGGTGCAATCGAAAGAGAACAAATATTCCATGATGCGGTATCTATTAGGGGATAATCTAAGAAAGGAACTCACACTTGAAATACACGTAACTCGGATTGGAATCAAGTTAAGCAATTCGAATTTGAAGGATGAAGCTGATTCAATTTGTTACCAATTATTATATATTTGTTCTTACATCCAACTCCATGTCAGGCACTGGATAATAAGACATAACATAAAACATAACATAAGTGGTCTAAGACATGAACACTTATGCCTGTCACTTCGAGGGGTAGGCAGAGACTTGAAACTTCCATTTGACACGATCCTGACACACCTCTCTCGCCTCCTCCACATTCATATACCTACGCATACATGCTCGTCAGTTAAGAGCCCATTTTCAATATATCGTCAATTTGGTCGATAAACCTTGGCCTAAGATATCTTTTTCCGACTCTATCGTTCACTTCTGTAACATAAAAACCTATATATAGTACTATATGCATTTTTAGTTTGCGTTTTACAGCCTATATTTAATAACAAAAATGAATGACGTAGGTATTTATGTATTTAAAAAATATTCTTAAATAATTTATTGGTATTATAATATATTGCCTGCACCATGAATGTATTGTGCTCGCGCTTGCTCGCATATTTCGTCCAATCATCGCCAGTCTGAACTCATGTTAGTTATTTTCCGACACGCGTTAGTTAGAGTTGAACAGAACTCGAGTTAAATCGAACTAGTCAATCGAGTTGACCATCACAAATCGATAGTAAATTGAGTATCGATACTAACGATTTTTAAACGACTCTAGCGGCGGCCATATTCTTTCCTGTGTGCGTTGTGGACCTCACCGTGTCAAGATGAGGTTAGTTTAAACAATAAAAATCTTTTAAAGTTATAAACTTGAATAAAAATGTTTAAAACGGGTTTATATAGTCTTCTTCGTACTTTGTGACAATAATTTAATACCTAGAATGCAATACCTGGGCTTATTTATTGATGTCAACACAAGCCATGTGGTCTTCAACAAATTGTTTCATTTTTCAGTTCCCTAAAGCTACAGAAGAGGCTGGCAGCCTCTGTTATGCGATGTGGTAAAAAGAAGGTGTGGCTGGATCCAAATGAGATCAATGAAATTGCAAACACCAACTCCCGTAAGTATCGCCGGTTAGGTTGTATGCCGTTGATAAAATTTCCTATCTTTGTAATTATATCTATATATCAATGTTAATGAACTCTATTAAGTATCATGTAAGAAGTCAAGAGATGTTATTTGTCGTAATTTGTTGCTTGGCCAAGATTGAGAATATTGTCTAGCTTATACTGCTACAGTACGATACTGGTGGTAGACCTGGCTTCAATACTTAAACATGTGCATCTCTGATGAATTCGAAACTTTCTAAAAAATCGTAATTCCTTTATAAAAATGCTAAAATATATATTTTAAATTGACCATGTTTAAATTGGTACAAATTTTAAAAATATAGATGATAATGTTTCAGCTAAGTCACAATATCACATTAACAGCCAATTTTAAAAAGTTGTAAAAGATTGTTCAGTAGTGCAACCCCATTGTTCTTGAACACATTTTGCTACTACTTAGTTGCTTGAAAGACAGTGTTGTCAAATAATTTAATGAATTTTTTTTATTATAATTTTTACATAATTTTAATCTTGAATAAATAAACAATATTTCAGTTTAATTTGAAATGAGTAACAGATACATAATGGTGACAAATTTTAGACCTTGTTATTTTTGACATTCTGTTATTGAATTTTACAATATAATTGATTTTCATTGTAAGATAAAACTTGAGTTAGAAATTGATTGGAAAACCAATGCAAGGTCAGGATTTGAATTGATTTTTTTTCAAAATGTCAAAATGAATTTGATAATAATCCCGAAAAAATAATTTAAAATAAATACAATAAACACATTTAAAATCATTTCACAAGACGTGAGCGCAAGCTAACTTATATTGCACTTGTTGACTGCCACTTACTTTGACCCTCCATCCACACCCCACAAAAGTACATAACTTGGCCCACTGTTTGTAATTATTACTGCTGTGACATAGGTAGTTCTCTCTCAGTTTCAGACAATCTGTTTGAGTGCCATATTTGCTAGATAAATAATAGACAATAACAACAGTCTTGTTGTGGCATGTATTCGGTTGCTGAATCTCAGACCCTGAACTTGAGAATTGTGTCTATGTTGCTTGGTAATCAGAATTCTTTTATTATATGATAGATAGTGTTGGCAGATTTCACAAGCCCTTTTTTGCCAGCAAATATTGATCAGAACAAAACATTTTCATGCCAGTGGATTTTGAACCTAGGCAGCTAATGACATTTACTGCAAGTGCTTTTTGTAACCAAGTGAATGACCTTAAATTAACATTGTTTTTTTTTTATAGAATAGTATGACAAACAAGCACACAGTCCACCTGATGGTAAGTGGTTGCTATGGCCCATAGACATCTACATCTATTCTTGATTATGAATCAAAATGCAGATGCAGTACTCCATGAGGACTTAGGTGGAATGCCTCGTTTCCAGTAAAAAGGGTCTCCGCAACTTGTCCACAACAAAAAAAAATGCAAACCGGTTCTTTACACTCACCATACGAAACAGCAGCATTAAGCTACTATTTGACCCTGGTATTCTTTGAGACCGTGGTCCTTCCCCGGTCAAGCTGACCAATTCATGCTAAAACTATACTACTAATATAACTGCAGCATGGCTCTACCATGTAAAAATTTTGATTGTGATTGCTTATTTGCTCATCACAACTGTCTACAATTTTTTTTTCAGGACAGAACATCCGTAAGATGATCAAGGATGGTCTTGTCATTAAGAAACCAGTAGCAGTGCACTCGCGTGCCCGTGTACGTAAGAATACAGAGGCTCGCAGAAAAGGTCGTCATTGCGGTTTTGGTAAGAGAAGAGGTACCGCAAATGCGCGTATGCCACAAAAAGTAAGTTCTGATTCTGATTCTCTTCTCTTTTTTTAAAAAGTTACCCCTACACTAGGATTTTCTCCTGTATCGCAGGGGCAGTTTACAAACATAAATTGCACAAGGACAAACATCCGGACACGGAACAATTATTTGTAGGCTATACAAATACTTGTTCGGTGCGGGATTCGAACCCGCAACTCCCAGCGCAGCCACTCATTGCTAAGCCACTACGCCACGGAGTCGTCAAGTTCTGCATGCTTATTTATATTAATTTATATGTATATTGATAATATAGTACTATGTTAAGGTTTTCCATTATTAAAATTGTAGTACCGTTAATATTGCATATTGATGCAAATAATTGAATAAGATATATTTTATTATCATTGTCATCACAGCCCTTCTTGAAGAAGGATATATCTTGAAGAAGATGTATTTGTAAGAAATTATATATAGGTTTCAAATGGCGAAATATCCCTTGTTGTAATATGTATGCATGCATATTGTATGCAATAACTACATAAATTCGGCTCTTTTATAAAGTATATATAGCTCTTGATATATTTCTAGAAGAAATTAAGTATTTTCTCATAAATTGTTGTAGACAAAATTATTGGTAGTATTAAATACAATCCATGTGTTATGTAATAATAATATGGTAAATGACAAAGTAATTGAGTTTGAGCTAACATTATTATATAATGTTATGCAACTAAACATCCATAACAACTAATGATGGACAAGTAGTGGGTTTTTAGTTCTTTTATTGTAGTGTGCAAAAATAATGCGTCATAAATATTTTTTATAAGAAAAAAATTTCATAAGTGTCACTGTGTCAATTCAAAAATGTGTAATTTTTGTTTTTATTTACAACATACTTCGTTTATGTTTCTGCCAAGGCATGTGCTGTTATTTCAAAAAATTATTAGCAGTAATATCAACACTATTAATATTCCCTTTAACTACTCCAGTTAAGCATAAAATGCTTGTTGGTAGTGGTTTACAACAGTAATTGAATAGTGAATAATCATCATCATCATCATTATACCCTTTCACAAGTCCACTGCTGAACATTGGGCTCCCTTAAAGCACAGTCCTGAGCCACTTGCATTCATCGACATCCTGCATGTTTTACCAGGTTGTCGCTCCATTTAGTGGGGGCCGCCCCACCCTTTGGTTGTTGCCGGTATGAGTAGCTAATAGTGTATATGAACCCACAACTGTTTAATTTCATAGTCCATACCCATAATCTTAGTTTCTCCAACTGTACACTTTCCAATGTACTATTTTGTAGAGAAATATTACACTCAATTTTTCAGGAACTATGGGTACAAAGGCAACGGGTCCTACGTAAGCTGCTTCTTAAGTACAGGACAGCAAAAAAGATTGACAGGCACTTGTACCACTCTTTGTACATGAAGGCGAAGGGTAATGTTTTCAAGAACAAGCGTGTCCTAATGGAGTACATCCACAGAAAGAAGGCTGAAAAGGCTAGGACCAAAATGTTGAGGTAATGTTGTATTTGATGTTCCTAGGTTTTTAGTTATATTCTGCAATACTTATGCTTAATTTATGAGATTATCACTACTCAATCTTCCTTGTAAAAGTTAACTGCTAGACATTTATATCTTGCATTAGGCAGAATTTACGTTGATTGCCATGCTTGGAAAGGGGATTAGCAATTGCAATACACTTCCGATCATCTTCATTCCAAACCTTAAACATCCCAATCTTCTTTCCAAACAGGGTCCTCCCTGTCGCAGTTTTGGGAAATCTGAAGACGAGATGGTTATACTGCTATTTACTGGTGACATTTTGCATAGTCGCCTCATACAGCACCTATAGGGCATAATAGGGAGGATATTCTTACGCGACAATAATATTACTTCTATACTTTTTTAATTGAGTGTAAATAAAATATTTTTAAAGACTTCTAACAATGCTTTTAGGATATATGAATAGGATGATCAGAGTAGAAGTTGGGTTTATTGTGAATAACATTCTGAACGATGCTAAAATATAATTTGAAAAGTAGTGGCTGCTGATGGATGTAAATTCTGCTATTTCATCCAAACAAATGCATTAAATATATTATGTTACAGTTAAGAGTAAGGAATGGCCTTGTTACTGAATTAAAAGTAGAAAAATAGGAGATAAAGATTTTAATTTAACTATTTAGTAGCCTTGCAACAAATATTCAGCTATTACTTTTCCTCCTTCAATCCTATTCGGTCGAATACCGAATATCTGGGTATTATTTGGCCGAATATTTAATTGTAAGATGTTTTATTGTAGTCATATGATTGGTAAAATGAAAATATTGATTTATTTTATAATAATGTATTTTTCTTGTAATCATTAAGTAATCGTAGGTACATAATCAACTTCTATATTATAAAAATAAAAAATGGTGCAGTAAGACTAATTTTTCTACATTTCCAGGCTGTTGTTTACTCCTTTTTTTCTTGTACACACACTGTGTTAACACTACTTCCTTCCCAGTCGAATACTTTTGCCTTATATTCCGCTATTGGACCAGGAAACTTATGCAATATTCGGTATTCGGTATGCGGCCGGATATACTATTTGTTGCAAGTCTACTATTTAGACAACATTCTAGTCATTAATTAAATAAAAAATAAAAAGTGAAACTACTTTTACGGATTTTATCGCGTTTATTTTTACTTTTTATTTTTAATTCCCGACGTTTCGGGCGCTTTCCAGCACCCATGGTCACGGGGGACTGAGATGACTGACGTCCCGATGTCATTGTTAAACCCGGAGTACCTTCAGCTTTTTTAATTATTGTTTATGGTCCGATCTATGCAAAATGAACTAACTCTGTCTTGAGGTCTTGCAGTGGTATGCTTGGGTTTAGTTTTAATTTTATTGATTATAGGATCCCAAGCAGGTGGTAGTACCCAGCCTCCTCTATTGAAATTAGGATGTTTTTTAATTTCAATAGCCTCACGTATCATCCTTGGTAGGAATCGGTGTTCTTTCGCGAGGATTTGTGGTCTATCAAATCTGATGTAATGGTTGGGGCCGTCTAGGATATGATCACAAACTGCAGACTTCCCGGAACGTTGATGCTTCACATCAGCTATATGTTCTTTTACGCGGGTCCTAATTGATCTTTTGGTTTGTCCTATATAAGAGAGACCACATTCACAATCAAGCTTGTACACTCCTGCATCTTGTAGAGGAATATGACACTTGACGGATGGTAGGAACTGACTAATCTTCTTCGGCGGCTTGTAGAATGTTCTAATAGAAGCTCGCTTCAAGATATAGCCAATCTTGTCTGTGACACCTCTGACATATGGTAGTACAGCAGGCACACGCTCGGACTGTGGCTGGCTTCACTCGGTCACTGTGACGTAGGCGCGGGACCCGAAGCTTGTTGTCGTGCAGAACTTGCTTGGCGTGCTGAAGCTCGGCGGCCAGGTGTTTGCTGTCACAGATCCCTCGTGCTCTCTGTAACAAAGATTTGCCCACGGTAGCTAACTGTGAAGGATGGTGGTGAGATTCACCGTTTAAATATCGGTTTGTATGGGTCTTTTTCCTATACACAGTGTGACCAATGGTGTTATTAGGATTTCTGATGACTAACACATCTAGGAAAGGTAAGGAATTATTTGCCTCTAACTCCATAGTAAATTGAATTTTAGAGTTTATGGAATTAAGATGTTCTAAAAATGCAGTTACTTTGTCTGATGGTAAAATTGTGAAAGTATCGTCTACGTACCGCTTGTAGATCCTTGGTGTAACAGGTGCAGTAAGGAAGGCTTTCTCCTCAAAGTCTTCCATGAATATATCCGCAACAATGGGAGATACAGGTGAGCCCATCGCCACACCATCTACTTGCTTGTAAAACTCTTCCTTCCACAATAGATAGCCAGATGTAAGGCAATGTCTTAGTAAAACTGCATATTCTGCTGGCATGTTATTTTCCTCTAGTTTCCTAGTTATAATTGAGATGCAGTCTTCAACAGGTAGGGATGTAAATAGAGACTGAACATCAAAACTGACCATGGTTTCATTGTCAGTAAGATGTAGGTCTTTTATCTCACTGACAAAATGGTATGAATCCTTAGTGTGTGCTCTTGTGTGTCCTCTGAGTGGTGATAATATTTTAGCTAAGTATTGAGCCAATCTGTAAGTTGGCGAATCAATCTGACTCACTATTGGACGTAAAGGAGCATTCGGTTTGTGTATCTTTGGTAACCCATACAACTTCGGTGGTTTGGCACATGAAGGTATTATCGAATTAACGTCCAGATTCAATTTTTCGGAGTATTTCTTAATTAGATCGCTAGTTGTTTTAAGCGTATTAGTTGTAGGGTCTGTTTTGACCTTTCGATAAGTAGTTTCATCCGACAAAAGTTGTTGTATTTTAAAATTGTAATCTGACGTATCCATTATAACCGTAGAATTACCTTTATCTGCGCGGAGAATCGTAAGCTCTGGTCTGTTGCGTAAGTTTTTCAACGCGTTAAATTCATTTTTGGGGAGATTTAATAAACGCGATAAAATCCGTAAAAGTAGTTTTAATCATGTGTAGTGTTCGCGTAAATATAAGAAATCATTAAATAAAAAGTGAACTTTAAAAAAAGGAAAAGCAGACTTGAAATATTTAAAAAAAATGAAAGTTTCCAAAAAACAGCTTATGGAGTTGGGAGATTATTTCTTTTACACACTATACAGCAGTAATTACTAAAGATGAATAAAGTGACTTTTACTATTTATCCACATTACAGTCACAATCACTGTGCTTACGACTCACGCCCCTAAGTAGCTGGCATAATTTATTATGAATAAAACTAAAAAATTACAAAATAAATGAGAATACCGATAAAGTTTTTTGTTAATTCTTTACTGGCCAAGGAGGAACTTCATTTAAATGTTAGAAATTTTAATACATTATGTCAAATAAGTTTTCATTATATCAATAATATATTTTAATATTTTTTCAGTGACCAGGCTGAAGCCCGTCGTAACAAGGTGAAGGAAGCTCGTAAGCGACGTGAGGAGCGTATTGCCGCTAAAAAAGAAGAGCTATTACAGACCTTCGCCCGGGAAGATGAAGCTGCTGTTACCGCGAAGAAGTGAAAAGACTAGTATCATAATGTAAAAAAAAAGATTCAATAAATACTTTGAATCAATATTTGCCTTTTAGTACATGTCGTCCCTCTTTCGTTACTCTAAATTGATCTATTTTCTTATTATCATATTTGTCTTTAATGATCGGGTGGAAAATTAAACTACCACGAATTGTAAGTAAATTACTCATTGCTCCATTGTAGCATAGACACAAGTATAATTTTCTTAATTAGCACAGCAAGCGTTCCGTATGGAAATGCTTTTTTTTTTTGTTAGAAACCTTTACGTTCGCGCGCACTACAACTCGCCAAAGTTTCATCGTAATTGGATGAATGGGATAGGAACGCATAATAATAATTTCCTCCAGTCCGTATGTCGGTAACGGCGGCGGCTTGTCTCAACGGAGACTAAGGCATCTGCGCAGGACAAGATTTACAGTCGCCCAAGTGTCTGTGCAAGCACAGGAGAACTATTACCTCACTCTTATATAGTTTGTTGAGATGGTGAACCGACAAGACAGGAGAGAGATAAGGCGCAGGACCAACGGCTTTACGTACTTTCCGAGGCACGGGGGTGAAAAACCGCCAACTTTCTGACTCCGGGCTGCTAAGAATTGCTTGAAAAAACCCAATAATTGATTTTGACTCAACGCGGCATTAGAGCCCGGGACCTAATGATTAGCGACCACATTAACGACTATTCGAACAATGAGGCAGTCAATACTAGGTATATAGGAACGAAAAAAAATTCATTTTTAAGGGGAAGTATAATGTCAAATGGCTTAGCAAGATCCTTCGTTATGCCGAAAATATTGCAGCATTAATTTTGAAATAAATATATGGTAAAGTTGAGGATTAATGTTAAGGATTATGTTAGACGAAAACACGATTTCGTAAAATTTTCTCGATAGAAAAAAAATCCAGTTACCTCCAAAATAAACAATAAACCGCTGTTATTCATAAAATACTAATAATAAGATCATGAATCTTTGCATACTAACTGAACTAACTATAAAGCAGTGCTTATGTTATTTACTTTTTTTAAAATACCATTATTTTTACTGTAAAAAGAACTTACCTAAACTATTGGCCTTTTGAAGCGTGATTCCTGCAGCACGGTCACTTCGCCTCGGCCTTTGGACGGGGAGGTTGTGTCGCTTACGATCAGAATATACATTACGCAACAGGACGACGTAAAATTAAAATGGAAAATAACTGTGATAAAAATAAGAAGCGGCTGGCTTGGCGTTAAGAAACAGGCATAAATATGATAAACCTAATGAAATAAGTGTCTAACGACCTTTCTACTTACAGTATTAGTGATTACAAACATGTCGGTACATAATATACGACGCGCGGGCAAGTGGGGACGAAATTAGAATTTGAGCTGACTTACTCTATCCTCTTAAATAGTCGAAAAAAAAGAGATACAAAGTTACAGTGGTGCTCATATGTGCGTGCGTGCATGTGTGTGCGTGCGTGTGTGTATGTGTGAAAGCTAATATATGAAAATAAATTTTTATTTGTTCGTATTTTATGCGCGCATACCGTTCATCAGATTGCGGTGAAATTTTGGTCAACATATTGCTTGCACTTCTGCAAAGATTATAGGCATAGTTAAACCCGGTAGGTGGCGCTGTAGAATACAGGTATAACCCGTACGAAACCAAGGCAGATCACTAGTTTTTAAATATGATGAGCTCAGAATCAAAACGCCATTCATTGAAAAAAAAAAACTGTAACTTAAAAATACTATAATGCGTATGTAATTCACAATTATGAAATTAATTATATGATATTTGATCACTGCGCATCATGGTGATTAATAAAAGATGTTGAGGGTCTTCTGATTGTGAACGTCTAAAAACAGAATGGCTAATTTTTTTTAAAATTTCAACGAAACTGAAACACTTAGAAATAATTATTTAACTTGTTATTCATAATTAATAATTTACTTAATATAGCTCGTCTCAATATGCACACACCACATACACTACACAACTAACACCTACAGATATTTTATTATAAAAATACTAAAAGTTTTAATATAAGTTTACTATAAGTCAAAAATCTGTGTTACTCTAGTACTAAAGTTCTAAACACTAATTTATATAAATGAAAGATTAGAAGAGCGGAGCCTCTTAACACAAGTTTCCTAACTTAAAAGGAGTGTTCCAACAATGTATTTAAGTTTAAGTATTACTGGAGCGAAAATAATTGTGATAGAGGCTCATGAAATTTTTAGTGGTTTTTACTAGACATGGGACGAGTACTCGGTTTGGATTCGGTACTCGGCGGATTCGGCCTTTTTTAAGGGTTCGGCCGAGCACAGAGTATTAACGGCCGCAGAGAAATATAAAGACAAAAAGCCAGTTTTTATCATTATTATTATATTAGACACATTAAAACATCAGGAACATGAGAAACAGCAGAAATATTGAAAATGTACATAAGAATCTATATTAGAAATACTAATATATTTAAGATTTAAGAGAGGAAGATCGTGATGCTAAAACACTAGTTTTTCGGCCATATTTGGGTCTAGTTGCCCCTTTTTAATTCATATACTAAAAGTATCGAGTGAGTACTTGTATTTACATGTATCGTTACATCCCTAACTCTGTGTAAGGGAAATAACTGCGCGCCGCTCGTTAGGCCGAGTACTCGGTGAATCACTACTCGTTCCATGTCTAGTTTTTACCTCTAAAATATGGATTTTAGCCTCATACTTAAATATAAAGAATTAAAAAATGATTATTATCATTGTTACAGCCTATCACAGGCCCACTACTGAATATAAGCTTGCTCCAAGGAATTCCACAAAGCACGGTCTTGAGCCACCTTCATTTATCTTCGAGACTTTCTGCATCTCTGCCCAGGTCGTCACTGCATCTAGTGGGAGACTGCCCTACATGAGGTTCCCACTTAAAAACTTCTTTCTCATCCGTCGGCATATTCGAGCAATTTGGCCATCCCATTGCCACTTCGACTCACTGATTCATTGTTTTGTAATTTTAGTATCATTTTTAAGTCACACACATAAACTCCGAGCATAGTCGTTTCATAGCTCGGTGAGCGACCTTGACCTTCCTTATACGGCCAACAGTGAGAGACCACGTCTAAGATCCATATGTCGTCACTGGCAACACGTACTGGTTGTACTTTCTTGTTTAATTTTGAAATATACATGAGAAAATAAGTCGTCATCTCTCGAACGCTGCCCAGCCGAGATGGATCCGTCGAATGACCTCTCGGTCGAAGTTGGACTCAGTGCCTGATTTAGAGTTTCGACAGCCCCAGGCTAACTATGAATATGCGCCCACCATCGACCTGTTTTCTGTCTCTGCCTGCCCAATCCACGAATATATTAGGGGTCTAATAACAAAGGCGGCAAAGTCCCATATCATTATATGGGACTTTGCCGCCTTTGTTATTAGACCCCTGATATTATATTTACCAGATTTTTATATTTTACTAGCTTACCACCCCGCTGTTTCGCCCACGTTAAATCAAATTTTCCTGATAATAAATCTCAGTCCTCGCCCATTTAGATACAACTGCAACACCAGGGAAATTGCAGGTGCGTTGCCGGCATTTTTAAAGGGGTAAGCTCTACTCAAAGGTCTCTAAGTCGTATCAGTCCTGAAAATTCGTCAGTGGTAGATGATTCCACAAAGAAGTCTTGAAGGAAGAAAACTCCTAGTAAATCGCACAGTCATGGGGGACCACCAAGCATCTAGATGGTGTGGATAGTACGTGGGTTTTATCCTTATGTGCGTTTGTGGAATTCGGCGACTGGAATTAAGCCGAACAATTTGTCTAAGTACTCCCGTTTGAAAATGCGAAAGAAAATGTAATGGGATGCAACATGTCTTCGCAGCGCCAGTAAATCGAGCCGATCAGAAAAAACTCAGTCGTCGATGATTCGAACCACTTTTCGCTGAACACGGGCAAGTTGAAGGAGCTATCACAGGGGTGCCTTGGTCCAAAGATAAGGATAGCACTCTATATGAGGGCGAACTTGCGCCTTATATCGTTGCAAACGGTGTGCCGGCATGAAATACTGTCCTGTTCTGCTGAGCACGTCAAAATTTTTGGAGGCCAATTTAGCGTTCCCTACCAAGTGAACGCAGTACGTACGCTGTACGTCATTCGATACGTCGATGCCAAGTATTCAGATGCTGGCTGAGGCAGCATGGGAGTGCTGTAATTGAGGAGATACGACAAAAGGGTTCTTTTCGTCGGTAAACGCGCAAACCTGTGTCTTGAAGTTTAAATTAGACTAAATTCGTCCCCAATCCGATTTTTTTAAATTAAAGACTTAACTTCACAACTTTGGGTCGAAGACGTATTCGAGAGAAATATTAGCACGGTCGGTGTAAAAAACATCACTAGTGTTACAACTAGTAACAGCAACATGTAATTGATATACAAAACAAAACAGCGTAGGTGAATAGCACGCATCTTGTGGAACACTAGCATTAATAGGCTCGTAGTCGGAGTACGCACCGTCTGCTTCGATCTGCAAGAAAACTGATAACCTACTCAATTGCAAAATTTCTCCAGTAAACCTACAGGAAGGAAGCTTCTGAAAAAAGTGCTTTACACAATAATATTGGCAAAGAGTTCCGTTTTCAAAATTTTAACTTATTTTTTTATTATATCGATTACAAGTGGCCAGTTCTTGCAGTGTCGCCCTCGTATCGCCAATTCAATACTGGCTCGGTCCTTACCGGCCTTATACAGGGCCTCTTCGACTGAAACATCTAGAATGTTTGAATATATACCGGTCCCGACTGACTAGGTGTAGAAAGTTTTAGTATAGAATTTTCTAGAAAAATCTTGACGCTCCTAGTTCTGGTACTCAATACTAGGTGGTGCTAGTGGTTACTCGCCAATTACCAGGCATTAATTATGGCGCGCAACTGAAGATTAGAACTAGAAGCAGTTGGCAGTTTATAATGGATTCCATTATTTTGGAGAACAAAGAGGTGATGGTGATAATCTGTAGTTGGACCGGTTTGAGCGGTCGCCATAAGTTCAGGATTAAAAGAATCGGTGTTAACTCCGTAGCATCCGTCTTCAGCACAAACACAATCACTGAGCGCTGTGTAAACCCCAAATCAAGCATGCAACAATCACAGTGGGATGGTCGGCGGTCTGTACCCCCGTCATCGAGACTTCGAGAGTCGAGTTGAACTCAAAAAGAGAACCTAAAAGATCGACTTTCTTCTTTGCGGCATGGAACAGTGCGTATTTCCCCTTGTACAGATACAAAACATATGGGCTGACAGAAGTTTCCTTGGATAACCTTGGCAAAACACCTAAATAAAATTAGAAGTAGAGAAGAGAGCTTGAGCAGTTTAAATTTTTTGAACCACGTCGTCAGTCAACGAAAGACGAAAGATACCAACCAATTCAAAAGCTTATTTTTATAATAAAAAAGCAGGGGTCCGCTTTTCTAGCCCCTGCTTTTCTAGCACCACTGTGTATAGGCTTTTTAGGCTGCAGCCCAGGGCCCCGTGGATATAAAGGGCCCCCAGCCCCTAGTGAAGACAATATCTGTCAAAGCTTCAAACATAATTATGATGATATTATGTAAATTCCATGAGTTTTGGTGGAAATGAGGAGTGGGAGCAGAATACAGGACATAAACAAAAGACGAAATGGGTACTTCAAAATTTTCAGTTAAAGTCAAGAGTCAAAATTTTTAAAGAGACACGCGATACGTTGCGTTGGATAAGCTGTTTTGGATTTTGGATTTAAATGGAAGATGCCAAGTCTATGATGCATATACAACATGTAACTAAAACAATGTGGTTCCCGTTAACTGTGTTATCAGAATCAGTATACAAGCGTACAGAAATATATTTTTTTCACAAAAACATTTAAAAAATTAATTTTAATGAAAAAAGAAGTTTATGTGTAAATTGTATATGGTTTTATTTCCTCTAACTCACACGAGTACACTCGCTAATGCGGGGTCTTGTCAAGAATTGTCAGTTCATTCCGTAAATTGTGATTTAACATAGGACTGACAATGTGATGAGCAAATAAAGGAATTTGCAGCGCAAACACATAACCTGTTAATTTCATAAGCTTATTGCTTCTTGCAGTTGCTGTTTGTGGATCGAAGTCATATAATTTTTAGCTTTCATAGCATAATTCACCGGAAATTTGAATTTTACGGTCTTACGCCATCACCGATCTTACCCCAATGTACTATATGAAAGGCAATGTTATACTATAATAAAATTAGCAAATAAGCGCAATTGTAGCACTACACTTTAAAATAAAAAACTAAGCCGGCAAAACACATCCACAAACAAAGAAATAAAAAACATAAACACGGGAAACTGTAAGTAAACGATTTTCCCCACCATCCAACAGTGCAAGGGCTGTAAAAAAAGTCGTGGAAGCCCGTACATAGTTGAGGAAAGTCTCCGACCTGTGTTGGAGGACACCTTGGCGGTGAACACAAAAAAAAAATTAAAGAAAACAGTTTTTGACTTGATTAGTTTGATTAATTTCGTAGGGCGCTAAGTGGTGTTAGCCCAGGGCCCTGACAAATTCACTGTCCACCCTTGTGGAAAAGGCAAGCTCAGCAACCCTCCGAAACATTGCGCCCTAGGCTCCAGCTTGGATAGCTTGTGGGTAAATCAGGCCCTGGTTAGACTTTGCTGATAGGACATTTTGTTCCAGGTGTTGGTTCTCTAAAAATTTTGCCAAGTTGACTATTGTCAGCGAATCGAAAGTGATTTCTGTACTCGCCATTGATGTTGACCGGTGTTACGATACGATTATCATTTACAGTCCAGTAGCTTGAAAACGTCTTCCAATGCAGGAATCATAGGCATACTCTTTTTATTAGTGTTAATTTTTCGATTGACATATATATTCTGTAATATCTCAAAGGTCAATGAACCGATCTGGCTGAAACTTATACTGTGTTTGTAGATTATAGCTGTATTGAGTCACCAAGTTGTGACAGTTAAAATCCCCCTCCCCTCTCTAACGCATCCATTCCGCGAACTTTTTGACTCACCCTCGTACCACCCTGTAGGACAGATATGTAGTTTTGTAGAGCTCTGTTTTCACCCGCCTTTAGAAGCTAGGCTGTAATTCCATCCTCACCCGGAGCCTTGCTGTTTTTAAGTCGCTGGAATTGAATTTCCAGCGACTTAAAAACAGCAAGCTAATCTCGCTAAAACTAATGATTTCTTATATTTAATTGGAATTTCTTATATTTAATATGGAATTGAATTTCCAGCGACTTAAAAACAGCAAGCTAATCTCGCTAAAACTAATGATTTCTTATATTTACACGAACACTACCCATTGATTAAAACTACTTTTACGGATTTTATCGCGTTTATTTTACTTTTAATTACTTTTATTTTTAAAAAATAAAAGTAAAAATAAAAGTAATTAAAAGTAAAATAAACGCGATAAAATCCGTAAAAGTAGTTTTAATGAATCGCTAAAACTAACTTCCGGGATATAATCGCAATTACGTCAGATGGCCGTGCAGTGGCGGTTGAGAATATCCACTACCCCATATCTTCCCCTGGGTGTCGTAAGAGGCGACAGAGGGAGACAGGCAGGAGATGGGCAGCAGCATCTTCCGGATAACAGCAATTATACAATAAAAAAATGGTACGGTTGCAAACCCGCACGCCAAGCGTAGCAACTATGGCACACATGAGCAACGACACAAACAAACGGCCCCCAGTCCCCGATGACTCCGCTATTCTGGCTATGGTAACGGCGGGGCAGAGGGTGCTAAAAATCCTCGGTGGAGGTTCAGTTGCTACTGCTACAGTTAGGCAACATATAACGCACGCACCCTGAGGACTGACCGGAAGATCCTAGGATTAATAATAATAATAATCTTTATTTTTTTCTCTACAAAATTGCAGTTTATAACATTATTACATCTAAAATTTTTAAGTAACTTACAAATGCTAGTTGTAGAGACTGGTGATAATACTAGGTTTCCCTGTGCTACAGCCACCAGAAATTTTGAATTTTCAGAAATTATTCGAGGTCCGAAGATAGGGGGAGGATAGGTAATGTTCGAATCCGGCAACTTGTTCTATCACCGAGAGGGCGACCATCTGTCCTAAGGAGATGTCGAATTTATCGTCCACAAGTCTCTCGTTAACAACGTTGAAAATATTGGAAGTGTGTTGACGAGGGTTGCGTACCTGATACTCAGAATCACCAAACGTTATTCACTGAAGGTCATACAGGTTTACGCACCAACCTCGGCATGTGAGGTAGAGGAAATGTATAAGCTTATTTCTAGAGCCATGCATTCCTCCAAAACCCACTATACAGTGTTGATCGGAGAGTTTAACGCAAAACTATGCACAAGAGAAAACAGTGAGCTGAAGTTTTTTCAGGAAATAGGGCAACGGAATTCAAAAGGCCAGCAGCTGGCCGACTACATGGAGAAAGAGGGACTCTTTACGATGTCTTTATGATGTTTCTTTCGCGGTCGGAAGTGGCAAGTACACTCGCGCCCCGACTGTTCGACGAGAAATGAGATTGACTTCATTACTACAATCATACACCAACTGTTCAGTTATGTCTCAGTGATCGCGAGGCTGAAAACTGGCAGCGATCTGTCGAATGGTTAGGGGCACACTGAATATAAACGTTAAGTTGGAGAGGTCTCGTCTAATGAAGTCAACGCCTCGTCCCCCTCGTGCGCTATCCCAGGGTCACGAAACAAGTCTTATCCGGCACTATTCCGATGATATTCCGGACGTCAATCTGAGCGAGATTAGAATGACTTTTCAGCGCCTTAAAAGCGGCAAGTCTCCGGGCGAGGATGGAATTACAGCGGAGTTTCTGAAAGCGTATGGAAAAAACCGCTACTTAAAGTCTTTCAGAAGCTCTTTAATCCCGTCCCCCATGGTGACACTACTCCGGAGGCGTGGAGCAGAAGAGCGGTGGTCTTGTTCTTCAAGAAAGGTGACAACGCTCTTTCTAAGCCGCGGCTGCGTGCTGTTTTCGAGACTCATTAGTCATTACGAATCATCTTGCACGCAGACTCGACGACTTCCAGCTTCCCGAACAAGCCGGTTTTCGAAAAAGCTTTAGTACCATAGACGACATACATACCCTTCGGTAAATTGTACAGAAAACCGAATAATCTGCCACTTTGCCTGGCGTATTTGGACAATGAGAAAACCTTTGATTCCGTTGAAATTTGGGCGGTGATACAGTCCTTTCAGCGGTGCCAAGTTGACTGTCGGTATATCGAAATGCTGAAGTGTTTGTACAGTAGGGCTACGATGGCTATCCGAGTACAGAATCTATCCAACTGCAGAACTCTTCATCGCAGCACTGGAAGACGTCTTCAAGCTCCTTCGAAGCGAGTACATCACTCACCTTCGATTTGCCGACGAAAAAATCGGTTAATTCTACTGTCAGTCTAATTACATATTGTTACGAGCTTAGGGTTCGTGACAATAAAAATTGCCGATAAAATTACCTAAATTAACACTTTAATTTACTTTACACAAATTAAAACTAAAAACACTAATAATTAAACACACTAATTCACTTAATTCCGCTCCGAAGCTTCGCTTGTGTCGCTGAGTTCAACTCTGTGCCCCGATCGCATCTTGCAGCGCCTATTTATTTAAATTAGCAAAGAAACATCCCGAATCTTCAGGTAAATGCGCGCAAAGGGACGAGTTTGCGAGTATAGATTTTCTAGAAACTTAGTTCTTCGGATGGCGCTGTCGGTTGAGAGTGTGATGTCATTCTCTGCAGAGCTCCCCTCGCTCTCGTTCCTGACACTAGATGGCGCTAGTTGACTTATTCACACAACACTGCCCCCTCCTAAGACATGCTCGTCCCGAGCATTATCGGTCCCATAATAACGCGCCAAGCGATCCACATGGACGATCTTAGGAGTTCCTCTTGCGCCTTTCTGTATCCGGTAGGTCACATCGTTGATCCTGGTTACAATCCGGTACGGGCCGTCCCATTTAGCTTGAAGCTTAGGAGATTTCCCTTTGCTGCGGACTGGATTGTGCAACCACACTAATGAACCTTCGTTGAACCCTTTATTGTTCATTTTGCAGTCGTACCGGGTTTTCATTTTCTCAGACATTTGCTGGCCCGATTGTCTGACGTGCTCATAAATGCCATTCATTTTGTTCCGCAAGTCATTTGCATAATCGGTTATACTGCGTGGGGCATCAGGTGGTATCCCGGTGATCAGGTCTGCAGGCAGCCGTAATTCTCTTCCAAAGTTTGCGAAAGCTGGTGTCACTGCTGTACTTTCGTGAACAGAACTTCGATATGACAACAAAAACGGTTGTATGTGCTTGTCCCAATCTCGTTGCCGATTGTCTACAACTTTTGCTAGGTACCTCTCCAATGTCTGATTAAATCGTTCCACCATTCCATCAGATTGCGGGTGATAAGAAGTCGTTCTTGTTTTATGAGTACCCATAACTCGGCAAGTTTCCTGGAATATTTGAGACTCAAAATTCCTTCCTTGATCGCTGTGAATCTCTAAAGGTACTCCAAAACGACAGAAGACTTCATGAACTAGTTTATCTGCAACTGTTGAAGCTTCTTGATTCGGAATGGCGAAGACTTCTGGCCACTTAGTGAAGTAATCCATCACAACCATGAAATACTTGTTACCGCTTTCACTCTCCGGAAACGGCCCTGCCACGTCAATGGCTATTCTCTCCCATGGTGCACCAACATTGTACAACTTCAATGCACCTCTACTACGAGTCTGAGGTCCCTTTACAGCCGCACAACTTGTACATTTGCGACACCAGTCCTCGACATCGTTTCGACAGTGGACCCAGTAAAACCGTTCTCGGATCTTCAGTAGAGTTCGTTTAACTCCCAGATGGCCTCCTGAACAATCATTATGGTACAGCTGTAGAACATCCGGTACTTTAGCTTTAGGGACAACCATTTGCAAATGACAGCTGTCTCCCCGAACGTTTTCCCATTTACGACACAGAACTCCATCCTGAAGCAGCAAGCTGTCCCACTGGGCCCAATAGCTTTTAGTGGTCGAACTCATCGCTGAGACGTCACTCCACTTGGGCTTGGGAGCACTGGCCTTTATCCATTCCAGAATCGGCTTGATGTCCGGATCTTCCTGCTGTGCATGTAGTAAGCTGTCCTTCCACTCGTTGCTGAGGTGGTCTGCCCTGAGCATCCTCACGGATACCACTTCCTTACTCTCTTGCCTAGTACAATGTTTGCAATCCTCAGGACAAGGTCTTCTTGACAATGCATCTGCGTTGCCATGAGATTTCCCGCTGCGATGTTCGATCTCAAAGTCGTATTCCTGCAGTAGTTCGATCCACCTCGCAACTTGTCCTTCTGGGTTTTTAAACTGCAATAGCCATTTTAGTGCAGCATGGTCAGTTCGTAAGTGAAACTTTCGCCCCAGAAGATATTTGCTAAAATGCTGCAACGACTTTACCACAGCGAGCAATTCGCGTCTTGTGACACAATAGTTCCTTTCCGGTTTTGACAACGACTTGCTGAAGTACGCTATCACGACCTCTTGGTCACCATTCCGTTGAGACAGCACACCGCCAAGTCCTATATCACTTGCGTCTGTGTCAACTATAAATTCTTTGCTTGCATCAGGGTATCCCAAAATAGGTGTTTTGCACAGACGGTCCTTGAGCTCCTGGAATGCGATATTGCAACTTTCATCCCAGCAGAAATGTCGCTTCTCCTCGGTTAGCTTGTGCAGAGGTTTTGCTATATCTGCAAAGTTCTTCACGAATCGCCGGTAATAGGAGCACAAACCCAAAAATGCTCTAACCTGCGTCTTGTCTTTTGGAACCGGCCAATCCTTGACAGCGGCGATTTTCTCTGGATCTGTGCGGATACCTTCTTCCGATACTACAAACCCCAAAAAGTTAACTTGCCGTTGGAATAGTGAACATTTCTTCGGGCTCAACTTGAGGTTGGCACTCTGAATCTTCATAAGCACGCGTTCCAGGTTTTGAAGGTGTTCCTCAAACGTACGGCCCACGATGATGATGTCATCCAAGTAGACCAGACAGGCATCGCCAATTAGTCCGGTAAGTACAAGTTCCATCAGCCTTTCAAACGTTGCTGGAGCATTGCACAACCCAAACGGCATTACTTTGAATTGCCACAGACCCTTTCCAGTCGAGAACGCAGTTTTCTCCTTGTCCTTAGGGTCAATTTCAACTTGCCAGTAGCCACTTTTTAGATCCAGCGTGCTAAACCATTTTACTCCTGTAAGCATGTCCAGCGTGTCATCAATTCTTGGCAAGGGATAGCTGTCCTTCTTTGTAACGTCGTTCAGACGGCGGTAATCAACACAGAACCGCATGCTGCCATCCTTCTTTTTCACCAGCACCACTGGTGAACACCATGGACTAGAGGAAGGTTCAATAACACCATCCTTCACCATTCCTTCAATCATGGTTTCCACTTCCTTTTCACGTGCTACCGGCAATCTTCTTGGCCGCTGACGGATAGGCAATTCCTCACCTGTGTTTATTTTGTGTTGAACTAAACCAGTCTTTCCTATGTCAGCATCGTTTGATGAGAATACATCAGCGTACTTGAGTAACAACTTCTTCGCCTTGACCACTTCGTTTGGGGAGAGAACACTGCGACAGTCTTCCAAAAGTGTGGTCACTCTCGTTTCTGCATCCTTGCTGGTCCCACTCGATATATATTGGCACCGACGTAACCAATCCACTTCCTCACAAGTACCAATTAGTGTGCCTTTTTCTATAATCTGGTCCCGGTCGCAAGGGTTCAGCACACGTACTCCTGAGATGTCAGTGGTCCTGACCAAGGTTCGAGCTACTTTCCATGGAAGGTCATTGTTTACCCTTTCCACAAGTACACAACGGTGAGCTTGCCCAGCGTTTCGGGGAAGACTAACCGGAACAATCGTTTCCGATCTTGGCGGAAGAATAATCTTCTTAATGCTGTACACGTTCCCTGGTAACGCACCTTCCATAAAAAGTTCTTCCTGTCCACATTTCAAAACACCTTGCTTAACGTCGATCTCACAACAATTATTCCTCATAAAGTCTAGGCCTAGGATGCAGTCGTCCATTATATCAGCCACGATGACATTATGCAGGTAGATCACGTTGCCTAGCTTCAACTCCATCTCCTTCTCTCCACGGACGGGTATACGCTGACCGGTGGCTGTTACCAAATTAATGCGTACTCGGTTGTATGCGGAGTCCCCAAGGAACTGACTTATAAGTTGGGAACTAACAACCGTACGAGAGGCTCCAGTGTCTATGGTCAGTTTACACGGCATTCCGTTGACCTCGCCCTTGATGATTAGACTGTTCCCATCATGGGTTTGTGAGATCGAGATCCTTGGGGCTCTTTTAACATCAGCCAGCACCCGCCCCGCAGTTCTGGCTTTTACTCGTTTCCCTGCTGCTGCTGGGCGGTGCTGTTGGCCGCACTACCCTCCTGGGATCGTTCACCTTCCCTTTCTAGGGTTCGCTTAGGGCAGCTGGATCGAAGATGGCCCTTTTCCCCACAGCCATAGCACCTAGGGCTGTATCCCTTGTTGCGGTCGCGAACTATAGCTGCTGCAACCTCCCTGACGCGATGGGAACGATGATCTTGCCGCACGGCTTCTACCTCCAGTGCATGGGCCAAGGCGTCCTTAAGCGTCTCGTGGTGCCCGAGCCTCACAGCAGCTCTGACTTCCAGGTCACGGATGCCGTCGATGAATGTCTGCACCAGGTTCCCTTCAATGAGCGCAGGTACAGACCGGTATGCTTTTCGCACCAGCTTCTCCACCTCTAGAGCCCACTGCTGCAGGTTTTCGTTGATGCGCTGCACGCGATCCTTAAGCTGCGCACGAAAGACGTGCTCCAGGTGAGCGTCGCCATATCTCGCCTACAATGCCTCGAGGAGTTGCTCATAAGTCACTTCCTCACCGAGAGCTTCCAGAACTGTTAAGGCCTGGTCGCGCAGGCCTAGTGTGAGAGCAGTCATGGCCTGATTTTTATTCCAGCCGTTCGCCTTCATAACAGCTTCGAACTGGATTTTGTAGGCTGACCAGGAAGAAGTCCCGTCGAATGGTGGCACCTTGAACCCACGTAGCGAAGGTGTAGTAGCTACTACGGGAGCTGTTGTTCCATCCCCCAGTTTGAGGTCGTCCAGCGTTTTCTTCACGTCAGCCATTACGTTGTCAACCCGATTGTTTACTTGGTCGATTCGGGTTTCGGCCTCCGACAGGCGGTTGTCATGTTGAGCAACCTTATCCTTCACCTCCCGTATCTCTTTTCCGAAGATAGCGTGAAGGTCCTTCATGAGGAGCATCTGCTCTTCCTTATCGCGTTGTAGTTGCTCTTCTAACCGACGGGCCTGTTCCTCCTGCCGGCGGGCCTGTTCCTCCTGCCGGCGGGCCTGTTCCTCCTGCCGGCGGGCCTGTTCCTTCTGCCGGTGGGCCTGTTCCTGTTGTCCGTTCTGCAGCTGCTCTTTCAACTGACGGGCCTGCTCCTCCTGTCGGCGAGCCTGCTCCTGCAGCATCACCATCAGAGCACCTAAGTCAGGTGCCACAGACGTAGAAGCTGCTGACGGGCCGGCTTCCGTGGCCGGCGGCTGGCCCTCAGACATCTGCGGCGTTGCACCACCAAATCTCCTCTGGTCCGTCTCCTGCTGGCGTTGACTTCGGGTACGGACACCCTCCGTTTCCTCCTTAGGTAAAATCGGCATTATTTTATCCCACTTCTGACACCAATTGTTACGAGCTTAGGGTTCGTGACAATAAAAATTGCCGATAAAATTACCTAAATTAACACTTTAATTTACTTTACACAAATTAAAACTAAAAACACTAATAATTAAACACACTAATTCACTTAATTCCGCTCCGAAGTGTCGCTTGTGTCGCTGAGTTCAACTCTGTGCCCCGATCGCATCTTGCAGCGCCTATTTATTTAAATTAGCAAAGAAACATCCCGAATCTTCAGGTAAATGCGCGCAAAGGGACGAGTTTGCGAGTATAGATTTTCTAGAAACTTAGTTCTTCGGATGGCGCTGTCGGTTGAGAGTGTGATGTCATTCTCTGCAGAGCTCCCCTTGCTCTCGTTCCTGACACTAGATGGCGCTAGTTGACTTATTCACACAACAATATAAATCCGGGTATGCATATGTATATATATTATTACGAATTTTCGGACATTAAGAGCGAGCGTGCACTTAGCCGCCCGAGCTGCCTCTGGGTAAGGGCTGGACTGAAAACCAGTGCTATCACTGAGTCCGGTCCGTTTCACGGTTTCTTGCTGCAGCACAGGGTATTTTTAAATGTTTTCATAAATTTATAATGATGGTATATTACTTTTAATTTAGTTTTATTTAAATTTTGGCATTTAATTACTTTTTTACTTGTTATGCCGCGTGCTTAAACTGGAATAAAATGAATTTATTTCTTTATTTCTTCCTATATTAGTCATTATGGCATAGTCGCTGGAGGATCTAAGCACTATACTCAATGACCTCAATAGTGCCTTATTATTTACAAAACAAAGATCATGTGTAACGTCCATGTCACGCCCATGCCGGTAGTTGTTGCGAGCACTAAGCCCGAAGTTGTTGACGAGTATGTTTACCCGGGACAATTAGTCCGACTAGTTAAGTCAAACTTCGGCCGGGAGGTAAATCGACGGATTAAACTCGGCTGGGCAGCGTTTGGGAAATTACGACACATCTTCTCGTCAGCTATACCTCAAAACCTGAAAACGAGACTGTACAACCCATAGAATACTATAATACACAATAGGATGGCTGGCAATCTTATTTTGTACGAGGTTCGGCGTCGTCGGGAGCACACATACAAGCAACTACAAAGTGTTTACGAAGTATACGATATATATATATATATATATATATATATACATATATATATATATATATATATATATATATATATATATATATATATATATATATATATATATATATATATATATATATATATATATACTCGTCCTATTTGTAGTCATCGATTAGTCGATGATTAATTGTCTAAAACGGCAGATTAATCGGCTTTTTATTTCATTAATTTCAGCAAAGGTTTTTCGTGATTTTCTGCGTGATAACTGCGGCTACATTGATATGAGTAAAGCTTTAAATTTAAGAAAAGTCTAGTTCCTCTCCCATGCGTAATCTCACGTCAGATTTATATGTAGGTAAATCGAATAAATTATAAAATAAGTAGGTTCATACACAACTTTTGTTGAAAAATCAGTCTCACATGTTTTAATGTTAATTATTCTGGACATAATTTACTTAAATTATTTATAACTTTGGTAAAAAAAAGAATCTGAGGTAGCTATTTAAAACTAAACAAAAACCTAAGTAGTTACTATTTTAATTCTACTTTTATATTTTTCTAATCGTAATGCAGAGTAGTGACATAACAAAGCAAAATATTAATAATATTATTCTTAACAAACTTAAAAAAATTAATAGTCTCTCCCTTTGCATAACAAAAAAACTTAATTCTTGAATAAAGTTTGTTAAACTACACGCATATAGATTTTTAAAAGACAAATCGAACAGGCTTGTTTCTGTACTTAAAACTAAATTGCTATTTATTTTATAGTAAAAATTAAATCAAAGTGTTATTTTCCTGTACTTAAAACTACAATAAAATGTTTTTTTACTGTATTGTTATTAAATAAGGAATCCATAATCATCTAATAATTTGTTAAAAAGAAATATTATAATATAAATTTGAAAAAGTATTGAAAGCTTTTTAGAAAATATTTAATTTATTTGTTATTTTAACTAGTAGCAAATTGTGATGCAAAAAGGCCAAAATCTCAGCCTTTTCTGGTTGAAGTCGATTTCTTTGCCTCAGAAAAAAAAAGTAACTAGTCTCACTATACACAGAGCTGGCGGGGCAGCAAAGGAAAACTTTGGCTAAAGCTAAACGGGACATTTCTGGATATCTGGAAGAACTTTTGTTCCACCATTTGAATTTATTATCGGATAGGGATCGGCTGGGCCGATTAATCGGCCATTTCTTAAGCGATTAATCTTAAACCGGCTAATCGACCAATCGGCCAAAGTACAAATATATATATATATATATATATATATATATATATATATATATATATATATATATATATATATATATACACACACACACACACACACACACACACTCTGTTGTGTTTACAAAGAACCCGCGCATCTATAACGTGTACGAAAGAATAGACAGATAGAGTGCATATATATAAACACAAAAAATTGATTATAGATGACTTTGAAAGATACATTAATTTTAACTGCATTATTAAAAATCAAATAATAATTAATCTATACAACGACGGCTCAAGTAGTTGTACTGAAAGTGATTGAATAAATTTTTTTTTATAGGATAGGGTGACAAACGAGCACACAGTCCACCTGATGGTAAGTGGTTGCTGTGGCCCATAGACATCTACATCTATCCTCGATTACGAATCAAAATGCAGATGCGTTGTCACCCGTGAGGACTAAGATGGAATGCCTCGTTTCCAGTAAAAAGCGTCTCCGGTTCTCTACACTCACCATACGAAATACAGCAGCATTAAGCTACTATTTCACGCTGGTATTCTGTGAGAGCGTGGTCCTTCCCCGGTCGAGCCGACCCATTTGTGCTACAACTATACTACTAATATAACTGCAGCATGGCTCTACCACGTATATGCAGCATGGCTCCACCACGTATATTATTTTTAATCTAGTTTCCATCTTAAATTTTTATAACTTTCCCTGTGGAAATAAGCAGTAAAAATAAATACGAAGAAACTGATAAATCTTGTGTTTTAAATTATCTGTTTTTAATTTATTCTGGTATTATTAAAACTAAACTGTAAATGATCACCAACTCTAAATAATCGATATCGATTTTTTTATGAATCGAATATTGTACGTTCTCATTTTTTGGTCGGCATGCTTAGTGAATTAAGTCTGACAGCTGTCAAAATGTATTTCTTAGATTTGGTTGACTAAATATTTAACTAAAAATTCAGTGTATGTATTATGATTATAGCATATATATAGTATAAAAACCAGAGAGGTGTTAAGCTACACCCGGATGGATCGAAGTTCCTTTATACATACACACACACCTATACATACATATATAAATATATATCTTTTCGTCAGGTATACCTTAATCTCTGAAAACTAAAGTGTATAACCAGTGCGTGTTGCCAGTGATGACTTACGGATCAGAGACGTGGTCCTTCACTTTGGCCGTATGAGGACGCTCAAGGTTGCTCAGCGAGCTATGGAGAGGGCTATGCTCGGAGTTTCTCTGCGTGATAGACTCAGAAATGAGGATATCCGCAGTAAAACCATAGTGACCGACATAGCCCAGCGGATTAGTAAGCTGAAGTGGCAATGGGCCGGCCACATAGCTCGAAGAACCGATAACCGATGGGGAAGAAAGGTTCTCGAGGTGGCAGCCTCGTACCGGTAGGCGTAGTGTAGGGCGAACCCCACTAGATGGAGTGACGACCTGGTAAGACATGCAGGAAGTCGATGGATGCAGGTGGCTCAGGACCGTGCTTTGTGGCATTACTTGGGGGAGCCCTATGTTCAGCAGTGGACTTGTGAAGGGCTGTAATGATGATGATGATGATGATTATTTAGAATCGTGAATTGGTTTTCGTTGTTTTAGGTTGTTTAAAAATATTTCAAAGGAATATTAATAGTATAGATAGTGTATCCGGTACCTACACACTTACTTATTTTTTCGTTGGTATTATTTATATTGACTACTGCTTTCGATTTCGGTTATCTGCGATTTGTTTTGTGATTTGGTTTAAGTTGATTCGATTTTTTTTGGCTATCGTTTTCGGATTCTTGTTGTGTCTTGAATTGGTTTTGTTGTATTGATTTAAAAAAATATTTTAAAGGAATATTAATTTGTTCCTTTTAGATATTTTGGATTTGCTTTTAAAAAAATATTTAAAAGGAAATTTAATTCCTTTTAAGTATTTTAACGTTTTTTTTTACAAATAGGTTTTTTGTTACTTCATAATGCCTCGCAAACGTAAGTCCAGCCTTTCAAGAGTATCTTCTCAAAGACAAGCGAAAAGATTAGCTCGATCGCTAGAATCTTTAGAAGATGCTGAACTGAGAAGGCAAGAACAATCACAGCGTCAAGTTGCTTTAAGAGCTTCCGAAACACCTTCTCAAAGTCAGGAAAGGCGTCTTGAACAGGCAGAGCGTCAAGCTACTTTAAGAGCTTCTGAAACACCTTCTCAAAGTCAGCGAAGGCGTCTTGAACAGGCAGAGCGTCAAACTACTTTAAGAGCTACTGAAATACCTTCTCAAAGTCAGTAAAGGCGTCTTGAACAAGCAGAGCGTCAATCTAATTTAAGAGCTACTGAAACACCTGCTCAAAGTCAGCAAAGGCTATTCGAACAAGCGGAACGTCAGGCCGCCTTAAGAGCCGCGGAAACACCTGATGAAACTCAATACAGACTCATTGAGCAAGCTGAACTTCAATCTACTATAAGGGCATCTGAAACACCAGAACAGACAAAGGCACGAAGAGATGCAAATGCCAAGCCGAACGTCGTCAAAATTTTCAAAGAAACAATTGGTCGGTTTTTAATGACGTAGCATTCAATTATGATCCGTTGATTGATTAAAAAAAATCACAGGTTAGTTGTTATCGGACTGATGGACAAGGCGTGTCAATTTAGCAGCGCTTTAAAATGGAAAGATGAGACTGCAGGCATGTGCTGTTCCAATGGCAAAGTGTCTCTTCCGTTACTTTGAGAACCAGAAGAACCTTTGAAAACTCTCTTTTTATATGATGCTAATGAGTCACGGCGCTTTTTAAACAGGTACCGGAAATATAACTCATGCTTTCAAATGACGTCCTTCGGAGTTGACCGGGAAATAATAATGCCGGGATTTCCGCCTACATTTACGGTGCAAATTTATCATAGAATAGGTTTACTTTTTCCAGCTGAAAACCGAACAGCATAAATTTTTACAAGTATATTTTATGGGTGACGAAGAAATTGAGGTAGACCGTTGCTGCCAATTTATCCAGGGAGTTGAGAGAGACACAGTGTTCAAAATTCAAAGATTCTTGCATGAACGTAACATTTTAGTTAAAACATTTAAAACTGCTTCAGAAAACCTACCTGAAGAGGATTATAAAGTCGTCATTCACGCAGATCGGACCCCTCGAGGTGAGCATGAAAGGCGCTACAATGCACCTTTGATAAACGAAATAGCAGCCGTAATTAGTGGTGATCAATTTTCTTCACGAGACATTGTCTTGCGAGCACGTGATGATACGTTGCAACGGGTAGCCGATACACAAAATTTTATGACGCTCTGCAATACCCATTGATTTATTGCAAAGGACAAGAGGGTTATCATTTTCAAATTCCACTCATTAACCCGGTCACAAAGGAGCCTACTCCGAACAAAAAAGTATCATGTATGGATTTTTATGCGTATCATATGATGTGAGAAAATGATTTTAAACTCTTAGCCCGGTGTAGACAATTATTTCATCAATTTTTGGTAGACATGTATGTGAAGGTAGAAAGTGAACGTCTCCGTTATATATATTTAAATCAAAAAAAGCTGCGCGTTGAGAATTATATACATTTACAAGATGCAGTTTCTAGCGACGCCAATGTAAACCCCAGAGATTTAGGTAAAATGGTAATTCTGCCCTCATCATTCGTTAACAGACCCCGCTACCTACATCATTTGGAATAGCAGCTGCGGGACGGACAAGAGGAACAGGCCCGTCGGTTGGAAGAGCAGATGCTCCTCATGAAGGACCTTCACGATACCTTCGGGAAGGAGATCAAGGAGGTGAAGGAAGGTTCCTCAGCATGACAATCGCCTGTCAGAAGCTGAAACCCAAATCGCGAAAGCTGAAACCCGAATCGAGAAAGCTGAAACCCGAATCAACCAAGTGAACAATCGGGTTGACAACGTGATGGCTGACGTGAAGAAAACGCTGGACGACCTCAAACTGGGGGACGGAATTACAGCTCCCGTAGTAGCTACAACACCTTCGCTACGTGGGTTCAAAGTGCCACCGTTCGACGGGACTTCTTCCTGGTCAGCTAACAAAATCCAGTTCGAGGCTGTTATGAAGGCGAACGGCTGGAATAAAAGTCAGACCATGACTGCTCTCACACTAGGTCTGCGCGACCAGGCCTTAACAGTTCTGGAAGCTCTCGGGGAGGAAGTGACTTATGAGCAACTCCTTGAGGCATTGGAGGCGAGATATGGCGACGCTCACCTGGAACACGTCTTTCGTGCGCAGCTTAATGATCGCGTGCAGCACATCAACGAAAACCTGCAGCAGTGGGCTTTAGAGGTGGAGAAGCTGGTGCGGAAAGCATACCAGTCTGTACCTGCGCTCATTGAAGGGAACCTGGTGCAGACATTCATCGACGGCATCCGCGACCTGGAAGTCAGAGCTGCTGTGAGGCTCGGGCACCACGAGACGCTTAAGGACGCCTTGACCCGTGCACTGGAGGTGGAAGTCGTGTGGCAGGATCATCGATCCCATCGCGTCAGGGAGGTTGCAGCAGCTACAGTTCGCGACCGCAACAGAGGACACAGCCCTAGGTGCTATGGCTGAGGAGAAAAGGGCCATCTTCGATCCAGCTGCCTAAGCGAACCATGGAAAGGAGAGTTGATCGATCTCGAGAGGGTAGTGCAGCTAACGGCACCGCCTGGCGGTGGCAGGATCTTCGTTCCCCTCACGCTAGGGAGGTTGCAGCTGTTACGGTACGCGACCACAATAAAGGATAAAGCCTTAGGTACTATGGCTGTGGGGAAAGGGGTCATCTTCGATCCAGCTGCCCTAAGCGAACCCTAGAAAGGGAAGTTGAGCAATCTCAGAAGGGAAGTGCGGCTAACATCACCGCCCAGCAGCAGCCGGGATACGACTTTACTATCAGACATAGCAGCGGGAAATCTCATGGCAACGCAGATGCATTGTCAAGAAGACCTTGTCCTAAATATTGGAAACATTGTACTAGGCAAAAGAGTAAGGAAGTGGTATTCGTGAGGATGCTCAGGACAGACCACCTCAGCAACGAGTGGAAGGACAGCCTACGACATGCACAGCAGGAAGATCCGGACATCAAGCCGATTATGGAATGGATGAAGGCCCGTGCTACCAAGCCTAAGTGGAGCGACGTCTCAGTGATGAGTTCGACCACTAGAGGCTATTGGGCCCGGTGAGACGGCTTGCTGAATCAGGATGGAGTTCTGTGCCGTAAATGGGACAATGGTCGAGGAGACAGCTGTCGGTTGTAAATGGCCGAATGTTCTACAGCTGTGCCGTAATGGTCGTTCAAGAGTCCATCTGGGAGTTAAACGAACTCTACTGAAGGTCCGAGAACAGTTTTACTGGGTCCATTATCGTGACGATGTCGAAGCTTGGTGTCGTACATGTACAAGTTGTGCGGCCGTGAGGGGATCTCAGACACGTAGTAGAGGAGCACCGAAATTGTACAATGTTGGTGCACCATGGGATAGGACAGCCCTTGACATTGCGGAGCCGTTACATAAAGGCGCAAGAGGGACTCCTAAGATCGCCCATGTGGATCGCCTGGCGCGTTATTATGGGGCCGATAATGCTCGGGACGAGCATGTCTTAGGAGGGGGCAGTGTTGCGCGGCTAAGTTGACATCTGGCACTAGTGCCATCTAGTGTATCCGACACTAGATGGCGCTAGCGCAACAGAGCGAGGAGAGAGCTTTCCAGAAAATGACATCACTAATCTTTCAACCGACAGCGCCATCTGTTGTCGAAACGAAGAACTAAGCTTATAGAAGCCCGACACTCGAACTTTCGATGCTTAGTCGATTGGCGCGCGTCACGAAACTCAAGCTCGTAACAATACCATCGTCCGAAATATGATTCACGTGGAGCACGAAATTCAATATCGCCATGTATGAAAGAAGGAAAATGTACAAAAAAATTCCCAAAACAGCTATTGAAAGAAACAGTGCACAATGACAATGGCTACCCTTTATACAGACGCAGAGCTCCCGAAGATGGTGGCAGTAAAGTCACAATCAAATCTCGCTCTGGAGCGTTCGAAACCTTAGATAACAGCTGGATTGTCCCGTATTCGCCCATTCTATGTAAAATGTTTAATGTCCACATTAATGAAGAAGCATGTAGCTCTGTCCGCGCAATCAAGTATATCTGTAAGTACATAAATGAAGGAAGCGACCAAGCAATATTTAATCTCAGGAGTGAAGGTGAGGCAAATCCCGTTAATGAAGTACAGACCTTTCAAGCAGGGCGTTATGTCAGCAATAATGAGGCAGCGTGGCGTCTCCTTGGCTTCTCTTTACACGAAAGGCACCCAACAGTTACTCACCTTGCTGTGCACTTAGAAAATGGACAGCGTGTATATTTCACCGAAAGAAATTTCCAAGAAAGAATTGCATCACCGCCAAAAACTACACTAACAGCCTTCTTTCAACTTTGTCAAACCGACCCCTTTGCAGAAACGTTGTTATATTCTGAAGTCCCCCGCTATTATACTTGGAACACATCTAGGAAGGAGTGGAAACGCCGTATTCAAGGCGCGCCTGTTGCAAATTGGCCCGGTGTAAAGTCATCAGATGCCCTTGGTCGTGTGTATACCGTCCATGTAACTAATTTTGAATGTTTCTGTTTACGATTGCTGCTGCAACATGTTCGGGGTCCTACAGGATATAAAGACCTTAAAACTGTCAATGGTCAGGAATGCGCAACTTATAGAGAAGTATGTGAAGCTCTGCATCTTTTAGAAAACGATAATCACTGGGTTGAAGCCACGGAGGAAGCCGTGCAGTGCCAGTCACCAGCCAAAATTAGGGATCTTTATGCAACTCTCATATCATCTTGCAGGCTATCTAATGCACATGAATTGTGGGACAAATATAAAGAGTACATGGCGGAAGATATTTTGCGAAGGTTACAGCAGACACACGCGAACATGACGTACAATGAACACATTTATAATGAAGCACTTGGAAAATTTTAAGATAAAGTAATGGCAATGGTAGGCAAAAAATTAAGCGACTTTGGAGTGATAAGCCCTCAGCGAACAACCGAAAATGAACTAAGTGATGAAATTATACGTGAAACAAACTACGATATACCAGCTTTGCAGCAGCAAGTAGCCGAATTTGTACACCGCTTGCTTCCCGAACAAAAACGAGTTTTTGACAAAGTATTAGGACAAATTGAATCTGGAAATGGTGCACTTTGCTGTTTAGATGCCCCTGGAGGAACTGGGAAGACATTTTTGTTAAATTTATTATTAGCGCAAGTACGGAAAGATAAAAACATTGCTGTGCCCGTAGTTTCCTCCGGCATAGCCGCCACGCTGCTAAGCGGGGGTCACACTGCACATTCTGTTTTAAAACTCCCTTTTAAATCTAGCCCAGGAAGAATTATCGATCTGCAACTTTAGCAAAAATAGTGCACGAGGTATTATATATTGCTACGACTGCTGCTACGACAATGCAAACTTTTAGTGTGGGACGAAGAACAATGTCGCATAAAAAAGCTGTAGAAGCATTAAATTGAACGTTCCAGGATTTGCGCAGCAATACCGATGTAATGGGAGGAATGGTGGTTTTACTGGCTGGTGACTTTCGCCAAACTTTACCTCTCATTCAAAGTCATCTATTCTATGGAACAAGGTGACAAAATTCAGTTTAACTACGAATATGAGAGTGCATTTGTGTAATGATATCAATGCTGGAAACTATGCTGACACACTATTAAAAATTGGCGGTGGGCGGTTGGAAACGGATGCTGAGGGCTGCGTTAAATTGACGAGAGATTTTTGTAATTTAGTACAGAGTCATTCTGAATTAATTGCGAGCGTTTATTCAGATTTAACGAACAACATGCATGAAGACAAATGGTTATGTGAAAGGGCGATACTTGCACCAAAAAATGAGAGCGTTAACAAAATAAATTCAGATATATTAAGCGAAGTAGCAGGAGAAATAACAGAGTATTTGTCAGTAGACACAGTTATGGACACAGAACAGAGCATTTCATATCCCGTAGAGTTTCTAAATTCTCTAGAGTTGTCAGGTGTGCCCTCACATAAGCTTCAATTAAAATTAGGCGTCCCAGTCATGCTAATGCGAAATTTAGATGCCCCTCGGTTATGTAACGGGACAAGGGCTACATAAACGAGGAGCATCTAAACAACGGGCTGCGTGTGACACACCTTCGACGGAACATAGTCGGTGCTACAATTTTGACAGGCGTAGGAAAAGGTGAAATATTATTATACCACGGATACCTATAATTCCCACAGATCGTCCTTTTCAATTCAAAAGGTTGCAGTTCCCTATTAAGCTCAGTTTTGATGAATGAATGAAGACGAAATGAAGAATGACAATTAATAAAGCGCAAGGGCAAACGTTACAGGTAGCGGGGGTCAACTTAGAAAAACCGTGCTTCTCTCATGGTCAGCTGTATGTAGCATGTTCGCGTGTGTCAAATTCCCAGAATCTCCACATTGTTTCCCCGAATGGAAAAACATATAACATTGTGTACAGTAGCGTCTTAAAATAGTGTTCAGTTAGTTTTTTTTTCCAAAATTCCCACAATCAATTAATCAGAATTCCCACAGATCTTCCCTTTCAATTCAAAATTAAGTTTGAGTTTCTTTTTAATTCCAAATGCTGCATCTCTGACGGACCTATTAAGCTCAGTTTCCTTTCAACTCAAAAGGCTGTATCTCTAACGGATCTTTTATTTGGCTCAGTTTCCTTTCAATTCAGAAAACTGCATCTCTGACGAATCAATTTAGCTCAGTTTCTTTTCAAAAGTCTGCATCCCTGACGGATAATTATGCTCAGTTTCCGTTAATTAAAAAAATATCCCATTTCCATTTGGAATAAACAGGCTATTTTCATGCTTTCCTATACGCTGCGTTTCAAAATATTTAAATATGCTGACGAATCAATTTTGCTCAGTTTCCTTTTAATGGCTGCATCTCTGAAAAATCTATAAAACTCAGCTTTCTTTCAATTCAAAAAGCAATGAATAGTTCATTTCCCAGTGACCATGCGGCGATTTGAACCCAACTGCATGTAAAAGGCGCTGATTTTTTTTTCAATTAACACATTAATATGAACCACAGCACGTAGCTAACAAGTAGACATTTCGAAGATTGAGGCAAAAATGACACCTTACACATTAAAATCGCCAAGCTGGTTAAGCTACAGGAAGTTACATAGGAATTCTATTGCTCACAAACACATCTCTTCTTCTTATGCTGTCCGGTAACAAGAAAGTGACAACCCTTGTACACTTTTTTGGATGGCCAAAATTTACAACCGGGAGACGCAACTTACGCTGAAAAAGTAGCCTAATAGGCCGAATACCGAATAATAGTCGAATATTTGTTGCAAGTCTAGATTTAAGATAATCAAAGACCATTTATTTTATTAAAAATTATTTGTTTTTTCAAAAAATATGAATGTTTTTCGGATAAAATATAGCCTTGAATCCCCCAAGTTTTATCATCGATATGATCCGCTATTCAGAAGGTTAGCTCGGACAGACAGACATACAGGCAATATTAAAAAAAATGGTGCTTATGCCTTAAGACTATGCAAAAATGGTGTTTATGCCTTAAAAATATTTCAATACCTACTGCAGACGCACACGTCAATTTTATTTATATGTATAGATAAAACATTTCTATGTGCGAGTTAAATAAAAACACAACACATATTAGTGAGTGTTTTCAAATCAACCACGACGCTGCGCTGCTTTATAAATTATAAAGTATTGTGTGTTGGGTCCGGTCACTGCACTCACACATTAAATAATAATGTCTGCCGGGTTGCGCTTGCGTATTACACGCTCACGGTACATGATAACGTTTCATTTTGGTTTTTCTTTTTAAATGGTAAATTACGTGCACAAGAACACAACATTGTTACGGATTTATTATAGTTAGGAACTGATAGCGACCCGATAAAATTAGTGTGGTAGAGTAGTTAGCGTTTCAACAGTTTCTAAGACCGGTAAGTTCTTTATTAACACACGGATACTATTACTACAAGCGATAAATATTAAACATTTTGTACATCCAACTTCAATATAAATAAAATGTAACACCATAAATTTAATCGAAGCCCATTAAATACTCATTATTAGATAACTCTAAAACTACTAGTCATATGTTGATTAAATTTATATGGGACCACATGTGAAGCACCAGCTTTCAAATAAAAAAGAATCATTAAAATTGGTTCACACGTTTTATTTCATTTTTATTTTATTTGGAAGACCAACAGCTATCATAATTAGGATAGATAGTAAGCCAATTAAAGATTCTCGCTAATAGATACAAAGGTGAATTTACAACAATGATAAACACGATTTAATACTCGAAAGTAACCAATACAACATATTTATGCCAAATGAGGGCTAAACTTGTACTATACATATAAATGGCAATCAACTCATACTTAGGATAGTCAATAACACTACAAGCTATTTTTAACAGAAAAATAAACAAAAATATAAAAGTAAATCTTACTTAGAGCTACCAAAAAATGCATTATTAAGTATGCGCCTAGCTGACGCAGCACTAGTGTTAAACAAATCGAAGTCAAACTCATTGGCTAGCTTATTGAAATTATTGCTCGCTCGCCATATAAACGTATTTTGTCTATAATTTGTAGATGCAAACGGGAGACTTAAAATTTTGTTGTGTCTAAGAGGTTTGGCAGGACAGCTAACATGTAGTTGAGATAAAAGCTCAGGAAAGTCAATAGCACTACAAGTACATAATAATATAAGAATATAAGTACATAAGAATACAGTCTGTACAGTACAGCTGTTTTTCCCGTCCTGCTAAAGTTAACTAAGGCCCGCCACATATCTACTTACATACGGAATTCCGATTTAGGATTCCGAACGCAGCGAGCCATATAAAATCAAGGACTCGTCACACACCTACGGTAGTTTTCGGAACGAAATTTTGAGGGCAAAACATGATTCCCTATGTGTGTGGCCGATCCTTTCGTTATGTTTCGGAATTCCGATTCCGTTTGTATGTGGCGGGTCTAAGGCCACATACATACGGAATCCCGACTGTATTCTTATGTGTGAACCAATTTTAATGATTCCTTTTTATTTGAAAGCTGGTGCTTCACATGTGGTCCCATATAAAGGACAATGTCAAAAATCGCCCTGTGCAATAAAAACATTGGACATACACGATAACTAATTATCTATTATATTATATTTGTTGCAAATACTTTTATAACACGGACTATTCTATTTGACTCATAACATTCATCGCCGCCATCTTCGCTAAACGTCACGTGGTGTATAAAAATTACTAGGGACACCCAATTGATTATAATCAATCTTTTGAATTTTTAATGAACAGTTGCAAATTTTTTAATCTGAATCATATTTTGAATTTATTTCGAATAAAGTGCAAATAGAAACTATAACAAAAACAATCAACCACCATTTCTTTTTGTTATTCCCTAAAAGTATAATTTAAAAAAACCTACTATACCTAATGAATGAGGTCAAACTCGAAAATAAATAGGTAGGTAGTTAGAATAATGCTAAAGTGAACGAAACCTAATTATTTCATCATGATCAGGTTTTCTAATGATGGTTTAGAAAAGCTTGTGGCTCACTTCTAACTAAACGATCACTTACAAGTTTATGATAATTAATATTTTTAATATAAAAATTACGATAAACAGTAAATCGATTAACACTATATCGATAAAATTATTCAAGGATAGACATTTACACAACTAGTATAATTCGCCTACCTATGTTGTCAGCACTGTTATTCTAAAAATTAATTTCATGTCTTGATGTTGGTAGAGTAGTTTAGCGCACTTTCATATGTTTACTTTTACTAAGGGAGTTTATATTCACTTTGTTACGCAATGAACTGAGCAATGCAATGAAAAGTGTATTTTGTGTAAATTGCGGCTCTGCTAGTGGTTTTATGTTGTTGAAAGACGTTACTAAAATTGTTAAATGTAACATGATATTGTTTTTGAGTTTCATAAAAATCACACCAAATGATAAAAACCGTAATAGCGGTAGTTCTGTTATAACCTCAAAATCTGATACTTTTTTTGGAATATATCTTTTCTGCAGCTAGTCCGCTATGAAAATAAGATCATATAGTAATTTCCTAATGATCGACCATACAACACATAATTTTCCGATGCTTTTGGTTCCAGGGCGAACAATGTATGGGCGCTGAGCAATGTCCTTTGATCAATATTTGACTAGTAGTTTTAAAGTTATCCTTAACAATACGTATTTAATGGACTTCGATTGAATTTATGATATTCTCATTTTATTTATATTGAAGTTGGTTGTACAAAATGTTTAATTTTATCGCCTGTAGTAATAGTATCTGTGTGTTAATAGAGAACTTGAGGTCTTAGAAGCTGTTGAAACTCTACTCTACCACACTATTGTACCGGGTCGCTATCAGTTCCTAACTATAATTAATCCGTAATCCGACTTGCAGCGTTCGGAATCCCGAAAAGGAATTCCGTATGTATGTTGCCGTCCTAAGCCCCGCGACAATCGACGATCGACGATCAATATGTATGTGGCCAGCCTTAATCATATCTAAAACGTCACGATCACGAGGCGAGGTCAAAGCCGTCAAAGTAAACCTGTTTCACTGTGTGTTGATGTTCAGTCCAGTAGAGTCGTATTATTATACTGTGGTACAATCCGTCCGGCTCGAAGTTGTTTAAAGCGCTATAGTTTGAAGATTAGATCGAAATGAATAAAATCAATCAGGATTTGCAAAGGGAAAGAAATAACTGTTCTTTTAATGTACAGGAACTTACGACTTTGATTGATGGAGGACTAGAAAAAACAAAGGAGCGTAAATATAGAGGTATTTTTATTACTAATTCTTAAAATAAGTGAATAATATTTGCTTATTAGTTTACTATGATAATTATTAATAACAATTGCTTTAAGATTAATTACGATTGTCTTCCATACTTCGTTGTTTGGTGAAGACCAACCCTCATGTTTGCCATAGTGCGATATTGTACAACATATAACCATATTTATTCTGTGAGGTAATAAAAACCCCGTGGTTCCCGTTAGGTGCGTTATAAGAATCAGTATTCGAACGTAAAAAAATATTTTTTTTTCAGAAAAATTTACCACTAAATTTTTTAATTTAATAGAAATAAATTTTTATTTGCAAATTGTATGTGGCTCATATTACCTGTAACTCAAAGATTTAAATAGTTTAAATCTTTGCTCTAACTCACACGAGTATCGGTAAAGTGGGGTTTTGACAGTCGTCTTACTCCCTGGACAATGCAGAGAAAATAAATATACCAAATAAAATTTGCAAAAATTTTTTTAAAAATTAAAATTAGATTTCTTAAAGGTGGAGATTTCTGAAATGAAGTTAATTCTATACGTTTGAACACTGATTCGGAACCACCGAGTTTTTTTACATGTTGTATATTGAACTTAATTGATCTATTTGATATATATAGTTTCTTTTTCTATTTGATATTATAGTTTTATTTATCTATATTATTAAATTCAATACAATATTTTATTGACTTAACACCTAGTAATGATTTAAACAACAAAGAAAACATTTATGCTATTTCTACGACGATACTGGTGAAATCGATCTCACGGTCTAGGTTAAACTTACGTAGTCGGACAATATAAGTAATTTGTCACAGGTAAACGTACTCGTCAACAACTTCGAGCCTTGACTTTTGTCATGTCAACGTTCATTTTAAGATTAGCGATTACCTAACGATTAGCGTTGGGATTGGGAGATATATGATTAAGGTCATTGAGCACAGCGAGCTGTGGTCCCCCAGCGATTCTGCCATAGTGACTTTACCGTCAGCAAATACCTAGTAGGTAAACGATGTACCTGCGAAGCCGGGCGGATTACTAGTAAAATATATTATGCTTTTTAAAATGTATTGAATGGTATTGAAAAACCCTGGAGACAGGCAAACTGTCAAACACGTGGTTTTATTATCGAAATAAATAAAAAGAAATCCGATCCAGTGCGTGCCCGGCCACGCACAATGTAGATAGAGGTAAGGTTCCGTAGTTGTCCGTGACAATACGTGGGCTTTCTTGATAATGAGCGTATTGAGTTCGTGATTTGACCGCTACAACAACTAAAATTGGCCTAAATGGGACGATGGTAAAACTTACTGCTGATTTACGTAACTGAAGGACTTATTTTCCAATCAGTCTTATAGGGAGTGGTATTCAAAAAGATCAAAAACTTTTCGAATTTGAAATTAATACAATCTACATCAAATCATTCACATTCCAATTCCGTACAAAGATGGTCATAGTTGGACTATCGATATATTCCCAGCAGTGCAACTCTAATATATATATGACTGTATCGAAACTTCCCGCAAACCATCACTGCCATAGATTAACCTGGAGGTTGCTCGCGTAAACCAAGAGTACCACGAATTATACCGTATGGTAGGCTATATGATTTTACAAATATACTTTGAATGAGGCCTACAATAACTACCAACTAACAAATAAGCGAAAGTAGTAAGTAAGAAAGATCTAAAATTTTGATTTCCTACAATTCAAAAAACATTACAAAGTTACAATGCAGCTAGTTTTAGGTAATTTTCTAAAGAGTTGTAACGAAATTTTTACAAATGCATTTTATAAGATGGTCGACTACCCGTTAACTAAAAATTCTACTTAGCTATGATAGTTTTCCTTTTAACTTCATTATAATATATACTACTATCGTGTATACTTTTTACATTTCCAAACACAGTGATATAGGTGGTAGGTATTAGGTGGAGGGGCACGGGGCATATGACCCTAATGAAAAATACCACTTTAAAGCCGAATATTTCGCAAACGGATCCCTTACTCGAAAAGAAGTTCTTCCATACCCCAAGTGTTTTTTAAAGACCTGTCCAACACCTGCCCACACGGTTAAAAATAATCATCCCCATTTACCTATACCCAAAATAAAAATATTTTTAAGATTTTATTTCACAGTTTTGTAGACGTCATTAATATCTATAACTCTGCCAAATTACAGATTTGTAGCATCTAGAGTCCCTGAGTAAAACCGCGGACGAACGGACGGACGGACATGGCGAAACTATAAGGGTTCCTTGATGTTAAAATATGGAACCCTAAAAAGCAAACTTGGTATTTACTCTAGAGTAAATTACTCTAAGAGCAACTTGGACTGATCGTGTATGATGATCGCCAATCGTTCACGTGTTTTGATCTAAAATTAGCTTGGAGAGTATGATATTTTGTCCAAGTAAAATAGTTTGGATAAAAACGTAAAGTGGGTAAAGTTTGACTGGATTTGACAGGGATTCCGGAACCGTTCACAATTATATATTAGGTTGCACAATTAACTATACAAATCATAATAAAAAATCTGAAAAAAGGTTGACCCTGCAATCCTTAACTGGAACTTCCCGCTTATTTTCGAGCGCTACGCTCTCAAATCTATTTAGTTTTTGAGCTCGAAACGATTATTTGAAATTATGTGTGATTTATCACGTGATAGAGCCGCGCTGCAGCGATAATATTATGGTTGTAGCACGAATTGGTCGGCTCGACCGGGTTATCAATACGGTCTTATAGAATACCAGCGTGAAATAGCAGCTGATGCTGCTGTGTGATTCGTATAGTAAGTGTTGAGAACCGGAGACACTTTTAACTGAAATCGAGGCATTCCACCTTAGTCCTTAGAGGTGACAACATTTTGATCCTTAATTGAGGATAAATGTGGATGTTTATGGGCCACAGCATCCACTACTATTAGGTGGACTGTGTGCTCGTTTGTCACCCAATGCTATAAAAATGTTTAACCACTTAGACCCTGACGTAGTGGACCAACTTAGTCAGACCTATGTTCAAGCCAAAGAGTATAGTAAGTTAGGCCAATGACTAAAAAACTAGACAAGAAAACCAAAGAGTGGGATGTTTTAAGTGCAGTCCTAACCGAATATAATAAATAAATTAGGAACGCCATAGAGCATCGTGGAGGAAGCTATGCGAGTAAGTTGAGTCTTTGCCTCGCAGTGCAAGATTACGCAAAATGATATCGAAAGCTTAACCTAACCAGATCGGGCTTCTTAAAATGCTGATGGTAACTTCACTACTCTTCACTTCACCCTCCAGAGAAAACAGGCTGAATGGCCAGGTTATCTGTGATGTCGGTAGCCTCATATGGTATACCGATGGGTCTAAAATGGAATTTATGGGGAAAACCTTAAATTCAAACTAAGTATGAATTTGGGTAGATTCACCTCTATCTTCCAGGTAGAAATTTTTGCCATATTTCACTATGCGGAAATCAATTTGCAAAACCACTACGTCAACTATATAATTTATACAAACTCTGATAGTCAAGGAGCACTGCTAGCGCTGAGGTCAAACTTAGTGAACTCGAAGCTAGTTGGTGACTGCGTGAACCGTTTAAACGCCCTGGGATGTAACAACAGTCCTCTTACGATGGGTTCCGGGTCACGAGGATATTGTAGGCCACAAATTTGCCGACAAACTTGCACGGGAGGGCTCAAAGTGCACACAATTTGGACCTGAGCCATTTTGTAGAATCTTAAGAAGCCTAGCCCGATTGACCCTTGAAACTCTTTATCACAATAAATCACTTAAGATCTGGTCTGACACCAGGCTTAAAACATTCTAAAAACTTGATCCGGGCTTTTGATCGTAAATTCGCTTCAGAAGCCCTGGGATTAAAGGATGTATCGGTTCTGTTCCAAAACGGAAGAAACGCCACTGAACATCCTGATTGCAAACGTAAAACGCATCTGGGAAACTATGTACTCGGCACGGAAGATTTGAAATTGCTCACGGCAATGCAACTTCTTCTATTCATTGAAGAAGAGCTTAGCAGTGAACTATAGCCATAGCAGCTATCACAATAGATCATTTAGGTCGCACTGGTCTCATTACCTAAACCTGCTCTAGCTAGCTAGCTCTAGCTGCTTGCACATAACAAAAAAATAGGCCAATGACAATTTTTTTTAAATGAAGGTAAATATAACTTAGAGTCATTACCACGTACTTATCTAAAAATAAAAAAATATTAACAATTAATATATCGAGTTATTTGTATGAAGGTCAAGTGAGCACTAGAGAAACTAAAATGTTTTGGGAAATTATCGTGTAGTGGCGGTGTATGAATATCTATATTATCCCGTGGATGTCGTAAGACGCGACTAAACTTGGGGAAAAGTGTTATTTTAAATAACCGTGACCGTCGTTTCAGTTACAAAAAAATCACAGTGAAAAATAATCGTGACTTCGTCAAGTTAGATAAGTACTTGGAACATTAAAACGACCTGACTTTACTCGTATATATATGCATTTTAGATTTAGAGAAGAGGTTTAATATTAGTAGTAAATTTTTTATTACCTTCATTACCTAAGCTACATGGCTATGTTATTAGTACCATTCTAATTATTAATTATGAAATATAAGAATTTCAGCTGACCTAGCCGATTAGTCGGTGTACCGTACCGTACAGTAACGAGGTATGTGTAAGTTAGATGAATATATAATATTATTATTAGAAAATTGTATTGATTTCCAACGCCCATGTCGGGTTGTCAAAATCCGACAGTAGGGTAGGGACATATGCAAAGATACCGATAAAAAAATAAACATAAATCAAAATATTTCCTTTTATACTGACTAATTTAGGTAGTACCATAAAATAAATACAGAAATTGTTAATAGATTATTTTCCTACGAATATTTGTGTGTTCTGAATTGATAGTTTCTATTCCTAGCCTACAACTCGCGGTACGTAACTCCAGCCTATTATTTATTCTGTGCTCTAGCGCTGAACAAAACGTAAAGGGGATAGCTGCGAATGTCGTATAGGTACGGGGATGGAATGCAACTCGGAGCCAGTCAGTGCGAACGATACGTCTAGTCATACGGAATAATGCGTAATACGTTCAATTATGTGCAATAACTGTCACCGCTAGACTTTCGTGCCGCGAGTTGTACATTTTGAAAATAGAAACTATGACCTTATCTATGGTTATTGTTATTACTACGCCCAGCACCACGGTTGGAGGAAGACGACGACTTCTGATGTCATAAACAAGTGCCGATTACTGGAATTTCCCATCTGTGTTGTACTCGTGCGTGTAGTTTTACGTTCGAGTAATTTAGAAAAAACTAAAATAATATTTTCTTTTGTTTTTATTTTGAAAATCTTTATTTTGTTTTCTGTTTGTTTTTATTTTGAAAACGAACCGAAGTCTATAACTTACTACTTTTGAAAATTACTAATTTTCCAAGCAGGAAGTTAAAAATAACTTGGTAGGTACCTAGATAGGGAATGCCAATTAAAATGCTGTTTATTATAAATTTGTTATAGAAAGTGTATTCTTAAGTAAAAAAGATGGCGTATTTGATGGCGTACCAGAAGAATATCTTAGTCATAAGGAAAGATACGAAAATAATATCAGAAAATCTGTTTATTTATTCGGATTGGTGCGCAAAATGCAGGGAGAAGGCAAGACAAGTATCACTAACTATAGGTAAACAATAAATATTTTATGTAATAGAATAGACGTGAAAAACTAAAAAAAAATGCCATGGTTAAAGCTTTTATTACCTACTGAATCTTTTCAAAGAATTCTCTAACAGCATTTGTGCAGTTTTAGTTAGTTAGTATCTGTACTAATGTTAAATACACATCATTTAGTCCACCTCAGATACTTCTAGGGGCCTGCATCAACGTTTTGTAGCTAATTTTGAATTTGTGGAGAATAATAGATGTCGTACGGTGACAAACTAGTCTTATTCGCCCAGTAATAAGGAGGGTTACCCAAAAGCAACCCGTGTGCTGTCCAGGAAGTCGCATAGTCATGGAAAAGCTGTAGCTTGTGAAGCTCCGTGTTGGTCGTTTGTTGCTCACAGCATTTAACTTTTCTAGCAAGAATTTGATAGTATACTATTCGGCATCTTAGATCATTCAATAATCTTTCCTGCGAATTTTTATCGCTTCATTTTTTTGTTCACCTGATGAGAAGTGGTTGCTGTGGCCCATAGACATCTATATCTATCCTCGATTACGAATCAAAATGCAGATGCGTTGTCACCCGTAAGGAATAAGACGGAATGCCTCGTTTCCAGTAAAAAGGGTATCCGGTTCTCTACACTCATCATACGAAACACAGCAGCATTAAGGTACTATTTTACGGTGGTATTCTGTAAGAGCGTGGTCCTTCCTCGTTCGAGCCGACTCATTCGTGTTGCAACTATACTACTAATATAACTGCAGCGTGGATCTAGCACGTATTTTGATAGGCGTTGCTTCATTTTGAAACAGTGAAACCGTCGACATGCGCTTCTTTTCTGGATCGTATTAATCAACCCAAGATTCATCAGTTGTAATAATGCAGTAAGTACACATTTACAAGCTTCAAATTTGGTAATTATATTACGATACCATTCTATGTAGTGCCGTGTAGTGGCGGTTAAGAATATCCACTACCCCATATCTTCCCGTGGGTGTCGTAAGAGGCGACAGAGGGAGACAGGCAGGAGATGGGCAGCAGCATCTTCCTGATGACAACTGTGACGTAATAAAAAACTGCGGTTGCCAACCCGCTCGCCAAGCGTGGCAACTACGGCAAATACCCCCCAATGAACAAATACACAAAAAGACGGCCCCCAGTCCCCGGCGGCCCCGCTATTCCTGGCTACGGTGGCGACCATGGTAACGGCGGGGCAGGGGGTGCTAAGAATCTCCGGTGGAGGTTCGGTTGCCACCTACGACGACTCGACCTGGCAACATATAACGCACGCACCCTGAGGACTGACGAGAAGATACTGGAGCTGGAAGAAGAGGTAGACAAGTTGCGCTGGCATATTATTGGATTATCCGAGGTCCGAAGAGAGGGGGAGGACACGGCGATCCTCGAGTCCGGCAACTTGTTCTATCACCGGGAGGGCGACCATCTGTCCCAAGGAGGTGTCGGATTTATCGTCCACAAGTCTCTCGTCAACAACGTTGTAAAGATTGGGAGTGTGTCGACGAGGGTCGCGTACCTGATACTCAGAATCACCAAACGGTATTCGCTGAAGGTCATTCAGGTTTACGCACCAACCTCGGCACACCCCGATGAGGAGGTGGAGGAAATGTATGAGGATATTTCCAGAGCCATACATTCCTCCAAAACTCACTACACGGCGTTGATGGGAGACTTCAACGCAAAACTAGGCACAAGAGAAAGCGGTGAGCTGAAGGTAGGGAAATTTGGAGTAGGGCAACGGAACCGAAGGGGCCAGCAGCTGGCCGACTTTATGGAGAGAGAGGGACTCTTTATGATGAACTCTTTCTTCCAGAAGCGGCCCCACAGGAAGTGGACCTGGTCGAGCCCCGACGGTTCGACAAAAAATGAGATTGACTTCATTATGACGACCAGACGCCAACTGTTCAGTGATGTCTCAGTGATCGCAAGGGTGAAAACTGGCAGCGATCACCGAATGGTTAGAGGCACACTGAACCTAAACGTTAAGTTGGAGAGGTCTCGTCTAATGAAGTCAACGCTCCGTCCCCCTCGTGCTCTAATCCAGAATCCCGAAAACTTTCAGCTCGAGTTACGTAACCGCTTCCAGTGCCTAGAAGATTGCAATGCAGTGGACGATATGAACGACAAGCTCGTGGAAACTGTCCATGCGGTCGGAGCTAAGTTCTGCAAGACCCGCCGCAGAAGAACACAAAAACTCTCCGATCACACTCTTAATCTCATGGCTGTTAGACGGGAGATGAGGCTGCAATCGTCAACAGATTTGACAGCATACAGGCAACTGAACAGACAGATCTCCAAATGCATGCGGCGAGACTTACGCAACTTTAATACTTCTCGTATTAAAGAAGCGATCGAGCGGAACCAGGGCTCCAAAGTCTTTGCCAGAGATCTGTCTGCCAGAAAGAGCCAACTGTCAAAGCTGAAGACTGAGTGTGGCAACATCGTTTCCGGGACATCTGAGATTTTGAGTGAGATTGAGAGGTTCTATGGGCAGCTGTACACATCATCGTTGGAGCCACACGCAAGTGTGAGTAACGATCCAAGAGCAAGTCTTATCCGACACTATTCCGATGATATCCCGGACGTCAGTCTAAGCGAGATTAGAATGGCTCTCCAGCACCTTAAAAACGGCAGGGCCCCAGGCGAGGATGGAATTACAGCGGAGCTTCTGAAAGCGGGTGGAACACCGGTACTTGTAGTCCTTCAGAAGCTCTTCAATTCCGTCCTCCATGGTGGCACTACTCCAGAGGCGTGGAGCAGAAGTGCGGTGGTCTTGTTCTTTAAGAAAGGCGACAACGCTCTCTTAAAGAACTACAGACCGATTTCCCTTCTGAGCCGCGTCTACGTGCTGTTTTCGAGAGTCATTACGAATCGTCTCGCACGCAGACTTGACGACTTCCAGCCTCCCGAACAAGCCGGTTTCCGAAAAGGCTTCAGTACCATAGACCACATACATACCCTGCGGCAGATTGTACAGAAGACTGAAGAGTACAATCTGCCACTTTGCCTGGCGTATGTGGACTATGAGAAAGCCTTTGATTCCGTCGAAATTTGGGCGGTGCTACAGTCCCTTCAGCGGTGCCAAGTTGACTGTCGGTATATCGAAGTGCTGAAGTGTTTGTACAGTAGGGCTACGATGGCTATCCGAGTACAGAACCAGAGCTCGAAACCTATCCAACTGCAGAGAGGTGTAAGACAGGGTGACGTTATATCCCCGAAACTCTTCACCGCTGCATTGGAAGACGTTTTCAAGCTACTGGACTGGAAAGGATACGGTATTGACATCAATGGCGAGTACATCACTCACCTTCGATTTGCCGACGATATAGTCCTTATGGCAGAATCGCTGGAGGACTTAAGCACTATGCTCAATGACCTCAATAGTGCCTCCCAACGGATAGGTCTTAAGATGAACATGGACAAAACAAAGATCATGTTCAATGTCCATGTCACACCTATGCCGGTAGTTGTTGGGAGCACTATGCTCGAAGTTGTTGACGAGTACGTTTACCTGGGACAAATAGTCCGACTAGGTAAGTCCAACTTCGACCGAGAGGTCAATCGACGGATTCAACTCGGCTGGGCAGCGTTCGGGAAATTACGACATATCTTTTCGTCAGGTATACCTCAATCTCTAAAAACTAGATTGTACAACCAGTGCGTGTTGCCAGTGATGACTTATGGATCTGAGACGTGGTCCTTCACTGCTGGCCGTATGAGGACGCTTAAGGTCGCTCAGCGAGCTATGGAGAGGGCTATGCTCGGAGTTTCTCTGCGTGATAGACTCAGAAATGAGGATATCCGCAGTAAAACCAGAGTGACCGACATAGCCCAACGGATTAGTAAGCTGAAGTGGCAATGGGCCGGCCATATAGCTCGAAGAGCCGATAACCGATGGGGAAGAAAGGTTCTCGAGTGGCAGCCTCGTACCGGTAGGCGTAGTGTAGGGCGACCCCCCACTAGATGGAGTGACGACCTGGTAAGACATGCAGGAAGTCGATGGATGCAGGTGGCTCAGGACCGTGCTTTGTGGCATTACTTGGGGGAGGCCTATGTTCAGCAGTGGACTTGTGAAAGGCTGTAATGATGATGATGATGACCATTCTATGTAGGCCTTATGAGGATCGGTGAGGTTACGCGAGTGCAGTTCGACCGGGAAAGGTCCACACTCTGACAGAATATCCGTTTTTTATACCCACATTATTATACCTATAAAAGAAACTTTGATAATGTTGACACTATATTCAACCAAATCTAGCAAATACCTTTTAACGTTTCACATTAATCATTCCGCAATAACTTTACACAAGCGTACTCACACGATTTAAAATAACCTTTTACGTAAAGCCGAAGAATTATGAAGTTATCCATATTTCATTACAACGTGTATGTTTTTTTATCATTAATTTAAATTGGAATCTTTCAAACAAAACAAAATATTAAAAAATAACCAGTATCAACTTTTTTACTTGACGTCGTTTCAATGATATGTCGCTATGTAACTTACCGTAGTGTTTGATTGATTGAAATTCATTGTTATGTGAATAATCGGCAAAAATATTCAAATAATCGGTAAAAATATTCTAATAATCAAATCATTAATTTTTTAAGGGGAAATATATCCTCAAATGGCTTAGCAAGATCCTCGGTTATGCCGAAAATATTGCAGCATTAATTTTGAAATAAATATATGGTAAAGTTGAGGATTAATGTTAAGTACTATGTTAGACGAAAACATGATTCCGTAAAATTTTCTCGATAGAAAAAAATCCAAAGTTACCTCCAAACTGAACAATAAACCGCTGTTATTCATAAAATAATTTCAATAAGATCATGAAACTTTTCATACTAACTGAACTAACTATAAAGCAGGGCTTATGTTTTTTTTTAATTACCATTATTTTCACTGTAAAAAGTAATTACCTTAACTATCGGCGTCCTGAAGCTTGTTTCCTGCCGCCCGGTTCCAAGCTTATAGTTTACGTGGCCACTCGTACCTATGTATTTATAATTTATTAGTTATACCTACTAATTCCTACGTGCATTTACATTAGTGTCCTTCAGTACTACATGAATTTCCATCTAGCGGTTTGTTAAAATGGAGACTACCCATCTGCGTATTAGAGAACACATCACCTCATTTCGACCCCTTGATGTCGTAAATGATGACTTTAGGAAATACTAGAAATGTCTGCTGGCCTTCCATAGGTGCCAGGAGGTAACTTTATTTATGCCATACGTATTAAATGTACCATATTAATCCTCCCGACTGGTTTCAACTACGGTGAATTATTTCAATTGTTTAAGCAGTCAACTCTGCAAGTAACTATAGTTTTTACTATTCGTGTTAAAGCCGTTGATACCTCATTCGTGCTTTCGAAGTTCGATACCTCGGTATATCTGTAAATTCTATAATAACGAAATAATTATAGTAACACCTAGAACAATAAGATTTATTAAAATTATAAATTCTCAGGGACTTGATCGGAGGTCTGCTTGGTTCGTCCGTTTTAAGGGATGGCTCCTCTTTAGGATTGCATTACATTATGTTTATGCCCGCTATTTTGAACCAAGGAAATGAGGAACAGCAAGCAAAATGGCTTCCACGTGCGTGGAATTGCAGCATCGTTGGCAGTTTCGCTCAAGTCAGTATAAATAGATCCGTCCTTCAAACATGTATAATGTACCTATATTAAAGTTAAGAAATTTACAGCCTCTACTTGTCTATGTGCCCCACTCCTGGACACTTGCATTCTCCCATTCCTAAAAGAATTTTTAGGGCAAGGAAGTATCCACCGCGCTTGCCTCAACGCGTGTTGGCGAACTTCACAGGTCTTTTATTATTTCTTAGGCGTGCAGTTTCCCCACGATGTTTGGCTTCACCACCGAGCACGTGGTATAATAAGAAATAATATATAGAAATAATGTAAAGTGCTCGAAACGTCGGGGATATAAAAAAAATAATATTACGCGATAAAACCGTAAAAACTAGTATTATTAAAATGTGTAGTTCGCGTAAATATAAGAAATCATTATGAAAAATAATTATTAGTATTTTCAAGCATCTCGAGTTATAACTTATTAACATAATTAACAGTGCTCACTCTTAATATTTTTGTGGTTTAAATGTTTTATTTTTGTAAGAAGCATTGTCTTAAATGTAAATCGCGTATGAATCAGGTGAGTAAGTAGTTTGGTATTTTTAATTAAATTAATTATGTACGTCAGTTTGTTGGCTGTGTTGGTATATATCATTATATATTTACATTACAAGAAAATGATAAAAAGAAAACAAGAAATAAATTAAAAAAATATTTCAAATATTTTTTTAATATAATACATATATTCATTAAATTGAAGGTCTTTAAAACATAATACTTAAATTTAGTTTTAATAGTAAGGTAATATAAAATAAATAAAAATAAGAAAGACATTGTACTATACATATTTAAAACTGTCACTTGGGTTCCTTTGTCGATTTTGATAGCCGAATTCAAAATTTTTTTCTTTTTTGTCCGACGAACGGACTCGTAGATGAACTTCTAGGCGAAAAAACAATTAACACGTAGTAACGAGTTGTGAAGTAATAATAATATTCCACAACTATCACACAACGCTATCTAGTCCCAAGCTAAGCAGAGCTTGTGTTATGGGTACTAGACAACTAATAAACATACTTATATATTTCTAAATACATAAATATTATAGATAAATTACACCCAGACACAGAACAAATGATATTTGAGAAATGCATGCATCAAAGAATAATGAAATACTGTAACACGTATAATATTATTAATAAAGAACAGTTTGGATTTCAAAAGGAAAAGTCCACAACATTAGCAATCTTCACTCTAGTTAAAACAATATTAAATAATTTAAATGACGGATATTTGACCACAGGACTATTTTTTGACATGTCAAAGGCTTTTGATTTTGTGGATCACAAACTTTTATTAAATAAATTAGAATCAATAGGAATAAGAGGACCCACTTATCAGTGGCTAAAATCCTACTTAAACAATCGAAGACAACGCGTAGTAGTCAGCAAGTTAGTAGGCGACGAAGTTTTATCTTACGCTTCTGAATCAAAAATTGTTGAGTGTGGTATCCCCCAAGGAAGTGTGCTAGGGCCTCTAATGTTTATTTTATATATCAACGATATAACGGTAGTGACAAATCATAAATGTGTTTTGTTCGCCGATGATCTATCTATTATTGTGACATCTGAAAAAAACTCTATACACGATCACGAAACTGATATAAATAAAACAATCGACAACGTAATTAAATGGTTAAACGTAAACAACTTAAAACTAAATCTAAATAAATCACATTTTATCCAATTTAATCAATCCAAACATAAACAATTAAATTTTAAGCTAAATATTAATAAATTAAAGGAAATAAGGTCTACCAAGTTTCTGGGAGTAGTCATAGACCAGGACCTAAACTGGAAATTACATATAGAGTCTTTGTGTAATCGTATTAATAGTTTTGTATATGCCCTTAACAAAATGAGAAAAGTGACAAACTTACAAACGGCCCTTATTACATACCACGCGTATATAGCTTCCATTTTGCGCTACGGGATAATAATGTGGGGAAATAGCACAAATATACAAAAGGCGTTTATAGCTCAAAAAAAGTGTATTAGAGCTATCTCTGGAATACCGCCTGGCATATCCTGCAGAACAGCTTTTGCAAATCTCAACATACTTCCGCTGCCGGCACTATATATTTTTGAAATAAGCTGTTTCGTGAAGAGAAATATCAATTTGTTTATGAAAGCAAGTGACATGAACACAAGATTAAAGCGAAATCCTAATAAACTTGTGTTAGATGTTATCCCAAGGTCAGCTAAATACCATAAAAGTTGCCTAAAAATGTGTTTAACGATATATAATATAATTCCTAATGACATCAAAAATTTAAATATTAATCAATTTAAATCAAAATTATTTAAGTGGCTCATTGACAGGAAAATATATGACATTAAAGACTTTATTGACATCAATCCCTAATACTATTCATGTTATACTATATATTTTAATTTATCTTTAACTCAATGTAAATTATTGTAATGAGACTTTGTGATATTATTTTTATGATTATACAAGATAATAATATTAATTTTGCATGCTATTTGTAATAGCGAGACATGTGCACCTTTTTAACATGTACCACCTTTATATACCATGTTCTTACGCAAATAAAAAATTCTGATTCTGATTCTGATTCTGAAATGATCGAGCTCATCACACAAACATTTGTCCTGGGTGGGAATCGAACCCACGACCTCCGGCTTAGCAGTCAGGGTCACTAACCACTAGACCAACAGGCCTGTCAAAAGTCGCTAAGAAGATGCTGTGAAATTGGGGATTTTTATTTTTAGACTGAGCTAGGTCATGGTACGTTCATCCGCGGTTTGGAGACGACTGCTACGTACGACGCCTCAACCAGGGAGTTTGTTCTGCACAGCCCCACGCTCACTTCATACAAGTGGTGGCCCGGCGGATGTGAGTATATGCACGTCATATTATTATATCTTAGTAAAGTAGTCGCCCTATATCGTCCCGTTTGCGTCGTAAGTGGCGACAGAGGGAAACTGAAATAGAGGCTGGGTATCTTCCTGAAAATAATTCAAAGTTTTTGAAAAACTGCGGTTGTCAATATGCCTGGTGAATGTGGCAACTATGGCAAAAGTGGAAATCTATGGGAAAGACCTTTGTTCGGCAGTGGACTTTAATAGGCAGTAATGGATAACGGAAAGTAGTTTCGACCAAATTAAGCTCGAAGGATTGGTTATCAAGGTGTTATTCATATGATACTGATTTTTGATGTTTTTCTTAATTTTTGTTTAGTTTACTGGGTAGAGCCAAGCTGCAACTATATTGTTACGCGCCTAAGTCGACGTCATGTACAAGGCACTAGCGCCATCTGGTGTCGGGTAACAGAGCGAGAAGAGCTTTCCAGAAAATACATGATTCGTCTTTCAACCAACAGCGCCATCTAGTATCGAACAGAATAATTAAGCTTTCTGGAAGCCGCACACTTGAATTTTCTGCGCTTGGTCGGTTGGCGCGCGTATTTACTTGAATATTCTGGAATATTCTGGATGTTTTCGTGGAAGAGCCCTATATAAAGGTGTTGCAATATGCGATCGGGGAAGTATTGAGGTTGGCGAGGCAAGCGAAGCTTCGGAGCGGAATAAAGTGAATCAGTGTGATTAATTATTAGTGTTTTTAACTTTAATTAGTGTAAAGTGAATTAAAGTGTTAATTTAGGTAATTCTATCGGCAATTTTTATTGTCACGAACCTCAAGCTCGTAACAATTGGTGTCAGAAGTGGGATAAAATCATGCCGATTTTACCTAAGGAGGAAACGGAGGATGTCCGTACCCGAAGTCAACGCCAGCAGGAGACGGACCAAAGAAGATTTGGTGGTGCAACGTCGCAGACTTCGGAGGGACAGCCGCCGGCTGCAGGCCCGTCAGTAGCTCCTATATCTGCAGCACCTGACTTAGGTGCTCTGATGGTGATGCTGCAGGAGCAGGCTTGCCGACAGGAGGAACAGGTCCGTCGGTTGGAAGAGCAGCTGCGGGGTGGACAGGATGACCAGGCCCGCCGACAAAAGTAACAGGCTCGCCGACAGGAGGAACAGGCCCGTCAGTCGGAAGAGCAGATGCTCCTCATTAAGGACCTTCATGCTACCTTTGGTAAAGCGATAAAGGAGGTGAAAGATAGGGTTGCTCAACATGACAACCGCCTGTCGGAAGCTGAAACCCAAATCAAGGAAGCTAAACCCAAATCGACCAAGTCAACAATCGGGTTGATTACGTGGTGGCTGACGTGAAGAAAATGCTGGACGACCTCAAACTGGGTGATGGAACTACAGCTCCCGTAGTAGCTACTACACCTTCGCTACGTGGGTTCAAAGTGCCACCGTTCGACGGGACTTCTTCCTGGTCAGCCTAAAAAATCCAGTTCGAGGCTGTTATGAAGGTTATAAAAGTCAGGCCATGACTGCTCTCACACTAGGCCTGCGCGACCAGGCCTTAACAGTTCTGGAAGCTCTCGGGGAGGTAGTGACTTATGAGCAACTCCTTGAGGCATTGGAGGCGAGATATGGCGACGCTCACCTGGAACATGTCTTTCGTGCGCAGCTTAAAGATCGCGTGCAGCGCTTCAACGAAAACCTGCAGCAGTGGGCTCTAGAGGTGGAGGAGCTGGCGCGGAAAGCATACCGGTCTGTACCTGCGCTCATTGAAGGGAACCTGATGCAGACATTCATCGACGGCATCCACGACCTGGAAGTCAGAGCTGCTGTGAGGCTCGGACAGTACAAGACGCTTAAGGACGCCCTGGCCCATGCACTGGAGGTGGAAGTCGTGCGGCAGGATCATCGTTCCCATCGCGTCAGGGAAGTTGCAGCAGCTACAGTTCGCGACTGCAACAAAGGATACAGCTCTAGGTGCTATGGCTGTGGGGAAAGGGGCCATCTTCGCTCCAGCTGCCCTAAGCGAACTGTAGAAAGGAGAGCTGATCGATCTCGAGAGGGTAGTGCAGCTAACGGCACCGCCTGGCGGTGGCAGGATCGTCGTTCCCCTCGCGCTAGGGAGGTTGCAGCAGTTACGGTTCGCGACCACAATAAAGGATACAGCCCTTGGTGCTATGGCTGTGGGGAAACGGGCCATCTTCGATCCAGCTGCCCTAAGCAAACCCCAGAAAGGTAAGGTGAACGATCTCAGAAGGGAAGTGCGGCTAATATCACCGCCCAGCAGCAGCCGGGATACGACTTTACTATCAGACATCGCAGCGGGAAATCTCATGGCAACGCAGATGCATTGTCAAGAAGACCTTGTCCTGAAGATTGGAAACATTGTACTAGGCAAGAGAGTAAGGAAGTGTTATCCGTGAGGATGATCAGGACAGACCACCTTAGCAACGAGTGGAAGGACAGCCTACGACGTGCACAGCAGGAAGATCCGGACATCAAGCCGATTCTGGAATGGATGAAGGCCCGTGCTACCAAGCCTAAGTGGAAGGACGTCTCAGCGATGAGTTCAACCACGAAAAGCTATTGGGCCCAATGGGACAGCTTGCTGATTCAGGATGGAGTCCTGTGCCGTAAATGGGACAATGGTCGAGAAGACAGCTGTCGTTTGCAAATGGTTGTCCCTAAAGCTAAAGTGCCGAATGTTCTACAGCTGTGCCATAATGGTCGTTCAAGAGTCCATCTGGGAGTTAAACGAACTCTACTGAAGGTCCGAAAACGGTTTTACTGGGTCCGTTATCGTGACGATGTCGAGGATTGGTGTCGTACATGTACAAGTTGTGCCGCTGCGAGGGGACCTCAGACACGTAGTAGAGGAGCATCGAAATTGTACAATGTTGGTGCACCACGGGATAGGACAGCCCTTGACATTGCGGAGCCGTTACAGGAAGGCGCCAGAGGGACTCCTAAGATCGTCCATGCGGATCGCTTGGCGCGTTATTATGGGTCCGATAATGCTCGGGACGAGCATTGTCTTAGGAGGGGGCAGTGTTACGCGCCTAAGTCGACGTCATGTACAAGGCACTAGCGCCATCTGGTGTCGGGTAACAGAGCGAGAAGAGCTTTCCAGAAAATACGTGATTCGTCCTTCAACCAACAGCGCCATCTAGTATCGAACAGAAGAATTAAGCTTTCTGGAAGCCGCACACTCGAATATTCGCGCGCGTATTTACTTGAATATTCTGGAATATTCTGGATGTTTTCGTGGAAGAGCCCTATATAAAGGTGCTGCAATACGCGATCGGGGAAGTATTGAGGTTGGCGAGACAAGCGAAGCTTCGGAGCGGAATAAAGTGAATCAGTGTGATTAATTATTAGCGTTTTTAACTTTAATTAGTTTAAAGTGAATTAAAGTGTTAATTTAGGTAATTCTATCGGCAATTTTTATTGTCACGAACCTCAAGCTCGTAACAATATTATGGTTGTAGCAGGAACGGTTCGGCGTGATCGGGGAAGGAGCACGCTTTCACGGAATACAGACAGAGTAAAATAGCAGCTTAATACTGCTGTGTTTCGTATGGTGAGTGTAGAGAATCAGAGACCCTTTTCACTGGTATCGAGCCTTCCGTCTTAGACCTCAGGGGTGATAACGCATCTGTATTTTGATTATTAATTGAGGATAAATGCAGATGTCTACGAGCCACTGCATCCACTTACTATCAAGGGGACTGAGTGCTCGTTTATCATTCTATAAATTATATATTATATTCTTATTCATTATATTCTTCTAATATAGTATTCTATAAAAAAATTATGGTTATAGTAAGAATGGGAGAGACTAATTGATCCATAAACCTCAGAAATGAGAGCCAGAAATGAGAGTTCAATGACCAGCTGTGGGGAGTATTGAGGCTACTTGATTTTTTACTTTTAATTCATTCATTCTTTTATTAGAGCCCATTCAAAGTTAAAAGTATACTGCTGAACATAGGCCTCCCTCGTAGATTTAAGCGTAGATAGGGATTCTGGGATAGTGGATGTACTTATGCCGCCACGACATAAGGTCACATGAATATATGCAATTTCAATTATCTGCGTGAGAGAGTCTTTGTAAAGAACATATATCAATCAAGCAGTGTGATTTCTGATTTTCATAGGTGTTCCGTTATGCCAATTTTGGCAATGGAATTAATATATTTTACGTATGTATTTTCTTGTAGTGGGTCACACAGCGAATTATTGCATCGTGGTGGCCCAGCTTTACACTAAAGGTGTTTGCCATGGAATCCATTCTTTCATCGTACAAGTTCGTGACGAGGAAACTCACATGCCTTTGCCTGGAATTAAAGTTGGTGAAATTGGCGCGAAATTAGGCCTGAATGCTGTAAATAATGGCTTCCTAGGATTTGACAGCGTAAGAATCCCAAGAAATCACATGTTGATGAAACACGCCCAGGTTTTAGAAGTAAGTAATAAATAATACTTTTTATACCCATTCCAAGCGCTTTCTTGTATTTTTAATTGGCAGTTTTGATCGATGATGATAGTTTTTGGAGCAAGCTAAGAATAATTAGGCAGCTCATAGACTAAAAACTTCTGTACGGTTTGATGAAAGCATTGGGAGTTGTGGAGTGTGTTGAAAATTTTCTAAACACAATCAAGTATCCGCAGGAGTTAAAATGAGTAGTGTGAACTAATCCTACTATTATTTTACAAATGTAACATTTGTAGTCACTTTTAGCATTATCTTCTGAATACACCTTTTGCCATGTTGTGTAAGCACATATTTTTTTTTCGATGTTAGTAAGAAGCGATACGTTACTACATTAACTCAGGCTAAAGCCTCGCAATAATTTTCACGATATGTGAACAATCCAACTTTTTTAAATAAAGCTATTTATCGCACATGTACTGCGCGATTATTCCAAATTTAGCACATCATAGCACTGGCTCATCGATATCTGTAGGCGAGAGAAAATATAAATTGTAATTTTATTTTCTTATTTACCACGGGCACGAGGTTGGCAGTGAAGGAAACATCACGAGGAAACCTGCATGTCTGAGAAAAAAAAAACGAGTGTGCTTACGACCACACAACTGAAGTAAAACATCTTTAACTCCATCTGTTTCATTCATACATATGAATATTTAAATTTATTATCGGCTTCCTTCCACAATTTGTTATTATTTACCCGAAAATTCACAAAACATGAACTTTAAAATGAATTTACAATTTTATTCACTTTAAACGTAGAATATATCATGAAATTGTTCAAAACGAAGTAAAATTACGAAAAATAACTGGCTATAAGAGAAAGAGAGAAAGAAAATGGGCGCGCGCACTGCTCTCTCGCTTATATCCCCCACTCAACTCCCGTTCACCTCGCTCAATCACACTCTTCGTAACGCATTCGCCAGCCCAAGTCAAGCGTAGTTTTACTTCAATAAAATATTTCGAAGACACGTAAAGTTCACAACACGCACTGAACCAACATGGCTGAATAATGCCCCGTAACCCTCTCAGAAACCTCTCTGGTAGGCTGCAACTTTAATGTAATAGTACTGCTCACGGTATCCACGAATGTAACATGTATTATAAACTTAACACAGTATTAAATAGGACTTGGAACATAACGGTGAGACAACCGTTATGTTCCCAATCAAAACAGAAAAGAAAAAAAAAACAGACAGGGTCGCCATGTAATGTTGGACGGAGTTCAATAAAAAGGAGACGTGTTACTCAGTTTAAGACTTTAATTATACTGCTTTATTCTGTTACGAGCTTAGGCTTCGTGACAATAAAAACTGCCGATTGAATTACCAAAATTGACACTTTAATTACTGAACACCAATTAAAACTTAAATCACACTAATAATTAACCACACTTAACACTTTAGTTCACTTTATTTCGCTCCAAAAGCTTCGCTCGTATAGTCAAGTCAATACTGTCCCGGTTGCGGCCCTCAATAGCTTTATATAGGCCTTTTCCACCGAAACATCCAGAATATTCCAGCAAAAACCGGCCCCCGCTCCACCAGGTGCAGAAAGTTCGAGTGTGGAGCTTTCTAGAAAGCTCAGTTCTTCCATTCGATACTAGATGGCGCTAGTGAGAGAGTTCTAGAAAGATCTTGGTACGCTCCTATTTCTGCTGCTTGATACCAGATGGCGCTAATAATCAACCGCCACAAACCAGGCGCTAATTATAGCGCGCAACAATTCTAAAATAAACACTAATATAAATTGTCGTGGGGTTTACACCACACTACTTTTGCAAAGCAGTACGTTTAAAATCAGATTAGAGACTGGATTATAGATCCTAAGTCCTTACTGTGTCGATCTTTTGTTCCAAATAATCAAATAATTACTACCTAATCTTACATTTTATGCTGTGCCTTTACACGCAACGCAGCTGTACCTTTGCGCAAGCCAACTCGCCTGTTCTCCGCGTCCTCACCGCGTTTAATGCTCCACAAAACCTGTGTACGGCCTGTTTGCGGATGATGTACGGTAATTTTGTCGGAATGCCTGAAGTTTTGTGAGCGAGAAGAATGAATAAGTTGTCTTTAATCTATGTAATTTTAATTAATAATCTAAAAATAAATTTTTGTTTGTTCGTATTTTATGCGCTGCCTTAGCGTTCATCAGATTGCGGTAAAACTTTGTCTACGTTTTGCTTGCACTTTCGCGAAGTTTATGGGCATAGTTAGACTTCGCTCTGTAGTGAAATAATTTGCCCAGAGTGGTTAGTGTATTGGTGGTGATAGTGAGTCATTTTTTTAAGAATTGGATTTTAGTTAGCGCATTGTTGGTTCACATGATCATCATCACATCATTACAGCCCTGAACATAGACCTCTCCTGTAGGGTTATGTGTGTGGATGGAGTGAGGGTAGAGATCAAAATTATAATAAAGTTCTGCACTTAATAGTTTAATGTCCCACAAGATATCCCCGAGTTTAATATACCACAGTCAGAAAAATAACACTAAAATTATAGCAATAGTTTATAGAATAGAGAAAGAAATACAGAATAGAAAGTACAGAGGAGGCACAAGCACGAAACAATTTTATAAAATAAAGCGCGCGTACAGCATTTTGGTTTGGATAGCAAGCGAAAGACACCTCAAGTAACTTAAGTTGTGATAAACACTCGAGCATGCGACTGGTGAAAGGAGTGCCAACGCAACCAGTCGGCAGCCAATGTCACACGATGTTACTATATATGTTGCGTTGCGTAGTACAATTAATTAATATCTTGTCGTTGCGTTAGTTAATAGGCTGCTGGCATCGAGCCTATGAAACAGCGACACCAGGTACTAGCGCTATGATACAGTGCTTATGTTAAATGTATGCCTGTATGGATGAATTGTGTACATGTATATGGATATGGAATATGTTAATTGCATGTTGTGAAGTGAATGTGTTAAAGTCTCCCACACCCCCAAGAACGTCGTAAACTCACTACTTACTACATCATTAACCACTTCGTCACTCCATTGCTTGATAATTCTCGATAATGTGTTTTTTATTTATTATTATTTATTGCATTCCTTAAAACAAAAGAATACAAAGGGCGGACTTAACGCCTTGAGACATTCTATATCAGTCAACCCATGGAGTGGTGAAAATTTCACGTAGGTGTGGCAATATAGAACAAAGAAACACAAAACAAAAACGATAACTAGTTACATTTGTGAAAAACGAGCACAGAGTCCACCTGAAGGTAAGTAGATGCTATGGGCCATAGTCATCTAGATTTAACCTCGATTAAGAATCAAAATGCAAATACGTTGTCAGCCGTGAGGACTAAGATGAAATGCTTCGTTTCCATTAAAGAAGGTCACCGGTTCTCCACACTCACCATACGAAACACAGCAGTATTAAGTTGCTACTTTATGCTGGTATTCTGTGAGAGCGTGGTTCTACCCTGGTTGAGCCGACCCATTCGTGCTACCACTATAATATAGTTGCAGCGTGGCTCTACCACGTAAATATATACTTTTTACTAATAAATAAACCATACATATAAAACCTGTACATAAGTATACATGGATATATAAATACATGCACATACATACAAATATCTATACATGCGAAGACGAGTTATTTAATATGGAAAAATCCATAATTTAATGTGAAAAAAGATAAACTTTAATTTTTTTGTGTTTTAGGATGGCACTTATGTAAAATCTCGAAACAGTAAGTTGAATTACGGAGCCATGGTTTTTGTAAGGGTTGTCATAGTATTCGACATGATCAACTATTTATCTAAAGCTGTTACAATCGCCATCAGGTTTTCAGCAGTGCGAAGGCAGTCTCAACTCAAAGCAGGGTATGTGAAATACGATTATTATAGACAAATATTGTGATAATAAACTTTTCTATTTTGGGCTAAACACTTTACGTTGACGAGAGATATTTTTAAAACGACGTCGCTGATTTCTTTTTTCTTCCCAAAATGTTTTAGTAATAATATTAAGATTTATATCCTTTTACCGTATAGTGGCGGTGTAAGAATATCCACTAGACCACGTCATCCCGTGGGTGCCGCAGGACGCGACAGAGGGAAACAAAGTAGGAGATGAGCAGCAGTGTCTTCCTTATAACTTAATTTAAAAAAAACCGCGGCAACAATGGCAAATATCCCCCCTATGAGGCAATCTATGAGGGAGGCCAATGTTCAGCAGTGGACTTTAGTGGGCAGTAACGGTAACCAATGGTGGTTAATATAACGCATAGTGCCATATTATAGCGCGCTATCTCTTCGTAACACATAGCGCGAGTTATATAAGTAGTCGCCAAGGCGCTATTGCGCTATGACGCTTTGGCGCTATCAAGTATTAATATCTAGCAGCAATTAGTTCAGTGTTGCCATATATACAGATTTCCCCGTATTTATACAGATTTTCGGTGTTTGATACAGATTAGCACTGGATACAGATTTTTATACAGAGTTTTCTAACTCTATTGATTGGATTACCATAATATTCAACTTAAAACAGAACGAAGCAAAATAGGTAACTAGATACCGCGTTAAACACATCATTGCTTTGGTTAATTTATTTTTTCACAACGTAATTAGTTGGTACTGCAGAATTACAAGTGTATTATAAAATATGTATGACTGAAAATAATAATTATATGTTCGTTTGTTGCAAATGTTTGAGTTTTAATACAATGTTTATTTAAATTAATGTTTTCAATTTTGCTAATTAAAAAAAATTGTGTATAGTGTATATTTTATACTTGGTAAAGCCACGCTGCAGCTATATTATGGTTGCAGCACGAATGAGTCAGTTCAACCGGGGAAGGACCACGCTCTCACAGAATACCAGCGTAAAATAGCAGTGTAATACTGCTGTGATTCGTATAGTGAGTGTAGAAATCCTGAGACCCTTTTTTACTGGCAACAAGGCATTCCATCTTAGTCTTCAGGCATGACAACGCATCTGCGTTTTGATTCTTAATCGAGGATAAATGTAGATGTCTATGAGCCACAGTATCCACTTACCATCGGTGTACTGTGTGCTCGTTTGTCACCCTAATTCTATAAAAAAAATTTTATAGAATTATTTATATTTTTAAATTATTTTTATTTAATAACGATAATCAAACTTTATCAACTTATCACGTTAGTAGTTATTCCTTGTTTTTCAAAAGAAGCAATGATAATGATGATCAATTATTCTATTTTGGTTTATTATATTATACAAATTTTATACAGATTTTAAGTTTAAATAGCATACAGATTTAATACAGATTTTAGCAGTTTCTAATACAGATAAAAGGTTCAAGGCATCTGGCAACACTGAATTAGTTCTAGCAGCAGTGCTGTTGGGAGAGGACGTGTGACGCAAATTTGATCTCGTAGCGCGCTATTCATCGCGCGCGACCTAATTTAATGTTAGACGTTGTTTAGTTAGTGTATACTGTATATTTATAAATGATCAAAGGACACAGTTGTGATAAGAGAAGCCTAACTTATATTAAATGTAAATAAAATATAGATACAAAAGTGTATATAATAGTGTATGTAAATAATTGATTTTTATAAATACAATAAATAAACTTTTAAATACGCCTTTATTTGATTTATAATTTGTATCAAGATTAAAATAACGTTTACATCAATTATAATAAAAAAATAATTAATTTTATTTCGATTCTATAAATAAAATTAATTCTATTTTAAATAGTACATAACTTAAAAATATTTTTAGGATTATAAAAAGTAGTAAGCCTGAAACGTATGAAAACGCGTGCATTGCTTTTTCTTTACCGCTTTGTTTCTTAATGTTCTTATATAGCACGCGATCTATCCAATGAACGACATGTAATGTAACGTGCTAAGAGATATAACGTACTGTAAAACTTAACGCTCTTACCGGCCTCCTATACGCTTTCTTATAAATATCGCGCTATAACATAGCGTATTTAATAGCGCGCTAGAAATTTATAGTTTATAGTCTGTAGCGTGCTATTGATTTATAGTCGTTTTGAACAACTTTAACGGTAACGGTATATACCATGTAACGGTATAACAAATTGCATTGCAGTCTATTAAAAGTCCACTGCTGAACCAAGGCCAAATATTGAATCCACATTTGCCATAGTTGCCACGCTTTGTAGGCGGGTCAGAAAGCAGCCGCTGTCCAAGTTTAGTTTCAGTTTCTCTCTGTCTCCTCTTACGATAACCATGGGATACTTTAGGGTACACGGGGTGAATAAGGATGGTTGAGACACAAACAAGAAAAATATTACAGGCAGCCGGAGTGTCAGATACTGGATTATGTGACGCAACAGCACAAACTGTTCATCGGCATAGCAGCCTGCCATGCGCTGAGAATCACTGCCGACAAGCTATGGAATACGTTCAACGACATCAATGATGAGCTAGTCGGCGGTAACTTAGAACGACTCCCTGAAGTGAGTACTTTTTAAGTCGAACGTTTATTAGTGTAGTTTGTATTACATCACTGCACGTTATGTGCGTAATGATGATGTAGTACTCGTCGATTATGACCACAGGACGTCTTTTAAATGTTATTGGGACCGGGAGTTTATTTGCTGAGGGATAATAGCACTTTAACAATATTTGCAAATACTGAAGCATTCCTGTAGCATATTAATTAATATCTATGTTAAATTTCAATTATCACCGTTCCAAGAATTAAAAAAAAAACTCCTGTGACAAATATATACTTGTACAGACACTGACACCGAGATGACTCTACAAGTGATCAATTTGCTAAATGCTAATGCTAATTTTGACACAAAGTAGTATTTAATAATATTCCTCAACTGAAGCCCATGCGAGCCAAGTCGCGGGTAAAAAGCTAGTGACAATTCGTTCTGAAAGACATGGACTAAGGCCCGCCACACACTACGTACGGAATTCCGTTTTGGAATCCCGAAACGGAACGAACGAGTCTGCCACACACAGACGGAATCCCGTTTTGCCTGCAAAATTCCGTACGGAAAACTACCGTAGGTGTGCGGTGTGTGACGGGTCATTGATTTAAAAAGGACTAGCTGCGACTTAAAATTCCGAAACGGAATTTCGTTAATTTAGGTAGAACTATAATAAAATGTTCATGTGTACGTGTTGTACGAGTACCTTGTTTATACCTACGTTCTTGAACACGTTAATTGTTTAGCTCAGATTATAATACATAAAAAGCGGACGTGAATCGTTTGTATTTAAATATTTTATTTAGCTCCCATTGTTTTATGCACAAAATAAAATTCGTGAGGAAATTGATATTGTCTTCAAACAAATAAATTAACCTTGCAACCTTTTTGTAGAACGTTTACACTATTATTACACCACCTATATATTATTACCTACACATTTAGAGCGAACGACCACATTTTAAAACGCGCAATTTTGTAACGCGCGTTTTAAAAACCATAACCGATACATATCCGTACAGATAACCAACACGCGCTTAATATGTATTATATTCAGGGTTGCCAACTCTACGTCTTTTTACGTAGATCTACGTGTTTTGGCCATTCCTGCAAACTTACGAAATTCAGTCCCAGAAGCTGCGTATTTTTATCGAATTTTACAAATTTGCCAAATAACATGACTCATTAGGCTGAAAGGGCATAATTTCCAGCATTAGAGAAAAAAAAACATCCCGTTTCATACTAACGCATAGTGACTTCGCCAGTTCGCCACAGACAAAGTGTGCATTCCATAGAACTGTGCTGTGTAAAACGAAACGTCTCGAATATTTCAAAAATAAGGAAAGGCGACTGGTCTCAAGTGCTTCCTTTATTGACCCAATTTGCACAAAAATTTGTAACATTGCCATATAGCAGTACAAATCTTGAGCGTCTGTTTTCTACGATTAATCTGATGAAAACTAACAAATCAGAAACAGACTTTCCACGGACACGCTAACAGGCTTACCTTTTCCTTTTTTTTAAACAACTATTTAGTCAAATAGGTATAAATTTAATTTGTCTAATGATAATGAATAAATAAAAATAAAACGGTTTATTCAGTTTCTACGACCCTAACGTCTCCATTTGTATCCCTATAAATACATACTGTATAATCTATTCCCTTAATTTCGCTCAAAAAAGTACGTAGATCTACGAACTTTCAATATGCTAAATTGTGCTAATTCTACGAATTTTTCTAATCTGTAATGATTTCTTATATTTACGCGAACACTACACATTGAAATAATACTAGTTTTTACGGAATTTATCGCGTATATTTAACTTTTTAATACCCCGATGTTCAGTGCCTAAACCGAATCTTCCCAGAGACGAATTTATAGCGTTAAAGAACCTACGCAATAAACCAGAACTTACGATTCTCCGCGCAGATAAGGGAAACGCCACGGTAGTCATGGATATGTCAGATTATAATTCTAAAATACAAGAACTTTTGTCAGATGTAAGTACTTATAAAAAGGTTAAAAACGACCCAACAAATAGCACACTAAAAATAACCAGTGACCTCATAAAGAAACACTCCGAAAAATTAAATCTGGACGTAAAATGGATAATACCTACGTGCGCCAAATCACCACCAAAGTTGTATGGGTTACCAAAAATACACAAGCCCAATGCTCCATTACGTCCCATAGTGAGCCAAATCGATTCACCAACTTACAGATTGGCTCAACACTTAGCGAAAATACTCTCACCGCTCAGGGGACACACAAGAGCACACATAAAGGATTCCTACCATTTTGTCAGCGAGATTAAAGACCTGCGTCTGGCAGACAATGAAACTATGGTCAGTATTGATGTGCAGTCATTGTTTACATGCTTACCTGTCGAAGACTGCATCTCAATTGTAACTAGAAGGCTGGAAGAAAACAACATGCCCGTAGAATATGCAGTATTACTCAGACACTGCCACTTATTGTGGAAGGAGGAGTTCTACAAGCAAGTAGATGGTGTGGCGATGGGCTCACCTGTATCTCCCATTGTCGCCGACATATTCATGGAAGACTTTGAGGAGAAAGCCCTGCTTACTTCTCCCATAAATCCAAGATTCTACAAGTGGTATGTAGACGACACTTTCACAATTCTACCTTTAGATAAAGTAACTGCATTTTTAGACCATTTTAACTCTATAAATTCTAAAATTCAGTTCACAATGGAGTTAGAGGCAAACAATTCCTTAGCTTTTCTAGATGTGTTAGTAATTCGGAACCCTGATAGCACCTTGAGCCATACTGTGTATAGAAAAAAGACCCATACAGATAGATATTTAAACGGTGATTCTCACCACCATCCTTCACAGTTAGCTACCATGGGTAAATCTTTGTTTCAGAGAGCACGAGGGATCTGTGACAGTAAACACCTGGCTGCCGAGCTCCAACACGTCAAGCAAGTTTTGCATGACAACAAGCTCCGGGTCCCGCGCCTACGTCACAGAGAACGAGTGAAGCCGGCCACAGTCGAGCGTGTACCTGCTGTACTGCCATATGTTAGAGGAGTCACTGACAAGATTGGCTACATCTTGAAGCGCGCTTCCATCAAAACATACTTCAAGCCGCCGAAGAAGATTGGTCAGTTTTTACCATCAGTCAAGTGTAACGTCCCTCTGCAAGATGCAGGAGTGTACAAGCTTGATTGTGAATGTGGTCTCTCCTACATAGGACAAACTAAAAGATCAATTAAAGCCCGCGTCAAAGAACATATAGCTGATGTGAAGAATCGACGCTCCGGGAAGTCTGCAGTCTGTGAACATGTACAGGATCGCCCCCGTCACTACATCAGATTTGATAGACCACAAATCCTCGCTAAAGAACACCGATTCCTTCCAAGGATGATTCGCGAGGCTATTGAAATCAAAAAACATCCTAATTTCAATAGAGAAGATGGCTGGGTGCTACCATCTGCTTGGGATCCTATAATAAATAAAATTAAATCAAAACCCAAGCATACAACTGCAAGACTTCATGATACCATAAGCTCATACTGTGTAGATCGGAACAAAAGTTAAAATTTTAATCTATGGTAACTGCGGTTAACTATGACATCTGGACGTTGAACATCTCAGTCCTTTTCTAATCTGGCCTACGCCTATTTTAAACTCTGAGTTGGCAACACTGCTTCTATTCAAGCGCGCGTTTACTTTAGACTTTCAGTATATTAGAAAGTACTCTGTGCTTTAGACCTTTAGGACTTTAGGAGTTTGTTGTGCGAGCTATGGAGTGTAGAAGTAAGGTGTACAAACTGTGTATTAAAAAGTGTCCATAAAAAACTTTAAATAAGGTGGCGCCGCTATAGGGTAAATTCTAAAGAACGCACCGAAAAATATTAGTGGGATGGACGACTTTTTCGAGGTTATATTTACTAAATAAAATTATTTTAGATTTTAGAGCTACTGAGCAGTTTAACAGCACATTTCAAACCGTCGAAACTACTAAGTTCATTTCATCCCAGTAGCTACTCCAGCGGTGTTGTGTAGAGTTTTTGAACTGTTATTTACTGCTTACAGACGACCACTTTTTCAAGTATTCTACTATGGGAGTTGGTACTCCTTACTTTTACATTCCATAGTGCGAGCGGTTTTCGCGCGCTTTTAGATAGGTACATGCGCCATTTTCTTGTACATTAATTTGATCGTGCGCTTTCGTATAGAGTAGACGCACGTTGACAAAAATCGAGATAGAGCAATTTGATAAGGTTTTTTTTATGGATAATAGCCCAAAGCGACCGCGCCCTGCTAACGCTTGTCGAATGCCATACCAAAGTATAGACCATAGATAAGCTAGTATAATAGACTGTGGCAATGATGAGCGCAGTGTATGTACGCTATCAACGAGCGCCGAACGCAATGCAAAGCGCTCAATGTCTATATAGGTACTTTATAGCTCTTAACCTCGTAAGGCACAAGGCAAAAAATAAGTTTTAATAATGCGATGTTTTAAAAAAAGGACTTAACGCTCAGAGGTGAATTCAAAATATAGGTTGCACGTTTTCTATATATAGATATCTTGAATCAACTGAATGTAGTTTTATATAGGACATCGGGCAGTATATTTTTACGTGGTATAGCCATGCTGCAGCTATATAGTAGTTTATGCCATAAGATCTGCAACCATAGCGACTCGCCATCTTTTTCTCAGAACATCCTTATCCTTGTCGTTTATACAGGAAATACTGGGAAATATTCTTGCCACTTCGAAGCAGATACCAAAATAAATATGAGCTTTCCTATACTGATATTTTAGCTATATCCATCATTCGGAACAGAAGACTTATTAGATTGTCAACACTCACAATCGCATTCACTATTTAATTATTTACATTTTATTGTTAAAATTAAGACAGTGGGTTATGAAAATTTTCTGATGAGTACGCCAGATAAAAAGCTTCTAATAAATGTAGTTCTTTGGAAATTATTTTTTTCTCAACCCTCGTGGTAGACGTAGAACTTAATTATGACAGGGAACTTACCGGTGATCTATTTTCCAATTTGCTCTTCGACGCTTTTTTTTGCTTTCCAAGTTGAGGTATCCCAAGATAAAATTTCTGTTCGAACCACGCTCTCAGTATATTTACATTGTATATGTACATTGGGTTCTTTAGTATCAGAGTTACAACCACTAACGTCAGTTTATAAAAAATCATGTCAGTATATAAAAAGACAGTTAGTAAATCTATGATCATAACCTTTATATGATACGCTTGACAGCTGCTTCCTGAGAGTAAGAATAATTGATCGCTGCAATCAGCATTTCTTGAAAGAAAATCATTAAAATCAAAATTTTTAACATATCGATATCGACCTTTTGTTCCACTGTAGATTTAAATTAAGATATCATTTATTTGTACGATCCACTGTATGTATGAAATCATTAATTTATTTAACACCATTTAGAACTAAGACTTGTTGTGATTAAAAAACCAAAACTAATTAATGGCAACATACAATTTGAATATTAAAGACCTTGAGAAGAAAAAATATTTTTATACAATAATATTTGTCTACGTGAAATTAATATGTATATGTGTAAATTTCGGCGTTCTGATCGTTTAAAAACGCGAGAAGGTATTCAATGTTTTGTACCATGTCGTAGTTAATCCGAATAATCTTCAACTTTTAAATAGTTAAAATTTAATCTCAAAAGTGTTTTTCACTATCAGTTGCACGCACTTGCATGCTGTCTAAAAGCCGTGACAACGGCGGACACAGCAGCATATGTAGAGCGCTGCAGACTGGCTTGCGGCGGCCACGGCTACATGATGTCCTCCAACTTGCCGCTTACGTACGGGCAGGTTACTGCTGCTTGTACTTACGAAGGCGAGAACACGGTATTGCTGTTGCAAACTGCTAGGTGAGCAGTTCTTTTTTATGTTATCACGGTAATGGGGTGGATTTGTGCGATGCTTAGTAAACAACAAAGTCTTTCGAACCCAAAGCCTCGTTTATGGCAGGCGATCAACATGAATGTCGTGACTAGGAGCACTAACGACCCTGCCGTTCTGTCTCCGATGCGGTATCTGTCAGTTCTCGTTCCCATTCAGCAAATTCTTTACGAATCATCACGGACTTGAGCCGTTGTACATGTAGGACACTCAATAAGTTTTGAGATATATACAAAAAGTATTGTTATGAATATATCTCAAAACCTATACTTCTAGATACTATTAATATTTATTTTACATCTTTTCAAAATATTCTCCATCATGCTCTATACAAAGTTCCACTCGACTAAACGAACTCTGAAAACACTTTTGCCAGTCTTGATCTGACAGTTTGGAAATCGATTTTCCGTAGGCAGCCACGGCTTCTTTTGCGCTTGAAAAAACTTGCCTTTTATTTTTTCTTTGACCCTTGGGAACAAAAATAATTCACAAGGACCTGTCAGGGCTGTAGGGTGGATGACTTAGAGTTTCAACACTGGATACCTCAATAAATGCTTTTGTTCTAAGGGAGGTATGTAAGGAGGCGTCATCGTGATACAGCATGATTCGCCGAAGCTTGGTCTTTGGTCTTCTCTCCCGCACAGATTGAAAATCTTTGCGTAATGTAACTGTAGTATACCATTCAGATTTGACTGACCTACAATTTTCCAGCATTGATGTCGACAAATGTCCCCTCCGCGAAAAAAAAACTAGCCACCATTTTTTTGCCGACGTAGCGAGGTCTTTGTAGTTTTGTCGGTAACTGTCCTCCTGAGTAGACCATTACCGATGATTGCCTTTTATTCTCCGGATCGTATTGATAGATCCATGTCTCGTCACCAGTAGATTTGTGAAACACGCCTAGACGTACACGGATTTCATGGCACCAATCCACACGATCTGTTTTCCGCTTTCGGAGAGCAAACGAGGGATCCATCGATAACAAAACTTCCACACTCCAAGATGTTGATGTACGATTATGTAGGATGGTATGAATGCTCCCCGAAGTAATGCTTACAATCTTTCCGATTTCCGTATATGTCATTCGTAGGCCTTCTCGCACCAACATTTCAGTAGTCCATACATTTACTATCGTTACTGCTGTTTGCGGGGCCTCGGTTCTTTGGTCGTCTTTAAGGTTAATTTTACTCTTTTTGAATCCAGCAAACCACCTAAAAATTGTTGCGCGTGATGGAGCTGAGTCCTCTAATGCTGATTGGAACCGTTGTAAACGAAAATGTTCACGGTTATGATCCATCGTTTTAAACATAAAGAATATAACCAGTGGTTATATAGTCTTTGGTTTTAAATGAAAAGCGCGGGAAGCATTGCAGAAAAATTAATAGAACTTTGTTTTTTTAATATTGAGCAATTGGCTTATTGAGTTCTATTTTTAAATAAATTTGATTTTTAAAAACAAATAACACGGGTGCGTTCCTTTTTTAAAATTTAGAGCATCTCAAAACTTATTGAGTGACCTACGTACAAGCTCAACGCTATGTAGCGCTTTGGATACAGCTTAAAAAGCTAAGGGCACTGCAAGCGTTTGATGCGTATTTCTAGTTCTACTCACTACATCACGTCATCGTTTGCCTTGAAACCTCGAATGCTTGAGTAATATGTAATTACTTGATGTTTATTTACTACGTATTAAGTTTTCGTGACGTGATATGTTGTCATCGTTAATAAAATGCAATTAAGATATTTTATACGATTTTGTCATTTCAGGTATTTAGTAAAGACATATCAACAGAAAGACACTAAAAAGCTTACGCCAACTGTGGCGTACCTGAAAACGGCCGAAGCTAAGGGCTTCTGTGATGCATGGTCCAACACGGTTGAGGGAGTTATTAATGGTTTTCAACTTGTTGCTTTGAGGTAATTATATAAATTTTTTAGCCTCTGCGCTACGGTGCATGTTTGAGTCTAAGGCCTGACTGGAGATGGTGGTGTTTGGCGTATTTGGCGTATATTTCGGACAACCTCCATTCAAGGCATTTTAGTATAAGAGCGTATGTTCGTCATGCATGCCGAATACCCTGTGACGTTGCAAGTTTATTACTACGTTTATAATGCGCAATAAACAAATAAATTCCAGATGTTAATGTAGAGCCGCACCTACCTTTCCTACTCTGCCGTGCCATTTGGAGAATTTAAATGTACTTTGAAATGTGGTCTATATTGTCTCTCCGAATACAAAATAAAAATATAAAAAAGCCCCAGAACTTACGCAAACTTTTGGCAAATAGGGGAAAAATTAAAAATGTTGGGCTTTGTGGATGGGATGCACGATGGGTTGGGCTATTAAGGTGACTCTAAAAATCAGTCGTTTTCTGTCTTAAATTATAAAAGTAACATGTGGTAACTCACCCTCGAAATACCAGCCACTTTTGTACCTCAAATGTAAAAGTGTTATGTTGTGATAACTCGCCGCTTACTTAATAGGCACCTCACATAGACTTGGAAAAGGCCTATGACAGAGTGAATAGGGATGAGCTATGCAAACACTGAACTCATTTGGGTTGAGCGCTGGCTTGATACAGGCATTGGAGTCTCTTTATAGGGACTCTAGTGCTTGTGTTAGGATCAACGGGGTCTACTCGGACTGGTTTGGCATCCATAAAGGTGTCAGACAGGGCTGTGTGGCTTCCCCGTGGCTGTTCAGCCTATTTATGGACAGTTGTTTGGAAAATTTGAAAGTTGAAGAATGCGGATTAAGAATGGGTGAGTTAACCGTCAAATGCCTTTTGTACGCAGACGATCAAGTTATTCTTGCGTCATCGGCGGCCGAGTTGCAAATGATGGTTACATTAATGAACAGATCATTAAAAGAAAGGGGTATGAAAGTGAACGCTAGTAAGACGAAAGTTATGGTTTTTGAAAAAGAAGAAAGTAAAACGATATGTGAAATAAGAATAGAAGGGGAATTGATCGAGTTAGTACATGAGATTGTATATTTGGGTTGCATATTTAGTAGGGATGGGCGATATGATAAGGGTATAGAACGACGAGTGGACGCAGGCAATAGAGTAAGTGGGGCCCTACACTCTATTGTGAAGAGTCAGAATGTGTCAAAAAGGCACGTATGGCAATTCACAGTGCTGTGTTGGTCCCTACTTTAACGTATGGTAGTGAAAGTTGGGTGTGGCAGAAGAAGCACGAGAGTAGAATAAACGCACTAGAAATGAGGTCGTTAAGGAGTATAATAGGGTTGAATCTGAATGGCAGGGTGAGATTGTGTGATAAGAGAAGAGTGTGGTTTGCAAGATGATGTTGTGACCAGGATTAAGAAAGGAATGCTTCGGTGGTTTGGTCATGTGGAAAGAATGAATGAGGAAAGAGTGACAAAGAAAATTTATGTTGCAGAAGTGAATGGCAGAGTCGGAAAGGGACGTCCTAGGCGAAAATTTGTCGACTAAATTAGCGATTTATTGAAAACGGGCCAAATTAGGATTACCCTTAACCGACGAGTATGTATGCGTAGGTATATGGATGTGAAGGAGCCGAAAAAGGTGTGTCAGGATCGTGCCAAATGGAAGACTGTAGTCTCTGCCTACCTCTCTGGGTGACAGGCATGAGTGTATGTATGTACATTACAGTCTTAACTGACAAGTAGGCGTAATATTGGTGTAACGGCTAAGAGTGTGGAAAATCTGCGGACTTTTAGTCCTTTATGTAATCAGCATCTCTCCTAACGTTATGATATTTTACACTTCCTCTGTTACAAAAATAAAGCGCCAGCGCTTCACACTAGAGATAAAACGGATATCCGATAACTATTGGGTATTAGGTCTATTCGGCCTAAATTAGTATCTGGGCGGATACCGGATAACAAACGGCTATCCGGCCTCAAATTAATAAAAACACAAAATATCAAATTTAGTTAAGTAATTTATTTATGTTACTTAACAAATATAACAAACATTTCATTTTAAAACTTAGAGAGTTAGTACTCATACTGCATTAGCGGAAATTACGACGAATATCCAGTTTCCGGCCAAACAGCTATCCGTTTCATTTGTACTTCACACCAGTCGACTGACCAAGGCAACCCAAATCTTCTGTCGGTACTAAGTCATAGTTTAGTGTAAAGAGGAATTAAAGTAACGACTTTTAATAAAATTATGTGGAAATCATTTTGTTCCTTTCAGCTTAAATAGTTACATTGGTTAAGTTAAAATTTAATTCCATATTTTACTATTCCATGTATTGTTACCCTAAGGCGAATTGAGAACTTTCTCTTTTTGAAGTCAGTTAAAAATGACAATAAATTCTCATTGTGTTAATTATCTATTAACAGTTTATAAAAAATATTGTTTTTTTTTTTAATTCTATTTATGCATATCTTATTATTTCTAGGAAGATTTCCCACTGCGTCGAATGCATGACAAAACGTGTCAACAGCGGAATGTCATTTGAAGATGCCTGGAACATGACATCTGTACAACTAGTGGCAGCTGCAGAAGTAAGATAAACTTTAAAAAATATATAAATAACCTACTATTAAAACAAAAAGAGAGAAACTAATTTGATTATTTATTACCTACAAACTACAATGTTTTATTGAGATCGTTGTGATCTGATAAATCTGTCTAAGGATTTTATCGTGTTTATTTTTGACTTATTATGAATTTCTGACCTAGAGCGCTTTAAACCCAACCCCGCTTTAAACCAACTCACACGAGAACTGGTGTTCATCGTACAGCCAGGGCTACCTTTAGCTTTTAATTATTAATTTTTTATTAGGACTGTTCTTTTGACTACTAGACCAACGATGCAGTCGACCCTCAGTTCGAATCCCGGGTGGCGTCAAGGTTTTTCTGTCAATAAATTCTCAGTAGCAGTTTGAAATTAGGAAGTTGGCGGTGTTTATTGACCGAAAGCAGGGCCTCCGTTTGACCTACTCCAGTCGTGTCGCACCTTTGCTTGTGTCTCTCAGTCTCAGTTAAGATTGGCCACCGTGACCGAATTTCGGTGGTCATTATTATTTCTTGGTGCGATCTACGAATAAACTTGCAGCAACTTAAAGTATTGTCATATACTTAAGCAAGAATTTGCATTTAATATGATTATTTACGAGTAATATACCACGCATATAGCACCTAGATGGCATCTAGCCATTTTGTCTATCAATAAGGATTTTTTAAATTTTTTTAGCCTCACGAACCATTGATACTCGTAATCGGGTAAAAAAAGGTTTTCTTTTGCGATAATTTGTGAATTTCAAATCTGTTGGAGTAACGGGGGCGAACTTAAATCTGTCTATAGACTGCAGATTTCCCATTCGATATTTTGACAATGGAGGTCTTCATCTTTACGTCAGGGTATTTTAAGTTCCTTCTACGCAGTGCAGATCGAAAATCTACAATTATACAAATGCATGTTTTCTTATTGTTTGTACCGTATGCGTTTCTACATCATTTATATTACGATGAAAGGTTAGTGAGTTGTGCGCGCGATCGTAAAAGTTTTAGACAAAAATAGGTACAGCTATTGTTGATTTCTTTCGTTTTTATAGTTGTCTATAAAAATGAAAAGCTGCCACAAAGCCCAACGTTAACGATTGTAGAATGTCATCTTGGTTAACCCTGCAGGAAGTTGCACACCACGAACCTTGTGAAAAAAGCATTTGAAATGACGGGAATTATAAATAGATCAAAATTAAACCATAAAATAGATCAGATGAAGGAAAATCTACCAATTTGCCATTTCATTATTTTGCAATACGATCTTTCGTTTCTTTTCTTTTGACATCTTGTAGCAATGCTTTTTCGGGATGTTTTTTGGTTGATATAGTATTATTTAAGGAATACATTTACGTTTTATTGATTTCAGGCACATTGTCGAGTAATAGTTATATCTACATTTTTCGAAGAAATACGAGAACTGGCCAAGACAGCATCTGCCGAATTGAAAGAAATTCTTTATCAGCTTGTAGATTTGTATTCTGTTTATTGGGCTTTGGAGAAACTCAGTGATTTACTTCTGGTAAATAAATAATAATAATAAACAAGTTTATGTATAAAATGTAGGGGGGGATGAGTCGCTCGCGTCCGTAGGCTTCGACCACCTAACCTTAGGCCCACCCTACACGTGTCCCCCGGGTGGTGCTAAACGAGCGACAAAGCCGATAAAATGGACTCGGCTCCTCGCCGTATGGTAGCGGCGTAAAATCTACCACCAACCCTTGTTCGCACCATGACTCGAGAAATAAAAGAAATGGCCCCGAGTTCCCGGCGCCCCTTAAATGGGGCAGGGGTGCGAAGAATCTCCGGGAGAAAAACCGGCGACGAGGTTCGCCACCCGTCACGTTCTGTCTCCCAGAGGGGCGAAAAATGGATTGCGGAAACCCGTCTGGCTACGCTGAATGTATGTGGAGGAATGAATGATAAGATGGATGAAGTATGCGAAATGATGAATGACAGAGGAATAGATGTGTTATGTGTGAATGAGACGAAACGAAAGGGAAAGGATGCCACTGCACATGGCACGTATACCGCGTATTGGTCTGGTGTGGGCGAGACCGAACGGGCATGCCAGGGAGTCGGTTTCATCCTTTCAGAAAGAATGGGACGATGTGTGAAAGAGTATGAATGTGTAAGCCCGAGACTGCTATGGATACGAATGAAAGTGGGCTTAAAGAAGCTGTTCCTACTAGGGGTATACGCCCCAGACATGTCTAAGCCCACTTACATCCGAGAGCAGTTTTGGGACATGGTAAGGATGGTGTTGACAAAATGTAAGGAAAATGAAAATATTATTATGTTAGGAGACTTTAATGGAAAGGTTGGGGTGAAGAGGTCTGGTTATGAAAGGATATTGGGAACGTTTGGTGATGAAAGTATAAATGAGAATGGTGAAGACCTCCTCACCGTATGTGCGGAAAAGAATCTTTTTGTGACGAATACTTTTTTTCGTCATAAGAAGATTCACATGTATACATGGGAAAGAGGTGATGATAGAAGCATGATAGATTTCGTAATTGTGGATGAAAGAATGAGGAGCGCAGTCGTAGATACAAGGGTTTACCGGGGGTGCAACGTGGGGACGGATCATTACTTGGTCTTGTGTCGAATTAATGGTCTTTTCAAGCGTTGGCGGCATCGGACATCTGTATCTACCACTGCGTTACAGCGTATAAGAATAGAGTAGTTACAAGATGAAGATGTGATAGAGAAGTATAAATGTAGACTGAGAGAAAATATTAGATGTTTGAATGAGTTGTGTATGAATGATTTAGACTTGAATACTGTGTGGGATATTATTAAGAAAGGTTTGGTGGATACCGCCACCGAAGTATGTGGTGTAAGTAAGAGAACAAATGAAAGGAAAAGTAATACGTTATGGTGGGATGATGAGGTACGGGTGGAAGTTGAATCAAAGAAGAAAGCATGGTTAGATTCACTAGCAACCAAAGCTGGTAATTCTTCTGGTATGAATGATGAGATTGAAAGAAAAAAGGCAGAATTTAGACGTCTAAATAAGAGAGTAAAAGAAGTTGTTGAAAGGAAAAAGAAAGAAAGAACGGATAAGAATGATAGAAGGATATCTGATAATTTCCAGGCTAACATAAAAATGTTCTGGAAACTCGTAAGAACTGCCAGGGGAAATACAAAACAGCCTATAATAAATGCTATAAGAGACGAGAATGGATGTATTCTGAATGATGAAGTTTCGAATTTAAACAGATGGAAGGAATACTTTGAAAGCGTGTTTATGAGTGAAGAGTCGTATGAATTAAATGAACTAGAAATTCCGAAAGAAGTGGAAAGGGGTATGGAGATAAGTGTAGATGAAATAATGAAAGCAATGAAAAGCATGAAAGCAGGTAAGGCAGCTGGATATGATAGAGTATCACTCGAGATGCTAAGGGCTGGAGAGGGAGTGGTGGCAGGCCTGCTGTACACCTTGTTTAATTTATGTTGGGAATTAAAACGGGTACCGGATGACTGATGTAAAGCAGTTATAGTACCAATATATAAAGGAAAAGGGTCACAGCAGGACTGCAAAAACTACCGCGGTATCAGCTTGCTTAGTATTGTGGGTAAACTGTATGCTAAGGTGTTAATTGAAAGAGTTATGAAAGAAACTGATGGAAAAATTTGGGATGTGCAAGCGGGTTTTAGAAAGGGAATGGGGTGTACAGATCAAGTCTTTTCCATGAGCATGATTGCGGAGAAGTTTTTGGCCAAAAACCAGAAAGTTTTTTGTGCGTTCATGGACTTGGAAAAGGCTTATGACAGAGTGGACAGGAATGTGTTATGGCAAACACTGAACTCATATGGGTTGAGCGCTGGTTTGATACAGGCATTAAGGTCTCTTTATAGGGACTCTAGTGCTTGTGTCAGGATCAATGGGGTCTACTCGGACTGGTTTGGCATCCAAAAAGGTGTCAGACAGGGCTGTGTGGCTTCCCCTTGGCTGTTCAACCTATTTATGGACCGGTGTTTGCAAACTTTGAAAGATGAAGAATGTGGGTTAAGAATGGGCGAGTTAACCGTCAAATGCCTTTTGTATGCCGATGATCAAGTCATACTTGCGTCATCGGCGGCAGAGTTGCAAATGATGGTTACATTAATGAACTGGGAATTGAAAGAAAGGGGAATGAAAGTGAACGCAAGTAAGACGAAAGTGATGGTTTTTGAAAGAGAAGAAAGCAAAACAGTATGTGAAATAAGAATAGAAGTAGAGTTAATTGAGCAAGTGGATGAGTTTGTGTATTTGGGATGTGTATTTAGCAGGGATGGTAGATATGATAGGGAAATAGAACGACGAGTAAATGCAGGGAATAGAGTGAAATCGGCACTACACTCTATTATGAAGAACCAGAATGTGTCAAAACAGGCACGTATGGTAATTCATAATGCTGTGTTAGTCCCTACTTTAATGTATGGTAGTGAAAGCTGGGTGTGGCAGAAGAAGCTCGAAAGTAGAATAAATGCTGTAGAAATGCGGTCTTTAAGGAATATGCTAGGGTTTAATCTGAATGACAGGGTGAGAAATTGCATGATAAGAGATAAATGTGGTATGCAAGATGATGTTGTGACCAGGATTAAGAAAGGAATGCTTCGGTGGTTTGGTCACGTAGAAAGAATGAATGAGGAAAGAGTGACAAAGCAAATTTATATGGCAGATGTGAATGGCCGAGTCGGAAAGGGACGCCCTAGAAAAAAGTTTATCGACCAAATTGGCGATATTTTGAAAATGGGCCACGTTAGAAGTACCCTTAACCGACGAGCATGTATGCGTAGATATATGGATGTAAAGGAGGCGAAAGAGGTATGTCAGAATCGTGCCAAATGGAAGTCCGTAGTCTCTGCCTACCCCTCTGGGTGACAGGCGTGAGTGTTTATGTATGTGTATGTATGTATAAAATGTTTTAATATTCTTACCACGTTTTTAAAACGGACTAAAGGGTATCTCTACATAGTATAAAAGAAAGTCGCATCTCGCCGCCTGTACGCCTAAAATGTTTAAACTATACAACGAATTTTAATGCGGTTTTCATCAATAGGCAGAATGATTCAAGAGGAAGGTATATATATATATATATATATATATATATATATATATATATATATATATATATATATATATATATACATATATATATATATATATATATATATATATATATATATATATATATATATATATATATATATATATGTATAATACATACATATTATGTTATGTTTATTGTTATGTAGTGCAAGGGACAGGGAGTGTTAAAATCATTTACTTAATTCGTCCGGAAGATACACACGAAATACGCGAGTACGCGAATACGCAGTTAATAAAAACGTGGTGAAGAAATATATTCAATTTGTTTAAGTACTTAATGACTTCTTATATTTACGCGAACATTACTCATTAATTAAAACTACTTTTATGCACTTTATCACGTTTAATTTATATGATTTTAATTCCCGACGTTTCGGGTGCTTTCTAGCACCCTCTAGTATATGTACAGTAATCTATGGTCACGGGGGACTAAGGTGACTGACGTCCTGATGTCAGTGTTAACACGGAGTTCATTCAGATTTTACCATAAGTAATAATTATTGCTGGAAAGCACCCGAAAAGTCGGGAATAAAAATCGTGTAAATTGAACACGATAAAATCCGTAAAAGTATTTTTTATCAATTGTTTAAGTACTTTTTGTAACTCTTACAAACTTTTGACCTTGCTCTTTACAGTATACTCCAATTACTCACAAGGACGTGGAGCAAATGCGTTTTTGGTATGAAGAAACTCTAACTAAAATAAGACCTAATGCAGTAGGCCTCGTTGATGCTTTTGATATACGAGATGATGTAAGTATTCAAATTTAAGTTTGTCCAACATTTGTTCCAACTGATGTCATATTGCTTGTGTTATAGAGTTTATATTCCTGTCCGAGTCTTTGTACTACAATTTAACTTATCTCCGATCCTATTCCATAAACGTTATTGTACTTTGGGTAAATCAGTAGGTTCACTGCTTCTATATTTCCGCTTATACTTGGAGTATGATGGACAATTACAGTCAACGTAATTGATAATCTACAAATTATATAACTAATTTTATTTCATTATACAATAACGTTTATAAGGTGTAAAAGCGTACGTAGATTTTCAATTTAAAAATAAATTAATTTTGCCTGTTACACTTTATAGTGTTTCGTCGTCAATCAAATCCGTCCAAATCTTACAAAACGGAACTCTTTGTTAATGATTTTATCCGAATACAGACATCAGATGGATTTGCAGGATTAGTTTACTAGATCGTTAGACTCTTTGTGCCTGGGAGACCACCCTTTGACACATTTTGGCCGCTAAATAGCAATGTTGCACTACGAGCACATAAATAGTAATAATAAGACAATAGAAATGAATTAGCGCTCGATTACTTCCAAAACTGATGTCACCACATCTTAGCACATACGCATAAAGGTCTTCGCACATTATAGGTTTTCGCACATTATAACAACTCACCGGCGACTCGACTCTATGCTAGACATTGAAATTTAAGCCCTGTATCATATGTTCAAGGTTCAATTTCAAAAAATGATTATAAAGTAGTGTACAACGAGTGGCCTACGCATCGTACACTAGAGGTCAACCCCGACACGTTTGTCACGCAATGACCATACGTCGTCCACGCAACGACCAAACGTTGTCCACGTAACGACTATGCGTTTGCGACTGACGCGTGACGGGCAACCATTTGCCAGCCCACCCGTCCGCCCCGTGCCTTCCCCCCGCCCGCCAACCCGCCATCATTCACTATAGAATCGAAGGACGGAGTGCACGTTGGCGGTACACGGTGATAATTTTTCGAAAATCATGCTGAAAGAAAAGTTGATAGAAGAAGTGCGAAAATATCCGCTACTATACGACCTTCGTGATCCGAAATATAGTGACGTACATAAGAAGGAAAAGGCATGGAATGAAATCGCTATTGTATTGTCGCAACCAGGTAAGAATTTTTTTTTTTGAGTTATTGATTTTGCCATAATCTACAGAAATTCAGCTATCGAACAAATAAATATGTGTGATTCTAATAGATATTAATAATAATGTTAAAACTTATAAGTCATTTCATTAAAGTACATTGTTGAGAAAATTTAATTCAACCTGTTACATCCAAAAAGTAGGTATGTTATTGTACAGTTAACAGTACCTACGATTTTCTACTTGGACACTCGAAAAATCTTGGTTTATCGTAAAAATTAGTTTTTTCACATACAGTAATATAAAATCCCAGAATTTACTGATATAAAATATTAAATCTACGTCATATATATTTTTTTTTAGTTTGGGTTTCTGTATGTTATAATAAAGTGCCTTACGTTTATTTAATATAGGTAATCAGTAATAAAATCCCAGCTTAGTATAGAAACTTGTTTAATATTCTTAATAAGCCAATAATATTATAACCAACTTCTTACGATTATTACATATTAATTATACATGATCTATATTAAATGCTGCCACGGAACTCGTCCTTCGGGAGATTGAAAATAAGTTGCAAACATATCACGAGTTTCAAAAGCAGATGCCGAAGATTCACTTATATCTTCTGGAATTGTACTTAGATTACTTAGTAATCTCTGTTCATCATCATTATTGGCCGAACTCTGCCTTGTGTTGACTTCATCATCGGATGTTATATTATAACACCGCATGACATTGTGTAAAATACACGTCGCAAAGACCACAATATCAACATATTTTGGGTGTAAATGCAAATTCTTATTATAAATTCCAAATTTTTGATATAAGATGCCGAACGCGTTTTCAACTACTCTGCGAGCTCGCGATAAGCGATTATTGTATATTCTTTCCTTTTCTGAAATGCCACTTGAACGTGGATATGGTCGCAATAAATTCCTTTTTAAAGGAAACGCTTCGTCGGCTACAAAAACATGTGGCATTATTATTTCAGTACCAGGTAATGGTGTGTCAGTTGGAATATTAAATGTATTCATTTCAATCGCTCTTCCTAATCTTGACGATGCCAAAATTCCGCCATCACTATTCTTGCCATAGGCCCCTATATCGACAGCTATAAATCTGTATTTATCATCGACGACAGCCATGAGGACGATAGAGAAGTGTTTTTTATAATTAAAAAATAGCGAGCCGCTGCTAGGAGGAGCAATTATGTTTACATGTTTGCCGTCGATGGCACCTATACAGTTTGGAAAATTCCATTTTTTATTGAAACCATCTGCGATTCTTTTCCAGTCTTCGGTAGTAGGTGTGGGCATGAACTTCCCCTTCATTGTATTTATAATCGCATTGCACACATCTTTTAATATCGACCGGATGGTACTTTCGCCTAACCGAAAGCTTGAACTCATAGTCCTAAATGAACAGCCACTAATCAAGTACCTGAAACAACCAATTTTTCTTTATATTTATATTATTTTGTTACAGCGTCAGAATGTAAGAAGATATGGCAAAACTTAAGGGAATATCATAGAAGAGCCATTAAAAAGAAAGCAACTAAAAGTGGTCAGAGTGCTAATACTAATAAAAAATGGCAATATGAAACTGAAATGTCTTTTTTATTACCACATTATAAAGAACGGTCTACAGTGACGTCAGTGGACAACACAGATGATGGTGATGATGAAAATAGCTTATCTGCTGCGGAAATTCTTGCCAATGTGACTAATAATGAAGAATCTCAAGACTCGTCAATTATCTCGGAGCGTCCTGAATCTTCGGTGTCTATGTACGATTCATCTAGATCAGTGTTTCCTGACATTCCAAAAACGACAAAACGAAAGAAATTGCAAGAAACAAGGCATCGGCGGTTTTAATGGAATATTTATTAAAAAAAAAAAACGATGAAGATGGAAAGCAGAATGACGAAATGGATAAATTTTTTTTAAGTATTTCTAGCACAGTAAAAAAATTATCTACCTATAATCAAGCACTTTTAAAGTCAAGAATTTTTAATTTAGTTTCGGAAGCTGAAATACAAGAACTGCAAAATAATCGAAACTGTTACTATGATGATTTTTTTGCACCAGGAACTTCTGGCTACACAACTCAAAACCTAAATGCAGGTACTACCGGTAGTAGCACCGCTAGCACCCAACAGCAAAATACAACGCCTATGGAAGAATCGAGGGTTGATGGTTCTTCTTAACACAATTAAAGTAAAATTGCTTTGCTTTGATTTATCCTTTAACTTGATATATAAATAAATACATATAAATTATAAAAAAGTTTCTTATTGCTTACCTTAATGTCACTGCCAGCTTTTCTTCCGGTGATACAGCTTCTCTAAATCGCGTGTTTCTTTTGTAGATGTCGTCCTCAATAATATTAAGTATATAATAAAACAAGTATCTCGGCATACGGAAATAGATATAGAATTTTTCTTCGTCATCTAGCAGACGTTTCCGGATATTCCAATATTCCCCTTCTGATTTCCTTTGTCGCAACAAATCATGTACCCAATATCTTCTTTTCCTGCTGTTTCGTTCATTTTCATTATCAAATATAATAGCTATAATCGCCAGTTCACTGAATGTAAAGTTCGACATTTCATAAGCAACACGACTTCTTTGGACAAAATTTAACCGAAAACTGAGGTTAGACGAGTTGTCTGTTGAATAACCCACTCGTTGGCACCGCGTTGGCCACTCCTTGACACCGCGTTGTCCACTAGTGACCATTGGGTGGATCAACTAGTTGACTACTCATCGAGAGTGTGAGTAGAGTTGCTGCCGCGTTGGCGTGGAGTTGTTATAAGGTCTTCGCACATTATAACAACTCCACGCCAACGCGGCAGCAACTCTACTCACACTCTCGATGAGTAGTCAACTAGTTGATCCACCCAATGGTCACTAGTGGACAACGCGGTGTCAAGGAGTGGCCAACGCGGTGCCAACGAGTGGGTTATTCAACAGACAACTCGTCTAACCTCAGTTTTCGGTTAAATTTTGTCCAAAGAAGTCGTGTTGCTTATGAAATGTCGAACTTTACATTCAGTGAACTGGCGATTATAGCTATTATATTTGATAATGAAAATGAACGAAACAGCAGGAAAAGAAGATATTGGGTACATGATTTGTTGCGACAAAGGAAATCAGAAGGGGAATATTGGAATATCCGGAAACGTCTGCTAGATGACGAAGAAAAATTCTATATCTATTTCCGTATGCCGAGATACTTGTTTTATTATATACTTAATATTATTGAGGACGACATCTACAAAAGAAACACGCGATTTAGAGAAGCTGTATCACCGGAAGAAAAGCTGGCAGTGACATTAAGGTAAGCAATAAGAAACTTTTTTATAATTTATATGTATTTATTTATATATCAAGTTAAAGGATAAATCAAAGCAAAGCAATTTTACTTTAATTGTGTTAAGAAGAACCATCAACCCTCGATTCTTCCATAGGCGTTGTATTTTGCTGTTGGGTGCTAGCGGTGCTACTACCGGTAGTACCTGCATTTAGGTTTTGAGTTGTGTAGCCAGAAGTTCCTGGTGCAAAAAAATCATCATAGTAACAGTTTCGATTATTTTGCAGTTCTTGTATTTCAGCTTCCGAAACTAAATTAAAAATTCTTGACTTTAAAAGTGCTTGATTATAGGTAGATAATTTTTTTACTGTGCTAGAAATACTTAAAAAAAATTTATCCATTTCGTCATTCTGCTTTCCATCTTCATCGTTTTTTTTTTTTAATAAATATTCCATTAAAACCGCCGATGCCTTGTTTCTTGCAATTTCTTTCGTTTTGTCGTTTTTGGAATGTCAGGAAACACTGATCTAGATGAATCGTACATAGACACCGAAGATTCAGGACGCTCCGAGATAATTGACGAGTCTTGAGATTCTTCATTATTAGTCACATTGGCAAGAATTTCCGCAGCAGATAAGCTATTTTCATCATCACCATCATCTGTGTTGTCCACTGACGTCACTGTAGACCGTTCTTTATAATGTGGTAATAAAAAAGACATTTCAGTTTCATATTGCCATTTTTTATTAGTATTAGCACTCTGACCACTTTTAGTTGCTTTCTTTTTAATGGCTCTTCTATGATATTCCCTTAAGTTTTGCCATATCTTCTTACATTCTGACGCTGTAACAAAATAATATAAATATAAAGAAAAATTGGTTGTTTCAGGTACTTGATTAGTGGCTGTTCATTTAGGACTATGAGTTCAAGCTTTCGGTTAGGCGAAAGTACCATCCGGTCGATATTAAAAGATGTGTGCAATGCGATTATAAATACAATGAAGGGGAAGTTCATGCTCACACCTACTACCGAAGACTGGAAAAGAATCGCAGATGGTTTCAATAAAAAATGGAATTTTCCAAACTATATAGGTGCCATCGACGGCAAACATGTAAACATAATTGCTCCTCCTAGCAGCGGCTCGCTATTTTTTAATTATAAAAAACACTTCTCTATCGTCCTCATGGCTGTCGTCGATGATAAATACAGATTTATAGCTGTCGATATAGGGGCCTATGGCAAGAATAGTGATGGCGGAATTTTGGCATCGTCAAGATTAGGAAGAGCGATTGAAATGAATACATTTAATATTCCAACTGACACACCATTACCTGGTACTGAAATAATAATGCCACATGTTTTTGTAGCCGACGAAGCGTTTCCTTTAAAAAGGAATTTATTGCGACCATATCCACGTTCAAGTGGCATTTCAGAAAAGGAAAGAATATACAATAATCGCTTATCGCGAGCTCGCAGAGTAGTTGAAAACGCGTTCGGCATCTTATATCAAAAATTTGGAATTTATAATAAGAATTTGCATTTACACCCAAAATATGTTGATATTGTGGTCTTTGCGACGTGTATTTTACACAATGTCATGCGGTGTTATAATATAACATCCGATGATGAAGTCAACACAAGGCAGAGTTCGGCCAATAATGATGATGAACAGAGATTACTAAGTAATCTAAGTACAATTCCAGAAGATATAAGTGAATCTTCGGCATCTGCTTTTGAAACTCGTGATATGTTTGCAACTTATTTTCAATCTCCCGAAGGACGAGTTCCGTGGCAGCATTTAATATAGATCATGTATAATTAATATGTAATAATCGTAAGAAGTTGGTTATAATATTATTGGCTTATTAAGAATATTAAACAAGTTTCTATACTAAGCTGGGATTTTATTACTGATTACCTATATTAAATAAACGTAAGGCACTTTATTATAACATACAGAAACCCAAACTAAAAAAAAATATATATGACGTAGATTTAATATTTTATATCAGTAAATTCTGGGATTTTATATTACTGTATGTGAAAAAACTAATTTTTACGATAAACCAAGATTTTTCGAGTGTCCAAGTAGAAAATCGTAGGTACTGTTAACTGTACAATAACATACCTACTTTTTGGATGTAACAGGTTGAATTAAATTTTCTCAACAATGTACTTTAATGAAATGACTTATAAGTTTTAACATTATTATTAATATCTATTAGAATCACACATATTTATTTGTTCGATAGCTGAATTTCTGTAGATTATGGCAAAATCAATAACTCAAAAAAAAAAATTCTTACCTGGTTGCGACAATACAATAGCGATTTCATTCCATGCCTTTTCCTTCTTATGTACGTCACTATATTTCGGATCACGAAGGTCGTATAGTAGCGGATATTTTCGCACTTCTTCTATCAACTTTTCTTTCAGCATGATTTTCGAAAAATTATCACCGTGTACCGCCAACGTGCACTCCGTCCTTCGATTCTATAGTGAATGATGGCGGGTTGGCGGGCGGGGGGAAGGCACGGGGCGGACGGGTGGGCTGGCAAATGGTTGCCCGTCACGCGTCAGTCGCAAACGCATAGTCGTTACGTGGACAACGTTTGGTCGTTGCGTGGACGACGTATGGTCATTGCGTGACAAACGTGTCGGGGTTGACCTCTAGTGTACGATGCGTAGGCCACTCGTTGTACACTACTTTATAATCATTTTTTGAAATTGAACCTTGAACATATGATACAGGGCTTAAATTTCAATGTCTAGCATAGAGTCGAGTCGCCGGTGAGTTGTTATAATGTGCGAAAACCTTTAAGCGACCGATGCCTGCAGCCGTATTATACTCGTAAACATACGCAATGCACAATGATATCTTATGTTTCACATTACATTGCTTGGCGAGTTTGTCAATTCGTTACGTATTATGGTAGAACAAACGCAGCAATGGTAATTGTCAATACGAAAAGTAATAAATGAAAGTTTATAAAAGATAATTATCGTAGTAAAGTATTCATCTAGATGTAAATTAAATAAAACAACGATTATTAGTAAATAATCAACTTACCGATGAAATGTTATGACTTTATTAGTTGAATTATACGTCCTTAATAATTTTTTACACCTGATTATGCTGCAGTTCACCATTATAATAACATAAATTCACGTACAACGTTCCCCGCGCAGGTAAATCGCGAAATGGTGAATTATGTACGTCAACACATCATAGCGGCGACAAGGTCACGCGTCTATTCGACTTCTATTATCTTATTAATACGATTTCTGTGTATTATTACGATTTCTGTGGCTACGAGCATGTTCCGGTCTAAGGAGTATAGAGAGCCAGTTGAATTACTGGCTGTGATGCATTCCGTCATAGTCCTCAGAGCTCAGAGGTGACAATGTATCTGTAACCTTCTTTTTTAGAAGTTGCCTCCAGGCGTCCATTGATTGCAGTAACTATTCATTAGGCTACTGCAGTAAGGTAGACTGTAAGTTCTATTATCACGTCCCTTTTATAAGAAAAAAGTCGTAAAAGTTTTCAAGATTTATAATTTCTAATGCGATCAATTTTTTTATAGCATCGGGTGACAAACGAGCACACAGTCCACCTGATGGTAAGTGGTTGCTGTGGCCCATAGACATTTACATCTATCCTCGATTAGGAATTAAAATACAGATGCATTGTCACCCATGACTACTATGATGGAATGCCTCGTTTCCAGTAAAAATGATTCCCTTTCTCTACACTCAAAATACGAAACACAGCGGCATAAAGCTGCTATTTCACGCTTATTCTGTGAGAGTGTGGTCCTTCCTCGTTCAAACCGACCCATTCGTGCTACAACTATACTACTAATGTAACTGCAGAATGGCTCTACCACGTCTGGATGAATTGCTCTGTTTGTAACAATAACTGATGGAACTTTATTAGTTTTGCGCTCATGCTTTTCTAGCTTTATTTGACTCAGGGTGACATCATTTTGTTGAAAGCAATTTATATACAAGTAGCAGGGATTCCAGAATTTGTTAAATTTTTTGAATAACTTACACAGACATTTAATTTTATAATTTACATTTTACATTTGTTTTAAACAAACACTATCAATATATAAAGATCAAATGCAATAAAGTTTATTTAATATTACAATAAACACAAAAAATAAGAAGCGTTTTGAATAAAGCATGTATTCGTATGTTCCGTTTTTAGGGTTCCGTAGTCAACTAGGAACCCTTATAGTTTCGCCATGTCTGTCTGTCCGTCTGTCCGTCCTCGCTTAATCTCTGTCACCGTTAGCATTAGAAAGCTGAAATTGGGTACCAATATGTGTATCGATCACACCGACAAAGTGGTAAAATAAAAATTGGAAAAAAATGTTTTATTAGTATATTTATTAGCCCCCCTATATGTAAAGTGGGATGTGATTTTTTTTAATTTCAACCCTAACGTGTGATATATTGTTGGAAAGGTATTTAAAAATGAATAGGGGTTTACTAAAATCATTTTTTGATAATGTCAATAATTTCGGAAATAATCGCTCCAAAAAGTAAAAAACAATGTGTCCCCTCCCCCTCCAACTTTTGAACCATAAGTTTAGAAAATATGAAAAAAATCTGAAACGTAGAACTTTATAAGGACTTTCTAGGAAAATCATTTTGAACTTGGATGGAAACAACAGTTTTTGTACAAACTCATAAGTGGGAACACTATTGTGACGAACGGGAAACTACGGAACCCTACACTGAGCGTGGCCCGACACGCTCTTAGCCGGTTTTTTAAAAAGTAATTTTATGTGATCCGTTTTTCAAACTTTTAGTCAATTCTTTTTTCTTATTTTATTTGTCCGATTGTACGATCGAAAACAACTTTAAATTCACTAATTATTAAAAAAAATTTTTAGATTTTGCAGTCAACTTTAGGTTCATACGACGGCCGAGTTTACGAACGTTTAATGGAAGAAGCTATGAAGAGTCCTCTCAATGCAGAACCAGTTAACGAAACCTTCCATAAGTACCTTAAACCTTTCATGCAGGGAAAACTGTGATATTTTACTAGTAAAAATGTGAATAAAATGCCTACAGAATTTTTTGTATTGATATAAATCTCCGTTATTTATATAATGTACCATTTAAATTTTATTTTTAATTACGTCATTATTTTGATTTTATGTTGATGTTGATAAAAAACGAATTCTTCTTTTATTTGCCTACACCTTTTTGTTTTTATCAAACATATAACGTCTATTATAAACTGTCCAAATGCGTGGACAGGACATGGGTGCTGATTTGATGACTCTAAAGCCTCATTTACATTCAGCCCCTGCCACTGCTCCTCGCGCTGCCGGCAATACTTCGCTAAATACTGCCGTAGCAGGATCGCGGGAAGTGTGTATTTACACTCTGCCCTACCACTCCACTCACATCACTTTCGACTTTTGACTATGGCAGACGTCGAAATAATTACAGCGTCCGCGTTCTGTCTTCTTGCAATACAAAATTATGTTAATAATTAAAAAGATATCAAGTTCAAAAGAAGATGGATAGATAGATAGAAAATTTATTTGCTTAAAAACATGGTACATAAGATGATCAATAACGTGGATCTGACATGTTTTGCCATAATTGGCATGCAAAAATGATATGAAATACAGCTAATTAATTACACAAACCCAATGTTACATTTTAAAATTATTGTTGCTTAAAAGTTAGGTACAAACATTCTTTTTGAATTCAAATATTATGTACAATTAAACACTAATACAGATCCACTCGAGCTTGGAGTGAGAGAGCTTGGCGCGAAGTGAGCGATGGAGCTGAATGTGAACACTCACTGCCGCTCGCGCTGCCCGTCCTTTGACTTCCGCACGAAAAACCGACATTTGAGGGATCGTCGGGCAGTGGCAGCGGCAGCGGCAGCGTCAGCGCGAGTAGCCTGTTTACATACTGCCCTGCTCAGTGCCCTGCTCACTTCCCTGCCCAACAGGGCTGAATGTAAATGGGGCATAACATTTTCCAATTATCTCCAAGTCATTCAATTCTATTATTTGCCTCTAACTCTTCGTATGTGTGCTTTTTAAATTAGTAAAACAATAGAAAGATAGAGCTGCTATACCTTCAGGCTTTAATAAAAATCTGAGTGAAAAAATTGGCTTAAAAGTTTTTAGGTAATATATAATTTTAGCTTATATAATTTAGATGAAGATAACGTTTATTCATACTATAGATGGTATTTTTCATGCATGAAAAAGAGAACGATTTTGCTTCGTGTCTTATTTACAGCGATATTTACAGATTATAGCAGCAAATATTTGAGAATAAAAGGTATTTCGTAGCTCAGTTGATATCTTTCTGACATTTGTGCTATTCCGGAAATAAAAACTGTAGATAATATTATGTAATCTCTAAAATATAACAAGTATAAAAACGAAAATACACAATATATACAAAGTTTCACGTGAAAGTTCAAAAAATTTATTAAATTATATAAAAAGGGTTATTATAATATTAAGGAATTTATGGATGATAACAACCTCTGGGAACCAGAATAACGCTACCAAGCTATTTCTAATTTGTTTTGTGTTGTTAATTGTGTAAAAAACACGATTGTAAGCTGTTTATTCTCTGAAAGAAGTTCCGCTGGATTTCTTGCTGGTTCTTTCCAGCACAGAGGTTTTTTTCCGAACTAGTGGTAATTAAACAAAAGAGTGACTTTAAATATGTATTGTTTATAATCCATATCGAATAAAAATAGTTTCTGTTTCTGTTACTTTTTCATCAATTGCTGCAGACGAAGTCATGTTGTCTATCGTTTGTATAAGCTGATGGTAATTTATCTTCCCACATTATTTTACATAAATTAGCTTGTTTATGGAATTTACATAATCGTGTAATTGAATAACTTTTTTATATAGAATAATGGTGACAAATGAGCACAGTTCACCTGATGGTAAGTGGATGCTTTGGCCCATAGGCATCTACATTTATCCTCGATTGAGAAACAAAATGAAGATGCGTTGTCACTTCTGAGGACTAAGATGGAATGCCTCGTTTCCAGTAAAAAGGATGTCCGGTTCTCTACACTCACCATACGAAATACTGCAGCATTAGACTGTTATTTTACGCTGGTAATCTGTGACAGACTTTTTGAGCCATGAGCTATCAGGTAGAAGGTTTTTTAGAGCGCGTTTCAGTATTTCAAAAAATTTTACATACATTTTTCAGCTGATAGGATAATGATTGAAATAAATTTGCGCATGAAAATAGTATAAGTTATAAAAGCTGAAGGCGTACTTTTGCTTGTAAAGTTTTGTTTACTTTCTGGAAATCAATATATCATTCAAAATATCATTCCAAACAATTAGTATTGAAGCGAATCGGCCTGCAACGCACATATATGCATATATGCATTTTATTTGCTAGATCACCAGCTTCACTTCGTGTAGCTCGTTTTAATGTGCTTTCGTCATTCATGGCGTTCAAAATTTTAAATTGTTTCGCAATAAACCAAATCTAAATGTATTTAGTGCTATAGGTTAATTTCTATTTTGACTGAGAAGTAACATGCATTTCTTTCCAAATTAAACCCATATTTTTTTATTAGAAGTTTAAAAACCGATGCCCTCTCTGCGGTGATGCCCTAGGTCAGTGCCTAGTATGCGTTTTTGAAAATCCATCACTGTCCATGTCTATATCTTAAGACAAATATTATTGTTTGTCTTAATGAGGGTACGCCGTGTAGTGGCGGTTAAGAATATCCACTACCCCATATCTTCCCGTGGGTGTCGTAAGAGGCGACAGAGGGAGACAGGCAGGAGATGGGCAGCAGCATCTTCCTGATGACAACTGTGACGTAATAAAAAACTGCGGTTGCCAACCCGCTCGCCAAGCGTGGCAACTACGGCAAATACCCCCCAATGAACAAATACACAAAAAGACGGCCCCCAGTCCCCGGCGGCCCCGCTATTCCTGGCTACGGTGGCGACCATGGTAACGGCGGGGCAGGGGGTGCTAAGAATCTCCGGTGGAGGTTCGGTTGCCACCTACGACGACTCGACCTGGCAACATATAACGCACGCACCCTGAGGACTGACGAGAAGATACTGGAGCTGGAAGAAGAGGTAGACAAGTTGCGCTGGCATATTATTGGATTATCCGAGGTCCGAAGAGAGGGGGAGGACACGACAATCCTCGAGTCCGGCAACTTGTTCTATCACCGGGAGGGCGACCATCTGTCCCAAGGAGGTGTCGGATTTATCGTCCACAAGTCTCTCGTCAACAACGTTGTAAAGATTGGGAGTGTGTCGACGAGGGTCGCGTACCTGATACTCAGAATCACCAAACGGTATTCGCTGAAGGTCATTCAGGTTTACGCACCAACCTCGGCACACCCCGATGAGGAGGTGGAGGAAATGTATGAGGATATTTCCAGAGCCATACATTCCTCCAAAACCCACTACACGGTGTTGATGGGAGACTTCAACGCAAAACTAGGCACAAGAGAAAGCGGTGAGCTGAAGGTAGGGAAATTTGGAGTAGGGCAACGGAACCGAAGGGGCCAGCAGCTGGCCGACTTTATGGAGAGAGAGGGACTCTTTATGATGAACTCTTTCTTCCAGAAGCGGCCCCACAGGAAGTGGACCTGGTCGAGCCCCGACGGTTCGACAAAAAATGAGATTGACTTCATTATGACGACCAGACGCCAACTGTTCAGTGATGTCTCAGTGATCGCAAGGGTGAAAACTGGCAGCGATCACCGAATGGTTAGAGGCACACTGAACCTAAACGTTAAGTTGGAGAGGTCTCGTCTAATGAAGTCAACGCTCCGTCCCCCTCGTGCTCTAATCCAGAATCCCGAAACCTTTCAGCTCGAGTTACGTAACCGCTTCCAGTGCCTAGAAGATTGCAATGCAGTGGACGATATGAACGACAAGCTCGTGGAAACTGTCCATGCGGTCGGAGCTAAGTTCTGCAAGACCCGCCGCAGAAGAACACAAAAACTCTCCGATCACACTCTTAATCTCATGGCTGTTAGACGGGAGATGAGGCTGCAATCGTCAACAGATTTGACAGCATACAGGCAACTGAACAGACAGATCTCCAAATGCATGCGGCGAGACTTACGCAACTTTAATACTTCTCGTATTAAAGAAGCGATCGAGCGGAACCAGGGCTCCAAAGTCTTTGCCAGAGATCTGTCTGCCAGAAAGAGCCAACTGTCAAAGCTGAAGACTGAGTGTGGCAACATCGTTTCCGGGACACCTGAGATTTTGAGTGAGATTGAGAGGTTCTATGGGCAGCTGTACACATCATCGTTGGAGCCACACGCAAGTGTGAGTAACGATCCAAGAGCAAGTCTTATCCGACACTATTCCGATGATATCCCGGACGTCAGTCTAAGCGAGATTAGAATGGCTCTCCAGCACCTTAAAAACGGCAGGGCCCCAGGCGAGGATGGAATTACAGCGGAGCTTCTGAAAGCGGGTGGAACACCGGTACTTGTAGTCCTTCAGAGGCTCTTCAATTCCGTCCTCCATGGTGGCACTACTCCAGAGGCGTGGAGCAGAAGTGCGGTGGTCTTGTTCTTTAAGAAAGGCGACAACGCTCTCTTAAAGAACTACAGACCGATTTCCCTTCTGAGCCGCGTCTACGTGCTGTTTTCGAGAGTCATTACGAATCGTCTCGCACGCAGACTTGACGACTTCCAGCCTCCCGAACAAGCCGGTTTCCGAAAAGGCTTCAGTACCATAGACCACATACATACCCTGCGGCAGATTGTACAGAAGACTGAAGAGTACAATCTGCCACTTTGCCTGGCGTATGTGGACTATGAGAAAGCCTTTGATTCCGTCGAAATTTGGGCGGTGCTACAGTCCCTTCAGCGGTGCCAAGTTGACTGTCGGTATATCGAAGTGCTGAAGTGTTTGTACAGTAGGGCTACGATGGCTATCCGAGTACAGAACCAGAGCTCGAAACCTATCCAACTGCAGAGAGGTGTAAGACAGGGTGACGTTATATCCCCGAAACTCTTCACCGCTGCATTGGAAGACGTTTTCAAGCTACTGGACTGGAAAGGATACGGTATTGACATCAATGGCGAGTACATCACTCACCTTCGATTTGCCGACGATATAGTCCTTATGGCAGAATCGCTGGAGGACTTAAGCACTATGCTCAATGACCTCAATAGTGCCTCCCAACGGATAGGTCTTAAGATGAACATGGACAAAACAAAGATCATGTTCAATGTCCATGTCACACCTATGCCGGTAGTTGTTGGGAGCACTATGCTCGAAGTTGTTGACGAGTACGTTTACCTGGGACAAATAGTCCGACTAGGTAAGTCCAACTTCGACCGAGAGGTCAATCGACGGATTCAACTCGGCTGGGCAGCGTTCGGGAAATTACGACATATCTTTTCGTCAGGTATACCTCAATCTCTAAAAACTAGATTGTACAACCAGTGCGTGTTGCCAGTGATGACTTATGGATCTGAGACGTGGTCCTTCACTGCTGGCCGTATGAGGACGCTTAAGGTCGCTCAGCGAGCTATGGAGAGGGCTATGCTCGGAGTTTCTCTGCGTGATAGACTCAGAAATGAGGATATCCGCAGTAAAACCAGAGTGACCGACATAGCCCAACGGATTAGTAAGCTGAAGTGGCAATGGGCCGGCCATATAGCTCGAAGAACCGATAACCGATGGGGAAGAAAGGTTCTCGAGTGGCAGCCTCGTACCGGTAGGCGTAGTGTAGGGCGACCCCCCACTAGATGGAGTGACGACCTGGTAAGACATGCAGGAAGTCGATGGATGCAGGTGGCTCAGGACCGTGCTTTGTGGCATTACTTGGGGGAGGCCTATGTTCAGCAGTGGACTTGTGAAAGGCTGTAATGATAATGATGATGATGATAATGAGGGTATAAGGGTGATATAATATGGTCGCAAGTTGCAGCAGCTTCGGACTTATGTAGTTTAACAAATGTGTTACACGCAAAAATCATAATGAAACTAAGTACCTAAATCAATTTAAGTTAGTAAACTCTAAGAGTAAACTACCTATAAATATTAATATCAAAATCAAAACCTTTACATGTTTTGCAAATAGATAAATACTAACATAATATGTAATTAGTACACCATTTTTATGGTTAAACTAATATAACTAAGGACATAGGTAGTATACTGCTTTTTAATTTGTATATAGTCAAAAGCTACTATGTTATAATATTATCAATATATAATACCATGCAGTTTGTAAGTGTAGTACTGAAAGGAAACGTCCCTTTCTTTATCTCACGCTCTCAACGGCGATCAACTAATTACTGCCCCCTTTCCTATACCACACTTACTCTGATAAGACGTTCGATTTAGAACCCCGACCGCTCTCTCAAAAGAAAGTGTTTGTTGACTAAGATTACGGGCCCCAGTGAATGGTTCCGGTCCAGACGGCAGTCTTCATAGGGTCAGTATTTATAGGGAGGCACTGCTGAAATAAAAAAGCAATTATTCGTAACTGCCACTTGGAAATATGATACTGAAGTTTCACTACTTTTAATTTACTTTTCCTTATTTTGTTTTCTTTCTTGATTTATAACTGGAAACTTTAGATGATCCCGAACTATCTCGAACGCATTGAAAATTGAGCAACTTAATAAAGTACACCCGAGCCAAACCTTAAGGAGAGCCAAGCGCGAAAAACCCCTCATGTATTGATAATTTTCACTATAACATTTCCATATATTGTATCATAACTTTATTCTCAAAATAATAACACAAAACATGTGTATTTCACAAAAAGTACAAATTAAACGCATCATAAAAATAATAAAACATTCACATTATATAAAGGCATAAATAAAACATAAAGCATAATGTCACTATTCTATAAACAATGTCTTATGGTCATAAACCCTAAATGTTAAATAGGTACACTTTTTATATGAGTAATACAGTTTCACTCAATACTTTCACCTATCTTATACAATTCAACATTAATGCAAGAATTAAAACTTTAAACAGATCTCTAAACAAAACTTTAAAAGCAAAATTACATCTTTAATGCACTATTTATTTTTCTTTAATTTCGTTATTTTGTCCCTAAAACAGAACTTCATTGACATTTCTATTATACAAATTTTGCCAAAACATTAACAAGTCGCTATTACATACATTTTAAAATTTTTAATAAAAAATATTATTTAATTAATTTTCTTAAGAGACGGTTTGGACTTGCGTTTTTTTTTCTGTTAATAAACCTATGCAAGTTGACAAATTCAAATTTACACGACCCTCTGGATCCTATAGGAGGCTCTTGCCATCACTTTGTAATATTTATACATATCCTTGTCTTACATATACTCGTACCTACACCATTTCACTCTAGCATTAAACTGTCCTTATCTAATATATTGGCAAGTCTTATCAGTGATTAAAACATTTAAGTATGGAGTGTTACCTCTATATATTCGATGTATTTAAGTAAACATTACTCAAAGTGCTTAAAGCGAGTAAAATATTTTTAATTCATTATTTAATTCTTAATTACATAGCCGATTACTACGTAACGCATGAATCTAACTAATACGGATAACCTTGCTTTACTTAGAAATTAGCATTTTATAATTTTTACGTTTTTCATTATGAAACAGTAAAAGATGCAACGATATGTTTATCTCGCGTCGCCGACAAGTATCTATGTATAATTTGAAAATTCTATACATTGTATTCACTATTCAGTTTCAGTCCGATTACATCACTGGTAAAGTTCGAACGTTGAGGTTGATAGCGTCTAGTAAACACACAGATTGCCTAATGTGAGTAAACTGAAGGTTATTATGCAGTGATTTGTGTGGTTTTATTTTCGTGAACGGTAAATGTGTTTTATTTGTTAACTGACAGAATTACTTTGACCAGGAAAAAAAGTGTAACCTATATTTAGATTCAGCGTTGTCAATAAAAAGGTATGTACACAATTTAGGCAATTTAATTTTTATAAATACATATATATATATATATATATATATATATATATATATATATATATATTTAAAAGATTTACAACAGCTATAATATAGACTTTGTTCAAGTAAGCTAAACTATATCACAGATAAATAAATCTGTAGCTAGCTACACAATATCTTTCGTTTCGAATTTTTGTCACTAAATGGCGGTTTGAAAATATCAGGAAAAAGAAATATGATAAATTATTTTTATATATATTTTATTATGACCTCAAGATATAATCTATAACATTACGCTTTTGATTACGCTACTACTTTTTTTATGAAGATTTTTGGTTTGGATGCTTGTCCTTTAAGCCATATTCATTTTATTCGGGATCTTCCGTTTTTATAATTTTTTTGACGATATCCGGATGCGTCACTTTGCTGAGATTTTGACGACATCTATCTTATACGTGGTAGAGCAATGCTGGTCGGCTCGGGTAAGGAGCACGCTCTCACAGAATACCAGCGTGAAATAGTAGCTTAACGCTGCTGTGTTTCATGTGGTGAGTGTCGAGAACCGGAGACTCTTTTATTGGAAACGAGGCATTCCATCTTAGTCCTCAGGGGTGACAACGCATCTGAATTTTCATTTGTAATCGAGGAAAGATGTAGATGTCTATGAGCCACAGCAACCACTTACCATCAGGTGGACTACGAGATCGTTGGTCACCCTATCCTATTAAAAAAATCTGAACCCAGCGAGCAGTCGATGACGTCGGTTCTTCAAGTTCTTAAGGCACCTACGCGAACAAAATGACTAGAGGCCTATATCAACAGGGAAGCACTTGTTACTAGTGTTACCCAAAATAAGTCTTGGTCTTTTTCTTACATTTTGCAAGACCAAGACCAAGAACACGACCGCTTAATTTTAGCGAGACTAAAAACAAAACTGGCCGTGCAAGATTTGAGCAAGAACAAGACTAAGCCTGCGAGACTCTTGCGTCTTGCAGTTGGGACCGAGTGTCGAGTACAAGGTCAAGATACACGCGCCAGCGGCTTCTATCGATATCGCATACAATCGTCGCCGCACGCACAACATTTGACACTGTTTGATTGCCGCAACAGAGTACATATCCCAAAGATATTTATATAGACATTCATATACATATTCATAAGACACGGATACTTTATGCAGATCTCGCAAGGAATATTGTAATTAGACAATAGTAAGGATCGATAGATATCACAATAATTTATTATAGTAAGTAATTATTATAATATTAACTATATGGGTTTATAATAATTACTTACTATTATTATTTTTTGGGATATTTACATAGGTTTCTCATTTGTATGGGTTCCATAAATAAATAATTGTGAATGAGAATGATAAATATACATAAATATCAATAATATAAAATAAATACATAAAAATGCATAAATAAATAAAAGCCCAACCAGATGGAAGCCCACGGCAGGGGGGACCAAACGGCCGAGGGTTAGGCAGAAAGGGAAAGAAACCGGCGGACCATGCGGGTGGTATCGAGGAGCACCACCTTCTGCATTTGAGCCCGGAGCGGTCCCAGTTGCCTCAGATGACCCGAGAGGCTGACCCGGATTAGCCCATTTGCAGAGACGACTACAGAAATAATTTCGGTCAGCAGACCACCCAGCATGTCGGTCACCTCGTGAGCCAGGTCCAGATAATAGTTTTCTTTTCTGATTCGGCTTTCACGAGGTTCTCGTCGTACGGAATGGTAATATCGACCAAAAATATCCTTGACTGTGCCCGGTCCATCAGCACAATATCAGGCTTATTCGCAAGAATAGTCCTGTCTGTGATGATGGCCCGGTCCCAGTAGAGCCTGGCGCGGTCATTTTCGAGCACGGCTTCTGGCAAGTACTTGTAATACGGCAATTTCCGGTCCACGAGACCGAATTTCAGAGCGAGCTCCTGGTGTAGGATTCTGGCTACTAGTACTACTTCCACTTACTAGTACTACTTTCAATCCGTCATCTGACTACTGCTACTTACCTTTGCTTTCAAGCTTAGGAGTGGTTAAAAGGAATATCAGTAATGTTAATAAATAAGATTACTAATATTAAAAAAAGAAAAAGAAAGAAACACACATTAAACGGTTAAAATTTTCTTATTTTGTGTTTTAAAACCACACACTTCCAAAAATTGATTAACAGTGTCGGTTTTCAACAAACATTTTAAACATTTAATATAATTAACGTAGATTAATTCCATCACAAGAAGAACATAATATACACAATTCGCATCACAAGAAACAGACTGACTTCCGTGGCAGTGGGACACGGTAGATAGCTCAGTTGGTTAGAGCATCGGCATGGATTTCAAACCCCACCCGGCGTCAGTTGATTTTTCGAATTTCTCATTAAATGTTTAGACATTTACTAATTTGGTTGGTCTTTGCTATGGCCATGTTAATTTAAGCTCAAAATGTACCTACTCTGTTAAGTTGTTCTAAGATCTAAAGTAACGTTTTATAAATAATGTTACGAGCTTGAGGTTCGTGACAATAAAAATTGCCGATAGAATTACCTATATTAACACTTTAATTCACTTTACACTAATTAAAACTTAAAACACCAATTAAGCACACTAATTCACTTTATTCCGCTCCGAAGCTTCGCTTGTCTCGCCAACTTTAATACTTCCTCGATCGCATCTTGCAGCGCCTATTTATATAAATTAGCAGCGAAATATCCAGAATATTCAAGTAAACACGCGCAAGGTACCGAGAGTTCGAGTTTCAATTTCCAGAAGTTTAGTTCTTCGGTTCGAGACTAGATGGCGCTAGTGCCGTTGACTTCGGCGCGTAACACTGCCCTCTCCTAAGACATGCTCGTCCCGAGCTTTTCGGCCCAATAATAACGCGCCAGGCGATCCACATGGGCGATTTTAGGAGTCCCTCTTGCGCCTTTCTGTAACGGCTCCGCAATGTCTAGGGCTGTCCTATCCCATGGTGCACCAACATTGCACAATTTCGATGCTCCTCTACTACGTGTCTGAGGTCCCTTCACGACCGCACAACTTGTACATGTACGAACCCAATCATCGACATCGTCACGATAATGGACCCAGAAAAACTGTTCTCGGACCTTCAGTAGAGTTCGTTTCACTCCCAGATGGACTCTTGAACGACCATTATGGCACAGCTGTAGAACATTCGGCACTTTAGCTTTAGGGACAACCATTTGCAAACGACAGCTGTCTCCTCGACCATTGTCCCATTTACGACACAGGACTCCATCCTGAATCAGCAAGCTGTCCCATTGGGCCCAATAGCTTTTCGTGGTTGAACTCATCGCTGAGACGTCCCTCCACTTAGGCTTGGTAGCCCGGGCCTTCATCTCTTCCAGAATCGGCTTGATGTCCAGATCTTCCTGCTGTGCATGTCGTAGGTTGTCCTTCCACCCGTTGCTGAGGTGGTCTGTCCTGAGCATCCTCACGGATACCACTTCCTTACTCTCTTGCCTACTACAATGGTTGCAATCTTCAGGAAAAGGTCTTCTTGACAATGCATCTGCGTTGCCATGAGATTTCCCGCTGCGACGTCTGATAGTAAAGTTGTATCCCGGCTGCTGCTGGGCGGTGATGTTAGCCGCACTTCCCTTCTGAGATCGTTCACCTTCCCTTTCTAGGGTTTGCTTAGGGCAGCTGGATCGAAAATGGCCCATTTCCCCACAGCCATAGCACCTAGGGCTGTATCCTTTATTGTGGTCGCGAACCGTAACTGCTGTAACCTCCCTAGCGCGAGGGGAACGACGATCCTGCCACCGCCAGGTGGTGTCGTTAGCTGCACTACCCTCTCGAGATCGATCAACTCTCCTTTCTACAGTGCGCTTAGGGCAGCTGGAGTGAAGATGGCCCTTTTCCCCACAGCCATAGCACCTAGGGCTGTATCTTCTGTTGCGGTCGCGAACTGTAGCTGCTGCAACCTCCCTGACGTGATGGGAACGATGATCCTGCCGCACGGCTTCCACCTCCAGTGCATGGGCCAAGGCGTCCTTAAGCGTCTCGTGATGCCCGAGCCTCACAGCAACTCTGATTTCCAGGTCGCGGATGCCGTCGATGAATGTCTGCACCAGGTTCCCTTCAATGAGCGCAGGTACAGACCGGTACGCTTTTCGCACCAACTTCCCCACCTCTGGAGCCCACTGCTGCAAGTTTTCGTTGATGCGCTGCACGCGATCTTTAAGCTGCGCACGAAAGACGTGTTCCAGGTGAGCGTCGCCGTATCTCGCCTCCAATGCCTCAAGGAGTTGCTCATAAGTCACTTCCTCACCGAGAGCTTCCAGAACTGTTAAGGCCTGGTCGCGCAGGTCTAGTGTGAGAGCAGTCATGGCCTGACTTTATTCCTGACTTTATTCCAGCCGTTCGCCTTCATAACAGCCTCGATCCGGATTTTGTAGGCTGACCAGGAAGAGGTACCGTCGAACGGTGGCACCTTGAACCCACATAGCGAAGGTGTTGTAGCTACTACGGGAGCTGTAGCTCCATCTCCAAGTTTGAGTTCGTCCAGTGATTTCTTCATGTCAGCCATTACGTTGTCAACCCGATTGTTTACTTGGTCGATTCGGGTTTCAGCTTTCTCGATTCGGTTTTCAGCTTTCGCGATTTGGGTTTCAGCTTCCGACAGGCGGTTGTCATGCTGAGCAACCCTATCCTTCACCTCCTTTATCTCCTTCCCGAAGGTAGCGTGAAGGTCCTTCATGAGGAGCATCTGCTCTTCCAACCGACGGGCCTGTTCCTCCTGTCCGCCCCGCAGCTGCTCTTCCAATCGGCGTGCCTGTTCCGCCTGCTGGCGAGCCTGTTCCTCCTGTCCGCGAGCCTGTTCCTCCTGCTGGCGAGCCTGTTCCTCCTGTCGGCGAGCCTGTTCCTCCTGCTGCTCTTTCAACCAACAGGCCTGCTCCTCCTGTCGGCGAGCCTGCTCCTGCAGCATCACCATCAGAGCACCTAAGTCAGGTGCTGCAGATGTAGGAGCTACTGACGGGCCTGCAGCCGGTGGCTGGCCCTCCGACGTCTGCGGCGTCGCACCACCAAATCTTCGTTGGTCCGTCTCCTGCTGGCGTGACTTCGGGTACGGACACCTTCCGTTTCCTCCTTAGGTAAAATCGGCATGATTTTATCCCACTTCTGACACCAATTGTTACGAGCTTGAGGTTCGTGATAATAAAAATTGCCGATAGAATTACCTATATTAACACTTTAATTCACTTTACACTAATTAAAACTTAAAACACCAATTAAGCACACTAATTCACTTTATTCCGCTCCGAAGCTTCGCTTGTCTCGCCAACTTTAATACTTCCCCGATCGCATCTTGCAGCGCCTATTTATATAAATTAGCAGCGAAATATCCAGAATATTCAAGTAAACACGCGCAAGGTACCGAGAGTTCGACTTTCAATTTCAAGAAGTTTAGTTTTTCGGTTCGAGACTGGATTGCGCTAGTGCCGTTGACTTCGGCGCGTAACAATAACAATAAGCTAATATGTAATTGCGAGACTTGCGAGACTCTTGCTGCAAGACCAAGATTGGGGTGGACTGGGGGGACCAACATTACCTGTTACGTCGTTTCCACCAACAGTCCATATGCGTAAACACGTTTTACGTCTCAAAATCACTTCAAACCATTACTTAAACGATAAAACAAGACTAATAATTCGTCGACGGTTCCCACTAAACCCCCCACTACCTTTTTCAGGAATATTACAGATAAAAACTACTGCTTAGCATATACTTAATAACAAAATATATAATATAACTACATACGTACATGTAAGCTTTGGAGGATAATTAGATTTATAAATAATACTTATAAAAGTATATTATACTTATAAAAATATGTTATTTCGATTAAAATACGTATGTACTGTGTTTCTAAAATAAGAAAAGTCCTAATCATGACTCATGATAATCGGTTTAAAGCTTCTATTTATAGAACTAGATAATAAATATGAATATTTATTTCATTAACTAATGAAATTATTTAAATTCAAAATAATGTAATATTTTTCATTGTATTAACAATTCTTTAAGTCGAGTACCAGATACAAAACAAGGTAAAAGATGATAAGATTATTATTGATATTTTTTTATTATATATATCATGATAAGACTAGCGACATTATAATTAGGGCATCCACAACTTTTCTGCCAGTAGGCGGCGCCTCTTATGAATGACTTAAAATATTTGACAAATTTTATGGAGGATTGTTAGGAAAATATAAAGGTTAATGTTTCTTTAGGAAAAATTAATTATATTTCATGTTATTTAGATTAAAATGGATAAACCAAATTACGGATATGACTAAAAATAAAAGAATGAAAAAGAGAGTAAGAACTTGCCAAAAATTAAAGTGCAATCACTGAGGCATTGTTTTGTAGACATAGGTATTTAGATTATAAACTAAAAAAACTTATATTTGAAACGCAACTTTTAGTATACGGTTTTTTTTATAGGATCGGGTGACAAACGAGCACACAGTCCACCTGATGGTAAGTGGTTGCTGCAGCCCATAGACATCTACATTTATCCTCGATTACAAATCAAAATGCAGATGCGTTGTCACCCGTGAGGACTAAGATGGAATGCCTCCTTTCCAGTAAAAAGGGTCTCCGGTTCTCTACACTCACCATACGAAATACAGCAGCATTAAGCTACTGTTTCACGCTGGTATTCTGTGAGAGCGTGGTCCTTCCCCGGTCGAGCCGACCCATTCGTGCTACAACTATACTACTAATATAACTGCAGCATGGCTCTACCACGTATGGAAACTGGACGCTGTGTAATGAATAACTACACCTCAACGCCGAACGATCCCGCCGTTGTTGCTGGTTCTGTGGGCGACGTGGTACTTCGGGGTATGTAATTTTTATTCCATTATATTTTTAGCCCATCGGCATCAGATCCCAACCATGGTTTGGTCACTCCTGTAATATAGCATCACACTATAAGCATTACCGGATAGTATTACCGGGCCTGGGCTGATGCATTAATATCTTCGGATGTAAACACCAGCACTCTTAAAAGTAAGTATAATTCCGCCTCCAGATCATTCAAAAGAGTAATTGCCTGGACAAGGTTAGAGCACATCGGCAGAATTGGTGAGAAACTAGTTCAACTGTCTTCGGGAACCCATGTATTCTGGTCTCTTGCCAAGATTCTCCAAGAGAATTTCGCGTACACTTCTACGCACAGGGAGGACGACTCACTAGCCCATGCTGCAAAGGAGAAAGCCGATCTGTTAGGTTCTCTCTTTGCGTCCAACTCGACTCTCGGTAACCGCTCCATGCCGGATGTACGGTTAACACAGCGCTCGCTTCGCAATGCACTCCTCTCCCTGGACGTCAACAAGTTGAGTCGGCCTGATGAAGTCACTCCCATTGTGGTGAAGATGTGTGCTCCGGAGTTGGCCCAGGCTTTAACCCGTCTCTTCCGGTACTCCTACTCTCAAGGGGTAGTCTCGAATTCACTGAAGAAAGCTTTGGTCCACCCTATTCCTAAAAAAGACGTTTGCTCACACCCGTCCTACGGGCCTGTCGCCATCACTTTTTCTCCAAAATAATGGAATACACTATAGACTGCCAGCTCATGAGATACCTTGAGGATCACCAGCTGATTAGTGACCGCCAATATGGTTCTCGTTGTGGTCGATAATTATATTGATTTGACTTTAATTATATAAGAAAAGAGCTTACTCCTTTCTAAAGGAGTAAGCTCTTTTCTTATTACTTAAGCCGTTAGTAAAACGATAAGAAGAGAGACGGTTATATTTTACTTGTACGGTTGCATTAGGGGTACAAGTTCGCAAATATACTGCGATCACATTTTCTAACTCATATTGTCCTGGTAATTAAACGTTGAGGCGTCTTTTATTTCAAAACCGGTTATACAATGCCGATCAACCGTACACCGCCGCCCGCTTCGCCCGTGCCTGTGAGCTCTGATGATACATCGCTATCTCAGACTACGCAGACGCGCGCAATCGACGCGATAGAACGGACGACAAAACTTCATAGTGAATTAGCGCCTGATATTCCATCGCTTACGTTAAATGTTAGTGAGCGTAAAAAAAGGAAACATGACGGAGTGAATCCTAACATTATGTCTTATATGAGTGAAATGTTTTCAGTTTATACGAATGAACAAGCAAAGCATTTCAAAGATTTACAAATTATAGTTTCTAGTATAAAAGAACAGAACGATGAATTAAAAAAGAGCGTCGATACTATGTCAAGCAAGTATGATGAGTTTCTATCACGGCTATCCGTTCTAGAGGCAGAGAAAAGGCAGGATAGATATATTATACAACAACTACAGGAGAAAATAGAAAATATGGAAAGGAAGTCTAGATTTTCGGGAATAGAAATAAGAAACATACCTAAAAACAATGAAGAATCAAAAGAAAATCTATGTAGCACTGTTAAAAAATTAGGGGAGTGTTTGAATGTAAATTTGCGGGATTCGGACATAAAAGACGTGTATAGAACTAATTCTAAGACGGGGACTAGACCAATAATAGTGGAATTTAATTCAGTCATTATTAAAGAAAAGATGTTACATGAAGTAAAAAAAATTAATAAAACAAAACCAAAAAATGAGAAATTAAATACTTCGCATCTAAATTACTCACAAAAAAACATCCCTATATATGTCACGGAGACGATAACACAAAATACTCAAAAACTTTTCTATCAGGCCAGAATTTTCCAAAAAAGTCATAAATATTTATTCTGCTGGACATCTAGAGGCATTGTATACTTACGCAAGAATGAAAATTCTTCTCAAATTAGAATAAATAATGAAACAGATCTAGAAAATCTACGGAAGACCGAATGACTAGTTTTAACCTTTAGATTAGATATTTTCGCATCTTTTCTTTTCTTTTTAACTAGCATAATAAGAATAAAGTATATTCTAACACTATACGTTATAATACACATAGTCACAATTTACACACAGTACATAAACAAAAATCAAACATTATACACCTTAATTACATCTTTTAAATCACACTTACATTTTATACTAAATCATATTCACTCATTTTATATATACTACTTACAGTTACATTTTTCAATCACTTTATCGAATAAAAGATATTATTTGGTTAATAACGAGACTTTGTTAGAGAAAATTAAAGTAATAAATAAAAGGCGATAATAACGCTCTAAGCTTCGCTATTAACTTAGATACATTTACGGTATCAAGATCAATAGCATGTGACGTTGAAGATTGTTATAAGTTTTTGTCATCTAGTGAATCCAACTTCACAATTATTACGCAGAATATACGAAGTATTAACTGCAATATTACAGATTTTGAAGTATTACTGACTAGATTAAAAATAGATTTTGATGTCATTGTACTAAGTGAATGCTGGTTGCTTAATAGGGACAACTTACCTAAAATTACTGGTTATAATTTATGCTCCACTAATTTTAATAACAACCAAAATGACGGATTAGTAATATATGTAAAAGAAAAACATTTGTTCACGACTGAGGAGCCTCATTTTCAAGAAGGGAATTGTATCATAACAACATTGAATGATATTGTTATAATCTCAATATATAGGTCACCGTCATATAAAAATGTAGAAAACTTTTTTGCCTTCTTGGATAGTGTACTACAGAAATATTCGAAACATAAAAACATAATTATAATAGGAGATATAAATATTAACATTAACAATAAAACAGATATTAATTCGGATAAGTATTTACAACTGACAGCATTTCATGGGTTACTACCCACTCATACTCTAGTAACACGTGACGCAAGTGGTTCGTGTCTTGATCATGTTCTGCTAAAAACGAATAATCCTTCACTTACTATGGTTCCTCAAACTTCAATCACTGATCACAAACCTGTAATTTTATGTATGAAAAATAAACAACGTCAACAGTTTTATACAACTACTATCAGAAAAATAGATCACGATAAACTTAATTCGGATATGCAAAACATTGACTTTTTACCTATATATAATATTAAAGATCCAAATACTTCTCTTGAATACTTAGTTAATAAAATAAAAACAGTAATTGAAGTTAATACTAAATTAGTGAAGTTGCCAAGACAAAAAAAGATTATTAAACCTTGGATTACGACTGGTCTTCTTAGATGTATTCGTCACCGTGATAAACTACATAAGAGGGCTAGACGATTTTCAGATAGTGAAAGTGATCAAATTATATACCGACGATATCGTAATCACTGTAACGCATTGTTAAAAAAGGTAAAGAGAAATTATGAAAAAGAGCGAGTGAATATGGCTAAAAATAATAATAAGAAGCTATGGGAAGTACTTACTGATATTATAGGTAACACGAAAAAGAAAGGGTATAACAGAGAACTGCTAAATATATCTAGCACGCCGCAAGTATCTGTTAACATTATTAATAATTATTTTGTAAATGTAGGTAAAAGTTTGGCAGAGAGTTTTAAGGTAGGAAATAAAAACAGTGAAAGTTTTAATATTAACATTGGTGAAGAATCAAATTATCACTTAAATTCATTTGCTTTATTGGACACGAATGAAAGTGAAGTAGAACAATTAATTGACAATTTGAAAACCAACTGTTCAGTTGGTTGGGATGGAATTTCGAATAAATTTATTAAGAATTTTAAATATTTGTTAATACCTCCTTTAACTTGTATATTTAATCAATGTTTAAATGATGGTGTATTTCCTAGATATCTTAAGAAGTCCGTAATTCGACCTATTTTTAAGGATGGTGAAAAAACCTGTTTAAGTAATTATAGACCCATCTCTATATTACCTGCTTTATCCAAAATTTTAGAGAAAATTATAAATAATAGACTTACAAATTATCTGGAGAAAAATAATTTATTGTCAAATACGCAGTTTGGTTTTAGACATGGCAAATCAACGGAGCATGCAGTTCATACTCTTACAAATTTTTTGTCATCGTATTTAGACAGTGGAAAAAAGTGTATTTCTGTTTTCTTAGATTTGGCGAAAGCATTCGATACCGTGTCAATAAAAATACTATTAAAAAGACTAGAAAATGTCGGTATCAGAGGCACTCAACTCAAACTATTCAAAAGTTATCTTTCTGAGAGATATCAATGCGTTAGTGTAAATAATATTACCAGCAATGATTTACTAGTAACACACGGCGTAACACAAGGAAGTATACTCGGCCCAACCTTATTTCTTATTTATATTGATAATTTTACAAAATTTAATCTCTCTCAGGGACATATAATTTCATATGCAGATGACACTGTTTTGATATTTGCTACGGATACGTGGAAAGATGTATTCTCGTCTGCACAATTAGGTTTAAATGTAGTTACCAATTGGCTTTACAGTAATAAACTTTCAATCAATATTACGAAAACGAAATATATAGTTTATTCATTAAGAAAACCTATTCGCAACCTTGAAAATTTTAACTTAGTGATTCATTCATATGATTGTTTAAAAGGGATAACAGCTGTTCCTGCCTTTCACTTGAGTCTGTTGAATATATTAAATATTTAGGGGTTATAATAGATAGTAATTTAAATTTTAAACAACATATTAACACTCTTAGCAAAAGAATTCATAAATTAATATATATTTTTGAAACTATTAGACATGTTATGGATCCAGATATATTAAAACGAGTTTACTTAGCTTTATGTCAGTCTATTATAACATACTGCATATCAACGTGGGGTGGTGCCTCTAAAACGGTGTTACAAAAGATAGAAATCTCTCAACGTGCTATACTCAAAGTTGCAACATTTAAACCTTTTCTTTATCCTACGTCACAGCTTTATGATAACTGTCAGGTCCTTACAGTAAGACAACTGTTTATATTAACGATCATTCAGAAACAACATAACTTATTAGTATACAACCGATCGAACTTAAATAAACTTAGATAATTTTCCGTAGATACAACTAATTTTAAAACAACTTTTATAAGAAAATTCTTTGCATTTTTGGGACCACACTTATATAATAAACTAAATAAAACATTGGACATTTACCATCTAAATAAAATAAATTGTAAAAAAACTGTACATAATTACCTACAAAAATTAACTTATAATGAAACTGAAAACCTGCTTAGTATTCAGACTTAAAATAAATTCTTATATAACTGTCACCTATAATACTATCCGTATAAAATCATAATAGCCAGACACACACACACACACACGCACGTGTGCAAACACACACACACACACACACACACACACACGACACATATTTTACACGCTCCTCTCCCATAACAGCTCACACACATTACACTCATAACACAATTACTTCTTACAGTCATACATTACACATCCTATGAGAGAGGAACGGCATTAGTAGTATAATTTATTATTTTGTTTGTACCTTGGTATTAGTAATAAGTGGTAACATAGTATATAAACATAATATGTGATACAATTAATTTCATTGTACTTAGGTTATATTAGCGGAATGTACAAATTTTTAGATAGAATTTGATTATTTAACTTTTGCTTGCATCCTAATATTTCGATAAATTAAAGGTGGGGATATGGCGCTGACAGCTGATGCACAGGTCTCCTAGTTCGGCTGCAGATGCTATGTTTTCAAGTATATGTACTAATGTAGCTTTATTAAATAATGTTATGCAAATATCGTGATGTACAACCTCTTGGAAATAAAGAACTTATTATTATTATTATTATTATTATTTGGGGTATCTATATAGTTTTCTCATCTGGTTGGGATGTATAAATATATAATTATAAATGAAAATGAAAATGAAAAGATAAATATACATAAATATCAATAAAATAAAATAAATACAAAAATACAAAAATAAATAAAAGCCCAACCAGATGGAAGCCCTCGGCAGGGGAGACCAAACGGCCAAGGGTTAGGGGGAAAGGGAAAGAAACCGGCGGACGATGCGGGCAGTATCAAGGAGCACCGCCTTCTGCATTTGAGCCCGGAGCGGTCCGTGACGGAGTCCCAGTCGCCTCAGATGACCAGAGAGGCTAACTGGGATTAGCCCATTTGCAGAGACGACTACAGGAATAATTTCGGTCGGCAGACCACCCCACATGTCGGTCACCTCGTGAGCCAGGTCCAGATATTTTGATCGCTTATCTGTTTCGGCTTTCACGAGGTTCTCGTCATACGGGATGGTAATATCGACCAAAAATATCCTTGACTGTGCCCGGTCCATCAGCACAATATCAGGCTTATTCGCAAGAATAGTCCTGTCTGTGATGATGGCCCGGTCCCAGTAGAGTCTGGCGCGGTCATTTTCGAGCACGGCTTCCGGCAAGTACTTGTAATACGGCAATTTCCGGTCCACGAGACCGTATTTCAGAGCGAGCTCCTGGTGTAGAATTCTGGCTACTAGGTTGTGCCTGTGCAAGTACTCAGAGTTAGAAAGCGCCGAACAACCGGAGATGACATGCCTAAGTGACTCACCGGGATGGCGACAAGCTCGACAGACGTCGACGGTGCCATCCTTTAGGATGTATCTCCGATAGTTGTTGGTCTTAATAACCTGATCCTGTATTGCACAGACAAAACCCTCGGTTTCCCCGAAGAGGTCACCGAAACGTAGCCAGTTGAGGGAGGCGACTGTATCTACGAAGGGCTCATGAAGAGCCCTGTAGTACCTCCCGTGGAGCTCTTTCTCCTTCCATACGGTCTCCCGATCGGAAATGCTAAGCACTGCTGGGTCCTGCCATTGCTCGTGGGCTAAGGATAGAGGGGTAAGCCCTTTATCACTAGAAACGACGTCATTATAGAATGGATCATCCGATCTCGTCAGGAAGTAATTACGGAGGCTGCACACTTCGCGATTATGCATGGTAAGCGCGCTCAAGAAGCCACGCCCACCATGCTTTCGCGGCAAGTACAGCCTCATTACCGACGATCTCGGATGATGCATCCTGTGGGACGTCATGGTAGTGCGGACTTTTCTATCCAGGGCGTTAAGTTCAGTCTGAGTCCACCTGAGTATGCCAAAGGTATACATGAGGACAGGCATGACCCAGCCGTTATATGCGTGTGTCTTATTCACACCGGACAAAAGGCTGTTAAGCACTTTGGTCAAGCGTGCATAAAACACGTCGCAAACTGACTGTTTCATACCAGCCTCATCGATACCGATGTTCTGTGACATACCCAGGTATCGGTATGTTTCAGCCCCGGAAAGGGTCCTTAAGTTGACGGGCATAGAGAAGTCTATGCCCTCAGAGTTAGCAACCCTCCCCCCTTCAACATGGAGGACCGCACACTTATCCGTTCCCAGCTCCATTCCAATAGAATTGCTAAATTCACAAGTGATGTTTAGCAATTCCATAAGATGGGAGCGACTGGAGGCGAATAATTTGAGGTCATCCATATAGAAAAGGTGGGTCACTTTTGTACCTCCTTTCCTAAGCTGAAATCCCCTCCCGGAGCCCTCCAGTAAGGTACTGAGAGGGTTCAGAGAGAGGCAGAACCAGATTGGACTCAGACAATCGCCCTGGAAGATACCCCTTCTTATCCTTATGTGGTGCTCCGCAGCCATCATCCGCTCGCCCAGATGACATAGGATCGTACTCCACTGCCCCATACACTGCTCGAGGAAGTCTCTAACTGTACAGTCAATCTTGTACAGCTCGAGGACCCTCTTTAGCCATGTATGGGGCACCGAGTCGAACGCCTTTCTGTAGTCTATCCAGGCGGCAGAGAAGTTCCGACGGTTGCGTTTCACCACTTTGCCTATGACCGCGTCAATGAGGATTATTATTATTATTATTATTATTATTAAAGGGCTGGCAACGCACCCGCAATTTTCCTGGTGTTGCGGTTGATCTTAACATCAGGTGTCACTTAACATCAGGTGAGCCGCATGCTCGTTTGCCCCCTCTTCTATAAAAAAAAGGCAATAACATGCTTCAATTGGTGGTAAAATACGTTTGCGGTTATTATGTTAAGGTAACCACGTGTATGAGTAGTTGTAGGGCCCTAACTACCACTTCATAAAACAAATAATTGATATGCACTTAAGCGTATTAAAATAGTTCTTCTTTTCCGCTGTCATCAACCCATACCTAAATGTACATTCTGGAGGCAGTGATGGCTACCAAGCATTTTCACGGCGAACATGAAACGTGCTCATGCTGGACACAAAGCTAGTTTCTGTAAATAGCTTTTCAAACAGTCTCAGCAAAATAGAATTTAAACCGATGTAGGTATATCGAAAAGCGTTGTCTCTCAAATAAAAGCAAAATATATGTCAGAAGTTAACGCTGATTAACGCCTGTAGATACATTTATTCAGTAAGCAATGTACAATAAAATCAAAATGTAATACTTGAGTAACATTGTATAAACCTCCATCGTTGTTTGAACAAGAAATCAAAACGAGATTATTTTTTAGGTACGAAAATGAAAGACATCAAAGTGAACCAAGATTTGATTAGAGAAAGAAAAAAGTGCAGTTTCAATGTTGAAGAGTTAACTCATCTAATAGATGGTGGAGAACAAAATACTTTGGAAAGAAAAGAAATTGGTAAGTTCAAAAATAGATAGAATAAGTGGGTATGTAAATGAATTATATACGCAAACAAATATAAAGATATATAATATAAAATTACATATTTCCAAGACGTATTTGGTTCATAAAATTCCCTCTGAATTTTAAAATTCATATTATATTAAATGAAAACTGTCAGGAGTAATATTCAACCAAAGAGAATATAATTACTGTACGTATATGCACACGTACCTATATAATATAGTAACAGTTAATAATAATTACTGATAGAATTTTATTAATATTGTTGTATGTGTACGTCTACGAGCACTTAACCCTATAGAGACGTAATACAAGGCGACCCGAACCTGTCAACTCGTCAGTGACTAGTCACTGATATATTTCGGAACACTTTTGCTTCCCGCCTAGAGATGAGTCGTACTAGGTAAATTTCGTACTCCAATTCCGTATAAATACTCGATCCAAATACCTGTTCCACCTAGTCCATAAAGTATCAAGTACGCATAAAGTTTAGTATTGTTGGAATAGGAATAGGATACGCTATAGTTTCAAGTACCATATTTTACGTGCGTACTGCTGAAAAGTGTGCAATAATGAATTCGTACATCTTCCCTTCATACTTTACAAAATTATTATAATTATTCTCGTAACTAAATTACGAGAATTAAGGTTATATGAGAAATAAATTAAGATAATTTACTTCAAATGCTACTTAGTAGAGCTTCATATTTTGTAAAATTTGTTTTAAAAGATGTTTATCTTTGATTTATTTGAAAAACTCTAGAATGGGAGTACTCACCTATTGATTTTGTATGTCTTGATTTTAAGCTGCTATGTTTTTTTTACTATTGCTTATATAATTCTATAATTGGTTGATGCAGCTCATACTAATGACGGAAGGGAGATTTTAAAGTGGATTATTTTCGTTTATCTCTCATATAATCTTAATAGTAACGAGCCTAATTATAATATTTTTTTAAAATATTGTTTGCATAATTCTTATAAATAACATTAAAAAAAGAATTGTTCTGAAAAATAAAAAGTGAGTTTGTCAGTTCCGGCGCACGACTGAAGTTTACTCCTTACGAACGATTATAAAAAATATAGACTAGTAAATGTGGGTAAATGAACGCATTTTTATACTACTGAAAGCATGCATGACACATTTACTTATATTAATTATTTAATGTATATTCATCAAAATATATTACATAACCATCGAAACGTAAATTGTTTACGCTTCCAATACTATATTATGTAGTCATGGAAACATGAAAACAGCGTACACCGAGATCACATTCGCATGAGTCCGTACCGTATTTGACAATAGACACTCGCCTGCCGTGTACTCTTGTATAAGTATTTGGTACAACTAGTCCGAGTCCCGACTAGTCTCGTACTAGTATTTGGTTGAACTAGTCCGAGTCCCGACTAGTCTCGAGTCTCGAGTATTGACAGACAAAGATAGAAAGACTATGGAATAGTCTAGTTAAAAAAGGACGGAATATATTATTACACAACAAACACGAGTGCGCGTCACGTTACCTTTATGTCCAATAACATTTGGTTCAAATTCAAATGACTGAAAAACTAATGATTTAGGCAAAGACGACCCGAGTTGAGCGCCTAGTAACTACAGTCTACGGCAACAAAATACGAGTACGACGCGTAGGCACAGTGAGTAGGCATGTCGATTCACTCTTAAAAGAATCGATCTCTGAATCGATTTGAATCGAAGATACTAGAATCGATTATCGATTAAATCGAGGATTAAAAGATCGATTTTCGATTAATCGCGACATTTTCAAACATGAAATTTCAAGAATTTGCGATTTTTTCTTTATTTATTATTAATTAACATTACCAATATATCTTTTAACCACTACTGGTAAGCTTGAAACGCTTGTGTCGGGAGTGGTTCGCACATACGCCACACGATCTCTTTTTTTACAAAGTGAATCTATGATAACTTCTATTTGACATTTTAGGCAGAAAACAACAACAATACTTTAACAAAAATGCAAACTACAAAGTATATTTCTCGATAAATCTGTTTCAATCTAATAACTCACTATTTATCAAATTGAAATGAATGCTATACGAACACAACACTGGTTATTTCCTTACCACAAACCTCTATAAACTTCAACACGTAATATTTATTTACAGTATCTGGGTATTCAAAAAATACTCTGTCTATACTTGCAGCTCAAAGTATGTTTTTAATAATAAATAAAGTAAATTCACAAGTTCACAGTTCCAACAGGTTCACAGCTATCATATTATATTGTAGTATTTATATTGTTGTGTGAATAAGTCAACTAGCGCCATCTAGTGTCAGGAACGAGAGCGAGGGGAGCTTTGCAGATAATGACATCACCGATCTCTCGACCGACAGCGCCACCCGAAGAACTAAGTTTCTAGAAAATCTATACTCGAACTCTCGGTACCTTACGCGTGTTTACTTGAACATTCCGGATATTTTGCTAATTTAAATAAATAGGTGGCGCAAGATGCGATCGAGACAGAGTTGAACTCGGCGACAAAGCGAACCTTCGGAGCGGAATTAAGTGAATTAGTGTGTTTAATTATTAGTGTTTTAACTTTAATTTGTGTAGAGTAAATTAAAGTGTTAATTTAGGTAATTTTATCGGCAATTTTTATTGTCACGAACCTCAAGCTCGTAACAATATGTATCGTAGACAGAGAAACCTATAGACAAATGGACGCCATCTTTTGCATTCGCACACGAAAAAGATAGATTTATGCATACGTCTTGCATAGAAATGAGACAGAGCTGTGTGATTCTTTGTCCCCTTCTCCGTACCGGTTTTATCGTTTAGCAAACAACACTTTGCTAAACAATTTTGTAAATTCGTAGCGATCTTAGGAGTTTACAAGTTGGTTTAATTAAGAAAAAAAGTGTTTTGTGAGCTTAAGATTGGTGAATCTTGTTCAGTTCAGTTCCTAGAATAATTAATTTTTTTATCTGTTTGTAAATATGTTTAAAAGTCATAAAGATTATTGTATAACCTAAAACTACGTTATTGTCTTTTCTCACTCGAGGCCACGCTAATCATTAGTTCATAGGTTTCTTTGTCTACGATACGTAGTTTTGGTTTACAACACAGATTAAGTTAGACCAACATTCCATAGGTAAGATTGGAATTAGAATTTTAGAAATGAAAATGAAATGACAACTTTTCGATATTGTTGGATGCGTTCATAAATATTTATTTTATTCAAATATGTATTGCGTGCAAATTATTAACAAAGTACGACCGGTTGTTTTTGCGTCTCCCAACAGCAAAAAATTAAATCTTACCCCAGCCAGTTTGGGAATTTTATCGCTAGTTTTCGAATCAAACGAATCAGCCCGATTCGAGAGGTTTTTGGATCGATTCAGTGAATCGATGCGGTGCTACGAATCGATTTAAATAATCGATTATTTTACTCCAAAGAATCGATTTTCCGATTAGATGGATCGAGTATTTTAAAAGTTGGAATAGGTGCAACCTAGTCTCGTTAAATACTTAGTCCCTGGATCTGTTCTAGTATATACGCTTCATCTCTATTCCCGCCAGTTGCGACCAAAAACTAAAACCGTAGAGACGGATTACATTTAAAATATAAATTAAAATCTATTTACGGCATCATGTCTTGTTGTGCCGTTAAATGGTGCGGAAACAACAGTAAAACATGTAGTGTAACAACAAACAATATTACTTTTCAACGGTAAGTACATTTCTTTATTTTATCAAAATATTTTCGACATTTTTATTACGCCACGAGGGTCAAGTTAAACTGGACATTTCCGTCACGCGTCACTCCCCGTCCTTTTTGCATTTACTGCAAACACGTATGTCTGTCTCTCCTTATCATAATTAGCTTCGTGACGATAATGACTAGTGCGGGGCGGTATATTTATTTTGTATTGTCGGTAATTATCCACGAAATGATTATTGTATTTAGATATCGTTTTTTCGGATTTATTACATATAGACAGATACATAATTTATTAATATTGTAGATACATAATTTATTAATATTGTAGATATATATAACTTTATATTAAAGTATTACTAAGAGTAGTAGATTATTATTTACTACTCTTAGTAATACTTTAAAATATTAATTATAATTATTCTTTTTGTGTATGAGCTTTGGATAAGTACGATAACAATGTTATTATATTTAAACTGTATGATTTTTTCCCTATAGGTTTCCAAAAGATGGTAATATGAAAAACGAATGGATAAATATTACAAAAGGAGAAAATTGGTTTCCATCAAAATATAGCGTCATGTTTGTGCTCAAAACATTTTACTGAAGATTGTTTTTTGATGACAAACAAGAAGCGGCGACTAATGAGAAGTGCAGAAGAAGTTTTAAAATCAATAATAGCACTTAATAAAATAAATATAATAAACAAACGTGATAATCTTTTTTATTCTCTTTTCAATCTCTCCGTACTACCTCGTAGTGCCTCGACCTTAAGCCAAACTATCTTGCGTATCTCCTACGGGGCCTTTTTTATAGGATAGGGTGACAAACGAGCACACAGTACACCTGGTAAGCGGTTGCTGTGGCCCATAGACATCTACATCTATCCTCGATTATGAATCTAAATGCAGATGCGTCGTCACTCGTGGGGAATGAAATACCTCGTTTCCAGTAAAAAGGGTCGCTGGTTATCTACACTCACCATACGAAACACAGCATAAAGCTACTATTTTACGCTGGTATTCTGTGAGAGCGTGCGTCGAGCATCCTTCCCCGGTCGAGCCGACCAATTCATGGTACAACTATACTACTAATATAACTGCAGCATGGCTCTACCACGTATTATATATTTTAATTTTTTATGTTAAAGTAAATTTATGTTAAAGTTCAACATATCACTGAAAGTTTATTTTAAACTCCTTTTAAACTCCAACTTCGAAAAAAAATCAAGATTAAATTAAACCTTGAAGTTTTTTCGAAGTTGGCATTTATATTTTACCTGAGTATACTGCTGTAAAATATAATGTAAAATTGTAATGTTGAAAATGTTAGTACATTTAAAATCGCATTTCTTAGTTGCATAGAAAATTGAAGTCACAGTCAAAAGCTAGTTACTGATGCCGAAAGCATGTATTAAAAAAGCGAAAAAAATTATCATTATAGATAGAAAGCATCAAGTCATTACAATGCACGCCCTAGCGATCGTGTCCGGAATCTCTTCGGAATAGTTCGGAGTACTTCGCAGTGATCACAACTCGCCCCGCACCGCCACTAGTTGACAAAATTGTTTTCTTTTAAATTCGCATGTATTACTTCTCTATAGGGTTAAGTGCTCGTAGGTGTACGTAAATGGATGGTATGGATAAAATTTGTAATGAAGTAAACCGTCGGAGAACCAAGATTACTGATATGGTTTTACGTAATGGGAAGTCTGCAGTCTGTGAACATGTACAGGATCGCCCCCGTCACTACATCAGATTTGATAGACCACAAATCCTCGCTAAAGAACACCGATTCCTTCCAAGGATGATTCGCGAGGCTATTGAAATCAAAAAACATCCTAATTTCAATAGAGAAGATGGCTGGGTGCTACCATCTGCTTGGGATCCTATAATAAATAAAATTAAATCCCAACCCAAGCATACAACTGCAAGACTCCATGATACCATAAGTTCATACTGTGTAGATCGGAACAAAAGTTAAATTTTAATCTATGGTAACCGCGGTTAACTATGACAGCTGGACGTTGAACATCTCAGTCCTTCCCGTGACCATGGGTGCTGTAAAGCTCTCGAAACGTTGGGTAAAAAAGTTAAATATACGCGATAAATTCCGTAAAAACTAGTATTATTTCAATGGTTTTACGTGTTAGTACACTGAAATGGCAAAGACTGGTCACGTTAGTCGTTGAAATGGGACGGGAGAATTAGAGGTATCGTGGAGTGCAGACAGCGCCTAGGCAAAAGTAGTAAGGGATACCCTCTGACATGAAGGAGCGCCGATCTGCATAGGGTATATAGTACGAATTTGATGCCTACGTCAGTCTAGTGTCTGTCCGCAGTCTGATGATGATGATGATGAAAGTAGAGGAAAGTAGCAGTCTACATACGTCCTAACGTTAAATACTTCGCCTTTCCGAGAGGGTTTAGGAGTAGGAAAATGTCTGCCGCGATTCCCCAATTTTTAAAGTGCGGAATATTTTTTACGTTTTTTTTTCACCGCCTAGAACGTGGTAAACAACAAATTAAATGCAATAAATAGTTTCGTTACGTGAGTATCGTAAGATTCGAATGAGGTGTGCCAAAAATTATATGGCTTCTGAAAGATGGTGGTATACCCATCCCGTTTACAATAAACGTAAAATACTCAGCCCGGCCTGCAGTGGGCAACAGCGGCATGGATGCAAAACTTCTTGAACTGCGATCGTCAATCCACCTTCAAAAGCGTGGACGATTAAAGTGAATCCTCTCATCAATGGGAGAGCACCAAATCCATAAATGAAACTTTATAGGTTGATGAAGAAGAAATTGTCAGTTGTTGTTCAGAAATACAGTCCTATACTGAAAGCCACAGAACTAAATAATTATACATTATCCCTCAGCTAGATTTACGCTGGCAATCATAGGACTTTAGGTACTCTTTTATTCTGTAATGAGGACGCTTCTGCTCGTCATCCGGTATTTTAATTTTAGCATGCGGCGGAAATTCCACTGTTTTGGCGGAGAGTGAAATTTCAGTGTAGTGGATTGTAGTTGACTGACACAAGTGGTAAATTAAAAATTTGGTTCAACTGATTTCAATTTAAATAAAATGAGAACATCATCAATATAGTCGAAGTCAATTAAATACACATTATTAAGGATAACTCAAAAAATACTGGTCAGATCTTGATAAAATTGATATGTGACCACACGAGAAGCACCAGCTTTCAAATAAAGAAATAGTTATCAAAATCGGTTCCCCTAGAAAAAAGTTCTGAGGTAACACATATAAAAAACGGTAGTTTTTTGAGCGTGACTAAAACATTTATTGCAAAAAAATTATTTGACGAAATTTTTTTAAGTTATTTTGAAAGAACACTTAATCAAAACAAGGTAATATTCAACCAAACAACTTACAACAACACAACTTACAACACACACACACGGTACAACCTGTCGAAGTAATTAGAAAAAAAGAATACTTATAAGAAAAACTACTACTATTAAGAAAAATCGAATTTTTAAGTTTTTTTTTCCAAATTCACAGAAAATCTAAGTTATCTACTTAAAATAAAATTAAAGTAATCTAAAGTAATTTAAAATAAAATAAAATTAAGGGCTGATTGTTGAATTATTTTAATTTTTCATTGTCTCTTAAACTAGGCGTCCAAATTATATGCTATAAATAGCAAAGATTATCTTTATAAAGTTGTCTTGATGATAAAGTAACTCGTTCGTAAGGATAAATATGCCATGACTAATAATAAAGCCCATAAAACAATTTTTGATTTTCAATATTTTTTCCACAAAATACCTAAATGTGACCTGCGTATAAGAAAAAGGTATATGGTATTCCGGACATTTTTTGATGGAGTAATATTTTAAGCAATATTTTTGTAGAACATTGTATTTCCGTATCAGTAGCATTTACGCCAGCGCACGCGGACATAGTATTTCGGTAACGCTTTTTCTGCTGACTTGCTTAAAACAGAAATCAATATTTAAGGCTATTTGAGAGATGTAGCCTAATACTAGATAGCCTATACTTTTCCACATGAATCTGGCTATCATATACAAAATATTTTTTTCAAATCAAACGGGTAATTCTGAGGTTAGCGTGCTTAAACAAACAAAAATAACAAAAAAATCTCTTCCGCTTTATTATATTAGTTTTTTTTTTATTAAAGGAATATTAACAATGCTATAAACATTACTAATATTTCCCTCAACCACTCGTGGTAAGCTTAAATTGCTTGTGTTACGAGTGGTTCACGCCAGTAGTCGAATGGCGGATTTGAACCCACGACCTTTTTGAGTCCGCGGTCCGCGCCCCGCCATTAGGCTACTGTCGCTTCCACAATATATACTACAATATACAATATAATATATTAGTATAAATAGTATAAATATTTTGAAATTAACATAAGTTATCTAAAACCAGAATTTTTATTTTATTGAAACACCAGCACAAAATACATTCAATTCTTATTTTTATGCTAACAGAGAATTTGCTTTTGAATAACATTTTAGAGGAATATATATTAAGCAATAAAGATCTCCGAGATGTGGTGCCTGAGGAGTACTTAAGTCATAAGGAGCGTTACGAGAACGCAGTGCGCAAAGCATGTATCATGTATTCGCTTTTTTTTCGACGGTCAAATGAGCGAGGTCCCTCCCCGGATTCCAGGTAAGTAGATTTTTTACATCAAAATTTCAAAACACAAACGTGTATAGTAGTGACGAGCACCTTAATTTTTCTGTTCGTTGGGTATTATACACGTGGTGGAGCTATGTTGTAGTTATATTATGGTTGTAGCACAAATGGGTAGGCTCGTCTGGAAAAGGACCAAGCTTTCACGGAATACCAGCGTGAAATAGCAACTTAATGCTGCTATGTTTCGTATGGCGAGTGTAGGAAAACCGGAAACCCTTCTTACAGCAAACGAGGCATTCCATGTTATTCCTTAGGGGATAATGCATATGCATTTTGATTTTTAATTGAGGGTAGCTATAGATGTCTATGGTCCACATCATCCAATTACCATTAGTTCGATGTGCTTCATCCTAACGTTAATCTTCATAATGACGTTTGTTTCATTATCCTTTAAAAAAACCAGCTGTACAATATTGCAAAAGGGCGTTTTAAAATTAATGTCATTTGAAGTGTGTGCTCGTGTCTAAAAAAATATAATTGACATAGTGTTGAAAAAAAATTGTTTTAATAATTTTCGTGCGACAATCTGGCCTACATTCAGCTTGATAGCAAATGTCTATTGCAGGGTACAGAAACCTGCAACTGACTACTAATGGGAAGTTTTAGTTTGAAGTCAACTGCTGACATTATGCTTTAAGCTTTCTTCATACGAACTTGATTTCATTTGTTTTCAGAATTTCTAACAATTATAGAATAACTACGGGCGTTATAAAGGATATATCACCTTTTCTGCTACATTTCGGAATGTTTTTGCCAACAATTGTGTCACAAGCCTCTTCCGAACAGCAGCTTGAATGGCTACAGAAGGCTCCGCAGATGATAGGAGCTTATGCTCAGGTATATCGTTTTGCTACTTTCATACCTAATATATCGTCATCGTCATTAACACGTAACAGTCTGGAAATGTTCCTTTCCTGTTGTAGGGAGAATATGCTTAAATCATCACGATTAGCCTCCTGATTGGCACTTGCAGTATCAGACGTATTGCGTCATTGACTCCGTTCCTCGTTACCACTCCTGCTCACCACTTGTCACCGCTCCTCGTCACCGCTTCACTTCGCCAGTCGCTATTGCGACGAACGATATGGTTATACCGCCATTTTTTGGAATTCGTTAAACTGTTCTGGTGATTTCAATAGTTGCCTCTTACGACACCTTCGGGGCGAAAGAGGGTGAGGAATTCTATCTGAAAAATGTCACCGCGGTCAAAATCGACCAGGAAAACATTATAATTATTTATTACTTGAAAGTTCTAGGATATATCGGCATACCTACGAATACAAACATTACGCAAATCCACAATATAGTGAGGATATCTGATTAATGAAAGACTTCAATGAAATGTTATCAAATTATTTTTAAATTGCAGACCGAGCTCGGACATGGAACGTTTCTGAGAGGTCTAGAGACCACGGCTACATATGATCCTGATACGGAAGAATTCATTATCCACAGTCCTACGCTTACGTCTTACAAATGGTGGCCTGGGGGCTGTAAGTTTCCTGAAAACTCTTTATAATACTATTGATCTAACTAATATTAGCGTTAAAATGGCAATAGAAAAAATTTCAGAATTGTGATATAATTAAACAACACATAATATGTCTTAATAAATATCGTTACTGAATAAAACAAAGCATGTAATTAGTCATGGACGTTTATTACATGTTTTTGTTCTCACAAACCAGACGTGAAAAATTGTGAAAATGAGGTAATTTACATACATACATAATACATAAACACTCACGCCTGTCACCCGGAGGGGTAGGCAGAGACTACAGACTTCCATTTGGCACGATCCTGACACACCTCTCTCGCCTCCTTCACATCCGTACACCTACGTATACATGCTCGTCGGTTAAGGGTACTCCTAATTTGGCCCGTTTTTAATAAATCGCCAATTTGGTCGATAAATTTTCGCCTAGGACGTCCCTTTCCGACTCTGCCATTCACTTCTGCAACATAAATTTTCTTTGTCAGTCTTTCCTCATCCATTCTTTCCACGTGACCAAACCACCGAAGCATTCCTTTCTTAATCCTGGTCACAACATCATCTTGCAAACCACACTCTTCTCTTAATACACAATTTCTTACCCTGTCATTCAGATTCAGCCCTAACATACTCCTTAACGACCGCATTTCTACTGCGTTCATTCTACTCTCGTGCTTCTTCTGCCACACCCAACTTTCACTACCATACGTTAAAGGGACCAACACAGCATTGTGAATTGCCATACGTGCCTTTTTCGACACATTTTGACTCTTCACAATAGAGTGTAGGGCCCCATTTACTCTATTTCCCGCATTCACTCGTCGTTCTATATCCTTATCATATCTCCCATCCCTGCTAAATACGCAGCCCAAATATACAAACTCCTCTACTTGCTCGATCAACTCCCCTTCTATTCTTATTTCACAAGTCGTTTTACTTTCTTCTCTTTCAAAAACCATAACCTTCGTCTTACTTGCGTTCACTTTCATACCCCTTTCTTTTAATGATCTGTTCATTAATGTGACCATCATTTGCAACTCGGCCGCCGACGACGCAAGGATAACTTGATCATCGGCGTACAAAAGGCATTTGACGGTTAACTCACCAATTCTTAATCCGCATTCTTCAACTTTCAAATTTTGCAAACAACTGTCCATAAATAGGTTGAACAGCCACGGGGAAGCCACACAGCCCTGTCTGACACCTTTATGGATGTCAAACCAGTCCGAGTAGACCCCGTTGATCCTAACACAAGCACTAGAGTCCCTATAAAGAGACTCCAATACCTGTATCAAGCCTGCGCTCAACCCAAATGATTTCAGTGTTTGCCATAGCACATCCCTATCAACTCTGTCATAGGCCTTTTCCAAGTCCATGAACGTACAAAAAACCTTTTGGTTTTTGGCCAAAAACTTCTCCGCGATCATGCGCATGGAAAAGACTTGATCTGTACATCCCATTCCCTTTCTAAATCCCGCTTGTACATCCCAAATTTTTCCATCAGTTTCTTTCATGACCCGTTCAGTCAGTACTTTAGCATACAGTTTTCCCACAATGCTAAGAAGGCTGATGCCACGGTAGTTTTTACAGTCCTGCTGCGACCCTTTTCCTTTATATACTGGGACTATCACGGCTTTGCACCAGTCTACCGGTACCCGCTTCAGTTCCCAGCATAAATTAAACAAGGTGTGCAGCAGGCCTGCCACAACTTCCTCTCCAGCCCTCAGCATTTCGAGTGAAACTCTATCATATCCGGCAGCCTTACCTGCTTTCATGCTTTTCATTGCTTTCATTATTTCGTCTATACTTATCTCGCTACCTCTTTCCTCTTCTTTCGGAGTTTCTACTTCACTTAGTAGTAGTAGTAGTGAGGTAATTTATATCCATTTAACATTACCTTGCAAAAATTACTTGGTTTTTTGCAACTATTTAGATTAGTTATAAAGGCTGTCATATTTTTGAAAAATCTATGATATAAAATATTAAGAATGTAAATATGCAATTATAATAGCAATGATCTTTGAAATCAAGCATTTCATCATGTATATTCAGTTGACTATCTTTTTTCCAGTGGCACAAACTGCAAACCACTGTATAATTATGGCTCAGCTTCATATTAAAGGGAAAAATCACGGCATACATCCCTTCTTGGTGCAAATACGCGACATGGAAACGCACATGCCAATGCCAGGTATAAAAGTTGGAGAAATTGGACCAAAACTTGGTTTCCAGACAGCCAACAACGGGTTCCTAGGATTTGATAATTATCGGATACCCAGAACAAATATGCTTATGAAGAATTCTCAAGTGTTAAAGGTTAGTACAGAGTCCTATGCCTTTCAAAAAATGTTAAATGTTTGAATGACATATTATATTAGCTAGCTTATTTTAATTTACTACTGGACACAGGTTTTTCAAGGAATACGCGATCTTCGTCTTGAAAACATTCTCCAGATGTACTCACTACTGATTGATGGACGATATCTTTACGAAATATATCCAAAAAAGATTAACCAAATTTCACAGATAGAATGTTTATACGTGGTAGAGCCATGTTGCAATTATATTAGTAGTATAGTAGCACGAATGGGTCGGCTCGACCGAGGAAGGACCACGCTCTCACAGAAAACCAGCGTAAAATAGTAGCTTAATATTTCTGTGTTTCGTATGGTGAGTGTAGAGAACCGGAGACCCTTTTTACTAGAAACGAAGCATTCCATCTTAGTCCTCACGGGTGACAACGCATCTGAATAGATGTAGATGTCTATGGGCCGCAGCAACCACTTACCATCAGGTGGACTGTGTGCTCGTTTGTCACCCTATCCTATAAAAAAAATGTTTGAGCAGCATTACTACCGAGAGGTTTTTGGTTTTGCGTTTACAAAACTGCTGTTTGCCTACAAGGTGTTGGGCATGGACTTCCAATAATGATTGTCAGTTGGAAAGTTCTTGAAAAAGTTCTTAAAAGCTACTGATATGATGTGTGCTTGAAATATTAATAATTTACTTATAAATTTCGGAAAATTACGACACATCACGTCAGGTATAACTCAACACTTGAAAACAAGATTGTACAATCAGTGCAAGTTGCCAGGCTTGATGTCCGGATCTTCCTGCTGTGCATATTGTAAACTGTCCTTACACTCGTTGCTGAGGTGGTCGGTCCTGAGCATCCTCACAGATACCACTTCCTTACTCTCTTGCCTAACTATTCCTGCACTTATCGGGATATGGTCTTCTTGACAATGCATCTGCATTGCCATTAGATTTCCTGACTACCGCATACTGCAGTATGCGATAGTCAAGTCGTATTACTGCTGCTGCTGGGAGTTCGCTTAGGGCAGCTGGATCGAAAACGGCCCCTTTTTGATGACTTATGGATCTGAGACGTGGTAATTCACTGCTGGCCGTATAAAGAAGCGCAAGGTCGCTCAGCAAGCTAGGGAAAGAGATTTGCTTGGAGATTCTCTGCGTGCTAAACTTATAAATAAGGACATCCGCAGTAGAACCAGAGTAATCGATATATCCCAAGAGATTAGTAAGCTGAAGTGGCAATGGGCCGTCCATATAGCTCGAAAAACTGACAACTGATTGGGAAGAAAGGTTCTTGAGTGGCAGCCTCGTACCGGGGTAGGGGAAGTGTGGGGTGGCCCCCAATAGATGGAGTGACGATCTGGTAAGACATGCAGGAAGTCAATTGATGCAGGTGGCTCAGGACCGTGCTTTGTGGCATTCGATGAGACTTGGGAGGAGGCCTATGTTCAGCGGTGGTCTTTTAAAAGGCTATAATAATGATGGTGATGGTGATGACTTATGCATTTATTCAAATTTTTAAAATAAAATTAGGAACAATACTGTTGTTTCAATTTACAGGACGGGACATATGTAAAGGCCAAAAACAACAAACTGACATATGGAACCATGGTGTATATTCGAGTGACCATATTGACGGACGTCGCTTATGAATTATCAAAAGCCGTGACTATAGCTGTGAGATACGCTGCTGTCAGACATCAGTCCCAGCTCAAACCTGGGTAAGTTATTAACATAGGTCGAAAAGGGCCAACGAAAGCCCAGGCACTTGCGAAAGATTTTCTAGACGGTGGTCAAATTCATTGGAAGTAGCGTTCCTTCTCTACTTAGATCCGTCTGGGTTGATTCTAAGAATAACTTCTTCAGTGGTGGCAAATATTCACGAAGGTAGCTGTAACCTATCGTTTACTGTTTCTATATTGTCTATTTTTGGCCGACTTCAAAAATTAGGAGATTTACAATTCGACTGTATTTTTACCAACTTGAGGGTACATCAAGTTTTTTTTTTTAAATTTATATTATTAAATAAAATTTTTATAAATTTGCTATGCGGCATAGCGAAAAACTACGCAGGTTCGTGTTCTGTGCCGTTCCGTCTAGATTATTATAATAATACTATTTATTACAAAAATGGGGATAACAGCAAATATTTGCTAAGGTAAAAACATTTTAATTTATACTTTATGTTAACTTTAGTAAGTCCACTTCTAAATTTACTATCCAGACTATTTATTAGTGTTTAAATTTGAAGAAATATCAAAAGGTGGAAAAGGAAGTGAAGCTTTATTTCTTACATATTTAGACGACATTCATCCACCATCGGTCGTCGGGTCTTCACCCCCTTGTTGTCGATATTCCACGCATTAGAATCAAACGATTTACTTCGACTTTTTTAATGCGCACAGCAAAGTAGTGGAATAATTTTTTAAACCTTTCTATCCAAATACAATAGACTAGAATAGAACAGGCATTTGTTACGCTAAGACAGTGCGATTTACCATCTAAGGCTGCATCACCACTTACCACCAGGTGGGGTTGCGGTCAAGCAGTGGCTTAAAACATTCTGTTTGACCTTGAGCTTGTGATATTGCTTAGTCCAGTTATTTGTAACAATACGACACTACGGTTGTGTTTCTCAGAATTGTTAAAGCATGTTAAATAATATTGCTATTTACATTTATTATATTATTGTTTCTGTTATTATCAGGGAACCTGAACCACAAATTTTGGACTACGTCACACAGCAGCACAAGCTGTTTATTTCGATCGCAACTAGCCACGCGTTCAGAACCGTTGGCCGATGGTTGTGGAATACTTACAATCAAGTTGTCGCCGATATGGGGAAAGGGAACATGGACCAGTTGCCAGAGGTTACCATACTTGTTTTTGTTCATTTATTGATTATAACGTGGTTCAAATAAAATATTCCTGCGAAGATGGATCGAGAGTTACTTGAGTTAATTATGAAATACGAAGATATATTTAAATATGCTTACGAATGAACCACTTTTCCTGTAAGCATATGAGAATTCGGCGGCCGATTCATCATCATTGCGATCATTACAGCTTTTCACAAGTTCACTGCTGAACAAAGGACTCCCCTAAAAATACCAAAAAGAACGGTACTTAGCCACCTGCATTCATCGACTTCCGATCGGCGACCGATTCGTTAACGTTAATTCTTTCTAATGGCCCGGCCACACTAAGGAGAAATGTCGTTAATTATCGCGTTGATGGACGTTGAATGTAGGTGTGGCCACGAATTAACGCGATAATTTTCAACGGCATTAACAATGCCGTTTCCCGATAACTCGAGTGGCGGTACATCAAAGCATTTAACGCGCGAATTATCGCGTTGAAGCGGCCACACTACGTTTGTCTCATTGTGCACGGTGAGTGCCACGGGGTTGCACGTATGGCTGTGATGGAGGGGAGTAAAGAAAAAGCTTTTCGAGATTGAATTAAATAAAATTACTTCAAAAGTACTTTAATTTAAGGTATGAAACTAAGAAAAATAAGCAGGAGAAAAAAAAACAATTTTGGCAGGTCAAAATTCATGGTGTACAGTGATACGAAACCCTGAGTAGGTACGTGTATCTAATTCGCACTTGACCAGTATTTATGATTGGCTTATTAGTTATTACTTCATTAAAATATATTTACGTTTGTCTTATTATTTAGCTTAAGCTATTGGACGTCTTTCTAGTGTATTTTGGGTGCGGGAAAACAAAATAAAACATAAATAAATTTACAGTGTATGTTTTCTGTGCATTTGTAGCATCCACCATCTTCTTTTTCTTTGTATTCATTTTTTCTTTGTTTATTTTTTATTTTATGGGATAGGGTGACAAACAAGCACACAGTCCACCTGATGGTATGTGGATGCTGTAGACCACAGACATCTACATCTATCCTCGATTACGAATCAAAATGCAGATGCGTTGTCACCCGTGAGGAATGGAATGCTTCGTTTGCAGTAAAAAGAGTCTCCGGTTCTCTACACTTACCATACGAAACACAACAGCATTAAGCTAATATTTTACGCTGGTATTCTGTGAGAGCGTGGTCCTTCCCCGGTCGAAACATTTAACAACGGCAAATTTAACGCCGTTCAACGGCAAATTTAACGCCGTTCAACGGCAAATTTAATGCCGTTCAACGGGAAACGACGTTGACCGTTCAAGTGTAGCCACTCATTTTATCGCGTTAAATTTAAGGCAATAATTGTTGCGTTTATGAGCATTGACGTTTCTCGTTAATGTAGCCGCAGCATAACCGAACGATATCGGCTAGTCTTTCATAATTACACTGCTGATCAGGGGATAGTACCACGCCATGCTAGGCAGGCGCGGCAGACAGGTTAACAGCCGCTGGTTTTTACTTTTAATTTGTAATTAGGAAAATGCTGCTGCCCATAAAGTCAAGTCGTAAGAGGCGACATGGGGAAACAACCCAGGGGATGGGTAACAGCGTCTTCATAATAATAGATAAAATATAAAAAAATACGTTGCCAATTTGCCTCGCAAGCGTGGCAACTGTGGCAAGTAGTGGTATATTTGCCTTGAGGTAAGTACTACGGGGAAGGTCGATGTCCAGCACTGGACTTAATAGGCTGCAACGGTTAGCGTTCACCTTAATTAATTTCATTATCAATCAAAAATTATCTATAGGTCACAACTCTATTAGCGAAAAGTTAATTGTCATAATGTCGCTATCTTGTAGTTATTTCGTATGTTGCCTTCATTGCAGCTGCACGCTCTGGCATGCTGTTTGAAGGCTGTGTGCAGTAGAGACGCGACAGCTTGCGTAGAGCAATGTCGTTTCGCCTGTGGGGGTCACGGCTATATGGTGTCCTCCAACCTGCCCATTATATACGGTATTGTTACCGCAACTGTTACTTACGAGGGAGAGTACACTGTGATGTTGTTGCAGACCGCCAGGTAATTTTAATCTTTACCTCTTTACGAATATATAAATTTAAAATTCGTAATTGCCTTCATCCTTTTACTCCAGCAACTCTACTCTCTTGATACTCAACAAAAATTAGTTCAAACTCAAACTTTAAAATGCTAAAACCTTAAAACTTTATGGTTACGGAAAATATAGGATATTTTCCGTAGTTGTCATGACGTAATCTGTGAGGAAGGTTAATGTTTAGACTAATGTGTGAAATGGAGCGTGGCAATAAAAGAGGTAGTTTCATTCTAAATACCCCATTTCGATGTTTATTAAAGGAAATCATATAAATGTCTTGCGACCGCTGACTTGCAGAGGATCTTTATTTGTTATTTTTCGTATTTCAGATACCTCGTGAAAGCTTACAAACAAACTACTGAAGGAAAGCTATTGACACCGACCGTGTCATATTTAGCGAAGTTCTTAAAAAACAGTAAAATCACATGGGAAAACACACCGAAGGGAATTATTGAAGGTTTTCAAGCTGTCGCTGCAGGGTGAGAAAGTGTGAAATAGATATACACCGTCTTTATATAGGTCATACAATAGATAGGTACATACAAGGTATTAAATACAAATGGAATTAATTTCGGTGGGTGTGCGCAAGAATTTCATAATTTGTACATGGGAGAGCCATGCTGCACCTATATAGTTGTAATATAGCATGAATTGGTCGCCTCGACCGGGGTAGGATAGCAATGGGTCGGCTTGACCGGGAAAGGTTACCCTCACAGAATACGTAAAAAAGCAGCTTATTGCTGCTGTATTTCGTATGGTGAGTGTAGAGAATCGGAGATCCTTTTAACTAGAAACCAGGCTTCCACTTACAATCAGGTGGACTATGGGCTATTGTGTGGAATCACCCTTAATTCCCCCCTCTTTTTTTCCTCCTTCGGACAACAAAAGATGCTCAGCCAGTCTCCACCTTTTTGTCAAGTCTAAATGTTTGCTTTATCGTTGGTGACGCATGAGCAAAGAGTGGTGTAATTTGCTACCATTTATCATTCTGTTACAACGTGGGTCTTCTCAAGGCTAGAAGGCTATACCACCATTTATCATTAAGTGGGATGGTGGTCAAGTACTGGCTGGCAAAAGTTAAAAAATTACCCTGTATATATGGTATGTGCACTATGACTTTTCAAATCCACTCTTAGATAACTGTCTCTTCAAAAATCCGTCAGTAGGCGTGAATAGCAAAGAGTTGCCATACACCCTAACTCTTTACAGCTCAAATCCATAACCCATGCCCATTGCATGATATCAGAATAGTAATTAGCTCATCGTTGCTAGCACATAACATCGGTTTATCAGTCAATTTGTACCAGTCAGCAGGAGCAGTCGACTGTCGACTCGAGTGTTTTCGGACTGTTGGCATGTCTTTTATGCGTGACAAACCATATTTATAATATACTGGATGGATCTCAACAATAATGCCACCTACCGGATTTATTTGTGAATATAAATAAAAAAAATTAAAACTTACTTTACTTGTAGAACAATTCTTTAATACAAAATTACAAGTCATACCTACGTACAAACATCAGCTTAGAAGTAAATATAACCCTAAATTAATTATAGCTAAAACTCATAATATGTATGGCGATCATCAAAATAAGATTATTATTCCTAAATTAATTAATAAACTACCTAAAACCTTGAAGGAAAATATCAATCCCAAAAATATTAAATACAAATTAAAAACATACTTTTTGAATCAACTAACATGGTATAACTAAAAACTAACATACTATATGTAATATAATTACCATATGTATATTCCAAAAATATAAAATGATATTTTCTCCAAACATGCTGTATACTACTCTAACTAAATAGCCACTACAACTCATCCTCATGTTATTTGTATAGAAATGAGCGAACTACCTTCTTACTCTAAATAATATTAAAATGTTTGCGCTCGAACGACGGCGAACTGCGGTGTGCAGAAAAATCTTATATAGGTTTATGTTGCACTGTATTTATGAACTTTGTTTAGTATGTATTTTAGTAGTTGTAAATAAAAAAATCAACAATTCTTTAATTACAGGGTTATTTTGCAATAAACAGCCAAATTTGCAGAGAAGGTCCGAAATATGTAATATAGGCAAATGGCGAAGAAAAATTATATTTAAAATTTGTCTACCCTTTGAAAAATAACCCTGTCTGTACCTATATACGCTGCTTTCCTAAACTATACGCCCGATTGACTTGAAATACGACATAAGATGTACGACTTTGTAGACACCCACTAAGAAAGGATTTTGATAAATTCAACCCCTGAGAGGGTGAAATTGGGTGTTACAGCATCTATATTATAATAAATTTTGTCGAGTCGAAGGTTTATAGGTATGCTAGGATCCGATAGGTGGCGTTAATGTCGATTTATTAATACATTTTATACATATTTAAACTGTAAAAAGTCCGGAGTGAATTCGGAGTATAACTCGTTGCGCCACCTCCTGGAAAGGGCGGAACTGCTTAGCCAGCTAGTTTTTTTACCCCATATCTATGAGCTGTAGTTTGGGGTATATTACTGAAATTTATTTATTTATATTTATTGGTTATTATAATTGAAAGTGAAAACTTATAATTTGTGTAATTTGTATTTAGGAAAACAAAGGATGCATGTGAATCACTCTTCCAACATATGAATTCAGGGAAAGCTTATGAAGATGCGTGGAATCTCGCATCGGTGCAGCTTGTCAATGCCAGTGAGGTAAGGTTGCCTGGAAAATTATATCGACATATCAATTTTTTTAAATTGTTCGTTATGCTTTAAATAAATAAAGGCAAGCTTGCGGAGTCATCTTTCGTTGATAAGTTAAGTTATTTTTTATTTATGTATTAATCTTATTGTTTGGCATAATGTTAAAAAAGGTTTGGTGGATGCAACTACCGAAGTATGCGGTGTTAGTAAGAGAACGAATGAAAGGAAAAATAATACGTTATGGTGGAATAATGACGTACATATGGAAGTTGAACTAAAGAATGGCTAGATTTACTAGCAACCAAGGCTGGTAATTCTGTACGAATGATGATATTGAAAAAAGGCGGTCTTTAGACATGTAAATAAGAGAGTAGAAGATGAAGTTGAAAGGAAAAGGAAGAAAGAACGGATAAGAATGATATAAGAGTAGCGGACAAATTCCAGGCAAATATTAAAATGTTCTGGAAACTCGTAAGAACTGCCAGGGGACATTCAAACCAGGCTATAATGAATGCAATTAGAGAGGAGAATGGCTGTATTCTGAATAGTGAAGTTTCAAGATTAAAGAGATGGAAGGAATATTTTGAAAGCATGTTTATGGGTGTGGAGATTTGTGAATTAAATGAAATAGAAATTCCGAAAGAAGAGGTAAGAAATAAGGAGATAAGTATAGATAATATTTCGTTATTTGAAAGCAATGAAAAGCATGAAAGTAGCTAAGGCAGCCGGATATGATAGAATATCACTCGAAATACTAAGGAGGGGGTGGTGGCAGACCTGCTGTACACCTTGTTTAATTTATGTTGGGAACTGAAGCGGGTACCAGGAGACTGGTGCAAATCCGTGACATGCCCAATATATTAGGGAAAGGGTAGCAGTAGAACTTTAAAAACTACCGTGGTATCAGCCTTCTTAGCATTGTAGGAAAACTGTATGTTAAGTACGAGTACTAATTGAAATAGTTATGAAAGAAACTGATGGAAAATTTTTGGATGTGCAACCGGGATTTAGAAAGAGGGGTGTACAGATCAAGTCTTTTCCATGCGCATGATCGCGGAGAAGTTTTTGGTGAACACCAAAAACTTTTTTGTGCGTTCATGAGCTTGGAAAATGCTTATGACAAAGTGGACAGGAGTGTGTTATGGCAAACACTGAACTCATTTGGGTTGAGCGCTGGGTTGACACAGGCATATTTATAGGGACTCTAGTGCTTGTGTTAGAATTAACGGGGTCTACTCAGATTGGTTTGGCATCCATAAAGGTGCCAGACAGGACTGTGTGGCTTCCCCGTGGCTGTTTAACCTATTTATGTACAGTTCTTTGGAAAATTTGAAAGTTGAAGAATGCGGGTTAAGAATTGGTGAGTCAACCGTCAAATACCTTTTGTACGCTGATGATCAAGTTATATTTGCGTCGTCAACGGGTCATTAAAATAAAGGGGAATGAAAGTGACCGCAAGTATGACGAAAGCTACGATTTTTGAAAGAGAAGAAAGTAAAACAGTATGTGAAATAAGAATATAAGGGGAGTTGGTCGAGCAAGTAGATGAGTTTATTAGGGATGTATTTTTAGCAGGGATGGGAGATATAGTAAGGATATGGAACGACGAGTTCACGCAGGAAATAGAGTAAATGGGGCTCTACACTCTATTGTTGAAAGTCGGAATGTGTCAAAAAAGGCAATTCACAATGTTGTGTTAGTCCCTACTTTAACGTATGGTAGTTAAAGTTGGGTGTGGCAGAAGAAGCACGAGAGTAGAATAAACGCAGTAGAAATGCGGTCGATAAGGAGTACGATAGAGCTGAATCTGAGTGACTGGGTGAGAAATTGTGTCATAAGAGAAGAATGTAGTTTGCAGGATGATGTTTTGATCAGGATTAAGAAAAGAATGCTTCAGTGGTTTGGACATGTAGAAAGAATGTATATTTTTATATGAGAGGAGGCAAACGAGTTTCACCTGATGGTAAGTGATTACCGCTGCCTATGAACAAATGCAACACCAGGGAAATTGCAGATGCGTTGGCGGCGTTTTAAAAAGTAATAGGCTCTTTTCTTGAATCCCTACGTTGTATTGGTCCGGAAAAATCTCTGGTGGTAGTCGACTGCACATGGAAGATGTGCGAGGAAGAAAACTTCTTTTAAATCACACGGTGGTGGACCGCCAGTTATCGAGATAGTATCGCGAGTTCTGTTGCGATGTGCGATGGTGAAATTGTGCGGCTGGAATTAATCCGAACTATTCCTCAGAGCACTCCCTGTGATAGATGCGATAAAATACGCAAAGAGATGCAACATCTCTTCGCAGTGCCAGAGAGTTAAACCGATCGAAAAGAGCTCGGTCAGCTCTTCGCTGGATGCGATCAAATGGAAGGAGCTGGCACTGGGGAGCCCTGGTCCAGAGATGGGAACAGTATTCCACGTGTGGCCGAATCTGCGCCTTGTAAAGTTCAGGCGGTGAGCCGGCATGAAATATTAGCCTGCTCTGCTGAGCATGCCAAGCTTTTTAGAGGCCAATTTAGCCTTCTCTTCCAAGTGACCACGAAACTGCACATAAACTCCGAGGATTCCGATACTGGCTGAGGAAACAAGGGGAATGCCCTAAAACTAAGAAGATACGACGAAGGGAGTTTTTTAACGGTAAACGTGCAAATTTGTGTCTTTTGGGGATTAAACTCGACTAGATTCAGTCGCCCCAGTCCGAAACTTTGTTCAACAAAGTTTCGACTTCAGGCACAAGTGAGGAGAGAGAGCTGTATCAGGATTGTGCCAAATGGAATTCTGTAGTGTTTGCCTATCCCTCTTGGGTAACAGGCGTGAGTGTTTATTTAGTTATGTAATCATATTGCTAACACCTTCAACTGAGGGTTACAAATTCTTAATATTGCATTCTCTACCAGTCAACTCTGGAAAGTTTTAACTTGTTCTCATATAAACTATTTTTTTATTATTAAAATTTTTATTTGTGCCCAGAAAGTACGTAAAGGTATCGATATGGAAACATTGAGATTTGTTGTATCTACCATGTTGTCTTTTTGTAAATATATAATAAAATATTTTATTCCTAACTTTAAGAAAAAAGTAAAATAAAACAGTAAAACCAGAGTGACCGACATAGCCCAACGGATTAGTAAGCTGAAGTGGCAATGGGCCGGCCATATAGCTCGAAGAACCGATAACCGATGAGGAAGAAAGGTTCTCGAGTGGTAACCTCGTACCGGTAGGTGTAGTGTAGGGCGACCTCCACTAGATGGAGTGACGACCTGGTAAGACATGCAGGAAGTCGATGGATGCAGGTGGCTTAGGACCGTGCTTTATGGTGTTACTTGGGGGAGGCCTATGTTCAGCAGGGGACTTGTGAAGAGCTGTAATGATGATGATGATGATTCCTAACTTTTAAGAATAACACTAATTGTTATTTTACAGGCACACGCTCGCGCCGTATTGTGCGAAATGTTTTGGAAAGAAACTCAAAGGTTGTCGTCTTCTGTGTCTAATGACTTAGCAACGGTTTTGGAACAGTTGGCCGAGTTGTATCTCAAATATTGGGCATTGGAAAAGCGCGGCGACATGTTAATGGTAAAGTTAAAAATTAAAACTAAAATTTTATTATGAATTATGAATTATAAAGTACTGGTCATCACTGCCACTAAGATCAGCTAATAAGTCTTATGATAAGGGAGAAATTGTTCAACGCGAAAAAACTCACGTCGCTCAAGGTTGGCTTCTAAATCGTCGTCAGACTCAATATCTCACTCTTCAAAACCTGACGGAGGTGTGAGTGATAGGATTTTATTTGATTTCTGTGCTAAGTTACTGTAAAATAAAATAAAAATAATTGAATATATAATAAAGTAATGACGACATTGTTAAGGCCTCGTGCGAAGGTGTATATCGTAATCCAATAATTTTCTTTTCACTAATCTGGCCTTTTTCGTCTAGTTTGCTCTCACAAAACGCCGCATAAAACTCAAATAATATTCTCTATTTACCGTTTGATTTCCCGGTAAGAACTCTTAGTGCACAACACCGCGATAGTCAAAGAAAACTTTCAACATGACTATGACTTTTGATCGACTTTGGCGTGGTTTTTTATATCATACCACTTTTCAATAATAAATGGATTACACAATACTATCAGCAAAGATTTATAATGTAAATTCGATGTAATTGGTTAACTTTCTTCTGTCCTTTTACAGTACTCGGCTATATCAAAAAAAGATGTCGCCACCTTGCAGAAAAGTTATGAAGAACTGTTGGCACTCATTCGCCCGAACGCTGTTGGACTTGTGGACGGATTCGACATACGCGACGAGGTTATACATTCTTCTTCACTAAAATCTGTCCGATTTCACTGCTGTTTACGGACCTTTCCCGGTGTAGGGAGGATTTGCATAAATCGTTTGCTTGTCAGGCGTATTGGCGATCGCTGACCCAGACGACTCGCGCCTTTTAAGCCGGCCCCGTCAACGGTTTGGATATTTTTCGTCTGACGTAATCAAGATGGTTATACCGTCATCTCTTTTTTTTATAGAATAGGGGTGACAAACGAGCACACAGTCCACCTTATAGTAAGTGGATGCTGTGGCCTATAGAAATCTACTTTTATCCTCGGTTAAGAATCAAAATGCTGATGCGTTTTCATCCCTGAGGACTAAGATGGAATGCCTCGTTTCCAGCAAAAAAGCATATCTGGATCTTTCTCTCTCTCTCACCATACAAAACACAGCAGTATCGGCTGCTATTTTACGCTGGTATTCTGTGAGAGCGTGATCTTTCCCCGGTCGAACCGACACATTCGTGATACAACCATAATGTATAGCTGCAGCATGGCTCTACCACGTATACATATATCTTTCGGAGTTGTCAAATGCCAAAAAGATCTCATGGAAGCCATGAGATCTTTTTGGCATTTGACAACACCCATGCGAAATGGCGTGACGGATTTTCTTAACTCGCCACAACGCATCAATACCTATGTACTTATATAAAGTCTGGATATATTTTACCTTGAAACATACACTTACACACACGCACCGCAAGCACATACACAGGTAGCCTGTTGTTTTCTAGTTTTGAGTTATTTTATAAGAATACTTATTAAAGTTCAGAGACATGGTAAAAGCGGCGAAGTGGGAGAGGGAAACTAGAACAGGAGATAGGCCAGCAGCATCTTCCTAATAACAACTTTGCCTGCGAATCGCGGCAACTGTGCCAAATTGCCCCACCTTTCCCCCTATGTGTACACAGTTTTACTATGAAGCAGTCTACGTTCAGCCCATGTTCGGTTGACATGTGATGGACTTGTGACGGCGCTGTATTAGAACCACAACCGAAATACAGCCAAATCCAAATCACGTGGAACATGTAATTGTTTTACAATTTTATACGGAGCTAATGTTGAGCTATATAATAAAAAAGATTCATCAATATCGGTTCACAATTGACGACGATATCGTGCAACGTATTACTCGTTACTAAAAGTCATACAGTCGAATTGTAAATTACCTCCCTTTTTGGCTAAAAATGCAATTATACTTTGCTTAGCTACTTAACATTGCTTTGTGTGTAAATTTAACATATGTTTTTCTGTTATCCTTAGATTCTGTGTTCTACCCTTGGTGCATATGACGGTCGAGTGTACGAGCGTTTGATGGAGCAGGCAATGAAAAGTCCGCTCAACTCGGAGCCCGTTAACCAAAGCTTCCATAAATATATTAAACCATTATTGGCTAAAGCTAAGATTTAATTTTTTAAATTAGTAAACAAATTTAATGTATTTAACTACCATATTTTTATTTTATTTTAAATTGTAGAATGATGTGGTTGATTGTACATTTGTACTGTATATACATTTGTATATACGATTAAAATTTATATACGAAATTAATTTTATATTTTTAACAAATTATCCCATGTACTTATTATATATGGAAATTGTAGTTGCTTTCTTCTACAAGGATTCTATAAACCTCGTGTGGGATTAAGTTTTTCAATATAATTTCAAGTTTTTGTAAAAAAATAATTTTATTTTTCCATATTCATTTCCATACTTTGCTGCTGTTTTATATTGAAGAGTTATACGAAATACTTACTACTAGAACTTAAAAACTAAAATAAAATAAACTGATGAAGTTTTTGCTAATCGTGTAGTGGCGTTGTAAAAATATCTACTGTCTCATATTGTCTCGTGGGTATTGTAAAAGACAACAGAACATCTAAGAAAACTGTGGTTACCAAACCCGCTTGCCAAGCGTAGCAACTTTGGCAAAATGCCCCGTATGAGGTAATTATTGAGAAGGCCTATGTTCAGCAGGGGACTTTTATAGGCTGTAAAAAAATGCGTGGATGGATATAGAACTTTTCTTTCTGGAGCAGGAAAGAGACCGCCACGTTGCCACACTGCGCATTGGTGGACTTCCCATGTCTGTAAAATATTTTTAAATTTTCGGACATGCGGATTTCGTCGCGATGTTTTCTTTACCACCAAGCCACATTTTGAGAAATCAGTATTTAAAGTTGGAATGAACAATTGTATTAGGCCGGCAAGGATCGGACTATTTGGTCGCTCAGCAAGTTTAAGATTGGCGCTTATCGCCTCAGTTACCACTAGGAGTAGGAGGCCTAAAATTTGAGTATTATCAGTGATAAAGGATACTTGGAAGCCTTAATCAATAAAATCCGTATTTTTCTGTAAAGTAAATTCACGCCCTTGATGTTAACCATATCAGTCGAAAGAAAAATTTCGGTAACATGACGTGGCTTATAGATACTATGGTAACTTGTTTCTTCTATCGCATTTAACTGAAATTGGTTTAATTTTCGTGTTATCCTGTCAGAATTCAGAATAATTTCACATATATATATATATATTTCTATATCATCTGTAACATTATCACCCACATTAAATTTACAACTAGGTTATGAACCAAATAAAAATATCCTAGAGAGAAATTTCAGAAAATGTCCTGCTAATTAATACCAAAAGCTAGGACTAAAAATTATGGTTAGAAAACTATTCAGTTTGAGGGAGCGCTATTGTACATTAGCCTACCGAACGAGGTATTTTATGAAAAATCGTTTTCAAAATTTAAAGATAAATTAAAAAGCACTGTCAAACATTAATTTAAAGACAGTGCTATTTTAATCCTAATTTGGATATATTTATGGAACTTTATTCATAATGTCACCGTATTTAAATGTATTATTTTTACCAATTATGTTATTTTTAAGTCTCATATAGGTAAGTGAATTTTTGTTCTTTTTTTAAGATAGTAAACTCCTTAAACCTAAACCTAATTTACACTTAGGGTTACCCTCTCAACTATTTCTATATTGCGACATTATCGCTCCTCAGATTGTGGGTGATTTTATGACTCCTTTACTAAGAGTTACATTGGATAACTTTATATACTCGTATCAATACGATACGCCTTTTCCACCGAAACATCCAGAATGTTCCAGCAAATACCGGTCCAGACCGACTAAGTTCAGAAAGTTTGAGAGTGGACCCTTCTAGAAAGCTTAATTCTTCTGTTCGATTAGATGGCGCTGTTGGTGGAAAGTTCAAGATTGAAATTTTCTAGGAAGCCCTCCTCGCTCTGTTCTCCGACACTAGATGGCGCTAGTGCCAGGTACCAGACATCAACTTAGGCGCGCAACAATAATTAATGAAAGGCAAATATCTAATATTACGTTACTATGTTTAGTAAACAAGTGTGAACTGCAGCATAATAGTAAAAAAGTAGTAAAAACTCATCAAGGACGTGTAATTCAACTAATAAAGGCATACAATTTCATAGGTAAGTTGATTATTTACTGATTATCATTGTTTTAACTTATTTACATCTCGATGAATACTTTACTATATTTACCTTTGTAAACTTTCATTTATTACTTTTTGTATTGACAATCACCATTGCTGCTTTTGTTCTACCGTAATACGCGACGCACGCGACGTTGTCAAGCTTGCCTAGCAATGTAATGTGAAACAGATATCATTGTGCATTGCGTATTATAATACGGCTGTAGGTGGCGACATTGGTTTTGGAAGTAATCGAGCGCTAATTCATTTCTATTGTTTTATTATTACTATTTCTGTGGTATAGATAATGTCGGGCTTGTTTAGGCAATGTATAAAATATGGAATCTATCGTTTACCATTATATACTTTTCCCAGGTATTGTATGCAATACCTAGACCTAGATCATGTATAGAATATCATAAGGATATCAAGTAAAGTATAAAAGGTGAACAAATAAAACATACTTTCTTTACTGAAATTTGACTTTACTAAGAATTACATTAAAATTTGACTAAAAATTGTTTATAAAGGAATTACAAACAAATAGTTTAATTAAATGTCAACCAGGTCAAAATTTAGAATAGTTTGGCAGTAGAGGAGATAGGGGAGTGTCCACTACACCCCGAAAACACTCCCCATGAAAAGTTCTTGAGAAAAATTAGAAAGAAAATCCCATAGACCTAACCTGAAAATGATAACATAATTATCTTTCTCCGGCAGGAGGAATCTCGAGGGAAATCCTTACAGTTTTGATAGGGATATCAGAACTGTAAGGATTTCTGGTTGCTCGTGTATTTATGGGCGGTAAAAGAAATAGGTAGGTTAGGTAAGATTTAGTCATTTTTTGACTGGGGAAGTCATTTCCCTAAATTAGTATCTAATGACAAACCGTGAACTGTACTCTCGCTATTCCGTTACCTCTTATTGAATGCAATGTATGGAAAAAGTATGAAATAAATAATATTTTATTATACATTGCATGAATGCTTTAGGAATTCTACAGAATATCTCGGTATTCTATACAATACCTAATTATATACATTAGCGGTCACAGATATAAATTAAATACATATTATGTATTTGGAATATCCAAAAGTGTACGCCTCGTGAGAGTTTCATTTAATTTTGATGAAGAAATCATTGTATTCCTGACTTTTAAATTTTTATTATTTACTCATCATTTTAAAAGGTAGTGTCACCTACAGGGGAAAATAATAACGGTTACCAAAATAAATCGATTACACAAGGTATAAAATGTAAGCTGTATATTATTTATTAATAGCAAAAAATCTTATAAAATTGAATAAAACTATTATTTACGGATTTTATCGCGTGCTGTAAAGCACCCGCAACGTCGAAATAATAAAAATAAATTAAAGTTGTAATTAAACGCGATAAAATCCGTAAATAATAGTTTTAATCAATGTGTAGTGTTCGCGTAAATTTAAGAAATCATATCTTATAAAAGTTGAAAATCATTTAATTAAAAAACTATGCATTTCTATTGCTATTTTATGAAATATGGAACCAGTAGATGTAGTTGTAAAAAGTCCGGTATCGATACGTCAATTTTTCGGGAGTTGTCGTGACCACACAAAATAAACATCCGGACGTCCACGTATATTTTTTTCAAAGCTTGTGATTTAAGAACACAAAATTGGGGGAGAAAATCTGCGAGAAGCGGTATCAATAAAATAAATCAGACAAACGAGTTAATTTTTGATAGTGAACTTAAGTAAGTGACAGATCTAGGTGCTTGTCCAGTTAGGGATATGATTTCATCCGCAAGTTTATTTCCAACAGTTGCGAAGAATTGTGTATACTAGACGTCTAAGGTTTTTTTATAATGGGTAATATCATTAATTTTGCTCAAAGGAATGGTTGCTCTTAATTTTAGTTTAGATTTTTTATTGTTGTGAACACGAGTACAGATACCGAGTTCTTTCTGATCAGCTCTATTCACTGGCGCTGCGTTGGGATGTTGTATGCCTTTGCATTTTCTATCGCATCTAATTCGTTCCAATCTGATTCGTCAAATTTCACGAACGCATCGCGTCAACATTTACGATACCATCCTCACCATCTGGATGTTTGGCGATCCACTACTGTGCGTTTTACTAAGAGTTTTCGTCCTCGTACAACTTCTCTGTGGAATTGTTTACCACCGGCAATTTTCTGGACTAGTACGACTTAGGGATCTTCAAGAAAAGAGTTTACTCCTTTCTAAAAGGCTGGCAACGCATCTGCGATTTCCCCGGTGTTGCGGATGTTAATGGGCGACGGTAGTCAACACAGAAATCGTAATAATTTTCTTATTATTACTATTTCTGTGGTAGTCACTTCCCATCAGGTGAACCGTATGCTCGTTTGCCCCCTCTTCTATAAAAAATACAGATTACACAATTTATTTTATGTATAGTATATAGACTAAATTGAAATTCATTATGTCATATGAAGCAGAACTAATTGGACGTTTTTTTGTCCATTTTGTTGTATTTATTCTAATACTGATAGTAAAACTAGGGAAACAAACGTAACCTTGCCATAAAAGATTGCAAAAAAAACTTTTTATATTATTAATAAATAACCAAAAATGATTATTTAATAATAAAATGACGAAAAAAAGTTAAGTTACAGCCAATATACGTCTCACTGCAGCTGGGCACAGGCTTCCTCTCATTTCTGAGAGGGTTTTAGTGTAAGGAAATGTCCGCCGCGCTGCTTCAATGCGTGTAAGCGAACTTCACATGTCTTCGAAATATTTTTTTTCTTGTTTCTCGGACATGCAGGTTTCCTCACGATGTTTTCTTCTACTGCCAAATACCGGCAGGGATCGAACTCGGATTGGTCTCTATATATTTAATATATAAATATTAAATATTAAAAAATAAAATAGGACCAGACTTATTATTATTCGAACGATCAAGTAAATTGTTTTCTAAATCAAGTGATAATTACAAATATTCGTTTCGAAAAATTTTAAAACTAATAGTGAGGGAGGTATGAATACGAGTACTAAGTCTTGACAGACACACACACATAAGCGAGATGAATCCCATTTGTAATTCCAATTTTATAAGCCGACTAACAATCCGCCCTGGCGAGTGTTTTGCAACAGCTTCACTTACAGAGTCCAATTGTGAGTATATGTCAAAGACATTTAAGGATATTAGTATATATATACATACGTTTATATATATATATATATATATATATATATATATATATATATATATATATATATATATATATATATATATATATATATATATATATATATATATATATATTTTTATAGAATAGGCTGACAAACCAGCACACAGTCCACCTGATGGTAAGTGGTTGCTGCGGCCCATAGACATCTACATCTATCTTCCATTACAAATCAAAATGAGGATGCGTTGTCACCCGTGAGGACTGAGATGGAATGCCTCATTTCCAGTAAAAAGGGTCTCCGGTTCTCTACACTCACCATACGAAATACAGCAGCATTAAGCTACTATTTCACGCTGGTATTCTGTGAGAGCGTGGTCCTTCCCCGGTCGAGCCGACCCATTCGTGCTAACAACTATACTACTAATATAACTGCAGCATGGCTCTACCACGTAAGAAATAATATATATGACTGCCTCGTTGGTCTAGTGATTGTAGTAGGTAGTGCAACGGCTGATCATGAGGTCCTGGGTTCGAATCCCGGGTCAGGCAAAAAAATTAATTATTGAGTTTTTCCGTCAAGAAATTCTCAGTAGTTGCCCGGAGTCAGGAAGTTGGCGGTGTCCCACCCCCGTGCCTCGGAAAGCACGTAAAGCCGTTGGTCCTGCGCCTGATCTTCCTCCGGTCGTGTCGGTTTACCGTCCCATCGGATTATGAGAGTGAGGGAATAGAGAGTGCACCTGTGCTTGCACATACACTTGGCCACTATAATCCTGTCCAGCGCCGATGGCTAGTCTCCGTTGAGGCAGGCCGCCGTGGCCGAAATTCGGTCTGGAGGACATTATATATATATATATATATATATATATATATATATATATATATATATATATATATATTTAAATCTCTTTGGTATGTGTTCATCAAAATCGGTCCAACCGTTCTCAAGTGATGATCTTTTACACAGGCGGCAATTGATTTTAATTTATATAGATATACCACTTGCTTGGCAGAATACCATCGAATATATTCAACAAAGATGCTTGGATGAAAATATTTCGAAATCATGAAGTTAGGGCAGGATCAGGATAATACCGTGTAGCGGCGGCGTATAAGAAACCACTACCTCCTACCAAATAATATATATTATTACTTATAAGCTCTAAGACGCCGTACCATCCCGTGAGTTTCGTAAAGTATGACGACATAGTGAAATAAAGCGGGAGATAGGCAATAATATCTTCTTGATAACAATTTAAAATACCTAATGAAAATTGCGGTTCCTAAACCACTTGCTAAGAGAAAGAACTATCGCAATTATTAGATACCTCTGCGTTCAGCAGTGGACTTTTGATAGGCTGTAATTAATAAATAAATAATGGATAATATCTTGAGGAAGCAGAGATGAAAACTGATAATATGTTCATAATCGATTTATTTGTAGGTGTGATCTAGCGACAAAAGAGGCAGACATCGGTCGTGCAGCTGTTATTGTACCATCGTAGCAGTCCCCTATTTGTACTTTCCCTGAAGCAAACCCAGTGTCAATTAAACACAGTTGTTATTTCCTGTGAAACCCATAAGTCTGAGAGTAATTTTACGGAAAATACCGGCTGAATTTAAATAGATTTCATAGTGACCTTTTCACAATATATTTTAAATTATACAACGATAATACGAAATTTCGTATTATTTGACTGTGTACGTTTTGTACGTACGAGATGTCAGATGAAACTTCCATAAACTATCATAGATATAAATTAGTATTACGAATCGAACTAATCCCTAATTTTACTAAGTCATAGACTAAATTAATAAATCGACAACGTTTTATCTTTCGCTAATGGCATATCAATAGAGAACCTTGTAAAAGAAAGAAGGTGAAAATAAAATAACTATCTTTTTCTGTACCATGTTAAAAGTTATATGCTTAAAGAATTCAGCTACAAGAATTTTTTTATAGGATAGGGTGACAAAAGAGCACACAGTCCACCTGATGGTAAGTTGTTGCTGTGGCCCATAGACATCTACATCTATCCTCGATTACGAATCAAAATGCAGATGCGTTGTCACCCGTGAGGACTAAGATTTAATGCCTCGTTTCCAGTAAAAAGGGTCTCCGGTTCTCTACACTCACCATACGAAACATAGCAGCATTAAGCTACTATTTTACGCTAGTATTCTGTGACAGCGTGGTCCTTCGCCGGTCGAGCCGACCCCTTCGTGCTACAACTATAAATCTAGTATAACAGCAGCATGGCTCTACCACGTATAAAATAATAAATATAAAATTTTGCTCTTTCTGTGATAGTAATTACTAATTACTCTGAGACCTGATGTATTGAGGCAGAACACAGCTTGTGTCATAATTAATCCGATCTATGGATTACAAGGTTTGTATTTATCCTAGTTGCTTTTATCATACTTGCTTCATTTGAAAAACCCCTTTAAAGCTTTGCAATCTTTTCTTCTACAAAATAGAACGGCTATGAAAATATGTTTGGGCGTAACTTTCTATAAATACGTGTATTTAAAAAAATCTAAGAAATATATTATTGGTAGGACCTATTTCGTACTAAGTCTTGAAAATAGATAAATTAATTTTCGACTGATAAGAAATAGCTACTATAATAAATTTGATCGAAACGTCATAACGTCAGAAATACTGACAACATTTGTGCATTTTTTCTTTTTATTTAACAACTTACTTACTTACTTACTTACTTACTTACTTATCGTCACGCACAATCCCTAACGGGGTAGCCAGAGAGAACAGATCGCCAAGTGTCACGATCCTTACATACCTCTTTCGCTTCTTTCAGGTTCATTAACTTCTTCATACATGCACGTCTAGGTATCCGAGTACTTTTGACCCTCCCCTCTTCGAGCAATTTGCTCACATGGTCTTCGAAAGTTAGTCTCGGTCTACCTCGACACCTTTTAATATTTACTTTCGCTCTATATATTTTCTTCACCATTCGGTCTTCACTCATTCGTTCAACGTGCCCAAACCATTGGAGTACGCCCCTATCAATTTTTGTGATAAGGTCATCTTTCAATCCTGCCATATTGCGAATCTCTTCGTTTCGCTTTCGGTCGGCTATGGTAACGCCACACATTTTACGAAGAGATCGCATCTCCACTGCATTCAACTTGCTTTTATGCTTCTTCTGGCATACCCAGGTTTCGCTGCCATATAACAAAGTCGGTACCAAAACTGCGTTATGTATTGCAAGGCGTGCACTCTTCACCACGCCTTGCCTTTTGACTAATGCATTCAGGGCACCATTGACTTTGTTTCCGGCAGCGACACGCCTATCCACATCTAAATCACATCTTCCATCCCGGCTGAAAGCACTCCCCAAGTATACAATTTCATTTACCTGTTCTAGACATTCCTGATTTACCCATATTTCACATTTCGTTCTCTCTTCGTCCTTTTCAAATACCAGAACCTTAGTTTTATTAGCATTCAAACGGAGACCTTTAATTTCACATTCCTCTTTCATACACGTGACTAATGCCTGCAGTTCTGCTTCTGATGATGCAATAAGCACTGCATCATCAGCATACAGCAGACAATTAACTTTTATGTCACCCAATTTCACACCCAAACAGCTATCTTTCAGCTTCTGTAAACAGCTGTCGAGATACAGTATGAACAGCCAGGAAGACATGACACAACCCTGTTTTACGCCCGCTTGGACGCTAAACATGGGTGACAGGTCATGCCCTACCCGCACACAGGCTTTACAGTCATAGTAAAGTGACTGCACAGCCCTTAGCAATCGACCATCCACACCATATCCCGGCAACAGTTCCCACATTTTCTTCCTTATAACCTTATCAAATGCTTTATCCAGATCCACAAAAGCACAGAAAATCCTCTGGTTAACACTCAGAAGCTTCTCCGTGATCATGCGGAGAGAAAACATTTGATCCATGCATCCTCTTCCAGGTCTAAATCCGCATTGTGCCTCCCATAAGAATCTTTCCGATTTCTCTTGCATCCTGCGTGTCAAAATCTTCGAATAAACTTTACTTGCTAAACTGGTCAAGCTGATCGCCCGATAGCTCCCGCAGTCAAAATGTGAACCTTTACCTTTATATAAAGGCACAATGACCGCGGATCGCCAATCATCCGGGACATCTCCCGTCCGCCAGCACAAATTGCACAGCAGATGAAAGCTGTCCCAGACGCGAGGCCCACCGTACTTGACCATTTCAGCAGTAACTCTGTCTAGTCCCGCAGCCTTACCACATTTCAAACTTCGAATCGCACGTTCAATCTCTTTCATGCTGATGACCTCAGTGTCATCGAGGTCCGTGTCTGGCGTGCCAGTCACGGCGTCACCCCCGGATCCTTCACTGAGATCATGACACGCATACAATTCTCTATAAAATTCACTCCATCGCTGCATGACGTCCGATTTTTCCGAGAGGACGTCATTGGTTCTCGAAAGCACTTTGTTCATTCTTAAAGCTGTCGCACCACTCCGGGACCTTCCAACCTCTTTCCAGAAGAGTTTGGAGTTTTCCCTAAAGTTGTGCGACAACCTCTCGTCCGCTTCTATTCTACACCTTTCACGTACTTCCTCAATCAATGTTTTCGCATGAACTTTCTGCAGCTTATATCTTTCTTTCATCTTCTCTCTCATATGCTCATCGTTACTAGAGGCTAAGTAGTCTAACCATGCTTTTTTCTTCTTTTTTACAGCTTCTTTCACTTCGTCATTCCACCATGCATCTCTTCTTTTACTACTACCTCTTTTTGTCTTACCACATACTTCTTCCGCTGCACTTACCATTCCATCCCTAAGGTTCTGCCATGTTCTCTCCACACATTCTTTCCTGCCATCGATGGTGTCAAGCTTTTCGGCTACCCTCGTGTGATATTTGTCCCTAGTATCCGCTTCCTGAAGCTTCCAGCTTCGGATGCGACAGACCGACTGTGGTTCTGTTACTGCCGTCCGGTGGCGCCAACCCGCGAACAAACCCCTAAATCTAGTAATTACTAGATAATGATCCGTTCCCAGGTCAGCACCCCTGAACACTCGTGTATCCATCACCTGTTTTCGCAGTCGGTCATCCACCAGGAACAAATCAATCATACTTCTCTCATTCTTTCTTTCTCTAGTGTACATATGGATCTTCCTGTGATTAAACATAGTGTTTGTCACAAGAAGACCCTTTTCCTTGCATACAGCCAGTATAAGCTTGCCAGCATCATTAACCCTTTTATCTCCAAACTTTCCAAGCACCGACTCGTATCCTGGTCGAGCGATGCCTACCCATCCATTCAAATCACCACATACAACAGTTCTTTCGTTTCCCTTAACCAAATCTAGAACTTCTCTTACATTCTCCCAAAACTCCTCCAGCTCAGCCCTGGACGACGAAGCTACCGGCGCATAAACAGCCAAAAGGAATAACTTCGTCAGTCCCATTTTGAAGCGAACCCAGAGAAGTCTTGAGTTCACAACCTTGTATTCAGTCATAAGATCGACCAACCGGGACGACAACAGCACTCCCACTCCTTGGCAGGCGTTCTCGCTTTCCGGGACTCCGGACCATATAGCTAACGTCCCGCCAGGGAGCTCTTCAATACCACTGCCTTTCCGTTTGGTCTCCGACATACACACGACATCTAATTCTCTTTCTTTCATTATTTCGATCAACTCATTCGTCTTATCTCTCATGCCTCCTCTAACATTCCACGTGCCAATTCTGCACTCCGTCCTCCACCTTCCGCCGTGTCGGGCTGTGCGTGACGGGTGGCGGTCCCCATCGCCGCTTTGCGCGCTGCAATCCACACCAACGGGGACGAGCTGGTGTGCGTCGCCTTGGGGGGACGCCCTAACCCTCGTTCGCATGGGTGCGCAGCTGTGTAGAATTTTATTTAACAACTTACCCAATATTTAACATTAGGTATGATTATGAAATAGGTACTAAAATCTCATATTGTTCAGATATCAAATTTCACTCATGGTACAGATTTTCAATTTCAATTTGGTATTTATTTTCTATCACATATTATCAGAACAACAATTAACTTATACAACTAAATAACAGCTATAAATACATTTGTATAGTTATAGTTATAGATCTAGTTAGGACTCATGGTACACAGGTTCTGAAACTCATTGGTCTTCGTGAAATATACGAGTACATACATCTTTCAGAATGCGTTATTGACATAATATGAGTACGTAAAAGAGCACTTAAGATTGTAGTGCCTAATTTTAGCCGAAAGTCGTATGATTGCTCTCATGACATGAAATATTTATAATGTCCTCCTGAGCGAATTTTCGGTCGCGTCGGCCAATCTCATCGCAGACTAACCAACTGCGCGTTACAGAATTCTAGCGACAAGTGCGTGCGCAAGTACAGTTATACCGTACTTTCTTTTATCTCACTCATATAGTCCGATAGACCGGCAGTGCGACGTGACGTTCTTTTCGAGGCATGTGGGCGAAACAACGCCAACTTCTTGACTTCGGGTTGCTCTTAATTTCTTGATAGGAAAGCTCAATAACTGATTTTAGGCCTGACCTGATATTCGAACCCAACTGCTTACAACCATTAGAGCAATGAAACAGTATAATATACAAAAGTGAAACATTTAATGCAAAAGCCAGTATTTAACTAAAGTATAGTTTGCATAACGCAAGGGCTAGTTTCAAAGTGCAGTGCCCCCAATCTGCATTTTCATGAGTCATGAATGAATGAATCAATTAATCATTAGTGCCGGGCAACCGGCGCGGCGGTCGTCACAATAGAGCAAGACATGTACCGACGGATAGATCGTATGATTATAGCAATTTAAACATTCACACTTTGGATGGTTTCGATTTTTTCTTTGCTCAATATGTATATATATATCTATATATATATCTATATATATATATATATATATATATATATATATATATATATATATATATATATATATATATATATATATATATATATATATATAAATTACGTGTTACGTTGTTTGTCCGCGATGGACTCCGAAACTACTCAACCGATTTTAATAAAATTTTCACACCGTGTGCAGTTTGGTCCAAATTGAGAGATAGAATAGTTTTTTTGCCCATGAGTGAGCCATATTTTTTTTTTGCGAATTTAAGGATTTTTAATAGGACATGAGAAAGGGTCGTCGAAAAGGGCAGAACAACGGCTGCCTGGCCAGCTAGAGTATATATATATATATATATATATATATATATATATATATATATATATATATATATATATATATATATATATATATATATATATATATGATTCTATTGATCTGTGGATTAAACATGAAAGACGAATCAAAAGTTAAAAGGAAATTTACAAACATTACTTTAGGTGTTTACAAAGTAAGATATTATGTCTTTACCTATGAAGTTGCCATTTTTTCTAAAATAGGTTATCGTAAATATTTTTTTCTATGTTTTATATTTCTATTAATCAAAGTAATCACCCACGCAATTGATATATTTGTGCCAAGAGTGTCAGTTTATTTATGCCCTTCTTGAAGAAATTAGTTGGACGGGAGGCAACAAATTCTAAAAAGTTATCTAAACTCTGGAAAAGTAGAAGTCTGTATAAGGTCTGGTGAGTACGGCGGATGACGGAGAGCTTCCAACCCCAGCTCTTGTATCTTGAAAACCGTCTGTTGTGCAGTATGAAGACGCGTGTTGTTGTGCAGATGGAGCGGGGACGATAAAGCTGTCGGAGACGTGCGAGGTGTGACTAAAGCCGTTGAAGAAGTGCGTGCTTCTCCATCATTGTGTTCAGTTTTGCACAGTACACATCTACAGTAATGCTCATCCCGTTTGGTAAAAAGCTGTGATAACACACCGGCGCTAGACTACCAAACAGTGAACATCACTTTTCTACTTGATTTTGCTCTGTAGTGCACTAAACAAATACTTCATCTTTCTAAAGCCATAATTTTCTGTAAATAATCTGCTCATGTTGTTACGATATCGCGACAACAACGGAGTGATTTCTCGTAAATAAATGGTTTTATTATTTCTTGTTTCACAGTAAATTTATTCGCATAGCCATTTAATTTTATTCAGTCAGTTCGTTCCAAATTTCTGTAGTAGTAGACGCTTGTATGTTAGGTCCGCGCACTTTAGGTGGTAATTTTCGCACATACAAGTTTGAGTTTAAATAAAATGAGTGTCAAGGTCAACGTTGATCTACAGAAAGAGAGGCAAAAATGCAATTTTAATATGCAAGAGGTGACGTTCATATTTGATTGCGGGAAAGAACAAACTTTGCAGCGAAAAAAGATTGGTAAGTTTCATTTAAAAAAAATCTATTAATAGCGGTACCAAAATTCAGTTTGCATTTTTTGTTGCTTTTTTTTTGCAAAATACTTGTATTGTTTATCTAGCGCATAATGTTACAGGATATCTTTAATTTATTTAAAACTAGCTTTTTATCCCCGGCTTCGCTCGCGTGGGCTTTAATTTAGAAGCATCGTTAATACTAGTTCGTACTAAAATTAGCAAAACTGGATCACTTGTAGGGACACGTCGGTATCTGTGTCTATATTGGCAATATTATTGGCTACAGAAACACATAAATTAGTTCATCAGGATAACATAAATATCACATCAAGCAACAACTAGTTTATATCGAGCACGTCTTTCGATGTGTCTTTATGAATGGAAAGTTGTTCTGGAATCGGAAATGTGTTATTTATAATATGCAAAATGCATTATTAAAGTTAATATAATTTTAATAAAATAGGGTTTAATTTCTTGGTCTTTATTAATATTGGTCCCATTGAATATTGATTAGCACCAAATGCCAGTATTTTTTTCGTTTTAGTAGACTTCAAAATTTCACAAATGTAGTTTTATTCACGGTGAACGCGTAAGAAGAACTAAATTCATGAACAGGAGTAGAAATCTACATAAGATGGGCAGTGGTGTCCTCCTGATCATAGCTCAAAATAATAAAAATATGCAGTTGGCAACTCGCATGCCAAGCATGAATACTACTGCAAATACCCGGTCTATTTGACAAACAATGGGAGAAGCCCATGATCAGCAGTGAATACCCCCATTAAAAGTAAAAAAGTTGCAACAGGCCATAGCGAGTTTTTAGTCAAAAAGGAGTTGATTAAGTTAACTCCAACGCGGGATGACCGACTTCACATACCTATACTTAAAATTGATTTTCGAAATATTTTTTTACTTCTCAGATATTACGCAGGTTTCTTTGCGATCTTTTTCTTCGCCGCCAAGAACGTGGTAAATCGAAACTTCAAATCGCAAGGAGCCCGCGCGGATCTAATTTGGGTTACTTACGTACCTACAGAGATTTAAATATAATATATACCACTTAAATGTCTTTGCGTACCTGCTACGAAATTTACGTTTAGATCGGTTTGATTACCGGCTTATACAAATGACTTTTAAGATTCTATGAATGCAGTTCTACTCATAGTTAATAAAAATAAACATGTGTTAAAAATTTGCTTTCTTTGATATTTATAGTATTTTTTCACAAAAGCCTGTTTATTTACTCTTGTGAGCTATGAAAGTGGGACTGTTACAAAAAAATTAATAGTTATGTTTGAAAATATGAAAACTATCTTAATAAATTCCCGATACCATCCTCACCATCTGGATGCTTGGCGGTCTACCACTGTGTGTTTTACAAGGAGTTTTATTCCTTGTAAAACTTATCTGTGGAATTGTTTATCACCGGCGACTTTTCTGAACGGCTTAGAGACCTTCTAGAAAAGAGCTTACTTCTTTCCAAAAGACCGGCAACGCACCTGCAATTACCCTGGTGTTGCAGCTGTTCATGGGCGGCGGTAGTCACTTACCATCAGGTGGGCCGCATGCTCGTTTGCCCCTCTTCTGTAAAAAAATATATGTGACTCACTGTTTTAAAAATCTCAATAAAAGTAAAAAAGGCTGCGTCAACGGTATCACGAACTATTCTATCAATTATGGTTAAAGTATCACAGTGCATTTAATTTTCAATTACTTATATCGGACTTGATACAAAAAGAAATTGGTGAAATATTTCTATTCGGACATATTCAACACATAACATATTCAACTAAACACCTTCTCTCTTAATCAAAGTTTTTTGTAGACAGTTTTGTTAGTTATTTTGCTAAAATTGGCAATTATAATATATCATGTAGACAGTGGCCATCGGTCTATACCGGTCTAACATATTTTGATGCTGCAACAATAAGTACATATTAGAATTGTATTCAATTGGTCTGTTATGTACTTATTATTAGTTTATTTAACAGTAAGTAGATGGCGCTATTATTACATTAAAACTATGACAACTGAAACTTTACACTGTAGTACTCAGACACAATAAGTTGAGGAGCGACTGAAGTGGCTCTATCGCACAACAAAACCGCTTACATTTATATAATACATACATTTGGTGTAAAGTGATGTACAATCTATTAAAAATTCTATAATATATATGAGTATATTTGTTTACTAAATAATCAGCGCCGCTAGCGGTGTGTAATGAAATTATTTTACGTTATAATAATAACATCTAGAAATAGCAATGTCGTGTTTACTTGTTAATATCGCCCAACAATCTACATTCATTGATTTGGTTAAGCTATATCACGATATAGTCAACACTGTTAAATTTTATGAAATACCGCCATTTCAGTTTCAATAATCGACTAATTTAATATGGTATTCTAAATTCTAAGAACTGACCAACATTACCATGACCATTATTAACATTTATACAAATATTAATTATTAATTTAATTAATTATTTATTTATATAAATACAGATACAAATTCTTCATTTGTATAATACACAGTTGACAGGGTCTTCAGTTAAATATCTATAACTTACATGTGTTTAGTGTGCTCGCAGACGTGCAAATATTTAGGGTACATAAAACAAAAACTATTTTTAAGTGGAGCACATAAATCATAAACTAATTTTTCCATTCTAAATATTCTTTTAGGCTTTAGAAACAATTTTCCAATAACCATTTCGTTAAATTATTTTTTAAGGAGGCTCCTTCTTTTTCTTTTCAATTCTTAGGTAATGTGCTATATAATATTTAATAATATGCTCATGTTATAGAAAAAATATTTAAAAAAATATTACTATAGCTTTCTATGATTGTAAAATTATTTCTTCAATAACATTATATTAATTAAGTCCGCCCTTTGCACTGACCGATTTTTACATTTATCTTATACATATATTTATGACAGGGAGGTTAATATACATTAGGTCTGCATGTTTACTTCTTAAACGCCTTGTTGTAGTATCTTGGAGGCTTTTAAAATACTTGGGAATGATTTGACAAAAAGACAGGCTTCTCTGATCTAAAAAAAGGTAATTGGATGAATATTATATTTTTTAAAGTAAGGGTTACAACTATCTAAATAATAAATATAAGGATTACCCTTCAAGCGCCATAAAAATCCCATGCAGTCGCATGCGCCCGGCTAATCCCGAGCGGTTATACGCGACCGCACCCACTCACACACTTAAAACCATTAAAACTTATATTTAGAGACTTCTTTTCTACGAAGAAGTTTAGCATTATAAAATCTATACATAATTCTCTATCTTGTGGTCTAAACAAAAGTAAGGTTTTACCTCATTACAAACAGATTTTATTGTATTTTGATAACAAAAAAAAACATACCAAGCGAATGTCGGCAGCGTGAAAATCATAATTATTTCAATATATATTACTCGAAATTATTTAAATAAAAAGATAAATTATATTCACACAAAAACTTTCATTACAATTTCGTAATAAAATACTATACTAAAGCACTAGAAAAATCCAAAAATCAACACAATTCAAAAAAATCAAGACATTCGCGCAAAAATGGCGTACGAAATGAACGTAGATCGTAAATAAATATTCATAGGATAACAGTTTTTTTTATTGCACTAGTGGTTGCATACAGTATATTGATTATATAATGTCAAACTTCTTGTTATGGGTTAAAGTGCTGTGGGTGGGTGCAACCTCATGAGACCGCTAGGAAGTTGAGGGGTTAATAAAATATAAGGATAATAAGAGTTTTCACTAATTGTATTTTTATTAGTTTATTTACAGATAAAAAAAACTAATACCTACTAAAATTTTTATACATTAGAAATTAAACTCAGAAACATCCATTTTATGATTTTCACTAGAAGGCACTATTATCAATTTATGTAGTGATTAGGTACTATAAAATTTATTTATATCTACTAAAATGAAATAACAAAAAACAAAAATATACATTAGAATTTTCAAATCAATTATGAATTTAGTTAAATACTTACTTATTAATATTTTGTAATTTATTCGTAGTTGGAGGCAAAATGTCACTACTTTTTGTATTTTACGTTAGATGGCACTGTCTTGAAAATGTGAATACAATAATAATACCGTTGATCGTCGGCCTATCTAGTTCAATTGATTACGCAACGGTTAAAACTAATTTTGAGCTTTACTTATAAATATTTTATTTATTTTAATAAAACATATCAATCATATAAAATAGAAATTAAAAATATCTAAAATTATCTAAACGAAGGAAAATACTGAACCCCTTCTTTTTTAAATTCCGTAATCGGATAAAAAGTAGCCTATAAGTGGCCCCGGGTCCTTAAATACCTACACACAAAATTTCATGGAAATCTGTTCAGTAGTTTTTGTGTGAATCTTGAATACACAGACAGACAGAGAAACAGACAAAATTCTAAAAACTACTAATTTGATTTCAGTGCTCCTATATTTAATCCCCTGAACTTGTTTTATCCAGAAAATATTAAAATTACAGATACGACTTTTCTACATATTATATGTGATTAACCCAACGTTGCGAGCAATGCCGGATCAAATAAGCTAGGGGCTCGTAGCAAATTATGTTGAGAGGCCCTAGATCTAGTACGGATTCCTAAATACATATAAAGTGGTAAAGAAACAATTCAATACTCAATAAGTTTATTTGCGATCTGCAGGTTACAATTTTGTTGATATTTAATAGTAAAGTAGTTTACTATAGGCCATGTTAGACTCCGGCAAGTACAAAAAGCCTGAGTATGTGCTGAAAATTTAGAATGATTTTGATAGGTAAATAATAATAAGTAATTTAAAACTGACGATACTAACAAATAATTGTTGATCTTTTGGTGCATATTTCAGTGTATATTTTTATTACAAACTATATTATATTTTTAGGAATAGCTAATGTTACATTTTATCAATGGTGTACTTTAAATCATTTTTTGTTTTTTATATTACTTTTTAAACTTTCACTAAGTAACTTTTTTAAATTTCATGTGGGAAAATTTAGAAATAACACTATTCGCATCAATTTCTCTAAGCAAATCATTTATATTCGTCACATAAATAGTTTCGGCATTCTTGACTCATAGTGTTCCCTAAATTCATTTCTGGAATCTGAGAAATGAATTTAGGCAACACTATGAGTCAATAACTGCGGTGGTGAACGTTCATTTCCTATCGGAAATGAACGTTCACCACCGCAGTTATTGATCATGAGAGACAATAAATGCGCAAATCAGTTTCTAAATTAGGGAAACGTGATTCTAATGAATTATTCATGAGGAATTTATAATATTGAATTTCCAGAGATTTTTTTTCGTACTGTCAACCGCATCAGTCACATCCGTTTTGGTAAATTGCACTAATTCGCCGTCTATGCTGTCTTCCAAACCATTTGCATAAGCACTGACCATAATTGGAGTACATGCATGTATGCGTAGGTGTATGGATGTGAAGGAGGCGAGAGAGGTGTGTCAGGATCGTGCCAAATGGAAGTCTGTAGTCTCTGCCTACCCCTCTGGGTGACAGGCGTGTGTGTTTATGTATATGTATAATTGGAGTTTCTTTCAAAATCTCTTCTACTGTAATATGTATATTTACATGATAATGTGGTTCAAAATTCCTTCGTTTTTGTGTCTGTTGTGCAGTGCAAGGCATGTCTCGTATCGATGCGTACTTCACACTGGCGATGTTTGTATTCGCGAGGCACCCATTTGTCAAGCTTTTTTACCTTGCCAATTTGACGCATACAGACCAATGATATTTTGATGCCAACGTCGATAGCTACTGTTAATAAAATCGAAATATTTAGATAGGTTTTGTAAAAAGTAAACGACAAATATTGATGACGATGAACATGAAATTGCATTATAAATTTTATAACTCAATTTTATGAATATTTTTTATCTGTTCCTCAGATCTTCAAAATGCTATCCGCCTTATTAGTATCCGTCGTGACTTAACTGGTTAAGTGAAATAGTTAATGAGTTGTGTGTTATTTCGAATTTTTTCAAATTATGATTATGATTATTGAATTTTATTGAAAAGGCAAAGGATTCTAAAAAGCAGAAAATACTAATGTACCAGGAATTAATATATTGATGGAGGCAAAATTTCTTGCATGCAATCCCAATTTTTGTCCCGCCTAGTTGAGGAATGTTAAAACATTAATGTAAAGTACCTATTATCAACTTTTGTTTATACAATAACACAATACCAGACCAGAGTGTACTTTGATAATACATTGTTATGTTTATCTATGATTACAATCATTAGCAATCATTAGTTAAAATATCCAACATAACGTAATCTATTACAAAATTTGACTTGCAATACCTATCACCTCATGATGTTTTGATTTGTATAAACGATAGTTAACTATAGTTAAGTCATACGTACATCAAAATGATCTTCACAGAAGTATAGTATAGTTTTTGTAGATGATGTATTCGGGTATCTTCTTGGCAGTTTTAACCAAGTATTTCTCATATTTAAATCAGTTGGCACTTGAATTCATAACTTCCCCGGCGTTCTTATGCTCGTATTTTTGCATACAGTCAGAACACACCAGTGATAAAGATAATAACTTATTATTAAACATCGAAAAATATCTTATTCCTTTGCAAAATTGGCCAAAACCTAGGACAGTGAGTGACGTCACGAGCTTATCAGCATGGCGGCTAGTGTTTTCTGGCAAAAGTTTAAAAAAATATTTTTATGGCACTATTCGATTTTTAAAAAATATTAAGATTATAGTGGTTCATTACCACTCTAGGATTCAGTTAAACCAATATTTGAAAATGGGTGTAATACCCTATTAATCAGCCGTAGTTTAAGTATCTATTACATCTTGTTAAAATATTCCAAAAACATTTGTTAGATTTTGGTACGCTTTCATGGGTTTATCCAAAGCAGATAGTAAGTTATCAATAATGACAACAAACACCTCAATGTCGAACTGATTACCAGGTGTTTCCTTTTCAACAAGTTTGTCAAGTGTACTAAAACCGCTAAAATGGTCGTACTTTGTGTTTCGCTTGCGTCGTCTTGAAGTTTGTTGCTGATATTCATAACAGTCTGTCAGATCTTTAGCTTTTCTTTCAATATCTAAAAATGTTTATCGTATTGTTTAGACATATCCATATGGTGACTTGAAGGTTATATCCCGCATTAAGGTCTATGTTAAACGATTGCAGCGACGCACTAGACGCTTACATGCGTTCTGGTATTCCATTCAACGTAATTGTTATTAGTTCCGTTCCATGTATTTGATATATGTAATTGCTTGATTAAATAGTTGTCATACGAATAAAGATGTTCATACTTTAAACACTAGGAACAAACATAAACTTGTAATACCATAACCAAAATAAACCAAATAAATATACAAAATTAATTATTTACAGATTTTATCGCGTTTAATTACTACTTTATTTATTTTTATTATCCCGACGTTTCTGAGATGTTTGACGTCCCAATGTCGTGGTTAGTCTGGCTACCTTCAGTTTTTGAATATTAATTTTTGGTCCGAGACGCAAAACGAGCTTACAGTATAATGAAGTCTTGCTGTGGTATGCTTGGGTTTGGGTTTAATTTAGTAAATTATAGGATCCCAAGCAGATGGCAGCACCCATCCATCTTCTCTATTGAAATTTGGACGTTTTTCAATTTCAATAGCCTCGCGTATCATCCTTGATAGGAATCGGTGTTTTTTTGCGAGGATTTGTGATTCAAATCTAATGTAATGGTGGGGACGATCTTGAACATGTTCGCAGACTGCAGACTTTCCGGAGCATCGGTGCTTCACGTCAGCTATGTGGGTGTCAAACCGACAATCTGTGTTACGTCACTTCAACACGGATACGGAGACCACTACAGTACCTGTTGACGACGCTCACGTTGCTTCTCGAACACCTGAAATATAAATAATATTAATCAATAAAAAATAATATATGTAAAAAATATACTCATAAAGCATTGTTACTTACCTAATGTACTTGCTGTTTTTCTATAATAAATAAGTACGTGTGCATACGGGGACGGTGGCACTTACCGCGATTTTTATCAGTAGGGTGAAGGTATATTTGCAACAACGGTGTTGCACCGCTGAGTACATGATCCCGCGTTTCGAGTTAGTTGCACTAGAACATCATACGAGGTGACACCTATGTCTCCCTCCCCGCGGATGTACACGCGCTCACCAAATTTTTTTTGTATATTTTTCTCCCAGACGACACCAGCGGCCTACATCATCAACATAGTGGTCCTTCGGCCGAATCCTTACGTCGTCTGCAAAAAATATAATAATAATAAGTACCAGTTATGTTCCACGCGCCGGCTACGCCGCAAAAAAAGCGACGACCACGTGGCACCGCTGCAAAATCGGAGTGCAAGAACAACCAAGATGTGTTACCATCGTTCAGCTTAAAGGATGAAGTGCTGGAAAAACCTGGAAATGCGCTAAGTGCCTCTAGTAAGAGTAAAAAGTCATCAAAGACGTCGTCAAGTACGGCACGCAAACGGCAATTGGAATACGAAACCGCTAAAGCTATGGCTCTCGTGGAAATACAAGCAGCGGAAGCTGAAGCAGAAGCCAAAGTTAAGAGTGCTCAGGCAGAAGCTGCCAAGCTTAAGGCAAATATTCAGTCGAAGCTGCTAAACAAACAGCTTGCAGCTGAGATGGCAGAATTGGAGTCTCATTCACGCTCTTCCCACAAGTCGGCTATGAAATCTTCGACCAGCAAAGTTGAAAATTGGCTGAATGCTCCAGGAAACCAGCATGAGGAGAACCGAGAAGAGTACTCTTGTGAAAAAATCGGCCTAGAAAAGGCCTTGAATGATGCAGTAGCTGCCTCATCATATAAAATACAGAACCAGGAGCTCTTAACAAGATTAGCAACGTCTAAAGACCTGCCTTTATTTTTTGGAGATCCAATGGAGTGGTTGCAGTTTAAACAGGCGTACCAAGAATCTACCCAATTATGCAAATATAGTGACACAGAGAATTTATGGCGGCTACGTAAGTGTCTTCGTGGCGATGCTAAAGAAGCAGTGACTTCACTCTTGATTGGTGGAACTACACCCGATTTAATAATTGACACCTTAGAACTTCGATTTGGCAAACCAGAAACAATTATGAGTAAAATAGTTTTACAGCTTAAAAAACTATGTCCGTTGCCGTTAACTTATCATAATGATATCATTAATTTTGCAATAAAAATAAAGAACTATGTGGCTGCTGCCAAAGCAATGCAACAAAGTGATTATCTTCGCAGCCCGGAGTTAGCATCGATTGTCGTATCTAAGCTTCCAACTTTGCTTGTCGCAAAATGGACCGACTACGTTTATGAACAGCGAGAGTGTAATTCACCGAAGCTAGAATTGCTTAGTGATTTTTTATATGAGGAAGCCACTAAAACAGCTGCATCAGGAGTAAGTCATATTCACGCTCAATATAATTTAAAGAAGCCCGATGAACGTAAACACCGTTCACACTCGTTGTTGTACACAAATAGTAATCAATTACAAAACGCGGAAAAGTGTACATTTTGCCGAAAATGGGCTCATGGTGTCGCAGATTGTTCACGGTTTAAGCGCGCCTTACGCAAAGATCGCTGGCGATTTGTACGCGTAAATAAACTTTGCTTCAAATGTCTTGCCCCCCGCCATACGAATGGTATGTCTTGTATTGGCAGTAATTGCGACATTGACGGCTGCAATCAACCGCATCATCGTTTACTGCACTGGATTAAACCATTGGAAGAAAGCTTAAAAACTGTGGAGCGAAGTGAGGATGAGCATCCCAGCACCAATGAAACAGTGACTCATACGGTGGCATCCCACTGTCACAAGGTGTTTTTGAAAGTGGTGCCGCTCACTCTTCACGGACCGAATGGCAGTTTGCATACGCATGCACTACTGGATGATGGAGCTACCGTGACGGTGATATCCTCTGATATCGCAGATGAGCTCGGATTATACGGTGCAAACGTGATATTGCGCGCGCGCAGCGCATGGGACTCGGGCGAGCTTGTGTGTGAATCTCAAGTAGTGAGTGTTAGTGTTACCAATTCGTATAACGAAATGTTTACTTTCCGTGCGCGTAAAATTAAAGAATTAAATTTACCAACACAAAAAGTGCCGAATATGGACTTTAATAATTATGGATTGTTAAGTGAAGATCTTATGTTATGTAATTGTAACGCTAAGCCAAAATTATTAATAGGTCAGGACAACCATCATTTAATTTCTCCCATTCGTTGTGTTCGTGGTAAGCAGCGTGAGCCGTACATAACTCAAACTGCGCTTGGATGGTGTGTGCACGGACATATGGTAAGTGATGTTAATTGCACTGATCGCTTTGTCTCTTTCGTTAATAGTTGCCACGAAAAGGCGGGACAGTCGCAGTGTATCTTTCACTTACACACGGTAGAATCGATTGCTAGCGATCTCTCTCTCGATAACGATAACGGTGAATGCACCTGCGCGCAATTGCACGATGCGGTTCGTAGATCCTTCGCGTTAGAGTCTATTGGTGTAGGTTCGAAGCCGCGCCGCAACCCAGACGAAATACGCGCTTTACAAATTTTAGATGACACTGCAGAGTTAGTAAATGGTCAATGGAATGTCGGCTTACCGTGGAAATACGATGAATTACATTTACCCGACTCTTACCCTAACGCTTTTAATCGTCTAAAGTCAATAGAAAGAAAATTTTTGCTCAACAAAGAGTATGCAACTCGTTATTGTGAAAGAATGAGATACTTATTTTCTAATGGTTATGCTAGAGAACTTAATGAGACCGATGAAAACTCTAATAAACGTATAATATGGTATTTGCCGCACTTTGGTGTAGATAATCCAAATAAGAAAAAACTGCGTTTAGTTTATGACGCGGCAGCAAAGTCGAACGGTTATTCTTTAAATGATTTTCTTTTACAAGGCCCTGATTTGTTACAATCGTTATTAGGAATAATGTTACGATTTAGAGAAAACCGCGTAGGTATCATAGGGGACATAAAAGATATGTTTTTAAGGATTAATGTACGAAAAGAAGATGTTAATTCTTTGCGTTTTTTGTGGAAAGATATCTATTTAAGCAATGAAAATGAACAATTAGGCTTCGGAAGTAGTAACAAAGGTTCAAAATTACCTATACAACATCCTGTTAAGAAATATGTTATGACGTCATTAATTTTTGGCGCTAACTGCTCCCCATTTATAGCACAATATATTAACCAAAATAAAAACACATTGCGTTTTCAGAATAAAATGCCGGATGCAGTTAATGCAATTAGGAAAAATCAATATATGGACGATTTTATCGATAGTTTACCAGACGTCGCTACTGCTACAAAAATGATAAAAGATGTTTCATATATTAATCAGCAAGGTGGTTTCGTGATGCGTAACTGGTTAAGTAACAAGTCAGATGTTCTTAGTGATATGCCAAAAGAGACTTTAAATGACATGGCGATACGGTTTAATGTTGAATCCCAGCCGGAACGAACGCTTGGGCTCTTGTGGTTTCCCGCGAGTGATATGTTCGGGTTCGATCTTTCGTTAAAGCGTATACCGAGTGATATTTTACAACTATCACGAAAACCGACTAAGCGTGAAGTTCTTCGTATTATAATGTCTGTATACGATATTCATGGTTTTTTAGCACCTTTTACGATAAAATCCAAAATTTTAATGCGCGAAATATGGAATGTAGGTATAAAGTGGGATCAGGAAATAACAGATAGTTTATTTGTTTTATTTAAAGATTGGATTTCGCAGTTACAAGAAATGAGTTACGTTCGAATCCCGCGGTGGTATTTCTATAGCAACGATTCTGTCGGTGTGAATGAGAAGAGCGGCCACACCGTAAATGACGATGAGACGTCGTTGCAATTGCATATTTTTTGTGATGCATCTCCATGCGCATACGCATGTGTTGCTTATTGGCGTAAACAAGACAGCAACGGCGTGCAGGTGTCATTCATTGCGAGTAAAAGTCGCGTTGCGCCGTTAAAACCGTTAACTATGCCTAAACTCGAACTTCAAGGCGCGCTATTAGCATGTCGCTTGGCAGAGACTATAAAAAAGGAGCACAGAATTAAACCGTCACGTGTTTTTTATTGGACTGATTCAATGATTGTTATTTATTGGATACGTAACGAGCATAGAAATTACAAAGTTTTTATTGCAAATAGGTTAGGTGAAATTGATGAGTTAAGTAAAATTGATGAGTGGCATTATGTGCCGACAAATTTAAATATAGCGGATTTAGCTACAAAAATAATGATTACGACTTCAACAAGGACTCCTCTTGGTTAACGGGTCCGTCTTTTCTGTACACGGAAGAAAAGTATTGGCCCCGAGAGCCTGAAAATAACGAAAAGAGCAACAATGAGCTGTTAGATAAAATATATGTAGTAATAAAATCACCAAAGGAGAATTGTAATAGTATTTATGATTTACCTATTCCGGATCCAAACCGTTTCTCCGTGTGGCTGCGCTTGCTTCGCTGCACCGCATCTGTACTATTATTTATAGAAAAATGTAGAAAAACCGGTACTCATTTTTTACTAGGATCTTCGTCGAACTTACCTGTACCTGGGGTCTTTGATGATGGCGACATGTATGTTAGACGACAGTGGCGTATTGCCCAACGGTTGACAGACTTATTTTGGTGCAGATGGGTAAAAGAGTTTTTGCCAGAGCTAATTCCTCGTCGTAAATGGGATAGGGAAGGTCCGCAATTAAAAGTAGGAGATCTTGTAGTAGTAGTCGATCCATCATTATTTCGAAACTGTTGGCCAATAGGTATTATTGAAAAGGTTTATCCAGGTTCAGACGGCAGAGTCAGAGTAGTTGACGTTAGGACTAAGTCAGGAGTGATGAAGCGATCAGCTGCTCGCGTGGCCTTTCTCCAGCTTGATGATGAGTGTCGGCGAACCGACACTTGGGGGGAGGATGTTGACGACGCTCACGTTGCTTCTCGAACACCTGAAATATAAATAATATTAATCAATAAAAAATAATATATGTAAAAAATATACTCATAAAACATTGTTACTTACCTAATGTACTTGCTGTTTTTCTATAATAAATAAGTACGTGTGCATACGGGGACGGTGGCACTTACCGCGATTTTTATCAGTAGGGTGAAGGTATATTTGCAACAACGGTGTTGCACCGCTGAGTACATGATCCCGCGTTTCGAGTTAGTTGCACTAGAACATCATACGAGGTGACACCTATGTCTCCCTCCCCGCGGATGTACACGCGCTCACCAAATTTTTTTTGTATATTTTTCTCCCAGACGACACCAGCGGCCTACATCATCAACAGTACCTATAGGAGGACGACATCGAGAAGATTCTAGTATTACTATGGGAAATAAAAGAAGACTGCATCGGTTTCCACCTAAATGAAAAGAAGACACCACCGGAAGTTTTACGAAATGAACGACCGCCCACGAAGACAGAATCCTTGAGCGTGGTTGTGTCACTATTTGATCCGCTTGGTCTAGTCTTACCTCTCACAACACCTGCAAAATGACTGATGCAGGAAACATGGCGATATGACACTGGTGGGAATGAGCCTATTTCAGAAGAGCTCCAACCTCGCTGGGTCGCGTGGGTAACGAATCTACAAGAGAACTTCACATTCCTCGTTGCTACAATATAGGACCGGCAATCGTTGAGAGAGAATTGCACACATTTGTCAATATAAGCGAAGAAGCATATTCGATACCCAACTACATACGAATGCAATGTGCAGATGAGTCTGTAAACGTCGTGTTAGCAGCAGCCGCAGCAGCAGAGCCGCGTTATGCCTCTGAAACCCACATTGATACCCCGACTTGAGCTAGCAGCTCTTCTAGGTACATTTTTCACGAGAATGACAGAAGAAGAGCACACAAGTTTATAATTAGTATACAATTAAATTATATAAAATGTCAATAACTATAAAATTACAATAAAAATTACAAGTCGAATCTCACCACTATCAATAAAATTAAAGTTTTAAATAGCACACAAGAATAATAACTACATTTGTTACAGAAAAAGAAATCAATTATTTCTTAAAATGTCATCAAAAGTTTAAAAAACATTGAATTTTATCATTTGCATGTAGAAACTCGTCAACACTATAATAACATTTTTCCAGTAGGAACTTTTTAAAAGTATTTTTGAAGCTATTCTTGTATAATATATTTTTAAATCGATAGGTAATCTATTAAACAGAAGCACTGATTGATAATGAGAAGAGTGTCTAGTCATAACCATACGAGGGATGATTTTATTATGAAAGTCTTTTCTCCTGGTGTTTTTTCCCTTATGGTTTTTTGGTCTATAGTCTCATAATCGCCAATAACTTTAGCAAATTGTGTAAGTAAGACCAGTATATACAGGCATGGAACAGTCATATTATTATTATTTACACTATATTATTGGAGCAGAACTACGTATCTTTTGTCGCACATCGCTTAACAGAGATAGAAGAGTTGACCAAAGTGAACGATTGGCGCTGGGTTCCCACCAACGACAACGTAGCTGACGACGCAACTAGAGAAACTCCAATTAACTTCGACGCACAACACCATTGGTTGGTTGGTATGGACCTGACTTCTTAAGACAGTCAGAAGAAGAGTGACCCACAGCAGTCAATACAGCGTGTGAGAAAACTGGCGAGGAGAGATGTCACGTGACTCATGAACAGAAGACTCACCTCGAATACCTACCCCATATAAACAATATTGCTAAGTGGAAAGTGCTTGTGCGCGCTATGGGACGTGCGCTACACTTTATAGATACGTTTAGAGTCAAAAGGCATACTACGGCAGCAGCGAGACGCAAGCGCACGCGGAAGAACGCCCATAAAGATTCCATGTGGAAAGACAGCGAAAATAAGAAGACTATCAAGAGCAAAGATGTAGTTCCTAAGAAGATACAAAGAAAAAGGCTTATCTGCTTAGACGCGAGTTACCTTACGCGAGCAGAAAAGTGGATAAAAGGGTGCAAGATGACGGCTACGCCGACGAGAAGATCGCGTATTGTACGATAGCGGTCTTACTTCGAAAGATCGCCTCGTCACATTAAGTGTATACATACATGACACCTGCAACTACGCGGAAGAATCGCAGCTACGCCGGAGATAAGTCATGAAACAGTCAACGTCGCTCTATTGGACATCACAAGTATACGAAAACGTACATTCAACATGAACACGCAAAAATGCTTCACGGGTCACGGCGGAGTAGAATTGATTGTGAACGAGATATGACAACGTACGCCCTACAATAAAAATCATGATAACAAGTTGTCCTGAATGCGAGATAAGAAAAGCAAGACCAATTATCCCATCGACGGGAGACTTGCCGCCCGCGTGCCTCACTCATCACGCGCGGCTCTTCTACATAGGTGTCGATTACTTCGGACCCATAGAAATCACCGTCGGGAAGGCAGCAAAATCGATGGATTGACCTCTTGAGATGCATGAAAATAAGAGCGGTTCACCTTGAGGTAGAAGATCCATCGAAAGAAGAGGCTAGGCTAGGGAAGTGGACGGACAACGCGACGTGCTTCAATGCAGCAGACAAAAAGCTAAAACAAGCAGGACAAGTAGTTTTGGAAGCGACAAAAGAAGAGTCCAATGCGCGCCGCATCAACTGACGCTATATTTCCCCCGCCTCACCTTTCATGGGCGACGAATGGGAATGCCTAGTGCGTAGCGTGAAATAAGCACTACGAATCACGCTGCACGAGAAGCTCCCAAGCGAGGAGTTTCTGCACACACTCCACTTCGAAGTCGAGAATATCGTCAACTCGCGGCTGTCTCCTTGACAAGATAACAAGCGTTTTAATTTGCCCTGAAATATCTATCTACAACATTATTACTGTAACTAAACAGTAGTGCACCTTGAAAGGCTTGGGAGTTAATACAGGCTAATGCATTTACATCTTATAAATTAGTGATGAATGTTCTGAAGTTGAAAGGTGCCGTGCGCTGCCACTAAGTTGATAATTAGCTCCTTTGTCGGACTACGAGACTTTTCATTGACTTGAAAGTTATTGATTCAAAAGTTATCATTCATTTATTTGAATACCTTAAACTATTTAGCACTATTTCAAGAATAAGAATTTGTGTGCCTTTTTTTAAATCTAATAAACCAATTTATTAAGAAAAACAAGATACCAGTATTGTCTTTCTCAAATAATTGACAGATACAATTATACATAATCACTAGTCGCAAGATTAAATTTGCAAATTTACAATAGTTCTTAAAATTTATCTGTATCCAAGGCAAGAATAATATTACACATGTAAAAACGCCGGAGTACTGTCCCTTTCCACAACCCCAACATACCCTAAGAGTGGGAGTACTACTTGAATCCATCGACTTCCCTCGATCACCATTAAAGGACCACCACTATCACCACAGCAGAGTCCATGCTGGTCCTACCTGCGCATATCATGTGATCAACAATTCCACCTGGAGCCGCAGAGCTGTACTTCAACCTACAATCGGAGTTTTGCCAAATTGGAATCGTTACCTCTTACAAAAATGATGGTTGATGTCTACTTTTTCGCAAACTTCTCAATATATCCAAATACAGGATCAGCGTATGCTTTGCCGCCGCTATGCAAGCATATCGGTCGAATTGTCTTTAACCTCTCAACCCCCTAGCGGTCTCATGAGACCGCGGCCATAATATCTAATATTTTATTAGTGTTTTAGTATAGTGTTTTATAACAAAATTGTAATGAAAGTTTGTGTGAATATAATTTATCTTTTTACGTAAATAATTTCGAGTAATATATATTGAAATAATTGTTATTTTCGCGCTGCCAACATTCGCTTGGTATGTTTTTTTTTGTATCAAAATACAATAAAATCTTTTTGTAATGAAGTAAAACCTGACTTTTATTTAGACCACAAGATAGAGAATTTTGTATAGAATTTATAGTGCTAAACTTCTTCATAGAAAAGTAGTCTCTAAATATAAGTTTTAATGGTTTTAAGTGCTTTGAGTGGGTGCGGTCGCATGCGACCGCTCGGGATTTGCCGGGTGCATGCGACTGCATGGGATTTTTATGGCACTTGAAGGGTTAAGAATGTTACTGGAAACTATCTTTAATAACGCAACGTCATTGTACTTGGTTTTTCTATTGTCAACCGTTTGGCGTCTTCACTTCGGTCATTCTTGCACACCGGTACCTCTAACCAAATTAAGGTGAACTATATAATACTTGAATTACAAAATAAACAATAACCGTGATGTTAGAAACCTTGTAATCGAACGATTATCGTAAGATTATCGAGATTGCGAGAAAATCATAAGACAATTGACAAATAGCAGAAATCGTCTAAAATGTGCTAGGGTTTATTACTGGAATGTACAGGTAGAGTTATTTGAAAATATATAATAAAATAAACAAGAGGCCCATAATGTTGACTACATTACCATCACTACACAAAAGTCAAGGCAATGTACACACGTTTAATGGTAATAAATTCCTAATGTTAAAAAAATGGAAATAGAATATTATTTACATTTAACAAATGTAATGAACTGAATTCAATGTATTGTGTTTCAGAGAACATCGCATTGAATAGTGGGGCGTCTATAGACGCGATACCGGAAGAGTGCCTTAGTCTTAAGGAAAGATATGACAACGCTGTTAGAAAATCTTGCATTTACTCAAGAATCGTTAAGAATGAACTTCTCGAAATCACTGGACTGGAAGCATTGGGGTAAGAAAGGCAGTTCGCGATGCACTTATGCCATTGATTGTGATAATATTAGATCTTTACCTATGAAAATGGTTTTTTTAATAAATAACTTAACTTTATTTTTCTATATTTTTTACTTCTATTAATCACAGTAATCATCAATGCAATCGATGCATCTTTGATAACGCAGTGCCAGTTTATTGATGCCCTTCTTGAAAAAATCAGCTGGATGGGAGGCAACTAATTCTTCAATAGCATTTTGTGCTGCCTTTTGGGTGTTGAATTTTTTCCCTCCAAAAAATTATTCAAATTCTGGAACTAGTAGAAGTCCGTAGACGCAAGGTTTGGTGAGTACGGCAGTTGACGGAGAGCTTCCAACTCCAGCTCTTGTAATTGGAGACCGTCTGTTGTGCAGTATGAGGTCGTGCGTTGTCGGGGAAGAGCGATTGCCTAAAGGGGGCAAACCCATAACATTCGTATTAATTATTCGGTCCGTAAACGTCGTTGATGTTGTGAGCCCATTGGGCCGCATTGCTGCCACAACGGTACTGATATTCCATAATAACTCAAATTTTAACGTATCCATGAGGATGAAAAATATTCAAATGCAATAAAAACATAACGCTATTTAATAAACAAATGACTAATTTTGAAAAAAGAATTCCATGTTTTTAAAATAACAATTTGAAGTTAGAAGTCCCTATACCGTGATCATGTGTTTATATTTATAAGAATGTAAAATCAATCAGCCTATTTTGTACCGTGAGTGTAATCTTTGGGAAAGGTGAATAAAATTTAATGACTCTTGATATTTAGAAGTATACCATCTTGTATAGGCAGAATGTAAAATATTCTCACCGGTGACGAGTTCCACAGATGCGAGACATCCGATTCTGCGACCGCTAATACGCCTGTGAAGTATGGCTATTACGGAAAACCCTATTATAATCAATGGAGGAGGCTCATGTCTGAAAAAAATGAAAATAATTCAAATTTTCTAAAAATCAGTCATAAAACAAATAAATTGTTCGGACCAAAAATCAGTTATTAGAATTTTTCTGTCAAGAAATTCTCAGTAGCAAGGTGGAGGAAGTTGTTGTTATTAAGAAGTTGACGTTGTTTAACACCGCGCCTCGCGAAGCATCTGAAACTTTAGTCCTGCGCCTGATCTATTTCCGGATATACCGAACTGCCATCCAATCGGGTTTTGAGAGTGGGGGAATAGAGAGTACACCTACACCACATACACTCTGCCAATATAAGCCTGTCTTACCAGATGGCTTATCTCCGTTAAGTCTGGCCGGCATGACCAAAATTCAGTCTGGGGGACATTATTATCATTAGGTGACTCCATTTTTTAAACAATAGTAATTATCATACAATTCATTACTTTGTTAATGTTGGACTTTAAAAATGAATGACCCGTCTGACCGAATGAAATGTCGTTTTCCATTTTGCGGCAGCTGTTACAAGATTTCTATATTATTTTCCATAATATTGGTTTTTATAAGTTTGTTAATTCCTATTAATATTGTATTACGAATTTGTAAGAACTTTTTGAATTATAAATTATTATTGAAACGAAGGCGTGTGGTGGAGTCGTAATCCATCACCCCCGTCCCGTGGGTGTCATAAAAAAAGTGACTATAGGATATGCCAGAAAGGTTTTGTGGCTTTTGTTTTTTTATATAATATTTGTGACAAACATATAGGCCCATGGATTCCTACATTTATCCGCAATTAAGAATCAAAATGCAGATGCATTGTCTCAGGGATGACTAAGATGGAATGCCTCGTTTCCAGTAAAAAGGTCTTCGGTTCTCTACACTCACCATACTAAATAGAAAGACTATGCTTCCAATAAATAGTGTATAACCATTTCGCTCGGGCAAGAGGTAAAGTACCAAGATGCAGACCACGCCGACAGCAGCGTTAAGGGTCCAAGACGTCAGGTACTGCGATCATTCATCCGCCTACCTAAAGATTAAGACAAAACTATGGAACCGGTTGTGAACCCCCACAACCAGCAGTGTACCTTTACGGAACGATGATGATGACAAATATCGTTGGCTTTACATATCAATTCTTGATAGAGTAAAAACTTCCTCTCATTTATGACTATGAGAGAGTTATGGAGAAAGATAATCTAAAATCTGTAGTAATTGACAATTTCATTAGCGCTAGCTGGAAACAATTCGTTACAAAAACTCAAGTAGATAACTTTTATATTATAATTATTTTATCTATTACATTTCAGAAGTCCATTGCTCCGGCGTACAGCAGATGCTTTTTTTAAAGACATTTCTCCATTTATGCTTCACCTTGGTATGTTCGTGCCTACCATTATAGGGCAATGCACCGCAGAGCAGCAAGCGAAATGGCTACCCCGCGCTTTAGAGATGCAGATCATTGGAGCATATGCGCAGGTAGATAGTTGCTTACATGGTAGCGCCACGCTGCAGCTGTGTATATCATAGTATGTATAGCAAGAATGAGTCGGCTCGACCGGGATCACGCTTTCACAGAATACCTGCCTACAATAGCAGCGTAATGCTGCTGTGTTTAGTAAGGTGAGTTTAGAGAACCGGAGACTCTTTTTACTGGAATCGAGACATTCCATCTTAGTCCTCAGAGGTAACAATGCGTTTGCATTTCCTTTCTTAATTTAGGATAATTGTGGATGTCTATGGGCCATAGCATCCACTCACCGTCAGGTTGACTGTGTGCTCGTTTCTCACCCAATCCTATAAAAAAAATTGTTACCTTCGATAACTGCCTGAAGAAGTGTTCAATAACACGTGCCTTTAGCTTGCCAGTCTATTCTGGCAATGTTATATGGTTCCAAGAACCAACAATTGTACATATGCACTTTATCAACGTAAAACACCTCTACAATACAAGAGAAAATAAATTGTTGTAATTTTTTTTAATTTGTGTTTCGTGTGCTGAGTTTGATCCTGTGAAAGATTGATCTGCGGGCCGTTTCTATTGAAAACGAGGCACGAGAAACGAAAAAATTTTAGTCCTCAGTGGTTGCGCGTTGTCACCACTGAATAATGAGAATATCTCAATTAAGCATCAACATGAATCTTCATCTTAATCGAGAACAGGTGTAGATGTGGGACCACAGCATCCAGTTATCATCAAAAAAACTGCGTGCTCTCTCACTCTTATTTTAATTAAAAAAACCGTAGAATCTGGCCTACGAATCTGTCTTCATCAATCCATCACCTAACGATTAGTGGCGATATACGCAAAATCTTCTTTTTCATTAACCACCAAAGAACACTTTTGGTTTACTGCATTATCTTTTCAAGAATTTGCATAATCAAATACATTCATAACTTCCGTCAAGTTAATTCTTGAAAGATAATGCAGTAAACCGAAAGTGCTCTTTGGTGGTTAATGAAAAACAAGAGTTAGTTAGTTTAGATTAGTAAATTTTATTTTTTATTAAATGAGATGATAAAATGAATAACTACTTATAAAATGTGGCGTTCATCATTGTTCTCAGACGGAGCTTGGTCACGGAACTTTCATTCGAGGATTAGAGACGACTGCAACGTATGATCCTGAAACAGAGGAGTTTGTTCTTCACAGCCCTACGTTAACGTCATACAAATGGTGGGCTGGAGGATGTAGGTATTAAACACTAATGCTACTCGTAAAAAAATTGACAGGTAATAAATTAAAATTTTAGACATTTTTGAGAATATCCAGATATTTCGGAAGGTTTTAAAATTTAGCCAGCTGTTCGAAATTTGAAGTCAAAACTTATACCGAAGTACAATTTAGGCGCATGTTTTATAATTTATCTGATCATTGATTATTTCTTCCTCCATTATAATATTGCTAGATATAGCTGTATCAAAATAAAATAATCGGACTATCTCCGTCTCCGTCTTTCCATTTTCTTTACAACCATCTCATCAACTCGTTAGCTGTCTAGCTTTGAAGTCTTTTCTACAGCAAGTTAAATAGGCGTTTCACAACTTTGATTTTGTTCATATTGTTTCACGTTTCCCAAAGAACCTTACGAACATTTTTCTAAGTCACCTTTTAGGACACCCACGGAAAGAGATGGGAGGTGGTGGGCCACCCAGAAAGTTTGGCTTAACTAAGAAAAAACTTCTGCGGTTATAGTTTTTATCGTTAAATCTTTTCGAAGAACTATCCGCCAGCATCTATAAAAATTCAAAGCTCTATACAAATTGTGAAAAATAATAATATTAAAAATAATTTTCACTCTGTCTACGACACCTCTTCCAAGGCCTGCTCAAATGCTGCTAGCTCATCTGCCAGGCCATCGAAAGCACGCGTCAAAATCAATAAATCTTTCGGCATTGATGCTTTGACACCTCTCCTGGGTACCTCGATAAAGTGAAAAAAAAAACTAGAGATAAAAATCTTCCCTACGCTTTTGGATTGCTTCGACTGGCTCTTTGTTTCTGGATCCTTGTACCTGTTTTTGCAGCTTTGTACCTGTAATAATGTCGTTTATACACCGAGACGAGCCTGCTTAAAATTTAGTAAAAATTAAAAAAAGATATTTAAAAAAAATAATATTCTTAAAACTGAAGTCCCAATGTCATAGTTAATCCGGCTAGGATTAACTATAACATTGGGACGTCAAACATCTCAGTCCCCCCGTGACCATGGGTGCTGTAAAGCACCCGAAACGTCGGGATAATAAAAATAAATTAAAGTTGTAATTAAACGCGATAAAATCCGTAAATAATAGTTTTATTCAATGTGTAGTGTTCGCGTAAATTTAAGAAATCATTATTTAGTAAAAATGTCAAGGCATCATTCCACACAGACCTGATTCTGAGCATCATTGAGGTTGTGGCGAAATATCCTCTTCACGCGAAGGTGTTTGTGTAATATCTCGACAACGCTTCCCAATCCAATTTAAAGCTGGTACAGGAGGAGAGCTGTTCCTACCTAAAATGTTATGAGCTGGAAAACCTACATATTTGGCGAACAAATATACATTTAACGATGTGACCTTTTTTCTTGATGAGCCTCTTCTCGCATAAGTCGCATGAGATCCATTGAAGCTGCATGTTCACATTTATAGTGCGTTCACGTTATTGGTTGTTATTTTACAAAGCTACTTACATATACATTTAGAATAAAGTTACATTTAAAAGGCGACGCAAGAATTTGAGCAATAAACCGGTTTTATGTTGATACGTCGAAGCAATTTGACTTCATTGTTCCTTTATTTTGTTTTGTATTATTAACCGCATTAACATGTCTGCGTATGACTAAGGTGAAATTCAAGGTCTTGCACTTTGTATTTTAAATGCTTAGTTGAAGAAAGGTTATTTTTATTTTTAAACAAAATATTAAGAAATTATTTCAGTTATTCATAATTCATATTCTTTATTGCATGTCACAAAGTACACAGTTGGAACAATATATTTACAGAACATGTGACGTACAGGGTGTACGGGCGTAGCATATTAAAAATTTAAAACAGAGTTTAAATTTTAATTAGATACCTCGAAAATTTGGTGGTTTTTCTTTTTAACGTATTTTTTTAAGTTTTATAGATTACAAACCAAAATTTTGGTATATGATTTTTGACTATATGACCTTGGATTGCATAAAAGGAAAACACGATATCATGAAATTTTCTCGATAGAAAAAAATTGCAAAGTAGCCTCTAATTATTTACATTTTTCCATGACACCACAATATTCTTACGAATAAGTTCATGGAATTATTTTTAAGGCATAGCAAATAATCATATCTAAGTTTTCATAAACCAGTTTTTTATTCCATAACGAAGTTTTGTTAAAATAAATAAAAATGTTGTTTGGCGCTTACTTAGTTTTTTTCCGAGCGCTTGCTCGGTATAGCTATCTCATAATTTGCGTACTATGAAGTCATTGCATCACTTTCATTTTGACACTCCCTCAGTCGTCCGTTAGCTTCACCGACAAAGGAATAAGCCACGCCCCCAAAACTTCGATTCATTTTCAAGGTATCCTCTTAATTAATATGGAATTCATTTTCATTTCATTCAAATTACAGTATTTATAGTAGTATTTATAATACACAATATGTAAATTGTATTATAAAATGTCAGACTAAATAATACTTACACATTTATTTTAGAAATTAAATTTTAATAAATATTATATGTCAACTATTGATCATTCATCATTTATATTATGTAAAATAAAGTTTAAAAATTTTGATGAAAAATACTAACATTGTCAAATATGTAAATAGAAATAAATAAAATTGTCAAATAATATAAATTGATTTATAATTTATCATTAAAATATTCATTAAAACTAATATGTTTTTACAATAAGCATTTTCTTAAGTACTATTTCAAATTTACGACACTTTCATTGTATTAGGTAAAAGTGGTTGTAAACCCTTATAGCCATGTAGTAAGGACCATTTTTATATAATGTGAGGTGTGTGGCAGGAGCAACCAGATTATAACCTCGGCGTGTGCCGTATCGACTGGGTCTATCTTTAAATCGCTGGAAATAATGAGGATTTTTCCTAACAAATCGGCATAATTCAAAAATGTACATGCACGTTATAGTTAGTAAGTTATATCTGGGAAACAATCTTCGACATGAATCTCTTGGAGCTACGAATGTGATGATTCTAAGGCAGCGTTTTTGGAGCATGGATATCGCGTGTACCTCGGTAGAGTTTCTCCAGAATATGATGCCGTATCTTATCCAGGCAGCTGCGTGGCTGTGGTACGCAGTAAGTGCGCACTGCTCATTAGTATCCTTACGTAGCTCACGCAGGGCATAGCAAAAACTGTTCAACTTACTCACAACTCTTTCTACATGACTTTTCCATGAGAAAGTTGAGTCTATTGTTAGTAGTATTGTATAGTTATTATATTAGTACCTGGTTGACCGAGCTTTGCTCGGTAATTTTCGCTCGATTTTTTTTAATTCGTGTGCTTTGGAAATTATATTTAGATACAAATTACATACTGATGAAATATAAATAATATTTTTTGATCTTAGCGACATAACAGAAAAAACGGAACTGGTTATTTGAATAAAAAATCATGAGTGCAATTATTTTAATTAAAATTTTCATGTTTTTAAAAAATACTAAAAAAGGGCTCGAAAAAATAGATTTTCTCAAAAAAGAAAGGAACATGAAAAAAAAAATTAAAAAAGTCGGTCGGTCGGTCTGGGTTTGAATCGGGGTTTATAGATTCCGTTACCGACCATTATACCAATTAAGCTATTTATATTCAGTAACAATCCGTCAAAATTTACCTTCTTATTCTAACGATATTGTAGCAGTTTTTCATTGCCTAAAAACACGGACAAAAAGACATTTTCTAAAAATAAATCCTAGCTAGATCGATTTATTATCCCCGAAACTCCATGGACACAAAATTTTATGAAAATCGTTGGAGCCGTTTCCGAGATCCCGATTATATATATATATATATATATATATATATATATATATATATATATATATATATATATATATACAAGAATTGCTCGTTTAATAGTATAGGATTAGTATTAAAAGTAGTTAATTGTGTGATATTTTTTTACAAATAATATTATTGCTTTCGCTTAGGCATATATCTTTATCATGTATGTACTTCACCGATGTAGGTATTCGTAGGCATCTTACAAGTTGTTGTTACTCTTACAATGTCAGCTTAAACCATCTAATTTTGGGATTGTAAATCCTGAAAGCTTCGCACAGACGCTACTAATCTAAGGATTAGTTAACTAAAGCCGTATACTCATACTGAAGTATGAGTGTACGGCTTTACTTAAGATAAACTATACTGTCACTTGTTTTACTCAATCAGATTTTCCTTTAATCGATCATTCCGATACCCACTAAATTATACCTTAAAAGTATTACAACTTAAATAGATATTTAAAATATTATACCTACTATCCATTATATTTTGCTTTTCAGTGGGCAATACAGCCAACCACTGTATCGTCGTGGCTCAGTTATACACCAAAGGACAATGTCACGGCACCCACCCGTTCATCGTTCCCATACGAGACGAGGAAACTCACGAGCCCTTTCCTGAAGTCAAAGTTGGTGATGTCGGAGTACGTATGGGGTGCAATACCGCCGATAATGGATTTCTTAGCTTCAATCACTATAGGATACCTAGAGAAAACATGATGATGAAGAACGCTAAGGTCTTGAAGGTACAATTCAAATATTTTTTCATAAATGTCTATAGCTCTTCCTACCATAGTAAAAATTAAGTTTGTCTTATTTTATTTTATTTTTTTAGATTACCAGCAAAGTTAACATTTTATTTTATTTTAACAAATAACAGTCAAAGTGTTTTCTTGCTGTTTTTTGGCTTTGTGTTTGATCTGAGAATAAGGAATTAAACCTTAGATACGCAAAAAATATCTTATATCTAACTTTGTTATGCGCTGCGTAATTACTGGCTTAGAACAACATCTAGAATTTTCTTACCGTATTAAGATTAGAAACAGTTAGTGAATGTAGAGTGGCTGCAAGATATTTGAAAATACATACTTATACATAATGTTTTATAGGACGGTACGTATGTAAAAGTGGCTCGCCACGAAAAGCTGACATACGGCACCATGGTGTTTGTGCGTGTGACGCTGGTGAAGGAGGCGGCCATTAATCTCGCTAAAGCAGCCACCATCGCCGTGCGATATTCGGCCGTAAGAAGACAATCGAAACCCAAGCCAGAGTAAGTAAAAAAGTTATTAATCTAGAATATATGAGAGATATTAACATAATTGATTTAAGTTATTAAATGTAGTGTAAAATATGAGGGTGCTATGTTATCGACGCGCGGTCTGACGCTGGTCTCATTGCAATAAACAACGTATTAAGTAACGGCTGTCCTTTTTTTTTAATGCTCTCCCAGTTTGAGTACACCACAATTGGCGACAAGGAAATTACTGACTACGTGACCTACGGCGAATCAGCCGATACAGTATCGAAATGGCACAGGCAGTTATGGGAGGAAGTCTGTCGTTTGATCATTGGTCTTGGAACCAATTGGAATAATTAATAGCTAAGATTAACACAACACTGCATTGCAAATGGCGTCACAGATTCTGATACTAAATATACGAAGCAGAGAGCTTTCTTAGTTACTGCTTTAAGCGAACTTTCAACTTAGTTGTCGACCTGGTATACCAAGAGACCCTGCGATACGTGAGAGATACGTGTGATTATAAGAAGCCGATTTCAAAATCAGACGCCCATTTTCAAACAGAAAAATGTATTGATGATATATTTACGCGAACACTACACATTTAAATAATACTAGTATTTACGGATTTTATCGCGTATATTTAACTATAAATACCCGACGTTTCGAGCGCTTTACAGCACCCATGTAAAATAAGTACTTTACAGTCCCCTCCCCGTGACTATGAGTGCTGTAAAGCGCTCGAAATGTCGGTTATTTATAGTTAAATATACGCGATAAAATCCGTAAAAACTAGTATTATAGAAAAAAGTTTTATATTTAAAAATGTATATAAAAAATTATATTGAAAAATATTTAAAAATGTTGCTGGTCAACAAATGGTACGATGCGAAATAGACAGTGGGTGCGCGGTATCAGCTATGTCAGAACATTTTTACCAACAGTTTTTTAAACAACGCCAGTTGCTACCATTCAGTAGCAAGTTCCACAGCTATAGTGGTCAGCTTATGTAACCTATTAGTTATTTTTCTACTCCGGTATCCTATAATGAAAGAAATAAAACCGTTGATATTTGTGTTATTCCTTGTCGCGGAAATTTCTTCCCTATTCCGATTTTAGGTCGAAATTTCATGAATGAGTTCAATGTAAATTTATTTAATTTAAAAAATATGATAAAGTTTCATTATAAGGTATAATTAAAATCAGAAGCTAAACCTATTATTTTAAGGCACGACCCGTGCCGATTGCATTACGATCTAAATTAGATAACACGTTAAATGAGCTTTTAGAATTAAATATAATTGAACCGGTAGACCATTCCGATTTTGCAACTACTATTATCCCAGTATGAAAACCTTAGGGTGAGATTAGAAATTGTGACGATTACTCGGTGACATTGAATAAAGTTCTTCATGAAGATAAATATCCCCTACCTAGAATCGAAGAACTTTATTCATAACTACGTAACAGACAAGAGTTTACTAAGTTATAAGATAGATAGAAGATAGAAGAGTATAGATTTATCGATGGCCTACTTCCAATTATTATTATCAAAAGAGTCACAACTTCTGACCGCAATAAATACACATCGAGGTTTGTTTAAATACAAACGACTAGTTTTTGAATTGTCTTCAGCACCGGCAATTTTTCAGAAAACTTTGAAAATGGGATGAAAAACCCAGAAAAATTTAAATTAATAACAGTGACTTGGGTTATATGTATATTTCTATCTCAAGGGTGGTGGGAATAGATAGAAACGTAAAACGAAGACGAAAAGCCTGATCGACGAGAGTATGAAAATAGGCAATCTTTATTTCCTGCTTCGAGAATGAGTGGCTCTTCTTTAGATGACATGAAAAGTGCGGATGAGGCGGTTAAGTTATAAAAACCAAGTGTGTCCCTATCGGAAGATGAAGATATACCACCTAGGGAATATAACCTAAGGCACCGCAGAGGGCGTAGACTATTGTCGCAATAAATTAAAAAAAATGTAATCTCCCAATTTTCAGTAAATGTTCTTTTATTGTTATTGCAAATTGTTTGGTAAATATAGGTAGGTAGGGATTGTAGTATATAAGAGACGTTACGACGCGCGGTTTGACGTGCACCCGAGTTGCTCTCATTGCAAAAAACGACGTATCGAATAACGGCTGTCCTATTTTTAACGCTCTTCAAGTTCGAATACACCACATGGAAAATGTAAAAATACGTTTATGAGATTTGTTTGCATGTGTTTTGCAACTCATTCGTTAGTTCATTACACCATTTCAAAGTACCGTACTGAACAAAGATCTTCCGCAGAGATTGCCTCCATAGAGGATATGATTATATATAGATATGCATTATCGTTACGATAATGCATATATCCGTCCCAGGCGGGTTGACAACTGCTTTTTGTTATCAAGAAGATGCTGCCATTTATATCCAGTTTAATTCCCTTTGTCGCTTCTTACGTCAGCTAGTGATTCACTTACACTGTCACTTCTGGGCGGTGTATTTATAATACTTTTTTGCACCAGCCAATACAGAAGTATCTTTAGAGAGAATCGGGAGAGATATTTTTCATAATCTTTTAGAGTATTGATTTTTATGACGCGGCGCAAAATCGGGTGTTGTTGATCATTTTTGTTAACGACCTGGATATATTTTTGTTTAATTTTCTTACTTGCCGTGTACTATTATGAGGCTTTGTGGTATATCAGATTTTAGGTTTATCGGAGGCATTCTATCTTCGTTCTCAGGAGTGAACAACGCATCTGCGTTTTGATCCTTAATCGAGGATAAATGTAGGTTCCTATGGGCCACAGTATCCACTTACCAAGAGGTGAACTGAGTGTTCGTTTGTCACCCTTATTCCATAAACAAAAATTAATGCCTAGGACTGTCGTGGATATGGTCATTGACTATATATCATTACAGCTCATCACTAATCAACTGCTGAACAAAGGCCTTTCCCATAGATGGCAAATAAGCAAGTTAACTAGACACCTGCATCCATTGCTTCTATGTTTCATCAGGTCGTATCTTCAACTAGTGAAACATTGCACTTGCCGGTACGAAGCTGCCACTTCAGGAACTTCTTACCTTATCATTTAGCGGTTCTTCAAGTTAATAGTTCTTAATCAGTAAACTATATGTCCAGTGTACCAGAACCTCAAATCATTGACTACCCGACGCAACAACACAAACTGTTCATCTGTATTGCGACGGCGCACGCACTCCAGATTACTGGAGATTGGCTGTGGCGTACTTTCAGAGATGTGTTGACTGAAATGAGAGGAGGGAACACGGATTCATTGCCTGAGGTAATTTTTTTTAGGATGTGTTCATAGTCTTCTTACTAGACTGTAAAAAGTTCTGAATTTTGTCCACTTCCAATATTATATGAGGGAGTGATTTTGGAGCTCTCCATTTCGAGAGTTCATTACATAAATAACAACGGATTGCCCCCACCTGCTTCATATCACTGGAAACTGCATGTCATTTAATTAATAGTATCGGGCGTTACTTTGCGGAAATCCGTTATATTAAAGTTGGTAAGAATTACTTCGCACACATCCGCTCAACAAAATAAAATGATGTGTCTTACACAGTTTGAAGAACACCTCACTCCCTTTCTCAATTGCGTACACTAATCCCGTCACCACTAATCCCGTCACCACTAATCCCGTCACCACTAATCCCGTCACCACTAATCCCAGCACCTCTACTCCAACAACCACTACACTAAGAAAAACACATCATCGACGATAATACGAGACGTGTTTCGCCTCTACACGAGGCATCCTCAGGTGATATATACTCTGCGATGGCTGAACGCCAAGAGCTTAGCGGTCAGGCGAGTGTGCGAAGTAATTCTTACCAACTTTGGTAGATCATTATTTAGATGATCATTAGTCGTCGACTAATTCAACTAGGTCCAGTACGGTTAAATTCCTTTATGGTTTTACTAGTTGGTAGGACAATTTTGCTTTGCTGTCTAGGGGTCCGTCTAAATAGGTCCCTAGGACCTCTGACCTATTTAATGCTGCCATTAAACAGCAGTGTTTGCATTGCCGTATTCCGGTCTAACGTGTGCAGAGAGCCAGTTTTATTACAGGATGTGAGGCAATACATCTTAGAGATGGCAACATATCTCTAGTCTTCAGCATTTGAAGATGGTTGCAGGTGACCATGGGCTGCAATAGCCATTTATCATCAGATGGACCGTAAGTTCGTTATCATTTATTACAATTATTTCAGCATCAAATAGGTACGCGTTGCACACATTATACGCATAATATTTGTTCCCTGACTTTAATAGTCTTTATTCTTCAAATTCTACTGCATAAAGCCGTAAGTATCTAAGCCCATAGGTATCTCATTGTAGAAAGGATTGGTCTAAATCACCAGGCTTGGGAGCCGGATTGGACATCGCAGTTCCTTTAACGTGTATCTTTGACGCTGCTTCATGTCGCTGGTCTGGGTGGACTACGCACTTACTGGTGAACGTGATGGTTATATCGGTGGCGCGATATCTTTCTGGAATTTTTACATCATCATCATTACGACCCTTCACAAGTTCACTGCTTAACATAGGCCTGCCCCAAGGAATGCCACAAAGCACGGTCTGAGCCACCTGCAGCCATCGACTTCCTTCCTGTCTTACCAGGTCGTCACTCCAGCTAGTGGAAGGTCTACGAGACTACCACTCGAGAAACTTTTTTCCCCATTGGTTGTCGGTTCTTCGAGTTATATGGCTATATGACACTTAAGATGATGCAATAGATTCGCTTACGATGTTACACCCAATAAGGTGTAACAGATTCTCTTTTAGAACACGCAAAGCTTTTTAATGCTGTTTTGTGTGGTCATTGTAGAGAACCGGATACACTTTTTACTGGTAAGAAGGCATTCCATCTTTGTCCTCAGGGGTGATAACGTGTCTGCATTTTTATCCTTCATTGAGGATAGATATAAATATCTGCGTGTCGCAGCGTCCACTTACAATCGGAAAGACTGTGTGCTCGTTTGTTTTAAAAAAGAACGGCCATCTATTGCATGTTAAAGACAAAACACTCCGATCAGGACGGAAGTAGAAATAAAGTAAAGGAGCACACAGTCTACCTGATGATATGTGGTTGCTGTGGCCCATATACATCTACATCTATGCTCGATTACGAATCAAAATGCAGATGCGTTGTCACCCGTGAGGACTAAGATGGAATGCCTCGTTTCCAGTAAAAAGTGTTTCCGGACCTCTAAACTTACCATACGAAACACAGCAGTATTAGGCCGCTATTTTACGCTGGTATTCTGTAAGAGCGCCCTTCCCCAGTCGAGCCAATCCCTTCATGCTACAACTTTAATATAACTGCAGCATGGCTCTACCATGTAAATACTCGTAATTCACCTGCCATGAGTGACTTGAAAAACGAATCTTTCCTATTATGGGATGATGTGCATTTCCTGTTTATGATAGATTACTACTATATTGTGAACAGTATGAAGACAATGACGACTTCTAAGAAATTCATTTCTTTACAAACATCAGGTGAACTGTTAGTTCACAATTTAAGTGGCTACTTCAGTACAACGATACCTACTACCAACTTCAATTAAACAATGCTACAGATGCGTGGTCACCACTGAGGACTTAGATGGAATTTTTTTCAGCCTTACTCTCTATTTAGTTTTTATATTACTCTCTGTAATTATACTGACTCTTTATATACATATAACACAGCAATGCACACACTGCAGCAGAAATAGATGCGAGGGTGATAACTGCCCAGACAGACTCTAGATGAGAACGAGTCCGACCAATTGAAGGTGAAAATTAAACAAATAAATTATTGCTTCCAGCTTCACGCTTTATCGAGTTGCCTCAAAGCGATCAGCACTTCGGATTCCGCCGCGTACATCGAGCAGTGCCGCTTCGCTTGTGGCGGCCACGGTTACATGTTGTCCTCCAACTTGCCGTTGCTCTACTCCTTCGTTACTGCAACCAGGACGTACGAGGGTGATTACACGGTGTTACTGCTGCAGACGGCCAGGTGAGCTATATTCTGGATGGGAAATCCAAGACACAAAAATAATTGGTAAGCGAGAGCTACGTAAATGGTGTACAGTCTGCGAATCTAAACAGACGTAAGGGATACCGAAAATATTATTAAAGTTAATAACTTTGAAAAAAGAATAACAGTTCTCTGACCGGTAGTTTTTGAGTTATCTTTAATAATGCGTATTTAATTGACCTCGAATACATTGATTCGGTCGTACTGAAGTCGGTAGTGCAAAAATTTTAATTGTACTACTTGTTAATTATACAACAATTGTTTCTTTTGATTATGTCTGAACATCATTCGAATAATCGAAAGCTATATAAAAGATAATATTATTAAGCTAAATCTGTACGCGCTTATAAAGATATTCACTCGTTCGAGCTCATCTTAAAGTACTTTTTTATAGAATGAGGTTGACAAGCAAGCACAGTTTACCTGATGGTAAGTGGATGCTGCGCTCCAGAGACATCTACATCTTTAATTGATTAAAAATGAAAATACGTTGTCACCTCTGAGGACTATGATGAAATACCTCGTTTCCAGTAGTGGTTGGCGGCAGGTCTGCTTCTGGTCTGAAGATCCGTTGAGCTGCACGGATACCATTACTGATGGAGTATTTCATCAGTAATGGTATCCGCGACATCATTATCACCAATGGTTTAACGCCGAGTGCGCTCGTGCTGAAAATCACAAGCATATGGCGTACCTACTTATTCTGGGTCGATGCTCAAGACCGCAAAGTTCCGAATGTTGGTAATAAGAAGAGAGCTTTTAACCAAGCTGCCAAGTTCTGCAAAAAGGCATTACGGCAAGCTAAATTAAACCGAATTAAATGCATCGGTGCAAAGCTCTTTGTCAAATTATATGACAGTAGAGCTTTTTGGTCTCTCTCCCAAGCGGTCGAAACAAACTTCTGCCGGTCTTCACTGCCTCCGCTGGTAACACCAGATGGCTGACTAGCGCAAAAAGCAATTTGCGTCTGGAAATTAGCAACAGCGTACCACCTCAATTACCTCACTGTGGTACCGCAATGTCAGAGGTCCGTATCACCAACAAGGAGTATCATAAAACCTTGCGAAGTCTAGACGTGAACAAAGCTAATTGGCATGCTAGCCTTTTGAGCAAGCTTCCAACGTACTGCTTATTAACTGGGTGAAGGACTTTCTAAGTAAAGGATCTCTCCTAGTCGTAATCGATGGCAGCTCGTCTAGTCCTATCGCGACAAACGCCGGAGTTCCTTTAGGGGTCCGTTCTCTCCGCGACTCTCTTCCGGCTGCATATAATGATCTGCTTATTCCCGGCATCTATGGGTACCTATGCAGATGACAACACAGTTGTGGGGATGTAACCGTCAAATGCGCGGGCCAGTCGAGATCAAATTCAGTCCGAAATAGAAGCTATGATTGAGCGTGCAAATCTCTCACTGCAAGCAGTTTCCGAATGGGGTGATGCCAATCTTGTAAGATTCAACGCCCTGTAAACACAAGCGTGTCTTTCCTCAGCTAAAAGGAGCCCGCTCACCCTGGCTCTACTTCACACCGGGGCAGCTTCTTACCTTAAATAAAGCGCAAGTCCGGTCCGGAGTACTGCTGTAAAATATGGTCTGGTGCCGCAAAATACCAGCAGCGTTAGACTCAGTGGAGAGACGTGCTAAGAAGCTCATTGGTAACCTTGGTCTGGTTGAAACCAATCTTGGCAGTCTCGAGTACAAGCGCAGAGTAGTCAGCCGCTCAGCATTCTATAGGATGCATATCGGTGAATGTGCGCACACGTTTTGATTTCTCCCTCTCCTTTTCACCATCGGACAACCAAGCGGTCGGCGAGTCTTCATCCCTTTTTTGCCGATGTTCCACGCATTAGAACCAAATGATTTGCTTCTAACAGCAACTTGAATACAATCATTAAACAATTTTTTTACGCCAAGACAGTGCGATTTATCATGTAGGACTACATCACCACTTACCAACAGGTAAGATTTTTCATAAATCTACCTGAATATATTTTTTACAAAATATAATAATTCAGGCAGATTTATGTGTGTAAACTGTCACATTATACGTGGTATATTGTACGCGGTAGCGCCACGCACCCAGACCAAATTCATAACGTTTTCCAATTACAGTACACCAAATGAAAAACTAAATAAAACATATAACAATGAATATTTGAAAGAGGTTTCAGAAATACAATTTTTAGGTCTACATGTAACTATGTATGCAACCATTGCAACTGGAAGTCGCATGTGAAAAATGTCTGCACCAAATTAAATAAATTTGTGTATGCACTGCGTGGACTACTGTGCGTCGCTGGGAAAGGATTACGGCCAAACATTGGCTTATAATGAGTAAAAAAAATGTCTCCGGTTCAAAACACTCACTATTCAAAACAGAGTATTATTTTGCTCTTTCACGCTGGTATTTTGTGAAAGCGGGCGGCATCGAGCTGACTAGAGAACAGTGGAAGACGTTGCTAACCATCTCCTGGTTTATCTCGACGATATAAGGTAGTGGATATCTTTACACCGCCACTACACTATCGATAGAATACGCAATAGAGCTGAATATTGTGGAACAGACTGGTTTTAAGCAAATTATTATTATTACTATTGAATTCCTTCACCCTAATTGAACCGGGATATTACGGAAGTATTATTTTCTTAAAAAATTGGAGTGTCGAACTAATAGTCCACCCGAGGGTAAATGGCTATTTCAGTCAGAGATGGAATGTCTCACACCCTGAAATTATGCTGACTTTCTACACCCTCCAGACCGGAACCACAGTCTAACTATAGTCAGTCATCGAAGGTGTCTAGACAGAGCAATCGTGCGGTGCGGTGCGGGACGAGACGCGGATGTAGCGCTCCACTAGGGTTTTCCTGTCACGCCAATAAATAAAAATGGTTGTCTCTACATTTGCGGTAAAAATGTCTGTGCGTCCTATAACATATTTTTATTATTCCTGAACACTAACTTTCTGATTAAGTTACTTAATTTGTTTACCCGTGAAATAAAATAAAATCAGTTGTAAATTTTTTATTATTTCCCATTCTGACAACCCTAGCAATTTATTGTTTATGTCGGCTTTTCCGACAACATCAAACGCGATGACTGAATGTATGTTCTTCTTAGGCTGTGCCGAAACGCAGCAGTGCACGCACTTCCGCTTAACGGCAGTAAAATGGGGGAGTACTTACAACCCTACTTACAGAATAAAATCCTACCACCTACAAATGTAAAATCAAATGTATTAATTACTATAGTATTTAGTTCTTTGAAATCTGCTTTTTCTTTTATTAAAAAATAATTTTTTTACACTTTTGAGATTACTAAGGAGTATCACAATGTCGTCTAAATAGTTAAATTAAAAATTTCTTCTCCCATTTCGCCACCCTCAGAGGCGAGAAACAAAACTACCCCTTTAGTATAGCTTGTTTAATAAAAAAGAATCATCAAAATCGGATCATAATTGAGGTCATGTCCCCGGTCCATTCGACAGCCGGTCCAGGTCGACTTGATCCATTCGCTTCGGTTTTGTTCTTTTTGTTTTTACTCTGTCATTATATAAATATTAATGGTTTTAAATATATTAGTTAAAAACTAATTATTGCCAGGTTTTTAGTGAAAGCTTGGGAGCAAGTGGAGGCTGGAAAACCTGTAACACCGACCGTGTCTTACTTAACGCTAGCTGCTACCAAAGAAAAGGTGTTATGGAATGATTTCGCTGAAGGAATCATACGGTCCTTCCAAGCTGTTGCGGCAGGGTAATTTATTATTTATTTATTTATTTAACAATTTATGTACACACAAGTGAGTGAGAGAACACATGGTGATGAAAAGTGAGAGAGCTCTACATATCTCGTAATGAAATTTCTTCCAATAGGCCAGTTACAAAAATATACGATTAATAAATGATTATAAGGTGCACTTTGTTATTATACAACACATATAGGGATATAATAAATATATACGTCTGCACAAATATATATATATATATATATATATATAGAGAGAGAGAGAGAGAGAGAGAGAGAGAGATAGAGAGAGAGAGAGAGATACATAAATATATTCAACTTAAACACACATAAATATATACACATACCAGGCGGTCCCATAATGAACTGGCCTGATATAGTTCAACGCGACATATCGCTACATGTTGTGTTGCATTAAATAGTAAGTAGTTTATAGTGCACTTAATATAAGATTCATGCATCGACATGAAATGCCTAGTCTTAGTTTAACAGGCATTTGAATAACGAGAGTCGCGTATTTTTTTAAAATGTCGAAAACTGAGTATCGAAGTGTCATAAAGTTTCTGTTTAAAAAAGGTTTATCCCCTGCCCAAATAAAAGAACGATTGGATGGCGTGTATAAGGAGACTGCCCCCTCCTATAGCACAGTGAAAAATTGGGTGAAAGAGTTTCGCCTCGGGAGAGAAACCGTCGAAGACTTTGGCCACGACGGTCGACCTGTGGAAGTGCTCACTCCCGAAACGATTGCTCTTATCGAAGAGGAGGTTCTGAGTGACCGCCGTTTGAAGATTAGAGAAATTGCAGCAAGGCTTGGGCTCTCTAAGAGTACCGTTCATCGCGCGATCCATGAACATCTTCACATGAAAAAAGTGAGTGCAAGATGGGTACCGAAACTTCTTTCAGCGGTACAGAGACAGGAAAGAGTGCGCTGCGCTTCGGAGTTTTTGGATCTTTGTGGCGAAAATCCAAAGACTGTGATCAAGCGGCTAGTGACTGGTGATGAAACTATGATCTTGTATTATGATCCACAAAGCAAGCGCGAGTCAATGGAATGGCGTTATAAGCCTGAAAAGCCCCCTAGAAAGCAAAGGTGCAACAATCGACTAAAAAACTGATGTGCACAATATTTTGGGATTTTTAAGGCATTTTGATGGTGGATTTTAAAGAACGTAATACAGTCGTGAACGGCAAATATTATGCTTCTTTAATATATAAATTACGAGACAAGATAAAGGAAAAACGAAGAGGCAAGCTGTCTAAAGGTGTCCTGTTGCTCCATGACAACGCCCCTGTTCATACCGCTGGTGTTTCGGAGGATGCAGTTCATCAATGCGGGTTCACAGAAGTTCGACATCCACCTTACAGTCCAGACATGGCCCCGTCCGACTATTATTTATTTCCAAATTTAAAGCGGGACTTAAGAGGAAGAAAATTTTCAAGCGATGAAGAGTTGCAGGCTACCGTCTTCAGTCATTTTGAGGATAAAAATATATATATATATATATATATATATATATATATATATATATATATATATATATATATATATATATATATATATATATTGTTACATTACAAGTTAAGTGATTCGTTTATTCCGAGAAGTAAAAGCTCAGGGGATGAGCAATCACCTTAAAATTTCATAGTACTTGAACAAATGAAGTGCTTTGCGGTTCCAATCGGCGCTAATAATATTGTTTATTTTAATTCCTAAAAAAGAGTTTGTTTACCATGTGCTCGGCGCTAAAGTAAAACGTGGTGGAGAAAACTGGCTTGACATAGAAATCAAAAAACATATTCGTGACAAAATTCTTTACTACCGTCGTACGCGCAAACTTAACTAAAGGTTGTACGGGCAGTTTAGTGAAGATTGCCACATTGTTTTTTTATCTTTGTAATGTATTATTTTTATGTATTATTTGTAGTGTACGTCATACTGCATATTTATTGTCGCATTCTTTTGCTAAGCGTTGAAGTAACGTTATCAATCTAGAACCGTGTGCAATTTTGCCATTATCATCATCGACATGGATGATGATAACATTATTAGTACACCACTGCCTGACATGCCTCTTGGCAACAGTTCAAGATGATTTGAAAGTTCGAGACATTGTTAATTATCTGCTTTGCCGGACTGCCTGAGTATTTTAGTTGTAACATGTTTATTATATATTAGGGATCCGCCCCGGCTTCGCCCAGGTGATTTCTGGATCTCGACAACAGCACCACGTTCCGGGTCCAAATATGAATCTAAACCATCTAGGAACCCATTCAAACACACACAAAAAATTTCATCAAAATCAAAAAGTAAACAAAAAAGTACTAGAGTTTTAGCCAACTAACGGACATCAATTGATTTTTATATACAGAGATAGTAAAACAACAAAAGTGGCTGACAGCAACATTATACGTAGAGCTGAAGATGAGGCTAAGTGGCACTTTGAGGAAGGCCTATGTAAAGCAGTAGACTGTAGCAGGATATAAATTTACTGGTAATGTTGTTGATGGTTACTGTGCTTTCTTTTGAAAGTCACAACCTGTTTTTTTTTACTTCCGTTTGTCTCCTCTTACGACATTCACATAATGAGATGCCAATACAATATCAGCATCTATAAATCCGCTGGTGGCTTGGGGATTATAAAAAGGCCAACTGACAAATGAGCAATTGGGCGAAACATTACCCAATAAGCAGACATTTTGTTAGCACCCACTACACCCTCTACTGATTCACAGCCTATAATGCAAGTTAGTGAACCTCATACAGCTGCATACGATTTACATTTTAAAATACGGTATCTATATATTCAAAACATGTGTATGATAAGTATATATGTTTGGATTTTAGTAAAATTTCGGCGTGCTCTGAAACTATCAAGCGTCACATGAAAACGGGGATGTGTTATGAAGATGCATGGCAACTAACGACAGTGAGATTAGTAGCTGCCGCTGAGGTATTATTTGAAACAATACAAAACAAATAACTTATTTCGAAAAGCAAAAGAAATATATGTGAAAGTCCCTAGCTTAATATAAATATTTTTCATCTTGATAAGCCTTATAAAAGTCTACTGATGGACCTCTCCCGTTGTAAGGACGCCTTAGCTGTCACGCTTGGCAGGTGGATTGGTGATTGAAATACCAGACATTTCATACCTTTGACTTTGCTGTCAGTCGTCGGTCCGAGTTTTTTACTGGTCTGGTGTAAACGGGATAATTATACCGCCATTTATCGCGTGTAATAAGTTTTTATGGCATATCACATACTTGACTCTTACGATATCCACAGGACCAAATGCAGTAATAAAATCTTTTACACCTTCAACTCATACTTACAGTAATAATCCTTGTCTGCTTAACATAATTCACTTCCTCAAATCGTGGCGTAAGAGGCGACAGATTGAAATGAAACAGCAGATGGGTAACAGCATCTTCTTGATTACAGCTTCAAATAATAAAAACTGCGATTGCAAAACCCATCTGCCAAGCGTGGCAATTGTGGCAAGTATCCCGTCCATGCGGCAGTCTATGAGGAAGGCCTATGTAGCAGTGGACTTTTGTAAAGCTTGTAATGTTGGAAGGTGCCAACGAAGAAGAGACGTGTTAGCTTAACTTAAAAAAGGTTATATGAACTTTATATGAACTTTACAATGAAAGGTCATATAATCCTAGCGTCGAATTTAGGGAATATCTAAAAAATATTCAAAAATATATAAAAGAGTGTGCTCCATAGCCAAGTCATTGTATTTGAGCACAAAATAAAGACTGCTTCTAATAAAACTAAAATAACATGGAGTATAAATAATAGTGAAACTGGTAAGGTCAACTCTCGCAATTAAAACTACCAGTTAAGTTTTAACAATAAATTACCTGAATCAGTTCAGGGCGTTACAATGGTTTTTGAGAAATATTTTATAGATATTCCGATCTTAACCACTCAAAAAAAGTCACCGAATTTTTTCCTGCCACCGCCGAATTATTACTTAAACAAAATGTAACGTGTTCAAAGAATTTTACACTTCATAAAGTATCATCAAAAGGTATTGTAAAGTATTTTAAAACTATTGATATTAAGAAAACCGTAGATCTGTGTGGAATTGCCGTTAAAGTTATTGCGTCTATAATGGATACAATCGAACCTCAACTTGCTAATATTCTAAATACTAGTTTCGAATCTGGTATGTTTCCTGATTTAATGAAGCATAGTAAAGTAATACCTTTATTTAAATCAGTTAGTACATTGGAACCCGCCAATTTCAGACCTATTTCTGTACTCCGAACAATCAGTAAAAAACTTTAAAAATTATTCTTGATCAAATGTTTAAAAAAATAATGTAAATAATTTACTACATAAAAACCAATTCGATTTTACAAGAGGTTGCTCCACAACTGATACTGGTGTTGAGCTGATTAAATATACCTTCAATGCATGGGAAAATTCACAGGATGGCTGGGGTATATTATGTGACCTATCCAAAGCCTTCGATTGTGTTCACCAAGAAACATTAATCAGGAAACTTCAACACTACAGTGTAAGAAGTAATCTGAAATTAATTATTTCATATTTAAGTAACAGAACGCAAAAAGTTGTCATTAATAATTTGAATTCTTCCGGGTCGATACTACAAATGGGCGTGCCTCATGGCTCAATTCTTGGTCCCTTTTTGTTTCTTGTATATATTAATGACTTACCTTACATAGTAGGCGATAACCATGATATAGTATTATTTGCTGATGACACATCATTAATTTTCAAATTAAAACGACAGTTACTAAACTATGACGAAGAAAATAGTGCTATATCTAAATTGTGTGCATTAAACTGGCACTAAAACTAAATGGATAAAATTTATAACTCCGAATGTCAAATATGTTACGAGGTACTGAACTAATTTTAAATAGGGAGGAGCTGAGTCTTGTTGGTACTACCATTTTTCTTGGAATCACACTAGACGCAAAGTTTAAATGGGGCCCCCTTATATCAAAACTAGCAAGTAGACTTAGTTATGTTTTAGAAACAGATAGACTAGTTTACTTTAGCTGTTTCCATAACACGATGTCGTATTGTATTTTGCTATGGGGACACGCAAAACTTAAACACACTGAAATTATATTTGTTTTACAGAAGAGTGCTATTAGAGCAATATATGATTTAAAACGTAAAGAGTCGCTCAGACAAAAATTTAAAGAAATTTATATATCAACTTTGGCATCTCAATACATTTATGAAATTGTAATGTACTACATTTACTACACAAAAATAAAAGTAGTTTGCAAAAATAAGTGATATTCACAAGCCTGTTGCTTACACAGCAGTAGTACAAGCAGTAGTACAAGTTACTCGACTCCATCGGGTAATTCAGTCTTGGGGCGATGTATACGCTTTTACAACAAAATCCCAAAAAATAAACAAAATTTGACAAACACAAAGTTCAAAAACTTTATTAAAATACTTTTGTATAAAAAGTGTTATAATATTAAGGAATTTATGGATGATAATAACCCCTGGGAAGGGGATCGTTACCAAGCTATTTCTAATTTGTACTGTGTTGTTAATTGTAAAACATACATGATTGTAAGCTCTTATTTATAAAAAAATGGAAATTTATTATATTTAGCAAAGAAATTATGCAACACAAATATTTAATATGGAGTTACAAAAAAATGCAATGAAGTTATAAGTATATTTATTTTATGTACATGGTTTAAAATATACATACAAAATTACAAAATCGATGCAGGTTTTAATATTTTTCAGTTTTGAGATTCTACAAAATAATATCATAATATAATGTCAAAAAATATTATTTTATTAAATGTATCTGCCGTTTCAGTCCCACTGTCGATCGGTGATATGCCAAACGTACTGGAATGAGATCGCACGGTTGACCGCATCGTGCAGCGCTAACGTCAAGATAGTGATGGAGCAGCTGGTTACTCTCTACCTTGTATATTGGGCATTGGAGAGATCGGGGGACCTCTTGATGGTAAAATGTTTAAATTTACACAATTTTTGTACCCTATCGTTCTATGATAATATTTTTGCGTGAGGTGATAAAGTAAAAATTTTTCATTTTCCCCTTCAAATTCACCTTCCCCTACTCACTAGGAAGTTATTTGACAGCTAGGTACTACCAGTACTAAGTTCTATTAAAGTTTGGGTTCTCGACTTCTTCTACGGTTATCACCATCAGTACCCTTTTATTTAGCTTGCTATCTTTTAGGCCGCGAGCCTTGAGTTTGATGAAGCTATAAAAGCCAACTGTTTATGTATTAACATAACGATATTATAAAGTTCATACCTACGGACAGGCCGATTTCCACCATTTCCACTAAAGTCATTAGGTCGCTTATCTTGTTTGTCGTGATTCTATTCTTAGTGACCATCCTATTGAAATCATTCATTCCGTTATCTCGTATTTATTTACTTTTAACTGCTTTTACCGACTTAAAAAGGAGGAGATATTTAAATCGACTGTTTTTTTAATGTGTTTTACCTCAGAACTTTTCGCTGGGTGAACCGATGTTGATTTTTTTTTGTTAATTAAGATCTGACTAATAGTTTTTGAGTTATCCTATTAAGGCCTAATTAATTGATTTTTGTTCCCATTTTAATTATATTGAAATCAGTTGTAGAAAATTTTTAATTTTACCACTTGTATATTAAAAAAAAAAAACAAATTTTACAGATTATGTCTTACTAATTTAACTTATATTTAAATTAATTTTAGAATTAATTTACGACAGGTATACATTTTTACCAATAACATTTCTATAATCGTTCAACAAATACCCAATTATTCTTATTTTGTTATTATTTCAGTATTCCACTATATCTGAAAAAGATCTCAACCGTCTACAGGATAGATATGAAGAGTTGCTGGCTTTGATAAGGCCAAATGCGGTGGGCTTGGTTGACGCGTTCGATTTTAGGGATGAGGTTTGTGAATGTATTAGATTTATACGAGAAAAAAATAAACACCAAAGCTCTCAAGTTATGCAACAGGATGTGTCCTAAATTAAATCGTATTTTTTATTTTATAGAAAAAGAGTGAACGGGTAAACAGTCCACATGATAGTAAGTGGATGCAGTGACCCATAGATACATATATCTTCGATTAAGAATCAAAACGCATATGCGTTGTCATCCCTGAGGACTAAGATAAAATGGCTCATTTCCAGTAAAAAAAGGTTTTCGATTCTGTATACTCACCGTACAAAACACGGCAGCATTAATTTGCGTTTTTACGCCGGTATTCTGAGAGAGCGTGTTTCATCTCCGGTCGAGCTGACAATTCGTGCTACAACTACTCGTAGCTGCAGCATGGCTCTACCACGTAAAGAGTGTTTACCTCGTGGCTGTGATACTGATGCTGCAATCCATTCATTCATCAACGAGAGCTTATAAAAGTCCATTGCTAAACATAGGTCATTTCTTTTTCTTCTTCTCTCTTTTGCCTGACACAGAAGGATTTGACATAATAGCAATGCTTGTGTAACGCACATCGGCACCGTCTTTTAAATTTATAAAATAATATAAATTTACGTGAACATGCTAATAAAATATTCACATTTCCTAAGGTTCTTTCTAAAGGTTTACTTATAAATAGGCCGTTTGTAATATTTATAGCGTGATCGTCTTAGTTAGGACTCTTATTTACGTCGTATTTGCTTAGTAACTTAGTTCTTAGTGTCTCTTGTAAGAATGAATACTCACTGGAGCAATTAAAAGCCGTTGGTGATGCCTTATAACAACTTTTAGCTAAAGAACCCCCTTTACGAAGAAAGAGCTCAAATAGGTTAAGAACATTAAATCGTCAATTCCTTATTAATTAAACCTGTGGCCCTAGAAGGAAATGGGGAGATCTCCCACCGGGCAAGGTGTTCTGCCCGGGGAGTGGCCAACGCTCCATGTGATAGTTCGGAGATATTCTATATATACTGTTTATGGTTCGGAATTTTTAATAGCGTGATTTAGGCTTCGGTGTGTTTCACTTGCGGCGTGACGTAGAGCGCCGCCACCAGCCCTTCCCATATCCTAGCAAAAAGCTCACAATATTTTCATTATAGACACACGAACCCACACAGGCCAACGCCATGTTCGGTGAGCGCCTACCTAACAACACGCTCCCCAGAAAAGAGACGAGAAGTTGGCGATTGCTCCGTAGTCCAAACCAAAATAATTGGCGAACCCGTAAAAAGGGCTTGGTCTCGTGGCGGTGTATAAACACAAGCATCGACCGTCACACATGTCAATTCGTGTAAACGTACGTCTAACGTGTAAACGCCATAAAGAATAATAATAATAAAATAGGTACTCTGACCATAAAGAGCCCTCCGTGAGTGCCAGAACGCCGCTCCTACAGACGTGATGGAAGTATATGGCATCATTACCAATTGCATGGTCAGCACGACTACTGGCCGCAGAGCGTGTCATGAGTCTCCCGCTCACCTCAAGGAAATGGGATCCCACGTTGCGCCTCTTTCTGCGGCAGCCTTGAGAGTCTCCTCCGTTAGTTCTTAATTTTACTTGTTATCAGAAAGATGCTGTTGCCAATCTGCATCTCCTATCCTAGTTTCGCTCTGTCCCTACTCACGAAAACCACGGGACGATATGTTAGTGGATATTGTTATATCACCACTACACAGTTTACATGCTGCTATCACTTACAGGTTATTCCATCATGCACCTATGGGATTTGTCGAAGCTTGTTAATATTTATCTCAACCGATTTGAAATAGCAACGTATACAACAGATTTTTTTCATTCAATGAAAATTTTCAAAGAAGTAAATATATATTTTTTTATGTTTACAGATCTTACAATCCACTTTGGGTGCGTATGACGGTCGAGTCTACGAGCGCTTAATGGAAGAAGCTCTAAAGAGTCCACTCAACGACGAACCTGTCAAAGCAAGCTTTCACAAATACATCAAGCCACTGACCAAGGGAAAACTGTGATAAATGCACATTTGGGAATCAAAATAATTTTTGTCTATGTTTGATAAATCCTCTATAATATGATATTGTAAATGCTACAACATGTTTTTTGATTTTATTATATTATGATCCAGTATAATTTCGGGCTATAATTGAATGCATGATCTTGGTCCACAAATGTGCACGTTAAATGTGCACATTTGTGGACAGTAAATAAATGTGTTCAGTATTTATCAGTGTGATAATCTTAAATTCTTATATTATTTTTATAATTATATCATGGTTATAATATTATTTGTAATTTACAACAAATACATTCTATTGAATGTAAATTATTCCTCTGAATATCATTTATTTTGGATGCGGGTTATGTAGATTTAGTGTTTTTATTAAAGCGTCAGCACGTAACCTTGTTTTAATATTTTTTTTCTTTTTGCTTTGATACCTTTAAATACAACATACATTTAATTTTAATTCTCCGTCAAAATGATGAACTATTTCAACACCAAGTCATTATAAAGAACATAATACTAACAATTGAATGGTATTTTAACGAATGACACCATCATCTGATTACTGTCCACCACGCTTCTTTTTCTTGATTTTTATCAAAACTTAACAGTCCCCTTCTGGACGAAAGGATCTCCTATAGTAGAGAAGAAAGGAGTCATTTACTTGTCATCAGTCATTCATCTCAGTATTAAGTTAAATTAAACTTGATATTCAGGTATTTTGAACCGACTTCAAAAAGGAGGAGGTACTCAATTCGACTGTATGTTTCTTTACATGTGTTACCACATATATCTTATCTGGGTGAAACGATTTTGATAATTCTTTTTTTATTTGAAACTTGGTGCTTCTTTTGTGGTCCCATATAAATTTGATCAAGATTTAACTAGTAGTTTTTGAGTTATTCTTAATAATGCGTATTTAATTAACTTCGAATACATTGATGATGTTCCGATTCTATTTATATTGAAGTTGATTGTACAAAATGTTTAATTTTACCACTTGTTTTTTTTTTCAATCGTGGTTATACAGTGATCATATTACAAATTAAGTAAAACACAATGCTTGCGAGATTAAGAGTGGAATACCTTGCAACAATAAATTTTCGGTAGCACTACTTAAATTTTCAGTCTGAGAACAGAAGGAATTTTGTTTATAAAATTTGTTGAAATTCACTGCACATAACACTAGGTGTAAATCCGTACTCGCTTCTGTTGACTCTAGACTAGATCACCTTTACGTTAACACTACGTATAAAATTGTACTCGCCTATTTTGACTCTACATTTGACTTTATATTTGAGCCCATAGACGCCTGTACGGTCAACCCTACAGTCGACTCTACAGTCAACACTACATTCGAGGCGGTACTTAACACTCGTCACAATGAACAAAACGTTATTAAAAATCAGTTTCGAAAGTATGAACCATTACCATATAAAAAATTTCATGCTGATGGTATGCTTCAAGTAAAACGTAAAACACTTTATTTAAAATGATATCGCTCACCCTTAAATTTAGCTCCTGTCATAATAGAAAGGCCTGAAGTGGCAGTTTAAAAATATCGACATCCCCATATCATATCATCATGTGAGTGACTTAAGAAGCAACCGAGTAGGGAAATAAATCAGAAGATCAACAGCATCATTCCAATGACAAATTAAAATAGCAAAAACTGCGGTTGCACTTTAAAGTACTACCAACCGTCCGCAAAGTCTAATGACAAATATGGAGGTGGCCTATCTTCAGCAGTGGACTTTTGATAGACTGTAATAATAATGATGATGATGATGATGATGATTATAATAATAATAATAGGGAGCTATTGACTCACCAGCCCGAAGCAAAATCCCTATAAGTGTGTGAACAACACACATGTACATGCGACGTTGCTTAGGCATTAACGCAGCTGCTACTAGTGTTTTTACCACCGCTGCTAGGGCCTTCTTGGATTATTGAAGCACATAGATTTACGTAATGCCTTTGACTCTTACACTTGAAGCAGGAAACAGAGCTGGTGTACCTGGTCTTTGCCGCAGGGACGCTGAAAAGTTTAAGTTCCTCCATATTATTAAACGGCGATGATTTTCTTATAAAGAAGATTTCAGAATAATGACAATTACAAAATTAGCAAGCTAGTTATTTTATGGATTAAAGATGAACAAGCGAGCGTACAGTCCACTTGATGGTAAGTGAAGTGAGAATCAAAATGCAAATTGGTTGTCATCCCCGACGAAAAAGATGGAACGAATGACTCGATACCAGCCAAAATAGTCTCCGGTTTTCTACAATCACCATACAAAACACATACATTTTTTATTTAAAAACTATAAATAAACAACGATCCACGTAAAAAATTAAAATCACTAATATTGTCCTCCAAACCGAATTTTGTTCACGACAACCTGTACTAACGGAGACTAGCTTGCTGCGAAGGACAAGATTATAGTGCCCGAGAGTACACTCTCTCTTCCTTCACTCTCATAGTCCGATGGAATGGTTATCCGACAGAATTGAAAAGAAATCAGACGTAGTACTAGGCTTTACGTACTTTCCGAGGCACCGGGGTGAAATAACGCCAACTTCTAGACTCTGGGCTACTACTGAGGAAAACCTAATGACTGACTGATTTTGGAACGACCCGGAATTTTAATTCAGGGCCTTATCATCAGGAATCGCGTCTACGACCATTAGACAAAGGAGTAATCCGCCAACACCACTACTCTCAACGCCACTAAACTAGGAAAGACACCGCTGTCGATAATGCGATAGTATTTACGACAGCGGTGTATCGAGGCATCATTAGGAGAGAAATACTTTGCTCTGGCGGATCCCTAAGAAGCTTCTTAGGGGTACCGCTAAGCTTTTCAGTAGTCAGCCATTGCAGAAAGGAGGCGCAAGGAGGCCCTGGAAGTTGGAGCACGGAAGCTGGTCTTCAAACTACATAAGAAACATCGTGTTTATTTTTTTACACGGATTTTGTTTAAATAATTTTAAACATCTTTCATATAATGGATCTCCGCAAAGTAAGTTTGTATATTGCACATACAACTGACAGTTTTTTTTTGCATTTTTATATAACAAATATTATTAAGGCGTTTTTGTAGTTATTCTTGAAAAAATTTATATCTTTAATTGCGTAAACTAACACGTTATTTACCATGAACTCACATAGTAAAATTAACGTTATCAGAAAATAAAAAAGTTTGTGTATCGACTACAAATCAATACTAGTAATCGGAAATAAGTAAAGTAAAAATAAATAAAACATTGTTGCTTTCTTATAAGTTTAATCAAATAAAATATAATTCGATACAATGTAATGAATATAAGTTTGGTTAGGTTATATATTTAACATCTTTATAACTTTTCACCGAAATAAGGCATCACAACACTAAATGGTTTACTAAGCAGTTCCAATTATATTTCTTTTTCTGAAATGAATTTCTGTTTAAGTAATCTCATACGATGTTGCAGTCGACGCAAACACAAGCGTTAAAATTACCTTTTTAAAATAGTGGTGTTGGTAGATTTTCAATAGGATGCCAATTTACCACCTAGTAGTATTTCTAAAACATTTTTCAAGTGTTAATCTCAATTTTTTTAACTTTTAACATTTAACTGATACGTTAATCCGGTAAATTTGACAACAATTTTTTTAAATCATTACAGAACGGGAAGTCTGGTTTCTCCACAATAACTCTCATAATAGATGCTGTTTTCTTTCCGCAGAATAGCTTGAAAGCTGCCCGCTACCGCTTCAAAAAACATGCCTGATACAATACAGAATCGTTAAATCCTCAACAGCACCCTAAATGCAATTATTATATCGCATACGAAGAACATTGTAGACCCGCTGCGTATATATAACCCGCAGGCTGCACGTGTAGAAAGACTTGCAAAACGCCTTGAAAAGAGTAATTTTCACTTCTTTCGTACAGCATGCAAACCTTTGTACCTGAAAGTGCGCTTGAGCACCAAAATTATAGTTTCAGTAGATAGCCGTTACAGTAGCCAAGGAGATTGGCTTGTAATTGTCCCTTTCTATCCTTTGTCTAAGTATCACCGGTCTTATTCTTTACTATGGGTACAACTATCGTTCTCATCAGTTCTGTAGGTACTCGTAGATACGAATGCCTTAGACACAAATTGAACAACATTTAAAGAACCCTTCGGGAGATACGGACCCACATGTTGCAAATGTTCTATGCTTAGGCCATCATGACCCGAATATTTGCCCGTGATCATAGAACTTATAATGATCTGTACCTCTTTCACCGAGATGCTAGTGGGCCTATCGCGCATTTCACTCTCGTCCTCATACTCTCTCCCATTCAGTTGAAGTCGTGAGGTTACTCCAAAATGCCTCATAAACATATCTGCAATCTCCCCAGGTTCATTCAAGCCATTAACGCTCACTGGAGCTGCAGATTTTGGGCTCAATCTCTGAGTAGACTTCCAAAATTTTTGAAAATGTTTGTTTCTATGCTTAGTTGTCAAAATATTAATCTTAATTTGTTTCTCATTGTCCTGACAAAATTTTAACTGTTGCTTAATTTTACGCGTCTGTCATTTCTACAAACAGCTACCCAGAATGAGGTTATAACATGCAACAACCAGTTCAGAAGGACCCTCCATTCCACCCGATCACTATACATTGACCCCTCTATCTTCCACTGTACCTGAACTGCCCTCCGCCGCTTCCCGAAGTGAAGTCACATACATAGAATCAATTACAGGGCTATGATCTTTGTTCTGATAGAAATGATCACAACAGTTCCTTAGTTGTTGTGAGCTATCATCCTTTTTTACAATTCTTAATGGAGTAGCCTATTTAGAGTATTTTAGAGGGGTTAATATACCTTCATTCACCATGCATGATAATTGTTCCTCAACTTGTTTTATCAGAGAAAATGGTACCAGGCGTGCCTTCAAAAACCGTGGCAAGGCATCAGCTCGCACATTTAACGACACCTGAGGACCCTTATACTCTCCTACCCTTATACTGTTATACAGAAAAGGAAAAAAAATCTTGAAAATATTTTAAAAAAAGAAGTATATAAAAATAATACAGTGCGATGGTAACTACTCTTTATAGCGGGGGGGGGGGGGAGGGGGGTTATCCAAACGGCACTTGCGTACCGGCCGGAAGACCTGGGGCGGCGTTGCGGGCGGCACAGGCGACGTATGAGCTGATGGAGCACGAAGTGTTGACGTTTCCCTTGCCGTATCTAAGCAATCACTCTTATCTATTATTTCGGTTCCCTCCGGTGCTTTTGATTTCCTCCCGGTGTCTGTTACGGCAGGGTTTATTCTAGGTGCATTAATTTCCTCTGCACCGGAGCAAGACAAAGACTCGGAACTCGAATTTGGCTGACTATTACTACTACGGGGACAAATCAGTGAACTCCTAATTCTACGTTTTAGCTGGTCGATATGGTTATGTGACTCCTTACCTATAGTGTCTAAAACTTTGTAGTCCGTTACGCGCAAACGTTGCGTCACTTGTCCGGCTGCCCACTTGTCGCTCCCCAGATATTGTCGAAGCCATACATCATCACCCGGCTGCAGGCCACGTTCACCAGTGGGAGCGTTCTCTTTCTGGTTTATTTGAGTTTTAATAATTTTATTCTCAATATCCGGTCTAAGTACGTCTAGTTTAGTACGTAATTATCTTCCTAACATGAGAGAAGCGGGTCTTTCGCCCGTAGTACAATGTTCGGTATTTCGATAATGTAATAGGAAAGTGTTTAAAAATAAATTTATATCTTTATTTTTCCTCACTGCCTTTTTAATAATTTTCTTGACAGTGCGTACTGCGTTTTCCGCGGCACCGTTTGAAGCCGGGTGGTACGGTGCGGTAAAAACATGTTGTATACCATTATTTGTTAAAAACTGAGAAAATTCCCTACTGGTAAATGGCGGCCCATTGTCTGATACTAATTGTTTAGGTAGACCCCACCTAGCAAAAACTTCGGAAAGTTTAACTATAGTGTGGCTAGCTGCTGTACTCGGTACATAAAAAACCTCTAGCCGTTTAGTTCCGGCATCATTTATTACCAAGTAAATTTTATTTAAAATCGGCCCTAAAAAATCTATCTGTCTTTAAAAATTGCTTATTCCAAGCTTAATTCGAAGTTACACTTGGACTAGCTAATCTCAGAGTAACTGACTATTTACTTCTTTATTACAATGTTATTAATAAACATGAAGTAACCTCGGACTAACTATACATTCCTAACGCCGGGATTAACGCTTGCGCTATGGCAACCCAAGTAAAAAGAGTGAGAAAATTGGTCAAATAAAAAATAAAGGATGAAAATAAAGCATATGGGAATATAAAAATAAATCGTATTTATTTTTTATTTCGAGTTTTACAAGAAAAGTATAATATTTACTGGAGACAATTATTTTATTATTATAATAGTACATGATATTCCCCTTAAAATGACACCAATATGAATAATATCTTATATCTATATCTACAAATAAATAAAATTGAAGTGTCTGTTTGTAATGTTAAAACAACAGCTTTTTATTAAATGCATATGAAAGTACTAGTAACAAAAACACAATTTTTAAAATTTTTATCTGTCTGTCGGTATGTCTGTCTGTCTGTTTGTTCCAGCTAATCTCCGAAACAGCTGGATCTATTTTGACGGGACTTTCACTGGCAGATAGCTGATGATATAAGGAATAACTTGAACTAGTTTTGTTTTAGAAAAAGAATTAGGGTTCCTCGCAAAAAAAATAAAACCCATGAAATCCATATTCTACGCGGGCGAGATCGCGGGGAACAACCAGTACTCAATATAGATAAATGTATACTTATTTTTATTTATTTATTATTTTAATAAAATAAATAAAAATAAGTATTAATAATTTCGAGACACATCTCAACAGATATTTCGTTAATAACTTGCTATCAATACTGAAGCATTCCTTTATATTTAGCATCCATTTAACACAAAAAACTGATAAGAATACTTTTTAAACAACATATAATCAACAAACGATAATCGCGTATAGTGAATTTCGAGGTAAATTATTACATGTAAACGTTATTGAATCGTCGTAATGGTACACATTTCCTAAAGAAAATATCTTCACAATTAATTTGATGTAAAATAACATTAGAAATAACGTATAAAAATGGAGAAATTATCAAATTTTTGATCGAGTCCCTAACCAGTACACAAACAAAAATGGCGAATAGTCATTTTCACATTTTTTAGAAATAACGTATAAAAACAGAAAAATTATCAAATTTTTGATCGAGTTCCCAACCAGTACACAAACAAAAATGGCGAAATGTCATTTTCACATTTTTTTCTATATAGTTATTTGTTACAGAGTACACAGATAAAATTCACTCTCATAGATGACAAATTTCACTTCGGTTCATTTTCGCACGCTTTCTCGAGAGCGACGCGTCGTGACTTGTTTACGCATTTACTTCAAATACCCCGCCCGCACACTGCAGGAAACATATACCTACGAAAAAAAAACGTAACAAACTTCTGCCAGATAAGGCTTGATAAGATCTTTGGTGTTTTTGCACCATAACCTGACTCTGGTAAATTTTAAATATGACTGGATAGATAGGAACAGTTGGTTTAATATGATTGTTGAAAACAAATACCCTTTAATTGTAATGAAAAATACTTGAGGTTAATGAATGTTGAATCAAAAACATTAATTTTTTATTTAATTTACGGACTCCTATCCAGATGTTTACTAGGAGAATACAAAGTTTATTTCATTTTTGTAATATGGCTAATTATTAATTAGGCAGGGATTTCTAAGATTATTAACTAATTAACTAAGATTAAGGTTAAGAACTAGGATTAAGATTAATGATAAGATAGGAACTGATTTAATATAAGGTTTACATTTACAATGTTCCGAAATAAATAAATAAATAATTGACCATGAGTGAGTAAAAATAATATCTTTTATTTTACAGTATCTAATATTGTTATATAAGGTGCTTCTAAAATATATGCCACGGTTGTTTGTATGGAGACTTGGCCAATCAGCTGACCGATTTCCATACAAAGTGCAATTTTTTTTGAGAATTGACTATGGGTTCCTTGGGGAAAGTGGTACAGTATCATGAGTAGAACCACCAGTTATTTTATTAGGCATATTGTAGTTTAGAAGCACCTTATATTTCAGTTAAAATAAGTGCGAGTAGGTATTATTTTTCTTGTACCGAATTTCGGCCCATCTCTAATATATATATATATATATATATATATATATATATATATATATATATATATATATATATATATATATATATATATATATAATCTTGAGAATCTAAATTGAGAATTTAAACTATACGCGTGTGTGTGTTTGTGTGTATATAAAGACGGCTACTTTTAATATCGCTCATTTTAATATCAAAAATTTAGGTTATCTTTATAGCAGTATTATATTTTCAATTCAAAATTAGTACTGCATTTGTGATAATAATAAAATGTATATATATAGAGTACTCACTCATTTTCTTTCACTATTATTTCGTGACTTTCTTCATTAATAATAAATGCACTTTGTTCATTCATATTCAAAACACTTTATACACAAACACCGTGTCGAAGACTGCCGAAAAGAAACGACGTTAGACAATGCACGGCCTTCAAGCCACACCTCCGTGCCCGTCGGAGTGGGGAGCGTGAGGTTTTTTCGTTACGGCGGAATAAATTTCTGGATTCGGTCCCCGCGCTCAAGGCCCGCGATAGAAGCTATGCAATAGCTTAAAAATCTTTAATAAATGCTGCTCGAACAGAATTTCCTCTAACGAAGTTATTTACTAATTGTGTGACTGGTACATTTTCATCATCTTATACTACATCCTCAAGCAGATTTTGTTTTTGCATTGCAATGTATATGGTTTTGTATGCTCTTATTTAGTATTTATTCCTCGCAGTAAACACCGAAACCTTTGCTTGCCACCAAAGCAGTGCTCTACAGTGTTACGGGCCCAGATGTGCGACCGGTTGTACATTCCTTCCTTTTGTTTATTATGACGCAGAATAGGAGTGATTAAATAAGGAGTACAAGCATAACCAGAATTTTCGAGAAGTCTGCCTTTAAATTCTGACTGCTCAAACATTTTAATGCGACTTTCATTAAATATTCTCGAGTCATGTGTGCTGCCTTGCCAATGTGCCACTGTATCCATGACCTCAAAATTTGCATTTCACACAACCTGGAACAAAGCAATCATAACTTCTTTAATATGAAATAATGGATTGAGGTGATTGTATTGAATCTAAGAAAATAACTAAGTACCTATAAGGCAAAGATGGGCTAGCTAGGTGCTATAAAACTTACTTGTACATTTATTTAACTGTATCCTTTCCAGTTTATGTAGTATTGTCCGATGTTTCCAGCGACTTTCGGATTCGAATATGTGGCAATCAATAGCCCCAATCACTTGTCTAAATCCACATAATGAATAAAAACCTGCAATAACTTTGTTCTGCTCGACATCACTTCTTGGCATTTTAATCCATTATGCTGTTTTTGTTACTAGTGCTTATGAATTTAACACGGGTAACAACGCGTGTAATCGTCTCGCGACTAGTCTATGCGTACTCAGTCGTTAAACTAGGTACCGCCAAGGATTAACTTTTATTCCGAGAGTAGATTCGGATTGGTTTACTCCCTCCTAACTCTATGTTTATTAATACTGAAATTAGATATTTTAAGCTTTAAACTAGGAGTAAAGTTAATCCCGCTCAAGTCTGTGTCTGTGTCTCTAATAGGGCTGTATGTGTATACGAGACCAAGGCTTAGCTGGCCATGGCCACGGGCTTGGAGTGTACCGTTGGGGCGCGTCCGCCTCGGCCGCACACACGACGCACGCTCGGCACATCGTTTCGATTGCCTCATCGATCCCCTTCCACCACACATAGCTTCGAGCTACCGCCTTCGTTTTGACGATTCCCCGGTTCTCCGGTATGACTACTCTATGACCCCACATGATACACCCTAGTTCTTCGTATAGTTCCTTTTTTCGGTTAAATTATGGTTGCAATGATTTGACCTCATTATCGGTGGGCCAATCTCTTAAGTATAGTATGATTCTACCTAAAATCGGATCGCGCTGGGTTTGTTTTTTTAATTTCATTATAATCCAGTAACATTTCACTTTGAGCGAAATGTAAATACGTTTGTTCAGGTAAATCTAAACATTCGTTCTTTGTGGATTGAACCGATACCGGTAGACGAGATAAGCCGTCCGCACAGTTCTGTTTACTACTAACGTACTCTATGTCATAAGAGTAAGCGGATACCGTAATCGCTCAACGCTGCAATCGGCTCGCAGACATTAAAGGAATGCCATGTTTTGGGCCAAAAATACTGACAAGCGGCTTGTGATCAGTACGTAAGGTGAACCGTCGACCATACAGGTATTGATGCATTTTTTTAAGCAAAAAACAATTGCTAAAGCTTCGCGATCAATTTGTGAATAATGTTTCTCCGCGTCGCTGAGAGCTCTCGACACATAGACCACCGGCCGCTCGCTTCCCGCTGCGCCGGTGCACGACTGAGTGAGCACGCCTCCTATACCTCGAGCGCTCGCGTCACACGTCAATATTAACGGTTTGTTTTGATCGTAATGCAATAATACTTCAGCACTGGTTAAGACTTTTTTAATTTTTTTAAAAGAGTCCTCGCAACTTCTGTCCCAGTCCCAAGTAACACCCTTTTTTAATAAGCCGTAAAGTGGAGCTAAGGTAGTATTTAAATTTTTAATGAACTTAGCGTAAAAATTGACTAATCCTAAAAATGATCTTAAGTCCGAAACGTCCTTGGGGCGCGGAATTTTTACTATAGCAGCTACCTTGTCAGGATCAACTTTAATGCCATCTTTTCAAATAATATATCCTAAATACTTGACCTCGTCCACCATGAATAAACATTTGTCTTTCCTCAGCTTCATTCCGTTTTTATGTAATCTACTAAGCACCTTCTCCAATATTTGTAAATGCTCTCTTTCATTAGAAGAACCTATTATTATATCGTCTAAAAATACTTCTACCTTTTCGATATCGTGAAAAAGATTTGAAATTATACGCTGGAAAATTCCTGGACTTGATGACAACCCATATACTAGCCTGTTATACGTAAATAAGCCCCTATGTGTATTTATAACAATAAGGTTTTTAGAGTTATCTAGTTCGATCTGATTGTAGGCTTGTGACAGATCGATTTTAGAGAATATTCTAGTGCCATTCATACCTACTAACAAATCATTAATCCTAGGCAAGGGAAATCTATCGACCAGCAATACGGGGTTCAGCGTCACTTTATAGTCAGCACAAATTCGGAGCCCACCATCCGCCTTACGTACCGGCACCAGACGTGTAGCCCAGTCAGAGCTCTCCACGGGTTCAATAACCCCCTCCCGAAGCATCGCATCCAGCTCAGCATCCACGCGGTCCTTGAGCGCGTAGGGCAAAGGTCGTGCGCGGCAGAACACCGGTGTCGCCCCTTCCCGGACTCGCAGCGTCGCCTTGCCGCCCGCGAACCGCCCCAAGCCGCCGGAAAACAACTTGTTATATCTGTCGAATAATTAAAATAATTTGTCATTATTGTTACTAAAATGGTCATCCAGCACCATGCTGTGGAATGTCGGAATTTTAATATTCAGTTCCGACAGCCACTGTCTACCCAACAATGAAGTCGTGCCCCCATCTATTACAAACAGTTCTAATTGCTTTGTTATATTTCCATATCTAACTTTGGGCTTGATGATGCCTAAAGGTTTGATTCGACTTCCATCATAAAATTTTAGAACCAGATCGAACTTGTCCATAGGTCTAGTGTAAAAATATTTATTATAAGTCGCTTCACTTATACAAGACACTGCCGACCCGGTATCAATTTCCATATTAAGTTTAAATCCGTCTAATAATAATGTTAGGCTAACCGGTTTATAGCTATTTAAACATAGATGGTGTAGATCCTCCTGTAACTTCGTTTGACTTTCCACGGATGGTGGCTCGTCGTCCGCTGACGGTGTCTCGCACTCTGCCGTCTCCACATGGTACATGTGGCGTCGGGAGCCCGCATTTCCCGTGTACCCCCCCCCCTCGTTCGGGACATACCCGGCGTAGATGACCGCTCTGTTTGCATTTACCACACACGAATTTCTTATAGCGGCAATCATCACTTCGTTGGTACCTCGACCCGCACGCGCTGCAATATAGCGCATTGCCGCCGCCATGTTCTCGACCTTTAAAAGCCCTCGGTGCGCTGTCCTGCTCACGCGTTCGAGCGCGGCTTGTCGATGACGTCACCGCATGCAAGGCGCTGTCCGCGCCGCTACCGCCGAGCCCGTCGCCGCCGCCCGCCTGCTCCATCGCGGCAGAATCCCGCTCCGCCGCCTCTAAAGCGCAAGCTATTCTCACGGCTACGGAATATTTCAGATTATCTTCTGCGAATAATCGTTGACGGATGACATTACTTCTTAGCCCATACACCAATTGATTCCTTAAATTGTCCTCTAGAGTTGAATGTAACTCGCAGTATTTCGACAATTTCTTAAGTTCGGTTATATACCGCGGAATCGTTTCTCCGCTCAACTGTCTTCTTTGTCGAAAACGATATCGCTCCGCCATGAACGAGGGTTTCGGTTGAAGATGTTCCCGAAGTATTTTTACCACTTCTTGATACGATTTATCTCCCGGTTTAATCGGACTTGTTAAATTACTTAATAATTCGTACGCTTCGTCTCCCATACCGGCGATTAATGTCGGCAACCACATTTCGTTTTTCACATATAAAGTCCAGTTCCCTGTTTTGACGTTGAATTCACTCACTTTGCCGATCGACATTAGGTATATTTAATATATGCGTCCACGTAAATTTACCGAAAAATAAAAACAATCCCATCCTCGTCGCCACTGTAGTGTATTTCGTAAATAAGACACGGGTAAGCGGATTGACGGTTTATTCGTGACTGTTCGACGAGCCTTTTACAATCAATCACTTATATATTTAATGTACCCTCATTACAGTTATGAAACGTGAATTTATTTAATTTTTATTGTTATATAGGTACTTATAGCAAAAAAGAATTTAGTAATAATTTATTTAATATCTACGAAGTTTATTACAAAATTTAGTGGAAATTTACTTCGCTATCCATGTATCTACTTACGTACGTATACTTGCCTTTTGTACTAAAATATTTAAGCTGTTATTTTAGCTTAAAATAGTTTAAGCTAAAATAACACAAAACACTGAAATCAAAACTAGCCAACTACCAACAAAAATTTTAACTAAGTAGAATACGATTACATTTCTGTTAGGAATCGTATTTCAAGTTTATTTGTTGTTTACACTATCTACCTTTTCCATCCGAGCCAAGCGTCGCGATTACCGACGAATGGCCTTGCAAGTTGCATACGTTACGGCGCCTCTACACGTTGGCCAACACAGTGGCGAATGTATTGGCCAATAGTATTGGCCAACGTGTAGACGAGGTGTTTGGGCTTCATTGGTATGTATTGGAACTATGGCCCGCAAGTTGGCGCGAGATCCGTGTAGTGTCGGTTTTTTTACAAAAGATCAAAGGATTGTTGGCAGAGTTTGATCGCCGCGTCCACGCGTTGGCCGCGCGTTTAGTTTGCTGTAAGCTCTCAGAGTGATTACACGCATCTGATTTAAATTTTATATTCAAGCTTTGTAGGGTGGATGCCCCAATTACCAGACTTTTAGTGCCAATTTCAACTTTAAACATTTCTACTACTTTAATTAGCGCGATTTAATTATTATTAAACATTTGTTTTAATCAATAATCTATTTATCAAAAAAATTACGTTTTTTTACAATCAGATTATTACGAGAACAATTTAAAAATGAAAAATGAAATGAAGTACGTCGTTTATGCGTGATAGAAGAAGTATAGTTGCAGCACAAAGGTCGACTCGAACGGGGAAGGACAACGATCTCACATAATATCAGAGTAAAATAGTAGCTTAATGATGCTGTGTTTCGTATAGTGAGTGTAGAGAACCAGAGACCCTTTTTAAAGGAAACGAGGCATTTCATCTTAGTCCTCACGGGTGACAACGCATCTGCATTTTAGTTCGTAATCGAGGATAGATGTAGATGTCTGTGGGCCACAGTAACCACTTACCATTAGGTGAACTGTGTGCTCATTTGTCACCCTATCCTATAAAAAAACGTCGATTTTTTATAATTTATTCGTGCAAGATTTCGAATCATCATCATCATTACAGCTGTTCACAAGTCCACTACTGAACATCCTCCTCCACAGACTGCCGCAAAGCATGGTCCTGAGCCACTTTGCTCGTCATGCGTTTTTCATTTATGTTCTGAGTTATAATTAGTACATATTTATTAAGTCAGTGTTAATTATATTTTTGCTATTGGTTTTGTCTTTCTCAAAAAATAATTAAATTACCAAATAAATTATGAGGTGTTTTTTTTATATACATCAAATTTCTGATAGAAAAGCAAGTACATGTTTTGCTAAACTTTAAAATTAAAACCAATTTTGAAACACTGCGCTACGGAGCCGTCGTCTAAAATAAAATAAATTTGTCCGCACATTGGCCCGAACCGAAGTAAACTGAACGACGTTCCAACGTGTGGACGCCGTCACCAACTCTCGGCCAATATATTCGCCACTCCATTCGCCACTGTGTTGGCCAACGTGTAGAGGCGACATTAGGCATCGCAGAACTCACGTAGGTGCGAAAATATGGTCTGTCGATCATAGTCAGAATAGATATGTATTTCACCTAAGTAAACTAATTAATATTTCTCAATGTATTTTGTTACTCTTTATTGACATCCTTCCATAACAACGGAAAGTCCACCGTAACGTAGGAAGAGGAAAATGTGCAAAGTAATACGGTCACTCTTGCGCAGCGATAAAGTTTTATTTAGCTTGCGAGCGCGATTTATCTAATTAATAATAATTATGTGGGCTATTAAACGTCGGCAAGCAGTCAACATTAAAATAGTGAAACTTCTGTACGTAGTACTATTATTTATTCTGTGGCCAAAGTTCGGTACTTCGGTAAGCCCCTTCTTCCGTCACTCGTTTTCGCAGCCATCAGTGTCGTAGTCGTCGTTATACCGACGTCCATCTTTGACGAAACCTTCCATTTACTCTAGCTTCGTCATTCCCTGCATGTGTAAGGACTGGTACCGCACACAGGTTAGCGTGCACTAGAGAAACGATTCTACTATCACATGTCAAACCGACCAGAGGGGAAGCTACATACGTAGGCGGTCCCATAATGAATTGGCCTAACTATGAACCAATGAAGGAAATGAAACGAAACCAATTTTATTTTTCAATATAATCACCATGAATACTAACACACTTCTGACATCTGTGAATCAACATCTCTAAACCTTTATAAAAATAATCACATTTTTTATCCTCAAAATGACTGAAGACGGCCGCCTGCAACTCTTCATGGCTTGAAAATTGTCTTCCTCTTAAGTCCCGCTTTAAATTTGGAAATAAATAATAGTCGGACGGGGCCATGTCTGGACTGTAAGGTGGATGTTGAACTTCTGTGAACCCGCATTGACGAACTGCATCCTTCGAAACACCAGCGGTATGAACAGGGGCGTTGTCATGGAGCAACAGGACACCTTTAGACAGCTTGCCTCTTCGTTTTTCCTTTATCTTGTCTCGTAATTTATATATTAAAGAAGCATAATATTCGCCGTTCACGACTGTATTACGTTCTTTAAAATCCACCATCAAAATGCCTTGAAAATCCCAAAATATTGTGCACATCAGTTTTTTAGTCGATTGTTGCACCTTTGCCTTTCTAGGGGGCTTTTTACCCTTATAACGCCATTCCATTGACTCGCGCTTGCTTTGTGGATCATAATACAAGATCATAGTTTCATCACCAGTCACTAGCCGCTCGATCACAGTCTTTGGATTTTCGCCACAAAGATCCAAAAACTCCGAAGCGCAGCGCACTCTTTCCTGTCTCTGTACCGCTGAAAGAAGTTTCGGTACCCATCTTGCACTCACTTTTTTCATGTGAAGATGTTCATGGATCGCGCGATGAACGGTACTCTTAGAGAGCCCAAGCCTTGCTACAATTTCTCTAATCTTCAAACGGCGGTCACTCAGAACCTCCTCTTCGATAAGAGCAATCGTTTCGGGAGTGAGCACTTCCACAGGTCGACCGTCGTGGCCAAAGTCTTCGACGGTTTCTCTCCCGAGCCGAAACTCTTTCACCCAATTTTTCACTGTGCTATAGGAGGGGGCAGACTCCTTATACACGCCATCCAATCGTTCTTTTATTTTGGCAGGGGATAAACCTTCTTTAAACAGAAACTTTATGACACTTCGATACTCAGTTTTCGACATTTTGAAAAAATACGCGACTCTCGTTATTCAAATGCCTGTTAAACTAAGACTAAGCATTTCATGTCGATGCATGTTTCTTATATTAAGTGCACGATAAACGTACTATTTAATGCAACACAACATGTAGCGACATGTCGCGTTGAACTATATCAGGCCAGTTCATTATGGGACCGCCTGGTACAAACGGCTCATTGCGACTTACCCATACATAGCGCAACGATGTTTGCGTGAGCTCTCACCGACAAGTTCACCTACGCTCAGTCGGGGTACAAACCGATTTGCTCCAGCTCAGACAGAGTATCCATGAAAGGGACGAAGTCGTGAGCATCTAAATATATGGAAAAACAATATTTCGTGATTTTATAAATCATTTTTTTTAACTATTAGAGTTATGTTGAGAGATTGTTTATTATAAAACAAGACATTATAAATTTATATTAATCAGTGTTCTGTTAATGCTTAACAGTTGTAAAGTATGTATAAAAATTCGAGAGAAAATAATACAATTACCAGACAGTGGTGAAGGTGGTGTTAGTGTTAGTGGTGCTGATGTTGGTGATAGTGGTGCTGGTGTTGATGGTGGTGCTTGCAGTATCGTTGGTGGTGGTGGGTAGTGGACCATCACCAACACCGCCGCCACCAATACCACTACAACAACTAGCATCACCACCACAGTCATTACCACCACCACTACCACCATCAACATCACAACCACCACCACTGCCCACTACCAATAAACAGCCATTAGCCATTACAAAAACAAAACAAAACATCAGGTGGTGTTACCACCTGATTTTTTGTATTCATGAATACGCTGTCTTACGAAAATGATATTGATAGAAATATATATATATATATATATATATATATGTATATATATATATATATATATATATATATATATAATAAAAGCTTCTGTGGGAATACCTTTTTTTTTTTAAATTCTCTCGAAGGGATTCGCGCGGTTTTCAATTATGCCGCTTTACCCTACAGCAAGATTGCGTAAGCAATAATATCATGAAAATTAGCAAAATATACAATTATTTGCAGTTTCAATTTAAGTTACAATAAATGGATATGTTATTATATTAATTTAAGTTACAATGTAATCACATGTTGTTTTATACAATATTGTTATGTTTTCCTTAAATTTTCACAATCATCGGGTGACAACCCTATCAAAATAGGTAAACATTTTCGACGTTGTTAGGAAGCTTCCCCTCTGTCCCTCTGATACTTACTCTGTGCGACTATTTACGATGTCATTTGGCCTCTCGTTCACACCTTCCGCAAACCTGTCAATCGCTGCGTTCGTTGACCCTTCCGGTATCCCATGTGTTATTAGGCCACCAAAGCCACTCTCGTACTCAAAATGGTTACCTAATAATTTACTCCTCTTGTGCTGATTACATTGATACTTCTGTAACAGGAGTTGGTCGTAATAGCGCATATTAACAATATCTCTCAGGAGCCTCATAGTGTCAATGTGATCAAAAGTTACTGGTGGAAGCTTACGGAGATGTCTGGCTACAAAAATCGACAACAACTTACGATCTAATTCCTTAATCAGTACCTACCATGATATCCTCGATGTTTATCTTCCTTCCTTCGCTTAATTTTCCGTCGAAATGTGTCAATGGACTCGAAGAATCGTTTCTTTACAGTTGTTATTTCTTTCTCTTTAAAAGCAATAGTACACAATCTAATGATATCTTTATCATGATTCCCGCCTTGTTTTGAACGAAGGCGAGCAACTCGTGAATCACGACTTTGCAATTGTTACTCTGCACTGAGTTACTAAACGTTATCACCTCAAATGGTCAATGACCGCACGTTAAAGCTGCATAAACGTACCTACTTCACAGCCGAGTAGACAAGATTATGTTTCAAGGTCCGAAATAACAAATTTATAACGCAATTAAATTTTACAATACCTGCATATTTAAAACGTCAATAAATCGAATAAATGTAGCTACAATTATACGTTTACACATTACGATAAAATATTTAGACTTTGACAGCTTACTTTTCCACTTATATAAGTCAATGCTACACATAAAAACACCACACCACACCATAAACATATGTCTTTTGTATGTATGTTTCGCGTATGTCGTCAAATGTAGGAACCGATTTTAATGATTTTTTTAATCATTAAATAGACTATACTTCAGAGTGGTGATCAGTCCAGGTGGCCCCGTATAGGATTTGGAGAGATATTCTACTCCTGAGGGTGGCAAAATAGGGAACACAAAATGGAACTAACGCAAAAGAAAAAAATACAGCCAATAAAATAATTTATTAAATTTATTAATGCTCAATGTCTGGGCTGCGTCAGGACCCCCACGTGGTCGGTTGATAGTAGTTGATAGTAAATGATAGTCAATACTGGGAAGTTGATAATTGATAGTTTATTTATAGAAACAACTCAATCTTATTTAATGATAGATGGGATATGATACTGCGAGCACGCGTGACCGGTATTGCTGGGCTCAATTAGCGTACTGACTCAAAATGCATTATTGTAGCGTTATAGCGTAAACTGCCGACGCCACAAAAATGTACGTGCTGCAGCCCGTACATGCTCCCGGGCTGAAAGATAGAGAGTCATGAAGATGAGATGAATTTAAAACTAATTACAAGGTGATAAACATTTTGGCTTAAAACTAGTTACAAATGATTGATGCAAAATAAATAATAACAGTGTATTCAGACACCCGTGTCCGTGATAGTAAACACCGATTGAAGCACTGGTGAGGTGCCACGGTTTTGTTTTTGTTTACGCGAGTTCTTAAATTTTTCATTTAATTCGCTGGTAATGTCACTACTGTTACACTGCACTGCTCTTGATTACATCTACAAATTGCACTTCACTATTACACTGCACTTCACTACACTTATTTTGTACGCGATTGCGACCTGCCCGCCTGTGCGCGCGCCGCACGCGCCGCCACACGTAGAATCCTCCGAACACTCCAGCCGTTATAATCACCAGGTGGAGGACGGTGTAATGGTGAATGTCGTGAAATCGATAGAATCGGACCGCTTGATAGAAAATGTGAAGGGGTTAAATAATTTAAATCATCAGCGTCCTCCGTCAATGGACATAGTGGTCTTGAATTTAAGCAAGCTTCTAATTGTGCTAGCAGCGTGCTGTACTCCTCGTAGGTGAGTTTTTGATCACCAACCACCCTCCTTAGATGATACTTGAGGCTTTTCACGGCTCCTTCACAAAGACCATGGCTGATGGCCACGAAGGTGCATTCAAGTGCCAATTTATACCCATCTGGGACACTTCTGAGAGGAACTCATCACCAAATGTTTTGAGCAGCTCTTCGTATTCCTGCTGTAAGACCTTGTTGGGTCCTATGAAGTTCGTGCCATTATCGCTATAAATGTGGTTAGGTTTGCCACGGCGAGCTGTCATTATCCGTAACGCTGCTAAGAATGCAGTACTCGTCAGGTCAGACATCAACTACAAATGTACAGCTTTTGTTGCCTTACACGTGAACACAGTGATATAACCTTTCATAGTTTTGATCCCACGGCCTGAGTTAGCTTTAATGAACACGTGGCCCGTGTAGTCTATAGCGACATGATGTAAGGGGCGTGAAGGGTTTGCTCTAGCTGCTGGAAAGTCACCCATAATTTGATAGTGTTTAGTTGGCTCGTGCCTTCTACATTTGATACAATGACGTAATCTCTTCTTCGTAGCTCTGTTGCCACCGACGATCCAGTACTTTTGTCTCAGGTTGGCTGACGTTAGCCGAGCACCACCATGGTATGTCATTTCATGCACCTGGTCTATAAGAAGCTCCGCAAGGCGACTGTTGCCGGGTATAATGATAGGATTTTTCATGTCTGGGTCCAGATTGGCATTTCGCAACCTCCCACCGACTCTCAATACTTCATCTTGATCAATATAAGGATTTAGTTCACAAATGTTGCTTTTTCGATTTATTTTATTTCCTTGCTTTAAATCTGATAACTCTCTTGCAAATCCCGTTTGTTGTATATTTTTGATGATTAAAAACTTAACTTCTTTCAACTCTCGTACTGTTAAATATTTTATATTTTGTCCTTTTTTGATAGTTAAAAATCTCCGAATCCATGCAACTATTCTTACCGCTTTGTTAATTGTACTATATTTTAAGGATTTCTTGAATGATAAAATCAGGTTGATGTGCTACTAAAATTGTTTTTTGATAATTTTAATTCTTCGTTTGTTGTATAAGCGAACTTATGCCCGTGATCATTATGTGTTGATAGCCAAGTCGGGACCAGCCACCACAAGGTCTGGGCTTTGAGTTGTGATACAGTTAGACCACGACTGGCACAGTCGGCTGGGTTTTCTTCCGACTTAACGTACCTCTAGCAGTCAGGTGGCATATTTTCGGTTATTGTACGAACTCTATTTGCCACAAACGTTTTCCATCTGGATGGTTCTCCGTTGAGCCACCCCAGTACTGCCATGGAGTCAGTCCAACCATATATATTGATATTGTACCCATTAAGGCACTCTGCGACTTTACCCATTAGCTTCGATAGGAGTAGTGCTCCGCTCAGTTCCAACCGCGGTAACGAGACTGTCTTGCTGGTTGGTACAAGTCTGGCTCTGCCGGCCACCAACACTACAGATGACTTATTGCCTTTGTTGATACGACAATAGATCACACATGCATAAGCTCTGACAGACGAGTCACTGAACCCGTGTAGCTCGATACTGTCGCACTCATGGATCTGCAGCCATCGGGGTAACTGAAGGTGTTGAATATTGTGCATGTCCTCTCTGATCTTCTTCCACTCGACATATACTTCATTCGGTATAGGATCATCTCAGTTAATATTATCTGCGGTCCACACTTGGTGAAAAATAATTTTTACTTAGTTGATAATGGTGATAGCCAACCGAGCGAGTCAAAAAGTTTTGATATGTCTGATAAAAGGTTTCTCTTTGTGACCTTGTTGGAGACTTCCGTCGGTTCTAAATTTGATTGAAACATAAAAACATCCTCTTGTCTCTTAAGAGGATCTTTCTTGTCTTGTAAGAGGATCCCATCTTAACCCAAGGGTTTTCGTTTGCGCTGATTGCTTGAAATCAAAGTTGTCATCCTTTGATAGAGCTGACTCTTCCTCTCTGATCAAGTCATCGCAGTTTGATCTCCATTTCCTCAAATGAAATCCAGCTAATTTTAATAAATTGATAAGATCTTGCTGTAATTGACGTGCGGTTCTTATATCGTGACACTCATGGACCAGGTCATTCATGTAAAAACAGTTGTTTAGTACGTCGATCGCCTGACTGTTTTGATAGTTAGGTTGTTCATCACATGCAAGTTGTTTGAGAGTCATCATCGCTAGGAACGGCGCTGCTTTCGTTCCGTATGTGACCGTGGTAAGTTGATAGTCTTTGATAGGTTCTGAGGGAGAGTCACGCCAAACGATTCTTAATAACTGCTGATCATCGGGGTGGATCCAAATCTGCCTGAACATTTTTTCAATATCGGCTGTGAACGCAAACTGATATTTTCTCCACTTGATTATGAGCGACTCCAGATCCAGTTGGAGAATAGGACCACATCTCATGACGTCGTTCAAGCTATTCCCCGATGATGTTTTACACGAAGCATTAAATAACACTCTAAATTTGGAATTCATGATAGTGTCATCAGCACGCACACAATGATGAGTTAATACACAATGCCGACGTCCCTGAGTCGGTTTATCGGTAGCTGGAATCGTGTGTCCGAGGGCGCGGTATTCCTTTATAAATGATTGATATTGATTTTTAATGTTTTCACGTTTTTTGAATGTGTTTTCTAACGATCTAAATTGAGCGATAGCTTTTGATTTTGATTCTCCCAGCTTATCCGAAAAGTCTGGGGTGAGGGGCAAACGTACTTCGTATCGACCGTCTGCGCGCCTGATAGTACTAGATTTGTAATAGTGGATGCATAGTTGATCATCTAATGATAGCGTAGATTCTTCACTGATGTCCTCCATCTCCCAGAATTTTTGGATCTCCTTTAAGTCGTTAATGATCACGTTACATTGTAAAGTTTTGACGTTACCGGTTAAAATCCAGCCTAAACAAGTATTCTAAGCTATCGGAGCATTCAACCTACAAATTCCCTCCAATAAAATCAAAGAATAAACATCTGCTCCTAACAGAAGGTCGACCGGGCGACTGATATTAAATTCGGGATCTAGCGTGATGCTATTTAAATATTTCCAGGACGGTTTTGAAAAGCTAAAGTTAGGTAAATTTTTGATAAGGCTTTTCATTATGTATACCTCCGGTTCAAATTCAAAATCGTTATTTATACCTTTGCATTTGATAGTCATGACGCCCTTACAATTGCTCTTCTTAGTGCCTGTAATTTGCTTCAAACTTGACCCGAAGTTTCAGGTTTCTGGTTGCTTACGCGGGTTGCTGCCTTCGGCGAATTATTATAATTATGTTGACATGATTTATGCAAAATAGAATTATGCGCTTCATTGCACTCTGTACATCTTTTGTCGGAAATACATGGCTTACCATTATGTGAATAAAGGCAATTTTTGCATACATTCAGTCTTGATACAGTTTTAAGCTTTAGGTGAGGTGTCAAGTTTAAAAACTGTCGACAGTAATAAAGACAATGTTCATTGGTTTTGCAAAGTCCACACTTATAAAATTTCCAAGAAGTATCGTTATTAGCGTTTGATTGTTGTAAAGTGAATTTACCGTGCAACGGAAAGGCTTGTTTATTCAAGTAATTTTGATACCAATTACTGAAATGTTGTGGCGAATAATTGTTGTTGCTATGTACATTTCTTGCAGAGGTCTCAGGCTTCTTTCTAGAAGATTCCAAACTTGTAAACTTGCCTTCTAAAAATGAGAGAAATTCATGCAAATTAGGTAACTCGCGGGGCTCCTTGACTGACGTCATGTACTCATTATGCGTGTCAGCATCGAGCTTTTGCGAAAGGAGATGCACAATCAACGAATCCCATGAATCAACGTTAACGCCTAAATTTTTGATAGCGTTTATTGTTTCTAGGGTTGTGTCGTGAACACGCTTTATATGATTTAATGACGTATGTTGCATTACGGGGATATTTAGTAAGATATCGATATGCGAGCGGAAAATTAAGCGTTTATTATTATATCTGTTGTTAAGTATGTCCCAACAGATCGGACAATTATCAGGTGATATTGGTGGATGTTGAAGAAGTCTCTCCGCTTCACCTCTAACTTTAGTTTTAAGGAATTGCATCTTTTGTGCAAGCCCGTACACTCAACAATTCTTATAAATAACTCACATACTGAAACTTTATCTTCTCTATTTATCAAATCAAATAAAAAAACAAATACGGATTTTTTATACATTTGGATATATGTACTTGTATTTGTAGACTATTTTATATACCTAAATAATGCAATATTATTGGATATTAGTAACACGAGTATAAACACTTAATTTTACATAATATAACACCAAAGTACTTCAAAATGAGTTGTAGATATAACGTTCGTGTTTGCCAGTAGATAAATATTTGTCTCATTATGTTATCAGTTATCACTTATCAGTCTTCGTTGCTTCTACTTAGGAATGAGCAAAACAATAAAAAACCGACCGGTACGCGTCAGCCTATTCAGCATTGTGGTCTACATTTGACCATTTATGAATTATTTAATACTGAATAAAAATATTCTATGTTTGGTAACTAAGCGATGTATGGGTTTTATCAAATCAATCAATCAATTCGAGAGTTGCGTAGTGAATATTTTATGACGTATGTGTTGTCACCTCTTTTATCAGTAATGTGATAAAATTACGCTCAAAAGCATTAAATGGTTATTGTGGGTGTAACTAAGTTGCAAAATGGTCGCGATGATAATTAACGAAGATTTGCAAAAAGAGCGCTCTAAATGCAATTTTGATGTTGAGGAGTTAACGAACTTTTTAGATTGGGGACCTCAGTATACGTTAAGAAGAAGAAATTTGGGTATGTCTCATTTAAAATGTAATTAATGATTTCTTATATTTACACACTATACATTGATTAAAACTACTTTTACATAAAAGTAGTTTTAATCAATAAAATGTAATTTTTTTTAAATTTAATTTTAACGTAATTTTTACATGATATCTACAATGATATTTAGATAATAATATCAATTTTAATTAGTACGATGTAGGCGTAAGGGTATTCCGCAGTTTTTGCGTATTATCCTCATCATGTCTTCCAGACCGAATATCGGCCACGGCGGCCAGCCTCAAGAGAGGCTAGTCATCGGCGCAGGTCAGGATTATAGTGCCCAAGTGTATGCGCAAGCACGGGTGTACTCTCTATTCCCTTACTCTCATAATCCGATGGGACGGTAATCCGACACGACCGGAGAGAGATCAGGCGCAGGATCAACGGCTTTACGTGCTTTCCGAGGCACGAGAGTGAGACACCACCAAATTCCTGACTCCGGGCTACTACTGAGAATTTCGTGACGGAAAAACTCAGTAATTAATTTTTTTTGGCCCGACCCGGGATTCGAACCATGGACCTCATGATCAGCAGTCGTACTACTACAACCACTAGACCAACGAGGCAGCAGCATATTATTCTATTATAGTAACAATTAATTTTTCAGCTTACCTGATAGTCTGTTTAAGGGGAAATATTAAAAATACTATCTCAAATGGCTTAGCAAGATCCTCCGTTATGCCGAAAATATTGCAGCATTAATTTTGAAATAAATATGTGGTAAAGTTGAGGATTAATGTTAAGTACTGTGTTAGACGAAAACACGATTCCGTAAAATTTTAACGAAATTACCTAAACTATCGGTGTCTAGAACTCATGAAGCTTGTTTCCTGTTCCTGTCGCCCGGTCAGTCTCGCTTCGGCCTTTGAAGGGGAAGCTGTGTTATTTACGATCAGGATACACATTACGCAACAGGACGAAAAATAAGAAGCGACTGGGTTGGCGTAAAGAAACAGGCATAAATGTGATAAACCTAATGAAATGATAAAAATACAAGTGAATGATCGAAAGTCGTATGCTGTGTACCGACATGACATGACGTTAGGGCGAAATTAGAATTTGAGCTGAGTTACTATATCTCCTTAACTGTAAGTGGCTTATGTTCATATTCGTGACATTGTACATTGACGTCCACAGTGAATGCGCGGTGTCTGGAGTGTGTTGCGGGCAAGACAGCGCAGCGGGGACGTGCAGTAGCCCCAATTAGGGACTTAGGGATAGGCAAGTCAAAAAATATATCGATATATATATCGTATTGATATTTCTTAACAGTATCGATATATATCGCGTGATAAATATCGATATATCGTCATGCAAAACATGATGTGGTAGGACAAGGCCCAAAATGTTATTACTGGACGGTTGGACGACTTAAAAAAACGACAACATAACATGAATGCATTTGTAGCTACTTTTGTTGCTTAATGTTTTGTCGATTAATACATTAAAAATATATCGAAATTGATACGAATTCGATACTCTAAAATAAATATCGATATATCAAGATTTAAAAATGTCGGCGATATATATCGATATTATTATGAGAAAATATCGATATTTATTACCCAAGCCTTGCCACAGGGACGAGCGATCTGCTGCAGTGCTTAGACTAAATTTCAGGTGTTGCAAACCATGGGCGAGGACTTAGTATTTTTACTAGATAGTCCGATTGTAAAATAGGAGATGTAGAACATAAGAGACGGTGTGCACGAAATAAATTAAAACAGAAAAATAATTTTTTACTTTCTATAAAGAATTGAGATTGTCCCCTAGATTTTTTTGAGTACATTCGAATGTCCGTGTCAACATTTGATCATAACCTGAGTAAAATATCACCTAAAATCATCATTCATCAAAAAATAATTGACTTGCGCTTACGCTGAGCGACAAAACGGAACTGGTTTGATACCCCCGAATCTCGCGCATTGGGTGGCTTGCTGTCTAGGCCCGTAGTGGACCATAATAACTTAACATCAGGGAGCTGCATGCTCGCTGACCCCCTCTTCTATATAAAAAAATAAGAACTTTTCAAAACTACGCGCGCTATCTCGCTTATGCCCGTCGCGCTAGGCGCTCGCGGCGGTTCCATATGTTTGAAAGTTCGCGCCCATCGCAACGGCGCGACTGTTATACTAGCTTTTATTATAATTGCCGCCACGAGTCGTGAGCACACTTTTTATTGGTCGATATGACGTCAACCACACTGACGCTTAACGTGATTGGTTCTTCAGCCGATTCTCGTCGTCTATTGGGTTCGCACGTATCATTCGACTACCGTACGCTTCAGAGCAATTTTAGTGACAACTTTTTATTTATTAGTTTATTTTTGTTAATTGTAGCGTTACCTAATTGTTAATTGTTGTTTGTGTATTTCTTGTTTTTTACTGTTTTTGATATTTCTTATTGTTAGTTTTTTTTTTGTTATAATTTGAGCATTCGTTTTTGGGCTAAATATGCAGAGAAGAGAGAATTCGGTGTTAAATAGGCAATCCCGACAAATGGTCTATTGAGTGTTTTGTTACATGAAATAATTAGGTATTGAGAAAAACATGATAGACGTTTATAAACAGACTGCTAAGGCGACTAATGTCTACGTAGCTACTGTACGTCGTATAGTTAAAGGAGTTAACGACTCAGAATTTCAAAAACAGTCAGCGAAAATATTCAATTATGAATTGAAATAACAACAATACCTAATAGTTTTGGCCGACAGTGTACCTACGCTGGCTCAACCCCCACCATAGTTCATCTGTGCTCACCTTTCGTGTCGGTAACTATACACTACTACTCTCCGACCCGAAACGCAACGGTACACTGCTGCTGCTGCTACTGCTGCCTAGCGGCAGAAATCAGTCGATCAGGTCAGGGGGTTTCGCCCACCCAGAAGGACTCCTTGGCAGATATGAGTAACATAGCAATGGTAAAAAATAAGAAACAACTAGGGACGAGCAACTTGTATTATTTCTCATAAATAGTTAGTCCTCTGACCTGTCACCAAGCTTGGCCACTGCTGGCTCTATGAATGAAGTGTATTGTATGTTCAGTTTATTATATTTTGTATGTAGGATTATTATTGTTATTATTAAGTCGGTATTCATTGTCTCGTCGCGTCTTGATGAAAGCAGTATACATAGTATATACATAGTATATAATTAGCAAACCGCCATGGTGATTTTTGGATCTCGACAACATATGCATGTTTTATACGTATAAAACTTCCTCTTGATTCAATTCAGAAATTTTCAATTCAAATTCAATTCAAGAACAAAAAATTCAAAACCGGCTTTAAAATCCGTTTAAAATTTAACAGAACTAAGTGAGTTAAGAGTATAATTACTCATAAACCATTCTTATAAGGTTACAACTTCTTTTCAACGCTCTGAGAACTCACAGCACTATGTGGGCTGGTATATTGATGTTCATAACGCTTGTATGCTGCTTGGGTTATGGGAGATATTCGTGATATTTTAAAAAAAATACTTCTGAAACGTGTAAATTCATATATAAGGTCTTTACCTATAAAATTGGCGTTTCAACTTAACGTAGTTTTGTTCTAATTTTTTTGTTTCTATTAATTAAAGTTGGGCCATAGGTTCCTGGGTTCGAATCCGGAACGAAAACCAATGGTTGAGCTAATGGTTGCTAATTCATATCCGGAAAAAAGGGTCACAAAATGCATGGGCCACATCCCACAGTGTCCCTAGTTCAATTCCAGTAATAATGACCCGAAAATTATTGGGTGCGCGAATAATAAGTATATGCGTGGTTCGTTATAAATATAAAAATTAAGAATTTTGGACAATACACTTGCTATAATCTAATTCAATGCGTTATTCGGCACGACAGGAGCATGAACTGCAAATGCAAATGCAAAAATGTGTTTGTCTCAAACAAAACTAATCACCTATACAATCGATGCATATTTTCCAACGCAGTGACAGTTTCTTAATGCTCTACTCGAAGAAATCAACTGGACGGGAGGCAAAAAATTCTTCAAAAACATTTCGTACTGAGTTTTGTTTGAGTGTCACCAGCTTCCACAATCGTCTTTAATTCGTCGTTGTCGACCAAAATTTTTGGATGACCACTAGTTTTTAGGTCGAAATTTCCAGAACGTAAGTGGGCGAACCAATAACAGGTGTTGGTTCATACACACTACTACGATACTCATATTCCATAATTACTCCAATTTTTAACGTATCAATGAAGACGAACAAGATTCAAATGCGATGAAAACATAATGAACGTTTTTAAAATATAATTAATTTGAAATTAGAATTCTTAGCCAAACAAAAATTATTTTGATTTGGAATGACCAGTACTACAGAACGGCAATTTCATAGGTGAAGACCTATTATTACACACTTGACAGTACAATTTTATTTCTGTATGGAAAATTTAACTTGTAGATTACATTACCTTTCCATTACAGAACAAAAAGTATTAAACGTGAAAGGTCTCTTAGACGATATACCAGAAGAATACCTTAGCCACAAGGAGAAATATGAAAATGCAGTGCGCAAAGCGGTACTATATTATAGGATCCTTCAAAAAGAGGACTATTCAAACATTTCTGACGAAGAGAAAACAAGGTATGCAACATTTTTTTAACTGTTACCTTTTTTTAAAGTATATTTTGAAAATATGGTACATTGGAGGATCGTAATGTTAATACACGTAATGGTAAAGGTAGTAGATCACCTTCTTTAGCACTGCAATTTGTTCTTCTTTTGTTAAATGAATTACAAAAAAAGACTAAGCGCTTTCGTTTGCATTAATTTAGCAACTATTACTTTCTAATCGACAACAAAAAAGGAGCAAGCTCTAATTCTTGTTGCGATTATCTATTACCTGTGCCCAGGAGTGGTACGAATATAGACTGTAACTAATATGTAATAATTGATTTGTTTTTATTTTAAAATTAGAATACATTATTTAAGATTAATTAATTATAATTATTTGTACGGGAGTGTTCAGATGCACCGTTACAGTGTCGTATCTTTAACATTTGATTCTCATAGGGCCAACTTTCGAAACATGATTTCCTCGGCGGTGTTCAGAGACAACACACCTTTTTCATTGCATTATTCAATGTTTATACCAACCATAATGGGGCAAGCTACTGAGGAACAGAAGGCATATTGGCTAAAACGAGCCAATAATATGGAGATCATTGGTACTTATGCGCAGGTAATAATTAACATTTCCTTTCACTTCTCTTTTTTATAATCTCTGGCTACTGATCTAACTTTAGTTTTAATTAAATACTAGTCAGTTGACAAGACTGATATTTAGTTAAATATTATGACGAGTAATAAAAATAAATAAACTGCAAATTTTTGAAATCACGTGTCTATGTTTTTGTGCGTTCGTGTCAAAAATTATACAGATTAAAGATTACTTATATATCTATTACTAGAATTTTGAGTTAATTAAATAGACTTTTAACATCTCTAATTTCTAACAGCTTGATAAAGAATTAACCAATGACTTAATGTTCTATTCATCTTGACACTATTCTTTTTCATAATACAGCTAAGTTTTTTTACAGACTGAACTTGGACATGGAACGTTTATACGAGGCCTGGAAACACAAGCCACGTATGATCCCGAGACTGAGGAGTTTATCTTACATAGTCCAACACTTTCTTCTTACAAGTGGTGGCCCGGAAGCTGTAAGTCATATGCTGTGTACGAAAACTTTATAAATGTTAGGTTTATGAATTCGAGGCAAATACGAGGCAAGATCTTGTTGCACAAATAAAATAACAGTATATGTGACAAGAAAATTTCCCCAAAAACTACATCAATTTGACATTTTTAAATTTATTCACCAACTCTTAGATATGTTAGATAATTTAGGATGTAAGTGTAGAAGCTGGGATATATCGGTATACAAAATTGCATTTAAAATTTCCGTGACGCCACCGATGTGTAATTCAATCAAATCTCTCAACTATATATCCTTTAACTTCTTGACTCTAAAAAAAAATAAGATGCTGTTTTTATGAAATACTTTATTGTTCACAGTGGGCCACACTTCCAACTACTGCGTAGTTATGGCACGTCTTTTCATAAAAGGAAAGAGCCACGGCATTCATCCATTTATGGTGCAACTTAGAGATGAAGAAACCCATATGCCTTTACCCGGAATTAAGTTAGGAGAAATTGGTGCTAAGCTTGGGTTTAACAATGTTAATAATGGGTTCCTTGGCTTTAAAAATTATAGGATACCTAGAGATAGAATGCTTATGAAGAATGCTCAAGTTTTAAAAGTAAGCGCTAGATTTGACATCCCCCTTCAACATCAACTTCAAGTTTCTTATTACTTTAAGTTTACATTTACCCAACAGAGAGACGTGCTAAGAGGCTCATTGGTTTGAATTGATTTGGTTGAAACCAATCTTGTCAGCCTCGAGCACAGGCGTAGAGTAATAAGCCTCTCGGTATCCAATAGGATACATTTCAGAGTGTGAGCAGGAATTGCATGCTTTAATTCCCCCCTCTCGTTTCCAACACCGGACAACCAGACGGTCGGCGGGTATTCACCCCTTCGTTATCGATATTCCATGCATTCAAACCAAACGGCTTGCTTCGTCTTTACTAATGCGCAGCAAAGGAATGGAATAATTTATCGGCGTCTGTTTTCCGTCCGAATACAATCGGGACGCCCCAAGGCAAGAGTGAACAGGCTTTTGATGCGGTTTGACAGTTCCATTTACCATCTAGGACTTCATCACCACTTACCTACAGCTGGGGTTGTGGTCAAGCTCTGGTTAAGTAAAAAAAAACAGGTTAGATGAGAGTAGAATCAATTTAATTACCAAACAAATTTAGAACTAAGTGAAAAAGCTCAATAATGGTCCTTTAAAACATTTGTGTATTGTTAGAAATTATTCTCAAAATTGTTTATATAAAAGAATAGTACTCGGTAACAAACTTTCTTTACTAATAGAGATTATCCTAGAGATTAGTAGTTGAAAATAACAAATCAAACACCAAATCACCAAAGTATGCAAACCGACAGCAACACTACTAATGTAACATAGGGCAGCCTCACGGCAACACGATCTTTCTTGCCTACACTAGAATAACTACTACAACGAACAAAACTACGACACTGGTCTTACTCAAAATCTTATATGGAGTATGGAGGTAATATTTTACCCCAACCGGCATAATAACGACAGTGAGACTCGTAGGATTATCGACTGATCCCTCTTCGTTGCTGGCGCGATACCTTATACCGATAGAACGAGTATATAGATTATAGTTCTACCCTCAATTCTTCGTATTTCCTTTTATTATTTTGCCCTCGTTTCTAACACTATCAATATATTTTAATAAAATGTACAAGGATGCGTTTTCGTTTAGTAATGTAATTAAAAATCGTTTGTTACCTCTATCTTGTAACTCATGATGTGAATATATTAATTATATTTGTGAAATACTGAGAAATTAAATTTGTGATAAACAATGAGACGACTGACAGTTGACATCACTGATTATAATCCAGAAGTATCGATAGCAAAGTTTAGTGACCTATATAAATTTAATTTCTCTTTTATTAGCAAAATGAACTTCAAATAAAAAAAGATATTAAATAGAGAACAAGAGAGAAGTAGAGTGTCTTATTTTCTTGCGCCCTTCATTACTATAAGGTGATATTTTTTTATTGTTTTTGATCATTACCGTTTACCATTACAACCTATCTAGAGTCCAATGTTAAACATTGGCCTCCCCCATAGAATACCTCATGGAGGAGGAGGGGTGTTTGCCGCTATTGCGTTGCTTAGCAGCCGCAGTTTTTCTCATTGTCGCTTCTTACAACACCTACGCGATGATATTGGGTAAGATTCTACCCACAGAAATCTAAATAATATTGCCTTATTATTTTGATTTTTGTGATTCTACCCAAATTTGTCCCTGCTCCGCCAATAAACGATTAAATGTTTTAACAATCTATATTAAATACATATAATTAGTACCAGTCACAGCTATAATTTGATTGTAACAGTGTTTTAAATGCTGCTTATTATTCTAGGATGGTACTTTCATTGCGGCAACAAACAGTAAACTTACCTACGGCACTATGGTGTTCGTTCGAGTATTGATAGTAAACAATATGGCGAATCTGCTAGCAAAAGCTGTAACTATCGCAGTGAGATACAGCGCTGTTAGAAGACAATCGCAGCCGAAACCCAAGTAAGCACAGTCATAAATTTTGATATAAGTCATAAATAAGGTAATTTGTACCTAGAATCGTTTTATCGTGACAGCCTATTAAAATTCACTGCTGATCATTAGCCTCCCCCATATATTGCCTCATAGGGGGGATATTTGTCATAGTTGCCACTCTTGGGAAGAGGGTTGGCAACCGCATATTTTTTATTTTTGTCGTTATTAGAAAGACGCTGCTCCCCACCTCCTGATTTGTTTTCCTCCGTCGTCTCTTACGACACCCACGGGATGATATGGGGTAGTTGATATCCTTACACCGCCGCTATACGTTACCTAATCGTTGTATCATGTTTTTTTTTTAAATTAAAGTGATAAATTAACTTTCAGTCCTCGTAAATAAAGTGGCTTGTGAGATCCATAAATACCTGCAACTAATTGGTAACCATGGTAAAAACCGCAAAAGCGAAATTAACTAATCCATTCGTAGTAAAAATACCATGTGGTGTGGGCGTAAGGTAATCCATCACCCTACGTCCCATGGGTGTTGGTAAGATACGGCTATGAGATATACCAAAACGAACTTATGGTCTTCGATAGTTGTTGATATACGTAACCATCTCGTTTACGCCAGGCGTGAATGTCCAAGAAGCAGCGTCGAAGGCACAAGATGTCTGGTTTTTCGATCCGCCTGTCAAGGGTGATGTAAACCGGGGAATTCACTAGACGGACTTGCCCAGCGGACTTTGCTACTATAGGTCTGTGCAAAGTTTGATAGTGTAGGAGCGTCGCAGTCGGTCTGGCGGGTATGCCTGTTGAACGTCCGCGCGAGCACAGACATGCCTGAACGTGAATGTTAACTGCGGCTGCGGGCTGTCTGTTCACGGACACAAGAGCGACAGCAACCGGTGAAGATCTTTTTTTTATTAATATTTAACAAACTTTTGAGATTTTTAATTAACAATGATTTTAATGACAGCAAAATATTCTGGGCAGAGTTTATGCGATTGTATATCCATCCGCTAATTGTTGTACAGGTCTCCTGGTTCATCAATTTCTGAATCTTTATGAAAAATTGATATAGCTAAATTTATTTCTATTTTATACCACTTTTTGCAACAAATTAATAATAAATAAATAATAAGCATTGCAAGTCTAGGTTGTTATCTTAATGTGCACGCACAACTTATCACGTAGCCGGTCCAAAACAAACTGATGCCTCTGAGTAGTAGTGTAGTGCGGCGACAGACATGCCCGGACAAACAGCCGTGGGCATGTCCGTCTAGTGAATTCCTCGCTAAAGCAAACCCAACCTAGCAGGATGCCCGCTATTGGACTACTACGGATTAATGAAGAAGGAGAAGGTATCCCATTTTTCCATTACGACATATAAATAAAGGCCTTGTTCATAAATTACCTCATAGAGAAACTTTTGCCATACTTGCCAAACTTGGCAGGCGAGTTGGCAACCGCAGCTTTTTATTACTTTGAGTTGCTGCCGTCCATCTTTCTGTTTTGGTTTCCGTCTGCCACCTTATACTACACCCACGGAGCGATACGAAGTAGTGGATATTTTCACACCACTACTACGCGGCCTAAAGAAAGTACATATTTAGTATTAAGCAATTTCTATGTGGTAGACCCCCGCTGCAGCTATATTATGGTTGTAGCACAGATGGGTCGACTTGGCCAGGGAAGGACCACGCTCTCACAGAATATGAACGTAAAATAGCAACTCTATGCCGCTGTGTTTCGTATGGTGAGTGTAGAGAAATGGAGACCCTTTTTACCGGTAACGAGGCATTTCATCTTAGTCCTCACGGGTGATAACGCATTTGCATTTTGATTCTTAATCGAGGATAAATGTAGATGTCTATGGGCCACAGAACCACTTACCATCAGGTGGACTGAATGCTTGTTTGTCACCCTATTCTATAAAAAAATTACGAATTTTATCTATATCTAGCCAGTCCCTTATATACTTCGCTACTCATAAGAAAAGACAGTTCAAAAGCGGTAATGTGTTATTTCAGCGAGCCGGAGCCACAAATCTTGGACTATATCACTCAACAACATAAGCTGTTCATCACCATTGCAACAAGCCATGCGTTTTACATCAACGCCATGTGGTTATGGGAAAAATATTTTAACGTTAATAAAGATTTGGGTGCTGGCAAGCTAGAAAATTTGCCTGAGGTATTAATCATCCTTATTACAATTATCACATACTCGGCGGTAAAGGAAAACATCGTGAGGAAACCTACATGTCTGAGAAAGAAAAAAAATATTTCACAGACGTGTGACGTTCGCCAACCTTTGGGGCAACGCGGCGGACCTAAAACCCTCTCAGAAATGAGAGGAGGCCTGTGCCCAGCAGTGGGACGTATATAGACTGTAACTTTACTTTACTATTACAATTGATGATTTCTGTCTTGATTACCATTACTCCATCACTCTACATTTTTGCCTACTCTTTTAGACCACTGCTGAACATAAGTCTCCCTCTATTTCTAACGAGGTAAAGCCACGTTGCAGCTATATTATGGTTGTAGCACGAATGGGTCGGCCCGACTGAGGAAGGAACATGCTCTCACAGCATACCAGCGTAAAATAATAGCTCAGTTCTGCTGCGTTTCGTATGTTGAGGGTAGAGAACTGGAGACCCTTTCACTGGAAATGAGGCATTCCATTGTAATACTCGGGGGTGGCAACGCACCTGCACATTGATTCTTGATTGAGGATTGATGTGGATGTCTGTGGGCTACAGCTACCATCAGATGGACTGTGTGCTCGTTTGTCACCCTTATTCTATTGATATAAAAAGTCATTCAGAATTTGCTAGTCAGTGTCACTCATAAACTGATTCACCTTGTCTTAAGGAAATTTTCTTATGCATGGCTAAGCTCGTTTTAGGATTTTTCAAGAATACATCATATTGTCGGACTGCCTCGTTGGACTAATGGTCGTAAGCGCGATTACTGATTGTACCACATAATGAGGGGTTTGAATCCCTGGTCGTACAAAAATCGATTATTGAGTTTTCGGTCAAGAAATTCTTAGTAGCACAGCCCGTAGTCGGAAATCACGATGTTGACGGTGATGCCTCTCCGGTCGCATTGGGTTGGGTTACCGTCCTATCGGACTATGAAAGTGAACGAATAGAGTTCATCTGTCCTTGCGCACACACTATAATCCTGTCGTGTCCGTTAAGACTGACTGCCGCGCCGCGTCCGAAAGTCAAGATATTTCATCCTTGTTACGTCGTAGTTCAGTGCCGAAACCAAACCTTCTTAAAGACGAATTTAGAGAGTTAACTAACTTACGAAACAGACCAGGGCTCACGATTCTCCGCGCGGAAAAGGAAATGTTACAATAATAATGAACACATCAGAGTATAATTTTAAAATACAACAACTTTTATCAGACGAAAGTACATACAAAAAGGTCAAAACAGACCCCACAACTAACACGCTTAAAACAACTAGCTATTTAATAAAGAAATACTCCGAAAAATTAAATTTCGACGTGAGTTCGCTAATACCATCATATACCAAACCACCGAGGTCGTATGGGTTACCGAAGACACACAAACCAAACGCTCCACAACATCACATAGTGAGCCAGATCGATTCACCGACTTATAAGCTGGCACAACACTTGGCAAAAATACTGTCACCACTGAGAGGACATACCAAAGCACACACAAAGGATTCATATAGTGCACAGTCCGCGCGCGCGCACTCAGCGCACGGACGTGTTGCTCATTATTATTTCTGTATTTCGTAGGTAGTACCAAGTAAAATGGTTCAGTGTAGAAAGTGCAAGTTATTTGTTTCTTTGGCAAAAGATGATGTTATTAAGTGTAAAGGTTCATGTGACTCTGTGTATCACAAAAAATGCTTATCGAACGTAAAGGAGTTCCAAAGAACCCAGCTGTGTGAATCATGTCTCAAAAGTGAAATCAGCCCTAAAACGCAAGTACCTAAAATTGATGTAGATATTGGGAAAGCTAGTGTCGAAACGCTTCTAGCAGAGGTCAATAAAAAACTGGAAATAATTTATCAAACACAAAAGAAAATTGATGACCTAACAGAGGCCGTGGATTTCTACGGTGAACAGTACCAAATGATGCTTAACTTTAAGGAAGCCGCGGAGAAGAAAATGACTGCTTTGGAAAATAGAAATCAGTATTTACAAAAGTGCAACGACTCCTTAGAAGAGAGGATAATGTTTTTGGAACAAAGAGAAGTGGAGAAAAATATTGAAATAGCGTGCCTGGATGAGTCAGAGAAGGAAGATACAAAGAAAATTGTTGAAATTATTGCACAGAAATTAAATTTAAACATTGGTAATATAGAGGACGCAAAGAGGGTAGGTCGAGAAAAGAAAGAAGAGGGTAGGCCGAGACCTATAGTCGTAACCCTACGAACCAAGCAAGCTAGAGATGAATGGCTAAAGCAAAGAAAAGTGTTAGTATATAATAAGGAAATTCTCGGCAACAACAATGGCAAGCGGGTGTATATAAATGAAAATCTTCCTAAAAATACGCGACAATTGTTATGGAATGCGAAGAAAATGTTAAAAGACGTCTATAAACACATATGGCCACAAAACCTTAAAGTATTGGTTAAAAAAGACGATAACTCGAAAATACGCTGGATCCGTTCGGATCCAGCGTATTTTCGAGATATCAATAATATGTGTTTCAATACTGATAACAGCAGCGTATAGTAAATAAAACACAATAAATTAGTATTGTGGAAGCTCACTGTATGTGAATACTTAAATCCACAAAATAGATGATATTTTATCACATATCGAGGATAAATATGAGTATAAAAAATTTCTAGATGCAAATACGTGGAGCACATACTTAAAAACAACCACGGAGGACCTAAAAATAATTCACCTAAATATTCGTTCTCTTAGGAAGAAGTTTAATGAATTGCTAATATTGCTTGAGCGCACTAATTTTAGTATAGACATTTTATTATTAAGTGAAATAAATATCAGACAAGCGGAGCTGCCGTTATATTGTATAGATGGGTATGATATGCACGGATTTATAAGAGAAAATCGACGAGGAGGAGGCTTATTAGTGTACTCTAAAAATGAATTGCACCTGCAAACAGTAAACCCGCAAAGCTGTGGTTTGGAAATATTGCACAGTCAACTTAAGAGCTCTGACACCACCATACACATAATCACCGTATACAAACCGCCAAACACAAATAAGTTATGCTGTATTCAAGAATTATCTGTACTAATTAAGCAAGTTCCCGAATACGAGGACGTCATTATTGCAGGTGATATGAATATCAACTTATTAGAAAAAAATACAACCACCGATAAATACAAAAACGCAATGTATAGTTACGGAATGCAGAGCGTTATCAATGACTGTACTCGCGAGGAAATATTAGCCGGTAGACTCGTAACGTCGTGCATTGATCATGTGTGGGTACGTACACGCAGCCGCCGATTTGCTTCACATATGTTTACGTGCAAGTTGTCGGATCACTATATGGTAGGTGTAAGTATTACCAAAGAATCAAAATGGGTAAATAGAATAAGTCTTATTAGTGGCAAATATAAAATGTATACTTTGAATAATAAAGTAATAACTCGTGAGTTACAGCAGGTTGATTGGAGTAAGCTCGTAGAGATAGACTGTCCTTTGATAATTTATGAACAATTGTGTAATGTTTTTGCACCTATCTACGATAAAGCTAAAGTTAGAAAAAAAACGAGTAATACAGCCGTGGATCTCTAAAAAAATTAAAATATTGATAGATAGAAGAGATTATTTATTCCGCAGGTGGAAGACTAGTCCTCAAAATGTTACTTACAGATTAGGATATACGAAACACAGAAATCAAACAAATAAAATTATTAACAAAGCTAAAAAGAATTACAGAAGGCAGGAACTATCACGCTGTCAGGGAGACTTTAGGAAATTATGGGAAACAATAAATTGCTGGCTAGGAAATAGTAAAAATAGTTTAGATGACGTAGTAATTAAGTATCTAGGAAAAATCAATAGTTTAAGTGACATATGTTCAAAATTCTCAGAAACATTTACAAAAGAAATTAATAAAATAAAACATCAATGTAATATTAAATTTCTAAATCGCGAGTCTTATGTGAAATCGAGTGATACCACTTTCTATTATAAAAAGGTAAACGAAATTGAAATAAAAAAATAATTAGTCAACTAAATGGTAAAAAATCACCAGGTTTAGATGGAATAAGGCCGCAAGATCTAATTTTAGTTAATGAAAAAATAAGTCGAATATTAGCAAAATTTGTAAACCTTAGTTTTAAAACAGAGTTATACCCAGACAGTTTAAAAAAGTCTATTATCCGCCCTGTTTATAAGCAAGGAGACCATTGCAATTATTCAAACTATAGACCTATTGCAATATTGTCTGTTATTAATAAAATAGTGGAGAAAGTGATAGTTAAGAGAATTAGTGAGTATCTAGAAAAAAACTGCATAATTACAGAAAAGCAGCACGGATTTAGAAAATTACGTAGTACAACGACGGCCTTATCTATTTTCACCGACGATATCAACGAATGCTTAGGTAGTAAGCAGTATGTATTTCTTTTTAATAATAATAATAATAAGTTAGTACTGGAGTTCCTACTGGCTCTGTGTTTGGCCCTGTGGGCTATATCATGCATGTAAATAGCATGGTAAACGATGAAAAACCGCAGAACATACATGTATGCTGACGACACATGCATGATGTATGCTGCCAGGATATAAAGGTGATTGAGAACAAAATACAATCGGATTTTGATAACGTAATCAAATGGTCCCACGATAATGGAATAATTTTAAATATAGAGAAAACGAAATGCATGCTCATTCAATCGCCATACCTGCGTAAACCATGTATACCTATAAATATCATAGGCCATTCGTATGATTGCTTGCATAGAAATAAACAATGCATTGGTTGTAAATCGATTGAGCTTGTTGATAATTACAAATATCTAGGATTAACCATATATACTATGTTTAGTTGGAATTTCCATATAGAACGAGTATGTAATAAATTAAGATCGTTATTATGTAAGTTTGTACACCTTAAAAGTGTAGTTGATAAAACAACTTTACGCATTCTGTACTATGCTCTCGTGGATTCTGTAATTTATTATGGCCTTTCAGCCTATGGACGTACGTTCCGAACGTATATGGATAGGATACATAATCTTCAACTAAGATTTATTAAACTGTTAGTTAATAAGCAAGCTAAAGAGAAAAGTAAGGGTAACTATAATCTATTGTTTAAGAAATGCAATATTCTACCAGTACGTGAAAAAAAACAAATTATTTATTAGCGATTGAAGGATACAAAAGTAATTTTTAGTTAGGAAATCAATTTATGGTAATTTAAGAAAGAATACTCGTAAATTGTTTGAGGAACCAAGTGCGCAAAACTACTTTGGTGAAAGGACGCGTAGGTATTTAGTGCCAAGAATATTTAATGAAAACGTGCCACAAGAGGCCTGTCGGACAAAACAAATTTTTAAAAACAAATTGAAATATTGGCTACTGAATGCCATCGACGACTTGTAGTATTAGTAGTAGTAATATTTAGTTTATTATTAATTATTAATCTTAATTTTTTTTATTAATCTTTATTTATTGTTAATTTAATTTAAGATATTCGTTTTCTGTCTTTTATAGCTTTGTTATTAATTTAGAGATAAGTGTACTTTACCTACTTAGTCTTTAGTTTTTAATTATTTTATAAATGTTTACTAATATGTTTTGTTTTAAAATTTATTTTAGAGAAATATTAAAATGCAATAGTAAACCTTAATGAGTGCAGTTTCGCCAATAAACTGTATTCTCAGTTTGGCGAACTTAATGTTTTTTGAACCAATTGTATTTACTATGTTAATAAATAAATTTAAAAAAAATATCATTTTGTTAGTGAGATAAAAGACATACATCTCGCTGACAATGAAACTATGGCCAGTTTTGTCACTATTCACATGCCTACCTGTTGAAGACTGCATCTCAATTGTAACTAAGAAGCTAGAAGATAACAAAATGCCTACTGAATATGCAGTACTACTCAAACACTGCCTCACATCTGGCTATCTATTGTGGAAGGAAGAGTTCTACAAGCAAGTATATGGTGTGGAGATGGGCTTACCAGTGTCTCCCATAGTCGCCAACATATTAATGGAGGACTTTGAGGAGAAAGTCCTTCTTATTATTCCTGTAATTCCAAGATTCTACAAGCGGTAGGTTAATGACACTTTCACAATTTTACCATCTAACAAAGTAACTGCCATTAACTCTATAACCTCTAAAATACAATTCACGATGGAGTTAGAGGCAAATAATTCTTTAGCTTTCCTAGATGTTTTAGTCGTCCGAAATCCTAATAACACTATTGGTCATGTGTGTGTAAATGTGTATAGGAAAAAGACCCATACCAACCGACATTTGAACGGTGAATCTCACCATCATCCTTCACAGTTAGCTATCGTGGGTAAATCTTTGTTTCAAAGAGCACGTCAGGCAAGCATTGCAAGACAACAAGCTTCTGATCCCGCGCCTATGTCACAGTGACAAAGTGAAGCCGGCTACAGTCGAGCGTGTGCCTGCTATACTACCGTATGTCAGAGGAGTCACAGGCAAGTTAGGCTACATCTTGAACCGAGCTTCCATTAAAACATACTACAAGCCACCGAAGAAGTTTAGTCAATTTTTAACATCCGACAAGTGTAATATTCTTCTACAAGAAGCAGGAGTGTACAAGTTAGATTATGAATGTGGTCTCTCTTGCATAGGTCAAACAAAAAGATCCATAAAACCCGCAAAACATATAGCTGACGTAAAGCATCGACACTTCAGGAAGTCTGCAGTCTGTGAAAATGTTCAAGATCGTCTCATCAGATTTGATAAACCACAAATCCTCGAAAAAGAACACCGATTCCTACCAAGGATGATACGTGAGGCTATTAAAAATAAAAAAACATCCTAATTTCAATAGAGAAGATATATGGGTACTGCCATCTGCTTGGGATCCTATAATTAACAAAATTAAACCCAAACCCACGCATACCACTGCAAGACTTCAAGACACTAAATACGTTGGTTCTGCGTAAAGCGGAATGAAAATTAATATTAAAAATCTGAAGGTAGCCGGGCTAACTATGACATTGGGACGTCAAACATCTGTCCCCTCCGTGACCATGGGTGCTGTAATGCCCCCGAAACGTCCGGTATTTTTTCCAGACGGTAAAAAAGGTCATGCAGTATATTATATACTAATATTCTTCGAATCCGCCTGTTGAACGCAATACGGCAAAATTTTCTATTACAAAATACGTTTACGTTCATCTGCTATCTATGTACAGCGCGAAATGAATGCACGGACTTCGTATTAGTCACAGATTAAAAATACCTTTATTTTTGTTGCTTTCTTTCGAATCACCATAATTTGAGTTAATGAGGAATCGCTGTGTAGTGGTGGTGTAGGGGAATTCACCAGCACATGTCGTGCCGTGGGTGTCGTGAGAAAAGTCAGAGGAGAACCGAAACAGGAGATGGACAGCAACATCTTGCTGGTAGCAACTGAAGATATTCTATGACAAATTTTCCCCTATAAGGCAACCGATGGGGAAGCTTGTGTTCGGCAGTAGACTCTGATATGCTGTAATAATGTTAATGAATAATAATAAATTAAATAAGAATTGTTTATTTCAGATTATTTAAAATCCATATGTGGGTTAGTAGTACAAATAATAATAATAATAAAAATTTACAAGGGTTAGTATAATCATGGTTTGCTTGGGGCTATTGATAAAAGTAACACCCTGTGCCGAGACAGACCACCATGCGGGTGGATATGGTCCAGTGATCAGTTTCTGCACAAGACATTTCCACAGCGGTGATGTTTATCTGTCCGCTACGATCTTCAGAATACTGTTGTGGCTGGCTCGTACCCTGCTAATAAGGGATGCGGTTTTTTTGCGTATGATAGCATTAAACCCATCTGTTTAGTATGCCGCAAACATCCCTGATGCACTACAATAGCGAGGCAGTCCCAACAGCATCCTGAATATATTATATAGGTGGTAGAGCCATGCTGCAGTTATATTAGTAGTATAGTTGTAGCACGAGTGGGTCGGCTCGACCGGGGAGGGACCGCGCTCTCACAGAATACCGGCGTGAAATAGTAGCTTATTGCTGCTGTATTTCGTATGGTGAGTGTGGAGAACCGGAGACCCTTTTTGCTGGAAGTGAGGCATTCATCTTAGTCCTCACGGGTGACGACGCATCTGCGTTTTGATTCGTAATCGAGGATGGATGTGGATGTCTATGGGCCGCAGCAGCCACTTACCATCAGGTGGACAGTGTGCTCGTTTGTCACCCTATCCTATAAAAAAAAATTATTATATTGGATGCGCAGGGCTTCAAGAAAAGAAGACTTAATGCCTTAGAAGATATGCCTTAATCTTCACACAGTCGGATTAATAGTCATAGTACCAGACGTCTCGCACCTTGTAAACTATGAACTAGTCTACACAACAGGGTTGATATAAATTAATGAAACTATTATATACTAAGAAAGATATAATGAGGTTGGTTAGGACGAGTGCCGCTGAGTTAGCATGTACCACTAATATTTCCTGCGCATTTAATAACTTCTGAGCTATTAACTAATTTATACAGTTATTAATTTACTAATAGGCCTCTCTCGTGTTAGTGACAATTTGCCTACATAAGTCGTCACGATCGCAATATTAAACGTCTCCTTTCCACCTTTGATACTACTTCCTGTTACCAACCTAGGTATGAGTTACCACTGGCGTAACTGAGATGTTTATACCGCCATCTATCGGAAGCAATAAGACTTTTTGTGCGTTTCCCATAGTCGTCTCATAAGACACTCATGGGACGAAATGAAATGATAGACGCTTAAGTTGTTTTTATTTTTAAATAATTAACTATTAAAAGCTTTCACCCTGGACGAAATGGACTTTAATAATATTATCCCTAAACTTATCTACAGCAAATAATTGCAGCTACACGCCATAGCGTGCTGTTTGAAGCCGATATCCACGTCAGACACAACCGTGTTGATCGAAAGATGTCGGCTAGCTTGTGGCGGCCACGGGTACATGCTGTCCTCTAACCTGCCGCAGACGTATGGCTTGGCCACAGCGGCTTGCACTTATGAAGGGGAAAACACGGTTCTGTTGTTACAAGCAGCCAGGTAACGTTATATATACGAGTAAAAAATGAATATTTTCAGCTCGAAGGACACAAAAATGCTTATTATTGCTTATTATTATTTCTATTACTTACTACAAACAAAATACAAACTTTCAGACACATACAATTAGGCGTTATATATTTTTTATTATAGGGCATTGGTGAAGGCTTGGAGTGTTCGTGTAGAAGGCAAACCGTTAAAAGGTACCATGGCATACTTGGCTGGCACAACAGCTCCGAAAAAGTGGGATAGCTCTGTGGATTCAATTGTAAAGATTTTCCAAGATGTTGCTATTCGGTAATTATTCGCGTTATCGATTATTTTGATGATGAATGAACTAATGTATTATCACAAAGCTAATACACTAGGTTACCCTTTATATCATGCATGTTCGATGAAAATTAAACACATTGTACTCAGACCAATTAGGGTTGCCAGGTCCTAAAACTAGAAATCCGAACAGACCAACTAATGAAGCCGGATATTTATGTCAATTGTCAAAGACCGCACTCCGCAATTTATTAGGGATTTTGTTTCCTAGTTTTAAAATGATAAAAATTATTGTAGAAGATTGAGGCTATTTTTATTCTTTATCTTCAAATCGTCTGAACTTCTACTGATTATTTCACTAGAACACAACAAAATTTAATGAATCAGTATTTTTCATGGGAGAGGTGTCGATGAGATGTCGATGAGTGGAAGGGAGGTGACAAAGCTCCCGTTTCGTTCGGGCTAGTGCGTTGCGGGCTGGGGCAGGAATCGGACAGGTCAAATTTGGTCAAATACACATCCAAAAAATGGTCACCTCCCTTCTACTGTTCCTGAGAGAATAATGGAGCGCTATTTCTCAAGCATTCAGATTCCCTTTTGATATTTCTTGCACCGCCGAACACGTGTAAAATAAACCCTTTAGAAATATCTTTAAAACCTATTTTTGTAGTAAGGTATCTGGTGCAGTGGAAACTCTTAATGACTATCAGAAATCTGGACTTTCACAAGAAGACGCTTGGAATAAAGCTTCAGTGTGTCTGACAGCTGCTTCGGAGGTAAGTTATATTGTGAAAAATTTCCGAATTTTGGTTATTGTTTATTCATGCTATGAGGTGTGGTATTGGTTATAGTACGGATCAGTTTAAGTTGAAGTACTATGAGCCAGTCATTTAGCACGAAGAATCGAAATCAGATGAGAACGTTCTTGACTTGCAGTCATCGGTAAGAGATCGATGGATGGCTCAGGACCGCGCTTGACATTTCCTGGGGGAGGCCTATGTTCAGCAGTGGACTTGTGAAGGGCTGTGATAATGATGATGATGATTATATTGCGTGATGTAGCTATAAGAAAATAAGTTACGATCGTTCCATCATCATTAACATCACAGTCACGGGTCACAGTCTGGTGCTGGACAAGAAAATGCCAGCTGATGAGCATTATTAGGAAGCTTCGTCTATATTCAATCCACCGGACAGACAGGCTCTGAAGCCCAGAGCTGATACCCTCGCTCTGCTAATGCTGCTCCCTATGAATATTCAGTGAATTTGCGTTTAGCGTTCGTACAGCGAGCGTTCATAATAGTGACATTGATTTTTTTATTGAAATAAGTAGACGTATGTTGATCGTAAACGATCCGGTCTATTGACCCGGGTCACATAAGTGTAGATGATAGCAATAATTTTAAATGATCTGTAACAAACGATTAAATGAACCTTTGTTACCTCTGACCTTTGTACGACCGTTAGGCGTGAATTGCAAATATATTAGTAATTTAATACTGTAATAAAGGGTGGGTAAGTTGAAAGCCGTGCTAAATTAATATAACTTTTAATTTATAATAGATATTTTGAATAGTAAATTGAATTCTATTACTCGATTATGCTTTTCTACTTATTATTCGACATAAATGTGTTGTTATACGTTTTGGTCAATTCTCAGACTATGAAACAAATAATCTTTGAACCAGTCTATAATATTAAGTATACGGCAGAAACAAATGTGTGAGTTTGAGATGGTAACTACCTGCAGCTGTACAAAGACTATTTTATCTTATAGTACACGTACGAAATACATACGTACTCATATATAAGATATAAAGGCTTTTCATTTATTAAGTAGTCAATATTGTTCAAAATATTAACCATTTACAACCGGGTTTAAAGTTCCGTCTTAAGAATTGCGCTCATGACCAACGGGAGACAAAACCGAACAGGTCTCACAGATCTCTGAGTCAAATCTGAAACCCGAAATTTAATGTAATGTAATTGTCACAGAATTTTTATGGAAAGGACAAGATTGTTTAACCTAATTTATGCAACAATTTATTGATAGAACGTTTTTATTTAATACAATATAACTCCTCCCCCGGCTCGAACACATGCGGAGATCCTCCCGGGCATGCTGAGGATCAATTTATCCAGGATTGCTGTGATTGTCTGGGGAGGTGGCTGGGATTTGAATGATCGAATCGAATGACCCGGTTCGTATGACGAAACAATCTTGAATGATCGATTTTATTTAAACGAACAATCACAAATGCCTAAAAGTAACAATTGTATTTACAGTCTATCTGATGCTAAGGAGTTGTTGTCACCTTCAAAAATCAAAACTGGTTCTCTATTACTTTATTATGCAAACAGTCGAAATCTTTTAATAATTTCAGGCTCACGGGCGTGCTATTCTTTTGTCTGTATACATATCAGAGATGGACAAGAGAACTGCGTCATTGTCATCTTCCTTAAAGAAAGTTCTCCTTCAGTTGGTGGAGTTGTACGTAATTTATTGGGCGCTAGAAAAAGTTAGCGACTTATTGCTGGTAAGTAGAAAATTAAAAAAAAATTATAGAATAAGATTGACAAACGAGCACACAGTCACCTGATGGTAAGTGGATGTTGTAGTCCATAGACATCTACGTCTTTCCTCGATTACAAATCAAAATGCAGATGCCCATGATGTCTAAGATGGAATGCCTCGTTTCCAGTAAAAAGTGTTACACACTCGCCATACGAAATACAGCAGCATTAAGCTGCTATTATACACCAGTATTCTCAATAGTTGCTTCGCCGGTCGAGCCGACCCATTCGTGCTACAACTATACAACTAATATAATAACTGTAGCGTGGCTCTACCACGTATATACATATATTTGTTCCTCGAACGTTTAATAGATTTATAATTGCAGTATTTTTTCTGATCTCAATTCCGATAATATATTCTAATTGGCATGCAGTGGTTAATTAATTTTATAAACATAATTATACCGCCCGAATGGTAATTGAATATGATCCATAAAATATTTAAAAGTGTACACGAAAAAATACTTCTTCTCTATATCTGTGGTTCCGGATGATATAAACAATATTGAAAGAAAAAAATAGAGTCATTCTAAATTTGTTATATTTTTTCATACGACAATCGGACATCTTAACATTGCAGCACAATAATGTTAGGTGCGTGTGACAGCGACAAAAAAAACTACTTTTGGACTTTAGATAATTTCGTCCTAACTTCTCCATAAAAACCTTCCTCCCCCTGAAGTTGTTATCTGTTCTTCAAGCTATGCGGCTGGTGTTTTTCTACTATCCAATTCCTAAAAGACAATAAATATTACCGCATATTTTCCATATCTTCGATTGTAGTTTTTAATCTATTTTTGATTCAAACATTAATAATATATACAGTTTTATTTTGCAATAACCGGTCAAATTTTCGGAGAAAGTTCGGAATAAGTAATAGGCAAATTGTGAGGATAAATTAATTGAAAAAACCTCAAAAGTTCGATCCTTTTTATCCTTTATATTCAAAATGCGTGGTAATGCTTTATTTCAACTGATTATACTGTGCACGCACATATCCGTAAGCGTCGATCGATAGGCAAAAACGTTGTTGCACATAAATCACATTCAATGTGAGATAATAATTTCAAATAAAAGTAGAAGCTTCTTCACTTGTATTTTCAAAAACTTATCATTATTTATACATTTGAACTTAAGATTGAAATTCGGCTACTTTTTGAAAAATAACCTCATATATATATATATATATATATATATATATATATATATATATATATATATATATATATATATATAAGCGTTAAACGTATTTAGTAAGTTACGTGGTCTCATGTCGGAAACTATAAAAAAACAACTATAATTTCGAAATTTTTAAATGAATTGATAAATACCTCAAATAATGAAAGACACGTTATGTTTTTTTTTTTTTTTGTTTTATAGAAGAGGGGGCAAACGAGCATGCGGCTCACCTGATGTTAAGTGACTACCGCCGCCCATGATCAACCGCAACAGCAGGAGAATTGCGGGTGCGTTGCCGGCCCTTTAGAAAGGAGTAAGCTCTTTTCTTGAAGGTCCCCAGGTCGTATCGGTCCGGAAAAATCGCCGGTGGTAAACTATTCCACAGAGAGGTTGTACGTGGAAGAAAACTCCTTGTGAAACGTACAGTGGTGGACCGCCAAGCATCCAGATGGTGTGGATGGTATCGAGATGTTTGTCGTGTAGTGCGTTCACGAAATTTGGCGGCTGGGATTAATCCGAACAATTCCTCAGAGCACTCCCCGTGATAGATGCGATAAAATACGCAAAGAGATGCAACATCTCTTCGCAGCGCCAGTGAATCGAGCCGATCGGAAAGCACTCGGTCGTCGACGATTCGAGCCGCTCTGCGCTGGATGCGGTCAAGTGGAAGGAGCTGGTACTGGGGAGCCCCAGCCCAGAGAAGGGAACAGTATTCCATGTGCGGCCGAACCTGCGCCTTGTAAAGTTGCAGGCGGTGTACCGGCATGAAATACTGTCCCGCTCTGCTGAGAACGCCAAGCTTTTTAAAGGCCCATTTGGCCTTCCCTTCCAAGTGACCACGAAACTGCACGTCACTCGATATCTCGACGCCGAGGATTCCGATACTGGCTGAGGCAACAAGGGGAGTGCCTTGAAACTGAGGGGATACGACAAAGGGGTTCTTTTTAGCGGTTAACGCGCAAACTTGTGTCTTCTGGGGGTTAAACTGGACTAGATTTAGTCGTCCCCAATCCGAGACTCTGTTCAGCAAAGACTCGACTTCAGACACAAGTTTGTCCCGGCACTCGGAGACGTTTTCCCGAGAAATATTGGCTCGGCCGGTGTAAAGAGCATCACCAGTGCTGTCATCTGCATAGCAATGAATGTTACGGGTATGCAACATATCATTGATATGCAGAAGAAACAGCGTTGGCGATAGCACGCAGCCCTGTGGAACACCAGCATTAATAGGCTTGCAATCGGAGCTTGCACCGTCTACAACGACCTTGATGCTCCGATCTGCAAGAAAGCTGGTGATCCAATCGCACAATTTCTCGGGAAGCCCATAGGAAGGGAGCTTCGAAAGAAGCGCTTTGTGCCAAACCCGATCGAAGGCCTTCGCAATGTCCAAACTAACGGCCAATGCCTCCCCCTTGAACTCTACTGCCTCCGCCCATCTGTGAGTGAGGTAGACCAGAAGATCACCAGCTGACCGACCACGGCGAAAACCGTATTGGCGGTCACTAATCAGCTGGTGATCCTCAAGGTACCTCATGAGCTGGCAGTTTACAATGGACTCCATTGTTTTGGAGAACAAGGAGGTGATGGCGATTGGCCGGTAGTTGGACGGGTCTGAGCGGTCGCCTTTTTTAGGGATCGGGTGGACGAAAGCCGTCTTCCATGATTTAGGGACTACGCCTAGGGAGTAGGAGTACCGGAAAAGACGCGTTAAAACCGGTGCCAACTCTGGAGCACACGTCCTCAGCACAATTGGGGGGATTCCGTCAGGCCCACTCGACTTGTGGATGTCCAGGGAGAGGAGTGCTTTGCGAACCGAGCGCTGTGTGAACTGCACTTCCAGCATGGAGCACTCACACCGCGGGATGGTCGGCGGCGTACTTCCCCCGTCATCGAAATTCGAGTTAGACGCAAAGAAAGAGCCTAGAAGATCAGCTTTCTCCTTTGCAGTATGGGCCAGTGAGTCGTCCTCCCTGTGCAGAGATGGAAGAGATGGCTGACAGAAATTCCCCTGGACAGCCTTGGCGAGAGACCAGAATGCACGGGTTCCAGAAGGAAGGCGAACTAGTTTCTCGCCAATTCTGCCTATGTGCTCTGACTTTGCCTTGGCAATGACTCTTTTGAAGGACCTAGAGGCGGAATTATACTTCTTTTTTAGAGCGCTGGTGTTTACATCCCGGGACGCTGATGCATCAACCCAGGCTTGGTAGCACTCCTGCTTATAGCATGATGCTATTTTACAGGAGTGACCAAACCATGGCTGAGATTTGCCTCCAATGGGCACCACAGAGGAAGGAATAAAAAGTTCCATACCCTGAAGTACCACATCAGTAACAGAATCCGCAACAACGTTGGGATCATCCGGCGAGAAGCAAACCCGCCCCCAAGGGTAGGATGCAAAGAAGGACCGCATCCCATCCCAATCGGCTGACCTATAGTGCCAAACACGGCGGCAGCCTGCAGAATGCAACCGCGATTTCAGCGTGAGTGGCACAACACTCCGGACCAGACAATGGTCCGAGGAGCCTAAAGGGGCGTCGACGGAAATCTGATATCCGTCCGGGTGAGAGGTCAGCAGAAGGTCCAACAGGGAAGGTGCATGATCCTCCACATCTGGAATCCGCGTAGGCGAAGTAACCAGTTGTGTCAGACCATATGCCAAGGCAAAATCATGAACAGATCTCCCCGCATGATCGGTTAAACGTGAACCAAGCCATTCGGCGTGATGGGCGTTAAAGTCGCCGAGGATCACGATCTCTGCGGAGGGGATCTGCTGTAGCAACGAATCTGCAGCCATTTGGACGTGGTCGAAGAGTCGGTCTGTTTCGGTATTACCGCTATGGGACCTATAGAGGCACCCGTAGACGCGCGGATGGTCGTCGCTGTCTACGCGTAGCCAAAGGATGGACAGGTCCGAACCTTCAAATCTGCCGAGGCGTCGAGAACAGATGTCCTCTCTGACGTAAACGCAAACTCCAGCCCGAGGCACAAAGGAGTGTTCCAGTTTGTACCCCGGGTAGGAGAGATACGAGACATCAGCCGGAGAGGACACCTGCGTCTCGGTCAGAAAGAGCAGAGCCGGCCTCGCCGTCTCGAGATGGTAGTGGACGGCGTTTAGGTTGGAGTGAAGTCCCCTGATATTGCAGAAATTCACGGACAGCGTGGCAGGGGTCGCCTTGGTCTTGTTGCTCCGTTTGCCCCGAGCAGTTTTAGTCTTGAGCGGAATTTTGCCCCCCCCAGAATACGCGGGGCAGCCTGAGCACCCACGCTCAGAAGTGGAGAAACATGGTCGTGGATGCTCAGCGAGGGATTCTCCAGGGGTGCTGGTACCCTCCTGGGGTAGTCTATTATTATTTAATTCCGCTACCATGTTGATGGGGGGGGGGGGGGGGGATTTGGGCCTCCGGCCACCTGCACTCACCAGACGAAACGCGGAAGCAGAGCTTCCACTTCACGCCGGTATTCTGTGAGGTCGTGGTACCACCCCGGTTTGAGCCGGCCCATACGTGCAACAGCAAAGCTGCCGCGTGACTCTACCACTGTTGTATGTAACATTGTATCGTAATTACATTTTTGTTTTGGGACAATAAACGCAACTATATAATTACTGTGTGATTTGGATGTGGATAGGCGTGTCGCTGCCGGAAACAAAGTCAATGGTGCCCTGAATGCATTAGTAAAAAGGCAAGGCGTGGTGAAGAGTGCACGCCTTGCAATACATAACGCAGTGTTGGTACCGACTTTGTTATATGGCAGCGAAACCTGGGTATGCCAGAAGAAGCATAAAAGCAAGTTGAATGCAGTGGAGATGCGATCTCTTCGTAAAATGTGTGGCGTTAGCATAGCCGACCGAAAGCGAAACGAAGAGATTCGCAATATGGCAGGATTGAAAGATGACCTTATCACAAAAATTGATAGGGGCGTACTCCAATGGTTTGGGCACGTTGAACGAATGAGTGAAGACCGAATGGTGAAGAAAATATATAGAGCGAAAGTTAATATTAAAAGGTGTCGAGGTAGACCGAGACTAACTTTCGAAGACCATGTGAGCAAATTGCTCGAAGAGGGGAGGGTCAAGAGTACTCGGATACCTAGACGTGCATGTATGAAGAAGTTAATGAACCTGAAAGAAGCGAAAGAGGTATGTAAGGATCGTGACACTTGGCGATCTGTTCTCTCTGGCTACCCCGTTAGGGATTGTGCGTGAAGATAAGTATATAATTACTGAACTATTGTGAACAGTCACTGAAATTTAAATAATAATAATATAATAATAATAATATTCCACAACCATCACACAACGCCATCTAGTCCCAAGCTAAGCAGAGCTTGTGTATATAAATATTTTTAAATTGATAACTTGTTATGACTATTAAAGCTTATGACTCCAAATTCATTTTTGAACATTTTCTATATGTATAAGTATATACATATTGGCAGAAAAGAAACTGCATACTAAAAATAATTTATAAAAAAGTTCTATCACCATCACAATGAGTTTGAAGTTTTACTGTAAACCTAACAATGACTGTTTTCACGTAAACTACAGATTGCCAATTCCTGACACTTTTTAATTATATGTATAATAAAATAATATTAATTTAAAAAAATATTTCATACGGGCCGTATCTTCGACTTTTGCTTACGTCAGGTCTCACAGATCTCAAAGTACTGAAATCTGAAATAAAAAGAATATCACAAAATTTACCAAGGACATTTAACTATTTTTTTTCTTTACGTACGGGCTGTGCTTTCAACTTTGCTCATGAAAACCGGCTGGGATACGAACCAAGAACCTATCTGTTGATACTCGATAGACAAGTACGCTGATGAAAGCGATGTGAGGTGTATTATTATAGTCTGTTATTTTCTATACTGACCACTCATTACAAAACATTGTGCGCTTGAAATAGAGCGTACAGTTACTTGAAATTATACATGGCTGCAAAAAATTACCGCGCGGTTTTATCGCAAATATAATCTTAGGTCATGATTATTTTACCTCCATTCGATGACCTCTTGTCTCAGCTGCTCCTAATTGTGCACGTATTATAACGTGTAGGTACACTTGATGCTTATATCGAGTCGCGATGAAATATTGATCTATAATCACAGCAATAATTGGGTTAATGCAAAAGAGCAGTAACCGAGTTATAGAGAGGTCTATGCTCGGAGTTTCTCTACGTGGTAGAATCCGTAACGATGGTATCTGTAGCAAAACTAGAGCAACCGACCTAAAAAATTAGTTTCTATATATACCTCGTCTTTCTCTGTTATAACTCTGTTGTAACAGAGAAAGATAAATAAAACTAGAAGAGGCCTTGATCCTAGAGAGGTCCAAACCGAAATAAACGAAAAAAATTCATGTCATTTTATATGTAATTTTAAATGTTTTTCTTATTAACGCTTGGATTTATGAAAATAATTAGTTTAGTTATTAGATTAATATAAATGATTTTCTTTTAGCATTGTTTGGTTATGGAAATAAAAGGATTATTATCTTAATATATATATATATATATATAAATTACGTGTCACGTTGATTGTCCGCGATGGACTCCTAAACTATTTAACCAATTTTAATCAAATTTGCACACCGTGTGCAGTTTGGTCCAACTTGAGAGATAGGATAGTTTTTTGCTTTGAATTTTAATAGGACATGACAAAGGGTCGTCGAAAATGGCAAAACAACGCCTGCCTGGCAAGCTAGTTATTATATATATATATATATATATATATATATATATATATATATATATATATATATATATATATATATACGTCGTATGGTAAAGGCCTCCTCTAATTCTTGAGACAGATTAAGGGCGAGGACGTGTCCGCTGCGCTGCACTTGCAGATTTCCTCACGTTTACCCTCAACGCCTAGCAGGTAATAAATCAGTACTTAAAATTGCAATTAACAAATTGATTGGTGCCGGTGGTGATCGAACCCGGATCGTTATCGTACTGTGTTTACAGCGAGTGCTTAACCCCTGTGCTATCACGGATCTATGGGTGTGATGTCAACCGGATAAAACTTTCTATTTTAATGATTGCTCCATTAAGTATTATAATTTATTTTATCAACATGAGTGTTTAAGGAAAAAAATGCTCATAAAATAGTGTTTTACAATTTAAATTAGAGCACAAACGTATATTATACTATACTAGGGTCACTTGCGGCGTTAGTCGTAAGAATTTTATTACCGTCGCAAAAATTTCTCATAATTTATCATGTTGTAAGAATAAAAAGAATGAAAAGTTTTTTTTATAAAATGTAAATGGTAAATAGCTACTGCATCCAATGGACAGCTTCAACCACTTTCAAAATAATAACTTTACAGATGCTTTGTCACCTCTAAGGACTTAGGTGGAATGTCCTATAGCCTGTAATTATACTAGCTTTTTAAACTCTTCACACAGGAACACGGAAGCGGCAGCAAAAAATGAAATGAAGATGCGTATAGGCAATGCCTCCTCTCCAGTTAAAAAGGGTCTATGGTTCTGATTACTTAGACCCTATAAAAATTTTATATTTACGAAACCGTGTAGAGGCGGTGTATTAATATGCGTTGCCTCGTTACATCCCGTGGGTTTCATAAGAGGTAACAATAGGAATAGGAAATGAAACAGAATATTGACAACAACATCTTCCTGATAACAACTCGAAACAACGAAAACTGCGCTTGCCAAGCCACGTGCCAATCGTGGCAACTATGGCAAACCTTTCTATTAGCCGATCTATGAGGAGGCCTATCTGCAGTGGACTTTAATGATGATGATGACGATGGTTAACATAACATGAGGAATATGTATATGATTTTACACGTAACGATTGAAATTAATTTGATTAATAATAAGATTGATAATTTTCTACATAAATATATATATATATATATATATATATATATATATATATATATATATATATATATATATATATAATATTATGTTTCATCACTCTGTCGCTATACCAGCAAACAATGTTCCGTTAGTCGTATTCGGCCAAATTTATGCATCCGCAGTCGAATACATCTCATTAATTGCTTTTCAAAAATTGCTTATTATACTTAGTGACCTTAAATGCGCAATTTAAGCGAATATTTTGTGATATAAATTATCGGTATCAAGTGGAGTAGCGTTAGATATGCCTTTTATAATAATTTCAAGTACAGAGACTTGCACTCCGGTGGACATTTATTGCATTAAATGAATGAAATCTCTCTCAAAGATCGCAAGAGAATTCAACACCCTATTCCGCCCTGTGCTTTGCGTATGAAGCGATTAACTTAAGTTCTTCAATATCTCTTGTATATTATGCCAGATAAAAATACAAGGCTTGAAGAAACATAAATTAATTTTACTCGGCATTCGGTACTCTTCCAATGCGTCCTCTTTGCCTGTCTATTTTAAAATTTTAAATGTTCTATTTAAAAATTTAAAACTAATTAATGTTTGCGAAAACTTCAAGCGCATGTATCATGAGTTGTAATGATATAAGTGTATATATATATAGTTCGTAGTCATGAAATTATTGCAGTGTCATCGGTTCTACCTATATACTTCTGCATAATTTCAGAATATCCAGACGTATTTATGTGGCTCAAAACTGAACTACAAAATTTAATCACATCCGTACAAACATAGATACATTCTTATTAAATAATCTCGATGAGAGTTAGAGCGAACACTTTATCAATTGTCCAAATATCAAGTGGCCAAATGAACATTGTCAATTATTTATTTTGCTTTTCTTGCACTTTATTAATTTTTTTTCATTTATTTTATTGTTATCTTTAAACGAATACGTAATAATGATTTAATTAAAATCAATGACCCGTTTACTTTTGTCGGACAAATCAATAAATTTGAGCTTTTTTAAAAAAAAACATCATAGTAAATGGATAATGGTGCATAGATTTTTTATGGGAGATCCATAGATTTAAAAATCAAAATGTAGACTCGTTGTCACACCTGAGGACAGCTGGAATGTCACGTTAACAGTAAAAAAGGTCTTCGATGCTCGCCACTAACCACTGACTGACTATACGAAATACTAGAGTTGTTTGGATTCTTTTCCCGTCCAGGGTGTCTGTCTATATAGCTACCACTCCTTTACTTATTTTATTATCCTTCCTTGAATAAAAAAGTACACTTGAAAGGAACCGCAAGAAGATTTCTGGTTAACTGTTTATAGCTTCATTAAAATTGGATGACCCTCATCAACTGCCGGTCTTTCACAATATGCTATTCGATTTTCTCAAGGATTGTAAAAGTTTATTTGTGCTCATTAGTAGACGTTTTAACCTGTTCTAGTTAATATAAACAAAATTTATGGACTCCGACATCAGTTCAATGACACTTTCTGATTAATGTATATACTTACCGATTAATGTATGTTATTATTACAAACGATTATATACATGATATGATGATATACATCAAACAGTTATTATTGCGGTTTTTTTAGTGAATAACTTTGATATGATAACGTAATCTTGCTTTTTATACAAGTTACTTTACTTATATTAGAACTATGATACTGGGACTATAATTTGTCTACGCAATTTTGTAATTTCGGAAATTTCATGTACCGAGTAACGTTATTTAATATGTTGGTCTGGGAATACAATTTGCTATCGCAATTTTGTAATTTTTGAAATTTCGTGTACCGGATACCGTTATGTCCCATGGGGTCGTAAAGGTTAAATTGGACTTATGACAAAAAATAATGTGTCAACCGTGTTACTTATCTTGGGCACTCCAATATGGCTAAAATTTTAAGGATCAGGAGTGTTATTTATCTAACACTATTGTATGCCTATACAGAATACAAAGTCGTTTTATTATGCTTCTTTTAGTCGGGGCCGTAACTTGGGCCAGGACAAGTTTTAACCAGTAACTCATTTCTAAGACGTAAGTGGGAAGGCTGTTACTTTATTTTACTCTTATTTTTGTTAAGACCTAAGAGATAGTTTCAGACATACGGTAATACTCGAAGCGCGTATGCGCAGGAATTACATACCTTAATTTCTCCCTCACCTTTCCTTCATCGAACAACCAGCCGTTCTTAACCCCTTTGGTGTCGACATTCCACGTATTCGAACCAATCGGTCTTCTTAATCTTCCCTTATGCGTTCAGCAAAGAAGTAAAATAATCCATCGGTATCTTCAAGGTATGTGTGAATAGGCTTTTGTCAAGCTAAGATTTATCATCTAGGGCTTTATCACCATCACCTGTGAAGACTGTGTGACGAAAATTTTACACCAATACCTCGGTAAGGCGAACATCAGCCTCTATCATTTAAAAACTCTTATTTGATCTCATAAATAAAAAAAAAACTGACAAAATGTTAAGAAAAAAATGAATGGCTTAATTTTCACTATTGTGGTCGGTTTGGTGGCCAATTTTATAGGAATCTATCAGTGACCTATTGTGAGCTTCACACACACATTACGGACAGCCGTTGAACTGCTATCATGAGAGGTCAGTCAACAAAAAATTTATTGATGTATCCGTCAAACGGAGCTTTATCCGTCATTAGTCATTACTGCGTTGTAATTATCAAGGCCGCCGCTTATTAAGGCAGGTGCGTCACATTTCGTTTAGTTCTAAACGTAGTGATTTATATAATCTTTGTATTGTTGTAGAACTTGTATGGAACACTACTATAGCTATTCTTATGTTTTTGAGGCAATTGCGTAGGTACCTGAGCTTGATTTAAAATCATAAATCGGTCTAGCCACAGAGTACATTATATTATATAGCTGGAATAGAGTTGCTAGTCGATTCCGTGGTTCAGATACATCTATAGTGGAGTTGTCGAACTAAACAGACGATATATCTATCTATAAATATATTCTATATATAGTACAGCCCCATCCCTAGTGTACTGATTATTTTTAATGAATTTTACAGGATCACATAATTCTGCAACTAACTAGTTTTGTGTATATAGGCACAAAACTAGTTACGTTGCAGAATTATATAATCAAAGGTAAATCATAAAAAAGAAAACTCAATTTAAAAATAATAATCATCTTTATTCAGGTAATTTACACCCATAACCAGTAAAAAAAAATAAGAATTAAGCAATCAACACAATTTCAGAAATAAATAAATAAATGTCGATCAATCAATATATTTCATCAAAGTAACAATTTTAAATTAATAAATGTAACAGTAATTATAAGTAGGCAGTAATGACAGTATATAAAGTAAATTAATCGAAATAAATTAACATAAAATTTAGTTTATTAACCTAAGATCTTAGTACCTTTTTTAAAATAATAAAGCAACTTATATACTACACAAAAGTTATAAGAAAAATAAAATAAGATGCACAAATTACAAAAAAATAGTACAGTAGACAAAAAGTTGACAATTTTTATAAAAAAAAAAACTTAAATATCCAATATCTTGAAAACGGTTAGGTTTGATGTATGGTGTTTCATAGTCGTAACAGACGGTAATGATCCAAATTACAACCCCCTAAAGGATCTAAGTCGACTTAACCAATATAATTTATATTGGAACATATATATACAGGGTAACAGGGTTACCCTGTATATATATTTCAATATTTATCTACTATATTCCACTTGGCACGAACATTTGATGTTCCCTGGTCACATACAGTAGCAAGACTTTTAAAGCCAGACCTCTTCAATTTTCTTATATTTCTCTTAATCATTAAGGCTAATTCAGCTTTTGTACTGCAAGCACAAAATGAATATTATATCGGCTGTTTATAGTTTTTAGAATACCTCTATTCTAATTTCAGTCCTCACTACATCACCATTGTCAACTAAACCAGTAATCCTGTAATTTTTCCTGTCATAACCAATATGTGGTGTTAAGGCCATTTCATCAAAAACCAGTGTACACAATTTTATCATTGGCTTTCATTTAGGATACATGCTTGCTTCTTAAGCTAGTAAAATATGTTTTTATTTATACCAGGCTTAATATTGGCCTTAGATACCATCCTGCTTAAGGTGAAAGGTGATGGCAGAACAAATATCTTTTGCAGCATCCTGTAGGCTCTTGGCCCATGTTAAAAAAATGTAATGCCAATCACTTTTTCATCAGGTGTGAATTGTCTGTCCCTTTTGTGTTTACCACATTCTCGAAATTGTAGCATCGTAAAAACTGTTGCCATTGAGGTAAAACTTTTAAATGCTTTCAAAAAAGTAGTATTTTCTAATAGATTCATTTTCTTCTTCAATCTTTTTGTTCTTTCTTCATACTTTCTTATTTCTCATTTGCTGTATTCAAGCTTTTAAGTTTCTTTTTTAACATTGTAATTCTTGTACTAATTTGAGTCCTTTTGGGCTTAGTCACCTTCAAGCCTGAAATTAAAATGAAAAAACATTATATTTATAATGTTTTAAGAAAAATGTGTTAAAAATAAATTTAATTGTAGTAAGTTGATTGCATTTTGAATCATAATTTGGAACATAGTAGATAAATATTGAAATGTACAATATGATAGGGTTACAGGTTAAGTCGACTTAGATCATTTAGGGGGTTGTAGTTTGCATCATTACCGACTTTTTCGACTATGAAACACCATACACGAAACTTAACCGTTTTCAAGATATTGTATATTTTAGTAATGCAATAGTGGAGTACTTGTGCATGCGAAACATGATGAAATATAATGGCAAAAGTAATAAAATATGTTTACTTATTAAAATAATTATTAAAGTTAACATTTTGATGTTTTATTTGGTACAAGAGCGAGCAAAGCAAGCTCGGGACTTGGGGCACACCAACTCAGATAGGTTTGGTTAGAAAGATTGGTGGTTATTTTTCCATAAACCACCCAGAAATAACGGGGGCTCTATCAACTAAACTTTGGTATTGCTTCAGTGAAGAGGGGTCACGCCCCCTCCCCAACTACCTATTAAGGTGATTTTTCTTATAAATTATTTTATAAAATTTTGATCTTTAACATTTAATATAAAAATCTATCCCTCTCCACCTCCCTTCCCCCCGCTCCACAACCCCCTATTAAAGCAACTTGATATTAAACCTTTACCAGACCCAGCACAAAACCCAGTGAGACTTTTTTTAAATAAAATTAATTTACAATATATTATCCTCAATTTAATTTATACAATAAAATCAATTGTAAAATGTGTGAAGGAGTATGAATGTGTAAGCCCAAGACTGCTATGGATACGAATGAAAGTGGGCTTAAAGAAGTTGTTTGTGTTAGGGGTCTACGCCCCAGACATGTCTAAGCCCACTTATATCCGAGAGCAGTTTTGGGAAATGGTAAGAATGGTGTTAATGAAGTGTTAGGGAAATGAAAATGTTAGTATGCTAGGAGATTTTAATGGAAGGGTGAAAGTCTCCTCACCGTATGTATGGAAAAGAATCTTTTTGTGACGAACACTTGCTCTCGCCACAAGAAGATTCACATGTATACTTGAGAAAGAGGTGACGATAGAAGCATGATAGATTTCATAATTGTAGATGAAAGATTGAGGGGCGCAGTGGTAGATACAAGGGTTTACCGGGGTTCTAACGTAGGAACGGATCATTATTTGGTTTTATGCCGAATTAATGGTCTATTCAGGCGTTGGCGCCATCGGTCATCTGTGTCTACCACTGCGTTACAGCGTATTAGAACGGAAAGGTTACAAGATGAAGGTGAGAAAAACAAGTTCAAATGTAGACTGAAAGAAAATATAAGTGGTTTGGATGAATTATGTATGAAGGAGTTGGAGAATGTATGGCAAAATGTAAAGAAAGGTTTAGTGGATTCAGCTACCGAAGTATGTGGTGTTAGTAAGAGAAAGAATGAAAGGAAAAATAATACGTTATGGTGGGATGATGAGATACGTATGGAAGTTGAAGCAAATAAGAGAGCATGGCTAGATTTACTAGCAACAAAGGCTGGTAATTCTAGCGGTACGAATTACGATACTGAAAGAAAAAAGGCAGTCTTTAGAAATCTTAATAAGAGAGTAAAAGAAGTAGTTGAAAGAAAAAAGCAAAAAAGAACGGATAAGAATGTTAGAATAATAATAATAATAATCATCATCATCATCATCCACAACTATCACACAACGCCATCTAGTCCCAATAACATACTTATATATTTCTAAATACATAAATATTATAGATAAATTACACCCAGACACAGAACAAATGATCGTGCTCATCACACAAACATTTGTCCTGGGTGGGAATCGAACCCACGACCTCCGGCATAGCAGTCAGGGTCACTAACCACTAGACCAACAGGCCTGTCTCGGATAATTTCCAGGCAAATATTAAAATGTTCTGGAAACTTGTAAGAACTGCCAGGGGACATTCAAAACTATATTCTGAATGATGAAGTTTTGAGTTTAGAGAGATGGAAGGAATATTTTGAAAGCGTGTTTATGAGTGAGGAGACAACGTGTGTACTAAGTGAAGTAGAAATTCCGAAAGAAGAGGAAAGAGGTAGCGAGATAAGTATAGACGAAATAATGAAAGCAATGAAAAGCATGAAAGCAGGTAAGGCTGCCGGATATGAGTAAGGATGCCAAAAACCAAAAGGTTTTTTGTGCGTTCATGGACTTGGAAAAGGCCTATGACAGAGTTGATAGGGATGTGCTATGGCAAACACTGAAATCATTTGGGTTGAGCGCAGGCTTGATAGGATAGGATCATAGGAGTCTCTTTATAGGGACTCTAGTGCTTGTGTTAGGATCAACGGGGTCTACTCGGACTGGTTTGACATCCATAAAGGTGTCAGACAGGGCTGTGTGGCTTCCCCGTGGCTGTTCAACCTATTTATGGACAGTTGTTTGCAAAATTTGAAAGTTGAAGAATGCGGATTAAGAATGGGTGAGTTAACCGTCAAATGCCTTTTGTACGCCGATGATCAAGTTATCCTTGCGTCGTCGGCGGCCGAGTTGCAAATGATGGTCACATTAATGAACAGATCATTAAAAGAAAGGGGTATGAAAGTTAACGCAAGTAAGACGAAGGTTATGGTTTTTGAAAGAGAAGAAAGTAAAACGATTTGTGAAATAAGAATAGAAGGGGAGTTGATCGAGCAAGTAGACGAGTTTGTATATTTGGGCTGCGTATTTAGCAGGGATGGGAGATATGATAAGGATATAGAACGACGAGTGAATGCGGGAAATAGAGTAAATGGGGCCCTACACTCTATTGTGAGGAGTCAAAATGTGTCGAAAAAGGCACGTATGGCAATTCACAATGCTGTGTTGGTCCCCACTTTAACGTATGGTAGTGAAAAATGGGTGTGGCAGAAGAAGCACGAGAGTAGAATGAACGCAGTAGAAATGCGGTCGTTAAGGAGTATGTTAGGGCTGAATCTGACTGACAGGGTAAGAAATTGTGTAATAAGAGAAGAGTGTGGTTTGCAAGATTATGTTGTGACCAGGATTAAGAAAGGAATGCTTCGGTGGTTTGGTCATGTGGAAAGAATGGATGAGGAAAGACTGACAAAGAAAATTTATGTTGCAGAAGTGAATGGCAGAGTCGGAAAGGGACGTCCTAGGCGAAAATTTATCAACCAAATTGGCGATTTATTAAAAACGGGCCAAATTAGGAGTACCCTTAACCGACGAGCATGTATGCGTAGGTGTATGGATGTGAAGGAGGCGAGAGAGGTGTGTCAGGATCGTGCCAAATGGATGCCTGTAGTTTCTGCCTACCCCTCTGGGTGACAGGCGTGAGTGTTTATGTTATATGTTATGTTAAAATCAATTTTAACTTACTGGATGTTTGAGCAGTAGTTGTCTCTTGCACATAACTTGATGTTGAAGCAATTTCTTGTGTATAACGTGTTTTAAGAGTATTATTTTTATTTGTAACTTCAGCTAAGGGTGATATCTTAGCAACAGCACCTGTAAAATCAATATATGCAATGAATGATTATATTGTACTTGAAATATATTGACAACTTAACAATAGTACAAAGAGAAATGTGAACTGATGGCTCTAATAAAAATTCTGACCTGCTTGGGTTTATTAATTGCAAAGATTAACTCCTCTACTACCAATCAGCAATAAATTACAGCATACACATATTAGCCATGTAGAATTTGAACAACTAAGATTGAAGGACTACCAACATCTTCCAACAGACAATATCAAACAATAAATACCACGAGTAGCATAACCAAATAAAACAAATAAAAATTAAGCTAAAAGTTACACATTCTATTTTATTAAAATAGAAGTTTATTATTAGTATTAGTTGTACAATAGAACACCTGTGAAAAATATGCATACTATAATGTAAATTATGGATCTTACAGCAATGTCGAATTTTACCAAGACTGAGGCAAATCAAGTAACTTCTCTTGTGATTAATTAAGTTTGGTAATAAGACCAAATCAAATACTAACTTTTTTGTTGTTAAACAAATGAATACTGCACAAATTTGGGCATCTAAACTCTAAATATGATATTCTAAGATTGAATGAAGTGAAAGAATGGGATATCAAATTGAAGATCATCATAACTTTAAATAGATACTAAAGGCAAGGACAATATGATTAAAAAATAATTAAACATAAAACATATTCTACAATATAGTATGTTGGTGCAATGTATATTCTCATTAGTACTGGAAAAGATCTTTAGATCACTATATACACTATGTATTTGTTATTACAACATAAACTAATGTTTCTTACCAGTTGTACTCTGAGCAAGTTTAATATTTAGAAACTAGTGTAGATTTTGATATTCATATGAGCTTTAAACAATCCTTAATTTATAAGCTTTTTATTATCATTTGAATCAAACCGTTAATAAGAAATAACAAACTTTCCATAAAATTGCTTTGCATGTCATACATAATATTTTTTCAACATGGAAGTTGAAAATTAGTATTGCAGAACATAGTTTAACAATGATTCAAAATTTATACATTCAATTATTCATGTTTGATAGTAAAATTAATTATTTGAGGAACAAACTTCCATATTAACTTTAACATTCATAATATTAAGAATAGATCATTACAATGTTAATGCAAATTTTTACTAACCTTTCATATGCAATGCTGGTATTGCAATATTACTAAACATTTTACTCCGGTTCAGTACTTGGATTCAAAAGGTGTATGACAAATTCTTCGGTACTTAAACACTTGCATATCATCTAAGCACAGAAAGTTTCCACCAACTGCTTGAACCCGTGTACAAAAGCGTGTTGGATCTTTTGTAGAATTTGGAAATTTGTGAAGTATAAAGCCATCTTCACCTAGAAAAAAAATTAATATTTTAGAAGCGTTTTTGAAAAGTGTAATGACAGTACTATAAGTAGTAGTGTTATAAATATACATAGCAAGGTATTGGCTCTAAGGGTGTAAAAGTGATGCAGAACTCTTGGGCTACCTGCGACTGCGCTAGGTATCACATTGTTGCCCAAGGTGACACTGACTTATATATAGAATAGAAAGAAGAAATAATATATTGACTGGTAAAACCTGTAAATAATTAGATTTACTCACAGCTCTTAGTACATCCTGAAACACAGCAAATTTTATCCGTGGCCATCACTAAGCTATACGAACTATGTCCGAAGGAAAGATAATCGAAGTCCCTTTCACCTGCATGGGCCACTATATTAAGCAAAGATAATCAAAGTCCAATAATAGCCAAGTCGTAAGAAAATATAAGAAAAATATCAAAAATTCGAAACATTCAAAGCACAATCGTTACGTCAGAAAAACAAAACGCCAATGTCAAATTCAAAAACAAACAAAATGGTGGTAGAGGGTGGTCACGTTTAGAAATTAAAACACCAATATTCCATCTTCCAATTAAACGAATAAACTAGACTTAAAGCAGCTAAATCTTAATAAAATTAGTTGTTTAACTCATTTTCTGGTGAAAATATCTAAATTCACATTATTAACACGTCGATTTATTCAATGTGGTACGATCATTTAATTTGATTTAATTAACTAAAACAACGCACTTCCGAACGTAAACTTACTCCAGCGCCGTCCTTTGGAGAGTTGTGGAACTAAATATGCAATGCCAGTTTCTATAGAACAGAAAACAGAAATGTTCTAACTGCAAAGGCCCTGGGTCTAGCGTGAGGGGAAAATTGATGGGACGGATTTTAAAGGTCTAAATTACATAGTTCCATCTAGATAAAGTCCTGGGTTTGAATCCTGGGTCGGGCCAAAATAAGTAATTCAGTTTTTCTGTCAGGATATTCTCAGTAACAGAAATTTAACGGTGTTTTCCACCCATGTAACCTCATCGGAAAGCACGTAAATTCCTTGATCCTGCGCCTGACCTGATCTCCTCTTCGGTTGTATCGGATTTCCGTCCTATCGAACTATAGAAGTGAGGAAATACACTTTGCACCTGTTTACCTTGGGGAGTCACTTCGCAACTGCAATACGTTTTTTCATTGTTATAATTTAATATTTTTAATCTGAAATAAGATATTGATAACAAAAGACACTGGTTTTATAATCGATTTAAAATCCGATACAATATAAGTCGATGACTTACACGATACAATGAAACCCAACTTCAAACCTCAAAACAAAGCCGACCAAGATTTCCCACTGGAGCTAAACAATTGCATGACTGGTTAATTTGTGATGGTCCCTGCTTAATTTCTAACAACACGAGCTAGTCTATTTCCGATATTTTCGCTAAGCAAAAGTAGGTTACGTGATGAATGCCTCTGTGTGTGTAAAAATTCAAACGTATATGCAATGAGTCTCCACTGAAGACTAAGCGGGAATATCACTACACCGGATAAAAGGGTCTCCTTTTCTCTTCAACTATACTACACACAGGTGGCGCTAAGCTGCTATTTTACGCTGAGGTTCTGAGAAAGTGTTGAACTTAGCCGGTTAAATCAACCCCTTAGTGCTGCGGTTATTATAGTGTATTAGTTACTATCTAGAATTACTAGGTACCCAAAAGAATCGGTAATGAAGAACTAAGAGCTTGCCATAAATTTCACAGTACGCGAGCAAGCCGAGTACGATTCCCGCCGATAACAAAAAAAATCGGTAATTTCAATTTTTAGTACTGATTTAGCACGTGTCTGGCGGAAGGCGTTGAAGGAAAACATCGTGAGGAAACCAGCATATCTGAGGAATAAAATATGTGAAGTCAGCCGATATGCTGTGGATGGAATAATTGCTCCAAAACCCTCACAGATACAAGAGTGGGTCTGTTGTCGTCGGAATAGCTGTAACTTCACTATAATTTTAATAACTAGAAAATACTTATTATGAAGAGACGCTGGTCATTCAAGCGTTTTTTAATAAGCTTTATGTTTTTATAAAAAAGTATTTCTTTTTCAGCACACATCCATTACAGAAAAAGATATCACGGAGTTGCAGCGAAGGTATATCGATCTCCTGGAGAAAATTCGGCCCAATGCGGTTGGCTTAGTCGACGCTTTCGATTTTAGGGATGAGGTTTGTAGAAAATATATCTATAAAAATATATCATCTAGACAAAAGGCCTGACTTTGAAGAAAAAAAGAATATTTGAGATGCGTTTACTGTAGAATCCTAAGAAATATATTTTAATTATATTATAATAGGTAAATAGAATTTATATTTCTAGAAACATATGTCAATCAACAGAAAACGGTTCTACGCGGAACCCAGCTAAGTAATTTTAACACCTTTGATTACCACTAATATCGCTACTAGTATTTTCTTCACTAGGCCCCTAAAAAGTTCACCGCTGTCATCAGGTCTCTCCCTTGGTAGTTAGGATTTACCCTAGTCACCACGCCTTGCCGGCAGTTTGCAGTACCAGACGTCTTGTACCTTTGACGCTAATCTGTTTCTAGAATGATCATAAGTTAAGTTGCCATCTACCAGAAGCCTGGAGATCCTTCTGGCATATTTGCAGTCCTCTTATCCTCTTACCCATGGAGGGCAATAGGGTTATGGGAGTCTTACGCCGCAACCACACTGCAAATTATATACTTATACAATACTACTCCTTTTTCTTTCGCCGTTTCTTATCCGGTCTAAGGAACCCCGTTTCGAAATGATGGTTTAGTGAATAAAGAAAATATATTTGAAAAGCGAAATTTTATTATCTTACGTTGAAGTTTCACTTCAATACATACTAGTTTTTTTATACTGACCTATTACAATGGGTCACCCGGTAGGTTTATTATTAATGCTGCAATGCGTGTAGACATTATCTTATTTTGATGTGTTAACGGTATTCATAAGTTATCACGCTTGGTGTACAGTAGGAGTAAGATATCACAGGATAAATGTTTTATTTCTTAATAAATATTTTCATATATTTTAGATTCTGAACTCAGCATTGGGCGCGTACGACGGTCGGGCTTACGAGCGCTTGATGGAGGAAGCCATAAAGAGTCCTCTGAACGTAGAGCCCGTGAATGAGACATTCCACAAATACCTTAAACCTTTCATGCTCGGAAAATTGTGATTTTCAACGAAGAAACGGACCATCCGTTGGCTAGGATGTGAAGCATTCCATTTTAGTCCTCAGAATTAACAACACATCTGAAGCTTTCTTTGTTTGTAGTTTTCTGCAGGTATGAATAGATTGCAGTTGACACCTTATCTTCAGATGGGCTGTAAGTTCATTTGTTTCTTTAATTTTATAAAAAATACGAAATCTTATTATGCAGAACTTAGCTTTCATATTTTTATAGAATAAGGGTGGCAAACGAGCACACAGTCCACTTGATGGTAAGTGGATGATGTGTGATGTATTTCAATGCAGAACTTAGCTTTCATATGGTTGGCGTGTCGAATTATAACTTTTGCTTAGTGAATGTTTACTTATATTAATGTAAATTTTTGGAACTTTGATAAAATAACGTTTTTATTTATCCATTGTTTTTATTTATAATATCGGGGAAACGAGGATATACGGCCATATAGGGCGACAAATCCACTATGTTTTCGTTTCTCTAATATCCCATCCAAGCCTTCCTTATCGCCCGAGTGTTACATATCTTGTATTTGGACGAGTGGTTAAGCACTTGTGGCACAACAATATGTATGAACAGCAAATATTAATTTATTTAGAAGAATGCACATCATTAGGTGTACATATATAAAAAAGGCTGATTGCTAATACGAAGGAACTTGGGAGTATTAGCTAGAATAAAGTAATACATCCTGTATGGATCACGACAAAATTATTTTGTTGATTCTGTTCATGAATACTTTTTTACGTTCTCGATAACTCATTCTTAAAATGTATAAGTCGCTAGGCCACCATTAACTTTATAAAAATAAATAAATTAAAAAATTATTAAGAGCAAGGATACAGACCATCCTTGAAAAGATGTAATCATATCATTTAAAGTGTTTGGTTTATAAGATATTTAATGCCGGAATAAATGAAACGAAAATGTAAAATTCTCTATTTATTTATTATCTTTGTTCTATCACATAAAATAAAATTAATTACGCGGGCGAAATTTAAATAAATACAATAAATTAATTTTAAATATGGCAAGATATTTGAAGCAAATACATCAAGACAAATTACTAGAGGGATAAAGTCGTCTTGAAGTGATTGCTAACTACTCTTAATTACGGCATTTACAAGCTCTGTGCACTAGCATGGGCCGAACCGAAACCATGAGTATCGGCTGCCGAGTTGACAACCCTGTAGCCGGGAGCCAAGCCCTGCAAATTCGCAGAAGACGAAGCATGACCTAACCCTGATGATTGGGCATTTGCAATAGTACCAGATCCTCCAAAACCAGTGCCATGAGAAATGGCATTAGAATTACTTGATCCAAAACCATTTACAGATGAGACGGCAGATCCATATCCCAGTCCGTTGCTGTTGGCAGTGGATTTGGCGTAACCAGCTCCATGAACATGTGCACCTGTGTTCACGAAACCGTAGCCCAATCCATTAGCGTTGGCGTATGATTTGGCGGATCCGAAACCGTTGTTGGCAAAGGAATTTGCATTACCATATCCGTTGGCAATGTAATTTGCATTACTGTATCCGTTGGCAAAGTGGTTTGCATTGCCGTATCCGTTGGCAACGGAATTAGCAAATCCTGTACCGCTAACGTCTGCAGCGGATTGTACAGATCCATAAACTCCTTGCGTGCCACCTACGGAATTGGCATTAACGTAACCATTGGTGTTCGTAGCTGATTGAACGTAGCCTACTCCATTGGCGTTTGCAACTGATTTAGCAGCACCATAACCTTGAGATTGTGCTACTGAATTAATACGACCTACAGGATTCTGCACATCAGCTACTGTGTTTGCAGATCCGTACCCAGAACCATGAGTACTAGAAATCGAGTTTGCATAACCAGCTGCATTACTGTCAGAAGCGGATTGTACAGTTTCAAAACCGTGTGTATTAACTGTAGGTGTGGCGGCACCGAAACCCGATCCTTGAGTATTAGCAGCTGAGTTGGCATATCCTGCACCGTTGACGTCAGCGTTTGCATTGGCCGTTCCGTATCTTAAAGAATTATCACTGTGGCTTTGAGCGGTGGATTTAGCAATACCAGCTCCCGCTTGACTATCGGCGTGTACGTGGGCAACGTTTGACGGCGTTCCATAAAGAGTTCCGAAATGCCAGCTGATACCCTTTTGACTGGTAGTCTTTGCAACGGCAGCTCCATTAATTTGATTAACATTTGCGTTAGCAGCCGCACTATATCCTTGAGTATTGGCTGAAGAGATGACCGCATTTCCAGCAACGTCGTTCAGTGAAGAAGAAGCTGACCCATATCCACCGTTTGTCTTGCTTTCGGCTGAAGTAGTACCAAGACCACTTTGTGTTTTAGAGGATGCAGAATTAACTCCGTCAGCCCGTGTTTCAGCTGCTGTTACAGTTGATCCATGTCCATTGCTTGCACTTGAAGATGCAGAACCGAATCTAGAGCCGTAGACGTTAGCGTTAGAAGAAGTTACACCAATAGTGCCAACGCCTTGAGTGCGAGCTGACGACTGCGCTGAATCAGAGCCAGTGGCAGCAGCTGATGAAACAGAAGATTCGTAGTTGCCATTCCGGATAGCGGATGATTGAGCAGATGTCAGTGCAGGGATTTCGTTTCGTGCTTCCGCTGGTGCTTCGAAATTTTGGTACGACACGATTGTTGCAGGTGGAGGAATGGGGATATATGCAACTCCGTTTTGTGCGTGTGCAACAGATTTAGCGGAGTTTCCTTGAACATCGTATGCTTCAGCTTGAGCGTCAGCTTGTTGTGGGTAGACTTGGGCAATCCCTTCCCTTGGCGCAAATTGTACGTTGATGACTTCAGCGCTGTTCACATTATTGTCGTCTCCTGGTAAGTTTCGCCCTTCACGATATATGACACCTGTGAAGTAATTAAACATAATTATTGCAATAACTTTTAGCAATACAATTTTATATCATTTTACTTTTTTTATATTTGACATTTACTTTATTTAGAAAAACATCGAGAAATATTTCGCAATTTTATTTATCTATTCTTTTTATTTGATATTAACAAAAAACATTAAAAAAACTTACCGTTTATAAGGAGTGGAGTGGACTGACATAAGGCGAAGCAAGTGAGGACTACAATGAACTTGGCCGCCATATTAATACTTGATATTATACGACAGCCGACGTCTGAATGAACTGATACAGCGAGAGCATTTCTCCGAGCTTATATACTTAAATGATCGTCCGCCTCTACGGATCACGTTTGGCCTAAAAGTCGTGAACTTCACCTAGAAAAGTCGCCGATCAGACGTTAATATCGGTGATGGTTTACGGTAGTTTCGAACGGATTTGAGTGAATGCTCTATTAACGTTTTTACTACGCTTTGAGGTCGATTTGAAAATTTCACATTTAGCGGCAACACTGATGTAATATATTTTTTCTGAGTACACTGACCCGTGTTTAATGTGTTCATCATAATATTGAGACAAAATCTCAAACACCTAAATCTTGTCGTTTATTACCCTCCTAACTGATACACATCTTTCTCAGAAATTACAAAGCAACTGATAAACTCATGCAACACGTATTTTACCATTTGTAGTCAAATTTCAGTAAAATATTTTAAAAGATATAAACGGAAAAATAACTTAAGTACACTTACGTAACGCCTCCGTACATCAGATAAAAGTATTTTTCGTAGGATAAAGTACAACTTATGCAAATTATTAATACAGTTGTATGAATAAAACAGTTATTTGGTTTAACTTTTACATTCACTAAGATTATACTTTAGTTATTGGATAACTTATATCTGACGATTGCGCAATATTTTTTTATACAATAACGATGAATAACAAGCACAGTCCACATGACGGTAAATGGGTGCTGTAGCCTATAGACATTATCCTCGATTAAGAAACAGAATGCAAAGCACGTTGTTATCCCTGAGGACTAAGATTAAAATTCATTGTTTCGCGTAATAAGCCTCTAAACTCACCATACGAATCACAGCATCATTAAACATAACGTTGGTGTTCCGTCAGAGCGTGGTCCTTCCCCGGTGGAGCCCTCCCATTCCTACTACAACCATAATATAGCTACAGCGTGGCTCTACCACGTATAATCAGCCCTAAATACTAAAACTGTAAAATAATTGATATTTTACTAGGTGGTATGAATCTCTTTCTTACCAGCAGTCCGTCGGGGTATGTGCAATCCTCCTAAATATCTCTACCGCCATATAGCAATGCTGGCGGTGCTGTGCTCCGTTCTGAGGGGTATAGAAAGCCAGTTTACATAATTAATGGCTGTGAGTCATTTCATCTTAGCCCTCACAGGTTTCAAAGCAAAGACGGCTACTCTTTGCTTGAAGTTGGACCTGAACCTAGTGAACCTGCAGTGTCCACTGCAGTAGTCACCATCTGGTGGACTATAAGTACGTTTGTCACTTGAATGTTATAAAAAACGCATCCACAATATAGGAGGAAATCCTTATGTATTTAATATGACACGGGTAACTTTTTATATAACAAAAAGAATGTTTCTCCGTTACAGCCTATTTAATTTCATTACTAAGCACAGGCCTTCCTCGTAAATTGACAACTAGGGAGGGGAGGCATAGTATTTAGCATAGTATGGTTGCCGAATACAGGTCTTTTTATTTTTTAGTTTTCGTTAGGAAGACGCTCCCGCCCATCTCCAAGTTTGAATCCCTCTGTCGCCTCCTACGACACCCACGAGACGGTATGGGGTAGTGGATATTCTTACACCACCACTACTCGGTAAAGAACAGGTATATGTCAATAATGCCACTTTATCAGTTAATGGGTTCTCCGGTTCTCACTACTCACCATACGAATAACAGCGGTATCATGCTGCTATTTTATGTAAGTATTGTGCGAACGTGTTCCTTCCCCGGTAGAGTCAACCGTATTCTTCGTGCAGCTGCGACAACTTTATCACGTTGAAAAGACGACGGACAGCTCGGTGGCGCGGTGGCTTAACAATGACTTGTAGCGCAAAAGGGCGCGGGTTTGAATCCCTCACGGGACAAGTGTTTGTAAGTGAAATTTATGTGTGTACTCGTACTGCCTCCACGGTACAGGAGAAAATCCTAGTGTAGAGGTAGCAATTTTTAAAATAACCCAAAAACCCAATGATAATATATTACTCTATCTGCGAGCTACGGAAGGTTCCGAGTTTCTCCGCGCGATAGAATTCGTAATAACGATATCCGCAGTAGAGCCAGGATAACCGACACAGCCCAAAGCATTAGTTACTTGAAAATTAGTTAAGGGGCGGCTATACAGCTAAAAGAACCGACAACAGATGGAGAAAAAAGATTCTCTATTGGCAGAACCATGTACCTGAAAACGATGTGTAGAGCGGACCCACAATAGATGAAGTTACGACACACACAAGCAGGAAGTCGATGGATGCAGGTGGGTAAGGACCGTGTTCCGTGGGATTCCTTAGGGAAGCCGATGTTCAGCAGCGGGCTTGTGAAGGGACGTAATAATGATGATGATGATTACTTTATTACCGAACACGGACCTACACTGCGGACTCGATATCGACGTAAATGGCTCTCAAGGCGTGGGTTATGGGAATTTTAAATGTATTTAAGAAAATAGTTTAAAAAAACATTAAAAAAACAATTTTATATAGACGGACTTCTCTGCCCTTGAACTTCTAAAGCTGAATGCTCAACCGGAAGTCATAAAACACTAATTACATACATTAAAAATATTACTTCCGAAACCGTTATGTTTATCTATAACAATAATATGTCCTAATAAGCATGTTTTTATCCATGTACAACATCGATATCAACGTATATTGTTCCGATGTTTTATTAACATTGCTTTAATTTAAAAAAAAACAGGTTACTGGTACAATGTCGATATGATCGCGGACGAAATGTTGACTTGCAGGTTACAAGCTACAAATACTGTTATCTTTGATAGTTTGTAATCAATAATCTAGGAGTCTGTCTGCGTAGCAGACCTACGTCGTACACATTTTGCCGCCTTAGTGCCTGCATTGCCGTGTCCCGGTCTGAAAGTTATATAGATAGAGAGGCATTCAGGCATAATTACAGACTGTAAGGCATTCCGTCAGTCTTCAGTGGTGATAACCTGCATCCACTTACCAATAGTAGACTGCAAGTACGTTAATCACTTCATTTTCATAAAAAAATAACAACGAGTAGGTTTTCAAATCTATTTTGTTTTTAAGCTTTGCTAAAACCATTAAACGTAACTGAATTATTAATTATAACCGCACAGTGGGGAGGGGAATAAGACAATTCGTCACATATTTGTCCTGAGGGGCAAATATGGGAAAAGCCAGAAATATCAAATGGCTGGTACATGACGGTACTCGTAAAACCATACCGTTTACGTCAGCATTAAGAACGAAAGTACCCAGATTGGCGACGGGAAGCAGTGTCAAAGATACGAGACGTCTGACACTGCAATCGCCAATATGCCAAGCGTAGCGATTATGACAAATTCTCTGTCATTCATTCAGTCATTCGGAGGAAAAAGCCTTTCTCATAGTCGTGTAACGAGACCCAGTGGACAGAATGTCGTCCTAAGCTTGCCTCATTATTAGAATAAATGAAAATAAATCCTGTGGGTATTGCTAATTTTCGTAAAGACCAGTTTAGTGCATTCAAATTTAATAATTAATTTACGACCGATTTTTCAAACGTTAGATACACGTTATACTTCAAATAAATTGTAACCTGACTGAATATAAGAGTGAAATGATTGAACTTTTGTTTTCATACAAATTTGATTACGTTTCAATTCTATTTTATCCTACGATCAACTTTATTTTGATGATCGAAAAATAGACCCTTAATAAATTAATTCCATTATCAACAATTTTAGAATAAAATTTACATTATTTAAAAAAAATACTTATTACCATTTCGTCTCTGTAGAAGCTTAAATTTAGAATCAGTAGTAGACTAAATAAAATATTTTTGACTTTTCTGTGACAGACACTAGTTCATTTCGTTTGTACTTTCATAACAACATCATTAAGTACCTACCGTCATGAGTTCCAAATTCATCAAAGAAAAGTACTAGTCCTTGTTCACACTGTTGGGTAAGGCTTTAGTCCTATATTTCTTGTGGTGGCGTCCACACGATCAGTTAAAATGATCAGTTGAACTGACGTACAACAAAAACTGACCGTGAAGGTGGAATCTTAAGTTGAAATTTTAAACTGACGACAACCCACGATTTTTTCGGTCGCACTGTCAGTTGAAACTGCTCAGTCGAACTGATGTAAATCCAAAAACTAATCGTGAGTGCGAAATCTTAAGTTGAAATTTTCAACTGATAGCACTCCACGAAGTATTCCGGGCGCGCCGTAATCCACTGGCTTCAGTTCGTTTTAATTACTGGTAAGTACTTACTTTCTTAGTAGCTACATACATAATTTCTGTGCTATTTAGATTTTGTATTATTTTATATATTTAGAGAATTTCGTTTGACGGAGGATGAAGACTAAGGTGACTATGATGATGTCACCTTCCTTATGATTGACTCAGAAGGTGGGTAAAAGATCTTAGTGATGCTACGTAGAACCATCGTGTTTTTTTTCTACTCATTTTCAAAAAGGTTCATGAAGACCTATATGACTATGATGATATCACCTAGCTGATGGTGGACTCCGAAGGTTCTCAGTGATGCCACTAAATACGACGATCGTGTTTGAACTAATTTGAAAGGGCTCATAAAGACCTAGGTGATTGTTATGATCTCACCTTTCTGATTGTGCAATTTAAAGGTGTATGTAGGATCTCAGTGACGCCACTATATTTATATTTTTATTATAATTAATTTATAGGAGTCACGCAATTTTATCTGTGACACTTCTAAAAAATGTATGCCCCCAAAGGGGGCAAGAAAAATAAAGAAAACTGAACTAAATATAGTGTACCTGTATGTGTTATGTAACTTAATACAATACGAAAAATGTATTATTTTATAAAACTCAACATATTTGCTTATCAAACAAATCAAATAAAATTTTTATTATTTCTAGACTTTTTTCTTTTTTTTAAAAACATTACACACCACTTGGATTTTCACCTGTATCGTGGAGGCAGTTTACAAACATAATTTACACAAGGACAAACATTGAGACCCGAAACAATTTGTAGACCATACAAATACTTGTTCCGTGCGGGTTCGAACCCGAGGCCCCTAGCGCAGCAACTCATCCCTAAGCCACTTCGCCATGGAGCTTGTTTATTTGATCATTTTTGTACAGCCCTATGCTGGGGCCAAACTAACGAGAAATGCCGTTAATTATCGCGTTGATGGACGTTGAATGTAGGATGTCCACGACTTAACTCGTTATTTAAAAATAATTGAGATAATTTGTTAATTAAAACAATGGAAGGGTTGTCGTCTTCATGTGCCTAAGCACATGCAGGTTTCGGGCCTCGGGGTAAGCCCCCATTACCCGTGCTGTCCTCGCGGTCCACCACTATGGACCGGTCCTGGGAGCCTTCTATTGGCATTGTAGGTGTTAGAACGATTTTTGTCGCAAACGGTAAATTTTTCGTAGTCGGTTGTGACTACGAAAAAAGGAGGTTATCTAATAAAGTCGCAGTTGGCCTTTCAGCGGCATTGAGGGTTGTTACTCGACTCTCTAATCGATATAGAGAGGAGTTCTCTTGGATACGGTCGCCCGTCCGGAGGGCGAGTGTGTAGCGGCGCAAAGTTGTTTAGATGTATATGCGGCCCGTTGTCTGCACGGTCGAACATTCCGCGCGCCAACAGGGCCACAAATTCCTGTATGGTTTCAATCTTCAGGTTGGCCGCTATGACGTCATTCCGGACGTAGCGACCCGCACCGATGATGGTTCTTAACGCCATATTTTGCTGGGCCTGCAGTCGCCGCCTCAGAGGCTCGCTCAGAAGCGCGTACCAGGCCGGAGCAGCATAGGTGATAATGGATCTAATGTAGGTTTTATATACTCGCACTTTGGTGTTAAGTGGTAGCTTGGATGCCAGGACCGGACGTAGCATCGCCCGCGCACATCGTGCTCTGCGGACGACGAGGTCGACGTGCGCAGTCATGCGCAGCGCCCGGTCGATCCGGCACCCAAGGTAGGTCACGGCCTTCTCGTACGCGATCTGCTGGCCATTGAGGGTTAGTTGAGGTGGTAGGTTCCTGAGGCGGCGAGTGAGCAGAGCGGTCGTCTTACCAACGTTGACGACCATCCTCCACTCATCTAGCCATGGTGGCAGCAGGTCCAGGAGACGTTGCATCCTGGCAGTGGCAATGTGGGCTCTTCTGGACGAGGTGAAATAAGCGCTATCGTCCGCATATAACGCCAATTCCACGTCGTCCTCCCACTCTTGCAGCCTTCCTGCCAGGGTAGGGATGTCGTTGGTATAAGCCGCGTACAGGACTGGAGACAAACAGCTGCCCTGAGGAACGCCGGCTCTGATGGTTCTGGTTGCGGACTCGGCGCCCTCTACGCAGACGTAGAACTTCCTGTCTGCCAGGAAAGACGCCACTAGCAACATAGCAGGAGGAACACTGGTCTGTTCTTCCAATTTATAAAGTAGCCCAGAATGCCACACCCTGTCGAACGCCTTCTCGATATCGAGAAAGACGCCCAACGTAGTGCGGCCTCGGTTGTAGTCGGCCGCAAGCAGGTGCAGCACTCTGCTCAGCTGTGTTGCTGTAGAGTGACCCCTCCTGAATCCGTGCTGCTCCGCCCGAAGTTGGATGCACGGGCGGAGGCGTCTTAGCAACAATCTTTCAAGCAGTTTAGCTATGTGTGGTAGCAGCGTGATCGGCCTGTAGCTGGCAGCTCTACGCCTGTCCTTCCCGGGTTTCGGCAAGACGATTACTTTGCCTTTCTTCCAGTCCTCCGGGAAGTGGGATGTCTGCAATATCCCATTGTAGAGTCGACCAAGCTCTACTAGGACTCTATGGGGCAGCTGTCGGAGTGCAGCGTTGGTAATCCCGTCGTGCCCCGGCGCCTTCCTCGGTTGCAGGCGGGTTGCTGTCCACCGCAGTTCAACGGGGGAGATGAACCACTCTCCTGCAAGAGGCGGCGCGGGCGACGACAGGAACTCCTGTACGCGACTCTCCTTTTGGGCATGAAGCTCCAAGAACTCCGCACTTGCTGGGTTGGGCATAAATTGCTCCTCGAAGTGCTCGACTAGGATATCCGCTCTACCCTTGGCATGGTAACGACGTTCGCCCGCGTTGTTGGTCAGCGGGCAAACGGGAGGTTTGGCTTTAGTTAACTGTCGGTTCAGTTTATAGAGCGACGCATCATGCTCTTCCGCCTTCCATATGCGCCGCTCCCAGGCATCTCCTCTGTGTGCCTGGACTGCAACCGACAGTTCCTCCGACAAGGTGTTCAGTTTCGTTTTGATTCTCGGGCAGCGAGTACGCGCCCAGAGTCTCCTTAGTGCCCTTTTTCTCTTAATCTGTACGCAGATGTGTTGCGGCAGATCATCCCTTTTGGTGGACATCGGGACGATCGTAGAGGCAGCGTTGAGGGCCTCCTGTATCGCCTTTGTCATATTAGCGGCTGCGGCCTCTACGTCGTCCGCTGTGTTTAAGGGGTGGTGTGCTGGAGGTCTCTCCTGCAGGTGTTTGTGGTAGAGCCTCCAGTCGACACGTGTCTTCACTGTTCTGGGCGGCGTAGTCACCGCCTTTAGGCCAAGGGCAATCAAGATCGGGAGGTGCTGTGAGTCCAGGTCGTACAGCACCTCTACCACTATCGGGTAGTTGATGTTCCTAGCGAGCACGATGTCCAATACATCCGGACGACTTCGTGGATCTGTTGGAACATGTGTAGGTTCTTCGGGACCCAAGACGTCATAGCCGTATCTTTCGGCGTCTTCGAATAGTGCATGACCCGGCGGGTTGATCAATCTAGATCCCCACGCCGGGTGTTTGGCGTTTAGGTCCCCGGCGATGATGGTCGGTGTTTCGCCTTCCATTACCGTTTGGACGTCTGAGGAGCAAAATGGAGTCCCTGGCGGGCGGTATGCTGCATAGATCCTAAGTTCCTCGCCCGCCGCCTCCATTTTTATGCCGATAGAGCGCATCGTTTGGTATTCCGGTAAGTCGAGTTCTTGATGGACGATGTCCCTTCTCACTAGGACCGCTGTCCCTCTGTAGGCGGCCCCCTGAGAAGTGACCTCGTCCCTCCTATATATATGGCAATTAGGCAGCTTAATGCGTGTACTCGGATTTAATTTCGTCTCTCCCAGCAAGATGACCTGTACGTCTTGTTGTTGGGCGCCGGTGCGGAGTTCTTGTAACTTCTGCTGGATTCCACCTGGGTTCCAGTAGAGGAGGCGCAGGTTAGACTCCTCCACTGTAGTGCCGAGCCAGTAGATTAGCCAGCGCCTTCATAACCGCTGTGATCGGATCTGTCCCGGCTCTGATATCAGCCAGGACTTGACTGCCGACCTCGATTGCTATGCCAACCAAACGTTGGATGGCGTCAGCAGTCTCGAAGCCGGCTGGAGGTGTTCTAGATGTATGTGCGGTTGGCGCTGGTCTCGGGAGTTGGTGTACGTTTCTTTGTATATGGGTAGAGCGCGCTCTATGTGTAGAGCGGGCTCTATTTTCTGATAGAGCCCTTTCTGGCACTCTACCCATTCTGGCTTTCTTGTCATCCTTGGTAACCTGCGCCTGGGCTATCGTTACCGCTGGGGTTGGGGTAGAGATTGCTCCTCTGAGAGGTTTGGCGCTCTATGGCGTCATTAGCGGGGGGCTGAAGAGTCGCCCCGGTGGTTGCCTTTGATGTAGTAATGGTGGGCACCGCCGTTTCTGTGGGTGCCATGACGGGTGGAGGGGGGGCAGGTTGCCTTCCCTTTCCTCTGATTGTAGTCCACCCGTCTTCCTGGACCACGGCCCTGGGACGACTTTGGGGGACCCTCTTGGGTTCCTCTGGGAGTAGTCCCGGTAGAGTGATCCCCTGCTTCCTTGCAATCCTCCTCAGGACTGGGCAGCGGCGATCATTGGCGGTATGGTTCTTAGCGCAGTCAGCGCATCGCGGTTCCTCGTCTCTACCCCTTGGGCACAGTTGCTGGCGATATGGTCTCCGGCACAGCGAACACACTTCACTGGCCTGAAGCAATTCGTGGACGCATGGCCAAAGGCCTGGCAGCGGTGGCACTGTGAAGGGCCCGCTCTTCCTTGCCAGGCCTCTATGACGACTCCTCTCATGAAGAGGAGCTCATCGATCTGGTATAACTCGCGCGAAGTAGAGGCACCCAGGTCTGCCTCTACGGGGGGGATCCCTTTTACATATCTAATCGGGAACCCCTTTGCCCTGATAGCCCCCTCTATCGCGGTTGGATCCGTGCCCACTGGTAGTCCTCGTATGCCCACTTTCGTGGGCTTGTCCTCCTCGGGAGTGTAACAGTACCAGGACATAGCTGGTACTTTCTCGGTCATCTCTATTAGGTACTTTTGTACCGTCCGGAATTCTTCCGGACTCTGGGGGGTGAATCTTACCCCCTTGCCGAATGGACGAGCATTCGGTGGGTGGCCCTGCTTCTTATTAAGCGCCTCGAAGTGCTTCGTCCAATCCGGCAAGCACTCACCCACTATAGGTGGGTACCTTTTAGCCGATTCTTCCGGCGGTTTTGATGTTTAGGCTGTCTTTGTCCTTGGTACTGCCGGGGCAGCTACCAGTTGGGCATAGCTGGTGGAAGGCCTCTGACCATCGTCCGATGGCCGGCCTGACGGGTTGGTGGTAGGCGCGGACGGTGATTGTCCGGCGGATGTGCTAGGTGCTAGGGTTGCATACGTGGTGGCACTCCATCCGTATGACCCTTCTCCTCCCTGCTCCAGATCAGCAGCATCCATGCTGGTGTGTTCCGGTGTTCTGGGGGGGGGGGTTTAGTCGGCGATGGCGACTTGGGAGGTGATCTTCTAATCGGCTTTTCCGGTTGGTGGTCCGATTCCCCCTCGGATGATGAATAATCCGAGGAGTTTGAGGTGCCGATGCATCGCCTCTTCTCCTGGAGGGATGCTGCTGTCTCTGGAGGTGTATGCCTCCTCGTCGTCTTTTTGGCCCGCTGATGTTGTGGGAGCGGTTCCCACCCAGTCGTACCTTCAGGTACGATGGGCGAGAGCGCGGTCCTCGGTGCGGGCTCCTTTCCCGGTGAGGAGGGTTTTCGAGTCGGGATCTGAGAGTAGGAGGACACTACTCGAGTCCTTTCCGGGTAGAAAATATCGCGGTACGCGATTGGACGCTCTAATACACCAGGACGGTCGGGTGGTCTTCTTGGCTTCGGTTTAGGTGGAGGTTCCCCTTTGTCCTTATCGGACATACTGGTAACCTACTTACCTACCTAAAGTCAGTCAGGTAATCTACTATTGGCCCTGTCTAAATACCAGCCGTTCGGCACGATGCGCGACGCGGATGGTTAGATGCAAACTATGTTGGCTTAATCTCATGGGGCACTGCCTACCCCTTTTGTACACCAAAAGGGTTGGGGGAAGTGCAACAGTGGCACTTTACACGCGACTAGGCACAGGATGCACGAAACGCATAAAGTGCCAATCACCTAGGGGCGGGTGACCTCGACGCCTCACGGAATCACGGGACTCAACGTTCGGCGGAGTATGTCGTACCGGCGGTCAATTGCAGCCACTGTATAACTGCAAGCAACGCACACCTAGGAGATCCTTGATCGATTAAATTAAACAATGCCATTTGCCGTTTGGCGACAACTCGAGTAGCGGTACGTCAAAGAGATTAACGCACGAAATAACACGTTGAAGCGGTCACACTACGTTTCTTTGACTGTGCATGATGAGCGCAACGAGGTCGCACGTATGGCTACGATGGAGCGGAATAATAAAAAAGTTATCACGTTTCTTAAGATTCTGCAAACAGAGCCATGTTTGTGGGATCCGAGACTCGATAGTTTTAAGAATCGTACAGTGCAAAATGATGGTTTACGATTAATTATCCAATTATTATCTTTTAATACAACTATCGAAGAATTAGAAAGCCGAAGGAAAACCTAATGGGTGTTTATAGAACCATTGTTAACAAATATAAAGAGTCTTCAAGGAACATTAACGCCAACTTTAACGCCGTTCAATGGCATTGAAATTTAATGACTTCGAGCGTTCGAGTGTAGCCAACATAGAGTTATATAGTCTTTGGTAGCCAACTATATCACGTTAAATTTGTGCGTTTATAGGCATTGACGTTTCACGTTAGTGTAGCGCCAGCATTAACGCGTTTGCTCGATGCTCGACGCGGTAGGCGGGGCGATACCATTGTCTCGCAGTGGGGTAAGCGTTATAATACATTGAGTTATACAAAATATGAATATCGACAGTAGATATTTTTTTTAATAAAAAGTTTTAATTTTTTATTTTGTCTCGTAAATCATTTAATCTACAACAACCCAATCTTCTGTACCTTATTTTATTCCATTAATTTTTTCTTAGTTTATTTATTTGTTTATTATCGTAAAAAGAAATGTAATTTTGTATAGTATATCTCTGTGGTATTAAAAAATTACTACAATCTACGAGACTTATAACTATTTTACTAACTGTGCGTTTTGGCGGGAACTTGACTTGCTGGTGGTGCTGAATGGTTTGAAGTGGATTTTGATTCGTAAAAGTGATGCGATTTTGTGATTTAAGTGTCTGCGGGTGTAAACTATTAGAGAAAACGACGAAACAAGGGATTCTGTGTTATTATAAACCTCAAGTTATTTTGATCGGTCAGGCGTCTTATGAACTTGAGTTACTGTCGTCATCGACTGTCTGCTGGGTAGACAGTTTACTCCCGTTCTATCTAAATAGCTGTTAAATATTTGATTTCTTCAGCTACATCTGTAGAACATATAAAACAACGAGTATTTTTGAAAACTCTTACGGAAAAGTATTGATACATATAATCGTCTTATTCAAATCAAACAATAATTAAATAACATTTTCATACATTTACAATTTAATTTGCTTAATAAATATAATAAATGAACTAAACTAAAATGGCTTACGGTGATTTTTTTTAATAAAGCGGATATATCGATATTTTTTCGATTTATATAAAACTACGATATTGACTTACTGTATATTAACTTACGATATATAAAACTCCGACATTATTATATTTATAATCATTCATATATCTAAAATACGATATTTAAAAAAAATATCACCGTCCTAGTTTGAACTGATCAGTTGGAATGATCAGTTGAACTGAACGTGTGTGTGTGTGTGGAAATTTTTTGGCTTAAATCCGTTCGAACTGATATTAGTTCGACTGATGACTTTAACTAACCGTGTGTGGCCACCATTAGAGGGTAAAGAAACAGGATAGTCTCTGGTGGAAGAGGCCTTCGCAAGTCCCTGAAATATTTTCAATTTTTTATACGTGCAGATGCAATCTGCACTACTTGGGCCAACACATGAAAACACAATGTATCTCACAAGTAAAACATATTACATTAAATTAGATTGTTTGTGCGATTGCCAAGTCAATCTTTTTATTTAAAACATAAAAGTATCTTAATACTGATACGGTCACAATAAAATATTGCTAAGATAGCTAATTATGTAATTACTTAAGACAGAGGGACCCATAAGTAGAGACTGAATAAATTAACCGACTTGTTATTACATGGATCTCACAACTTTTTGCGGTAGAAGAACGTTGCGAGACTTGGTTTTATTTTACAAGTTATATTTTTGATGGCATCTCATGTCTTTTTGTAAATAGTCGTACTTTTTTCCTTTTCGGTACCTTCTACTTCTTGAATACCAACAACATACCTATCGACACCTATTATTCCATTATATTATACATAATATACAGGTACACTGCTTCATTCACTGCAAATGTAACTTTGTAATCCTATATATTTTATATAAGATTACAGAGTTATTTATGCAGTTAATGTATATAGAAAATTGGACTGAAATTGCAAAATATTTTAGTTTTTCCTTAATATAAACACACTAAACACTAATTGTGTTCTAAATTTGAAGCTTCTAAGTTTGCTAGAAGTACCTTAGAATTTTGACGATCGGTCAGTCAGTCAGTGAGTGTGTGACAAAATTAAGAAACTTTGACTAGTTATAAGTCTTATACTACTGGTTCAAATTGAATGAAATTTGAAATATACCGTGTTTATGTAATACCTGCATAGGGCTGCACAATTCAGGCCACTAGTTTTATCCACAACGAAGTTATAGAAGCTCGAAATGGCCTGAACTGCTTCGAGAAAGGATGGTACGGCCGTGCCGTTTTTTGCTCGGGTTGGCGGGGGCACTGCAGTGCCCCAGATATATTTGATTAAATTACAGGACATTAACGAACCAACGTATATAATGTTAAATATAAATAAAAATATCACATTGTAAAATTCTGTTTAATAAGCTTTATTTTTTATAGTAAAATATATCTTTTTCAGTACACAATACACATCCATTACAGAAAAAGATATCACGGAATTGCAGCGAAGGTATATCAATCGCCTGGAGAAAATCGTCCCAATGCAGTTGGCTTAATCGACGCTTTCGATTTTAGGGATGAGGTTTGTAGAATATTTTATCTAGAAAACTCCGAAAGACGCGCCTCTTAGGCCGGATTTTCAAGAAAAAAAAATATTTGAGATGCGTTTAGTGTAGGAACCTAAGAAATATATTTTATTACATTATAATAGGTAAAAGGAATTGCTACTATTGTAGTGCGTTGCCGGCCATTTAGAAAGGTGTAGGCTCTTTTCTTGAAGGTCCCCAGGTCGTATCACACATTTAATGACTACTAATATTCCCACTACTATCTTCTTCACCAGCATCTAAAAAGTTCACCGCTATCATCAGGTCTCTCCCGTTGCAGTTAGGATTTACCCTAGTCACCACCACTTGCCGGCAGTTTGCAGTACCAGACTTCTTGTACCTTTGACGCTGTTCCGACGCTGATCAGTTTTTAGAATGATCATAAGTTAAACTGCCATCTACCAGAAGCCTAGAGATCCTTCTGGCATGTTTGCAGTCGCCTCTTACAATACCCATGGAGAGCAACGGGGTTATGGGACTCTTACGTCGCAACCACACTGCAAATTATATACTTATACAATATTACTCTTTTGTCTTTCGCCGTTTCTTCTTCGGTCTGAGGAACCTCGTTTCGAAACGATACTTGATTTAGTGAATAAAAAATATATTTGAAAAGCGAAATTTTGTGTTCTTACGTCGAAGTTTCATTTCAATACATATGAATTTTTTCATACTGACCTATTACAATTGGTCACCCGGTAGGTTTATTATTAATGCTGCAATGCGTGTAAACATTCTCTCATTTTGTTGTGTTAACGGTATTCATAAGTTATCACGCTTGGTATACAATAGGAGTAAGATATCACAGGATAAATGTTTTATATCTTATATATTTTAGATTCTGAACTTAGCATTGGGCGCGAACGACGGTCGGGCTTACGAGCGCTTGATGGAGGAAGCCATGAAGAGTCCTCTGAACGTAGAGCCCGTGAATGAGACATTCCACAAATACCTTACACTTTTCATGCTCGGAAAATTGTGATTTTCAACGAAGAAATGGACCATCCGTTGGCCAGGATGTGAAGCATTCCATTTTAGACCTCAGGAGTAACAAGACATCCGAAGACTTTTTTGTTTGAAGGTGTCTGCAGATGCGAATGGATTGCAGCTAACACCTTGTATTCAGGTGGGCTGTAAGTTCATTTGTTTCTTTAATTTTATAAAAAAAAATATGAAATCTCGATATGCAAAACTAAGCTTTCATTTTTTATAGAATAAGGGTGGCAAACGAGCACACAGTCCACCTGATGGTAAGTGGATACTGTGGCTCTTAGACATCTACATTTATCTTTACTTAAAAATCAAAATGCAGATGCGTTGCCAGCCTTGAGGACTGAGATGGAACTCCTCATTTCCAGTAAAATGGATCTCCGGTTCTCTACACTTGCCACACGAAACAAAGCAGCATTAAGCTGCTATTTTACGCTGGTATTCTGTGAGAGCTTGGTCCTTCCCCGGTCGAGCCGACCCATTCATGCTGCAACTACAATACAGCTGCAGCATGGCTCTACCACTTAAAAATGGTTGGTGTGTAGAATTTTTACTTTATCATAATTTACGTAATCATATCATTTAATGTGTTTAGTTTATTAGATAGTACCCGGTTGACCGAGCTTTGCTCGGTATTTTTCGCTCGATTTTTTTTAATTCGTGTGTTTTGGAAATTATATTTAGATACAAATTACATACTAATGTATAAATAATATTTTTTGATCTTAACGACATTATTACAGAAAAAACTGGTTGTTTGAATAAAAAATCATGAGTGCAATTATTTTAATTTAAATTTTTGTGTTTTTAAAAAATACTAAAAAAAAGTTTCGAAAAAATAGATTTTCTCAAAAAAGAAAGGAACATAAAAAAAGTTAAAAAAGTCGGTCGGTCGGCTGGGCTCGAACCGGGGTTTTACGATTCTTTGACCGACTATTATACCAATTAAGCTATTTATAATCACTAACAGTCTGTCAAAATTTACCTTCTTATTCTGACGATATTTTAGCAGTTTTTCATTGCCTAAAATCACGGACAAAAAGACATTTTCTAAAAATAAATCCTAGCTAGATCGATTTATTATCCCCGAAACTCCCTGGACACTAAATTTTATGAAAATCGTTGGAGCCGTTTCCGAGATCCCGACTATATAGATATATATATATATATATATATATATATATATATATATATATATATATATATATATATATATATATATATATATACAAGAATTGCTCGTTTAATAGTATAGGATTTAATGCAGGAATGTGTGAAACTAAAATGTAAAGTACTCTTTTTATTTATTATCTTTGTTATAAGTTATAACACATAAAGTAAAATGAATGACACGGGCGACATTTCAATAAATACAATAAATTAATCTTAAAAATCGCAAGATATTTAAAGCAAATACATCAAGACAAGTGAATTATCAAAAGGCATAAAGTCGTCTTGAAGTGATTGCTAACTACTTGTTAATTACGGCGTTTACAAGCTCTGTGCACTGGCATGGGCCGAACCGAAACCATGAGTATCGGCTGCCGAGTTAACAATCCTGTAGCCGGGAGCCAAGCCCTGCAAATTCGCAGAAGACGAGGCATGACCTAACCCTGATGATTGGGCATTTGCAATAGTACCAGACCCTCCAAAACCAGTGCCATGAGAAATGGCATTAGAATTACTTGATCCAAAACCATTTACAGATGAGACGGCAGATCCATATCCTAGCCCGTTGCTGTTGGCAGTGGATTTGGCGTAACCAGCTCCATGAACATGTGCACCTGTGTTCACGAAACCGTAGCCCAATCCATTAGCGTTGGCGTATGATTTGGCGGATCCGAAACCGTTGTTGGCAAAGGAATTTGCATTACCATATCCGTTGGCAATGTAATTTGCATTACTGTATCCGTTGGCAAAGTGGTTTGCATTGCCGTATCCGTTGGCAACGGAATTAGCAAATCCTGTACCGCTAACGTCTGCAGCGGATTGTACAGATCCATAAACTCCTTGCGTGCCACCTACGGAATTGGCATTAACGTAACCATTGGTGTTTGTAGCAGATTGAACGTAGCCTACTCCATTGGCGTTTGCAACTGATTTAGCAGCACCGTAACCTTGAGATTGTGCTACTGAATTAACATGACCTACAGCATTCTTCACATCAGCTACTGTGTTTGCAGATCCGTAACCAGAACCACGAGTACTGGCAATCGAGTTTGCATAACCAGCTGCATTACTGTCAGAAGCGGATTGGACAGTTCCAAAACCTTGTGTGTTAACTTTAGATGTAGCGGCACCGTAACCCGATCCTTGAGTATTAGCAGCTGAGTTGGCATATCCTGCACCGTTGACGTTAGCGTTTGCATTGGCCGTTCCGTATCTTAAAGAATTATCACCGTGGCTTTGAGCGGTGGATTTATCAATACCAGCTCCCGCTTGACTATCGGCGTGTACGTGGGCAACGTTTGACGGTGTTCCATAAAGAGTTCCGAAACGCCATCTGATACCCTTTTGACTGGTGGTCTTTGCAATGGCAGCTCCATTAACTTGATTAACATTTGCTTTAGCAGCCGCACCATATCCTTGAGTATTAGCTGAAGAGATGACCGCATTTCCAGCAACGTCGTTCAGTGAAGAAGAAGCTGACCCATATCCACCGTGTGTCTTGCTTTCGGCTGAAGTAGTGCCAAGACCGCTTTGTGTTTTAGAGGATGCAGAATTTAATCCATTAGCCTGTGTTTCAGCTGCTGTTACAGTTGATCCATGTCCATTGTTTGCACTTGAAGATGCAGAACCGAATCTAGAGCCATAGACGTTAGCGTTAGAAGAAGTTACACCAATAGTGCCAACACCTTGAGTGCGAGCTGACGACTGCGCTGAATCAGAGCCAGTGGCAGCAGCTGATGAAACAGAAGATTCGTAGTTGCCATTGCGGATAGCGGAAGATTGAGCGGATGTGGGTGTAGGGATTATGTTTCGTGCTTCCGCTGGTGCTTCGAAATTCTGGTACGACACGATCGCTGCAGGTGGAAGAATGGGGACATATGCAACTCCGTTTTGTGCGTGTGCAACAGATTTAGCGGAGTTTCCTTGAACATCGTATGCTTCAGCTTGAGCGTCAGCTTGTTGTGGGTAGACTTCGGCAATCCCTTCCCTTGGCGCAAATCGTACGTTGATGACTTCAGCGCTGTTCACATTATTGTTGTCTCCTAGTAAGTTTCGCCCTTCACGGTATATGACACCTGTGAAGAAATTAAACATTTTTGCAATAACTTTTAGCAATCCAATTTTATAGCATTTTACTTTTTTTATATTTGACATTTACTTTATTTAGAAAAACTTCGAGAAATATTTAGCAATTTTATTTATCTATTCTTTTTATTTGATATTAACAAAAAACATTAAAAAAAACTTACCGTTTATAAGGAGTGGAGTGGACTGACATAAGGCGAAGCAAGTGAGGACTACAATGAACTTGGCCGCCATATTAATACTTGATATTATACGACAGCCGACGTCTGAATGAACTGATACAGTGAAAGCATTTCTCCGAGCTTATATACTTAAGTGATCGTCCACCTCTACGTATCTTACTTACTTACTTACTACGTACGTTTGGCCTATAAGTCGTGAACTTCACCTAGAAAAGTCGCCGATCAGTCGTAAATATCGGCGATGGTTTACGGTAGTTCAAACTAGCGAATGCTCTATTAACGATTTACTGCGTTTTGAGTTTGATTCAAAATTTTACATTTAGTGACAAGACTGGAATGATATAATATATTTTAGCGTACACTGACCCGTGTTCAACGTGCTTGCTCATCATAATATCGAGAACAAATCTCAGACACCTAAATCTTGTCGTTTATTACCAACTGATAAACTCATGTAACACGTCTTTTATAATTTGTTATATTACAGTAAAATATTTAAAGTTAAATATGGAATAATACCTTAAGTACACTTACGTAACGCCTCCGTACATCGTATAAAAGGATTTTTCATAGGATAAAGTACAACTTATGCAAATTATCAACAAAGTTGTATGAATAAAATAGTTTATTGGTTTAACTTTTACATTTAGTAAGGTTATAATTTAGTTATTGGATAACTTAATATGTCTGATGATTACGCAACATTTTTTTATAGAATAACGATGAATAATAAGCACACAGACAACCTGACGGTAAATGGATGCTGTGGCCCCTAGACATCTACATCTATCCTCGATTAAGAAACAAAATGCAAGGTACGTTGTTATCCCTGAGGACTAAGATTAAAATGCATCGTTTCGAGTAAAAAGGCTCTAAACTCACCATACGAATCACTGCATCATTAAACATAACATTGGTGTTCCGTCAGAGCGTGGGCGTTGCATCAGCGTGGCTCTACCACGTATAATCAGCCCTAAATACTAAAATTGTAAAATAATTGATTTTACTAGGTGGTATGACTCTTTCTCAGACCAGAAGTCCGTCCGGGTAAGTCAATCCTCTTAAATATCTCTACCGCCATATAGCGATGCCGGCGTTGCCGTGCTCCGTTCTAAGGGGTATAGAAAGCCAGTTATTACTGGCTGTGAGTAATTTCGTCCTGGCCGAATCGCTTCGAATTTCAACTAAAGACGGCTATTCTTTGCTTGAAGTTGGACCCGAACCTGGTGAACCTGCAGGGTCCACTGCAGTAGTCACCATCTGGTGAACTATAAGTACGTTTGTCACTTGAATGTTATAAAAAACGCATCCACAATATAGGAGGAAATCCTTACGTATTTAATATGACATGGGTAACTATTTATATAACAAAAAGAATGACTCCGTTGCAGCCTATTTAATTTCATTACTGATCACAGGCCTCCCTCGTATTAATTTACTACTGGGGGGGGGGGGGGGGGTATTTGACATAGAATAGTTGCCGAATTTTTTAGTTGTCATTAGGAAGACGCTCCCGCCCATCTCCAAGTTTGAATCCCTCTGTCGCCTCCTACGACACCCACGAGACGGTATGGGGTAGTGGATATTCTTACACCACCACTACTCGGTAAAGAACAGGTATATGTCAATAATGCCACTTTATCAGTTAATGGGTTCTCCGGTTCTCACTACTCACCATACGAATAACAGCGGTATTATGCTGCTAATTTATGTAAGAATTGTGAGAACGTCTTCTTTCCCCGGAGAGCCAACAGTATTCTTCGAGCAGTATATCCGCTGCGACAACTTTATCACGTTGAAAAGCAGACGGACGGCTCGGTGGCGCGGTGGCTTAACAGTGACTTGTAGCGCTAAAGGGCGCGGGTTCGAATCCCTCACGGGACAAGTGTTTGTAAGTGAAGTTTATGTGTGTACTCGTACTGCATCCACGGTGACAATCTACAGCCACTTACCAATAGTTGAAAAAAAATGTGTGTTACTAATGGGCAAAAAAAAAACTATCCTATCTCTCAAGTTGGACCAAACTGCACACGGTGTGCAAATTTGATTAAAATCGGTTATCTAGTTTAGGAGTCCATCGGGGACAAACAACGTGACACGTAATTTATATATATTAAGATAAAGATATCACAATGTAAATTTCTGTTTAATACCACTGGATTATGACAGCACGCATCTAAATATTCTTTTATTATAGACACGTGGTACATACGCGGTAGAGCCATGTTGCAATTATACTCGTATTAGTAGTATAGTTGTCGCACGAATGGATCGGCTCAACCGGGGAAGGACCTCATTCTCACAGCGCAATATAGTAGCTTAATGCTGTTGTGTTTCGTATGGTGAGTGTAGTAAACCCGAGACCCTTTTTACTGGAAAGAGGCATTCCATTTTAGTCCTCACGGGTGACAACGCATCTGAATTCTGATTCGTAATCGAGGATAGAAGTAGATGTGTATGGCAACCTAAGTGGTTGCTGTGGCCTATTCTAAAGGTTAATGTTTCTTTCTGTACCTTTAGTTATATTTTATATTAATTAGATTAAAAATAAATGAACCATACCACAAATATTCACAAAAATGGAAAGATCAAAAAATGATTAATATAATACTCTAGAAACTGATAAACTTTTATTTAAAACCAAATTATCAATAATTTTATACGTGGTAGAGCCATGCTACAGTTATATTAGTAGTTTAAGTGTGGCACAACTCTCGAGTGGCTCGACCGGGGAAGAACCACGCTCTCACAGAATAACAACGTCAAATAGTAGCCTAATGCTGCTGTGTTTCGTATGATGAGTGTAGAGAACCAGAGACCCTTTTTACTGGAAACGAGGCAATTCATCTTAGCCGTCACGGGTGACTTAGCATCTTCATTTTGATTCGTAATCGAGGATAGATGTAAATGTCCATGGGCCACAGCAACCACTTACCATCAGGTGGACTGCGTGCTCGTTTGTCGTCCTATCCTATAAAAAAAGACATTTCTGAGGAAAGGTTAACACTTAATTAAAAGAAAATTAAGAAGTTTTCTTTCTCCGTCGAGTATGTGACGACAAGCCAACGGTGATTGTATGAGAAATAAATATATCTTGTGATTTCTAAAGCAATATATTATCACAATCCATCGTTTAGCTTCGAAAATAGAAATAGATATGTCAATTTGTAATGAATATTCAAATAAACTAATTCGTCCACTTTCAGTCACAGGATGCAGTTTTTATGACATCGAGTTCGGCGTTAATTAAATATTACCTGTCCAAATTCAAATTTATTTGTATAACTGTAAGTTTTAAGTTCTCAGTGTTCCTGTGTTACAGATTCTTTACTAAAAACTTGAAGTAGACGATAATAATCGTAGTTTGAAATTTGCCATTTCCGTTACAGTTTATTAATAGTCCACAGGTGATCATAGGCTTCTCCATAGATTGTTGGATTGCCATGATAGAGGGAATACTTGCCATAGTTGCCACGCTTTAATGGCGGGTCGGCCACCGCAGTTTTTTATTTTCTGTTGTTATTACGAAGACGCTGCTGCCAATCTCCTGTACGTTTTCCTCTGTCGCCTACTCTTACGATATTCACGGAATAATATGAGGAAGTAGAGATTCTTCCACCGCTGCTACACAGTTAAATTTGAAGGTTGAGATTTCTGAATGAGTTGATCATACCGGTAGGCAAAGTGTGAGCCGGCCTCGATAGAGGCCGCGCGAGATGGAGTGAGAATATGGTAAGCAACCTGGAATTACATGGATGCAGGTGGCTCATAACCGTGCTTTGTAGCATTCTTTAAGGGAGACCTAAGTTCAGCAGTGGACTTGTGAAAGGCTGTAACGATGGTGATGATGATGGAGCTCTCCGCGTTGTTTAAGAACTTGTTAGCGGATTTTCCATGTCCTCAAAATATTTTATTGCTCTGACGTGCAGGTTTTCTAACAGGCTGTTTCCTTTCATCGTCAAGCAAGTGGTAAATCAGTACCAGTACCTATTCGTTTGAGCTGCCGAAGATCGAACTCGGATTTCTGGCGGTTTATAAAAGTTACTACTACTACCACAGATTAAAGAATAAAATCTATATACTGGCAGGATCATTTAATGTGGGAATACTTTAGATTCAGTTTTTAATACGCCCCGAGCTCAGTGAACTCTTCAGACCAGAACAGAGAAACGCGCTCTTCTTCTTGGCGTCAGAAAAGAGGAAGGTCACTACCCAGACTCCAAAATAGTAAAGGAATCCTAATGCCTTGTTGATATGATGTAATCTAAAAACATCGTAAATTTACAGATAATTTTGTGCTAGCTCTTCCATTAAATACAGGTTTTTTTTTTAAATCCACTACTGAATATAGTACTGCATTTAAATTACCTCATAAGGAGGATACCTTTGTCGTCTATTACAACACTTAATAAAGAAGCGGATATTCTTCCACCGCCATTACAACGGTAAAAACTATTTCTTAATTCTTACTAATTACGTACTAACTTTTCCTGTAAAAACCTTTTTAAGAATGTGAACACAACCATGCTGGCCAGTTGGATTGCCAAAAAGTTTGTAATTGGAGAAGTTATTGCATCACCCCTACACCCCGATTTCATTTTTCAAAAACGTTACATTCAAATTTCTCCCGTTGAGAAAGCGTTTTACAAATATAAAATTGCATACTAACATACATCCAAACCCGAAGCAATTATTTTGTAGGCCATAATATACTAATATATTTTTCGTACGAGGTTTGAACCCGCGGCCGCTGCCGAATTGTCAAGGTTAGCCGTCGTGATTGACCCACCCGAGCGGTGGATATCTTTGATGCTTTACCACCCTCTTTTGAATTCACTTGACCACTTGGTTCGGTTGACATTGAAAGAGCAGAGTCTTGGTAAACGGCCACCATTTTTTTTTATATAGAATAGGCTGACAAACGAGCACACAGTCCACCTGATGGTAAGTGGTTGCTGCGGCCCATAGACATCTACATCTATCTTCCATTACAAATCAAAATGCAGATGCGTTGTCACCCGTGAGGACTGAGATGGAATGCCTCATTTCCAGTAAAAAGGGTCTCCGGTTCTCTACACTCACCATACGAAATACAGCAGCATTAAGCTACTATTTCACGCTGGTATTCTGTGAGAGCGTGGTCCTTCCCCGGTCGAGCCGACCCATTCGTGCTACAACTATACTACTAATATAACTGCAGCATGGCTCTACCACGTTATAAAATGTTCTTCATGGATGTTTTATTGAGATTTTCCTTGTTTATTGAGGAATCACCGCACGGTATTCGATTTTTTTCAACAATGTCGAGTCGGTCATTCCCGTTGTCTATGACTGAAGGTTACATAAGAAGTAATGAAGTTATAAAGACGAAATTTCATATTTATACCCTCAGGTAGTGTCGTTAAATAATGACTACATTATACGCCTCTCGTAAGTCCAACTTCGACCGAAAGGTCAATCAACGGAAAATTATGAACTATTCGGGAAACTTAAGATCAGTAGTGGGTTTAGTCGAGATAACATATTCCACGATCATTAACGCTTCAGAAAACTATAAAAATGAATGGGTACGATATATCTGAACGGTCGGCTCGACCGGGACAGGACCATACTCTCACAGAATACCAGCGTAAAATAGCAGCGTAATGCTGCTGTGTTTCGTATGGTGAGTAAAGAGAACCGGAGACCCTTTTTATTGGAATTAAGCCATTCTATCTTAGTCCTCATGGGTAACAAACGCATTTGAATTTTAATTTTTAATTGAGAATAAATGTGAATGTCTATGGGCCACAACATCCGTTTCCCATCAGGTGGACTGTGTGCTCGATTGTCGCCTAATGCTATAAAAAATGTTTTTATTAAATCACTTTATTGTTTGTCTGTCTGTATGTCTTTCGTTCCAGGTGGAAACTTGCAATTAAAATTTCGAGCACTTTCTGATTAGCTATCCGGCTGAAACTTTCAGGGTAGTTTACAACTCTTTGTCAATGTAAGACTATAAAAAAGTATATTAAATTTTTTGATACAAAATTTAAAAAATAATCACTTGTTTTTTAAATTTCGTTTTTCTAAAGCGTTAACGATCATAGAATACCATATTGGCTAACTAAAAGGGTAGGGCGGCCTCACAATGGGTGAAATGACGACCGGGTAAGCTCCTTTCACCCGAGGAGGGTCGCGTCCGTTTACGGCTTAAAGTTCTCTCATTAGATCGTTAAGCTAATCCCAAAAGGTGGTGTTTAGTGGGTAAAAGGCTCCACATATTCACGCAGCCGTCTGCGTGGTATGCTATGAGCATTCACCACCTCCCTCCCCCGTTACCGGAGGGCCCTTATTTGCTTAAGGCGCAAAAAAAAGACATGTACGAGGATGTCGACAGTCGATGGATGTAGGCTGCTCAGGCCGGCGCTTTGTGGTATTCCTCTGGGGTAGGCCTATGTGAAGGTGTATGTGGACTTTTGAAGTTTGTGTTGATGACGGTGATAATATAAGATCACATTTAAAAAATGGTAATAATTTAACATTACTAGTTTTATACGTTAACTGTTAATTTAGGATTAAAATTTTGGGCTGCTGAAAGCAGATCACGTCAGTAGTGATGAGGCGGTATCGGTCCCAAGATTTTTTAGCTTAGCGACAGTAGTTAAATACGCTACTGTCGCTTTGGTTTCTTTGAAACATATATAGCAACTCTGAATTTTTGTATTATATCTCTCCATAAATCATGCAAATATTTCGAGAGCGTTCTGAACGATCGTCTGACATCGATAAATTACATGCGATTTTTGGTGCTGGATCTTAAATTGAATACCGAATACTTTATAGCTTTATGCATATATATATTAGGGTTGCGGCAGTGATTCCGAATTACGTTACTGTTTATTTTAATGATATTTATTTTTACTGTTCTATTAATATTTCAATTCGTAGTTAGAATTATAAGAATCATTAACGGATCATGTTTGACTCTATACGAACCCGTTTTCCTATATATAGTATAACTTACAACTATTTTTTTTTAATTTCTCTTAAATAAGAACATTACATTCTTTTTGACTGTCAGTCTAAAAATATTACACGTTTCATTATAGGTTCTCAAAAAAACATTCTTGCAATTTTGTGAGTAGTTTGTTGACATATAAAAATATATATAAGATGATATATAAAATCGATTTACTATTTAAATGTGTTCTGTTACTTCATAGTTGACATTTTTGTCTGTCAAAATGTTTTCTAAACTCTTGTCACCTGGATCTAACCACTGTCTTCATCCACTTCTCATCGGAAGTGAGTTCAAATATCCCGAGCGAAAACTATTGAACCAGTAACGCACAGTTCATTCATTACGTGGTGCTAGGTCCGACGTACGCGTCATAGATATTTTTGACACGTTGTTTTCCGCATCGGGACTCATAATTTAAGAAAAAAACACGAACTTTCTAGTCTATATTCATATTGCAGGTTGACAAAACACAAGGAAACTGATCATTAACTGATTTTAATTAAGGAATAAAATGCCTTAAATATAAAAAAAAACTATTGTTGATGATATTATTAAACATTTTAATAAATATTTCCTGCTTCATCACCCCGTAGAAGACCTCTGCCAGTCACGGGCCTCTGCCATGGTCAGGAAGATTCGCCTAAATCGCCACGCTTGTCTGGTAGATTAGCAATCACAGATGCCCTGACAGTTCTACTTTCTGCTACCAGCTTGTAGGATTGACTTTTAGTTTTCGTTCGTTGGTCAAAAATTTTAGGTTGAGAATAAGTAAATTTTCCTGTCTACAGTACACCTAGTAACTTTGTGAAATGTATTCAAAATATAAAAATTTAACACTGATAACCCTAGCTAATATTCGACTAGAACATTATAGTTTCTGATTAATTATCTGTACTACTTAAACGAACTTGATTTATTAACATAGAAGTAATTAATATTAACAGCCGTTCCGATGCACGAGAAAGTAGAGATAGTTGAATGTCATTTTTTGTAAAGAAATGGAGCCTTATTAATTTTATTCAACATAATATATTTTTATTTAAATACTACCTGGTACCCAGCGCATTGCTGCTGCGGAAGAAATAATTGTGGAAAATCCTTTTTTAATTTTTAATAGTTTACTTAGGAGTAATAATGAATGACTTATGACTTTCAAATAAATTTGTCGGTACGATACACTCGCCACCTACTGTACAATGATTGTACTATAGCTGGAGAGCTAGTGAACCCTCCGAGTAACGGTCTTCCTGTAAGGTTGGAAATTTGTACACTTAGCATTTATAGCATGCTAAGGGCAATAGCCATGACCTGGCCCTTTTATTTTTTAAATTGTAAAATAAATAAAGTATATAAACTTGTTTCTGTAAGCTTAAAAATTTAATGGGATGTAGTTTATTTATTGTAAATCTTGACAAAAAATTGTCAGGCGATTGCAATGAGCAATAGTATGTGACAGGTGAATTGAAAGGAGCATAGTTGATGAGGTAAAATAAACTTTCTCCTGTATAGTTGAAATTTGGACATGTTTTTTAATTAACGTTTTAAGATAAATATTATGTAAAATGACAGGCGGTTTTAAATAGCATAAGACCTTGACAGGCGAGGGGAAAGCTGCTGAGGGCGTGCGCGTAAGAGGTGTTATACTATATCCTTTGGACAAGTGCTAGCAATAAGTTGACAAATTTTAGCGCAATCTAATGAACAGCACGGCAGGGGATAAAATACGAACAAACGTATGCTAATATTTATATATTAGATATATTGGTGTCTTATGTAAAGATAAAGTTACAGCCTGTATATACGTTACGCTAGTAATATATAAGTCAATGCCCACCACTAGATACAGGTCTGCCATTATTTATAAAATAGTGTATATGTGTAACAATGTGTAGGTAACAAACTTTTTTAGTATAGTTTGAAAATAAGATGTTTGAAAATTTTTTCAATTAAAAATTAAAACGCGTGCATAATGGACTCGACTTTTGAAAATTGCGAACGCACTATCTCCTCTCGTATCTTTGACGTTGCTACCTGTAGCCAGTCTGGATATTTTACATCTGAGGAATTATTGTCATAACTGCTGTGAGTTACATATTTGTTACAATGACAAACATTGCCTGTAGTCCATAGTAATTTTATATAAGCCGAACTCTGTACTTCTGCCTTATATGTACTTACGAAATGGTATACCGTTACCGTTATCTATCGGGGGCTCTGAGGTCTTTTAAGGTCGTCCCTATAGTTGCCTGTAAAAATACACGTGGTGTGTGGCTTAAAGTTATTTATTCTGTGCTTAAAGTAAGTATTTTTAATTTTTTAAATCAAAATTTCTTTAGGCGCGTAGGGCACTTTTGGGTTGGAGAAAAACTCACTGAACTCGAGTGACCGCCACGCTCAGATACATAATATACGAGGTTATTTTGCAATAACCGGCTGAATTTGCAGAGAAAGTTCAGAATAAGTAAAATAGGCAAAAGGTAAAGAAAATTAATTTAAAAAAATCTCAAAAATTCTGTAATTTTTTTCTTAGAATTCATAATGCATGGTAATGCATAATTTTTACTAGTTTTACTATGCACGCACATTAATATCCCCACAAATCACATTCAATTTCGGATAAAAGAAGCCTTATTTACTCATATTACGAATTTCATTTACGTGTTAGAGCCATATTACATTTACGTGGTACAGCCATGCTGCAACTATATTGTAGTTGCAGCATGAATGTTGTCGGCTCAAGCGGGGTAGGACCACGCTCTCACAGAATACCAGCGTAAAATGGCTGGCTTAATGCTGCTCTATTTCATATGGTGAGTGTAGAGAACGAGAGACCCTTTTTACAGGAAACGAGGCATTCCATCTCAGTCCTCAGGGCTGGCAACGCATCTGCATTTTGATTCTTAATCGAGGATAAATGTAGATGTCTATAGGCCACAGCTTCACTTACCATCAGGTGCACTGTGTTCTCGTTTGTCACTCCTATTCTATAATAAAAAATATTTTCAAAAACTGCATTAACTGTATATTATTTGAACTGAAATTTAAAATATGGCTACTCTTTCAAAATAACCCCGTATCCTATACCTTTAAACCAGCAATTCTTGTATATATTTATATATATATATAATATATATATATATATATATATATATATATATATATATATATATATATATATATATATATATATATCCTATACTATTAAACGAGCAATTCTTGTATATATGTATATATATATATATATAATCGGGATCTCGGAAACGGCTCCAACGATTTTCATAAAATTTTGTGTGCAGGGAGTTTCGGGGGCAATAAATCGATCTAGCTAGGATTTATTTTTAGAAAATGTCTTTTTGTCCGTGTTTTTAGGCAATGAAAAACTGCTATAATATCGTTAGAATAAGAAGGTAAATTTTGACGGCTTATTAATGATTACAAATAGCTTAATGGTATATTCGAGCCCAGACCGACCGACCGACTTTTTTTAAATTTTTTTTCAAGTTCTGTTTTGAGAAAATCTATTTTTTCGAGCCCTTTTTTTAGTATTTTTTAAACACACGAAAATTTAAATTAAACTAATTGCACTCATGATTTTTTAAGCACTCATGATTTTTTAATCAAATAACCAGTTCAGTTTTTTCTATTATGTCGCTACGATCAAAAAAATATTATTCGTATTTCATCAGTATGTAATTTGTATCTAAATATTATTTCCAAAAGACACGAATCAAAAAAAAACCGAGCGAAAATTACCGAGCAAAGCTCGGTCAACCGGGTACTATATATATATATATATATATATATATATATATATATATATATATATATATATATATATATATATATATATATATATATATATATATATATATATATATATATATATGTATATATATATATATATATATATATAATCGGAATCTCAGAAACGGCTCCAACGATTTTCATAAAATTTAGTGTCCAGGGAGTTTCGGGGGCAATAAATCGATCTAGCTAGGATTTATTTTTAGAAAATGTCTTTTTGTCCGTGTTTTAGGCAATGAAAAACTGCTACAATATCGTTAGAATAAGAAGGTAAATTTTGACAGTTTATTAATGATTACAAATAGCTTAATTGGTATATTGGGCGGTCACAAAATCGTAATACCATGGTTTGAGCCAAGACTGACCGACCGACTTTTTTAATTTTTTTTTCAAGTTCCTTTCTTTTTTGAGAAAATCTATTTTTTCGAGCCCTTTTTTAGTATTTTTTAAAAACACGAAAATTTAAATTAAACTAATTGCACTCATGAGTTTTTATTCAAATAACCAGTTCAGTTTTTTCTATTATGTCGCTAAGATCAAAAAATATTATTCGTATTTCATCAGTGTGTAATTTGTATCTAAATATAATTTCCAAAACACACGAATTAAAAAAACCGAGCGAAAAATACCGAGCAAAGCTCGGTCAACCGGGTACTACTACAACAATGTTAACAAGTTTGTGAAGCTAAAAGTGTTCACTTCTGACGTGCAGCACTACGACCGACAGTTTTTTTTTTAAATAGAATAAGGACGACAGGCGAGCACACCGTCCACCTGATGTAAGCGGACGCTGTAGCCTATAGATATCTACATCAGTCCACGACCAAGTTTTACCTGCATCCATCGACTTCTTGAATGTCTATTCAGGTCGTCACTCCATATTTTTCATACGCTGTCGAGGCTGTTAACTAATAGGCTATTACAGCTTCATCGAACTCAACATTAAATTTAGTTGGGAACCGCCCTTCCCACTTCGGTTGCCGGTAGGAGGCTGCCTCGCGAAAACCTTCGCTCTCGGTTTTCAGTTGTTCGAGCTATCTGCCCATTGGAAATTTTGTTTTCTGATCTCTTATTCATTTACTTAAGTATGTAATCCTGGCAAATTTATGAAAATTAAATTATTATTAGAAAAAAATCTTATTCCAATAAAAATAAACTACTATACTTACAACTATAGTGTACATAATATAATGAATTCTTTCATGTTTTTTCTTAATTCTATCGAGGGCGAGTTCTAACATCGAGTGCCCAAAAAATCAGTTATTGAGCTTTTCCATCAAGAAATTTTCAGCTGCACGGAGTCAGGAAGGTGGCGGTGTCTCACCCCCGTGTCTCGGAAAGTATGTAAAGCCGTTGGACCTGCGCCTGATCTCTTTCTTGTTGTGTCGGTTTACTGTCTGTGTGAGAGTGAGGAAATAGAGAGTGCACCAGCCTGTGCTTACGCATGCACTTGGGAACTATAATTCTGTCATGCGCCGATGACTAGTCTCCGTTGAGGCTGGCCGTCGTAACCGAAATTCGGTCTGAAGGACATTATAACGTCGAGTAAATTGAATTCAAAAGGTATTAAAAGAAATTAGTTGTATAATTTTAAGTTTCGGTATTGTATGATATTAGTGTTATTTAATTCCAACTTAATAAATTTGAACAAAAAACTGTAAAAAGTGTTTGACAGCGGTGGGATTCGAACCCACGCCCTTTCGGACTGGTGCCTAAAACCAGCGCCTTAGACCACTCGGCCACGCTGCCTTGCGGAAGCTGGTGCCAAATAGTAAATTAATTAATAATTTAAATAAAATAATAAAAAATATTGAAAATATTTTGCATGTATAAATATTATCATGATATCAATATAAAACAATTGTCATAATAAACGTATGCGACCTATATATGGATAAAATTATACTTAAATACATATTATGTTTGTATTTCTTTGTTAAGAATACTACATAATACTATACAATGAGAATAATTAGAAGTTATTTCTTTTATTATAAAAAAAATGAATTACGTATGCGTAATTCATTTTTTTACGAAATAAAATGTAAAAAAACAGCCACTGATGCTTTACGAAATGTGAATTGTTAGTAATATCCAAGTTACAAGCGTGACCGGTAGAGGGCAGTGTAATTAATAAAAATATGTTATAAAATTACTGCTACCTAATTTAAAACTAACGTAAGTTTTTTATCCGATATTTAATTTATTAATAATGTTAGTACCCGGTTGACCGAGCTTCGCTCGGTATTTTTCGCTCGATTTTTTTAATTCGTGTGTTTTGGAAATTATATTTAGATACAAATTACATACTGATGAATTATAAATAATATTTTTTGATCTTAGCGACATAACAGAAAAAACGGAACTGGTTATTTGAATAAAAAATCATGAGTGCAATTATTTTTATTTAAATTTTCGTGTTTTTAAAAAATACTAAAAAAAGGGCTCGAAAAAAATATATTTTCTCAAAAAAGAAAGAAACTTGAAAAAAAAAATAAAAAAGTCGGTCGGTCTGGGCTCGAGCCGGGGTTTTACGATTTTGTGACCGCCCATTATACCAATAAGCTATTTATAATCATTACCAAATTGTCAAAATTTACCTTCTTATTCTAACTATATTGTAGCAGTTTTTAATTGCCTAAAAACACGGACAAAAAGACATTTTCTAAAAATAAATCTTAGCTAGATCGATTTATTATCCCCGAAACTCCCTGGACACTAAATTTTATGAAAATCGTTGGAGCCGTTTCCGAGATCCCGATTATATATATATATACATATATACAAGAATTGCTCGTTTAATATTAATAATGTTATACAAAACAAAAAAGTATTTTTTTACATAAATGAATGTAATAAAGAAATTACCACTACTTATAATACTTTGTAAGTAGCGAAGATTATCATTTTGAAGGCTTAATTCTTAAATCTGGCTATACCTTTCAATAATGCATTGCAATTTATGGGCGGAGAAATATCAAGTTTAAATTTATTTAAGTGAGTACCTATTGACAATTTGGTCAGTCGATCAAAACACGTAGAAACTATAAAGATGTGTCTCCTTAATATTTAGTATATTATGAAGTTGGCCCTTATAACATACACTTTGGTTTAATAAAAATATTTTTTTTTATGAACGCCTGTTTTCGACTAATTAATTTTCTCGGGTTTGAAAATTTAATAGAAAGTTAACACTCTATCCAACTCTATCTCATCCGTAGGTGTGGCGACGTTAGAAGAAAAAGAACTTGAGGCTTCCGATAGATGGCGGTAAAACCACATGAGTAAAAAGTCCTTACTATGTGGTATATAACTATCTATAATCAACTCCGGTCCGGCTTAGACCAATCAATTCAAGCCAATGAACGAGTAATGCGCCTAATGCTATGAACAAAAAATTCTGTCACTTTTGGTGCGGCAGGGGCAAATATTATAACTTTTTCTTATAATATCATTGAGCAGAGGGAAATAATCATGCGAGGCGAGTCCATTGGGTTGAATGGTCTAAACGGTCCGGTCGTAGAATAGAGACTAAATTATTAACACTGCACTAGATTACTAGAACTAGAATCACAAATCCGTCTGCAAAGCGGCGTAAGGATAACGACAAATCTTGGCACGGAGTATTTTTATATCATTTACACCGACCTACGGAAGGGGTCAACATCCGGTAATGGTCTGTCTGATGATGATGAATTTTACTTGAAACAGGCCCGTTGGGAAAAATAAGGTATGTATGCACATATGTATGCACATATGTGTTCATTTAATAGCTGCAGCTGTTTGTTTATAATTTAAGGAAGTTAAAAAATTTGTAATCAATTTCTAACATTCAAGATAATAAAATTGACTTTATATTTTATTTTGTTCTATTTATTAATACCTACCCAGTATTACTAATCACAAATAATCACAATATCTCATTAGTTATTGTAATTGGGTAAAAAATATCTATTTAGTTAATAATGCTATATTTATTATTTTAAATAAATACCTACCCAGTAGGTAAATATTAAAATAATAAATGTAGCATTATAAACAGTAATTCTCCGTCAAACTCAATTTACTAATATTGTTAATTTCCTAAATAAGGAATAGCAGGTAAAAGAATAGTAATAACTGTTGCTCCTCAAAATTATATTTGACCTCAAGGTAAAACATATCCTAAAATTCTGTATCCAAATAAAATAATAATACCTACTATTCAAGTATATTTTCAATATGTAAGTAAATGAAAATAACAAAAATTAAGCACCATTAGCATGTAAAGTTCGAATCCATAATTAACATTTCGACAAATATTATAATTTACTCTATAAAAAGCTAATTCAATATTAGCAGTATAGTATATAGTTAAAAATAATCAAAATAGTCATTTTTATTAATTAGATAATATATGAGAATACATAATTCTAATATAATGCAACTAATATAAGTACCCAATAAAGAAAAGTACCCGGTTTACCGAGCTTTGCCCGGTATTTTTCGCTCGGTTTTTTTTATTCGTGTGTTTTGGAAATTATATTTAGATACAAATTACATACTGATGAAATATGAATAATATTTTTTGATCTTAGCGACATAATAGAAAAAACTGAACTGGTTATTTGAATAAAAAATCATGAGTGCAATTAGTTTAATTTAAATTTTCGTGTTTTAAAAAATACTAAAAAAAGGCTCGAAAAAATAGATTTTCTCAAAAAAGAAAGGAACTTGAAAAAAAATTAAAAAAAGTTGGTCGGTCGGTCTGGGCTCGAACTGGGGTTTTACGATTCTGTGACCGCCCATTATACCAATTAAGCTATTTATAATCATTAACAATCTGTCAAAAACTCCCTGGACTCGAAATTTTATGATATATATATATATATATATATATATATATATATACTTAGACCAAGCCGTGTACCGCAGGGTGTACTCCTAGGTCCTAGGTAATAAATAACATTTTTCTACAGCAAACAGGTTTTTAAATCATATTTATGGTATAAAATGTTTATAATCTCAAATGTAATGACATTCCGCAAAGCAACTCATTATATAAAGGTACTCATATTGTTATAATAATTTTATATCAAAGTGTACAATTCTATACATCTACAACAATGGTTGCTTCTTCAATCTTCTAACGTATGTGTAAAATTAAACAAAGCAGCGCCTGTCGTTGATAAAACATCTACTGTACTACAACTACAAAGGAAAGAAAACTATTTTGAAATAATATTACGATGGTTAAATTATGCTATTTAAGTGATATGGTTGTATACACGTTACTTCTTACGAAAGTGTATACAGTTCCCTTTTTTCTTTAAGAGTTTAAAAAATATGTAATATCTGCAGCTTCATTACTCTGCACACCTTTTTCGTTATTAGCTAGTTAATGTCGGAATTATTGGTAATTAAGATTATTATTTAGATATTAAGTCATAAGTGTGCACGACGTTTTCATTCAGCAATGAAAATAAAGCTTTTAATTTTTCCTAACCTAATATTGAAAAAAGAAATAAGTTTTTCAAAACTCAAAGCCATAATATTAATTCCTAGTCAGGTATTTTTCTATTAAAAATACATAAAAACAAAACTAATTTAAACAAAACGCCTAATACAAAATCAAAATGAATAATACAATAATGTTTGTCAAATTCTATCACATTTATTTCTAAAAGTTATAAATTAGACTATTGATAGTTTGGAATCGTTCAACAATCCCATAAATAAACTGGGTACAAACCTAGCTTGTCTAAGATCCTTATGCTAAAGAAGCCACCGGCAATCACATGTTGACACAACGCAACTTTTTGTCTCTCGAATTCTCGACACGAATTGGAAAGTTGGAACACACTTTTTTATAGAATAAAGGTGACCAACGAGCACACAGCCTGCCAGTGGACGCTGTGGCACATAGACATCTACAATAAGTTGAGCATAGTTTCGATCTATCGTTCGTATGACTCCTGTACATAGAACTTACTATTATTTATTCTGTGATATAGTACCTTCACACTTTTTTATAGAATAAAGGTGACAAACGAGCACACAGCCTGCCAGTGGACGCTGTGGCACATAGACATCTACAATAAGTTGAGCATAGTTTCGATCTATCGTTCGTATGACTCCTGTACATAGAACTTACTATTATTTATTCTGTGATATAGTACCTTCACACTTTTTTATAGAATAAAGGTGACAAACGAGCACACAGCCTGCCAGTGGACGCTGTGGCACATAGACATCTACAATAAGTTGAGCATAGTTTCGATCTATCGTTCGTATGACTCCTGTACATAGAACTTACTATTATTTATTCTGTGATATAGTACCTTCACACTTTTTTATAGAATAAAGGTGACCAACGAGCACACAGCCTGCCAGTGGACGCTGTGGCACATAGACATCTACAATAAGTTGAGCATAGTTTCGATCTATCGTTCGTATGACTCCTGTACATAGAACTTACTATTATTTATTCTGTGATATAGTACATTCACACTTTTTTATAGAATAACGGTGACCAACGAGCACACAGCCTGCCAGTGGACGCTGTGGCACATAGACATCTACAATAAGTTGAGCATAGTTTCGATCTATCGTTCGTATGACTCCTGTACACAGAACTTACTATTATTTATTCTGTGATATAGTACCTTCACACTTTTTTATAGAATAAAGGTGACAAACGAGCACACAGCCTGCCAGTGGACGCTGTGGCACATAGACATCTACAATAAGTTGAGCATAGTTTCGATCTATCGTTCGTACGACTCCTGTACATAGAACTTACTATTATTTATTCTGTGATATAGTACCTACACACTTTTTTATAGAATAAAGGTGACAAACGAGCACACAGCCTGCCAGTGGACGCTGTGGCACATAGACATCCACAATAAGTTGAGCATAGTTTCGATCTATCGTTCGTATGACTCCTGTACATAGAACTTACTATTATTTATTCTGTGATATAGTACCTTCACACTTTTTTATAGAATAAAGGTGACAAACGAGCACACAGCCTGCCAGTGGACGCTGTGGCACATAGACATCTACAATAAGTTGAGCATAGTTTCGATCTATCGTTCGTACGACTCCTGTACATAGAACTTACTATTATTTATTCTGTGATATAGTACCTTCACACTTTTTTATAGAATAAAGGTGACAAACGAGCACACAGCCTGCCAGTGGACGCTGTGGCACATAGACATCTACAATAAGTTGAGCATAGTTTCGATCTATCGTTCGTACGACTCCTGTACATAGAACTTACTATTATTTATTCTGTGATATAGTACCTACACACTTTTTTATAGAATAAAGGTGACCAACGAGCACACAGCCTGCCAGTGGACGCTGTGGCACATAGACATCTACAATAAGTTGAGCATAGTTTCGATCTATCGTTCGTACGACTCCTGTACATAGAACTTACTATTATTTATTCTGTGATATAGTACCTTCACACTTTTTTATAGAATAAAGGTGACAAACGAGCACACAGCCTGCCAGTGGACGCTGTGGCACATAGACATCTACAATAAGTTGAGCATAGTTTCGACCTATCGTTCGTACGACTCCTGTACATAGAACTTACTATTATTTATTCTGTGATATAGTACCTACACACTTTTTTATAGAATAAAGGTGACAAACGAGCACACAGCCTGCCAGTGGACGCTGTGGCACATAGACATCTACATTTTTCCTCGATTAAGAATCACAACGTAGATGCGTTGTCAGTTGTCACCCTTAAGGACTAAGATGGAATGCCTTGTTTCCAGTAAATATGGGTCTCCAGATCTCAACACTCACCGTACGAAACACAGCAGCATTAAGCTGCTATTTACGCTGGTATTCTAGGAGAGCGTGGTCCTTCCCCGGTCGAGCCGACCCATTCGTACCACAACCATAATATAGCTGCAGCGTGGCTCCACCACGTATAAAACACACACTTCACTGATGGTGCTTCAGCGCCGGACCTGTGGTGGAAAATCCTTATAAAAAGTTGAACCCAGATTCAATGTTAATGGGAAACAGCATTACATGCCCAGAATTGAGAGTATGGACAAATATCAGTAATTAGTATTGGTAGGTCTACTTTTTCTGCCTAGTAGTCTTTCTGAGTAGGTAAATAGCTTGCACTGCGGTGTTTCTGTCTGAAGGGCATAGTGAGCTGGTTTACTTACAGGCTATGACAGGCTTAGTCCTCAGAGATGGCAACGCATCTGTAGCCTTCATAGTTTGAAATTGGTTGCAAGTATGCAGGGACGGCAGTAGATCCTTACCAGCGGATGGACTGGAAGATCGTTTGCATCTTCAGTTTTTTTTTAAAAAAACTAGCTTGCCGGGGAGACATTGTTCTGCCCTTTTCGACGACCCTTTGTCATGTCCTATTAAAAATCCTTAAATTCGCAAAAAGAATTGTGGGTCACTTATAGCCAAAAAAACTATCCTATCTCGCAAGTTGAACCAAACTGCACACGGTGTGCAAATTTGATTAAAATCGGTTAACTAGTTTAGTGAGTCCATCGCGGACAAACAATGTGACACATAATTTATATATATTAAGATAATTCAAATAACCTAAAAAAATCAAAGAATAATTATTTGGGATTCTTCGTAACAAATAAAACAACAAATTGTTCATAATGACCATGTATATTTACCTAAATTGTAAAGGAGCATTATTTACAAGATGGACACCAATATGTTTATGCCTACCTTAATCTAAATGTTACCAAGTATAAACACTAAACACTTAATAAAAAAACGCAAAATATTACATGTAAAAATACATCATAGGGCTTATTTCATCAGTGACCAGTTGTATATTAAAAGGAACTTGCAGCAGTAGGGGTTGCTTTTTATCACTGATAATAATGTAATAACAAAGAAATGTAAATACATTATTATCCCATATTATTATGTTGTGATGACGAAAGTTTTAGGTAATAAAATTGGATAATATATTCTTTGAGCGCGTCACGATTTTCCTTTGTCGAAAAAATGTATTTCATATTCATATGTCTGATATATTAGAAATTATGATATAAAGAATTGGGTACTTGAAACCGTCATTGTGATAAATTACTTATTATATAAATTGTATTTGCTAGATTTCGTAGCCTCTCAAAAACATGATAAGTTTTATGTTTTAACAAAAATTAAAACCATAATATAAAAATACGCATGTTAACAGCTCATAAAAATACTTCAACTGGCATATGTATGTCTCTAACTAATGTTATGGAATTCTCACATTATATTACCAGATTATATTCTTTGAACAAATTTATCAAACTCTACACAGTTTATTGAGTAGTCATGTAAAAGTGTTCATAATGAAAAGACTAAAATATATAAGATATAATAAAATTTATTATATCATTATCATTTAATGATATGTGTTATATGTTTTTTGGGTAAATTATAATTCAATAAGAAGACTGTTTCAATGGTTGACTTATATCTTAATTAAGAACCAATAAAAATGAACTAACATCTTTTACTAGTAAACTGTAAAAAGAAACAGTTATATTATGTAACTTGGGATAGAGCTGAATTTATTAGCTATTTTCAGTTAACAGAGATATTTGAATAAAAATATTATTAGATACGTTATAAAATAGCAGTCAAGTTTACTTTTGTGCCCTTGATAGGAATCGTGTGTAAATTAATGGACAGTTTTAGTTTAAATGATGAAACAAGCCCTGCAATTCATTTCACTTTAAAACACTTAAAACATACAGCCTGCTCTTCGATTACCTATTTTAATGCACTACGTAGCTGTGTCGATAGTATTTACGGACGCGGTTTCCGGTTATTTTATATAGATTTAAAGTGTGTTTACAAATGCCTTTTCGTATAAAGTTTTAAAACTTAACGTATTGATTAACGATGTTCATAAATTACAATGTTAAAAAATAAAGAACGTGCAAGTTTCGTAAATTTGTGACACCGTTGTGATAAATACAATTGGATTCACTTACTTAATATCAGACAGACAGACAAACGTCTGTCTGTCTGATATTAAGGGAAGGTTCATTGGTATTATATATAAAGCTGCCAAATAAGGTTGAAAGATAAATGTACAGATTGAGACTTTGCGATTTGAAAAATTTAATGATGATGAGATTAAAACAATGCTTATTTAGAGCCAAACATAAATATACAGAATCGCCTCAAACGGTTCTTAAATTTGTACCTTTAAAATGAGACTTAATTCACGCATTTCTGTAACAAGTACAGAATGTATAAGCTAGTTTTTCAATCAGTTCGATTAGTTTACGCTTCATTAACATCTATGACTGTATAGATGATTGTAATGTAGCTAAATAAATTTTGAAGAAATATATTTAAAAGTTGCAAAATAATAAATTGAGTAATAAATAAGTATAGCTCGATTGATAAGCCAATGTTAGAATTTAAAAAGAAAACATATTTTTTATTCCATGCGTAAGACATTTTCTTTGATTATTTTTGGTTATAAAATATTACTATATTACGTATAACTTATTAGGTTTTATTACTAAAAGAATTTACAGTTACAATATACAGACCTTAAACTAAGTGAGCGTTCAAATTGATCGTTATAACGCGTTTCCTTACTAACAAACATGTGTGTTTCATTTCTTTGTAATTACACTGTATGTTGTAAGTATGGTGTAAAGTTCGTTAGTAAGAAATTTCGCCATAACAAATAGTGTATCTGTGGATTCTATCGGAAAGTTAAGCTTTATTTTGTTTTAATCATAATAGCACTAAGTTTTAGTTATAATAGATTAAAAAAAGAATAGCAATCATAAGTTTTTTTGTTACACAAATGTTTTAATTTATACTGAATAACATTTTTATATTTGGACAGTTATAATCAACGGCCTGCCCAATAAATACCCATTTATAAAAACTGATATCTTGACAGTTTCCTGCTTAGAATGCACTACATTTAAATCTAAGTTTTTGTATTCGATAGTTGCATCGATATATTAATAATATTTATAAATACATTAATAGTTAACCATATTACATACAATGACATACATACATTAACTTGATGATTATGTCTAACCAACATACAAAAATTCCTATAACAATTTAATTATTCATTCAAATTAGACAATATCAAATGTCAGTAGCTGTAAAACTTAAAAGTTTGAGTTGAGCATGTAAAATAAAATGAAACATTAAATAACATTAAAAGCTGAAAATGGCACAAAAGTTTTCACAAGAAAAAAGATCAATTAGTTAAATGTATATTCGTTTCGTTGCACAACCTACGGAAAGAAATATTACAAATATAATTGCATAAAAATGACGAGATTAGAATAAAACTAACTTAAAACTATACCATACGCGATATTACTTTCAAATCTAATGTTTAAAATTAGTGCCTAATATTAGATGATTTCGAATATAACTAGAAGTGGTTTTACGAAAAACAATAATTATGTGTGTTAACGCCATATTAATCTCCCAAATGTATTAAGATAAAATTAAAAAAATCAGGTAGGCACATAAAAAACTTATTAAATAAGTATTACATACACGACTCATATATTCTGTTGCGTGATACGGCTTGAGACCTTCTGATATTAAGCATTTACACAATATGTACGTAGTTATAATTCTATTTAATATTCTAATTTGGACTTCAATGGTAGCTGCCTCAATGTAATCTCTATTTCTGTTTCACATACTAACTCAAATAAATAAAAAAGCCTTTATGAGGGTGAAAACGTTAGGTTTCCGATTACGTTTTCCATGTTCAGGCACGCAAATGCATGCATTTCATAGAAAAGTTCTGATTCTATACGCCGCACACGCTGGTAAAATTTCTGGATTGACGAAAATCCTGACATTTATTTCAGAAAGCAGGTTTTTCGCTTCGTGCGAAATGACGAATGTAAAAAAACTGTGTTTTTTAGTTTTTATATATTTGCATAATAGTGCAATAAACCAAAAAAAAGTCTAACAATATGGAATATAAATCAGTTTTATTCGATATTGTTCGTTTTATATTAACCCGCTTTTCTTTACATAGCTATGTATTAGTGCGGTATAAAAATAATAAACGAGTTTTCATGAGAGCGGGTAGCGTGAGCTTATCAAGTCGACATTAAAGCCCATCTTCAAGTTCGAGGTGTGCAATAAACACTCCTCTATATATGTATTTTAGTTTATGTAAATGTGATTTATATATGCATGGCAAATTTTTACTTGCCAAATGAAAAAAAAATCAATGATAAAGTATTTCACCATACAATGTGAATAATTTAACTGTCGCCCAATACGTAATATGTAAATATAAACAGTATTTATTAATGGAAATCATTAGACTTTTTTAAATATTTGCTATTATATAAACAAAAGTAGCAGTAGTTCCTGTGCGTGTAAAATGATACTGAAGGAGTTAAGGATTAATACGGTAGAGTGCGATGTATCCTGGCTGTTTAAAACATTAAGGCCAAATACTCAACGCTACTCAATTTCAAGATGTCGTTAAGTCTCATGGTGTCACAGTCACTAATAACTTAAGAGCGTTTCCACACTATCCGATCTGATACCGGTATCTGACTCCGATACGATATCGGGGCAAGTAAAATGTATGAAATATGTACCCGTCTTCCACATTATCCGATCCGATATCGGATATCGGAGCCGACACCGATATGTTACCGGCTCTATCGGATGCCTGTGAACCGTCGGACAATAACATTTGTATGTGTGCTATACGTGTATCTAAATTATGTGTGCGTAGAGACCGATGCGATATAATTACATTAATTGAACTGGTAGAATCCATATATACAGCATATAAAGTCTATTATAGTCTACCATGAGGACCCGCCCGCACAATGCTGTCGAGCAAATGGCCGTATCGGAACGATATTGTCGGAAATATGTGAAAACAGCACATGGTGACAGCTGCTCGGATATTGGCTATTGGAGTCCAACATCGATATCGGATCGGATAATCCGAAAACGCTCTAACGCCATCTTAAAATTGGGCAGAATTTGAGTATTTGGACATTAATGGCTGTTCGCTTAGCGCCATGCAAATTTTACTGTTTAACGTTTTCTCGCGCTTCTGCTCAAGTACAGTCGAGTTCATAGTTATTATTGTTTGTTAATATTTTGTTAATATATTTATATTTCTGTTGATCGTTATTCGTGATTTTTAACAAAACACATTTGGACTCTAGATATGTAACGTACAGCTACAGATGGAAAGTAATTTATTGATATAAATCAGCTTTTACATACATACATAAACACTCACGCCTGTCACCCAGAGGGGTAGGCAGAGACTACAGACTTCCATTTAGCACGATCCTGACATACCTTTCTCGCCTCTTCCACATTCATATACCTACGCATACATGCTCGTCGGTTAAGGGTACTCTTAATTTGGCCCATTTTTAGTATATCGCCAATTTGGTCGACAAACTTCCGCCTAGGACGTCCCTTTCCGACTCTTCCATTCACTTCTGCAACATATATTTGCTTTGTCAGTCTTTCCGCATTCATTCTTTCTACATGACCAAACCACCGAAGCATTCCTTTCTTAATCCTGGTCACCGCATCATCTTGCAAACCACACTCTTCTTTTATCACACAGTTTCTCACCCTGTCACTCAGATTCAGCCCTAACATACTCCTTAGCGACCGCATTTCTACCGCATTTATTCTACTCTCGTGCTTCTTCTGCCACACCCAACTTTCACTACCATACGTTAAAGTAGGGACTAACACAGCACTGTGAATTGCCATACGTGCCTTTTTTGACACATTCTGACTTTTCACAATAGAGTGTAGAGCCCCATTTACTTTATTTCCTGCATTCACTCGTCGTTCAATGTCCTTATCATATCTCCCATCCCTGCTGAATACACATCCCAAATATACGAACTCATCCACTTGCTCAATTAACTCTCCTTCTATTCTTATTTCACATACCGTTTTGCTTTCATCTCTTTCAAAAACCATCACTTTCGTCTTACTTGCGTTCACTTTCATTCCCCTTTCTTTTAATGACCTGTTCATTAATGTAACCATCATTTGCAACTCGGCCGCCGACGACGCAAGTATGACTTGATCATCGGCGTACAAAAGGCATTTGATGGTTAACTCACCCATTCTTACCCCGCATTCTTCAACTTTCAAATTTTCCAAACAGCTGTCCATAAATAGGTTGAACAGCCACGGGGAAGCTACACAGCCCTGTCTGACACCTTTATGGATGCCAAACCAGTCCGAGTAGACCCCGTTGATTCTAACACAAGCACTCGAGTCCCTATACAGAGACTTTAATGCCTGTATCAAACCAGCGCTCAACCTAAATGCGTTCAGCGTTTGCCATAACACATCCCTGTCCACTCTGTCATAAGCCTTTTCCAAGTCCATGAACGCACAAAAAATTCTTTGGTTTTTCGCCAAAAACTTCTCCGCGATCATGCGCATGGAAAAGACTTGATCTGTACACCCCATTCCCTTTCTAAATCCCGCTTGCACATCCCAAATTTTTTCATCAGTTTCTTTCATAACTCTTTCAATTAGTACCTTAGCATACAGTTTTCCCACAATGTTAAGAAGGCTGATATCACGGTAGTTTTTACAGTCCTGCTGTGACCCTTTTCCCTTATATATTGGGACTATCACGGCTTTGCACCAGTCTCCCGGTACCCGCTTTAGTTCCCAACATAAATTAAACAAGGTGTACAGCAGGCCTGCCACCACGTCCTCTCCAGCCCTTAGCATTTCGAGTGAAACTCTATCATATCCGGCTGCCTTACCTACTTTCATGCTTTTCATTGCTTTCATTATTTCATCCATACTTATCTCCCTATCTCTTTCATCTTCTTTCGGAATTTCTATTTCATTTAGTTCACACTTCTCCTCACTCATAAATTCGCTTTCAAAATATTCCTTCCATCTCTTTAGACTCAACACTTCATCATTCAGGATACAGCCATTCTCGTCTCGTATCGCATTCAATCTAGGCTGTTTTGAAAGTCCCCTGGTATTTCTTACGAGTTTCCAGAACATTTTAATATTTGCCTGGAAGTTATCCGATATTCTTCTATCATTCCTATCCGTTCTTTCTTGCTTTTTCCTTTCAACTAATTCTTTTACTCTCTTATTTAAACGTTTAAACTCTGCCTTTTTTCTTTCATTCTCATCATTCTTACCACCAGAGTTACCAGCTTTGGTCGCTAGTAAATTTAGCCATGCTCTCTTCTTTGCTTCAACTTCCATACGTACCTCGTCATCCCACCATATTGTATTGTCTTTCCTTTCATTCATTCTCTTACTAACACCACATACTTCGGTAGCTGCATCCACTAAACCTTTCTTAACATTATGCCACACAAATCAGCTTTTGTATAAAATACAAATTCCACAGCTCTTTTATAACAGGTAATTTATGTGATTAAAACTACTTTTACGGATTTTATCGCGTCTATTTTTGCTTTTAATTACCTAAAAATAATTAAAAGCAAAAATAAACGCGATAATATCCGTAAAAGTAGTTTTGATCATGTGTAGTGTTCGCGTAAATATAAGAAATCATTAGGTAATTTATGGATTATATTAAAACATGCAGCCAATAACGGATTTGTTTTCTATATTAGTATATTTAGTGTATTAAGAAAGCAAAGGTTATTGTCAACATAACTGTACCCGCGTGAAGACGCAATCGTAGTGAATTTTACAGCCACTGTTATGTTTGAATCCTCAAATAACGAATGTTTGTGCATACTCTGTTATCGTGTATGTTAATATATTATTCATAAAATAACATTTATAATCTATTGCATGTATGCTGGATTGCTGTCTGTCTAAAAAAGCAGACATAATTGAACGTAGTTTAGAAGACAAATAGTTTTGAGAATATCTTTTTACGCAATTTATACAGATTCTGAGAGGCTATACATGGTAATATTTACAAGGTTATTTTTACTGTAGTTCAAAAACTGCTACAAAATTTAAAAAAATGAGAGGATGCCTACGCCCAGACGTGGGACGTATTTTTTCTGTTATTTTATTATCTCTGTCTCTATATCTTGATCTCTCACTTTTATGTATTATTTCATTTCTTCTAGATTTCAATTAGAATTGAAAGGTTTCTGCTAAACTGCGTCGAAATTAGGGATTGATGGCTAAATATTTATTGATATTAATTTTCTGACAGCGCACTAGTGTACTAGCACCTTAACTTAGTGTTTTACGATATATTGTAACACGACATATTGGTTTACATTACACAGGTGATATAATTAATGCACATTCAGTATTTATACACAGTGAATAGATATGAACTTACCATAGACCAATCTAATGTACGTGTCTATTGAAAAGTATAATTCTACCGCAATAGCAATGTACAGTTAAAGAAAGCGGATGGCACATTTATGCTTACAGGTATAAGATCCTTGATTTAGATTCAACTATAGAGTAACTCCGACAACATTCAAACGTTGGACTCAAAATTAAAATTATGTGAACGGACATCAAGATGAACTTAGAATAATCAATTTATCCTCGATCGATTTTGGGCCATCAAGACAGTCGAATGATACAAAACTTTGTCGTAATTTCATAATTAGATTCAGAATTATTGATCCACTCACTATACTTTCTAAGCCCCGATATTACAAACAAATGTACTTGGTTTGTACAGTTTATTGTACAATCCGTACCCAAAATGGTATGTAAAAATAAATTATTAATTCGTAAATTAAATTGATTTGTGGGAGACGATCGTAGAACAACTTTTTGCCACGGTTGCAAAATAAAACGCGTTCAATGGCGCGCGCTTATTGAAATATGTTATAATTTGAGGGCGATTTTTTCTGTGGCCACAGATCATGAATGTTGTGTTTAATCTGTGGCTATTAATAAACACGTGGCGTGGATTGTTCTGCGTCGTCTCACGCATAGAACTCGCGGTTGTTGTGACCCTTCCCGTACGAGGCGGCGGCGGGGCTCCGCTTGGGCTCGTCGAGTGCATACGAGCCCTCGTCCTTCTTGCGCATGCGGTACACAATGAACATCACCACCAGGATCGCACACAGAAGCCCTACGACTGCTCCACCGATGACAGCTGGAATAAGAATACAAATATGTTAAAGTTAAAGTAAAGTTACAGCCCATATACGTCCCACTGCTAGGCACAGGCCTCCCCTCATTTCTAAGAGGGTTTTTAGAGCAAGGAAGTGTCTGCCACGCTGCCCCAATGCGTGTTGGCGAACTTCACATGTCATCGAAATATTTTTTTCTTATTCCTCAGACATGCAGGTTTCCCCCACGATGTTTTCCTTCACCGCCGAGCACGTGGTTATGTTAGGCAAAGATGTAGTATAAGACATAACTGAATATCTAATAAATAAAAAATAATGTTTGTTTGTTGGTATTTTACGCGCTGCCGCTATACCGTTCATAGATTGCGCTAAAACTTTGTCAACTTATTGCTTGAACTTAAGGTTATAGGCATAGTAAATTAAACCTAAAGTCAGTGGCGCGCGTGTTGCACCGACAAATTTATTTGAAAATTATAATAATATATCATTCAACTTCAATGAATGTATTGTTACGACCTTAGTCGCCAATTCAATACGGCTTAGGTCGCGGTCCTTAACGCCTTATAGGGCCTTTCCTACTGAAAACATCTAGAATGTTCGAGTAGAAAGGCGAAAGTTCTAGAAAGGAATTTTCTAGAAAGCTTTCCTAGTTCTCCTACTCATACTAGATGGCGCTAGTGATATATATACCAGGTATATACCAGGCATCAACTATGGCGCGTAACAGTATTATCATTCCTAATTAAACAGTATAAGTCTTACAAATTTAAAACGATATTTCCATACTTATTTACTCTGCGGCAGCTTACGCGCAATATTTATAGATTTTTAACAGAGGACCAACGACTTCCCGTGCTTTCCGAAGCATGGGGGTAAAACAACGCCAATTTCCTAACTTCCGGCTGCTACAGAGAATTTCATGACAGAAAAACTCAATAACTTATAATTTTGATTTTGGTCCCGGGATTTCAACCCAGGAACTCATGACCAGCAACCACATTTAAGACCCCTACACTAACGGGGCAATCAAGGCTTTTTTGTCAGTTGAGCTTTCCGGGCAGTACATATTGCAAGAAAGCAATGCTCGAGAATGATCGAGCCAGGCTCCATTGGGACCTTACCCGGCCCTCATCAGTCATCACAGTCAGAAATATTTTTGCAAATAAGCCTTATATATTTTTGGTGGATCGGGTACAGTCAAGGATATATTTGGTCAACAATTTCACTCCGTACAATGAGGACCTCGTGAAAGCCGAAACAGATAATGGACTTGGCTCACGAGGTGACCAACATGTGGGGTGGTATGCCGACCGAAATTATTCCTGTAGTCGTTGCTGCAACCGAGGTAAGCCCAGCCTTCGAACTAGCACGGCTCCCTGAGCTACCATAATTTAAAACAATCTTTGTCAAGTAAAACGTTTTAAAAAAATAAAAAGTTAAAAAGATATTTTTTTCTGAATTCTGTTGTAAAAGCGTTTACTCCCATGAATGTCGCGCTGTTTCTTGATGGTTCTTCCCAAGACAGAGGTATTTTTCAAACCAGTGGTATAGTTCATTTCAAATAGCATGGCAGGATTGTACTTGAAGCGGTCATTAGGCGATAACAAAAGAAGTGGTATTTACAAGCGATACCTGGGAAGACCTTATCTTGACGTGGTATTTTTGTGGCAGCAAACAAGTTTTGATGCTTTTGTTAAATACACGATGACATTGTTGTCAAAAATTCAGTCGTCTTGTAACTTCGTTATTACACAGACGTACAAATAAACATGTTTCGACCATGGGAAATATCAAATAGTGCCTACAAGTGATGTAAATAGTGTTCAGCGTAGAAAAAGACATTTAAGTTCAGACGCTCAAGACATAGTTTTGAGTGTTTACAATAAGCTTTTGAAACGCATGGGTGATTGGGAGAAGGGAGTGATTAAAGAGACATCGGAATTAACAAACGTGCCTATAAGAACTGTTTGTAGAATAGTGTCAGCAGGATCTAATCATCTTCCTCGTAAACGGACCAAGATAAGTTTTAAAAGAATTGATAATTTTACAGAAGAACATGTGAGGAGGAGACTATTTACAATTTTACACCATACCATACCACCATACAACCATTTATAATAAATACGTGTGAGGACACAGATACCGATGAATGTTCTTCAGAGTGATTGATTAAACAAAATATTAACAAGTTGTTATAAGTATTTAAAATAGTTAAGTTAAAAGTAATAAAGGTTTTTTATCTACAATTTAATTTGTTTTAATGTTCAAGTACCAAAATTCGTCATTCCAGCTATACTGGTTCAGTATTATCAACAGATGCTTAACTTCAAGTGTTAAAGCAATAAAATAATCACACAACAATAGATTAACATTACAGCTGTAATTGCTAAGTCTCAAGTGGAATCCAGCCATCCTATTTGAAATGAACTATGTTATATACTATAATTTAAGCGTTAATTTATTTAAAATGTCTTTCAGTATGCATTATCAATATTTATATTAAATAATTATTATTAATAATAGTAATAATTGTTTGTGTTATTCAGCCCAACCTGATGAGAATACTCTATGAATACCCCAAAATATTTTTTAAAGAACATTAACAATGCTATAAACATTACTAATATTCCCCTTAACCACTTGTAGTCAGCTTAAATTGCTTGTGTTAAGAGTGGTTCACGCCGCCTGTAGTCGAATGGCGGATTCGAACCCACGACCTTTTTGAGTTCGCGCCCTGCCATTAGGCCACTGTCGCTTCAGCTTCATATTATTTAGTGTTCATCACATAACTTACACAAACACAAATCTTATTTGAAGCTCTTACGCCTGTGATAGTTGAAAACAGTGATACAGGTTATAGATTAAAAAATCGATTTCTAATTCTAATAAATTACTAACACTCACTGAATACCAGCGTAAAATAGTAGCTTAATGCTGCTGTGTTTTCTATGGTGAGTGTAGAGAACCGGAGACCCTCTTTACTGGATACGAGGCATTCCATCTTAGTCCTTAGGGTTGACGACGTATCTGCATTTTGATTCGTAATCGAGGATAAATGTAGATGTGGCTTAAGAAGCTTGTGTTTATTTCTAATATTTATAGAAAAAAATTCTTCTTGTAGGTACATACCTGCGAGGATGCCAGGCTGAGCGAAAAAGCTTGTAGCGCGGTCCTCAGGTTTCGCGTTCATGATGAAGACGCCGGTGTCGGCTGGTCGCGCTTCGGTATCGATGTGCGTTCCCGACTGCTCCTGGTCCTGCAGAAATGCGCAGACTCAATATGACAGTAAGAAGTAGTAGTTACCATGACTTTTCGTGGTAGAGTCATGCTGCAACTGTATTATGGTTGTAGTACGAATGGATACAAGACATTCCATCTTAGTCCTCAAGGGTGACAAACAATGCATCACTATTTTGTATTGTAATGGAGGATAAATGTAGTATTATTAGGCATTCTATGGGCCTCAGAAGCAACTTACCATTAGGTGGACTAGTGCTCGTTTGTAATTAGGGTTGCCATCTTTTTTGAAAAATTTTCCCAAAAAAGATGCAAAAATATAGTAGTTTTGAGAACTTCAGGAAAAAAACCACACATTTATTTTAATCTTTATGTATTTTGACATATATATTTGTTATTGCTCTTCTTCTTTTATTTATTTTAAAGGTCATTATTTTACTACCAAAAGTCAAAATGATTTATAGGAATAGTTATGTTTTATCAAAATAAATAAATTAATTTTAAATTAGATTTATACGTGCTCTATATCTTTCTTGTTTCTATTGTTACGAGCTTGAGGTTCGTGACAATAAAAATTGCCGATAAAATTACCTAAATTAACACTTTGATTTTCTTTACACAAATTAAAACTTAAAACACTAATAATTAAGCACACTAATTCACTTTATTTCGCTCCGAAGCTTCGCTTGTCTCGCCGAATTCAATACTTCCCCGATCGCACCTTGCAACGCCTATAAATACACATTAGTACCGAATCATCCAGAACATTCAAGTAAATACGCGCACCAATCGACAAAGCGTCGAAAGTTCGAGAGTCAGCTTCCAGAAGCTTAGTACTTCGTTTCGACAACAGATGACGCTGTCGGTTGAAAGATTAGTGATGTCATTTTCTGGAAAGCTCTCCTCTCGCTCCGTTACCCGACACTAGATGGCGCTAGTGCCAGATGTAAACTTAGCCGCGCAACACTGCCCCCTCCTAAGACATGCTCGTCCCGAGCATTATCGGCCCCATAATAACGCGCCAGGTGATCCACATGGACGATCTTAGGTGTCCCTCTTGCGCCTTTCTGTATCCGGTAGGTTACATCGTTGATCCTGGTCACAATCCGGTACGGGCCGTCCCATTTAGCTTGAAGCTTAGGAGATTTCCCTTTGCTGCGGACTGGATTGTGCAACCACACTAGTGAACCTTCGTCGAATCCTTTGTTGTTCATTTTGCGGTCATACCGGGTTTTCATCTTTTCAGACATTTGCTGGCCCGATTGTCTGATGTGCTCATAATTGTCATTCATTTTGTTCCGCAAGTCATTTGCATAATCGGTTATACTGCGTGGGGCATTAGGTGATCAGGTCTGCAGGCAGCCGTAATTCTCTTCCAAAGTTTGCGAAAGCTGGTGTCACTGCTGTACTTTCGTGAACAGCGCTTCGATATGACAACAAAAACGGTTGTATGTGCTTGTTCCAATCTCGTTGCCGATTGTCTACAACTTTTGCTAGGTACCTCTCCAATGTCTGATTAAATCGTTCTACCATTCCATCAGATTGCGGGTGATAAGAAGTCGTTCTTGTTTTATGAGTACCCATAACACGGCATGTTTCCTGGAATATTTGAGACTAAAAATTCCGTCATTTCCAAAACGACAGAAGACTTCATGAACTAGTATATCTGCAACTGTTGAAGCCTCTTGATTTGGAATGGCAAAGACTTCTGGCCACTTAGTGAAGTAATCCATCACAACCATGAAATACTTGTTACCGCTTTCACTCTCCGGAAACGGCCCCGCTACGTCAATGGCTATTCTCTCCCATGGTGCACCAACATTTTACAACTTCAATGCACCTCTACTACGAGTCTGAGGTTCCCAGCCGCACAACTTGTACATTTGCGACAACAGTCCTCGACATCATTTCGACAGTGGACCCAATAAAACCGTTCTCGGATCTTCAGTAGAGTTCGTTTAACTCCCTGATGGCCTCCTGAATAATCATTATGGTACAGCTGTAGAACCTCTGGTACCTTAGCTTTAGGGACAACCATTTGCAAATGACAGCTGTCTCCCCGAACATTTTCCCATTTACGGCACAGAATTCCATCCTGAAGCAGCAAGCCCAATAGCTTTTAGTGGTCGCACTCATCGCTGAGACATCGCTCCACTTGGGCTTGGGAGCACTGGCCTTCATCCATTCCAGAATCGGCTTGATGTCCGGATCTTCCTGCTGTGCATGTAGTAAGCTGTCCTTCCACTCGTTGCTGAGGTGGTCTGCCCTGAGCATCCTCACGGATACCACTTCCTTACTCTCTTGCCTAGTACAATGTTTGCAATCCTCAGGACAAGGTCTTCTTGACAATGCATCTGCGTTGCCATGAGATTTCCCGCTGCGATGTTCGATCTCAAAGTCGTATTCCTGCAGTAGTTCAATCCACCTCGCAACTTGTCCTTCTGGATTTCTAATATAGAAGAGGGGGCAAACGACTCACCTGATGTTAAGTGACTACCGCCGCCCATGATCAACCGCAACACCAGGAGAATTGCGGGTGCGTTGCCGGCCCTTTAGAAAGGAGTAAACTCTTTTCTTGAAGGTCCCCAGGTCGTATCGGTCCGGAAAAATCGCCGGTGGTAAACTATTCCACAGTGAGGTTGTACGTGGAAGAAAACTCCTTGTGAAACGTACAGTGGTGGACCGCCAAGCATCCAGATGGTGTGGATGGTATCGGAACGTTTGCCGTGTAGTGCGTTCACGAAATTTGGCGGCTGGGATTAATCCGAAAAATTCCTCAGAGCACTCCCCGTGATAGATGCGATAAAATACGCAAAGAGATGCAACATCTCTTCGCAGCGCCAGTGCCGATCGGAAAGCACTCGGTCGTCGACGATTCGAGCCGCTCTGCGCTGGATGCGGTCAAGTGGAAGGAGCTGGTACTGGGGAGCCCCAGCCTAGAGATGAGAACAGTATTCCATGTGCGGCCGAACCTGCGCCTTATATATACGAGAGTATCCCAAAAGAGGTGTTTTGCACAGACGGTCCTTGAGCTCCTGGAATGCGATATTGCAACTTTCATCCCAGCAGAAATGTCGCTTCTCCTCGGTTAGCTTATGCAGAGGTTTGGCTATATCTGCAAAGTTCTTCACAAATCGCCGATAATAGGAGCAATAACCCAAAAATGCTTTAACCTGCGTCTTGTCTTTTGGAACCGGCCAATCCTTGACAGCTGCGATTTTCTCTGGATCCGTGCGGATACCTTCTTCCGACACTACATACCCCAAAAAGTTGACTTGCCGTTTGAATAGTGAACATTTCTTCGGACTCAACTTTAGGTTGGCACTCTGAATCTTCGTGAGCACGCGTTCCAGGTTTTGAAGGTGTTCCTCAAACGTACGGCCCACGATGATGATGTCATCCAAGTAGACCAGACAGGCATCGCCAATTAGCCCGGTAAGTACAAGTTCCATCAGCCTTTCAAACGTTGCTGGAGCATTGCACAACCCAAACGGCATTACTTTAAATTGCCACAGACCCTTTCCCGTCGAGAACGCAGTTTTCTCCTTGTCCTTAGGGTCAATTTCAACTTGCCAGTAGCCACTTTTTAGATCCAGCGTGCTAAACCACTTTACTCCTGTAAGCATGTCCAGCGTGTCATCAATTCTTGGCAAGGGATAGCTGTCCTTCTTCGTAACGTCGTTCAGACGGCGGTAGTCAACACAAAAACGCATGCTGCCATCCTTCTTCTTTACCAGCACCACGGGTGAACACCATGGACTAGAGGAAGGTTCAATAACACCGTCCTTCACCATTCCTTCAATCATGGTTTCTACTTCCTTTTCACGTGCTACCGGCAATCTTCTTGACCGCTGACGGATAGGCAATTCTTCTCCTGTGTCTATTTTGTGTTGAACTAAGCCAGTCTTTCCTATGTCAGCATCGTTTGATGAGAATACATCGGCGTGCTTGAGTAACAACTTCTTTGCCTTGACCATTTCGTGCGGGGAGAGAACGCTGCGACAGTCTTCTAAAAGTGTGCTCACTCTCGTTTTTGCATACTTGCTTGGGGTCCCAGTCGATAGATATTGGCACCGACGTAGCCAATCCACTTCCTCACAAGTACCAACCAGTGTGCCTTATTCTATAATCTGTTCCCGGTCACAAAGGTTCATCACACGTACTCCTGAGATGTTAGTGGTCCTGACCAAGGTTCGAGCCACTTTCCATGGAAGGTCATTGTCTAACCTTTCCACGAGTACACAACGAGGAGGTTGTCCAGGATTCCGAGGAAGACTAACCGGCACAATCGTTTCCGATCTCGGCGGAAGAACAATCTTCTTAAGGCTGTACACGTTCCCTGGTAACGCCCCTTCCACAAAAAGTTCCTCTTGTCCACACTTCAAAACACCTTGCTTAACGTCAATCGCACAACAATTCTTCCTCATGAAGTCTAAGCCCAGGATGCAGTCGTCCATTATATCAGCCACGATGACATTATGCAGGTAGATCATGTTGCCTAGCTTCAATTCCATCTCTTTCTCTCCACGGACGGGTTTACGCTGACCGGTGGCTGTTACCAAATTAATGCGTTCCCGGTTGTATGCGGAGTCCCCAAGGAACTGACTTATAAGTTGGGATCTAACAACCGTACGCGAGGCACCAGTATCTATGGTCAGGTTACACGGCATTCCGTTGACCTCGCTCTTGATGATCAGACTGTTCCCATCATGGGTTTGTGAGATCAAGATCCTTGGGGCTCTTTTAATATCAGCCAGCACCCGCCCCGCAGTTCTGGCTTTTACTCGTTTCCCTGCTGCTGCTGGGCGGGGCTGTTAGCCGCACCACGCTCCTGATATCGTTCACCTTCCCTTTCTACGGTTCGCTTAGGGCAGCTGGATCGAAGATGGCCCCTTTACCCACAGCCATAGCACCTAGGGCTGTATCCTTTATTGCGGTCGCGAACCGTAGCTGCTGCAACCTCCCTGACGCGATGGGAGCGAAGATCCTGCCGCACGGCTTCCACCTCCAGTGCATGGGCCAAGGCGTCCTTAAGCATCTCGTGGTGCACGAGCCTCACAGCAGCTCTGACTTCAAGGTCGCGGATGCCGTCGATGAATGTCTGAATCAGGTTCCCTTCAATGAGCGCAGGTACAGACTGGAATGCTTTTCGAACCATCTTCTCCACCTCAAGGACCCACTGCTGCAGGTTTTCGTTGCTGCGTTGCACACGATCTTTAAGCTGCGCGCGAAAGACGCGTTCCAGGTGAGCGTCTCCATATCTCGCCTCCAACGCCTCAAGGAGCTGCTCGTAGGTCACTTTTTTACCGAGAGCTTCCAACACAGTTAAGGCTTGGTCGCGCAGGCCTAGGGTGAGTGCAGTCATGGCTTGGTTTTTATTCCAGCCGTTCGCCTCCATGACGGCTTCGAACTGGATTTTGTAGGCCGACCAGGAAGAAGTCCCGTCGAACGGCGGCACTTTGAATCCACGTAGCGAAGGTGTTGTAGCTACTACGGGAGCTGTTGTTCCATTCCCAAGTTCGAGGTCGTCCAGCGTTTTCTTCACGTCAGCCATTACGTTGTCAACCCGATTGTTTACTTGGTCGATTCGGGTTTCAGCTTCCGACAGGCGGTTGAGGTCATGTTGAGCAACCTTATCCTTTACCTCCCGTGTCTCTTTTCCAAAGGTAGCGTGAAGGTCCTTCATGAGGAACATCTGCTCTTCCTTATCGCGTTGGAGTTGCTCTTCTAAACGACGGGCCTGTTCCTCCTGCCGGCGGGCCTGTTCCTACTGTCCGCCCCGCAGCTGCTCTTCCAATCGGCGTGCTTGATCCGCCTGCTGCCGAGCCTGTTCCTCCTGTCGGCGAGCATGTTCCTCCTGCTGCTCTTTCAACCAACGGGCCTGTTCCTCCTGTCGGCCAGCCTGCTCCTGCAGCATCGCCATCAGGGCACCTAAGTCAGGTGCCGCAGATGTAGGAGCTACTGACGGGCAGTAGCGTTGCACCACCAAATCTTCTTTGGTCCGTCTCCTGCTGGCGTTGATTTCGGGTACGGACAGCCTCTGTTTCCTCCTTAGTTAAAATCGGCATGATTTTATCCCACTTCTGACGATGGCGCTATCGGTTGAAAGATTAGTGATGTCATTTTCTGGAAAGCTCTCCCCTCGCTCCGTTACCCGACGCTAGATGGCGCTAGTGCCAGATGTCAACTTAGCCGCGCAACACTATTTTACATTCATGATGGAAAAAAATATTTCCGTAAAACTTACTTGTTTCAGAATTACAATCACGGTTAAAATAAAAAAGCGCGACATTTAAATTAGAGATATAGTATTTTTGTATTATATTATTTTTCTATAATTATAGTACAATTGAGTGAAATATAGTACGACACTATGTGTCTTTATATTATAGTACGGGTGGCAAACCTATTTGTAGCCCTAATTCTATAAAAAAAATTCATAACCTTGGTAATGTCGACTAACGATAAAATTCTATTCCATTAGCCCATAAAAGTCTGTGGCCGTAGAAGGAAAAGGGGAGATCTCCCGCCCGGCAAGGAAGCGGCCAACGCTCCGTGCTATAGTTCGGAGATGTTCTATATATTCTGTTTATAATTCGGAATTTTGATAGCGCGATTTAGGCTTCGGTGTGTTTCACTTGTGGCGCGACGACAGCGCCGCCACAAGTCCACTGCTGTATGTGATGCTCTCACGTTGTAGACTTGTCTTAATCAGGCAAGGGGATTGACGATTGTGGTACCAAATGTCCCATACCTTTGTAGCGCCGCCCGTTGTCGGTCTGGGTATTTTGCATTTGGTGTGAACAAAATAGTAGACCACCATCTATCGGAAGCCAAACTTTTTTCTGGTTTTTCCCATAGTTGTCTCTTACGACATCCAAGTACGATACGATAGAATTACTTACTATTTCACAACATATGCTTGACTGAAAATTATCCGCTATACGTCGGTGTCTGTCAATGAATTCATCATTCTATTTCGTTTTAAGTAGATGACGTTAGAGACCACAATTAGAAACATAAGAAAGATTAGAAATATATAGATAATAATAATAAAAATAATAAGAAAGATATAGATACGCAAAAAGAATCTAACCCACTTTTCTTTAAAATTATATACGCGAAAATAATCTTTATCGCTTGTGTCTTTATTAACATTAATAAAGTTTGAAAAAAATTATTAAAAAACTGTAATTGGTCATAAACTGCGAAGACCTTAGTGAGAGTAATTGATTATAGACATGACTTTCTTTTAGTGACAACAGTTCTTAACTCTGCAAAATTCATCAGATTTTTCAGACGTATGAAAATGGTCTAAAATACATACATAGAATGTAGAGATCGAGTCATAAAGATCAACTAAGTATTTACACCAATTTTAATTAACGATTCAAACTCTTTTTTTAATGAGTTCCCCAACAATAACAAAATTTCCCTTTATATTATTTGTGATGATTTGATACGAAATACTAACGATGTCCGGACTGAGGTCTTCCCCTGATATGCTGATGTCGGTCAGATCTGGGCGCGAGGGCTGCTCCTCCCCCGCGCCGCGGGTCTCTCCAGTGCCCTCTCCTGCTTCCTGGCCCTTGAGGACGCGAGCTGTAATTGTATAAAAACAACAGATTAGCGCTGATAAATAGACGGCTTAGGTTAGAAATACTTGCAATTTATTAAAGGTTTCAAACAGGTGCTAAGTTTTTTATCTTGTATGTGGTAATTAATATAGATATTTATTAAATGAAATAAAGTATTTATGTCTTAGAACAATTAGTTGGAAAGAAATGTTAAATTAAAATTCATTAGAAAAATATGTAGTATTAGTATTTCGACGACGAAGACTAATAATTGTATTTGTTTGTAGACAATTTAGTCTTGGAATTTTGTTAGGGATAGTTGGAGTATAAGGATACTAAATCAAATAATAAAAATAACTAATAAACTATACTAGGAAATACATTGACGGAAGTACATTTACTATGACAAAGCTAATGTAATGATATCAAAAGTATAGCTCGGCTTAAATTCATGCTAGGTTGGTAATTACTATGAATAATGATAGAAGTAAACAAATGGAATAGGGGTAGCTATTGGCATGATCGTACTTGTAATCGGGTCATGCAAGTCTAAAGAAAACCCATGAAGTATTTGTACGGAATATGAATTGTCTTAACTTACCGAATTCCTCCGCCGATGTCGATTACATACGTATAAGAATTTAAATTTAATATACTTTCAAATTTCTATTGGTTTGTTTCCGTCACATCCACTTTATTACACGCGTATAAGGAAACTAAGGTGTGGATTTACGGAATATAATTAAAGTTGCTTGTTGATTCATGGTGGATAAATATTAAGGTTAATTTGGTAATACATCATCAGCAAGCATTGTTTGTAATGCGGTTTGCCATATTTCACACAATTATTCGTTAATAATGCAATTTAATTGGCGGTTCGAACTGCGCAGTGACTGAGCGTTCGACGTACTATAATTTATTCTGCGTTTTGGCCGCGGGTACAATTCCGTTTTATGAGAGCTAACAATCTTAGGCTCACTAGATGTCGCTAGATGTGACAGAGGTGAAGTTGTTTATCATCCACGTCTCTGAAAAGTTGCGTTTCAAATAAAAGTTTTTCATTTTCTACGGAATGTATGTACAATAAACAATGCCTCAGTGGTCACAGGTAAAAGAATTTAACGCATTTTTTTTTTCAAATATTTTTTAATTTCAAATTGTGGTTATATATGAGTAGTTTGGTTTATCTGTTATCTGATTGTAATAAAATATAATGAATGCTAAAGATAAAATGTTACTTCCCCGCCATAAAGATTTTATGGCGGGGAAGTAACATTTCAGTCAAATATTTTACATTATTTTAAAATGGCGCTGGTGGCAAAAAAAGCTGTGGCAGCTCTCATTGAGGGTAGCGCTTTAAAGATGCAATGAAAATAAAAAAACGTGGAAGAAATTGAAGATAAGAGTTTTTATACTAGTATTTAATATATCTGATAATAAAGCGGTGAACACTAGAAATTTCATTCGTAGCGTAGAATCCAACATTTTTTGTAATCCGTAAATACTGGTGTATTTTTCAAAGAGTAACCAAATTTTATTCTTAAGTTTAAATATATAAATAATTATATACCGTTATTGCAGTTTTTGAAAACAGGAATAAATAAGGCTTCTACTTATATATGAAATTATCCCAAATTGAATGTGATTTATTGTAGTTTTTGCCTACCGATCGACCCTTACGAATGTGTGCGTGCGTAGTAAAATCAGTTAAAATAATGCATTACCACATTTTGAATTTAAAAGATAAAAAGGATAGAATATTTGAGATTTTTTTAAATCAATTTTTCTTCTCCATTTGCCTATATTGCTTATTCTGAAACTCTGCAAATTTGGCCGGTTATTGAAAAGTAACCCTGTATATTTGTTCTCTGCGTGAATCAAACCCGCGGCCCGCAGCGCGGAAATCTAACGCCAACACTGCGCTATTGAGCCGTATATAGAATAGATAATAATTAAAGAATTGAATTTTTGTCTCTTAATATCAAAACTTTTTATTTAATACTTGAGGATTTTAAGTCGCCATGTGTTAAATTCTCAACTTAATCTACACTAAAATATAGTAGTGAAACGGCTTATAAAAATAATGGATTCCTTAATTATATTAAGCTCTGCGAAATTAAATTACTTTTTAGTCGATTTATGTTCAATTATATGAACGCAACTGTTATAATTGAATCGTGGTGTGAAGAAATGATGCAATCCATAAACTGGGCAAAATTTAAGTATGAAAGACTTCGGAAAAGTATCCCCATCTAAGTAAAATATTTTTTAAATGATATACATAAGTAACATGATATTATATGATATATTTATCATTGAAATCTGAACAATATTATGTTTTTCTGGATGGAAACATATCTGCACAACACGGTCTAATCGAAACAGCATTGGTTTTAATGTAATATGTTAAGAACTAAGTATGGGAATAACTCTATGAGAGCTATGCCCATAGAACTTGAAATCAGTGAGTTGCTTATCTCTTTTCACTCTCGTTTTCTATCAGTCAATGAATTTTCGTAGAGTTATTCTTTAGTCTAAAATAAACTGCGTGTAAGCGTAACGGCTCACGAGTTCATGTTCCCAAAAAAAAAAAAAAAAACATGTAATAATGTCTAATGCAACAAAACTGGCATGCTCCAGCCTCTACTCACGACTGACTAAATCGGGCTGCTGGACTATTGGTGGTGGGATTGGATTGTTGGAGTCCGGTAAGACTGTGTTGTCTGGCATTTCCGGGACCTCCGGATAGTCTGATTCCGGAGCGGGCGTGGTAGGGGCGGCAGTGGTTCGCAGCGGTGCGTAGTCTTCGTCATCTTCGGGTACGTCGGGGGCGTCACCTGATCCTCGACCGTCCTCGTCGTCGGGGCCAGGGCCTGGCCCCCAGCCAGAGCCCGAGCTCTCGTCGATGCCTAGACCCGAACCATCATCGTCGATGAAGACATCGCGGTCGGAGGCGAGAGGACCGTCGTGTTGGATGTGGACCGTGACCTCGGTCGTCTGCGCGCTGGCAACACCGTCCTGGAATTGATACAGACGAAATACATGAAAATGTGTCATTAAAATTTTTGGAAAATTTTGTTACTCGCAACCTTTGAAATATAAAATTCCAATTCTCATTCGACTTAAGTTTCTAATAATCATATCAGAACGATAGATTAGTTGAGTATAACATCAAACCTAAGTAGCTGACACAGCCATATAGCCCCCAATAAGGTAAAGTGGTAATGGGCTGACCTACTAGTTCAATGACCGAAAACCGTTAGGCAAAAATAGATCTCGAGTGGCAGCCTTCTACCTTTTTTTTTTCTTCTACCTGTAAACAAAGTCAAAGGCTTCCCCCACTAGATGGAGTTTACGACCTGTTAAAACATACATAGGAATTTGTTTTGTGGATTTTGTTTAGGGAGGCTTATGTCCAGCAGTGGACTTGTGAGGCTGTGCTGCTGATGATGGTGGTAATGATAACATCAAGTGCCTCTTTAAGTCTACATCAAGGTCTGAATAATCTAGACATTTCACAGAATAAGTCTATAATGCCCACCAAGCATTTTTAGAAAGATTAATTTGTCCTAAATTCATCACCCTGGGCAAACAACGAGTTGATTTTTGTTGCATTTGATAATGTTGCTTACTCACACCCTTCTTAAGCGCTCTTTGGGTTCAATGTTTTTGGGGGGATTTTTCACTATGAGTTGGTAATCGGGACATCGCCCGTTAGTCAGCAGGAAACATAGTGGGCGTGTGAGATGCGGATTTGGAGAAAAAGTTGTCGTGCGTCATTCAGAGATGAGTAATTGTAATTACAACGTGGTTACATGTTTACAGGATTTGAAATTAAAAAAATACAATTAAATTTAATTTCAGTAAAAATAATAAAATCATTGAAATCTATATCATATAAATAAAAGTGAGGTTTCTGTATATAATATCTACGAGGGCGGATTGAAAAGTACTCGGCCTAACACAGATCCATTCAATTCTAAAAATCAAATCTACCCACATTATTTAGTTCAGTTCAGACTAGTTCATTGTGTGAAGTTCGAAACGTGTGCGATAATTAGTTGTGATTTTATAAATTTATTAACAAAGTAATCGGACATAATTTTCGCGAATGGAGCAAATCGAGCAGCGTGCCGTCATTAAGTACCTCCATAAGAAGGGGCTATCATCAAAAGCCATCCATGATGACATGGTCAGTACATTAGGCGATTGTGCTCTGTCATATTCATCCGTCAAAAAATGGATAGCAGAATTTAAGCGTGGTTGAGAGAGTGTGAAAGATGAACCCCGCTCTGGAAGGCCTTCGACGTCAACTACTGACGAAAATATTAAAAAAGTACTTGATTTAATAATGGGAGACCGCAGATTAAAAATTATAGAGATAGTCGAGATTATAGGCATCTCTTATGAACGAACTCAAAACATCATTGTCAATGAGTTGGGTTTCCACAAGGTGTCTGCGAGGTGGGTTCCGCGACTGCTTTCAGTTGAACAAAAAAGGACGCGATTGACTATTTCACGCGACTGTTTGGAGTTATTTGAAGCCGATGCAGATGATTTTTTGAATCGTTTTGTTACTATGGACAAAACATGTGTTCATTACTGTACACCGGAAACAAAACAACAATCAAAACAGTGGAGAAGACCTGGTTCACCACCCCCTAAAAAGGCTAAGTCGATTTTGTCGGCAAATAAGGTGATGGCTTCAGTATTCTGGGACTCGAAAGGTGTGATTATGATTGATTATCTTGAAAGGGGTCAGACTATAAACTCTGATTACTACTGCACCTTACTACGTCGTTTACGAGAGGAAATAAAAGAAAAACGTCGAGGAATGCTCAGAAGAAAAGTCCTGTTTCATCAAGTTAACGCCCGTGTTCACACGTCAGTACAGTCAATGGCTGAAATTCACAACTGTGGCTTTGAACTGTTACCGCATCCGCCGTATTCACCTGATCTGGCACCATCAGACTTCTTTCTGTTCCCTAACCTAAAAAAGCACTTGGGAGGTCAAAGATTTTCGACAAACGACGAGGTCAAAGCAGCTGTAGACGCATATTTTGACTCTAAGGAAAAATCATTTTTTTTCAACGGTCTAAATGCTTGGAAGGGGAGGTGGCAAAAGTGTATTGAACTTGATGGTGATTATGTAGAAAAATAAAAATATAACTGATTTAGTATGTGTTTATTTTCTTGGTTAGGCCGAGTACTTTTCAATCCACCCTCGTAAGTAACTGCCTTTTATTGGGCTAATATAATATTTGAAATAATAATTATATAATATGTGCATGCGATTATGATTAGTAATATATATATATATATATATATATATATATATATATATATATATATATATATATATATATATATATATATATATATATATATATATCGTAGATAGGATCAGTAATATACGTGGTAAAGCCAAGCTGCCGTTACACGCTCTCACAGAATACTAGCGTAAAATAGTAGCTTATTGCTGCTGTGTTTCGTATGGTGAGTGTAGAGAACCGGAGATCCTTTTTACTGGAATCGAGGCATTCCATCTTAGTGCTCACGGGTGACAACGCATCTGCATTTTCATCCGTAATCGAAGGATAGATGTAGATGTCAGCAACCACCTACCATTAGGTGGACTGTGTGTTCGTTTGTCACCCTATTCTATTAAAAAAACTATTTTTAAAATTTTTGTCTGCCTGTCTGTCTGGGCGAATCTTCGGAATGGCTGAAACGATCGTGTGATCAAACTTTACGAACAAATGAAGAGTAGTGCCAAAAGTAATCTAAGAGAATATCTTTTGTCACATCGCAAAAATTATAAGATAAATGGTCGTTGATGATACCTAAGCTTGAATGACGTAACATTTATACATAAAATACGCAGCATATACTATATATATGAAAAACAAACGAAAAGCGTTACGTTTAGCACGCAATTATCTCCACTGCGACCTATTTCCAGAATGTTCATAATGACGTCAATAACGCATCGCCCCTAAAATGTTTCGACTGCATCAAAATATAAATAACGGTCCGCAATCACACGCACATACAATAGTATAGTATTGCTACTATAATAGAAAACAACGCGAATGCACAATAAATGATCAGATGGAAAACCGGGATTATGGCCACGTCATCATCAATGAAAACGTAGTTTGAATGGAAGAAAGATAAAAGGTCACTCACCTTTTCCTATTCTTGTTGATAGAGGTTTTAGACAGCGAGTTTAACGCGTGTTTATTTATCAAGCCAGATTTAACCAGAATCTGCAGATATTTTTAAATTTTCACAAATGTGGCAGTGTTCTTCGGTTAGCGTAAGTTGTTTAGTGCCAGTAAGGTCGATCGATAGGCTTTTAGAGGGGTAAGAATGAAGGGGTATGGAGGGGGGTGCAGACAGGAACTTTTCGTATTCCCGCAACCGCCAACAGATGCCGGGATGTAAGCCGTGGGAGGCTTTCGAGGGAAATGTTTTCTGTTTCATACAGAAGATAGCGCTTAATTCAGTGAGGTATCTCTTTCGCATGAAAAGTTATATTTGAATCTAGATTCATAAGTTAGCTGTAACGTTATTAACAAACTTTAAATGTACACAAATATTGCAACTAATTTAATTAAAAAAAATTACGAGGTAGAGCCACGCTTCAGCTATACTGCAGTTGACCACGCTCTCACTGAATACCGTAATGCTGCTGTGTTTGGTATAGCGAGTGTAGAAAACCTGTTAGTAGACCCTTTTTACTGGAATTGAGCCATTCTATCTTAGTCCTCAGGGATGACAACGCATTTGCATTTTGATCCTTAGTTGAAAATAAATGTAGTTGTCTATGGGCCACAGCATTCAATTACCATCAGGTGGACTGTGTGCTCGTTCGTCACCTAATGCTATAAAAAAACAATATAAGTACTTATATTGCAATTCGAGATATAATACTAGCATATTTATGCAAATCAAAGATATACTTGTTGATTGAGAATAAATTCATTCAAACATAAATTCATTAATTTCATCCTATCAAAAGTCCACTGTTAAATATATTTTGCCATAGTTGCCACACTTGGAAAGCAACGGCTTGGATTAGCAACCGCATTTATTTTTTTCAGTTGTTATGAGGTAGATGAAATGAATGATTTTTATTCAATATAGATTATTGTATAATACTTATTAAAAGTCAGTTTTTTATTTACCACTTGTCCTGTGTTGACTGGCAGAGAATGCCATAAGGTATTAAGTCCGCCCTTTATATCCCTTAGTAATATATATATATATATATATATATATATATATATATATATATATATATATATATATATATATATATATATAAGGTATATAATAAAGATTCAATAAATAAATAAATTTATTTTGTACAATTTTTGAATGTATTTTTTAAAGAACAAGCTTGGTGCCGGTCACCTCATTCCCAGGGGCTATTTTCATTTATCACCCTTTTTGTACAATTGTTTTTTAATAAAAAATTTTACTTGTTTTGTACATTTTCTGGGATTTTGTTGTAAAAGCGTATACGTTGCCCCATAAATGAATTATTAACTCTGTGGAGTCCAGTAACTGGTATTACAATCATATGTTTGTTCCTAGTGTTTAAAGTATAAAAATCTTTATTGTTATGAAAGCCATTTATGTTTTTATGTACATACATTACATTTTCATAAATATATTGCGATGCCAAAGTTAATATGTTTATTTCCTTAAATTTACCAAGGGACTCTTTACAATTTAAGTTATAAATCGCCCGTACGGCTCTCTTTTGCAAAACAAATATGACTTCAATATCAGTTGCATTACCTCGTAGTGAAATTCCATAAGACATTACGCTATGAAAGTAACTAAAATAAACTAATCTAGCTGTCTCAACATTGGTAAGGCTTTTGCAAAACAAATATGACTTCAATATCAGTTGCATTACCTCGTAGTGAAATTCCATAAGACATTACGCTATGAAAGTAACTAAAATAAACTAATCTAGCTGTCTCAACATTGGTAAGACTTTTGAAAAACAAATATGACTTCAATATCAGTTGCATTACCTCGTAGTGAAATTCCATAAGACATTACGCTATGAAAGTAACTAAAATAAACTAATCTAGCTGTCTCAACATTGGTAAGACTTTTGCAAAACAAATATGACTTCAATATCAGTTGCATTACCTCGTAGTGAAATTCCATAAGACATTACGCTATGAAAGTAACTAAAATAAACTAATCTAGCTGTCTCAATATTGGTAAGACTTATAATCTTTCTTACAGAATATGCTGCAGAACTAAGTCTGACTGTTAATTTAGATATATCTCCATTTAAGCTTCGCGTCAATAGTAATACCAAGAAAAACAGTGCTGACTATGGCGCTGATGCCCATCTCCTGTATCAGTGGCCTGTCGCCCCTTACGCCTCCGACGATCTGATGATATAGGGTATCGAATTCCCTAACGCCACCACTATACGTCGGACGATGAGAATATAAGGTTTCAATTAGTTTAACTGCCAAATTGTAAAAACCTTTTATTTTAAGAGTAGATGCTTAATTTCTAAGACCTTTGGGAGTTACGAAATCGAAATGAGATTATAATCCCATTTAAATTTCTATGAGTACCTTTGCATATTATCTTTTATTCATTAAAACTCCCTTAAGCAGGTTTCAATGGTCTCTGAGGTAAGTTTGTCCAATAACTGGATATAAGGACATTCCAGCAACATGCGATTTTTGGTCGGAGCGACAATAGCTTCCGTTGAGTATACTACCGACGCTGCAAGTAGTTATTCTTTACTCCATCATGGTCAATCTCCACTGTTAGTACTTCTTTGCTTGTCATTAGTTGCCTTTTAAACGAAATATATCTAATGATTTCTTATATTTACGCGAATACTACACATTGATTATAAATACTTTTAAGGATTTTATCGCGTTTAATTTTCATTATATTTTAATTATTTTTAATTCCCGACGTTTAGTCTGCAGTTTGTGATCATATCCCATACGGCCTCAACTATCAGATTTGATAGACCACAAATCCTCGCGAAAGAACACCGATTCCTACCAAGGATGATACGTTAGGCTATTGAAATTAAAAAAAAACATCCTAATTTCAATAGAGACGGAGGCTAGGTACTACCACCTGCTTGAGACCCTATAATCAATCAAATTAAAACTAAACCCAAGCATACCACTGTAAGACTTCAAGACACAGTTCATTTTGCATAGATCGGACTATAAACAATAATTAAAAAGGCTGAAGGTACTCCGGGTTTAACAATGACATCGGGACGTCAGTTATCTCAGTCCCTGGTGACCATGGGTGCTGGAAAGCACCCGAAACATCAAAATGACTGCCTTATATTTAGCTAAGGGTGTTTGTTATTTGGAAGCCATTTGGAACTATTTTTAAACCCTGTCCGGGTTAATGTTCGAAATGGCTTCTCTGTTTTTCTGTTGCAATGAAACTTCACGTACAGATAGAGAGCAATACCAGGAGTAATTTAGGTAATATTTTGTACAAAAAAGACGAAGTTTTAAAAAAAAAGAAAACTTCATAAATTAAATGGTCTTTAATTATGTTACAACTAAATGTCGCTACATTAATAGATTCTACCCAGGCGAGTTAAGTATTGTAATATGTAATAATATGTAAATACCTCCCTAGTTAGGTAATAAGAATTGAAAGTTCTGCTTTATGGAGCCAAGCCATTGGAAAATATAAACACAATGTAATATACTCCAATAAATATTTTACGATCAAGTTTTAGGAAATTTTATGACATATAACAGAATCTAGGACAAAGCGAAAATACATAAACTCCGACAAGTAGATATACCAATATTTGCGTGTTGTGTTAGATGCAAAAAAACTTCACGAGCGGCCTGACCGACAGAACCATGTAAGTCGTGCGATCTTTAGTCACAAATCGCGGGTTCCTTGCATCGATGGTTATACCTATATATTGGAAATAATCGTTGCGAGTTTTTTTTAACCGTAGTAGTGCGTCGCTAGCGGTGTGCTATCGTAAAGATCTTACGCATCTGTCCTGCTGTACGTCCCGTCAAGGTCATGGACGATGCACGATGAAATACGACAATGAATAGGCTTGACATACATCAGTAATTGTTTGAGGTTGATTTAGGTCGTCTTGTCGTGGCGAAAAACCCACGTGGCTAGCTCAAGGTGTAGAGCCAGTTCGATGTGGCCGCTCCGAGTGGGCTCGCCTAGCTTATTCCGGATACGCGTTCCGCCGCAGCCGAGGTGGAGTCGCGGAGAAAAAGGAGTGTTGAAATGGGGAAGCAGCACTCGCCCTATCCTCCGCGACTCTGGCGAGGCCGTATCGTTGATGCGGGGGGATGGTATTGTGAGGCGCCGCTCTCCCTACCCTCCGCGGGCGACTTTTAGTTGGCAGTGGAGCCAGAGACCAGATCCACCGCTGAGGTCAGGAAGGCTAGTGCTTCCGAGAGCTCGTTTTTCCTAGCCCATGGCCTCCGCGCATCGGACATGGGGGATGTGGTTGAAGGCCGTGAAGGAAGGCGCGCCTTGTGTTCTGGTGCGCATTGCCTAAAGAGAAGAGGCAGGAAAATACCTCTTTCGATAAGAGGCAGCCGGCACCAGTGGGGTTGCGGATGTGTGCGAGAACGTTCCCGCGTCTCTGCTAATATGCGGCGAAGATGGAGGTCCAAGGAGTTTTAGTTGGTAGGTAGGGATTTTCCCAAGTTATAAAAAAACATAGGTAGTTATATATTTGGCGTATTCCTCTTTTGAACTATTTCTAAATAGATAAAAATTCATTGCACAGGTAAAATGTTTTATTCTTTAAGGGCTTTCCCGTAGCAAATTGAAATTTGGCATCTAAGTTAAAAAGACGGTTCTCTTAATATAGGCATGAGGTTAGAATATTGCCAGTTTTTTTATTGTTCAAAGCCACTGCTAGACTAATATTTTCACCTGATATGGTGGATGAAGTGTTGGTGAATCAGCCAAAAATGGTAAAGTGCACTAACTTACCTTAAGAAAAGCCTATTCACTCTTGCCTGATAGAAAGGCGGATGTTGGCAAATAATTCCACTCCTTTCCTTTAAGCATGACGAAAGACGAAGCAACCGTTTAGTCCGAATAGGTACCTAATAAATCGATAACAAATAGTAGAGATCGGCCGAGCAAAAGGAATAATGGAATAAAAGGAATAATAAAAAATTACATAAATAAAAGAGATAATCAGTCTTTCATAAAAAAATGTGAAAGTTACCAAGTAGCTTTGGAATCAATGGAAAGGGGTGCTAAAAACCTTATCGGTGACCTGAATCAGTTTAAAACCATCTCACCAGTCTCGAACACAGGCGCAAAGTAGGCAGCCTTACAGTTTTCTTTTGCATAACTTAACTTTCTTTTATAACTTAACTCTCTCTCTTCCACCATCGGACTACTAGACAATCGTCCTTTCTCGAATCTTTCGTTGTCGACTTACCACGCATTAAAACAACGGTTTTGTTTAACGTTCATTACGCGTACAGCAAAGAAACGAAATAAGTTACCAGCATCTGTCTATCTATCCAACTACAATGTGGGTGTCTTCAAAGAGTCAATTGCCTTCAAAGTCAGTGCACTTTCAGTCGAATAATATTCAGTCAAGTATTGCCTTACAATAGTAAAAAAAGTCATAGTGTGGGTGCGCTAACAATATATTCAACCATCATCATCATTGTTATCAATTTTTTTTCCATTGTCAGACTATCAAAAGCCAACTAGTGAACATAGGCCTCCCCCATAGAATGCTTCATAGGGGGGATATTTGTCATAGTTGCCACTCTTGGCAGGCGGGTTGGCAACCGCAGTGTTTTATTTTCTTGACGTTATTACGAAGATGCTGCTGCGCTTCTCATGTTTTTTCTCATGTTTGTTTCTCTTTGTAGGCTCTTACGACACCAACGGATCGATATGGAGTCGTGGATATTCTCACACCGCCATTACATATTCATTAATGATTTATATATTCAATATGATTCACGAAGGTTCACTGCGATCGATCACTTGATGTGATTCAAAATTCATATTCTGAATTTCAGTTCAAATTAAAATCAAAAATAATCAATTAATTACATATATAGAAATATCAGTTATGAGCTCTTAGAAGCACCATAGATGTCGCAAGAAACATTTTATACGTCGGAGAGGGGGAATTGAAAGTAAAAAATAGCCTAAATTCAATATTTCTGCAAATATTTTTTTTAAGTTTAAGCCATGAATTACGTCGGCTCTGAAAGGTCGGGTACTCAACCCGGTTCGAGGCATTGCAACGCATGCCTCGAAATGGCGGCGTTCATCACACAGTCACATTCTACATTTTTAGCCCGGAAATTCTTGTGGTCTCCGGTAGATGGCGCTACCACCGTTAATATTTATACGAGTTTCGTTTAATGCTATTACTTGTTTGTTTAAAAAATACATTGCATAGTTTTTACTTTGTCGTTTATTACGTAATAGGTGTATTCTTTGTGGTCACTTAATCGTCTCCATACTTTGTCAAACTATTTTTCAAGTCGCATTTGAGTTTTTAGGTTAAAAAATTAATAAGGATAATACAACAATGTTCAATGTTTTTACGACGGCTAAATACATATGATAATATTTTAATAGCGAATGTGGCTTACGAAATTGCTTACGGTCGCAATAAAACACGTTGAAGGTGCATTAGGACACACGCGGGGTAACAACGTAATAAACCCCCTATATAACTGCGGGGGTCAATTCAACCCCGCTTATAACGGTGGGGTCAGCACGACCTAGTATTATACCAGAGCAATAAATAATATTTCTCATTACAGAGGGCGAGCAAGTTGCGATAGGAATCATGTTGTAATCAGCTTTCGAAACAGGTGAAAATGACTTTTTGCGACACCAATTTTGTTTTTTTGTTTACGTGGTAGAGCACGCTACAGTTCATAAAATAGCGGTATATTTTGAGGATGACTTAAATATGATTCATGAGTGGAGTCAATCATATAGCCTAAATGTCAATCCTAAAAAGTCACAGGCTATCATTTTTGGTAGTCAGAGCTTTATCTCAAGAATTGACTGGTTCTCCATACCACCTGTTGTATTCGATGGGGTTGTGATCCCTTACTTTGACAATGTCAAAAATCTTGGTGTTCACCTTGATAGTTCCTTAAGTTGGAAACGCCAACTGAACAAGGTAAGTAAGAAAACCTTTGTCGCTCTTAGTTCACTGCGTCGCCTTCGATCATTTCTTCCCATTCCTACAAAAATTATGCTCGCACAGTCTATTCTCCTTCCGATTCTTGACTATGCTGACGCAAGCTATGTAGACATAACTAAAGACCAGCTAACTAAGCTTGAGAGACTTCAAAACACTAGTATTCGGTTCATATTTGGATTGCGCAAATTTGACCACATTTCCCAAGTTCGCTCACGTCTCAAGTGGTTACCTATCCAATTTCGCCGGAACATGCATATTCTTTCTATTCTGTACTGTGTCTTATTTCACCCTTCTACTCCTCCTTATCTTAAGGAGAAATTTAGTTTTGTTAGGCTTCCAGGGGAACCTTTAAGCTCTTCAAGAAAACTCATTTTAAGGGTACCAACTCACAATACATCTTTCTTTAATAAATATTTTACTGTACAGTCTATTAAGCTCTGGAATGCCCTACCTTTGTATATACGCGAAGCTCAGACTATTGTAGTCCTTAAGCGACTTCTTAAAGAGCATTACTTGTCTCAATCGTTCGAAAATCATTAGGATAAATTATGTAATTATGTAGTTTTGTATTTATTTGTTTATGTTATTGTTAGTGGTATATATTTGAGGGTATATGTATGTATATGTATATGTATGTATATATGTGTATATATATATATATATGTATGTGTGAATATGTATGTATGGATATGTATATATATATATATATATATATATATATATATATATATATATATATATATATATATCATATTTTTTTAATGTATTAGTTATTTATATGTTATTTTATTGCATGTATTGATATCATATTAGGTATATTTATATTGCACCATCTACCTAGTACTCACTGTTTTATTCCTTTACACCTTTGGTTGCCTGGAAGAGATCGCTATGTAGCGATAAGGCCGCCAAATTGTACATGTAATCTGCTCTCTGTTATGATCTTTGTAAACTTGTTTGTGGTGTGCAATAAAGTATATTCATTCATTCATTCATTCATTCATATATTTTGTACGGTAAACGACGACAATTGGTGACGAATTTTACTGATAAGGAGACATTCTGTCTCAGTTTTCAGATTTGTCAACACTCATCGCAGCATCAGCATTTTGATTCGAAATCGAGGTTACACTTATATCTAGCTTTGGGCCACAACGTTCACTTACTACTAGCACAGAATAAATAATAGTACTACCAGTTGAACTGTGTGAAGGAATTGTCTCAATATGTTTTGTATTTTTGCTGTCACCCAATTGCCTTACGTAGTAACCCACACTCAGCTGACAAAAATTCAGACTTTCGATTCGGCTGAATCAAAAGTTGCTAAGTCCTTAAAATTACTCTAAGTTTCAAGGCATTTGAATTATAAAGGAAACGAAGATCTGAATGATCAATCGGTATCGACAATGTAACCTGTAGTCTCCTGCAAACGCAATTATTAGGCTTCCCTTCTACTCCTATGTACATACATAGATTCTATATCGGTGTTACATTTGACACTTCAGTGTATTTTAAAACGTCTCTCGACGTTTGTGTTTGGCATGGCCTTCTTTATATTTAACTTGGTTTTGAATTAATAACGTCGTGTCGGCATTCGTGAACAAGAGAAAATAATAAAATAACCCTTTTGTTGAATTCTTAACCTAATTAATTACACAAAATGAGATCTTAGAGTATGATTTCTTAAATTTACGCGAACACTACACATTGAATAAAACTGTTATTTACGGATTTTATCGCGTTTAATTACTTTAATTTATTTTTACTATCCCGACGTTTCGGGTGCTTTACAGCACCCATGGTCACGGGGGGGGACTGAGATGTTTGACGTCCCAATGTCATAGTTAGTCCGGCTACCTTCGGTTTTCGAATATTAATTCTTGGTCCGATTTACGCCAAACGAGCTTATAGTATCATGACGTCTTGCAGTGGTATGCTTGGGTTTGGGTTTAATTTTGTTAATTATAGGATCCCAAGCAGCTGGCAGCACCCATCCATCTTCTCTATTGAAATTAGGATGTTTTTTAATTTCAATAGCCTCGCGTATCATCCTTGGTAGGAATCGGTGTTCTTTTGCGAGGATTTGTGGTTTATCAAATCGATTGTAATGGTGGGGACGATCTTGAACATGTTCGCAGACTACAGACTTCCCGGAGAGTCGGTGCTTCACGTCAGCTATATGTTCCTTCACGCGGGTTTTTATAGATCTTTTTGTTTGATCTCTTATATAGGTCAAACAAAAATATCTATAAAACCCGCGTTTTTTATACTTTTATTTTTGTTTTATTTTTTATACTTCTTTTATATTTGGTAACAGTTACATCATTACAAAATAAATTGGTAAAATCAGCTTAAATATCAGTATTTTTTTCTTTTAAGTAAGCGTACTTGTTTGAAGGTGTATAAGTCAATGGCTAGCTTTTGTCAGTTAAGAGAAGCCTGCAAGGGTCGATAGCTTATAGATCGATAGATAGATAGGAGGATTATTTAATCACAGCCCCCAGGGCTTTTAAAATTTGTAAGGATAAGTGTCAAATAAATTTTGAATTCGAAACAAAAAAATTTATTATAATGTTTTTAACATTCTATATAGCTACGAAAATTAATGATTTAAAAAAAATCGGGATGTTATTGGTTTCACCTCGGTTTTCGAAAATCGAGTTCTCATCAGATCTCCACGTTTCGAGGTCCGAGGAAGCTATTCCGACTATTGCTACGAGGATGTCCCTTCGTATGTAAATCTTCGTGTGTGCGTGCGTGCGTGCGTGCATGTGTTCGTGCGTTTTATGTAAATGATTTTATGACATAACTTTTAAACTAATGTATCGATCGATTCCAAAAATCTAATCAGCTCCTAACCACAAATAACAACATCAATTGCCGCAAATAGCATCGAAATCGGTTCATCCGTTCAAGAGAAATCGTTGCCGAAAATTTTCGACGACGATTTCTCTTGGAAATATAAAAATAATAGTTGGCTTTGGATCGATTTGCATTTTAAATTAGAGGATAGTTGCAGGAATGGCCTGTAGAGTCAACCGTATTTTTTATTTATGTATTTTATTATATCACTGTGACATAGCACCACGTCTAATTTATGAGTAAGGCCGATTTCCGAATCGCAAGCTTTTCTTGCAGCCCAATTACATGCGTTTAAACAATCTATATACTCTATAACTCAACTCACAACATATAGCTTTCATGAATAGCATAATATTCTTATAAAGCTGCTCCTCTTAACGACTAAGTAGTAAAACTACTTAAGGACCACGCTCTCACAGAATACCAGCGCGAAATAGCAACCCAAGGCTGCTGTGTTTCGTATGATTAGTGTTGTAGAAAACTGGAGACTCTTTATACAGAAAATTTTCATCTAAGTCCTCAGAGGTGACATCGTATTTACATTTAGATTTTTATTCGAGGATAGATGTAAATGTCTATGCGTCACAGCATCCACTTAGTATCAGATGGACCCGTTTGACATCTTTATTCTATAAAAAGAAAAACTAAACAAACAAACTAAAGCTTTATCATTTTACAAGTTGTTTAAATTAGCTAGCGTTCAATAATCAACTAAATACAATTTCACACTATTGTCCCCTTTGATACGTGGTGGTGTGTTTGTAAGTGAAAATAAATATAAACTTCCATACGAACGTCGCAAACTAAAGCGGCTCAAAAAGTTAAACAAAGCACTTTGGGAGACCTTAAAATATGCAATGAATTTTGAAGTGGGCACAAAAGGCAACTGTTTAAAATGTACAAAGTTTAATGGAAATCCGGGCTCCTAAAGGAATATTAAGGGGATAATGGGGCGTCGACAACAGACATCACAGCTCGTAGGTGAGTGACGTGACTGAAACTTAAGTTGAAAACTTAGAGAGACGCAAATCCGTTGACAGCTTTTCACTTTACTCTCATTATACTAATGACTTGGTGTTTTAAAGTTCTCTTTTAACATAGAAATATATTTTGTTTTTTTTATTATTTAAACGGGGAAGAGTTGAGTCTAGTTGATATCATCGTTTTATAGGAATAACGTTGGATTTAAACCTTCAATGGAACCGCATATTACATCTAAACTAGCAAGCAGAGTGAATTCTCACTCGCACACGCACTCAAACTGCTAGAGCAATAATTTTATAGTAAAAAAATATTCAATCTATTATTAAGCATAATACGCAACATTAAAGAACTATAATAATTAGGGATGTGTACTTAACTGAAAAAGAAATTAACAACAGGCACAGAATATTTCTGTAAAGTATTTTGAGGTTCATGCCTAAACATTTGATAGATCTGTTTTGTCGTTTCTGTTAAAAATATATTCGGTATTTTATTTATAGTAGCGTTATCGACGAGACACAAGCAAAATAAACCGAAGATCTAACACGCTATCGAAATTGCCAAAGTACTTCAGTACATATGAATATAACTCCAAACGGTGCGTTGCGTTGCCCGGCGTGAGAAAAATTTTCTTCCACTGCCAAATATTTTTTAACCTACTTTCGCAAAATCACAATAAAAGATAATATTATTTCTTATAAAGGACGTTTTTTGTAAAGCAAATGTCAAATAACATCTTTTCACGTGGGAATTTCAAAACGCACGTACACAAAACGTAGGAAATGCGCGCGATTTCAAAGGCCGAGTTTTCTTACAAGACAACGGTAACGAATGCAAGGAGGCGCCGTTTTGAAAAGATGTTTTTCTTGTTCATGTTGCCGGGTGAAGCGAACAAAAAGTCCCCGGAGCCCTAAAAACACCGCGTCCCAATCGTCAGGAGGCGTAATAACACCCTCACGCCAATTAGCCGACATAATGTCTTCGTGATGACTGTTCAAAAAACATTTTAAATGTTTTCACAGGTAATCCTCGTCCTTTGAAAGTGTTATGTTTAAATTATAAGGTTTTATAATATAATTACTATAAATTTCTGTTAGATGAAAAATAAATTTGCTACATAAATTGAAAAAATTACCTGTATATTTGAGCGTAGGTTAATGTTATATTTTTTATGAAAAGCTTAAATTTTAGTGCAACTCTTTGGCTAATAAATAATAAAAATAAAGAAGCAAAATAAAAATGAAAAAAAAATTGACATGATATGAATTGTTAATTGATTTAATAAGCAATAATTAATACTACACACTACGTAGTCGAACATAATCGAGTACACCTACTATTCGATTTATTTATGGCAAAAACTAGATGCCCTTAGATTACGGTGCGATTAAGCGGCAAAGTGTGGAAACCTACATGTCTGAGAAATAAAAAAAATGTTTCAAAGATATGTAAAGTTCGCCAACACGCATTGGGGCGGCGTGGCGGACACTTCCTTGCCCTAAAACCCTCTCAGAAATGAGAGGAGACCTGTGCCCAGCAGTGGAACGTATATAGGCTGTAACTTTAACTTTTAACTGAGCGGCAAAGTCGTGAACATTTTTATAATACTAGTGATCCGCCCCGGCTCTGCACGAGTAATTTCTGGATCTCGACAACAGCGCCACCTGCCGGATCCAACTGAGTTGTTAAACCATCCAACTCTCAAATACACATCAAAAATTTTATCAAAATCGGTCGAGTTGTATTTTGAGTTTTTTTAGAGAGACTAAGGCCCGATTTACATTTTGAGAAGTGACAAGTGACAAATGACAAGTGCTTAGTGCGCATTTTATTCCCACTTATTAATTGTTACTGTCTGTTTATACGCACTAAGTACTTGTCATTTGTCAGGTGCACTTGCCTCTCGCACTTGTCACTTCTTAAAATGTAAACCAGGCCTAACGGACAGCAATTGATTTTTACATATAGAGATATAAGTAAATTGTATCAAATGTATATGCTATCTTTAAATATAGACCACATAGTATCATTTTCTATTACGGTTGAAGAAACAAGTACAATAAAGAATTCTTATTTATCTAAAACATTTTTAACAAAGGCGCGACGCTGTAATGTCTTCAGGGTCCGCTACAGCTTTGAAAGACGCTCTGAAAATACAATACAATCCTATTCAACTGGCTGTAGGGACGTCCGAGAAAGTAAAGGAGGAAGAGAGAGGCTACAATAACAATAAATGCGTTCGAGTAGCGCCGGGGTGCGACTATTCCGGTCGGATTGGCGCCCAACGCGGGGCCACTTATTTTACACTCCTTTTCGCTATTGAAAAAGTGACTCTTGGTGTAAGAGTTAAAATTTAATAAAGACTGCAATAAACAAAGAATGGATATTGAATAAAACTATTATTTACGGATTTTATCGCGTTTAATCACTTTATTTTGTTTTTATTATTATACCAAACGCTCCACTACGTCCCATAGTGAGCCAGATCGATTCACCAACTTATAAGCTGGCACAATACTTAGCAAAAATACTATCACCACTAAGAGGACATACCAGAGCACACACAAAGGATTCATACGATTTTGTGAGTGAGATAAAAGACCTACATCTCGCTAACAATGAAACTATGGTCAGTTTTGATGTTCAGTCACTATTTACATGCCTACCTATTGTGGACTGCATCTCAATTGTAACTAGGAAGCTAGAAGAAAATAACATGCCTCAAGAATATGCAATACATGAATGAACATTGCCTCACATCTGGCTATCTATTGTGGAAGGAGGAGTTCCACAAGCAAGTAGATGGTGTGGCGATGGGCTCACCTGTGTCTCCCACAGTCGCCGACATATTCATGGAGGACTTTGAGGAGAAAGCCCTTCTTACTACTCCTGTAAATCCAAGGTTCTACAAGCGGTACGTAGACGACACTTTCACAATTTTACCATCTGACAAAGTAACTGCATTTTTAGACCACCTTAACTCCATAAACTCTAAAATACAATTCACAATGGAGTTAGAGGCAAATAATTCTTTAGCTTTCCTAGACGTTTTAGTCATCCGAAATCCTGATAACACTATTGGTCACACAGTGTATAGGAAAAAGACCCATACCAACCGATATCTAAATGGTGAATCTCACCATCATCCTTCACAGTTAGCTACCGTGGGTAAATCTTTGTTTCAGAGAGCACGAGGGATCTGTGACAGAAAACATCTGGCCGCGGAGCTTCAGCACGTCAAGCAAGTATTGCAAGACAACAAGCTTCGGGTCCCGCGCCTACGTCACAATGAACTCACTCTCAAGCCGGCCACAGTCGAGCGCGCGCCAGCTCTACTACCATATGTTAGAGGAGTCACGGACAAGATTGTCCATTAAGACATACTACAAGCCGCTGAAGAAGATTAGTCAATTTTTACCATCCATCAAATGTAATATTCCTCTACAAGATGCAGGTGTGTACAAGCCAGATTGTGAATGTGGTCTCTCTTACATAGGTCAAACAAAGAGGTCTATAAAAACCCGCGTGAAGGAACATATAGCTGATTCCATTAGATTAGATTTGATAAACCACAAATTCTCGCAAAAGAACACCGATTCCTACCAAGGATGATACGCGAGGCTATTGAAATTAAAAAACATCCAAATTTCAATAGCGAAGATGGTTGGGTGCTACCATCTGCTTGGGATCCTATAATTAACAAAATTAAACCCAAACCCAAGCATACCACTACAAGACTTCATGATACTATAAGCTCGTTTTGCGTAAATCGGACCAAAAATTAATATTAAAAAACTGAAGGTAGCCGGACTAACTATGACATTGGGACGTCAAACATCTCAGTCCCCCCCGTGACCATGGGCGCTGTAAAGCACCCGAAACGTCGGGATAATAATAAAAACAAATTAAAGTAATTAAACGCGATAAAATCCGTAAATAATAGTTTTATTCAATGTGTAGTGTTCGCGTAAATTTAAGAAATCATTAAAGAATGGATAGATTCATAAAGCACAATCTTGACATTAACAATTTAAGTATGCAAGACCGACATTACGGAACATACGTTAGTCAAGGTGCGTTGTTATCTTCCTAATAAATTGTGGCTTCGTTAATAACTAAGAGGGTTTTAAATAACTAACTCATGGTACAGTTTGTTTGATTAATTCCTGGAAATTTAAATGGTGCGGTAGAAATAACTGAACTAAATATTAAAAGATACTATGAATAAGCATTTGAATAATATTAAGAATATAACTAGGAATTTTCGAACCGACAAAACGTTTTGTATAATAAGGGTTACAAACGAGCACACAGTATCGAAACAGTCATGGTAAGTGGATCCTCATTTGGGCCGACCCATTATAGGTAATAATGTAATAGGTAAAATCCTATGGCACAGATATTTTACAAAAAATATAAACAAAAATTTTGAAATAAATGAATTAATTAACATCTATCAAAATTCAAATCATATCCATCCTACTATACGATAGGTTATAGAACAAAAATTTAGTAGACAGTAATTGTTTAAAAAAATTATCAAACGTCAAAATTTATTGTATAATATCAGTGCCATTGGCTTCTACTCCGTTCACATGTTACACCTTATTTTTTCCAGACGGTAAAAAGGTCATCCAGTATTATATATATATATATATATATATATATATATATATATATATATATATATATATATATATATATATATATATATATATATATATATTCAGAATAAGTAATAATAGTCAAAAGGTGACGAGTAATTGATTAAAAAATACGCAAAAATTCTATTCTTTTTATCTCTTAAATTCAATATGCGTATAAATGCATTATTTTAAGGGATTTTATCGCGCACACACTTATAAAGGTCGATCGGTAGGCAAAAACGTTTTTGCCCACAAATCACATTGAATTTGGGATAATTTCAAATAAAAGTAGAAGCCTTATTCACTCGTGTTTTCAAAAACTTATATATTTGAACTTAAATTTAAAATTTGGATGCTCTATGAAAAATAACCCTGTATACAAACAAACATAACTTATTTCTGTATCAGATTTTTACATTAGTACCAGTAAAATAGTACATTCATATTTGCGAGGTTAAAACAATTAAAACATTTTCAGCTGAACACAGCTAAATATTAATATAAAATCTGATGAAAGTTTTTCAGCTGTAAAATTTTATTTGAAACTGTCTCTAAATGATGTCTAGGGGCCGGAAAACAATAGAAGCCGCGCCCGATGTAGGAAATTAAAACTAAGATATTCTCAAGTCCCAGTTCAGCGCGTTATATTGTAAAGACAATTGCTCTTCAACATTCTATTTATTCCTTTTGTACAGATTAACGATATTTCATTTGCCGTAAACTATTAAATTGTATACGCGTAAAATATTAAATAGTATTCTTAAGGTAATTGACATTAACACGCTTTAATTTTACCCTCTTAGCTTTATTTAATCATGTAGTAAAGGTTATTCCAGATTATCCGATAAACTTATTTTGCGAATTCCCCTTTTTCATTCCTCTTTTTGTGTCAAAGCAATCAAATTATGGAACTCGCTTCCTTTAATAATTAAGAAAGCCGAAAGCATTGAGTCTTTCAAAAAACTGCTTAAAAATTATTATCTAAATATGTGTTCTACTTAATATATTTCATTCTCATATATATATATATATATATATATATATATATATATATATATATATATATATATATACATATATGTGTGTGTGTATATATATATAGAATTTTTTGTCTACTATTTATGCACACTTCTATATTTTTATACGTAAAAGATATCCTTCACCAAGGTTTGCTTGGAAGAGATCGTTGTTTAGCGATAAGGCCACCTAATTGTACATGAATTTATCAATTTAAGTTTGTTGTGATTTGTATTATTTTGTGTGCAATAAAGAGTATTGTATTGTATAGTAACTTATTCAAATTCAGTGTCAATTCTTTTACGAAACTATTAAAAGGTAATAGATATTTTATACATATAATTTACCGGGTTCAATTAAGTTTTTAAGTCATCCATCACTCAAATATACGCAAAATAATTCATCAAAATCGTTCGCACCGTTTTCGAGTTTAAGAGAGTTTCGAGAATAACGGCCATCAATTGATTTTTATATATATCTAAGATAAGGCAATGCTTGACTACTTATAGCACAAGATTGTCTATTTGGTTATGAAGCCGTAGATAGTAAGCGCACACACGTAGCTTAACGAATGCCTACTCACTCTTGCCCTGACGACAGACAAATTGTTTTCAAATAGAAAGCAACTGCCTTTCGTTGTGGGCAAACTATTCCACGCCTTTGCTGTACGCATGCACATTATATATTAGCTGTGGTAGCAGCATGAGAGAAGCAATAAACCCAATTCATTCCATGAGTGTAGCGAGAGAACGTGTTTTATAAGTGGTAGAGACAGTTCGCTGTATTATGGATACAGCACGAATATGTCAGCTGAGGAACAACCACACTTGTAGAGAATACCAGCCTCAAACAGCGGTATAATGCGGCTTTCGTATAATAAGAAACGATAACGGGAGACCCTTTTTACTGGTAACAAGGCATCCCATCTTAGTCCTCAGTGAAGTGACAACCGATCTGTAGCTTTTTTGATTGAAATGGGCTGCTGGTATCCATGGACTGTAGTTAGACATTTACCATCAGGTGAACTATAAGTTCGTTGGGCCATTTAGTTTAACAAAAAACTCAAAAGCTAATAGAGCAACCGAAATTCAATCCTAATTATATTTATATATTGGGAATCAAACTCGGAATATGTTCTGTGTGAAATTTCATCAAAAAATTCGCGTGCCTATTATTTCAATAAACCCTTTTCGGCCACCTTATCGGAGAATCCTACAACCTTAAAGTTAAAAGCTAAAGTTAAAAGTTGAAATGATAAGTTAAAGCTAAAAGTTAGAGTTAAAAGGTAAATTTAAAATTGAAGTTAAAGTTAAAGTTAAAATTTAAAGTTACAGCCTGTACACATCCCACCGCTGGGCACATGCATCTTCTCATTTCTGAGAGGGTTTTAGGACAAGGTAGTGTCCGCCGCGCAGCCTCGATGAGTGTTGGCGAACTTTACATGTCTTCGAAATATTTATGACATGCAGGTTTCCTCACGATGTTTTCCTTCACCACAGAGCACGTGGTAAATCAGCACCTAAAATTGCAATTAACAATTTCATTGGTGCCGGCGGGGATCGAACCCGGGTTGTTCGCGTAATGTGATTATACAGCGAGCGCTAACCATCCGAGCTACCACGGCTTCAACTACATCCCCGGGTTATGTTAATTAGTTAATGAATTCATCATTCGATAATAAATTCGCGGTTTTCGGAAAGAAAATGATTGAGCCATTTAGCAATTAAGCAAATTTAATAGATTAAGTTTTTGTTTGTCTTTAAAAGAAAGCTAAAAATAATGATTTTTTTGTAAATACATTCAGACGTTTTTAGGGTTCCGTAGTAACATAGCAAGTTGTAAAATAAATTCTTGATAGTAATGAGCTCAGGCCAATATTTTTCTTAGTATGTAAATGTTCGCAACCTTGGGGTGAGTGATGGACCACCCAGTCGCACCTAAACCTACTACCAACCGACTGCACCTAGTTTTGGCCATGAATAAATCGAATATAGCTATTAATCCTCAGTCGCGAACATTTGTATAATGAAAAAAAAAACATACATTTATATAATGTAGGCGTTATTTACTTATAGCTATTGATATTAATCACGCCTACAAAGTTGTAAAATAAATTCTTGAAAAACATTTTTATTTTGGGTACCTCCCATAAAGTATTTTTTTTACCTGTATATCGTATAGTGTAGGGTGTCGTTAAATAGGTTTATTAAAAATGTTAAGGGGGTGGAACAAGATTTTTTCGATACAGGGGTTTGCGAAATATTGAGCTTTAAAGTAGTTATTTTTTATTAGAATCATTTATTAGATCCTGACATACCACTTTCGCTAATTTTTTAGTAAGTTGTTATTGTTTTTTACTGTTTTTAAACAGTTTCATTCGAGGTACACTTAGCTTACGCGGGCGACCCTCAGGATAGTTTAGGGTAGTGGTGGTTTAAAGGAAGTTTCGTCACGGTCATGAACTAATAGATGGATTGGTTTTGTAGATAGACTATATTATTTTCAATATCGAGAATTTTTTTTAAAATCTTTTTTGAATACAACTTTATAAGTGTGCTTGAAAAATAAATCCTCCAGTTACTATTTTTTTTATTTGGGCCCATTTTTATTCGTTATAGCGGTCAAACCGCGAACTCAATATGCTCATAGTACAACATATCTATCAAAAAAGTCCCTTCAAAGATTACGTATTGTGACGGGCAACTACGAAACCCTACTCATTGTGTGTGGTCCGATAGGCACTTGGGATTTTTTTCTAACGTATTTTGTTATGCAATGCATAGCAACGCTGACTCAGTGCCACGCTATATCTACGCATAGCTCAAGACAACATAAATGTAATCGTCCGCGATGCGTATTAGTCAACGCTCACGCTAAAATGAATAATTACGACAATAATCTCGTTTTGAACTCGTAGACGATAAATATGCGTGCCGACTTATACTTGAGTGTGTTTAACAAAAAACCCGTCTAAACAGCAAGAAATTTCGCTGACTAAAATTACTTTATGGGAGGTACCCAAAATAAAAATGTTTTTCAAGAATTTATTTTACAACTTGCTATGTTACTACGGAACCCCAAAAACGTCTGAATGTATATAAAAAAAAATCATTATTTTTAGTGTAGTGACAAAAATGCATAATTTATTTCAAATTGTACCTAAAACGTTCTAATTATAAGGTATTTTTTCATATAATTTTAAGTTTTGTCTGGTATAAAAATGATAATAATATTAATTTTATGTACCCGTAATTTTGGTTGGGTTGAATGGTCTAAGAATTTTGGGCATGGAATATGTATTGTATTATAATTTATAACTCCTTTTACAGTTTAAAAATCGTATGCTAAATATTTATAATGTTGGTTACCCATACAATCATACACAATTTTTCGAATTTAACGTGGTAAAGGTTAGCTGGCAGAGAATGCCTTTTCGGCATTAAGTTCGCCTTTGTACCAAATTGTTTTGTTTGAGTGCAATAAAGAATTTTCTATCTATCTATCTATCTATCTATCTAAAGCCAAGTCACACCTATATTACGGTTGCAGCACGAATGTTTTTTTCTTTCATTGATTCTCAAAGGATACAATACATCACTTTGATCCTTAAACGAAGATGGTGGATGGTGGCTATGGCCAACAGCATCCACTTATTATTGCTAATAAGGGTGATAAACGAGCAGCGCCACATGGGACTGTATGCTCGTTTATCAAACTTATTTTATAAAAAATACAAGCGTTGTAACTACTTTTTAGATTTTAGAATAAGCTTTATTTTACGATTGCTTGTTGTATGCCAATAAAATAAAAAATGAAATACTAATAAATACATTTTAAATACTAATTGAATATAAATCTATTTTTACAGATTTTATCGCGTTTAATTTATTTTTAATTCCTGACGTTTTTCGTCCCATCCCTCCGTGACCATGAATGCTGCATAACACCCGAAACTTCAGGAATTAAATCCGTCTGGAAAAATCCGTAAAAATAGATTTTTCCAATGAGTTGGCGTATATATAAGAAATCACTGTACAACTACGAACGCGATTGATTGTAAACGAATGTAAAATAACGATAAAAAGTTCTGACAAGCTTGCAAATTTTCCTTTTTACAGCAAACGTTATTGGAAAACGTTCGAAAAGATCGCTTTTTGCAGGAGCGCAGCAAAATTTAATTAGACGGATTAATTTATAACTGTAGCGAACATCGCCTGCCGGCCCTCCGCTCCGTCGTAAATGGTCGTCCAACGCACGATTATAACTTTTACCGTGCTTGTTTTTCGCAAAGAGCTTGTGTTGATTTATAGCGCGATCTTTTGCTCATAAATCAAAATATTTACGGCCTGCTTCCGCCGAAATGAGATAGCTTTGAAGTCTTTCCGATTGTCGACGTTTTTTTTTTTAATTTTAATGTTTTGTTAAGCGTTACACTATACTTCGTTTTTTAATTACTTGGTAACGAACACCGTGAATTTACATTTCTAACAAAAGGGTGCTTGTATTTTTATGATTTTTATTTATATAACATTGGTGCGTCTGTTAGTAACCGTGTAATTTCTGAACTAATTGACCGATTGATGTCATATTAATACATATTATATGTAGACTTGTTTTGTCGAGACAATAGTTTATAGCTGTGCTAGAATCAGGTAGATGGCGTCATTAAGAAATTCTATATTTATGGTTTGTCCATAAATATAGAGTTAGTAAACTTAATTATATTCACTATTATATAATATGTTGATTTAGTGCCAAAAAGCAAACACCTACACAGGGATTGTGCCTGAAGATAAGGTAAGGTAAGGTTAGTCTTCAGCCGACATCCCGGCAATAAAACTCAAAAGACAATGTTTTCTCTTGTTGTTTGTTCTTTGTTGTTCTTTATGTGTCAGGATCGTGCCAAATAGAAGTGCGTACTCTCTGCCTACTCTTCTAAGTAATAGCACGAAAATTATAGGTCGGGGAAAAAGTTTCTTTGTATTTTCTTGGTATAAAATTGAAGAAAAATCTCTTTGCTTGTACAGTTAGTATCTGACTGGTTTTAATTATCTATATATATATATATATATATATATATATATATATATATATATATATATATATATATTACAAAAACATTGACATTAAGAAATAAAAATACTTTCCCGCCATTTTGCAATTGTTTTTCTGTCCGTTAAAATGAGTGAATCCAACGAAGAAATTCGTTAAATATTTTTTATAGGATCAGGGTGACAAACGAACACACAGTCCACCTGATGGTAAAAGGTTGCTGTGGCCCATACACATGCGTCGTCGATTACGAATCAAAGCACAGATGCGTTGTCACCCGGACATACGTCACATTTATTCTGTGCCCGTGAGGACTAAGATGGAATGCCTCGCTTCCAGTAAAAAGAGTCTCCGGTTCTCTACACTTACCATACGAAACACAGCAGCGATAAGCTGCTATTTTACGCTGGTACTCTGAGAGCGTGGTCCTACCCCGGTCGAGCCGTCCCATTCGTGCTGCAACTATACCTGTTACTCTGGTAGGACTGCCTCGTTGGTCAAGTGGTTGTAGTAGTGCGACTGCTGATCATGAGGTCCTGGGTTTGAATCCAGGGTCGGGCCAAAAAATCAATTATTGAGTTTTGCTGTCAAGAAATTTTTTGCTTTTGTTTGCTGTTTTGCTTTTGTTTTTATGGAATGTGAGTGAAAACAAGCAAACATTTCACCTGGTGGAAAGTGAATTCTGTAGCTCATGAACATCTACATCTATCCTCGATTAAGAATCAAAATGCAGATGCGTTGTCACCCCTAAGGACTAAGATGGAATGCCTCGTTTACAGTAAAAAGGGTCTCCGGTTCTCTACACTCGCCATACGAAACACAGGAACATCATGCTGCTATTTTACGCTGGTATTCTGTGAGAGCGTGGACCTTCCTCGATCGAGCCGACCCATTCGTGTTACAAACGTAATTATGTTGTAGCATGACCCACTACCACGTATAAATATGGTAATAACCATGTATAGTCCTGACCCTGTACCCTCAGATTTTCACATGTTTTGGTCTCTTCAGAATTCTTTGGGAAGTGTAAGGTTAACATCAAGAGAGGACTGTCAAAACCACTTGTCTTATTTTTTTTCAATTAAAAAAGCCCAAGATTTCTACAGCAACGGGATTATGTCACTACCTACAATATGGCAACACGTTATCGAACAAAATGACACAAATATATTATAATTAAATGTAATAAAACTTTACTTACTTACTTATCTTCACGCACAATCCCTAACGGGTTAGCCAGAGAGAACAGATCGCCAAGTGTCACGATCCTTACATACCTCTTTCGCTTCTTTCAGGTTCATTAACTTCTTCATACATGCACGTCTAGGTATCCGAATACTCTTGACCCTCCCCTCTTCGAGCAGTTTGCTCACATGGTCTTCGAAAGTTAGTCTCGGTCTACCTCAACACCTTTTAATATTTACTTTCGCTCTATATATTTTCTTCACCATTCGGTCTTCACTCATTCGCTAAACGTGCCCAAACCATTGGAGTACGCCCCTATCAATTTTTGTGATAAGGTAATCTTTCAATCCTGCCATATTACGAATCTCTTCGTTTCGCTTTCGGTCGGCTATGGTAACGCCACACATTTTACGAAGAGATCGCGTCTCCACTGCATTCAACTTGCTTTTATGCTTCTTCTGGCATACCCAGGTTTCGCTGCCATATAACAAAGTCGGTACCAACACTGCGTTATGTATTGCAAGGCGTACACTCTTCACCACGCCTTGCCTTTTGACTAATGCATTCTGGGCACCATTGACTTTGTTTCCGGCAGCGACACGCCTATCCACATCTAAATCACATCCTCCATCCCGGCTGAAAGCACTCCCAAAGTATACAATCTCATTTACCTGTTCTAGACATTCCTGATTTACCCATATTTCACATTTCGTTCTCTCTTCGTCCTTTTCAAATACCAGACCCTTAGTTTTATTAGCATTCAAACGGAGACCTTTATTTTCACATTCCTCTTTCATACACGTGACTAATGCCTGCAGTTCTGCTTCTGATGGTGCAATAGGCACTGCATCATCAGCATACAGCAGACAATTAACGTTAATGTCACCCAATTTCACACCCAAACAGCTATTTTTTAGCTTCTGTAAACAGCTGTCGAGATACAGTATGAACAGCCAGGAATACATGACACAACCTTGTTTTACGCCCGCTTGGACGCTAAACATGGGTGACAGATCATGCCCTACCCGGCACACAGGCTTTACAGTCATAGTAAAGTGATGCACAGCCCTTAACAATCGACCATCCACACCATATCCCGGCAACAGTTCCCACATTTTCTTCCTTATAACCTTATCAAATGCTTCCTGCAGATCCACAAAACACTCAGACTCGAGAACTCAGGTTAACACTCAGAAGCTTTTCCGTGATCATGCGGAGAGAAAACATTTGATCCGTGCTTCCTCTTCCAGGTCTAAATCCGCATTGTGCCTCCCATAAGAATCTTTCCGATTTCTCTTGCATCCTACGTGTCAAAACCTTCGAGTAAACTTTACTTGCTAAACTGGTCAAGCTGATCGCCCGATAGAACCCGCAGTCAAAATGTGAACCTTTACCTTTATATAAAGGCACAATGACCGCGGATCGCCAATCATCCGGGACATCTCCCGTCCGCCAGCACAAATTGCACAGCAGATGAAAGCTGTCCCAGACGCGAGGGAGGTACTTGACCATTTCAGCAGTAACTCTGTCTAGTCCCGCAGCCTTACCACATTTCAAACTTCGAATCGCAGGTTCAATTTCGTTCATGCTGATGACCTCAGCGTCATCGAGGTCCGTGTCTAGCGTGCCAGTCACGGCGTCACCCCCGGATCCTTCACTAAGATCATGACACGCATACATTTCTCTATAAAATTCACTCCATCGCTGCATGACGTCCGGTTTTTCTGAGACGACGTCATTGGTTCTCGAAAGCACTTTGTTCATTCTTAAGGCTGCCGCACCACTCCGGGACCTTCCAACCTCTTTCCAGAAGAGTTTAGAGTTTTCCTTAAGGTTGTGCGACAACCTCTCGTCCACTTCTATTCTACACCTTTCACGTACTTCCTCAATCAATGTTTTCGCATGAACTTTCTGCAGCTTATATCTTTCTTTCATCTTCTCTCTCATATGCTTATCGTTACTAGAGGCCAAGTAGTCTAACCACGCTTTTTTCTTCTTATTTACAGCTTCTCTCACTTCATCATTCCACCATGCATCTCTTCTTTTACTACTACCTCTTTTTGTCATTCCACATACTTCTTCCGCTGCACTTACCATTCCATCCCTAAGGTTCTCTGCCATGTTCTCTCCACACATTCTTTCCTGCCATCGATGTTGTCAAGCTTTTCGGCTACCCTCGTGTGATATTTGTCCCTAGTATCCGCTTCCTGAAGTTTCCAGCTTCGGATGCGACAGACCGACTGTAGTTGTTACTGCCGTCCGGTAGCGCCAACCCGCAATTTAATAATTACTAGATAATGATCCGTTCCCAGGTCAGCACCCCGTGATGAACACTCGTGTATCCATCACCTGTTTTTGCAGTCGGTCATCCACCAGGAACAAATCAATCATACTTCTCTCATTCTTTCTTTCTCTAGTGTACATATGGATTTTCCTGTAATTAAACATAGTGTTTGTCACAAGAAGACCCTTTTCCTTGCATACAGCCAGTATAAGCTTACCAGCATCATTAACCCTTTTATCGCCAAACTTTCCAAGCACCGACTCGTATCCTGGTCGAGCGATACCTACCTATCCATTCAAATCACCACATACAACAGTTCTTTCGTTTCCCTTAACCAAATCTAGAACTTCTCTTACATTCTCCCAAAACTCCTCCAGCTCAGCCCTGGACGACGAAGCTACCGGCGCATAAACAGCCAAAAGGAATAACTTCGTCAACCCCAGTTTAAAGCGAACCCAGAGAAGTCTTGAGTTCACAACCTTGTATTCAGTCATAAGATGGACCAACCGGGACGACAACAGCACCCCCACTCCCTGACAGGCGTTCTCGCTTTCCGGGACTCCGGACCATATAGCTAACGTCCCGCCAGGGAGCTCTTCAGTACCACTGCCTTTCCGTTTGGTCTCCGACATACACACGACATCTAATTCTCTATCTTTCATTATTTCGATCAACTCATTTGTCTTATCTCTCATGCCCCCTCTAACATTCCACGTGCCAACTCTGCACTCCGTCCTCCACCTTCCGCCGTGTCGGGCTGTGCGTGACGGGTGGCGGTCCCCATCGCCGCTTTGCGCGCTGCATTCCACACCAACGGGGACGAGCTGGTGTGCGTCGCCTTGGGGTACGCCCTAAGACTCGTTTGCATGGGTGCGCAGCTGTGTAGAATTGCAGCCCTGAAAAGGGCTGGCGGGGTCGCGACGAGCACGCTTCTACAATGACCCCTTTTTTTTTTTTTTTTTTTTTTACATGGGGAAATGGAAGGCGCACCAGAACACATGGCGCGCCTTCCTCCACGGCCTCCAATTACGTCTGTGCAACAGACGCCCCCGCGTCCGATGCACAAAGGCCATGGGGCCAGGAAAAACGAGCACTTAGAAGTACTAGCCTTCCCGACCCCAGCGGCGGATCTGGTCTATGGCTCCGCCGCCAACCAAGATTCGGCTGCGGAGGGTAGGGAGAGCGGCGCCTCGCAATACCGACAATTCTCTCCCCCCGCAGCCCCACCACCACCGCATCAACGGTGCGGCCCCGTTTGAGTCGCGAAGGATAGGGCGAGTGGCGCATCGCCATACCAACACTCCTCTTCCTCCGCGACTCCACCTCGGCTGCAGCGGTAGAGGGTGCGCGAGTCCCCACTCGCTGCAGTCCACCAGAACACATCCGAAGTGGGCTCCCCAAGCCCACTCGGAGTGGCCACCTCAGGCCGGCCCTTCACCTCGGGCCAGCCACGTGGGTTCCTCTTTGTTCACCGTGGACCGACCAAGCCACGGCTACTAAGCCCCCCCGCCACGACAAGGCGGGAACCCGTTCGGGGGGGTCTACAATGACCCCTAAAATATGAATAAAACTTTGAAAACAAAAATGTTTGGAATTTGTATACAAAATACGAAGAAACTTTCCCCGACCCAAAAATAACGGGTATGAAGCCTATAAGTATTTTAGAAGACCAGTAACTCTGTTTATGTCACAGTCATTATTGTATTTTCTGTATGTATGTTACTTATTATTCTTCTCATCTGTTATTTGACATACACATGAGTTTCTGAAAATTATTTGAAATAAATTAAATTTTAGAAATAAGGTTGGCATATTAACTCAATAGAACGTTTTCATTTTTGCCTTAAAGGATGCTAAGATTGAATTTTTTATACAAAATTAAATTACCGACCCCAATTAGGATCGGGTCTTCAATTTTCTCAGAAATAGAGGCAACGTGGATAGGTATTTCACGAGTATTTTCCTTAAGTTTAGCCGGGGTAAACTCAGATGAAAAGCGTTCGGATTTTTTGCCCGCCAGCTCCAATGAAATTATTAAATGCCATTTTAAGTGCTGATGTGTTCGGCGGAGACAGCATGGCAATTGGATATCGCAGCTGCTTCTGCTGCGAACTCTCTCATAAATGAGAACAGGCCTGCGACCACCTGTGTCTGTGAACATAGGCCTCCCCAATGGATTGTATTATAGGGGGGATATTTGCCACGCTTGGGATGCGGGTTGCCAACCACCGTATTTCATATTAGAAAGTTGCTGTTGCCCATCTCCTGATGTGTTTCCCTCTGTCGCCTATTATGACAATACTTTGAGTTAAAGTGAAGTAAAGTTACAGCCTGTATACGTCCCACTGCTGGGCACAGGCCTTCCCTCAGTGAGAGGGTTTTAGGGCAAGGGGAAGTGTCCGCCGCGCTACCCCAATGCGTGTTGGCGAACTTCACTTGTCTTCCAAATATATTATTTTCCTATTCCTCAAACAAGCAGGTTTCCCCACGATGTTTTCCTCCACCGCCAAGCACGTGGTAAATTAGCACATAAAATTGCAATTAACAATTTCATTGGTGCCGGCGGGGATCGAACCCGCCGCCAGCAAGCAAGAGCCGTGGTACCTCAGATGGTTAACGCTCGACAGAACGCGAGTAGCCCGGTTACTTTGAGTACTAAGTACTATATATAAACTATAATTTTAACTCCTTGTTATTTTGGAAACGGATTTAATTTTTTCTAAATTTGCTTTAAGTTCATATAGACTATATCACACTATTAAAATCTTTGCAGGAAATGGGCCTTGGCGTTGCATTTAAAGGATGTTAATTCAATTAAATTATAAACATTGCATTGTAAGGAAATATATTGTACAAACAACCCGGGTTCGATCCCCGCTGGTAAGTAACAATGACATGAAATGAACATACCGGGCGGCAAAGGAAAGCATGGTGAGGAAACTTGCACCGGTCTTAAAATATTTTGAGGACATGTGAAGTCCGCCATCACGCACTGAGGCAGCGTGGCGTACAAATTGTTTCATAAAAGACTAAGAAATAGAAGGTGGGCTATGCTCAGCAGTAGAACGGTTTTAATTTTATTTTTGCTTTATAAGCACTTCGTTGGGCCTATATATGTACATACACGCATCTATGTAACTTGTCGGATTTTTAAAAACATTATAAAATCTCCTAGTAATCCATGTTCTATCTCACGGCATAATCTACTCGTATTTCTACGCCACATTTCATTAGATCCACTCAGCGTGGTTAGCCAAGATAACTTTCTTCGAACGTTAACGCTATCGATTATTACAAAAATAAATGAGAATGACACATAATATATATTTCTTGATAGTTATAGTATAGACAGTATAATCTTGATTTCATCTTGGCTGAACCCGCAGTTGTACAAACGTTATTGAAGGACAAACATCCAAATAAATAAACTTTCACATCATTAAATTCGAAATTGTCGTACATTTTTATAGTATTAATTATAAAAAGAGAATAACAATACTTATATAATTCGAAACACACTGTGCACTAAATGTGCAGAAAAAACATTTCTAACGTGACGACTTTTTACAATTATAGCCACCTCATAATACTTGAGTAACAATGCAGTCGACGTTGGTAAAGCACAGAGACTTAACAAAAGTCCTTTTATTTAATCATGCCTTGAAGATACCCATATTGTAATCTATAATAAAGGGAGTGGGATATTATTCCACTCCCTTACTGTAGTACACAATCTAAACGACTAGGAAAACTCTTTGGTTCGAATACTTGGATTACAAAGGGAAATGCATCTTCTCAAAAATGTATCTTGTAAAACACCAAAAGCTGACGAATTTGTGCCTGTGCTGGAGACTGATAAGATTGGTACACAGACTCCTCTCATCCTCTCTTTTCATTCAGTCTAAAGCTGCTAGGTGGCACTTAACCACATTTTGTTCAACAAAACTATTGTTTTATTACGAACAATGGAAATTTATCCGAAACAAACGGTTGAGCAACATCGATTTTCGAAATTGGCATTGATTCGAAATATTTTGTAAACGAAAAATTTGACGTGCGTGGTCCATCTGTGATTTTAATTAACTCGAACCGAGCATTTGTGTCACGACCTCGGTAAATAATAAAATAAATGAAAATTCAATAATAAAACGTTATCAACGAACTACGTATGATAAATTAACTATAGTTTTATTTAAGCTCTGCAACATTCATAATGGTGAATATATTGTTTAAATTTTTATATGTTTGTTATTCAAATGATAGATTTAAAAGTTGTTTTTCAACTTGTATTTATTTAGTTTTTTAATAATAAACTTAGTTTTAGATTTATTTTAGTAACGTATGACACCATCATAGTCTTTGCGTTATAGCATGGTGCGGGTGACAACTTACAGTTTGGCGTGTCTAGAGATGGAATAATGTTAAATCGATTTGAAAAAGGCAATTAATGATACACAAAACAAAGCACAAATTATCGATTAGCTATCGATATAACAAATAAAACCGAAAAATATATTTCTTTAGAAACTACGATGCATTTAAAATTAAGTTAAAGTTCACTACAAGTTATGACATAATAGCTACATAACAGCTGTTCCCGCGACTTCGCCTGCGTAGTATTTATTACAACTGGATTTCATGGGTTTTATTTTTTTGCGCGGATTCCTAATTCTTTTTCTAAAATAAATGTAGCCTGTGTTACTTCTTATGACCTCAGTTATTTGCCAGCGCCAGCTATAAGCCGGAACAAACAGACGGTGTAATTTTTTAGGCTACATTATAAGCTAAATATAAAAAATAAACTTACAAAAAAAAACATTCGTATTACAAAAATTAAATTTAGAATGCGATCCGGTAACACAATTACCGAGTAACGATGCAAAACCCTTACACCATTGCTCCAAAATCGTGTCACTAGGTCATTCTTATCTGTTGGAAACTCTCATATATTGAAATGTGGGAGCAATGACTAATTTACCTCGACGGAAGGTGAGTGTTAGTAAAATTGAAAAGCTTTAAGTAAAAGAAATTTTACATACATTTCTTCGCCTGAACTCAGTTTAAAAGAAACATACACATCGAAAGCAACGAACTCTTCACCAAAAAAATTTTATACCAAAATTTCAACTACAACATTTATGGCGACACGATGTTACGAAATAATATTAATGTGTGAAAGATCGTGGGTGAGGGTTGTAAGAACTACTCCATTCCTCACGTGAGTGTCCTAAGGGTGAGGGTTGTAAGAACTACTCCATTCCTCACGTGAGTGTCCTAAGGGTGAGGGTTGTAAGAACTACTCCATTCCTCATGTGAGTGTCCTAAGGGTGAGGGTTGTAAGAACTATTCCATTCCTCATGTGAGTGTCCTAAGGGTGAGGGTTGTAAGAACTACTCCATTCCTCACGTGAGTGTCCTAAGAGTGAGGGTTGTAAGAACTACTCCATTCCTCACGTGAGTGTCCTAAGGGTGAGGGTTGTAAGAACTACTCCATTCCTCACGTGAGTGTCCTAAGGGTGAGGGTTGTAAGAACTACTCCATTCCTCACGTGAGTGTCCTAAGGGTGAGGGTTGTAAGAACTACTCCATTCCTCACGTGAGTGTCCTAAGAGTGAGGGTTGTAAGAACCACTCCATTCCTCATGTGAGTGTCCTAAGGGTGAGGGTTGTAAGAACTACTCCATTCCTCATGTGAGTGTCCTAAGGGTGAGGGTTGTAAGAACTACTCCATTCCTCACGTGAGTGTCCTAAGGGTGAGGGTTGTAAGAACTACTCCATTCCTCACGTGAGTGTCCTAAGGGTGAGGGTTGTAAGAACTACTCCATTCCTCACGTGAGTGTCCTAAGAGTGAGGGTTGTAAGAACTACTCCATTCCTCACGTGAGTGTCCTAAGGGTGAGGGTTGTAAGAACTACTCCATTCCTCACGTGAGTGTCCTAAGGGTGAGGGTTGTAAGAACTACTCCATTCCTCTTGAGTGTCCTAAGGGTGAGGGTTGTAAGAACTACTTCATTCCTCATGTGAGTGTCCTAAGGGTGAGGGTTGTAAGAACTACTCCATTCCTCACGTGAGTGTCCTAAGGGTGAGGGTTGTAAGAACTACTCCATTCCTCACGTGAGTGTCCTAAGAGTGAGGGTTGTAAGAACTACTCCATTCCTCATGTGAGTGTCCTAAGGGTGAGGGTTGTAAGAACTACTCCATTCCTCATGTGAGTGTCCTAAGGGTGAGGGTTGTAAGAACTACTCCATTCCTCATGTGAGTGTCCTAAGGGTGAGGGTTGTAAGAACTACTCCATTCCTCACGTGAGTGTCCTAAGGGTGAGGGTTGTAAGAACTACTCCATTCCTCACGTGAGTGTCCTAAGGGTGAGGGTTGTAAGAACTACTCCATTCCTCACGTGAGTGTCCTAAGAGTGAGGGTTGTAAGAACTACTCCATTCCTCATGTGAGTGTCCTAAGGGTGAGGGTTGTAAGAACTACTCCATTCCTCATGTGAGTGTCCTAAGGGTGAGGGTTGTAAGAACTACTCCATTCCTCACGTGAGTGTCCTAAGGGTGAGGGTTGTAAGAACTACTCCATTCCTCACGTGAGTGTCCTAAGGGTGAGGGTTGTAAGAACTACTCCATTCCTCACGTGAGTGTCCTAAGGGTGAGGGTTGTAAGAACTACTCCATTCCTCACGTGAGTGTCCTAAGGGTGAGGGTTGTAAGAACTACTCCATTCCTCACGTGAGTGTCCTAAGGGTGAGGGTTGTAAGAACTACTCCATTTCTCTTGAGTGTCCTAAGGGTGAGGGTTGTAAGAACTACGTCATTCCTCATGTGAGTGTCCTAAGGGTGAGGGTTGTAAGAACTACTCCATTCCTCACGTGAGTGTCCTAAGGGTGAGGGTTGTAAGAACTACTCCATTCCTCACGTGAGTGACCTAAGAGTGAGGGTTGTAAGAACTACTCCATTCCTCATGTGAGTGTCCTAAGGGTGAGGGTTGTAAGAACTACTCCATTCCTCATGTGAGTGTCCTAAGGGTGAGGGTTGTAAGAACTACTCCATTCCTCACGTGAGTGTCCTAAGGGTGAGGGTTGTAAGAACTACTCCATTCCTCACGTGAGTGTCCTAAGAGTGAGGGTTGTAAGAACTACTCCATTCCTCACGTGAGTGTCCTAAGGGTGAGGGTTGTAAGAACTACTCCATTCCTCACGTGAGTGTCCTAAGGGTGAGGGTTGTAAGAACTACTCCATTCCTCTTGAGTGTCCTAAGGGTGAGGGTTGTAAGAACTACTTCATTCCTCATGTGAGTGTCCTAAGGGTGAGGGTTGTAAGAACTACTCCATTCCTCACGTGAGTGTCCTAAGGGTGAGGGTTGTAAGAACTACTCCATTCCTCACGTAAGTGTCCTAAGGGTGAGGGTTGTAAGAACTACTTCATTCCTCATGTGAGTGTCCTAAGGGTGAGGGTTGTAAGAACTACTCCATTCCTCACGTGAGTGTCCTAAGGGTGAGGGTTGTAAGAACTACTCCATTCCTCACGTGAGTGACCTAAGAGTGAGGGTTGTAAGAACTACTCCATTCCTCATGTGAGTGTCCTAAGGGTGAGGGTTGTAAGAACTACTCCATTCCTCATGTGAGTGTCCTAAGGGTGAGGGTTGTAAGAACTACTCCATTCCTCACGTGAGTGTCCTAAGGGTGAGGGTTGTAAGAACTACTCCATTCCTCACGTGAGTGTCCTAAGAGTGAGGGTTGTAAGAACTACTCCATTCCTCACGTGAGTGTCCTAAGGGTGAGGGTTGTAAGAACTACTCCATTCCTCACGTGAGTGTCCTAAGGGTGAGGGTTGTAAGAACTACTCCATTCCTCTTGAGTGTCCTAAGGGTGAGGGTTGTAAGAACTACTTCATTCCTCATGTGAGTGTCCTAAGGGTGAGGGTTGTAAGAACTACTCCATTCCTCACGTGAGTGTCCTAAGGGTGAGGGTTGTAAGAACTACTCCATTCCTCACGTGAGTGTCCTAAGAGTGAGGGTTGTAAGAACTACTCCATTCCTCATGTGAGTGTCCTAAGGGTGAGGGTTGTAAGAACTACTCCATTCCTCACGTGAGTGTCCTAAGGGTGAGGGTTGTAAGAACTACTCCATTCCTCATGTGAGTGTCCTAAGAGACGACAGAGGGAACAAATCAGAAGACGTCAGCAGCGCCTTTCTAATTATAACTAGACAGAAACACAAACACAGACACAGAGATCACAGCACATAATATAATAGTAACAATACTAATACATAGTTCGTTACTAATAGTTCATTATTCATAACTTAAAAAAACGATAAAAGTTGTGAGATCTGATAAGTCTGCGTAAATTTCTACATAGAGATTAAAGGAGTAAGGGAACAGATGGTATACATCACCAATAAAATATCGATTGTTCACGTTAGAATTTTAAGGTAACATTTGATAGGTACCCTGAAACTGAGGAGATACGACGAAGTGGTTCTTTTTAGCGATAAACGCGCAAGCATGTGTCTTATGGGGATTGAACTGAACTAGATTTCGTTGCCCACAATCCGCTTTGTTCAACAAAGACTCGACTTCAAGACAGACACAAGATTACTCCGATACTCGGCGACGTTCCCGACAAACATTGGCACGGCCGTTGTATAAAGAAACACTACCAGTGCTTTCATTTGCATTGCAAGGAATGTTGCCGATTCGCAACAAATCATTGATACGCAGAAGAAACGTTTGGTGATAGCACGCAGCCTTTTGGGACACCAGCATTAATAGGCTTATATTCGGAGCATGCACCGTCTACTACGACCTTGATGTTCCGATCTGCAAGAAAGCTGGTGATCCAAATGCACAATATCTCCGGAAGTAAAGGAGCTCAAAAACGCGCCATTTCACGTTGGTATTCTGTTTTTACAGATCGTTGTTCTTCTTCGGTCGAGCGGATTTCTTCGGGCTACAGCCACAATGTGGCTTCAGCATGGCTCTATTACGTAAAATAATTCTATTACTACTTACTAAAGTTCAACAACTACTTACTTATAAAAGGAATCTCTACTGTGTACTAAAGTCGATTCTCGCGACACCCTGAGTGCGGGGAGCAGTGTCAAATTTTCTTACGAACGACAAAGCACTTCAAGTGTCTATATAGAAACAAAAATCCTTTACCATGAAACAGAACAGCAAATGCATTAAACAATTCTCTATACGCTACACTTTATATACTTTAAAATTTTTAAAAACAGTTATTATGTGTTTAAATATGGAACAATTCGTGTTATAAAAAAAAACTGCGCGTTTGATGCGAATAACAAGATTTTTATTACATGGAAGAATAGCATAATTTTATTCAATACAGATTATAAATATTCTTATTTGACCATTGGTTCGAAAAAACCAGGCGTGAGTTTGTGCTTTGCTCGAAGTCGGTTCGGACTATGAAAGCCGCTCTCTAAAAATAGGTAACAATCCTATTCAACTGGCTGTCGGGATGTCTGAGAAAGTAAAGAGGGTAGGGAGGAGCAAAACAACAATTAAATTAATGCATTCGAAGAGCGCCGGGATGCTGTTCCGGCCGGATTGGGTCAATTGAATAAAGGTGTTTAAGTGCATTTTATGTCATGATGTCCAGAAATTCTCGTATATAAAATGGAGCTTTTGTCAAATCGAGAAACAGATAAAACAATAGAATATTTTTTTTTATTCACATTAACATATTACAAAGCATTACAAAAGAAAAACTATGTTAAAAAGTCGCATACAGAAGGTTTTCTGTATGCGACTTTTTAATATAGTTTACATCACACATCTTCACAAGTCGCATCATCACAAACCTAGTGGTTACTGAGTCGATGTTATATTAAAGTATAATTAATTTAGTTACATATGTATACGCGGACGAAGATACGGGTAAAAGCTAGTGATGAATAAATCTGTTAGGACAAAAATACATGTTAAATGGGAATAGTGACTAAGAATTGTGTATAGTGTAGGTACGTTGAGAATGTGTCAAACGATTAGGTACTCGCATTTGCATTGCACAAGGACTAAAATTTGTTTTTATACTAAGATCTTTACTAATAAATTTAGTTACTCATAGAAAAAATTATGTTTGGAGGAATTCATTAATAATTCGAATGAGCAGGGAAACATTTTACAGTCATCAATACATTTTCCTGCGCTGTAATTTTTCTCAGCGAGTCGTCTCGAATCTGTTATGATTTATGGCGCTTTGACTCCTTAGTCAAGGTCGTTACGGTCAACTTCACTAACTGAAAAGCTATTTTGATTATCAACGGGGCGATCGAGGCGTTTTACATATCAGTATAGACAAAAAATAATGTTTGTTCTGTGTGGAATTCGAATTTTATAATACTCGTACTTAGATAGATTGCCGTGTATGGTGGTGTAAGAATATCCCTAGCCCATATCGTCCCGTGGGTGTCGTAAGAGACGAAATAGGGAAAAAGAAACAGGTGGTGGGCAGCAGCATCTTCCTGATAACTACCCAAAATATTTAAAAAAACTGGGGCTGACAACCCGTTCGCCAGGCGTGGCAGCTAAGGCAAAATCCACCCTATGAGGCAATCTTTGAGGGAGGCCTGTGTTCAGTGGACTTTTATAGACTGTAAAGTATGGATGAATGGAATACCTAGATCTACGAGGGACGCACTTGAGTTGTAATTTGAAACCACGCTTATAATCCTTGAATAACCAATATTGTTTTACGTGGTAGAGCTACACTGTAGCTATATTATGGTTGTAGCTCGAATGGGTCGGCCCTAGCGGGGTAGGACCACGCTCTCGCAGAATACCAGCGTGAAATAGTAACTTATAGCTGCGGTATTTCGTATGATGAGTGTAGAGAACCGAAGACCCCTTTTACTGGAAACGAGGCATTCCACCTTAGTCCCTCACGGGTGATAACGCATTTGCACTTTCATTCTTAATCGAAGATAAATGTAGATGTCTATGGGCCACAGCATCCACTTACCATTAGGTGGACTGTGTGCTCATTTGCCAAACTTATTCCATAAAAAAAATACAAACAATAACACAGCTACAATATGGGGTCGTGTGGAGATTGCGAAATTTTACGAGTGAAGTTTAATATAAAAATAAAGTGCTTGTCCCAAAAGGTTTGGGTCTACAGTTTTATTCCAATGAACGTTCCATGAACTATATAAATATAAATTATGAAGGTTGTGTTATCGCCACCGTGTATATACATATATAGTTACAAAATTATAAATTAAATTAAAAAAGAAACCCAGCGGGACTTTTTTTAAAACATATTTTGACTTTACGATAATTTTGATTGTAGGCACAATTTTTAAACGAATTTTAATAGAACCAGCATGGTGGCGATCACCTCATTCCAAGGGGTTTTTTTCATTTACGTATTCTTGATATTATAATAACCCTTTTTGTACAATTGTTCTTTAATAAAACATTTAAACTTGTTTAATAACAAATTTTGTACATTTTCTGGGAATTTGTTGTTAAAGCGTATACATTGTCTCATGAATGAATTTTTTTTAAATAAAATATTAGTAATCTTATTAATTAACATTACTAATACTCCTTTTAACCACTCCTGGTAAGCTTGAAAATGCTTGTGTTAGGAGTGGGTCACGACAGTAGTCAAATGGCGGATTCGAACCCACGACATTTTGAGTTCGCGATCCGCGCCCTGCCATTAGGCTACTGTCGCTTTAAATTACTATTTCTGTGGAGTCTAGTAACTGGTATTACAAGCTTATGTTTGTTCCTAGTGTTTAAATTATGAACATCTTTATTCTTATCAAAGCTATTGCATGCCTAGCGCAAAGCGCGTAGTCACTTTTATAATCACAGATTTTCATTACAATATATTGTTTCGCTCAAAGTACGTAGAGGATCAGGATTATCATAGAGGAGCAAACCATATTACCGGGGGTCGAAAAAAGAGTAACCACTATCCAAACGCGACGAAGTAGCTTTGAAACTAATAAAAATTTTAAATAAATATATATCTATCTCACTTACACAAGTTGCGAAAACAATATCGTCGCTAAGATTATACTAGATAAAGATAGACACACAAACATGCAATGGCGGGTTGGTGTGGCAAACTATATGAAATTTTACCTAAAAGACGCAATAAAATGAGTTTTTTAAGCTGCAGTTAATTGTTTTATATTAAAAAAGTATATTTTATTTTAAAATCTTTATTGTGTCCCCTTAGAAAAAAGGATACAATGCTTATCAGATGTATAGAAGTAAACATCATTACGAAATAAAACATATTTTTGAGTACTTTTATTGTACTAATAAATCAAACAATATAAAATAGGTAATAAAATATAATTAATATAAAATATATATGAAATTATAATTAATATAAAATTATTAATATAAAATAAGTAGGTAATAAAATATATGTTAAATAGATAATTCATGAATAAACTAAAATAAGAAAAATTAATTATTTTGCATGAAAGTTAAAACGTAGTTTTTATTATAATTTGCAAAATATTTAAAATCAGAGGTAACAAATTAACTTACTCACACAAATTAACTAACTTAATATAAGATAATCACAAATGCGGAAAAGTGGCAACATTGAACCTAAATGGCAATATTCGATAATTTTAGTTCATTTTTTGAGGTTTTTTACGTTTATATGAAAACGAGAACTAAAAATTATGTGTTCAAAGTGATTCCGCTTTATTTATTACGTTTTTGTAACCTTGAATAACATTCTTTCACTACGCATTTACCCATTTTTTGTCGTGGCTCAACTGTAAAGCACCCGAAATGTCGGGAATTAAAAATAAGTAAAAGTAGTTAAATAAACGCGATAAAATCCGTCAATTTATTTTTATTCAACCTCAATTTACACCAAAAAAAAATAATAACAACGGGGAATAAGACGGAAGTGAATTACTTTTTAAATTGTTTTTGAAATTATGAAGTCTATGTTCTCTTGCAATGATAATAATTTTAATGTAAATTATTAAAAAAAAAAAAAAACTAGTAAATATAGTAAAGGTTTCATGCGTGTTAATACATAGGCCATTTTTATCAATGTTCTTTGGTAACATCTTTTTTAATGGAACTAGGGTAACAAACGACACCTGTGGCTGCTGTGGCCCATATTTGTCGATTTTGGGAAGGGAGTGGTACTGAAGCTTCCACATTGTTTTCATTTAGCGTACGGATATTTTTAAAGACGATGCTTGTGGGTAAGGTAAAGCGGCATGATTTTTCAAAGTAACAAAAGCATCACGGGTTCTACCATAAACCTCTTAAAAGCCTTGAATGTTATCTGATACAAAAAATGCCTCATTAAAATATTTCGCAGGCAGTACTTTTAAATATAGGGAAACGAAAGAAACCAACACATGAATTTAAAACAAGAAGGAATGCATATTGAATATTATTATTTCTGTTTTAAATAGCTTTAATGTTTGTCGCAAACAAACATTAAAGCTATTTAAAACATTATTCAACATACTACTTATATATAAATATTTTTCATTATAATATATCGTCACTGAATTACTTCGCAAATCTTTCTTTTTAATACGCTGATTTCTGTTATCAAAATTAGTTTACATGTATAACATGCAAAACTGAGATCGAATTTACAAGCCCGTTCTTAAGCTTCAACGTAATAAATTATAAACACATAATTAAGAAACCTGTTTTGTTTGTAAATCTTGCTTAGGAGCTTAGTAAATAATAATGAAGGATTGACAGATTTTGTTAATACCTATCCTTCATGTTCATTAATATTTGATTCCTTAAATAATAAGAATATCTGAGGGTATTATCGTGGATTACGTGTAGTTTATATTCTTCGGCATCACGATAACGCAGCGCTGTAGCCCGCCTAGAACATTCGCCTTTCTTATTCAAAAACACACGGCACAGTGCCGTGCAGGGGGGGTGTAAGAATATCCACTATCCCATATCGTCCTGAGGGTGTCGTGGGAGGCGACAGAGGGAATTTGAAACAAGAGCAGCATCTTCCTGATATCAACTCAAAATAATAAGAAACTGCGGTTGCTAGTACTTAGTACATTATACTTCAATGTTGCTAACTCGTATGCCAAGCGTGGCACTATGTCAAAATACCCCTATTAGGCAATCTGCCGGGGAGGCCTATATTCAGCAGTGGACTTTTATAGGCTGTAAAGGATGGATGGATATATCGTACCAACCCGCCATGTTTCCACCTTGTGATGATTCCGTAGTAGATGTTCCAACACTCCCACTACACGGTTTCTGGTGATTCTTGTGTTTATTACGCGTCCATTAATCAAAGTAAAACTGTTTGAAACTGCGATCTTTCTGAGACATGTAGAGAACAGTGGTCAGAGGTATTTTACAAGTGGCTTAGACGTTTTGAACATTGTATATTGCTCAAGGTGAATGAATACTTTGGGAAGATTGATATTACTAAAATATTATTTTTATATTTTTAAGTAACTGTCAAGTTAAATAAGATAGAACCACGCTGCACATAATATAGTTCGGCACGACAGGGGTATGACTACGCTCTCACAGAATACCAGCGTAAAATAACAGATTAATGCTGCTTTCTTTTGTACGGTAAGTGAAGAAAACCAGAGACACTTTTTACTGGAAACGAAGCATTCTATCTTAGTCCTCAGGAATGATAACGCATCTGCATTTTGATTCTTTATCCAGGATAAGTGTAGATGTCTATGGGCCACAGCATAGAATACTATAATATAGTATTCTATGGACCACAGCATTCACTTACCATCAGATTGACTGTGTGCTTATTCTAAAAAATAAAATAAAAAACCTACCTATTAATTTTTAGCATGATGCTCGTATTCGTAATGGAAATGCTAGAACAGTAGAAAGGTGATAAGCATTTATAAAGGTAAATGTTTGCATTTACTTTCCTTTAACCCCGAACAAAATTTTGATTTCTATTAGCATCGCAGAAAATTACCTGCAACAAAAAAGTTAATATTAACAATATGAATAGAAGTCCAATAAATGGTTTTGAATTTTCTTGCAACACCTCGTTACTTTTCCTTAAATATAATAGTGGTTATTTATTTCACAAATGAATTTCAAAGATCAATGTCGATGTTTTGGCTCTGTTATGATAATTCTATTGCCCACCATTGTTGGTAATGTTAAATGTAAACTGAGAAGTTACATTAACTCACTTGTGAAGATGCCGTACGCTCAAAAAGGCTGACGAGTACTTGAAAAAAAAAAAACAACGGATTTTATATTTCATAATATGGAATTTACAATTTAAAAAATCAGTGCCTCAGTGTATAACCTAGCAAACCTTTTTTTTTTACACATTGAAGTGACAAACAAACTCACAGTTCGACTGATGGTAAATATTTTTGCAGCTCATGGATACTTGCAATCAACTTCCAATAAAGAAGGCAATAGATGCGTTGTCATGAGTACTGAGGTGGAATGCCTCACAGCCTGTAATTATACTAATTCTCTACGGCCCACAGACTTCAGAATTATACTGATTCTCTACACCCTTCATAGCGGATAACAGGAATGCACGTACTACGGACTACATCCTAGTCAGGGAAGAAGGAATGAATTTAGTTTTTTTGCGAATGTAGGTAGCATATATATATATATATATATATATATATATATATATATATATATATATATAGAGAGAGAGAGAGAGAGAGAGAGAGCTATAAATAATAGCAAATACTACAATATGAAAGAAGCTTTTTATTTTTATTTTGTAGGTATAATGTATTTCAGTTCAGCCTTTTAGTTTTAGGTCTCTGGTCTGTTAATTCTATGTTTTTCACAATTTTAGTGTTGAAAGTATATTTTATTTAATGGGTCTAATCTTCTTGTACAGTGTTATGTTTGTAGACACTGTAAATTTATTTCCAATTACAGCACATAGAAAACTTGATAAAATGTTTTTGGAATCAAACAAAGAAACATTTCATTACATTAGTACATTTAACTTTACTTTGATCGTCAGTTTTTCTAAATAAGTCCAAACAGTAGATCTCCTTCCAATCGTTTTTATCATATAATTATCAATTTTTACTAAGAATAACACAACCTAATACCTTTTTTTCCACAAAAATAGTCAAATCATAAGTATGTGCCAGCAATTTGCTCAGTACTAGATAATGCAATAACATGTCAGGTGTGGCGGGAGAGGGAGGGTCCGGAGCTAATCCCGCGCAAAATATGGTAACAAGCTTCGACATAAATTGGTTAGGTACCGAGGTAATCCTGCCGAATAATGTTCGGCCGAATATTCGGTTTGGTAAAAGTTTTACCGAACTTTCGGCCGAATATTCATATTCGGTGAAATCCATTTTTGGCCCATCTCTATTAATACGTAAAAGTACTTAGTGCGATTTTGTGTAGAAATGTCTGCGCATGTGAAGTACGAGTTTTTAAAAAGGAAACGATGTAACAAGCGCTTCAATGGCGATATGAAGCTCAGGGTTTGTTATCCGTTCAGAAGCCTCAAGATATTATCTTTATCAACTATCCGCTGGGTTATGCTGTCGCCAAAGTCACACAAAAAGGGCGATGTAAAGGGTTTTGTCATCAGACTAGAACTGTAGGGTACAAGAAATTTGTCTGTCTTAATTGGCGAATTGTAATAATATCGCAATAATCGTAAGTTTGCAGAGATGCCATCAGGGGATACCTCGCAGCATTGACAACTGGTACCGTGATCGCCAATCCCCTATCATTGCTTGTCCATCACGGTAAATTCTCAATACCATAAGAGCGGGTATAGAAAAACAGAATTAACGTAATTTTATATGACTACCTACTCAAACTAAAAGCTTCTTTAACTAATAAGATACACGAAAATAAGAATCCTTGGGGTTTACACAAATTTATTTCATGGTTTAAAAAAGCGGAACAATAATGAGATGGGTTTCAGGAAATGAAGGGATTTTCGTAGGCACCTCTGTTGATAAAATACAGAGTTTTTATAAACAGCCCTTTGAGATGCTACGAAGCTAACGTAAGAGACGAAATTAATTATAATCTTTCTCCTCGTATGTCTTACTAAATTAACAAATTTAGGGTATTCTCTTTTATAATAGATTGGTTGTGACAGTCGAGAAATATGAATGATGAATTTTCCAATTTGGTGGAGCTATGCTGCAGCTATAATACTGTGGTTGCAGCACGAATGGGTCGGCTCGACCGGGGAAGAACCACGCTTTACTTTACGTAAAATAGCAGCTTAAAGTTGCTGTGTATTGTGAGGTGAGTGTAAAGAATCGGAGAAGATTTTTACTGATAAAACGGGGCATTTTATCTTAATCCTTAGGGGTAATAACGCGTTTTGATTTTTAATTGAGAATAATTGTGGAGTTTTGTGCCTCATCACACACTTGCCATCAGGAAGATTGTGTGCTCGTTTGTCTTATTCTTTAAAAAAAATGGCGATAAAAGTCCATCACCCCATTTCGTAGTAACAGGCGATAATAAGAAAGAAAGGAAATATCATGGTGCGCCCACAAATGGTGGTATATATGCATATTCCTTTCTAAGGCCGGCAACGCATCTGCAATTCCCCTCGTGTTGCAGTTGTTCATGGGCAGTGATAATCACTCACCATCAGGTGAGCCGTATGCTCATTTGCCACCTCCCCTATAAAAAAGAAGGTGACGCGCACCAGCATTCAAATGTGAAACATATGTTTCTAGCCAAGGCTGGGTATTATATAATTTGCAACTTATTATATAGGTATTACATAGTTAGCAATTTTATACTAACCAGTTTATAAAGATTGAAATATATATGAAATCAAAACCATAGGAATAATAATTACTATATGGTTTTGAGACAGACAAACAGCTTGATTCAAGCACGTCGATTTCAGCTAGAGTGAATCGTGATCGATTGTCTAAAATGTTTGCTTAACTCCAGCTTCTGTGTGATTGACGCACGTTGATGAACTCAACTGTTTGCATGTGTTCGACACACACTTGATGAAGCACAGCTTCGCTAGAACGAGAGCAATCAGTGTGGACGTTGCTTTATTAGATTACACGAACGAAAGTGATTATGTTTAAAATCAATCATTACACGAGCTATAGTAGTCAAGCAATGGATTAGAATAGTAAAAAAAAACACAGGGAGAGGTTTCGATAACTTAAGCCAAGAATGATTTTTCTATGTAAGTACAATTACAATCACTTCATCATCAACTTTTTAAGGGTTTAATAAACCTTATTATACTATGTTATATAAATAATCGATAGTGCGTCACGTTAGTTTCTGTTAAATAGGTGACTAGATGGCGCTGTATTCAAGTTATTCACAAATTCTACTTATTGACACATGATTCATGTTCAAAATATATGACATACATCGCATATAAAGACGTTAAAGGTATTTTGGTTTAGTACGAAAAAAGAAAATAACAAAACTAAACTAAAACCTAGCAGAATGACAAAAAACGACAACGGAACAATAACTATGATAAGACTAACATGAGCTTCATTTGATGGTAAGTGACTGTAGAACCCCATGGAGACATGCAAACAACTTCTAACAAACAAGCTCGCTGATGCCTCGTCACCCCTGAAGAATAGGGTCGTACCTCATAGTATATTGGACACTCTTACCCTTAAACTGAAACACTGCGGCCTGTGTTTTAGTTAAAAGTGTGTGTTACACCCATTCGGGCTACCTGTTGGCGAAAAATATAATTGGCTGGTACTAATTCAGACGAGTTTCTAGGTACAAAAGGAACCTTACTGCCTGGTATCAAACTCCAAATAAAAAAAGTTTCTTAGCCGTCTGTCCACAAAAAGAGTTACTTTTTTACAATGGACTGTACTTTGATTTTCTTCGTCTATAGTACCAAACAATAAAAGAAATAAACTATTTTTCTTTATTTACTGACTCATTTCACTTAGTTTGCTTTTTCCTTTAAAAACATTGCTCAAATAATTTCTTATTACACTTTTTATAAAGTATTACGCATGGATTCTTTGTATATCATATTATTATATTATGAAAAATTGTATAATTTTTATAACCTTTACTGAAGTAATGCCTTAGAGCTGCTACTATCATTACGCGGCTCAGAGTGGTAAGCGATGGATTAAACAACACATTCTATGTAAACGTATAACAAACTGAACGGCGTATCATAGTCTGATCACCATTCGATCTGGTAAGCGTAAAACAAATCCTCCCTAAATCGGGAGAGGCACATATTATGCTGCAGCAGTTGGCTTATAAGAGCTAAAGTTAATGGTCAAACGTTACCGTTCACGGTAGTCGACAAATAAATTCTCCTTTGTATATTTTAATGTAATAAATGTAATAATTAATACAATAATAATTAATTTTTTTGTAAAGAATAAGTTTGACAGGCGAGCACTCAGTTCAGCTGATGGTGAGTGGATGCTGTGGCCCATTGACATCTATCCACATTTATCCTCGATTCAGAATCAAAACGCAGATGCGTTGTCACCCCTGAAGACTAAGATGGAATGTCTCATCTCCAGTAAAAAAGGGTCTCCGGATCTCTACACTGACCATAAGAAATACAGCTTAGCTATTAAGCTGCTATTTTACGCTGGTACTCTGTGAGAGCGTGGTCCTTCCCCGATCTAGCTGACCCATTCGTGCTACAATCATAATATAGCCGCAACGTGGCTCTACCACGTATATAAGATTCGTTGTCACACCTGAGGACTAAGATTGGTTTACTCGTTATCAGGAAAAAGTTTTAACACTACTAAAAGTAGTAATTTCAAACTGCAATTTATGAACGATTTGTTATAGGTACAAAGTGCTGAAATAGTGTGCATGTGGTATCTGCTTGTAATTATTTGTACATTATAGTTCTTATTGGTTCATTGTATTTAAAAGCATGTAAGGAATGATACAAATGTTGGTGGATCAATAAAAAAGAAAAAAAAAGATGTTTGAAAAATAGACCAATGCCAGGGGCAATTTCTACGAGTCGATAATGTGCGAACCTTTACACATTCCCAGACTTTTAACATACAACTATACAACAGCTATTCAATTAAATAGTCACAAGTACACATTTCGACTAAACATTTTGATCAATTTATAATTGCCAATGATGTAGTCCTAATTGTATACATGTGCCTAGGTTAAAATTATCTATATAGTAAAATTTACTTTTATGTTTTTGTCTCACGTGTGTCGGATCTTTGTATTTCTTTTTAAATGAGCGTATATTTTTCGGCCTGAAAGTCGGCCCCGAGAATTCTTAATCACGCCTGGAGCGTCAAAGATAAATACAACCGGATTAAATCAAAGTAAACTTAGGAGACGGACGAAATATAAAGAACCTCTAGAGATTACACAAATTTACCCCGTGATGGGTAAAAGCGGAATAATAATGGAGGCGGGATTTAAGAGAAACCAAGCGATTTCCTGTAAGCGTTTTTGTTGATAAATCCCGACGTTTTTACCGATAGCAGTTTTGCTAATGTACTTTGCTGTAAGGCATTAAAAACAAGGCCAAGATTACAATGGATTAAAAAAGGAACAAAAAAAGATTTCCTCAGGGATGGAGGGATAACGTATCGGCGATATTTCGTATTTGTTTATTTATATCCCATTGGCGATGTTTATTTGCCTGTACCCCGATACGTTTTAAATTTCGAATTTAAAATTATTATGTAAACGCTTGGTCATATTCTATAATTCTTATTTCTTAAGTTTTCCAGTAAGTTCTTTCGCATCCGAGAGACTGTTTTCCACCGCAGAAAAAATTGGATGAGCCAAATGGACTTGCGTAATCGCCATTGCCTTAAGTTAAAGTTGACTTAATGTGAAGTTGCAGTACTTTTTAACTTTTTTGAACATCTGTAAATCTACTGAAATGTAATGGCCGAAATCAAAATCATTTTATAAAAATTGAACATATTGACAAGAGAAGAATGAAGACAAAAACGCAATTACTTGGATCCATAAAAAATTTAAAAAATCATAAAGATAATCGCTACTGAAACGGGTTCCTTGCACAGATTACATAATAAAACCGTATACCAAATGAAAGGTATTATTATTAATAAGTCCCAGACTAACACGGGTAACAACCCCCACAACTTCTTTTACTTGGTAGAGTCACGCTGCAGCTATATTATAGTTGTAGCACGAATGGGTCGGCTCGACCGGGGCAGGATTACGCCCTCTCACAGAATACCGCTGTGCTTCGTATGGTGAGTGTAGAGAACTGAAGACCCCCTTTACAAGAAGAGAGGCATTCCATGTTTGTCGTCATGGCTGACAACGCATCTGCATTTTATTTCGCAAACAAAGATAGATGCAGATGTCTATGAGCCACAGCAACCACTTACCATCGGGTGGACTGTTTGCTCGCTTGTCACCCTTATACTATAAAAAAGGAATATAAGTTCTTCTCTAAAATTCCCCAATGCTTATCGTTCATCGTTAAAATGAAAGTAACAAGTTAACTAACAATCCACCTTATGGTAAGCAGAGATGGGCCGAATATTCATTTCATATTCGACAGGCTTACCGAATATTCGGCTAAATCACCGAACATTCGTTAAAGTGTCACTGGATTGAAATGTACGAATTGGGTAATACCATGTCTTTCATAATTTTACTATTGAAAATATATTTTATTTATGGGTTAAATCTACTTGTATAGCGTTATGTTTTTAGGCACTGTAGATTTATTTCCAATTATAGCAAATAGGAAGCTTGATAAAATGTTTTTGGTATCAAACAAAGAAACATTACATTACATTAGTACATTTCACTTTACTTTGGTCGTCAGTTTCTCTAAAATAAAGCCAAATAGTAGATCTCCTGCCACTCATTTTTATCATAAAATTATCTATTTTCACTACGAATAACACAACGAAATACTTTCTTCTCACAAAAATAGTCAAAACACTTACATGTGCCGGCAATTTGCTTAGTACTAGATGATGCAATAAACATGTTAGGTGTGGCTGGGGAGCGAAGGGCAGGGTCAGGCTCTAATCTCACGCGTTACGGTAACAAGTTTCGACATAAATTGTAAGTGTTTAGGTACCGAGGCGATCTTGCCGAATAATGTTCGGCCGAATATTCGGTTTGATAAAAGCTTTACCGAACTTTCGGGCCGGATATTCGTATTCGGTGAAATCCACATTCGGGCCATCTCTGTGTATGGTAAGCGGCTACTGTAGCCCATAGATACCTGCTAGCCATAGATATCAATTCGTTTCGTATGGTGATTATAGAGAACCGGAGACCCTTTTTACTGGAATTAAGGCATTCCATCTTAGTCGAAATGGGTGACAACGCATATGCATTTTGATGCTTAATTGAGGATAAATGTGGATGTCTATGGGCTACAGCATCCACTTACAATCAAGTAGACCAAAAAAAAAGATACCAAGTTTAAAGAGTTATAACTCGACAAAGGTCAGGGATAGTTTGGTGAAGCTCGAACAAATGTTGTAGGGTCCGACAAGGGTCTACTGCCGGCAATAAAAAAAATCAAGATGGTGGATCTAAGATTTCGATCAAAAACCAACAATGACCAATTAAATTGAATTAACAGACTTAAAAGCGTATCTAGCGATAGCTAAAAAGTTAAAAATCAATTAATAGTAAAAAACATTTTTAAAAACAAGCTTTTATTGAAATGCTCTAAAAAGAATACAATAAACTTTAAATTAAATCGAACCCATCAATTTATTAATATCATTACACAAGTTATATGATTTAAAAGCTTTTCCCAAGATTTACCTGCTGACGTAAACAAGAATACAAGACGCGAAATGAAATGAATGACTATTATTTAATATAGATTATTGCATAATACTTATTGAAAGAATTTTTTTTATCTACCACTAGTTCGGAAACAACCTCTGTCCTGGGAAGAAACTGAAAGAAACTCAGCGGGACTTTTTTTACACATTTCACTACTGTAATTTAGTTTGTACAATTATAAATGAATTTTTATAGAACCAGCGTGGTGGTGAATGGCGATCACCTCATTCCCAGGAATTATTTTCATTTATGTAGTTTTTGATATTATATAACCCTTTGTGTACAATTTTTCTTTGATAAAACATTTAAACTTGTTTAATGACAAACTTTGTACATTTTCTGGGATTTTGTTGTAAAAGCGTATAATACATTGCCCCATAAATGAATTACTAATTCTGTTTGGTCTAGTAACTGATATTACAGGCTTATATTTGTTCCCAGTGTTTAAAGTATAAACATCTTTATTCTTATGAAAGCTATTTATGTTTTTATGTACAAACATTACATTTCATAAATATATTGCGATGACAAATTTAATATGTTTATTTCTTTCAAATTTTCTCTAAAAGACTCTTTACAGTTTAAGTATGTAAATGTAACTTGATATTGAAATAAGTAGATAAATCGAAAAAAATGCTTTTATAAAACAGATAAATCTCAAGACAAGCTTTTACATCATGAAAATTGGGTAATGTAATAAATTGATGGGTTTAATTTAATTTAAAGTTTATTTTATTCTTTTAAGAGTATTTCAAGAAAACCTTGTTTTTAAAATATTTTTATTAATTTATTTAGTTAATTATTTCATAAAAAGTATAGTGGTAAGTAATTGTCATGTTCTGGTGTTTGTATAATTTCAGTGTCATTTACATTTGCAACACTGAATGTTTAGTATACATAATTAGCGGGGCGCAAAATCAACCGCCTAATTCACAAGAGATAAGCGGAAGTTACGTTATAAAATGTAATATTACGTAAATGTAAATTTTCGGTTTCCATTTTTTACGAAACCTATAAAACGCACTTAAAGTAAGCGCACAAAGCTAAGCGAAGCATCATTTTACCACCATGCGTTCATCATTCATTGCAGACTAAGCGAAGTTCACCCCTGAACAGGCCTCTCCCATATGCTCACTCTCTTTACGATGGTTATCAGGAAAATGAAGCTGCCCATCTCCTGTTTCATTTCTGTCCACCGAACATTGCTGCCACCACACAGCGGGCTATCATACCATATTTATTATTATATAATAATATCAATAGGATTTCCTCCATTCACTGCTGCATGCATATTTGTCCAACAAGAAGTAAGCGTGCGACATTCGATGGACAAAAAGTTACTCTATTTGAAACGTTTCTTATTATCAAGAAATAAAGGATCTTAATTCTAAATAAAAAATAACCGATGAAGTATCTAATTCAATAACATGCCTTTTATATTTGGTAATCGTTTAAAAAACTAAAACACAAACATCAAATATTTTTTTTTATTTCGATAAAGAATTTAATTGAGTATTTCATGTAAGTGCATATTTTTTCCGAACGTATAGGTATACTACTTTAAGAAGTATCAATTCTCGCGCGTTAAAATCGTGTCTTAAATACGATATTTTGTCTAACCTAGCTTTTATTAAAAATCACAAAATTCAAGTACTAAAAAACTGCGGCCTGCGAAGTGAGGCAATATCCCCGATATATCTAATAATATCTATAATCTATGGCGGAGGTCTACGTCCAGCACAATGAATCAATTATTAATGAATTTAGCAACAGCCTTGGAAATCGTCCTAAAGTAGACTAACTAAACAAATTTTGTTTAAAACAGTAATCGCTTCCTCCCCCGCGTCCTCTTATAAACTATAACGCAAAGCACAGGTTAACGTGGGTAATTAAGAGAACAAACGATGCACACCTGCGTGCCGGGAGCAAATGGGCGGGAGCAGCACAGTTAAGTGACGTTTGGTAATTAATGAGAACCGCCAATTAAATTTACGTGTTTAGTTGAATGACTGGTGATAAATTATTACGATGCTACTTTTTAGTTATCGTTTCCCATACAAAATGTATGTATCACAAACACATTTTATATGAAAAACGTAGAAATATATGAAAGGAGTCACGCTACAGCTATATAATGGTTGAAGCACGAATCGGTAGGTGCCTTGCAAGGACCACACTGTCACAGAATACCAAGTAAAATAGCAGCTTAATAATGCTGTGTTTGGTATGGTGAGTGTAGAGTACCGGAGACCCTTTTTACTGGAAACCGGGCATTCCATCTTAGTCCTCAAGTGTGACAATCCATTCTCGATATATAGTTTCGAACTAGGAATATTTCCAAAAACAAAATGAAAATAACCTGCATGGCCTCATAGTGGAGTTTGTAGGATAATATTTAAAGACAATAGAGAAATCGTTATTTCGACATAGAACACAGTGCGCTTAATTAAATATTAATATCATATACTCTTCTAGTACTGGTAAAAGGAGTTTGTTATATGTATAATATTAGGTGGACTGTTAGTTGGTTTTTCACCTGCATTATATGAAAAGTAACAATTTTAATACATACATTACAAAAAGAGGACACAGAAAGACACATTACAAAAAAGGAAATACACAGGCTCTAAGTACCTTTTGTTTTACAGTTTGAATGATTTATTTATTTATTTAACAGATACGCCTTTAAAGGTATATACAACATTCAAAAAATAGTGCAGCCACAATAAGACAGTTGTTAACTTACTTAACCAGAACAAGTAATTTGATTACAATGAAACTAATGCTAAACTTGAAGAAGAGAGAAAGAGTTATAAATACTTATTACATAATCTAAATGATGAAAAAAACTTCCTTAAATATAAATTAAAAAATCATTTTGGCTATTTTAAACGAAGTACAATTGTAAACTTTTTTGCTGACCGTTCCCCACACAAATTTGGCCTTGTTGAAATTCAACGCTGTGGGCTATCCTTACCTTAGTTTACACTGATCAGAAACCTTCATTTATCCTCGATTAAGAATCAAAATGTAGATGCGTTGTCACGCCTGAAGACTAAGATGTAATGTCTCGTTTCCAGTAAAAAGGGTCACCGGTTCTTTACACTCACCATACAAAACACAGTAACACATTACCTCTTTTTACCGGTAACGAATAATTCTTTGTCCTTAGAGGTGACAACGCATCAGCATTTCTTCATCAATCGAAGAGTTGGTGTCTATGGGTCACCATATCTATTTACTTACTGTAAATGCTCGTATAAGGGAGCGTTGATAAATAGAGCGGGTTTGCTGGCGGGATGTTAACTGGAGAGCATACAGTAGCAGTTAGATGAGCAATAAATAACACTTCTTGAGAATTTCTTCTTGTTTTATTTCTTGATTCCTTATTATTACATTGCCGGATTTGGAATAATTTACCACGAAAAACGCCCCTTTTTTATAAGCGGCTGTAACCAATCATACTTAAGAAAAAATCGCATACGGCATTAGTGAATCTATTGACCAATCAGAGCGCAGAGTAACCTTTTCTAAGAGAGATTCATAATTTCCTTAATAAACGTGGTAAAACATTCCTTACAATATTTATATTTATTCCTAACGATAGATACAACTTATTTCTATTATTCTAAACATAAATCATTCAATAAACCTTTATTTTACATTTATAAAAAATAAAAATAGTTTCGCGGTCGCCTCACGGTTTAGCTCCGGAGTAGGACTATATTTTTTGCCGAACATACAAGTGGCGCCGCCAAGAGGTAGGAATGTACAACACTTTTTCAGGAATTATGCTTAAGAATCTATACAATATTTTTTCATGAAATTTAAATCTTTCTCATAATGAAATAACATTATACAGCGATTAATTGACATATTAATGTTTCTTTTGAAGTACTTTAAAGGAAAAAGAATTATATTAATCACTTATATGTTAAATAGCTCTTAAAGTTATGATAAAAGAAATCTTACTAGAAAATAAGCTTATACTTGCGTCTAATGTTCTAATCAGACCTAAATAATATTAAATAGATTCATATAAGTCACTTTAAGATAAAAATAGAAGTGTTTAATTTACTTTCCTGTTTTTTCAGCACTAATCAGTCTTTACACTTAGCTTTATTTTATAAATAGGAAACAGTTAAGATTAATACCATCACCTAATTTTAAATCACTGATAAGAAATAATTATGATTAAATGCTAACACTTAGTTTTTAATTCACTGATAATAAATAATTAATATTAAATGTTCGAATTCACTTTGTCGTCGCTAACATTCTCCCCCACGGTGCGTAGCACTGCATCCTCTGGAGGCGACGACTCCGCTGGCACCAGCACGATGACACGTCGAGTTGGACGGCGAAGTATTCCGCCTGATGTCCGCACGTCCAGCACCCTGGTTCTTCCGTCTGGTCCGGGATAGGTTTTGACGATTTCACCGCGAGGCCATGAGTTTCGCGGTAATGTGGCGTCCACTATTAGCACGATGTCTCCTTCCCTTGGGTCTCTGGTTTCTTTCCCCTCGAGTTTCCTTGGCATCAGGAGAGGTAAGTATTCTTTAATCCACCTTTTCCAGAAGTGGTCTGCGAGTCTCTGGGTGGTTCTCCAGCTTGCCTTTCCGATGAGCTCCGTGTCGCTGAACTCTCCCGGCGCCATAGCTCCGCATGATCTTCCCAGCAGAAAGTGGTTCGGTGTTAGGCTCTCCTCGTCTCCTGGGTCCATGCTGATCGGGGTGAGAGGTCTCGAGTTGATGATGTGTTCAACCTCAGTCATTAGCGTATGGAGTACTTCCTCGGGCGTGCTCTTCTCGTTGAGGACTACTGCTAGCGCCGTCTTGACTGTTCGTACGAGCCGCTCCCAGGCGCCTCCCATGTTCGGAGCTCCCGGGGGGATGAACTTCCACTGGATGCCCTTTTCCTGTGCGGCCTCCTCTAATTCCCTTTTTGCTCCGACGAAATTAGTTCCGTTGTCGCTATATACGGTTTTCGGAGTTCCTCTTCTGGCTGCCATTCGACGGAGTGCCATGATCATTGAGCTGGCGCTGAGAGAAGGTACCAGTTCTAAATGTACTGCTCTAGTCGTGAGGCAGGTAAATAAGGCTCCCCAGCGCTTCTCGTTTCTTCTTCCGATGGTGACTTGCATCGGCCCGAAGTAGTCTACGGCTGTGCAGGAGAACGGAAATTGATGATGCTGCAATCTTTCACTCGGCAGATCTCCCGTTGGTGGTATCTCTGGTGAACTCTTCTTTGTCTTGCACCATTGACAGCTGTGTGCGACCGCTTTTAGAGTTGCTCTTAAACCCAAGATCCAGAACCTTTGACGAATTTCGTTCATTACTGTAGCGGTGTTTCCGTGAAGGAATTTCCTTTGATAGTGTTGTATTATTAGACGAGTTATTTTTTGTTTTCCGTCTAAAATGATAGGATTCATTATTCTTCCGTTTCGGTCGTGAAATTTCATTGTTCTGCTCCTTAATTTAATTATTCCGTCGTCTCCAATGTAAACGTCGATTTTCTTAAGTCGACTCGAATTTTCTAATGGCTTTTCTGACTTCAGTTTTCTTATGTCTGATGCAAAACTATCGCTCTGGCTTATTTTTATTAATATCTCTTCGGCCTTTTTTAGGTGTTCTGCTTCTATGGGTGAGTATAGGCGCTTATTTTTACTTCCGCTGGTCGACGGGATTGAGGTTTGTGCTTCTTTCTTCTGGATTTTTGTGGTTTCCAAGACTCATCCTTCTGGCGTGCGGCGGTGGTGGTCGCTTTACGGCTCTTCTTTAGTAGGTGTGTAAAGGCGATCACTCTGGCTGTAGTGCGCAGCAGTCGCTCCCAGCTCGAGAACCTTTCTAGGTTTAATAGGGTGTCTTCTGCTGCCATCGTTGCCAATACCTTTTGCTTGCTTTTTTCTTCTGGCATAACAATTTCTGGCTTGAAGTCGTGAAATGGCCATTCTTCTTCCGGTCGACGGAGAAATGACGGGCCTTTGAACCATCTGGCGTTGTGGTCGAATTCGGTTGGGGTTCCCCTCGTGGCGTCGTCCGCTGCATTTTCCTTGGTTGGCACCCATCTCCAGTCTTCTGGCTTGGACCTTTCTTCGATCTCGGCGAGTCGGTTGGCCACAAACGTTTTGAACTTCCTTGGTTCTGACTTTATCCATTGCAGCACTGTGCTGGAGTCGGTCCAGTAAACCTTTCTCGTTATGTCGAGCTCTGATTCCTCTTCGATTGTGGCGGCTAGTCTGCTTCCGAGTAAAGCCGCTTGTAGCTCCAGCCTCGGAATTGACACAGGTTTCGTTGGCGTTACCCTTGCTTTGCCGGCGATCATGGAGACATGGACCTTTCCTCCGGGCTCGACTATTCTCCAGTAGACTACTGCTGCATAGGCTTCTTCACTCGCATCGGAGAATGTGTGTAGCTGTCCTTTTCTGCCTTTGGGTGAGACGCACCTCGGGATCTTCAGCCTCGTTAATGTTGACACTTCTTCCAGGTATTTCATCCAGACTTCCTTTTGATGTTCGTTGATTGGTTCATCCCAGTCTATTTTCTTTCGCCAGATGTCCTGGATTAGTTTCTTTCCTTGTATTAGAACTGGTGTAGCAAAACCCATTGGATCGAAGGTGGACATTACTGCGCTTGTGACTTCTCTTTTTGTTGGAGTCCTTCTGCCGTCTTGCAGGTCCTCCGGCGTGTTGCGTAGCCCGACGTTGAAGGCTAATGTATCTTCTTTCACCAGCCATCTTAGTCCCAGAGTCTTCTCTTCCTTGGTCAGTTGTAAGGAGTTTTCTTTGTTTGCGTCTTCTACCTCTGATATTACCCCCGAGTTGTTGCTGGCCCATCCCTTCAGATGAAAGTTTGCTCTTGCGTGAATGTCTTTCACTTCTTTGGATATTTTCTTTGCTTCGGTTGTAGATGCGAAGCTCTGCAGGTAGTCGTCCATGTAGTGGTTTCTCTTAATTGCTTTCACTGCTTCAGGATGAGTGTTCTTAAATTCCTCTGCATTCTTGTTCATTACGTATATGGCTGTTGCAGGTGATGACGCTGCCCCGAAGATGATTGAGGACATTCTATACTCTTCAGGCTTGCCGGTTCTTCGGTTTCCGCGCCACAGGAACCTGAGACTGTCTCGGTCGTCTTCTCTGACTTTTACTCGAAGAAACATGTCTTGTATGTCTGCCATGACGGCTACTGGTCCCTCTCTGAAACGCAGCAGTACTCCGAATAATGATTGTAGCAAGTCCGGGCCCGAGAGCAAGGCGTCGTTGAGGCTCTTTCCTTCATATTTGGCAGCTGCGTCGAACACTATTCTTAGCTTCTTCTTGACTGGGTGTACAACAGCGAAGTGGGGTAGGTAGAATGTCCTTCCTTCGTTAGAGTTTTCTGGAGCCTTCTCTGCGTATCCTTTTTCGATTAGACTCAGAATCTGCTCCTCGTAGTGCTTTCTTGCTTCTTGATCACGATCCAATTTTTTCTCGATGCTAACCAGGCGTCGAACAGCTTGATTGTAGTTGTTGGGCAGGTGTTCATCTTCTTTTTTCCACAGGAGTCCCGTTTCATATTGACCGCTTGGCAGTTTCTTGGTAGTTTTCTCGAGGGTTTCTAGTGCTCTTCTGTCGCTGTCGTTAGATGGTGAACGATTTTGGATCCCTAGAGACTCTAATTGGAAGTGTTCTCGGACGAGGTCTTCTATGTCTTCCTTGCCAGTGGTCGCTCTGCCATAATGAGTGAAGTGTACTGTGGCAGTTGTTCCTGTTTCACATCCGTGTAACACCCACCCTAAGTTCGTGAGGGAAGCTACAGGATCTGATGGTTTGCCCTTCTTCAGCTTTCTTGTCACTATCAGTCCCCAATTGTCTTGGCCTATCAGTAGCTTGGGCCTCTCGGAGACGTAGAGGAGTTGATTTTCAATTGCCTTCAGGTGCTCACAGTTTCTCACGGTGTCCTTGTTTATGCATTGTTCAGACAGCTTCAGGTCGTCGATGGTTCTTGCTACGATAGTTCTCTTTTCTTTTCTATGAGCCCCTTTTATTTTGAACTCGATCTTCTGTGAACTATCTTTTCTTAACACCTTTCCGCCAACGGTTTCGATCGTGAGTTTTTCTTTCTTTCCTTCGACTCCGATTTTTTCAGCAATTGATGCGTCTAAGAGTGTGACCGTTGACCCTTCGTCTAGTAGTGCTAATACGCGAACTTGTCCTTTTGGGCCATAGAGGTTCACGGGGATCATCTTTAGGTAGGCCTTTTCTTCTCCTTTGGCGTTATGGATTGAGGCGACCTTTTCTTCTGAGATGCTATTGGTGTCTTTTGCTTCTTTTTCTATCGACGCCGGTGGTTTGTCAGAATGTAAGATGGTATGATGCCATCTTTTACACAGCTTGCAGACTGGTGCTTTACAGTTGATTCTTGAGTGTCTGAATCGAAGGCACTTGAAGCATATCTTTGCCTTCTTGGTCATATCCCATTTTTCATTCAGGTTGGCTTCTTTGAACCTTTTACATTCTAATGCGAAGTGTTCTTCCCCACAGAACGGACACGACTTCTTATATTTCTCTTTTGACGCTTCTTGAACCAAATGAACGGGTTTTCTTACTCCTCTTCTTTGTTCTGAGGGCGCTTCGGGCGGGGCGAAGTCTCCGCACATGTCGGCTTCTGTTTCTAGGAACGCTTCGATAAGTAATAGCTCCTGAATTTCCTCGTCTCTTCTGCTTCTGTGGTAGGCGAACCAACGGAACTTCATTGACGTCGGCATCTTGTCTACTATAACTCTTAGCGTTTCAGGTGAACTGAGATACTGTGGTTTCTTCAGGGCTTTGATTGTTTCGACTGCGTTCTTTACTTTGCTTGCAAATATGCATATGTCGCTCGGGTTTTCGCCGACTCTTGGGAGGTTCTTCATTTTTTCTAGTTCTGCTAATGCTAGTGCTCCAGGTCTTCCGAATCTTGCTTCTAGTCCCTTGATCACCTCGCGTGGGTCTTCGGCGGTGAATAGCAGGCTTTGGACGGCTTCTCTAGCTTTTCCTTGGATCGCTATTCTGAGGCGTGCTAGGTTTTGATTGCTACTGAAAGAAGCAGCCGTATCCTCGTATGATCTTTTGAAGGCTAACCATTCTTCGCAGGCCCCGTTGAAGTGAGGTAGTTCTAGGTGCTTCGGTGAAACGGTGTCACGTGATTTTTCTGATAGCTTTAGTATGACTGAAGCTAGTTCTTGGATGTCACTTTTCTTTTCTTCTGCCTCTATTGGTTTGTGGTTCTTATTAGGCATGTCTCCGGTCTGGATGAACCAGCGTTCGACTTCTCGAGTTCGCTCGAACAGCTCTTCTCCGGCACCATCTTCATCTTCTGATTCCGCGGTGAGAAGTTCTAATTCCGCTTGAGCAACTTTTGACCGCGCTTCTGCCAATTCTAGTTCCCTTAATGCCATTGTCATCTTTGCTTGCGCTTCTGCTCTCTTCCTATGCGACGAGCGAACGGAAAGCGTGTCTGGATCGCGGGTCGTCTTCTTAGGGTGAGGCTGTTGCAGAGTCTTCATTGCGACACTTCTTTCTTGAATCTGCGGCGTTGGATGACTTCCTTCTTGGTGAGGAACTGACGCTTCGATGGTGCGTGTCGGGGGGGTGGTATGGGTTACGTCCCCTGGTGTTGATTCTTTTCCGGCAATGTTTTTGTTAAGAAGTACGGGTTGTCTGTGTACGCTGCTGGGCGATGCTCTTGTAAGCGTCGATCGATCTGAAGTTGACGTGTTGGTAGCCGTCGTGTTTGTAGAATCACTCGGCGTATTCATGCTCCAATCCGTCGTACTGGTACCCGTAGTGGCGTTGCTTTCACTCGTAGTCTTCGACTGCACTGATTTTGATCTTGTATTTGAAGGCATCTTCCTAGTTTTCCTTAAACCCGATCCGGCTTCTCGAAGGACCAATGTAAATGCTCGTATAAGGGAGCGTTGATAAATAGAGCGGGTTTGCTGGCGGGATGTTAACTGGAGAGCATACAGTAGCAGTTAGATGAGCAATAAATAACACTTCTTGAGAATTTCTTCTTGTTTTATTTCTTGATTCCTTATTATTACATTGCCGGATTTGGAATAATTTACCACGAAAAACGCCCCTTTTTTATAAGCGGCTGTAACCAATCATACTTAAGAAAAAATCGCATACGGCATTAGTGAATCTATTGACCAATCAGAGCGCAGAGTAACCTTTTCTAAGAGAGATTCATAATTTCCTTAATAAACGTGGTAAAACATTCCTTACAATATTTATATTTATTCCTAACGATAGATACAACTTATTTCTATTATTCTAAACATAAATCATTCAATAAACCTTTATTTTACATTTATAAAAAATAAAAATAGTTTCGCGGTCGCCTCACGGTTTAGCTCCGGAGTAGGACTATATTTTTTGCCGAACATACAAGTGGCGCCGCCAAGAGGTAGGAATGTACAACACTTTTTCAGGAATTATGCTTAAGAATCTATACAATATTTTTTCATGAAATTTAAATCTTTCTCATAATGAAATAACATTATACAGCGATTAATTGACATATTAATGTTTCTTTTGAAGTACTTTAAAGGAAAAAGAATTATATTAATCACTTATATGTTAAATAGCTCTTAAAGTTATGATAAAAGAAATCTTACTAGAAAATAAGCTTATACTTGCGTCTAATGTTCTAATCAGACCTAAATAATATTAAATAGATTCATATAAGTCACTTTAAGATAAAAATAGAAGTGTTTAATTTACTTTCCTGTTTTTTCAGCACTAATCAGTCTTTACACTTAGCTTTATTTTATAAATAGGAAACAGTTAAGATTAATACCATCACCTAATTTTAAATCACTGATAAGAAATAATTATGATTAAATGCTAACACTTAGTTTTTAATTCACTGATAATAAATAATTAATATTAAATGTTCGAATTCACTTTGTCGTCGCTAACACTTACTATTAGGTAGTGTTGGTCAACCTGTGTGCTATTGGTCAACCATACTTTTATAAAAAAAAAGCTGTTATGAGTAAAAAAATCTACCTCGATTCGTAAAAATGAGACTTTCGCAAAGAATAACCGGCTAGAAACTCCTGGGTTTAAAGGGGACAATCATTTTTGGGCCCACTAAAAATATTAACGACGTTTAATGGTATTTACACCAAAAAAAAGACACCAAATTATAATAGTAAATGGTCTATAGATTTTTCGAAAATGTAAACGGAAACAAGAAATCTGAAAAAAAATTAGTTGTTTTGACATTCGTGTTCTGATCATTGGCTAAGGTAATGTAATATTTATAAAATTATTGTCTTAGAGATGTCCCGTGATAACTCGGAAAAAATCGACTCGAGTTGAAATTCATCGAGCTCGATTTTGAGCTCGAGTTAAACAATTCAAATTAGATGAACGAAGCTGTGTCAATATTTCACAAATTATTTTTATAATTGTTCTTCCATACAACACAATTATTATTACTACACTTAATAGGTTTAATTATTTTTGGTATGCGTATCGACATGTTCATAAAATAATATCACTCTAACGTTATGACGTAAGTTTTAATGTTATTAATAATTTGACTATCCAAAGTATATATAATCAATTTATATCATATATAACATAAATTGATACAACATTATATACATATTACCTAATATCAATTTATTTATTACATAATATATCAATAAATTGCTCGAATTAGTAAGTCGATTTCATCACTAAATTGTAGACAAACACTGCATTGGCCGTAAGATAAAGATGCGATTCGAGTAGAGTTTTGTGACTCGAGCCACTCGGGTTAATTTACGAGTATGTACGAGTATGTATGTATGTCATTCTAGTTGTACACTAGTTTTTGAGTAAATCAACTATTTACAGAAAAGTTTATCACTAGAGTTGAGATCAGCGATTACTTTAGTTAAACCATTTTTAAATATGTACCTTTATAAATAAGTAATATGTGGCAACATGAAATTAAAACTATAAATCAATATCATAAATAAAACTAAGTTCAGGTTTGTTTACAACATGCCAGATGCAAGTTTGAATTTGGATGCAACTTGTGATGTCACCCGCAGCGACTTATAATATATACAAGTAAATTAATATCTATATAGCACCCTCTGAATCTATACATTGCGCCGAGTTAACTCGGTAACTCGGTAAAATTTATTTTCTATCGATTATCGAGTTGGACAAATTCACTCGATTCACTCGAGTGACATAAAACATAGTTGGAGTCGCATCATTATGGTAAGAACAAAATGGAGTTTTTTATTTACAATTTACAAGCATTATTAAACTAATGTTTAAGAAAATATGGATATTATCAATTATCAGAAAGGTTAGCCAAATATTAATTGACACAAGTACGTATGTTTTTCTCTTTTTTGTTTTTGTGGTAAAATTCGCAAATAGAATTTAAGAGTTTATTAATTTACAATATAATAGAATAGCTAGGTTGTGAAAATCTATTATTAAGTTTGTATATTTTACCTCAAACAAATACAAATAATAAACAGGTCTTAGAACCTTATTAGTTTGTTATAAGTGACCAAGTATTAAGTTTATTTTATTAGTAAAATCTAAACAGAGTACAATCTGCCACTTTGCCTGGCGTATGTGGACTATGAGAAAGCCTTTGATTCCGTCGAAATTTGGGCGGTGCTACAGTCCCTTCAGCGGTGCCAAGTTGACTATCGGTATATCGAAGTGCTGAAGTGTTTGTACAGTAGGGCTACGATGGCTATCCGAGTACAGAACCAGAGCTCGAAACCTATCCAACTGCAGAGAGGTGTAAGACAGGGTGACGTTATATCCCCGAAACTCTTCACCGCTGCATTGGAAGACGTTTTCAAGCTACTGGACTGGAAAGGATACGGTATTGACATCAATGGCGAGTACATCACTCACCTTCGATTTGCCGACGATATAGTCCTTATGGCAGAATCGCTGGAGGACTTAAGCACTATGCTCAATGACCTCAATAGTGCCTCCCAACGGATAGGTCTTAAGATGAACATGGACAAAACAAAGATCATGTTCAATGTCCATGTCACACCTATGCCGGTAGTTGTTGGGAGCACTATGCTCGAAGTTGTTGACGAGTACGTTTACCTGGGACAAATAGTCCGACTAGGTAAGTCCAACTTCGACCGAGAGGTCAATCGACGGATTCAACTCGGCTGGGCAGCGTTCGGGAAATTACGACATATCTTTTCGTCAGGTATACCTCAATCTCTAAAAACTAGATTGTACAACCAGTGCGTGTTGCCAGTGATGACTTATGGATCTGAGACGTGGTCCTTCACTGCTGGCCGTATGAGGACGCTTAAGGTCGCTCAGCGAGCTATGGAGAGGGCTATGCTCGGAGTTTCTCTGCGTGATAGACTCAGAAATGAGGATATCCGCAGTAAAACCAGAGTGACCGACATAGCCCAACGGATTAGTAAGCTGAAGTGGCAATGGGCCGGCCATATAGCTCGAAGAACCGATAACCGATGGGGAAGAAAGGTTCTCGAGTGGCAGCCTCGTACCGGTAGGCGTAGTGTAGGGCGACCCCCCACTAGATGGAGTGACGACCTGGTAAGACATGCAGGAAGTCGATGGATGCAGGTGGCTCAGGACCGTGCTTTGTGGCATTACTTGGGGGAGGCCTATGTTCAGCAGTGGACTTGTGAAAGGCTGTAATGATGATGATGATGATGAAAATCTAAATTAAATAATATATAGAATAAATGCACAAAAGAAGTTATTATAATGTTAAAAGAAAATTAGAATCTTTGGGCCGAGGGACTTAAAGAGGGTTTTGAAGAGCAATTCATATAACTGCATTTGTGTACAAATAGGTACCTTATGTATTCAGCAAGTTGCTTAATACTAAATGGCTTTTTTGTTAAGCCAGACACAGATCCTGGATTTATACCAGCCACAGTAGATAGGCAATATAAATGTTACACATATTTATGTGTAAAAAATGTAGTAATTATTTGTACTAGAAGCAAATATAAAGTTTAATAATAATAGTTTGCATAAAAAAAGTGTAATGGTTGTTTCTATTATGCTTAGACAGCTGCGTTGTTCACTGTGCAGAAAGGAATATTATTTTGTCATCTAGAATCAGATATACTTAATATAACAATAATATCTTTGTCTACTATGTAAGTACATGAAACCGGTAAAAATAAAATGTGAGACAACTTTTACATGGTTGAATATCATTGATGTTAATCAATAATTACTGCTTCTGTATTTGATCAGCTGGAGCTGATTAATGCTGTATAATTTATAATAATTTCTTTATTATTTAACATATGAAAAGGCAGATATAAGAAAATGCTCACAGAAATATGTAAATACTGTTTATTGACATTGAAGGCATAGTCTTATCTCATATCTCTTATTATTAAAAATGTCCTTTTAATTCCTATATAATATAGAAAAAAATAATATATTGATAAGAATTATTATTTAGTTAAGACACCTTTACAATTGTCATTAACTTCTTTTCAGGTGGATCGCTTAGAACAAATCTGTATGCCGTGCAGGCTTGCAGAAAAAAAAAGTGTATGGATATTGAAGACAACAGTCTTATATCATATATCTTATAATTGAAAATTCCTTCTGATTGCTTACAATATCATAAATGTACATGTTACCATCAAGTTATTTTCAAAAAACCTTCAGAAATATATCTAACACTAAAATGTTTCTACCTATGTCCGTTATAGACAAAACAGAAGAAATCTTCCAACCAATTTAAATGAAAATGTTTGTGTGTGTTTGGATGGATCCCTAGATGGTTTATATTTACATTTGGACTCGGTAGATGGCACTGTTGTCGAGATCCATTAATCACCAGTGCACAGCTGAAGCGCATCGCTAGTAATAAATACATTTAAATTAAGCCTGTGTTTTTGTAATCCTTACACAAACAGTTTAAAACATCTTACTTCCTCACTATTTATCATTGTGTAATAACATAGATAAGGCATGTTAATTCCTAGTCATTGTATTATGATGTATACTACTTACTAATCAACCAAAACATTTTAAAATAATGTCTTGACCCCGCTGCTGTCTATATATGTCAGTCAATCATCAAAGTTCAAAAAATGTATTAAATTAAGTTTGTATAAAAGGGGTTATTATAGTATAAAGGAATTTATGGCTGACAATAACCCCTGGGTAAGGTGATCGCTACCAAGCTATTTATAATTTGTTCTGTGTTGTTAATTATGACATACATGATTGTAAGCTGGTTTTTTTTTAAAAGACCCACTGGGTATTTTGCTGGTTCTCTTCAAGTCAGAAGTTTTTTTCCGAACCAGTGGTACTTACTTACTTACTTACTTACTTATCGTCACGCACAATCCCTAACGGGGTAGCCAGAGAGAACAGATCGCCAAGTGTCACGATCCTTACAGTGGTAAATTAAAAAAGTGACTTTCAATAAGTATTATTTATAATCTAAATTGAATAAAAGGTTTCTGTTTCTGTACCTACTACTGTTAATAGAATACTTAAATAAATTATGATTTACAATAATAAATAGAATTACCTACATTATATTTTCTTTTTTGTAATACAATCAGTTTAAAACGTATCTTACTGTGTGTTGGTAATATCATAAATATAAATAGACATTATCCCTTAGCCATCTTGGTATTTAGAATTACACTCACAACCAATCAATACATGTCAAAGTTAGAATCCATACGACATTTGTGCATAGACAGGCACTATGTTTTGCCCGAACTAGTGAAAGGTTTTACATCGATTATAAAATATTTATAAATACTGAATATACCTACAGCTTAGTTTTATATGTACTATTATTCAAGACATTATCCCTTAGCCATCTTGGTATTTAGAATTACACTCACAACCAATCAATACATGTCAAAGTTAGAATCGATACGACATTTGTGCATAGACAGGCACTATGTTTTGCCCGAACTAGTGAAAGGTTTTACATCGATTTTAAAATATTTATAAATGCTAAATATACCTACAGCTTAGTTTTATATGTACTATTATTCAAGTGTGCACTATTTTAACTTATAATACCGATGAATACTACTAGAAAATCGCTTTCAGTTTGTTTTTAGGTTATTGTTAGATTCATATTTTATTTGTTAATTTCTTAGGACTCCGTTTAGATGCAGTAAAACTAATAATTTTATCGTAATCTATGGATTATAAGGAATAAATCGACTTGCATTTCATTGATAATCTTTAAAATTTGTAGTGGGCCCATTCTCCATAGAAAAATTGATTGTCTCCTTTCATTTATTTACATGTCGTGCTACGATTTCATTTACAACTTACATTAAATCAATACAAAGTGAAATGTATATTTTTTTTAAATAAAATGTTGATTTTAACAATATACTAGTAGCTAGAAAACTTGCGAGTGCTGTAGGGGTTACGTGTACACATCATTGTCCTTAATATGTTGCTCTATTTTACAGTAGGCTTTTTTTGAGATAACATCCTTAACAAGCTTTTTAAATGATATGTTTGTATTCTCTGCTTACTTATAGGATGCTTGGTAAAAAGCGTTAATTCCGCTTTATATCCTATACCTATATACGAGCAATTCTTGTATATATATACTCGTATATACATAGTACCCGGTTGACCGAGCTTTGCTCGGTATTTTTCGCTCGGGTTTTTTTAATTCGTGTGTTTTGGAAATTATATTTAGATACAAATTACATACTGATGAAATACGAATAAAATTTTTTGATCATAGCGACAAAATAGAAAAAACTGAACTGGTTATTTGAATAAAAAATCATGAGTTCAATTAGTTTAATATCGTATCGAATCGAATCGAAAAAATAGGAAAATTAGGACTTTTTATGCAGTTTATATCCGATCGGGTTAGAAAAGTCAACAGTAGGGTCTAGTCGAAAATGAACCTAATTGGCAATTTAATTTTGAAATCCGTCATTTACCTTATTTTGTATTGCGTTTTGTAGGTAGTGTGGCAATCAACCGTAATTTAAAACGCAATAGGAAGAAACAGCCCGGGCCTATAAAAAATTAGAATTTTTGGAACGAACACACACGATCGGCTGTAACGGTTCAAGACAAAATATAATATAATTTAACGTTACACATTAGTTCTTTGTATTCATCTATTAAATTTAGACATTTTATTACATCCTTAAGTTTTTAAATTATATGCAAATACGAATAAAAGATTATTGATTTCATTTAAATTAATATATTTACTAAAGAGCCTCTGTCATATCCAGGATCAGGATCTTGGGCAAACATTAGAGAATTCCATAAGGCATTTTACCCTTTTCATCCCTTATTATGAGATGTACATACAAAACAAAAAAACATGTGTTCAGAAAACTAAACCTAGCAAATATTAGTTGCGGATAAAATTGCTTTGTAATAGCACCATCTACTTTATTCTATAAGTAAAGCCATTTTATCGAACAAAATATATTGATTGACTCTCAAGGTGGTACGTAAAATGACGCTAGATGGCCTAAACACGATTAATTTAATATAAAATGATAGGTAGCGTGACTCCTTTCATATATTTTTTTAATTTTATTCAACGTGACTTTTTTAATTTTATTAACCAATTTTCATCATTACAACTCTTCACAAGTCCACTGCTGTACATTGGCCTCCTCCAAGGAATACCACAAAGCACGGTTCTGAGCCACCGTCATCTCCTACTTCCTACATGCCCCACCAGGTCGTCACTCCATCTATTGGGGGGCCGCGCCACACCAGTACGAGGCTGCCCTGCTTTCCCAACGGTTGTCGGTTCTTCGAGCTATGTGGCCGGCCCATGGCCACTTCAGCTTACTAATCCGTTGGCTATGTCGGTCACTCTGGTTCTACTGGGGATATTCTCATTTCTAAGTTTATCACGCGGAGAAACCCCGATCATAGGCCTCTCTATTGTACGCTGGGCGACCTTGATTTTCCTCATTCGGCCAGCAGTGAAGGACCACGTCTCAGATCTATAAATCATCACTGTGGGAACATGCACTGGTTGTAAAATTTCGTTTTTAAAGATTTGTTGTTTAAAGCACATTCTGACTTGCTTTATAAAAATAATTGTAAAAATATTTTTATTTAACGTGTATATTTTTTTTAAAGTGTTCGCGTAAATATATATTTATTATTTTACCTGATTATAATTTCATTATTATAAAATGAGCTGTAGTAGCCTAGGGGCTACAAATACACAATACGCAATCCGGGTTCGACCCCCCCCCCCTCCGGCACCAATTAAATTCGTAATTTTAACTTTAAGTGCTGATTTACCGTGATGCTCAATGTTGAAGGAAAACATCGTGAGAAAACCCGCATGTCTGAAAAATATTTCGAAGACATGTGAAGTTGGCCAATACGCATTGAGGCAGCGTGGCGGACTATTCTTTCCCTAAAACCTTCTCAGAAATAATATAAGTTTTGATGTATACCTGAAGGGAAGATGTGTCGTAATCTCCCGAACGACGATCAGCTGAGTTGAATTCGTCGATTGAGCTCTCGCTCGAAGTTGGATTTACCTAGTACTATAATATATATAATATAATAGACTATTTGTCACAGGAAAACATTGGCACTCGTAAAAAACTTCGAGCTTAGTGCTCCCAACAATTACCGGCATATGTGTGATATGGTCGTTACACATGTCTTTTTTATTGAGCATAGTGATTAGCTCCTCCAGCGATTCTGAAATAAGGACTATATCGTCGGCAAAACGAAGATGTACTCGCCATTAATGTTAATACTGTATCCTTTCCAGTCCAGTAGCTTGGAAAAGTGTTCCAATGCAGCGGTGAAGAGCTTTGGGGATAAAACGTCACCCTGTCTCACATCTCTCTGCAATTGGATAGGTTTTGTACTCTGGTTCTGTATTCGGATAGCCATCTTAGCTCTACTGTACTGTACTGTACAATATCAGTAATACTTTAGCACTTCGATATACCGACAGTCAACTTGGCACTGCTGAAGGGACTGCAAAACCCTCCAAATCCGCCCTTTCAATGTGGTTAATGTTATTTATTTAGTAAATTTGTTAATCTTTTATCTGTTAATTTTAAAAGTTAAAAATTATAAAAATCATCTTTAAAGCACCGTAACACTGTATACTGTATTTTGTCGCATTCTCTCACAGGCTAAATTCTATAGATGTATATGTTTGTCTATTTTTAGTGTCGTTTTTCGTTTCGTCGAGTTTGAAATCAAAATGATTCCGAAGAAGTTTCACTTTATATAAGGGCTGATTTTTTATTCATCTGATAACGGTACATCAAATTAATTACAGCCAGATTGAATATGCATATAAAACAATTGAGCTTTTACATTCATACAACTGTAATTTTCAATTTGTTAAGGTTGTACTTTATCCTATGAAAACTTTTATTTGATGATTGAAAAATCGACCCTAACTAAAATAAAACTCCAATAACTCGGCAAATCATGCGTTAACAAAATCAAAAATCGAAGAATTTGTTACGGGTAATGAAGGGCTTTCTCGAAAGTGGCACAATCTTTTATTTCCTCGGGCACAAAACGTGCGGGATTTCTCACGAAGGGAGCCTTCGGGTAATATGATTTGAATAATACAAATAGTTTCAGAATCGCTTGTGTGTATTGCCTGACCATGAGATGGATATTGATAGGAACGAAATACATTGAACATTTACTAAGCCTAGTTTGAAGGGTTGGAAGCGACAGGTGAAAATATATGTCGCAATTAAATCAATAACAAATATATCAACAAATAACAATGACATAAATATATGTTGTAAAACTTACTCGCTCGCTTTCCAAGAGTAGCAATTGTGGCAAAATTTTATAAGGCGATTTAGCAGTGGACAAAAAAATAAAAGAAAAGAAAACTTAAATTTATTTTCTGGGTTTCTAATAACGGCAGCATAATATTACAATTTTAGTAATTTTGAAAAGTTCGATATAAAGGATCAAATATAACTAATTTCGGGGAATAAAACGAATCAGAAATATAACAAAAGTAGATATAGCTTGTATTATAAAAATAAATTTGCACTAATGTCATAATCCTGGGAGAAAAAAAGGAATACTTTTGTGTAGACTAAACGCTGCTCGGATAACCAAATATTATCGAGTTATTAACGATTTTTTTTTCAGAGGGATTTTCTGAAAACAAGATCTTACAATAAGTTTTTTCCAGTGTAATTTTTATGTTCAACATTATGTATCGTATGTATAACTAAGTAAAGGCTCTAATGGACTGTAGTATACAGAATATAGATGGATAGATGGATCCTTCTTCCCTCTGGATATTATAGTTTTGATACGCATACATAACGAGACGATAACTCTGTGATCCGTCGAAGCCATAACATCTTCTCTATATTTGCCTTCAGACACTTACGATACACACGGGACAAGATTAAATTAAGCCGCCAGCTCATGCAGTAATTCTATAATTGGTAGTCAAATTGTAAGAAACTAAGCAAAGTTTGTATAAGAAAGAAAAACAGAATTGTTATATTATGTTTGCAAACAGAATTATGATTTTTCATTGTATGAATTTAACAACTATATTAGTTGTTAAATTCATACAATGAACGAAAAATCGCAAAATATGATCGTCAGAAGAAAAAGAAGATGCGATATCCAATCGTTAGATTTACGATTTCGGAAGCGATAAATGTCGGCCGAGTGCCGGCGCTGATATACGTGCGCTGCAGGTAACGAGTCAAGTACGGCGATATAGAGCAGATATCGCTTCCGTAAATAACTTAACGATTGAACACAATTGCTATGAAATATCTTTTGTTGGCGATTTGATATGAGAGTATAAGTGCAGTAATATCATTATATTAATACGTGGTAGAGCCATGCTGCAGTTATATTAGTAGTATGGTTGTAGAACGAATGGGTCGGCTCGACCGGGGAAGGACCACGCTCGCACGGAATACCAGCGTCAAATAGTAGCTTAATGCTGCTGTGTTTCGTATGGTGAGTGTAGAGAACCGGAGACCATTTTTATTGGAAACGAGGCATTCCATCTTAGTCCTCACGGGTGACAACGCATCTGCATTTTGATCCGCAAACGAAGATAGATGTAGTGACTATAGGCCACAGCAACCACTTACCAACAGGTGGACTGTGTGCTCGTTTGTCAACCTTTTCCTATGTAAAAAAAATCACTACGATCCAAGAAGGACTGTATGAATTTTGAAGAATAGGTTTTTAACGATCTATTGCTGTCGCACTGTGCACGAATAACAAACAGAACACAGAAAACTTACCGGTACAGGATATTAAATTCCACTCCTGAATATATGCATTCCACATCTATTGCAATAAAGGGGGGTGTTTGTCATTTACCATGTTTGGCAAGTTGGATGGCAACCGAAGTTTTTTATTTTAAAGTCATTATTAGGATCGTCGTTGGTCAATAATAATACATTTATTTTTATAGCACTGGGTGACAAACGAGCACAGTCCTCCTGATGGTAAGTGAATGCTGTGGCGCATAGACAACTACATTTATTTTCAATTAAGGATCAAAATACAAATGCGTCGTCACCCCTGAAGACTAAGATGGAATGCCTCCCGGCATGCCGCCCGGATAACCTAACAAAATAAACGTTATTATATATATTATACTAGTTTTTAAAGATTTATTTCCAGAGATTTTTACTAAGTAATTTTTACAAGATTTTATATTCAGTTTTCTCCGGTGTAATTTTTATGGACACTTTGATAAACATAAAGTAATATAAGACTTTCAAAATGGTTATTTTAATAACATAAAATGTATTTTTGCGTCACTTTATACCTAGTTTTTTTTATAGAATAAAGGTACAAAGTTTACCTGATGGTATATGAAATCTACATCTACATCTATGCTCGATTAAGAATCAAAAAGCAGATGTGTTGTCAGCTCTGAGGCTTAAGTTGGAAGACCTCGTTTGCAGTAAAAAAGTTCTCCCGTTCTATACACTCTCCTTACGAAATACAGCAGCAACAAGCTGCTGTTTTACAACAAAGAACATTTCGAACATTTTTTTATATCTAAGAATGGTAAGGTACACAGGTAATATTCATAAATACAGCTGTTAGCACATCTCGCCGCAACAGTACCGTTTGCGGTCAGCTGTGACCGTATTGTCTAGACATAGAGCAAAGAGTATATAATCACTAAGTACATAGAGTACCGCACATGTATATGTTCGGGTAAATCATAAAGTACATTTACACACAAGTATGCAGTAAGCACAAACAAAGCGTCGAGAACAGCGCGGAAAGCGAGCAACAGAAGACGATACCTAATCATAGTTTTATATTCTGTCATCATCATCATCATTCACACAGCCATACAGCCTATCGACAGTTCACGGCTGAACACAGGCGAGCTCCACAGATAGCCTCATGTAATTTGTCCTAGTTGGTACGCTTGACGTGCGGTTTGGTAACCGAAGTTATTTTCATTTTCAGTTGTTATTAAGAAGATGGTGCTGCCCGTCTCTTTGTTTAAGTTTCCCACTGTCGTCTCTTACGATCAATCTTATGATGATGATGATGATGATTAATATATATGATGAATAGGGTAGTGGATTTTCTTGCGCCGCCACTACACGACGCCCATTCTATATAATTATGAAAAAATTATTCTTTATTAAAATGAACAATGTTTTTAAATAACCCCGTTTAGTAAAGTAAACGTAAGTCTGATGCCACAGCTATGATAAGCAGCCCAAAGTTTGAATTAAAACTACGTGAGAGTTACGATCGCAGTTTAAAGCACACGTGTGCTGTTTCAGGCGCTGTTAAAACGACGTTAGTACTTAATGGCGAAAGCACTTGTGACTTATGATTGGGACGTGCTGCGTCTAAGTGTTAAGGAAGTAATGAGGAATATTTTTTGTTATATAAGATTAAAATGTAATAAGTTTTTGAAATAGACATTAATTTAAATAAATTATTTAATAGATCGTTTCGACCGGGTAAGATCCACACTCTCACAGAATACCAGCGTGAATTAGCAGCTTAATGCTGCTGTGTTTCGTATTATGATGTAGATAACCAGATACCCTTTTTACTGGCTACGAGGCATTCAATCTTAGTCTTCAGCAATGACAACGCATTTGTATTTTCATTATTAATCGAGGATAAATGAAGATGTTGTCGCGAGCGGAATTGCGCTCCCCAACTCCTCGGCGCTTGAGAAAAACTAACTTTTTTTTAACTCTTAGGAACAAAAAGAAATCACAAGGAGCTAAGTCAGGGCTGTAGGGTGGGTGACTTACAGTTTCAACACCAGATTCTTCGATAAATGCTATTGTTCTAAGGGAGGTATGTAAAGAGGCGTTATCGTGATGCAGCATGATTCCTCGAAGCCCGGTCTTTGGTCTTCTCTCCTGCACAGCTTGTAAAGCTTTGGGTAATGCAAATGTAGTAAACCATTCAGATTTGTCTGACCTACAATTTTCCAGCATTGACGTCGAAGAATATCCGCTCCGCGAAAAAAAAACTAGCCATTTTTTGCCGACGTTACGATGTCTTTGCAGTTTTGACGGTAACGTCCTTGTGAGTAGACCCATACCGATGATTGCCTTTTATTTTCCGGATCATGTTGATAGATCCATGTCTCGTCACCAGTAACAATTTCCCGTCGACGTCCCGTTTTCAAAACGTAGACGCATTTCATGACACCAATCCACACGATTCTGTTTTTCGCTTTCGGTGAGTAAACGACGGCATCCATCGACAACAAAGCTTCCTCGCCCCAAGATGTTGATGTAGGATGGTATGAATGCTCCTCAAAAAATGCCTATAATGTTTTCGATGTCCGTATATGTGATTCGTGCGTCTTCTCGCACCATCATTTCCGTAGTTCATAAATTTTCTGCCATTACTGCTGTTTGCGGGGCCCCGGTTCTTTGGTCATTTTTAAGGTTAATTTTACCCCTTTTGAATTCAGCAAATCACCTAAAAATTGTTGCGCGTGATGGAGCTGAGTCCCCTAAAGCTGATTGTAACCGTTATAAACTTAATTGTTCGGTTAAAGTTAAACCAAATTTTAAATCATAATAGATCATAGCGCGCAAATGTTCACGGTTAAGATCATAAAATCCATGGTTTTAAATGAAAAGCGCGGGAAGCGTTGCAGGAAAATCCGTAACTGATACGCTGGGTGATTTTCTACGTCATACATTTGACCAGTCTAGCTCTTCGCTAAATGTGTGTCATATCAATGCACAAAGTGTACCCTGCCACTACAGTGATCTCATTGAAGCCTTTACTAACGTAAACGTTCATGCCATCCTGATTTCGGAGATCTGGTTGAAGCCCCATCTTCTTTCAACCACTTACCCCCTCTCTGGTTTCACTTTGATACGTAACGATCGGGTTGATAAGAGAGGGGGTGGTGTTGCTATATACTTCCGCAGTGACTTATCTTATAAACTTCTAGCTTCCTCTTCGCCCTTTTACTCCGCATCTGCTGAATTTCTTTCTCTTGAAGTATGTGTGAAGGGAGTTAAAACCGTTCTTGGTGTTATATATTGTCCCCCCTCTGTTAATTACTTCTCCAGTCTCGAAACGACTCTGGAATCCTTAGGGTCAGAATACTCACATCACATCATCATGGGTAATTTTAATACAAATGTCGTGGCTTCGCACTCATCCCGTTCCTATTAGTTCCTTCAAATAATCGAGTCGGTTGGCCTTCATGTTCTACCTCTAAAAGCCACTCACCACAATGCGGACGGGGAGGACACGTGGCTCGATTTAATGCTAACCTCAAACCCCACCTTTGTCTCTACTCATGGTCAACATTATGCGTCTGGTTTCTCCCATCATGATCTCATTTTCCTTTCCTATATCCTGAAACCTTCTAAACCCTCACCTAAAATCCTGCACTTGCGTAGTTTTGGCCGTATGGATGTAGAGAAGTTGTGTCAGGATGCTTCTAAAATTAACTGGGACACAGTGACAGCCGCTCCCACGGTAGACGAAAAAGTTAGCGCATTTAATAACATATTAATTAATCTATATAATATGCATGCTCCTATTAAAAAAGTAAAGCTAAAGCGGCTGCCAGCACCTCGGATGACAACAGAGATCCGCGTTGTGATGAGGTGTAGAGACCGAGCCTTTCAGAAATATAGAAAAAAGCGGTGTGAGGAAAATTGGTCCATTTTTAAAACTGCAAGAAATCGGTGTAACCAGATGATACGCAACGCAAAACGCCGATATATTCTTAACAACAACATATCCTCTTCCCCCGCAGATATCTGGAAGTTCCTTGGAACCATGGGTATTGGTAAGAAGTCCCATTCTGAGGTTCAGAGGACAATTGGTTTGGATGATATCAATCAACACTTCTCTTCACATACACCTCTGGATCACCAAACCAAGTGTCAAACTGTTAATCAGTTAATGGGTTTACCTCGTCCTAATATCGCTCCTTTCCGCTTCTCTCCAATAGCTACGAATGAGATCAGGAAGGGTGGTAACGCCAGTTAACAATCTACTTTATCAACATTACATTACATATCGCATTGAGTTCGTCCTAAGTTATATCTACTTTATCAACATGACTAGAGCATATTTTTTGTTTTCTTCCTTCCTTCCCTTTCCTACCGCACGCGCTGCCGCCGAGGTGAAAAAGAGGATCTCGGCGCGCGTCATTATACTAAGTGATATTACGCCATCCGCAACGCACGGCCACCCGTCGCGTCTTATGTACATTAACCGCAAACCGCGCAGGACGAACATTGAGTTCTCCTGTTTATGTTTAATATTCACCGCATCAGACATTGTGTCTTTGTAACTCATAAAAGTGTGAGACGCCCCCGTAAGGGCAAAGGTGGAGAGTGTGGGACTTCACGAGACTGTTCCGAGAGTGCGTGTGCGCCGAACCACGTGGCGAGCTTGCTGTATAGCAGACACTCCAGGAGGAAGGCAAGGCAGCCCTCATCAGGTCAGTGCGTGCTATCCCACCTATTTATTTTCCCCTTTGCCGTATGCACCAAAATTACAGTCCACTAAATCTTTATCGAAGATACCTTAAGTTACTGGCGTCTCCATTTTTAATGGTCACTTCTCGTTGGATTGACCTTGACTTTCCGCCCTTATTAGATCGTTATCGTAATAAGCGTTTATATAATTAATTATTTATATTTTAATCCGACTTCGGATTAACCCCGCCCTTATTAGAACACTAGAATAGGTCCTAATAGGTGACATTCATAGTAATTTTAAAACTATATTCATAGAATGAATAAGCATATAATTATCTATATAAATTATTTGTTGTATGTTCACATCACGTCATCAACTTTTAACTACATCTATAGATTATACTGTTAAATTACATTTATTATTTGCACATATATTTAAGCATTATATTCGTTATAAATAACTTCATAATTATTATAAAAGTTAACAATTAAAGTTCATCGTTAACAAAACTAATATTTAATAATTCAACCGCGTAGCGAGGTCGCTTACAGACTACCCGCTTATAATTATATTATTTTTGCCGCATAACTTAAGTTGTAATGCCGCCTAAAAAACAAATAGCATCGAATAATAGCGATTCCTCGGATAATGAGGGCACACCTGATGCTGAGTTGGTTTTATTGTTAGCTAAACGAGATGCTTTATTTGAAATAGTGCAAAAAATATATGATATGTCCTCGGACATCCTCACAAACACTTCCACGATGGAGCGTTTTCTTGATGGAAGTTCTAATATTAATGCTTTACGTATTGAGTTTAAACAGGACTTAGATAATTATAATTCACATTTATTAAAAATAAACCCTATTGCTAAACCTGATTATAACAGCCTCATTGCGTTTGAGTCTCTTTGCGGTAGAATAAATAGGCTTTATTTACAATATTCGCAATCTAATTTACAAAGTACTAGTACACCATCTAAAGCCAGATTCACACTTCCGCCTATCGAACTTATGCCATTTTCGGGTGACATTCGCTCATGGCCTTTATTTTATGCTAGCTTTAAATCAACCGTCCATGACAACACATCGCTTACCGACGCTGAAAAGTTATACTATTTGCTAGGTAAACTAACGGGCAAAGCCCTATCTGTATGCTCAGGTATAACTCCTTGCGCTGAAAATTATAAAATTTTATTGCAAGCACTCGTTGACAAATATGAAGACCGGCGTATGCTAGCATCTACATATATTAATCAGATGTTCGAATTTAAGCCATTGCAATCGGCCACCGCAAATAATTTTGATTTATTTACTGATAACTTTATAAGTGCAGTGCGCGCTTTACAAAACTTAAAGTTAGATAATCTCGCGGACTTAATTGTTCTTCATATCGCGCTTAAGAAGCTGGACCCGGATACCATTCGCTCTTTCGAATATAGTCATAACTCGATGGTACCTACCTTTGATGATTTAGTAAATTTTATTAAGACCCGCTCCAAAGTTTTGCAACGCACCGATTCTAGTACAAATTCTAATAGCGCACCAAACAATCGACGAGGTAACGGTAATAATCGTCGCTGTAATAATACTTCGTCGCCGAAGTATCAGGCGTTCGTAAGCACGACGACTAGTTGCTCAAAGTGTCTGTGCGATAATATTGTGCATCAACACCTATTTAAGTGTGCAGACTTTAATAAAATGACGCCGCAGGAACGATTTAAATGCGTAAAGAGTAACAATGCATGTGTGAATTGTCTCAGTTTAAGTCATCGAGTGTCTAGTTGCTCTTCAAATTATAGTTGTCGAGTTTGTAAATCTAAACATCACACATTGTTGCACTTCCACCGCAGAAGCGATAATGCTTCCCCTGCGCTGGCGCGTTCTCCACCGCTTCAGCCAGTTACACTGAAGTCTACAACCCCCGCGCCCGCACACTCGCCACCCCTCACCGCAGGTGCGCGTTCAGACGTCGCGCTGTGTACTTCGTTCAAGAATATGTAGGTGTGCCGCGCACACACATGTAAACTTCGCAACGTTGTATTGTAACTATATTATGTAGTGAATAAGATTTTTCAGGCAGTCACTAGTTGCCCGCCAACTGTATGGCACGTTTCGCTATAATAAATATATATTAGTAAAAGAATTCACCTTTCATTATGGTCACCAATAGGCACCCCTACGGAGTCAGCTCCTAAACTGGTGACCCCGACGTGATTAAGATGACTGAAGTGGTCTATGTGATGTTAATGCAGTAGTGGGCAATATTCGCGTGGTTGTGATCAGTGGACAATAGATATAGTAACATGAGTGCGCCGTTTCCGCCTACGTCACAGAACGTGCCGCCTGTTAACGTGCCACCCGTTCAAGACATCCAGCCACCCGCGCAACCGCCCATCATGGCGCCAGGTGTAGATGCAGTGTCCCTACAGTCTCGCCTCGCAGACTTTTGGACGGACCAGCCACGCGTATGGTTCGTACGCACGGAAGCTATCCTCGCACCTCAGAGGTTGAGTGATGAGGCGAAGTTTGACCTGGTCGTGTCTAAGCTAAGTAAGGAGGTTATCGCGCAAGTGACGGACATATTACTCAACCCGCCTCCTACCTACAAGTACGACGCACTCAAAGCTCGGCTACTCCACATCTATGAGGAGTCAATGTCGAGGCAGATCGAGAAGCTTATGAGCGAGCTAGAGCTGGGCGACCAAAAACCATCTCAGCTGCTTCGGCGGATGCGTGAGCTCGCTACTGACAAGGTCCCTGATGAAACCCTTCGCGTCTTGTGGCAGGGTCGTCTTCCGACTCAAGTCCGAGCCGTGCTAACTGTGTCCGACTCCAAGGACCTGGACAACCTAGCAGCAGTTGCAGATAACGTCATGGAAGCTGTGCGGCCTTCATATGCCGCCACCGCTACTTACACCGTGCCAGCGCCAGCATCTACTACCGCCTATGACTTGGCCCTGTTGAGAGCTGAGGTGGCTAAAATAAAGGCTACCGTGGACCGGATCGATCAGCAGAGGTCGCGGTCCCGCGCCCCGGATCGCAACCGGCGTCGTTCACAGTCCAGGCGCCGTAGCAGTTCCTGCCGTCCCCGGAAGGAGAACTACTTATGCTTTTACCATTACAAGTTCCGAGAAAAGGCCAACAGGTGTACGAAGCCTTGCGCGTGGAAAACAACACAGCCGGAAAACTGAGCAGCGAGGTACAGTCCGAGGGTCTTCAGGTCTGTACCGTTTTTCCATTCAATCGTTTGTGTGTGTCAGACAGTAACTCCGGACTTAGATTTTTAGTTGACACCGGTGCCAATGTGTCTGTTTTACCAGCCGCGAGAAAAGATCGTCTAAATCAGTGTAGTGCATATAAATTATACGCAGCTAATGGCAATGAAATCGCAACTTACGGTACCAAGACAATAGTGTTAAACTTAAACTTACGCCGACTTTATCGTTGGGAATTCGTTGTAGCAGATGTCAAACAACCAATTTTGGGCGCCGATTTTTTAGCGTACCACAAATTATTAGTTGATTTAAACGCGCGTAAATTAATAGATAAAACTACAGAATTGAATGTTTCGGCATCTGTTGTCAATGTATCTCAACCTAGTGTTAAAACTATTGATGTAAATCATCCATATCAGGATTTATTGTTAAAGTATCCGGACATCACTAAACCAGCGTCATTCCGAGAAACTGCGAAACACGATGTCGTCCACTATATCGAGACCTCTGGCCCGCCCATGCACGCGAAAGCGCGCCCGTTGCCACCTGACAGGTATAAAAAAGTTAAAGAAGAATTTCGCATCATGCAGGAACTGGGCATCTGTCGTCCTTCAAAGAGCGCGTGGGCTAGTCCGCTCCATGTAGTTCCTAAAAAAAATGGAGATATAAGACCTTGTGGGGACTATCGCCAGCTGAATGCGATAACAAAGCCCGACAGATACCCGATTCCTCGCTTGAACGATTTTACTTTTATTCTTCCGGATAAAAAGATATTTTCAAAATTAGACATCAATAGAAGTTATCATTTTATACCTGTCGCACCAGGTGACGTGGAGAAAACCGCTATCATAACACCATTCGGACTTTTCGAGTTTCCTCGAATGACCTTCGGTTTGCGCGGAGCAGCACAAACCTTCCAGCGCTTTATGAACTCCATTTTACAAGGTCTTGATTTTGTCTTTTGTTATTTAGACGACTTACTTATAGCTAGTGACAACGAAGTTCAACACAGGCAACATTTAGAAATTATTTTTAAAAGGCTTAATAAATATGGAATTTCGATTAATTTGGCAAAATGTCGTTTCGGACAAACTAAACTAGAATTTTTGGGACACGAGATTAGTACCGACGGCGTCAGGCCGTTGCAAGATAAGGTTCAGGCAATTGTGGAATTTCCGAAGCCGAAAACTGTTGCAGAGCTAAGACGTTTTCTCGGTATGGTCAATTTTTATCGAGCTCATCTTCCTAACGCAACTTTATATCTAACAGAATTAAATAAATATCTTAAAAGCTCAAAGAAAAATGATAAGACTCCCATCGTCTGGACGGAGAGTGCGAACGAAGCATTTACGCAATGTAAGGCAGGTCTCACACAGGCCGCTACATTGACGTACCCTAGAGTGGGTTCCGAACTCGCTTTAATGACTGATGCATCCAATATATGCGTGGGAGCAGTCTTGCAACAAAAGGAAGGAGATAGCTGGAAACCATTGGGCTATTTCTCAAAAAAATTGACCACCACCCAACAGCGATATAGCACATACGATCGCGAGTTGCTCGCTATATACTTAGCTATAAAACATTTTCGGAAATTATTTGAAGGGCAAGAAATAACCGTGTATACGGACCATAAACCTTTAACTTTTGCATTTCAAAAGGTAGGACGCGATGAAAGCGAAACGCCTCGGAGAACGAGACATTTAGCTTTCATAAGTGAGTTCACTACAAATATAAAACATATAACCGGTACGAATAACATCGTAGCTGACACCTTATCGCGCATCGAAGCCGTGACTATGCCAACTGCGTTGAATTTCGATGACATTGCAAATGAGCAGCGTAGCGACAGTTATATCATGAATGTTATGTCTGGTTTAAATACCGATAATATTTTGTTAAAGGAACTAGTTATACCTATGTTAAATAAGTCTATTTTTTGTGAGATGTCTACTGATACAGCTCGTCCGTACCTACCGGAAAAGTTTCGACGCCTAGCTTTTGATAGTTTACATAATTTGAGCCATCCTGGAATTCGTTCTACGCGAAAGATGTTAGCCAAAAAGTATTTCTGGCCTAGTATGAATCGTGATGTTTCTTTGTGGGCAAAAACGTGCATACAATGTCAACGTTCTAAAGTTAACAGACATACGGTATCGAATCTGACTAAGTTTCCGGAAGTAGAGCGTTTTGAGCATTTGCACGTCGATATCGTTGGCCCTCTTGAGATCTCTCCAGATGGTTATAGATACTTACTTACGATAATTGATAGGAGGACCAGGTGGCCTGAAGCTTTTCCGTTACGAGACATTACGGCAGAAACTGTTGCCAAACATTTATATGAAGGTTGGATTTGTCGTTACGGTTGCCCGATAAAGTTAACTAGCGACCAAGGTCGCCAGTTTGAGAGTAGTCTTTTTAACCAGCTGTTAAAAATGTTGGGGGTTAACAGAATTCGAACTACTCCTTATCATCCGCAAAGCAATGGCGCAGTTGAACGTTGGCATCGTTCTTTAAAAGCAGCACTTTCAGCTCGCCTGTCACATGGGTCCTGGGTGGAAGAGCTACCCACAGTATTAACGGGGCTTCGCGCGGCCGCCCGCAGCGACTCAGGGGTTAGCGCCGCCGAGTTAACGTTCGGACGAAACTTGCGTCTACCGGGAGACTTTTATGACAGCTTTTCGAACAACCGTAACGTCAATGATTATTGTTTAGTGGATAAGATTAGAGATACTATTAGTAGTTATAAGCCTACATCCGACGATTCACGTAACTGTCATAGTCTTTTTGTGCACAAGGACTTACGTAACTGTGAATATGTCTTTGTTAGGGACGATTCAATACGTAAACCTTTGAAACCACCCTACGACGGTCCGTACCGCGTGATAAAAAGGGGCTCAAAGGTTTACCTAATTCAATTACCCGATAGACAGGTACATATTTCTATCGACAGATTAAAGCCTGCATATGTATTAAAGGAATGTGATGGTAACGAAGCAACGCCACGCCAAAGTAACGCTGACAACGCAGCGGATGTTGCACCTGCGCATGTACGGTTCCCGTTACCACCGTCCACACCGCTGACGTCGTTGTTACCCGGCCCGAGCAACCCGATAACCGTGAAAACAACGCGAAGTGGTCGGATTGTTAAGTTACCTTCACGATTTATAAGCTAGTGTTAATATAAAATATATATTATACAATTACATGTCTAAATGATAATCAGGTTTAGTTACTATGGATGTGAAAGTATTATTTGCATTGTCTAGTGCATAATATTTTCATTCAGGATATTCAAGTTACATTATTTAAGTTGAATGTAATTGTAGAAGCATCGTGTTCAGTATTTTGCGTATACTGCACTTTCATATAGGTTCCAGGTAGTTAGTTTAGTTATAATGTATTTAATATAATTTCATTCGAAATACTTCCTTTGCGAAAGCATTAGCGCGATAAGTTTTACGATTTTTACTATGGGTAATTTGCAAGAAAAACCAGTTATTGTTTCTCAGGCTCAAAATACTGTAGAGAATAAAGTGGATAATTTTCAAACATGGTTATATGTGATAGCCAGTTTTATGGGGGCGATAATCCTGTACACTATTTGGGTAAAGTTTAATAAGAAGTTCAAAAGCTGGCTTCGTCATCAAGTGTTAATGGCAGGCATTCCGATATCGGGCCAGAATATGGGTCAGATGATAGGTGCTTCTAGCACCAGTCTGCAGCATGTGCCCGCGCCCGCCGCGGCCGCCACCCCTTTCGCGGGGGTCTCCGTACAGCCCTGCGCACAAGCGCATTAGCAAGTTTTTGTTGTTAGTTTTAAGTTTATATTCATTGTATAGTTTTAAGTTTTTTGTATTCAATTGTTGTAAAGGGGGAAGTATTGTAGGTGTGCCGCGCACACACATGTAAACTTCGCAACGTTGTATTGTAACTATATTATGTAGTGAATAAGATTTTTCAGGCAGTCACTAGTTGCCCGCCAACTGTATGGCGCGTTTCGCTATAATAAATATATATTAGTAAAAGAATTCACCTTTCATTATGGTCACCAATAGGCACCCCTACGGAGTCAGCTCCTAAAAATATTTCTCAAAGTTCACCGCCTCCCGCGCGCGCAAGTCGTTCGCAGAGAACTGTTTTATTATCAACCGCTCAAGTATTTGCTTACGATGCTAAGGGAGAGAAACAAATTATTCGTATATTATTAGACTCCGCGGCTCAAAGCCATTTTATGACTAAAGAGTGCTGTCATCGTTTAGGCGTTCAACAACACGATACCGAATGTACTGTAGTAAAGGGATTCGGTGGAGTTGAAAACATTGTAAAATCGAAATCGATTGATATTAAAATTTTCTCACGATTCGACTCGAATATTAACTTCAATATTTCAACGCTAGTTGTTGATCAAATCACCGACCTTTTGCCCACCGCTGTGGTAGACACATCTGTCTTATCACACTTCCATGGCATAAGACTCGCTGATGAATGTTATAGCATGCCTAATAAAATTGATGTTTTGATAGGCGCATCCCTTTTCCCGCACTTACTGTGCCCAGGCGTAATTTATTCGTCTAACGACTTGTCCGGGCCCTCAGCTTTGAGTACGGTATTTGGTTACGTTATTATGGGCTCAGTGCCGACACTTCAGGTAAATCATTCTTTAACGTGCTGCTCAGTTCTAGAGTCTCCTATCGTTGACAAATTAGTGCAACGATTTTGGGAGCTTGAACAGCCACCCTCCGCACCGCCCATTCAGTGTCCTTCAGACATTGAATGTGAAGAGTTTTATAAATCTACGACATCCCGCGATCCTTTTACTGGTAGATATATTGTTGGCCTGCCATTTAAAGATGACGTTTACTCTCTCGGAGATTCTTATGAAACCTCTCGACGACGATTCATGTGCTTGGAGAGGAAACTTCAAGCCTCGCCTACATTAAGGTTAGCATATGATGACGTCATAAAGGAATACTTAGCTAAAAATTATATATCCCCCGCACCGCCGTATGACTCTCATGAACCCGCTCCAATATATGTCATACCGCATCATGGAGTCTTACGCGAAGATAAGAAGTCAACGCGTCTGCGCATCGTCCTGGATGCTAGCAGTAAGACTAGCACTGGGCGATCATTAAATGATATTCTGCATTCAGGACCAAATTTGCAAGGCGACTTGTTCAATATAATTTTAACTTTCCGCTTACATCCAATCGCTATGACAGCCGACTGTCGCCAACAATTTCTGCAAATAGTTGTTCGCGATTCTGATCGTCGTTACCAGTGCTTCCTATACCGCTTCCGTCCACAAGACCCACTTGTGTTATACCACTTCAATCGCGTGTGCTTCGGTTTAACTTCGAGTCCATACCATGCATTGCGCACGGTAAGACAGCTCATTGATGACGACGGCGCAAAGTATCCACTTGCGAGTCGTATCGCATTTACTTCGCTATATATGGATGACATCGCGTTCTCTATGCCCAGTGAATCCGAGGCCAGTGAGACCTCTCGGCAGCTGATAGACTTATTCAAGGGTGCCCAATGGGACCTGATAAAATGGCATAGCAACCGTCGATCTGTTTTAGATGACCTCCCTACTTCCCATAAAATTACAGGAGAAGTAGAGTTCGATAAATCAATGCCACATAAAATACTAGGCTTGCATTGGTCTACCGATAGTGACGCCTTTTATTTTAAGATATCTGTTCCCGCTGATGTGACGTGCACTAAGCGCGCCATCTTATCTACTGTCGCTCGCCTGTGGGACATAATGGGTTTCGTTGCTCCCACAGTAGCGTACGCCAAATTGTTAATAAAGCAGCTTTGGCAACTTAATTTAGATTGGGACGACATACCACCACCGCCAATTATTAAGATGTGGAGGCAATTCTGTGCTGAATTACCAGCTCTTAATGATTTACGTATCCCGCGACATGTTGGTGTATCCAAAAACTGTACTGCGTCACTCCTGGGGTTTTCCGACGCCAGCGAGCACGCATACGGTGCCGTAGTCTACATACATGTAAAGAGCGTCAATGGTAACACCGTCCAGTTGATTTGTGCAAAGACTAAAGTCGCACCGACGAAACCACTATCTATTGCACGCCTTGAGCTTTGTGGAGCGGTTTTACTCTCAAAATTGCTTCGCAGAGTACTCGACAATTATTCTCTTGACCTTGCAATATCAGTCTATGCCTTTGTAGATTCAAAAGTAGCTCTGTACTGGATAAAGAGTTCGCCACACAAGTGGCAGACCTTTGTTGCAAACCGCGTTGTTCAGATTACCGACAATATTCGCGCTGATAACTTTTATCATGTCGCAGGTACTGAGAATCCCGCTGACATACTTTCACGCGGCGTTACGCCAAATAAATTAGTTTCAAACCCCCTGTGGCTCCATGGGCCTCAGTGGACTTCGTTAGATCCATCTCAATGGCCTCTTCGTACTTTAGACAATGAGGTTATTGCAAACATGCCTGAGAAGAAGATTTTGTCGCACACTGTGTGTACATCCGTCTGTAATTCTGCGATTTATGAGCTCGCACTCCGCATCTCTTCTTGGAGTAAACTTCTACGTATAATTGCGTACGTGTGTAAGTTTGCTAAATTATTGCCCCGCCGCAACACTACTGTAGTGACTGCTGATGATCTCAGTTTCTCTGAGGTTATAATCCTCCGCGCCCTGCAAAAACAGCATTTTGCAGTGGAATATTTAAATATTGAAGGTAACAAACCTTGCTCGCCCGCTTTCAATCGTTTAAGGCCTTTTATTGAGAATGGTTTAATCCGCATTGGTGGTCGTCTTTCGAACTCCGCATTAGATTACACGCAAAAACATCCAATTATACTCCCGCGCAGTGATCATGTAGTGAACATGATCATTGACTATTATCATATTAAAAATTTACACGCTGGGCCTGAATTGTTATTGTCATTGCTCCGTCAAAAATTTTGGATACTTACACTACACTGTGAGAAGCAGAGTCTACAAGTGTAATATATGTTTCCGGCTTAGACCCCGTCCAACTTACCCTTTGATGGCTGATCTTCCCCATAGTCGTGTAAGACAAGCTATTAAGGCATTTACACACACGGGCCGCGATTATGCCGGTCCTATCGCATACACTCCTATACGTCGCCGTGGTGTACGCAGCGAGAAGGCGTACTTATGTGTTTTCACATGCCTCACGACTCGAGCTGTACATATAGAAATCGCTACAGATCTTAGTAGTTCTAGTTTCCTCGCTGCGCTTAAACGTTTCCTCTTAAACGAGGGCCGATTCAGTCTTTATATTCGGATAATGGAACGAATTTTAAAGGTGCCGCTTCGTATCTTCGCGATCTCTATAAATTTCTAAACGTTGAATACCGCCCAAAGCTTGAGCAAGAGTGTGCTGAGAATCGTATAACATGGAAGTTCATCTGTCCCAACTCTCCTCATTTTGGAGGCGCCTGGGAGAGTATGATCAAAGTCGTAAAAACGCATCTGTTCCGAGTTATCGGACATCAGTTACTTTCATACGAAGAGCTTAATACTGTTCTTGCGCAAATTGAGTGCTTGCTAAACTCGCGGCCCTTGACAGTATTGAGTTCTGATCCTGCAGAGCCTTCAGCTCTTACTCCGAGTCATTTTTTGAATACCGCACCTTTATTGTCATTACCCGCACCCAAAGTCAAATCTGACTCTACCAGTCTGTTACACAGGCATTCTTTACTGGATAAATTAGTTCAGTCGTTTTGGGACCGGTGGAGGACGGAATACCTTCACGGATTACAAGTTCGTCAGAAGTGGAACACCCCGTCTACGGCTATCGTACCAGGCATGGTTGTAATTGTGATAAATGATAATGAACCGCCCCTTGCTTGGCCATTAGCGATTGTCGAGTCTGTTCATCCTTCGAAGGATGGCGTAGTTCGAGTAGTGACCGTGAGAACTACTAAGGGAACATATCTCCGTCCTGTTGCTCGTATTTGCCCTCTCCCAAGACAATAAATCACGATTATTTTGATTATAATTATTTATCTAAATTAGGAATTAAGTTTATATTTATATATATTAAAAAAGTATTAAACCGCAATATTATAATTATGTATACATTTTCTCGCTTACCAAGTAAGGTTAGTAGATGAGACATGCGCATTGAGCGCATCCTCTCACTTTATATACCGCTTATTTATTTGTTTTCCTTTTACTTTTTATATTACGGTTGTCTTTTAAAGGTGACCCTTTAAGGGCGGGAGGAAATGGTAACGCCAGTTAACAATCTACTTTATCAACATTACATTACATATCGCATTGAGTTCGTCCTAAGTTATATCTACTTTATCAACATGACTAGTGCATATTTTTTGTTTCTTTCCTTCCTTCCCTTTCCTACCGCACGCGCTGCCGCCGAGGTGAAAAAGAGGATCTCGGCGCGCGTCATTATACTAAGTGATATTACGCCATCCGCAACGCACGGCCACCCGTCGCGTCTTATGTACATTAACCGCAAACCGCGCAGGACGAACATTGAGTTCTCCTGTTTATTTTTAATATTCACCGCATCAGACATTGTGTCTTTGTAACTCATAAAAGTGTGAGACGCCCCCGTAAGGGCAAAGGTGGAGATTGTGGGACTTCACGAGACTGTTCCGAGAGTGCGTGTGCGCCGAACCACGTGGCGATCTTGCTGTATAGCAGACACTCCAGGAGGAAGGCAAGGCAGCCCTCATCAGGTCAGTGCGTGCTATCCCACCTATTTATTTTCCCCTTTGCCGTATGCACCAAAATTACAGTCCACTAAATCTTTATCGAAGATACCTTAAGTTACTGGCGTCTCCAAAGGGTATACTCTCCATTAAGTCTAATGCTATTGGTTGTGACAATATCAGTCGCCGTATGATTATTAATATTATAGACCATCTCCTCCCTGCTATTTCCCATATAATTAACTTCTCTCTGGATTCTGGAGTTTTTCCGTCGCTGTGGCGTAAAGCTTACATTATACCTCTCCCAAAAATTTCTAATCCTTCTTTACCTAATCACTTCCGACCTATATCCATTCTTACCTTTTTATCAAAGGTGCTAGAGGCTTGTGTACACAAACAACTATTACATTTTATCTTCTCGACTAACCTGTTAAGCTCATTCCAGCCTGGTTTCAGGCCAGGTCATAGCACTGTTTCCGCGCTCCTCAGTCACTGGTGACATTAGGGCAGGCATGGAGGAAACTAAAGTCACAGTACTGGTTTTGGTTGACTTCTCTAACGCCTTTAATGCCATCAGTCACGACATCCTTTTATCAATCCTTTCACTTTCTATGATCTCATCTGAGGCTTTGGAGTAGTTCTCATCTTATATTCGAGGCCGCCAGCAGTCAGTTCGCATTGACGAATCCTCATCAAGTTGGTGTGACTTGCATGCTGGTGTTCCTCAAGGCGGTATTCTATCTCCGTTGTTATTTTCAATATTTATAAACCTCATTACCCCAAATCTTCAGTGTGCGTATCATTTGTATGCTGATGACTTGCAGTTGTACTCACACGCGAAGGTCGACTGTATATCTACAGCAATTGAATCTCTTTATAGGGACCTAGAGTATATAAAGAACTGGTCTGACAAGTTTGGTCTTAAAGTTAACCCATCCAAATGTCATAATAGGTAGCCAACGGATGATAAAGAAACTGGATCCCACAGCTTTACCACCGATCATTTTAACGGTTTTATTTTAAAACTGAGTAATACCGTGAAAGACCTTGGATTGCACATTGACTCCACCTTGAGCTGGCAAACTCATGTGGCAAATGTTTGTCAGAAAGTGACAGGTATTTTGCGTTCTCTCTACCGCCTGAAGAACTTTCTCCCGTCCAGGACCAAGACGATTATTGTGCAGACCTTAATTTTTCCCATTGTTGACTATGGTGATGTGTGTTATTTTGACCTAAATGCAGAACTCTTAAACAAATATGACCGTCTTCTTAATAACTGCTTTCGATTCATTTTTAATCTTCAAAAGTATGATCATGTGTCTACTTATCGCTCTCAACTTAACTGGTTACCCATTCGTCAGCGCCGTAGTCTACGTGCACTCACTACTCTTTACTCTATCTTGATTTCTCCTAATCCTCCATCTTATTTAACTCCTCATTTTCAATATCTTAGCTCCAACCATGATAGAGTTCTCCGTTCTAGTAATAACCTTTTGCTTCAGTACCCCCCTTTTAGTACTAATTTTGTACAATCATCGTTCTTTGTTCAATCTGTTCTTCTTTGGAACGCTCTTCCTTCCGAAATCAGGAGTGCCGAAAACCGGATTTCGTTCAAATCTAATGTGCGAGAAATAAAGTAGTTAGCCGTGTTTTATATTATATTTAATATATATATGTGTGTGTGTGTATGTATGTATGTATATGTATTTAATTTTATGTACATATACTCACATAAAGTTTATATATGTATGAGTTTATATATACAAATATATATATATATATATATATATATATATATATATATATATATATATATATATATATATATATATGTACATACTTCTTATTACACCTACCTCTTTTATCTCTGTACTACTCTAAGGTAGACTGGTAGATAATGCTTCAGGCATTAAGTATTTATTTAACTTCATATACATCTAATGTATATGAAGTTAAATAAATAAATAATATTAATAAAACTTTTTTTTTCTAATTTGAACAATTATATTATGGAGTTCAATTTTCAAATAAATTGCATTTTAGAAACATATAACACGGGTGCGTTCCATTTTTAAATTTCAAGCATCTCAAAACTTATTGAGTTACCTACGTATAAAAAATTAAGACGCAAATTTCATAACAAAAGACGATCAGGACCATAACAGAGATAATATCTTTCCTAGTTCATTTCACGCGTAAGTTCCCTCGGTCAATATCATAATTATAAAGGGTTTACCGAACTCTCGTATAAATTTTAATGATCCGTTAATGTTACCGGAACAAATTCGTAACAAACGTTTTGCTCAGTGATAGACCATACTATTTCCGGACAGATTTCGTAGTTGGATTTCTCTTTTTAGAGACTTGATTTCTTCCATTACGTTTTATTTATTTATTTAACCTTTATTATACACCATATAATAAAAGATATAAAGGGCGGTCGCAATGCCTCATGGAATTCTATTTATTATTATATATTGTTCTATTCCACCAGTCAACTCTGGATAATTTGAAAAACTGTGGCAGGTGTAAACAACCACTTTATAAATTTAATAATTATGATAGATACAATAAAATGCAAATAAATACGATATATATGGAATTTTGTTACGAAATTAGGGTTCGTGTCAATAAAAACTGCCGATTGGATTACCAAAACTGACACTTTAATTACTGAACACCAATTAAAACTAATACACACTAATAAGTCACACTTAACACTTTAGTTCACTTTATTTCGCTCCTAAGTCTTCGCTTGTGTCGCCAATTCAATATTGCCCCGGTCGTGGCACCGAAACATCTAGAATATTCCAGCAAATACCGGTCCCGACCGACTAGGTGGAGAAAGTTCGAGCGCTAGTGCCATCAACTGTGGCGTGCAACAATATAGTTAGTAAAAATATACATACTTAGTTAATATTTACAATATAATATAGAATAAATACTAAATATATAAACGGGGAATTTAAAACAAAATCTGAAAAGAAATAAGATAATGTAATACAAAAATCAAATAACACAATACATCATCATCGTCATCTTTCACAAGTCCACTGCTGAACATCGGCCTCCCCCAAGGAATGCCACAAACCACGGTCCTGAACCACCTGCATCTATCCGGTTTCCTGCATTTTATACCAGGTCAGTAGTTACGTTGTACCAGTTCTGGCGCACTAGTAGTTACGTTGTACCAGTTCTGGCGCACTGAGTCAGAAGTGGTACAAGTACGACGTTCGTCGACTCCCGATTCTAAAAAAAAAAAAAAAGGTTTTGGCATGCTCTGATCAAGAATATGCGGTCCATTTTTGCGTAGGGTGCACGGTTCCGGAGATGTGCAGATCAATTAACTCTTATCTAATTGATATCCGGTGTAGGCCTCAACCGTCATTAGCGCTCCATTGTCCTTATCTATTTATCTATTGTTCATTCAATACAGTCATTATCTATTCGTGCGTCGGATTATCAGTGCTATTATATTATACTCCTTGGTTCCTATCTACAACGGTAATCTGAATCATCAAGAAAACACATTACCTAATTACATTACATAATTTTGTTAAAATTTTTATTTATAAAATACAAAATCTTATTACTTATTATCTATAAAATAGGAGCGAAACATCTCATCCACTAACATATCGTTGTACAATGTGTTCTCTGTAAATATACTCGTAAAACTATACATTGAACATTCCTGAAACTTACATAGCAAATACATTAAGCAATATTCGCCCCAAACTGAAGTCCACTCATTCTGAATCCTATCAACATTCCAGTTCCATCTTTTACAATTCTTTTTTAAACACTCTAGATGATATCGTACAGGTGCTCGTCTGTATGAATCAAAATATTGACCGACGTCATTCGTATCGATATATAAAGCTACCCAATGTGACCCTGGTTTATCATCTGTACCCAAATTGCATATTACCTAGTCAGGTCATAAATTCTATTACATGTTTAATATAAAATAAATGAAACAAATTTATTCATTATGTAACCATTTATATACCAAAATGAACTTAACAAAACATAGATTCCTATGACACTATAGTTTATTCAAAATGACCTCCGTGATTTTGAATACAGGCCTTCAATCTGCGCGGCCAGTCGTCTATAGCACCACGAATGAGGTTCATATCAATATCGGCGGCTGCCTTAATCAAGGATGTCTTGAGTGACTCCAAATTGGGATAAGACTTTGAGCACGCCTTTTCCTCCAAGTGTTGCCATATCTTGTAATCTAACGGATTCAAATCTGGACTGGAGGAGGGCCAGTCTTTGTGTCGGATGAAGTCGATTTCACGCGCCGCCAGCCAGTCTTGTGTTCTCTTCGCTCTATGAGCTGACGCCGAATCTTGTTGGAATACCCAGTGCCTGTTATTGAACATGGTATGAGAAACAGGTTACACAAGGTTCGTCAGGACTGTATTTTGATACACAACTGCATTCGTTTTTACATTTTTCTCACAAAAAAGTACCTCTGTTAAACCCCAATAAGAAACTCTCAACCATACCATGAGCGAGGATGGAAAATGACCTCGTTGGACACGCGGAATACGGTTGCTCGCTTCTTCACTACTGTGTGCGTACCTTATCATTTTGTTTGTTGTAGCTCTATTCTACGGTAAAAAAATTTTCGGATGAAAAAAGAATTTCCCGATATTTTTTCCCCGCGTACCGCTTCAACAAAGCGCGGCATCTCTTCAGTCTCAGGTCCATTAGACGAGCATTCAAACGATGTCCTGTTTTTCTTCGATATGCCCGAAGCCCTAAGTCTTCATTTAACACCCTTTTCACCGTGGTTCTGCTTAACCCCATCTGAAGGGCCAACAGTTTCTGCTTACGTTTGGGCTTTCTTTGAATTCGCGCCTTTACAGCTTTTATCACTGCTGGAGTCCTAACAGACCGAGGGCGACCACTTCTTGACCTGTCATCTAGATACGTAGTCTACGATAAACGAATCTTTTGGTTATATTCAAATTTTTCAGTATATCAAAAAATTTAATTGGCGCGTAATCGCCACGAGGCAACGCAATAACTGCAACACGGTCTTTTTTAAGCGTCCACTCCATATGTAAAAATGAGTAAAATTCTAAAAAGTATACAGTTTTATTTTCATGACCAATCCGAATTCAATAAACTTTTTTGTGGCCAGCATTCTAAAAGAAAAGTTTTTACTGTGTGACAATACTTATGACCTGACTAGGTATGTACGTTGGTACGTGGGTGTACATGGGCAGTCTGCTAATAGCATAAACATTATTTTCTAGACTGGTGTGAATCTTTTTCAGATGTTGTTGTACATCTAGTGTATCCATGATATTACTGCTATTAGTAGATTATTACAGTACAATCTACTCAATGACTAACATAGGAATGATCAATTATGTGATTTCTAAATATTAAATTGCATTTTTTTCTGTTATACAAAAGGTATTTGAGTCATCAATACACTGAATAAGACGCAACACGAAGTAAGGCTGAGATAAGCAACAGAATGTGAGATAAGGTTGTTGACGCATAAAGTTATTATCAATTCTACTGTAGAAATTCTTTAGATTAGAATTATTACTTACTGGTACTATATAAGATCAAGCAACTGCAGTCATGGAGTTAGTATATGGTCGTTTGACCGCAGTGTGTCTATCAATACCACATTTGTGTTACTTCAACGCATCAAAGGCCATAGATGTAAGTGTTTAATCTATTGACAAACTTACTTTTCTTTCTGTTATTTTCTTACGTGTGTATGATTTAGTGTTAACAAATTATATTTAAATATTTTGTGTGTGTATATTAAGCCGTGGTAGCTCAGATGGTTAGCGCAAGCTGTAAATTTCACAGTACGCGACCCGGGTTCAACCCCCGCCGGCACCACTTAAATTGTTAATTGCAATTTTAAGTGCTGATTTACCACGTGCTCGGCGGTGAAGGAATACATCGTGAGGAAACCTACATGTCTGAGAAAATTTCGAAGGCATGTGAAGTTTGCCAACACGCATTGAGACCGCGCCGCGGACATTTCCTAGCCATAAATACAAAGACAATAGCAGAAAGTAAAAAGTTAAAAAATACTTTTTTAACAATGACAGTCATTAGTTGATCATTAGTGAATGTGATTCTGTTTTCTTAAATTACAGGAAGAAAAGAGCAGAAGGAAGAAATGGGATGATGGGAAGTAATGAAGAATGAATTGTTATGTGAAGTTTGTTGGTTTATACGTGGTAGAGCCATGCTGCAGTTATATTAGTAGTATAGTTGTAGCACGAATGGGTCGGCTCGACCGGGGAAGGACCACGCTCTCACAGAATACCAGCGTGAAATAGTTGCTTAATGCTGCTGTATTTCGTATGGTGAGTGTAGAGAACCGGAGACCCTTTTTACTGGAAACGAGGCATTCCATCTTAGTCCTCACGGGTGACAACGCATCTGCATTTTGATTCGTAATCGAGGATAGATGTAGATGTCTATGGGCCACAGCAACCACTTACCATCAGGTGGACTGTGTGCTCGTTCGTCACCCTATCCTATAAAAAAAAAACAAACAAACATATTTTAGTCACGTGTAAATACTTTTAACATTTTGGTTCAAAATGACACAAAATCTAAAAAATATTAGATACATCATCGACATGGACGGATTTTACATTACATATCCTCATAAACATTTTCAATGTAGAGAAATGGCTATTCTAGACGTAAAACTATCTAATAAAAATGATTCGTTTATCGATCATTATTTGTTTCGGCCAAGTTATCCTTTCAATTATTTGTCGCCAAAAGACAAAAAAAACTGTTCGTTATTGTGAAACACACGTGCACGGCATTCCATATTTTGATGTGACCGAAGAATTAAATGTGCCTACAAACAAGAGAACATCATTCCCATATTAAATTGGTATATTAGAAATTTGTGCAAAGACGAAGTGATCGCATACAAAGGTGGTTCAACAGAAAAACAATTTTTAAAAATGTTGACGACGAATGATAGAATTTTTAATATTGAAGAATACAAATGTCCAAAATACAATGATTTGGTAAATGTCATAAATTTAAACAAACGTTATGTGTGTAATAATCATATATTTGCAAAAAATTATCACAAAATTTTACATTGTTCTTGTGACGAAGTGTGGGTTTTTACAAGTGGTTATTACTTGAAAATAAAATTTTAAATTAATCATAAATTTTGTTTGATTTTTCAAAAACATTAGTTAAAGTATACTATATAATACAAAGGTGGTTCAACAGAAAAACAATTTTTTAAAATGTTGACGACGAATGATAGAATTTTTAATATTGAAGAATACAAATAAAGAATAAATATAAATGAAGAAGAATAATATAAATAAAGATATTGATATGAACCTCGTTCGTGGTGCGATAGACGACTGGCCGCGCAGATTGAAGGCCTGTATTCAAAATCACGGAGGTCATTTTGAATAAACTATAGTGTCATAGGAATCTATGTTTTGTTAAGTACATTTTGGTATATAAATGGTTACATAATGAATAAATTTCTTTCATTTATCCTATACTATTAAACGAGCAATTCTTGTATATATATATATATATATATATATATATATATATATATATATATATATATATATATATATATATATATATATATATATATATATATATATATATATATAATCGGGATCTCGGAAACGGCTCCAACGATTTTCATAAAATTTAGTGTCCAGGGAGTTTCGGGGATAAAAAATCGATCTAGCTAGGATTTATTTTTAGAAAATGTCTTTTTGTCCGTGTTTTTAGGCAATGAAAAACTGCTACAATATCGTTAGAATAAGAAGGTAAATTTTGACAGACTGGTAATGATTATATATAGCTTAATTGGTATAATGGGCGGTCACAGAATCGTAAAACCCCGGTTCGAGCCCAAACCGACCGACCGACTTTTTTTAATTTTTTTTTCAAGTTCCTTTCTTTTTTGGGAAAATCTATTTTTTCGAGCCTTTTTTTAGTATTTTTTAAAAACACGAAAATTTAAATTAAACTAATTGCACTCAAGATTTTTTATTCAAATAACCAATTCAGTTTTTTCTATTATGTCGCTAAGATCAAAAAATATTATTCGTATTTCATCAGTATGTAATTTTTATCTAAATATAATTTCCAAAACACACGAATTAAAAAAAACCGAGCGAAAAATACCGAGCAAAGCTCGGTCAACCGGGTACTTTTATATTAAACATGTAATAGAATTTATGACCTGACTAGGTAATATGCAATTTGGGTACAGATGATAAACCAGGGTCACATTGGGTAGCTTTATATATCGATACGAATGACGTCGGTCAATATTTTAATTCATACAGACGAGAACCTGTACGATATCATCTAGAGTTTTTAAAAAAGAATTGTAAAAGATGGAACTGGAATGTTGATAGGATTCAGAATTAGTGGACTTCAGTTTGGGGCGAATATTGCTTAATGTATTTGCTATGTAAGTTTCAGGAATGTTCAATGCATAGTTTTACGAGTATATTTACAGAGAACACATTGTACAACGATATGTAGTGGATGAGATGTTTCGCTCCTATTTTATAGATAATAAGTAATAAGATTTTGTATTTTATAAATAAAAATTTTAACAAAATTAGGTAATGTGTTTTCTTGATGATTCAGATTACCGTTGTAGATAGGAACCAAGGAGTATAATATAATAGCACTGATAATCCCACGCACGAATAGGTAATGACGGTATTGAATGAACAATAGATAAATAGATAAGGACAATGGAGCGCTAATGACGGTTGAGGCCTAAACCGGATATCAATTAGATAAGTGTTAATTGATCTGCACATCTCCGGAACCTTGCATTCTACGCAGATTCGTGATCAGAGCATGCCAAAACCTTTTTTTTTTTTTTTGGATCGGGAGTCGACGAACGTCGTACTTGTACCACTTCTGACTCAGTGCGCCAGAACCGGTACAACGTAACTACTCAGGTCATCCTCTCTCTATACTACGCCTACCGGTACGAGGCCTGACGAGACGAGAATTTATGTCGTAATTTCCTGAACGCTGACCAGCCGAGTTGAATCCGTCGATTGACCTCTCGGTCGAAGTTGGACTTACATAGTCGGACTATTTGTCCCAGGTAAACGTACTCGTCAACAACTTCGAGCTTAGTGCTCCTAACAACTACGGGTATAGGTGTGACATGGATTTATATATAATAATATACTATATGTTATTATACATATACAAAATATCTCCCATAAAGTGAAAGAGTGAAAAAAAAAACAATAATCGGAAAAGTCAGGTGGTGTTATTCTAATGATAGAATTCTCGAACTAGTCTTTTATAAGAATTCTTGTTGCTAGTTTTCTTGGTATCAACAGGCAAGGCATTCCAGAGCAGTATGGACTGCAAAGTAAAAGAGGAATTAAGAAAACCACTCCTATGTAGTGGAATACGTATTTTAAGACTATTTTGGGAACGGGGGACTCCATCTTGAGTAGAATATAGCTACTGAAATTTATCCTTAAGATAAGAACATCGAGATACTATGTGTAATTCAGTTCAATGGATAAGAAGGACAATTTGAGTTATTTAAAATTGAATATAGTACTTGCAAAGTTTGGGAGCCTTTGACGAATAGAAAGCCATTTAAGCTTAGATCGGTACTGGGAAACATAGTAATATATTATAATATATATTGCGTAAGTCCAAAATTAACCTAATACAATTTTTTAGAGGGCGCTCCAAGTTATCGAGAATATACTGAGATAGATTTGGGTAACACACATCCGCATAAGCAATAATGGGTAATATCAAATAAGTAGAAGCTTAGTGGAGTAACTTTACGATTTATTTCAGCAACTGGAACACCTCAGCTTAAGGTATGTTCTATATGTAAGCCAAGATTTTTGACAGACTTACAAAATGGCAGTAACGTTCCATTGCATTGTAAAATACGGGAGAAAGATTATCGTTATTAATCTTAGCTAACATCCTGCTACTATCAGTAACCATTGGTTTACATTCGGATGGTTAACCCAAACACCGTGTCTGTACGACCAATCTCTCATAAGTTGTGGTTAAGTTTATTAATATTATCGTTAAGGTCGTTAACACTAGATTTCAACTTAAGATTTTGAGCTGCTGGTATCCAGCATCTTTCTGTTAGATAAGACTAACTACAGTAAAAAAAGCCTGTTTGTGGTAAAATAAAATAAAATGTTTGTAGTAATCTATAGGAAGACCTGTGCCGAACCCAGGTTTTTCTATACTAGTCCACCACTGTACGTTTCACTAGGAGTTTTCTTCCGCGTACGACCTCTCTGTGGAATAATTTACCGCCGGTGGGCGATTTTTCCGGGCCGATACGACCTGGGACCTTCAAGAAAAGAGCTTACTCCTTTCTAAAGGGCCGGCAACGCACCTGCAATTCCCCTGGTGTTGCGGTTGATCATCGGCGGCGGTAGTCACTTAACATCAGGTGAGCCGCATGTTCGTTTGCCCCCTCTTTTATTTAAAAAAAAAACTAGATACTACCCACCACCACATTATCCTGCAGTTATATTAAGTGCGGCACTGCGTCTCTCCCAACATTGCGCTAGTTATTACAAGTCTAAATAAATAAAAATAATACAAAATAGCATGTGTAATAATGACCAAAGTCGTTTATTTCGCACGAACGCTATGTTTACGACCTAGAACATTGTCCTGGTGAAAATGTATACCCTAATATACTAAATATTATCCGATTTTTGTGTGCTTTCCTTTTGTCTGTTATTGGGTTCGTGTTGTACAGGACAATAACAATATTGAGCCGCCGTTATTTCATTAAGTCGAAATGGAACACGCAGTTATTCGGAACGAGACATTGTTTTGTTTGGCGTTCACTTTTATTTTAATTCTATATAGACCTACAGATTTGGATTTAGCAATCTGTGAATTTAATTTACGTTTTGAATACGTTGATACCATTAGTAGTATAAAAAGTAAAGTACATACGTAATACTGAGCACATGTAGGTGCAACAAGGAGGAAGGGTTGGTTCTCTCATTTCTAAGAGAGTTTTCGAGCAGGAAGAGTCGTCGTGCTACAGCGGAATTATCATGACCTCCAACTATTTCTTTAAGTTATCTTAGGTTCCCTCACGATATTACCATCAGCTACTATAGACAGGTTAAATCGGCACTTAAATTGGATTTGATTTTTGATAAAAAGAACTCCTATAAATAATATTATTGCTCATGCTCTGAGTCTACTACGTCATCTAACATTAGCATTATAGTGTCTCCATGTTAGTTCTTCGCATTGGTTTACGTATCCTAGTGGAAACATTTTATAATTAATTTAAAATGATTTCGATGGTGCCGGCGGGGTTCGAACCGGGCCGCTCACGAACAGTGAAACTTATGGTGAGTGCTGAGCAACCACGGCTTTCCGCTGGCACCAATGAAATCGTTAATTGCAACTTCAATTGCTGATTTACCACGTGCTCGTCGGTGAAGGAAAACATCGTGAGGACACTTCCTTCCCGAACAAACCGAGTAACTTTAAATATTAAAACGGTAGTGTGTATAATTTAAAACGCGTCATAATAAAATCAAAACCTTTATGAATAAAAGAATTTTGCCTCATAGTCCGTCTGCGATAGTACCAATACTCGTTACCTTACCCATTTCTGTCGCCAAACAACAGTATGTTCTGGAGTAGATATCCCGGGTAAGATAGCCAGTATGATTACAGTTAGGGTTGCCACCTTTTTTGAACAAATATAGTATTTTTCTAAAAGCGATCCAAAAATATAATACTTTTGAGAAATTCAGGTGAAAAAGTAAACATATATTTTTAATCTATATGTATTTTTCTAATACCTTTAAGTTAATTATAGGAGAAGACTCCTAGACTGCTAAGAAGCAATTTAGATTCATATTAAAATAAATTACCAATTACTTTTTAATTAAATTATCTTGTATTATATAATTTAATTAAAATTAATTGGTTGGAAAACTTCGTTTCAGACTTCTAATCACAGTTAATAAAAAAAAAAGCGCGACAGTTGAATTAGGGATAAAAATATAGTATTTTTCGTAATATATTACCTTTCTATGATATGATATAGTACAATTGACTGATATATAGCACGATATTATAGTACGAGTGGCAACCCTAATTACAGTCTGTGTGGTATTAGATGTTAATCCTCAGGGTTGATTACGCATATGTCTTGGTCGTTTGTGTCTGAAGTTGGTTGCAGTTGTTGACACGTAACCACTTCCAATCAGGGGACTGTTTATCCGTTTGTAAACTGCAATATTATAAAAAATATTACTTTCAGAAAGAAATGAAATCCGTCTTGTAAAAACTTACATCATCATCATTACAGCCCTTCAAAGTCCACTGACGAACATAGCCTATGTTCATCCTCCAAGGAATGCCACAAAGCACGACCGCGAACCACCTGCATCCATCGACTTCCTGCATATCTTACCAGGTCGTCACTCCATCTAGTGAGTGCCGCCCTACACTTCCTATCGGTTACACGCCTATCGGTACGAGGCTGTTACTCGAGAATATTTTTTCCCCATCCATTGTCGGTTTTTCGAGATATATAGGCGGCCCATTAGCACTTCAGCTTACTAATCCCTTGGGCTATGTCGGTTACTCTAGATATATTGCGGTTATCCACATTTCTAAGTTTATCACGCGGAGAAACTCCGAGCATAGCGCCATCCACAGCTCACTGAGCGGCTTTGAGTCGTCAATGCAACTTCGACCAAGAGGTCAATCGACGGATTCAACACTTTAGAACAATTACTTTGCCCTTTGCCCTTGAGCCTTCGACCCTGGGAAGTGACAAGGTCAAAGATGCCTAGTAAATGTATTGTTCTACTGCCGTTCGTAGGGCGGATATGATTTGAATTTCGATAGATTAAAAAAATCTTTATTTAATTCAAAAATTTTGCTTTTATTTTTTTGTAAAATATCAGTGCCAGAGGTTTTTTTCCGTTCACACGTTACACTCAATTTTTTCCAGACGGTAGAAAAGGTCATTCAGTATTTTATACATGAATACTAATTAATTTATTAGTATAAATTTTTTTAAAATGGCTAATAAAACAATTATTAATAGCTAGTGATCTGCCCCGGCTTCGCACGGGTGATATCTGGATTCAACAACAGCGCCACTTACCGGGTCCAACTATGCCAATAAACTTCGCGGAAGTGCCAGCAATATGTTGACAGTTTTAGCGCAATTTCGTGAACAGTATGGCAGCACATAAAATACGAACAAATAAAATAATTTTTATATGTAAGAAGATCTAGACAGTGATGTGCGAGTCCTGTTAACTAATTCGTTATACGGGTGCTGCCGGAATAACAGCTTTGTGCATTTCATTGTCCTTCTAACATAATCTTTATATTAGACTCGTTAATAATGCCAGAGTAAGGGGTTATAACAAAACGCCAGAGAGCCATACATCTTACCTAGAAATTGACTTGAGTCGTAATTAAAATTCAGGCTTCTACGACACAAAAGATAAAAGATGCCAGGCAATTGTTTTCAATAATTAGGGTAGCTACCGGGCAGCTATGAATATCAAAAAACCTATTTCAAAACACAATTAAGTTATATTATTTTTAATAGTATTAGGATAAAGTTATTTGAAATAAATATATATTCCTCATATCTTACAAGATTTCGTTTCAAGTGTTCGCTATAGAATTAAGATTTGAATAATGTAATAAATTCAAGGTCTACGTGTGAATTGAATGCTGAACGGTGTAGAGCTACAATATGGCCCGGAGTCCCCAAGGCTCAGTATCTGGAGAACCGAAGGATTGTATTAATGCTAATGGGACCATTCAAATATTTTTATGAGTTTTTCGTGCAAGGAAAACCCGGGACGAGTTGTAAAGTTTTGCATGTAGACGATATCAAATTTGTTTCTTTTATGATGTTTTTCAGTAATTATGGGTACGTTAAGTAACGTTAAATTGTAACTGTAAATTATAGTACTATTAGTACGTATACGGTATATATAAAGACAAAAGTTATGAAAATACCTTATATTTAATTTTATGAATATTATTATTGTTGCGTTAGTTGCTCAAACGTTAAAGCCTTTTACAAATCCACGCTTCCGCCGCTGAGGTTAAGGAGAGTAATACAAACACTTCCGCAGCCCAATCACCAGCCAGAGTCGCAAAGAATATATCGAGTGGTGCCTCGACATACTAGCACCATTCTTCATGATCCACTTATTTCACCGTGGGAGACCAAGCCATGGCTTCTACGCCCCCCCCCCTCCCCCGCCACGACAAAGCAAAAATCTGTGTAAGGAAGATGAGAGGGAGGGGCTGTGGGTCGTGAACCATTAATAAGCTTATGATTAATGTTGTGTAGATCTATAATTGGTATGCATAAACGAACGTGACAATAGTTTATAAGACATATAAGTAAATATAGCATTACTGTTGATGTACCTATAAATAAATAAGTAACAGGATATGAGTTATTTCTATTTTAACATTGCCAGTTTCTTGAAATTTAACAATTTCTGGGTTCTGAGTTGTCTGGGAGAGATTACTAAAGAGCAATAATAACTAACGCCTTTTGTTTTTCCCCCAGTATTTGTTTATTTTTTTTTTTTTGTTATTTTTGTCTTTTAATTTATCCCTTACAGGAAACGTTATTCACAGAAACGTTACACATCTAAGTCAAAGTAGAAGAAAAATCGTGAAAATTGACCGCTTAAAGTATAAACTACGAAGAGGCGTCGTTATCGTACCGACAGATTTACGATTTCAAAAGCGATAAAAGTTTGGAAATCTCGTTCAGTGTGATATATAGTGACGTCACAAGTTACGAGCGAGCTACCTACAATCACCTGTTAGTAGAATATTCCTTACCGTTCGCGTTGTGCTATAATAGTTTTATTCAGGCTATAATAGTTTTATGCATTACGGAAGTATACTAACACTCATAACCTTTTCTTTTTACTGACTGGTTGTCCAGGGTTATTTTTCCAAAAGTAACTAAATTTTAAACTTAAGTTCAAATATATAAATAACGCAATACACTTATTGCAGTTTTTAAAAATACGAGTAAATAAGGCTTCTAATTTTATTTGTAAATATCCCAAATTGAACGTGATTTATGGGCAACAACGTTTTTGCCTAACGATCGACCCTTGAACGAATCAACCACAGTGGTTAATTCGTTCAAGCGATCGACCCTTACGAATGTGTGCGTGCACAGTAAAATCAGTTAAAAGTGCATTACCATGCATTTTGTATTTAAAAGATTAAAAAAAACAAAATGTTTCAGATTTTTTTAAATTAATTCTTTACAATTTGCCTATATTACTATTTTGAAGTATATCTTTTTATTCCGTAAAAGTCTAGGGCTGGACTTAGGGGTCTCCCGTTGTAGGGAGGATTTGCTTTAATCGTCACGCTTGGCAAGCGGAATGACGATCGTAGTAGCCATAGAGCCGCACGTGTTGCTCTATGGCAGTAGCTAAATCACTCTCACTCACTCACTCACTCAACAGTCTCTCAATTCGTCACTAACCTCAATTATTTAAAAATACAGAAGTGCAAGAAAACATTTCATTATTCACCGATTGCTAGCTTTTTTTTATCAGAAAAGTAATCGTATTTCTAGATTACCATTAAATGTAATATTTTTAATTTTCTGATGAAAATAAGCTAGTAATCGGGGAAAAATAAATGTTTTCTTGCTCTACTGTAATTTAAAAAATATTGAGGTTCGCCCCTTTGCGGCGTCAGCGATGAATTTTGAAAGTTTTTTTAAGTAAAAAAATTAGGCACTAAAAATTACCGCAGATTCATATACACGGGTAGAATTTTTTTTTCATGTGTAACGTTACGAACGCAATGTTTGATAGCGGTATAATTACTGCCTTTTGCCAATTCAAATAATTTAGCTATTTTTTTAAAGAACGCCATTTTTCATTTTTATATATTTTTATATAATATTTTTTGTAATTCGTGCAAGTAATTGAGTAGGTGTCAAATTTTTCAAAAAAATGTTTAAAGTATTTTTTGTTTATTTTATGAAAAAAGAGTTTTTTATTTAGTTGAAAAAAAAAAAGAAAACAATGTGAAACTTATTATACTTGTTCTGGCGATAAGAAAAAAAACGACTGATTTTGTAATTGTCATTAAAGTAAGAAATTAAAGTTCCTCTTGTTGATTTTAATAAATATAGATTCTTTATAAAACAAAGTATTAGTTTTATTAAAAAATGTCTAAAAAATATATACCATTTCCTTATATGGCCATTTTAAAGTACACGGGTCCAATGGACCCACGACTATAGAAACGTAATTATCTTTCATCACTATAGTTAAGCGTTAAGGGTCACCACACGAGCGAATACTACCATCTTTTTTTAACACGCAATGTAGCGGAATAGACCAACTACTACTAGGCCTACAAATCCCTTACAAATCCTTCCCTTACCAAAAAATTTGCAGACTAAGCAGTAAGGAAGACAGTGTGTTTCGGTAGTAAGTAGTGATAAAACTGTGATATTTTCCGAAATGTGGAAAGTTACAAAGCGTCTGAAACAATGATGAATGGTCCTAATGGCAAGAATATACTTAGACATCATATTATCACAAATAATATCACGGAATCCTTTGTGTACTTTGCTTTTGTACATTAATGGGCCTGTGGCCTACGAAAGGGGCGTAAGACGATTATCCCGAGCTCTCGTTTTTATTAAAACGAAACGGAACAGAAGGTCGGTTGGAAGGAGCCATTGTTTTATCTGATTTTATCTATGTTCAACGTTAGCATTGTGTGTTTGCGGATTGCACGCCGGACATCTGTGTGTTAGCTCAAAGGATATTAGAGATTTTGTTACTTCTTTCGTATTTTTATTTACTTAGATGTGTCTTACCGTTACAACGCATTAAAGTCCACTGCTGAAAATAGGCCTCCCCATAGGTTGCTTCATAGAGGGAATATTTGCCATAGTTGCCACGCTCGGCCTTGGCAAGTGGGTTGCCAACCGCAGTTTTTTATTTATAATCGTTGTTAAGAAAACGCTACTACGTATCTATCTCCTAATTGGCTTCTCATTGTCGACACGGGACGATATTATGGGATAGTGGATATTCTTATACCGCCACAACACTGTGGATATGTCTTACAAGTGCATATTGCATTGACGGAAGGTGTCAAACGAGACGTGTTGCTGTTGCTTCTTCTAGGTATTTATTTAGATCAAACCACATTGGGGTGCGGTTGTGTGTGTCAGCTACTACATTACAATATTATGTACTTTATTTCTGGGTATGAGACGATCGCTGTTGATGCAAAGGAAATAGTATGCTTTTCATCACGTTTACGGGATAGTAACGATGTTGAAAAGTATTTCTGTAGAAAATGATCATGCACTAGACGTTCATAATTTGGGTTTTGGTTAGTTGTTCAGCTATTCTGGCTATAGCACTAAAATTTATACAATTTCCCAAGAACCAAATATACTTGTAAGCAATGAATCTGAATCGACTTTAGTTAAGCTTTAATATAACACAACTATCATTATAAATCGTTCAGTTCTTTTTAACTTCCCGCTAAGAAAATTGAAAATTTCCGACTATACATAGTGGCCGAGCGAAGGCGAGTACCAACGTTTATACAGACCATTTATATATAGCCTCGCCATTGCTCCTCGTCACTCGCATAGCTGGCTAAGTGCGGGCGAGCACCAACGTGTATACGGTTCGTTTGGCGTGCCTTGTCACCACTCGGGATCGCTCGTCACAACTCGTCTCACTTCGAAACAGTGGCAGTTTTCTACACAAACACACTGTCGTGTCCACATGTAAGTCGGCCATGTCAGTATATTCGCTCATTCAAACTGCACTCGCCTTGTATTAATTTGCCCACGCTCGCATTGGTTGAGGCTTGAGGCTTGGCCTACATGTATTGCCGGTTTCAGACATATAGGCAGGCCTTTGTCACCGATGCCACCTCCTTGAAATAAATGCCTACTGCCTATTTATTTCACGCAGGTAGCAAGAACGACAAAGGCCTAGTAGTACTATTAGTTATTCTGTGATATAATACATACATACATAAACACTCACGCCTGTCACCCAGAGGGGTAGGCAGAGACTACGGACTTCCATTTGGCACGATCCTGACATACCTCTTTCGCCTCCTTTACATCCATATATCTACGCATACATGCTCGTCGGTTAAGGGTACTTCTAACGTGGCCCATTTTCAAAATATCGCCAATTTGGTCGATAAACTTTTTTCTAGGGCGTCCCATTCCGACTCGGCCATTCACATCTGCCATATAAATTTGCTTTGTCACTCTTTCCTCATTCATTCTTTCTACGTGACCAAACCACCGAAGCATTCCTTTCTTAATCCTGGTCACAACATCATCTTGCATACCACATTTATCTCTTATCACGCAATTTCTCACCCTGTCATTCAGATTAAACCCTAGCATATTCCTTAAAGACCGCATTTCTACAGCATTTATTCTACTTTCGTGCTTCTTCTGCCACACCCAGCTTTCACTACCATACATTAAAGTAGGGACTAACACAGCATTATGAATTACCATACGTGCCTGTTTTGACACATTCTGGTTCTTCGTAATAGAGTGTAGTGCCCCATTCACTCTATTCCCTGCATTTACTCGTCGTTCTATTTCCCTATCATATCTACCATCCCTGCTAAATGTGATGTAAGTCAAATTTTTATGTGGCATTCTCATTCGACTGATGGGATAATAGATTTGTGATTGTGTGGAGCGATGGCATAACCTCCTATCAAAGTAATCACCAACACATTTGTTCAACTAAATCCATATCACAGCCTAAGAAGAACATACACTTAACATACAACATTAGTAGTAGTTAGACTGTGTCCATATTTTTCGGCTAAACGTGGTCCGAGTAGCTCACTTGCTTTTTCAGCTCTGCTTGCTCCCACAGGAATTACAGACGGTAAGCCACGTAATAACATCATATTTTGAATAACCTTTTATACGTAATGATTTCTTAAATTTACGCGAACACTACACATTTAAAACTATTAATTACGGATTTTATCGCGTTTAATTACATTAATTCATTTTTATTATTATCCCGACGTTTCGGGTGCTTTACAGCGCCCATGGTCACGGGGGGGACTGAGATGTTTGACGTCCCAATGTCATAGTTAGTCCAGAGCTTATAGTATCATGAAGTCTGCAAGACTTCATGATACTATAAGCTCGTTTTGCGTAAATCGGACCAAAAATTAATATTAAAAAACTGAAGGTAGCCGGACTAACTATGACATTGGGACGTCAAACATCTCAGTCCCCCCCGTGACCATGGGCGCTGTAAAGCACCCGAAACGTCGGGATAATAATAAAAATGAATTAATGTAATTAAACGCGATAAAATCCGTAGTTAATAGTTTTATTCAATGTGTAGTGTTCGCGTAAATTTAAGAAATCATTATGTGAACCAGTACGGACTGGTAATAGCAAATAAAATTCGCCGATTAGAAGATCTTAAAACCAAGCGCACAAGATATATATCATCTTTAAATTTCTTGAAGAGATGCAGAGACCATAATCTCATTCCTACGTGTGTCAAAATATCAACAAAGAAGGACATTCGAGGAAGCGCTAAGATCTTAAATCAGGCAAGTAAAAAGTTGTTACGGACGGTGATTCAGCAGAAACGGTTCGATTTACATTTCATAAACAACACCATAGACAATTTGTCCAGTGAACTAAAGACAATTTTAACGACATTTGATTTTAATAATTGCATCGAAACTTTAAACAAACGAGAAACATCAAAATACAATGAATGCAAAAATAAACAAATAGAAAAATACCAAAAATTAACGATCAAATCAAATGCCAAACATCCAAGTCAACGCCAGAACAATAAACAACCGTTGACCATAGACAAAAACTATAAACAACGCACTGTCTATAATTTGTCAAAACATACACTGGACGAACCGACAATGAAAGTATTAGCGAAGGGAATGAATTTCGCATTAACTCCGCGAAAAATCCCGTACGAAGAAATTATCTGCAGTGTTGAGGATTGTCTGTTTAATAATAAATTCGGTAAGGAAGATTTGGAGGCCATACGTCAAGATATTTCGTCCTTGTTACGTCGTAGTTCAGTGCCGAAACCAAACCTTCCCAAAGACGAATTTATAGCGCTAAATAACTTACGGAACAGACCAGAACTCACGATTCTCCGCGCGGATAAAGGAAATGCTACGGTGGTAATGGACGCGTCGGAATATAATTTTAAAATACAACAACTTTTATCGGACGAAAGTACATATAAAAAGGTCAAAACAGACCCTACAACTAACACGCTTAAAACAACTAGCGATTTAATAAAGAAATACTCCGAAAAATTAAATCTCGACGTGAATTCGCAAATACCATCATGTGCCAAACCACCGAGGTTGTATGGGTTACCGAAGATACACAAACCAAACGCTCCACTACGTCCCATAGTGAGCCAGATCGATTCACCAACTTATAAGCTGGCACAATACTTAGCAAAAATACTATCACCACTGAGAGGACATACCAGAGCACACACAAAGGATTCATACCATTTTGTGAGTGAGATAAAAGACCTACATCTCGCTAACAATGAAACTATGGTCAGTTTTGATGTTCAGTCACTATTTACATGCCTACCTATTGTGGACTGCATCTCAATTGTAACTAGGAAGCTAGAAGAAAATAACATGCCTCAAGAATATGCAATACTACTTGAACATTGCCTCACATCTGGCTATCTATTGTGGAAGGAGGAGTTCTACAAGCAAGTAGATGGTGTGGCGATGGGCTCACCTGTGTCTCCCATAGTCGCCGACATATTCATGGAGGACTTTGAGGAGAAAGCCCTTCTTACTGCTCCTGTAAATCCAAGGTTCTACAAGCGGTACGTAGACGACACTTTCACAATTTTACCATCTGACAAAGTAACTGCATTTTTAGACCACCTTAACTCCATAAACTCTAAAATACAATTCACAATGGAGTTAGAGGCAAATAATTCTTTAGCTTTCCTAGATGTTTTAGTCATCCGAAATCCTGATAACACTATTGGTCACACTGTGTATAGGAAAAAGACCCATACCAACCGATATCTAAATGGTGAATCTCACCATCATCCTTCACAGTTAGCTACCGTGGGTAAATCTTTGTTTCAGAGAGCACGAGGGATCTGTGACAGAAAACATCTGGCTGCGGAGCTTCAGCATGTCAAGCAAGTATTGCAAGACAACAAGCTTCGTGTCCCGCGCCTACGTCACAGTGAACGAGTGAAGCCGGCCACAGTCGAGCGCGCGCCTGCTCTACTACCATATGTTAGAGGAGTCACAGACAAGATTGGCTACATCTTGAAGCGAGCGTCCATTAAGACATACTACAAGCCGCTGAAGAAGATTAGTCAATTTTTACCATCCATCAAATGTAATATTCCTCTACAAGATGCAGGTGTGTACAAGCTAGATTGTGAATGTGGTCTCTCTTACATAGGTCAAACAAAGAGATCTATAAAAACCCGCGTGAAGGAACATATACCTGATGTGAAGCACCGACGCTCCGGGAAGTCTGCAGTCTGCGAACATGTTCAAGATCGTCCCCACCATTACATTAGATTTGATAAACCACAAATTCTCGCAAAAGAACACCGATTCCTACCAAGGATGATACGCGAGGCTATTGAAATTAAAAAACATCCAAATTTCAATAGACAAGATGGTTGGGTGCTACCATCTGCTTGGGATCCTATAATTAACAAAATTAAACCCAAACCCAAGCATACCACTGCAAGACTTCATGATACTATAAGCTCGTTTTGCGTAAATCGGACCAAAAATTAATATTAAAAAACTGAAGGTAGCCGGACTAACTATGACATTGGGACGTCAAACATCTCAGTCCCCCCCGTGACCATGGGCGCTGTAAAGCACCCGAAACGTCGGGATAATAATAAAAATGAATTAATGTAATTAAACTCGATAAAATCCGTAATTAATAGTTTTATTCAACCTTTTATACGATTTCCATCGTTGGAATGAAATTAAATAAATATAAGCGACAGTAGCCTAATGGCAGGGCGCGGACCGCGAACTCAAAAATGTCGTGGGTTCGAATCCACCATTCGACTACTGGCGTGAACCACTCGTAACACAAGCAATTTAAGCTTACCACGAGTGGTAAAGGGGAATATTAGTAATGTTTATAGCATTGTTGATATTCTTTAAAAAAATATATATTTCGACGATTTTATTTTAATTTAAACCTTCCAAATTGAGAGTCCTATGATTGGATACGCGATTCACCTGTGTCGACTGTCTCAGACGTTTTTCTACGAGACCTTTTCACTCAGTCGTAGGTGATTGAAATTTAGAGTAGTTATTTAAAGTGTATTTATCATTTTTATTGGACTTATTACCCAAGATCATTTGAAAAAAAATAATTAAATAAACTTTGAATATTAAGCAATAGGATAGAACTTCTATCTAGGTATCTATTATTGAAATATAGTACCTACAAGCACAACCTAATAGTATCACCAAGTTGATGACTAACAGACACTTTTTGTTCGATTTTTTATAAGATTTAATTTACTATATTTGCTAGAAATAAATTGCTAGCAAATATAGTCTTTTTGTAGGAGAGGTGGTAAACGAGCAAACGGCTCACCTGATGGTAAGTTATTACCGCCGCCCAGGAACAACCGCAACACCAGGTGAATCACAGTCACGTTTCCGGCCTTTTAAAAAGGAGTAAGCTCTTTTTTCGAATGTCCCTAAGTCATATCGGTCCGGAAAAATCTCTGGTGGCAGTCGATTCCACAAGGAAGTAGTGCGAGGAAGAAAACTTCTTATAAATCGCACAGTGGTGGACCGCCAGTCATTAGGTATGGATGGTATCGCGAGTTTTGTCGCGATGTGCGATGGTGAAATTGTGCGGCTGGAATTAGTCCGAATAATTCTTCAGAGCACTCCCCGTGGTAAGTGCGATAAAATACGCAATGAGATGCAACATCTCTTCGCAGTACCAGTGAGTCAAGTCGGTAAGAGCTCGGTCGACGACGATTCGAACAGCTCTGCGCTGGATGCGATATAATGGAAGGAGCTGGAACTGGGGAGCCCCAGCTCAAAGATGGGAACAGTATTCCATGTGCAGCCGAACCTGCGCCATGTAAAGTTGCAGGCGATGTGCCGGCATGAAATGCTGTCCCTCTCTGCTGAGCACACCAAGCTTTTTAGAGGCCAACTTGGCCTTCTCTTCCAAGTGACCACGAAACTGCACGTCACTGGTATGTCGTTGCCAAAGCTTCCGATACTGGCTAAGGCAACAAGGGGACTGCCTTGAAACTGAGGAGATACGACGATGGGGTTCCTTTTAGCGGTAAAAAACTTGTGTCTTTTGGCATATTGAACTGGACTAGATTTAGTCACCGCCAGACCGTGACTTTGTTCAACAAAGTCTCGATTTCAGACACAAGTTTGTCTCGGTACTCGGCGACGTTTTTCCGAGAAATATTGCCACGACCGGTGAATAAAGCATCACCAGTGCTGTCGTCTGCATAGCAATAAATGTTACCGGTCTGCAACATGTCATTGATATGCAGAAGAAACAGCGTTGGTGATAGCACACAGCGTTGTGGAACACCAGCGTTAATGGGCTTGTAATCGGAGCATGCACCGTCTACTACGACCTTGATGCTTCGATCAGCAAGAAAACTGGTGATCCAATCGCACAATTTCTCGGGAAGCCCATAGGAAGGAAGCTTCGTAAGAAGCGTTTTGTGCCAAACCCGATCGAAGGCCTATGTCCAAACTACGCCTCTCCCTTGGTCTCTACTGCCTCCACCCATTTATGAGTTAGGTAACCCAGAAGATCACCAGCCACGAGACCGCAGCGAAACCGAAAACCGTACTGGCGGTCACACAGTCAGATGGTGAGTATATATATATATATATATATATATATATATATATATATATATATATATACTCATCATCTGATATATAACTATCAAGCCAAGCAGACTTTGACTGACTCTCGAAAAAATCGTAACACAAGATTTTCGCATATTAACATGTAATAAAATTCGTTTAAATTGAAGGTAGGAGATTATTTTCAAAATGTAAGAAGTAACCAAAGGCATAAAATATGCATATAAAAGTATAGTGACACCGTTGGTAAACTCGCTGATTACAAAGCAATAACCAACACAAACGGTATGAAAGCGAAATCAATTTAGATAACAAAGAAAAAAATTTGGAGCTTCTGCGGAAATTTATTTTCTATATGCCTTGTTCCAAATGTTCCTTGTTTCATACTTAAAAGATTATAAAGCGTATTTGAGTATAAAGAAAACAACTTCCACGCTTCAAAGTTTTTAGGATCGATGGGACTTACTCATAAAAATCGACGTCAATTTAACAAATGATTAAAGTTGCGCTCTCTCTTTTCACTGAATAAATATATATTTAATTTTTTAAAATTTTTAAAAATAGATAGAAAAAAAGAGAAAATTATTTATACATTTAATTATTATCCATCCAACCAGCCATTAAAGCCCATAAAAGTCCTCAACTGAAAATAGGTCTCGCCCATAGATTCTCTCACATACTCTACGATTTCTACACTATACTTAATTCAAGTAAGCGATAAACAACTATTATAAGCAAGGACGTATATATGTGTATATCTAGGCAAGATAAGCGTTAGCTATTTTAACTTGTTAATATAATATAAGAAACAAAAATATAAGAAAGAATGAAGATGTTAGCTTAAACTTATTTTACGCGTGAGTGTTTTCGGTAAATAGGAGAATTATCAAGGGTTCGCTGAGTTCTTGTATTAATCCCGGCGGTCCGCCCTCAGTGCTCCGGCGAATTAATTTGCTGCTAAATTATGCATCGAACAATGTTCTTATTTAGATTGAGTATTTTATATTTTACTGTTAACTGATACAGAATATCATATTTAAAAATACCTTTCCGGTTTTATTTTTATGTCTAACAAAAAACGTAAGACTTGATTTCTATGGCTAACGTTGAACGAGGGTTTTTTTTATAGAATAGGGTGACAAACGAGCACACAGTTCACCTGACGGTAAGCGGTTGCTGCCATCTGCATCTATCCTCCATTAAAAATCAAAATGCAGATGCGTTGTTACCCGTGAGGACTGAGATGGAATGCCTCGTTTCCAGTAAAAAGGGTCTCCGGTTCCCTACACTCACCATACGAAATACAGCAGCATTAAGCTACTATTTGACGCTGGTATTCTGTGAGAGCGTGGTCTTTCCCCGGTCGGGCTGACCCATTCGTGCTACAACTATACTACTAATACAACTGCAGCATGGCTCTACCACGTACAAAAAGTAGTAAGTTCGTAGTTAAATTAGACGTTCTCAAGTTATCAAAGTTTGTGCTGGTAATAAGTTTAGAGTCACATTATAGAACAAAAGTAAAAAGGATAGAACGAGATTTTTTCTAACCCTTTGCCTCTTTATAAGAGAGCTTACACTATTCGCAAGGTAATGTATTTACACTGAACCAGCGCGAAGGACTGACTCCATAATATTGTCAGGAACGAGAGAAGGACTACGAGCAGTAGTAGGACGTGTATAGACTGTAATTTTATTTATTTATTTTGGATTTTGATTTTTTGCAGGACATATTTCACGTGATACGAATAATTTAAATAAATATAAAGTATAAGCGACACCGCCGAGTCCTGGTTCCGAAATTAGCACATCAAAGCAAAGCAAAGGTCGGGGCTTTTGGGGTATCATTTACATTTCAAAAAGGGAGCATTTTGTAGGCTTTTTCAGGGACGTCGCTCAGTTTTGACGCTAGCGCTCTGTGATGTAGCATGTTTTTAACTTTCTATTTTCCACACTCAACACTTCAAACTTTGTGCTAAAATTTGCAATTTAAGGTTTTACAAGGAGGTTATATGATGAATACATACTTTAAAATACTTTTGCATATTTCTGATTTAAAAATAAAGCAGTGTTTGCGAAACTACTAAGGCATGTGTTTGTTCGATTCGTATACCAGGGTATAATAGAAGCATAATCCTGTTATGCTGTGCATGATGTCCCGGATCCTAAAGAGTGACAATGTTTCATTTTCATATTTCATATTTCTTACCATAAAGTGGGTACACACTGCACAGTCTACTTGATGAGTCTACTTGAGATTAAAACAATAATAGACGGCGTCGAAACGATATACAATTCTTAATTGATAACCTTAAAGAAGGGCATTCCACACGGCTCCATTTTGGGACCTATATTATTTATAATATTCATTAATGATTTAACTGCTTACATACATACCAAACAGCAAGACGTAAAGTTAACTATTTATGCGGATGATACAAACGCGATTGTATCTGCTAACTCGATAGACGAACTAAATACCAAAATGAAAAGCACACTGTATGACTTTAAAAATTGGTTTGCTACTAACGATCTTCTGATCATCTGATCTGAATCGATCTTTGATACAAATAAAACATACGCAATGCTTTTCAAATCTACAGCAAGACAAAAGGACTCCATAAACATTAACATTGACGGTAAAAATATTGACTCTGTTCAATCAGTAATTTTTCTAGGAATCCACATTATCATGTATTTGAACTGGAAAAAGGAAATGAAAGCACTAGAATCTACTATCAGTTCAGCATGCTATGCCTTAAGAAGTTTACGAGACGAAGTTACGTTAAAGCAGCTTAAGTTGGTTTATTTTGCTCTAGTAGAATCACAACTTCGTTATGCATACAATTCTGGGGCAACAGTTATAAATATAATATTAAGACAGCGTTTATATTACAAAAAAAGACCGATCCGCACCATGTTACGTATTCCACAAATTGAGTCGTGTAAAGAACATTTTCGAAAACTTGGCATACTTACGGTTCCCTCTCTGTACATCTTAGATTCACTTACATATTTAATTAAAAAAAATTACAAATATGAAACAAACGAAGAAAGGAAAAAGAGAGACATGACACGTCGGAAAGATTAAAAACTTCAATTACACCAACATTGCAAGTTGTACGTCACAGCACAAGGCATCAAGCCATTGCACTATTTAATTCTGTGCCTATCTCATTTAAAGTTATTTATTGCCACCCAAATTCCAAAATAAACTCAAATCATTATTAATTAAGAAAAGCTACTACTCAGTTGACGAATACCTAAATGACAAAAATAAACTTAATGAATGTAAATTTTTTTTGTTTATGTACTGCTTAATATATCTTAATCTATTATGACATGAAAAATATTTAATTATGACATGAAAAGTATTAAATGTATATATGTATATAAAATGATTGTCAAATGATATTTGAATTTTATTCGATTTTAGTTTTATTTAAGTCAGTTACATGTAAACGTAATTTTTGATTTTGTGTAATTAATTTTCCAATACAATGTAATATTGTTCTACGGAATAAATGACTATGAACTTGATGTATCTCGATTATTATGCTTCTTTGTATAAAAGAAACTTAATTAAGAAACTAATTTTAACTACTTTTTTCCCCTCTTTTATATAATAATCGCAAACGAGCATACAGTCCACCTGATGGTAAGTGAATAATGTAGCCCCTATGTTCATACAATACATACATCGATCCTCGAATTTAAATCAGAAAGCAGATGGCAGCTCCTCTGACGACTAAGTACCAATAAAAAATGTCTTCGGTGTTCGTCGCTCACCATATGATAAACAGTGATATTCTGCTTACTGGTATTCTGTGCAAGCGCCTCTTTTTTTTACAGATTAAGAGTGACAAACGAGCACATAGTCCACGTGATGGTAAGCGGGTTATGTGGCCCACAGGCATCAACATTTATCCTCGTTACAAAATGTTCGAAACGAATCAATATGCGTTGTCACCCCCGAGGACTAAGATCCAATACCTAGTTTCCAGTAGAAAGGGTCTCCGGTTCTCTAAATGACCTCTTCTTTTAATGCCTCTTCTCCGTCGAGCCGAACTTTTATAGAATGTGGATGACAAACGAGCGGTCTCCACGCATAAGATTGAGATTTTCTAATTGTCAGCTATGCAGATTGTGCAAGTTCAAGTAGCCATCTTTTTTGAGGTTCATCGTTCATCGCTCCATAAAATCTTACTAATTGCGGATCTTCCTCAATCTTCGCTAGCATTTGTCGGCAAAAGTATACTCTTGGATTGTTATCACTTGGTTGGATTTATACCAAATTTATTTACATAATATGGTCTTAATTTTTATATTTTAAATTATAGTGAAAGTTTAATAAAAGATATTGATATAGGTTGAATAGAATTATATAGACGTCAAGGTATATCTAATATTATTAAAAATTATAAAATTTTTTATTACTTGTATTATCAATCATATTATATCAAATAAATAATTTTAAAATTTATTTATTTAGATTTATTTTATGTACAATAATTTTTTTATTTTATATTATGAATGTGAATTTATATTTTTGTTGTGCACGGTCAATTATCCATTTTTTTATTTAGAATTATTACGTACAAATAACTATTAATATATTGATTCACTTAATGTGTGTTATCGTTAATAGGTTCACGAACAAGCACACTGTAACGAGCTAATTAAATGAAATAGATATTTATTTCCTTAAAAAATATTGGTTGACCCTGCAGACCATAACTGGAACTTCCCGCTAATTTCAAATACAATGCGCTCCGAATTTCTCCAAATTATAACGTTGAATATGAAATATCGGAGTAATTTAAAAAAATCAATTTTTTCATAAATTTTCGTTAACGATATCTCACGAACGAATCCCGGACCGGACCGGCGGCGATCGACGTGGTTTTTCAAGGTTAAAAGCTGACTAGTTTTTAGAATCGACTGATAAAACCGTTTAAAAGTTATTTTCAAACCACAGTTTTTCAAAATTTTTATTTTTGAGATTTCTCAAAATCTGCCGGTCTGAATTAGTTAAAATTCATAGGAAATCTTAGTTTGATGAAACACTTTGGAAATCCGCTTAGTTCATTTAATTCGCTCAAGCTGTTTAAAAGTTATAAGAGGATTACATACATCCACATACACACATACATACAGACATACAGACACTATCGAAAAATTCCTTCCTGTGACCTCAAAACGTCAAGATTTGTTTAAAACTACCCGATCTGTAAAAACAATAACTACCCACTAAAGCGCGAAGTCAAAAACAAGCGAATTTCATCTCGAAACTGTTAACTTACACGCTTTTACGTTTACGCTATGTTACAAATACTATAGTTTATAGAGATTGTGCTTACCTTTATCTTCAACTTAGACCTTGCTGATTAAATTACATATTGTTTGTAAGCCTAAACCACGTCATCTTATTTCTTACCTGAAATAAAAATAAAATTTATTCAAAATTTACAATTATAAATAACATACTACACAATATATATATATATATATATATATATATATATATATATATATATATATATATATATATATATATATATATATATATATATATATATATATATCTATTTTAACTCTCGCGTGCCCAGCATTTATGAACGACTCTGATTCTAATTTAAATAAATATATTTGTAATTAAAATGTAATTGTGATATATTATTATGTAGTATTATATTAAATAAGCAAATATAATATACAACATAACTGAAAAAATTTAAATATTGTTCTCGATATAATTTACCTATTTAACAATACAAATCTACTATTACCTACGGGTCATTCTACCTATGTTTATTCTATGATAAAAAAAACAACGCGCGAACACAGAGTAGCGCACATTTTTTGTTTGAGATAGCTGTTCTAGCACGTAAGTACATATTACTTCAATGGTGAAAAACGAGCACACAGTCCACCTGATATTAAGTGGATGCTATGGCCCACAGATATCTACATTTAACCTTCATTAAGAATCAAAATGCAGATGCGTCGTCAGCCCTGAGGACTAAGATGCAATGCCTCGATTCAAATAAAACGGGTCTCCGGTTCTTTACACTCCCATACGAAACACAGCAGCATCAAGCTACTATTTTACGCTGGTATTCTGTGAGAGCATGGTCCTTCCCTGGTCGAGCCGACCATTTCGTGCTACAACCATAATATAGCTGCAGCGTGACTCTACCACGTAAAATATCTAAGCTAAAGGTAGCCGGGGCTATGTTATGATGACGATGGACATCTCAGTCCCCCTGTGACCGTGGAACCGTGGGTGCTGCAAAGTACTCGAAACATCCGGAATAAAAATAAAAATTGTTATTATGCTCGAAAAAATAGTTTGATTCAATGTGTAGTATTCGCGATAATAGAAAACAAAATATATGCCCATTTACAAAAGAGTATGACTCTAACGATTAATACATTTAATAACGAGTCGAAGAATAATTTCTATTGATTAAAATCTATAAAAGTTCATTGCCAGACATGGGTTCCTCCCGTTATAAGGTTTTGCCAACATTTAATCTTAAAACAGGATTAAGTATGGATGTTATGTCAGTAGCCCATAAAAAATTATGAACTAATTAAAGCCCATCCTTTCGTCGAGAGGGATTTACCGTCAGCGTTTGATATGAGGATTGTGTGGTTCCTGACATTTAACGTTTAAGAGGGTGCCGCCCGTGAACTGGGTTATTACAGTTTTAAAACGATTTAAAATACCATAATCTATGTATGAATGTAATTGAATAAATTTCTAATACTAAATCTCTCATACAGTTTTCACCCACTTTCAGACATCTGAATAAACCGATATAAACGTGTCAAGAGCAACCACAACATGATAAAGTTTTGACCATGAGACCACCCACTAGGATCGTCACAGCTCATCATGAAAGTGTGAAGTGTTTTCAAAGTCTAACATATAAACTTTAATTTATGTGTCATACGAGTTGAAAAACCTTCGATTATTTATTATTTGGAGAACCTTACATCAGTATAGGAGTGTACCGTGGAGTATTTTTTTTTCAATTTTATTTTATTTCTTTAAGTTTAAGTTAATTTATAAACAATTAGCAAGAAATGTTGTATTTAAACTAGCATTTCACGGCTCCCATTGGTCATAGCGTAATAATACACACCCTAAATCCTTCCCAAAGAAATCCCCTGTCTTACATTAAAAACAGCTTCAAAATCCATTCCTTTGGTTAGTGGTAGTGTTGCCGTTTTAGCGACTTTCTCGCTAGATCTAGCGGATTTTAACAATGTTTAGCGGATAAAAAAATCGCTTTAGCGAGAAATAATTATTTAGCGACTTCTAGCGACATTTGAACATTTGAGATGGCGACTTTTTTTATAAAGTAATTCATTTCAAATAAGTCATTTATCATATGTCCAATTTTGTAATCTGCCGTTGGTAGCACTGTATATATTATATAATTTCAAGAGAATTCCCAAACATAAACTAACAATTCAATGTTGTCACCAAATACGCATTCAAATGCAGAATTTGAATGCGTATTTGGTGCTATGAATGTAGTTAAAAGCAAACTGCGAAACAAGCTATCAGAAAAAACTTTAAATACCATTCTTCTGATTAGAAATCAGTTAAGGATAAAAAAAATAATTGCGCAACGAATGATATTCCCAAAGATGTTGTCAACCAAGTCTATAAAGGCAAACCAAAGATGTGAACTGGAGACACTGGAGAAGCTTCAACTTCCGCTGAAGTTCTTTTTGAAGATTTGGATCCATACTTCGCTATTATATTTGAAATTTAGGTACAAGAACGTACTGAGCTAATTGTTTTATTTTTAATAATACGACTTATGTTTAAACGTAGTTTAAAGATTTAAGATTTATTTTTTTACTATATTTTTTTATTTTGTACATGAATAATTTTTGTTTTGGTTTTTTTTTTTTTTTTTTTTTTTTTTTTTTTTTTTTTTTTTTTTGGTTGTCATACCAATAACCTACACTATAAATAACTGATTTATTTGAAATAGAGTAAGCTCCTTTTAAGGTTTTACTGAATTTATAGATTTAGATTTTCGGTATTCATTGACCATTAGGCAAGATTTTTCAGTTAACCCAATGGTACCACGAAAATATATCTAGGGACATCTAGCGGATTTTAAGAAAAGGCAAAATCCTATTTCTGGCGGATTTTTTCTGTTAGTCTAGGGACTTTAAAATTTGTAGAACGGCAACACTAGTTAGTGGTAATGGCTCTCAAGTTATAAGTGACCGTACAGACAAACAGACAGTCGTTGCATTTTATATGAAAACAGAAATATTATTAATTTTAACAAAATACGTTTTGTAAGTATAGTACTTGAGGGTTGTGGCCATACGGTTAATATGTTCACTTTTTCTTATAACTCCAAAAATACCACTTTGTTTGCATAGATGGCTTTGTGATACGATAGCTCTTCATCAGTCAATCAAATAATAAAGGGTCAAAAGGACGATGCTTTATCGACGCCATTTTCACAGTTGACACTATATAGTAAATATTTTAGTCGATTTTAGTACAGTGTAGTGTAGTTAGTTTTTAGGTCTCTACACGTTGGTCCAATAAATTGGCCCAATGTGTACAGCGGCCTCAAGGGTCCATCGGTAGACAAAAAGTTGTTGCACATAAATCACATTGAATTTGGGATAATTTCAAATACAAGTAGGAGCATTATATACTCGTATTTTCAAAAACTACAATAACGGTATATCATTATTTATATATTTCAACTTAAGTTTAAAATTTGGCTAATCTTTGAAAAATAACCTGTATAGTTGTAGAACTAAAACGGCTCGACCGAGGAAGGACCACGCTCACACAGAATACCAGCCTAAAATAGCAGCTTAGGTGGAAATATAATCTCAAATGGCTTAGCAAGATCCTTCGTTATGCCGAAAATATTGCAGCATTAATTTTGAAATAAATATATGGTAAAGTTGAGGATTAATGTTAAGGATTATGTTAGACGAAAACACGATTTCGTAAAATTTTCTCGATAGAAAAAAAATCCAAAGTTACCTCCAAAATAAACAATGAACCGCTGTTATTCATAAAATACTTTAAATAAGATCATGAAACTTTGCATACTAACTGAACTAACTATAAAGCAGTGCTTATGTAATTTACTTTTTTTAAATACCATTATTTTCACTGTAAAAAGAAATTACCTAAACTATCGGCCTTTTGAAGCGTGATTCCTGTCGCACGGTCATTTCGCTTCGGCCTTTGAAGGCAGAGGTAGTGTCGCTTACGATCAGAATATACATTACGCAATAGGACGACGTAAAATAAAAATGGGAAATAACCGTAATAAAAATAAGAAGCGACTGGCTTGGCGTTAAGAAACGGGCATAAATATGATAAACCTAATGAAATAAGTGTCTAACGACCTTTCCACTTACAGTATTAGTGATTACAAACATGTCCGTACATAGCATACGACGCGCGGGCAAGTGGGGACGAAATTAGAATTTGAGCTTACTTACTATATTCCCTTAACGCTGCTATGCCTCGTATGGTTAGTGAAGAGAACCGGAGACACATTATACTTTAAAAGAGGCTTTCCATCTTAGTCTACACGGGTGACAACGTATCTGCATTTTCATTCGTAATCTAGGATAGATGTAAATGTCTATGGGCCACAGCAACCACTTACCATAACGTGGACTATGTTTGTCACCCTTATTCTATAAAAAAAGAATTTTAAATCAAGAAAAACGGTATATTAATGAGAGAAAACGTAAAGTTCTCGTCCAGAACACAATCAAGTCGAAAAAACGCGCGTCACAATACCGCCCCTGGTCTCATTCGCGTGCAATCCGCAGGATCAGGCTGTGCACGGCGAGGCAACAGTCTTCAGCCCGGACAATTGTTGCCGATTCGGCCCTGTTCGGGTGTATTCGGCGGGAAAAATACATCTTTATTTTTTATTTATGAATGTACAAAAACATCTGGGTCGAGTTTTGTTCATCGCTTGGCACGCTTTCTTCCGTTTGGAAGAATTCGCAACGCGATTCCTTAGAAGTCTTGTTTTAAAAATCGAAAAAAAAAGCTTCGGATGACCTAAATTACCCAAGTAACGAACGAGGATTTTAGAGCGCCACTTTAATCTTTAATGAAGCTAAGTCTTCAGAAAGATCTCTTTTAGGGATAAACGGCCAGTTAAAAATAATTAAGAATTTATTGAATAATACATATGTAATTGAATAATAATACATACATAATCGAATAATAATACATATATAATTGAATAATAATACATATATAATTGTATAATAATACATATACATAACACAAACAAAAACTTCCATAAAACCCGCGCGAATCACATATCGCTGCTGTGAGGCACCGACGCTCCTGGAAGTCTGCAGTATGTCAACATGTTCATGATCGTCCCACCTATTATATCAGATTTGACAGACGACAAATGCTCGCCAAAGAACACGGATTTCTACCAAGGATGATTCGCGGGGCTATTTAATTAAAAACATCCTAATTTAAATAGAGAAGATGCTGGGTGAGAACTGGAGAGCTGGGTGCTACTTAGGTCTATAGCGCTTTCTAAATTTAAAAATAATGTTCGTTGTAGTTTTGTTCAAATTAAAGCTTTCAATTTTAGATGATCTTGTTAGTGTCCAAACATTAGTAGAAAATACTACGACTTCACCGGTTGGAATTTATTACGATTGTATTTAATGGGTTTTATTTTTTTTTTGCGCGGAACCCTTTTTTTTAATAAAATAAAAGTAGCCTTAGTTACTCCTTAAAACATCAGCTATCTGCCAGTGAACGTCCCGTCAAATCGGTTAAGCTATTTCGGAGATAAGCAGGAACAAACAGACAGACAAAAATGTTAAAAATTGATCCTTTGTTATAAGTCCCGTACTTCCATGTGCGTTTAGTAAAAAACTTTTAGTTCTGGTAACGTACTGTAGTTATATAAACTGTGTATTCAAACACAACAGCTTCGAAGGCTCAGTGGTGTTCGGTTTGCCGAGGAAGCGATTAAATACGGGCGCATTGTAAACATCTTGCCTCTATATTTGTTTACACGTGCCGAGTTTAGTGCGACCACTGATGTTATAGACTTTTTTCTTTTAAGCAAAATTTTCTATCTTTAATATTTACTATACTTTTGCTCCAGTAGCAGTTCTTTTATTTTAGCCTGTTTTATTACTTGTGTAACTTATCACCAAACTAATATGTAACATGGTGTAATAATAACTTACAATTGTCCGTTTTTATTGACATGCAAATTAATGAAGCAAATAATCAAATTAATTACAAATATATTTATTTTCTTATACAAACTGTAAACTGAAATACGTTAATACGTGTATCTAAAACTGAAATAGAATAGAGTCAATCAAATTTAATTCTTTGATGGCCAACATCACTCTTTTTATTATTATTATTATATATATATATATATATATATATATATATATATATATATATATATATATATATATATGTTGAACGCGTCTAACAAAAACATACTATTCGAATACATTTTATAAAAATATCGTATAATACAGAAAGTGGGAAAAGTGTATACGTATTAAAATGCAAAGTCTAAAGTTTTAGCGATGACGCTTGAGACCCGAGTGCCGGGCGGCCGGGCGTCAACTACTTTAGTTGTTGCAACGGCCCGGATTAATTGAAGTTCTGATTGTAGTGCAGAGTGCACTCCGCTGCTTGATTTGCACTTTAACAAACGCTTGCGCGTTCTGCCGTGTTATTAATTTATTATTTGGATCGCAGCGATATATCAACGATGTCTAAAATGTATTTATGCCTCGTGAAAGCTACTGGTTAAATGGAAAATTGAAAACATCAGGAGACATAGCTACGCTAGGTAAATTGCATACTAAGAGCAATTTGACGGCTCGGCAGAGCAGTATCTAACCGTTTGGCTGCGAGAATGTGAGCTTGTTTGTTTAAAATTTGGAAGGTGAATGAATAATTGATTTGAGTCTGGTTGTTTGTCCAATTAGTGCCGGTGTTACCGTGTATGGCGGTGTAAGAGTACCCACTAGCCCGTATCGTCCCGTGGACGTCGTTTCAAGAGGCGACAAAGGGAAACAATTCGGGAGATGGGCAGCAGGCAGCAGCGTCTTCTTAATAAAATACAAATAAAAAAACTGCGGTTGCCATCCCGCTTGCTAAACATGACACCTGTGCAAATATCCCCCTATGAGACAATATATGGGGAGGCCTTATGTTCAGCAGTGGACTTTAATAGGCTGTAAGCCGTAACGGTAACGGTGATTGTTTGTCAATGTGCAACTCGTGTATGTAAAACGCTTTCACAATGCAGGTGAAATCCTATACTATTAAACGAGCAATTCTTGTATATATGTATATATATATATATAATCGGGATCTCGGAAACGGCTCCAACGATTTTCATAAAATTTAGTGTCCAGGGAGTTTCGGGGATAATAAATCGATCTAGCTAAGATTTATTTTTAGAAAATGTCTTTTTGTCCGTGTTTTTAGGCAATTAAAAACTGCTACAATATAGTTAGAATAAGAAGGTAAATTTTGACAGTTTGGTAATGATTATAAATAGCTTATTGGTATAATGGGCGGTCACTAAATCGTAAAACCCCGGTTCGAGCCCAGACCGACCGACCGACTTTTTTATTTTTTTTTTCAAGTTTTTTTCTTTTTTGAGAAAATATATTTTTTTCGAGCCCTTTTTTTAGTATTTTTTAAAAACACGAAAATTTAAATAAAAATAATTGCACTCATGATTTTTTATTCAAATAACCAGTTCAGTTTTTTCTGTTATGTCGCTAAGATCAAAAAATATTATTTATAATTCATCAGTATGTAATTTGTATCTAAATATAATTTCCAAAACACACGAATTAAAAAAATCGAGCGAAAAATACCGAGCAAAGCTCGGTCAACCGGGTACTTTCTATTATGAGAGTAATGTTACTTAAAAATATTTTATTTATTTATGTAACTTATTTTTATTTCAATAAACTGTACAATTAATTTAAACAAAACCTTAATCTAAAATATGTAGTCTACAATATATTTAGGTACCTGAACTGGGATAAACCTGTATTTCAGGTGTGTGTCCTCAATGATACACTAAGTCATATTTTCTATTTCTTATATAAAATAAATAACATACCACCCAATTAGGGTTAATTTCGTTAAAATTTATCACGATAATTTATCTTAAAACAATCAGTAACGTTTCCGTATCATCGTATGACTAATTTTTATAACTAATTGTTCGAATTATATGTTTACGATCTGCCAGTTCTAAATGGATTCATTTACAAAATTGCATTGATTAGATTATACAGAAATCGGGCCAAGTAATGTAAAAAAATCTATGCATAAAAGAATGCCTTATTCAATTGTTACTTTCTTGTTATCTTTGCGTCTTTTCAGTGACCTCACTTAGGGTAATTTTAAGTGCTGTTTTAGTAACGTACTTGTAACGTATAACTGGCGCACTGAGAGAACATTGTAGGATTTATATAAGAGATAAGACGAGAATAAGATATGGCGGAATATTGCGACTTTTAACACAGCATTTTAATAAAAAATAAAAACATTATTAGTGTCATTACAACTGAAAGTGTTAATTTCTTTATTTTAAATAGTAACTCCAATATCTGAGGACTGATGAGGATGTAATCCTGGTCGATTTGAAACCATTGCACACATTTTTGTAATGCAATAAATAAACATAAACTCGTGTACATTACTTCCTTATATGAATATAAACTTGAAGTAGATCTATCAATTTTTCAACATCAACAAAATATCAACAAAATTTTACACGGGCGAGGTGACAATGAAAACATAGGTAAGAGATATCAGCAAGCTTACTCTTGAATCCACTGGATTTGCCGCGGTACTGCATATTCTCCTATAGCATTCTTTCTTAAGAACTTTTACTTGAGAATCTGGTGCTAAAACCCATACCCATGCATATCTGATTTAACTTCTGGCTTTTCAAACACTTGAAAACATTTTAAATGTTTTGTGTCTCCTGAAACTGTGGCCAATAGCTTCAGAGTTCTAGTAGTAAAAGGAGGCTGACATAAAAGCTTTCAAAGTTCATTTCTGTTAATGCTGAGTCAGGGTGACAAACGAGCGTGAGTAAGATGGAATACCTCTTTACCAGTAAAAAGAATCTCCGGTTCTCTGCACTTATCATACACAGCAGCATTATGATGCTGTTTCCCAGTGGTATATACACGTGTGGTCCTTCCCGCGGTGATTCTACCATGTTCACCTTATTCTATTCTCAAATACGTATGGAAATGTAAATTAGTTTTCAGTTATAAGGTACCTATACTGTTCTCGCCACACGCCTATACATAATAATTTTGTGAGAGCGTAGATCTTCCCCCGCCGAACGGAGCCATTAGTACTACAGCCATAACATAACTGTAACGTGGCCCCAACGGGTGCTTAAATAGCTAATAAAATGAAAGGACGTGTTCGTGAGTATACATAGGTATCACTGTTGGAGCGTCTGTTGAAGATCGTGTGACTTCTGAACGATTAGACCAATTGAGGTTATATTTACAAAATATATTTGCTTTGCCGGGACGATGGCTCATAGCTGTTTTTGAATTCGATAGGTGGCGCTGGAGTTAAGCATTAACAAATTATATTTAAGGAGAAAAATTATTAATATTGATAGTGTATTTTGGTTTAGTGGCAAAAATTATAATATCTAGACCTGATATATGCCAATTTTGGCTGAGATATTAAAAAATATTATATTTACACTAATGATGAGACAAACTCTATAATCATCTAGAACGGACACAAGCTAGTAATACCAGTTCATCCACTCCAGAGGGTCAGTAATTCATTTATGGGGCAATGCATAATTTTACCAGAAAATATACAAGGTCCCTCTACCAAAAAGCTTAAATTATTGGGTATAGTCAACTACAACATCCATTTTGCTATACACTGTGAGAAATGAAAATTGGAACAGTTTCACAGTAAAGATTTCGAAGACTTTGACATTGGAAAAGATATCAATTCCTTTTTTTTAAATAAATATTTGACATTCTCCGAGTGTTTTAAATTCCAAATAAATACTATCCGTGACTCTAGCGAGATTTCAAGATTTAAAGACAGTGCGATAAAATGTGAAAGGGGTAAAACGACCGTCGGATGCTGGCAATAAATCAAACGGCCGAGATAAAATATTACAAATTTATCCTTTAGTTACGAACAGCCCATAGCGGTACGTGTTTTGTTGTGAATTGTCTTAATTGAAATAAGAAATTATATTGTTTCATTGAATAAAACTATTCATACGGATTTTATCGCGTTTGTTTAACTTATTTTTAATTCTCGACGTTTCGGGTGCTTTATAGCACCCACGTTCACGACAGGGACTGAGACGTTTGACTCCAAATGTCGTAGTTAGCCCGGCTACCTTCGGTTTTTGAATATTTTTTTTAATGAAAAGCTGAAGGTAGCTGGGCGAAAGACTGAAGGTAGCCGGGCTATGACATTGGGACGCCAAACATCTTAGTCCCCCCCGTGACCATTTGTGTTGTAAAAAGGCGGGAATTAAAAATAAGTTAAATAAACGCGATAAACTCCGTATACATAGTTTTATTCAATATGCAGTGTTCATGTAAATACGAGAAATCATTATAAAATATATTGATTCATATTTTCGATTGGCCTTTTACGATAGTTTTGATCTGAATGATATAACAGCCGCTATAATTCCAGAGCATGAGGCATTACATCCTAGTCCACAGAGATGACCAGGCATCTGTAGCTCCTTGTGTCCTGTATGAATTTGGCTGCTCGGCTATTCAGATATGCTCAGCAGTAAACTTTAGGCTTTTAAAGGCGTTCAGCGTTGCCTGCGGTAAAGCGGTGGCAGTGGCATACATCGCAGGCGACTGCCACTCTTCTATTTAGTCTGCAGTCATAAATCTACTGCTGAACACAACACAGCTGTATATGAGATATTTTTTATAGATATAAGAGTGACAAACGAGCACACGGTCCACCTGATGGTAAGTGGTTGCTGTGGCCCACAGACATCTACCTACATCTGTCCTCGATTACGAACCATAACGCAGATGTGTTGTCAGCCCTGAGGACTAAGATGGAATGCATCGTTTCCAATAAAATGGGCCTTCTGTTTTCTACACTCACCAAACACGGCAACGTTGAGCTGCTATCTTACGCTAGTATTCTGGGTCCTTGTGGTCCTAAATCGCTATGCTTGGCGCGTGGTTTGACGATCGCAATACCAGACGTTTTGCTTTTAGGACGCTTCTCTCTCCTCTCGCCACTGAGAAGATTATACCGCCATTTATTGGGAGCATCCCCCAGGCATTTTTCTTAGTCACCTCTTACGATAACCTCGAAACAAGAGGGTTGGTAGATTTTCTCCAACACAAAGCAACTACTTTGAATTAAATAAGAAGAACGGGGAAAAGAATTCAATAAAGAAATCATTACATTACAAGTACATTAGTTATAAACATGATTTACGATGATATTAGTTACGGCGTCAGTTGTCAATTTTGGGAAGCACAAAGCAACTTTCCTGCTCGCATAACATGTCTTCAAATATATATATATATATATATATATATATATATATATATATATATATATATATATATATATATACATATATATAAATAGTCTTCAAGTCGTGAATTTCTTACAAAACAAAGTTTTCTTTCATGAAAATATATAATAATAATATGCATAAGAATGTTATTATAAAGCTCGCTTACATTTAAAAGATATTGAATTCGTTCTGTTTGGCTTACTGTCTAGACGCTGTATCAGACAGTTCACGCTTGAGAGAGTGCAATTGACTGCGTTACACAAACCGAATAAAATATTTTAGACTGTTAAGAATTCATGATATTTGTTGTTGTACGCCTTTTAGATGGATTTACATTACGATGGAGTTCGTTTAGCGATAGTTGTGTTCGCTTGCACATGAATTTATAGCAATCCTAGATTCTTTATTATTTTATATACAATATTAAGGCAATCTAAGGTTAAATATGCACGAATGATCATTCCCTTAAAACCGATTTCAGAATAAGATTCTAGGAACAAAAAGTTATTTAATTGCTTAGTAAAGTACTTTTATCGTGAGAAAATATTATGAAAATGACAGCTGTTCTAAGTTTGAAATGTTTTAGTAAGTAAAACTTAGAAAAGTCGGTAAAAGTAAAGTTGGCAAGGTCTATTGCTGACAAAACTGACAGGCGTGACCGGCCCTAAGGCGCGGGCTTCCCGTGGCGCATTTGACAAATTATTATTTTTATTACTCAACTGCTATAAAGAAGAAACACTTGGGAATTAATTGAGTGTGGCCAATAAAGTTAGGAGGAAGTATAATTACGTAAACTACGATAAAATATACGAGCGGTAAGGAAAACTTCGTAGCGGCACGTCAAAAAATATTTTAAAGGCTTATTTAAGACTAGTGACCCACCCCGGTTTTTGATAAAGAGTACCCTTAACCGACGAGCCTGTATGCGTAGGTATATGGATGTGGATGGGGCGAGAGAGGTGTGTCAGGATCGTGCCAAATGGAAGTCTGCAGTCTCTGCAAGGGGGTAGCCCTTTGGATGACAGTTGTGAGTGATTCCGTTATGTTTGTATAAATAAAAACCTTCCTCTTGAACCATTCTGTCTATTGATGAAAACCGCATCAAAATCCGTTGCGTAGTTTAAAAGATCTAAGCCTACAGACGGCGGCTTTGTTTTATACTATGTAGAGGTTATACATTGTATTACATAGTATTGTGGAACTTAAATTACATGGTCTTACTTCAAAGGTCACAGAATTATTTTTCGCGATTTAATTTATAATAAACATGTTTTTAATTATATTTTTGATTCCACACTAACCTATTGCCAATCAACGTATTAAGCGTGGCTATTTCCCAAACTGTGGGAGAGACTCTTTTTATAGAACGAGGGTGACAAACGGGCACACAGTCCACCTGATGGTAAGTGGAAGCTGTGTGCCCATAGACATTTACATTTATCCCCAATTAAGAAACAAAATGCTTATCCGTTGTCACTCGTGAGGACTAAGATGTAATGCCTCATTTCCAGTAAAAAGGGTCTCCGGTTCTCTTCACTCACCACACGAAACACAGCAGCATTAAATTTTACGCTGGTATTCTATGAGAGCGTGGTTCCTACCCCGGTTGAGCCAACCTATTTGTGCTACAACCATAAAATAGCTACAGCGTGACTCTACCAAGTATAAACTCGTAGTAAGCAGTGATTGCTTATTAGCTGCTTTATTCGTCCTAATGATGATACAGAAAGAGCCATCATCTATACACATATAATAAATCTGTAGAAAAATTATTTGTTCACGATTCACGTAAAAACTATTAGACGGATTTCCATGAAAGTTGGCGTGAAGGCAGTAAGTGATGCCTTATAATATATAGGCTTTTTATACGCTTACGGAGGAGTAAAAAAGAGGGGTTATGTTTTTCTACTTTTTAAGTTTACTGTCGTAATGGCAGTGGTGGTTCTATTAGTCATAAAGAGGATTTTGCTATACGTATTCGTATTTTAAGTCTATAGAAAGGTGTGTGTGTGTGTGTGTGTGAAAATTAAATTGATCGCGTAACCAACCAGAAAGGGCAGAATAACGTCTGCCGGGCCAGCTAGTAACTGAACAACGTCTGCCGGGCCAGCTAGTAACTGAATAACGGCTGCCGGGCCAGCTAGTAACTGAATAACGTCTGCCGGGCCAGCTAGTAACTGAATAACGTCTGCCGTGCCAGCTAGTAACTGAATAACGTCTGCCGGGCCAGCTAGTAACTGAATAACGTCTGCCGGGCCAGCTAGTAAGTAACTGAATAACGTCTGCCGGGCCAGCTAGTAACTGAATAACGTCTGGCGGGCCAGCTAGTAACTGAATAAAGTATGCCGGGCCAGCTAGTAACTGATAACCTCTGCCGGGCCAGCTAGTAACTGAATAACGTCTGCCGGGCCAGCTAGTAACTGAATAACGTCTGCCGGGCCAGCTAGTAACTGAATAACGTCTGCCGGGCTAGCTAGTAACTGAATAACGTCTGCCGGGCCAGCTAGTAACTGAATAACGTCTGCCGGGTGCTGACCCAGCTAGTAACTGAATAAAACTATTTACACGGATTTTATCGCGTTTAATTAACATATTTTTTTAATTCCAGACGTTTCGGGTGCTTTACAGCACCCATGGTCACGGGAGGGACTGAGATGTTTGACGTCCCGATATTATAGTTAGCCCAGCTACCTTCAGTTTTCGAATATTAATTTTTGGTCCGATCTATGCAGAACGAGCTTACAGTATCTTGAAATCTTATAGTGGTATACTTGGGTTTGGATTTAATTTTGTTAATTATAGGATCCCAAGTAGATGTCAACACCCATCCATATTTTCTATTTTATATAGGATGTTTTTTTTTCAATTTCAATAGTCTCGCGTATCATCCTTGGTAGGAAGGATTTGTGGTTTATCAAATCTTATGTAATGGTGGGGACGATCTTGAACATGTTCACAGACTGCAGACTTCCCGGAGCATCGGTGCTTCACGTCAGCTATATGTTTTTTCACATTTGTTTTTATAGATCTTTTTGTTTGTTCTGTGTAAGAGAGAACACATTCACAATCTAGCTTGTACACTCCTGCTAAAATAAGTTAATTAAACACAATAAAATCCGTATAAATAGTTTTATTCAATGCGTAGTGTTCGTGTAAATTTAAGGAATCATTATGAATCAACATAATGTTGAAAGACAGTATTTTAAGAGCACATGTTTATTTTTGGACTTGTAAGTTAAACAACTTTACTATAGTGGGATTCATTTCGTGCCTAGTAGTCCGTATGTGTCGGTGTTGCCCTCTTATTTCTTCTGCCTTTGGCAACTGTGTGTACACTGCTGTGTTTCGATCTGAAGGGTATAATGAGTCAGCATAATAAGAGGTTGTAAGGCGGAAGGGTAAGAGGAGTAGGTTGTAAGGTCTTCAGAGGTCACCATCAGGTGGACTGTAAGTTCGTTTGTTACTTTGGTTTAAAAAATCGATGCGCAGATTTCGTTCCCTAGCCGACGAAATAATAGGTCCTTACATTTGAAATTGGTATTTTGTACGGCAGAAATATAAAGTCATTTATTTGTAAAATATATTTAATTAATCAAAGTATGTACCGTTGTTATCTATGCACTTTTGCCATTTCATAGGTAGTTCATTGTTTCCTTTACTAAAAAAACAATGGGGGTGAGAACCAATAAGCTCTTTGAAGGCGGTTTGGATTGCCGCATCGGAGTTGAATTTTTTTCTTGTAAGAAGTTGCCCAAATTCCGGGAAAAATAATAATCTGTTGTAGCAAGGTCGGGGAGTACGGTGGATGTCGCAGACATACCCATCGTTCAAGTTTTTTTTTACTTTCCCGATTTGCTTCAAGTGGATTAATACAGTTTTATCACTTACCCCGAAGCCACTCAGCTTCCAAAATAGCCTTTAATTCTTCATTTTCCACTTTGGTCTCCGGCCGTCCACGGTGTTAGTTCTAAAGGTCAAAATTTCCAGAACGAAAACGTTGAAACCAAAAACGTACCGTGCTTCCTTTTGAGACACCAGCGCCGTACACATCATTAATACTTCGAGCTGTTTCTGCAGTACTGGTGCCACGGTAGAACTTCTACTCCTAAATATACCGATATCACATGTTTTCCATTGTGCGGTAATAAGCGACGCCATAGAAAAAAAATATGAGGAAAAAACAAATGAATGACTGTTTTCAAAACGCAAATATACCAGCTAAATGAATTTATAAATTTGAATTTGGAATTTTTTTTCTTAACCAAAGAGGAGATATTTCAGATCAAAGTGGTCAGTACGACAAAATGCTAATTTCGTATGTAATGACCCAATATTTCTGCTTAAACTACTGAACGCGGACCCTTAATGGGTACCCAAACGCAACGTTCATCTGGGAAATTACTTAAGAAACAAATATTTTACCTGGCGATAGAACTGTTTTTATGCCTCCTTTCATAACCACCCTCTTATTTACTTCTGCAACATAATACAATTGCTGGCCCCAGTGCAAGCAATTGTATTATGTTTCGTCTGAAGAGTTTTAAGAGCCAGTTTAATAACAAGCTGTGAGGAATTCCATCCTAGTCCGGAAAGGTAACAACGGGTCCGTAGCCTTCTTTGTTGGGAGGTAGATGCTCGTCTCCAACTTCAGTAGCCGACTTTATTTAATCCGACGAAACACTTCTGTACAATCGTCCGAGTAAACGGTGACCCCTAATACACAAGTGCAGTATACATCTGGTAAATTGCTAACGAGCCCAGAGGAAGTACAAGCCCTCACAGCTAAGCAACACTTGCAGTTCATTAAAATTGTTGACCTTAGCACCCAACCAAAGCCATATCAGCGACAGGATGCAGATATACTGGTTTCGTGAGCCCTGCATTGTTGTTCTAGCAAAATAATTATAAAACATTATAAGAATTGAAAGAGAAACAAATTGCTTCGCTAAGTACGTAATTATAAAAACGAGTACACAGCTTTGAAATACACCCGGTAGCGACTCCGTAACGACAGTATTGCGCCTCCGAAGCGGCTTCTTTGTCATAAAGACGCACTCAAAGCAAATTGCTCTAACTGCACAGCGGGGATGTTTTTATTTATTTACGAAACAAAAAGGCGAAGGCAATGTTAAACAAATTGTAAGGCCCAGCAGCTATGTGTTGTTTTAGAATTGAAAAAGGAATAAAATTTATTTGACAAGAAAGCAAAGATATGGATTTCATGAAAACATTTTTCGATTTTGCAAAAATGTAAAATAAAACAACCTTTTATTTTTTAGTGTGTAAGTAAACGCCGCATATATCCATTCTTTGGGCTTTCTCGTTTTAAATATTTTTTTCTTTAAATTTAACTTGTATAATTTGTTTAATTTACTGATATTTATACGAATATTACTCTTCGCTTACGTTGACTTTTTAATTCTCGACGTTTCGGGTGCATTATAGCACCCATGATGTGGGCAAAGCCACAGAGTATAAAAATTGGATTAAACGCGATAAACTCCTTAATATTAGTTTTATTAAACAATATTGGACTCGGTATTGCATACGAACGGCTCACTTGCAATACTATGGGCGCACGTAATATCAGCAATATTGAAAACTATCCCAATGTTCGTAAGAATTTGCAACTAGAGTGTATTTTTGGAGACTCCTATGTAAGTTTTAGAAAAGTTTGTGCATCAGATACAATTGTATAGACCATTAACGTTGTTATTTGATTGTATAAAATTTGAACCGACCATGTTGTGCACATTTCTTTTTAAATCTTTAATTGTCAATCATATAAGAGTGATGAGTCATTAAGAGCTTATTTTTCAATTATCCATTACCATTAGATCCCCCATAGATTGTCTCATAGGGGGATATTCTGCCTTAGTTCAAGGCCAACGGGTTGTTAAGGCAAGCGGGTTGGCAAACGCATTTTTTTATCCAGCTGTTATCATTAAGGGGATAGAGTAAGTCAGCTCAAATTCTAATTTCGCCCCCACTTCCCTGCGCGTCGTATGCTATGTACCGACATGTTAGTAATCACTAATACTGTAAGTAGAAAGGTCGTTGGATACTTATTTCATTAGGTTTATCATATTTATGCCTGTTTCTTAATGCCAACCCAGTCGCTTCTTATTTTTATTACGGTTCTTTCCCATATTAATTTTACGTCGTCCTTTTGCGTAATGTGTATTCTGATCGTAAGCGACACTACCTCCCCCTTCAAAGGCCGGAGCGAAACTGACCGGGCGGCAGGAATCAGTGTTGCCAACTGCTAGCTTTACCCAGTAGCTAGACATTTTTAAAATGTTGCTAGATTTCCAGTTTTTTTACCCTAAAAATTTGCTAGAAGTTTCTAAATGTTACAGTAGATAAGTAGGTTACAATAAAATGCCAGTTTCTGATAATCATTTTTATTCATTAATTCCAACGAGAAGTTAACTTAAGTCCAGTGTACGCAATTGAATAAAAAATAAATTAATCAATTAAAGAGAAAGATGTCGATGGTTGGGGTTCAGTATCTTTTATTGATTTCGAATATTATTCAACGGTGCCCATTTTATGCAGTACGTCTTGAGGCAAAACACAGTTATAGCAGCATTTACCACTTTTCCTGAGGGAGTCTCTAATGTAGAGGATTGAGTTCAGAGTTTTCAAACTCATTCTGTATCTTTGCTTATTTTTAACTAAATTCATTTGAGAGAATAACCTTTCTACATCTGCATTAGAATGTGGCAGTGAAAGGCAAGAGTTAAAGCAAGAGTACTTATATCTTGATATATGTTGTCACCAGAAGAATTACTAAATTTTTTTACTACGACCCAAAACTGAACTATTTCTTCAGAATGCCACTTATTAATATGTAGAATGTGCCACTGTTGCATTATCTTGTCTACAATTTCTGGTGTAAATCCCAAAATTTCAGCAACGTGGATGATAGTGTTTGATTTGATTGGTTTTATTGCCTCCTCTGGACTTAGCAACGCCATTGATTTTAGCTGCTTGTAGTTGTCTGGAAGCCTTTGTTGCTTTTTTTTTTGGCTCGGCACACTACTCGACGAATTTCGATAGACTCACGTCTCATGATGAAATGAAAAGTTGCTAGAAAAAGTAGCTAAAAAGTTTAGCTACAAGTTTTATTGAATTGTAGCTGTCTGTCACCAAATAATAGCTAGATCTAGCTATAAAGTTGCTAAGTTGGCATCACTGGCAGAAATCAAGTTTCATTACGCCGATAGTTTAGGTAATTTCTTTTTACAGTGAAAATAATGGTATTTAAAAAAAGTAGATAACATAAGCACTGCTTTATAGTTAGTTCAGTTAGTATGCAAAGTTTCATGATCTTATTTAAAGTATTTTACGGATAACAGCGGCCATATATTTATTTCAAAATTAATGCTGCAATACTTTCGGCATAACGGAGGACCTTGCTAAGCCATTTCAGGTTATATTTCCCCTTAAGATGCTGCTGCCCATCACCTGGTTCAGTTTCCGTTTGTCAACTCTTACGACACCCACAGGAATATGGGTTAGGGGATATTCTAACACCGTCACTACACGTAGCGTTTCAGTTATCAAATATAAGTAATCTATCAACTTAATTATAACCTGACTGCAAAATAACTAAATGTCATTATTGTAATACTTTTGAACTATTTTATTCATGGGTACAACTGTAATTTTTAATTCAATTTAAGTTGTATTTTGTCCTAGGGATAACTTTTATCTGATGATGAAAAAATTAGACATACTTTTATTTATTGTACTACATATTGTCATATGTATAGTTCATCAATATCATCACAGTCTATCAAAATCGACTGGTAAACATAGGCTTCCCCACAATTGGGTCAGCAACCTCAGTTTGTTTTTGTTATTTTGGGTTTTGTTCAGAAAATTGAAAATTTTAGTGGAGATATTTGATGATTATAGAGATTTTATTGTAAAAATAGAAAGATAAATCACAGTCCACCTGATGGTAAGTGGTTGCTGCGGCCCATAGACATCTACATCTATCCTCGATTACGAATCAAAATGCAGATACGTTGTAACCCGTGAGGACTACGTTGGAATGCCTCGTTAAGTTAAGTAAAACGATCTCCGGATCTCTACACTCACCAAACGAAACACAGCAGCGTTAAGCTGCTATTTGACGCTGGTATTCTGTGAGAGCTTGCTCCTTTTTTTTATAGAATAGGGTGACAAACGAGCACACAGTCCACCTGATGGTAAGTGGTTGCTGCGGCCCATAGACATCTACATCGATCCTCCATTAAAGATCAAAATGCAGATGCGTTGTCACCCGTGAGGACTGAGATGGAATGCCTCGTTTCCAGTTAAAAGGGTCTCCGGTTGTCTACACTCACCATACGAAATACAGCAGCATTAAGCTACTATTTCACGCTGGTATTCTGTGAGAGCGTGGTCCTTCCCCGGTCGAGCCGACCCATTCGTGCTATAACTATAGTATAGCTGCAGGGTGGCTCTACCACGTAGAAAATAGTAAAACAGAATAGGAGGGATACACCCTATTTTTTTCTAGACAGTAAAAAAGGTCAGCCAGTATATTAACAGAGCACCATCGACGATAAACACACATTTTAATAAATATTCAGTCAATCAATCAAGCAATATATTCTTTATTGTACACTGATACTTTCTTAATTTATTATATCCTTAAAATTATATCTGGCGGCACGGCAGTGCCCCCGCCAAGTCGAGCAAAAAAGCGGCACGGCCGTACCATCTTTTCTCGAAGCAATTCAGGCCATTTCCGACCCCTCATAACTTCGTGATCAATAAAACTAGAGGCTTGAATTTTCAGTAACCGAGTAAGCATTGTATAAACATGGTATATTTCGATTCGATTTCATTCAATTTGAACGAGTAGTTTATGAATTGTAACCAGTCAAAGTTTCTTAATTTTGTCACTCACTGACTGACCGATCATCAAAACTCTAAGGTACTTTTAGCAGACATAGAAGCTTCAAATTTAGAATACAATTAGTGTTTAGTGTATAAATCAAGGAAAAACTAAAACATTTGTTAATTTATGCCCAGTTTTTTAGATACACTAACCGCATACATAACTTTGTAATCCCATATAAATATATAGAATTACAAAGTTACTTTTGCAGTGAATGAATCGGTGTATTTGTATATGTATTACAGGTGTACATAGGTACGTTGTTGGTACTCAAGAAGTAGAAGGTACCGGAAAGGTAAAAAATAAGGACTATCTTATATACAAAAAGAAATGAGATACCATTAAAAACATAACTTGTAAAAAAACCAAGTCTCGCAACTACCGTAAAAAGTTGTGAGACCCATGTAATACCAAGTCGGTTAATTTATTCAGTTCCTACTTATGGGTCCTTCTGTTTTAAGTTATTACGTAATTAGCTAACCTAACAACATTTTATAGTGACCATATCGATGTAAAAGTCTTTTATATTTTAAATATATAGATAGACTTGGCCATCAATCAAATTAATAAATCAAAGCATGAAACCACAATATATCTAACAAGTAATACGTATTATATTAAATTAGATTGCTTAATGCGATTGTCAAGTCAATCTATATATTTAAAACATAATAGACTTTTAAAATTGATATGGTCACTATAAAATGTTGTTAGGTTAGCTAATTACGTAATAACTTAAAACAGAAGGACCCTAAAGTAGGAACTGAATAAATTAACCGACTTGGTATTACATGGGTCTCACAACTTTTTACGGTAGTTGCGTGACTTGGTTTTTAACAAGTTATGTTTTTAATGGTATTTTTATTTTGTTTTTAACATTCAGCGATATTTGAAATGGGTGTAAAAACACTTAAATAAATTACTATTATTATTATTATTAAAACGAAACGATATTATTACTTAAATATTCCTCAATATTTTGCGCTAAAAACAACCAAGTCATGGCACAGGAGCGTGTCGGAAGTCAGGAGTACCTACTCTTAATTGAACTGAACGAAGCGAACGAAGCGTCGGTCACGTTCATAATTAAACTTGGTATTTTATAGTAACTCTCTTTGTAGTTTATTTTCATTCTACCTCGGAAGAAGTTTTAATCAATTTTTTTCGCAATTATGTTATAATTAAACGATAAAATATCGACTCTTTAATCCGGGTAAACAGAATCACCAGCATGGATTGGGGTAGCGCAGCGGATATTTCCATGTAATAAAACCCTCTCAGAAGTAAGGGGAGGCCTGTGCCCAGCAGTGGGACGTAAATAGAATGTAACTTTATGTTTACTGCAATTACTTTTAAGTTAATGTTACCCGATCCATGTCGTTTACAGTTCCAAGAAAACAGCACAGCACTGGACATAACATATTATGCGTCGTACACACGGAGCTATAGGTAATATATAATATACCAATATGTTAAAATACTAATATGTTATAAGATTCCGTACACGGTATAGATGCTATAATATAGACCCGCTTAGCACCGGCCGTTGCCTAGCAAGTGCATGTTTTTGCTACACGTTTATTATAAAGGCTGTACCGAATTCTAAATACTGTTATATGGATCTATGAAGCATAAAATTATTGGATTTAATTAATTGGAAGTTCTTCAGAGGATAATTTAATTTTGATAAACTAGAACTGTCTGCATTGAATCGTAAGTATAAAAAATAAGAAAACACGTGGCGAATTTATTTTTTATTACGATTTATCCAGAAAATAATTTACATAGAATTTTAGAAACTCCAGATCATCACGACTGATCAGAAGGGTGCTTCGTAAATTGATCACAGGTGATTACAACGTAGTACCTACAACCATGCGCAAAATTATCAGTATAGAAAAAAGATGGTTCACTCTTTAACACAATAATATGTTTAAATATTTCAAAATATGTATATCAAAAGATATATAATAAGTTATCTCAACTTGCTGTATGTTTTCTATATTTTAATACAGGTCAGTATCATAATATGTTTTGCTATAAAAATATATACTATAGCTATGCGTGTGGTCATACAAAGATTATTATAGAAAATATGTACCTATCGATTATCTAGTATTTATCATTTTTCTTGCTGTAAATGAACTAGTATTAATATACAGCATAGCTTCGTGTGAAAATTACTTACAGTCTGATGTTATACCAGCTCGACCAGAACACATCAGTACACGCACTGCTATTTAATGCACCTCGTATTACAAAGTATTATTTAAAACTGGGTGGAGTGTAAGTTCTTTTTCACTTCAATTTCAAAGAGCATGCTTACATTATATTCCAAAACTGAAGTAGCTCAGCAATGTTACATTTTTAATTTAGCATTTAATGAACCTCGTTTCTTTTCGAGTTTGCTTTAAATAAGACTGTTATAGAATGTTGGGATTAGACAATATTAATTTCATTCAAAATTTGTTCAAAGCACGAGTGACGTTGCGCCCGGGAGGTGAGGTAACAAGCTCTGGTATAGCTTCCTCATAACTTAATTTCACAACTGCAGCTTACTGCAATTTAATCTGCGACGAGATTCCTATTTTATGCAGTTTAGTCCGCTCTCTATCAAAATGCACCGTTTAATACAATTTTACTACGAAGAGAAACTGTGCTTTCTAGCTAATAGCTTGCTAGCTTTGTTTTAAAATTGACACAATTGTTTTTATATTTTATTTCTTAAATTTGTATGAACTAAAATTCTCTCGTCGCATACCTTAATAAACTTAAATAAATATGCCACATTTAAAAAGTAGAAATTTCTGCTTTTTATATGTGGCATATTCATTTAACTTTTTAAGTTTTTAAGTCGAAATTCTGTATCAAGTTTTTCTTTATAGGATAGGGTGACAGACGAGCACACAGTCCACCTGATGGTTAGTGGTTGCTGTGGCCCATAGACATCTACATATATCCTCGATTAGGAATGAAAATGTAGATGCGTTGTCATCCGTGAGGACTAAGATGGAATGCCTCGTTTCCAGTAAAAAGGGTCTCCAGTCACACTCACCATACGAAATACAGCAGCATTAAGCTGCTATTTTACGCTGGTAATTCCATATCATCAATAAAACCTATCAAAAGTTTAGTGCTGAACCTAGATCTTCCCTGTGGAGGATGAAGCAGTCATAGGGCTAGCCACGGAAATATTTGATATAGGTAGTTGCCACGTCAGGTAGTTTTTTATTATTTTGAGTTTTTATCAGGGAGACCCTGCTGCCCATCTCCTGTTTCATTTCCATCTGGTGCCTCTCACTACACCAACGGGATGATATGGGGTAGTGGATTCTCTTACACCATTAAAAGGAACATTTTCAATTAATTCGTTTATAACGAATGACTCGCCACTGACGATTATCCAGTGTGGTGTTACCTTTTTACCACTTGATCACAAAATTCTAACATTTCTGTTGACAACATAATTTATTCATACTGGCGACGAGATGATGTCTGCACGCTGCTCGTAAAAAATATTTGGAACATTAAACTGTAATTAAGTTTATATAATGGCAACAATGTCAGGTCATGTCACGTACCAGCTGTTAAAGTTCAGGCTGATTAAAGTGTGATATTACTAATTTAAAATGAAATATACGATATAAATGATTATAATCAGGTCAGGTCACTGGTTGAAATCCAGCTCGAAGGACCACTTTCGTAAATGTTTGTTTGAATTTATTTTCGATTGCTCGTGCAGCTATTAATCGAGGTAACGTCATGATTCTTAATTAAAAGGTGTCGTACGCCAGTATCACATATACCTAGAACATTGTTCACCTACAAATATCTAGCCACGACCTAACTTTTGCTCGATATTTGTTGGCATGATGTATTATCCTCTTCATCGCAAGTCTACTGCTAAACCAAAGCCTCTCCTAAGGAATGCTAAAAAGCACAGTGCTAAGCCGCCACCATCCATTGAATTCTTGCATCTCTTACCAGGTCGTTACACCATCTAGGAGGTAGGCCGCTCTACACTTTGCTAGGTGCTATGAGACTGCTACTGGAGAACCTTTCTTCCCCATTGATTGTCGATTCTTGGAGCTATATGAACGGCTAATTGTTACAACAGTAATTATTCATCGTCTCTTCTACTTAATTACGAAGTCTATCTAAAGGCAAAAATATAAAAGATAAACTTCGAGCATAACCCTCTTCATAGCTGGCTGAGCGCGCTTGAGCTCCCTCTTACGACCGGCAATGATGAACAACGTCTCAGATCCATATGTCTTCATACTAGCAGTACGTACAATTATATATACTTATTACCTACTATTATATTGTAATTTAAAACTACGTTCTTGTTGATGTCATTTATTCTTTACTTTGTAAATAATTCTTGAAAGTATAATATGGTAAGTGCCTATGTTGAATTCACCTTTTGTAATATCCCTTCTTATTGTATATTCCTACTCTCGAAGATCATGAGCACATTAATGTCCAATATAAAAATAATTTAAAGAGAATGAGTCCTGATTATATTTGGATGGTTGCCAAGATTGCACCGATTTGATCTCAATTTTTGGTAATATTGGATACGTTTTCAGAATATTGCAAGAAAACTCAATTTTTGCACGAAATCCTTTAATTTTAAATTTAATTAAAAAAAGCCGTAAGTTTCTTTTAACTGGAAGTAAATGTCAGGATTATTATTTACAGGAAGTAAAAATAATTTTAATAATTGTTTATCACAGTAACCTTCAAAAAATAGCTAATTAAATAACTTCACACTAGTTATCGACAACTAACAGGTCATCAACATGATAAGTAGTTAATTTCAAACTTAAAGATTTTTTTTAAATGTTACAAAAGGCGACCCGAACATGTTTGTTTGACTTTTTTTTATATAGAATAGGGTGACAAACGAGCACACAGTCCACCTGATGGTAAGTGGTTGCTGCGGCCCATAGACATTTACATCTATCTTCCATTACAAATCAAAATGCAGATGCGTTGTCACCCGTGAGGACTGCGATGGAATGCCTCATTTCCAGTAAAAAGGGTCTCCGGTTCTCTACACTCACCATACGAAATACAGCAGCATTAAGCTACTATTTCACGCTGGTATTCTGTGAGAGCTCTTTTTTACTCTTTTATTGTCTCTTTTTTACCAAGTTCAAAGGGAACACCTGTTACATGCCAAGCTTTCATTGAAGTACAGCACAAAGTAATAAAAACAGTCGTACAAATGAAGTATTTAACAGACCCTGCGATCGAATGAGCATTGAGCAAACAACCCGCGCAACCAGATCGCTTGGTTTCGTTTTGCTTCGTTGAAAAAACATCGCCCCCTCGTTTGGCGCCTTTGACTACTGGCTTTTGTGCGACCCGTGTGAATTGTGAGCAACACAAGCAAGGCTTCAGTTTACACCGATTAAAAGTAGGAGATTAGCCATGAAAAAGTTTCTTGTATATTTAAATAGCGACCTATTACAGTGATTTAATAAAACATATGTAACATAGTAAGCTGAAGTTTTTATTAATAACTAATTAGCTGGTAACAAACTGCAGTCCATATAAAATTGTTTATCATTCATTCATATTCAAACAGCCTATTAAAGTCCACAGCTGAACATAGAATATCCTGGAGATTGCCTCATAGCTAGGGGATATTTACCATAGTTGTCAAGCTTGGCAGTCGGATTAGCAAATTCAGTTGTTATATTTCATTTAATATGCAGCATCTTATAAATAAAAAAATAATTCTTGATTTTTAATTCTAAATTTTTAATTCTCCATTTCAAACTTTCAGATAAATCAGAGTCTCAGCATTGTTGAGTACAGAAAATAGAAATTTAAATTTTGTTCACAAACAAATTAAATATTACAAAAGACGCGAGGTATTTGTTGTAGCATAAATTTTATATTAACATATTTGTGTTACAGGCTTTGCAATGAAAAAATAACTTAAAGCAATTGTAAAGGGGTAACCCTTTATTAATTTAAAATTGTTTTTATTATTTGTTTATAATATTATTACACATCATGGACAATATTATTACACGTCAGTCACGCTCGTTAGTGCAGTGGCTAAACGTATGTGAGCCATGGGTTCGAACCCCGCACGGTTCATGTACTTGTATGTCCTTTGTCACTTTATCTTAACTCTGTTTAGAACATCATTTTGCAAATCATATTTCTCTTATCACACAATTTCTCACCCTGTCATTCAGATTAAACCCCACTATACTTCTTAAAGACCGCATTTCTACAGCATTTATTCTACTCTCATACTTCTTCCGCCACACCAAATTTTCACGTCCATGCACTTACCATTGTGATGAATTCCCTATATTTGTACATCTGTAGGTAATATAATTACTAGTCACCAACAGTTATCACGAGCTAACACGAGCCTAAGCTCCCGCTGTAAATTTTATAGCATGTACGAAAGCAGCCCGGATTAAAGGCTCCGTCGAAACCTATGAAATTGTGGATTTAAATTTTTGGTGCAGATATCTATGTGTGCATCCGCAGGCAATATGATCGCCACATTATCTACAATCACCACGAGCTAACACGAGCCTAAATTATACAGTAACCCACGAAAACAACACGGATTAAAGGTTTCGTCGATAACAATGAAATTGTGAATTTTAACTTTAAGTGCGGATGTTTACGTTTTCGACGGTGAAGGAAATCATCGCGAGAAAACGTGTATAAATGAGAAAAAATTTTTCGAGACTAATTGCCTCATAACTTTCTCTGGAAGGAAAAAAGGAAGCCTGTGCCTGCAGTGGAACCAATACGGCCTGTCTTCCTCGATTTATGCTGTTTAGCTGTTTAACTACTACTACTGCCAATCACAAGTCCACCGCTGAACATATGCCTAAACCATAGATGGCTACAAAGTACGGTCCTGAGCCACCTACAAATATCGACTGCTTGCGTGTTTCGTCAAGTTGTTATTCCACCAAGTGGAGGTCGCCTACAACATGGTGCTTGTCTGTGTTGTCGGTACTTCGTGCCATTGCCACTTCAGCTTACTAATGTATAACTATATCCTATACTATTAAACGAGCAATTCTTGTATATATATATATATATGTATATATATAATCGGGATCTCGGAAACGGCTCCAACCATTTTCGTAAAATTTCGTGTCCAGGGAGTTTCGGGGATAATAAATCGATCTAGCTTAGGATTTATTTTTAGAAAATTTGTTTTTGTCCGTGTTTTTAGGCAACGAAAAACTGCTACAATATCGTTAGAATAAGAAGGTAAATTTTGATAGATGTTAATAATTATAAATAGCCTAATTGGTATAATGGGCGGTCACAGAATCGTAAAACCCCGGTTCGAGCCCAGACCGACCGACCGACTTTTTTTAATTTTTTTTTCAAGTTCCTTTCTTTTTTGAGATAATCTATTTTTTCGAAACTTTTTTTTAGTATTTTTTAAAAACACAAAAATTTAAATTAAAATAATTGCACTCATGATTTTTTATTCAAACAACCAGTTTTTTCTGTAATGTCGTTAAGATCAAAAAATATTATTTATACATTAGTATGTAATTTGTATCTAAATATAATTTCCAAAACACACGAATTAAAAAAAATCGAGCGAAAAATACCGAGCAAAGCTCGGTCAACCGGGTACTGAACCTTATTACCTAATAAAAATAATGCATTAGAAACATGTCTAGCAAAGGACTTTAATAGGCTAAGAAGATAGATGTACATCTGTGATGTATAGAAAGATGACAACAATATAAAATATCCCTTATAAAATAATTATGAAATTTAGGAATAGCCTACAAAAGTGTTGAGTATTATTTGTTTGAAAAGTTGCGTATAGCGTAAATCTCTATACGACTCTACTCGAAACACGACAATCACATGTTCATTATTTGGAGCGGAAAACAAATAACAACGCAAGCTTATTTCACAAACAATTTACGCTTGAAGTATCGTGATAATCGCTCATTCGTGCTGAAATATATTAGACATATTTCCATATAAACTTCATGCCTAGTTAAGAGAAAGTGATATGTAATATTATTACTAATACGAGCCGTGGTAGGTGGGGATCTCGTCCTAAATATTTTATTATTAAAAAAAACGCTAGCCGTAACGCTGTACGCGAACAACCCCGGTTCAATTCCCCACGGTACCAATGAAATTGTTAATTGCAGTTTTTAGTGATGATATACCACATTATCGGCAGTGCAGGCAAACGTCGTGGCCCACATGTCTAAGAAATAAAAAAAATTTATTCCAAGACGTGTGAAATCCGGCAACACCAATGAGCAGCGAAGCGGATATATTTCCTTGGTCTATAAATCCTCTCAGAAATGAGATTTATACGTATTTATAACGTATTTGTATAGACGGTAGCTTTACTACTGTACGTATTTATTACTAATACACTCGTAAGAGACTTCAAAGTTACCTTCAATTTGCCAATTTCATCAGCAAGTCGACAGTCAATATGGGCTGCAATGAAATTAACGCGAACAAACTGAGTTTAATCTGCGCTGGCAACAATGCAGTGTAAGCGATTTACCATGTGTACTTTAAAAAATATTGAATTTCAAATGAAATTACAGTCCATTCATCAATTAGAACCCGCATACAAGAACATATAGCGGACGTGAAGCATCAACGTTCCGGAAAGTTTGCAGTTTGTGATCATATCCTAGACGGCCCCAACCATTACATCAGATTTAATGGACCACAAATCCCCGCGAACGTACATCGATTCCTACCAAGGACGATACGTGAGGCTATTGAAATTAAAAACATCCTAATTTCACTAAAGAAGGAGGCTGGGTACTACCACCTGCTTGGAACCATGTAATTAATAAAATTAAAACTAAACCCAAGTATAACACTACAAGATTTCAAGACACAGCATTCATTCATTCTGCGTAGATTGAACCATAAATAATAATTAAAAAGCTGAAGTACTCCGATTTAACACTGATATCGGGACGTCACTCACCTCAGTCCCCCGTGACCATGGGTGCTGGAAAGCACCCGAAACGTCGGGAATTAAAAATAAAATAAATTAAACGCGATAAAATCTGTAAAAGTAGTTTTAATCAATATGTTCTCATTTTATTTATATTGAAGTCAGCAGTGCCGTCTTTAGGATCAACGAGGCTATGGGCCAAGGTACTGGCTGGGGCCTATGTAAGGAAAAAAAGTTTTTTAAGCTGTATATAATTACTGTTGTTTTAGTGCAAAAATAAATTTTTAAACAAATTTTCTAAATCTTGTTTCTATTTTACCAAGTGTGTGATTTGATATTTTTCTTATTATGTTATAAAATTTAAAATTTGTTGTTGTATATCGAAAATTTTCAGAATTGTGGGGCCCCTGCCTACCTCGGGGCCTCGGGCCAGGGCCCTGCGGGCCCTGCCTTAAAGACGGCACTGGAAGTCAGTTCTACAATTTTTTTTAAATATTGAACCATGTCTCAGGCGTGAACTGATAATCAGCGGTACAGTTACCGCTATGTGGTTTCTATATCATTTGTCTTAAGTAGACGCCAATGTACTTCCGAAATTATTTTGTGTTATGTTAACTTATATTTATATTTGGAACTAAATAAATTACATATTAAAAGAATATACATTATAGTTATTATTAAGGAACCACTGCGTATGGTTGCTTAATAATAACTATAATAACTAACTTATATTACGGTTGCAGCGGCTCATTAATGTGACTCGTTCTGAAGTGTAAAGCTAAATTCAATGATAATAATCACTCTATATTTTTAAGTAGTTCAAAATATTAACATTATGGAAATGTTAAGTAAGTAATTATGGAAAATAGCCGACAGATTTTCGCATAAAAATCTGTAATGATAATTTGCATCTACTGCGATTCCTTTGTAGTAAGAACTCTTCAAAGCAAATTGCTTCCTCTAGCAAAGTCAAAAAATCCAATTCTACAACATTAAAGTAAAGTGAGTCGTTATCGAATTGTTTTCTTGAAAGAATTCTACTCGAAAAATTTTGAAACGGTATAATGTTTATTACAATTTAATACTACTTCTTTGGACTTTAAAAAAGCCTGTTTTAAATAAAGGCAAAGAGTCATTGATTTTAAATGATACAACGTCAATTTAATTATTTATTAATTTTAATTCCTAAAACTAATAAAATGAACAGTACAGGTGATGTACTAAAACAAAATACAAAAATCTAATGAAATTTTGTTGCAATACTGTTGATTTATGTAGAAAAGGAAACCGCAGCTTTCGATAGTGCTGGAGTACTTAAGTAGTTTAGCTCGTCATTAAGTGGTTAATAAGCAACACTATTACAGCCTACCAAAAGTCCACTGCTGAATATAGGCCTCCGCTATAGAATGTCTCATAAGGGGGGATAATTGCCACAGCTGCCACGCTTGACCAGCGGATTGGCAACAGCAATTTTACATATTTTTACAGCTGTTATCAAGAAGACGGTGCGGAGATGGGTCTCCTGGTTCAGTTTCCCTGTCGCCTCTTACGACACTCACGGGATAACATGATCCATCGGGTCATTATAGTCAACCAAATCTACGAAATACATTTTGACAGCTGTCAGATTTATTGCACCAAGCATGCCAACCAAAAATTGCGAACGTACAATATTCGATTCTTAAAAAAATAGATATCGATTATTTAGAGTAGGTAATCATTTACAGTTTGGTTTAATAATACCAGAATAAATTAAAAACGGATTTAAAACCTAAGATTTATCAGTTTCTTCGTATTTGCAGTAACTGCTTATTTATAGAGACACAGTTATAAAAAATTAAGATTAAAACTAGATAAAAAATAAATTTATTCAATCACTTACAGTACAACTAGTTGAGCTGTCGTTGTTTAGATCAATTATTATTTGATTTTCAATAATGCAGTCAAAATTAACGTCTTTTTCATAATCAATCATCATCCATAATCAATATTTTCGTTTTTTTTTAACCACTTTTGCCCAATCATCCTTTGTGACATGGGTACATACTTCAACCAATGTAGTAGAAAAGTTAAAACCGAGTCACAAAATAAGAAGACAAACACAAAATCACAAAATTACGCACAGTAAGCTCCCGAAATGGCGGGCGATTGAAATTACGTAGTGGTTTTTTCAGCGCGACCATGTGTATGAGTTTTTCGCCTGCAGAAATTAATGTTGACAAAGTAAAAAAAAAATAAACTTGTGTTATTCACGATTCATGTAATTTAAAGAATTTTGAAAATAAAAAATAACTACACAAATAATACTTTAAAAACTTAATGATTCGATTATTTGAATATTTTTACCGATTATCTGAAAATTTTTACCGATTAGGTAAGTTACATAGTGACATATCATTGAAATGAATTCAGGTAAAAATAATTTAATACTCGTTATTTTTTTTAAAGATTTTGTTTTGTTTTAAAGGCAAGAATTTAAATTAATGATAAAAAAACTAAACTATGCTTTGTTGTAATGAAATATAGATAACTTAATAATTCTTCGGATTAACGGAAAAGGTTATTTTAAATCCTGTGAGTACGCTTGTGCAAAGTTATTGCGGAATGATTAATGTGAAACGTCAAAAGGTATTTCTTAGATTTGGTTGACTAAGTCATAAAAGATATTTTTAAGTATTTCACTATGCTTTATCTTTTGTTATTTTGTGAGAGAGTAACTACCTCTCATAACAGTAGGTATATGCCGTAGTCTCCACGCTTGACGAGTGGGTCGGTAGCCGCAGTATTCGCTTCAGCTGTTATCTGGAAGATACTGCTGTCAATCTTCTGGTCTGTTATAGTTTGTGCGAAAAAGGAATTAAGCATGTAAATGGAATATCGTTCCTTTTCTTGTGGAAAAAAATAATGACCTTACGGATTAACCGTTACCACGGTACTTAAACGGATTAACGTAAAGTCATAATTGTTAAAATATTATGACGCAGCGAATAGTGAACCTGAAGAAAGAAGACGGAGATCTGTTTATCGTGTCTAGTAAATATAAATTGAAATACCGCTTATAAACCAAAAAGTAACTGTAACTAAGTTATATAGAACCCCTTAAATTAACACCAGAAAATGCATGAGTATTTTCGATTAAATTAAACTAAACTACACGTCCTTCGTTGCTGTGTTTAACATCATACTAAAGATAGATAACTAACACATGCACTTAAGAAGCAGTTTTAATAACAGAAGCAAATTTAATTAACTACCGTTTGTATTCAGTTCGTAGCGAAACTTCCGTCCTGTGAAATTATGTTTGGAAGTCATAGCACAGTGCGGGTAGTTTAATCATGTAGTGTTAAGTTTAAAATAAATACTGTATTACAAAGACTTTTATGTAAAATGTAAAGACTATACACACATAGACGACTTTGCTGTATTATATTATCTTCTAATATATAAAAATGAATATTCGTTTGCATTCAATTCATTATGATGAAATTTTTGAGAGTAAGAGATTCTGACAAAAATATATATATTTGTTTGTGTGTTTGTCTGACATGGTAGGCACCTAATGGTTATTGGTTATATAATGTGGATTGTATTGTGTGGTGTATTGTTGCAATGGAGAATAAATGAGTAGCGCCCGAACGAGGGTTGATGCGCACACTTGGATACCAAATAATTAAAAGTATTTATTGAACTGAAAAATTCTTTAGTTACGTTGGGTACTTTTAAGGAAAAATTACTGCACTCGCGTGACCGTCATTAACATATACAAAAAATGACGAAAGTAATATTGAAAATCCAAGTACTTAAATTTTATAAAATTGATATGTATATATAAATTTGTTTGAATTATACATAGTACCTGGTTGACCGAGCTTTGCTCGGTATTTTTCGCTCGGTTTTTTTAATTCATGTGTTTTGGAAATTATATTTAGATACAAATTACATACTGATGAAATATAAATAGTAGTTTTTGATCTTAGCGACATAACAGAAAAAACGGAACTGGTTATTTGAATAAAAAATCATGAGTGCAATTATTTTAATTTAAATTTTCGAGTTTTTAAAAAATACTAAAAAAAGGGCTCGAAAAAATAGATTTTCTCAAAAAAGAAAAGAACATGAAAAAAAAATTAAAAAAAGTCGGTCGATCGGTCTGGGCTCGAACCGGGGTTTTAAGATTCTGTGACCGACCATTATACCAATTAAGCTATTTGTAATCACTAACAAGCCGTCGAAATTTACGTTCTTATTCTAACGATATAGTAGCAGTCTTTCATTGCCTAAAAACTCGGACAAAAAGACATTTTCTAAAAATATATCCTAGCTACATCGATTTATTATCCCCGAAACTCCCCGGACACTAAATTTTATGAAAATCGTTGGAGCCGTTTCCGAGATCCCGTTTATATATATATTTATATACAAGAATTGCTCGTTTAATAGTATAGGATAATAATCATTATACATAAAACATACATAAACACTCACGCCTGTCACCCAGAGGGGTAGGCAGAGACTACAGACTTCCATTTGGCACGATACTGACACACCTCTCTCGCCTCCTTCACATCCATACACCTACGCATACATGCTCGTTGGTTAAGGGTACTCCTAATTTGGCCCGTTTTTAATAAATCGCCAATTTGGTCGATAAATTTTCGCCTAGGACGTCACTTTCCGACTCCGCCATTCACTTCTGCAACATAAATTTTCTTTGTCAGTCTTTCCTCATCCATTCTTTCCACATGACCAAACCACCGAAGCATTCCTTTCTTAATCCTGGTCACAACATCATCTTGCAAACCACAATCTTCTCTTATCACACAATTTCTCACCCTGTCATTCAGATTCAACCCTATTATACTCCTTAACGACCGCATTTCTAGTGCGTTTATTCTACTCTCGTGCTTCTTCTGCCACACCAAACTTTCACTACCATACGTTAAAGTAGGGACCAACACAGCATTGTGAATTGCCATACGTGCCTTTTTCGACACATTTTGACTCTTCACAATAGAGTGTAGGGTCCCATTTACTCTATTTCCCGCATTCACTCGTCGTTTTATATCCTTATCATATCTCCCATCCCTGCTTAATACGTAGCCCAAATATACAAACTCGTCTACTTGCTCGATCAACTCCCCTTCCATTCTTATTTCACAAATCGTTTTACTTTCTTCTCTTTCAAAAACCATAACCTTCGTCGTACTAGCGTTCACTTTCATACCCCTTTCTTTTAATGATCTGTTCATTAATGTGACCATCATTTGCAACTCGGCCGCCGACGACGCAAGGATAACTTGATCATCGGCGTACAAAAGGCATTTGACGGTTAACTCACCCATTATTAATCCGCATTCTTCAACTTTCAAATTTTGCAAACAACTGTCCATAAATAGGCGGAACAGCCACGGGGAAGCCACACAGCCCTGTCTGACACCTTTATGGATGTCAAACCAGTCCGAGTAGACCCCGTTGATCCTAACACAAGCACCAGAGTCCCTATAAAGAGACTCCAATGCCTGTATCAAGCCTGCGCTCAACCCAAATGATTTCAGTGTTTGCCATAGCACATCCCTATCAACTCTGTCATAGGCCTTTCCCAAGTCCATGAACGCACAAAAAACCTCCACTGCTGAACATAGGCCTCCCCCAAGTAATGCCACAAAGCACGGTCCTGAGCCACCTGCATCCATCGACTTCCTGCATATCTTACCAGGTCGTTTCTACATCTAGTGGGGGGTTGCCCTACACTACGCCTACCGGTACGAGACTGCCACTCGAGAACCTTTCTTCCCCATCGGTTATCGGTTCTTCGAGCTATATGGCCGGCCCATTGCCACTTCAGCTTACTAATCCGTTGGGCTATGTCGGTCACTCTGGTTTTACTGCGGATATCCCCATTTCTGAGTCTATCACGCAGAGAAACTCCGAGCATAGCCCTCTCCATAGCTCGCTGAGCGACCTTGAGCGTCCTCGTACGGCCAGCAGTGAAGGACCACGTCTCAGATCCGTAAGTCATCACTGACAACACGCACTGGTTGTACAATCTAGTTTTTAGAGATTGAGGTATACCTGACGAGAAGATATGTCGTAATTTCCCGAACGCTGACCAGCCGAGTTGAATCCGTCGATTGACCTCTCGGTCGAAGTTGGACTTACCTAGTCGGACTGTTTGTCCCAGGTAGGTAGGTACCTATATTACCCCCAACCATACACGAAATTGGTAAATATTTCTATGTAATTCACCCGATTGCGATAAAACTTTGGTGAGTTGTGGTGCGGGCTAGTTAAAAGTGTATTTAAAAAAAAGGGACACAAATAGTTTTAATACTATCATATTCGCGTCATAAATTTAATATAGCGTCTCTACTGTTATATCTCAATCACCTTTATCCGGTTTCCTCGTATTACTGTAAATTGTAAAATAAATAGATCCTGGTCTATCTTTGTTGATCTTAATAGAAAAATAGTTCAATAAAGTACTGACGTAATCATATTCTTGCTCTTCCATTAAGTGCATACCTCGGTGCACTAAGCGGACGTTAGGCGAGCTTTAATTAAAATTTCTAGCGAGCAGGTGTCGGGCGACTCTATTTGCTGCTTTGATCCCATTCGAGAAGCGCCTTGCACCTGATCGTTAAATACTATCTCATTGAATCTCGATATAATGGAATAAAGAGTAATACTAGAATGCAGTTAGTGTTATGAAGGTTTTGTATAGGCAAAAACATATTTTATTATGTATTGGCTATATACCGTGTAGTGGCGGTATAAGAACTCACTACCCTATAACATACCGCGGATATCGTACGAGGAGACAGATTGAAACTGATATAGAGGAGCATCTTTCTCATAACAACTCTTAATTTAAAAATAATTTTACGCGGTAGATATAGCTGCAGCTGTATTATGATTGTTGCATGAATGGGTCGGCTCGACCGGGGAAGGCCCACGCTTTCACCAGAGTAAAATGGCAGCTTAACGCTGCTGTGTTTCGTATGGTGAGCGTAGAGAACCAGAGACCCTTATAGACCTCACGGGTGATAAAGCATCTGCATTCTGATTCGTAATCGAGGATAGATGTAGATGTCTATGGGCCGCAGCGGCCACTTATCATCAGGTGGGCTGTGTGCTCGTTTTCACCCTTTTCCTATAAAAAAGTAGTTACTAACCCGGCTGCTAAGTGGGGCAACTCTTAAAGAATTTTGTGAGATGAAGTGATCTAAGGGGGAAGCTTATGTTCAGCGCTGGACTTTGGATACACTGTAATGATGATGATGATGATACTGATGATTAATTTTGTATTGAAGGATCGGTAACAAAGTGGTTAAGTGTGTGGGTTGCATGTTCAAATCACGCACATAACAAGTATTTGTATGAGCCGCAAACTATTGCTCTGGGTTTGTTCACGTTCTAGTCATGTTTGTGAAAACGCCCACAATGTACAAGTACAAGACATTAGTGTGAGGGTAACGTTTTTTACAAGACAAAGAAAAACTACAATTACTAGCACCGCTATTTAATTGATCTCCCGTTACTTTAAAATGAAAACATCAAACTCAGTGTAAATACTGACGAAATATTTGTTAGATTAATTTTTAAAGAAAATTTTAATCGATCGTAGGACCCTTTTGCTAAGAGTTTATCTGGGTCTCTACTACTACCCTCCTACCTGTTCCTGACTCCAAATAGAAGTGCTTGCAGCGAGGTGTTCCGGTTTGAAGGATATACGGAGCCAGTATAATAACTGGTAAGGCACTCCATCTTAATCCTTAGAGGTGATAACGCTTCAGTAGCCTTCTTTGTTTGAAGTTAACTGCAGATGCTTACGGTCAGCAGTGGCCACACCATCTGATAGACTGGAAGTTAGATTCTCACTTTTTCAATTCAATTCAGTTCAATTTTATAAAATAAAAATATCTAGGTTGATAAAACAGAGACTTTCTATAACAAATACATCGCATGAAAGGAACAAAAACTCAGCCACACGACTTCACAAAGGTATTCAGTAGAATACCTACACGCCCTGCATTCTGATGATCTAATGAAACGAAGTTTTACAAGTGGAAGTGCGCGTCAAATAAAGTCGGGAATTATTTGAAACGATGAAAATGGAATGCCCGCTTCAGAACTTCGCTTTGAGTTTAAACTTAGCTAACCTGCAGCCTAACTCATCTGAATAAAGCTAGTTTTGACGGATTTTATACTACGGATTTATATTTACTGATACACGCGTTAATCCGCAGGAACTAGTTTTTTTATGTGTAGTGTTCGCGTAAATATAAGAAATCAACTGAATGATACGTTAAAATAATTGGCCGTATGTTATAAGTTCGAAATTCAAAAAAGAAAAAAGAACGACGGTGCGATATTCGTTATATGTAATTTTTTTTTAACTTTGTTTAAGCCACCGCTTGAGTATAATACCAACTGGCGGAAGTAGCGATAATGCCCTAGATGGTAATTCGCACTGTCTGTGGTAAATCGCACTGTCTTAGCGTAACAAAATTCTACGTTTCTTTACCTCGTGGTAGAGCCATGGTGCTGCTATATTGTGGTTGCAGCACGAATGGGTCGGCTCGACCTGGGAAAGACTACACTCTGAGTGTAGAGACCCGGAGACCCTTTTTACTGGAAACGCAGCAAGTACTTGAATATAAAAAAACAAAACTAATATTCTAAAGGCCTACTTTTTATTTTAAGCTTAGTACCTGGTTGACCGAGCTTTGCTCGGTATTTTTCGCTCGATTTTTTTTAATTCGTGTGTTTTAGAAATTATATTTAGATACATATTACATACTGATGAAATATAAATAATATTTTTTGATCTTAGCGACATAACAGAAAAAACGGAACTGGTTATTTGAATAAAAAATCATGAGTGCAATTATTATAATTTAAATATTCGTGTTTTTAAAAAATACTAAAAAAAGGGCTAGAAAAAATAGATTTTCTCAAAACAGAAAGGAACATGAAAAAAAAGTTAAAAAATGTCGGTCGGTCGTCTGGGCTCGAACCGGGGTTTTACGATTCTGTGACCGACCATTATACCAATTAAGCTATTTATAATCACTAACAATTCGTCAAAATTTACCTTCTTATTCTAACGATATTGTAGCAGTTTTTCATTGCCTAAAAACTCGGACAAAAAGACATTTTTCTAAAAATAAATCCTAGCTAGATCGATTTATTATCCCCGAAACTCCCTGGACACTAAATTTTATGAAAATCGTTGGAGCCGTTTCCGAGATCCCGATTATATATTGAAAAGGAAACAGGTTCGGAAGGACCAATTTAAAACGAGCCAGACGGGCTGGAACGTTCGATAAAGAAACAGAAGGGAGGAATCGAGGCTTCTCTCGATCCGGCCTCCTATAACGCCTACGTTGGGTTCGGGAACAACGTATGTGATCTCCACAACGGAGTAACACACTAGGGCGATAACCTCTTTCTTTTTCAGCAAGTAGGTTCAGACGGGGATTACGGGTCTTCCGAAGTCGCCCCGGTCCCGACGCCTTAATTCTTCGATGTGGACTGTATAACTTTAGGGATGAATTACTTGGGAATAAAACAGCAATTATCTTCAAACCGTTCCGTCAGAGAGTAATCACTTTTCCCTATCACTTCCCTACACTTTTTCTTCTTATTGACTGCTGGTTCTTCACTTTTCCCGAAGGATTTTCTTATTTTTCCGAACTAATTCCCCGAACGAATTGCAAGCCAGTTTGTCGTCTGATTGCACCGAGATGCAATACAGGTATCGGGCCTCGGGGTAAACCCCATTGCCCGGACGATCCTCATGCCCCATTACTATGGGGCAGTCCTTTTCTTCACCTATTATTGTAGGTGGCTTCTTTCTATATCCGGAATATCCGTATGTGGTAAATATTTTTCCATGGAAAATTAGGAGGTTATCTATCCAATGTGTATAGTGGTGGTTTTTCCGTAGTTAACCTACTACGGAAAAAGGAGAGGTTATCCGGTGAAAGTCAAAGTTGGCCTTTCAGCGGCATTGTGGGTTGTTACTCAACTCTCTAATCACATATAGAGAGGAGTTCTCTTGGAAGAGGTCGCCCGTCCGGTGGCCGAGTGTGCAACGGCGCAAAGCCGTTGAGGTGTTCGTGTGGCCCGTTGTCAGCACGGTCGAACAAGCCGCGCGCCATCCGGGCCACGAAGTCAGTGATGGTCTCGACTTTTAAGTCGGCTGCTATTACGTCGTTCCGGACGTAACGACCTGCTCCGACAATCGTCCTTAATGTCAGATTCTGCTGGGCCTGCAGTCGCCGCCTCTGGGTTGTGCTCAGGAGCGCGTACCAGGCCGGAGCAGCGTAGGTGGTAATAGTCCGGATATACATCTTGTATATCCGGATCTTAGTCTTCAATGGTAGTTTGGATGCCAGGACCGGACGAAGCATCGCCCGCGCACATCTGGCTCTGCGGACGACGAAGTCGACGTGCGCAGTCATGCGCAGCGCCCGGTCGATCCGGCACCCAAGGTAAGTCACGGCCTTCTCATACGCTATCTCCTGGCCGTTGAGAGTCAGTGGTGGTGGTAACTTCCTAAGGCGGCGAGTGAGCAGAGCGGTTGTCTTACCAACATTGACAACCATCCTCCACTCATTTAGCCATGGTGGCAGCAGGTCCAGCAGACGCTGCATTTTGGCAGTGGCTATATGGGCTCTTCTGGACGAGGTGAAATAGGCGCTATCGTCCGCATATAGCGCCAGCTCAACGTCGTCCTCCCATTCTTGCAGCCTGCCTGCCAATGTAGGTATATCGTTAGTATAAGCCGCGTACAGGACTGGAGACAAACAGCTGCCCTGTGGAACGCCGGCTCTGATGGATTTTGTTGCGGACTCGGCGTTCTCTATGCAGACGTAAAACTTCCTGTCTTCCAGGAAAGACGCCATTAACCGCAACATAGCAGGGGGGACACTGGTCTGCTCGTGTAGTTTATATAATAATCCGGAGTGCCACACCCGGTCGAACGCCTTCTCGATGTCGAGAAAGACGCCCAACGATATGCGGCCGCGATTGTACTCTGCCGCAAGCAGGTGCAGCACTCTAGTCAGCTGTGTGACTGTAGAGTGGCCCCTCCTGAATCCGTGCTGCTCCGCCCGAAGTTGGATGCACGGACGGAGACGTCTTAGCAGCAATCTTTCGAACAGTTTAGCTATGTGTGGTAATAGCGTAATCGGCCTGTAGCTGGAAGCTTTACGCCTGTCCTACCCGGGTTTCAGCAAGACGATAATTTTGCCTTTTTTCCATTCCTCCGGGAAGTGGGATGTCCGCAATATCCCATTGTAGAGTCGACCAATCTCTACTAGGACTTTATTGGGCAGCTGTCGGAGTGCAGCGTTGGTAATCCTATCGTGCCCAGGCGCCTTCCTCGGTTGCAGGCGGGTTACTGTCCTCCGCAGTTCAGCGGGGGAGATGAACCACTCTCCTGCAAGAGGTGGCGCGGGCGACGACAGGAATTCCCGTACGCGACTTTCCTTCCGGGCATGAAGCTCCATGAACTCCGCACTCGCTGGGTTCGGCATAAATTGCCCCTCGAAGTGCTCTCCCAGGATATCCGCTCTGCCCTTGGCATCATAGTAACGTTCGCCCACACTGTTGGTCAGTGGGCAAACGGGAGGTCTAGTTTATGTCAGCTGCCGGTTCAGTTTATAGAGCGACGCATCATGCTCATCCGCCTTCCATATGCGCCGCTCCCAGGCCTCTCCTCTGTAGGCCTGGACTGCCACCGACAGCTCCTCCGATACGGTGTTTAGTTGCGTTTTTATTCTGGGGCAGCGAGTACGCGCCCAGAGCTTTCTCAGCGCTCTTTTGCGCTTGATCTGCACGCTTATCTCACGCGGCAGATCGTCACGCCTTGCTGTTATCGGGACGATCGTAGAGGCCGCGTTGAGGGCCTCTTGGATGTTTTTAGTTATTCTAGTAGCAGCGGCCTCTACGTCGTCCGCTGTGCTTATAGGCATGTGTGCTGGAGGTCTCGCTTGCAGGTGTTGTGCGTAGCGCCTCCAGTCGACACGTGTCTTGGTTGCTCTGGGCGGCGTAGTCACCGCTTTTGTGCCAAGGGTTATCAGAATCGGGAGGTGCTGTGAGCTCAGGTCGTATAGCACCTCTACCACTACTGGGTAGTTGATGTTCCTGGAGAGCACGATGTCCAATACATCCGGATACTGCCGTGAGTTGGACGGGATGTGCGTTGGCTCCTCGGGACCTAAAACGTCATAGTTGTTGTCTTCTGCATCATTATAAAGTTCACGACCCGGCGGGGTGATCACTCTGGACCCCCACGCCGGGTGTTTGGCGTTCAGGTCCCCGGCGACGATAGTGGGCGTGTCGCCTTCCATTATTGTCCGGATGTCTGAGGGGCAAAATGGAGTCCCTGGCGGGCGGTATGCTGCATAGATCTTAAGTTCCTCGCCCGCCGCCTCCTTTTAGAACCTTTAGAACGCCGTTCCGATAGAACGCATTGACTGGTATGGTGGTAATTCCAGTTCCTGGTGGACGATGTCCCTCCTCACTAGAACTGCCGTCCCTCTATAGGCAGCCCCTTGAGCAGAGACCTCGTCCCTTCTGTACAGGTGGTAGTTGGGCAGCTTTATGTGCGTTCTTAGGTTGAGCTTCGTTTCTCCCAGCAAGATGACGTGCAGATCCTGTTGCTGGGCAACAGTGCGGAGTTCATGCAGCTTCTGCTGTATACCGTCCGGGTTCCAGTATAGGAGGCGCAGGTTACTCTCCTCCATAGTGCCGGGCTAGGAGGTTTGCCAGCGCCTTCATGATGGCTGTAATTGGGTCTGTCCCGGTCCTGATATCTGCCAGGACCTGCGTACCGACCTCGATGGCAATACCAACCAGACGCTGGATTGCGTCTGCTGTTTCGAGGCCGGTGGTAGGTGTTCTCCTGTGAGAAGGCGTTGGCAATTGTCTCGGGTACTGGGTGTCCTGGATTTGCTCACTGTGCTTTTGGGTGGGGCGTGCTCTTCCAGCAGAGCGGGCTCTATGTTCAGCCCTTTCTGGCACTCCACCCATGCTCCTAGTTCTCTCCCTAGTAACCTGCGCCTGGGAGGCTACTGGTGCAGTTGGTGTCGGGGTAGAGGTTACAGCCTGAGGAGGCTGCGACTTCTTCCTGTTCCTCTCCCGCCTCCTCTTCCTCTCTTTCTTCTTTCTCTAGGGTTGCCGTTCTGTGGCAGGATTGGCGGGGGGCTGTAGAGTCGCCCCGGTGGTTGCCCTTATCTCCGCGGGTTCCACCGTTTCTTTAGGTGTTACGGGTGGGGGGGGGGGGCTGGTTGCCTGCCCTTCCCAGTAATGGTAGCCCACCCGTCTTGCTGAATGGTTACAGCCTTTGGGCGACTCTGGGAGGTCTTTTTGGGGGCCTCCGGGAGTAACCCCGGCAAGGTTATCCCCTGCCTCCTTGCAGTCCTCCTCAGGACTGGACAGCGGCGGTCGTTTGCCGTGTGGTTTTTACCACAATTGGCATATGTAGGTTGTTCCTCTCTACCCCGAGGGCAAAGGCTTGCAATGTGCTCCCCGGCACAGCGCACGCATCTCACTGGCCTGAAGCAGTTTGCGGATGCATGGCCGAAGGCCTGGCAGCGGTGGCATTGAGCCGGTCCTACTTTCCTTTGCCAGGCCTCGATGACTACTCCTCTCATAAAGAGGAGTTCGTCGATTTTGTAAAGTTCTTTGAGCTGCTCCAGGCTCAGGTGGTCAAATTGGGCAAAGTATATGCAGCCAGGTCTGCTTCTACGCGGTGGAATAGCCTTGACATATTTGACGGGGAAGCCTTTTGCCTTAATAGCCTCCTCTATGTCCTTGGTGTCCGTGCCCATTGGTAGACCCCGGATGCCCACTTTAGTGGGCTTGTCCTCCTCCGGGGTATAGCAATACCACGACAGTGTTGGTACTTCCTTGGTCAGCTCGATCATATATCGCTGTACTGTTCTAAACTCGTTTGCGCTTTGTGGCGTGAATCTTACGCCTTTCCCGAATGGACGGGCATTTAAGGGGTGGCCCAACTTTCTATTGAGCTCCCTAAAATGCCTCGTCCAATCCGGTAGGCATTCTGCCACTATGGGCGGGTAGCGGGTCTTATCTTGGTCGGCAGGCTTATCGGATGGCACTGCCGCCGAAGGTGGTCGTGGTACTGCTGGTGCAGCTACCATATGGGCGTAACTGGTAGATGGCCGTTGGCCATCGTCCTGTGGAAGCCCGGACGGATTGGTCGTTGCCGCCGGAGAGGACCGTCCGGCGGATGCAGCGAGGGTGGCATAGGTGGTGGACCCCCAACTGTAAGATTCTTCACCCCCCTGCTCATACTGGGCCGAGTCTCGGCTTCGTCGGTCCGGAGATATAGAGCGGGGGGGGGGGGGAGTTGCGGTGGAGATGGTGATTTGGGTGGAGATCTCAACACCTTCTTCTGCATCACCCGATGGTGGTAATCATCATCCTCCTCCGATGTGGATGGTACTTCGTCGGAGGACAGTTGGGAGCCAATCCTTTGCCTCTTTTCATATAAAGAGGCTTCGGTCTCCGGTGGAGTGTGGCGTCTAGCCGTTTTTACTGCCCGCTGCTGCTGGGGCGATGGTTCTTGCCTGACCGTATGCTCAGATACGGCCGGCGTGAGCGCGACGCCCTGTGCGGGCTCTTTCCGTGGCGAGACGGGTTTACGTTGGGGGATCTGTGAGAAGGAGGGCACGACCTTCGTGCGTTCCGGATTCGACAGATCCCTCACAACCAGAGGTCGATCCAACACACCTTTTCTTTTGTCTGGTGGTTTTCTTATTGAAGGGGGTGGCTCTCCCTTATCCCTACCTGACATATTACTACACTAACACGTCGGTCGTAATCTAAAGGCCCTATCTAAGATATGGTAATAGAAAAGTCTATGGCTTTCAACACATGGGGCACTGCCTACCCCTTTTGTACACCAAAAGGGTTGGGGGAAGTGCAACGGTGGCACTTTATGACGCGACTAGGCACTAGATGCACGCAACGCATAAAGTGCCAAGAATCACCTAGGGGCCGGTGACCTCGACGCCTCACGGAATCACGGGACTCAACGTGGGCGGAGTTTGTCGTACCGGCGGTTATTTGCAGCCACTGTAATACTGCAAGTAACACACACCTAGGAGATCCTTGATAACGAATTGCAAAAAAAAACGATGTCGTCTTCACGCACTAATAGTACGTGCAGGTATCGGGCCTCGGGGTGTCCCCCATTGCCCGGGTGTCCTCATATCCCATTACTATGGGACAGTCATTAGGCCTATTCTAGGCTTGATAGCATACACGGGTTGTTCCGTAGTATAATGGTTATGATTTCCGCAGTTATCCAACTACGGAAAGGGAGGTTGTCTGATTGAGTCAAAGTTGGCCTTTCAGCGGCATTGAGGGTTGTTACTCGACTCTCTAATCACATATAGAGAGGAGTTCTCTTGGAAGAGGTCGCCCGACCGGTGGCCGGGTGTGCAACGGCGCAAAACCGTTGAGGTGTTCATGTGGCCCGTTATCGGCACGGTCGAACATACCGCGCGCTAACCGGGCCACAAAGTCGTGGATACTCTCGACCTTTAAGTCGGCCGCTATCACGTCATTCCGGACGTAGCGACCTGCTCCGACGATCGTTCTTAGTGTCAGGTTCTGCTGGGCCTGTAGTCGCCGCCTCAGAGGGTCGCTCAGAAGTGCGTGCCAGGCCGGTGCAGCGTAGGTGATGATGGTCCGGATATACATCTTGTATATCCGGAGCTTGGTTCGTAGTGGCAGCTTGGATGCCAGGACCGGCAAGAGCGTCGCCCGTGCACATCGGGCCCGGCGGACGACGAAGTCGACGTGCGCGGTCATGCGCAGCGTCCTGTCGATCCTGCACCCAAGGTAGGTTACAGCCTTCTGGTACGCAATCTCCTGGCCGTTGAGGGTCAGCGGAGGTGGAAAATTCCTGAGACGGCGAGTGAGCAGAGCGGTCGTCTTACCAACGTTGACGACCATCCTCCACTCATCCAGCCATGGTGGCAGCAGGTCCAGCAGACGCTGCATCTTGGCAGTGGCTATGTGGGCTCTTCTGGACGAAGTGAAATAGGCGCTATCGTCCGCAAATAGCGCCAGCTCGACGTCGTCCTCCCACTCTTGAAGCCTGCCTGCCAGTGTCGGTATGTCGTTGGTGTAAGCCGCGTACAGGACTGGAGACAAACAGCTGCCCTGTGGGACGCCGGCTTTGATGGATCTTGTTGCGGATTCGGCGTCCTCTACGCAGACGTAGAACTTCCTATCTTCCAGGAAAGACGCTATTAGCCGCAATATAGCAGGAGGGACACTGGTCTGTTGTTCCAGCTTATATAATAGTCCTACGTGCCACACCGGGTCGAACGCCTTCTCGATATCGAGAAAGACGCCCAACGATATGCGGCCACGATTGTACTCTGCCGCAAGCAGGTGCAGCACTCTAGTCAGTTGTGTAACTGTGGAGTGACCCCTCCTGAATCCGTGCTGCTCCGCCCGAAGTTGGATGCACGGACGGAGACGTCTTAGCAGCAATCTTTCGAACAGTTTAGCTATATGTGGTAATAGCGTGATCGGCCTGTAGTTGGCAGCTCTACGCCTGTCCTTCCCGGGTTTCGGCAAGACGATTATTTTGCCTTTTTTCCAGTCCTCCGGGAAGTGGGATGTCCGCAATATCCCATTGTAGAGTCGACCAAGCTCTACTATGACTCTATTGGGCAACTGTCGGAGTGCAGCGTTGGTAATCCCATCGTGCCCCGGCGCCTTCCTCGGTTGCAGGCAGGTTACTGTCCTCCGCAATTCTGCGGGGGAGATGAACCAATCTCCTGCAAGAGGTGGCGCGGGCGACGACAGGAACTCCTGTACGCGACTTTCCTTCCGGGCATGAAGCTCCAAGAACTCCGCACTTGCTGTGTTCGGCATAAATTGCTCCTCGAAGTGCTCGACTAGGATATCCGCTCTGCCCTTGGCATCGTAGCATCGTTTGCCCGTATTATCAGTCAGCGGGCAAACGGGAGGTTTAGATTTGGTCAGCTGTCGGTTTAGTCTATAAAGCGACGCATCTTGCTCTTCCGCTTTGTGGATGCGCCGATCCCAGGCTTCGCCTCTGAAGGCCTGGACTGAAACCGACAGCTCCTCCGTTAAGGTGTTTAGCTGCGTTTTGATCCTGGGACAGCGAGTACGCGCCCAGAGTTTTCTCAGCGCTCTTTTGCGCTTGATCTGCACGCATATCTCACGCGGCAGATCGTCTCGCCTTGCTGTAATCGGGACGATCGTAGAAGCCGCGTGGAGGGCTTCCTTGATGTTGTTAGTAATTCTAGTTGCAGCGGCCTCTACGTCGTCCGCTGTGCATATAGGATGGTGTGCTGGAGGTCTCTGCTGAAGGTGTTGACAGTAGAGCCTCCAGTCGACACGGGTTTTGAAAGCTCTAGGCGGCGCAGTCACTGCCTTTAGGCCAAGGGTTATCAGTAACGGGAGGTGCTGTGAAGGGAGGTCGTACAGCACTTCTACCACTATCGGATAGTTGACGTTCCTAGTGAGCACGATGTCTAATACATCCGGGTGCCTCCTTGGATCGGTAGGAACGTGAGTTGGCTCCTCGGGACCTAGAACGTCGTACTGGTTCTTCTCAGCATCTTCATATAGTTCACGACCCGGCGGGGTGATCACTCTGGACCCCCACGCCGGGTGTTTGGCGTTCAGGTCCCCGGCGATGATTACTGGTGCATCGCCTTCCATTACCGTCCGGATGTCTGAGGAGCAGAATGGAGTCCCTGGCGGGCGGTATGCTGCATAAATCCTTAGTTCCTCGCCCGCCGCCTCCATTCTTATGCCGATTGAGCGCATTGTCTGGAAGGATGGTAGGTCCAGCTCTTGGTGGACGATGTCCCTCCTCACTAGAACCGCCGTGCCTCTATAGGCGGCCCCTCGAGAAGTGACCTCGTCCCTTCTATAAATGTGGAAGTTTGGCAGCTTTATGCGCGTTTTGGGGTTCAATATTGTTTCGCCCAGCAGTATAATATGTATGTCCTGTTGCTGGGCGACAGTGCGTAGTTCCTGCAGCTTCTGCTGTATCCCGTCCGGGTTCCAGTACATTAGGCGCAGGTTATTGTCCTCCATAATGTCTGGCCAGGAGGTTTGCCAGCGCCTTCATAATCGCTGTTATGGGGTCGGTCCCGGCTCTGATGTCGGCCAGGACTTGCGTGCCGACCTCGATGGCAATTCCAACTAGGCGCTGGATTGCATCAGCTGTTTCGAGGCCGGTCGACGGAGTTCTCCTATCTGAAGGCGTTGGTGCTGGTCTCGGGCGTTGGACTTCTTGTTTCTGGGTAGAGCGCGCTCTGTGTGTGGTTCGGGCTCTCTCTTCGGATGGAGCCCTCTCCTGCACTCTACCCACGCCCTTTTTGTGGGTCTCCTTAATAACCTGCGCCTGAGGGGCTATTGGTCCTGGTGTCGGGGTAGAGGTAACAGCCCGAGGAGGCTGTGACTTCTTCCTGCTTCTCTCCCGCCTCCTCTTTTTTGAGGGCTGCCGTTCTGTGGCAGGGTTGGCGGGAGGTTGCAGAGTCGCCCCGGTGGTTGCCCTTTCCTGTACGGGTTCCACCGTTTCCTTGTGTGGTACGGGTGGGGGGGGGGGCTGGTTGCCTGCCCTTGAATTATATGAAGCCGATACCCATCCGGACTCCTAGACAAAAAATGAGTCATTCTACTGTTGTGGCATTTGGAGATAAATATATAAACCTAATATTCATTGCAAATAAAACGACATTAAAACACCTAATGTGTTGATAGAACGGTTAAATTTTACAAAATGCTTTAATTATTTTGCACGGCATTCTAGTTACGGCTACGCTAATAAAACGGTTCACCACAATTATGCTAATCAATGATTTTGTCTCATTAAACCCCGTTCAAATCCCTTACATTGGGTTGGACTGATAACCACTATTACTACAATAATCCGCAACTGTTGATTTTGTTATACAAATAAACCGTGATATTAAAATATGCTTATTTTTAATTTAATATCATCAATTAATATTATTATTACAGAAATAAAAATAATATTTACGTTTTATTAAGAATTGTTTTATTTGGAGAAATAAAAAAAAACACAAGTATATTTTGTGCACGCCTTTAAAGCTCCTTCTTGTGTAAAATTTTAATTAGCATGTAAATCATTTATCGAGGAATAACAATGAACAATAAAAGGTCTGGAGTGAAATGTTAAATGCGATAATAAGGTTTAAAATGAAATAACTAATATTTTAAATAACATTCTTATATTTTCTTACAGTAAAACAATTATCAAGTATTTATTGCGTAGACTTTGGTGAATTTGGCTAAATATCGTACTTGTACGTTAATATACTCGTGCTTATTATTTATTAAACGCGTTTTTGCGTTTAATAAATAATAATTTCAGAAAAGCGAGAAATTACAGGAATATATAGTCTTACCATCGCTTATTATTGTACAATATATAACTATATAATAATAAATATAATTATTACCTTCGATTTGCTTATGATATAGTCATTATGGCGGAATAGCTGGAGGACCTTAGCACTTTGCTCAATAACCTGAACATTATTTCACAACAGATAGGTTTTGAGATGAATATGGTCAAAATAAAGGTCATTATGTGTAACATCTATATCACACCTATACCGGTAGTTGTGTACACTACGCTCGAAGTTGTTGACGATTATGTATACCTAGAGCAAATTGTTTGACTTAGTAAGTACATCTAACACTGCTGCGCTGTGTTAGATGTACTTACCACGTTCGGGAGATTGCAACACATCTTCTGTCACGAGTTATGATATTAATATCATAATCATAATAAGAATCACCATCATCATAATTACAACCCACAGAAAACCATCGCTGAAAAAAGTCCTCCCAAACGAATGTTAACAAGTACCTACTATCAGTACGTGCTGACAGCGATGACATATGAATCTTAGACGTGATCTTTTACGGCTGGTCGCATGAGAATTTTAATTATACTGGTTCTTCACTAATATTTTTGAAACCTTTTAAATCCCTACGAGAAAAAAATATGATGAATAAAGATAAAGAAACAAAATTCCTTTTACATACGGTCATTGAAATTTATTATTCGAAGAATATAAAACTCAATTCTTCTATTTATAGTAGAGATAAAAAAATTAAACGAAGGAAATTTGACATAGCTTCACTTCAACAAAAAATGTAAAAAGAATAAATTCCGTTATAAAAATATCTTGAAATTATTTCAGAAACTAAAGATATTTCTATAATAAAATTTCTATAAGTAAAGCGAGAAACAGATTTCTCTCAGAAATATTTTATTAATTTAATGCTTAAGGTTTCCTCACGATGTTTTCCTTCACCGCCGAGCACGTGGTAAATCTGCACTTAAAATTGCAATTAACAATTTCATTGGTGCCGGCGGGGATCGAACCCGGGTTACTCGCGTTGTTATATTTACAGCGAGTGTTAACCACTGAGCTACCACGGCTCATCAAACATCGTGAGGAAACCTGCATGTCTGAGGAATAAGAAAAAAAATATTTCGAAGACATGTGAAGTTCGTCAACACGCATTTGGGTAGCGCGGCGGACACTTCCTTGCCCTAAACCCTCTCTGAAATGAGACCTGAGCCCAGCAGAGGGACGTATATAGGCTGTAACTTTACTTTACTTTATGCTTAAGGCTTAAGACTTACTTACGGAAGCACAAAACCAGTATAATTTACTTTTCGATGTATTATATGGTAGCAATACTTTTCTGCCTAAAGGTTTATCTGGTAGGTCACCCTCTTACACATTACTACTGATAATGGTCGCCACACACGGTCAGTTCAACTGATCATTCCAACTGATCAGTTCAAACTAAAACCGTTGATATTTTTTAAAATACTTGATTTCTACATTATAGATATTGAAATATTTATAATGATCGATTACTCGAAAATCCACTTTTTTTTAAAATATCAACAGTTTTAGTTTGAACTAATCAGTTGGAATGATCAGTTGAACTGACCGTGTGTGGCGACCATAATAATGCGTGTATTGTTGTGTTCCGGTCTGAAGGATATAAAGAGCGAGGAAAATTACAGGATGTGAGGCATTCCATTTAGTACTCGGAGGTGACAACGCATTTGTAGCTAACTTTGTTTGAAATTAGTTGCAGGTGTTCATGTGCTATGTAGCAGATTTATTGCCGATTATACAGCCCATGTTTCAGTAGCTTGTCAATTAAGGTTTATAAAAAAACTAAAGTAAGCAAAGACTTTTACGTTCCGATATGTTTTAAAAAGTTGCTAAAAAGCCTTTTTAGCTTCCAGTTCTTTCGCTATTAGTAGTAATAGACGGCTAATTAAGTAACTCGTAGCGCTACTTCGTTTGTCGCAGTTTCTTTATAAGCGACTTTAAAATTTTCGGACAGTAAAAGATTTGACTGTTATTTCAAAAATACATATAAATGCACGTTTAACTAACTCGCTGACACAAGCATGCGTACAACTACGAAATTCAGACTTAGAACTGAACATAGACCATCTCCAACGAATGTCATAAAGCTTGGCCCTCAGCTACCTGCATCCATCGTCTCACGCATCTCTTACTAGGTTATAACGTAACTACCTTTAGTTGAGGGGGGGGGGGGCACCCATAGTTGTACGAATGGTGGATGTAAATGTTTTGTAAAAGTAAAACTTGAATCTCTGAGCAGAATAATTTTACGCGTTACGAGTATAGCCACGCTGCAGCTCTGTTAAAAATAATGTGGGGAAAATACTAATGTAAAATAGCAGCATAATGTTATTGTGTTTCATATAATGAGCGATTTTTTTATTAGTTATGATGCATACCATCATGACGGATGTGGGTTGCTATTGATAACAGCATCCACTTAGTATCTGGTGGATTGTGTGCTCTCTTTTCACCTTTACTCGTACAAAAGAAATGATAATGTATAAAAATGGCTATCTAAATTCTAATTATCATCATCATCATCATCATCAGCCCTTCACAAGTCCACTGCTGAACATAGGCCTCCCCCAAGTAATGCCACAAAGTACGGTCCTGAGCCACCTGCATCCATCGACTTCCTGCATGTCTTACCAGGTCGTCGCTCCATCTAGTGGGGGGTCGCCCTACACTACGCCTACTAGTACGAGGCTGCCACTCGAGAACCTTTCTTCCCCATCGGTTATCGGTTCTTCGAGCTATATTGCCGGCCCATTGCCATTTCAGCTTGCGGATATCCTCATTTCTGAGTCTATCACGCAGAGAACTCCAAGCATAGCCCTCTTCATAGCTCGCTGAGCGACCTTGAGCGTCCTCATACGGCCAGCAGTGAAGGACCACGTCTCAGATCCGTAAGTCATCACTGGCAACACGCACTGATTATACACTTTAGTTCTAATTATATTATCAACTAATTTGAACATAATATAAAGTTTCAAGACAAATTAATAAACTTTTCAACGAACTTCACAAATTCATGAAGGCATGATCAATTTCTTCGTACAAATTACGAAGTTTTGTCAAACTGTGAACGGGAGGCTTGATAATTTTTATGTTTAATTAATCGAGCGTGTGCTCATCCTAAACCAACGAAGTTGTTAATTGACACTTTGGTTGACCAAGACTTCGAAGAAACAAAATAGTATACCGTTACGGCCTATTTAAAACTCTACTGCCGAACATGGGCCCCTACCGTAGTTTGCCTCATAGGGGGTATGTTAGCCATAGTTGCTACGCTAGATACCATACCATATAAAAAATAAAATACATTTTAGGTCATTTGTATTTCGTCAGACTTTACTGATGTAGCGGGACATTTTCTCATACGAGTAACGTTACCTCAAGTAAGAGCAAATGTGCCGATTTTCTCTAAATGCTAACATTACTTATATGCAAAGAACTCAGCTGATTCGAATAACGATGTATTGATGTGCTACTGCCCAAGTAATACAGGAAGCATTTTAACAAACGAATAGTAAACTTATGTAGAACTTAAGGTCTGTATAGATTATTACATAAGTTCACTGAGCATCCTGACGCTTTATATTGGCATTTCAAAACTATTATGATGCTTTACACTATAACATAGCATTCTAATGCTGCTTAATGGCATAAATTTGTACCATTATGATGAACCGTAAATCCGTTACACAGCTATTAGCTGTTTTTAGTGTCCTTTGTTGTGTAATAGCACTTAAGTGGTAAGTAAAAGCCTAGTACTGCTGAACAGCATAAACGTGGGTCAATGTCATACTTGCGTTTTTAATCAAATACACGTAAGTTATTGTAATGCGTAAGGCTGTATATACATTTATTTTACTGTATTCCTAAAACCATTTGTCGGCCATATATTTTTTTAGCCTAGCGTTCAAGTGATGGCAATATTTCAGTCTACATTAAGTCTACTAGTATACCGGTGTACCCATATAAAACTACTTTATAGACAATGGCACTGCAGTGGTTCATCAAATGTCTTCTCTCTGACCTCTAGCTTAATAATAGTTCGCGTGTGAGTATTTATACATTTTTAAAGGCTCACCGGACTGTTATAGATCGACACAATTTAGTAAGTAAATATTTTATAACCAAAAATATTATGATTCGGACCTATTTATAAAAGCAATAGACATATTATATTATAATAATGATATAACTTAATTTAGTACTGCACAACCAATACTATTATGTTAATTATGAAAAATTTGTTTTAAACTAAGAAAACACAATTGTTTTGGTAATTTCACATATATCTTTATGTAACATTTTATATCAAAACCACAAAATATCGAAGGCATGTAAAATTTTTCACTGAAGCTTATGTAGACATTTACCTTAAACTACTTTGCGCTGTAATATTCGAAGGCATGAAATGACAAAAGAGTCAAAAACTATAAATTTTAAAAAAAAAACTAAAAATTTGATGCAAATATGATCATCTATCCACTCGGTTTTGACCATAGAATACCATAATTCCTCAGTTTTGACCATAGAATACCATAATTCGTATATAATAGAACGAGGGAGTGGGCGGAGCCCGTGTAGCCACTAATATGACACTAACATATCAATTCACACGTATAAATGTCAACACATCTTCATCCATGCCTTCATCACTTTTGACGTTACCAATAAAGAAATATTGATGTGTCGAAACAACAGATATTGGAAGCACTAGAGATGGAACAGAATTTTTTTACCGATATCGAAGAAAATGAAACCTTTAAATAAATTTAGAAAAGGACGATTGATGGAAAATAAACTTAAAGTGAAAGCAAGCTATGAAATAAAGAACTTGCAAAAATAACTAGTCTCCTCAAAAGTCAAGAAGTTAAGTTACAGCCTATTTTTTATAAATGATTACTATTCCCAATAATATTCAGTTCCCGATTTATTAGGGTCTAAAAAGTGTTATTTTTATCACTCATTGACTCAATCATTAACACGTTATTTGTACGGTTAGTCTTAAGAACTGTAGTCGAAATTAACCGCACCAATTACTTAAGTATTACATATATATTTAAAATGCAAGTAAAAACTTTAATGATATATGTTTAATTAAGTAAGTTACAGATACAAAGGCCGTTTGGGGTTTTCGATAAGAGTTGATTCATCAAGAACCACGCTCTCGCTGCATACCAGCGTGAAATTGCAGCTTTACGCTGCTGTGTTTCATATGTTGAGTGTAGATATCCGGATACCATTTTTACTGGAAATGAGGTATTTCATCTTAGTCCACAGGGATGACAACGCATCTGCATTTTGATTTTTAATCGAGGATAGATGTAGATGTCCATCGGCCACAGCATCCACTTAGAATCATGTGGACTGTGTGCTCGTTTGACGCTCTTGTTATTTTTTATACTATAAAAAATCTCTTAAATCAATTAAAGAAAGTTTTACATTAAAATATCATTCCATGATTTCCTTTTCCAATGTCACTAAAAGTGATCTTGTTCCTGTTCATGATCGTCATTATTCATGATGATCCTTGAATAAAACTAAATTTACGGATTCTATCGCGTTTAATTAATTTATTTGCTATTACCAGTCCGTACTGGTTCACATAATGATTTCTTAAACTTACGCGAACACTACTCATTGAATAAAACTAAATTTACGGATTCTATCCCTTTTAATTAACTAAGCGTTTAATTAACGATCCCGTTCACATTTATTTTTATTTTAGCCTGAGAAATCCTAAACTTTTAAAATCTATTAGAATTTATAACATGATTCTTCTCTTAAAGTAAACGAATATTCGAAGTCTTCCAGTAGCACTTTCAATACCTCGAAATACCAATATGTTTTAAGGCTTATTGCATTCGAAGCATGTTATGACGTTCTAAAAGAAGATTTAATATAACGTATATTGTTATAGGATACAAAATGAAATTTTACGAAAGCTCGCTCAGCTTTGTAGGATAAAACTTTTAAATATAAAAAATTCACTTTGATGACGGCTTGGTTGCGCAGCATTCACTAAAACGTTTGAACCACAGACAGTACAAGTTTATGTGATCTACAAATTAATCTACCGTGCTTGGAAGCACGTAAAACTCTTTCACGTTACAGAAGAAAAAGAAAAACATGTATGCAGTTCACAAGCGGAGGAAGTGAAACCTTCAGAAAATTGCGAGTAAAATTGCTTTGTAATGCGCCATCTGCTCCATTCGATAGAGTAAGTCATTTTATCAAACAAAATTTCATTATCTCGCAAGGTGGTGTACGTACAATAGACGCTAGATGGTCTAAACACGGCCAATTTTATATAAATTTGTAAGTAATAGATTGGATATGACTATTTCATTCATTCTGATGTACTCATTTATTTAATAAATTTGTATTTTTTTAACTGTGTATTTGAACAGTCAAAAGTTAAATTATAACCATCCTTGAAACAGCGCACAAAACTTTATTTCGAAAGTTAAATCATACAGATGTACATGGTTGTCTATTTCAGTGTCGCCTTTTCGTCATCGAAATCCAAATCACAACGATTTAAAGTTTTCACTTTAAAAATCTTTGTGTGCGTTGGAAAGAGGGGGGTTGTTTTCAAAAAGGGGACAAGAAATTTTTGATTTCTTATATTTAAAAAATATATATCTTGTGTCGAAAAAACTAACTATGTAAATAAAACTAGTTTTTATAGACTTCATTGCATATCATAGGTATATATCATAGTTAGCCACGTCTACCTCCAGATTAAAATTATTTGATGTGAAAAAAAATAAAAATAATAATAATTTTCGTCGACGTCGCACACCTCCCGTGACCATGAGTGATACAAAGCGCTCGAAACGCGGGGAAGATAAAATAAGTTAATATGCGCGATAAAATCCGTAAATATTAACTTAAATCCATTAATTTATTTCTTCCCGAGGGTATCGTAAAAGATGACTACAAGTAATGCCCGATAAATTCCTGGCTTCCGGCGAAAGGTAGTGTAGTGTGTAGTGTAATCGTCCAATACGCCATTACTATTCCAACGACAGAAATAAACGGCACAGGTGTGCGACGCCTAGCACTTCGATCGTTAATCCGCCTGACGCGTACTGCAATTACCGCTAGTCCTCCCTGTAATTCTGGATGGAGCTACTGACGTCCAACAGTGGACTATTACGGGCTAAAGAAGCATCTATCGCTATAGCTATAGGAGGCGTTCGTCTGTGTGTATGTTAAATAACAATTTATTTAGTATCAATACCTTGTTACGGGCATTTACTTAATTACAGTGACAATGCAGTCCATGGACATCTAAAACCAACTTCAAACAAGGAAGGCTACGGATCTGTTATCACCTCTGAGGTGGAATGCCTCAAAGCCTGTTATTAATTGTACTGGATCCTGTAAATATACGGCACACAGCAGAGTGTGGTACTTAACCACGAATCTTAAGCAGACAAGGTGTCCTAGAACCTAGGATTTTGTGATCGTTGAATAAATTAAATACAAAATAAGAAACTATTTTTTTTTTAAATCGAGCTTTTAAGTGACATCTCACTTGCTGATCTAAAAGGTATTATTAATTTATTTCCCATCTTACCTATCAAAATTGAACCCTTAAGTCCAAAATGCGAATCATAATCGAAAAACAGAATCGAAATCAACATTTAATAATTTTAATCAGCTTTGTAAATAAGTCTACGAAATAACGTCTGTAACAGTCCGACAGACTAAGGTATTTTGGCTTGAAACATTATATTAGTTACTCCACTTTATTGGCAGATGTTGATGAAAGATAATAGAACGAGGTATCCACATCCGGTATTTAAAATTAAACTCGTACTACCTACGATGTAGGATACATCATACGACGTGTGAAGTTACCATGGCTCATTTGTAAAATAACCAATAGAAAATAGTTTGAAGAATAGGAGTTAGTTTGCGAAAAATTATTTTAACAGAAAGGGATACGAAGGAAAGTAAGTAGTTATTAGTTATTAGGATTTATTTTTTGTGACATCAAATACTAAAAAAATTGCGGTTGCCTAGAATCCCTTACCCCATATCTTCCTGTGGGATTCGTAAAAGGTGATAGAAAGGAGTGAAATGGAGGAAAGGCAGTATTATCTTTCTGATAACAATTCATAATAATAAAAACTATAGTTGCCAACCCGCTTGCCTTTTATTTATTTTTTAAATAAATAAAATATTGTATATTGCGGAACGAAAGTACTGTAACCTACCTTACTTTGGTTCAATTTTAAGCATGATTGAATATCTTCAAAAATGTAATTGTGCAAAAATACGTGCAGTAATTTATTTCACGCTTCATTTTATACGAATAATTTAAAATGAACATTTCTAGCCTCGACTCGAAGAGAAATTTTCCAGATATGTCCGTTTCGATAGCTCGCAACAATTTTAATTGAAAATCTGATGTAGAGTTTTGGATGAGTGAAGAATTTTAACTGGAAATTGAATGTATACGCTATATTCAAATTTCTCTAAAAATAGCTCCATTTCCTACTGATATATTAAGTTATTTATGTTGTTGTGCCGTATTAATGATACAAACGTTTTAACAAAGCCAAATATAATAATAATAATAATAATAATCCACAACTATCACACAACGCCATCTAGTCCCAAACTAAGCAGAGCTTGTGTTATGGGTACTAGACAACGGATAAACATACTTATATATTTCTAAATACATAAATATTATAGATAAATTACACCCAGACACAGAACAAATGATCGTGCTCATCACACAAACATTTGTCCTGGGTGGGAATCGAACCCACGACCTCCGGCATAGCAGTCAGGGTCACTAACCACTAGACCAACAGGCCAGTCGAATATAACTTGTAAGTTAATTGTTTCGCACTTGCACACCCATATAACTGGTAGCTAACTTTACAGACGGATGCTTTTAGAACAATCAGTAAAGATATACTCGGTGTTTCCTTACTTATTATTTTTAATTATAAGCGCGGACACTATACATTGTTAAAAGCTGAAGCCAGCTCGTGCTAACTCTCACAACGTCAAACACCTCAGCACAGTGTTTCAGTGCTTTGAAGCAGATACGTTTTGTAAGAATACAGACGTGATAGAGCCATGCTACAGCTATATTAATTGTATTATACAATTAATATATTTTTGCTTTCCCTTTTTATTGTATTACGTACACATTTTTGTTAATAAGTGTTTTTAATTAAAAAAAGCAGTTTTAAAGATAATATTACGTATAAATATTCACTCAAGGTTAAAGTAACGATTATTATTGTAACATTTGTTGAAATATGATGTGGAACACACGTGGATATCGTACGTAGTCACTTTAGTTGCTTGTGCTTCGATTTTTTCAAAAACTGAGCAAGTTGCAAGCCACAGTGCTTATTTTACAGTAAGTAAGCGAAAATATTTCTCTGTGTAAAATTAACAATATTATATTTCTCCGAACACTTACCAGTAGTAGGGATTGTAGTCAAGCACTTGGCAAGTCTTTATGGTCTACTAGACAAGTCATCGAATGGGTCGGCTCGACCGGGGAAGGACCACGATCTTACAGAATACCAGCGTAAAATAGCAGCTTAATGCTGCTGTGTTTCATATGATGAGTGTAGAGAACTGGAGACCCTTTTTACAAGAAAAGAGGCATTCCATCTTTGTCCTAATAACTGACAACGCATCTGCATTTTATTTCGCAAACAAAGATAGATTTTATTTTTATAGATGTTAATGGGCCACAGAAACCATTTGCCATATATAATTGACATATATAATAAAAATATATAAAACAAGGCGCGTAGTTTGTGCAATTCCTTCTTATATCCTTTTCAGCCGACTTCAAAAAAGAGGAGGTACGCAATTCGACTGTATGTTTTTTTAATGTGTGTGTTCAGTAATAAACCGCAACTCACAAAATTTATACCAAGGCACAATGATCTGCTGCGATCTGAGCGCCGGTTATACCTAGTGGCAACATTGCGACGTAACATGCGTTGTAAAAATCTGTAAAGTTAAAAACAAAAAAGAGGGTAGTAAGCGTGAGAAGCGATATATATATTAAAAAAACCTTTAAAAGAGGACTACTCCAGAGTGTACCATGTACGATCTAATTGCTGGTGTATTCAACTGCGTAGAAGAAGCTACCAGGAGCCGTCAAAGTTTGCTCATCTTGGGAGGCTAGCTAGTAAGACCGTCAGTAGTTGTTGTTGTTTTGGTGTAGTTTTGTGGTAACTAACGAATTTTTTTGCGGTAACTGAACGAATCATATACGCCACAGTGTGTAACCTCAAAACATTTTTCTCAGTGAATAGATTTTGATGATTCTTTTTTTACTTTAAAGTTGGTGCTTCACGTGTGGTCCCATATACATTTAATCAAGATCTGACCAGTAGTTTTTGAGTTATACTTAATAATGCGTATTTAATTGACTTCGAATACATTGATGATGTTCTCATTTTATTTATATTGACGCCGGTTGCACAAAATTTTGAATTTTACCACTTGTTATTAATTTAACGTAGTTGTTGTCGAGTCATTTAAATTAACGTCATAAGTGTGTTTTGGTTTGCCCTTTAGATTTTTCATTAAGAATATCCTTGTAAATATTTTATCTGCTACAAACAAAACTTGTATGTACCTGTAACAAAAGAAAGAACTTGTAATAATTATTGTATATAGAATTAATTCTTTCAGAAATAAAAAAAACAGGTATTTGTCTAGCAGTGGTATGTAAGTGAACTGTTACTTTACATTTTCAAACAGGCAAAGACTTTGGACTTTGGAGCCCTGGTTTCGCACGATCGCTTTTTCAATACGAGTTGTATTGAAGTTACCTAAGTCCCGCCGCATGCATTCGGAGATCTGTCTATTCAGTTGCTTGTATGCTGTCAAATTTGTTGAAGACTGCAGCTTCATTTCCCATCTAACAGCCATGAGGTTAACAGTGTTATCGTAGAGTTTTGTTTTCGTCTGCGGCGGATCTTACATAACTTAGATCCGACCGCATGGACAGTTTCCATGAGCTTGTCATTCATATCGTCCACTGCATTGCAGTCTTCTAGGCACTAAAAATTTTGTGACCTGAGCTGAATGTTTTCGGGACTTTGGATTAGAGCACGATGAGGACAGAGTGTTAACTTCATTAGACGTGACCTCTCCAACTTAACGTTTAGGTTCTGTGTGCCTCTCACCATTCGGTGATCGCTGCCAGCTTTCACACTCGCGATCACTGAGACATCACTGAACAGTTGCCGTCTAATCGTCACAATGAAGTCAATCTCATTTTTTGTCAAATGGTCAGGATTCGACCAGGTTCAATTAATATGGGACCGCTTCTGGAAGAAAGAATTCATCATAAAGAGTCTCTCTATCTCCATGAAGTCAGCCAGCTGCTAGCCCCTTGGGTTCCGTTGCCCTATCTCGAATTTCCCTACCTTCAGCTCACCGTTACCGTCGACGATAAATCAAATTCCTAAGATTTCTTGACGTGATCCCAACGAAAGCATATCATATAGCAAATGAATAAAGTTATTAGCCGATATATTAGGTAGCAATACAAAACAATTGAAATGCAGTAACTGGTAAATGCTTGTATTCGAAAGTATTTGAATCTATTCAAATTCAAGAGAACCGCAAAGCTTGCACTGTCGTCGGCATGCACAAGCACAACACTAACTTGAATGCAGCCATAAAATATGCGTTTTTTGTATTGGTTTGATTTAATAATTATTGCCTGAAAAAATAATTGATTACTTGCAAATAAACAGCAAATTTAAAATCTATGTGATATACGTTTTATATTTGGGGTTTGTTTAAATTTAATTTGTTGTATTATGTAGTGATATAATATGTAAGTCATGAATAATGTATAGAGAGGTGTTGATCTCTCCTGTTAAAAAGAATATATTTAGTAATCATACTCATAGTAAATATGCATTATACGTGAATAAAAAAGGCATTCACGTCTGGAATTATGATATCCTATTTTTCTATTTTTTCTTTTCTATTTAAATATTATGCCAAATCAAGTTTAGTAAAATAATAATTGTTACTTATAACACGTTAGCTGCATAACAAATAATACTTAATACACTTTGGTTTTAAAGCTAGGACTTCAGTGACAGTAAGCAAGAAAATTGGTATAGAGATTGTCAAAATATATAATTATGTTATTAATAATAACATTACATATACGTATTTCAATAATATTAGAAAAACATGTAATATAATTTTTCGAATTTCAACGCTTATTTAATAGCCCGTCTGAAATTTACACACATCCGCTACAAGAAGCGCATTTCAAACTAAATTAACACGCCACAAAATGTTTACTGCACCGCCTTAGAGTCAAGTGCGGCTTGACAGAGGTACAAAATTAATGGACAAAATTAATGGATATACATATCACACTCATATTATATGTGATGTGGATAGGCATTATAAACAATAGATATTTAAGTTATATTTCAGAAGACTCACGAAAGACGTGGATACAATTAAAATAAACATGAGCAATAAAATGGAATTTAGCAATAAAATTAATAGTTTGAAAACGTGTTAGAGCCACGCTGCAGATACGTTGTGGTTGCAGCACCAATGGGTCGGCTCGACCGGGGAAGGACCACGCTCTCACAGAGTACCAGCGTAAAATAGCAGCTTAATGCTGCTGTGTTTCGTATGGTGAGTGTAGAGAACCGGAGACCCTTTTTTACTGGAAACGAGGCATTCCATCGAGGCAGTCCTCAGGAGTAACAACATTTTACTGAGTTAGTAAATTTAAGTTAGTAGTAAGGGTTTCGTAGTAACAAACGAACTCACTGTGGCCTATATACACTTATAGCTACTGTCGTCGAATAAGAGTTAAAATGCGTTGCCCCCCTGAGCTTTAAAATGGAACGCAACGTATTTTTAAAAGGGGTCGTCGGTCTTAAATCAGAAACACCCACCACTTTGGATTTATTAAGGGAATAGACCCAAAACAACACTATGGATCAATCACTATACTCAAAGAGAAATCCATGTGATAATATCATACTACACTAAAACAATTCCGTACTTTCTTTAAATACTAATTTTGGGATACTTCTATAGGCTTCGCTGCGCGTTTTTATCCCGGTTGGATAACCGGCTTGAAATAAGGATGACGTTAGTAGTTCGTGTTTATTTTTTAAGATATGGACAGGGCGCGAAATTGTGTGATAAGAGAAGAGTGTGGTTTGTAAGAGGATGTTGTGACCAGGTCTAAGAAAGTAATGATTCGGTGGTTTGGTCGTGTAGAAAGAATGAACGAGGAAAGAGTGACAAACAAATTTATGTTGCAGAATTTCACGCCAGAGTCGGGAAGGGACGCCCTAGATGAAAGTTTATCGATCAAATTGGCGATATATCAAAAATTGGCCAAATTAAAAATACCCTTAACCGACGAGCAAGTATGCGTACGTATATGGATGTGGAGGGGCGAGAGAGATGTGTCAAGATCGTGCCAAATAGAAGTCCGTAGTCTCTGACTACCCCTCTGGGTGATAGGTGAATGTTTAAGCTATGTTATATTATATGAACCACAATCATAAAGAGGTCAGATCAAGTCGGTTTACATTTTTGAATTAAACTTATAATTGCGTTTTTTTATCATATTAAAAAAGCATTTTTCACGTGTTGGTAGCATAAGGAAATAAATCACCCCATTCTGCACAATGGTGCCGGCAACATGAATTGAACTTAGAATTGCTGGCGTGTATTGAATACAACCGTCTAATCCCTGCGCTACCAGGGCTGGGTGTACATCACCAGACAGCATTAATTTAAGCTAGAGCCAGCTTAGGACGCTTATATAGCTATTAAACAATTGCCAGACTGGCGTCGGTTATTTATAGCCTAAACTATATGCACGAGGTCTGTATTTATAGCTTATTTACGAGCATAAACTACGGAATAGTCGAATGAAATACTAAATATGTTTAAGATGCATGACTGTAATAAATCTTTAAAGGAAAAAATTGTTTATGGTGAATTTAACGTTCAAATAAGTGCACACTTTCCAACAACAACTATTATAAAAACATTTGAAAAATATTTAATTAACAAGTACACGTACATGTAATTTCACTCGACACCAAACTAGAACTGCTGTCGTCGTAAGCTTTTCAATACAAACTTTGGTAAACAAAGTTACGGATGTGCACATATTTTTGCTGAAAACTGAAATTACGTTACGCTCCATCCCTCAGTCTGTCAAAAACGTTTAACTTCTATCAGATTTTTTGAGCTGAACTTTGTACAAAACTCAAACAAATATCCTTTGTATTGTATGCGTGATAAACAATCAAATAAATCAATAAACAAACGGATAGAATGTTTTTTTGCTTTATTGTTTATCTTCTGCATCAGCTCGTAAAGTCATGCTGGAAATAGGCTTCTCTCGTTGTAGGAAGAATTTGTCTTAATCAGCAATCGTAGTAGCAGACGTGTCACACCTATGACACAGCTTCCCGTCGCGGGTCTCGATAGGTTACGCTTGGGGTAGGTGGTATATTATAATTTATAACGTCATCTATCGGAAGATATAAGATTTATTTGACAAGAAATGAGGGGATAGATTTTATATGTCATGTACCCATTTTTTCTACTAAAGCGCAAAGGTGCAAAAAATCCACTTAATCATAAATTAGCTCATTAGCATTTAGCCGATCGACACCTGAAACCGACCTAAAACAAGCCACAAATGTGTCATTATTTTCAAGAAATATAATGACAACTTTCACCAGCTAATTAAAATATTTACGATTGGACATATTTTTTTTAAAGTTGGCCATAGAGTGGCTCGTACTGCTGGTCTCGTTTAGGCTATACGTAAAATGCGTAGGACTGAGGTATTTGATGTCGTGATGTCATAGTTAACGAATGCGACGTTTAACTTTTAAATATTATTTTCGGGTCCGATATAAGCTGAACGGGCTTACAGTATCTTAAAGTCCTGATTGGGTTTTAATTTAGTTATATTAATTGGACCGTATTGTGCAGAAATGTTAAACCCACAAAAACAAAAACTTATTTAGATTTGAAACCTAAACACATTTTGCTAATGACAAGGGCCTTTTTATATCATGTTATGTATGACTTTTTTTAAGATTTTGGGATCACGTGTTATTTTTCAAAAGTCTTTCGTACATAGAAATAAAGTAGCAAAAAAAAGCCTCAGGATCGTTATTTTGGCCAGTTTGTGGGTTGGATCAATTCTGCACAACACGGTCCTGTAGTGGTTTTCCAAGCACATTCTCTGTCACAATTAAGATGTTTTCTTTTTATATTTCAGTAGTCTTACGAAACATTCTTCGTTTATAGTCTATTAATGACGTAATGGTTGAGACAATCCTTAACATGTGAATGTATATATAATAAAACGCGATATAATCCGAAAAATTAGTTTTATTCAAAGTAATCGCTAAAATATAAGAAATCTCTAAGGAGAAAGTAAACGGAAAGTCATGAACTTGGATGACGAATGCAGTTACTACTTCCATCAGTATTACCATCCCATACAATTGCTACTTTCTTCATATTTTAAGTCCATCGATACTTAAATCTTAATTTATTACAGTTTCAAGTATCAACACAAGTTTATGAAGTCACGGTGAGCAATCTACCATTTTGTAAAATAAGCACGAACGTCCTGCTTCGCTAAGTCATAGCTGTAAATTTTAGCAACGTTGGAGTCATGCAAAAAATATGCTATAAAACAGACTACTTATTTTTAAGTGAGATAACCAAAATTTTGAAAACGTTTGCTTTCCGTCTTAAGGGTTTGATACTTGATAAAAAACCCAATACTGTGCTGAGACGCGCGTGGTATATGACAGCTATCTGCTGTGTTCCACTTTTAATATTGTAGGGGAAAAGAATTTTCAAGATACATGAACAAACAGAGTTCGACCCCTACCAGCAGCAACGATATTGTTAATTTCAGCTTTAAGACTGACTATTGACGTGCTCGGCATATATAGGAAACAATGTTTAAGAGCATTGTCATGTTGTAAGTTTTTAAAATAAAAAAAATCTTGGACAGATTATGCCCACACATTGGGACCACACGACTTGCTTTTTCTAGCTCCTCTATAATGAGAGGAAGTCTATGTCCAGCAGTGCAACGTATGTTAATTTGAAGTTACGTTACTACTTTTTAAGTGACACAGCGTTCGTTACTATAATCAAAATTAAAAAATCTTAATTTCCGGATTTCTTTTGCACAATAAGGATGCTAAATTAGCACACACTCCACCTGAAGAGAAGTGAATGTTGTGGCTCATAGATATCTACATTTATCCCCTATTTATAATACGAAATAAAATTCAGATGCGTTGTAACACCTAAAGACTAAAATAGAATAGAATCAGAGATACTTTTTACTGATAATGAACCAGTAAAAAGTGTCTCTGGTTCTCTATAGTCATCATATGTAAAATGGCTTATAACTGCTATTTTACGCTACTATTTTTGAGAGCGCGCTCAGTCGCCTGTCCAGACCACCATGATAGCCACCATGAAGAGCCACGCTGCAGCTAGGCTCTTTTACCACACTAAAAAACTCCGGGATAAAGTTAAAAAAAAATTAAATCCAAACTAAACTAATTTCGTAACTGGAATGCCTTTTAATCCGTTATTACATTGGCGTGTACATATAATGTACTTACAGTACTGTGTTTCTGAAGTCCACGGAATATTTATGCAAGTCGTACTGCTGCGCTGTAAGAAGCTCAATTCAATTTAAATACAACGAATGTTTGCTGCCATTAGAGTCGAATTTGGCTTGTCGGGGACACAAAGTTAGTGAACCGCGTTGCTTACAAATTGTACTCTGAATCACGAGCAGTTTAGAGCAATCCCTGCAGTCATTGTTAACCTAAATAGTAGATAGAAATATCTTTAACATAACCAAGAAGGATTCTTAGAATACACATTGAATAACAGTGGTTTTTTATATTATATCTTCTAATCAATTTATTTTATGTTCACGACGTTAAATACTTTGGAGCACCTAGACTGGACTGATTTGTTTGTTCGATTCTTTGTGTTGTTGTGTGTGTAGATTCGTTCATTGAACTGAGGTGTTCGACGTTCCAATATTATCGTTAGCCAGAACTACCTTTAGCACGGAATAAATTGAAGTACTTAGTTTTATTTTCAAAGTGCCGGCAGCGATTGAGCTCGGAATAATATCGGGTAAAACATGAAATTTCAGGCAACCGCTTATTCCTGAGCTACCACAGCTATGGGTGGTAATAATACCTTATTTTAACCTGTTTGCTCGCGACGCGAAACAAATTCTATTTTTTCATTATTTGCCCGTAGGAGTCCTCTGCTGGACATGTACCTCTCACACTATATGGAGGATTCACCCTCCCCGTTATTATCATCATAAAAGTCATTCACAAGTCCACTGCTGAACATACGAGTAGGTATCCCCCAAGGAATGCAACAAAACACGGTCTTGAGAAAGCTGCATACATCGACTCCCTGCATCTCTTACCAGGTCGTCACTCCAACTAGAGGGGGGGGGGCGTCCTACACTTAGATTTTGGATACGAGAGTGCAACTCGAGAATCTAGAGTAACCTAGACTTATCAGTTGGCATTTACCGAAATCGTTATAGTTAATTATTAAGATTTAATTACAATTATACCTAAGAAATATTTATGTTAAAATTTCTTATTTTAGACAAAAAATATTGTTTCTCGTTATTTTTGAACTGGAGGTACTCAATTTGATTGTATGTTTCTGTTTATATTTTTTTATTTGAAAGCTGGTGCTTCTCATGTGGTCTAATATACATTTGGTCAAGATCTGACCAGTAGTTTTTGAGTTATTCCTTATAATGCTTATTTAATTGACTTGGACTACATTGAGGATGTTCTCATTTTATTTATATTGAAGTCGGTTGCACAAAATTATTAAATTTTACCACTTGGTTAAAAGAAAAACTAGTTATCGCTTTGTTAACAATACAATGGCACAATGTGTAACTAATTCACTTAGTAGAAACTGCAGTCACTTCTTCTGTAGTCCGTCTGCTTGGCAATGTGTTGTTGAATTGAACAATAGCTGGTTATTATTTTGTGCTTTTAAACTGAAGGCGTTTTTATTTCAAGGAAATTTCTAAAATAAATTAATGTAATTTTTCGCATACAAAAAAGAGGATGTTATTTTCGTGTTTTCTAAAGTAAGTACCACAATATCCGCGAGATTTGTTAACTTATTTTTATCAAAAGACACACTTCAAAGTAATTTCCATAAAATTTCATCCAGTTTCAACAGTAGTTGACGTAGCATTATATAACTTTTTTACAAAAGGAAGGCTGACAAATAAGTATACAGTCCACCTTATAGTAATTAGATGCTATGACCCTTACGACCTTTGACGATTGAGATGGAATTGTATTCGTCACTCATCACACGAAACATAGCGGCATTGTGCTGTTCTTAAACGCGCTCTCTACGACCAGGCTTTTAGAAGAGCTTTAGGGATTCTTCTCTCGTCCACAAAACTTATTCGTGCCGTATTTGTAATTTACGTTATAAATTACGGCGAGCATAATCTTCGACAGTGAGATTTTTTTTATAAAATTGAATTAACGAGAGAACTTACGGTCCACCTGACGGTAAGTGGCAGCTGAAGTCCATAAACACCTGCAGCAAAACACATAAGGCTACAGATGTGTTCTTACCTCTGAGCACTAAAACGGAATGCCTATGGATCGGATCACAGTAGCGCACGCACATGCTATGAAGCGGCAGAAATAAACTAGACTAGAGAATGGTACCTACCCTAACGGTCTCGTAGGTACATTACATTATTGTATTATTAGGATCAGATTCAGTATTTTTTTAAATGCCAAACTCACAGTCCCTCTGGCCCGAACGTAGCTTTGGCTCGGTAAACCGCGGATCAAAATGCTGAACCTCAGAAAGAAAGTATCTCAGACTGAAAATTTCGAAGTAGTGTCTATCACCTAGCTATTGACGAGCATGCATCGATCTTTCAAAATAACACAACTTGAAAGATACTTTCTATTATATCTTTATGATAAGTAAATTGAAACTGACATAATTCGAGTAGTAAATCAATCATTTATTAGAGAAAATTTGTTTATACAAAATTTATCCCGAGGGCTCGGTATTGATTTGCTGCAGTTCTGCCGTTGGCCTACAAATAATAGTTTTGGGTCTGGATCATTTTCATGTGTAATTTATGTCACAAAATCACAACGTAAGGGTAGTTTTCTTAGTGAAAAAATAATACATTATATGGTTATATCATCACGAAATTACATTTCCTAAGAAAGAATCAATTTTACATTTGTACAAACAAAACAAAAAAATATAGAATCATTTCATATAATTGTAAATTTTCAAATATAACATGAATGTTAGTTGTAGTTGTAGTATTTTAACTATGTGTTAGAACTGTAGAACAAATGAACACGTTGACACAAATTATAACATACATCGCCGCCACTAACGAACCAAAACTAAATTGCAATCGACTCGTAAGAACTGACCGACCTAGAGCGAGATATAATTTAATGGCCATGGACTATTCAAAAATTGTTTTTCAACAGCGTACCACGTTATTGAAATTCTATATTTGAATCGCCTTTTCACCTGAGCTTATAGTGTCTAAATATTGTATGCATTTTAACCAACAATAAATAAATTTAATCAAAACTGAAAAAAAAATTATTTGCATAACTGTCCAGTACTCGAATATAAATGGTGACGTAGTAAAAAACACTGCTTTACAGCAATTTACAATATTTTTTAAATTTATACCTGAAATTAAAATTAAGTTAATTTCATTTTAAAATTACGCGTCGCAATACTTATTTTATTTACTGCACATTTATATAATAACCTTAAACCTTAGTAGCTTTTTATCTTATTTTTTATTTTTTGGATCCAAACAAACACTAAATTGATTATATAATTACAATCGATTTTCTAAACTATTTCTCATTTGTATGTTTTTGAATTAAAAATACAGCATTTTCTTTTTACAAATTATTTTTAGTGTAATAAGCAGGTTATCTAACAAAAATTATTCTTTTTTTGTTTCAGATTTAGATTAAATCTTTTGTAACCAATTGGCTGATATTAATAATATTAATAAAAACACTGATTAGGACAAAAATCTTTAGAAATGCTATACTCGTAACTTCTTTAGTGTTGTGTGTTTGTTGCTTAATTTGATGGCATTATATGTTGGACGGCAAAAAATGTACTTAACTTAATGTTGAAGGCTTTATCTTATGTCTGGATGTAGGCTGAGCATACTGTTTGTGAGGCTTCGAAATATTTTATGAATCCTCTTTGGAAAAGTTGAGGCGGGTGCTGACCATTTTAACTCGTATTAAAATGTGAAAATATTATCGTAATATGATATAAATGGTATTTCGTAATATTATATTATGGATATTTAGAAAACTCCTCACTTCTATAATAAGACTTTTTGCATGTCTTAAGCGCAAAGCGCGTAGGTATGTCCTACTAGCGCCTAAAATTCAAGAATCCTACGCTTAGTCTCGTGAAATCGTATCTAACAATCATATTGAACATATAAGTGATATAAAAAGCATATTGTCAGAAAGATAAATAATTGTTAAACTTAGTAATTTTTAAAATCGATTAATTGCTATTTTTACATTGAAAAGGTGGTTTTAGTGGCTTATGGTATAAATTTATCAAGTCCACATGGTTAAGACGATAACTTTTGAAAATATCAATTGTCTAACTCAATCTATTTTTTAATCTCTTTATCTATCACGTGGAAAGCCATGGAATGTAAATGGTTATTTAATTTTGTTTTGTTTAATTATACTTAAATTTTTTCGGCTGAGAAATTCCGAAATTTTCGGTTTTTGACCAGCCTTGTAATAATATATTTTACTAAATACACTTTGACTCACTCCCGGCTTAATCGCCGTCGTGGATTACTGTATCGTTTGTTAACAGCGGCTCGTGATGAAAAATATCGATCGCTGTAGAAACACAAAATATTTATTAACGAGTCAGCAAAAAAATACTAGTTTTTACGATAATGCTTGAGTACAAATACCTTAAAATTGAAACAATATTAAAGTTAACTTCTGATCGTTTTTAGATAATTCTTTAAAGTAATAACGTAATAATAATAACGTAGTAAAATTACAAAAAATATTTTCTGTGGTTGAATGAGAATTTTTTAACATTTTTTCACGATCTTATGAGCATTATGAGTCGTGCACTTTTGGATTTTCCAAACTTTTTTATTGAAGTTTGACATAAAATTATCAGAAAATTAGAAATATAGTAACAAGGTTATTAGTGAAAACTTGTGTATATTTAAAATACTTCAAAAATTGACGTATAATATGAACGCTTAAGGTATTTGGATTTACCTAATTATTTATTGCTTTTACAGCCTTTAATGTTACATGTAAATTGGCATCAAATAACAGTATTAAGGATCCTTCAATGCATCTCTTAGATGTTTTATTTATAGAATGGGTAGCAAGATTCCTTCTGATAGTTAAGTTTTCTTCGTGATGATCAAACAGGGATTTCAATCATCATCTAAATATTCTTTAATCAAGTTATTAATTATTATATATAACCGTCAATCTGTTAAACTCTAGCAATAATATAAGTTCAACCCATTAAGTTGATTGTTGTATATTAGCTAGAAGTAGGATTTCTCTGATGGCTTTCACTTCTACGGATCTTATCTTATCTTTAGCCACTACTTCCACCGGATACTGGGATTTAAATGGACTTTGGGCGCCTAACGAGAATCTGGGCCCTCACCCAGCTCTACATGGATGCATTTATCTAATTCTAATTTATTTGTGGCCACTGAGTCACTTATGTTAACTCGGGGTACATTAAAAATAAAATCCACAATTACTGTAAGACAACAATTTTTTTAAAGCATAGTGTGATGAAACGCAAAAGAGCATTTTGTTACGATACATTTTGCAACGAAATGATCTCAAGCGTGTTTTAACACATTTCAAAGAAATAATCCAGATAACATGCAAGGAAAAATCTCACGGATTGAACTCAAGTACATTTTAACACAAATCGCAGAATACCTCATTCATAGGTTACGTAAATGCAATTTCACAGAATGTAGCAATCTCACGGATTGGACTCAAACATGGTTTGCCACTATGTAAATTTCAATTTTATTAGTAAACTTAAAATTGGTAATATTAAAAATACATATACTCGTAATGCTGCAACGGTTACACGAAACAATGATAATCTTAAATTAGAGCGCGGAGAAGGACATGGATGCGTTTTTTTTTTTGTATTTTTGTTTTATTCTTTAACTCCAAATTCGTGCCAATGGTGATGTCGCGCTACTACATGTCATAATACTAATGTTATCCGAAGAACGATGCATTAAACACAATTAAAATCATTACGTTTTTAATTTACTTTAAGAGTGACTAATTAATTAAAGCTCAATTATAAAAATTATGTAATTATGTATGTTTAAAACATTTCTTTTTATCTAATTATTTTTTATAATATAGCATTGCTAAAACTGTACCAACATCATAAAAAATCATCTTAATAGAATGCATTTCATTATACATACAAAATATATAACAAAAGCAAATTTAATCTTCCGTCTTTTGTACTGAGCTTGCAGCGAAACTTTGCATCCGCGAGATGGAGTCTAATATTACAGTATCATATCGTAAGAGGTTTAATTTATTTCTGTGACTCCTCGCTGCATGGTTTAGCAAATTGTACTTTATACTTGCGGTATAAGATAAAATATTTAAACTATTTTCTCGTAACCAGTCATCAAGATTTATATGTAAGCGGAATATCTCCATATAATGGAAGAAATCTCACCCTAATTCTAAATCACGCTCATGAACATACATATTTAGATGAATTAAAAAATGTTAAAATATGTATTTACTATCGGTACTGGACCTCTACACTAATATATAATTTAAAAAAAAAACATTAAATTAAGTGGATACGAAGTTTATTTTTTTACAAAATAATATAATCGTAAATCTGTCTTAGCTCAGTACAAGCAAGCCTAATAACGACTTGTGCTGGTCATCCGTTAGAACGGATAAAGCTATTTAAAGTATTTTGTTTGCTGCTTTTATATAAATATGTCTAATCATGTATTTAAATCCATTCCTAAAGTACGGTTTCGTCTTTATTTTGCAATATTGTGTTAATAAAATTCTATTTAAAATTTTATTACTTTTACGATTGAAATATATGAAAGTTCAAAAGCAATACAAACAAGAAGCGAATAGTTCAAAAACAATTTAATAAAATTCATTCCTCATCTTTAGAATGCAGATATCTTTGCAAGTTCTTGACAATCCAATGCCCTAATGGGGAAAACTTATAAGTGGGATGCCATTTCCAACATACTCTGCATTATTGTTTAAGTGCGGAAGAATTCAGAACCTTTATTTCACCGGTAGAACAAGCAAAGCGACTTCTCAGTAATCTTTTTACCTTCTAAACTAAATTTTTCCTTTGTTACTTTCAAGACTTCGTATCGTCATTTTGCTTTTTATTATGAATGACCAGCGACCGATAACGGAAATTTCATGCAATATGGTCTTAAATACCATATACCGGTAACAGAAAGCAGCATTAACAATGCGACGTTATCGGTGCTGGGTTCACCACCTAGCTACGTAACTAAATAAAATCATAGATTAAAGACGTAATGTCTTGTAAAGTAACGTTACACATAATACTACTACAAAAAGAACGTTATATTTCTAGTAAATCAGAACATATGAATGTACTTACATATTTTGCATAGCTGAAAGAGACCAAAGCTGACCACTTGACATTTCTATTTCCACACACGAATTATACGCAACATCTTTCAATAGATTCAATAGATTTATAGAATAATATATGAATGCAGTACAATACAGTTCCAATACATACATTTGTTCTTGGAACTGAATATAGCAGATGTTTGAAATAGAGTAAAACTTAATACAACATTTTAATTTTTTCTTACCTCCGTTATTAACATCTTCCTTCTTTTCTAAACATTGTTCCAATAGTTTAAGGAAATCTTATATCTTGATTTCATACGAACCACTCATTCAGTAGCCCTAAAGGAATACTTATGCGTATCCTGTCTTACGGAAACTGCACTTAAACATTTTAATATTTTTGTCATTTCAGTCTGTTTACTACATTGCCTTAGAGTCGAATTATGCTCGACGGGACTCAAGAACAAGGAGGTATAATAGTAAAAGTAAATGACCATAAAGTATTAAGTTTTAAGGGACAATAAAGGCTATTGTGTCGAAAAAACATATTGATAGATATTAACCCCAAGGCGTCCGCATAATTGCAATTGGTACTAGAGTTTGTCTAAATATTGTTAAATGTTAAAACAGGAATCCAAATATACGTATGCATATAATGCATGTGTATACATTAATATTGTAATAACTTGTTCTCGGTGTAATATTGAATTAAGCTCATAAATGACCATTTTTAAAAATGTCTCCGGGCTAATGTTCGGGACGGCTGAAAATTACAAATATATATAGAACAATGCTAGGAGGGCTATAGCCTATATTTTATTCGAAAACTTAGTTTTTTTTTTGGACAAAAGCGAAACATAAAAAAATAAAAGCGGTCTTTAATTATGTTTAATTTAAATAAGGCCACATTAATAGGTTCGAACCAATACCGACAAAGTCGGGGCGAGACATTAGTTACAATAAAATGGAAATAATAAGATATTTAATAACAATATATGATACCTACCTATTATTTCCATCCGAAAATAATAGGTAGGTATCATTAATTAATATTGAATATTTAGATATTCAGAAATATTAAGATTATTATTCGAACCAAGTTCCTAGTTTCCCGAAGTATTAATCTAATTTAAGCTTAAAGAGTTTTTTAGTTTTTTGTTTGTAGTATAAAGTTTCAAGTCATATTTATTACACATAAATAAATACAGTTTACTAATAAAGAATATGTAAATGTTATTGAAAGAGTAGTTATTATTGAAAAGCGGAAAAGAGTAAATATAACGAACATGCAAGAGTTGGCACACACCCAAAATACGGTTACAAATCAATCACAGTACTCTGGGGAAAATAAAGTGAATATAGAGAGGGTTGCCAGAATTGCTGCTTCCGGGATATATACCAATATTAAGAAATAAATGTATCCATAAGTATGCTCAAGTTGTTTTCTTCATTCATCACTTGATAATACAGTCGTATAGAATTACATAAATTCGGAATTACATAATATATCACTAACAGGTAAGGAAAGAAAATTATCGTATTGAGGTGCTGTAGACAAATTATTCAAATAGAAATATACAAGGGTCAATCGCTATCTGAAAAACTTAACAGACATACTATGCAAAACGTACTAATACTCTATTCGTTGCAAGTCTAGTATTAATATTAATGAGTTAGTTTTACTTCAACTACGCGTAAAGGGCACACATATTCACAGACAAAAAGTTATGGTTCAATAGCCAATTTTCAAAATGCTTTTTCCAGTTCTCCTTAGACACCTTTTCTACAGGATGCTCGCATCTTCCGACGTTTCTCTTTTGTAAGGATCGTGACTTAAAAGGTGAATCGATGTGGTTCAGCTATCCAGGAAGTCCCTCATATTGAGCGCTAGAAGTTGCGAGCGCATTGTCATGGTGAAGCAGTAGCTCGCGTAGTCCCGTGCTTGTTGGCTTGTTGCACATAAGCGAACACTTCTGGCGAGCATTTGGTAGTGTACATAGTATTCAGCAGGAATTTAATAAAGAAACAGATAATTCGTTAAAGTGGAAAAACTAATCCACCATCTTCCCTGCACTATTTGATCGTATTACTTTGGTAGGCGTTGGTTCATTTTGTACAAATTCATCAACTGTAACGCATGTTACAAACACGAGCCTGTTCAATTTTAGTCATCATGTCGCAGAAACAGCGGGCCAGCTTCTGAGCATCGGTGAGGTTGTGTGACCACCTAACGCGAAACTATCCTCCCCACGCGAATATGTTTATATAATGTAATCTTGTGAACGCTTTCCGATACAATCTGAAATATGTACTGAATCTCTTCTATTGTAATTCACCTATTTTCTTTAATTAGCTTTCTCACTGCTAGCATTTTTCCTTAACCCATAACACCATCACATCTTTCGTTCGTAATCTGTCACACCAGCGGTACACGATTGCCGTAGAAAAGCTTTTATTTTTAAATGCCATTTGAAGTCTATAACGATACGTCCAATTTTAGGCGACATTCAAAACTGGAAAAAATTACCATGCGAAAACTTTCCCGATGTCGATCGAGATTCAAATGAAACACGATAATTCAATTTAGCTCGTAAAAACGTGAAGGGAAATTTGAAATTGGAACGATTGATTTTTCTTGTAAGTAATCGTATATTCATAATAAATAATTGACCAGTGTCTCATAAATAGAAAAATATTTTCTTCGCATTACTTTCTGTGTGGCCTGTCGTACTTTATAAATCAGTATCGCCTCCAAAAAGAGAAAATTAATGAATTGAACTATTGCGTTCTCCTCAACAAGAAGCCACAATAGGTTTAGATGGTGCAACTAATTTGCTAAAGTAGCAACAGCAGTTAGTTCTTCGTTTACGGTAAGTGTGTCTTGGTAGTTTATGTTGAGAATAAAACTATTAAAATAGTACGCCCTGACAAATCTGTTAGTATTAAACTTTGCTACTTATTATAACTTAGTGTAATAACTTAAAAAAGGAAAGACATTCAGTACGAAACTAAAGTAATGTTAGGGTAATTACGCGAAATAGAGTCACAACGAAAGTTTTATACATTTCATAAAATAACCGAAACGAAAGTCGAATTTATATTTTAGCGGTTCCATTTCGATTCCTTTTACTACAGCATAAACGAGATTATATTTTAATCCTAGGACATAAAACAGAGAACGCTGGCAGTTATTATTATTTGTAGATATTTGAAAAAATATGAAGATTGTTCAATCACTAACAAGAAAAAACAATTAAAATAAAATATTAAAGAATCGTATCAATACGAACTTGCTTTCTCAATATTTTTTATTGACAGTGTAACATTTAACATTAATAACACTAAAAATATTTACCCAAAGTTAGGTATCTTAAATCGCCTTGTCTTTCACTTAAGAAAACCTCAAAGACATAATATAACTGGTAACATAATATAAGTAGACTATTTAGTATAAGCAATTAGATGGGGCGGTCACAGTTGGCGTCCGCGTCAAGTTTTAATAACCAACACCCAGCGAGATAACAGCTCCGAGAACTCAAGGAGCGGGCTTTAGTTTAATAAGTTGTGTTTAAAACCATCGCTGGACTAATTTAGGATATCAATACAATGCCCGTCTTAATAAGTTTCTTGGCTATCTAAGCTTATCTTTGCCTATAAGATTAAGAAATAATCAATATTGATTAGCTTTCAAAATATCTCATTTACATTTGCTTTTGGCAGAGGTCAACAAAAGAACTGTCATAATATATGCATTAAAAAGATTCGGTACGGACAATGTTTTATTACACCTTTAGGTTTAGTAAAGTTAATTAATTCACTTCAATCGTGTAATATTCATAAAGAACTTTTAAACATGGATTTATATTACAAATACATCAACAGTAATTTTGTGTCTACCTCGACGTGGTGATAATGCTGTGTAACATAGACTCGTATATCACGGGCTTAACTGGCAACGTACTTAATGTTACCAGTGACGCCCGTGAACATTCGATACATCTTAGGATCTGCAGGTAGCTTATAAAACAAAGAAATAGGCTTAGGATAGGAATAGGCGGGGGCCACCGCTTGTTTAGGGTATTTATATCTTGCACACGCAAGATGAATTATATCGTCATCAATTTAAGAGGGTGAATTTTTTCTGTAATTTCCCTTAACTTCCGGCCTTTCTAGAGCCCTAAGAACGATAAACCTGTAAAGCTAATAGGCTAACAGTACTTACATCGCATCCCAAAGCCGCTTCTTTTTAAACCTAATGAGGCTATGAGGTGTAAACAGTTATAAGACTATAATAAATAAATATAAAAAAAGATGTATGTGTAGTCTTGCATTGTTTTTTTTTATATTCATTTTTAAAAAACGTTACCTCTACACTAGGATTTTCTCCTGTATCGTGGCGGCAGTTTATAAACATAAATTTCACAAGGACAAACATCCAGATCCGGAACAATTAATTGTAGGCCATACAAATATTTGTTCCGTGCGGGATTCGAACCCGCAGCCCTTAGCGCTGTAACTCATTGCTAAGCCACTGCGCCACGGAGCCGTCGAATTCATTTACTTCGGTTATTCAAAATAAAAAAGATAAGCTTATGAATTAAAAGTATAGTCTTTTATTTGTTTTTAATATATGTGTTAAATATAGGCATGCAAACATTTATATAATGATTCTATTATAAACGCGAAATCAACTCTATCAAGAAAAGGTTCAATGTCGAAAAGAATATAAAAAATATTTCAAGCCTCAGAGGGAAAAGGGAATTGTTATTTTCTCAAGATGACATCTGTCAACTTGACAGTCAGGTATATATTAATGACGGGAAAAGGTGTCAGTTTCAGACACCAGTAATCTGTATTATTTAGAAAGAGAAAATATTAAAATAAAAAATTGTAGTAAAAAGAATTGTCTCAATTATTGAGAGTCACTCTTTTGTTTAATTACCACTGATTCGAAAAAACCTCTGTCCTGGGAAGAACCATCAAGGAACCCAGCGAGATTACAAAAAAATAACAGCTTACAATCATGTATATTACAAAATCGATCAACACATAACAAATTAGAAATAGCTTGGTAGCGATCACCTGATTCCTAGAGGTTATTATCATCCATAAATTCCTTAATATAGTATAAAGTGTTGAACTTTGAGCAGGCGAAATTATTTCTGCTGCATATAAAATACACTGACCGCCTTCAGTTATTAGAGGATACGATTTCTCCGAACCTTAACTATGGACGATTCATTGAGTCCAGAGCCAAAGCAACCGCAAGGAAACTCATCTAGTTTCTTAGCATGCTGGGGCAGCTTCTCACGTTTTGTTAAGTGCAAGTGCGGTCGTGCATGGAGTGATACTGTCACATTGACCCAGTACAGGGACATGCTAAGAGGCTTATTGGTAACCTCGATTTGGTTGAAACCAATCTTCCGAGCCTCGAGCACAAGCGCAGAGTAGTAAGCCTCTCGATATTCTGTAGAGTGCATTTCGGAGAGTGCGCGCAAAAACTACATGCTTTAAACTCCCCTTCCCTTTCCACCACGGGATAACCAGGTGGTCGGCGGGTCGTCACATTTATGTTGTTGTACACATTAGAACCACACGGTTTGTTTCGTCTTTCGTCATGCGTACAGTTAAGGAATGTTAAAATTTACCGACGCAGCACACACGCACACGCACACGCGTACGTACACGCTCTCGCACACGCACGCACAGACAGACTAGATTAATAACACAGTTTACAGACCTTACAGTTGGAAAACGAATTTACTTGTGTAGAACAGCGGTGGGGGTACAAGAGGCAGGGGGCGGGCCGAGCTTGTGCTAGCGCACTTCACTGAGTCTGATAGACAATACAAGTGGTTGTCGCGAGGATGTTTTATAGTAATTATTTAAACAATTTCAAGTTGCGTTTCGAAAATATAATATCAAGAATGGTGAATTACTGTTGTAATTATACCAGGTGTTTGTGAAACTCTCCCGAAAACGAAGACAGACGATAGTACTAACGATACCTTTGATGATGAGATAGAAAGAAAATCGATCCCGATGAAAAGAATCATCTTTTCACAACGTTTTATTAGCTTTATTCACGCTCCATCATATTAGTACAGCTAAATGAAACCATGTAAAATTGAATTCAATTGACGGCTATACTTATGTTTCTCTTATATTTTGTTGATAAAATTGTTGAACCATATTATATAATTGTATTTAACAATCAGAATCTGAAAATATATATAAAAAGAAAGTGTCACAAAAATATTTGGGAGTGCATCACTTTTAAATTAGTTTGTTCTTGTAGTATAAAAATTATCTTGTTCAATTAACGTTCTTATCTTATAAATATGCACATAATAATAATGAGTAATATATTTTCGAGACAATCCCTAGCATACACGCTGCCACGTAAATACCTAAGCGACATCAAAGGCGTTTCACGACTGTAAGGTCTTAAAACCGTGGTAATAGAATGTGTATATAAATCGGTCATCGTTGTTGACAACTGTGATATAATTATCTGTACACAATTTGCACGAATTAATTTCTCGTAATTGGCAGCTAGGTTAGGACCAGAATAGCCACGTACATCACGTTCCTATAACCTTTCATTCGCGTCACGTAACACGCTAGCTGGATTGCGGTGACCGGGTTGTCCAGTATAGGCATTGGTCAGCCGAGGAACACTTTCGGTAATCACCTTCATGCATAGAATCATAAAATTACACAATACACAAACGCTATTTTCTAACATTTATATACATTTTAAAATTGTTTTATTTTTTCGGTAGTAACATAAAAAGTGCAATTCGATCATAAACTTAATCTAATTAATTAAATTTCTTGGAAAAATTCCTTATGAAATGAATACAGCGGTTTTTATGTAATATTCGTTAAAAATTACCATTCATAACTTAAGCTAAATCGACTTTATCATGGTAACTTAAACTAAATAAAAAAATTGGTTGCCTGTAAAGTCGGTATACGGGCGAAAGTTTTACGTGACAACGACTTTGAGTGGTAAAATAATTTTAATGTGAATATTCATTCGTATAGTAGGAAGAAGGATGAAATAACACTTTTTATGTCTGTCTCTCTCGCTCTTAGGCGGGCTAACCATGCCCGAGTGGAAGGGACGCGTGCCTCTCACTCGCTCTCATTGTGAGCGCATAACGTGAGCGGAGCGTAACGCAGTTTCTTGAAGTGTCACCCGGCAAACCAATTTATAAGACGTTGTCACGTCAAAAATGTAGAAAGCAATAGTTAAACCAGTTTACGATATAAAAGGGATATATAAATTTCGTTGGTTCGAATTCATGAGTATTATATATTGCTATAAAAGTAAAATATTGATGGTAGAATAATACTTGAAAAGGTATTCTTTAAAAAACAGCACATAATCAACTCGAAATATAATTTTTATAAAGCAAACGGTTTAATAACCCACATTAATGTTTGTCTTTGTCCATATTCATTCCATTTTCCATACGTGGTAGAGCCAATCAGCAGCTATTTTATGGTCGGTATTTAGCACGAATGGGTCGACTCGACAGGGGATGGACCACACTCTCACAAAATACCAGCGTAAAATAGCAGCTTAATGCTGCTGTGTATCGTATGGTGAGTGTAGAGAACGGAGACCCGTTTTACTGAAATCGAGGCATTCCATCTTAGTGCTCAGGGGTAACAACGAATATGCATTTTGATTCGTATTCGAGGTTAAATGTAGATGTCTATGGGCATCACATCATCCATTTACCATCGGGTGAACTTTGTGCTCGTTTGTCATCCATACTCTGTAAAAAAAAGTATTCGCCTTCCCGTTTTCTATGCACTATACACTTATATAAAAGCATTCGTAGCGACGACCTAATTAATGAAAACTATAGCGAACAAGTAATACTACCAGTAAACATGGCGAACTTTAAAGGAAATCTCAAATTTAGTATAAATTTACCAGCGTAGCAAAGTTATGTCGTCTGACGTCTACGTAGAGTTATACAAAACGGCTCAATAAGTATGAAGTCACTTGATTTGCTGCTACGTTGGAGATGCATGTAGCTCGCTACGTAATTGCTACGCTTGTAGACCAGTGTGCTACACAAAGTGTATAAGTTTAAGCGAATATGTACGTAATACGTATGAACATTATACAAGTGCAAACTTCTTCTATATCTAACGTCATGCAAGTAGAATACAACATACAATATCTAAATGCCACCTTTAGGGGTAGATTTTTTCCACCCTTAAGGGTGGTGTTCCCGATTTTTGAAAGTCATTATTTTCATAGCGGGATGTTAAAAAACATACGGTCAAATTGTTTTGTAAGCCTCTTTTTCCTTTCTTAAAGTCGGCTAAAAATTAGATTATATTTAGATAAAGCAAAAAAAACTCGAAATAGTCACAGTTACTTCACGTCGAGTCCAACTTTATATTTTGCGTTCACATTGAGGCACATAGGTAAAAGTTCATAATATTAAATTAAAAGAAAAAAAACTCCATGTATCCTCCATTAATGTTTTTATAGAAGTTAGCGTGACAAACGGGCACACCGACCAGCTGATATATGACTAAAACAGGGTTTTTCTTCATAAATAAATATGTATATATATATATATATATATATATATATATATATATATATATATATATATATATATACTGTGATATTGTGAGTGCATGATATGTGATAGGATAATTTATATTATCTTTAATTGTCATTAACTAATAACATGAACCATACAAAACACGGCAATATTATATTGAATTTAACGATAGTGTTCTGTGAGAGCCACGATTTTAATTCAACTAACAAAAGGCAGGTTCAAATAACTATTTTAATTATTGCTTCATTTTATGAAATTCTTTGGCCCACATATTAGGCTTTAGCTCCTTCATGTCTGGTTGGTTTGGTTTCACACGAATACATGTGGCCTGAATGTTATATAAGTGATAATTATTTACTTTCTCTAGTCGACTACTGTTGTATTTGAGCTCGTATTGCTAAGCATAATCAAACTGTTGCTGTCGTCGATCAAAGTACGTTTATTGTTTCAGAGTTTTAATATTTCATAAAATTACGTAGTATTTACAAATTGTAAAGGTTACGAGTAGAAGTTTGTTAGAGATTCACTGAAATTTAATAATTTCAGTGAATCTCAACATCATTATCGCTACAGCCGTCGAACAACTCATCTACATTTATACAAATCAATAAAATTGAATTGTCTGTTTGTAATGTCAAAATAACATCTTTTTACTATATGCATATGAAAGTACATATATAAGGTACTTATAACAAATAAACACTTGAAGTATTTGTATGTCTGTCTGTTTGTTTGCTCCGGCTAATCTTTTGCGGCTGGAGCTGATGTTATAAGAAGTACATAGAAAAAGAATTGGGGTTCCGCGAAAAGTAATTGAAAACATTGAAATCAAACCGCAATATATAAACGCGGACGTAGCCGCGGGGAACAGCTAGTACAGCTACGAAATCTGATGCATGTAGGAACTAGGAAGTTGCAACTTAGCTACGGAGAAGTTGACTTTTTTAAGTTACTATTTGCAATCAGATAACTTGTCTAGAACTCGGGAGACTTCTAATATTACTTGGAGTTTATAAGAAGATTCTAGTCTCGGCGAATCTTTTACGACTTCATCACAAAACCCCACAATTTTCTAATATTTTTTCATACAATTTTAAAGGTTTTCCCTTTTCTTTCCTAAAGAATTTTAAAAAATTATGGTAGTACCGCATTAAAATAAAACTAGTAGTTTTAAAGTTTTATGCAATCAAACTGGCAAATACAACATTACTGACATTGCTTTATATACTTAGCAAAACCCTGATTAGTTTTACACAGCAGAACCCTTCCATGTACGTTTTCATTGAGTGGATGTGTGAGTTCAGGCACTGATTGTAATTTACATCCACAAAGTAAAGGCTAAATTGGATTGTCGGGCGTGGTCCGTGCTTCATTTTAACCGAGCACTACTGTCGAGTATTTTTTTCATAGGTACATATTCGGTTATTTTTCAAATAAAAATTGAAAATTCCATTAATAAAATTCGGAGGCCCTTTGCGTTAGTGCCTAAAATAAAATAAAATTGTTTGTTTTGATATAAAACAAAACCAATACAATATATTTAATAATAAAGTAGAAATAATAACAAAATCATGTTATAAAATGAATATTCTTGTAAGTATTCGCCGTGTAGAAAGTGTGTGCGCCGTGGAGTCCTTTACTCCATGGGCGTCGTAAGAGGCAAGAGAGGAAACTAAAACAGGAGACGGACAGTAGCATCTTTTTGATAACAACTCAATAGTTATTTATCAACCCGTTTGCCAAGCGTGACGACTATGAGGCAATTTATAAGGGACTTTTGATAACAAAAGTATAAATCTAAGTAAGAATCTTTGCTAGTGAGGATCGCTTCGCAACTGTGTTAGGTATCTATTTTCGTAATTATTACACGTTGTAACGTAAAATAAGATATTGATGTTCAAGAGTGGTTCCTACCGGCATAAGTGAGACAAGGTCATTACACGTAATCTTTGAAGACATTTTAATAGTTAAAAACTTCATCCTTTATTTTTGTATCATAAGGGGTATATAAATGTATATGGGACCTCTCCATAAACGAATAATCAAAATAGTTTTACAATTGATGAAAGTATGGCGTAATTTACCTTTTAGAAGTCGGCAAATAATGAATGAAAATGACAAATGGTCTAAAATATTTTATACAAAGAAAAAACAGTCTAATAGTGGATCGAGACCAGTTCATTAGAGTGTGAGTCAAGCATGTCCTCGAACATATATTGAGTTTAGTATGTCAGAAAATATTGTATTTAATACAGCTGTGAAATTAATTAAAACAAGACTAGTCTTAATTTTGTTTCTACTTACTAGTATTTTAGATGATAAGATTCAGAAAATAAAAAGGTTGAAAATTCTAGATTTGCTGTTAATTGGACAATGAAGTCAATAGGAAATAAAAAAAATCAATACCCTATCAATAAGCTTAAATTACTTAGTCTTAACTAATAAAATTAAAGCATGTTCATACCTGAAGTAAAACAAGAATATTTCACTTGAATTAAAATCAATTATTTAATTACAATCCATTTCAATGATATAGAACATTTGCGAATTTAATAGACAAGTTATTACCTGTTTGTCCAGCTATCTCTTATTGGTAAATGTACATACATTTTAAATTTATAAGGAACTTTCTAATAAAAAAAAGAATCATAATTTTAAATCTAAATGAAACATCATATTCTGATTTCAAGTAATCCAATTAAAACGGTTGCTTATAAAAGGAAAATCCTTTTAATTCATAGTGGATGTGATATTAGTTTTTGCTCAAAAAAACTACATTGATCTTAAAGAAAGACAAGCGATTCCGAACATATTTTAATATAAATTACAAAACAATATTTTTTTAAATAAAAGGCAGGTACTACTTAAATTTTTAATTTGGATTAAAACGTTTTGTTACAAATTTTTGTAACAAATTTCAGCTATGGGAATCCATAGCTGAAATTTGTTATAACACTACAGCTATATCATACATAAACCATATGGGTGGCATGTAATAACCACATCAAGTGACATAGCTTGTAAAATTGATCTTGTAAAATATATTTATTTCTTTTTTGCCTCATAAATCAAAAACATCTTAATATAATTATCTCGTATGCAAAGAATCCAAGAAAATAATGATGAAATAAAATGGGAATCAAATTCCTAAACCCATAGTTTCTCCCACCCAAATTTGTCTCTTAAGTCTTTAACTAAAGTTGCTGCATTTGCTATTAGAAAAATATATAAATGCATAAAATTCATGGGTCAACCTTAAGTTTATGCACTATTCTCCACAAACTTAAAATACGGAATACAGAAGAAGGAATAACCTTCTAGTCTTCATAAGCCTGATACTATACTTGTTAAAAATTAAAACTTTTTAAAATTCTTCCCTTATTCAACAACTGTTATATAACGTCTCCTTAGATCAAAGTTTACCTTCCTGTGACAGTACAGGCAGGATTTATGTATGTAAAGCATAAAAATAACCATTAAGCACTTGTGTTTATATACAATATGTCTATTGTCAAAATTTGCGGTAGGTGCTACCGTAAAAGTAAGTACCTATTGTTCTTCTTATTATGTTTTGAGTTCATATTGTCAAGTTAAACGGTTCTTTTCTGGTGTTTATAAAATTAAAAAAATACGATCAAAGTCTAACACAATTTGGTTTACATAGCTGAATTTCTTCCAAAAAATAATCAATTTTTGCTAATTATGATATTCTATAGAGGAAAATATGAGTATTTTATCAGTTACAAAACTGCCTAATATCCCTGCAATATAAGTCAGACAGCTAGTTAGGTAAAATATTTTAATAAGAGAATACATTAAGTTTTACCGTACATAGTACCAGGCATTCATCCCCTTCTGGTCCTCAAAGAAGTGGTATTGAAATTGAATATGTTAGAAAGACTAGAAAGACACACGAAAGACATCCAAAACTTTTGAAATTTCTTATAATAGGCCATTATTAATTAACAGTAATGGTATAAAATAGTATATTATTATTTATAAATGTATATTGCCTATGTTTATTGTTTATTATGTTGTAAATTTTTAATAATATATAACTTATGACAATAAATGATTAAATAAGCAATGAACATTACATGGTATACAAACACAGAGGAGGCGTTAACGATTATAAATAATTAGTCAAAGTAACTTAACTTTAAGTGTCCTTCGATCAAAATTATATGAAGTTGACGCCTCCTCTGTGTACAAACCTACCCTGCTGTATATTATTACCGACCCTTAGAGCTTGCTTGCACTTTAATTATTTTTTCCTAATTCTAATGGATATAATTCACAATGACATGAGGTGTATAGTGTTGCCAGTGGTAGCTGATATAGGTTGGGATACCAGCAAAAATCTTATTTTCCTCCTGGAAGGTTAAATTCGTGTGATTCGGTCCGTCAATTCATGACTACATAGTATACAATCACAGAGGAGGCGTCACCTTATTATAAGTTTTATCGAAGGACACTTACAGGTAAGTTACTTTGATCAATTAATAACTTTTATAATAAATATAATAAATAATAACTTTGATAATAAATGACCGCAATAGGTTCGAGATGCTTGTTCATGTACAATTTATCTATATAAAACGCTTCAACGCTACAGGAAAATATTCACATAGGTTGTTTGAGTAAAAGTTTTCAAATTTTTGAATCTTACAAAGATCGAGTTTTGGTTTTGTTCTTAATATACGTGGTAGAGCCATGGTGCAGTTATATTAGTAGTATAGTAGTAGCAGGAATGGGTCGGCTCGACCGGGGAAGATCCACGCTCTCACAGAATACCAGCGTAAAATAGTAGCTTAATGCTGCTGTGTTTCGTATGGTGAGTGTAGAGAACCGGAGACCCTTTTTACTGGAGAGGCATTCAGAGGTTTGCTTCCCTTCGTGCAATAAGTTATTTACAATGCGAATGTTCATAACCGCAGACCTCTATCTAAGTTGTATTAGAGCCTTATTTTCCCTTTTTTTATAAGTCCTCTAATGTTCTAATTATGTGTTCTGTCTCTCCTTCCACTAGCTGTAATAGTTTTCGACCCAAATCATATTAGATTTTTCACTAATATAACGTAACCTTTGTTAAATCATAATATTGTAAGATATAATTTGGGTTGGAAACGTTTACTTGGTCGCTAAGGCTAGCGGAAATAATTAGACCAATTAATAATTAACACGACGGACACAATACGGAAATAAATGTGACAAAAATTGTTCGAAAAAAGGTTACACCAACGTTTTATGAATTTTAATAAAATGAATTATGACGTTATGCGAACAAGTAGGAAACGTTTTATTCATACTAGAATAATAAACATCATTAATTATTACCATGTCCTAAATTTCAAAACTCGTTGAAATTTAATCTTTTTTGCTCTAATAGCCCACTCAAAATTTTAAGGCTTTACTGTGCTTTAATTTTAATTTAATTTTTATAAATTTTGCCATAAAAAACTTTTTCTCAATTTCTCCTGTCTTCAGGAAGCATTAAATATATAAATTACATATTCATCTGTCTATCACGTAAAACAAGTGTTCCGTGCGGAATTTGAACCCGCATTCAGTAGCGTCGCATTATATTGTTTAGCCACTGCGCTACTGCGGCAATGATTATGATCAGGAACATACATATTAGAGTCACCTTACACTCTTTGGATCTTTGAATTTGAATGTTATCTTAAATTGGAAAAAAATGGACCTATTAATAATTATAACGTCAGATGTAATTGTGATCTTCTGGTTTGGCTTGGCACGATCACCTAAATATGGATACGCATACAAGCTTTAATACAGGAAAACTATTGCAACAAATAATTTAACGTCAAGCAGCGGTTTGGCGAAACGGCTAGTTTATAGGTCAACAGCGGGAAGCCAGGCGCGGCACTGAAAATGTGACCAATAACGTAATATTATGATTCCATTTCCACATGTATTTCCTATACTCATTCGGTAGAGAGAGATTTAAATAAAAACGAGAATGAAATATACTTTATTGTATACCTGAAATACATTTGCAAAAAAATGTAAAGGTACAACTATCATCAGCCTTATCACTTAGAAGCGATCTCTACCGGGCCACCAACGAGATATCGACACTGACACTATGATGTAACACTATCCGACGGTAAGTGATGTTACCCGAAGATGGTAAAGCGTATGGCTTAGGGTAACAATAGCATGTTCACTCGCGGTGACCTCATATAAATCATTTATGGATTAATGGTTTCAAATAAGTTAATGTTATTTATTTGAGTTATAGAAATTTAGTTTATTTACTTTGTTAAAACATAGTATAAAATTAAAAGTTACTGTGGCCGTGAAGAAAAAGGGGAGATCTCCCGCGCGGCAAGGTGTTCAACCCGGGGAGCGGCCAACGCTCCGTGTGATAGTTCAAAGGTGTTCTATATATACAGGAATTTTTATTAACAGGAATTTCGGAATATTGATAGCGCGATTTAGGCTTCAGTGTGTTTCGCTTGCGGCGCGACGACAGCGCCGCCACAGTAACTAAAAGTTAGCACACAATATTTAAAATAAAATTACAATAATGAAAAACTAAAACCAAAAATTTAAATTGTTATACAGTCCTAGTCCCCGTGTTATCGCGCCAAGAACGCTGGCGAGCGTGAAAAGAACGAGCCCTCTTATCACCAGCAGCGACGGCCAGTCGCGGATACAGTTCCTTTACAAACTTCACCGCACGTGACCCTGAAGACCGATAGTCATTCAAAAACTCACATTTACGCCACTTACTCAATTCAGCTGCCTCTAATGCCTTTTCATTTATTGTTGTTGTGAAGATTTTAATGACGTATCGTGACCAATTGGATTATGCCAACCTTTATTACAATATTAGTGATTAAACGTCTACTTATTTGTCGCTTATCATAAGACTGATTATTACGACATATGCAACCAACCAGAAATATAAAAGCCGAGGATGCATCGTCATCATTGAAGACTAAGATGGAATGTCTCACAATCTGTAGTAATTCTGGCTACCCTTAAGCACACAACAGTGGCCACGCTGCTGCTTACCGGCAGAAATAGGAAAGAAGCTCACTTCTACCCAGACATCATTAAATGCATTTTACATGCTGATTTTACATCCTATACGGCTTTGAAGGAAAAACACGTAAGGAAACCTCCAAGGCTAAGGAATAAAATTTTTCGAAGACATCTCAAGTCCATCAACACGCTCTGAAGAAGCGCGGCGGATAAGTTACTGCATAACCCTTAAAATGCATGAAAACCTTTGCCCTGCGGAACGGATATAGAACGTAACTTAACTTTTCACTTTACTATCAATAAACGCAAACTTCTGTTAATAACTATAAGTTAAGACGATAGCACTTGACTGGAGCGTTTAACGACTTCTTTGTAACTTTGTCCGTTTGAGATCGCTTAAGGCGTTTCAAATCTTAATCCGTTGAAGAGGACATTACACTTCAAATTATTTATGGAAGGTTTTATTCGGGTTGTGTTATATGTCCGTAGGATCTATAAGCATCTGTAACATAACTAATATATGATTTAGTCGTTTATTTCTCAAAAAAAAATTAAAACATTAACTTTCATGAGAAACTTACATTGCTATAAAGTTTTGTCTTTGTCCAGTGATCGTAGCAATTACTAAGATTTTATAATTCCAACACTTATTATGTCTATAATCGAATATACAGAGGTGTTTTATTAAACTTATTTCATATTTGATACTCACTACATTATAACTACAATGTACATTAGGCGAAAATATTATGCTAATATAATATTATTATACATCAAAAGTGTGTAAATGTAACTGATGTAATGGAAAGACACAGATATACATAATATTGTACTAGAATGGTTACGTGAGCGTGGTTACTAAGTATTTAGGAGAAATTTTCTTAATATCTTTTTTTAAAATATTTATTGTTTTTGCCTTCTTTATTTGCCTTCGGTAACTTATTCAATATGTACGCCCTTAAACATAATAGTCTTTTTCCCGTGATTTGTTCGCGGAGCACTTAGAATAATGTTTTGAGCGTTTCTTAAATATCGTTTATGTAGTGTGTTCTTTAAGTTAAAAGTACTAATTTTTTTTAAATATGAGCTACACTTTAATCTACAAAAATATGTTTAATGCAACACCAATAAACACTAAACAGCAATTGGCACGCTCAACACGCGGTAAATTGGCAATACATACGTAGTTACCTCATAGTGAACAAGAAAGGTGTGAGTCTTGCCACCGCCCAATTCACTGCGTCAAAAACCGGTCGTTCCTGCGTTGCGTATACAGGCGGTATCAATTAGTTAGTTACTTAATATTTAATAGTAAACGAATATAATGATTATTCTTAGGTTGTATATCATATAGGTAAATATAGGAAATATAGTTAGTGGGGATTATAGTATTTAATTTTATTATTTTTAAGTCTGAAGTCCGATATATACAGTTCTTATAATAGTTTTTTAATTTGTGTTTAATATTTTTATGATTAATTGCATTTTGAAAAGATATTGGTAAATGATTAATTAAATTCGGAGCAATATATTCTAAAGTATGTTTTCCGTATAAATTATTATAATTAGGTTTATCTAATTTTGGTTTGGCCGCACTGCGGGTTTTAGAATAGTTAGAAATGCCATATTTTTTTTTTAAATTAAGAGACATGTATTATATTTATAGTTTTGTTTTATATTAAGTATTTTTGTTTCTATGTTTATTTCGCTTGTTGGCTTTGTATATTCATAATTAAATAACGTTTTTAATATTTTATTTTGGGCAATTTGTATAACTTCCAGGTTTATCTTTGCAGCAGAACACCCTACTTCAATTAATTTAAATGAGGTTTGATTTTTTTTTATAGAAAAAGGGTGACAAGCGAGCACACAGTCCACCTGATGGTAAGTGGGTGCTGTGGCCTATAGACATTTACATCTATCCTCGTTTGCGAAATAAAATGCAGATGCGTTGTCAGCCTTGAGGACTACGATGGAATGCCTCTTTTCCAGTAAAAAGGATCTCCAGTTCTCCACACTCACCATACGAAACACAGCAGCTTTATGCTGCTATTTGACGCTGGTATTTTGTGAGACTTGAATTGATAATGTGATAATTGTGTGAAATGTGAGAATTGATAATTGAATTATATAAAATGTGACGAATGTTGTATGGAAGAAACACATAGCTGATGAGTTGCTTAAAACTACTAGTTTTTTTTTTATAAGCAGGTTACCAGGTGGTAGCAATGGGAGTAATCCTTTTGTCTAGGAGTACGGTTAGGTAGGGATGTACCACACTTTCACCACAGGATAAAAATAAAAGTACTACGTACTTTCACTTATTTCTGCCGCCAAGAAGCGGAGCTTACACTGCTGTATTCTACTCTGAAGCTTAAAGAGAGTAGCAGTATAATAACAGCCTCTGGAGCATTCCATCTTAGTCCTTGGAAGTGATAACGAATCCGCAGCCTTCATTCTTTGATGTTGGTCGCAGGCAACGATGCGCTGCAGCTACTTATTCATATCGCGGTGATTTGAAGAAGAGAAACATTGCTTTCATAGAAATGTAGAGTAGGAGAATGTGCGCAAGCACAGGTGCACTCTCTATACCCTCACTATTATAATCCGATGGGGTGGCAATCCCACACAATCGGTCAGGCGTATGATCAACGGCTTTACTTGCTTTCCCAGGAGGATTTGACCGAACACGGCGTTCGAACCCAGGACCACATTATCAGCAGTCGCGTTCACGACTACTAGAACGACCATCAATAACGACTATCATTACTTCAGTAAGATTTAAGGTCGATGGAAAATCTTTTCACTAGTTTTGGCAAAATATAGTGCCTGCCTGTGCACAAATGTCGTATGTTTCAACATATCCTTATTCCTTAGTTATTTTTGCGCAACTAAACTCCGTAAGCCATTTATCGTGTCAGCCGCTAACGCGTACGAATCACAACAACGCCTTTACATCACACCCCCCGAAATTCAGTCTCTTTGTTCGCCCACGTCGAGTTTCAAAGTTTGTGAATAGCTTTTAATGAAACGCACCGAAAGTTTCGCCTCGCTGAATAATTATTTTAATTGGAAATGAACATTTGCATAATACTCAATGATTTCAAAGCGGAGGCATCTCCTTTTTAAGAGAGAAGTGGAAGAAAAATGACTATGAGTATAATGTTATTTAATAGGAATAAAATAGAATAGGAGCGGTAGTAACTCAGATGGTGGTCAGCGCTCACTGTAAATTTAACAGTACGCGATCCCCGCCGGCACCAATTCTTTTTTCTCTTTTTAAAAAAAAAACGTTACCCCTACACTAAGATTTTCTCTTGTATCGTGGGGCAGTTTACAAACATAAATTGCATAAGGACAAACATCCAGACCCGAAACAACTATTTGTAGGCAATACAAATACTTGTTCCGTGCGGGATTCGAACCCGCGACCCCAGCGCAGCCACTCATTGCTTAAGCCACTGCGCCACGGAGTCGTCAATGCAATTGTTAAATGCATTTTTAATTGCTGATTTACCACATGCTCCGCGGTAAAGGAAAACTTCGTGAGGAAACCTGCATCTATGAGGAAAAACAAAAAAAATTCGAAAACAAGTGAAGATCGCCAATCGGGGCAACGCGGCGGACATTTCTTTGCCCAGCAGTGGGACGTATATATGTCGTAACTTTTAACTTTAACTTAAAATAGTATTTAATTTAACTAATTTAAATTTTCATTTAAATTTAATGTAAATCCACTATTAGGTAAATTTTTGGTGTACAATTAGTAGCACTAATTAATTTTATTTACAAATCATCTAAAAATAAACAGAAATTTCTCTTTTTATTTACAAATGGGAGAGAGTACAATGTGAGATGTGAGAGGGTGAGATGTACATTTCAGACAGGAAGCGACTTCGTATGTACTTCTAAAACGGGTTTCTTCCATACCTAGTTTGATACATGTTATGTATTACGATGATACAACAACAAGACATATATGTCTTGTTGTTGTGAAGTATTAGGTTTTTTTTTTGGAGAATATTTACGTAAATAATTTTTTGCAATTGGTTAACTACAGTAAAGTTTAACAAACTTTACATTCATAAGGCAGTATTTTCGAGAAGGGATTCGATTTCTTCATGGGAAAGTTTTCTTAACCAGTCTGTTACGTTTTTTTTACAGTCATGGTAATTCATAGAGTAAATATTGATTTTTTAGTTTATTTTATTATATAAATAAATTGAACGTCTACTATATACTGTATTGATGCAAACTTAGTCTTAAATGAATCTTCGTATATTTTCTACGTCTGGTGATTGACGACAAATGGTAATTTAGGGAAGTATGAAGTTTTAAAAGGGTTGCTAAATGTAAAGTTTTCTTATGAAAGTAAACTCAATTCGTAATGTTCAGTTGTAGAGAATATATAGGGCCTGAAGTACATAATCTTTGAGCCCTTTCAAGCTCAAGGAACCTGGGTTTTAAACCTGTTTTTTTTAAATATAACTAATATTACAGAAAGAAACTCTAAGACTTTACATTTTCCTAAGAAATATACTTCCTCGCTATGAAATTTGACATATATTCCACCTCGTTACTAAGTGAAGCCGCCCTGGTGGCAGAAAAAGTAGTGGATGTCCTTATTCAATTGTGCCCGGGTTTTTTGAAAATTTTTCGGTAAGCACTTAGTCCCTGAGCTACAATCACGTTAATGTTATTAGTATATCGACGTGTGAAAGCAATATTGCAGTACATATAGACACACAAACTTGACAAATTGCTGTTAGTAATAAAACCAAAAATATACGGGCCGGAAAATTTCTGTATATAAATTAATCTTGAAAGTTACAAGCCCTAGAAATACTGTAAGTAGTCTTGAGCTTCGAATACGGTAGATGGTAAAATATATAAAATGACCTACTTTTGGCCACAGTAATTGAACTTACGAAGAAAAATAGTTTAGCCAAGATGGTTTATACGTGGTAGAGTCACATTGCAGGTAAATTATGGTTGTAGCACGAAAGGGTCAGCTCGACTGGGGTAGGACCACGCTTTCACAGAATACCTGCGTAAAATAGTAGCTTAATGTTGCTGGGTACCATATAGTGAGTGTAGAGAACCGGATACCCTTTTAACTGTAAACGAGGCATTTCATCTTTGTTCTCAGGGGTGACAACGCATCGGCATTTGGATTCTTAATCTAAGATAAATGTAGATGTAGATCATCAGGTAGTCTGTGAGCTTGTTAATCACCCTCATTCTATAAATAAGATGCCTTTTACGATCGTTAGCACAATAGAAAATTATTAAAATGAATGTGAATGACCTATCTGAAAAAAATGAATGAAATTACAGTTAAGATATTTTGAGAGATTCTATCCTTCTAATTAAGAAATAAATACATACATGAATGTTGCATATAATTATTTTATGAGAAATCACGAGGGCAACTTCACAAGGTATAAATCTTACGCCCATATAATTCAGCCTCAGCGGGCTAAATGTTCTAAACTTTATGAATAGCTTTTAATGGAAAGCCCCAAAAAGTTTCAATTCGTTGAATAAATTTATGTGTATATTGAAATTTATTCGTTACATAAAATATTAAAAAAATTCTGTGATTTATTTTAAAAAATGTCGTTAAAAACACATGATTTAAAATAAAAATCAATAGTGCTATTACCATTACCAATGTTCTCTTTAACCACACCTTTGCAAAATTTGCACAAATGCTTTTATTAAATATGGTTTTTGACGGTAGTCAACTTGATAAGACTTCTTGATTTCTTTGATTTCTACTAGGAATAACGCCAAACTGGATTTACTCCTGCATAATGGAGACAACTTTGATATATAAATTGCATAACGACAAATATTACATGTGGGCCGTCAAATTGCTGGTTCTGTGCGGGATTTGAATTCGCGACCCTCAGTGCCGCAACTCAATAAGTCATTGCACACGGAGCTGTAAGATTAATAAAACCACTGTTTGTTGAGCTACTATGAGTTGATATTTCACATATTTCTTCAAGTTTTATAGATTACGAGCCAAATTTTTGGCATATGTTTTTGACTATGATGATCTAAAGGAAACACGATAACTCTAATTATCTCGATTGAAAAAAATTGTAAAGTAGGCTTACTTACTTTTATTTAAAATCTTAACTATAATTATTTAAATTTTTTATTTAAAATCTTAACTATATTTATTTAAATCTTAACTAATTTTATTTAAAATCTTTATTGAACTTAAGACGAAATGGTATCGTGTTCATGTAGGTTTTAAGGGGGTGAAGCGGACACAGGCGGGCGATCGGCGCGCAAACGGGGTCCCTTGCGTGTCCGGCTAGTTGCTAGCAAAATTCCGTTTATAGCGACGAATAGGGATGGGCAAGTGAAAAACTATATCTATATATATCGTATCGATATATTCACGTGATGAATATCGATCTAAGTTCACATATACCTTTTCTTTGATTATAAAAGGTATATGTGAACTTAGATCGACTATAACGTGGTTTTGTAAAAAAATTAAAAATGTTTGGTCCTTATATAGTTTATTTCCAAGCGCGTGTTCGCGATAACTATCTCACAATCTGTGTTCATGTACAGTAATTGTAATTAAATATCTTTCTTTCCAATTGCATCACTTTAATTTGATAACCTCTTAGTTGTCCGTGAGCTTCATCGACGACGGGCTAAGCCACGTCCCCAAAACTACGATTCATTTTCAAGGTATCCCTCTCAATAATTATGTATACAATTGTTACCACAAAGTAGTAATATCTAAATATCCAATAGTGAAAAAGAAACTCAATGGCAGTTCAAAGCGTAAATAATGAAAAATTTTAAAATAAAATAAAGCGGGTCTTTAGTACGGCGGCGTCTACAACGTGACTCCCACGCTAATGGCACTTTGCGACAACGCGCTCAAACGGCTAAGTGCACCCCTATTTAAATATAAACTTGCTTAAATTCACGACCTTCGGCAAATTTTCAAATTTCCGCGCCATATTTCTGTATACTTGCAACTTCAATCGTTTGATCTTTCATCAAACTTTAAGTTTTAATTTTTATACAACGTACTGTAAAAATCCATAGTTGAACATGGCCCTCTATAATTTTAGGGAAAACCTACCACAGTAGCTACGCTTAGCAGGTATATTAGCGATTTCAGAGCCAAATTTTACGTTTGGCCTACCTGGGATATTTATAGGTACGCCATCTATTGGAGACCATAAGACGTAATCGCTTTTACGGAATCCGTAGGACGAAACGATTTGAAGGATTCTCTTACGCCGATATTATTTTATACGGCATTATAATATATGGCAAGTTATGTAGATAGAAATTAATTTAAAAAAGTTTAAAAAATTAAATAAAACTAAATTTACGGATTCTATCGCGTTTAATTAATTACTTTTACTTATTTTTAATTCCCGACGTTTCGGGTGCTTTACAGCACCCATGGTCACGGGGGGACTGAGATGTTTGACGTCCCCATGTCATTGTTAGCCCGGCTACCTTCAGTTTTTGAATATTAATTTTTAAAATAAAATAAATTAATATTTAAAAAGCTTAAAAAGCTATAAAAAATATAAAAAGCTATAAAAACCGGTATAACTGCATTCTCAATAGGAATGCAGTTCTTCATATTTGATCTTGATGTCGTTTTCCTCCAAGTTAACGACAACGGCCAAAACCTGCGAATAATGTCGGTAACCTTGAACGCACGCACCACTAGGCACTGTAACTTATTCCTTCTTGACATAACTCATAACTATTAGATTGGACATAAATAAAAATATCAGTTTAAGCGCAAACTCGGCCTCACATAGAACACTCTTAAACTCTAATGTAACTTACTCAGGCGCCCCAATGTCATATTCTGTATATGATCGATGATATTGCGGAATAAAGTTATTTATTACCTGAAACAAAAAAAATTGTAATAAATATAGGGAGAATTTGGATAGTGTAACATAATGTACGTATCGACCGATTTCGACGTTATTATATATATATTATACTACAACAGGCAAAGAAAAAAGGAGCTTAGGGTTAATATAATGCGATCGAAGAGAAAGATATAAAGCAGCTGAACTTATTGTCGCTGTTATTACTAGATAGATGCTGTCGTATTTTAGATACATTAACATCAGTCAAAGTTATAGTTTAGCGACCAAATCATGAAATGGCGGCGTATCATGAAATGCCCAGACAGACTACGATCATCAGATTGTGTGCCTAGTGCGAGTTTTTTTACGCGTTCGATAGCGGTAAAGTTAACTACGATTCGTATGGAATAAAAAAAGCGCCAACTAGTGACAATAATTTGAAACACAATTCCTGAATGCGAGTTTACTACGTGGTCGATATCGATCATTGAACATTGACTAACATTCGACAGTGAGAACGTTAACGCTCGTGATTGGTTGTTTGAAGTATATTGCGAGTGCGAGCGACAATTTTGATCGTTCGAGATGTAACTTATGTAAACTTTACGGCGTCGCTATCGAAAATGTTTTCACTTGGTTTTTTACAGTGAGATGGAAGAGTGGGAATAATGGTCGAAGAGTTAATTTTATTTCGTTTTATGTGAACGATGTATAATTATGGCAGGACGTTTCTTTTCGGTTGGAGGATGTTTGCAGACGCTAAGGCATAAATAACTAATAACTATAGATGACTACTATTCTTTGATTATATAGACAATCCCATCATAATCAAAGCTGCTATTATAACGCCAGTGTTGAAGCAAGAGCTTGTGCATATTTTCGTCCGTTGTTACATACCGACGACAGGCAATTTAAGGATAGATATAGTATTTTCCACTAAAATATTCAAGTTTTGTGTAAATAGCGTTTGATAAATCTAAGATCTACTATCTCTATTCAATAATTAAATTAATTTCTTCTAAATTTTTTATACAGACTATTTGATCGCTTGCATTAGACGATGCTTTGCCGAGGCCTCCATGCCGAAAATCCAATAAATTCTAGTCCGCGTAACCTAGTTACAAAACACACGTATCAAACTTCAATTTACATCTAAATAACTTAAATTCCATTTACTGCTCCAAAAATTTCACTATAAAAGCATATTAAAACGAACACATCTTTATGTTTTTTGCTTTTAATTTAAACGTTATATTATTAACAATCACGGACAAGTTACTCGTCCATATCTAATTCATAATCTGATTAAACTAACACAAACTATCGAGTGTCGAAACCTTGATCAAATTACGAAACATAAACAAAAAGGGTAATAAAGATATAATAACCACAAATATGAAAGGCAGATGCTAATATTATGACCACTAAATAAAAATGTCATTCTGAATTTGGTTAGTTTATCTCACGGAACCGACATGCTACCAACATAAGATAAGTAATAACCGCTATTCACAGTGAGCAAACGCGAACCGAAAGGTTAGCTTCGATTGTAACTCACACTCGCTCGTCTTCGCTTGTCGATACCGACGACGTTAACTCGGTTAGCGCGATGGTGAAGTCATTCGATTAATTTTGTGGAACTCGCACTAGGCACACAGATCGTCTGCCCAATTATAACGATCGGATTACGAATTATACATTGATATGTAGTTTTAAGTAGAATGACTTTTCCTTGTCTCTTTTTTTTCTAAATTCTAACGTATTCGAATATGTTGTCATGTTTCAACATCATAAATAGTACAATATTTTGATAAAGTGCTTTGGATCCGTTCAAGTATTACGTAAACACCCCATCCTGTATAAGCAAAAATAAGAAAATTGCGAACTTCCCTCTCTACCAAATTATAATACGTAAGATTTTTTTCAAAACTTTTATAAAATAGCAATATTAAAACGTAAACGACAATTAATTTTTAAATTACAGTATTAGTGTGTTAATTCCGTACACCGTATGTTTGTATCCAAGTTTCTACATCAATGACAACTAGTATATATATAATATATATTAATATTATTTGAAAAATATTTTTTTATTGTTTTTTAATTTTTTTTATCTTACGTAAGATTTTTAATATTACTCACGCTCCATTTGTCAGCAAAAGTTAGAAAACATTGAACCTCCCTCCCCTAAGCCTGCTTACGCAATACTTTAACGCCCCCTTTACTTGTTCTTATTTTTCAGTACGGAAACAGTTCAGTTGTGGACATGAATCTCTTTCATAGTAGGGACACTTATACTTAAATCAGTTTAATTTAAGAAATGTGCGAGCGACGCTCTCGCTGGAGCTGAGATGACAACTCTTACCAACTTGAACATTTAATTACAAAGGGAACTCGGGACATTTCAGAAAACTGAAGGTTATTAAGAACTTTGGTATAAAAGTCATGAATTAAAAACTTTAAAATCATAAACTGTATTTAAGATTACCTGCATTTCATCCAATGTACATAGCTTTATTAAGTATGGCTTAATAAAACATAGGTAAATTTTTAAGTCTAAGTAAAAATTTTATGCTTTACAATTTTATGTTTGCCGGCTCAATACAACCCGCATAGACGAATCGTCAGGAAAATGGCATGCCGAGAATGGCGCTAAAAATAAAAATAAAAGTTATTGGATAGAGTGACAACCGAGCACACAGTTCACCTGATGGTAAGTGGTTGCTGTGACCCATTGACATCTATATCTATCCTCGATTACGATTCAAAATGCAGATGCGTTGTCACCTGTGAGAGCTAAGACGGAATGCTTCGTTTCCAGTAAAAAGGGTCTCCGGTTCTCTACACTCATCACACGTGATGATGTGAGATCATGTTATAGTATTTCTTAATTTCTATTTCTAGATGATCTAATATGGAACGCCTCGCAGCCGGTAATTTTACAGGCTCTCTAATTTAAGTATACTAGACGGAGGGAATACCTACAGCAGTGCAGGCAACCTATATTTATTATAAACTTTTTAACTATTTTTGAAAATAAACGTTTGAACATGAACTTTTAATATTAATTGTGACTTTTTAACTGTGTTTTTGCAAATAAACGTTTGAACTTGAAGCACTGCTATTTAACGGCAGAAATAGGCAAAAGGTTGGCACCTACTCAGATGATCTTTTAGACCGAAAAGAAGACCTACCTAGAAAAAAAAATTGTAATTTGCGTACAATTGACAATTTTTCAGCTATAAAGATGTGATCCGCGTAACCATGGCTGCAGTAAACCGCCCGAAACGTCGGAAATTAAAAACTAAACATTTAACGCAATTATTAGTTTCATTTAATGTGTGGTGTTCGCGTAAATATAAGAAATCATTGTATTATAATAATTTCTAGCGATATGTTTCACAAATTTTTCATTTACATACTAAAAATAAAGATCGCTAAAGAGAGGCAAATATACTACGGCAGACGAAACTATAATTCGTTTTTTAAAACTTAATTTATAAAATATAGCATTTATAAAATATCATATAGAACATAGAGGTGAACTCGCTTTGATAAATTGTAGACGGTAGTTCTACGTGCGATTTGGGTAATGGTGTGAATCGCCTTAGTGCTATTTTTCACGGCTTTTCGAACAACGGTAGTAATCGCCTAAGTATTTGTTTTCGATACACTAATTGGAACAACTATTAAAAAATTATAAAATGTAATGCATTTCAAAGGTTTATTCGTACCAATGAGTATTAAAACGGTAAGTGTAGAAAATTAGAATTACATAATAAATAAAATTTACCCTCGTAATAAATTTCTCAACGCGCATTCGTTCGCAAACATTAATTCTACATTCGCGAGTTTCGTTTAGAACTTTTGCCCTAATGCTGTGAGCGATGATTGATTACTCTGTAAAGTACACAACGAATATACACAGTTTCGCAATAACATAAAAGTTATCACGTTTATACCAAGTTGTACTGTAAAGAGCTCGGCTGAGCGCTCCACGAAAGAACTCAAAACAATCTAAAGTGTACTTTTGCACACAGACTCCCAGCCAACCCATAATCGCTCTTGTTTATGTGAATAATGAGGGAACACGTTGCGCATGGCTTTGAGCTTTAAAACTAAAACGTTTTCACTGTTTAACGATTTATCGTTACAGTCTATTAAAGGCTACTGCTTAAAATAGGCCTCCCCCATAGATTGCCTCGTAGGGGGATATTTCCCATAGTTGCCACGCATAGCAAGCGGGTCCGCAACAACAGTTTTATTTTTTATTTTTAGTCGTTATTCGGACTTTTCGGAGATTCGGAGGACTGTCTTGTGCCGATGATGATGATGATGATGATGATGTCACATAGATATTCACATTTTATATCTGGCTTTTTGCATTGGTCCTTCACTGTACAGTCTGCAATTGGAACGCACTCATTATTAAACTTAGAAAAAAAAATTTCTTTAAATATTTTTCTAATACGTAGGTGTATGTATGGGTACATGTTTTATTTTTATTAACTTTAATATTCACACTATTACACAGTTTATATCTATTATCAACTTCTACACGTAATTCATATTATCCCTGCATCACCCGAAGGTTGACTCGCAGAAAATGCCCCAGGCATTAAGTCCGCCTATAGGTACATTATAATATACATTAAGTTAAATAAATAAATATAAATGAATATCCTACGCTAACTACCGGTGGCATTCTAATTTTCATGTAAAAGTAGAATTTTGACTTAATGGATTTTTTTTAATTCCAGCAATGCTATTCACATTACTAATATTCCCTTAAACCACTCCTGGAAAGTCTTAAAATTCTTGTGTTAAGAGTGATTCACGATAGTAGTTGAATAGCGGATTCGAACCCGCAACCTTTTGAGTTCGCGGTCCGCACCTTTCCATTAGGTTACTGTCGCTATAAAAAATTCTACTAAAGTTAAATATCTTTCCCTTTTTGACTAAAGCTAAATTCTTTGATTCCTCTGTAACTTCACAGATCAATGATCAGAAAATTTTGATTTTTTTCACTAAGGTATTTTTGGCGTACTTACTTTCCCTCTTAAGTTATGAATCCGACAAAGACTTCAAAGGGCGCTACAACGATTTACGTGATTGTTATTCCAAATCACTTCACTGTGTTGAGTGTATCGAGAAAATATTCTCAATTGTGTAGGACGATCAAAAGGAAATAAAATTTATGTTGACCTAATCAATAATTTCCATACTTTTTTATATACCTTTATAAAATACACGCATTTAATGTCCTCCAGACCGAATTTTGGCTACGGCGGCCAGCCTCAACGGAGACTAGCCATCGGCGCAGGACAGGATTATAGTGCCCAAGTGTATGCGCAAGCACAGGTGCACTCTCTTTTCCCTCATTCTCATAGTCCGATGGGACGGTAAACCGACACGATTGGAGACAGATCAGGCGCAGCACCAACGCCTTTACGTGCTTTCCGAGGCATGAGGATGAGACACCGTCAACTTCCAGACTTTGACTGACTGAGAGTTTATTAACGAAAAATTCAATAAAGTGATTTTTTAATAGCCCGACCCGGGATTCGCAACCGGGACCTTATGATCAGCAGTCGCACTACTATAACTACTAGACCAACGAGGCAGTCACGCGATAGATCACACATTTACAATAATAATATACCTCGCAGCCGTTGAAGATTTGAGGAGTTATGTTTCTTTAAATAACAGTGAAGCTGAACAACATTATATATTAAAAGCCTTGTACCAATACATACATCAAAGTCCCTCTGTCAAACGAAAATAAGTGAGTTATATTGGAAGAGTAATACTTGTAGTAAGTATGTATGGCAAGCTACTTTAAAATATGATCTCTATAATTTATTAACTGGTACTCGGCGCATTGCCGCTGCAGAAGAAATAATTGTGGAAATATTGTTTTAAATTTGGAAGGGTTGTATTGTTTAATTATAGTACGCGGGGGTAATATGGTCATCTGGTTAATATGTTCACATTCTTATAACACAAAAATTACAGTTGAAAGCTTTGTGATACAATAGCTCTTCATCAGTCAATCAAATAATAATAAATGGTCAAAATGGCGCCGCTTTATCGACGTCATTTTGACAGTTGATATTATAGTAAGTGTTTTAGTCGATTTTAGTATTGTGTAGTTTATAGTAAGTTTTTTTTTAAAATTGATTTTTCGAAGTGTTCTTAATTATAAAAATAAAACAAATGTTATTTGTCAGGTATCTAACTAGTTAAAAACTCCACTAATTTATTAGTGCTCTGTGGACCACCATTGTATGTTATTTAAAAGTATTCTGCGTTACTTAACAACCACTGGGGTACTACTTTGAGAAAGTGTTTGTTTATTACACAATTATTTCCGCTTATTTACTTCTTAACTGCTTAGCATTTCACATTTCGTTCCGTGAATACTGTAAAAGGCGACTATGGGTAAAGGTTAAAAGACTTGGCTGTAGCTTAGACAATAAAGTAATGATAATATTGCGACATACGTGCTAGATATGTGGCACTATTTTTTACTACTACTAATATATCGTATGTTTTCTAAAACAGTAAATTCTACTTGTAATGGAGCTCTCCGAGTTGAATACAGGACTGTTAAAGCTGAAATAAAAATAAGAAGAAAGCTTCTTAAAATCAGCCAGGGCCCGGTCAAATGTTTGCTTATTTATTTCTAAAGATACTCGATGATTGAAAGTAACAGATCGGGTAACAGTTTGTTACGGCCTAAACGGTGTGGAGTGCCAGTATAATCGCTAACTGTAAGGCATTTTATCTTAGTGTCCAGAGTTAACAGCGCATGTGTAGACTTTTCAGAAGCAGTTGCAGGTATCTATAGGCTGCTGACACTTAATTTATTTTTTGTTTGAACGCCTTTTACAAGCATAAATTACAAAAGGATAAACATCGCGGCTCGAAAGAATTATTTGTAAACCATACAAATAGTTGTTTAATGGTAGTAGGACTATTTTTCTGCCTAAGACCGATCTGAGAGACTGCCTGGGTACAACTTACAGCACGAAAGTCGTAATGGTGACGGTTATTGCGCATAATTGGCCTATAGCGCATTATTGCTCATGATTAGTGGTGCGCATCGTTCGCACGCGCTGATTGGCCCTCCAATAGCATTCCGTCTCCTGTTCAGCGCTAGAGTTACGTGACGCGATACCACGCTCTCACTTATTTTTGCAGCCAAATAACAGTGCATGCATTGCTATGCTCCAGTATGAAGGCTACAGACAGCAAGTATAATTATAGGCGAGTATAATAGCTGCGTTAGCCAGTTACCATCAGGTTGACCGTAAATTAAATTTTATAGGCTTTTCAGCTGAAAGTTAGCGACGACAGAAGCCACTTACCATTACGTGGTCTGTTGGTCGTTGAACACTTCTATTTTATAAAAAAAGTTTAGCCGCGTGGGTTTCGAACCCACTTCACTACCGAGCGGTTAAACCATTACGTGGAATGTATACGCTTTTGTTACTATTGTAGCGGCGCTGTCGTCGCGCCACTAGCACACCGAAAAACACCGAAGCCTAAATCGCGCTATTAACATTCCGAATCATAGACAGTATATATAGAACTTCTCCGAACTATCACTTGGAGTGTTGGCCGCTCCCCGGGCAGAACACCTTGCCCGGCGGGAGATCTCCACTTTTCCTTCACGGCCACACAATAATATCATTAAAATATTTAGATTTCATTTTAAAATTTAAAACGTTCAGGTTTTCAACAGAATTGTCGCAAGCTGTTCAAGCGTTCTCTAATCACCAAGAGACGATCGGCAGCCTTCGAGGCGCCATAAACGGAATTGCTACAGCTGGGACCCGGCTAATGTAAACGTAAGAAGGCATCCACACGATTCAGTCAATATGCTATGTTTGTTCGACTTTAGCATTTATAATTTTTGAAAGTCTTTACTTTTTATAGAATAAGGTTGACAATCGAGCATGCAGTTATAGAGTATACAAAGTTAAATTTTTATATTTATTTATCATTATCAATACATCCCGTCACAATTCCACTGCTAGACCTAACGCCTCCTCCAACGACTGTAACATTTATTTATTTATTTATTTAACTTCATATACAGATGTATATAGGCGGACTTAATGCCTGAGGCATTATCTACTAGTCTACCTTAGAATAGTGCAGAGATCAGTGGATGCAGGTACCTTAGGACATCACACGGCCCTAAGGTACCTGCATCCATTGATCTTCTAGGGAGGCCAATAAAACGTTTTACGTGGTAGAGCCATGCTGCAGCTCTGTTGTGGTTGTGGTATGAATAGGTCGGTTCGACCAGAGAAGGACCACGCTCTCACAGAATACCAGCGTAAAATAGCAGCTTAATGCTGCTGTGCTTCATATGATGAGTGTAGAGAACCGGAAACCTTTGTTACCGAAAATGAGGCATTCCATCTTAGTCCTCAGGGGTAATAACGCATCTGCATTTTGATTCTTAATCGAAAATAAATCTAAATGTCTATGGGCCACATTATCCACTTACCATCAGGTGGGTTGTGTGTTATATTATAAAGTATATCATATTATAAGGTTAGTGGCGTTGTAAGAATATTCGGTATCCCATATAGTCCCGTGGATGTCGTAATAGGCGACAGAGGGAAACAGGAGATCGGCAGCAGCATCTTCCTGATAACAGCTGCCTGCCTCTCAAGTTAGGCAACTATACCTAATAGACCAACATTTAAACACCAATTCGCACACAAATGTTTTCCCTTTTTCGGTCCATATCTATACTTTAAAGTCAGCAAAGTTATGGACATACGAAGCTTAAATATTAGAGACTGTAAAAGGAAATTATTATATATATTCATAAACTAAACTATATATATTCATAAACAAAACTATAACGAAACCGAACAATTATTTAATGTACCTAGATGAATATTATACTCAACCTCCTACACACACACATACTCACTATCACTCTACACACAAGGAGGCTCACCTACATTCCACAACTGTAAGTTAATGAAGTTTGATCTTTTATATACAGTGAAATGTAAATCTTAAAGGGAAGAGCGCTGCTGTCTGAAACACAGATATTAAGTTATCTAGTTCAGACACAGATGTTCACTGAATTGTATTTATTATCAAGCTGTATCTTAAAGTGTATCCTAGAAATTAAGATATTCCTTGTTTGTTTGAATAAATAAATAAAACTATGGTCAAATACCCCTATGAGGAAATCTAAGGGACCTATGCTCTGCAGTGGACTTTTATATTTCTCCGCATATTGGCACTGCCGAAAGTCTAACACCATTGGAGTTTACGTAGTACATGTCCGAGAAACCTGTCTTTTTGAGACGAGTATGCATAATTATTTCCCCGCGAAAAAAATATGTAAAAGCAAATGTGGTAAAAGACGCGATAGGAATAGATACAACCAGAGCTCAAACTAGCAATCCATGGCGCTGGACAAATATTATCTCTGGCATTATATTTTGGATTGTTTCTGTTCAAATGCCAACTTGAAATAATTTTTGCAAACTATGCTTATTCGATATGGGGTATTGGGATAGAGTCTAGACAAAAAAAAACATTAGTACTGCTACTTCTTTAAAATGAACGTTTTAAAAGAAGCAAAAAATTAAGAAAACAAATAACGGGTAAAAGGTTTTACTTAAGTGGTAGCAGTTGGATGTTATCTAACTGCGACCACTTAAATGGGACAAACACAAGCCTGGAACATCGGCTTAACTGACATTGTATAATAATATAAAAGAATAGAGCAATTATGTTCTTGCGAATAGTATATAGGTAATATTATTACGGTTCTTGTACGTACTTAATCTTAATTCCTAATAAATATTAGTAAGCAAATACTAACAATTTTCTTTCTTTATAGAATAAGGTTGACAAGTACACACAGTGTCGAACGGATGGTAAGTAGATGCTGCGTCAGCTGCGACATCTACATCGTACATCTATGGTTGCCACTTGCCAAGCGTAGTAACTATGTTTTTAATGGGCTGTAATGAATGAAAACCGGCCAAGCGCGTGTCGGGCCACGCTCAGTTTAGGGTTCCGTAGTTTCCCGTCCGTCACAATAAGTGTTCCCACTTATGAGTTTAACGGTGGGTATCCATTATGTTTGCGCTCCAGCAGCGCTCCGCGCTCCTGCAACTGCTCCCGGTAGTGGGTACTGTTGTTTTCATCCAAGTTCAAAATGATTTTCCTAGAAAGTCCTTTTAAAGTTCCACTTTTCAGATTTTTTCATATTTTCTAAGCTTATGCTTCAAAAGTTAGAGGGGACACACATTATTTTTTAATTTTGGAGCGATTATTTCCGAAATTATTGACATTATCAAAAAATGATTTTAGTAAACCCTTATTCATTTTTAAATGCCTTTCCAACAATATATCACACGTTAGGGTTGAAATTAAAAAAAAAATCACTTCCCACTTTACATATAGGGGGGCTACCCTAATAAAACATTTTTTTCCAATTTTTATTTTAGCACTTTGTCGGCGTGATTGATACACATATTGGTACCAAATTTCAGCTTTCTAGTGCTAACGGTCACAGAGATTAAGCGAGGACGGACAGACGGACAGACAGAGATGGCGAAACTATAAGGGTGCCGTAGTCAACTAGTTCCTACTACTAAAAGATGAAACGTTTTTAGGAAACGTTAACAAGAAAATTAATCGGTGTTGTACTTGTAATACAAGGCATGTTCTTGTGTTAAGAAACAAAATAAATTCGTTTATATATATATATATATATATATATATATATATATATATATATATATATATATATAGAGCCTTGCAGCCGGCGCCAACATTCGAAAACTCTCGTCGACAGTACACAACGTCCATTGCCTTCTTTGTTTTATTATTTACATATATATTACAAACTATTGTTATTTACAAGGTTTTTACACATGTTCATACACGGTTCTGATTGCTCCCATATACAAGATATTGAATTTTCTTTGTTCTAAACAATCGGGTCAGTATTATACAAAAAGAAGTAATATCACTCGGTACATTTTAAAACTAAAAAAGTTTTACAGCTTAATTTATATGTGAAGCACTTGACCGAAAACAATACCTAATTTTAACTTTGGTTAAATAGTTTTATTTGTGTATTATGTATTACAACTAATTATTAAATGTAACTAATGGTAAGATATTTTTTATAGGAATGGTAATAAAAATTATAACTGAAATTGTATATCTGAAATTAAAAATCCGAACGCACATTAGACGAAGAAAATGACATTAAAATTGTGCTCAGAAGCTATTTTGAGAGAGCACTTCAGAAGTGCCATTTTAACAGTTAACTACACCTTAACAGAGTGGTAAGCATTGTTCGGGGTGTGAGGCAGAAGGTTAACAACGCGGATGACGGGCTTTTGATGCCTCGGGATCAAACTTGACTTTTACTCATCAATGCGCTAAGGCTAAGCTATTATTAATAGGGTTGCCAAACTTACTATATAATATGCGACGAGGCTTACGATGTAAAGGATCCTAATACTATATAACAATTGCGAGTAAAATGGATTCGGTCCCTTCCGCATCTGTTACTTGTAATTTTAAGTCCTGTACGAGTAAAGTACTCGATGGTGAAGGAAAACCTCGTGGACTTATCTGAATGTCTGAAAAAATTTTTTAAAAAATATTTCGGAGACGTGAAGTCCGCCAATACGCACTGGACTAGTGCGGTGAACACTTACTTGCCCTAAAACCCTCTCAAAAATGAGGGACGACCTGTGCCCTGGATGCCCGCATATTTGCTACAGCTTTTCTTTACAATCGAATCTAATATACAAAGGGTGTATATTAGATCGTAATCGTAATCATTACGTTTTATAAATATATTTTATACAGGTTTATTTTTCAAAAAGTAGCCAAATTTTAAACTTAATCTTGTGTATAAAAATAAACTATAAGCCGTTATTGCAGTTTTTGAAAATACGAATAAATAAGGCATCTTGTGATTCTTGTAAAGCAGCTTGAATGTGATTTAGGGGCAACAACGTGTTTGCCTACCGATCGATACTTACAAACGTGTGCGTGCACAGTAAGATCAGTTTAAAGAATGCATTACCACGCCTTTTGAATTTAAAAGATAAAAAGGACAGAATATTTTAATTTTTTTTTTAATTTTTCCGGTTACAATTTGGCTGGTTATTGCAGAATAACTCCGTTTATTCTAATAAAGGCAGTTAATAAAATCTCAAAGCACAAACAATATTTCTTAATAATTTTGTTGTTGTTATGTTGTATTGTATATAAGTTGTAATAAACCGTAAAGAAGCAACTAGGTTACAAAAAATAATATAAAATATTTACGACGGTTACTGTATATATGTATAAACGAGAAACAATAGTAACTGGTGGATTTGGCGTTGGACTTCAACCACCAAACTGCTGGTTCAAATGTATTAAATAATGTTATGCGGTGCGGCTATTAATTTAAATAGAATAGTGGACTGTATATTAGCGCGGTGCGAGCGGTGAATGGAATTTAATTTATTCGTGATACTGCAAATCCCCTAAATTCGGGATATAGGAAGGACGTGAAGGAATGCATGTGCACCCACCTGGACTTCCGCTGATCTGCCTCGTGTCTCGATGGCTGCCGGCTGTCTTCACACTTATCAACTTCACAGATAATCACGATATATAGCGTTATTGCAAATGTCTATACTTTTTACTATATGCTTGTATAATTCAATGTCCAAATTACACAAGGGCGGGAGCGATGATGCGAGATATAAGCGGTGCGGTTGGTTGCGTGTCTTCTCAACTTGTGTGCGCCCGTAAGTAAGAATGCACACGCTTGGCATAGAGGGCGGTAGATAGGAAACCGGAAATGGGCTTTGCAGTAATCTTATTGGATAATAATTAACGAATCCCTTGAGCGTTAAGCGATAGTGCAAGTGGCGCGAACCCCCCCCCCCCGGCCTTGAGGTATCCTCAACTAGCAAGTAAAGTATAAAAATATAGATATATATAGATAAATACTTATATAGTAGCGAAATGAAGCGACGTTATGACCTAAGAATTAAACTAAATATATAAACGATAATGCAAAATTAACTATATTAATCACTGTGTTGGTAAAGGACACAGTTTGATAAGAGGGCGTTTTAAAGTGGAATTCTTAAGTTTAACTTGCGCAACGCGTACCACACCATCCTTACCAGGAAACAATTCGGTGACAACGCCTAGAGGCCACTGAAGCGGTGGAGTATTATCCACGTCTATTAGAACAATCGTCCCTACGGAAATGGCAGTAGAGTTCTTATTCCACTTCACTCTACTCTGTAATGTATGTAAGTATTCGAATCTGAAGCGTTTCCAAAAGGACTGAACTAGAGAATCTATTAAAGAAAAGCGTGATAAGAGATTAATGCGTTCCTTGCTTAAATCTGCAGCTGGTAAGCATTCAAGTGGTTTTAAATTTAGAAAATGTGCGGGTGTAAGTGCGGTAGGTTCCGATGGATCACTGCTTAATACATAAAGCGGGCGAGAATTTAAGATACACTCGATCTGACAAAGAGTAGTAAGCATTTCTTCATACGTGAGGATTTGCTTACCTATTACGCGAAACAAATGGGTTTTTACAACCTTAATATTGGACTCCCACAAACCCCCGAAATGTGGAGCGCTTGGAGGGTTGAGTTTCCAAACAATGCGATTATCAGTGAGCACCTGACTGAATGCCTTATAATATTCTTCTGATTTTAAAAATCCATGTAATTCATGTAAATATGAACGCGAGGCGACAAAATTAGTACCGTTATCGCTGTATATAAATCGACACGGACCTCTACGAGAGATAAATCTCTTAAAAGCGTCTAAAAAAACTTGCCGAACTTAGATCAGACGCTAATTCTAAATGCACTGCCTTAGTAACGAGGCATATAAATAAACATAAATAAGCCTTCTGGCTTCGTATACCACGTTTACGCGTTAATGTAATATAAAGTGGGCCCGAAAAATCCACACCTGTGTGTGTAAACGCATTACACTGCTCTAGGCGGCAAGCAGGCAAATCAGACATCATGGGGTAAATAGGTTTGGGTTTATGTCGAAAACAAATGTTACACCTATGAATGCGGTATCTCACTACACGGCGAGCTGATAATATCCAATATTTCTCCCGTAATGCAGCAAGTAAATACTGAGGACCAGCGTGGAAATGTTTATAGTGATAATAATCAATTATAAGATCAACAATATGCCCCTTTTTTGGTAGCAATATTGGATGCTTTTGGGAATCCGATAAAGACGAATAATCTAACCGACCACCTACTCGAAGTACATCGTCCGTGATAAATGGCGATAACCTTCGTAATGTTGATGAACATAGTTGTCCTTTTTTAATATTTTTTATATCTTCGGCGAAAGCGATGCCTTGCACAATTTTAATAACTGTGATTTCAGAAATCTCTATGTCGGATGCGGTTATAATTTTATTTATGCGCGGTAATTTGTTTAAAAACCTTAAAACGTAAACAACGGATCGTAAATACTTATTCCAATTAGAAAATTTTAAGCTTAACGAGATAAATGGGTTTTCTTCCATGTCACTGACTCCAAGCGACACAGTCTTTTCTTCTGGTAAACTGATATGAGTTGATGCGAACCTTTGTACAGGCCATTCTTTACACGGCAAGGAAACCCACGAAGGCCCATGTAACCAAAGGTCACAATTTAAAATTTGTGAGGGTAACAGTCCACGCGAAATATGATCTGCAGGATTTTCCGAGCCGGCGATGTGGTAAAAGTTATCCGGTAATAAATAGGACTGTATTTGCGAAATACGGTTAGCAACAAAGGTGTTGAACTTATGCAGTGAAGAACACGCCCAACAGAGCGCGACTTCCGAATCTGAAAACGCATAAATGTTGTCGATCGGATGCCTCAATGACAACGAATCGTAAACGGTGCGTACTAACTTAGCGAGCAAAACCAAGGCACACAACTCAAGCCTGGCTAAAGTTATAACCTTTAATGGGGACACCCGAGATTTAGAACATAGGAGCGTTATAATTGGAGGATTATTTCCGTTAACAACATGCGAATGGATGACACACCCGTAAGCTTTTTCACTAGCGTCGGCGAAGGCTAGTAGCGACACATGGGATTTTTCATTTACGCCGATATGACGTGGAATCTGTAAATGTGAGATTAAAGGTAACTCTGATATATATCGCTGCCATGTATTGACAATATTAGTGGGTGGAGTCTCATCCCAGTTAAGTTTAAGAACCCACAAGGCTTTAATTAATAATTTGGCGTAAAGTATTACTGGACCGACAAGTCCTAAAACATCGTACAAGCGAGCGGTTGCGGAGAGGATAGCGCGTTTGGTACAAGTGACCGGTGGCGGCGAAACAAGAAAGGAAAACTTATCGGTAGCGGGATACCAACGAAGACCTAAAATTTTTAAAATGTCATTATCATCAAATGATACCGAGTCTTGTTGACGATGTGATGCTGGTATATGTTGTAAAAGCTCCTTGCAGTTACTTGTCCACTTAACCAAATCGAATCCACCTCGGCGAAACATTTGGATAAGTTGAGTGGCGGTGTTGACTGCGTTGTTGACGCAAGGCGCGGAGGAAACGAGGTCATCCATATAAATATCCCTTTCCACTACAGAAGCAGCAAGGGGATAGGACTCCCTTTCGTCAGCGGCTAACTGGCGTAAAGTGCGAAGTGCGAGGAAAGGGGAAGAGCGTAATCCGAATGTGACGCGATTAAATTCATATGTTCGTATAGTTTCTTCTGTAGAAAACCGATATAAAATGCGTTGAAAAGCGCGATGGGACTTTTGGACTTCGATACACAAGTACATTTGCCTAACATCCGCAAAGAAATCGATGCGATAAACTCTAACGTTTAATAAAATATTAAAAATGTCTGTTTGTAAATTTTGCCCGGTGTGCAAAATGTCATTCAAAGAAATATCGTTATCCGACTTAGCACTAGCGTCTAAAACGATGCGCAACTTCGTTGTACTTTTATCATTCCGTACGACAGGGTGGTGCGGCAAATAAAAAGAAGGCTGTATACAATCATTATCAGAAACAGCGGATAAAATACCCTTATTAATATATTCCCGTATGACAACATTGTATTGATCGCGAAGATCGGGATATTTGTTAAAGCGTTTTTCCAAAAGTAAAAGGCGTTTTTTTGCATTCATTAAAGAGTCACCCAATATGTCGGGCCTTTTCTTAAATGGCAGGGCGACCACATACCGTCCGTCGTTTTGGCGGTAATTAGTAGAAGTATAAATGTCTTCACATTCCTGCTCATCACGGCTCAAATATAATTTTTGCGGAAGTTCTTCAATTTTCCAAAATTTTTCCATTATATCATTAAGACAATTTTGATTTAAATTTGTATCGTAAGAACAGGAAACAAATGAATGCGAGGAATGATGTGATATAGCGACTTCAGCATCACCCATAATAATATATCCGAGTGATGTTTCTATGGCACTAGGCCATTGCGAATGAATTAAGTTTTCAGGCGACAAAAGATTTATGTAGGTATTAACCCCCAATAAAATATCTATAGACCCAGGTTGATAAAACTGATCATCTGCTAAGCGTATTTTATCTAAAAAGCGAATTTTTGAAACATCTACTATCGAATCTGGCAACTGACCCGTGATGGTCGGAACAACTAATGGTTCAATATGATAAAATATGTTATCATTAAAACGAGACGTGAACTGCAGTGAAGTGACACCTAAAATCTTCTGGGACACACCACCGATCCTGTGTACTTCGGTAAAACGATTTTTATTCGAAACGGAAAGAAATAAGCGTTTACAACAATCCTTCGTAATATAGTCGCTTTGGGATCCGGGGTCAACTAAACACCGAATAAAATGTTCATTGTCGTACTTATCTACGACCTTTATTTTTGCAGTCCCCAATAAAGTAGTATAGCGCGGGAGAGTACTACAATCGCGAGAAATATTACATGAAGAGGTAGGTGTTTTTTCATTTTCCTCCGTATTCGAATTGTGAGCGACAGAAGAATTTACCTTATTATCGTTAACTGCGCGGTAGTTACTCGAACGCGAGGTGCATGCATTAGCGTTAGGCGTCTGCCCAACCTCTGAGTGTAACGTATTGCTACTACGAAAAGCAGTCTTAGAACCATTCCGATTCGGGTCAGAATGAATTAAAGAATGGTGGCGCCGCGCGCAATATATACACTTACGCTTCGATTTACAAAAAGAAGTCGAGTGTTACTTAAACAATTAATACAACAATTGTTTTGTTTAATAATATCGTAACGTTGTTGTGTATTTAATTTTAAAAAGCGTGGACAAACATACAAGTGTTCATGATCATTTGATTTGCAAAAGATACATGAATGCGAAGGATCTGTATTAATAAATGTTTTACTAAATTTATTTGAAAGTGATTTGTTTCGATTATTATTGGATGTAGATAAAGTATGCGAATTATTAAATGTATGGCATATAGCCCTATTCTGTTCGTATAAAAATTGTATTAAAGAGGCGTAGTTTGGTATGCTAATTGTGCGACAAGACATTTCAAATGACTTAATAGTGTCGTGATCTAATTTTCTAAGTGCAATATTTAAAAACAAAAAATCAGCTAAGTCCTCAATTTTTAATTGCTTTAGAGCATTAATTGAAGCATCAAATTTGTCCATAAATTTATGATAACCTCCTGTTGTGTTTGCGTTCACCTGTGTTAAATCCAATAGTTGGTTAACATACGTAGATGCGAGTTTGCGTTCGTCATTATATCTTCTTATAAGCGCATTCCAAATAATGGAATAATTTTCTGCGGTAGGGGCTAACCCGGCACAAACTGATAACGCCCTGTCACTCAATTTGTTAACCAAATAATAAACACGTTCGGCATCAGTTAATTGTAAATTGTCGTGAATTAATGTCTTAAATAGTTGATAAAACATGGACCACTGGCGTATGTCTCCGTTAAATGACATTAATTCAATTGGCGGAAGTGAAGTTTTTAATTTAGTAGGAAATCTATTTTCTAACGTAACAGTGGAAGGCGGTGTGGATATTTTCGTAATTTGGCACTTAATACGACTATATAAATCTTCAAATGAGTTCCAAGCTTCGTAATCAACGTCTGCATTAGGATTTAATTTTAAATTTTTAGTATTATAGTTATCTAGAACTTCTTGAAACTCACTACGTAATTGTTCTATATTCGAAGCGATGCTAAGAAATAAGTTCTGCTCATCCAAGGAATTAAATGCGCCCTTTGACGTCTCGTAAATTTTTTGTAATCGTTCGTAAATATAATTACGTTTAGCGATAATAATTTTTAAACTAACTTCTTCATCCGAAACCAGTTTAGATTCTTTGCTTCTCGTCGTCATTTTCAACAAACAAATGCGGACTAAAATTATTGCGATAAGTGACGGTAGAATTAGTTAACTGCGGAACGAAGCAATCTCGCGTTACTAGTAAGATGGCGGTTATTCAACAAGAAAAATATCATTAATGGAGTAATGAAGCGGTGTGGTATGCGTTACAAAGGTATTATAATACGTGTAATAAGCGATGCGGAACAAATAAATACTGTAGTTAGTATAATTAGAACTACAATTTATTATGATTTAATAATATATACGTATATAATTTTTTGTAATATATAAAAAAATGAATTTACTTCTCCGGGCCGAAAGATTAATTTAATCCCGGCCGAAGTGACCAAAAATATTAATCTAATCCGGCCGAAGTGACCAATAAATATTGGTGGATTTGGCGTTGGCCTTCAACCACCAAACTGCTGGTTCAAATGTATTAAATAATGTTATGCGGTGCGGCTATTAATTTAAATAGAATAGTGGACTGTATATTAGCGCGGTGCGAGCGGTGAATGGAATTTAATTTATTCGTGATACTGCAAATCCCCTAAATTCGGGATATAGGAAGGACGTGAAGGAATGCATGTGCACCCACCTGGACTTCCGCTGATCTGCCTCGTGTCTCGATGGCTGCCGGCTGTCTTCACACTTATCAACTTCACAGATAATCACGATATATAGCGTTATTGCAAATGTCTATACGTTTTACTATATGCTTGTATAATTCAATGTCCAAATTACACAAGGGCGGGAGCGATGATGCGAGATATAAGCGGTGCGGTTGGTTGCGTGTCTTCTCAACTTGTGTGCGCCCGTAAGCAAGAATGCACATGCTTGGCATAGAGGGCGGTAGATAGGAAACCGGAAATGGGCTTTGCAGTAATCTTATTGGATAATAATTAACGAATCCCTTGAGCGTTAAGCGATAGTGCAAGTGGCGCGAACAGTAACTTTTAATAGCTTTAGTTTAGCACTTCTAAAAACTGCCAGATTTGTGCACTAAATTAATGAAAAAAGTAAAAATAATGTCGCTTACAATATTTTGGTTACAATTAAATCTTTATAAAAGCATTAAAATTAAGCGCGCTAGAAACGCCTGCTAAAATAACAAAGCAGCTCGTTAATACGGAAGCAGCCACAGCGTGACTATCGCACTAATGGTACTTAGAGACAACGCGCGTTTAAACGCTCAAGTGCACTCGCAACTTAAAATAAACTCCCTTAATGACGTACCGCTCGCGATTCGCTAATCATTTTCATATTTTCACTTCGACTCCGTAAACTTTTGTTATTTTTTTTAAATAATTATGTGATTAATTAAAAGATTACAATTCCTACTCCTGGTCTCCAAGAGCAGGCTACGCCTAGTGCTTGGTTCGTCAGTTAACTGCTTTATATGAAATAAGAATTTAAAATAACTTCATGTAAGTTACTGTTCGTGTTCAACTCTATGGGCTTAATTTTTTGGGAATATTTTTTTTTAAAGTTAAGTTACGGCTTATATACGTCCCACAGCTGGCGCACAGGCCTCCTCTCATTTCTGAGAGGGTTTTATAGGGCATGGAAGTGTCCGCCGTGCTGCCCCTGCCGTGCCGCCGTGCTGTTGGCGAATTTCACGTCTTCAAAATATTTTTTTCTTATTTCTTAGACAAGCAGGCTTTCTCACGATGTTTTTCTCACCGCCGAGCACGTGGTAAAGCAGCACTTAAAATTGCAATTAACAATTTCATTGGTGCCGGCGGGGATCGAATCCGGGTTGCTCGCGTACTGTTAAATGCCAGGACAGATTTGGGAGCATTAACCATGTGAGCTATCACAGCATCTGGTTTACTAAATGGCAATGGCACGGCAAATGATTTTCGTTACATTTTCATTTAATTCTCCGACAACAGTATGGACAATAAAGGGTTTCTTCGAACTAATTTCATGCTAATTTCATTAACATTATTAAAGTACTTCGCAAGTCCAAAGAGAATCGGTATCACTAAAATACTACGCTTTGTTACGGCTAATCTTAAAGTATTTATAAGAAAGAAGCTTATTTGCTTGCTTATTTATACTCTAAGCTGATAATAATCTCTCTTAATTCAGTCGGTACCTTCTATTCCTTGAATTTATAGACTTATGCAGCATAATACCTAGTGGTAGCATTATATCATCTAAAATATACAAATTAAAAAAAAAACCTTTTCATAAATCCAAGTGTGCATGCACGATAGAACCCGTTCATCCTAAAATAGGCACTACTTGTTGAACTTTGTTATTTTTTTATATAGAAGAGGGGGCAAACGAGCATTCGGCTCACCCGATGTTAAGTGACTACCGCCGCCCATGATCAACCGCAACACCAGGGGAATTGCAGGTGCGTTGTCGGCCCTTTAGAAAGGAGTAAGCTCTTTTCTTGAACGTCCCCAGGTCGCATGGGCTCGGAATAATCGCCGATGGTAAACTATTCCACAGAGAGGTCATTACACGGAAGAATAGTCCTTGTAAAACATACAGGGATGGACCGCCAAGCATCCAGATGGTGTGGATGGTATCAGGACGTTTGCCGCGTAGTGCGTTAACGAAATTTAGCGGCTGAGATTAATCCGAAAAATTCCTCAGAGCACTCCCCATGGTATATGCGAAAGAAAATGCAATGAGATGCAACATCTCTTCGCAGCGCCAGTGAATCGAGCCGATCGGAAAGCACTCGGTCGTCGACGATTCGAGCCCCTCTGCACTGGATGCGGTCAAGTGGAAGGAGCTGGCACTGGGGAGCCGCAGCGCAGAGATGGGAACAGTATTCCATGTGCGGCCGAACCTGCGCCTTGTAAAGTTTCAGGCAGTGTGCCGGCATGAAATACTGTCCCGCTCTACTGAGCACGCCAATCTTTTTAGAGGCCAATTTGGCCTTCTCTTCCAAGTGACCACGAAACTGCATGTCACTCGATATGTCGACGCCGAGGATTCCGATACTGACTCAGGCAACAAGGGGAGTGCCTTGAAACTGAGGAGATACGACAAAGGGGTTCTTTTTAGCGGTTAGCGCGCAAACTTGTGTCTTCTGAGGGTTAAACTGGACTAGATTTAGTCGATTACCATTTTTACATTACGCAGTGGATTTAGTAGCTTATGGTGCAGATTTGTTAAGTCCGCATGGAGGGGTAAACACGACAACTTTTGAAAATATCAATTACGAATAAGAGGTGAATTTTGTTACGAATTTATACGATATATAGATAAGCCTTTTTATTAAAACAGAATAATTAAAATCTGTTCACAAGTGACGAATGTATCGTGTAAAATATACACAAAAAAGAACATATTATACTGTAGAATTGAAAATCTCCTCCTTATTTCGAATTTTCAACTACGAACACAGCTTAACTAGTGAATTAAGCGACGCGAAATTTCCCATCAAATAACAGAACTGCGACACGTCAGTGCGATACACTTCGAAATTAAGTTCTATTGTGGCTACAGTTGTATTGGAGTTCGGGCAATCGTGACCGCTAACGAAAAAGTTTGGCACCTGCTTGAGCTTGCAAGTTGCTTCACTACTAACAAGCTCGAACATTCACGTTTCAATTCGAGGGGAGATTTTTTAAACAAACGCTCTAGAAACTGGTTTGTTCATATTGCGATATTTTTTTTTTACTTATTATAAGCCACTGCTTGACCACAATTTATATTATTATTACGTGGTAGAGCCTTGCTGCAGTTATATTAGTAGTATAGTTGTAGCACGACCGGAAAAGGACCACGCTCTCACAGAATACCAGCGTAAAATAGTAGCTTAATGCTGCTGTGTTTCGTATGGTAAGTAAAGAGAACCGGAGACCCTTTTTACTGGAAACGAGGCATTCCATCTTAGTCCTCACGGGTGACAACGCATCTGCATTTTGATACGTAATCGAGGGTAGATGTAGATATCTATGGGCCACAGCAACCACTTACCATCAGGTGGACTGTGTGTAATAAAAAAATTCACCACTATTTCGTGGCCATGTTTGATTGGCAAATTAGCAACGGACAACATAGGGAAAAAGGTTGTCGAGGAGAAGCCTCGGACTGGTAAGCGAGGTGTGGGCAAATTGCGAAAGCTCAGTCACTCAGCGAGCTAAGAATAGAGTTGTGCTCATTCGTGATAAAATCAGTAATGACAATATCCGCAATAGAACGGTGGCAACTGAAATAGCCCAACGGATCAGTTGGCTGAAGTGGTGGGTCGACCACTTAGCTCTAAGAACGCGCAATATTGAAAGACCAGCGACCGCCCACTAAACGGAGTGAGGGTCCGATGAAACAAGCATGGAGTCAATGAATACTATATGCTGTAGACCTTGCTAGGTGGGAATTTATGGGGGAGCCCATATTCAGCAGTGGACTTGTTATTGGCTATAACGATTAAGAATTATGTAACTGCTGATATCTATGTAAATGCGTATAAAAATTTGAGAACTGCATAACAATCTTTTCTAAATTTCCTTCCCTTCATCCATCCATTACAGCCTATAAAAGTCCACAGCTGAACATGACCATCCCTCACAAATTGCCTGCCGCCTCCATAGATTACCTGCCTCCTGAGATGAATTTATTTTAATAACATTTCCTTTAAAGGGAAGTTGACTTAATAAATTTGTCAAATTATCTTAGTACACGAAACAATTTGGGGACGAACTTATGAGTTCGAAATACGAATGTGCTGTGAAAGGCTGCTAGCTTATTCATTCTATTATAAATGGAAATAGTCTAAAGTATTAACTTATAACTAATGTATAAAAGCGCTGATAGTTTGTTAACGCTGAGGAAAGGCAACTCGACGGGATGGTTTTTGTAACATCGCGACATAGTAATAATAATAAATCCAACATAAAGATCTATTAAATTCCCTGACTATTACTCGTACAATTTGAGTAAAGACTTTAACATAACTTTTTTTTGCTTTCTTTATAGCAAAGCACCTAATGTATTCACATCGGTAGACAGGCTGGTGGGCGCAGAGTCCTCACACTGGTAATGCTGGTATGATAGATACTTTCATAGACTATTATAGATCATATTTATTGAAATTTAGTTAGTCGGCCATTAGTCGGTCGCCAGAGCCTAATCCACGTAATTCGGCATGGTAACCTGCGTGGTTAACATTTGGAGGAAAAGTATATTTCCCTTGACATATCTAATTTACAAATAAATTACCAAATAAAGAAGTAAAGAAAATTTTGTATATACACAAAAATACTCTTTAAAAAAAAATAACCGCCGCACTTGGATTCTCTCCTGTATCGTGGAGTGGTTTTACGGGTTTTACATACATAAATAACATTTGCATGGACAAACAAACAATCATGGAAATATAATTTGTAGGCTGTTTAAGTGGTCTTGTGCCGAGCGTCGTTAGAACCGCCGCCAGCAGCGGACGTCTTTTTTGTCATTTCCGCTTAAAACAAAAATAAGCCTATTTAAATCTCACGATTTAGCGGGGACGTAAAGTTTAACGATGACGTCCTTAAAGTGGTTTTTAATGGCCACTTAAAACGTTCGCTTAAGCCCCAAATTTCATCTCAGTGGTTAGACCAACTTTATTCGGTGTTTGGAGGACAGGTGACAAGGTGATGAGTACGGTCTTTTTGTTGTCAGAAATTACAAAGATGTGTCACCATTTTTTTATTGCAAATATTTTATTTTATGTTTTCATTGATTCATTCAAAACAGCCTATAAAAGTCCACTAGTGAACATAGGCCTCCCTATGTTCACCAGTGGACTTGGTTCTTTATCAGTAATTTAATTTAAATTGATATCTTTTTTTTATAGAAGAGGGGGCAAACGAGCATGTGGCTCACCTGATGTTAAGTGACTACCGCCGCCCATGATCAACCGCAACACCAGGGGAATTGCAGGTGCGATGCCGGCCCTTTAGAAAGGAGTAAGCTCTTTTCTTGAAGGTCCCCAGGTCGTATCGGTCCGGAAAAATCGCCGGTGGTAAGTTATTCTACAGAGAGGTTGTACGCGGAAGAAAAGAACGAAAGAAAGAAAGAAAGAAAGCATTTATTGCTCAAATACGCCACATGTACATTTAAACCATAAACATAAAAAATACATAGTAAAAAGAAAAAAAAAGAAGAATAAAAAAAATATTAAACACATCACACATTTTACGCACACAAGTGTGTGTGACGTACACGGCAAACAGACCGCACTCAGCTTAATGCTGCAGCCGTTACGAGACTACAGCGCTGGTTTTCAGTGGGCCTGTAAATTAAGTGACGTGCGGACGTTCACACCGTCATTGATAGAGTAATAATAATTAACATAGATTACATGAATGAACTAACTGGATCTAATACTAAGAATGTCCGAAACATTTTTATTAAAAAAGTATTGTTATCACCATAAGAGTCATGTATCTATGAGGTATCAGTTGGAAATAATATAAAAGAAGAAACACTAAATGATGGTACCCTACAAAAATATTTTCTCACGGGTATGTAATTATAACCATAATCTTAAACAACAATATTATCATTAGAAACAATTTTTTAATAAAGTCAATAGTGATTGCACGTTAAACATATACTTGTATCATAGTTATAATTAATAGCATGAAAACACTTTTATTTCAGCCTTTAAGTATGAAAAAAAGTACTATGCACTCATATGCTTTCCGTATGACCCCGCCGGACAGCGCTAAGTGTCCGTAATTATTTAGGTAGGTAAATATCAAGCCATAGCTTTTTCAACAATAATTAGGTGAGTTTTATATTTTATTTTAAATGTATTTAATGTTTTCACACTACGAAGCGGTGGTGGCAGGTTATTCCAGCATTTAGAGGCAGAATATTTGAAACTTCCACGAAAGGCGATGGTACGATGGTAGGGAACAACCAAAGAGTAACATGAAAACTCCTTTTGAAACGTACAGTGGTGGACCGCCAAGCATCCAGATGGTGTGGATGGTATCGGGACGTTTGCCGCGTAGTGCGTTCACGAAATATGGCGGCTGGGATTAATCCGAACAATTCCTCAGACCACTCTCCATGGTATATGCGAAAGAAAATGCAAAGGGATGCAACATCTCTTCGCAGTGCCAGTGAGTCGAGCCGATCGGAAAGCACTCGGTCGTCGACGATTCGAGCTGGATGCGGTCAAGTGGAAGGAGCTGGTACTGGGAAGCCCCAGCTCAGAGATGGGAACAGTATTCCATGTGCGGCTGAACCTGCGCCTTGTAAAGTTGCAGGCGGTGTGCCGGCATGAAATACTGTCCCGCTCTGCTGAGCACGCCAAGCCTTTTAGAGGCCAATTTGGCCTTCCCTTCCAAGTGACCACGAAACTGCACGTCACTCGATATGTTGACGCCGAGGATTCCGATACTGGCTGAGGCAACAAGGGGAGTGCCTTGAAACTGAGGGGATACGACAAAGGGGTTCTTTTTAGCGGTTAACGCGCAAACTTGTGTCTTCTGCGGGTTAAACTGGACTAGATTTAGTCGCCCCCAATCCGAGACTCTGTCCAGCAGAGACTCGACTTCAGACACAAGTTTGTCCCGGCACTCAGAGACGTTTTCCCGAGAAATATTGGCTCGGCCGGTGTAAAGAGCATCACCAGTGCTGTCATCTGCATAGCAATGAATGTTACGGGTTTGCAACATATCATTGATATGCAGAAGAAACAGCGTTGGCGATAGCACGCAGCCCTGTGGAACACCAGCATTAATAGGCTTGCAATCGGAGCTTGCACCGTCTACAACGACCTTGATGCTCCGATCTGCAAGAAAACTGGTGATCCAATCGCACAATTTCTCGGGAAGCCCATAGGAAGGGAGCTTCGAAAGAAGCGCTTTGTGCCAAACCCGATCGAAGGCCTTCGCAATGTGCAAACTAACGGCCAATGCCTCCCCTTGGACTCTACTGCACATCTTTCAAACAAAGCAAAATGTAAAAAAATTAACCAGAATCATCTTTTATGCTTAACGTTGTTTCAATGATATGTCGTTATGCATCTTATATAGTGTTTGGATTATTTTATAAATTCATGCTAATGCGGATAATAAAAATATTCAAATAATCTTTACATAATAAAAATATTCAAGAACCTTTACATTTTTTAATTTTATATTTCTTTATTTAAATTTTTATTCTTAGAGTTGCATAAATTACATGAATCATAAAATATAGAAGCCTATTTCTTTTATAATTTCTGTGAATATCATTGCGGCGAAGTTGCGAGTAGTTTAGAAAATGTCGGCTTGTACAATAGTAGTACATATAGAGTCATTGAAGATCCTTTAAATAGGATTTTGCTTCTGGTACAAAAAAAAATAATTATTTAGAGACATGAATTCAAAGAATAATTTTTTTCCGAGAAATAAAAGTATAACGAATTGGGACAACATTATATTCATTGATGAAACATGGCTAACAACCAAACACAATGTGCCGCAGACATGGTCAGATGACACGTGCCCGTGTAAAAAGGTAGGTGCCTCGTAATTTCCATGTGGGATCCGCCGATGGAGAATTTGTAGAAAACACAACTATAACTTTACTACACATGCGATCACTGGGCGAAAGTAATGGAGAAAAAAAGTTGTTACGCACGACTGTGAAATAAACATTAATTTTGAACACATTAAAGAAAATCAAATAATAATTAACTACTCTAAACAACGATGATGACGACGACGACAGCACAATTAGTTGTAGTGAAAGTGATTAAATAAATAGTGCAGTATTTAATTTATATAACTTTATCTCGAGAAGCTAACAGTAAACAATCAATAAGAAAAAAACTGATAAATTTTGAGGATTGAGCTATCTGTATATAATTTATTCTGGTATTAATCTAGATAGAACTGTAAATTATTGTCAACTCTAAAGAATCGATATCGATATCGCTTAAGAATCGAATATTGTAGGTACCGATTTTTCAGTTGAAATGCCTAGTGCAATAAATGTGACAACTGTCAAAAGGTACTTCTTAGACTTGGTGGAGTAAACTTCTTTTTCAAGCACACTGCTAACACAAAAAGTTACAAATTTAGATTTCACATTGATTTTTATTACATTTTAAACCAAATTCATTGAGTTTTTTCAAGTAGGAACAATGGTAAGTATTATAAGAATACATTTTTTTAAATCTCTTATTATTTTTGCCTTAAAACTGCGGCGATAACGCATCTGTAACCTTCCTTGTTTTAAGTTCGTTATTGGTGTCTGTCTCTTGGTTGCACTGGCCACTTAACATTAACTGAAATTTATTTATTATCATTAGCAGCTTACTTACACCTACAGTAAAACGAGACACAATCTGTATAAAAAATCCTTTAAAATCCTTCCTTACGTTTCACAAATTAGTCAGAGATCGACCGATTTTCAAAATTACCATCGCTTGCAAGGACCCCTTATCGCTATGAGACGATCTGCAGGCGGCAAGGCGCCATTAAGCAAATTACTTTAGCCGAGACCGAGAACAGGGCACGGGTTCGATACGATCATTGGAAATACTATATCTTTAACTTATTATAATTAAAATAAGACCATCGTATAGTATCATTTTGTGTCTAGTCAATTTTTAACACGAGCTCCGTTTATGTAGAAACTGATTATCGAGCGTATAAAAAGAGGAAAGGGGAGGGGGAGGGGCAGCCACAGTTTAACGAAAAAAAAGACGAAGTTGCCAATCGAGTACCTTCTTTCGTTTTGGAGGTTTCTTACAGGAGACTATTGTCTTGTGACGGGACTTGTGATGGGATGTAATGATGGTGATCATGATTCAAGTAACACAGAAACCCTGCGTAAGCCACTCACGTATACATATACATCTATAACCATTTGACTTAACCACGCCACTCAGGACACTATCACTGCTTACTTTGTAATGTGTAATAATATAAAAAGGGTGTGTAAAAACACCCTGTTTATTAAACATCCCAAATTCCCTGTCTGTTGTTTATTCGAACGGATACTTAGTTTACACATTCAATCAATCGTATAATAGAGGCCTCCGAATTTGCGATCATTCTTAAGAGTTTCCACAATTTGTAGATCAATTATTAGTAGCTGTATTACTCGTCATCAGTTATAAAATTTCGTTACATAATATCCATACATATGGTAATAGTTATTTCGATATCACCGTCTAGTGTTATAACATAGGTGTCGTAAGAGGTACAAAAGAAATTGAAATTGGAGACGGTGCTGCCCATCTCATTTTCCTGATAAAAACAATAATTATAATAGAACCGTACCGCAGTTATATTATCGTAGGAGCACTAACGGGTCGGCTCGAACGGGGAAGATCCACGCTCTCGCAGAATATCAACGCGAATAGCTGCTTAACGCAGCCGTGCTTCGTATGGTGAGTATTTAGAACAGGAGACCCTTTTAAAGGAAACGAGACATCAGAAGGTGGGCAGCAGCATATAACACCTCAAAAAATAAAAAGCTGTGGTTGTGTGGAAAAACCACCCCTATCAGACAATTAATGAGCCTATGTTCAGCAGTTCATGTTTAGACTTTTATAGACTCTAATTAATGAATGAATGGAAACTATAATATTATAAATAGTTACACATTAAAGAAATATCGAAGTCCATCATTCAACCTAATATATAGTGACAAAACAATAAAATAATAAAAAATAATAAAAAGTATACTTAATTAACTTTTTGAAAATTAATTATTATTTATTAATTTGTTGATGTTTGACGCGATGTTTTAAAAAAATAATTAAGGCGATAAGGCAAAAAAAGAATGCAATTTCAGAAACATGGAGCAATTGCTATCTATAATGTGCTATACTTACACCAAAATTTCACTAACGATTTACACACAGAGTCAACAAATGTGTCAGATTCATTAGATGCAGTAAGCAGCGCCGTCATCAATTAGATAAATACAAGAAGTATAAGTGGTAAAGTCACGCTGCAGCTATAATATGGTTGTAGCACGAATGGGTCGGCTAGACCGGGGAAGGACCACGCTTTTACAGAATACTAGCGTAAAGTAACAACTTAATACTGATTTCTTATATTTTCGCGAACACTACACATTGAAATAATACTAGTTTTAACGGAATTTATCGCGTATATTTAACTTTTTTACCCGACGTTTCGAGAGTTTTACAGCACCCATGGTCACGGGAAGGACTGTTGAAGAAGCTCTCGAAACGTCGGGTAAAAAAGTTAAATATACGCGATAAATTCCGTTAAAACTAGTATTATTTCAACTTAATACTGCTGTGTTTCTTATGGTGAGTGTAGAGATCCGGAGATCCTGTTTTTCTGGAAACGAGGCATTCTATCTTAGTTCTCAGGGATGACAAGCATCTGCGTTTTGATTCTTAATCGAGAATAAATGTAGGTGTCTATGGACCAAAGCATCCACTTACTTACAGGTGGACTGTGTGCTAGTTTGTCACCTACATTCTATTTTTAAAAAAGATAAAAAAATCTTTCATTAATACTATCTTATAAGACATTTCCTCGTGCTGTTGTTTCTTTCGGTTAATTCAACCGGTAACCTTCCACCACTTGTATGTTTATGATAATAAATGAAACTAATTGTCATCAACATATTGTCCCGTGGGTATCGTAAGTAGTGACAGGGAGAAACAAACCAGGACAAGGCCAGCAGCATCTCCCTGGTAACAACAAAAAATAAAAAAAACATGCGCGCAGCCCACACGCGACAGAAGTGAAACCTTCAAATGAAATCAAATCTAAAATACAAATACTTTAAAGGATTTATTTGATATTATGATTTAAACTACAAGTTCAGCCTAAAATATAAGAAAATTTAATTTTGTAGTAAATAAATGTAGCAATCCTTTTAATATATATACCTGTTAGACACAGATATTATGACAATCTTTTCGATATTCCTTATACAGTACTAACTAATTACAAAAAAATTTATATCAATTTAATCTATTACGAAGTTGAGGTTTGGCCGTTCTTCACTGCTTGTTTGATCCATAGGCACACAACACCTTCGTACAAAACGCCTAAGCGACGCCGTTTCGACGGCGTTTACGATTGCTTATAGATTATAGCTCAATGCTCGTGATTTTCATCGCGAGCATTGAGCTATAATCTATAATGCTTCCTGTCTCATTTTCTCCCACGTTAAATCTTATGAATTTATATCTGTCTCTTTTTACTGTCGCTTTTTCGTTTCGGAGACTTTCAAATCACAACGATGCTAAAGAAGTTTTCACTTCAAAACTATGGCTAAAATCCCTCCAACGAGGCAATCGATGGGGAGGCCGTGTTCTATTTTCAGCAGTAGGCTTTTGATAGGCCGTAACGGTAACGGTAATTTTTTAATTTTTTATGACCACAATCACTCTCACTACAGAACATCTGCACATAGGATTCCTTCAAAGATTTCCACAAAGTGCGGTCTTGGGTCACCTGTACCATGATAGTACAACTGCCTGCATGTTTCATGTGCTCGTTTCTCCATCTAATAGAGTATCACACAAGATTGCGCTTGCCAGTACGACGCTGAAACTCGTGAAGTTTGCTTCCCCATCGGTTGTCGGTTCTTCGAGCTATATGGCCGACCCATTGCCATTTCCGCTTACTTATCTAATAATGTTCATGTACATAATGATAGTTTTTTAATTTAATTATGACTGAAATTGTCGACCACTGGCACGAAGATGATCACCGATTTAGGGGTATCCCATATGAATTTGAAGGAAAATTTCTATCCCTAAGGATGGAAACTGGTAGTTGTGGCAAAATTCCGCCTATGGTGGACAATCTGTAGAGGAGGCCTATATTCAGCAGTGGACTTTTATAGGCTGTAGTGGATGGATGGCAGGATGAAAAGTGAAGGGTTAAAGGTTTTATTGGAACTATTTTGACGACACTAGTTATCTTGAATTGGTATATTTCTAAAAAAGCTCAAAACATCAAAATTATTAAATTAAAAAAATTACTAACCGATGAAAAAATAAAAAAAAAATTAATAAATTTGAAATAAGACTAAATGTATCGAAAAAATAAGAAAACATTTTGAACTCGCCTTGTACTTTTTAAAATTGGCGGTGTTCTACCTCCGTGCATCGGTAAGCATGTGAAGTCGTTCGTGCTGCGCCTGATTTATCCTCGGTCCAGTAGGGTTGCCGCCCCATCGGGCTATGAAAGTGAGTGTATACGATATCTAATTATAGTATTGCCTTGATAATGATAAGACTGATCTGATGATGAATGAGAGGGCTGATCTGATGATGAATGAGAGGGCTGATCAACAATGACAAGGAAAAATCAGATTCCCTAAAGCAGACTAAACGGCGATAATGAAACCTTTATTTAACCGCAGTCATATATTAGTTAAGCCTACGATATTGTCGAGCTTCTTTCGTCAATAACACGTACAGCCGAGGGCAAGAGTTCGTGATAGTGAACACGCTCAATAAATACGAATGAGAAAGCATGCAAGCGTCGCCCATTCGTGGAGTCGCTTGCGAGTCGAGTCACGAACTATTTGCGTCTTCGCAAATGTATCGAAAGTGAGAATTCCGATGGGAACATTTCCTAAATATTAAACGTGTATTCATTCAGAAGAAAGCCGCTGGATAAATGACAAGTTGAGTTAATCTTGCTAATTTTTGTACAGAATTTTATAACAGGTAACGAAAAAGATATTACTATATATAGTATATTTTAAAAAACAGGGGACTTTTTCGAAGTTACAATTTTGCTGCGACTTTGAAAAAAAACTTAATTAAGCAAAAAGTCTAAAGCATTAATATAGTGAAATTCCATAGTATGCAAGCAAATTGAGTTCGTAGTCCATCATCATTCATAACGATGGCAATAAAATTGTTAATTGCAATTTTGATTGCTGTTGTAAGTTCTGCTGTGTTTCGTATGGTGAATGTAGAGCCGCACACAAGGCATTTCATGTTAGTCCCCAAGAGTGACAACGCATCTACATTTTGATTCTTAATCGAGGATAAATTTAGATGACTATAGGCAGGCCAGAAGCTATATACCTATAATATACCATGAGCAACGACACAAATAGAGGGCCCCCAGTCCACGGTGACCCCATTATTTCTGGCTGCGGTGGCGACTATAATAACGGCGGGGCAAGGGATGCTAATAATCTCCAATGGAGGCTCGGTTGCCACCTAAAACGACTTGACCTGGCAACTTATAACGCACGAACTCTGAGGACTGACGAGAAGACCCTGAAGCTGGAAAAAGAGATAGACATATTGCGCTGGAATATTATGGGATTATCCGAGTTCCGAAGAGAGGGGGAGGACACGGTAATTCTCGAATCCGGCAACTTGTTCTGTGATCGGGAGGGCGACCATCTGTCCCAAGGAAGTGTTGGATTTATCGTCCACAAGTCTCTCATTAACAACGTTGTAGATTGTGAGCGTGTCGACGAGGGCGAGAGCGTACCTTATTCCCTGAAGGTCATACAGATTTACGCACCAACACATCCCGATGAGGAGGTGGAGGAAATGTATGAGGATATTTCTAGAGCCATAAATTCCTCCACAACCAACTATACGGTGTTAATAGGAGACTTCATCGCAAAGCTAGGCACAAGAAAGAACTGTGAGCTGAAGGTAGAGAAATTTGGGATAGGGCAACGGAACCCAAAGGGGCAGCAGCTGACCGACTTCATGGAGAAAAAGGGACTCTATGATGAACTCTTTCTTCCAGAAGCGGCCCCACGGAAAGTGGACCAGGTCGAGCCCCGACGGTTCGACAAAAAATGAGAGTATCTTCATTATGAAGACCAGACAGCAACTGTTCAATGATGTCTCAGTGAACACACGGGTGAAAACTGGCAGCGATCACCGAATGGTTAGAGACACACTGAAACTAAACGTTAAGTTGGAGAGGTCTCGTCTAATGAAGTCAACGCTCCGTCCCCGTCGTGCTCTAATCCAAAGTCCCGAGACCTTTCAACTCGAGTTACAAAAGCGTTTTCAGAGCCTAGAAGATTGCAATGCAGTGGAAAATAAGAATGACAAGCTCGTGTAAATTGTCCATGCGGTCGGAGCTAAGTTCTGCAAGACCCGCCGCCAGAAGAACACAAAAACTCTACGATCACACTCTTAATCTCTTGGTTGTTAGACGGGACATGAAGCTCCAGTCGTCAGCAGACTTGACAGCATAAAGGCAACTGAATAGATAGATCTCAGAAAGCATGCGTTAGGACTTACGCAACTTTAATACAGCTTGTATTGAAGAAGCGATCGAGCGGAATCAGGCTCCAAAGTCTTTGCCAGAGATCTGTCTTCCAGAAAGAGACAATTGTCAAAGTTGAAGACCGAGTGTGGCAGCATCGTTTCCGGGACACCTGAGATTTTGAGTGAGATTGATAGGTTCTATGGGCAGCTGTACACATCGTTGTTGTAGCCACATGCAAGTGTGAGTAACGATGCAAGAGCAATTCTTATCTGACACTATTGCGATGATATCCCGGACGTCAGTCTGAGCGATTTCCTTTCTGAGTCGCGTCTACGTGCTGTTTGCGAGAGTCATTACGAATCGCCTCACAGGCAGACTCGACGACTTCCAGCCTCCCGACCAAGCCGGTTTCCGAAAAGGCTTCAGTACCATAGACCACATACATACCCTGCGGCAGATTGTACAGAAGACCGAAGAGTACAATCTGCCACTTTGCCTGGCATATGTGGCGAATGAGAAAGCCTTTGATTCCGTCGAAATTTGGGCGGTGCTACAGTCCCTTCAGCGGTGCCAAGTTGACTGTCGGTATATCGAAGTTCTGAAGTGTTTTTACAGTAGGGCTACGATGGCTATCTAAGTACAGAACCAGAGTACGTAACCCATTTAATTGCAGATAGTAGTATTAGTAGTAGAGATAGTAATATGTATGATAGGGTGAGGTTATATCCCCGAAACTCTTCACCGCTGCATTGGAAGACGTTTTCAAGCTACTGGACTTGAAAGGATACGATATGAACATCAATGGCGAGTACATCACTTACCTTCGATTTGCCGACGATATAGTCCTTATGGCAAAATCACTGGAGGACCTAAGCACTATGTCCAATGACCTAAATTGTAGTACTAATCTCCCAACGGATAGGTCTTAAGATGAACATGGACAAAACAAAGATCATGTTTAATGTCCATGTCACACTTATGCCGGTAGTTGTTGGGAGCACTATGCTCGAGGTTGTTGACGATTAGATACGTTTACCTGGGACAAATAGTCCGACTAGGTAAGTCCAACTTCGACGGAGAGGTCAATTCGGCTGGGCAGCGTTCGGGAAATTACGACACATCTTCTCGTCAGGTATACCTCAAAACCTGAAAACTAGAATGTACAACCAGTGCGTGTTGCCAGTGATGACTTACGGATCTGAGAGTGGCAGCCTCGTAGCGGTGGGCGTAGTGTAGGGCGACCCCCCACTAGATGAAGTGATGACCTAGTAATACATGCAGGAAGTCGATGGATGCAGATGGCTCAGGACCGTGCTTCGTGGCATTCCTTGGGGGAGGCCTATGTTCAGCAGTGGACTTGTGAAGGGCTGTAATGACGACAGGCCACAGAATACATTTAAAATCAGGTGGATTGTGTACATGTTTGTCACCCTCATTCTATAAAAAAGTATAAAAGTAAAGTTAAGTTACAGCCCATATTCCTCCCACTGCTGGGCACAGACCACCCCTCATTTGTGAGAGGGTTTTAGGGCAAGGAAGTGTCCACCGCGTCGCCCCAATGCGTGTTAATGAAATTCACTGGTCTCCGAAATATGAAGAAAGAGATTTCTCTCAGAAATATTTTATTAATTTAATGCTTAAGGGGAAATATAGTGTCAAATGGCTTAACAAGATCCTTCGTTATGCCGAAAATATTGCAGCATTAATTTTGAAATAAATATATGGTAAAGTTGAGGATTAATGTTAGTGATTATGTTAGACAAAAACACGATTTCGTAAAATTTTCTCGATAGAAAAAAAATCTAAAGTTACCTCCAAAATAAACAATAAACCGCTGTTATTCATAAAATACTTTAAATAAGATCATGAAACTTTGCATACTAACTGAACTAACTATAAAGCAGTGCTTATGTTATTTACTTTTTTTAAAATACCACTATTTTCACTGTAAAAAGAAATTACCTAAACTATCGGCATCGTGAGCTTGAATTCTGTCGCCCCGTTAGTATCGCTTAAGCTTTTGAAGGGAGAAGTTGTGTCGCTTACGATCAGAATATACATTACGCAACAGTACGACGTAAAATTAAAATGGGAAATAACCGTGATAAAAATAAGAAGCGGCTGGCTTGGCGTTAAGAAACAGGCATAAATATGATAAACCTAATGAAATAAGTGTCTAACGACCTTTCTACTTACAGTATTAGTGATTGCAAACATATCGGTACATAGCATACGACGCGCGGGGAAGTGGGGGCGAAATTAGAATTTGAGCTGACTTACTCTTCCCTCTTAAGGTTTCCTCACGAAGTTTTCCTTCACCGCCGAGCACGTGGTAAATCAGCACTTAAAATTGCAATTAACAATTTCATTGGTGCCGGCGAGAAGCGAACCCGGGTTTCTCGCCTTCTGTTATATTTACAGCGAGGGTTAACCATCTGAGCTACCACGGCTCACAAAAAAAGTAAAAAAAGTTTTAAAAAAAGTATGCAAAAAGTTAATATTAACAATTTATATTATAAATAAAAAGTACTAGCTTGTGCTGTGCTTTATAATATAATCCATAACGAACTGGGAAAGCTTGTTTCAGTGCACAACTAAATAGTTACGGATCAACTATTTAGGCTAGTCTATGCGCTTCCAAATACCACCGAGCTATATGTGCAGTGTATATATCGGTTCGACTTATTATCGAAAAAGCTAGTGGTAGTTTTTTAATTTGTTTGCCGTGCAATCTTAGAGTTGACAATAGGGCAGACCTCAATACATTTCAAATACACTAGATAAACAGTTGTTCGATTAAAAAATGTATGTATGCACCGAGCGTAAGTAACGGCCGCAAAACAATCACCCGGTGGAGAAGAGTAGCAAATCGATATAATGACTGGTTTTTATTTGAAACATTTTGACCGTCATGAAATCATGCTAAGTACACAACTTGAATTATCAGCTTGATCGATTATATTTAGTATGCGATAGATCTTATATTTTTTCGACATCTTCAAATTTTATTAAGGGTAAGTATTTGCGTAATGTCCGTCGATCGTCAAATTGATAATGATCCGTCAAACTAGGCTCATAGGTATGAGCATTAGGTGTACCTACCGTTACGTACGAAGATATAAAAATTATGACGTACAACTAAACTCTCTTCAAAATTAAAAAAATTGGATAAGTGTGGAATAGAGGAAAACCAATAAATCACGGAATGCCTTAGCCTTACGATATTTATGAATACGGCAAAGACGTCTTCATTCGTATTTTAATTTCGTGAAAACAGTGAATATAATACGAAACAATGGTCATCTCAAGTATTTAATAAGAACCGAAAATAATTTGCTGCTGGCGTATATCACAAACAACATACGGCTTTAGGTTGAGAAAAATATTACACAAAACTCCACACAGCACGGTACAAAATTTATGAAGTAAAAGAACTTAATATTTAAACTTTAAGGGGAAATATAATCTCAAATGGCTTAGCAAGATCCTCCGTTACGCCGAAAGTATTGCAGCATTAATTTTGAAATAAATATATGGTAAAGTTGAGGATTAATGTTAAGGACTATGTTAGACGAAAACACGATTCCGTAAAATTTTCTCGATATAAAAAAAATCCAAAGTTACCTCCAAACTGAACAATTAACCGCTGTTATTTATAAAATACTTTAAATAAGATCATGAAACTTTGCATACTAACTGAACTAACTATAAAGCAGTGCTTATGTTACTTACTTTTTTAAAATACCATTATTTTCACTGTAAAAAGAAATTACCTAAACTATCGGCGCGTAAGCTTGATTCCTGTCGCCCCGTTAGTATCGCTCCGGCGTTTGAAGGGAGAAGTTGTGTCTCTTACGATCAGAATACACATTACGCAACAGGACGACGTAAAATTAAAATGGGAAATAACCGTTATAAAAATAAGAAGCGACTGGGTTGGCGTTAAGAAACAGGCATAAATATGATAAACCTAATGAAATAAGTATCTAACCACCTATCTACTTACAGTATTAGTGATTACAAACATGTCGGTACATAGCATACGACGCGCGGGGAAGTGAGGGCGAAATTAGAATTTGAGCTGACTTACTCTATCATCTTAACCATAGTATTATTTTAATAAAGAAAATGTAATTTGCGGTAGCTTGACAAATCTTTTTCAAATAATCCAGATAATTTCAAAGCAAGATAAAATTTATAAGCTAAGAAAATCGATCTCAATCAAAAACATTATATTTAATAAATTAAAATCGATAGGACTAAACTGAAAAGCTTATCGCGTGCTTAAGTAGTCATGTAGTGTTTCAATTTATTTAGTATTCGGTGATAGATTTCAAGGTCCGATAAACGTGCTGTCCCACACAGAACGGCGGCAAATACCGACGGTTATTTGCAATCTGAAACTCAATGTGTTTGCGCGGCGACTATAGTTAGGGCACGGCAACATTTCACGCTCCAGAAAACTATTGCAATTTGTGATAAATTAAACGAGGTTTCACTTCCGAAATGTTTTTTTTTCAGTCAATAAATTGCTGTGCTAATAGCATTAGTCACATTATTTATTTCTCTTAATTAAGTTAATAAAAATAAGTTACTCGATACCAAATCAAGACCGTAAAAAGCGTGAGCCAAAAGCTTCACTGAAGTGCTTCTCTTGAGCGCTGAATTCTTGGGCGCGTTGTCATGGTAAAGCAGTAGCCAGCCCGCAGTAATAATAATAAATTGTAGAATACAATTTGTTTAATGATCCTTCCATTTTGTAAAAGACTTAACACTAGATACCCCGTCAAAGTGAAAAAACTGGCGTTCAAAATCTTCCCTACGCTTTTCGATCACTTCACATTGGTGGGTGTTGGTTGATTTTGAAACACGCTTGTCTCGCCTACTTTATTTTTGGTAACCATATCACAGCACCATTCCATGTAAGCCTATAACATCAGTGGGGTTGTGCGGTACCTAACTATCCTCCTAAACTATCCTTCTCATTCGAAAATGTTCTTATAAAATCTTGTGAACGCTTCCCGATTCTGCAACATTTGCTGAATCTCTTCACACATCATCAATTCACATCGCAATATTTTTTTTACTGCTAGCACGATTCCTTTCATAACAGTTGGCAAATAGCAACCTCTTATTTTTTTCACCACTAAAAGCTAATAAACCGTGCTGTTATGTGTTATACCATCGGTACACGGTTGCTTATAATAGACTTTTCATCCATAAATGCCATTTCAATCTAAAAAATCTCAATTAAAAATATCTATATAATTTATACTATACATCAATTTAGATTGTAAAAAATATGGAGGGAAATATTGTAATTGGAACATTCGTATTTTTTCTTGTGTATATTTGAAAAAATTATAACTAGTCAGTGTCTCACACAAAACCACTATTTTTGCAAAAGTTCCTGCATGGCCTTTCATATCAAAATGTTAAGCAATAATTGTTGGTATCTCCAGAATGCTGAATAGGATTGACTATAGAAACCTTGAACCAGTTTTATTCAATGAAATTTCAATTCCATTTTCTAATTCCGTAGTTAGTTTGCGATTGCACATAAATCACTGTATGAACTGGGGAGTACAGATCTGGGAAATTAGTAGTGAAGTTGTTACTACTCTACATCCCCTTAATCGTTTTAAAAAATTCTTAGCAAACCAAGCTCTTGCTGGTAATTAACTTCTACTTACCTATTATAGACTATGCAGAAGTGAGCTATCCAGACATATCGCAAAATCTAACTCAGTGTTCAGTTTTCTATTAACAAGTTGGAGCGCCTTCTCAACAACTGTACAAGATTTATCTTCAACTTAAGAAAATACTACCACATCATTGCTTTTCGTCTCAAGCTTCTAGTTAAAATGATCCGACGTCTCCTTCTTACCTTAAAGATAACTTCCACTTTCGGAATTGCACTGGTTTCTTTAATTCCTTATTTATAGTTCGGCAATACTTCCGTGGAACGCCCTGCCCGTTGATATAAGCAGCAAGGATACGTTTTAAACTGGTGCGACAACATTATCCTGAGGAAAACTTTATTTGATTTTCTATTTTTATTTTTATTTATTGCAAAATGAAATTTTCAAAAGAATATCCCCCAGATAATTCCCCGCTGACACACACGCAGAGCTGATCGAAATGAACTGGATTATCTTGTGTCAACTTTTTTTATGTTAATCAAACTCGTATACAGGTTTTGTCCCGGATCTTACCATGAAACTTTTAGAATAAAATTCAAAAACTATTACAATAGATAACAAATATTTTAGGATAATTGAAAAATTATTTGTAAAAGTTTTGCAATCTTCCGTAGAATTTTATATAAAGCCCTTCTCAATTGATCGTATTTTTACTAAGTCCCGTTGCTTAATCGAGGTTAAATTACAGGGGTAGAGTTGCACGATAGGCGAATGAATGATTTCGATCAAGCCATCCTGCGGCGAAGATTGTTTCCGTCAAACTTTAATGACGGTAAAACAGTGTTACAATTTTAAGATATTAACCGGTTACTTTGTATTTAATTTATTATGTTCTTAAGGTTTTATGTCATTAGAGTTATAATGACCAACTTACGACAATATTTTGGTGCTAATGCAACTAGGAAGACAGAGTTAATCCAAGTACATTATGTTATAAGGTGCATTGTCACTCCTGGACCCTACGAAGAGACAACACGTTTTTTTAATTCTTTTAATTATATACCCTTCAACTAAAAGGCTTTCTAGCCAGGACGCAATATAGACTGCTGTTTGGCAGCTGAAATATAGGCGTAGTATTTTCTTGGATTAGAGAAAACAATGGAAAGCACAACTTAGTCAGCTAATAGAATCTGTCATTACTTTACAGAAATTCATAAAATTACTTCTGACGATGCCACTTGTATAGGCGACACTCGTGACGTACTATCGATAGCGGTATGTATTTCTTAGTACAGAAGATATGGGGCACAGGAGGAGCGCCACTTCAAAAAGCGTTAATCAATAGTATTGGGCAATACTTTGCAAAAAATAATTAAATTACTTCTGATGATAACACGTTTAGAAACACCTGTCGTATTATCTATAGTGTTATATTCATGCTAATGATGAGGCGATAAACATGATGGGAAGAAGATGATTTACACAGTCTTCAAGAGGCTTCTATCCATCAGTAGGCCTTAAAGGTAAGTAAGGCAAACAAATTCTATTGTACTTTTGAGTGTTTTGAGGCATTTCATCTTAGTCCTCAGACAACGCATCTGAAGCTTTTTTGTATGAAGTCGGTTACAGGTTACAGATGTTCGTGGGCTGTAGAAGCCATTTTTTATAGCATTGGCTGACAAACGAGCACACAGTCCACCTGATGGTAAGTGGATGCTGTGGCCCATAGATATCCAGATTTATCCTTAATTAAGAATCAAAATGCAAATGCGTTGTCACCCCTGAGGACTAAGATGGAATGCCTCGATTCCAGTAAAAAAGGTCTCCGGTTCTATACATTCGCCATACGAAACACAGCAGCATTATACTGCTATTTGAAGCTGGTATTCTGTGAAATCGTGCTCTTGCCCCAGTCGAGCCGACCCATTCATGCCACAACTATAATATAGCTGAAGCGTGGCTCTACCACTTATCAGGTAGACTGTAAGCATGTTGCAAATCAGTATTATTAAAAAAAATCGTCTTATCTAATAGGGAGCGAATACGATTTTAACAAGTATGTGTACGTAATTTCAAAGCTTCATTCCGTCGCAAGTGTAGTAAAGTTAATTGAAGCGTTCGATAAGATTTTTATTCTTTTTAATAATTAAAGAAGTATCGATCAAAATCTTATGGAGGAAAACCTACAAAAATTTTACAATTTTGTAATTACATTCCTTTCTTTTTTTTAAACGGACAATAAGATTTTATTCTCTATCTTGTGGATATACAAAAATTGTTAATGAACAAACATCCTGACTCTGAGCAATATTTCTATTTCATACAATTATTTTCTCATGCGGGCGCCTGCTGTACCTGCCTACCTCTACACAAATTCTCAGAGCTACTGCCATGCCCACTTTCCATACATTGAATGACCTGTCACTTGATTCCTTTGACAAGTCGCATCTACCTACAACTACTGTTGTATAAAAACAATTATTGATTATAATAACATAATAACCTCTCATCTTTTCATTTAGAGGTCAGGGAAAAATGCTATTAAGTAAATCAGGTTATAACAGCTGTCAGATAAGGTCTATACACTTAATTTTTTATCCGCACTATAGTATAAAACCATTAACAATCATATCTAATCATACATTAATAAGTTATAAAAAAGAAATTGATTATTATGAACATTCATAAACTACATGACGAATGAAAAAGTTTCGTAGTCTGAAACGGAACGTGTAAAACACACTTTTATATATTTTGGCATGGCTTCTGGGCCTTTGTGCCATTGTAAAACACGTTCCGTCTCCAAAAGTCTATTGAGAATGATAAACAAAGTAAAATTACTTTTTTTCTTGGCCTTATTTGAAAATTCAATTATGCGATACGTAATAAGAAAAAAATATACAATTTTATAAGATATTCTACATCACTAGACGCGTTAGAAAATTTTCAGGTCAAGTCTGGACATGATTCTTTATCAAAGTAAGTGTATATATACACTTATTAGTAATGTTAACAACTCGAACTCGAACAAGAAAAAATTCATTGAGATTTCACACTTTCTGTTAATGCAAATAAAACATAATCGGCCATATAACAAAAAGTAGCTTTTATTTATTTTCTGGTTTAAACTAGAATCTGTTTCTCGAAAGAAATCTCGAGAAGCTTTAGAAAGAAATGTAGTCGAAGTCAGATCTTGATCAAATTTATATGTTTGGGCAACACTAATTGAAAACCTCCTCCTTTTTTTGAAGTCGGTTGAAAATAACTATTTTTAAGCCACAGTTTAAGTCTGAGACTACCAATAAAACACATTTTCTAATAAAACAGAAACCGTCTCATTATATACAAGAAATAGTTTGTCATTAGTCTAAGGCTTATCTAGTATAAGTTTTAGAAGTTGTATGTTTCAATTAAAGAATTAAAGAAGAATAAAAATAAAGTATGAAATGTTAGATTTTCGCGAGGCATTGAACTTCTTTCAATAGAAAAACTTTTCCTCGATCAATAAACCACGTTTTGCAATAAGGTGGAATACATCTACTCCAACGATTGTCGCTTCCACTAAAAATGTAATCCATTATCCATTACATTGCCACTTCAACTTTCAAGCACAAAGAACTATGGTATCATTATCATATACTCGTAGTTACGTATAGTACAAATTCCTTTGTTGATCCGGTGTGATTTCTGTGATGCGATTATTATGGGAACGCATAGCATATATACTTGATTATTATGGATATTATATTTCCTGTATTTCCTGCCAATACCTATATGTCTAAATATAAAAAAGTCGAGGTGGCCAAAATTATTGAGTAAAATGTCATCGTTATAAATAAATAGTAATTATAACTAACACATACCTTGTAAAATCACGAATACTAACATAATTTATATTAAACCGTACGGTTCTTACCGTATTGTTGGGCATCGTCATACATCATACATCACGCAGACTAAGTGCTCGCATTGACAGGAAGTGTCAGACTTCATGTGTGGCCCCATCTATCTGAGAAAACCGGCTAATGGTTCGTTTAACTCCATTGTGTCTTGAGATTGGTATTTTCTATTGGAAAAGTTATTTTGAATACTTATATTATATCTTAAAAACGACGGAGTAATTGAACATTTTTCTGCACTTACATATAACTTCATTTGATCATCATTACAGCTCTTCACAAGTCCACTGCTGGACAGAGGCCTCCCTCAAGAAATGCCACTTCTGAGCACGGTCCCGAGCCACCTGCATCCATCGACTACCTGCATGTCTAATCAAGTCGTCACTCCATCTAGTCGAGGGCTCACATTCCGCCTACCGGTACGGGGCTGCCTTATTATATCTATGGGGCTGCCACTCGAGAACCCTTCTTCATTCACAAACCTATACAATTGTTCAAGCTAGTTCAAACTGAGAAACTATTTACCAGTCTGTTAAAATCCATTTACAAGTTTTCTGTAAACCGAGTAAAATGTAATCGAGGGTGCTCAGACAGTATGAGCAATTACACGGCTGAATGATTTCGAGATTCGATGCACGGCTCTTCGGTGGCAAATACCGGAAGTTGATGCAATTCCGATCTCATTGTATAGTGGCCGCATTTGAGACATGGCAGCGGAATCGCTGTTTGTTGCGGTTTTAATCGTTGAGGACGTTAAAACTTAAAACCTCAGTATTATTTTAAACTGGCAAAAATATAAGAGGGAAGTTAATAATAATGTAGATGCATTGTCACCCGTGAGGACTAAAATGGAATGCCTTGTTTTCAGTAAATAGGGTCTCCGGTTGTCCACACTCACCATACGAAACACAGTAGCGTTAAGCTGCTATTTGACGCTGCTATTCTGTGAGAGCGTGGTCCTTCCCCGGTGGGGCCGAAACAAACGTTCTACATCTATACCAGTAATATATCTGTAGCATAGCTCTAACACGTTCAAAAAAATTCCGCTGAAGGTTAATTAGTGACTATGAAATAAATTTAGCTTTGATTATATACCTGTCTATATAATCAAAGATATTTAGTTGCATATTTAGATCTAAATTTTTTAATGTATTTACGTACAGTCCTGTACTTATTTGTAGCATTTCTTTTAAAGAAATATCTCATGGGCCTTATGTGATAGAGATATATTCAATGATGATTATTGCTAATTATACTATTGCAGGAGGCTGAAACTCTATTCGAAACTACACTTTAAATACGTGACCGGAACGAAGAACTGTTTTTGGCCCCAGCACTCCATTACTCAGACTTCGTAAGCTGCTAAATAGCTATAAACACATAGTTGATATAAACTTTGATTTACTTACAGTTTCTATAAAAAGATCGTCGACAGTACGGCTAGAACTTAACATCGTGCAACCGGTTTCTATTACCATATGCATAAACTACGTTCTTTTAAAATTGTTAACTTTATTTAACCAAGTTGAAACCTACTTAAGTCATTGTTATAGTGCATACTGTGTTTACTACGAGCAGTAAGTAGTCGCTACATTTAGCTTAAGAAACTATTCTGTTTTTAAGTTAGCTAAGTTGACTATTAGTAAGCCATATGAATAAACAAATAAAATAAAATAAATACCTACATGACTACAGTATATCTTATTTCAAAGTCTATCCTACTCCCATGCTCTCTACAACGTATTTGATGAATTTAATAAGTAGACAAGTCGTTATACGAATGACAGTTACAATAAAACAAATTAGAAACGGCAGTGAAAACGCTGAATTAAATAAATAATTCAAACACTGCTCTCAAACCATACTTATTTTTTCTTTATATTTTTTTTATTTAATGTTCATAACGAAAATAAAACAGTTAAGTTTATTTTTACATACAGAACAATGAAGCCTGTATTTTGTTCTTGTTATTTTACTCAAGATTCGTTGTAATGAAGTAAATCAAATTGGACAAGACAATCTTGCGGCCGGCCTCTCTCTGCAGACGAGGTCTCGCTTACGACTAACGACTTTCGAATACCTTTAGTAAACAATTTCTTTCTATTTTTATTTTTTCATTGTATAATTTTTCTTTGTATAATTGAAGCGAAAACTTCTTTAGGCACGTTGGGCACTTTTAGGAAAAGCATTGAGCTCGCGTGACCGTCACGCTCAGATTATCACACAAATCAATGAAAGTAACGGTGAAAATCACACATTTACAAACAATTTTTATAAATTTGTATGTAATAGATAAAAATCGTTCTTTTTCCATGTAAACCAGTGCAATAAATAAAAAAATTATTACTATATTAATATGTTGATAAAAATAAATTGTATTTAAAATACTTTCAAAAAATATATTTCAAATCAACCCAAAAATAATGTTTACAAGTTTGTGAAGCTAAGAGGTTTTTACTTCTGACGTGCAGTCCTACGTTTTTTATGCTAACTTTTGTCTATTAATCTTTTTATGATTGGCCGAAAATAAATTTTAGTTGATTGTAAAACATTACTGACAATCGAGCCTTACGTAATACGTTAGTCCATATGGTTTATATCATGCAACATTATAAGAAAGGCTACAGTTGCGTTTTCATCCAACTTATAGAAACATGATGCACAGGCGACCTCTAGCCTTTCAAACCGGAATATTGTAGCAGCAGAAATAGATAGTACCAACAGTGTCTTCAGGGCCAGAAAAAATCCTCCACTTGAAGTTTATACCATTGACATTTCCCAAAAAAAAAATCACGACGCTCGCTCCTAAGCAAAACGTAATATTTTTTAAATCTCGTTGGTTATCCTCTCTCTCATCTTCGTTTGAACCGATATGCAAACATTGACTTATATATTACTAGTGTGCAAATTCTAATGAAATTTGGCTTAAAAGTCGCTTAATGTTAAGGAATACAATATGGACTACTTTTTATGACAATTATTAGTTAATATAATTAACACCAAGCGCAAGCGAAGTAGGCTACTTAAACATAAATATACTATGTACTATGTAAATATCTTTGGCAAGTCATTTATTTTTGATTTTATTGAGTTTAACTTTAATGGAGCTAAATGACTGAGGCCTGCATTAGAGTAAATAAATTCGCTTTGACCGGATACCTTACGTCCGGCGCGGCACGGCGGTGTATTAGAACACTAATAACTTAGGAAGAGTTTGCCTCTCAAAGAGAAGCTTCTACGTTGATAGCATTAGACCGACGTGCCATATTAGGAAACAATTCAAAATTAAGTTGGATATGCTTTTTAACTTTAATGTAGATTGAATAAATAATTATATTAATATTAAAAATGAATTTGATTAAAACTAGTTTTACGGATTTTATCGCGTTTAATTTTAATTGATTTTTAATTCCCAACGTTTCGGGTGCTTTTCAGCACCCATGGTTACGGAGGACTGAGGTGACTGACGACCCGATGTAAATGTTAACCCGGAGTACCTTCAGCTTTTTAATTATTGTTTATGGTCCGATCTATGCAGAATGAACTTACTCTGTCTTGAAGTCTTGCAGTGGTATGTTTGGGTTTAGTTGCAATTTTATTAATTACAGAGTCCGAAGCAGATGGTAGTACCCAGCCTCTTCGCGTTTCGCGAGGATTTGCGCTCTATTAAATCTGATGTAATAGTTGGGTTGGATTGGTAAGATGTTAGAAAAATAAATTTTACTAACATCTCTCCAATTCTTATTTATCTTAGTTTGGTGACATTTAGATCTTTTCTCAAATAAGTCAATACTAGAAAGCATATCTCTTTTCGCCAATACATCATCATCATCATTACGGCTAAGTCCACCGCAGAGCATGGTCTTTCTGTAAGGAATGCTTAAAACGCGGTCCAGACCCACCTGCTTTCTTAAGAGAAGATCTGGTAAGCCAGGTCGTCACTCTATTGAGTTGTGGGCCGCCCTACACTTCACTTACCGGTACTAGACTACCAATCGATAACCTTCCTTTTAACTAATTTCGAAAACTGCATATTGAGTATTCTTTATTACAATCAATGATGTCCGCGTGTGGCATTTTATAAATATCTTTTTCGATTTCGATTTCTCTTTTTATAATTTTCTTTTGTGCGTCATGTCTGAAAAATTACTTTGTCTTGGAGCTACATCTTGAATTTAGTTTAGATATTTTTATAGTTGTTATCCTCTAGACCGAACATAGTCACAGCAGGTCTCAACGCAGACTAGCCATAGGTGCAGGACGTGGTTATAGTGCCTAAGTGTACGCTAAGCACAGGTGCACTATCTGTTCCCTCACTCTTATAAGTCTGATGGGACGGTAAGTATACACGACATGAGAGAGGTCAGGCGCAGAACTTTACGCGCTCTCAATGCTCACTGCACACTATACCGCTAACTTCCTGACTCCGAGCTGCTACTGAGAATTTTCTTTCTCGGCAAAAAATCTCAGGAAGTAACTGATTTTCATTGGCTGACCCGGGATTCGAACTTAAGACCTTATTATCAGGAGTTGCTTTTACGACTACTAGATTAATGAGTCAGTAGTAAGTTGTGGTTAGTGGATGTATATAAGTGATAGGGTGGTAATTATAGTAGGTACCGTAATCTCTAATTATATACATAAAAAGTAAAGTTACAGCCTATATACGAGTACGTCCCATGGCTGGGCACAGCCCTCCCCTCATTCCTGAGAGAGTTTTAGGGCAAGGAAGTGTCCGCCGCGCTGCGCCAATGCGTGTTGGCGAACTTCACATGTCTTCGAAATATTTTTTTTTCTTATTCCTCAGACATGCAGGTTTCATCACGATATTTTCCTTCACCACCGAGCACGTGGTAAATCAGCACTTAAAATTGCAATTAACAATTTCATTGGTGCCGGCGGGGATCGAACGCGATTTACTCGCGTCTGTTATATTTACAGCGAGCGTTAACCATCTGAGCTACCACGGCTATCTATATACATATATTATGAAATTAGAGATTACGGTACCTACTATATTATGCTTATATACTTACACTAGCGATCCACCCAGGTCGCGCGGGTGATTTCTGGATCTCGATAACAGCGCCACCAGTGGCGAAGCTAGGGCACCAAACTAGGGCAAGCCCGAGATATGGTTTTGTTGTTTTTAGCAGTTTAATAAAAATACACCAATCTTGAGCTGTCTCCACTCTTTACTTTCACATTCAGTGCTGACAAGGACGTGTTTAACAAAGCACACAGAAAGCATACTACCGCTAGATAGATTGTATGTCATAATATGCAATTGCACACCTTCGGTGGTTTTGAAAAGAGCCGTTTGGGTTTGCTTGAGATATTTACAAACAATACAATACATGAACAAAATAAAAGCATGAACAAAGTACAAACAAACTATGCAAAGTTAAAAAAGGGACGCCTGGCAGATGTGAAACCTCGAAATTATATTTTGTTTAAGTTATATGCATAAAAGAACAGATTACGACAGGAATGAGATAGTTATAATGAGATGATAAAGCTTTGCTATTTTTTTACCATAAAATAATGACTATTTATTATAATTATAATTATTCATTTTCAATTCATTATAAACCGTACAAAATGATATTTTTAAACTCATATATCACTATTAATATAAATATTGAGTTATTAAACCTTTAAATACGCCTAACCTAATTAAACTTTAATACTAGAGTCCTGTACCTATATTTAAAGTATGAAGAAATGTTTATTGAATATTAAATTTCATTTTTAAAGATTTTTACCTTTTCCTTGCCGATTAGCACTTCAACACACTTATATTCATCACAATGAACACTATTATCCTCCCATTTTCACTAAAAATCTTCGAAAAAGCATAAATTTTTAACAAACACAACAAAAACAAACATAAACATTGTAATGTGAAGTGAACTTGCATACGAGGGGCCCGCAACCACTTCGCTAGTCGCTAACGCACTCCTAAACAACTTCATGGCAATGCCAGGCTTGTTGGCTAATAGTAATTGCTATATAAACATTTCGTAGTTATACTTCATTATAGAACATTTTGCCATAGGTTAGAAAGAGAGCGATCGTCTTCTCGAAAGCCCCGTAAAAAGCCCACGCGAGCGAGGGAGACAAGTAATCGCTCTATTAAAACTCACTTTATGACAGCAGCAGTATCGCCACAGAGTACCTTTGTATAAACGTATCGCTAAGCTAGCTTGCTACATATTTATTTATCTATGATCGCTAAGGCAATACGAGGTCATCGGTCGACATGTGTCGAACAGTTGAGTGCGCGGGAAAATTGAAATAATTTGAAACAGTTTACGAGTTATTTTATTAGTTGATATTATTGATTGATTCAGTTTAATAAGGCAAGCTGGGCTTTTCGGCTTTAATGGTAGCTTCGCCACTGAGCGCCACCTACCGGGTTCAAATGAGAATATAAAACATCTAGAGACCTATTCGAACACACACGAAAATCGGTTGAATGGTTTCAAAGTCTATAACATTTTTTGTGTTTCATATAGTAGATAGATTTTCAATATTATTTTCTTATGTATTACTGTTTCCTGTTTCCGTGAAACCAAAAAAATATAAAAGATACTAAATAAGAGCCCTAAATGTGTAATTTAACTGAACAGTTCCAGCACGTCTTTTTAAATTGTTGAGTTCTGGGAAGAATTCTGGAGATTTTCAGAAAATTCAAATAAATTATACACTCAAACGTTTTTCTTCCGAAAAACAAAACCTTCAAAGGGTTAGTCAAGACACGAAGTATTTGCGTTTCGGAAAATAAGTAAGTTATTGCAAGGACGAGTCCGATTGCGGAACCAGCCAAAATGTTCCACAAACTGCCATTTATATAACGGAGTCAAACTAACATAAAAGACACAACTAACTACAGCGGCAGTCAAGGATATTTTATAATTTATTACTTTTAATAATCAATATTTTGTTTCGTCTTGTTAATTAAAGATTTGCCTCGCATCGTAGGCGGCGTAGTAATCGCAGCTTCTGAAGTCTCGTTTCTTTGACCTTGCTCCCCACCGAACGTTAAATTCTGTGTTACTTCCCGTCGATAAGCCTCATTTACATTCAGCCCCTGCAACTACTCCTCGCGCTGCCGGCCATACTTCGCTAAAAACTGCCGTAGCAGGATCGAGAGAAGTGTGTATTTACATACCACTCACATCACTTTCGACTTTCGAATATGGCAGAGGTCGAAATAATTCCAGCGTCCGCGCTGTGTCTTGTAATACAAAATTTTGTTAATAATTCAAAAAGATATCAAATTCAAAAGAAGATAGATAGATAGAAAGATAGATAGAAAATTTATTTACTTAAAAACATGGTACATAAGATGGTCAATGACGTGGAACTGACATGTTTTGCTATAATTTGCATGCAAAAATTGTATGAAATACAGCTAAAATTAGCTAATTACACAAACCCAATGTTACATTTTAAAATTATTTTATGTACAAACATTCTTTTTGAATTCAAATATTATGTACAATTAAAAACTTATACAGATCCACTCTATTTGAATTATTATACAATAATTTTTCATAAATTATTACATTATTGTTGCATAAATAATGAGATTAGTTAAGCTATTATTATTTTAATAAATACACTACGGTATAAATTAATTCATAATTTTAATTACAATAAAATTATATTTTACAAATCTCAGGATATTACGCAAATATTACCATTTAACTTAATACATTATTTTACATTTTAATAAATATATAATCAATATGAGTTACTAATTGTTTTAAGAAATAAAATTTCAATTTTCATTAATTCCTTAAACTAAATTTTATATTATTATAATAAATTTGACGAATTTATAATTAATTATGTACATAGGTATTATGTTATCTCAAAAAGAAAATTCGTCTTCGTAGAAGATTATGAATTATGGTTTTTATCGTTGACATTCCATATAGGTTTTTCTGATTCCAGCAGTTCTAAAAACTTGATTGTATTTTTGTTACTCCACACGAAATGCATTTTGACAGATCGTACTTATTTAAAAACACGCACGCACGTTTGTTCGTCCAGGCTCTTGGCGCGAAGTGAGCGTGCGCAGAATGTGAACACTCACTGCCGCTCGCGCTGCCAGTCCTTTGAGCCCTACGAGCACTTAATAGGGTTAAGTGCTCGTAGTTTGAGCCTTTGACTTCCGCACGAAAAACCGACAATCGAGGGAGCGTCGGGCAGTGGCAGCGGCAGCGGCAATGACAGCGCGAGTAGCCTGTTTACATACTGCACTGCCCACTTTCCTGCTCATTTCCCTGCCCAAAAAGGCTGAATGTAAATGGGCATGAATGTAAATGGCAATAGTCTGGGTATGATAGTAGTATGTGATGAGGTATGTGTAAATATATTCATTGAGTATGTGTCATTTTTAATCCAAATAAGTTTTATTAATAATATTTAGTAGTCGGTTATTATTATTATCGCTCTAATTTAAATTTTATTGCTAATTTTTTTATCCTTTTGCGTCACTACGCATGGAGTTGATTGGGGGAGAATTAAAAAGGAATTAAGTCCGCCCTTTGTTGCCTTTTACTTCAGGTGTTAACAATAGAGCATCAATAAGTATTACTGGATTTAATATCGCTAGCTTTTCTCATATTAGCAATACTAAAATTAGCAAGTTTACTCTAGTTCAATCTTTAATTAAATTTTCATACTATATTTTTTTTTACTTTTACTGACTTTTAGGCTACAGACAGAATGACATCTCATTAACACGCTTTTATCAGATCCGAGCCGAGCACGAACGGAGCATGAGCCGAGCACAAATTCGTGTAGTGTGGACCGACTTACAAGGCTCGAACGAGCGCGCTTCGAGCGTTTGGTTCGTGCTCAACTGTATTCCGCCTATTGTCGGTTTTTGACGAACACAAAGAGATTTGCATCGCATGCATCGATTTGCATGTTGTAGGCTCATTGTACGTCCACACTTAACACCGCGAGTAGATCGGCTCAGCTTGTGCTTGGAACCTCTAGCATAGACCCACCTTATCTATGTAATGGAATCTTCACCAACTTTTTAATGTAATTTTCACTAACTTATACGAGGTGTGTTCAAAAAGTAAGGTGACTTTATATTTTTATGAAAAACTATTTATTTATTCATCAATATTTATGTTGTCCCCTTCAAAGTAATCCCCCTCAGATATAATACACTTGTGCCAACGCTTTTTCCAATCGTCAAAGCATTTCTGATAATCACTTTCTGGTATAGCCTTCAGCTCTTTCAGCGATGCAGTTTTTATCTCTTCAATCGTTGCAAATATTCGTCCTTTCATAGGTCTCTTCAGTTTTGGGAACAGGAAAAAGTAACATGGGGCCAAATCCGGTGAATATGGTGGCTGAGGCATGATTGTAGTGTTGTTTTTGGTCAAAAAACCTCTCACAAGCAACGATGAGTGAGCAGGTGCATTATCGTGATGCAAAAACCATGAATTGTTTACCCACAATTCGGGACGTTTCTTACGTATCGCTTCTCGCAAATGGCGCATAACTTCAAGGTAATACTCCTTATTGACCGTACGACCTTGTGGCAAGAACTCATGATGCACCACACCCCTACAGTCGAAGAAAACTGTAAGCAAAACCTTCACATTTGATCGAACTTGGCGTGCTTTTTTTGGTCTTGGTGATTCAGTGTGCTTCCACTGGGACGATTGAGTCTTAGTTTCGACGTCATAACCGTATACCCATGTTTCGTCACCTGTTATGACCCTTTTGAGCAAATCTGGGTCGTTGTTGACATCATCCAATAGCTCTTGAGCGATTGTCATGCGACGGTTCTTTTGGTCGAAATTGAGCAATTTTGGAACAAATTTCGCTGACACACGTTTCATGCCCAAAATATCCGAAAAAATTTCATGGCAAGAGCCAACCGATATGATTCGACGATTTTCCAAAACAATTTTCTTCACTATTTCAACGTTTCCATCGGTTGTTGACGTGCTGGGGCGTCCAGAGCGAGGTTCGTCATTGGCATCTTCTCGGCCATCTTGAAAGAGCTTGTACCACTTATAAACGTTTTTTTTACTAAGAGTAGCCTCACCGTATGCCACTGTCAACATTTCAAGTGTTTTGGAGCACGTAATTCCATTTTTTACACAAAATTTGATGCAAATTCTTTGATCCATTTTTTTTTTGATAGAAGAAAATCGCCGACCACACCAAAGTACGTCTGACCTTTGTAACTGTCAAAAATAAACTAAACATTTTATACACTTCAAACTTGAAACATATGCTCAGGACATGTGTACCAACGCAACAAAATACAAAAATCGAAAATCAAATGTGCGTTGCCCGCGAAATTCAAAAAGTCACCTTACTTTTTGAACACACCTCTTAGACAGCCAATTGACTTGAAAATTTGCACTCCCATCAAGGACCGATGCTAAAGCAATAATTTAATAACTTTTTAGTAGTATCTTGAGTATCCTGATCACCAGGGTAATTCTCTCTAGAATCATCATGTGATCAAAGCGACTTTCGAAGTTTTCTTAAATTTTAAAAGTGGTAGGTAGGTATACACGCTGCAGCTATATTATGATTGTAGCACGAATGGGTCGGCTAGACCGGGGAAGCACCGCTCTCTCACAGAAGTAAAATAGCAACTCAATGCTGCTGTGTTTCGTATGGTGAGTATAGAGAACCAGAGACCCTTTTTACTGGAAACAAGGTATTTCATCTCAGTCCTCACGGGTGACAACGCATCTTCATTTTATTTCTTAATTGAGGATAAATGTAGATATCTATGGGCCACAACATCCACTTACCATCAGAAGGACAGTGTCACCCATTTTCTACAAAAAAAAATATTTAATTAATATGAGCAAGCGTACAAAGGCTTATCTTTGGTTTTTAAGGGGAAATATAACCAGAAATGGCTTAGCAAGATCCTCCGTTATGCCGAAAGTATTGTAGCATTAATTTTAAAATAAATATATGGTAAAGTTGAGGATTAATGTCAAAGATTATGTTAAACGAAACCACGATTCCGTAAAATTTTCTCGATAGAAAAAAAATCCAAAGTTACCTCCAAACTGAACAATAAACCGCTGTTATTCATAAAATACTTTTAATAAGATCATGAAACTTTGCATACTAACTGAACTAACTATAAAGCAGTGCTTATGTTATTTACTTTTTTAAAATACCATTATTTTCACTGTAAAAAGAAATTACCTAAACTATCGGCGCCCTGAAGCTAGATTACTGTCGCCCCGTTAGTATCGCTTAGGCTTTTGAAGGGAGAAGTTGTGTCGCTTACGATCAGAATACACATTACGCAACAAGACGACGTAAAATTAAAATGGAAAATAACTGACTGGGTTGGCGTTAAGAAATAGGCATAAATATGATAAACCTAATGAAATAAGTATTTAACGACCTATCTACTTACAGTATTAGTGATTACAAACATGTTGGTACATAGCATACGACGCGCGGGGAAGTGGGGGCGAATTAGAATTTGAGCTGACTTACTATATCCTCTTAACACCTGTAAAGTACAGTCGCCGTTTATTATTTTGTTATATTATTTTCATAATGCGTGTTTACAGTTGTTATATTTATTACACTTGGTAGAGCCACGCTGGAGATATAATATTGTTGTAGCACAAATGGGTCAACTCGCCGGGGTTGAACCACGCTCTCACAGTTTATTCCAATTCTTCGGTTCACCTGATAGTAAGCGGATATTGTGGCCCATAGGAATCCAAATTATTCCTCAATTCAGAAATAAAATGAAGATGGATTGTCGCCCATGAGGACTGAGACAGCACATAACATTCGTATGTTGAATGTAGAGAACTGGAGACTTTTGACTGGTAACGTGGCATTCCACCTTAATCCTCAGGGGTGACAACGCATCTGCATTTTAATTCTTAATCAAATATAGATGTACGAGTAGATGTCTATGGGCTACAGCATTCACTTATCCTCAGGTGGACTGTGTGGTCGTATACATAGAATACTATAATACACAATAGAATGGCTGTCAACCTTATTTTGTACGAGGATCGGCGGCGCCGGGAGCACACATATAAGCAATTACGTCGTATTATCAATTATCGCTACTACAAACACGTTTTAGACTTTTGATTAATGTTTTTGACACATAAATATTTCTTCATTTTTGTTTCTAATATTCAAAAAATATAAATAGTTTCGACTTATCGGTTGTAAAATATGTCTCCTTTATTTAAATTCCATTTCCCGCTGTTCTTTCGACACGTAATTATTACACAATTTGCCATTTTTTTAATAATTTGCATGTAGCGACGCTTGACATGAAAATTCGAAACGATTGATTGTGTTGACATTTATAGGTATGAATTGACATGTTAGTGACATGGTAGTGACTACACGGGCTCCACCCACTCTCCCGTTCTATTGTGTATGTATTATAGTATTCTATGGTCGTATATTACTTTCATAGTACAGCACTATTACCTTTTCTAGCGTACAAAACTATAGATATAGTGTATAAATTACAAAATTATTATTAATCGGATTACTACCGTTTGTGGACATCATCATCGAATACTGTACATCTAGAACCGAAAATTATTTTTTATCTGTTGACTTCTAGGAATCCCGGACAGTTTACATGGGCTAAGGAGACTAATGTGGACACCGTTGAGTAACATCCGCTTTTTATTTTTAAATCTCCTTCGAGTGCAAATATAAACTGAAATGTAGAGACACAACGCGGGCACGATGAAGTAAATACCTTTCGATTATCTAATCTTGAGTTTCTAGGGTTGCTACATATTAAGAATTAAATGAAATGAATAGTAATTTTATTTAAGTACACCAAATATGTGCATATACAGTATTCTCTCGCTAATCCACCGCTTATAATTTTATGGTGACGGATTAGCGAGAGACTAAAGAAAGGTAAAAAAGTAAAGTTACAGCCTATATACGTCCCATAGCTGGGCACAAGCCTCCCCTCATTTCTGAGAGGGTTTTAGGGCAAGGAAGTGTCCGCCGCGCTGCCCCAATGCGTGTTGGCGAACTTCACATGTCTTCGAAATATTTTTTTCTTATCCCTCAGACATGCAGGTTTCCTCACGATGTTTTCCTTCACCGCCGAGCACGTGGTAAATCAGCACTTTAAATTGTAATTAACAATTTCGTTGGTGCCGGCGGAGATCGAACCCTGGTTATTCGCGTTCTGTTATATTTACAGCGAGCGTTAACCATCTGAGCTACCACGGCTCCATTAATTTTAATACAATAGAGAGTATCTATTGTAATAAAATTAATTTGCGGGTGGTTATCAAATAGTTACTCCTTTACAAAGTTAATGGCCATTCTTCTATAAGCCCTTAAGTTGTTGGAATAGATAAAGCAGACAGAAGATAATCATTTTATTATGTAATATATAACACTCGATGAGAGCAGGTTGCGCAGGTCCGTGTTCAGTGGTATTCCTTAAGGCGAGATATAGTTTAGCAGTGTCTTTGTGCTGGGTTGTAAAGATTATGATGATGAAAATGACGATACTTGATGATGACTTACGTTCTTATATCCTTTTACATATTTATATTCTTTCAGTAGTCTTGCTTTACAATCTTAATCTGAATTAGTCAATCAAATCAATGACTAATTTTAAAAATAAAAAGTATATTACAGCAAGTATATCCTACTGCTGGGTATAGTACTCTGCTCATTATTTAGATAGTTACACTTTGGCTTACATAAAGTATTTTTGCATATTTTAAAAAGTAATTTTTGTGTTAATATTGTTGATTTTTTATTAATATCTACGCATGGCAACCCTAGCTGTCGCTGCTCTAAAGACAATTTCTCGCTTAGCAGTATAAACCTCAGTCACGTTGTCTGAGTGCAGTGAAATACTTTGTAAATAAACAATGTGAGTAAATAAATATGTTTCTCACAAAGTTTTTCAAAAATATATATATAAAATATATCACTTTGGTAACCAATATTGAGTAATTCAATATTGCACGCAACATCGTCTTACAAAACGTTATTTATTTGTATGTAATCTTATAGTCGTGACTTATTTAAAATCTACAGCTCTTATGTTTTGGTTTAAGAAGAGTCTATCTCACAAAAGAAGTCCCTTAACAGCGATACCAGCGCAGACTGCGAAATTTGACACCTGCTGTGAAATTCCATACTTGATACATTTTAGTTCCCATACTTCTGCAGGACTTCTTTCGTGAAACAGATTTAAGTTGAAACCTGTGAATAGTTATAAGATGCTTTTAGTAAAAACACCGTAAAAGCACAGTCTAACTACTACTAACAGTCGGGCATCGAAGGCGTCTAGACGGGGAAATCGTGAGAAGCGGTGCGGGTCGAGACGCCGGCGGAGCGCTCCCGAGCGGCCGATAGTGGCTCGGAACTGTCTGGTGAGGTTGTCATGTCACACAAATAAATTATAATGGTTCACACTGCATGTGCGGTAAAAACCTGTGGGTCATCCTCATTTAAAGATAAGGAATTAAAGTTTCATCATTTTCCACATACACAGGAATTTGTTTAAACGTGAAATAAAGTAATAATAATAATAATATAATAATAATATTCCACAACTATCACACAACGCCATCTAGTCCTAAGCTAAGCAGAGCTTGTGTTATGGGTACTAGACAACTGATAAACATACTTATATATTTCTAAATACATAAATATTATAGAAAATATTATAGATAAATTACACCCAGAAACAGAACAAATGATCGTGCTCATCACACAAACATTTGTCCTGGGTGGGAATCGAACCCACGACCTCCGGCGTAGCAGTCAGGGTCACTAACCACTAGACCAACAGGCCTGTCAAAATAAAGTAAAACCATTTTTTTATTACTTCCCGTTCTAAAAACCCTAGCAATGTCAACGCAATGACTGGTTGTATGTTCTCCTTAGGCTGTGGTAAAAGTGTCTCTTACTCTACTTTAAGCCTCGTCGTAACTCGTCTAACTCTTTATATATTATTTAAACCCGAGATAATCAGTAAACCACTTTTTGTAATAAGACCGTTAAAGTTACAACCTATATATACCCCCATTTTCCCCAAGGGGTTTCGCTTTCGATACGGCAGTAAGGCCTTATAGCCCAAAGCCAGTCCCTGGTGGTGTTTAGTGGGTAGGCACTCAGGGTTCTTAGTAAGTTCCACATAACCACACAGCCGGCTGCGTGATACGCTTAGAGCATTCACCACCTCCCTCTCCTGCTTCCCGGAGTGTAGCACTTTGCTTCTGAGCGCAAAAAAAAACTTTATACATCCCACTGCTGGGCACGGGCATCCTCTCATTTCTGAGAGGGTTTTAAGGCAATAAAATGTCCAGCGGGGATCGAAAACGGGCTATAAGAACTTTAGAGATTAATTATATTTCTTCATGTTTATGTGAGACTAAAAAAGAACGTGCTAATTGTGTTACTTGTCTAGTATGTCGTAAATGGCGACCAATGGTATATTGGGTTTATGATTGTGTGGGCGATACGGACATGGTTTAGTCTAATTATTCTTGCCGTTAAACATGGAATAATCTTTAGCAGATTATTCCTTGCAAAATATAATTTTTTTGTAGGAACAGCAAAATTTCTTATCAGTAGATCCGATCGAGTACCTACAGAATTTCGGGCATTAAAGAAATTACTTACTGTATCTGAGACCCGAGACTTTGTCCGACTTTACAATAAATTGGACACAATCTATAACAATTTTATTTATTTATTTATTTATTTAAGAAATTTATGATTACAACGATGAATAGTTTTAGTGTAAACATAAACTCATTAGAGTTTTTCCGTACACCATTGCTGTCGACACATTATTCTAATTAATACTTTATAATACATTACATTACCAAAGTTACATTAATATTATTACCAACTTAAATTAGGTGCATTAAATGTTATGTTTCTAATTGACAAAACTATTTATGGGTACAAAAATACAAAATAGTCTTAGGCGATGAGCGTAAAATCACATGGTGAACTTATTTACATTCTGTGAATAATCGTGACACAGGAACATATATTTTTATAAATTTATAATAAGATAATATGTTGGTAAAGTAAACTAATAATATAGAACGAGAAGTTGTTTAAAGTGTTACGAGTATTTAGTAAGAGTTAATTGTATATAAAAAATTTATAGTTTATATTTTATGTTTTTACGTGTAATGACGTCTTTCAAAGACGTTATAAATTACTTTGATATTGTATGTAATACAATGTTTTGATATTGGTATGTTTTGTAACCTTGCCCAGAAGAAGTTGATCCGTTCTTTCAATAAAAATTTAAAATGCTGGTGTAAAAATATAACTTGTTCCTAAAATAACTCCACCACAGTGCCTATCGACCTATCCACTGCTGAACATAGGCCTACCCTAGGGATTACCACAAAGCAACTTCCGAGCCACCTGCATCCACAGACTTCCTGCATCTCTTACTAGGCCGTTACTCCATTCAGTGGGAAGTCGCCCTCCACTTCGCTTACCGATACGAGGCTGCCGCTCGAGAATCGTTTTCCCCATCAGTTGTGCGTTTTTCGGGCTTATTGCCACTTTAGCTTATTCATTCGTTAGGCTATTTCGGTAAATCTTGTTCTACTGCGGGTATCCCATTTCTAGCATAGCCCTCTCCATAGCTCGCTTTTTAGCATTCAACCAATATATATTGCCAATATCAGTAACAAAGGTGGACTACATGCTCTATGATCCATCGTCTCGACGAAACAAAATAAGGTGTGAATATAAACTGACCGTGAAGTAACGGTATATATTCATCCACTAACCCATATCATTTCATGGGTATCGTAAGAGGCGAGAGGCGACGTAGGAAAACAAATCCGGAGATGGGAAGCAGCGATTTCCTAATATTGCCATTAGGAAATCGCTGCTCTACATAATAAAAAATCGGTTGCCAACCCCTCCGACAGTGGCAACCATGTTAAATATCCCACCTATTATTTGACAGTCTATAGGGAGGCCTATGTTCAGCAGTGGACTTTTGATCAGCGGCAACTCTAAAGGTGATTATAATCTCAACTAGTCAATCAACTCGTTGAGAAGTTACACTGTTATTATTTATTTAAAGATTAATGTGGTAATAGTTTTAAATCAACAAAATTAGTCATATAACAATAAATTAGATACAAACGACTTACATTGATGCTTCGTTCATTTTATTTTAGTCGACGTAAAAGTGTATACGTACCTGAAATAATAAATATTTAACAAATTAATTAGGAATTCGAAAACCAGAACACCTAAGGTTTGCAAGCTTAACGCCACATAGTCTTAATTTTAGTTTTTTTTTTTATAGATAAAGGGTGACAAGTTCATATCAAACAGTCTTGTGGTAAGTGGATCTTGTGGCCCATAGACAATCCACATCTATCTCTCTATATCTCTCAACTCAGAATCAAAATGTAAACGTGTTGTCTCCCCGGAGGACTAAGATGGAATGCCTCGTCATACGATCACAGCACGATGCTACAATCGTGTGGTACCACGTGGCAGCACTAAAATCGTTAGTTGCAATTTTAAGTGCCAAGTCGTTAAAAAACCTGCAAGTCTAAAATGAAACATTTCATCTGAAGGCCACGCACAGGCACTGGAACAAATCGGGGGACTGACTGCTAGTTACTTATATATATGGTTTAACTTGAAACAGAATTGCTTTAGTTTATATCGGGGTAATGAGTATGTAAGCCATTTCATCTGAGGCTTTAGGCAGCCATCTTTGTGTGAAGCTGGCTGAAGGTATCCATATCCTGAAGTTACTTACCACTTACACACTTTTTATCAGGTGGACTGTTAAGTCATTTTTAATCTACTTTTCTGATAGGATAAGAGCGACAAACGAACACACAGTCCACATGATAGTAAGTGGTTGCTGTGACCCATAGACATATAAATCTTTCCTCAATTACGAATCAAAATGTGGATGCGTTATCACTCTTGAGGACTATGATGGAATGCCTCGTCATACGATTAGAGCAGCATTATTTTGCTCTTTACATACATAATACATAAACACTCACGCCTGTCACCCAGAGGGGTAGGCAGAGGCTGCAGAATTCCATTTGGCACGATCCTGACACACCTCTCACGCCTCCTTCACATCCATACACCTACACATACATGCTCGTCGGTTAAGGGTACTCCTAATTTGGCCCGTTTTTAATAAATCGCCAATTTGGTAGATTAATTATTAATATTTTGCTCTTTCTAGCTGGTATTCTGTGAGAGCGTGGTGCTACCATTGTCGAGTCGACCGATTCGTGCTACAACTATACTACTAATATAGCTGCTAAAAACTATTATAAAATTGTTACTAAGACATATAATAACATTAATTTTCTTATAACATTTATTACGTAGTAGTAAAAAACAGGCGGAAAAATATAACTTTATAGATAAATCTGTTAAAAAAGATGAGGCATTTATCTTGAAGCAGATTGTTTAAACTTTTATTTGCCATGTAAAATCCTCCTAATCCTCTTAAAACTTTTTGTCCTAATATAAAAGTAGGAAGAAAGCCATCTGTTTCTTTCATCTAAATCCTCAATTATTTTTTAATGAAATTTTCACATTTATTTTTAGCATAGGCATAGAGCCGTGGTAGCTCAGTGGTTAACGCTCGCTGTAAATATAATAGAACGCGAGTAACCCGGGTTCGATCCCCGCCGGCACCAATGAAATTGTTAATTGCACTTTTAAGTGCTGATTTACCACGTGCTCGGCGGTGAAGGAAAACATCGTGAGGAAACCTGCATGTCTAAGGAATATAAAAAAAAATATTTCGAAGACATGTGAAGTTCGTCAACACGCATTTGGGCAGCGCGGCGGACACTTCCTTGCCCTCAACCCTCTCAGAAATGAGGGGAGGCCTGAGCCCAGCAGTGGGACGTATATAGGCTGTAACTTTACTTTACTTTACTTATTTTTAGCATTAACTTACTATAAAATGTATTAAACGCCCGTATTTTTTTAATTGTAATAAATTTCTATTGCGGTACAGGGACATCTGAACCCAACTTTAATCAAAGAAGACTACAGCTGCATTCTCGCCTCTGAAAACTAAGATGGAATGAATGCCTCACAGCCATTAATTATATTGGCTCTCTATGCCCTTCTGACCGGAACACAAAAGTGCACGCTCTGCTGTTTGACGGCAGAAATATGTAAGATTGTGATATCTAACCGCACGGACTCCTACCTCCTACACCTTGTAATTACAGTAATGGTTTTTAATTTATGCTTTGAACATTTAAAATCTCTAATCCAAAATTGAGACACATTATGTCAATATTCTTTTGTTGTAAATATATTTTTTATGTAACCTATTCACAAGAAATATTTTTTTATACGAGTTTTTTGATTCTCGTATATTTACAACGAAAGCATAATATATCTACAACAAAACAATATTATCTCAATATGAAAATATTAATAAATTAATAAAATAAGAATAAATGACAAACACCCCCCTTTATTGCAATAGATGTGGAATGCATATGTTCAGGAGTGGAATTTAATATCCTGTACCGGTAAGTTTTCTGTGTTCTGTTTTTTATTCGTGCACAGTGCGAAAGCAATAGATAGTTAAAAACCTATTCTTCAAAACTCTTACAGTCCTTCTTGGATCGTAGTGATTTTTTTTTACATAGGAAAAGGTTGACAAGCGAGCACACAGTTCACCTGATGGTAAGTGGTTGCTGTGGCCTATAGACACTACATCTATCTACGTTTGCGAATCAAAATGCGGATGCGTTGTCACCCGTGACGACTAAGATGGAATGCCTCGTATCCAGTAAAAAGGGTCTCCGGTTCTCTACACTCCCCATACGAAACACAGCAGCATTAAGCTACTATTTCACGCTGGTATTCTGTGAGAGCGTGGTCCTTCCCCGGTCGAGCCGACCCATTCGTGCTACAACTATACTTCTAATATAACTGCAGCATGGCTCTACCAATACTTTGTAACTTGATTTTTCGAACAAATCCATAACTGTATTACAGGCGAGCTGAAATAACCTTGTTAAAATGACTAACTGGTTTGAAACGTCGAAAATCGAATAATGTCAGTCGTAAACTATATGCCCCATGTGACACGTATAAGAACTTACACGGGATGATAATAAACCCATTTACTTGTTACATTAAGCTGTCCTGTAGATTTTATTAAGTCAACTTATAGACATCATTAAGGACATAGCACATACATAACCGAGAGCCGTGGTAGCTCAGATGGTTAGCACTTGCTGTAAACTTCACAGTACGCGACCAAACCGGGTTTGATCCCCGCCGATACTAAAGAAATTGTTAATTGAAATTTAAAGTGCTGATTTACTAAGTGATCGGCGATGAAGGAAACGAGCATGGTGTGAGGAAACCCGCATGTCTGAGAAATAAGAAAAAATATATTTCGAAGATGTGAAGTTCGCCAACACGCATCGGGGCAAAGCGGCGGACAATTCCTTACCCTAAAACCCTCTCAGAAATGAGCGGAGGCCTGTGCCCAGGAGTGGGACGTATATAGGCTATAACTTTAACATACATAACAACCCGTTTGTCAAGCACGGCAAATATGGCAAATATCACCCTTTTGAGGCAGTCTATGGGGGAGGCCTATCTTCAGTACTGGAATATAATAGGTTCAAACGGTGACGGTAAATTACATATTTAAGAAAGGAAGGAATTAAAAATATTTATTATTATAATTATTCTTTAATCTGAAATAGAACAGACCATACTTTATTTACTTATAGAAACATTTATGAATTTATGTGATTTCCTGGTACTGTTACAGCGAAGTCCACTGTTAAATATAAGCCTTCCCTATAGATTGCTTCATAGGGGGGATATTTGCCATTGCCATAGGGAGGGTCCTGCTTGGCAGAACCCTCCCTATGGCAATGGCAAACCCGCCGAATCCCGCCAACCGACAACCACAGAGTACTTTTTTATTTTTTGGTAGTTATGAAGACGCTGCTGCCCGTTCTGGTTTGATTCCCTCTGTCGCCTCTTGCGACACCCTCAGGACGATATGGGATAGTGGATATTCTTACCCCGCTACTACACATTAAAGTTAAGGATTAATTTATTCACTACTCACCATGTAGTAAAATTATTAACCTAGTGTATAGGTATTGTAGTGCATAGGTACTGTAGGCATAAAATTTTGACATATATTATTTTCTGTTCACGTCTATACTATAAACAGTAAATATAGAGCCATAATAAACACCATTAATTATCTGCCCACGTACAAAATAGCCGCAATAAGATTGTCGGAGGTGGTGAATTAATAGTTATGTAGTGAGATTTATTTTACGTAGTCAGTCTATGACAACTTCATACGCGTGTACGGAATATTGTATTTGCAGTCAGACCAATTGCAAATGAACAGCCCAATAGTTTGTTGAAAGTGTCATGACTGAATCCAGTACTGTAAAATGTCTATAATAGTGGCGGTGATTTGTTTGACATCATTTTCTGTAATTAATCAGTAATACTAATTACTAATACACTAAATATTCCATTCGAACTTAGTAATGGCGGTGTAAAATATCTACCACCATATAGTGGCGGTGATTTGTTTGACATCATTTTCTGTAATTAATCAGTAATACTAATATTATACTAAATATTCCATTCGAACTTAGTGATGGCGGTGTAAAATATCTACTACCAAATTACGACCTGTAGGTATCGTAAAAGAAGACAAAGGTAAACAAACCAGGTAATGGACAGCAGCATCTTCCTAATTTACTACAAAAATAATTAAAAAACTGTGGTTGACAACCCGCTTGCCAAGTGCGGCAACTATGGCAATTATGCCCACTGTGAGGCAATATATGGGAGGGGCCTATGTGCAGCAGTGAACTTTAGCAGGCAGGTAACGGTAAATATTCGAGTAATAAAATATATATAAAGTATATAAACATTGTGTATGTTTTCAATAAATGTTGGGAAACTCGAATTGGATCGCTATATATAAATACAATTCAATACCTACTTTCATTATACAAGTTGTAAAAGCAAACAAAAGGATACATTCCAATTGAAAAAGGGAAATACAAAGCGGACTGCTGCGTATGGACAATCTCGCGAATCAATTCAATTTGTAATCGATTTTCTACAAGTTGGATGTAATTTTGTATATAGCCAAAAAAGAACGGATTTTAGACGTGACCCTTAAAGATTTTTAACAAAAAAGGATCATTTTCAACACTTCCTATGGTACGACAGGGTTTTAATATTGCAAACATTTTTATTAGGGTATAAGACATTATTTCCCAAAAGAATTATGTACATGTAACGTAATTAACGCACACCCTCAGACACCCCAATTAGTATATTATGTTATAATCATAAAACATACACTGAATCTTTAGTTAACCATTTTTATGCACTGATTATTTATCAAATTAGTTATACTAATTCCGGAAGAATGTTGTGTTCACAGTACAAATCCACGAATACAAAGACTTTAACGTGCTTGAAATAAAGTTCATTTTTCTTTATTTATATTGAACGACAGAATTAGTAACACAATTCAAAAGAATTAGGAATACAAATAAAACTGCACTCTTAAAATTCTTATTGCCTTTAGTTACGGTCCATTTCAGTTTGTTTTGACCGTACAGATTTAGTGTGACTGTAATTTACGTAGTTTTAATTATTTTTGGGATAAAAAATTACCTATATTAAAAATGATAGGAATCGATTCAGTCAACGATTCCGAACAAACTACTTTCTCGAAGTGCGTTAATTATGTTACATGTTGTATATATATATATATATATATATATATATATATATATATATATATATAAAGAGAGAGAGAGAGAAAGAGAGTTAGAATTGGAATTTTTTTTACAGGATAGAGTGACCAACGAGCACACAGTCCACCTGATGGTAAGTGGTTGCTGTGGATCGAGAAAAAGTGTGTGTGTGTGCACATTTTTCTTTGATTACGAATCCAAATGCAGATGCGTGGTCACCCGTGAGGACTAAAATGGAAAAAGGTCTCCGGTTCTCTACACTCACCATGCGAAACACAGCAGCATTACGCTACTATTTGACGCTGGTATTCTGTGAGAGCGTGGTCCTTCCCCGGTCGAGCCGACCCATTCGTGCTACAACTATACTACTAATACAACTGCAGCATGGCTCTACCACGTATTAAATGAAAGTAACTAATTATCGCTATTAACTAGATAATCGCTATCGCTATTGACTTAATCAAGAGTAGGGCAGCAACTAAAAATAAAAAAATTGCCGTTGCCAAGGCCAACCCGCTTGACAAGCGTGGTTACTGTGGAAGCAATTCCCCCTATGAGGCAGTCTATGGGGGAGGCTGATGTTCAGCAGTGGATTTAATAGGCTGTAACGGTAAGATATCATTAAGCCTCTGAGATACTTTTTAGTTTCATCATGTCATGTTTGATAAGACTAAAATGTAATCAAAAATATAATTATATTAACAACTTACCCCCCCTATTACACTATAAACTAATTGAATTGTGCGTCAGACGTCCAAGTTTAACAGACGGCTCGTAGATATGTCGCCTCTAATCGTATTTCGGGTCGTGACCGCATTTCGTTCCACCAATGTGCATTTATATACATAGATTATTTGGAGAGGATTTGGGACGATGTGACAAATATAGTTGTATAAAATATTTAAGATGCATTATGAAAAAGGAAATATGTAGAGACAATCACATAAATCAAAGATCAGCAAAGATTATGATAAATGAACAATCTTCGCTGTAATTTAAAGCCTGTGATCACGCAAGGTAACTGTACGCGATTATATGAAAACAGTTCCTTTTACGGTACCATATAATACGAGCAATTTTATATTGTCAGAGAGGCGACACAACAGTTCAAGCAGACCAGAAAAAATTACATTTTGTGTTAGTACGAATGTTCAATATCGAACTCAGGACCTTCGAAGTGTAGCGAAGTAACTATCACGCAGTGTTCAGGAAAATTTAAAATTGTTAATACGTTTCGCAGCTAAGCTTTCCCTTAGTGCTTCAGCCAGAAAATAATAAACGATATTAGTGCATGTCGAATAAATAGTTAATAAAGTTACAGCTTTACGTCGTCCCAGAGCTGGGCATAGGCCTCCTGTCATTTCTGAGAGGGTTTTAGGGCAAGGAAGTGTCCGCCGCGCTGCCCCAATGCGTGTTGGCAAACTTCACAGGTCTTCGAAATATTTTATTTCTTATTTCTCAGACATGCCGCATTCCTCACGATGTTTACCTTCACCGCCGAGCACGTGGTAAATCAGCACTTAAAATTGTATTTAACAATTTCATTGGTGCCGGCGGGGATCGATAGCGGTCTTATTCTGAATGATGGTTTATACTATATGGTGGAGCCACGTGTCTAAGGCTGCCGAAGTCTAATTCCCCGGTCGAACCTTAAACCTATTACGCGAGATATTAATCTAAGTGGACTGTATATGCGATTGCTTCTACTCTTACGTAAAAGCGACTACTATAGCATGCGGTACAATGCACTCGCTCTTCCCTAAAACTAAAACTATTATTTTGCCAAATCGATGAAGAGGAATCCTGCCTGATTAGGACAAAAACAAATTGGAGCGGGTTAAAACAATTATATCAGCCAGGCAGTATTATTAGGAATATTGACTCACCGGGGTTTCTTCTATTTGTTGAGCTCTATAGCTGCGACTTCTGGAACTTCTTCTGGACAAACACTCTGGGGCCCCAGGGGTACGTCGGGAGAGAAGCGTTGTGGTTTCAACGACGAGCGCGGCGGGAAGAGGCCTGCGCGTCGGTCGCGCGTGCCTTATATATCTTCGGTTCCGATGATTACGTGACATTCTAGAATCATCTTCTTTCCCCTCTCACCCCACCACCCCGATGTGTCGATAGGAGGGTATGAGTGATATCGTTTTGGAAAGGAATAAACGACTTGGCACCTACCGTCAAAATATAAATAATACGAATGGTTTTCCGCGCAACCACTATAGATTTCGTACCTTTTCACAAACTCTGATATGGGCCCTCCCATCTACGGTCAGCAACAAAATTACCATAAATTTTAGGACTCTATAGCGTATAGTCCACCACACTTGTTGGTCTAGTGGTGCGTCGGTTGTAAGCGGGACTGCTGCTGATGTGGCCGATGTCGGATTATGGGTTTTGGCAAAAATACTCAGTAGCAGCCCGAAGTTAGTAAGTAAGATGTGTTTCACCCCTGCCCCTGAACTCTTACCAGTTGTGTCAGATTTCAATCCTATAGGACAACGAAAGTGATTTAATAAAAAATTTACCTGTTTGCGCAAACAAACACTCGAGCACTTAAATCCTTTTCTACGCAAATGCCTAGCCCGACAGCCCGCCGTGACCGAAATTCGGATTAGAGGACATAAGTAGTACAGTCTTCGAAACGAGTTTTCCACTTATGTAAGCAAAGTTTAGCTACTATAACTTAGATGCTTTTATTCAATGCATAACAAATTCTAAAGCATAAAAATACTGTGGTAATATACACGAAACATATATTAGTTCAGAAGTTTTGAACTATGAAATATGCCGAACATTGTTACGTTTTTTTTAAAATCATGATCTGTTTTTTTTTTAAATAAAACTGAACTGACAAAAAAGTTACAGTCCACCGTATGATAAGCGGTTATCACATTCCATGGACAAGTTCAAACTAAGAAGGTTACAGGTGCGTCGCCACCTCTTAGCGCTAAGATGGAATTCCTTTCAGCCTGTGATAATACTGGGTTTCTAATTCTATACAATTCAGACCGGAATACACTGCTGTTACATCACTAGATAAAATTATTACAGAGTATATATTACAACGTCAAATAAACGCAATACATTTGGTTTTTATTTTTATTTTAAAAAGAAGAAAGTTGCGAAAAATCAGCCTTGGGTAATTTTCCGTTTATGTAATTGAAAATTACCCCTACAACAGATAATTTAACTGTTAAATTACACGATTGTAGTTATCAATAAAGCAACAGGTGTAATTTCAAATTATAATAATATCTAGGATCACAAAATTTTGTAACTTGGAAATTGCCACTGTTTGCTTTTGATTCAATAGTAAGGCGTGTTAAGAGCCTTATTGGTAACCTGAATCTGGCTCATTAGAATGGACCAGATTCAGGTTACCAATAAACTATAATTTGCTTAGAAGCAAAGTAGTCGGTCTTTCGATATTCTATATAATACATTTCAGAGTATACGGAGGTATAGCATACTTCTCACTTAATTCATCACTCTTCCTTCCACCTTTGGACAACCAAACTCGGCCAGTCTCCACCCGTTCGTTGTCGACTTACCACGTATTGGAACCAAACGGTTTGAATCGTCGTTCGTCATGCGTCTTCAAGGCAAGACTGAATAGATTTTGACTAGTAGGCTCTTGTTTATTTAAGCCAGTACGCTTTACCGTGTGCGGCTGCATAATTTTGAATGGTTAATATCAGAACGTACAGGACAACTAATATCTTCTATAATAATTTATTGCTTAATAGATGTAAAGAATCAACAAATTATGACGATATTATCGTATGTAATAATATGTAAAACGACGCCTTCATAAACAGGAAATACTTTTTTAATAGAAAAGTTACCCCCACACTTGGATTTTCTCCTGTATCGTGGAGGCAGTTTTTAAACATATTTTTCTCAAGGACAAACTCCCGGAACAATTACTTGTAGATCACACATGTTTTTGTACGTGTTTTGAAGACGCAGTCCGTAGCGCCATAACCACTGGCCTCTTATAGAGTTCAGTGGCCACAACTCATTTCTAAGTCATTGCGTCACGGAACCATAATCAGAGCATTCTATGCGGCTTATTTGTTAAAGATTATATAAACGAATGACCTAGTTACGTAAATTCTTAAGAATAAACTCCAAAATTACACAAAATTTGAATTCAAAACGTCAAAAATGAGAATACCGATCTTAAGTCTGTTATTTGCGATCAAATCGGCTTAAAAGCAGCTTTTATGGAAATACTGCGTTAGAAATTCAAGTAGCTCACGAATACTCAGGAAATATGAATTCGTTAACGGGATAATATTTTTTGCGTAAAACGTATTATATAAAGCTTCTAAGATTTTTTTTATGGAGTAAAGAAAACAAACTAACACACAATCCACCAGATGGTAGGTAAAGCAAAAGATTCCTTATGTCGTAAGTTAACGTAAATATGATTAATAAAGTTAAAGCTATCTAAGGGAACTTATAACCATAATCCATAACCCAAGATTTTTCAAATGAGAGATTTTTACTTAACTTCTACAGCAATCACCAAATAAAACTAACTGTATTCGCTCTATTTGTTCTGTTAACTGACCTTTAAACAAGCAATCAAACAGCGAACTCGGTACATTGGTACAATCGGTAGAATCGATTACAATACACGGCGGATCGTCGCGGTTACACTGTCCTATGCAATCACTGCGGGAGATTTACGAGAACGAAATTGAATGGGTCGCTGACTTATTTACGCCTGAATGCTACTCTGTAAATTGATAGCGTTGATTTATTTTGCATTAAAGACGAGATGTTGTTAAGTGAATCTAACGAATCTTAATTGACTTTAAAGTTGATCACAGGTTAGTGGATGAAATAATAAATAATTGCTCAATTTACTAGAATCCACAATAAGTTTTTTTTTAATGTTTATTGTAATAGATAGTTGCATATGTAAATTTTTGTTTTGGGTTATAACAAAATGTCTTTAGAATCGTAATGGCAACTTATCAGTCTGCTGCCATGCCGCGTAAAGAAATTCAATACCTCATGCTATACTAACGTGGATGTTGTAAGAGACGTGAGAAGGAAACTGAAAATGGATTTGGGCATCAGCATCCTCCCTATAACAACTCAATTAATAATAACAAACTGCGGTTGACAAGCCGCCTGCCGAGCGTGGTAAATAAGACAAATATTCTCCACATTTTATACGTGGTAGAGCCACACTGCTGCTAAATTACGGTTGTAGCACGAATGGGTCGACTCGACCGGGGAAGGACCACGCTCTCGCAGAATACCAGCGTAAAATAGCAGCTTAACACATCTGTATTATGCTGTGTATCATATAATGAGTACAGAGATCCTTAGACCATTTTTTACTAGAAACGAGGCATTCCATCTTAGTCCTCATGAGTGACAACGCATCTGCATTTTGATTCTTAATCGAGGACAAATGTAGGTGTCTATGGCCAACAGCATCCATTTATCATCAGGTGGACTGTGTGCTCGTTTGTCACCCTTATTCTATAAAAAAAAAACATGAGACAGTCGATGGTCACGATCAAAATCTGGGTTTTATACTACAAGGCATAGCTGGCAAGGGACACTCGAGATGAAAGTTTAAAATCTTTTTAAAACACTGCAATGTCTCCCGTAACGTGGAGGCACTTTATATGCAATTTCCGCATATTATGGAAACACATCCAAACCTTTGTTCCAAGCGGGATTTGTACTGCGGATTCATCATAAACAAACGTCTGGCCAATGCGCTATCGAGCCGTCAAAAGCTACAAATAAAAGGTAACATATAAAATCTTTAATTAATGATAACATTAATAATTGTCTTCATTATTTAATTACGGAAGTAGTCGAAGAGACATATATAAAACACTTGGAGCAATAATAAAGTTAAGGAAAAAGCTCCTCTCTAAGTCCACTGCAGTGGCAAGAGTAATGTAGTGGACACACGGCGTTTATTGTCCTCAATGGACAAAGCTCTAATAAAGTTTTTATTAAATTTTTATGAGTGCGGCTCTTAACGTAAAAAGTTATTGGGTGTGAGCTCGCAAAGTACTGCCGAAGGAAATTTGGAAAAATACTTGAGTTATTGAGTCTAGAGGAAAGCGATAGGATGAACCATAAACTAGAATATTTATTGCTTTCCCTTGATTTGTATTTGTGAGTTGGACTTAAAATAAGTACATTAAAGAAAAATCACGTACATAAAGCAACAAAAGAAGTGTTTGATTACAATAATTAGTATAGTATCGTATAGATACGTAGGTAATATAAATAATTAGGTCATAGCTCGCACCTAATTTCCCATTCTCACCTACACCCATTTCTCAAATCATTGTACGTTTCTTTATACGATGAGACCTTAGCATACTGAGTCGTACATAGTTTTTTAACGTTAATGTTAATAATGCTATTATTAAAAGTTAATGCTATGGCCCATAGGCGCCCTACATCTATCCTCGATTAAAAGTCAAAATGCGGATGCTTTGTCACCTCATCCCTGAGGACTAAAATGGATAATCGATTCCATTCTCAATTCCATTAAAATGGTTCTCTGGTTCTCTACAATCACCAAACTAAAGACAGCAGCATTAAGCTGCTGTCTTTAGTTTGGTGATAGGAAATTTCTGAAAGAACGTCGATAATTTTACAATAGGTAAGCGAGCAACCAGTTTCAGAACCTCTAAGGCATCACAGTGTATTCGGCAATGAAAGATATGATATAAAAAAATACTTCTAGTTCATGTGAAATCCTCCAACGCACCAAGGAGAAGGGGTTACATTAATCAACAATCTACGTTACAAGATTGTTCATAGCTAGATGGTAATGGTAATAAGGTTTAATCTGTTTCTTTTCTTACGTACATTGTGTAGCTATCATGTTATATTATTCTTTTGTAATTGACACACTTTTACTTTTACACTTGGGACACCATTGTACTGGCGATGAAGGGAAATCACAATAAAGCCAGTCAATCAATCAATCTAGATTAAGAATACTTTTGATGTTATATTTATTTAAGTGCGTAGCTGGGAAAACGTCAATACGAACCGGAAAATCTAAGTTATGGTTATCCGATTTTACAATAAACATATTACAATAATTAGTTTAATGACGTTTGTTTGGGTTTAAATTTGAGTTTAGTCTGTATGCAAAATAAGTATTTTAATAATTTTATCGATACTTACGTAGCTGAAATGGAAATGTCCATTTAGGAAATATAAACAATTTATACCATAATAATAAAAGATAAATTTATTTCCATAAAGTAAATTTACATCTTACCATTTTCGATAAACGGAAAATACCATAGAAATAAAATAAAGCAGCGATAATAGTTACAAAAGATAGCACGTAGGATTCGTTTATTATAGTTAAAGCTAGGGAAGAAACAAAAGTCAGTACCATGACGACGGTATGAGGAATGAGGTACCATATATGATACTTGATTTGCCGATTCCCCTTCAAGACGCTCGCGATCAGTACAGCTGTTGCCAAGAACAGTTGAACGTGGAGCAGGCCCGCAATGGTTTCAACAAGGACACTTGTTACCGACACCATTTTCCCTAAGTCCAACAAAAGAATCAGTGCTGTGAAAATAACAATTGGCAGTACAGCTGACACGGAGATCATAATAAACGATCTGCGAAGTAACTGGCAATGCGAGCACGGCACATTTTCTATAGTTTTTATCAATCCTGTCATTTTACTTAAGATATTTACTAAAAGTGGGGAAATTAACCTTCTTTAAGACTAGTATAAGACGTAAATCTGACTAAATGTCACTTTTGACAAAGCCATAAATGTTTTTAAATAATTTCTTAATTTCTTTTTGGTACAAAAATGTTTGGCGATGAATGAGGTCCTAGTATCACCTGTGGCCGAAATAGTAGGAATAAGTTTTTTGTTATATCATTGCTGTGACGGGGATAGTGTAGGAAGGAGGGCAGGAGGTTACTTGCCCACCCTCAATTGCGTGTATTTTACGTTAGGTATTTTACGTTAAGTTATTTACGCGGATTTTAGTCAATTAATTTTTAACACCTATAATGTAAATTTACTTTTACGTGACGATAGACGAGCTATTGTATACTAACTGGACGCGCCACAAAGTCGTTGTCTGTCCTTATCTTACATAGCTGATTTCACCTCGGGAGTATTGTGATGCGTGACCTTGTGTGTGATGTGACCCTAGTCGTCCTATATAGTGTTACGAGCTTGAGGTTCGTGACAATTAAAATTGCCGATAAAATTACCTAAATTAACACTTTAATTTACTTTACACAAATTAAAGTTAAAACACTAATAATAAAACACACTAATCCACTTAATTCCGCTCCGAAGCTTCGCTTGTTTCGTCAAATCAACACTGCCCCGATCGCATCTTGCAGCGCCTATTTATTTAATTTAGCAAAGAAACATCCCGAATATTCAGGTAAATGCGCGCAAAGGGACGAGTGTGCGAGTATAGACTTTCCAGAAACTTAGTTGTTCGGATGGCGCTGTCGGTTGAGAGATTTGTGATGTCATTCTCTGCAAAGCTCCCATCGCTCTCGTTCCTGACACTAGATGGCGCTAGTTGACTTATTAACACAACACTGCCCCCTCCTAAGACATGCTCGTCCCGAGCATTATCGGTCCCATAATAACGCGCCAAGCGATCCACATGGACGATCTTAGGAGTCCCTCCTGCGCCTTTCTGTATCCGGTAGGTCACATCGTTGACCCTGGTTACAATCCGGTACGGGCCGTCCCATTTAGCTTAAAGCTTAGGAGATTTCCCTTTGCTGCGGACTGGATTGTGCAATCACACTAATGAACCTTCGTTGAACCCTTTATTGTTCATTTTGCGGTCGTACCGGGTTTTCATTTTCTCAGACATTTGCTGGCCCGACTGTCTGACGTGCTCATAAATGTCATTCATTTTGTTCCGCAAGTCATTTGCATAATCTGTTATACTGCGTGGGGCATCAGGTGGTATCCCGGTGATCAGGTCTGCAGGCAGCCGTAATTCTCTTCCGAAAGTTGCGAAAGCTGGTGTCACTGCTGTACTTTCGTGAACATAACTTCGATATGACAACAAAAACGGTTGTATGTGCTTGTCCCAATCTCGTTACCGATTGTCTACAACTTTTGCTAGGTACCTCTCCAATGTCTGATTAAATCGTTCCACCATTCCATCAGATTGCGGGTGATAAGAAGTCGTTCTTGTTTTATGAGTACCCATAACTCGGCAAGTTTCCTGGAATATTTGAGACTCAAAATTCCTTCCTTGATCGCTGTGAATCTCTAAAGGTACTCCAAAACGACAGAAGACTTCATGAACTAGTTTATCTGCAACTGTTGAAGCTTCTTGATTTGGAATGGCGAAGACTTCTGGCCACTTAGAGAAGTAATCCATCACAACCATGAAATACTTGTTACCGCTTTCACTCTCCGGAAACGGCCCCGCCACGTCAATAGCTATTCTCTCCCATGGTGCACCAACATTGTACAACTTCAATGCACCTCTACTACGAGTCTGAGGTCCCTTTACAGCCGCACAACTTGTTCATTTGTGACATGTGACACCAGTCCTAGACATCGTTTCGACAGTGGACCCAGTAAAACCGTTCTCGGATCTTCAGTAGAGTTCGTTTAACTCCCAGATGGCCTCCTGAACAATCATTATGGTACAGCTGTAGCACATCCGGTACTTTAGCTTTAGGGACAACCATTTGCAAATGACAGCTGTCTCCCCTAACATTTTCCCATTTACGGCACAGAACTCCATCCCGAAGCAGCAAGCTGTCCCACTGGGCCCAATAGCTTTTAGTGGTCGAACTCATTGCTGAGACGTCGCTCCACTTAGGCTTGGGAGCACTGGCCTTTATCCATTCCAGGATCGGCTTGATGTCTGGATCTTCCTGCTGTGCACGTTGAAAGCTGTCCTTCCACTCGTTGCTGAGGTGGTCTGCCCTGAGCATCCTCACGGATACCACTTCCTTACTCTCTTGCCTACTACAATGGTTGCAATCTTCAGTACAAAGTCTTCTTGACAATGCATCTGCGTTGCCGTGAGATTTCCCGCTGCAGTGTCTGATAGTAAAGTCGTATTCCTGCTGCTGCTGGGCGGTGCTGTTAGCCGCACTTCCTTTCTGAGACCGTTCACCTTCCCTTCCTAGGGTGTGCTTAGGGCAGCTGGACCGAAGATGGCCCCTTTCCCCACAGCCATAGCACCTAGGGCTGTATCCTTTACTGTGGTCGCGAACCGTAACTGCTGCAACCTCCCTAACGTGAGGTGAACTACGATCCTGTCGCCGCCAGGCAGTGCCGTTAGCTGCACTACCCCCTTGGAGATCGATCAACTCTCCTTTCTACAGTTCGCTTAGGGCAGCTGGATCGAAGATGGCCCTTTTCCCTACAGCCATAGCACCTAGGGCTGTATCCTTTGTTGCAGTCGCGAACTGTAGCTGCTGCAACCTCCCTGACGCGATGGGAACGATGGTCCTGCCGCACGGCTTCCACCTCCAGTGCATGGGCCAAGGCGTCATTGAGCGTCTCGTGGTGCCCGAGCCTCACAGCAGCTCTGACTTCCAGGTCACGGATGCCGTCGATGAATGTCTGCACCAGGTTCCCTTCAATGAGCGCAGGTACAGACCGGTATGCTTTTCGCACCAGCTTCTCCACCTCTAGAACCCACTGCTGCAGGTTTTCGTTGATGCGCTGTCGGTTGAGAGATTTGTGATGTCATTCTCTGCAAAGCTCCCATCGCTCTCGTTCCTGACACTAGATGGCGCTAGTTGACTTATTAACACAACAATAGTATACTACTCGTAGTAGTCGTGCAACTCTAGTCGAGTGCATACGCTTTTGCCGCCCGCCGCTTGCCCGAGGCCCGTGCGCCGTACACGTGTCGCCGCGGCGCCGCTATGACGCACGCAACGCTTATGCCGTCGACCTGCACTGCATAGTGATGAATTCACGAAATTTCATCACCCATTCCGCATATCGTTCGCGCCGTACCACGACCGCACCACGCAACGTTGAACTCCTGGTTCGCATTGCGGGATGCACAGCGCCTTTCCCACGCCGCGTACCACGACTGAAATGAAGTGTTTTAGGAGCCTACAGAAACTGTTACATGTGCTGGACTGCATCACCGCATTGTAGCTGTTGAAGTGTGGAGCGCCGCCGCCTCGCATTCGAAAATCGCATTTGAGCACCAAATGGTCCATGAACACGTAATTACCCGCTGATCCTTCTAACGTATCCATTTAAATTGAATCAACCTCTTCCGGGGGCCTGAGCTATCGTAAGAGAGAACCTAACAGCCCAATCGCGTGGTCGCTTTATGTGCCCACCTCACACACCATTTCTGGTATTTTCTCGAGTCGCATATTCCTACAAAAAAATTTGTGGCGTCCCGCGTTTTCAATTTCTTTTGTGGTCATTAGAGACGAACCCACCATTAATTTTCAAACGATAGAAACCTTAAAGAAGAGGAATCCTTTTAAATGAATATTAAAAAGGTACATCCCTTGATTTTCAAAATGTACGTATTAACATAATGTTCTACGCGTGACAAATATCATACATAAAAAATTAAAATTTTGTAAAAAAGTAAAAGCCGATTTTTAAGCACTAAAAATAAAAAACGCCGCAGCTATATTATTATGGTTGCAGCACGAATGGGTCGGCTCAACCTGGGAACGACCACGCTCTCACAGAATATCAGCGTAAAATAGCACCTCAAGGTTAAGGTTAAGGTTAATGTGTTTCGTATGGTGAGTGTAGACAACCTGATACTCTTTTTACTAGAAACAGGCACTTCATCTTGGTGTTCACGGATGACTACGCATCCCCATTTTAATTCTTAATTGAGGGTAGATGTAGATGTCTGACAGCCACAGAATACACTTGCCATCAGGTGGATTGGGTGATCGATTGCCAACGCTATTTTAAAATACGAGGGTGGATTGAAAAGTACTCGGCCTAACCAAGAAAATAAACACATACTAAATCAGTTATATTTTTATTTTTCTACATAATCACCATCAAGTTCAATACACTTTTGCCACCTCCCCTTCCAAGCATTTAGACCGTTGAAAAAAAATGATTCTTCCTTAGAGTCAAAATATGCGTCTACAGCTGCTTTGACCTCGTCGTTTGTCGAAAATCTTTGACCTCCCAAGTGCTTTTTTAGGTTAGGGAACAGAAAGAAGTCTGATGGTGCCAGATCAGGTGAATACGGCGGATGCGGTAACAGTTCAGAGCCAGAGTTGTGAATTTCAGCCATTGACTGTACTGACGTGTGAACACGGGCGTTATCTTGATGAAACAGGACTTTTCTTCTGAGCATTCCTCGACGTTTTTCTTTTATTTCCTCTCGTAAACGACGTAGTAAGGTGCAATAGTAATCAGAGTTTATAGTCTGACCCTTTTCAAGATAATCAATCATAATCACACCTTTCAAGTCCCAGAATACTGAAGCCATCACCTTATTTGCCGACAAAATCGACTTAGCCTTTTTAGGGGGTGGTGAACCAGGTCTTCTCCACTGTTTTGATTATTGTTTTGTTTCCGGTGTACAGTAATGAACCCATGTTTCGTCCATAGTAACAAAACGATTCAAAAAATCATCTGCATCGGCTTCAAATAACTCCAAACAGTCGCGTGAAATAGTCAATCGCGTCCTTTTTTGTTCAACTGAAAGCAGTCGCGGAACCCACCTCGCAGACACTTTGTGGAAACCCAACTCGTTGACAATGATGTTTTGAGTTCGTTCATAAGAGATGCCTATAATCTCGGCTATCTCTCTAATTTTTAATCTGCGGTCTCCCATCATTAAATCAAGTACTTTTTTAATATTTTCGTCAGTAGTTGACGTCGAAGGCCTTCCAGAGCGGGGTTCATCTTTCACACTCTCTCTACCACGCTTAAATTCTGCTATCCATTTTTTGACGGATGAATATGACAGAGCACAATCGCCTAATGTACTGACCATGTCATCATGGATGGCTTTTGATGATAGCCTCTTCTTATGGAGGTACTTAATGACGGCACGCTGCTCGATTTGCTCCATTCTCGGAAATTATGTCCGATTACTTTGTTAATAAATTTATAAAATCACAACTAATTATCGCACACGTTTCGAACTTCACATAATGAACTAGTCTGAACTGAACTAAATAATGTGGGTAGATTTGATTTTTAGAATTGAATGGATCTGTGTTAGGCCGAGTACTTTTCAATCCACCCAGGTAGAAATCTACTATATAATGGTTTCAGAAGTAGGTGCGAAGACAGTGCTCAGACAAACTGAAGCCCCGACTAACAACGAGGGAAACAACTAAAATATCACAGTGAATAAAAAAGACATTTTAAAAATACCACAATAATAAGACCAAAATAAGGATCGTATTGATAAAAACCAATTACCAATTGGAAGGTACCTACAAAAAAATTTTGTAGGTATCAATCACTAAGTGTCTTCTCGTTATGAATATAGAAACAATGCTGAAGGCGAACGGGCGATCTTTATGACAAATTGCCATGAGATACGCTGTCTAAAACATATTAAGCACCGTTTCTAATACCCGACTACAACGATCAATCTTCCAGGCAACGTAAATTAGCTGGTGCATGATGGAACATTTATCATAGCTGCATGAGGCAGTTTGCAAGTGCATTAATTTTACCAGATAGAATATTAAAATAAATAATACCATTTTGTAGGTCATACAGGTAACTTTTAAGAGCCGTGGTTGCTCAGATGGTTAGCGCTCGCTGTAAATATAACAGAACGCGAGAAACCCGGGTTCGATTCCCGCCGGCACCAATGAAATTGTTAATTGCAATTTTAAGTGCTGATATACCACGTGCTCGACGGTGAAGGAAAACATCGTGAGGACATGTGAAGTTCGCCAACACGCATTGGGGCAGCGCGGCGGACACTTCCTTGCCCTAAAACCCTCTCAGAAATGAGGAGAGGCCTGTGCCCAGCAGTGGGACGTATATAGGCTATAACTTTACTCTTATTTTACAAGTAACTTTTTATGACAAACCATGTAGAAAAATAGGCAAAATATTTTTTTAATTTTTTACTGTCGGCATATTATTACAAAGGCATAAAAATGTTATTTTACATGTTAAATCATGCTTTAATAAATACAATAAAATTAATAAAAAATTGCGTGTTTTTGTTTCACAATAATCATTTAATTGTAATCATAATATCAATATGATGATAATAAAACTAAAAAACATTGTATTAGCAGAACCTGCCGTAATACACACTGAACTATATAATAAGAAAGTCGACTTGCAAAAGTAACGTATTTAATACCACAAGGATCCATACTAGACCCTGTGTTATCTCTAGTTTAAATACTATAATTTGCCAATAGCAACGTATAGGGGCACATTATTAGGAGTACAGTTACACAAAAGTAAACATTAACATACAGTAGTTACCTTATAAACGTGGTAGAGCTATTTTGCAGCTATATTATTGGTTGTAGCACGAATGGTTCGGCTCGGCCAGGGAAGCACCACACTCACGCTCACGCACCAGCATATCAGCGTAAAATAACAGCTCAATGTTTCGTATGGTGGGTGTGGAGAACGTGAGACTGCATTTTCTAAATAATTATTAAAGCCAGGATAATTACAGGCTGTGAGGCATCTCGAGACGGCGAAGCCGGTCGTACTCTTTCTGACCGAGACGCAGGTGTCCTTATCGGCTGATACTTCGTATCTCTCTCACCCGAAGTACATACTGGAACACTCCTTTGTGCCTCTGCCTGGAGTTTGCATATACATCAGAGAAGACATCTGTTCTCGATGGGTTGGCAGTTCAGACCTGTGCATCCTTTGACTACGCGTAGACAGCGACGACCATGCACGGGTCTACGGGGTACAGACTGACTCATCGACCACGTCCAAGTGGCTACAGATTCCTTGTCACAGCAGATCCCATCCGCAGAGATCGTGATCCTCGGCGATTTTAACGCCCACCACGCCATATGGCTCGGTTCACGTTAAACCGATCATGCGGGAAGATCTGTTCATAATTTTGCCTTGGCATATGGTCTGACACAACTAGTTACTTCGCCTACGCGGATTCCAGATGTGGAGAATCCTGTACCTTCCCTGTTGGACCTACTGCTGACCTCTCATCCCGACAGATATCAGGTCTCTGTCAACGCCCCTCTTGGCTCCTCAGACTATTGTCTAGTCCGGAGTGTGGTGTCACTCACGTTGAAATCGCGGTTGCGAATGCAGGTTGCCACCGTGTTTGGCACTATAGGTCGGCTGATTGGGATAAGATGCGGTCTTTCTTTGCATCTGACCCTTGGGCGCGGATTTACTTCTCGCTGGCCGATACCAATATTATTGCTAATTCTGTCGCTGATGTGGTAGGGTATGGAACGTTTTATTTCTTTCTCTGTGGTGCCCATCGGAGGCGGATTTCAGTCATGATTTAGTCGATATTATTTTGGAGAACAAGGAGGTGATGGCGATAGGCCTGTAGTTTTAGGGTGGATCAAACCAGGATTCCATGAGTTCGGCACTACGTCTAGTGAATAGGAGTACCGGAAAAGATGCGTTAAAACTGGTGCCAACTCCGGAGCACACGTCTTCAGCACAATAGAAGGGACTCCATCAGGCCTAGTCGACTTGTTGACGTTTAGGGAGAGGAGTGCTTTGGGCACTGAGCACTGTGTAAGCTACACATGGAGAACTCTCACCGTAGGATGGGTTATCGTAATCCAAAAAATTGAGGTTTGATTGAATTGAGGGAAAATTGCTATTAATTAATAACAATAGTTTTATCAATAACAATCAGTACAATATTTTTTTCCGTCGTAATTTATTATAATATTGTGTGTTTTATCGTAATCAGTAAACTATAACACAATTAAAAGTTCGGAAGTAGATAATGGAATAATTTATACTAGTACAGATAGTTTTCAATCTGGAAAAATTAGATAATCACTATCTGTATCAAAATATAGTAGACGAATTTAGAAATAACAAAAATAGGTAGTATAACGGAATTCTGCAAAGAACGAAGAAGTTACTGAAAAGAAGTTACTTTGCGAAAGTCCATTCAATTAAAGATGTAAAAATTAATTGACTATAGATACTAGCTGGAGTTTGAAAATAAATAAGTTTTGTTTTTTGTACGTATTAAAACTAACTTTTCGGTTTAATGAAAGCATGTGCGTTTCTCTGACATGAAATATTTATAAAACCTTTTGCCGAATAATTGATTTTTGAGCTTTATTAGTTTTAGTTAAAGATACTAACTAGGTCAATATAAAACAAAAGAATTAATAACTTTACGATTTTGAATGAATGATTATATAATAAATGAAATATATAAAATTATTTTTTTTATTTAATTTATCCATTTATAAAGTAAAATTAAGGCTACGTTTGTAATAACACTCAGGGAGATTTTGTTTGAACGAGACCGCCGATCGGCGACGGGTAGTCTTCAACTGTCCGCTGGGTTGAACTCTCATCAAAATCTCTCAAAAACTTTGCAATGTGACGCATCGGCATATTGTTAAGAATTTTATAAAGAAAAAACTCACTGCCTGAACTTTTAATATTTCGACTCAACGAATTCACTTCATAAATTAAAAAAAAAAATTGTACCCATCAAATCTATAAGCAGCATTTTTAAATTTAATCTGTATAGTTATAAACAGGGTTTTCTAGGAGCTTTACCGGTTATAAGTCACTTTCATCGACGAATCGTACAAGATTTGCACTAAATATTGACAAATTGGTCGATGATAATAATTATAAAATAACGGTAACCAAACCACACGAACGTTTTTAGGGATTTTTTCTTTTGCGGGTTGTATGGACGTCTACTTTCTAAAAGAGCGAGGCACGTCTCCAACTTGGCCGATTTTAGTTCAGAATACAGGTACTGAGTGGCCGGTCACAGCGTTGTTGGATGGTTCACACATTTTTTAAAGAAACTTTCATCTGAATTTTTAAGTAAAACATCTAAAGGGGTTGTAAATTTAAATTCATTTTATCCTTATTTAGAACACAACTACATTTAAAATCTTTCTTACTTATACGTCCGATATTGTGTAGCCTTTGAATTTCAAACCATGTAAAGTAATCTAATACTTAAGTATTAGAAGTATGCAAAGGTTTCTCGCTTGGGTAAGCACCTCATGAATATTAAAATACACAAAGAGCTTGTATTCTGTATTAAAATTGTTTAATAAATTAAATTAGTATTTGATTTATTTTGTTTAAATTTTCACAGATTAGCTAGAATAGTTTTAACGATAAATTTAAATCATTATTTATATATAATATAATTTGGATACCAAAAAATACTTAAAAGATAACTTATATGATTGACACTCCGCCCTTCACAATACCACAACTTCATAAAATTTACCCGCCCAAGATCCACCTGTGCCTCATTATATTTAGGTTTATCCCGTTCCCGTTGCCGTGATATAAGTACAGGAAACAACTTAATAAATTCTTTTAAATAACATGCCATTATTTTATTTCCATTTTTATATAATTCAGAGCTTAACTAAATAGGTTCTCAGTCTGCCTTTTAATAAGATGCCGTTCCCCTATCGCTACCTGACAAGATTTCTATCGTCGATTAAGAATAATTCCGTTGCCACCTCTGAGGACTGAGGGAAGCGTTGTTACTAGTAATCCTAGTATCGAGACATTCCATTTCAGTCCTTACGGACAACGCACCTGCATTTTGATTCATAATCGTGGATGTCTTTGGGCCACAACATTCGCTTACCACCAGGACGACTATTTGCTCGTTAGCCAACCTTGTTGTAATGAAAACCGAATACGCTGTTTTCTTACAAATAAAATCTAAAATCAATGTTAAAGTATATACCTGGATGACCGAGCTTTGTTCGTCTTTCTTTTTTAAATTACATTTAGATACAAATTATATAGTGATAAAAACATGAATAATTTCCGAGATACCAATTGTATGTATATATATATATATATATATATATATATATATATATATATATATATATATATATATATATATATATATATGTGTGTAAATATATAATCGGAATTTAAAAAAATTAAAGGTATAGGATAATGATTTCTTTCAAAAGCGATTAATCCAATAGAAATAAGTTATACCTAATTCATCTAAAGATCTTATGATGAATCGAAGAAAATCTTATGTACATTTTGGAATACTTTTTATACAATTAGCAAGCTATACCTAAAAATTGCCCTTACTCTGTTGGAAAATTAAAATTAACAAATAATCTAAGCAATAACTTTTAATATAAATCAAACCTAAATCCACGCCTTGTTGCGAGAGTTCGCCAACAACTACAACAATAGATAACAAAACTCCATAAGCCGGACACGGTATAGCGTAATACGAATTGATGTAAAAACTAAAATAATCACAACTATAATAATTCATTTATTTATTTATTTACCACTTACAACTATCTTCACAGTTGTATTACCTAATACAACAGTGTAGTTACAAACTTAGAAACTAGGACAAACATTATATAGGTATGTCGGTTGATGAGGTTGCTCAGCACGCATTATTCTTCCTCAGAAAACATAGTGTGTGAGTGCAATAGGGTCACGAGCAACAAACAAAGTATTTTAGATCATGTAACTTATTTAATACGATTTAATAGAAACAGTCACAGGTTTAACACAACAGTCGTGTAGCTGTAACTATCTGTAGGATACCTGGGTTATGTATTTTATCACGGATCACTTTTAGTAAGTGGTGAGAGTGACTTCCCTTCGTGTTTCTACTTTCTTGTTGTTCTGTTTGTAGCATATCATGCCTAGTATAAATAGATCAGGGTACAACATTGGATAAACCGGGTACACACCATATTGTTTTAAGTATATAAATGTCACAAATTTGTTTTGAATACGTTCTAGCATTAATTTATATTTGGCTAACCGGGTACACACCATATTGTTTTAAGTATATAAATGTCACAAATTTGTTTTGAATACGTTCTAGCATTAATTTATATTTGGCTTCATGTGGTGACCAAAAGCCAGCAATGCATTCTAAATGACTTTTTAGAAGTGCCTCCTGCCTCCGTGCCGTGCATCAATACATCGATGTTCGTGAATCGGTTCGCTAGTCGTAAGACCATGCCTAAGTTGCGGTATGCTTTTTAAACAAAGACTAGAAATGTGTTTTCGAAATTATATGTCGGTAGTGAATCGCACGCCGAAATCGTTAACCATCCATGTATATTGATCATGACACGGGTTATATACACGGCTGAACGATAGAATAAAATATTTCGCCACGTTGAAATATAATTTACTTTCCAAACTCTACTCTACGACCTTATTTATATCCTGCTGTAGTATGTCTTGAACCGCCCTCTGTTTTATTTTAAAACTAATTTCAGGTCATCAGCAAATAACAAGGGTATAGACTTATTGATTACTTCAGGCAAATCGTTGATTGCCAAAATGATGAGAAGAGGCCCTAAATTACTGCCCTGACTGACACCTAATCTTGTAAAGTAGGGTTCGGACAGCTATCCGCTGCAGTCAACATACTGACATCGGTCTCTTAAATAACAGACGAAAAATGGTAATGTGTGCGGTGTGCAGCCTACGCAATATTATTTAGCCTACAAAATATTAATTTACTTCAAAAACACGTTACAAGAAATGATACGAAAATATCATTTGAATATAATGAATGCACACAGCAGATGTTGGTTACATTTTTTTAATAAAAAAAAACAATATTTTCTAAACCAAACGTTTAAAAATTGTAACTCTTTCCTTTAGTTACAACGCCAGTTCGATCAACCAACGGTCAGTTTTCGTTGACCACGTTTATAGATTGTGCAAAATCCTGCATTCTCGCCCAGCACTCCATCAATATGGAGCGTGACATTCGGATAGCAGGGAGATATTTCGAGTTCCTAACAAGCGGGGTTTCACAGACGAGCGCTTAGCCCGCGTCAATCACGCGTCTCTCACCGTACGTATGGTAGGATTTTAACGTCGTTTTGCGGATTTAAAATCGGATATCGTAAAAGTGCATGCATTTGTAACATAAAACTTTACGTTTACATTTGACTGGGAAAGAATGTCTTTAGGCATTAAGTCCGCCGTATAAACTATTTTATGTATAAATGTTAAATTAATTAATAAACACCTAAGCTGGCAAAAGAAAACTCAGCTGCCATTTCGTGAAACTTTGGTTCAAATACAGTCGTCATTATTTGTGCAAAAACAAAATGGTGGTTAAGTCTGGATTTGTTATGATTTTCTTCGTGTCTGTGATACCGTATTTTAGTTCTTATTGCATAGTACTTCATTTACCTTGTAAAACTCAGCTTTATTAATAGCTTCCAATTATTCGCAAGTTATTGCCGTGACATGATTGGCCGGAGGGCATCGTCACAAAGGTATTAAAGTAAAATATTAAAAACACCGTAGAATTTGCTTGTAGTGGCGATCTTTGAGAATCAAGCACCATATATTTCAGCTTAGTCCTGATGGGTGACAACACATCTGCAATTTAATTGGTAATCGAGGATAGATGTAAATGTCTATGGGCCACAGCAACTACTTACCATCAGGTGGACTGTATGCTCGTTTGTCACCCTATCCTATAAAAAAAGTATTGCATCCCGTGGGTATCGCAAGAGAAAGATAGATGATAGGATAGGATAGATGTGCTTCTGATCGATGGCGGTGTAACCATTTCCTTTACGACAAATTAAAGTAACTAATCCGGGTCGGTGGTTAAAGGTGAGACGTCCGGTAATATGGTCGTAACAAAATCAGTAACAGTCATCATAAATCATTTCTGTTGTACAGATAATACAATTTTATAAACACAAAAATTAAAAGAAATATTAAAATGTTTTCTTTTCTGCTTTTCTGTTTTAATACAATAAGATAACCCGTCAAACCGTCAGTAAAAGTGTAAAACGTTCCTCATCTAACTGAATTAAAACTTTTAATAGCGACCCGAAAAGAAGTTAAATACTGCACGGCTGAAACAAACAAAGTTGCCAGTTTCTATGAGTAACGAGAAAACTTGAGGAGGGAACGGATCCGCGGCAAGCGATTCTGCGTATTAAAATTTTATAAGACGGATTACGGCCGTTTAAAAAACTTCTTAGGAAATGATTCGCTTGCGTGGAAGGTTTATGAGAGACATTATTGTGGTTTTTCTAAGTAAAATAAAATTCTCTTACGTCCTTCAATCCAAGGAGGATTTTGTGGTTTACTGCTTTAGTAGTTTTGCTTTCATTAAACCGATATTATTTGTATGAGATAGGTCTCGGTAGGTGGCACTGTTGTCAAGATCCAGAAATCACCCGCGCGTAGCCGGGGCGGATCGCTGTTATATAGACGAAGTCACATCTAGCGTATCCCTCCTTTCTGCCAAGGAGGGTCGCGTTCGTATACGGTTTAGAGATCTCTAGTCAGATCGTTAAGCCAATTCCTAAAAGGTTGAGTTAAGTGGGTAAAAGTCACCACATAACCACGCAGCCGGCTGCGTGGTATGCTATGAGCATTCTCAACCTCCCTCCCCCGCTTTCCGGAGGGTTGCCCATATTTGCTTCGGGCGCAAAAAAAAAAACTAGCGTATGTTCTGCGTTGAGAGACTCAACGTCAGACGACACTTTTATTGTAAAACAGGCTACATTTTTTTAAATCTGATATTCAAATCAAGCGTTTAAACAGATCTTGTTCTGATCTGTTATACATATATATATGTCACAGTCAAAAACTCTATTGACTCCGAAAATCAGACAAAAATGGTTTTGACCGATGCCCTTAGTCAAAAAGAATTTTGACTGATTTTTGTAGCCAAAAGTGGTTTTCACCAATATTCTCTCAGTTATGTGATTTGAACTACGTTCTACTAGTTCAATTCTTAAATATAGGGTTAACGATTATATTTTATAATGTACGCGGCTTTAGGGTGACCCAACGGCCATGCCCAGCCCCACCTTAACCTACCGTCACTGCTAATCTAAGATTCGTGTAATGTTTTGTAGACACAAATAGCCTTATCATTCGAGTGAGTATGACTAAATAAAAAATATACCAGTAAAAGTAGTTTTGACCAACGTTGTTAATCAAACCTATTTTTGCCCGATTTTGCAGTCAAAAATGGTTTGAACGGTTATGAGTTTTGACTGTAATATATATATATATATATATATATATATATATATATATATATATATATATATATATATATATATATATATACTACTGGACAGACGTATTTTGCTTGATTTATATAGTAATTGAATGATTTTTTTTAATTGACTTACCTACTGTTCGACTGTTTGTTTATTTGTATGTATGTGACGTTACGCGATATCTTCGTCAATTAAAACCAATATGTAAAGCAATTTTGAATTTTTTTAAATTAAAAATGGCTTACTTCGAGTGTGGCCCCATATTAATAATGAGAAATAAAAAAATCCACCATATAGTAACTGTATTAAACCGACATGGAAATTGTTATATTCCTTATACTACCTAAAAGGGTAAAATTAAGAACTTTTAACAATAAGTAAAGCCGACTTCAAACAGCCGAAAATAATAAAATGATTTCCAAAACCGACGTCAGAATGTGAAAAATTTTTAAACTTAGTAAGAATTACTTCGCCCACACCCGCTCAATGAAATAAAATGATCTCTTTCGTAGTTTGAAGGGACACATCATTTTTTTCATTGAGCGAGTATGGGCCAAGTAATTTTTACCAAGTTTAATATAATGGATTTCCGCAAAGTAATGCCTGATTCTTTTATTTACTATCGAAATTGATTTATTATTTTTAGTTCTTTGAAGGCGAATTTAGCTTTATATAAACGTTAATTTTTTGAAATTTATTAAATATTTCAATTATTAAATATACATGCATAAGGATACTTATCTCTTTAGTTATTTTGATGATACACATTTCTGCCTGTATAAGTAAGATCGCAAATATTTCAGGGGATTCCATCCGAAATCATCATATTGCTTTATCTTTTGCTGCCGCAAAGGAGCAACGCAATGCACCTACTGTTGTATTCCGGTTGGAGGGCAAACATTTGGACCGTTATTTTTTGTTATTGGAATATCATTACATAAGTGTAATAACCTCTTCTTTGTTAAGAATTGGCTGAAGGTGTTAATGAACTTACAGTAGCAGCTTACGATTAGGTGGGCTGCGATCTACTTTGATAAGCAATCGCTATTTAGGCGTGCCCCTAATATATAAACATGACGTTTTAAATTGATTAGAAATTTATCCAGACCGTACGCATCGTTCGCACCGTACACGCCATATTCCAGAATTCCTTCTTCAGAATTATTCCATTCGCAGCATTCCAGAACTATCGGTGCGTACGATGTACACAAAATATGCGATCACTATGAATTTCTTAAAGCATATTAAATAAAATTCTTTCTTCTGCGAAATATATAATAGAGGTGTCATAGCAACAATTTATATAACTTTATGTATTAATAAACCTCATTATTGTGCTTTAAAAATTATTAAATGCCATTATGTTGATGTTTTATACGTGGTAGAGCCATGCTGTATTGGATCAACTCGACCAGGGAAGGACCACGCTCTCACAGAAAACCAGCGTAAAATAGTAGCTTAATTCCGCTGTGTTTTGTATTCGTGCGGAGAACCGGAAACCCTTTTTACTGGAAATAAGGCATTCCATCTTTGTCCTCAGAGTTGAGAACGAATCTGCATTTTATTTTTTATTTAAAATAAAAGCAGATGTCTATGAGCCACAGCATCCACTTACCATCAGGTGGACTGTGTGCTCGTATGTCACTTTTATTCTATAAAAAAGCAAATGAGAGCCCCCTTAATATCGTATTTACGGTTAAAAGATTACTTTCAAGAGAATTTTAAAGATAATTGTACACAGTTTTTTTTTAAATTTTACAATACTGAGATATTAAAAATTAAAATAAGTATGAATCTTACAATAACCTAAAAACAAACTTAAGCGATTATCTAGTACTTCTCACTGGTATTACAAGTTAAAATAAAAATTAAAATAAAATTATTATTAAATAATAATTAAATAAAAATTAATAGTATAAAACAAAGTTGCAGGTACATTCAAGAATCGTAGGTACTTCAAGATCGATGCAAAATTCTTTTAGCAGTTCCAACAAAATATAGTGTCTGCCTGTGTACAAATGTTGTATGAATAGCATCAATCACTAATAATTTTTCCGACTAGTCTTCAACAGATTTGACAGCATACATGCATTATGTTTAACACTTTGCATCGATTAGACAATAAGTATTGTCTCATTGTTTTCTTTTGTTTCGTTGACATACCGTTCACTTTAACTGAAAAACTTTTATTAGTAGTGTACTTGTTTATTATAATTTCAAATAGGAACGTTTCCAAACATTAACACAAACTAAGTTTATAATATCATATTTAAAACCACTTTCATATATCATATTATAAACTCGTATCAAACCACAAAAATTTTATTAATTAAATGTTAAACAAACAAGTTAGTATATATAACTTGTTTGTTATATATGTATATATGCAGGGTGTCCGGTCACGGACTAGCGATATTTTAGGTACTTATAATACAGCTATTTTAATATAAAAATACACTACACACTGAGATCTAATCCCCTCCCCCTCTATTTGGCAGCCATTTTGTTTTTTTCTTGAGATATTCTCTACGCGTTTACGAAAAAAGTCATATCTCTCAAAGTTTTAGTCTTACTGAGATAAAAATTAACTCATTCGGAGGCCAATAATATTGTTTATCGTTTACATTATCAAAATTTTTGTTGACATACTTGTAACTTTGAAGAAAAAAAATTTAACTTCAAATAAATATCAAAAAATATGCTAATCGGCAAATTATTGTAAATTATTGCAAAAACAACCCCGTTTAAACTTCTTATTTTTATACTAGATCGACAGATTTTGAGTTAAGCTACAATGCAACATAAAGTTTACAGCTGTATGTTTATTACTTTAAGAATTATTTTTGTTTGAACATGGCGTATGCCCAAACACAAAAGGCCTTTGTTAAGTGACAACTGGCACTGCCTGCCTAGGAGTAATGGTGTTCTGTGCTGCCTGCTCTCAAATTATACTACTTATAAATGATAATTCTGATTCTCTGATCTCTAATTCATCATCTCTAATTCATCGAAGATCATAAGTAATCTCAGATTACTATTACTCCTAGGCAGGCAGTGCCAGTTGTCATTTAACAAAGGTCTTTTGTGTTTGCGCATATGCTATGTTAAAACAACAATAATTCATAAAGTAATAAAGATACAGCTGCAAACTTTATGTTGTATTGTAGCTTAACTCAAAATCTGTCGATCTAGTATAAAAATAAAAAGGGTGAACGGGGTTGTTTTTGCAGTAATTTACAATAATTTGCCGATTAGCATATTTTTCTGATATTTATTTGAAGTTAAATTCTTTTTCTTCAAAGTTACAAGTATTTCAACAAAATTTTTGATAGTGTAAATGATAAACAATATTATTCGCCTCCAAATGAGTTATTTTTTATCTCAGTAAGACTAAAACTTTGAGAGATATGACTTTTTTCGTAAACGCGTAGGAATATCTCAAGAAAAAAACAAAATGACTGCCAAATAGAGGGGGAGGGGATTAGACCTCATTGTGTAGTATATTTTTATATTAAAATAGCTGTATTATAAGTACCTAAAATATCGCTAGTCCGTGACCGGACACACTGTATATATATATACATATATATATATATATATATATATATATATATATATATATATATATATATATATATATATATATATATATATGTTGGTATGAAGATACCAAAAATACCAATACCAAAAATAGGCATGTCGATCCATTATTTCGAGTAAAATAATGGTTTTGGAACATTATATTCATTTCGATGAATCGATCGAAAAACCTATGGAATCGAATTGATTCAAGAACTAGCGATACATTTTAATTTTTTACTGTTGTCGGACGTAAAAACAACCGGTCGGGTTATACTTGGTTATCATGTAATACTGTACGTGGTAGAGCCATGCTGCAGTTATATTAGAAGTATAGTTGCAGCACAAATGGGTCGGCTCGACCGGGGAATGCCCACGCTCTCACAGAATACCAGCGTAAAATAGTATCTTAACGCTCCTGTGTTTCGTATGGTGAGTGTAGAGAACCGGTGACCCTTTTTACTGGAAACGAGACTTTCCATATTAGTCCTCACGGGTGACAACGCATCTGGATTTTGATTCGTAATCGAGGATAGATGTAGATGACTATGGGCCACAGCAACCACTTACCATCAGGTGGACTGTGTACTCGTTTGTTACCCTATCCTATAGAAAAACACGGTTTGAACACAACAAATATATATAATTTATGAAAGCATCCAAAGATGTCGTTACTTACGTTTTTTTATACAGAATAAGGATGTCAAATGAGCACAGTCCACCTGACGGTAAGTGATTGCTGTGGCTTATAGATATCTTTACTTATCCCCGATTAAGAACTAAAATGTAGATGCGTTGTCACCCCTGAGGACTAAGAGCGAATGCCCCGTTTTCAGGAAAAGGTTCTCCAGTTCTCTACACTCACCATAGGAAACACCTTACTATATAAACGCTATAAGCTGCTATTTTACGCTGTTATTCTGTGAGAGCGGGGTCCTTCTTCGACCAAGCCGACCCATTCGTGCTACAACTAATACAACCGCATCGTGGCTCTACCACTTACTAAAAAGAAGTTGTCACTTGTCACTGACTTTCTAATCTAATCCGTGGATGCCGGCGTGTTACTCGAAATTATGCTAATTATGCCTACTCGAAAATCAATCACAAAATAGCGTTTCGTTCCACGGTGACTTTGAAACATGCGATATGATGTTAGTTAACACTTTCAGAAATAGGATTTAAGCTCGAAGTTCTCTGTGGTGTCTACTACATCTACTACAAAATATAAATATATGTATTTGACAAGTAATCTCTGTAAAAAAAATATTTTTATACAAAATGCCAAAGTGATTCCTTACACACTTTTTTTCAACAAGAATATCAAAAGAACTTATAATTTTTTCAGATTTGATTCTATTTAGATTTTCAAAAAACGTTTAGGCTATTTGCTATTAAAAATTGGTATCTTTTTATGTGAAATGTAAAATTTCCCATGAAGATTTATTAAAATTTCTAGTGGGCCTAAAAACGATTGTCTCCTTTACAAATTTATTCGTAATCCAATAATCTACTAATAATCGAACTAATCCTTTCGTGAGACTGTAAATAACGAATTGCTCATAAAATTCTATTCATTAATCATAGTATAAATAAATATTATGGAACCGCAAAACATATTGCTAACTAAACAAAGGATGAATGTGAAGAAATTTGAACCCTATGCCAACATCAAAAATACTTTTTTCCTTTCCCTTTTTTTGTATTACGTACACATTTTTGTTAATAAGTGTCTTTAATAAAAAAGCAGTATTAAAGATAATATTACGTATAAATATTCATTCAAGGTTAAAGTAACGATTATTATTGTAACATTTGTTGAAACATGATGTTGTGGTTATCGTACGTGGTTACTTTAGTTGCTTGTGCTTCGACTTTTTCAAACACAGAGCAAGTTGCAAGCCACAGTCCTTATTCTACAGTAAGTAAGCGAAAATATTTCTCTGTGTAAAATTAACAATATTATATTTTTCCGAACACTTACCAGTAGTAGGGATTGTAGTCAAGCAGCTTAGTAATAGTCTTTATGGCCTACTAGATAAGTCATCGAATGGGTCGGCTCGACCGGGGAAGGGCCACGCTCTTACAGAATACCAGCGTAAGGTAGCAGCTTAATGCTGCTGCTTTTCTTGTGGTGAGGTTAGAGAACCAGAGACCCATTTTACTGAGATCGAGGCATTCCATCTTAGTCCTCAAGGGTGATAACGCATCTGCATTTTGATTCTTAACCTTTAAATGGATCCGACCAAGGCGATGTTCAGTCAAAATTCAAGCGGTCGGATGCGACCGCCCACCCACTTTAACCCATAAATACTTATGTTCAGAGACTATTTTTTTTACGAAGGAGTTTGGCATTATAGAATCTATACGAAATTTTCTATCCTGTGATCTAAACAAAAGTAAATTACTCTACGTATTTTTATTTTTATTCTACTGTCAATTTACGACATTTGCTGACCATACGAATATGGCAAAATTTTACGGTAGATTAAAAATAAAAATCCATGGAGTAATAGATTTGTTTAGACCATAGGATAGAGAATTTTGTATAGATTCTATAATGCCAAACTTCTTTCTAGAAAAGTAGTCTTTACATATAAATTTTTATAGTTTAAAGTGCTGTGTTTTAGGTTTAATATGTCTTAAATTGACAATAGAATAAAAATAAAATTACATAGAGTACCTGACTTTTGTTTAAACCACAGGATAAAGAATTTTGTATTAATTTTATAATGCTAAACTTCTTCATAGAAAAGTAGTCTCTAAATATAATTTTTAATGGTTTAAAGTGCTGTGGGTGGGTGCGGTCGCAAGCGACCGCTCGGGATTTGACGGACGCATACTACTGCATGGGAATTTTATGGATATTGAAGGGTTAATCGGGGTTAAATGTTGATACCTATGGGCCACAGCATCCATTTATCATCAGGTGGACTATGTGCTTGTTTGTCACCCTTTTCCTATAAAAAAAGCTATACGTCGGTAACGATTACAATGCATTACGTATGCATGAAATAATGACTTCATCTAAACATTTAACACTACATACTCTTTACCTTAAGATATATGGGTGACGAATATTTTACATTTACTAAGAAATAAAAGCAGACTTTAAAGAACTAAAAAGTAAAATAATTTTCACTCAACAGCTTCAAAATTTTGTATAAAAATTTAGCGCCTTGAAAATATCAGTTCAGGGGTAACTTATTATTGACGAGCACCTTTGTCTTTACAGATGTCATTTTTTATATCCAAATAACGGTCATGTTATTAAGCGTTCGATATCGTAACATGAACATATGTGTGCTATGAAAGGAAAGTAGGTTTATTATTATGTTTTATATGGGTAACATATTAAAAGTTTTATTTATTATTAGCGAGCCGCCCCGCCGTCGCCTGAATAGTTAGTATCTATACGTGATAATCAATTTCAAGTTCAGCCATTCCGAAGATTTTTCCGGTCAGACATACAGTCATAAACCTTTAACAAATTGGTTATTTAAAGACTTTAAATTTATACATTATATAGATTTCGAGTTACTAAACGTCTCTTCATTACTTTGAAATATGTTATAATATATACCTATACCTAACATGGGATATGACAAATAAATTTTAACGACGGTGATATCCGCCAATAATAAATAAATATATATAGATAATAAATTATGTGCGGCACGACAGTACTCAGGCACGTTCAAGTAGTAATCATCAATAATTATAAATATAACATTATCGGAGTTTTATATATAAATTTATTTATGGATATATCGAAAATCCAATATTTTAAAAAATATCAGCAGTTTTAGTTTGAACTGATCAGTTGGAATGATCAGTTGAACTGACCGTGACAACCATTACAGAATACAAGCGTGAAATAGCCGCATAATCCTGCCTCCAAACCAATAAATATAGGTTAGCGTTTCTACACTAACCTGCATTTACAAATAGTCCATAACTAGACTCATTTCACTGGCTATGGTCTATACCATGTCAGTACTCAGTGTTTACAGCGCATCTGCATATTGATTCTTAGTCATTGATAGTTGTGGCTATGCGCCACAATATCAATTTGCTATATAGGTGGATTGTATGCTCGTTTACCACCCTCACATCTAGATAAAAATCGAACTAATAAGGTATTTTTAGGTACAAAACATACAATCAGAAGGATATCATGCAGAAGCCCATCACGCAGTGACCAATGACGGGTACAAACTAGAAATGCATAGAATACCCTACAGGAGATACGAGAATAAAGGCGAAGATAATAGACCAATCGTCTTTTGCATGCATGGTCTACTTGCCGCTTCGAACTCTTACATCTACTTAGGTCCTCAATACAGCATGGGTAAAATCTAAATTCATAAGTAATACTATTTAAACAAATATTTCACTAATGATTTCTTATATTTACGCGAAAACTACACATTGAAATAATACTAGTTTTAACGGAATTTATCGCGTATATTTAACTTTTTTACCCGACGTTTCGAGAGCTTTACAGCACCCATGGTCACGGGAAGGACTGAGATGTTCAACGTCCAGCTGTCATAGTTAACCGCGGTTACCATAGATTAAAATTTTAACTTTTGTTCCGATCTACACAGTATGAGCTTATGGTATCATGGAGTGTTGCAGTTGTATGCTTGGGTTGGGATTTAATTTTATTTATTATAGGATCCCAAGCAGATGGTAGCACCCAGCCATCTTCTCTATTGAAATTAGGATGTTTTTTGATTTCAATAGCCTCGCGAATCATCCTTGGAAGGAATCGGTGTTCTTTAGCGAGGATTTGTGGTCTATCAAATCTGATGTAGTGACGGGGGCGATCTTGTACATGTTCACAGACTGCAGACTTCCCGGAGCGTCGATTCTTCACATCAGCTATATGTTCTTTGACGCGGGTTTTAATCGATCTTTTAGTTTGTCCTATGTAGGAGAGACCACATTCACAATCAAGCTTGTACACTCCTGCATCTTGCAGAGGGACGTTACACTTGACTGATGGTAAAAACTGACCAATCTTCTTCGGCGGCTTGAAGTATGTTTTGATGGAAGCGCGCTTCAAGATGTAGCCAATCTTGTCAGTGACTCCTCTAACATATGGCAGTACAGCAGGTACGCGCTCGACTGTGGCCGGCTTCACTCGTTCTCTGTGACGTAGGCGTGGGACCCGAAGCTTGTTGTCATGCAAAACTTGCTTGACATGTTGGAGCTCGGCAGCCAGGTGTTTACTGTCACAGATCCCTCGTGCTCTCTGAAACAAAGATTTACCCACGGTAGCTAACTGTGAAGGATGGTGGTGAGAATCACCGTTTAAATATCTATCTGTATGGGTCTTTTTTCTATACACAGTATGGCTCAAGGTGTTATCAGGATTCCGAATTACTAACACATCTAGAAAAGCTAAGGAATTGTTTGCCTCTAACTCCATTGTAAACTGAATTTTAGAATTTATAGAGTTAAGATGGTCTAAAAATGCAGTTACTTTATCTAAAGGTAGAATTGTGAAAGTGTCGTCTACGTACCGCTTGTAGAATCTTGGATTTATGGGAGAAGTAAGCAGGGCTTTCTCCTCAAAGTCTTCCATGAATATGTCGGCAACAATGGGAGATACAGGTGAGCCCATCGCCACACCATCTACTTGCTTGTAGAACTCCTCCTTCCACAATAGGTAGCCAGATGTATGGCAGTGTCTGAGTAATACTGCATATTCTGCGGGCATGTTGTTTTCTTCCAGCCTTCTAGTTACAATTGAGATGCAGTCTTCAACAGGTAAGCATGTAAACAATGACTGCACATCAAAACTGACCATAGTTTCATTGTCTGCCAGACGTAGGTCTTTAATCTCGCTGACAAAATGGTAGGAATCCTTTATGTGTGCTCTTGTATGTCCCCTGAGCGGTGAGAGTATTTTCGCTAAGTGTTGAGCCAATCTGTAAGTTGGTAAATCGATTTGGCTCACTATGGGGCGTAATGGAGCATTGGGCTTGTGTATTTTTGGTAACCCATACAACTTTGGTGATTTGGCGCACGTAGGTATTATCCATTTTACGTCCAGATTTAATTTTTCGGAGTGTTTCTTTATGAGGTCACTAGTTGTTTTTAGTGTGCTATTTGTTGGGTCGTTTTTAACCTTTTTATAAGTACTTACATCCGACAAAAGTTCTTGTATTTTAGAATTATAATCTGACGTATCCATGACCACCGTGGCGTTTCCCTTATCTGCGCGGAGAATCGTAAGTTCGTACGCAATAAACCAGAACTTACGATTCTCCGCGCAGATAAGGGAAACGCCACGGTGGTCATGGATACGTCAGATTATAATTCTAAAATACAAGAACTTTTGTCGGATGTAAGTACTTATAAAAAGGTTAAAAACGACCCAACAAATAGCACACTAAAAACAACTAGTGATCTCATAAAGAAACACTCCGAAAAATTAAATCTGGACGTAAAATGGATAATACCTACGTGCGCCAAATCACCAAAGTTGTATGGGTTACCAAAAATACACAAGCCCAATGCTCCATTACGCCCCATAGTGAGCCAAATCGATTCACCAACTTACAGATTGGCTCAACACTTAGCGAAAATACTCTCACCGCTCAGGGGACATACAAGAGCACACATAAAGGATTCCTACCATTTTGTCAGCGAGATTAAAGACCTACGTCTGGCAGACAATGAAACTATGGTCAGTTTTGATGTGCAGTCATTGTTTACGTGCTTACCTGTTGAAGACTGCATCTCAATTGTAACTAGAAGGCTGGAAGAAAACAACATGCCCGCAGAATATGCAGTATTACTCAGACACTGCCTTACATCTGGCTACCTATTGTGGAAGGAGGAGTTCTACAAGCAAGTAGATGGTGTGGCGATGGGCTCACCTGTATCTCCCATTGTCGCCGACATATTCATGGAAGACTTTGAGGAGAAAGCACTGCTTACTTCTCCCATAAATCCAAGATTCTACAAGCGGTACGTAGACGACACTTTCACAATTCTACCTTTAGATAAAGTAACTGCATTTTTAGACCATCTTAACTCTATAAATTCTAAAATTCAGTTTACAATGGAGTTAGAGGCAAACAATTCCTTAGCTTTTCTAGATGTGTTAGTAATTCGGAATCCTGATAACACCTTGAGCCATACTGTGTATAGAAAAAAGACCCATACAGATAGATATTTAAACGGTGATTCTCACCACCATCCTTCACAGTTAGCTACCGTGGGTAAATCTTTGTTTCAGAGAGCACGAGGGATCTGTGACAGTAAACACCTGGCTGCCGAGCTCCAACATGTCAAGCAAGTTTTGCATGACAACAAGCTTCGGGTCCCACGCCTACGTCACAGAGAACGAGTGAAGCCGGCCACAGTCGAGCGCGTACCTGCTGTACTGCCATATGTTAGAGGAGTCACTGACAAGATTGGCTACATCTTGAAGCGCGCTTCCATCAAAACATACTTCAAGCCGCCGAAGAAGATTGGTCAGTTTTTACCATCAGTCAAGTGTAACGTCCCTCTGCAAGATGCAGGAGTGTACAAGCTTGATTGTGAAGGTGGTCTCTCCTACATAGGACAAACTAAAAGATCGATTAAAACCCGCGTCAAAGAACATATAGCTGATGTGAAGAATCGACGCTCCGGGAAGTCTGCAGGCTGTGAACATGTACAAGATCGCCCCCGTCACTACATCACATTTGATAGACCACAAATCCTCGCTAAAGAACACCGATTCCTTCCAAGGATGATTCGCGAGGCTATTGAAATCAAAAAACATCCTAATTTCAATAGAGAAGATGGCTGGGTGCTACCATCTGCTTGGGATCCTATAATAAATAAAATTAAATCCCAACCCAAGCATACAACTGCAAGACTCCATGATACCATAAGCTCATACTGTGTAGATCGGAACAAAAGTTAAAATTTTAATCTATGGTAACCGCGGTTAACTATGACAGCTGGACGTTGAACATCTCAGTCCTTCCCGTGACCATGGGTGCTGTAAAGCTCTCGAAACGTCGGGTAAAAAAGTTAAATATACGCGATAAATTCCGTTAAAACTAGTATTATTTCAAAATATTTCACTACTTATGTTGTAATTTACAATATATAAAAGCTCTATGCGGTAACTTACTTGAACTTGAATATGGATAGGACAATTTAAACAAGAAATTATTTCAAATTTTGCATGCGACTTGTGCAAAAATCTCCTTAAGAGCGTAAATGGAATAATAAGTATTTTTACATTTATTTTTGAGTTATAACTTGAAGTTATAAATATAGGGTATATTCATATAGAAGTAGATATTCAGTTATATAGATATAGAGAACCAATATAATTACAGGCAATTTAAAAGCTATAATGCATTCCATCTTAGTCCTCATAGGTGACAACGCATCAGTAACGTTTTTTATTTGAAGTTGGTAGCGGGTGACCATGGGTTGCAGTAGCCACTTAATATCAGTTTTATATGAAGTTATAATAAATACATAAATAAAGCCCAATCAGATGGAAGCCCTCGGTAGGGGAGACCAAACGGCCGAGGGTTAGGAGGAAAGGGAAAGAAACCGGCGGATAATGCGGGCGGTATCGAGGAGCACCGCCTTCTGCATTTGAGCCCGGAGCAGTGCGTCACGGAGTCCCATTCGTCTCAGATGACCCGAGAGGCTGACTGGGGTTAGCCCGTTTGCAGAAACGACTACAGGTATAATTTTGGTCGACAGCCCACCCCACATGTCGGTCACCTTGTGAGCCAGGTCCAGATATTTCGTTCGCTTATCTGTTTCGGCTTTCACGAGGTTCTCGTCATACGGAATGGTAATGTCGACCAAAAATATCCTTGACTGTGCCCGGTCCATCAGCACAATATCAGGCTTATTCGCAAGAACAGTCATGTCTGTGATGATAGCCCGGTCCCAGTAGAGCCAGGCGCGATCACTTTCGAGCACAGCTTTCGGCAAGTAATTGTAATACGGCAATTTCCAGTGCACGAGAGTTACCAACATAATACAAGCTAGTACTCAACCGCCGAAAACCCGGAGATGACATGCCTAAGTGACTCACCGGGATGGCGACAATCTCGATAGATGTCGACGATGCCATCCTTTAGGATGTATCTCCGATAGCTGTTGGTCTTAAAAACCTGATCCTGTATCACACAGACAAAACCCTCGGTTTCCCCGAAGAGGTCAGAGAGGTGTCTACAAAAGGTTCATGTAGAGCCCCGTAGAACCTCACAACAAATGACGTCCCTATAGAATGGATCATCCGATCTCGTCAGAAAGTAATTACGGAGGCTGCACACTTCGCGATTATGCATGATAATCGCGCTTAAAAAGCCATCCCCACCGTATTTCCGCGGCAAGTATAGCCTCATAATCGAAGATCTCGGGTGATGCATCCTATGGGACGTCATGGTAGTGCGGACCTTTCTATCCAGGCGTTACGTTCAGACTGAGTCCACCTGAGTATGCCAAAGGTATACGTGAGGACAGGCATGATCCGACCGTTATATGCGTGTGACTTATTCATACCGGACAAGAGGCTGTTAAGCACTTTGGTCAAGCGTGCATATAACACGTTGCAAACCGACTGCTTTATACCAGCCTCATCGATACCAATGTTCTGTGACATACCCAGGTATCGGTATGTATAATTCTCGGAAAAGGTCTTTAAGTTGACGGACATAGATAAATCTATGCCCTCAGAGTTAGCAACCCTTCCCCTTTCAACACGGAAGACCGCACACTTATCCGTTCCCAGCTCCATTCTAATAGAATTGCTAAAATCACAAGTGATGAAATAATACTAGTTTTTACGGATTTTATCGCGCATATTTAACTTTTTAAATACCCGACGTTTCGAGAGCTTTACAGCACCCACGGTCACGGGGGGGACTGAGATGTTCAACGTCCAGATGTTATAGTTAACATCGGTTACCATAGATTAAAATTTTACTTTTGTTCCGATCTACACAGTATGAACTTATGGTATCTTGAAGTCTTGCAGTTGTATGCTTGGGTTGGGATTTAATTTTATTTATTATAGGATCCCAAGTAGATGGTAGCACCCAGCCATCTTCTCTATTGAATTAGGATGTTTTTTGATTTCAATAGCCTCGCGAATCATCCTCGGAAGGAATCGGTGTTCTTTAGCGATGATTTGTGGTCTATCAAATCTGATGTAATGACGGGGGCGATCCTGTACGTGTTCACAGACTGCAAACTTCCCGGAGCGTCGATTCTTCACATCAGCTATATGTTGTTTAACGCGGGTTTTAATTGATCCTTTAGTTTGTCCTATGTAGGAGGGACCACTTCAATCTTGAAGAATTGCTATACATCACAAATGATGTATAGCAATTCCACAAGATGGGAGGGACTGGAGGCGAACCACTTGAGGTCATCCATATAGAAAAGTGGGTCGTTTTGTACCTCTTTTCCGAAGCTAAAAACCCCTCCCGGAGCCCTCCAGTAAAGTACTGAGAGGGTTCAAAGAGACCTCTAGATTAGACTCAGACAATCGCCCTGGAAGATACCCCTTCTTATCCTTATGTGGCTTTCCGCAGCCGTCATCCGCTCGCCTAGATGACAAAGGATCGTACTCAACTGCCCCATACACTGCTCGAGGAAGTCTCTAACTGTGCAGTCAATCTTGTAGACCCTCTTTAGCGATGTATGGGGCACCAAGTCGAATGCTTTTCTGTTGTCTATCCAGGCAGCGGAGAAGTTCCGACGGTTGCGTTTCACCACTTTGCCAATGACCGCGTCAATGGTTCATTGGTTCCACGACCACTATTATTATATTAATTAATATTATATTATTAATCAATATTATTATTATTATAAAAACATATAGGATACTCCCCGTTGATCTAGAATCGTGAATATGGCAAGAAGCTAGGTCTCATAATAAAAGTCAAGTCAGAAAAAGTCCGAAAATCCTTAATTTGTGGTAAAATTACACAAAAAAGTATTTTTTCCGATTTCAAACTAACCGAGACGTATATCGATGTATAAGAGAACATTTTTTTCAACTACAAAATTTAGTTTGTCCTTCAATCCTGCTTATCTTTTCAACACAGTAATGTTCGGCGCTTTCACAGTTTATGAACTTCGATAGAAAATGTTAATTATTTTGGTAAAAGTAGCCGCATAATAATGCCGAAGACAGAGCACACCGATCCTGTAAATGTCAACTCACCCTCGCTTTAAAGATACCAATATTGCAGTTATACATTTCGGGTAGAAACTTAAAACATACTCGGAAAATATCAAGACTCGATACCCGTAATGGACCAACTATATAACGTTGTACGGAACCTTCGGTGCACGAGTCGACTCGCACTTGTCACAAATTAAACTTATTTTTCTCAATTTTAACATTTGCAAGATAGTGACAAATTATCAAATAATTAGAACTAATCAATTTTATATTTAAAAAATTGGTCATATTTTAAAAGCGTAGGTATATCCATGTAATGAAAGAAACTGATGGAAAAATTTGGGATGTGCAAGCGGGATTTAGAAAGGGAATAGGATGTACAGATCAAGTCTTTTCCATGCGCATGATCGCGGAGAAGTTTCTGGCCAAAAACCAAAAGGTTTTTTGTGCGTTCATGGACTTGGAAAAGGCCTATGACAGAGTGGATAGGGATTTGCTATGGCAAACACTGAACTCATTTAGGTTGAGCGCTGGCTTGATACAGGCATTGGAGTCTCTTTATAGGGACTCTAGTGCTTGTGTTAGGATCAACGGGGTCTACTCGGACTGGTTTGACATCCATAAAGGTGTGAATGGGTTGAAGAATGTGCGGATTAAGAATGGGTGAGTTAACCGTCAAATGCCTTTTGTACGCTGATGATCAAGTTATTCTTGCATCGTCGGCGGCCGAGTTGCAAATGATGGTTACATTAATGAACGAATCATTAAAAGAAAGGGGTATGAAAGTGAACGCAAGTAAGACGAAGGTTATGGTTTTTGAAAGAGAAGAAAGTAAAACGATTTGTGAAATAAGAATAGAAGGGGAGTTGATCGAGCAAGTAGATGAGTTTGTATATTTGGACTGCGTATTTAGCAGGGATGGGAGATATGATAAAGATATAGAACGACGAGTGAATGCGCTAAATAGAGTAAATGGGGCCTTGCACTCTATTGTGAAGTCAAAATGTGTCAAAAAAGGCACGTATGGCAATTTACGGTAGTGAAAGTTGGGTGTGGCAGAAGAAGCACGAGAGTACAATAAACGCAGTAAAAATGCGGTCGTTAGGGCTGAATGACAGGGTAAGAAATTGTGTAATAAGAGAAGAGTGTGGTTTGCAAGATGATGTGGTGACCAGGATTAAGAAAGGAATGCTTCGGTGGTTTGGTCATATGGAAAGAATGAATGAGGAAAGAGTGACAAAGAAAATTTATGGTGCAGAAGTGAATGGCAGAGTCGGAAAGGGACGTCCTAGGCGAAAATTTATCGACCGAATTGGCGATTTATTAAAAACGGGCCAAATTAGGAGTACCCTTAACCGACGAGCATGTATGCGTAGGTGTATGGATGTGAAAGAGGCAAGAGAGGTGTGTCAGGATCGTGCCAAATGGAAGTCTGTAGTCTCTGCCTACCCCTCTGGGTGACAGGCGTGAGTGTTTATGTTGTTTTATGTATATCCACATTAAAAAAGGAGTTATGATTTCATAATAATTAATAATGAAGGATTGCAAAAGCAACATTATAAAGATTGAAATTTTATACAGGCTACCACTTAGCGGATGCTGGGTACGATGTGTGGATAGGTAACGCAAGAGGCACGAAAAATTCCCGCCACCATGTAACTCTGGACCCTGATAGTTCCACCGAAAAGTTTTCGTTCTTCGACTTCAGTTTTGAAGAGATCGGCATGTACGACATCGCTACCATGGTCGACTATGTACTAAACTACACAAGGCAACAAAAACTGCACTACATTGGGCACTCACAAGGAGGAACAGCATTCCTAGTACTTAATAGTATGAGACCAGAATACAACGAAAAATTCATATCAGCTCATTTATTAGCATGTGTGGGCTATCAGAATCACTTCCCAAGTTCACAAATAGCAAGGTTGTCACGACTGACTGACAGTCTTTACGTAAGTATCAAAATTATATTTCATTTAATATAAGCTTCTATGAATAAATAAGAGTAATCGAAGGTTCAGAATAGAATGTAGGCGAATGGTAAAAAAAATTAATAAAATCTCAAAAATTCTGATCTTTTTACTTAAATTCAGAATGTCTGGTAATGCATTAACGGATTTTCATTCACAAACATCTAACACTTACTATTTTACTACGCACGTTGTGGATTTAATCGCATACAGAGGATCGTCTTTGGCCATAAATCTTATTCATTTTGGGACAATTTCAAATAAAAGTAGAAGCTACATTTTACTCATATTTTCAAAAACTGCAATTACTTTATGATAAGTTTTGTAAAAAGTAGACAAGAAATATTGATTTCTGTTTATAAAATTGCATTATAAATTTTAAATTTCCATATTAAGAATACTCCTTCGTCTGTTCCTCAAATCTGCAAAACGCTGTCGGCCATATTAGATCATGTCGTGACGTCACTGATCCAGCCTAAGGATATTAGTGTTCTGTGTCACAGATTAAGAGAACTAGCTAACGTGCTGTGTTATTTCGAAATTTTTAAGTTATAATTACGATTATTGAGTTTTATTCCGAATTTTATTGAAAAGGCATCATGGAAGACGAATTCGTAAAAATAGAAAGTACTAATCTACCAAGGATAAATAAATTGATGGTGGCAAAATTTTTGCCATGCAATCCCAATTTTTGTTCTGCCGAGTTGAGGAATGTTAAAACATCAGTGTAAGTACCTATTACCAACTTTTGTTTACACAAAAACACAATACCAGGTCACGATTTATTTTGATAAAACATAGTTTAGTAGCTATCATAGTTTAGTTTATCTATAATAATTACAATCATTAGCAATCATTAGTTATAATATCTAAGTTAACGTAATTTATTACAAAATTTGACTTGCGATACCTTTCACCTGTTTTGTCATGTATTAAACGATAGTAAATATAAATCATACTTACATCAAAATTATCTTCACAGAAGTATAGTTAAGATTTTGTAGACAATGCCTTCGGGTCTCTTCGGGTTTCTTCTTGACAGTTTTAACCAAGTATTTCTCATATTTAAATCATTTGCCATTTTAATCCATAATTTCTCGGCGTTTTTATGCTCATATTTTTGCATTCAGGCACAACACAATAACGATACAGATGATAACTATTATTAAACATTAAAAAGTATATTATTCTTTTGTAAAATCAGCAGAATCGACGACTGTGACATCACGAGTTGAAAAATATGGCAGCTAGCGTTTTCACGCGCAAATTTATAACGATAGATTAAAAGTAATTTTTATGGCACTATTCGGTTTAAAAAAAATATCAAAATTATAGTGGTTCATTATCACTCTAAGATTAATTTAAAACAATTTTTGAAAATGGGTGAAATACCCTATTATTATGACTAATTCCAGCCGCACAGTTTCACCATTGCACATTGCGACAAAACTCGCGATACCATTCATACCATCTGGATGACTGGCGGTTTACCACTAAGCGATTTAAAAGAAGTTTTCTTCCTCGCACAACTTTCTTGTGGAATCAACTACCACCAGAGATTTTTCTGGGCGATACGACTTAGGGACCTTCAAGAAAAAAGCCTATTCTTTTTTAAAAGGCCGGCAACGCATCTGCAATCCCCCGGGTGTTGCAGCTGTTCATCAGGTGAGCCGTATGGACGTTTGCCCCCTTTCCTATAAAAAAATCACCACCGTAGCTAGTCTATAAACACTTTATAAAAACTATCATCACGCACACTTTATCAAAAATAAGCCTGTCCGTGACTGTAGTTCCTGGCTGTAGGCTGCAAGTAATTATGCAATAATATAGCAGACTTCAATCCACGAAAGCGTATTTCCGAGCGCGATTCTGATCCTATCCACTAGGCTGTACCCGTGTAGACTCAGAGTTCAAAATATCTCTATATGTTTGAGCCCTTGGCATGTTGAAAAATTTCTAAAGAATTCAGGATATTATCATTTATTATTTTTCCTTTGCAGTCCTTAGCCCTATCAATGGGTTTGGTGGAACTATTTTCTCCAAATTCAAGTTCAACTACGGATAAAAATGTTAATAACAGCAGTTTTGATCTCTGCTCCAACTATGCATCTTTTCAAAGTATGTGTAAACTGATAGTCAATGACATACAACTGGTAAGTTACTAAGACATAAATAGTTATAAAAATTCTTTGATGTAGAATTCACCAACCCGACAGGGTTGGGTTTTGTGTATATCCTAAAAGCCAATTAAATAAAAAATTAAATGATTTTGAATCTTGAGGTTTGCTAGAGATGTCGAGATGTTTCATGGTATGCCTTACCAGTTTGTCAAATCAACAAAATCTCTGATTTTGTTGATTTGACAAACTGGTAAGACGTGCGGAAATTTATGAATACAGGGGGTTCCGCTCAGTGCTTTGTGGTACTCTATTACTAATAAATACGCCTCCACAATACATGAAAAATTCTTAGGTTTAAGTAAAAGAAAGAAAAAAAAAGCAGCAGTGTAGATTTGCTGCAATAAAATATAAAGAAGAAAGAAACACCATAATTAACCGTTACTACAAATACACACAAAAGGGCCTTAACAACTAAGCAACATCTATTATTTATCTACAAGAAAGAATTAATCTATGAAACAAAGTTCAATTTGAATTACATCAAATAAAAGTCTACCGATACTACTAATCGCCAATCCACATGTTACGTAAAACCATAGAATACTATAATTCATACATAATAGAACGGGGGAGTGGGCGGAGCCCGTGTAGCCGCTAAAATGTCACTAACACGTCAATTCACGGGTTTGTAGTAGTGATTAACTGATAATACGACGTAACTGCTGGTATGTGTACTCGTACTTGCCTATCCGCGTACAAAATAAGGTTGACAGCCATTCTATTGTGTATTATAGTATATTTTATGCGAGTATATAGTATATAGTACGAGTATATAGTATATTCTATGCGAAAAAAAAGGTTCGAAGCCAGATATACACTATTTTCGACAGTAATGATGATAACGAATAATAAAGAAACGTTCTAGAAGTACACCATTTCAATGAACATTGAAAATTTCTTTACCCTCAAATTTATTTTATTTTTTTCATAATGTTAAATATGTTAAAAATTAGTTTGCTACAAACCGCGAAATAAAATAAAATGATGTGTCTTACCTTGTTTGAGGAGCACCTCCCGCCCTCCCTCAATTGCGTGCACTATCCCCCCTAGGAAAGACACATCACCCGCAAGAAACCACCGCTTCTTACTGGTCAGCCACCGCAGAGTCCATTTCACCTGAAGATACCCCGTGTAGAAGATAAACACGCGTCGTGTAATCGATGGTGGTAAGTCTTTCCTAGTGTAATTGTGTTGCGATTAGTGGTGAAGGGAATAGTGCACGCAATTGAGGGAGAGCGGGAGTTGAGAGAGAGAAAGAGTTAGAGTTTAGGTTTTTTTAGAGTTCTACTAACTAGGTAAGACACTCATCACTTTATTTTATAACGCGGTTCTTGGCTAATTCTAACATCTTTCATTTAATGGATTTTAGCAAAGTAACGCCTGATTCTACTCATTTTCAACTTTTATTTATTATAATGTATAAGACAAATGTCATTCACACAACACGATTTTAATTTAATTTTAAATATTTTTATTTTTAGATAGGTTTAGTTTAGTAGCTTTGAACTTAATAATTAACGAAAAATTTCTACAAAAAATTTACGTGTTCCTTTAACAACACAGAATATGAAAGGCTTGTTATTAAACAGACCAAATGTTTTATAAGATAGTATATAAACGTTAATTCTTTTAAGACAAACGTAGACCCAGATTGGATTGGTGGAGCTGCTGTTAAACAAATTGCCCATTATGGACAAAACATTAGAGATAAAGCTTTCACAAGATGGAACTATGGTCTAGAGAAAAATGTTAAACTATATGGATCTGAAACTCCTCCTAGTTACAATATAAGTTTAATAACAGTAAATACTACTTTACATTATACGACAGCTGATATGATAGTGGATGAAAGAGATCTGTTAGCTATGGCTAATGATATGCCAATTACGAGTGTACGAAAAGTTAAAAGAGAAGATTTTTCACATGCAGAATTTATCTCATCGAAAGATACAAAGGACTTGATAACAGATTATATAATTGAAGCAATAGCTATGGCACAGTAAGTATTTTAGTAAAGTATTTTTAGTAATGTTTAGTAATTAAACTTATTTACCTTATACTATACTATCTATAGATAAGTAAGAAATAAAACAATTAAACATGTACATATTGAAAGAGTTAAAATACATTATCAAGATACTCAGATTAATCCCAAAATGAAGTTTTCTTTTCTTTCTTAATTACTAAAAATGTTTTTATGGCACTGTACGCAAACATTTAAATTGTACTCATCATTTTACAATGCAAAACTGCCATGACCTCTGTCTATTAAAATTAAATAATTATTGTGAAAGAATAATAAAAAAAATATTGCGATGACTCAACTCAGACGAACAAGAAATCAAACTGTATGTTACATTTTCAGGAAAACTATAAAGAAAAAGAATCAAGAAGATAATGAAATTGAAGACGAATCGTCTACTTCAGGTTCCGGTTACAATCCTGGAACTATGTTTAAGTTATATCTCACTGCACTTAGCTTATTAGGACAAAATTTAATAAATAAACAAATTTAATACAATCACTAAGATAATATTTTTTATTAACAATTTTTTAGTGCTTATATATAATAATTGTATAATACTGTGTGAATGGTCTAGTTTGAAATATCTAGGCGTGTATTGTAAGCTTTAAAGGACTTAATACATTTCAAAATTATAACGAACACTGCAACATTTGAACTTTACAAACTGTTAAAAGACAACCTGAAAAGCGAAACCCCAACTTAAGCGTGTACTAAACACGCATTTAGCAGTTTTTAAAAAAATGTTTTATTTTATAATTTTCCTTATTGACATATGTATCTCTATTGTCGTAATATATTTCTATAACTAATATAAACTTATAATAACTAACTGTAAATGTCAATGTAAGTATCGAACAGTTACGATTCTTTGTTGCTACGACAGCAACAAATATTCAAGTTATAAATGAATCATTTTAAAAGTGATGTGACTATGGAGTGTAGAGGTAATTAGAACAGACTGTGTATTAAAGTGTCCGTAGAAAAGCGTTAAATAAGGGTGGCGATACTGTAGCTAGAGGGTAAATTTTAAAGAACTTTTTATAACATTTTATTGCACAGACTTTCACCATAATTCTTTTTATAATAATTATTTTATTATTTTCAAAATTTTTGTTTTTAAAATCACTTTCATACTAAGTTATATTTACTAAATTATTTTAGCTAACGTGAATAGTTACGGTTTTAAGTACTCCATTTTCATCAACAGTCACCACAAATATTAAATTCCACAACACATTTCACTCCGTTGGCAACTGCTAAGTTCATTTCATACCCTCTAGCTCTACTCCATCGCTGTTGTGGAGAGTTTTTAAACTGTTATATGCTGCTTAAAGATGGACACTTTTTCAACTATTCTCCTATGTGAATTTGTTCTCCTTACGTCTATACCATTGGGTGACTGTGACACACCTTGGGCAAATTATATATTCTATTACAAATCATCGATTCTTCTCCAACCATGAAACTGACGCCATATCGAGGCCTGAGGATGAACTTTGATTCCCAAAACTACCTTAGATCGTGGTCGAAATACGCCTTTTTTCATTATAACAAATTTTATTTAATCAAATTTCATTAACGGTGTTATATACCCCTTTAACGATTTTGACCCCATAATCAGTCGCACTTACGTCCACTAGATCAAGGAGGCATAGAACGCATCTTACGAAATTTAATGAATTACAATATACGAGTACGTTAGTTATCGACTAGCGTCATGCTCTGTTCGCTTACATTTCGTCGCCTCGCGTGTCTTCCTCAGAGGACAATATTGCGACGATTTATTCATTCTCAAAGCCATATATCTCTCTCGCACAGGTCGTCGCAGCATTGTTGAAATGAAAATTGCTTTAAAAAAGCTCAGCGTATTTTTTTCTTTGGAGAATTTGAACATTGCTCTATTACCACTCATAATTTCGTGCTGAAAAATTTAATTAAAAGGAAATATTTTGTCCAGGTACTCGCCGAAGGTTAATGTAGCATTTTAGTTGCTTTTTTAATAAAATAAAGAAAATGTAGTTAACTATTTCGATTTTCCTAATTGATCTTTAAAAAATTCTAAATTACCGTCAAACGATGCATATATTGAAAGGTATAAAACTATTAACCCATTTTGGCGTTATAATGGAGCTGTGAAAACTGTCAACAGAAGCTTGCACGTAACCACTAAAGCAAGACCTTTGTTCCTTATTACACGCGCACCAGGTGTGAAAGTGTTAAAGTTGAAGCAAAGTTCTTTTCTCCTAGTCAACTTAAATGACCGTAGCAGCTATCAGGGCTATTAAATGGATAAGTACCGCAAACTCCGTACCCGGGTTCTAATGAAGGAAGCATTGAAGGAAGGATGTTTTATAAACATGTGTAGTGGTTTTCACATATAAAAATAACATGGTTGTGTGCTTACGGCGTTATTTCTAAATTTACCTTAAGTTAAATTTTAAATTCAGATAGTTGGTTTTAAGTGTACTAAAAAAACAATTCACTCTTGGGTTGGAATATCCATCACAAACAGCAGCAGCATCAGCTGAGCATAAGCCCCGCTAAGAAGCGCAAGAAACTCCCCACAAAACTACTGCATCTCTAGGGTCTTTATCAAGTGGGGGGTCGCACTACACTACGCTTACTATTTATCGGTTCTTCGAGTTATATGGCCGGTTATAAGGAGTTTTAAGAAATCTATTAAGCAGAAAAATTTTGAGCGTAGCCCTCTACATATCTCGCTGGGGAACTTTAGCTGCCTAATTCCAATAACAATATTTTGACGTTAGATTTTTCTTTATTGCTTGTTTGTTGCTTAACGTTAGATTGGACTGACATGTCACAACTGATCGCTACTTAAAATATATTTATGATTTATAGTTTTTTTAAAGCGTTTTATTTTATTTCTCCATGTAAAGTTGCCACACCTCTTGCGACACCAACAAAGAGAAATGGGGGAATAGATTTTCTCACAACGTCACCACATGGTTACATTTTAATACTTCGGCTAATATCATCATCATCATCATAACGGCTCGTGTGTGTTCGGTGGACTTTCACATGTCTACTGAACATATGTCTACGCCAAAGAATGCCTTAAAACACGGTCCTGATTCACCTAAAATATAAAAAAAGATAAGGCAAATATAAAACATTTAAAATAGTTATCATATTATCCGTTTTGTCTGTTAATGAGTACAATGAACGCTGCGCAGGGCAGAGCACGTTTGTGTAACGTATGTGTTTAAAACAACAGACCGCCTACTTTCCAGGTGCACTCAATGTAGGGCAGATAATACTGACATATATCTAAGGCTATCCTTTTAGTATTAAGTAACAGTGTAGTAGTAGTAAATATTATGTTTGTAGGTCAAATGAGTCTTTGTAGTTCAAAACGATGAATGTTGATATGTCGTATGGTGAGTGTAGAGAACCGGAGTCCATTTAACTGGAAATCATTTAATTCTCAGGGTTGACAAGATATTTGTATTTTGATTCTTAATCGAGGATAGATGTATATGTCTATAGGCCCCAGCATCCACTTATAATCTGTGCGGTGAACTGAGTGCTCGTTTGTACCCGCTATTCTATAAAAAAAATCTTCAGTAGATTCTCAACGCCTTTTAAATAGGCTTGTAATGATTAAGTTAAGAGTTAGATCATTTAAACTGCGCATTTACTATTCTCTAACCCACCTACCTAAATTGACTGATACATATTGTTATATATTATAGTGTTGTTTTACCTGAAACAAAGATATCCATTATTAACTAATATATATAAATTAATTGACATAATACAAATAGTATTCATAAAACCTCAACAATTATAGAAATATAATAATCACATAAGATAATTTATAATTTTGGGGCACGAACTTAATTTTTAACTAAAATCCAAAAAATTTGAAATTCTCAATTCCACTGTGTTTTTTGTATGTTACGCGATATCTTAGAGCTTAGAGCCGTGGTAGCTCAGATGGTTACCGCTCGCTGTAAATATAACAGAACGCGAGCAATCCGGGATCGATCCCCGCCGGCACCAATGAAATTGTTAATTGCAATTTTAAGTGCTGATTTACCATGTGCTCGGCGGTGAACGAAAACGGTGTCTGAGGAATAACAAAAAATTTTTCGAAGACATGTGAAGTTCGCCAACACGCATTGGGGCAGCGCGGCGGACATTTCCTTGCCCTAAAACCCTCTCAAATATTAGGGGAGGCCTGTGCCCAGTAGTGGGACGTATATAGGCTGTAAGTTTACGCGATATCTTCGTCGAAAAATGTTTACTGATTTTAGAGAATATTTTTCATTACATGGTTAATAATAGAACAGTAGTCCCAAAATAAAACAAAGGGTGAAAAACAGGGGAAGTTTTTAAAGTACCTAATTTTAATACGTGCTAAGAAGTATATATACTTCTTTTCTGCATAGAAGTCCGTCTAGGTAAGCACCACCTTTTTATTCTATCTTCGCCATCAAATTGCCGTGCGTAGTCACTTACCATCAAGTAAACTGTAAGTCAGTTTGTCACTTAAATTTTATAAAAAAAAGCTTGAAAAAAAAAGATTGAAAACTTAAATTTTTAATAAACCGTTATCAAAGGACTAAAAAAGTGCCAAGACAGAGTGTGGAACAAATAAAGCATAGAATTTAATTTTAACTGGACTTTGATTATAGGATGTCGGTAATTACTATTTATTTAGCAGTGGAGCCTGTCTTCCACTTCATATATTACGAGCTACTCGAGTTGGATCTCCGCCAGCGCTACTGAAATAGTTAATCGTAATTTTGAGTTCAAAACATCGAGGAGAAAACCCACTTGTATGATGTGTCTGATTATGAATTAAAACACCAACAACAATCATTACAGTGCCTGATTGTTCCTTAACTCAAAACCTGCTCAGAAATGAAAGGAGTCGTAAAAAATATGTTAGTTGTAACTTTTGGGTTTTAGTGCTGACATGGTCAATGGTAAATTAAAATATCAGAAAGCATTTATTTACAGAAGGAAAATAACATAAGATAAACGTCCATGTAAGGGTCATGATTTAGAAACCTAGTAACATAATAGCCACTTCGAAACTGACCTTAATGCTTCAGTTTATCAAAATTTTTTTGCTGTACCTATACCTATTCCACAGTAGTAAAAGAACATCTTTGTACGATAGTATAAAGCTATAAACTATACTAGCTATAAACTTCTTTTAAGATTAAGTAGATTTACATTAACTTATATTTTCTTTTACCTTTTGTTTATTATATTGCTAAACTGTTAATAATTTTTGTTAAACAATGTCATTTATAATATTTGTTATATTTATTTTAAGCATATTCCTGCCTTGTTTTTATTTTTTCTATTATTCTAATTCTTTCTTTATTTTCTTTTGTATAATATTTAAGTTAAGTATACATTGCTTGTATCAAATCGCAGGTATTACTTCGCTTGTGATAGCATTTATTAAAAAAATATGTGTCTAGAATTAAGCCAATTGCGAAACTAAACAATACAGACCCTTTGGAGGTGGTGTAACCTCTTGAGGAAATTAAAAGAAAAATTATCCCCGCAATTACTGCCATTATAAGAAAATTACAAAATACATCAAAATTGATGTCTACTCTAAGTCACAAAGATTTAATTTTAATTGAAAATGGTGCTTCACCATTTTCAATTAAAATTAATTCTTTGTGAATGAAGAAAGAATGAAGAATAAAAATGTAATGATTTCAAACAAAACAAGGAATAAATAATTTTATAATCATGAATATTGTGTTATTTGTATTCCTAAGATTATGTACATTAGTCTTTAAACTTGTATTTACCTACACAAGAGGCTAATTAAAGTATATTGCTCCACACATTCTAATGATGGCCCCAATAATCTAGGTCAAGTATTTGCTGATTATTTGTTGTTTGAACAACAGCCATGCCATGGTCTTGAATCGTACCTCTCTAGTAGGTAACTACCATCTGCCAAGAGACTGAAAGATGTAAACTACCTACCTAGAAAAAATATTAAGATAAGTTACATAAGCCACCTGTATTGATTGCAAATATACGATGTTTTTGGACAAGGTGGTTGTAATAGATCTTCAATATGCACTGGTAGTCCATCCACAGAATTAATAGGCTTTAAAGCCTCATAGAGTTCTTTTTTTTTATAGAATAGGGTGACAAACGAGCACACAGTCCACCTGATGGTAAGTGGTTGCTGCGGCCCATAGACATCTACATCTATCTTCCATTGCAAATCAAAATGCAGATGCGTTGTCACCCATGAGGACTGAGATGGAATGCCTCATTTCCAGTAAAAAGGGTCTCCGGTTCTCTACACTCACCATACGAAATACAGCAGAATTAAGCTACTATTTCACGCTGGTATTCTGTGAGAGCGTGGTCCTTCCCCGGTCGAGCCGACCCATTCGTGCCACAACTATACTACTAATATAACTGCAGCATGGCTCTACCACGTAAAAACACAAATACAAAACAATCTCTGAGCATCCGAAACCGGCGTAGAAATTCGTTGTCGGAGAATTCCAATAGATTAAGTATTCTGATCACGTATCGATCGCTGGTGTAATTTTCTTTCTTGTTTTTCAATTTCTGACACGAAAATGTAGTTGCAATAGGCTCGAGACATCTTTTTCGTATTAAAATGGTTTGAAGATAAACTTAAACCCACGTCCACGAAAGAGGGTAACTTTCAAATGTCAAAAAGGGATAATTTTCTCTTTCCCTTGGCCTCATGCTACGGACGGGGAGATATATGTCTACTCGTTATGTCAAACGGGGATATACTATAGAGATAAGACAATTTTATCTCTTGTCAGTGGATATAATCGGGGGATGTAATTTTTGTCTCTTGCCCATGCTCGCAGGGTGGATAAAATTAAGCAAGGGATAAAAATTGTATCCTCTCCCCGGGGATATATTGTCCCCCGCCCATGCTAGCCCGGCAGAGGGATTGCAGTTGCGTCATACAAATCAAAAACTTTCCATTAAGAATTGATTGAATAACATTCCATATCCGACTCAACTAATGAAAAAAAAAACATTTAGTATCTCTGTACATGCTGGTTCCATGGGCTGCAGAAGCCACTTTTCATCTGGAGGGCTAAATAAACTTCTGATAAAGTCTTTCTACTTTCTTAATTTTACTACGACCGCATCAAAGTAAAAGATTTTTCTATTTTTTTTTGAATTATGTAGTGAACGTTACCTCCATAGTAGGGTTTTCTTCAGTGCCGTGGACTCGTGGAAATGTTTAACATACATAAATTGCGCAAGTAACACAACCAGATCCGGAACAATCATTTGTAGGCACTGACCTCTATGTTATGATATGGACTGGCCGACTGACTAACACTGTAATGTAATGACGCGATTAGATTTGCGCCATTTTGGCACTGACAGCAGTAGTGAACGTACACGGAACTAACTATAGAGATAAGACAGTGTGACAAAAATATTGACAAAAATTCTATACCCTACCTATATTTATACTTATACCTATGCCATATACCTTGAAGGTAGAATTTGTCTCTTCAGCTTACTAAGCCCTTGGGTGATGTCGGTCACTCCGGTTCTTCTGCGGATATCCTCATACCTAAGTTTATCACGCGTAGAAACCCTGAGCCCTCTCCATAGCTCGCTAAGCGACTTAGAACTTTCTCATACAGCCAGCAGTGAAAGACCTCATCTGAGAATAGTCGAGTGGCTCATCGCCAATCACCATACCAACATTCCGCTTCCCTTGCGATTTCACCTCGACCGCAACGCTACAGGGAGAGGAATCTCCTCTAGCCGCAGCATACTAACACACATCCAAGGGCTCGACAAGCCCACTCAGTGACCACCTCGGACCAGCCATGTGCAACCCTTAGTACTTTTAGCATGGGTTACAAAGCCACGGCTACTAACGATCTCCTGCCCCGCGATGACAAGGCGGTAACCAGGAGGAGCTTTTTCGCACCTAAACTGACCCAATCTCACTAGGGATATTAATAATTTTGCAGTCCCAATATAAATTTATTTACTTGATATAATAAATCCGTCATATGTATAAACAGATTTAACAAATTTACGTCTTGTAAATACAAAGTCATCATCAGGTAACCTTTCTAAACTTGGCTATTGCCCCTGAATGTGAGGGAAAATGAGAAGAGAAGAAATAAAAAACTAATAGTTTTATACTTACTGCTACTGGTACTACTATAAAACATTGTTGGTATACTCCACTTTTTCAAAGTGGTGCGTTTTTCATGTCTCATAAAACAGTCGCCTGTGAAATGTTTAGAAAAGAGATGATAATTTTGTTTCGGACGTATATTCAAAATATTTATGCTTTAAGCTATAATTTTAGTCTATGTTCAGTTGAAAACCTGTTAATTAATAAACATTTGATAATTATCTGTTGTCGGCGACATTGGTTGTTAACAGATATAGGTATGAAAGAACATCGATAAGTATTAGATACAAGGAACTTGGCAACCCTATTGAATTTTACTGTTTATCAAAACTCAGTAATAGGAAGCCAAACCTGTGGGTAATTACGATATGGTGATACGGCATGGTGGTTGCCCTGGCGGTGCGGACAGGGCCGCTGGTGCGGGCAGTCTCGTTGGAGATGCCTTTCCAAGCACAAGTAGCTCTTACCCAATAGCTTACAAGTTTAGTAACAAATTTTTAAGTACCTATATTATCAAATGCTTTTTAATTTATTTAATATTAGCCGTAAATTCACCTACTTGTGGAATATTATATTATCAATTTCCTTTTGGTAACGATTTTTACATATTAGGCACACTCATAATTATTAAAAATAATTCTTATTATGTAATAAAATAAAACCACATAAAAAATTTCGTTTTTTAGTTTAAAAGTTAAAAATACAAAGATAATATATAAATAAGACTTCGGCATTGTCGGTGTTACGGCTCTCAATAGCCCCGACAAGTCGACTGGGCTAGGGCCCACCAGTAACCCAATTCGACGAGCAACCGAGGGTCGGGCCCAAATGGCCTATGGATAATTAATTTATAATGGCTGGATAAGCAAACACAAACTTACCGAGTTCCGGAGGTCCACCATGCCCACCACAAGGTGCCGTCAGGGGCAAGTAAATGGTATGTGTGAGTGGTGTAGGAAGGTGTGTAATGTAACCTGACGTCACCGATGTAATCGGATATCAGAACCACATGTGTTGCCCAGCTCCACAAGGTGCAATCACTCCAGAGGGCGTTCGCCGCTATCAGAACTCAAGTCCAACGTCACTTAGCACAACTATAATCGAAGAGAACGTGATCTCCTCCCGGATCACAAAGTTTAACGTTCAACCGACAAAGCAAAATTCCTTCATACGATATTAAGATACTACATAAGCCACACGTCGACGCAAATAATAAAAAATAATGGTAATCGAAGTTACATTAGTCACTCTAACTCAAGAAAGCCTCGTCGTCGCGTAGACGTACAAAATAAGACAACACAAAGAAGGCCGTCGTAATGCGACGTAACGATTCTCACGTAACTCCCGACATCTAACCGGCACGGCTGTCGCGTACAAACTAATATTCTAGACTCATAGGCGCGGCAGCAGGCCGCACAACGAAATGCCCCTTCCGCGCACCGCTAAACCGGTTCCCCGCCCGAGACGATAGCCTTTGCAAGTTTTAAATCGTTACGATTAGGCCTAAACAAGCCCCCGTCCCGGGCATAAGGATTTATGTCCGCGAGTCAATTGGCAAACGGGATAGGGTCGCGACGGCAACCCTAGGCACCCCATCCGGTACATACGACAACTTAACAATGCGCCCACGGCGCCAATACAAAGGCAAAGCGTTAGGTTCTTTAACTAACATGAGGTTTCCGACCCGAGGAGGATCTGTCTTGTCAGACCACTTAACGCGCTGCTGCAAAAGATGTACGTACTCCAGAGACCATCGGTGCCCAAGACTCTGAGTCATTTGTTGCAGCAGGTCAAATCTGCACAACCACGAAGAGCCCCTGAAGGGGTACTCAGGCAGGGCGTTAAGCGGCTGGCCAATCAGGAAGTGGCCCGGGGTTAGAGCCTCCAAATCATTCGGATCGGACGAGAGGGGGCAGAGGGGCCGAGAGTTGAGTACCGCCTGTAAAATTTACAGAATAAAGTGGCAAGCTCCTCAAATGTCAAAATAGTTTCGCCAATAACGCAACGGAGATGCGTTTTTGCAACCTTAACCACCGCCTCAAAAATACCGCCCCAGTGTGGGCAAGCCGGAGGGTCGAATTTCTACTGGATGCCCTTTGGACATCGCAGTACCTAAATAAGTCCTGTTGCTGGACAGAAATTCGACGACCTCTTTCAAATATCCATCCGTGCCCTTATAATTCGTTCCGCAATCCGACCGGATCAGGTCCGGCAAACCGCGACGCGATACGAAGCGGCCACGTTGGGCCGCTTCAGCGCTGAGGGCACTTACAAGTTCTAAGTGAACGGCCTTAGTGGCGAGGCACACGATAACGCACAGATAGGCCTTAGGGGATGTGAACGCGCGTTACGAAGGTTGGAGGAATTGACGAGAAAGGGGCCAGCAAAGTCGGTTCCGACTCCAGCGAATGGTCAGATGGTCCTGAGCGGTCGGGTGGTAAGTCACCCATCATCGGCTGCGATATGGTGGCCTTCAGTTTATAACAAGGTATGTATGCACTTAAAGAGGACGCTCCGAATGGTGCGTCGGCCAGCCGAAATCCAAAACTCCCGCTGAGAATTAGCCGAAAGAGCGTTACACCCAGCGTGGGCATTCTAAACATGATGGTGAGTTACCAGCAACCGAACCGGGTATAACCCGGGAAACCGGGTGTCGAGTCCCGTACGGCAGTTGAGAATTTTTCAAACGTCCACCAACGCGCAGCATCCCAGCGTCGACCAGGAAGAGGTTCAGGCGGGCCAGAGCGCCCTTGACAACAGAGCCCCGCTTCAAGGTTTGAATCACGGGCTCAAAATGCTCCAGGGGAGCTCTAGTCTTCCCACCAACCAAGTGGAGTACAGCGTTGTGAACCCGAATCCAATAGAGCGCGAACCGTTAAATAGTCGCCACTCGGGTTGTATACCTTCACTGAGGCCGCCGTCAATAGAACAGTTTGACAAGTAGACGGTTGACGGCTCAAATAATCAGTGGAGGCGGCGTGGTGGGAGCTAGGGCGGCCGCTATCTAGCTGGAGCTGCCTCTATCGGACCGGCACCCAAGCCGGGGGTCCCGAAAGCGGCATTTCGGCGGCCTCTCAATGACCCGTGATTGGAAATCACCGAACGGGCCGACCTGGGGACCTTCAGGGAACCTCGGCCTTGAGGCCCGGTACAGATCCGAGGTCGCAGGAACCACGTAGTATCAGTACCGACCAAAGGGGGGGGGGGGGGGGTACTCCAGTCGTGGCCTTTCAGCTAACGGGGGTGAGAAGGGTCTAGCTGACCGCTGAGTGGCCGAGAAATTCCTCTCAACACGCTGAGGGTGGGCGACTTACCCCCCGGCCCTTCAAACACAGGGGCACGGTGGCCGACAAGGGAGCGCTGAGCGTCACCCGACAGGGGGCGTGGCAGAGCGCCCCCACCCGTGGGAGTTGAGGGCCCAACAGAGCCCCGAGAGGAAGCGCCGTTCGCGCCCAGGCACAAAACGACATGGTGGTTGTCCTGGCAGTGCGGACAGGGCCGCTGTTGCGGGCAGTCTCGTTGGAGATGCCTTTCCAAGCACGATAGCACCAGCGGCGCTCCTTGGCGATGGTTCGCCTCGCCGGGACCGGCTTACCTAATAGCTTCGGGCACAACGTCACCCGGTGATCAGATGCTCGACAATAGGAACAGGGGGCGCCTCCCTGGCCGCTAGGCCGCTATAAGATGGTAGGGAGCGGCACCCTCTCGCGGGAGCTCCACTCGGTCTTAGGGGGGGTTGGCGACGACTTGCCCGGTGGACTTCGCCTCTCCCTGGGCACGGCTCGGTTAGCAACCCGTAGGTCGTCGACGGTGCCCGCCGCGTTCTCAATTTGCCGGCACTGCTCCTCCAAGAACCGCAGCAGGTCCCTGAAGGGCGGAATATAGGAGGCGCCGCCCCGCCGAACCTGTCCTCAAAATTGATCCGAAGATCGAGAGGTAGGCAAGAAGGACCATTCGTCCACCGGTAAATCCAGCTGTCTCAATGAATTACAGGCCACCACGACTGGATTTACGATGTCCGGACGTAGTCTGCCCCGGTCCTTAAGCAGCGGGAGGTTTAGAAGCTGCCTAACATATTCGTCCGCAATTCGCCGGACGTTGGCGTGCCTTCCTGCGCGGAGGTCCCGAGCGGTCTGGTAGGCATCGTCCGACAATTTCAAATGGCTGACGACGCCAAGGGCCTTTCCCTCCAGTGAGGTCAGGAGGTGCGCCATCTTCTTGCTTGGTGTCAAGTCCCTCCGGGCGTCCACTAGGCTATCAAAAAGTTCAACAAAGGTCAGCCAGTCGGAGAGGACCCCGGAGAACCTTGGCAGGTCCAGAGTTGGGAGTCATCCCAACAACTCCAGCTGAGTAGGCTGCTTCCGAGGGGGACTCAAGCAGGCCACTCAGCCGAGTTTCACGCGCTTCACTAACATACTTGGCCCCCACCTCGATCAAGTCGTCCGTGAGCGAAAAGAATTGCTCGTAGTCCGCGAGGCAGAAGTCTAGGACTCCCTGTTCCGCATCCGAGGCCAAAAGCTCAGTGCAAGTCTACACTACTACTACACTACCGGGCCATGACCTGCTCGAGCCGCTTCTCTAAACTATGGACCCGATCGGGTCGTCCTATCAAGGTATGGGCGTACGTGGCCCAGCGCAGCTCCGCCTGCAGGTGAAGCGCCGGTGGCTTGTGCGATGGCAACACTACTTAATACAAATTACTATTAAATTAAATCAAATACAATTACACTACACGGCAATTACATACTACAGTCGGTCAGCAAGGATGCCCCGCACAGGAGACCGACCCTTCGGCAATTTAATCTACTTACCCGAAATAAATAAATAATAGAATAGTGTGGTTTGCAAGATGATGCAGTGACCAGAATTAAGAAAGGAATGCTTCGGTGGTTTGGTCATGTCGAAAGAATGAATGCGGAAAGACTGACAAAGCAAATATATGTTGGAAGAAGTGAATGGAAGAGTCGGAAAGGGACGTCCTAGGCGGAAGTTTGTCGACCAAATTGGCGTTATACTAAAAATGGGCCAAATTAAGAGTACCCTTAATCGACGAGCATGTATGCGTAGGTATATGGATGTGGAAGAGGCGAGAGAGGTATGTCAGGATCGTGCTAAATGGAAGTCCTTAGTCTCTGCCTACCTCTCTGGGTGACAGGCGTGAGTGTTTATGTTATGTTACCCGAAATACCTGACGTGTAGGTACCCAACCCTAAACTACACTCCTGTTTGCGCAGCCTAACGGCGTGGTTATAACCACCGATACGCTAACAAAACAAAAAACAATATTATATTACGGCCGGGCGTGATTTGAGAAACAATCAACCACGCTCTGCTACCAGAAAATGTTAGGGCCCTCAGTAACCCAATTCGACAAGCAACCGAGGGTCGGGCCCAAATGGCCTATGGATAATTAATTTATAATGGCTGGATAAGCAAACACAAACTTACCGAGTTCCGGAGGTCCACCATGTCCACCACAAGGTGCCGTCAGGGGCAAGTAAATGGTATGTGTGAGTGGTGTAGGAAGGTGTGTAATGTAACCTGACGTCACCGATGTAATCGGATAGCAGAACCACATGCGTTGCCCAGCTCTACAAGGTGCAATCACTCCAGAGGGCGTTCGCCGTTATCGGAACTCAAGTCCAACGTCACTTAGCACAACTATAATCGAAGAGAACGCGATCTCCTCCCGGATCACAAAGTTTAGCGTCCAACCGACAAAGCAAAATTCCTTCGTACGGTATTAAAATACTACACAAGCCACACGTCCACGCAAATTAATGGCAATCGAAGTTGTATTAGTCACTCAAACTCAAGGAAAGCCTCGTTGTCACGTAGACGTACAAAATAAAACAACACAAAGGAGGCCGTCGTAATGCGACGTAACGATTCTTACGTAACTCCCGACATCTAACCGGCACGGCCGTCGCGTACAAAGAAATATTCTAGACTCATAGGCGCGGCAGCAGGCCGCACAACGATATGCCCCCGCCCCCCGCGCACCGCCAAACCGGTTCCCCGCCCAAGACGATAGCCTTTGCAAGTTTTAAATCGTTACGATTAGGCCTAAACAGTCGGAATCCCGAAAAAATTGTATAATTGATGCTCTATCCATGAATAAGTACCATAGTAGTTTTAACCGACATTTTCGAACCAACGTTGACAACTAGTAGGTTAAGCGTGGCATAGATATCCCCAATTAGGCATCAAGCAGTATCGCCGAAATTAGTTATCCGTTTTCGCTAATATTTTTTCAAACACGCGAGGAAGTTTTCCATATAAATTCCAAACGAATCCGTTGATAAATTAAAATGGTTTATATTTATTACATTATAAAAGTTTACTTCATTAATAGACAATGGACAAAAATATAATTTATAAAGCGGTGACTTCAATGGGGCACAAGCCCATTACGTTCGTGTGTACGATGATTTATTTACAAACCCGTTGCCCTTTCTGATATCGGATATTAGGATGCCGATTCATTTTGTACCCTTGCTACATGATGTTACTGTATAATAAATGGAGCATGATGTATATGAAACGGTATAAAAAATTATTTTAAAAGATGAGACGTTATGCACAGATATTCAAGAACAACTAAAAACTTTTAGAAAATTAAAAATAAACCACCCAGAGGGGTAGGCAGAGACTACGGACTTCCATTTGGCTTTGGCACGATCCTGACATACCTCTTTCGCCTCCTTTACATCCATATATCTACGCATACATGCTCGTCGGTTTAGGGTACTTCTAACGTGGCCCATTTTCAAAATATCGCCAATTTGTTTCATAAAATTTTTCCTAGGACGTCCCTTCCCGACTCGGCCGTTCACATCTGCCATATAAATTTGCTTTGTCACTCTTTCCTCATTCATTCTTTTCAGATGACCAAACCACCGAAGCATTCCTTTCTTCATCCTGTTCACAACATCATCTTGCATACCACATTTATCTCTTATCACGCAATTTCTCACCCTATCATTCAGATTCAACCCTAGCATATTCCTTAAAGACCACATTTCTGCAGCATTTATTCTACTTTCGTGCTTCTTCTGCCACACCCAGCTTTCACTACCATACATTAAAGTAGGGACTAACACAGCATTATGAATTACCATACGTGCCTGTTTTGACACATTCTGGTTCTTCATAATAGAGTGTAGTGCCCCATTCACTCTATTCCCTGCATTTACTCGTCGTTCTATATCCCTATCATATCTACCATCCCTGCTAAATACACATCCCAAATACACAAACTCATCCACTTGCTCAATTAACTCTCCTTCTATTCTTATTTCACATACCGTTTTGCTTTCTTCTCTTTCAAAAACCATCACTTTCGTCTTACATGCGTTCACTTTCATTCCCCTTTCTTTTAATTCCCAGTTCATTAATGTAACCATCATTTGCAACTCAGCCGCCGATGACGCAAATATGACTTGATCATCGGCAAACAAAAGGCATTTGACGGTTAACTCGCCCATTCTTAACCCACATTCTTCATCTTTCAAAGTTTGCAAACACCAGTCCATAAATAGGTTGAACAGCCAAGGGGAAGCTACACAGCCCTGTCTGACACCTTTTTGGATGCCAAACCAGTCCGAGTAGACCCCATTGATCCTGACACAAGCACTAGAGTCCCTATAAAGAGACCTTAATGCCTGTATCAAACCAGCGTTCAACCCATATGAGTTCAGTGTTTGCCATAACACATTCCTGTCCACTCTGTCATAAGCCTTTTCCAAATCCGTGAATGCACAAAAAACTTTCTGGTTTTTGGCCAAAAAAACCAGAAAGTTCTCCGCAATCATGCGCACGGAAAAGACTTGATCTGTACACCCCATTCCCTAAACCCTATTCTATTTCTATATTCCTATTTCTAAAACCCGCTTGCACATCCCAAATTTTTCCATCAGTTTCTTTCATAACTCTTTCAATTAACAACTTAGCATACAGTTTACCCACAATACTAAGCAAGCTGATACCGCGGTAGTTTTTGCAGTCCTGCTGTGACCCTTTTCCCTTATATATTGGTACTATAACTGCTTTACACCAGTCATCCGGTACCCGTTCTAATTCCCAACATAAATTAAACAAGGTGTACAGCAGGCCTGCCACCACTCCCTCTCCAGCCCCTAGCATCTCGAGTGATACTCTATCATATCCAGCTGCCTTACCTGCTTTCATGCTTTTCATTGCTTTCATTATTTCATCTACACTTATCTTCATACCCCTTTGCACTTCTTTCGGAATTTCTAGTTCATTTAATTCAGACGACTCTTCACTCATAAATACGCTTTCAAAGTATTCCTTCCATCTGTTTAAATTCAAAACTTCATCATTCGGAATACATCCATTCTCGTCTCTTATAGCATTTATTATAGGCTGTTTTGTATTTCCCCTGGCAGTTCTTACGAGTTTCCAGAACATTTTTATGTTAGCCTGGAAATTATCAGATATCCTTCTATCATTCTTATCCGTTCTTTCTTTCTTTTTCCTTTCAACAACTTCTTTTACCCTCTTATTTAGACGTCTAAATTCTGCCTTTTTTCTTTCAATCTCATCATTCATACCAGAAGAATTACCAGCTTTGGTTGCTAGTAAATTTAACCATGCTTTCTTCTTTGATTCAACTTCCACCCGTACCTCATCATCCCACCATAAAGTATTACTTTTCCTTTCATTTGTTCTCTTACTTACACCACATACTTCGGTGGCGGTATCCACCAAACCTTTCTTAATATTATACAGTATTCAAGTCTAAATCATTCATACACAACTCATTCAAACATCTAATATTTTCTCTCAGTCTACACTTATACTTCTCTTTCACATCTTCATCTTGTAACTTCTCTATTCTTATACGCTGTAACGCAGTGGTAGACACAGATGTCCGATGCCGCCAACGCTTGAAAAGACCATTAATTCGACATAAGACCAAGTAATGATCCGTCCCTACGTTGGACCCCCGGTAAACGCTTGTATCTACGACTGCGCTCCTCATTCTTTCATCCACAATTACGAAATCTATCATGCTTCTATCATCACCTCTTTCCCATGTATACATGTGAATCTTCTTATGACGAAAAAAAGTATTCGTCACAAAAAGATCCTTTTCCGCACATACGGTGAGGAGGTCTTCACCATTCTGATTTATACTTTTTCACCAAACGTTCCCAATATCCTTTCATAACCAGACCTCTTCACCCCAACCCTTCCATTAAAGTCTCCTAACATAATAATATTTTCATTTTCCTTACATTTTGTCAACACCATCCTTACCATGTCCCAAAACTGCCCGTTCGGTCTCGCCTACACCAGACCAATACGCGGTATACGTGCCATGTGCAGTGGCATCCTTTCCCTTTCGTTTCGTCTCATTCACACATAACACATCTATTCCTCTGTCATTCATCATTTCGCATACTTCATCCATCTTATCGTTCATTCCTCCACATACATTCAGCGTAGCCAGACGGGTTTCCGCAATCCACTTTTCGCCCCTCCGAGAAACAGAACGTGACGGGTGGCGAACCTCGTCGCCGATTTTTCTCCCGGAGATTCTTCGCACCCCTGCCCCATTTAAGGGGCGCCGGGAACTCGGGGCCATTTCTTTTATTTCCTGAGTCATGGTGCGAACAAGGGGTGGTGGTAGATTTTACGCCGCTACCATACGGCGAGGAGCCGAGTCTGTTTTTTTTTTCGGCTTTGTCGCTCGTTTAGCACCACCCGGGGGACACGTAAGGGGTAAGCCTAAGGTTAGGTGGTCGAAGCCTACGGACGCGAACAACTCATCCCCCTATACATATAACATTCCATACTTATTAAAAGCCAGTGCTTGAATATTATTCTTCCTGATGGTAGGTGGTGTAGCCGAAGGTGGTAAAGCGCTTAAGGTTAGGCTTTTATCACATTGATCCCCTACTTCACTTTGCTTCTCACGAACGACGAACCAAACCATTTAGCTCGAATGCCTGGTACATACCTATAAGGGAAAAAGAAAGAAAGGAATTAAATTCCAGACGCTGGCATCTCTGCGCCTGTGCTCGAGGCTGGCAAGATTGACTTTAACAAATTTGAATTCAGGTATAACTACTGCACTACGCTGCTAAGCCGAATTTGGACACTTTTTTTCTTTTCTAATGTCGCCAATTTCGTATAGAGTGTGAGAACAGGAGAACCTTTTTATTAGTAACAATGGTAACAAGGAATTCAATCTTAGTTCTCAGTGGTGACAAGGTATCCGCGTTTTTATTCTTAATCGAAGATAATGCAAATGGAAGCGTCTATGCGCCACAGCGTCCAATCTGTGTGCTCGTTTGTAATTCTTTTTTTTTTTATAATTTTATGTTAACGTAAAACGTAAAAATTTTATATTAAATCATATTTCGCAAACCAATAAATGAATTTTGATTTGATCAACTGTGTACTCAATAAGGCCGTCGATGAGTGCGCGTGTATATGTATGTTGTTGTGTTGTTGTTGTATGTGTTGTGTTGTCTATTTTTCAACATGAACATTTTATCCCCTTCAAAAATATGGAAAATGAAACCAATTTATTTCGTTAAAACGTAATACATTTTGCATTTTCCCGAAGTTGAAGTTTTTTAGAGAACCAATATAGTAGGAGAGCTTATCTCGTAACCCGTATTGAAGGGGTATGTTTCGGGAAGAAAATAGGGTAAAAGATATACACAGCTTACGACCGTATATTAGGAACATTATTGGATAAAATGGTTTTAGGACTTTGAAACGTAAATTTTATGTAGTAGCATATTTAGCACACGCGCGTGATTGTGAGACTTAAAAATTTATAGAAGACATTACACCGCCTACGTTCCTTGTGCAGTAAGTGGTGAGATCGAAGACGGAGAGATGTACTCCAAATGAAAGGGAGATGTATTCCGAGATGTGTGGCATATTATCGTCACAAATATGGGCTAGCGTATGTTTCGAACATACCGAAACCCAGGAGTACAATAGCAGCTGTTTGTCGGCAGATATAACTCCTCAGACAGACACCTAAATAGGACGATGGTAACTGAAGGACTTATTTTCAAATTAGACTTACAGGAAGTGATATTCACAAAAAATATGAAAAACTTCTTATTTTGAAAATTATACAATTTACATCAAATCATTCACATTCCAAGTTCGTACAAACATAGTCATAGTTGGACTATCCCGGCACTGCAACCGTAAGATATATATGACCGTAACGAAGCCTCCATTGCCGTCATCAAGCCATCGCTGCCAAAAATTATCCTTAAGGTCGCCCGGGTAAAACAAAAGTACCACGAATTGAACAGTATGAGGCTATATTAGGATTGTATGAATACTTTGAACGAGTTCTACAATAATTATAAACTAAAAAATATGCTAAAGTAGTAAGTGAGTAAGAGAGATCTACCCTACCTAAAATAAAGCAGCAGTAATGCATATAAGTCGTTTTCTTCAAAAAATGTTTATTTCGTACAGTTTACAATAACACCACAAAGTTATAATGCAGCTAGGTTTAGGTAATTTTTTATGGAGTTGTAACGAAATTTTTACTATTCCACGTGCATAATTTTATAAGTTGTTCGACTATTTTAACGGTAACTTGTTAATTCTACTTAGCTGTGATAGTTTTCCTTTTAATTTATTTATATATACTACTATAGTATTTTTGAAAGACCTGTCCAACGATACCCCACACGATGGAATAGACGGGTAAAGAAAACACCTCTATTTACCTGTATGGCAGATACCCAAAATAAAAACGTTTTTTAACGACGATGAAAATGATTAGTATCTATAACTGTGCCAAATTACTGATTTGTACTTTGTACCTTGGGTCTCTAAGTAAAACCGCGGACGGACGAACGGACATGGCGATACTATACGGGTTCTTTGTTGTTCAACTACGTAACCCTTAAAAACCACGCTGTTTGAATACCTTTCGCTGCGGGGGCAACAAAAAGTTTATGCCGGATTCCTACTAAAACCCCACGGTGGTCACCATCATCGTATACGATTGGTCCAGGGATGTTGATTCGGAACGCAACCGGGACCCCTCTCTCACTTTGTTGTTTAAAACACGTCCCATGTAACCCTTTAATAGACAATAGTACACAGTGACACTTTAATAGACCGAAAAGTTTGAAGTAGCTGTCTGGTAGTATATGACTTATACTGGAGACCTTTTTTACCGTCTTGAAAAAAATAGGGTGTTTAAATACATAGGCAAACGTTTCCTTCAAAATTTTTGGTTTCATTTATTTGCATCCTATCTTTTTCCAGACGGTAAAAAAGGTCATTTAGTATATACTACCAGACTAGTATGTAAGTAGATGCTTTACCATTCTGATACACCCCTCCGATAGCTAGTTGACTTTATCTACACTTTCTATGTAGAACAAATAATTAAGCGTACGCAAAATGAATCTAATCTACATCACTACTATTGCGTTAATAATTTGTTAAATTCAATCAAATTTACAGAATCCAATCACTAATAATTTGATTTTACTCGGGAACGTGCTCTACACGCGTTGGCTAATTAAGTGTGAATTCGCGTGATTAATGTTCATTAAACACTTAATAATATACAGTTGATGCTTAGTAGAAACACGCTCCAGCTCTGCTTGTAATACATAACTGCATCACGAACGGGTCAGCTCGACCGGGTTAGGACTACGCTCTCACAGAATACCGGCGTGAAACAGCAGTTTAATGCCCGATGTATTTCGTATGGTGAGTTTATAAAACCGAACAGCTTTTTTACTGGGAACGAGGCTGTTCAATAATGGAACAGAATATTTGAACATTACAATTTCTGTTTCTAATTTCGTATATAAGTACAAGGCAACACAATTTTAAAGATATCAATTTTTCAATTGCAGTCTTAACACATCCATATTCCTACAGGTTGTGGCTACTACTCGCGACACTAGCGCCAAATCGATTGGCGGTAATTCTGAATTAAATTAAATCCGCCGCGCGCGCATACATATATTTTTTGTGTCACTTAAATCCGTCTGTCAATTTTCCTTTCACCCTAAAAGTGTTGTGTATATGTGTTTGTGAACAATTATATGTCATATTACTACCATCGAACCACCTGCAACGTGCTCTTTTGGCCAACTCTTGGATTTGTGGTTGAAGGGAGAATGTAGCGGTAAGTCACCAAACCCAATAGTATACAGTGAAATTTCATTTTAGTACTCAGGGGCGACATCATCATCACCATTATTACAGCCCTTCACAAGTCTACTGCTGAACATAGGCCTCCCCCAATGCCACAAAGGACGGTCCTGAGCCACCTGCATCTATCGACTTCCTGCATTTCTTACCAGGTCGTCATTACATGTAGTGGGGGGGTCGCCCTACACTACGCCTACCGGTACGAGGCTGCCACTCGAGAACCTTTTTTCCCCATCTGTTATCGGTTCTTCGAGCTACATGGCCGGCCCATTGTCACTTCAGCTTACTAATCCGTTGGGCTATGTCGGTCACTGGTTCTACTGCGGATATCCTCATTTATGAGTTTATCACGCAGAGAAACCCCGAGCATAGCCCTCTCCATAGCTCGCTGAGAGACACTGAGCGTCCTCATACGGCCAACAGTGGAGGACCAAGTCTCAGTTCCATAGGTCATCGCTGGCAACACGCACTGGTTGTATAATGTATAATGGATGTACAACGCATCTAAATTTTGATTCTTAATCGAGGATATGTCTATAGGCTATAGCATCCATTTACCAGCAGGTGAGCTGTGCTGCTTGTTTATCACTCCATTTTACTCCATCCTTGAGGGATACAGCGCATCTACGTCCACAAGCCCATATACGTCCCACTCCTGGGCATAAGCCTCCGCTCATTTTTAAGAGGGTTTTAGGGCAATTCCGCCGCGCTGCCCCAATGCGTGTGTATTTTTTTCTTATTTCTCAGATATGCAGGTTTCCTCACGATGTTTTCTTTCACCGCCGAGCACGTGATATATCAGCACTTAAAATTGCAATTAACAATTTCATTGGTGCCGGCGGGGATCGAACCAGGTTTGCTCGCGTACCGTGAAATTTACAGTGAGCGCTAACCATCTGAGCTTGTTTGTTATAAATGCGTTGCGGTTGTCTTTGGGCTCAGTGGCGTAGCTTGGGGAGTGCCGGGGAGGGGGGGGGGCATAAGAAAGGGGGCGTCGGCAAGCGTCACGTTTTTTCTCTTAAATTTAAGTTCTTATTTTTTTTTAAATAAACTAAACTGAATTACTAAAAAAGTACAGACCTAGACTGCCCGACTGCCTGACAGACTGACTGCCTGTCACATGGGAAGCCTGTGTACTGAATCTAATGATACCAGATTCGTCTCATTTAGTAAAGGTTTGAAAAGCAAATATGGAAATTGTCTCCAAGACTTGCAACTGTCTCTATCGCACGATACGGCGATTCGGAGCGGTAGTGGTAGCGGTAATTCGAAGTGGTAAGAGATAGAAAGCATTTTCAAAATCACCTACTCGCGCCGTGTATCGGCGCTTCACAATCCTTTTAGGTGATTGAATGGTCTATGACAGCAGTCGAATAGAGGCTTGGAATTGACGAATTTTTGAGCTAGTGTTTCGTATGGTAAACGACGGCAACCGGAAATCCTTTTTACTGTTAACAAGGAATTTAATCTATAAATCCTGAGGACTCAGGGGTGACGCTATATCCGCATTTTGGTTCCTTATAGATAATGAAATAGATGTGTAGGCATCTATTAGGCCACAGCATCTCCTTACTGTGTTCTCGTTTATCATCCTTATTTCAATTAAACATACACAAACACTGTGGTACTTGGGACTGATTTTCTTCCCGCCCAATAATTAACTATAGCTATTGAGCAAGGAACAGCAGTAAACTTTCTTCCGGTACAACGCCACTTCAGCGGCTTTTATGGCAAATCCTAAAATAAAATAATTACATTGTAAGGATGACTGTTGTAAAAACGCTCGAAAAGCACGCCAAATTATCGAATAAACGTAAACTATCAATCTTATTCAACGCAATACCACCGCTACGAGTGTTGCGCCAATCATCGCACATTCGGTTTCGAAATAGATTCCGAATGAATGCAAACGTAATTCCTCGTTAAGGGCACTTTTGCTGTCCAACGACGACCGCAGCTACGTGCCGATGAATCGGGTATCATTAATTTAACGATACTTGGACGTATTATGTTTTGTCCAAGTTTCCTCCAATATAATTGTCGTTCTTTTCGCTCTTTCTCTAATTAAACAATGGCAATATTTAAAAATACAATTATCGATATATTTCATCATTCGCTGTAAACAAACGACATAGTAACCCACTCATGAGGGCGGCCGAGCCCGCAGTGAAAATTTCAGACTTTCTCAGCCGTAAAAAATTAATTATAACTAAACAAAATAAAATTATCCAGCCATTTACATTTCATAGCTTCCCACAAGATAGATGAATAGATTAAAAAATAGATTGATTGTGAACAATTGATATTTTCAAAAGTTATCGTGTCTACCCCCCCACCCCCCCGGATCCCCCATGCTTATGTGATATATCTACACCATAAGCCACTAAAAGTCTAAAACCTTTAATACCTTTTAATGTAAAAATAGCAATTAATCGATTTAAAAAAAAATATTAATAAGTTGAAAAATTATTTATCGTTCTGACAATGTGCTTTTTATATCATTTATTTGTTTAATATTTATTGTTAGATAACATTGCATGCGACAAAACGTTGGATTCTTGGTTTTTAGGCGATAGTAGAACACCTACGCGCTCTGCGGATAAGGAATGCAAAATAATGCGATTTATTTTACTTATTATAAGCCCATGCTTATGGTGGTAAGTGGTGATGAAGGCCTAAACGGTAAATTATACTGTCTTAGCGCAATAAAATCCTGTCACTCTAACCATGATTATATTATATGTCAATTTAGTATCGTATAAGGTTCTGAAAGTTTTATGAGAAGGATGCAGAAACGTTAAATAATGAATTGTTACGAATTTTTAGTTTCACAAAGTGTCAAGTTAGTATTTTAGCCCCTGCATGGGGTGTAACTTGTGCAATTGCTAATACGGAGACTCAATTTTCATAATATACTCTTAGCAAGTAAAAGTGTAAGTGCATATTGCATAGTTGTACCCTCATCGTCTGAACGCAGCGCAAAATCAAATAGCTTTTTTATATTACCTCCGAGAGAAAACAGTATTCATAAACTTTACGACCTCTTTCTGCGTAGTACAAAGATACAAAATCAGCAATGTAAATGTCACTTTGCACTCCGCAAAGAAATAAACACACTCTCCTAGCGAGTGCAACTAGAATTTCATTTTATTCATGCGTTAACATCCAGTTTTATTCAAATTTTATTGAAATGAAGCGAATTGCAGTACAGTACGCTTTACTCTCAAAGGACAATATTGCTACAATTCATGTTCACTCAAAGCAATGTATAATCTGTTCCATAGTGGATGTTCTTTGATGTTTTTAATATTTAAGCTGTATGTATATGTAGATTCAGTCTAGCAGACGTAAGCTCTTTAAATAAAAAAAGAAAATTTGTTTACGCATTTCATCGCCGTAATAATATATGTGATTTTTTAAATATTTAAGCTGTATGTATATGTAGATTCGGTCTAGCGGACGTAAGCTCTTTAAATAAAAAAAGAAATTTTGTTTACGCATTTTATCGCCGTCATATATGTGTATGGTTTAACTCGAACTAATTTCAGCCGTTTTTTATAAGGAGCTCTCAATCCAATGTACGCAGAATGAACTTACAATAACATGAAGCCTAAGAGTGGCCTGCTTGCGTTTAATTTTATTAATATTGTAGTTACAGCCTGTATACTAGTACGTCCCGCGGCTGGGTACAAACCTCCTCTCATTTCGTAGAAGGCTTTCTACGGTGGTTCGTAGGGTTCGTAAGTTAGGTTTGTAAGTCAATTTCGCAGTACGCGAGTCACCCGGATTCGAGTCCCGCCGGCACCAATGAAATTATGAACAGTGAAGGAAAATAACGTGAGGAAACATGCACGTGTGAGGTATATTTTTTTATTAATTATAGAGTTCTAACCGTAACATGATGGCCAATTAGCTTAAAGAATCGAGGACTGAGGGGGAAGAAAGTGACTTGAGTAACGGCCACATAATGGCAAGCAAATTGTTAAGTGACCCCTCCCCTCCTCTCCCACTAAAAGGAGTGACAAACTGATGAAACATGAAGTTATTCGATGGATGCAAGTGCCTTAGGAGCGTAATCTATAAGGGCCTTGTGCTAGACTGCAATGATGACGACTGGATCCTAAACAGTAAAGACGATGACTATGAGAACCCACACTCGTGCACTATAATCCTCTCCTGCACCGACGGCTAGTTTTCGTAATAACTGATCGTGGCGACATATTAAGTCTAGAGGACATTATGATGGTAATCGTGCTGGCCAAGCGGGTCGGTAAGAACTAAGCCAATACTATATTAAATATTATAAAATATACCTTGCGAATATATTAATGTATGAAACAGGATACACCATATGTACCTACGTCGATGCCAAAAAATATACTTTAACAGTACGTGAGAGCGATTGTTTTAAAATTCACAGACTGTGCAGGAAACGCGAGCTCCCGCGCCACGTGCACCGTGCAGGTGCTATATTAAATGAAAATAAATGTCGCCTCTATTCGACGTTTCCGGCATAATATAAAACACAAGCGATCCGAGTTTGGTTTCATAAAATAATGATACGACTAAAATAAAAATGCATCCGCAATTTCAAACAGAAAAGTAGAGACGTCAATTCAAATTCAGGAGCTCTAGCTCAAATTCTAGTTCAAACAGGCGTTCTATGCATTGTTGTATAGCTGTAGTATAAAACGCGTTTAGTATAGTATAATGTCTACCGTGTAGTGGCGTTGAAAGAATATCCACTACCCCATATCTTCCTGGATATCGTAAGAGGCGACAGTGGGAAGCACATCAGAAGATGAGCAGCAGCGTCCTCCTAATAACGACTAAAGTTAAAAAGATACGGTTGCCAAGACGTTTGCCAAACGTGGCAACTATGGAAAACAGGGGGAATCCCCTCTGAGACAATCTATCGGGCAGGCCTATGTTCAGCAGTGGACTTTAATAGACTGTAACGGCAACACGTCGGTCTAAGAAAATCCACTACAATATATCATCCCGTTTCGTAAGACACGAAAGAAGGAAATGAAACATGATATGGACAGCAACATCTTCGTGATAACAACTCAAAACTACACAAAACTGCGGTTGCAAACATGCTAGCCGAGCGTGGCAACTATGGTAAATATTCTACCTAGGGAACAATGTATGAGGAGGCCTATGTCAGCAGTCAACTTTAATAGCAGAATCACGTTAGTAGTTCAGCCAAATTCAGGCGGTGTGTATATTTACACAAGCACACCATTTAGAGCCTCTTTTGTTCCCCTCATAATCAAAAACTTTTTTTAAATAATATTAACAATGCTATAAACATTACTAATACTCCCTTTAACCACTCGTGGTAAGCTTAAATTTCTTGTGTTACGAGTGGTTCACGTCAGTAGTCGAATGGTGGATTCGAACCCACGACCTTTTTGAGTTCGCGGTCCGCGCCCTGCCATTAGTCTACTGTCGCTTATTATACCAACACATTTGTAAATTTTTATATTAAGTAAAAACTTTAATATATAAATTTATCCTAAATTTCGTAAAAAATAAACTATTTGATAGAGCGATAATATGAAATGTGGTAGTCTAAGAAATGTAATAAGTTTGTTTTTTAGGAAATTTAAGATAAATTTAAATATTCAAGTTTTATTGCCACATTATCTCAAGTTCAGAAGTTATAGTAAATACCGTAAACAATGGTGTTCTATTCTAACATATTTCACGTGAAAACTGTATTATGTTCTAGTTTAATACCACAATAGAGTAAAGTTAAATACTGCCATAAAATTATACTTGCAAAATAAGAGAGATCTTTAGAACTCGATTGTTAAACGTCAAATAGTAAACACTAATATGTCTGCAGCTATCATTACTTTCATTTATGTTTGGCGGCACTCGAAGAAGTTATATTCGCATGAGCTATTAAATGGACGGTCGTTAAGTACGCCAAATTTATAGCGAGCGATGACTTCGCAATCAATAATACATTTTTATAGAATAAGGGTGACAAACGAGCACGCAGTCTACCGGATGGTAAGTGTATGCTGTGGTCTACATCTATACTCGGTTGAGAATCAAAACGCAGATGCGTTGTCACTGAGGACTAAGGTGGAATACCTCATTTTTAGTAAGAAGGATCTGCGGTTTTCTTCACTTACCAAACGAATCACATCAACTTTCTGTGAGATCGTGGTCATTTCCCGGTCGAGCTCACTCGTGCTATACTGACCTTACAATCTCCATATTATCCGATTTAAATGCATTAATTTTTTTTTTGAAAATAATGTCAAATAACATGTTATTTATTAAGCTTTATAAATATCAACGATAATCAGCATACTTTTTCTATACTTTAGGCAAGAAATAAGTATGTATTTGAGAACGCTACTATATTTTTAAATAAAAGAGTACTTATTTGTTTTATAGATTGCACCCACTATCAATTACGCTTCTTTGATAAGCGGAGAATTTATTGTGAAATTAAGTTTGCTTTTTTGTAGATGTGCAAACAAAAATTAAAATACCCGTGAATGAACGAAATATAACTGAGTTTATAAATCTAAAACTATATTTAATAATTAATTAATAAACAACATCACGGAACAGTAACATTTTGTCGCAGTGATAAGAGCTAAGTATAATGATAACAGTTTAGTTTCTATTCTTTAATAATGTCTATATAGTGTGTTATATTTCGCAAACGAAATACTGATTTTTAACTTTAAAAAATAAAGAGTTCTCTTTTCATTTTAAATAAGTAGACTATGGAGGCCAAAATACATCAGATCTCACTTATCTCTACAAACCCGAGCTTCGGTAAGTAAAGTACCGATAGTAATGCTTCAAGAATTACGATGCGGTCTAGGAAGTCCTGTCACGTAGCCCATAGCTCAGAAGGCCTTAAAATTACTCCTTTGGGATTCGACTCCCCGTTAACTAACCCCGCGCGTTCGACAGCCGCGCCTAATATTTCACTGTCGGCTTCATTACGTACATTGCGTACTTATTGCTATATTAATTTTCAAGGCATTAAAGACCGAAGCCGGACTCGCAATTGAATTTCAAGAATGAAAGAAGAGTGCAATGCGTACGGAATATTTAGGTAATTATAATGACCTTACTTATAAATTCGACATTAATTTAAGAAATGTTCAAAAATGCTTTCTCTTTTTACTAAATGACGAAAGCAGAACAGGTATAGAAATAATTTATATACGAGGTGTGTTCAAAAAGTAAGGTGACTTTATATTTTTATGAAAAACTATTTATTTATTTATCAATATTTATGTTGTCCCCTTCAAAGTAATCCCCCTCAGATATAATACACTTGTGCCAACGCTTTTTCCAATCGTCAAAGCATTTCTGATAATCACTTTCTGGTATAGCCTTCAGCTCTTTCAGCGATGCAGTTTTTATCTCTTCAATCGTTGCAAATCTTCGTCCTTTCATAGGTCTCTTCAGTTTTGGGAACAGGAAAAAGTCACATGGGGCCAAATCCGGTGAATATGGTGGCTGAGGCACGATTGTAGTTTTGTTTTTGGTCAAAAAACCTCTCACAAGCAACGATGAGTGAGCAGGTGCATTATCGTGATGCAAAAACCATGAATTGTTTACCCACAATTCGGGACGTTTCTTACGTATTGCTTCTTGCAAATGGCGCATAACTTCAAGGTAATACTCCTTATTGTTTGTACGACCTTGTGGTAAGAACTCATGATGCACTACACCCCTACAGTCGAAGAAAACTGTAAGCAAAACCTTCACATTTGATCGAACTTGGCGTGCTTTTTTTGGTCTTGGTGATTCAGTGTGCTTCCACTGGGACGATTGAGTCTTAGTTTCGACGTCATAACCGTATACCCATGTTTCGTCACCTGTTATGACCCTTTTGAGCAAATCTGGGTCGTTGTTGACATCATCCAATAGCTCTTGAGCGATTGTCATGCGACGGTTCTTTTGGTCGAAATTGAGCAATTTTGGAACAAATTTCGCTGACACACGTTTCATGCCCAAAATATCCGAAAAACTTTCATGGCAAGAGCCAACCGATATGCCCAACATCCTCCGCAACTTCTCTGATAGTGATTCGACGATTTTCCAAAACAATTTTCTTCACTATTTCAACGTTTTCATCGGCTGTTGACGTGCTGGGGCGTCCAGAGCGAGGTTCGTCATTGGCATCTTCTCGGCCATCTTGAAAGAGCTTGTACCACTTATAAACGTTTTTTTTTTACTAAGAGTAGACTCACCGTATGCCACTGTCAACATTTCAAGTGTTTCGGAGTACGTAATTCCATTTTTTATACAAAATTTGATGCAAATTCTTTGATCCATTTTTTTTGATAGAAGAAAATCGCCGAGCACACCAAAGTACGTCTGACCTGTGAAGTACGTGTGACTGTAACTGTCAAAAATAAACTAAACATGCTATACACTTCAAACTTGAAACATATGCTCAGGACATGTGTACCAACGCAACAAAATACTAAAATCGAAAATCGAATGTGCGTTGCCCGCGAAATTCAAAAAGTCACCCTACTTTTTGAACACACCTCGTATACTTAATTTAAGCATGCAATAATAAGGGAGGCCGTCAATGAGTTGTTAACGGTATAAAATATGAAAATGATTACTGGCAATTTATTATTACACGATTGCGCCATGAGGATAACATTTTTTGGGTGTACGTATTCATTATTGATTATGTATATGTATTGGTATTTGTATGTTTTTGTAACCGTTTGTAGCCTTAACAGCTTGACATATTTGAGTTTTTTTGTGTGCGGTGTCGTTAGATCTCTCTTCATATTTAAAGTGTCATAGGCCACATTTCATGCTAATAATTACGTTACGACCCAAGTAAAGCCGTGTATCGATTACGTGCTCCTGGCACCCGCGCTATGAATGACCGAGCCGACCAGTATGTTCCACGAAACACGTTCTAAATGTTCGAAGTATGTATGTACATATGAAATAAGGGCGCCTGGTGCGCGGCAGCTCTTCCAGTGTTTGGCGGTCAACATGGATGTCGGTCCTGTACGAACAGCTGCCGCTTTCATAGTTTTTTACAATGCATCTTCCCTGAGTTCTTTATTATCAAAATAACAACTTTTGCAGCTGCTGTTTTCAGCAGTTCTTTTGAACCACATAATTTTATCAATTTACAGTAACTTTGGTTATTAATAGCCTTTAACGCAACGAACACACGAATCGTGAAAACAACCGTTTTGTTTTTCTTTTAGCCAGTTTCAACCGCGCGCGCGCCGGTTGAAACTTTGTTACGCGTTATAAAATCGACACCAGATGGTACGGCCCGCTCCACGTTTAAAGACCGATTTACACTTCGACAAGTACAGTTGCCAGTTAACTTGGGAACCTGGCGAGTTAAGTTTGAACCTCGTTTAAACGACAATAAGCGAGTTAAGTAGCAAGTTAACGATTAAGTTGAACGGGATAGCCGGCCGAGCTATTTTTCGGCGAGTTAAGTCCGAAGTGTTGCCCTCCCGCGCGTCTCTCGCCACCCGCAACTAAACTCGCCGTTCGTGTAAACGAGCGAGTTTAGGTCAGTGCATCAGTTGACAAGACGCAACGTTTGCGCGCCAAAACGTACAATTGTACTTTAGTAATTAAACTCGCCACAAAGTTTGTACGATACTGTTTATTGAATATTTATACGATTTATATTGAGTTTTAATAATAAAATGGATGGAAGATATCACGTATAAATTTGTACAGGAGTATTTAGAAAACGAATGTTTATATAATAGTAGAAGTTCAAATTGTAAAAATAAATCTGCTCGAGATGTCGCACTTATCAAAATTCTTAAAAACTTCTTTAACAAGAACCATTAAAACTTCTCTGACTGGATCATTTAATTCTTGACATAATCCTAAAACCATCTTAAACGAAAACCAGAAAAATTCTGTAGTCTTGAAACGTCATACACCAACGAACTTTATGAACTAATGTCCTTAACTAAACTCGCCACGAAGACATTGTTTGAACGCTACTGCCCACTTAACCGTTTACTGTCAACTGCCCTGTAACTAAACTCGCTACTGTACTTGTCGAAGTGGAAATCGGTCTTAAGCGTTCCACTGAACAATTTGGCGTTCCAAGGGGGTATCCATTTCACGCGGTTGGAACACGCACCAATGTTCGACCTCTTGGAGCGCATAATCGATACGCGGCTTAACAAAAAACCGTTGCGATTACTGTAACAGCCTATGAATAGTGTACTCCTTAACATAGGCTACCCCTATAGATTTCCGCGCAGGGATATTTACAAGCGCAGTTGTTATTTTTTTAAATATTATAAGGAAGATTCTGCTACCCTCGTTCGGTTCTCTCTGTCGACGCCTCTTACGACACCCGCGGGACGATATACAGCAGTAGATGTTACGTCTTATGACCTCACTACACACTGTAACAAAAGTTGTTTTCTTTTTGCTTGATTCGAACAACTAACAACAACATATAAATTTGCAGAAATCAACCATAAGGTGTGTTCGTTCGTTTGTCAACCTTATTTTATAAAAAAAGTGTTAAATTTAAAAAGCTATAGCCTTTCTGCGTCCCACAGCTGGACACGGGCTTCCTCTACATTTTGAGAGAGTTTTAAGGTAAGGAAATGTCCGCCGCGTTGCCCCAATGCGTGTTTGTGAACTTTGATTTATACGAAATATATATTTTTTTTCATATTTCTCAGACATGCAGGCTTCATCATGATGTTTCCTTCACCGCTGAGTAAGTGGTTAATCAGCATATAAAACTGCTATTAACAATTTCATTGGTGCCGGCGGGGAACCCGGTTTGCTCGCGTACTGTGAAAGATTGAGCAAACGCTAACCAGCTGAGCTACCACTATAAAATTCTATAAATATTTTAGTTGCTACCTTGAGCTTGTGATATTCCTTAGTTCGCTAAATAAAATGATCTTTTAATAAAACGGAACTGTCTTTAAGAACTAAGAAAAATAAAATAATTCCCACTTTCGTTTTAGATGTCAGGGCTTTAACACTTCTACACACTATCTAGTACTGACTTCAGAAGCTATTATGCGGACATTATTTTAATTTTCTTAGTTCTTCGAAGCTGAGTACACTTTTCATTAAAATTTAGTTTTAATTAATCCAGATCTCTATAGTGGGGGTTTAATTTTTTACGGTGGTTGCATTAACAGCAACATGGGAACATCATCAACTTACCCTCTGATGGACTGTGTGCCCGTTTGTCACTGTATGATGGACATTTGTTCGTTTGTCTCTCTCATTTGTATAAAAAATAACGTTAAATTACATACCTGTATGCTAAAAGAAATAGCTTTTACCAATTCTATTTCTCAATGTTTTAGTAACAAAAGATGACTGTAACAGTAGTGTGAAACAGTACGAAGCTTCATGTCCCAAAAGGGATTTCCGGAAAATAAGCAGCTGTCGGCGAGAATGAAAAGAAATGCAGAAGCCGCGCCGCTTCAGAATAAACAACTCGTGTCACATATACTCGATGAAGAATTACTACGCTTCTCAATTTTGGCGGATTTTAAATGCTTTAGCGTTTTATATACAGCTTGTTATACACAGGTGAATCACAGTGTTTATTATCAGTGTGTAAAACATCCACATTCAACATAACCTCTAACAATACCAAACTAGGACTAGGAATAACTACCAAAGTAGGATACATAAGCATCGCCTTAGTACGTGCTCTGCCGAAAATTGTACCATGGACAACTTTGAAATTATTAATCTATTTGTTAGAAGTTGAAAGGTTATAAAACTATAGCTCTTTTATTAGTCAATGGTTAGGTATCTCTAAGGACAAAAGGATGTTTTTTTATAGAATAATTTATTTTTATTTTTATAGAATAAGGATGACAAACGAACATATTGCACTCCATATATCGTCGGTCGAAAACAGTAGTGGAACATTTCAAAATGAGTAAATGTGAGATATTGAGCAATTAAAAATTAGAAATACTTATTTTTTCATTTAGCAAGTGTTAACAGAAAAAAGAATTGTTTTTAATGTTGTTATATTTTGGTTAGACTTTACATTTATGATTTCTATTAAATTCATTCATTTTTTATTATTTGTTTTTTAAGTATAAGTAAATATTTGAAATGTTCCACTACTGAATTAATTTATTGACTGCAAATATCCCTCTGATAATGGATTATTTTTGAATGTACCAGTACGGAATTAAAAAAACTATGTATTTTCTTAAATAAAGACCTAAATAAAAATGAAATTTAGAGAACCTTAGCAAATAATTGCATTTTTGGAGAATAATTAATAAAACACTTTTATAGTTTTATAACATTTATAAATAAATAAGTAAGAAAATATAAAAAAGGGAACAATTGGTCATCGTCAGCTCTATCTGAGGAAGCTGGCAATGTTTTATAATAATCCCAATAAACGCTGCGAATTACTTTACCATCACATAATGAAATCAAATCTTTCTTTTAGGATTTGATATTTCAGGACGATTGCGATATTTATTTGTCAAAACTAATGTTTCGTTAGGCTTGCCCCACATTTTATGGCGCTCATTGAAGCATTTCATTGTACTGTCAGGTTCACAAGTATCCAAGTAATAAATAGCGAAAGGATTAGTAGCTTGCATAAATATTTTCTTGATATCATTCCACACTACACGCTCTCCCTCTGTATTTATTGTAAAATCTCCTTTATTGTAAAATCACCATCAAAATATTGTTATTTGATGATGCTCGACAGTAGTGCGATTCCTTAGTAGGATATGAGTTTATGTGTTCACGTACTCCATCCTTAACAAAGTCAAGTAATAGTTTACCTTTCTTGTTATGCTTTCCTCTTAAATCTTCTAAAACTATACCCGATGATGTTGTTTTCTTTCATACCGTCGTTATAAATGAGTGCCCAATATCCAAAGTGTGCATAAAGAACTTTTTACATACCCTTATAATTATACCATCTACTGTCAAATGATAAGCTGCATTAATGGATCTTTTACTCTGAGCATTATGTAGCGAATATTTCGGCTTCTTTCATAGCATTTTTGACAAAATCTCGCTGTCTATTCAAATCACCTTATATCCAAAAATTATTGAATATTACTAATCTTTGCTGCTCATTAATCTTCACTGTAGATTAATGAGCAATCTGTTATTTAGTATATTATTTTCTTTATCTTCTCCTCCCCGTAAAATTTCAATAAGCTCGCTACCTAAGCAAACAAAGACCTCGTATAAAGCTTTTGCATAAATAATTTAGAACTATGAAATACATGTTGATGGGCAGCAAGCTAGTTTATTAAAATAGTATAAAAAATCATACTTAGATTAGAAGCTTCATTTGCTGGCTCATGCTGGCTGGCTACGAACGTATCCTCTGTACAACTTTCCATATTTATTGCCTGCTCAACACCTTAAAAGAAATTCAAACAGTTAAATATACACACTATACCAAAACACAACAATAATATATGCAGATAGGTACGTAGGTATCTCTATTATGTACTATATACATGAAGATAGGTACGTACCTCGATTATGTACTTCATTCACCATGAATTCATTCACCAACTTCATTATTATTAGATATAAAAATAGTGTCTGAAGATTTTTCTATGTTCAATGTCTGTTCAGCATCTTAAAAGCAATAAAAGCAGTTAATAGGACTGAATGTTTAATAACATGTATAAGATATAAAACACAAAAGTTAATAAATAAGCATATCTTATAAAACACATAAGTTATTTACCTAGACTTTGTACTTCATTTTGTGGCAAAGAATACTCTTCAACTTGCTTTATCTCACTTTCTGTAGAATAAAAGTGGTTAAAAATATAGCCAAAGCGTGAAAAATTTTGAAAGTAACGACTCTTTACAAAATACACAAACGTTACAAATAGAATACACACCTTTGTTTTCAATACTGGCGTCTTCATGGATATTACCATTTGCAACATTTTCATTGATCTTCCATATAACTTAGACACAGACATTTTTGCAGATTGTGTTACTTTTGACAATATGGCGTAACTAAACAAACGCGCGCGAGACTCGAGCGAGATCGAGAAGCGTGGTGGAATAAATTCAACTTTTGATTTTGAGATTGGAACCGTATTGGAACATTTCGAAGTGTCCCATTACTGAATAATACTATATGCACAGAGTAGAAGTGGAACTTTTATTTTTAATCGACTTTGAATTCCGATACTGATATAGAATTGGCACTGAAATAGTAATGCAACACTCTTAAAAAGTTAAAAACGAAATTTTCAGAGATGTTCCACTACTGTTTTCGACCGACGATATATCTCATTTTGATTTAGAATCAAAATTCGTTGACACGCCTGAGGACTGGGATGAAATGCCTGATGGATGTGATGGAATTATTTTACGCCAACAACAATATTAACTTCAAAACTGGATATGCCTTTTATAATATTATAAGCAGAGATTTTCTACGTGGTAGAGCCATGCTGCAGTTATATTAGAAGTATAGTTGCAGCTCACATGGGTCGGCTCGACCGGGGAGGGACCACGCTCTCACAGAATACCAGCGTGAAATAGAAGCTTAATGCTACTGTATTTCGTATGGTGAGTGTAGAGAACCGGAGACCCTTTTTACTGGAAACGAGGCATTCCATCTTAGTCCTCACGGGTGACAACGCATCTGCATTTTAATTCGTAATTGAGGATTGATGTAGATGACCATGGGCCACAGAAGCCACTTACCATCAGGTGGACTGTGTGCTCGTTTGTCACCCTATCCTATATAAAAAATATATATATAAAAAGATTGAAAACAATGACATTCCATAAAAATACTGGAACCAAACATTTTAAAGTAAACCTTTGACCTTATTGCGGTCATAAAGTATGCACAGCGCCATATTATGGACATAACTACGCAAACAATACATTTTATCACTCTGTTATATTATTTTTGCCCAGCTGTTAAGCGGTGTAGAGTTTATATTACAAAAATATGTAATATCTAGCATAATATTACTGAAAAAAAAAGTCTCACCACGCTGCAGAAGCAGAACTAGAGTAATCTGTCGTAGCAGACCCACGCTCTAGCCATTGAGATAAAGAATATTATCTATGACGTAGGCAAGTCAATCTGATTGCTTTGTATGTGAAAATACAGAAAAACGAATTTTCCTAAAAATAAGGCATCGATTTTCCCCCCAATATTGCAAATTTTAACGAATTTGTCGGAGTTATGTTCGAGAAAGCGTTTATAAATATAAATATATATTATATATATAAACACTTTCTAGAACTATATATATATATATAAATCCTTATATATATATATATATATATATATATATATATATATATATATATATATATATATATATATATATATATAGTTATTATAATAGCTAGCGAGCTACTTTATCTGTGCGTTCATTATAATGAGCGCATAGTGTCGTTCGTCCCTCAAGTGTTGTTTATGAATACGTTTTCTGTCCCCTGTGCGTTCGAGCGCACTGTGAGACTGCACAGTAACGTTTGTGAATACGGGTGTAAGGCCGTAGGAAGGCGCGCTGGAACATAGGCACTTCGCATGCGTCTACCACCCCAGGGAAAAACTTGCATCCGAAATAACTACCCATATTCAACGGCAGATCTAATCAATAAATGGATATCCCCTTAAGCATGCCATAGAAATGTCAGAGCATTCCTAGTGTATTGAATAAAACAAATTTTACAGACCAATCAAAAAATGTTGGGAGTTGTAGTTAGGTGATTTCTGTTATTGCGTGCGCATTCAAAGTTATAATGTACCTGTCGGGTATAATTTAAGTAAAAGCCGTTTAAAACGACCGTAATTTTGAACTTTTAAAATTTTTAAATGGCGACGTATAGCAGTGATAACTCACTAAATTTTCATACACTAAACGAAAATTATTCGTATCACCTAGAAATACGAGTACTCGTAAATTTGCCGGGGCTTGATGTACCTTTTCGAGTTTAGGAAACCAAAGATAGATCGCGAATGGAATATAATTTCATTGTGAGATTTGTCCTTGGGATTTTATCTGTGTACTCCTCCGTCGATTGCTTTGATTGTTTTTAGAGATTTATGATGGGTCTGGGTGGTCGAAATGCAATTTGTGGGGTATGTGACTGCTCCTTTGGTCTTGTGGTCAAAAGCGAGACTGATCGTGTTATCACGGGTCGGGTCCAAAAATCAGTTATTGTGTTTTTTGTGAAGAAATTTTCAGTAACTACCTGGAGTCAGGAAGTTGGCGTTGTTTTATCTCTGAGCCTTAGAAAACACGTACGTGTACGAACAAAAATTCTTATGCCTTTACCGGGTCAAGTCGGAATGCCGCCCAATGGACTATGAGAGCAGTAGCGAAGCTAACATAGAAGCCGAGAAGCCGGGCTTGCCCTATTAAACTGCTCAATCAATAATATCAACTAATAAAATAACTCGTAAATTGTTTAACTATTGCAAATTTCCCGCGCGCTATTGCAAATTTCTACACAGTTCATGACCTCGTAGCCTTATTATGTAACGTCAACACCTGGCTTGGATTCGTGTTCTCTTTGTATCAAAGCTTGAGCGATTAGTCGTCGCTCTCGCACGCGTAGGCTATTTACCGGGTTTTCGAGAAGACGATCGCTCCCTTTCTAACCTGTGGCAAAATATTCTATAGTGAAATATAACTACGATTGTTTATTGTAAATTTTTTGCTTTCAATTTTCCACCGGGTATTAGAAAAAATCGACTGCTTGTACAATATTTTACAAAAATCACAAGTCGATGTCGGTTATTGCAGTAATAAAAAGGAGTTTCAGACATGGTTACGTACTGAATTTCAGTCAGATTTTGATCAATAAATTGATAGGTTTTATTTAATTTAAAGCTCATTCTCTTCTTTTTCATTTAAATAAAAGCTTATTTTAAAAATGTGTTTTTCTATTATAATAATTTATTTTAAAATAATATTTTACGTTGCAGTGCTTTAAAAATTTACGGTTTTAACAAAAGGACCATGGAACTCTGTGCTATTACGTTCTCGACCCACACTTGGCCAAATTTTTGTAGATGTCGTTTCAAAATTCATTTGTAATATAATTATAATAGACCAGAAACTACGAAAAAATATAAAATCTTGGACCATCGAACTCTGTGCTATTACGTTCTCGACCCACACTTGGCCAAATTTTTGTCGATGTCGTTTTAAAATTCATTTGTAATATAACATAAGAAACTACGAAAAAATATAAAATCTTGTATAAGTTAGTTGAAAATATTAAGACATTTCAAATGAGCGTTTTTTAACTATCGGTATTTACAAAATTTTTGTAAATTACACAAGTATATAATGGTTTTTGGAAAAGCCACATTTTTTCCAAATCTAAGCCTCCAGTCTTAACATTTTCTAAGTGAAGCAACTGCCTATATATACAAGTACGTCTTACTGTAAAACACATGACCTGTCATTTCAAATATGGTAATGGAGCAGAGAATTTCCTCATGGTGGATCCATCATTACCTTTTTATACAGCACATTTCTTTTGAACAAACCATGCATTCAATTACTATAAAAAATTGTTGGCATCGACGTCGATTGAATGTGCATGGCTTTGATAGGAATAAAGGATACGTGGTAGAGCCACGCTGCATTTATATTAGTAGTATAGTTGTAGCACGAATGGGTCGGCTCGACCGGGGAAGGACCACGCTCTCACAGAATACCAGCGTGAAATAGTAGCTTAATGCTGCTGTATTTCGTATGGTGAGTGTAGAGAACCGGAGACCCTTTTTACTGGAAACGAGGCATTCCATCTTAGTCCTCACGGGTGACAACGCAGCTGCATTTTGATTCGTAATCGAGGATAGATGTGGATGTCTATGGGCCACAGCAACCACTTACCATCAGGTGGACTGTGTGCTCGTTTGTCACCCTATCCTATAAAAAAAAATAAAAAAAAGGATATTGTGTAATCCGATTATTTTTTTTAAACTATAACAGGCCAGGGCTAACGCGATTAAATTGTTGCGAATAATATTCAAATTTTCAGAAACGGGAGCACAGGGCTGCATTTAAATTATTTTATTTCTAAAAGGTTGATCCAATTTGACGAATGATCAATTGTTTGTGTGTAGTGTGAAAGACATAAATCTAAGTAAAATATCTCTTAAAATTCTGTCTGCTTTTATTGCTTTAGCTTCCTATACAACGTCGACAATGAAAAATCGTGATAGTATTTCTTCTCTTTTTCCTGTTTATTCAACCTATTTTGCAAGGAGAATTAGGTGTCATTGTCACGCTTAGAAATCGCAGCACCAGGTGTCTCGCTCTTTTTGTCAATGCTTCCTTTCATCGATCTATGTATTTTTATTTTCATCTTACTTTACACCACTTACTTTTCTTAAATGCTTACTGCCATTTATTAGAGGCTATCAGTTTTTTAAAGCATTTCTCGTACTTGATTCTTACGACACCCAGGGATAAAACGAGGTTACAAATTCTCGCCGCCTCCACACACTTTCAATTCGACTTCGAATTTAAAACAAGCACACTACTTTTCTATGAAGAAGTTTGGCATTATTTAATCAATATGAAATGCTCTATCCTCTAGACTCTAGTGCAATAAAAAAACTGTCATCCTATGAATATTTATTTATAATCTACGTTTATTTCGTACGCCATTTTCGCGTGAATGTTAGTGTTGATTTTTCGATTATTGTAGTGTTTCATTAGTGTTTTAGTGTAGTGTTTATTATAAAATTGTAATGAAAGTTTTTGTGAGAATATAATTTATCTTTTTACGTAAATAATTTCAAGTTATATATATATATATATATATATATATATATATATATATATATATATATATATATATATATATATATATATATATATATATATATATATTGAAATAATTGTGATTTTCACGCTGCCGACATTCGCTTGGTATGTTTTTTTTGTTATCAAAATACAATAGTCTTTTTGTAATGAACTAAAACCTGACTTTTGTTTAGACCACAAGATAGAGAATTTTGTATAGATTATATAATTCAAATGTCTCCATAGAAAAGTAGTCTCTAAATATAAGTTTTAATGGTTTTAAGTGCTGTGGGTGGGTGCGGTCGCATGCGACCGCTCGGGATTTTTATGGCGCTTGAAGGGTTAAGCTTATTAATAAGTAGGTGTAATATCTCCTGCGCAGTTGTTAGCTTCCGATTATTGTTAGTTGGTCACCGCGCCCGATATACGGTCTAAAAACCACATTGTCACTCTTGTCAAAACTTCTATAAAGCGCGCGTATCGATTGACAGACTCATCACCATTTTTCATTTTATTTAAAACAACAGTATGTAATATCTGTCAAAAACGAGTAATTTTTTGATTGCATCATCTTTGTAATCGATTAGGTAACACTACAAATCTATAATTACAACAAAATATGTATTCTTAAAGACATTGTTTAGTCAATCGCAGCCTACAAAAGTCCACTGTTTGACATATGCCTCCCCATAGATCATAGATTGCCTTAAAAGGTCCTTGCCATAATTTTTTATAGTTTTAAGTTGTTATCAGGAAGATGCTGCTGCCCATCTCCTGTTTGAGTCTCCCTCTATCGCCTCTTAACGACACCTACCAGTTGATGTGAGATAGTGGATATTCTTACACCACCATCACACGGTGTACTGTTAAATTAAATGAACACAATAGATGTTTCAAACGGAGTTATAATTGAGTTATTTTCACTATTTATAGCATTAATTGTTAGTTGGTATGAAGGTGCAATACGGGCGTAGATGCAACACGTGCGCCGCGTACGAATGAACCGCATTAGTTCTCGAAACCTCAGTGAGAAGTTTAATCCAAGATCCAACGCATCGCATAGCTAATATGTGAAACTTTCCATTCACGAGAAGTGAAGCGAACCCTATGGGACTGATGTACAATTTGCAATTAAATTAATTAATTTCTTAATTTACTACTGATCTTCTATTTGGGTTTACTATATTTGCGTGTGATTGTTAAGTAATTCAACGCTAATTGTATTTAGATGATCATGGGATGTTAGATCAGATCAGTGTTATGGTATGTGTGACGTGGGGACAATAATCATATCAAAAACATTTGATGTCTGAAGTCAAAGTAGGTACATTAAAATACCCGGGTGATTACGACCGAGGCGACGTAAACGTAGAGATACTCGCTCTTAGTTACCTTGACGCGATTTTATCATATAAGGGTTTTTCACAAAAGGGAATCCTATAATTTGTTTCAACATCGGAGAGAAAGGTTTTCGAGGGGCAGCTATGTACCGGAAAACACAGTGTAAAACCCTTCGCCGAAAAATCATACGAGATGGAGGGAAAAATTAAACAGACATTTTTTTAAAGAATTAACTTTTTACATATTTTAATTCAATAGATATTAAGTCATCGATAAAACGACAACTGTTTTAATTGTGGTGCTTGTAAACAATCTTTCTTCTTAAAGTGCCATCTTCTTTCGAAGGTCGGCAATCTTTAAAGCAACTTGAATCTTTGATGCCGCGGCTCTGAATAAGGAACCATTGGCGTAGGTTTTTCAGCCAAGTTTTTCTTCTTCTTCCACACTTCGTTTTCCTTGGATCTTGCCCTGTATGATGAGTTGTAGTAGATCGTATTTTCGGTTTCTCATTATGTGGTCGAGATATTCAAGCTTTCTTTTCTTTACCAATTACGCAACTTCTGGTTCTTTCTTTATGCGACTTAGCACGGTTACGTTCTTTATTTTGTCTCTCCAGGATATCTTTAACATTCTCCTGTATACCCACATTTCGAAGGCTTCAATCTTCTTACAGCTCGATTCTGTGAGGGTTGTAAACAATACTCAATGTTATGTTTGTTTGCAGTTGCACTGAAAATTTTAGAACTTTACTGTAGTGGCGTTCTTGATTGTGGAATGCCGCCATGTGGGTTAATTAACTTACAATCTAATGAATATGCCTCAGTGGTGCCAAAACTATCGCTCACCGAGTTCAGAAATCGATTCCAAATGAACGCAATCGTAATTCAGTCGATTTCAGACTTCAGTCGATCGACAACGATAACTATCAATATGCAAAGTCAGAGAATGTTCCGCTGAAATTATTACAAACAGTTCAGCAGTGGACTTGTGAAGAGCTGCAATAATGATGATGATGGTAGTTATTTTGTGAGCATATTACTTTCATTTCACACTAATTAAATTTCTAATAAGGACTAACAGTAGAACAGCGGGGAATTAGCCAAGTTCAATTTCTACAATCGTTAACGTTAATGCCTTTTCTAACTGTAGAAAATCAATTTGGCTCCGCTAGAGTAAACGACATACCCAAACGGATCAATAAACTGCAAAGGCATTGGGTCGGCCAAGTTACTCAAGAGCCGGCAAGCGACAACCGACGAGAAGAAAAGTTCTCGAGTGGTAGTCTCGTATCAGCAAGAGAATTGTAGGGCAGCCCCCCACTAAATGGAGTGACGATTAGGTATGACACGCATATAAAAATATAAAGAGTATATCAAGTACGAGTGTTTCATTGATATCTAACATCTAAACAAATAAATATAATTGATGTCTCTTTGTAATGTCTTAATAACATATTTGTAACAAATGGATATGAAAGAAAATACGCTACAATAACAAAAACACAATTTTTAAAATTTTGTCAGTGAGTCTGTCGGTTTGTTCCGGCTAATCTAGTAAATGGCTGGACCGATTTTGACGGGACTTTCACCGAGCAGATAGTCGATGTTATAAGGTGAGAGTGATTTCTAATGGTGAGAGTGCTTTTTAACTTAAGTATACAACTTCAGTCAAAGTAAATAAAAAGCAGTATCGTAAATAAAAAGCAGTATCTCAACGTCAAAATCGACACATACTGTCACGCAACAACACCTCTTCGCCATTGTACCGTCAGTAGCGGATGCCGATGCCGCGTCGAGACTCGAGTTACGTTACGTTTCAGTAAACGTGACGTATTACAATGAAAACTTTTTATACAGTAACATTAAAATAAATATAAGAGCATTTCATACGTGTCAGGGGATATAAATATATTCTTCATTCGACAATTTTGAACAACCCTTGTATCTTCTTTTTTTCAATAATACAACCTTTGGTACGTCTGTTAGTAACGTGTAACTTCTAAAAGACCGATTCAAACAAGTAGTTAGCTGATAGATAGCTGTTTCATTGAGACGATGATTTATAGTTATACTAGGATGCAATAGATGGTGCTGTAGACAAATGACTAACAAATTTATAATAATAATAATAATAATAATAAAAAAGGCGTAGGGAAGTGACGACCCCATCGCCCGCTGACGAAACAGTTAAGTGACAAAACTGCTACGTCGGTGCAGTCAGTCAGCGCCTTGCCAAGAGGTGTGAGCGCCGTGCCTCGGCAGTACTCAGGGTGCAAAGGGCCGTTTGTGCTTACGGCCGTACAATGATACAATAAAACGGTGCCGGGCCTGGGCGTCTCCCGTCAATTGACGCCCAAAAATGGATGATGGATATGAGTAGAAAGCGTATAGGGCCGCTGCCTGGGGGTCGTCGGGGCGCGTCTGGAGCTGGCGCTGGACGCGGCAGCATGCGGGCCGCCAGCCGAGCGCGAGGAGCTGCAAGATCACCTAACAGCCCCCCGCATCCATCATCCCCACCAGACGGCTTGATGTCGGCAGGGTCCTCTCGGACTCGGCAAGCGGCATCCGCCGCTGGTGGAGTGCGACGCATGCATTGGACAAGGGATATGAACGCAAACGCATTGCGGGCGTACTATAAGGCGAAAGGGGAAGAAACTGCGGGGATGGCGTATCGGGCTCGGATGCATTGCTTTTTTGCTGAGCTGGAGCCGTCTATTCCCGTCACGGAACAAAACCTGGCAGACCGAGTTCGGTACATCATGCGCTCGAAAATATTTGATGATGCCGAGCTCGAACGACTACGACGTGAGGCCATTTCCTCATCGAATGAATTGGCTACGGCTGAGGATGCGGCCCCACAGGCGACAGACCAGCTGCCACGCGTAGAAGCCGCCATGGATCTTCCAGTTGTGGTTGATTCAGACGATGATGAAATGGTCTCCCACGAACTAGAGCAAATGAGGAGTATATTGGAAGAGGCGATTTTGGAAACGCGCAGCATGCCTCTCGAAAATCGACCGCGACTTCCCCGCATACCCCTAAGCAAGCGAAATCGGGCTGTCGTGAGGGCTCTTAACCCAATGCTGGTAACCTATTTGGAAGCCAGCCGGGACCTTTGCGAGACGAACTCAGTTCTTTTTGGCGCCGCAGTGGTAGCTTGCCGTATTATTGGCGCCAAACTTCCCATGGCTGGACGCGCTACTAAATAAAGTAGCGCCATCCCAGCCTGGAGAAAAAGAATTGAGGACCGTATCGCAAAGGCAAGGGCCCTTATCGGCAGACTGATAAGCTTCAGGTCGGGTAATAATAGACCGAGGGTTGTGCGCACCGTTAGAATGGCGTTTGCTGGGACAAATATCAGTTTGTCCCAGCCGGATATCACGCAGAAACTAACGGAGCGCATAGACAACCTGAAGCAAAAGATTGCTGCTTGGGGGAAGCGGATTCGCCGATTTACCGAGAGGTCAAGGCGGTTCAACCAGAATCGTCTCTTCCAGAGTGATCAGAAGAGGCTCTACAAATCATTGGAGCGACCAGAGGTATGTGGAGCGGGCCCAGGACCGAATCAGGCTAACACTGTCGCATTTTGGCGTGGCCTGTGGTCAGGTCTTGGACGGAAGTTGTGGCGAGTCAGTGTGCGAGTATTACGCCCATGGACCCCGTCATCATAACGCCGGATGACGTAGCTGAGGCGGTCCGTAGAGCCCCGAACTGGAAAAGCCCGGGACTCGACGGACTGCATCACTACTGGCTGAAGGGGTTCATGGTGTGTCACGCTGTGCTCGCCCGTCAGTTTCAAGAGGCTCTCAACCAGAAGTCGCTCCCTAGCCTCTTCAATACTGGGATCACTCATTTGGTTCCTAAAGACCAGGTTACCACCGACCCGAGCAAATACCGCCCCATTACGTGTTTACCCACCATATATAAAACACTGACAACCATTTTGAGCGCGAGAATCACTCGTCACCTGGAGCTAAATCAGGTGATGTCACGCGCTCAAAACGGATGTCGGGGCGGTGGTCGTGGAACTAAGGAACCACTCCTCATTGACGCGGTCATTGGCAAAGTGGTGAAACGCAACCGTCGGAATTTCTCCGCCGCCTGGATAGACTACAGAAAGGCATTCGACTCGGTGCCCCATATATGGCTAAAGAGAATCCTCGAGCTGTACAAGATAGACTGTACAGTGAGAGACTTCCTCGAGCAGTGTATGGGGCAGTGGGGTACGATCCTTTGTCATCTGGCTGAGCGGATGATGGCTGCGGAGAACCACATAAGGATAAGAAGGGGTATCTTCCAGGGCGATTGTCTGAGTCCAATCTGGTTCTGCCTCTCCCTGAACCCTCTCAGTACTTTACTGGAGGGCTCCGGGAGGGGATTTCAGCTTCGGAAAGGAGGTACAAAAGTGACCCACCTTTTCTATATGGATGACCTCAAGTTATTCGCCTCCAGTCGCTCCCATCTTATGGAATTGCTAAACATCACTTGTGAATTTAGCAATTCTATTGGAATGGAGCTGGGAAAAGATAAGTGTGCGGTCCTCCATGTTGAAAGGGGAAAGGTTGTTAACTCTGAGGGCATAGACTTACCTATGCCCGTCAACTTAAGGACCCTTTCCGAGGCTGAAACATACCGATACCTGGGTATGTCACAGAACATCGGTATCGATGAGGCTGGTATGAAACAGTCAGTTTGCGACGTGTTTTATGCACGCTTGACCAAAGTGCTTAACAGCCTTTTGTCCGGTGTGAATAAGACACAAGCATATAACGGCTGGGTCATGCCTGTCCTCATGTATACCTTTGGCATACTCAGGTGGACTCAGACTGAACTTAACGCCCTGGATAGAAAAGTCCGCACTACCATGAAGTCCTACAGGATGCATCATCCGAGATCGTCGGTAATGAGGCTGTACTTGCCGCGAAAGCATGGTGGGCGTGGCTTCTTGAGCGCGCTCACCATGCATAATCGCGAAGTGTGCAGCCTCCGTAATTACTTCTCGGCGAGATCGGATGATCCATTCTATAAGGACGTCATTTCTTGTGATAAAGGACTTACCCCTCTATCCTTAGCCAACGAGCAATGACAAGACCCGGCAGTGCAGACAATTTCCGACCGGGAGACCGTATGGAAGGAGAAGGAGCTCCACGGGAGGTTCTACAAGGCTCTACATGAGCCTTTCGTAGACACAGTAGCCTCTCTCCACTGGCTACGCTTTGGTGATCTCTTCGGGGAAACCGAGGGTTTTGTCTGTGCAATACAGGATCAGGTTATTAAGACCAACAACTATCGGAGATACATCCTAAAGGATGGCACCGTGGACATCTGTCGAGCTTGTCGCCATCCCGGTGAGTCACTTAGGCATGTCATCTCCGGTTGTTCGGCGCTTTCTAACTCTGAGTACTTGCACAGGCACAACCTAGTAGCCAGAATTCTTCACCAGGAGCTCGCTCTGAAATACGGTCTCGTGGATAGGAAATTGCCGTATTACAAGTACTTGCCGGAAGCCGTGCTCGAAAATGATCGCGCCAGGCTCTATTGGGACCGAGCCATCATCACAGACAGGACTATTCTTGCGAATAAGCCTGATATTGTGTTGATGGACCGGGCACAGTCAAGGATATTTTTGGTCGACATTACCATTCCGTATGACGAGAACCTCGTGAAAGCCGAAACAGACAAGCAAACGAAATATCTGGACCTGGCTCACGAGGTGACCGACATGTGGGGTGGTCTGCCGACTGAAATTATTCCTGTAGTCGTCTCTGCAAACGGGCTATTCCCAGTCAGCCTCTCGGGTCATCTGAGGCGACTGGGACTACGTGGCGGACCGCTCCGGGCTCAAATGCAGAAGGCGGTGCTCATCGATACCGCCCGCATCGTCCGCCGGTGTCTTTCCCTTTCCCCCTAACCCTCGGCCGTTTGATCTCCCCTGCCGAGGGCCTCCATCTGGTTGGGCTTTTATTTATTTATGTATTTTTATATTTATTTTATGTTATTGATATTTATGTATATTTATCTTTTCATTTTCATTTATAATTATATATTTATAGAACCCAACCAGATGAGAAAACTATGTATATAGATACCCCACAATAATAATAATGTCCTCCAGACCGATTTCGGTCACGGCGGCCAGCCTCAACGGAGACTAGCCATCGGCGCAGGACAGAATTATAGTGCCCAAGTGTATGCGCAAGCACAAGTGCACTCTCTATTCCTTCACTCTCATAATCCGATGGGACGGTAAACCGACACGACCGGAGAGAGATTAGGCGCAGGACCAACGGCTTTACATGCTTTCCGAGTCAAGGTTGTGAGACACCGCCAACTTCCCGACTCCGGGCAGCTACTGAGAATTTCTTGATGAAAAACTCAATAATTGATTTTTTTGACCCGGCCCGGGATTCGAACCCAGGACCTCATGATCAGCAGTCGCTCTACTACAACCACTTGACCAACGAGGCAGTCTACACACATTTATATTTATGTACCAATGTGACTCGTACTCACTATTTAATCTGGACCGTGACGCTGTGGTTGACTTACTTAATAAGTAATAAATATTCTAGTGGTCGAATCTATAAAATCAATAAAATTGAAGTGTCTCTAATGTCAAAATAACAGCTTTACACTAAATGCATATGAAAGTATATATGGCACTTGTAACTAAAACACAATTTTTCTCTGTCTCTGATTTTGACGAGACTTAGACAGAGACAGACAGATAGCTGATGCTATAAGAAGTAACTTAGGCTACTTTTATTTTATAAAAAAAATAATGCCCAAAAAATCCAATCGAAGTTACAGGGGCAGCTAATAAATATATTTACTCTGAAAACCCCAGGATGATTTCGGATTGAAGCTCATCGCGCAGCCTTTCGAAAAGGTCGTACAACGTCTGCTAGTTATATATTATATACGTCATTAAAATAACAACTAGTTTCGTTAAGTTCAATTTACCATTAAAACTAGTTAATTTCATTCGTTTAAGCATCCGAGATCCCATCAATGTTTAATAAATATAAGAAAACTTTTCCAATTTTACGCAAATTAAGAGTAAACAACCCTAACCATTCAGTAAAGTGTTTAATAATTAATTTCGAAAAAAGGCTAGTCGATATACTGTTGGCGGTACGTACAACGTAGTGGTGCGTTCTACTTATATTTTGAGTGGCCACCACTAAGGACACAGTCGCCTCGCGGGCGTACTTGACTCCGTTCATTTACACTTAGTCGTTTGTCCTAATTCCATAGGCAATTGCATACGGGCAAACGACCAAGTGTAATTGCGCATTAAGGCTCCAGATCGCCGCAAAAAATAACACTCCACCATATTTCTGTTACGTTTGTTAGTAGAACAATATATACAGTTGTGGCGGAGCAATAAATTTATTTTTATTTTCATACGCACAGATTTAATTTTTATACCAGGAGGTAGGACTCCTCTTTTGGTTAGGAAACTTGGAGATACCAGCCTCTTATCTAAACCACCGGCAATACAGCGCTGCTGTATTGTATACACACTGTAAGGGTATTGCTTCATATTTCTCAGAGGTGACCACGCGTGTCTTTTTTGTTTGATGTTAGATGCAAGTGGTCATCAGCGGCAGTAGCCACTTTTTTATAGTATAGAATGACAAACGAGCACACAGTCCACCAGCTGGTAAGTGGATACTGTGGCCCATAGACATCTACATTTATCCTCAATAAAGAATCAACATGCAGATGCGTTGCCACCCCTGAGGACTAAGATGGAATGCCTCGTTTCCACTAAGAAAGGTCTCCGGTTCTCTACACTCACCATACGAAACTGTCCGTTTCGTTTGACTGAATGAACTGTTTATTTTGCAAGATTTCTTTCTAATGTGCCTTTTTCAATAGTCTGCGAGGTGTATGTCATTGCAAAAAGCTTTCATTTTATATTTATAGTTTGTATATTAGATAAATGTGCAAGCCATATAACGATAACCGATGGGGAAAAAAGGTTCTTTAGTGGCCGCCTCGTACCAGTAGGCGAAATATAGGGCGGCTCTCACTAGATGGAGTGAGGACCAGGTAAGAGATGCAGGAAGTCGATGAAGCAAGTGGCTCCGGACCGTGGCTTGTGGCATTTTTATGTATACTGGACGACCTTTTATACCGTCTTGAAAAAAATATGGTGTAACATGTGGACGGAGTAGAAGCATATGGCACAAAAAAAAACGAAAATTTTGAATAAAATAAACACATTAATTAAAATCTATCGAAATTCAAGTCATATCACTATCACCCTATCCAGTGACGATGCGAAGTGACAAGGTCAAAGATGCCAACAAAATTTATTGTTTTATTGCCGTACGGGAAGTAGAGTGGATATGATTTGAATTTCGATAGATTTTAATTAATTCATTTATTTAATTCAAAAATTTTGTTTAAAAATAAGTATTCATATGCTAACGTATATGGTAACGTGTGATACCTCGAAAATTTGGTGGTTTTTCTATTTCACATATTTTTAAATATTGTAGATTACAAACCAAAATTTTGATATGTGATTTTTGACTATATTAACTTAGATTGCATAAAAGGAAAACACGATACCACGTAATTTTCTCGATAGAAAAAAAATTGCAAAGTAGACTCGAATTAGTTACATTTAAAAAAAGTAAGTTAAAAAAATGTTGTTTGGCGCTTACTTAGTTATTTTCCGAGCGTGTGCTCGGTATAGCTATCTCATATTTTGCGTATTATGAAGTCATTGCATCACTTTCATTTTGACACTCCCGCAGTCGTCCGTTAGCTTCACCGACAAAGGAATAAGCCACGCTCCCAAAACTACGATTTATTTTCAAGGTATCCCCTTAACTACAATAATAATCTCTTATCACGAGTAAATAGGCGAACAGTATGGCATACGAAAACGTACTGGTGGTGCAATGCGAGCGATCGGAGCAAGGATGGCCAGTGGAGAACCGGATTGTTGGTGACTTCGCGCCTCCGTCCCGACCGCCGCAATAAAACAATAGACACTGCTAATACTTATGTACATAAAATAATTTTGTAGTCTATTTATAATTATGAAATATATATTTACGTACAAATATATAACAATGAAAGGAAGTATTTAAAGTTGTTGATGAAGTAAATTATACAATATTAATATTTCGTATACCACACTTATTCCTGATTACACGATTCTGACAATCAAAATATCGCTCTAAATCAATTTCGAGCAGAACTTTCAAAAGCTATTGCAACACGTTAGCTCTCGCCGCACGTACTTCATCATGGTATACCATCAATATTGCGTTTCCTGTCTGCCAACCTTAATATATGCGCTATGCAATAAGACATATTGTAGATCGCATGACGCATCGCAGTACGCAAACTTACTATATGAAAAAAGGATTATACAATTTAAAAAAATAGTCTCATTTTTTTATTGTTTCGTATAGGTAGTTATGCAATTATTTGCAGGGCTATACAAGCACTTTTTACGCACGTGATTTGAACACGTAGCCTTGCAGTACCGTACTCAAACGGCTGCAGCGCTTTATTAAACTACTAAGTCTGTTACGTTACGTGCACTTATACTCATTGCACATGGTGGAATTGTTAGGATTACGACTGTCTTAAGGCGGCTGTAATTAACTACAATCACTATATTACGACGTTTTAGTGTATTATACATGTTATTCAACATTATGTGACACATACTTGTAGCTGTAATTTATTGTAGTATCTGCAGCACATATCTGTAATAATATTTTAAATGTCACACGTCCTAGTCGTGGTAGCGACGGCGGGGAACCATCTTAATTCTACGCACGTTCATCGCGTTCCCGTATTTAAGTAAGGGAAATAAGCGAGCGCACAATTCACCTGATGCAGGTAGATGCAGCGGCCCATAGGCATTAACACTTATCCTCGTTAAAAATCAAAATTTAGATACGGTCACACCCTTCATGACTATGATGTAATGCCTCGTTATCAGTAAATCTTCGGTTTTAATTATCTACTGTAGGGAATAGATATATAGCAGTATTATTATGTTGACCGCTTCGTTGGTCTAATGGTTGTAGTAGTGCGACTGCTGATGAGGTGGTCCTGGGATCGAATCCAGGGTCGGGCCAAAAATAAATTGAGTTTTTCCGTCAAAAAATTCTCAGTAGCTGCGCGGAGTCAAGAAGTTGGCGGTGTCTCATCCCCGTGCCCTCTGATCCCTCTGTTCGTGTCAGTTTACAGTTCGGATTTTGAGAGTGAGGGTACAGAGAGTACACCTGTGCTTACGCATACACTTGGGCACTATAAACCCGTCCTGCGCCGATGGCTAGTCTGCGTTGAGCTATGCCGCCGTGACCGTAATTCGGTGTAGAGGACATAATTATTATGTTGTTCTTTAAAAAAAATTGGAACCATAACCGACTTTTTTAAACTAATGGTTACTTATAGTGGTACGACACGCACACTCTTACCTTTTTCTGCAGCTAGATACACCGTCGTGATTTAGTTTGAAGGATATACAGAGCCAGTATGATTACTTACAGGCTGTGAGATGTCGTCTTAGCTTCGTCGTTGCAGCTGCCCTTGGGCTACAAATAGCCTCTCAGTTCGATGGTCACTTCGGTTTTATGGTAAAGAAATTGAGTGTTGTACATGCAAACGCATCATACTTTTCCTATCTATATTATTCCAATTTTAGTATATGTACTGCTGAAGCAAGTGCAATAGCATCCATGAATGGAATATATTTGATGTTACATTACGTAAATAGAAAATTGGCTACATCGTCTCTCGTTGTAAATCAACAAAATGCGATTGTTAGAAAGAACAGTCAGAAATATTCCTATGGCGGACTGTAAGTTTGTTTTTCACCCTAAAATCATTTAAATGACAAGAATGTGCTGTGAATTATATAATATATATCATATATACACTTCGTTTGTTAATGACGAAGTTTTAACCAAATAATGTAATAAAATTACAAATTACCTTTAACCTTTATAAATATAAGAAGAAACTTCAATATAGCATAAGGAAAAAGTTATCAAGGAGGCTATCAACGTGCCTGAGTAGTAACCGCGCTCGATCCGGCTTATCTCGCTTGATAGAGCAGAATGTCGATAAAAATGCCTCATCGACGCTCCTGCCGCCGGAGCCGCCTCTTCCATGACTTGATAACTAGTTTCCCGTGCGGTTCTCTACATGTACGTATAAAAAATGAAAAGATTTTTCACGTAAGTAGTACTTTTATATTAATATGTTTTTTATAGAATAAAGGTGACAAATTAGCACACAGTCCACCTGATCGTTCTAAGATGCTGTGGACCATAGACATCTAGACCAATTTATTATCAAAAAAGATAAATATTACCAAAATATACATGCACTGTCATCCGTGAGGACTAAGATGGAATGCCTCGTTATCATACTATCATTATCATATAAAAAGGGTATCCGGTTCTCTACACTTACCATACGGTGTCGTTATTAAAGAAAATCATTAATGTTATAATGTCATTTGTCACGTAAAATCATTCATTTATCCTCCGGCTCCGATCGAGGGTCTAAATAAATCAAGCAAAATTTTTTTTAGGAGCACTATGTTGCATCCGAATGGTAGTCAGTCACAAGAAGTTCACGATAGGAAAAGTAGCCTAACGAATCATTACACTGAAGTGGCAAAGGGCCGGCCATATAGCACGAAGAGCCAACAACCGATGGTGAGGGAAGATACTCGAATGGCAGACTCCTACCGGTATGCGAAGTGTAAGGTGGTCGCGCATTAGACGGAGTGATGACCTGGTAAGATATGCCATGATTCGTTGGAAGTAGGACTCAGGACCATGCTAAGTGGCATTTCTTGGTCTTCGTCAAGTAGTGGAATGGTGACGGGCTGTATTGATGATGATGATTAATTTTAAGTGTCCAACCAAATTCTTAGAGACTGGTGCTGTAGAGCAGCTCTTGAATCGCAAGAGTTTTTGTTTACACCAACCCTAGGCACTCACCACAAATCGTCCTTATTGTAGGGAAAGCATTTGTCAAGCATTGGACCGTTTCCAGGTTGAGGTGGAAGAGACTGATCCCAATATATTTTTGATAGACCGACAGAGAAAAACATTTTTTTAATCACATATCTTATGATACAATAATTTAATACTATGAAGATACTCTCTCAGTAAGACCTGTTATTTCTCTAGAGGAAAAGTAATTGTTACGTACGCATAATCCTCTAAACAAAAAATGGATAGGATCCGTAAATAGGGTGTTATCCTCCGCGTTAAAAGGATTAAGGCCGATTAAGCAAGCTTAGGATTGAATTGTGGAAACAAAAAACTCATACCGTTATAACGTCTAGTTAAGTGCACAATAACACCTGTTATGTCGTGGTGGGAAGGCTTACTAGCAGGGTTACTAAGCCAAGCTTGTTTATTAATTTTTTTATCGTGGGAGAATCCTCATATAATATATTACATTGTTAGAAGCCTAAACCCCCCGGTTCAGCGAATACTAGGGTTTCCGGGATTTTCGTTCGGAACTCAACCGGGACTCCTCTCTCGCTTTGCTTTATTGAAAGCACTTCCCGAGGGCACTATTTGCTACTCCCAGTACCCTCGCAATACTATCACGATCCTCTTTGGGGTTACATAACTAGGCATTCTAGGCCCTGGCCCCGAAAGACCGCAACCCCAGAAGCCCCGTTTATGGTTGGGGAATACCATCATAAAGGGGAGACCCGTAACGCCTTTGATGTCGTCTCTGAGTGGGATCTATCCTCCCCTGATCCCGCTCAGCAGCTTACTGCTGGACCATTATGGACTCACAGAAGGAGGCTACGGCTCTCTACGCCGAATCCCCGCTAAGCATCGCCGACATGACTACTGGCAGAGAGAAGTTTCTACCGATTCGGCTCACCAAGATCGTCCGCTCCGTTCCCTATGCTTATTATTGTTGCGAGCTTGAGGTTCGTGACAATAAAAATTGCCGATAGAATTACCTAAATTAACACTTTAATTTACTTTACACAAATTAAAGTTAAAAACACTAATAATTAAACACACTAATTCACTTAATTCCGCTCCGAAGCTTCGCTTGTGTCGCCGAGTTCAACTCTGTCTCGATCGCATCTTGCAGCGCCTATTTATATAATTAGCAAAGAAGCGTCCCGAACATTCAGGTAAATGCGCGCCAGGCAACGAGTATTCGAGTGTAGATTTTCCAGAAACTTAGTTCTTCGGGTGGCGCTGTCGGTCGAAAGATTTATGATGTCATTTACTGCAAAGCTCCCCTCGCTCTCGTTCCTGACACTAGATGGCGCTAGTACGCTGATTTGAGCGCGGCGTAACATTATACTCCGAGCGTATGGTAAGTGGATACGTTGTCACCCCTGAGGACTAAGATTAAACGTCTCGTTTCCTGTAAAATAGGTTTCCGTTTCTCTAAACTCACTATACGCAACAGAGCAGCATTAAGTTGCTATTTTACGCTGGTATTCTGTGAGTGCGTGGTTCTGCCGCAATAGAACCGACTCATTCGTGTTACAAGTACAACTTAATATAACTGCAGTGTGGCTCTACCACGTAATGTACCGCGTGTCTATTGCCATCAGGACGTCTGTTGAGTCCTTTGCTGCTCTTGTGTTATAAAAAGACTTATATACTCTAATTTATTCTCCTATATTTAATTAGTAATTTTATCAAGAATCAGTTGTCGCTCTGAACTATATTCGTTTTTTTAAACGTGGATTAAATAAGTCTATGGCTTTAGTAGTTTTAAGTCAAATTCGGTTCGACAGACAAGATAAAAATGTATATTTATTTTCGGACTATAAAGAATAATCAAACAATAGTATAAAAAAAACAAATCGTAAAAGCGACAGTAGCCTAATGGTAGGGCGCGGACCGCAAACTCAAAAAGGTCGTGGGTTCGAATCCGCTATTCGACTACTGGCGTGAACCACTCGTTACACAAGCAATTTAAGCTTACCACGAGTGGTTAAGCAGAAGGAATATTAGTAATGTTTATAGCATTGTTAATATTATGTTTAAAAAAAAACAATTATCCATCTATCCGTTACAGTCTATAAAAGTCCATTGCTGATCGTAGGTTTCCGTCATAGATTGATCTCATGGGAGAATTTGGCCATAGGGTAGTTGTTAACAATCGTAACATCTCCGCCTCTGTCGCCTCTCATGACTCTCACGGGTCGATATGGGGTAGTTGATATTCCTACACCGCCACTACACGGATAGTTAGGAAGAAATTACAGGAAGCCGAAGCCACACGGAAACATGCTAGGCACCCCTTATTGCATCGCATAATACGCATACCAGTGGGAAGCCCGTCCGGTGTGAAGCCGCAATATCGACGGTGGCGACGATCAAATGAGTGCGAATACAACGCGTTTCAACATACAGCAATAATTCACGCAATTTCGGTATTTCGTTTTCTGGGATATTCACCACCCCATATCGTCCCGTGGGTTTCGCAAGACGAGAAAGTGAAAACGAACTAGGTGATAGACCGCAGCGTCCACCCAATAAACAAAAAATTAAAAAATAAATTTTAGTTACTTCAAATGTAAATAAGGCATGCCTTAAGCGCTCGTGTTATACGTAATTTTTAAAGCATTTTCAATACACACAAGTTTTAACAAATAACCTTAGCTATCATAATATAAAATAATTTTCCGATAATTTTATGTCAAGTCAATAAATAAAAGTTTGGAAATAGAAAAAACGTGGAAAATAAATTCCATTCAACAATAGAAAATATTTTTTAATTTTACTATGTTATTATTATTGAAATTCACAAGGTTTTTATTTTATTATTGTTAATTGAAAAACTTTTAACAGAACTATGTTAAAACTATCAGAAATCAACCTTAATATTACTTTAATTTTTAGGTATTTGTACTCTGGAATTATCCTAAAAACTAGTCTTTATTACCTGACTCGTTAATAGGATTTTTTTTCCATTAACTTTATTTCGTTTTGTAAAAATTTTAGATTTTGTATTTCTACAGCGATCGATATTTGTCATCACAAGCCGCTGTTTCAACAATCAATTTTTCAAAGTTCAACAATCATTTTATCTTTCTGACCATGCGCTTTTTATATCATTTGTATGTTCAATATGATTGTTAGATACGATTTCACATTGCGACAAAACGTTGGGTTCTTGGTTTTTAGGCACTCGTAGAACATAGCTACGCGCTTTGCGCTACGCGCTTGATAGATTATAACGGTAACGGTAACTATTTCGTTTAATTCGGTAAAATAATACAATGTTCGTGAAAATAATACACAATGATGACGACGACGATTATACTTCTTTTTCTTGAATTATTGTCTTGGAAAATCAAACATAGCATATTTATGTCGGCGATATATTCAATCTAAGTTAAAGTTCATTAGGATTTAGAATCTAAATCAAAAGTAAATTTTAAGAATATTTTAGTGCTTCATCTTCGCTCAACAATCGAAGTTCATAATACAAAGTAGGATCGAAAATAGGACCAAAATTCGTTTGTATGGAATGCGCCCTTGAGGAAATTCTCCTAAACGATAAATATAACGCAACTCTCTAGACTTCTAATAATTATCACATGCCATTATGAAATATAGTATAAATAAATATACGAGTCACAATATATTTCTTTTTCATTTTCTGCGAGCGATAATTTAGAGTTCTCAGAAGTCTGTAGTGGGCGTTGTTACGTTTACACAACATGGCCGCCATTAATCTGAGTTAATGCGGCTGGACATAATTAATTGTGTGGCGACACACTTATGACCGGGTGAATTGTGTATACAGGACTAATAACGTCTTATACTTACACTGATATTAGTAATTATTATTAGCTTCCCCCGTCGTGAGGTAGTTCACACTCATATCAATTTTACTTCTTCTACTTTACTTTTTATGTCTTCTCAAAAAGAAAATTTTTAATTGAAATTGTATGGGAAGATCAGTTAAAGACGAAAGCTGACCATATTTTGAGACATTAATAAATGTAACGAATTTAATTTGTATTATACACCTAGTTATTTTTTATATTGATGTTAGTCATCCAATCGTATGAAAATGAGTATGAAGAAATAGCGGTCGTATTCGTCCCACTCCTGGGCACAGGCCTTCTCTCATTTCTGAGAGCGTTTTAAGGCAAGAAAATATCAACAATGTCCACAGTTTCAAATATAAAAAGCTGGCGCTGGAACACACACGCACTTGGTGTGCACATGCTTTAAAATAGTCATGAGTTAACCTTACAATAATAACAGTATCAAATACCTGCATCATGCAATTGTAAATTCTTTTTTTACTTATAAGGTAAGTATTCTTTGGAATACTTAATACAATTTTCATCACGCCATGCACAATAATTGCAAATTTACCTGTAACAAAAATAATTTACTTTTATATGTTGATATCACAAAATAAATAGTACACACTTATATTATGACGAAACAAAAACAAAAAGTTAATCTGTCTGTACATAATGAGAAATTAAAAATATTTTACATTCTACAAATCGAATATACGAATCAAAAACCACTTAGAAGCTGAAAATTACCAAACAACAAACAGACACTACCATAGAATTATTTCTCTAGATTTTATTAACGAATGTGTTGGAAAAATTCGTTTACTCGTGTACAATGAATATTAGAGCCACGCTTGATCTTAAATCCATCACGTCTTCGTCGCCTAGCCTCCCAACTGTTCAAACAAGGGTGTCTGGTCTTCACAAAGTTTACGAGTATTATTAGTGTTCACGTCTTGAGTTGAATGGGTTGCATACTTTGTAATAATATTCTATTTAACATAAGTTAGTAAGTTTTGTATAACTTAGGCCGCTAATATCAAATACATTATTCGTGCGGAAATACAAACAGGATTCAAATAGAATAGAGGTCTGATATTAAATTTATCAGAGTCCTATTTTGCTAAATGAAAAATCTCATTTACAAACAGCAACCCGCCCCGGCTTCGCCAGATGCTCAAAGACAGTTTATTTAAAAAAAAAACAACAAGTTTAGCTCTCCGCAATCGGTCCAGTCACTCCGAAGAGTAGCCCGGATAAACAGACAGGTAAAAAATTCAAACATCATTTCTCAATGGCATGCACATTTTTTTTATAGAATGATGACCTATGAAAGTTTATATCTGTCAATTCTTCTTTTCCAAGTTCTTTTTTTTTATAGAATAAGGGTGACAAGCAAGCACGCAGTTCACCTGATGGTAAGTGGGTGCTGTGGCCCATAGACATCTACATCTATTCTCGAATGAGAATCAAAACGCAGATGCGTTCCACCCCAGATAACTAAGATCGAATGCCTCGTTTCCAGGAAAAAAGATCACCGGTTCTCTACACTTACCACACGAGACAGCAGCATTGATCAGCTATTTTACGCTGGAATTCTGTGAGAGCGCGGTCCTTACAAAACAACTTGATAGCAGCCTTGACATTTCAGCCTGGGGAAAATTATTACAGTAAGTATATTTAGACAATTGTCACGTTTTACTGTATTAGGGTTGAATGCACGCGCATCAATCAGGAGGGCTTATACGACTACATTTCACGACAAAGGGTCTTGTTACTCTTGTTCAAGCTCGCATTGACCCGATAGCTCAGGCTGTTTATTTGTGATTCACTGTGGCGTTTTGAATCGACCTCCATTTACTGTACGTCACTGCATGAAATTAATACGGATTTATCTTGTGTCCAAATCTTAGCAACACTCGCTCTTATTTTACTAGATCATCAATCGTTTAACTACGCAATAATATTATGTTGTATATTTTAGCCTGTGTTTATTTGAAATAATTTAGTAATTATTTATATTATTTCGTTAACCTTAAAATATTTTATATGTGGTAGAGCCACGCTGCAGCATTATTATGATTATAGCACTAATTGGTCGGCTCGACCACGCTCTCACAGAATACCAGCGTAAAATAGCAGCTTAATCCTGCTGTTTTGTTAGGTGATTGTAAAGAGCCGGAGACCCTTTTTACTGTACTGTAAACGAGATATTTTCAGAGGTGGCAATGCGTCTGCATTTTGATCCTTAATTCTTTATAGTTGTTGTCTATGACTATGGCGAACAGCATACATTTACCAACAGGTGGTCTGTGGGCTCGTTGGTCACCCTTATTCAATAATAAACTTACTGTGAAGTAGGTATGTAGGGGCACAACATGCCTACTCCAATGTTCCAGCTACAGCCAATCAAAAGTCCACTGATGATCCCCTCCTATAGATTAATGGTAAAAGTTTTCATATTATTTATTGATGTTTATTCGTTAATTAATAAACGCTACTAACATCTCTTCACTAACCTGAGTCTTAATGTAAACAAATGAATTAAAATTAAAATTAACTTAATAATTGAGGTGAGTTTTAAGATATAATAGAAAGTAAATAACCGGCCAAGAGCGTGTCGGGCCACGCTCAGTGTAGGGCTTCGTAGTTTCCCGTCCGTCACAATAAGTGTTCCCACTTATGAGTTTAAAGGTGGGTATCCATTATGTTCGCGCTCCAGCAGCGCTCCGCGCTCCTGCAACTGCTTCCGGTAGTAGGTACTGTTGTTTCCATTTAAGTTCAAAATGATTTTCCTAGAAAGTCCTTATAAACTTCTATTTTTCAGATTTTTTTTCATATTTTCTAAATTTATGGTTCAAAAGTTAGAGGGGGGGGGGACACATTGTTTTTTACTTTTGGAGCGATTATTTTCGAAATTATTGACATTATCAAAAAATGATTTTAGCAAACCCCTATTCATTTTTAAATACCTTTCCAACAATATATCACACGTTAGGGTTGAAATTAAAAAAAAAATCTCTTCCCACTTTACATATAGGGGGGCTACCCTAATAAAACATTTTTTTCCAATTTTTATTTTACCACTTTGTCGGCGTGATTGATACACATATTGGTACCAAATTTCAGCTTTCTAGTGCTAACGGTCACAGAGATTAAGCGAGGACGGACAGACGGACAGACAGACATGGTGAAACTATAAGGGTTCCTAGTTGACTACGGAACCCTAAAAATTGCAAGTTCACTCTCATTAATCGTAATCTCATAATATTCGTATTCGTATTCAAGGTGTGTATATGTCAATTGTATAATTTAAATAAGATCCATGTATGTAATGTACAGAATGCTCGCATAAGGCGTGTTTTCGCTGATTGATCCGATCTTTACAGTTAGCAGTTTCGCTCCCCACATAGCGATTCTTCACCAATTGTGCAAGTATAGCTTGATATTTTGTATTATATGTTCATGAACTAACAAGGTACATCAAAGAGATATGAAAGCTAACTTAAAACATTTTATATTTTTGCCATCTTTATTGTTTTGTATTCTTACATTGTAATTTTACCGTGCAGTGGCGGTGTAAGAATATCCATTACCCCATATCCACTACCCCGTATCATCTCGTGAGTGTAGTAAAAGACGACAGAGGGAACCAAATCACGAGACGGACATCAGTATCTTCCTAATAACGACTAAAATTAAAAAAAATTAAAAATTGCGGTTGTCAACCTAGCAGCCTAGAGTTACCACTCTAGGCTGCCAGGTTGACAACTGCAATTTTTGACTCAACTATGACAAATATCCCCCGTATGTGGATCTACGAGGGAGGCCTATGTTCAGCAGTGGACTTTTATAGATTATAACGGTGACGGTAACGGTAGCATTGTAATTATTATTTTATAATTATTAACAGTAATAATTGCCGTATACGTAGCAAAGCCAGAGTATTAAGGCCAAATTAACACATTATCCCATTAATTTGTTACGTTAATAGTAGCCGTGATCAATGTAGACAGATAGTTTGAGTTCAGTAATTAGTTCGTAGCATGGCGATGTTAAATTACGTGGAAACAATGATAACAAAAAATAAAGCACAATATCCAATACATTTACAACGAAGTGAGCCCGACGGGGCGTGCCCCCGTCAAAAGCACGCGCCCATTACGCTACCCGCCAAGTAGTTACGTGGTTGAAGTTATAAGCTGTAGCGGGATAATATTACGTGGACAATAAATAACATAACCTAAAAATAAATATACATAAAGTCATTATCCATTCTCTTTCATCAAGATTAAAAAGTTTATTAAACAAAAATTATAATATTAATTGATGATATACCCCCGGGAATGAGGTGATCGCTACCATGTTATTTCTTATTTGTTTTATAGTGTAACTTTCGTGATTGTAAACTGTTCTGTTAAAAAAGTTCCGCTGGGTTTCTTGTTTAGGAATTTTCGGAACCAATGGTAAATTAAACTGAAGAGTGACTTTCAATAAGTACTACTTATTTTATATATATTATTTTATATATTATTTAATGTTTTTTATATTTTGATATTTTTATTTCTATCAGCCCATAATGCTAGACAAGGATTCAATAACAGAAAGTATTTGTAATAATCGCCACGTTTAACGGGTGAAAGAACGATCGCAGTAACAGACATCTCTCACCTTTGATGTTGTTCCGGTCGCAGATCTAGATATATATATTTCATGTAAACGAGAAAGTTCGAAGGTCTATGTGGCACTTTTCAGTGTCGCCACTAACGACACCTACGGGATGATACGTGGTGTCCATTTACGCCGCCACCACGACTTCTTAATGACAAAAAAATAATATTACGTAATAGTAGCGTAATAATGCTTTAATATACATTATTATATATTATATTGATGGTGGTAGGATTTTTCCGTCTAGGAATCCGTCTTGCGCTGCTGCGATCAGGTCTGAAGGGTAAAAAAGCCGGTATAATTAAATCTTAGTAGAACCGGATACACTAGAGGACGTTTTGTCCCGCAACATGACGCAAAACATCCAATTTACGTGACGATGCAACGTTGCACAGTGACCCGCAACATTTTACGTGGCGCGGGACATGTTCCATGTTCCCGCTCCGAAAGCTAGCGCACGTGTCCCGCGTTAATTTCGCGCCATTTTGTTAATGCAATGGCAAGTCTGATATGAAGACCAGCAGCGTTCCGTAGTATTGTATCCTGTTTGACTATGGAAGGTCCGATCATTTGTAATAAAGTTTCAAAATCAAATGTTGACATTCGAGTAAAATTCACAAAAGATCCATCATACATTCGGAGATCACTTAAAATATTAATTCTTCTTTCTTCTCGTAGTAGTAAGAAATTCCGCATCCACCACCTTCTCTTTCGCTTACCTTTCACTTCCTAAGTACTATGTAAGCAGCACTAATTGCAACGATCTCCTCGGGTGACATTTCTATCAACACTGACTAGCGTGGCCTGCAAAATGTTCTGCGACATATGTCTCGGTACATTCCACACAGTTGTTTAGCGACATGTTGCGCAACATGCCGCTCCTTTTGTCCCCAGGTATATCCAAGGCTTTAGAGGTGATATCTCATCCGTAGCCTTTTTTGTTCAAAGTTGGATGCCGGTTTCCACAAACTGCTGTAGCCCCTTACCATCAGGTGGACTACAAATTCTTTCTCAACTTGGTTTTAAAAATAAAAATATTAATATATCTCCAAATCAATTTTATACGACTTTTAATAGCACAATTAATATGTAATTTAAGTTTTCATTCTGTTAGATTGGGTCTTTTTGGCAAAAAAATAAATTGTAATATTTTAAGGTCAATCCCTATATTCTTTATGAATCGTTATATCTTTTAAATTGGATCGCATCTTCAGTAATGTTTTACTAATGACTGTGTGTCGAGATTTTTCCTCCACTTATAAATATGCATTGACGATGGGCTTTCCGACGGCGATGCGATTTAAATTTTAGATCTCAATTTGCTAACAGTTGTTCTAAAATACGAATTAATTGAGTCTTCAAGAGAGAGTACACCTGCAGTACTAAAGTTAAACAATAAACGAAAACAGTAACTTCTAAACGCTTTTACCGTCTTGAAATACAACGGTATAGTGAAATTGGATGTCAAGTTTATTGATATTGGCAGTAAAAGTTATTTAATGACAGTTATTTTCAACGCTTTGTGCTTAATTTTGAGTGAAGTTTGTTATTATTCGTCGTCATTACAGCCTTTTAAAAGTCCACTGCTCAACATAGGCTTCCAACAAAGAATGACATAAAGAACGGTCCTGAGCCGCCTGCATCCATTGACCTCCTGCATGTCTTACCAGGTTGTCATTCCATGTAGCGGGGGACGCCCTACACTTCGTCTACCGATACGAGACTGCCACTCGAGAACTTTTCTGCCTCATCGGTTATAAGTTTTTCGTGCTGTTAGTGCTGACTTTATTTTGGAAAATAAAACTTAAATGGTAAGCGCCTTCATTCATGTCACTCCTCTTTTTAAGGGTCCCCACATCCCTTTCCAACGGCAGTTAAATAACTCAACCGTACATCACGCCACTGGAGACCTGGTATTCCGACCATTATCATTCATATTTGTCGCCTTTTCAATATACCCCTGAGTCCGAGCAAGCCATTTCAAATAAAACCGAAAAACAACGACTTCTATTTTAAAATACAATATAAACATTCCTTAAACACTTAATTGTCACACTAACATAGGTTATCAGTTAATACGCGTGTATATTTTGTAAAAAAAAGCTTGATAAAATACGATAAACTTTATAACTTCCATTATATCGAAAACAACATATCTTTCAAAGTGCCAGGGAGTATTGACTACTAAGTTATGAAGTCATCGGAAGAGTTGGTAAACCATTACTCTGGTGTTTGAGAAAGTTTACGTTATAGGTCCTGCTATCCATCATAGTACTATGAGCTATTAGCCTACTTGTCGGCTTGTCTGAACATTGTATATAGTGTGAAACATGCTAAAGTTAGAAGCATAAGTTCTTAATTTCTAAAACAACTTCATTTATACGTCTTATATCGCTTATTACTAGTTTATGATCATTAGCATACACATATATATTATAAATCATACGCATCGGCACACACACAAAATTTTTACAATTGAGCAATATTCAATATCGCTGGACTTGACGGATCGATTGTCAACCTAATATTATTTTAAAATATCAGTTAACCATGCCAACGAGTTTATTGTAGACAACAGATGGTTTGTTCACTTTTGAACTCTTTATTTATCGAAAATATGACAAAGTAGTCGACAGGAATTAAACCTCTAATTACTTATCTAAAACGCAAAATAACTAAGAATAATTGGTGTAGAAAACTGGTATACTTCATTACTTTAACAAACGGGGCGGGGATGTTGAGAAATAGGGCGAGGGTTGTTCCCTTTCTCTAGATAATTTCAATGCGTTTATAGAGACGTAACAAGTAGAAAAAACATATATGTAGATATTTCGTTCATAATAAGCCTGCTATGTGTAATTTTAAATAACAAATAACATAAACATTTGGTCGTGCATCTTCCAAAATAACAATATTGATCATGAGATCCACCTAGCTGACTTTTAGTGACATAAAGCTAGCAATGCGCTTACCTGTAAATGCAACAGATACAAAAATAATAGGTTTAAGTCTGTTGTAAATGTGTACTGACCGCAGATGTGTTGTCATCTCCGAAAACTAAAATGAACTTCCATCATATTAGTTCCGTTACCCTGCCTACCGACACACACAGCACTGCTGGTGTACAAATTAGCAATAGCCCAGACGTAGTTTGTAAGTTATACATGATAGGCTAAGAAGTGTTGACGCAAAAATATTATATAGTTATATTTTTTATAGCACTGGATGACAAACGAGCACACAGTCCACCTGATAGTAAGTGGGTTCTGTGGCCCATAGACATCCACATTTATCGCGAAAGTGCTACATTTTTTAAAGTACTGGGTGACAAACGAGCACACAGTCTACCTGATGGTAAGTGGATGCTGTGGCCCATAGACATCTACACTTATTCTTCACTAAGTATCAAAATGCAAATGCGTTGTCATCCCTGAGGACTAAGATGAAATGTCTCGATTCCAGTAAAGAAGGGTCTCCGGTTCTCTACACTCACCACACGAAACACAGCAGCATTACGCTACTATTTACGCTGGAATTCCGTGAGAGCGTGGTCCTTCCCCGGTCGAGCCGAGCCATTCGTGCTACAGATCTAATATAGCTGCAGCGTGGCTCTACCACGTAATATATATAAAGAAGGTTTGTATATTCGCAATATTATATAAAGTTTTTATTATAAAGCCTCCGGTCGCAATCATTATCGTTTCAGCCCAACACAGTCCACTGTTAAACTTAGCTCTCCCCTACAGAATGTCACAAAGCACGCTCTTAAGACACTTGCTTATATTGACTTCTTGCATTTCTTATCTGCCGTCACTGCATCGTGTAGGGGTCGCCATACACATCGCTTACCTGTACGAAGTCGTCACACGATAACCTTTCTTTATTATCAGTTGTATTAAACGAAGAACAAAATGCAGGTCATTAAAAGTCCAATCGCGTCTTTAGCAGTGTCCAACAAAGCGGATGGCCTTCCTTTATCCGGTTTCATATCAGACTTTATATACGGATATTTTTATACCACTGAGAAATATGATTCAACAATTTAAAAAAGTTCATATTTTTTTCTTAATAATGATCAGTTGTTGACCAGATAATCGAGGTGGTTTACTCAGTTTTCTTTGATATATTTAAGCATCGTAATTTAATCGAATCGTTTTAATTGTTTAGTTTCTCATGAAAACTTATAATAGAAGTCCCACGTTCACAAATTGTGAAACATTATGGAACCGCCTGCAGGCTAAAACGTCATTTTCATTGTGAATTATAAAAAATCACGTTTTAGTTTGCTAATGTGACATTCATAATTACGGGTTGTGTATGAACAGAACCTTAGATGGTTTTTTTCAATGTAATAGTAATAATAATAGTATTTATTTCCACACAATAAAAGGTTTACAAATGAAAACAAAGTAATTATACACATAAGTATAGACTTAAAAAATCAATTAAGATTAACAAATTAACTACCGTTACAAAATATACGAGTTTAAAGTGAGGCAACGAGAACAGGCTCAGTATTCGCTGGGCATTATGCTCAGCATTGGTTTTCAGTCAGTCCCTGCTGTTTTGGGTATATTTTGATCGCACGCACATCGTACTTAATTATGTATTAATAGTAACCCTCATTACAGTTAATATGTATTAAATAAAAATATTATCATACAATAAACATACCTGAAGATGCCTTGTGTAGAGGCGAAACTCGTGTCGTATTATTGTCGATGGTGTGTCCTTCCTGGAAGAGTGGTGTTGGGAGTAGTGGTGCTGGGATTAGTGGTGACGGGGTTTAGTGCAACAATTGAGGGAGGGCGGGAGATGCTCTTCAATCCAGGTGAGACACATCATTGTATTTAATTAAGCGGATGGTTGCGAATTAACTATTAATATCTTTATAATAAACATACAGATATTCGGTCTAAAAAGACTTTTGTTTATGAAATAACTCCTTTTAACATATAAATTTTGTAATACATATATGTATTTTCATTTAAGGGCGGCGGCAAATGATTCCATATTTTCGCAGCGGAATATTTAAAACATCCTATGAAGTTCATTGTCTTATGGCATGGAGTATTCAGCATATTCGAGACTCTTTTACGTGTATTTATTTCATGGGCATTCTTACTCCAATCTAATTTATTGTATAAATAAAGTGGACTTTTGTAACTAATAAGTTTGCGAACTAAGCAAACCAGGTGGAGTTTCCTACGTGCATCCACTTTTAAAATATTGTTTTCATTAAGATATGGCGTAATATGGGCTCCCTTTGGGGCGTTAAAGCAAAAACGTGTAGTTATTTGATATTTACAACTGATTTTAGTATCATAAGTCAGACCAAAAATTTTAATAAGATTAACAAATAAATACCAGACAAGTACGGGTACAAGCGTGTCCTGGGAGTTCAGATATACAATTATACAAATAAACAATTTTCGGATATTTTCTTTTACTTCTGCTGTGAGTTACCTTGATTTTGCCAAATTTCATAATTCTAGATCAATGGGAAGTACGTAAAGGTTTTGATGAGTGATTTTGCGAGTATGAAAATATGATACATATATTAAAAGCCGCCGTGTCCTTAAATTGCTTTGTCTTAGAAGCTCAAATTTCTTACAATTTCAAGGGACATACTATCTTAGACTCTCATTCATAGACATTAGTATTTGATATAATATAAAAATAATTTTAAATTGATACCTCTTACCGTTCCCGAGTAAGTTTCTTAGTGTTCCGGGATGTTTCCTTTTGGGAAACGAAACTCTAAAAAGGCCATAATATATTCTTTCGCCCAATCATGAACGTGAATACTTCCGCAATTTATGCAACTTATACTCCTACCAAATGTTACTTCTTAGCTTTTACGGCATGCTGTAAAAAGTAATACGAGTCGAGGAAGCCATAACAAATCAATAAGGTCGGCAAGGTTAAACTGAAGCCTATTACAATCGAACAAAGCAGAGTGATATTGTATAAATAAATATGTGGTAGATTCATTTACTTTACAGTGGTTAGGCAAGCATGTGTACATACAAGGACATTTGTTATGTGTTTCTAGTGGAAATGAAATGCTACAGCAGGTTTGTATGCACACAGGCTCACAGGTCCCTTCTCATTACGAAAGGGTATTCAAACGTGGACCGCTACTCGCATTCACTAGGGATACATTCCCTTGACTATAATTATTCTTAGAAGGATAAGCTTTCTACTGATGCTTTTCTTAGAGTTCATAGTGAATATGTACTTAGAATGGCGAAATACAAAATGAACTCGTTGCTTGGGACAACTTAAGACATTGAACAGAACAGACAACAAAATACTTACAGTTTTAAAATATTAGATATATAGAGTTATGTTCCTATCGATTCTGAATCGTGTAATTGTTTTGAATAATATCATCGTTGCTACTTAAAATATGCAAAATATTAGATCGCTTGAGCATCACTTATCTCAGTTTTAAACAAAATATATTTCGAAAATTTAACTTCTTAAAGGTAAAAATAAATATAGAAATTGTCCTTTATCACTATCGATTTCTTTAAGGTTTTAATTAACATTCCTATTTGACTCGAAATTATTAAAGAATTTAAAAGTATTTTTTGTATTAACAAGAGCGATAAATGAGCCCAAGGTAATGGTAAGTGAATACCGTGACCCATTGACACCTATATCGATTATCCATTGAAAATCAAAATGCAGATGTTCTGTCACCCTAATACCTAAAACGGAATTTCTCATCAAACGGTTAAAAAGAGTCTATGGTTCAAGTCAATATATATAGACATTATGCGGAAATTGGTATTCCGCGAGAGAGATCCTCTCTCTGGTCGAGTCAACCAATTTGTGCTTCAGTTGAATCACTAACACGTTACACAGGTTTTTACACGTTTAGATTTTTCCTGAAGTTGTCCGGACGTTATTCTATGATTGTAATTCTATTTAAAGTCAGAAAAGTTAAACGCTGTGAGATGGAAGGCTTTCTTAATATGTAATAAATAATAAATGACGGTGGAAGTTTTCGCTTAATTTTTCGTTAATAACATTTATTTTAACTTAATTATATAAATTGTAACGCAGTGTCTATTAATGATCTAAATTTGTTTACTTTTCAATAACTACTTACTTAACTTTACAAGACGTACATGTTATATACAATCACTCAGTGATGAAACACGAAGACATGAAATGATGTCACAGAAATGTCCGACGGCGACCTATTATACTTATTACCTATTATACTGCTTGTTATAATACATATTTCGTAATTAAATGCACGGCAAGTAAGGTTGAAAAACAATCTCACAGTTCACAGTAAGTTAGTGCCGTACTCCGTAGACACCTATGTCTATCCTTAATTTTAAAAAATGAAGATGCGTTGTCAACTCTAGGACATCAAATTCATTAAGTTATATTTAATAGGTGTACCATGTAGTGGCGGAGTAACAATCCACAACCCCATTTCATCCCTCAGGTGTTGTGATAGGCGACAGAGGAAAATAGACCAGGGCATAGACAGCAGCGCTTTCCGAATAACGTAAGTGCGCTTTCCAACCCGCTTGCGTGGCAACAATTTGTGACGATATCAATAGAGGAGCCTATGTTATGGACTATTGACTTTTGATAGACCGTAATGATGATGATGATGAATGAGATGCAGCATATTATAGTTGCAGTACCAATCGATCAGTTAAAGCGAGAAAGGGCCACATTCTCACAAAGATACCCTTACCCCTAACTGGTAACTAGGTATTCTATATTAGTTCTCGAAGGGTGGTTCTCTAGGGTGGTTTAGTTTACGAGGGCTTGAAGGAAAATCTGCAAAGGACATATTATTTTTTTAGATATTTGAGTAAGTGTTATATTTTTTCAGATATTTGAGTAAGTGTTATATTTTTTCAGATATTTGAGTAAGTGTTATATTTTTTCAGATATTTGAGTAAGTGTTATATTTTTTCAGATATTTGAGTAAGTGTTATATTTTTTTCAGATATTTGAGTAAGTGTTATATTTTTTCAGATATTTGAGTAAGTGTTATATTTTTTCAGATATTTGAGTAAGTGTTATATTTTTTCAGATATTTGAGTAAGTGTTATATTTTTTCAGATATTTGAGTAAGTGTTATATTTTTTCAGATATTTGAGTAAGTGTTATATTTTTTCAGATATTTGAGTAAGTGTTATATTTTTTCAGATATTTGAGTAAGTGTTATATTTTTTCAGATATTTGAGTAAGTGTTATATTTTTTCAGATATTTGAGTAAGTGTTATATTTTTTCAGATATTTGAGTAAGTGTTATATTTTTTAGATATTTGAGTAAGTGTTATATTTTTTCAGATATTTGAGTAAGTGTTATATTTTTTCAGATATTTGAGTAAGTGTTATATTTTTTCAGATATTTGAGTAAGTGTTATATTTTTTCAGATATTTGAGTAAGTGTTATATTTTTTCAGATATTTGAGTAAGTGTTATATTTTTTCAGATATTTGAGTAAGTGTTATATTTTTTCAGATATTTGAGTAAGTGTTATATTTTTTCAGATATTTGAGTAAGTGTTATATTTTTCACGTGGAAGAGTCATGCTGCAGCTATGACCACACTTTCACAGAATACAAGCATGAAACAGTGGAATATGCTACTGTGTTTCGTATGGTGAGTGTAGCGAACAGGAAACACTTTTGGGTGACAACGCATTTACATTTTGACTCTTAATTGATGATAGATGTACATGTCTATGAGACACAGCATCCACTTACAATCTGGAGGACTTTGTGCTCGTTCGCCACCCTTATTCTATAAAGAAATGTAGTACATAATCGCTATTTTCCGCGTCGTTACATGATCAATGGAACAAACGATCCACAGTTGTATTTATTCAGAGCCAGCGCGGTCCCGAATATTGATATAAAATCAAACGAACGCTTTACGGAAGAATTCTAGAACAACTTCGATCAATTATATAACGTATAGTATATATAGTATAGTATATATATGTATAGGCCACGAACGTTATAACCGACATCATGCTAATTGTTTCATTACCATACCATCTGCCCTGACTCTGAATAGAGCAATTCTGCTTGTTTACGAAGCACTAAACGCTAAAATGCGTCAGTGAAAATAACACTTCAAATTACAATTCATTTCATTCTTTGCCAAATCGGCTGACTGCTTACTTTGTTATTGTTAAATCTCCTCGTTAAATATATTGTTTTTATATTTAATTTGATTCTTTCGTCACTTTAAAATCATACAGTATTTATAGTATTATAAAAGTGAAGAAAATAAGATATATTTATCATTAAAAAGTGTGAAACATAGAAGATAATTACAAAAGTATTGTAAACAAACAAGATCACGCGCCGCAGGAGTGGCCTGTTGGCGAAAAGTTACTGCAGGGAACCACAGCGATCAAGTGCAACGTATAACTATCTCTGCGTGCGGACGGCACGGTGAGTCACTCCTTACGTTGCTTGATCTGCTTATCTAGAGTAAACAATACAGAAGCGAAAACATGTTTGTCTTGTACGTAATTGTCTCTGAGAGGACGCTTTGTGCATAGTACCATAATGCGGTGCGAAGGGTGCTTAAATGATATAAAAAGCAAAACTTATTTTCGGTGCAGTAAATCGGAATGTGACAAAATATATTGTACATTATGTACAAATTTACCAAGTACTGCAGTAAATAAGTAATCTTGGACATGCCTGGCTTGTTTCGCACAAGAAAAAAAGACTGGTGACAACAGCTCAACGCCAGTACGTACTTCCAGCCACTCACAAAATGTCACTGTGCGTAATAAATCGAACCCAAAGACTTCGACTGAGCTGTCTAACTTAGAAATCAGTGAATTGACAACTGAAATTAAGCTATTAACTCACGAAATCTCATCGCTTAAGTATAAACTCGACGAAGCAATGACATCATTAACTCGCTGTCACGAGCGTTTAGATGAACTCGGTAACACCATGGCCTCAACGAACACTCGCCTAGCTTCTGTTGAACAACAACAGGCCGATATACATCCACTAAAAGATGCAGTAAGTCATATTAAAAAAAATCTTAATATGATGGCTCAGAAACAATTATCAAACGAATTGGAAATAATTGGCATCCCAGAAAACAAAAATGAAAATCTAACTAACACTGTCTTGGTAGCATCCCGCAAGATTGGAATAGATTTGGCTGATCTAGATATTGATTGGGTGGCGCGTGTTGGACCGCAACGTCCATTTTTGGTAAAACAATCAGACCACGACTCTGAAAGCAAATTCTCACGACCTGTCGTCGTTCGTCTGTTGCGTCGATCAAAAAGGGACGAAATTATTAAAGCCTCTAGGCAGAGACGCAACATAACTAGCATTGATTTAGATATTAAGGGACCGTCTTATAAAATATATTTTAACGAACGACTTACTAGTGAAAATCGGCAGTTATTTCGAGAGGCACGGAAGATGTCTAAAGAATGTGGCTTTAGTTACTGCTGGACAAACCGCGGTAACATTTACGTATGTCGTAGAGAGGGAAAACCAGCACAGCATATTAAGTCTCACGATGATATGTTTCGTATTTTCTCATGTGGTACTACCACTTCGCAATCTAGTAACACTGATAATGTACAAATTTAAAAAGTTTATGGACCTGGTGCGCTCTTTCTCATTTTCATATATTTTTTATACTCGTATAGCTATTTGTTATTTATCCAAATATATTTTTGGGCTTAAATACTACCACAATAGTGATCTTAATTATATCAAAGTGAGTGTTTCCTGTCAATATACATACATAATTATATGCTCCTATTTTTGGTCGTATATTTTGATAATAAGTTATGTCTATTTAATTTCATGTACACGCAAAACTTCAAATTTTGTCTTTGCACATTTTAAAATTCTTAGTTTCACTAAATATTTTGTCACGACATTAATAATCTACTTTTATATACTTATTTATTTATTTATTTTATATTTATAACTAAGTGAAACTTAAGTAAATGCTAGATAATTTACAAGATAATCTAGATACAATAAATATAACATGTCATGACATTAGCCAACTCGAACAATGTGCTTCAATAATAACTAATGATTATACATTTAAAATACTGAATTTTAATATCAGGAGCATATCAAAAAACTTTACATACTTTACGATTGCATTAAAACGTATGGCATTTGACTTGGATGTAATTGTTTTAACGGAATGTCGTATTGCAGAATCTTCAATTATCCCGGTACTTCCAGGATACATATCATACAGAACTCATAAAATAATCAATCAAAATAGTGGTGTAGTAGTGTACATTAAAGACGCATGGAACTCAAATGTTACAGAGCCAGTCTTTAACGAAGCAGACTGTTTAATAATAGAAATACCTGATACAATAACCATTTTCTGTATATATCGCTCACCTTCATTTAGAAGCACGGAAAGTTTCCTAATGGATCTGGAATCACATTTGGATCACTACAAAAATAAACCTCATTTAGTATTGACAGAAGATATTAATATTAATATTTTAAAAGGGGACAATGATACGGTAAGTTATGTCTGTCTTGCGGCGGAATACGGACTATTGCCTGCTATTTCTAAACCTACAAGATTTGAATCATGTATTGATCATATATTTGTTAAAACGATTGGAAAAACAATTGGTACTGTATGCATTTCGGATATAAAAGATCACAGTATGACAATAGCTGGCTTATCACTGAATGTAAACTTACCTAAACCCCGATTAAGAGAAAAAGTTAAGATTGATTTTGATGCGATAAGTAATGAATTAGCGGTAATAGATTGGTCGGAATTACAAAATCAAACAGACGTAAATCAGGCGGTTGTTATATTTACTGATAACCTATCAAAAATAATAGATAAGCATACCAAACGCATAATTGTGAGCCGTTCAAAATACAATATAAAACCTTGGATTACTCCAGGCTTAATACGGTGTATAAAACACAAAGATAAACTACATATGAAATCAAGGAAGAATCCAAATGATGAAACTTTACTCCTCACATATAAGAGATACCGTAATTTCTGTAATGAACTTCTATTTAGGTTAAAAAGGGAGTATGAGAAGTGTCAATTGCAAGAAAGCCAGGGACAGCCCAAGAAATTATGGAAAGCAATAAAGGATATATGCAACATTACTACATCAAACAAAGAACCAACTGATTCAAGGATCTATAAGCAAAAAAGAATCATTGAATATTTGTAATACTTATTTTTCCACAGTTGGACAAAATTTAGCACACAAAATTCTTATTGAAGGTAAAAATACTGAAGAAAGTCTAGTGCAAAATAGTAAAATTAGAAATATAACACACTCGTTTTGTATGCAACCTACTGACGCTTACGAAATAGAAAACCTAATAACGAATCTTAAAAATGGCAAAGCGCCAGGAATTGATGGACTAAGTAATACTCTGATTAAGCATATTAAGAAATTTATCACTGAGCCACTTATAGTAATATATAACTTGAGTATCTCTACCGGTGTATTTCCAGAAGTTTGGAAGACTGCAATGGTGTATCCTGTATATAAAAAGGGACTAAAAAACTCTCCAGATAATTATCGACCCATTTCTCTGCTGAGTGTGTTTTCCAAACTCCTTGAGAAATTGGTTAATAAAAGACTAATGCATTACTTAGAAGCATTTAATTTGCTCTCTTCAAGACAGTTTGGATTTAGAAAAAGAAAATGCACCAAGGACGCTATAACCACCTTAGTTTCACATATATCTTCTTGCCTTGACAAAAACAACATTCGTTTTTATATGTATTGGCGTATTCCTGGACTTAGCCAAGGCTTTTGATACTGTTTCCGTTCCTTTACTATGTCAAAAGCTTGAAAACGTAGGAATCAGAGGATTAGTTTTAGATTGGTTTAAAAGCTATTTGCAGAAACGGAAACAGTGCGTGAGAGTGGGCACATATATAAGTGAAATTCAACATGTTAAATATGGTGTACCTCAGGGAAGTATTCTCGGTCCTACTCTCTTCATCATATACATGAACGACATACATCAGTTCAACTCAAAACATTTTTATTTATTGTTATGCCGATGATACGGTCGTTTTATACAGTGGAAAAAGATGGGATGATACTATTTCTGTGGCGGAACGTGGTGTTTCTCAGGTTTCTCATTGGTTAAACTCAAACCTGTTAACTCTTAATGTCGAGAAAACTAATTATATTTGCTTTCATAAGACCCGTTCGTCAATACCACCTACTGACAAACACATAAGATTGCATATTTGCACGACCCAAAATAATTCGTGTAGTTGTGAAAAAATTCGGAAAGTGGAATCCATTAAATACCTGGGTATATTAATTGATCACAACCTTAACTTCAAGGCGCATATATCGGCATTGGCAGCGAGAATCCGTAACATAGTTTACATCATGAGACGGCTGAGAAATTCTGCACCCCTGAGCACATTAATGTCTATCTATTATGCCCTATGTCAGTCTCTGCTAACGTATTGTATTTCTTGCTGGGGAAGCGCTTCCAAAACAGTCATGATAAAAATTGAGAGAGCTCAACGTTCGGTCCTGAAAGTTATGCTTAACAAGAAATACAGGTATCCAACAGCTAAACTGTACAGTGATATTAAAGTACTAACAGTTCGGCAGCTATTTGTCTTATGTGTGGCTACATGTGTTCATAGAAAAATATTAAGCTCACATAAATACAGTGAGCTGATGAAAAAACGTGTGTTTCAAATGCCATTACCAAGCATTCGCACAACTTTCGCAAAACGATTTAGTCCATTCATTGAAACACTAATTTATAATAAAGTTATGAAGGCATGCGACATAAGAGATTGCTCGACGAACACAGCTAGAATAAAAATACGAAATTGGTTGCTTACGCTTAGTTATGAGCAAACAGAAAAGTTGTTTCAAACATTGTCATAGTAGCTACGTGCCCAATATTGATATTAATATTGTTATTATAGCAGTATTGCAAATTTAAAATACTGCAATATTAACAAATTATAATATTTATGTGTGTGTATGTATGTATATGTGATGTATATATATATATATATATATATATATATATATATATATATATATATATGTTGTATGTATATGTATATGGATGTATGTATGTATGTTGTGTATATATGTTTAAGTATGTGTTTATATTTATAGACCATAAATAAATTGGAGTAGATGTTTAAAGGTAAAACTTTGTAAAGTCAGCCGTGCACAAATCTCTGTTTTTTTGTTAATATGTGTATATGGCTCTCACGATACAGGTCTACGTGCTTAGTTTGAGAACCGCTGCTAAATTATGTGTAAAGGTGCTAACTGTTAAATAAAGTATTTTCATTTTTTTCATTTTTTTTTACAAACAATTTTGTTAATAAAGAGGCGTGTAATACGAAGTCTACTTGTTAAGTTTACTTTACAAGTTCAAAGAGTTTGAACAATTCATTATATTTAGTTTATTAAAAGGCTTTTATTAGCATCGCTTGTATCTATCATCTGTCTATGTAATATAATATTTAACGTAATTTTCACGAATTTGTAGACGCCGCTTTCGGAAATGGGAGAAGACAACAGTGGGACGTATATATATATATATATATATATATATATATATATATATATATATATATATATATATATATATATATATATATATATATATATATATACGCTTTAACTTTTGTACACGGCCGATTGACTTGAAAATTTGCACTCGTATCAAAGACCGACGACACTACAATAGTTTAATAACTTTATCCTAGTATCCTGATCGGGATGTGGCGCATCAATATATTGTTAAGAAGGTTTTATAAAAATCATTATAAAGGATTTTTTTTTAATTTTACGTTAGCAAAAGTATACAGTACGAGTCCATAACTAAAGAAAGGTAAACATTTTAAAACGATAGATTAATATTGACGCAATAAACAAACCTCCATTTATAATTGAAACGTGCAAAGTATTTCTCTACCAGGGCTCGTTTATGAACCTAAATAGATTACCATCCGTATGCACCGGTAAGCACGCATTGTTCTCAAAGAATAAAGGAACATATAACGCTGACATTAAAGTCTAATTTACACCATTTAATCAAACACAAAGCACAATAGAATGTGTGCTTTGAAGCGTCAACCAATTCACGGTGTCAGATATAATCAAGATATAATCGAAGAATGAAAATTTAATATCCTTTGTCCTGTTTTAGGACACTTGTGATAAATGATAACTGTGATAGTACGGTTGCATTTCCTAGCGTTCTTAACAATGGGTTAACAACTCCATTGCTAGAAAGCTAAGGAGTCCTATTAAATTGAAGGTGAAAGTACAGAATATATTGAAATACGAGTACATACAATAATGATTGGAAACAGCTAATACCTTTTATATTTCTGTAACCGTAATTTTTTTTCAAAAATTTTTTTTGGCTTTCAAAAACGTTTTTTTTTAAAGAATAGTAGGTAAACTAGCGTACGGTGCACTTGTTAGAAAGTGATCGCCGCGACTCATTAACAACTGCAACAACGGAGGAATTGCAGGTGCAATCTTGGTCTTTAAAAAAGGAGTAGGCTCTTTTCTTAAAGGTTCTTAAATCTTATCGTATAAACTGCTAGTGACATCAAACTATTAGTCAATCTCTATCCCTCGCTAACTAAATACAATAATAGTGACAAACAGGGGAGATTATAGACCCCATTTTGACATGGATTATATTCGGGAAGGGAACTATGCCAATTCAGTTTCATTATCACACAGACTCAGCGGATATTCTACCGTTGTCTACTTCCCTTTTGTTTTGTAGTTCAGCGCAATTTGCTTGCATAGTTTAAAAAAGATAAAGATAAAACTAGATTATAAAACTACTATATAATATAGAACTAGATTATAAGCGTGCTCGTGCTCTAATCCAGAATCCCGAGACTTTTCAGCTCGAGTTACATAACCGCTTTCAGTGCCTAGAAGATTGCAATGCAGTGGACGATATGAATGACAAGCTCGTGGAACTGTCCATGCGGTCGGAGCTATGTTCTGCAAGACCCGCATCAGAAGAACACAAAAACTCTCCGATCACACTCTTAATCTCATGGCTGTTAGAAGGGAAATGAGGCTGCAATCGTCAACAGATTTGACAGCATACAGGCAACTGAACAGACAGATCTCCAAATGCATGCGGCGAGACTTACGCAACTTTAATACAGTTCGTATTAAAGAAGCGATCGAGCGGAACCAGGGCTCCAAAGTCTTTGCCAGAGATCTGTCTGCCAAAAAGAGCCAACTGTCAAAGCTGAAGACTGAGTGTGGCAGCATCGTTTCCGAGACACCTGAGATTTTGAGTGAGATTGAGAGGTTCTATGGGCAGCTGTACACATCATCGTTGGAGCCACACGCAAGTGTGAGTAACGATTCAAGAGCAAGTCTTACCCGACACTATTCCGATGATATCCCGGACGTCAGTCTGAGCGAGATTAAAATGGCTCTCCAGCACCTTAAAAACGGCAGGGCCCCAGGCGAGGATGGAAATACAGCGGAGCTTCTGAAAGCGGGGGGAACACCGGTACTTGAAGTCCTTCAGAGGCTCTTCAATTCCGTCCTCCATGGTGGCACTACTCCGTAGGCGTGGAGCAGAAGTGCGGTGGTCTTGTTCTTTAAGAAAGGCGACAACGATCTCTTGAAGAACTACAGACCGATTTCCCTTCTGAGCCGCGTCTATGTGCTGTTTTCGAGAGTCATTACGAATCGTCTCGCACGCAGAATCGACGACTTCCAGCCTCCCGAACAAAGAATGTAAAGTAAAGTAAAGTTACAGCCTATATACGTCCCACTGCTGGGCACAGGCCTCCCCTCATTTCTGATAGGGTTTTAGGGCAAGGAAGTGTCCGCCGCGCTGCCCCAATGCGTGTTGGCGAACTTCACGTCTTCGAAATATTTTTTTTTATTCCTCAGACATACAGGTTTCCTCACGATGTTCTCCTTCACCGCCTAGCTCGTGGTAAATCAGCACTTAAAATTGCAATTAATAATTTCATTGGTGCCGGCGGGGATCGAATCCGGGTTACTCGCGTTTTGTTATATTTACAGCGAGCGTTAACCATCTGAGCTAACACGGCTCATCGGCTTGGGGGAGGCAACAAGCAGGTTTCCGTACCACTCGTATCGACTTCGTACATATCTTACCTTCGCTCACTTTATCGTTTGCTTAGCATGAGGCTGCCAATCTAACAACTTTCTTCTCCATCGGTTAGATCGGTTAGCTGTTCATCGGTCTTGATGAACGGCCCTTAGCAAATTCAATTTACTGATGTGTTGTGGACTATATCGGTAACTATGGTTCTACTGCTGATATACTCATTAGCCAAAAAAATAAATAATACGTTGTAAAGGGCGATGAGTAAGCAATAAATAATTGCTCCGATCATAATGTATACACAACTCCTTCATTTATTAAGCTTCGGTTTACATTTAAAATGTTTTTGTTATGTTCATAATAAGTCAGCAAAACAAATATTGTTCCGTCATCACTCGAAAAAAAATGAATTCACGACATTGTGTTTTAAATACACACTTGGAGTACTTACATATTTGTTGTTTTATTGTTTTTTTTTAATTAACCCCTTTCGTTTTAACGTTAATTATATTTACATACAGGAATTGGTGAATGTAGGATCTCAAAATAGGAATAAGGTCAGTAATATTTAAAGCAGTTGAATCCATTATTTTAAGTTTAAACCATTTTTTAATGTTTTGTCATTGATATTACACGAGCAATTTAATCGATAGATTCAATTATCAGGTTTATCAGTTAAACTGTAACATAAATGACAGTTGATCATATTACGGGCCTCAGCTGTTTAATGTTATTCACCTTCATGGTAATGATTTCTTATATTTACGCGAACACTACACATTTAAATAATACTAGTTTTTACGAATTTTATCGCGTATATTAACTTTTTTATATACTCGACGTTTCGAGACCTTTACAGCACCCATGGTCACGGGGAAGACTGAGATGTTCAACGTCCAGATGTCATAGTTGACCGCGGCTACCATAGATTAAAACGTCTGGTATATAAAAAAGTTATACACGCGACAAAATCCGTAAAAACTAATACCATTTAAACATCTTCGTGAACCTAATTCAATGACACCGTACTTAATCAATTTATTAGAGTCACACATAAACTACAAAGCACCGATATAAAATATCATAATCTAAGAAAATGGTTGGTAAAAGGCATATATAAACGACTTGAAATTGTCATTTCATCTGGTTGAATTTATTAACTACATGTTATGAAGTTGATGATGTCTTCCAGACCAAATTTCTGTCACGAGGGCCAGTCCTAACGGAGACTAGCCATCTGCAGGACTGGAATATAGTGCAAGAGTGTCAGGTGCACTCTCTATTCAAGGTCCAACAGCTTTGCGTGATATTTGAGGCACACGAGGTGAAACACCGAAAACTTCCCGACTCCGGTCTGCTACTAAGAAATTCCTAATGATTAATAAGATTTGGATCCGACTCGGGATTCGAACCATCCAGAATTTCAGATGAGTATCAAAAATGACTAAAGAGTATGTAACTCCTTTTAGGACGCCCCTTGTTTGGTAATGTATTCGATAAATTCATCAAAAAAAAATCGAATAAGTGGGAGATACGTATTTAAAAAATATAGTCCTACGTGTATGAAAGAGGAATGTGAAATTAAAGGTCTCCGTTTGAATGCTAATAAAACTAAGGTTCTGGTATTTGAAAAGGACGAAGAGAGAACGAAATGTGAAATATGGGTAAATCAGGAATGTCTAGAACAGGTAAATGAAATTGTATACTTGGGGAGTGCTTTCAGCCGGGATGAAAGATGTGATTTAGATGTGGATAGGCGTGTCGCTGCCGGAAACAAAGTCAATGGTGCCCTGAATGCATTAGTAAAAAGGCAAGGCGTGGTGAAAAGTGCACGCCTTGCAATACATAACGCAGTGTTGGTACCGACTTTGTTATATGGCAGCGAAACCTGGGTATGCCAGAAGAAGCATAAAAGCAAGTTGAATGCAGTGGAGATGCGATCTCTTCGTAAAATGTGTGGCGTTACCATAGCCGACCGAAAGCGAAACGAAGAGATTCGCAATATGGCAGGATTGAAAGATGACCTTATCACAAAAATTGATAGGGGCGTACTCCAATGGTTTGGGCACGTTGAACGAATGAGTGAAGACCGAATGGTGAAGAAAATATATAGAGCGAAAGTAAATATTAAAAGGTGTCGAGGTAGACCGAGACTAACTTTCGAAGACCATGTGAGCAAATTGCTCGAAGAGGGGAGGGTCAAGAGTACTCGGATACCTAGACGTGCATGTATGAAGAAGTTAATGAACCTGAAAGAAGCGAAAGAGGTATGTAAGGATCGTGACACTTGGCGATCTGTTCTCTCTGGCTACCCCGTTAGGGATTGTGCGTGACGATAAGTAAGTAAGTAAGTAATTAAGTAAGTAAGTACTAGTTTTAAAATATCTATTTAATCATCTTCTCATTGAAAATTGTTTAAATCCCCGAAAGTAGTTTTTTGGGTACCAACATGTGCATTTCATTGTCTATCTACAGTTCACAGCTGAAGGTAAGCGTCTTCAAAGTTGGGAGATTTGCTTTAATCGCAAGCTTAGTAATTTGGACGTTTGTCACCTGACTACATTTACAGCCCATCAAAGGCCACTGCTAAACAAAGGCCTTCCCCATAGATTTCCTCATAGGGGGGATATGTGCCATAGTTGCCACGTTTGGCAAGCGCGTTGGTAACCGTAGCTTTTTACTTTTAGTCGTTACTTTTATATTCTTAAACCTCCCCCATATAGTCTGATACCGGCATCTATTGATCTCAGGGATTTATTTAATTGCATGAATGCAAACACGGTATTCATATTACCTGTCTAGTTTATATAAATACAATTTGTCAAAAATTGCAAATTCGATAGATTACTGAACGATATTTCCGTGAGCTTCAACAAAACTTCGAATGTACTCGTACGTAATTTATAAGGATACAGCTCATATAGAACTAAGCAATAAGCTACAGTTATTTTGCTTAACTACGGCGAACTTTTTCATTCTCGGCAGTAAATCCACAAAGAGTTTGTCCGAACGACAAATATGTAATAACTCCGCTCCGCACTGCCGGCCGCGTAATAAAGACTTGTCTGGCATTTATCTTGTTGAAAAACCTATGTAATACTTTCCACATACATCTCATAGCTAGGCACTTGCCTCCTTTTTATTTCTGACAGTGTTTTCCACAAAACTTTTTAAATGGCCGGCAATTCCCCTAGTGTAGCAGTTGCTCATGGACGGCGGTCTTCAGTTACCTTAAGGTGAGCCGAGCTCGTTTGCCCACTCTTTAATAGAAAAGAATTCGTCACGGTGTCTCAAAGCATCTTGACTGACATCACACGCTCTCGAAATATATTCCTCGTCGGCAAACACTTAATAAATCAACAATTAAAACTGTGATTAGCAATTTCAGTAGTCCCCGCGGGGACAAAGCTCGGGTCACTCACGTTTTATGACATTTTATCCAGGCCCTAAACCACCACGGCATGGCTATATAATAAAATAGAAATTAATTAGTTACAAACCAGTTTCAAGATATTATTTGACACGCACACAGAAAATGGCGTCACGCAGCGCACTTGCTAATTGCTTAATGCGTCCTTGGTTGAAATCCTACATAGTTGAAGTCCATAGTTTTGTGTAACAAAATAATCTTATCCGTCATCATCATCACCCCGTTAAAAACCTTCTGTCATTATAGGGAGGCCTTGCTGTAATCGTCATACGTGGCGACCGCAATAGACCTTTGACACTGGCAGCATACAATAATAAATTAAAGATTAGTGCTAAATAAGTTTAACCAATTAAAAAATGTATTGAACAAACAAACGTTAAGAATAGTATACTTTGCACTAGCCGACTCGCTAATGAGTTACGGACTTCTTGTATACGAGCGAACCTTTATTACACATCTAAAAATATCAAAGACACACAAATAAGACTGATTAAGTTTCTAGTTAGTAAATATGTTAAAGATAATTGCAACAAAGACTATGATAAGTTGTTTCCCATTTGTAAAATTATCCTCCCATAGATCCCATAGATAAAAACATAGATTATTCTCTGTCAAGTCGTTGATTGAAGCACACACGCTCCGCAAATTTTATTTATGTAAAGTGCAAATCCTATGATTCTGTGATCTAAAATAAACTTATTCTGCAGTGAAAGTGCCTAAGTCTCCACATTAGTGTTTTCAATATCGAAACTAACTGTGAACCGTGTAAAATCAGTATCTAAAACTAAAAATTCTTTTCGGCGAATAATTGAATATTTTCTACCCACGAATACAAAAGTTATATTTACGTCATATTAAAATCTGTTGACACTGTTTATATAATTGACATCGCTGTCACTGTCAACTCGTCAAGTCACTTCATTCATAAATGTTGCCATAATATAAAAGTGTATATTCTACCAATAAAAATAAAATAATTCTACCAAATTACTTCTTCGGAGTTCTCGTAAGTTTTTCATATATTTGTAACCAACTGCGTACAATTGAACTCGACAGCCGGCAGCCGACAGAACTAATAACCTACGGTAATTAAGATTGCCTCCACTGGAGTCTTCTGTCTCGCACTCGTTATTAGCATAATAGCTATTTCTGCAAACAAGTATTAATCGCTGAAAAGTATAATAAAAAAAAATGTCACTCGTGCAACGGACTCCGCCACCTGTGTCCGAGAGTGGATTACTACAAGTACAATCCGAGCCCGATACGGTGAGTGCCATGCGTTACGAGGATGAAATTGAAACCTCCAACGTTTCTACACGCAAAAAGCGCCCACGTCTTGATGGATCACCATTAGACGAATATTCTAGGCTAAAAAAAGATATTCAACAGATGTTTAAGAACTGGGCAGCTGAACAAGACTTAAAATTTTCGAAATTGATAACCGAAATTTCCGATTTGAAACAGCAAAATAGCGTTATACAAGAGACTAATTTGGAGATACGCAAATTTATGACATTTGCCTCCTCAGAATATGATGACATGATGAGAAAAAAGATAGAAAAAGAACGTTCCGAGTACACTGAAAATTTAATGAAAATGGAAAGAAAAATACACGATCTATAGGTTAAGTCCCGCACGGCATCAATAGAATTTAGAAATATCCCTATGCAAGAAAGGGAGACGACCGATGACCTTCTTTCCATAGTAAGCAGCGTATGTAATGCTCTGCATATTCCCATCAAACACGATGAAGTGCGGGATGTTTACCGTCTACCGGGTAAACCTGGAACGAATAAAACTATCGTGGCCGAATTTGTAACGGTGCGCGGCAAAAATAATATTTTGTCAGCGGCTAGAAATTTCAATAAAAAGAAACCGACCGAAGAAAAACTTAACTCCGAATCCATTGGGTTATCTGGTAAGCGCATACCAATATATATTTCAGAATATTTACCACCAAGCTCCAAAGCCCTATTTCGAAAAGCTAGAATGTACGCCAAAGACAATAAATATCAATATTGCTGGACAACTAATGGCCAAGTTTTTATCCGAAAATTGACTGGTGAAAGGTCTATTAGAATTGATTCTGATAACTTTTTTCTCTCTAAGCCAACTGAAACGGAGAATGCAGAACCCAATCGAGAAATGTCATTCCAGAGCGATTTGGAGAAATTTAGTCAGCAGAATTAGATTACGTATATATAAATTTAGAATATGTCTTCCAAAACATGTTCTGTCACTCATTTTTGACAGTAAATTTAATCGTATGTATAGAAAATTTTGTAAGTTAATTTTAAGAACAATTTTTAAAACAATTTATGATACTGTGGATACACTTCACCACTATACTCACACTGACCTGGACATCTTGACTTTACTCACCCCAAATATCATCGTGGAAAAACTATTTAAATACATAAACACAATTATAACCTCACTCATACTCATAAAAATCACATCAATAGCTTGTTTACTTGCATTCCATAATAATATAAACCAAGTACGTATAACAAAAATAAGTGCCAATCTATCAACCTGTTCGCGGTAATTGATGCAAATGAAAATATCTCAACAGAGTTAGACAACATAGATGTAGCATTGGCTTATGAGTGCGACACTGAAACATGTAACTCACTCATTAAAAATAAGACTAATTCCCTGAAAATATTCTGTCAAAATATTCGCAGCGTATACAAAAACTCAGATAGTTTACTGGTCCAACTGTTTCGTTTTAAGTTTGAATGTGACATCATTATCTTAACTGAATGCTGGCTGAGTGCCCGTAAACAAATCCCTCAATTTGAAAATTACAATATGTACTATACGCACAAATGTCTCAATCAAAACGACAGTATAGTGATATATGTTAAAACAGGTATTAAATGTACAATAAAAGAACCAGAGCCATTAGGTGCTAATTTTATATCTATTAAAATTACTGATCCCGACATGTTCATTTTAGCTTCTTACAGATCTCCGTCGACTCAATGTATTGACAGTTTTTTGAATTCCATATAAAATATAGTTCGTCCACTGGACTCAACTAAAAACATAATACTAATTGGTGATATTAATATTGACATTAAATTTAATAACAACGATCGAAGAAGTGAAGCGTACTTAAACCTAACAGCGGAGCAAGGTTTGCTTCCAGGTCACATTTATCCTACTAGGTTACATAGCTGTCTAGATCACGTCATGCTGAAAACTAGTTTGGCAGCATCAGTATTTGTGATTAATAGTACTATAACAGACCATTCTTCAATCCTACTCAGCATTTGCCCTGGCCAGCAAATACCAAAAGAATCAAAGCTTTTTACTAGAATCAACTACGATGCTTGTTTAAAATATTTAGAGACAGTGGACTTTTCATTTATAAACACTTCATCTGATGCAAATGAAGCCGCATTAACTCTTGTAGAAAAGTTGGCTAGTGCAATTTCACTTCACTCCCATTCCCGTCGTGTCCCTAATAAACAAAGAACGCTAAAACCATGGCTAACTCTTGGTCTTTTACGTTGTATTTGACACAGAGACAAACTTCATCGTAAACTTAAAAAAAGTCCTGAAAATAAAATTCTTGAAATCACTTATAAGCGCTACCGAAATTATTGTAACTCTTTGTTGAGAAACCTTAAACGAAACTACGAAAAGTCACTATTACGTAATGCGAAAACTAATAAAGATGCCTGGAATGCAATTAAAACTATAATAAATTACACGAAACAAAAGACGAGTGCTGATAACCTTTTGAGTTCCAATGAAAATGCTGTTCGTGATGTAGAAAACATAAATAAATACTTCTCTAATATTGGTAAAAAACTAGGTGACGCTGCAAATATTTCAAATCAAAATAGCTCTCCATATAATTTCACAATTCCATCGGTTCCTAACTCTTTTGTGCTACTTCCACCAGATGAGGGAGAGGTAGAATCGATTATCAGAAGCTTAAAAAATAACTCTGCTACTGGATGGGACTCTATACCTGTGCAACTTCTCAAATTATCAGTACATCTAGTAGTTCCACCCTTGACTAAACTTATTGAGCTCTGTTATGCGCAAGGAATCTTTCCAAAAGTTTTTAAAAAATCGCTGATCACTCCTGTTCATAAGGATGGATCTCGAGACGAAATTTCCAATTACAGGCCTATTTCAGTACTCTCGTCTATCTCTAAAATCTTGGAAAAATCATTAAATCATAGACTTATGAAATTTTTAGAACATAATAAAGTAATATCTTCTTCACAATTTGGATTTAGGTCGGGGAAATCCACTGAAGACGCGGTAATTCAATTGACAGAATTTGTAACATCAAAGGTTGATGCAAAGCAAAAATGTTTGGGGATTTTCCTCGACCTAGCCAAGGCGTTTGATACGGTCTCGATTCCTATCCTTGTGAGCAAGTTAGAACGCGTTGGTATTCGTGGCAATGCACTCATGATTTTTAAGGACTTCCTACGTGACCGTAAACAACAGGTTAAAGTGGGTGAATATGTCAGCCCCGAGGAACCGATTGTATGTGGCGTTCCACAGGGAAGTACACTAGGACCTAGTCTCTTCCTTATCTATATAAATGATTTATGTCAGCAACCTTTAGTAAACGGCAAAATATTTACCTATGCTGATGATACAGCTTTAGTCTTCCATGGTAAGACTTGGGATGAGGCTCGACATAACGCTCAGCTGGGGCTTCACAGAGTTGGCCATTGGCTCGGCGGCAATCTCCTAACTTTAAATATTTCGAAAACTACATACATGCAGTTCTCCTTGGGAAACACTGGATCCGTAAACCTTGATCTTAAGGTCCACTCGTGTACTAACCCTTTCAATACTATCCCCTCATGTTCATGTCTTGCAATTACTAAATCCAATAGTGTCAAATATCTTGGTGTAATACTGGACGACAAACTTAACTGGCGCTCACACATAGAGCTTACAACTGAACGTACTAGAAAACTTATTTGGGTGTTTAAAAAGTTAAGATACACTGCTGATTTACCTCTCTTGCATTCAATTTACTATGCTTTAGTTCAGTCTGTAATAGGGTACTGTATAAACGTCTGGGGAGGAGCCTGTAAGACCTTTCTAATCCGCCTGGAAAGGGCACAAAGATCCCTCTTAAAAGTCATGGCATTTAGGCCATACAGATTTCCCACTAAAGAATTGTATGAGATATGTCGAGTATTAACTGTGAGGCAACTGTACATTTTCAAGTTAATTACTAAACAGCATATGGTTACCATTTATAATGCCACTGATTATAACAAAAACCGGGTTATAAAAAATGTATGCTTACCAATAACATGTCGAACAGCCTCTGCTAGACGGCAACATGCATATAAAGCTATATATTTATACAACAAAATTAATAAGTTAACAAATATATATCCCTTAACTAGTAGAAAAATGAAAATTAAAATTAAGAATTGGCTATTAGGATTAGATTATGAACAAACTGAATCGATATTAGTATAAAAAATTGTTTAAATCTTAAATTTCATCCACACACACGAATACACGCAAACGCACGCACACTCGCGCGCACTTACACACACACACACATACAAACACACACGCACGTACACAAGCACACACCCACACATACGCACATGCACACACGCACACACTCATACACACACGCAAACACAGATTTTAAAATTGCTTTATTTACATAAAATAAGTAGCTGTCATTATATTAGGGAGATCGCTGACTCTCGTAACACAGGTTTTCTAACGTAGCTCGGGAGTCAGAGGCTTAAATAATATTGTAACAAAATTTTATGTCAATAAAGAATATTATTATTATTATTATTATTTTTTTGTATCTATATAGTTTTCTCATCGGGTTGGGATGTATAAATATATAATTATAAATGAAAATGGAAAGATAAATATACTTAAATATTAATAAAATAAAATAAATACAAAAATACATAAATAAATAAAAGCCCAACCAGATGGAAGCCCTCGGCAGGGGAGACTAACGAAAATACCATCTGGATGACTAGCGGTCCACCGCTGTGCGATTTAAAAAAGTTTTCTTCCTCGCACAACTTCCTTGTGGAATCGACTACCACCAGAGATTTTTCCGGACCAATACGAATTAGGGACCTTCAAGAAAAGAACCTACTCCTTTTTTAAAGGTCAACAACGCATCCGCAATTCCCCTGATGTTGCAGTTGCTCATGGGCGGCGGTAATCACTATCAGGTGAGCCGTATGCTCGTTTGCCTCTCACCTATTAAAAAAAACATTACTAAATTTCATTTCATTTTACCTTAAATTACTACATTAAATAATAATGTGGGTACTAAATGAAAAGAATACTTACATAATATTATATTGTGCGTCTATTAGGCTCGTACATTATGTAGATAACCGTCATTATGGTTCTTATATTTCCTACTGATACTACAATTCAAAATACGTACATGCGAATATCTACAAGGGCATAGTCTGTGTATGTACTTACAAGTCCCAAGGGCCCGCCCCGGGTCGTAGGTACATTATACAAGTTTTATAATGAGTTGGAAACACAATTCGTGGGACTCCTGCTTGATTGTTCGAGAAATCCGAAACCTTCGGACAGCGGGTACAACGTACCCTGTTCTACAAATTACAGGGTTGAATCATAAAGTAAAAAGGTTTATTTATTTCTACAATAATATATCTGATCTTTTTAATGCATACATATATTAGAACATCTGTATCGTATAAACGAATCAAAATCCAGAATTCAAAGCAAAGAAAGTTAAAATACAAAAATGTATAAAATCCAATTTTAACATATTTAGTAACGTCATCACTGAAGACCACTGTTGAAACTTTTTATTTCTGTCGCAAAGCGGTAGCCTAGGTGGTAGAACTTCTTTTCTACATAGGACTCTATCAACCTACGCAGGTAACCACCTTTTTACCTATTTCTCAAATTCAAATAGCAGTGCATCTACTGCTGCGTATATCATTCTTATTAACACCTCGTCTGATATGACTATGCAGTTTATACACTTTTCGCATCAACAAACACGCGCTAAAAGATTTGATTAAAATTAACCAAAAAATAAAAATTAATTTGCGATGGTCACCAATGATTTCAAGGCCACGCTGGCTGGCGTGTTTCGTGTCAAACAATCCGCGTCGTACCTATCTGTGAACAAATTGTGGAAAATATATTTACCAAGAAAAAAATTAAGTGTTTTAAGTTAAAAATGGAGAGTAAGAAAGAAAAATTAAAAAGGAAGCTTATGGATCTTTTATTTTCTTCATCAGAAGGTATATATATATATATATATATATATATATATATATATATATATATATATATATATATATAGATATATAACACATTCCTGTCCACTCAGTGGACAGGAATGTGTTATGGCAAACACTGAACTCTGAATTATGCTAGGAGATTTTAATGGAAGGGTTGGGGTGAGGAGGCTTGGTTATGAAAGGATATTGGGAACGTTTGGTGATGAAAGTATAAATGAGAATGGTGAAAGCCTCCTCACCGTATGTGTGGAAAGGAATCTTTTTGTGACGAACACTTTCTTTCGTCATAAGAAGATTCACATGTATACTTGGGAAAGAGGTGATGATAGAAGCATGATAGATTTCATAACTGTGGATGAAAGAATGAGGAGCGCAGTGGTGGATACAAGGGTTTACCGGGGGTCCAACGTAGGGACCGACCACTACCTGGTCTTATGCCGAATTAGGGGTTTATTCAGACGTTGGCGGCATAGGACATCTGTGTCTACCACTGCGTTACAGCGTATAAGAATTGAGAGGTTACAAGATGAAGATGTGAAAGACAAGTACAAATGCAGACTGAGAGAAAATATAAGTAATTTGGATGAGTTGTGTGTGAATGAGTTAGACTTGGAGAATGTGTGGCATAATGTTAAGAAAGGTTTAGTGGATGCAGCTACCGAAGTATGTGGTGTTAGTAAGAGAATGAATGAAAGGAAAGACAATACGTTATGGTGGGATGACGAGGTACGTATGGAAGTTGAAGCAAAGAAGAGAGCATGGCTAGATTTACTAGCGACCAAAGCTGGTAACTCTGGCGGTAAGAATGATGAGAATGAAAGGAAAAAGGCAGAGTTTAAACGTTTAAATAAGAGAGTAAAAGAATTAGTTGAAAGGAAAAAGCAAGAAAGAACGGATAGGAATGATAGAAGAATATCGGATAACTTCCAGGCAAATATTAAAATGTTCTGGAAACTCGTAAGAAATACCAGGGGACTTTCAAAACAGCCTAGATTGAATGCGATACGAGACGAGAATGGCTGTATCCTGAATGATGAAGTGTTGAGTCTAAAGAGATGGAAGGAATATTTTGAAAGCGAATTTATGAGTGAGGAGAAGTGTGAACTAAATGAAATAGAAATTCCGAAAGAAGATGAAAGGGATAAGGAGATAAGTATGGATGAAATAATGAAAGCAATGAAAAGCATGAAAGTAGGTAAGGCAGCCGGATATGATAGAGTTTCACTCGAAATGCTAAGGGCTGGAGAGGACGTGGTGGCAGGCCTGCTGTACACCTTGTTTAATTTATGTTGGGAACTAAAGCGGGTACCGGGAGACTGGTGCAAAGCCGTGATAGTCCCAATATATAAGGGAAAAGGGTCACAGCAGGACTGTAAAAACTACCGTGGTATCAGCCTTCTTAGCATTGTGGGAAAACTGTATGCTAAGGTACTAATTGAAAGAGTTATGAAAGAAACTGATGAAAAAATTTGGGATGTGCAAGCGGGATTTAGAAAGGGAATGGGGTGTACAGATCAAGTCTTTTCCATGCGCATGATCACGGAGAAGTTTTTGGCGAAAAACCAAAGAGTTTTTTGTGCGTTCATGGACTTGGAAAAGGCTTATGACAGAGTGGACAGGGATGTGTTATGGCAAACGCTGAACGCATTTAGGTTGAGCGCTGGTTTGATACAGGCATTAAAGTCTCTGTATAGGGACTCGAGTGCTTGTGTTAGAATCAACGGGGTCTACTCGGACTGGTTTGGCATCCATAAAGGTGTCAGACAGGGCTGTGTAGCTTCCCCGTGGCTGTTCAACCTATTTATGGACAGCTGTTTGGAAAATTTGAAAGTTGAAGAATGCGGGGTAAGAATGGGTGAGTTAACCATCAAATGCCTTTTGTACGCCGATGATCAAGTCATACTTGCGTCGTCGGCGGCCGAGTTGCAAATGATGGTTACATTAATGAACAGGTCATTAAAAGAAAGGGGAATGAAAGTGAACGCGAGTAAGACGAAAGTGATGGTTTTTGAAAGAGATGAAAGCAAAACGGTATGTGAAATAAGAATAGAAGGAGAGTTAATTGAGCAAGTGGATGAGTTCGTATATTTGGGATGTGTATTCAGCAGGGATGCGAGATATGATAAGGACATTGAACGACGAGTGAATGCAGGAAAAAAAGGATCGTGCTAAATGGAAGTCTGTAGTCTCTGCCTACCCCTCTGGGTGACAGGCGTGAGTGTTTATGTATGTATGTATGTATGCATCTACTGCTGCGTATATCATTCTTATTAACACCTCGTCTGATATGACTATGCAGTTTATACACTTTTCGCATCAACAAACACGCGCTAAAAGATTTGATTAAAATTAACCAAAAAATAAAAATTAATTTGCGATGGTCACCAATGATTTCAAGGCCACGCTGGCTGGCGTGTTTCGTGTCAAACAATCCGCGTCGTACCTATCTGTGAACAAATTGTGGAAAATATATTTACCAAGAAAAAAATTAAGTGTTTTAAGTTAAAAATGGAGAGTAAGAAAGAAAAATTAAAAAGGAAGCTTATGGATCTTTTATTTTCTACACTCTATTGTGAAAAGTCAGAATGTGTCAAAAAAGGCACGTATGGCAATTCACAGTGCTGTATTAGTCCCTACTTTAACGTATGGTAGTGAAAGTTGGGTGTGGCAGAAGAAGCACGAGAGTAGAATAAATGCGGTAGAAATGCGGTCGCTAAGGAGTATGTTAGGGCTGAATCTGAGTGACAGGGTGAGAAACTGTGTGATAAAAGAAGAGTGTGGTTTGCAAGATGATGCGGTGACCAGGATTAAGAAAGGAATGCTTCGGTGGTTTGGTCATGTAGAAAGAATGAATGCGGAAAGACTGACAAAGCAAATATATGTTGCAGAAGTGAATGGAAGAGTCGGAAAGGGACGTCCTAGGCGGAAGTTTGTCGACCAAATTGGCGATATACTAAAAATGGGCCAAATTAAGAGTACCCTTAACCGACGAGCATGTATGCGTAGGTATATGAATGTGGAAGAGGCGAGAAAGGTATGTCAGGATCGTGCTAAATGGAAGTCTGTAGTCTCTGCCTACCCCTCTGGGTGACAGGCGTGAGTGTTTATGTATGTATGTATGTATGCATCTACTGCTGCGTATATCATTCTTATTAACACCTCGTCTGATATGACTATGCAGTTTATACACTTTCCGCATCAACAAACACGCGCTAAAAGATTTGATTAAAATTAACCAAAAAATAAAAATTAATTTGCGATGGTCACCAATGATTTCAAGGCCACGCTGGCTGGCGTGTTTCGTGTCAAACAATCCGCGTCGTACCTATCTGTGAACAAATTGTGGAAAATATATTTACCAAGAAAAAAATTAAGTGTTTTAAGTTAAAAATGGAGAGTAAGAAAGAAAAATTAAAAAGGAAGCTTATGGATCTTTTATTTTTTTCATCAGAAGGTATATATATATATATATATATATATATATATATATATATATATATATATATATATATATATATATATATATATATATATATATATATATATATATATATATATAGATATATAACACATTCCTGTCCACTCAGTGGACAGGAATGTGTTATGGCAAACACTGAACTCATATGGGTTGAGCGCTGGTTTGATACAGGCATTGAGGTCTCTTTATAGGGACTCTAGTGCTTGTGTCAGGATCAATGGGGTCTACTCGGACTGGTTTGGCATCCAAAAAGGTGTCAGACAGGGCTGTGTAGCTTCCCCTTGGCTGTTCAACCTATTTATGGACCGGTGTTTGCAAACTTTGAAAGATGAAGAATGTGGGTTAAGAATGGGCGAGTTAACCGTCAAATGCCTTTTGTATGCCGATGATCAAGTCATATTTGCGTCATCGGCGTCTGAATTGCAAATGATGGTTACATTAATGAACTGGGAATTAAAAGAAAGGGGAATGAAAGTGAACACATGTAAGACGAAAGTGATGGTTTTTGAAAGAGAAGAAAGCAAAACGGTATGTGAAATAAGAATAGAAGGAGAGTTAATTGAGCAAGTGGATGAGTTTGTGTATTTGGGATGTGTATTTAGCAGGGATGGTAGATATGATAGGGATATAGAACGACGAGTTAATGCAGGGAATAGAGTGAATGGGGCACTACACTCTATTATGGAGAACCGGAATGTGTCAAAACAGGCACGTATGGTGATTCATAATTCTGTGTTAGTCCCTACTTTAATGTGTGTAATGTGTAAGTGAAAGCTGGGTGTGGCAGAAGAAGCACGAAAGTAGAATAAATGCTGTAGAAATGCGGTCTTTAAGGAATATGCTAGGTTTGAATCTGAATGACAGGGTGAGAAATTGCGTGATAAGGGATAAATGTGGTATGCAAGATGATGTTGTGACCAGGATTAAGAAAGGAATGCTTCGGTGGTTTGGTCATGTGGAAAGAATGAATGAGGAAAGAGTGACAAAGCAAATTTATATGGCAGATGTGAACGGCCGAGTCGGGAAGGGACGCCCTAGGAAAAAGTTTATCGACCAAATTGGCGATATTTTGAAAATGGGCCACGTTAGAAGTACCCTTAACCGACGAGCATGTATGCGTAGATATATGGATGTGAAGGAGGCGAAAGAGGTGTGTCAGGATCGTGCCAAATGGAAGTCCGTAGTCTCTGCCTACCCCTCTGGGTGACAGGCGTGAGTGTTTATGTATTTATGTATGTATATAGATATATATATATATATATATATATATATATATATATATATATATATATATATATATATATATATATATATATATATATTAGTTTTATTTTTAAGAATAAGATGTTCTTGAGCGCTGCAATTTTAAAATGTTAAATGCCTCATGCGTTTTTTTAGAACAAATAATATCCTAAAGGTTAAAAATATTGGCGTTAGCGATAGGACGACCGCCTATACTTATTCAAGAACTGTTTTGTTTACCATAAGCAGTTTATTTCATATTATGTATGTCATACGGTAATACGCGCGGAGCACATGTGATTTCATTACTGTATGAAAATATATCTAAACGGTACGACGAGCGAATACATTTGATACCTACTTATTTCAAACTTTCTCACAAAATATTGCTATAAAGTTTCATTAACATCATCATACGGTACTACGCGTGAGTAGTGAGTACATTACATTGTGATAAATTAATTTTACAATATTTTCGCAGATGAAGCTGAAACAACCATTAAAAAGGGAAGGATAATAATTGTGAAAAGCGACTCTGAAGAGGATTTCGAAAGTATATTAGTAGTAACAATAACAACATTCAAATATATAATACAATATTCCAAATTTTCTTCAAAAAGTGGGCCATGTGGAAAAGTTGATAAAACTATTGGTATGAATAGTTGACTAAGAAATATGTGGAACACATTTCTTACGCAAGGGTTAGAGGAAAAATCAAGTGATGAAATTTTAAAAACATTCCTAATAATTAAAGATTACTTTACGTTTACCTCCAAACCTCAATCCGGAAATAAAGATTACTCTGTCGCACCAGGCGTTAAAAAGAGATGAACACAAAATATTATTGGGTCTGTAATTTGTGGCCTCACAGAAGTATTAACCAATATGTTGGAAAAGGATACAGAAACAGAATGTATAGGAAACTCTTATGACACCTTATGACAGTATCAAATTAGAAGAGCAGTCATTTTACCTGTTGTCGGTTAAAACCTCAAGGAAATGATATAAGTAATATTTTAAAAGATAACAAACATTTGGAGAACTCTGCTAAGGACCTGAAACCTTTAAACAATTGAGGCCCGTCCTCGAATAGGGAGTTCGTCGGTTGAGACAATACTAGATGATATTACACAAGACAAGACAACACCAACTGTTGGTGTAAATGATAATTAATCTCAAATAAAATTAAAAAAAATAAAAGTATAATTGTCATGTCAATCACTATTACTTTATAACTAGGCAAATAAAAATAAGTATAAATATAATAAAATTAAAATGTCAAATAAGAACTTAAGGCTACAGTCTTTTAAAGTTGACTCACATCGAATCATTAGCGCCACTTTGATTTCTTTTTTTACAGCAAATTATTGTTTCAGAGTAAAATATTTTGATAACACATAAATACCCAGATTATAAGTAATGGCTAAATTTTTTTTTTGGTTCATCTATGTGGTCTATGTTAGATAAATCAAACGGTAAATAGAGCTCTCTCGCACCCAACGCAATTTCGAGCTTTGTTCGTGTACCATTATAAGGCAATCGATAATAAAAAGGCGAAATCTATTCAGCGCGTTAATAGCTAAACATCTTCATCTCCAAAATGCGCTGTTTCTTTTTTTCTAAATATCTTTCATTGTCTTAAATAAGAGGTCTCAATTTCGTTAAATTTCGCTGTTTTCGCCTCATAAAAAACTATTTGTTTCATAGCAATAGCTGAAAATATTTATGCTATAATTATTTTTTTCTCAAGGGCAGGTGTTTAATTAGACAAATATTAAAAAATAATAATTTAAACCACTTTATTTCAAAATTAATAATTATTTCGATCGACCTATAAAATATTGACTTTATAAACAATAATTGCGGGCAATATTCCTTAGTAGCCGCTGAGCGGCTGTAGCGTTCAGACGTCTTGTCTGAGCCAAATTTTTGCACTTCCTCTCGCTCTAACATTCCTCTTTCTCTCTCTTTCCCTAATCTTGGTTGCGCATTGTTACGAATTGAAAGTTTCTCTACTTTATTATTTTTTGCATATAATTCTTTAAGGGTTTATAAATCATTTTGTATTTGTTTTATAACTTTTAATTTCGATATGGACCATAAACGTAAAAAATATGCTTGTACCAGAAAACGAAAATTGAAATCAAACGTTGAAGCAATGAACAGAAATAGAATTCAAAGGTAAGTTTTTTTGTGTTTCATAGTAAAATAGTTAACAACGTGCATATGTGTGAGCACTTGGTTAAATATTAGGTATATAATTAGGTACCTAACCTACATATTATGTAAGTTCTTCAAGGAAATATAGAAGTATTATACATTTTTGGATTGCACATGATGTTTTGTTTACAAGCGACAGTAGCCTAATGGCAGGGAGCGGACCGCGAACTCAAAAAGGTCGTGGGTTCGAATCCACCATTCGACTACTGGCGTGAACCACTCGTAACACAAGCAATTTAAGCTTACCACGAGTGGTTAATGTCCTTTTTTTTAAAAAAAAGTACATTATGTTTTTATAGAAATACTTTTTTAATTTAATTTTTAAGTGTCATAAGGAAAATTTCGTCTTTTTGATTTTCAACTAGAGATTTCCTTGTTACCGGTAGCTGCTGATGTCGAGTTAACGACATTTTTAGATACGAAAACTATTCAGTAATACACGTAGACTACAAGTAAACTATTAAGTAATATCCTCAGCATCCCGTAATTTATTGTACGCCCACTATGGCCAATTTTGGATATAATGTGGCGTCAAACTGCTTACGACGTCCAATATACGGACGTCAAATAGGAGACTTAGCGCAATGTTCGCAAATTGTCATGCTGATCACAGAAACGTCAAAATCTAAAAAAAATTGGACGTCATTTTTCTTCCTCTTTAGCTTCCTGAGCTAATTGATTCTCGCATGGAACGCTCGATGCCAATCAAAGACCCTCCATACATCATTCAAGCCATTGCGAATAAATTAAAAAAAAGCGCTAAGTCGTCCGTCGATGCTGCTGTACAAGAATAGTAATTCATGCATATAGGTAAATGCTATACAAAGTTACATTATACTTTAATGAGAAACTATAAATATGTGTGATAGTGGACTGTTTGTACTTATATAGAAATTATTTTGAGTTTTTTTTTAATCTATTTTAGTATTTAGAACTACTTGACGTACTTGACGGATTTTCGATAGTGTCATCGACTTATTACGAAACCCTCAGTGCACGACTCATTCTAGCACTTGCCAGATTCATTTGAATAATCAATAATACGAGTACATGTTATACAGGTTCTAGATGATTATCTTTTAGAAACCTTTTCAACAAAACAACAAAAATTATACAAACTTAAAATATATTTTTTTGTGTAACGAATTTTGTAATAAAAGCATGGAACAAAAATAGATACGAGGTAGAAAATCTGTATGTGAAAATTTGTTAGCTAATTATCAATAATCCTGTATATTAGATAAATTGATACTGGAAAATCTTAGTAGAGCAACTTTCCACGCTACGGCCAGAAAGATAACTGCGGTGGCGGTACATGAAGTGGCGGGGCAGGGAGGGTGTAGATGTGTCACCAGAACGCAATTTTTCTGTTTTGCTCTGAAAGACTGGGCTCTTAATCTAATGTTAAAATATTCAAGAGCTGGTATCACTCAGCTCGCCCCCGAGTGACGTAGCGCGCTTGTTAAACAATAGTAGTTACGCACACTTGTGTGCGTAATAAGCACACCAGCGCTCCAAATCGGGCCCGTTATTTTTGTTGCGATTGTAGCGCAACACTCTACCTAGACAGGTATATAATCAAAGACTCCAACCAAAGGTGCGCCCTCCTTTCTGCCAAGGAGGGTCGTGTTCGTATACGGCTTAGAGATCTCTCGTCAGATCGGTAAGCCAATGCATAAAGGCGGTGTTTAGTGGGTAAAAGTCTCCACATAACCACGCAGCCGGCTGCGTGGTATGATATGAGCATTCACCGCCTCCCTCCCCCGCTTTCCGGAGGGTTGCCCATATTTGCTTCGGGCGCAAAAAAAACAAAAGGTCCTTTACATGTATCACGCGTTCCAAACAAACTGCTTCGTCATTAAGAGTAAATAAAGGAAGATGGAATAATTTTTTCATTGTCTCTCTTTACATTCTATTACTACATGGGTGACTCCATGAAGAGATTTAATATGCTTTTGTAAAGTAAGCCAGGGCGCTGTACAATCTTTAGCGACGTAACCATCAGGTGAGATAGTAGTTTAGAATTGTCCAAGAAATTGATAAAAAATATCAGACATTTAATGAAACACTCAGATAAGATTTTGGCTGTGTCTTTCTTTAAATGTGCAATGGCCGTGCAGTGGCGGTGCAAGAATATCCACTACGACACATTGTCCCGTGGGAACGTTTCGTAAGATGAGACAGAGGGAAACAAACAGAAGATGGAGCAGCATATTCCTACAAAAATAAACTTAGCTAAAAATTCAAAAACGGTGGTTGCAAACCCGCTTGCCAAGCGTGGCGACTGGCGACTAGGGCAAAATTCCCCCAAGAGGCAATATATGGGGAGAACATTCAACATGGCCTTCAGCAGTGCACGGTTAATAGCTTATCAACAACAGTAGTGTACTAATTGTCCGTCGGTTGTTTATTCTGAACATCATATTAAAACAGCATACCGAACTTCCATTTAACCAAAGATTTATCATTTAACTTAAAATCCATAGACAGGAGAAGAATGGACTTAGTTTGTGTAAACCCTCAAACCAAACAAGCATTTGTGAACAGATTTTACGTATTTTTAGGACCATTTCTATATAACAAGCTCAACAAGTCACTAAAGATATATAGAGAATGTTATAAAAATGTAATATAAAATTGTAATATAATTTCTGAATAAATTGAATTACGAAGACATAGAGAAGTTGTTAGAAATTCTAAAATAATTTTGTATTAATTGTAGGCTACAAATAATTGTTATTTAGTTATTTTAAGTATTATATAATATAGTTTAATTATTCAAATTAACTTGTGTCCTACATTATTAAACCCATAGTGTAAGTGATGGTCTGAAACACGGGTACTCAACCTTGTTCAGGCAGTAAGCTACACGTAGTTTTAATTTTTTAAAATTTAATATATTATAAATGAAATCCGTATTTACAAATTTTTGATTTCTAACAACATAGTACCAATGAATTTACTATATTATTATCAACAATATTTATCTTTTATTATACAATAAATTAAAACGGTCCGCACAGAATCAACGCATGCACACAATTTGTAATTAAAAACATCACACTCCATTCGTTAGGCTAAATCAAAATGAACAGGCGATTACAATAGCGTTTGTTTACGATATATGATTCTGGGACCGTGCCGATAAACTATGAGCTGGGTTCATAATTGAGAACAAATATTACGCAAATATAAATCACACGTGGACTTATATTTCGTCAATGACGTTCAGTTTATGCATTTATATATTAATGAAGTGAGAAAAGTTTTACTTGATGTAAATCATTTTCACGTGATTTTGGAAAAAGGAAGAGTCCTGATGCTAGCTTTATCAAGGATCTACATACATGGTCAAATCCACTGAATATGGTTCATGCTTTTTTGGTCGTACTACGTCCAAATATTTGAAACAAATAAGTAAAGTAATACCTGCTTTAAATTAAATTTTCAGACAAACGGAATCAGAAGCGTATTACAAACGAATATAAGGTTCTTAGATAGAATTTACAAATTAGGGTCGAGTATTAAACCAAGCTTAAACGCTCAGGCTACAAACGTAATTACGTTAAAACGATTGACCCTGTTTCGCTTTAAACAAGCTGTTGCCACAATTTTGTCAATGATGCTATTTAGATTTGTGTACAAATCTCAGCCGATGAGATATCGGCATAAGAGAGTTAAATGCATTTGACGGATAACTCGCCCATTCATCCTTCACCTTTCAAAATTTGCAAAGAACTGTCCATAAATAGGTTGAACAGCCACTAAGTAAAATTTAATTCAAATGACGGCTATACTCATGTTTCCCTTATATTTTGTTGATAAAATTGTTTATTCGAATGCCAATACATCACATAATTAAATTTAACAATCGAAAATTGACAACATTTAGAAAAGAAAGTGTCACAAAATATTTGGCAGTGCATCACTTGTAAATTTGTTTTTTCTTGTTGTAAAAAAAATTGTGTTGTTCAAAAACCGTTTTTGAGTTATAAAAATGAATATAATGTTAATAAATGATAATGAATATTACAATATCCAAAATCATTTTATTTCCATTTTTGTGACAACTCCTGCCATACACGCCGGACATCAAAACTGTAAGCTCTTATAACTGTGCCTGTTAAGACCACACCTGGACATGGATAGGCCTCTGACCTAGTGGAATCTCTACTTGGAGAGACCATCCTAGATCTAGACTAGAAATGTTTCTAATAAAGTGTATAAAAAAACGAGGCACTAAACAGAACAAGTGGTAAAATCAAAAAATTTATACAACCGACTTCAATATAAATAAAGTATAAATATCACCAATTTAGTTAAAGTCAATTAAATACGTATTATTAAGGATAAGTCACAACTATTAATCAGATTTTGATCAAATTTATATGGGACCACACGAGAAGCTTGTCAGTCTGCCGATAAGGGCCCTTGCCTTTGCGATACGGTCCTCGATTCTTTTTCTCCAGGCTGGGATGGCGCTACTTTGTGTAGTAGCGCGTCCAGCCATGGGAAGTTTGGCGCCAATAATACGGCAAACTGCCACTGCGGCGCCAAAGAGAATTGAGTCCGTCTCGCAAAGGTCCCGGCTGGCTTCCAAATAGGTCACCAGCATTGGGTTAAGAGCCCTCACGACAGCCCGATTTCGCTTGCTTAGGGGTATGCGGGGAAGTCGCGGTCGATTTTCGATAGGGGTGCTGCGCGTTTCCAAAATCGCCTCTTCCAATATACTCCTCATTTTCTCTAGTTCGTGGGAGACTATTTCATCGTCGTTCGAATCAACCACAACTGGAAGATCCATGGCGGCTTCCACGTGTGGATGCTGGTCTGTCGTATGTGGAGCTGCATCTCCAGCCATAGCCGATTCATTCGACGACGGAATAGCCTCACGTCGTAGTCGTTCGAGTTCGGCATCATCAAATATTTTCGAGCGCATGATGTACCGAACTCGGTCTGCCAGGTTTTGTTCCGTGACGGGGATAGAAGGCTCCAGCTCAGCAAAAAAGCAATGCATCCGAGACCTATACGCTATTCCCACAGTTTCTTCCCCTTTCGCCCTATAGTACGCCCGCAATGCGTTTTCATTCATAGATTTTGTCCAACGCATGCGACGTGCTCCACCAGCGGCGGGTGCCGCTTGCTGAGTCCGAGAAGACCCAGCCGACACCAAGGCTTTCTGGTGGGGATGATGGATGTGAGGGGCTGCTAGGTGATCGTGCAGCTCCTCGCGCTCGGCTGGCGGCCCGCATGCTGCCGCGTCCAGCGCCAGCTCCAGACGCGCCCCGGCGACCCTCAGGCAGCGGCTCTATGCGCGTTCCTCTTTGTGCCATCATCCATTTTATGGGCGCCAAATAACGGGAGACGCCCAAACCCGGCACCGTTTCGTGGTTGGGTCATATGCACAAACGGACCTTTGCACCTACAATTTTGCCTAGGCACGGCGCTCACACCTCTTGGCAGGATGCTGACTGACTGCGCCGACGTAGCGGTTTTGTCACATAACTGTTACGTCAGCGGGCGATGGGGTCGTCACTTCCCTACGCCATTTATTATTATTATTATTATTATTATTTGGTAGGTCTGGAATATTATTATAATGATGAATATTTTTATTATTATTATTATTTTTATTCGGAGGTAAATAATTCATACATTTTTAGTAACAAACATAAAAATGCAATTAATGAACTATCAAATTTCCAAAAATGTGACGAATATGAAGTGGCTAAAATAATCGACCAACTAGACCCTAATACGAGCTCGGGAATAGATGGCATTACAACAAAGGTAGTCAAGTGTATTAAGGACTTAATTATTACAAGGCTTACTTCTTGTATAAATGATTGTCTTGAAAGCGGAACATTTCCAGATGAACTCAAAACAGCTAAAGTCACACCTATATACAAATCAGGTACGAAAAGTGACCCCAGTAACTACCGACCTATCTCTGTCTTACCAGTAGTTTCCAAAATTTTTGAAAAAGTAATATATAACCGCTTAAATATATACCTAACATCAATTAACTTTATTTCAAACTGTCAGTATGGTTTCCAGCCTAGGTCAAATACCTTAGCCGCAACGGTAGATTTGATTACCAAAATAAAAAAAAACATTGATGCAAAAAACTTAGGGCTTGGAATTTTTATTGACCTAAAAAAGGCGTTTGATTCAATAAGTCACTCACTACTATTAAAGAAACTTTCTCATATAGGTATTAACGGCCATGCCTTAAAAATTTTTGAAAGTTATCTAAATAAAAGATATCAAATTGTAAAGATTGGTCACAATCAAAGTTCCCCACAACCCATTACGTACGGTATTCCCCAAGGCTCTATATTGGGCCCACTTCTTTTCCTGATTTATATAAATAACATAACTGATTTTAAATTAAATGGCGAAATTTCTTTATATGCAGATGATACCTGTATTTTCTACTTTGGACGTTCCATAGAAGAAGTTATCGCACGAGCCCAAGTAGATCTAAATATAGTACATAAGTGGTTCCAATTCAATTTGCTTACAATAAATACATCAAAAACCTCGTAGATGATATTTAAACCCAAAAACAAAAACATTTGCAGTTATTCCCCTCTCACCATTGACAACTCTACAATACACGAGTCAGCCGAAGAGAAATATTTAGGCTTAGTACTAGATAAAACCTTGTCATGGAAGGGTCATATAGGCAAAATAAGATCGAAACTATCTTCTCTACTGGGTTCACTTTATGGTTGTATTCGATGCCTTCCTTACCGTGTTCGCCGAACAATTTATAATGCTTTAGTCAAACCATATCTGGATTATCTAGTTGAAATTTGGGGGTGCACCTACAAAACAACATTAAAGGACCTACAAATAAACCAAAATAAAATAATAAAACTATTATTCAATTATAACTTCTTTACACCAACAGACAAACTGTACAGTGAAACCAAAATTATGAATATTTATCAAACATATTGCTATAATACTTGTATTCTAATAAAGAAAATTTTAGATAATAAAATACACACACAATTAAAATTTATAACAAATAAAGGCAAAGGAAAGAAAGTACTTCGCAACACTAATAATATTTACATACCTATGGTACGAACAAACTATGGTAAGCAGAACATACTTTTTGATGGAGTTAAAATATATAATAAACTACCACAAGAAATAAAAATATTAAATAGTTTTAACATCTTTAAAAGCAAACTAAAACAACATATAATGAATAAGTTCTAAATCCGACCCTGTCCATATGCCGACCGCTAATCAGCGTTATCGGTAACGATAAGAAATACCTTACTTACTACCCACTTTATCTATTACTATCTACTAAAAGATTGCTAACTTGTACATCAATACACAAAACGATAATATTGGAAGTATTAAGTTGTATGCCTAAACTAGTAAGAAGTTGTATGTCACGAAACTCTTTCCTCCCTTTTTACTGTTAATATATATGTATATATATTTTTTTTGCTATCTGTATGCTCATTACCCATTTATAACTTGACTATTGTAACCTCTCATTAAGTGAAATGTATATTTCTTTTGAGAATAAAATATCTTTAACCATAATATAAAGTTAATGTTAAAAACGAGTACAACACACATAGGGTTAGAGGAAAGAAACTGGTTCAACCAAAAATAACAAACTATTATGGTAAGAGAACATCTAAGTATTTGGTAGCTAAAGTGTTTAACAAAATAGATCTAAAATCAAAAAGTTAAAATAAAAAGATCACTAAAGAGAAAACTAAAAAAAACATTATATAGGATGGGTAGTAGAACTAAATACGATTCATTGTAGTATATTAAACCATAACAATATAACATATAATTATAAGGTATTTAATTTATATAAAGTTAAATATATTATATAAGATTATAAAGTTAACATAACAACAAGATGTCATAGGTTTATATATTACTGTGTTATCTATGTAATTATGTATTATTGTGTCCAATATTAGGAGTACATAAGGTGGTTCATTGCTATGTAAAAGAACGCCTCTCGCCATCAAACGTAAAAGTTTGGCGAGTTTAGAATTAAGTAACACCACTGTATTATAAATTCATTAATAAATAATAAAAAAATATTAGTTAAAACCATTATAGCTAATAATTATACATTTAAAACAATACGACCAGATATATTATATAATCATCAGAAAATACTTATTTCAAGCCCACCAATTTTTTTTCTTAACAAAGTATTTACACCTTAACACTTTTTAACACGCAATTGATGTGTCATTTATTTACGATTTGCCCAAGATGAAGCCTCAAGACAACAAGACAACGTCGCGCCGCTCACTTCCGAGTAGTCTCTTCACAACAGCCACCCTTGTTCTGTGCTGTGCCCCACACGTGTCACACTCACACCCCAAGTATCCTTCGCAATCTGACAGGGTTAGCAACTTTAATCGAATAAAATACACCTAGGATGTTACATATATAATATGGTTATAATTTCGTAATATGTATAATATGGTGCCAGTATACTGAAACCCGCACGCATATCAAGCGCGATTATTATGATAAATATCTCACGTTTGAGGTGATCTGTTAGGGAGGCCTATGTTCAACAGTGGACTTTTAATGGACTGTAATGAAAGAATGAATAAATGTGCAGTATAGGGACAAAAAAAACATACAATAATATGTCTATTCAGTGTGTTAGTTACAGATACAGTGTTAGACAAGTGTGCATAATTTGTCTGTTCAAGTCGTTCATGGTGTTTATTTGTGCAGTATGAAGAAAGTCTTAAATGTAACGAATAGAACTACAGGTCTTTGCTATTAATTTCAATGAAAAAAAAACTGCATTGTAAAAAAATGTTGTACTATAGTTGAGTACGAACTCGCTCATTAGACAAAAATAACACCCAGTCTTTATATAAGTGCACTGTGCATCAATCGTGTTGATGATATGGTTCGAGTCATAAGAAGAAATACACTCTGTGAAATCAGAGGGAATATCTTATTTTTTGTATTTCCTTATAATGTATACTTATCTTTACTATTAAATGTAATGAATTTACTTTTAATATGATAAAGATTTCAAAAAATGTAATGCGCAAGTAATTTGAAACTTTACTACTGTGTAACACATCAAGATTTATAGGCTCATAGACTCGATATGCTTGCAGGCGGTTGACAACAGTCTAACCAGACGCTTTGCATTACGCACCCTCGTGACATCAACGGTCTGGATATTTACAGTTTGTCTAAATAATACGATTACGTTGCCATCTATCGGAAACCCTGAGGTATTAAGACATTTTCAATAGACGACCTTCTACGACATACACGGAAATATTTGGGATGATGAATTCTCATAGGCCGCCATCATACGGCGATATATGCGCGATCATATATTATCCACTTGAAATTTAAATAATACTATTTAGTGATAGAAATTTTAAATGTAAAGGTTTAGAGGCAACCCTATCTGGCACCTTAGTTGTACTGCGCCGAGAATCTTTCGCGGCAGAAAGCACCCTTAATTTGCTTTTGGGTTGTCCCCTGCCACCCCACAGCTTATCTACGTCTATACTGTATTACTTGTTCGTAGTGTTTGTTGGAATAGAATAATAATTATGAAATAAAATCTATTTTAGTTTTTTAAAGTACTTAAATAGATTCAAATTGTTCTAACATTTAGGGTTATAATGGGATATGCCTTTATAATTTCCATTAAATTTATATGTATACGATGTAATGGGATAGCTTTTTCTCCAAATGTTTTTTTGTCGTTACGCCTACTGTATAGCTCAGATGGTTAACGCTCGCTGTAAATATAACAGAACGCGAGTAACCCGGGTTCGATCCCCGCCGGCACCAATGAAATTATTAATTGCAATTTTAAGTGCTGATTTACCACGTGCTCAGCGGTGAAGAAGAATATCGTGAAGAAACCTGCATGTCTGAGGAATAAGAAAAAAAAATATTTTCGAAGACATGTGAAGTTCGCCAACACGCATTGGGGCAGCGCGGCGGACACTACCTTGCCCTAAACCCTCTGAGAAATGAGGGGAGGCCTGTGCCCAGAAATGGGACATATATAGGCTGTAACTAACCAACTAACTAACTAACACCTACTGTGGTATCGTGGGGGTGTTTAACATGTACTATATAACTTCACTGACAGAACAAATTGTAGGCCATACTTACTTTTTCAGAGAGATTGCAGTCAAATGATAACTGTACACTGCATTACGAAGCCGTCAATGCGAAAAATCTATCCAAAATCGCTCAACTCAAATTTCAGTGATTGGTGGTAAGAAGAAACATAATAGTGCAAGAGTTATCGTCTCTGGGTTACCAATATACAGCCAGCAATAGCCAGCTTGGTGCGTATGAGAGTACGTATTATATTAGACGCAAATAAATACAACACAAATAAATTATAATACAAGTTATTTTACAGATTTTATCATGTTTAATTGAACTTATTTTTAATGTTTGGTCATGTGAAAAGAATGAACGAGGAAAGAGTGACAAAGAAAATTTATGTTGCAGAAGTAAATGGCAGAGTCGGAAAGGGACGTCCAAGGCGAAAATTTATCGACCAAATTGGCGATTTATTGAAAACGGGCCAAATTAGGAGTACCCTAAGCTGACGAGCATGTATGCGTAGCTGTATGGATGTGAAGGAGGCGAGAGAGGTGTATCAGGATTGTGCCAAATGGAAGTCCTACACCTCTGGGTGACAGGCGTGAGTGTTTATGTTTATGTTTTTATTTTTAATTCTCTAAATTTTACGGTATTTGTTACGTAATTAAAATTATTTTCCGGTATCGTATTCGCTTAGTTTAACTTAAAACCCGTAAAATTAGTTTTATTCAATTCAATTTGTAGTATTCATATTCACGTAAATATAAGGAACCATTGAGTGTTACAATATTTTTGTATTATGTTTTAGAGACATCACCAACGCAATTTTAACGGAAATTTAAATACTTTGTAAGTGTTCTCAATTTTCTATTATCCATCCCTTGCAGACTTTTTTATAGCTTAAGGATGATAAGCGGGCACACAGTCCACCTGATGGTAAGTTGATGCTATGGCCCATAGACTTCTACATCTATGCTCGACTACGAATCGAAATGCAGATGCGTTGTCACCTGTGAGGAGTAGGGTGGAATGCCTTGTTTCCAGTAAAAAGGGCCTCCGGTTCTCTACACTCACCATACGAAACACAGCAGCATTAAGCTGCTATTTTAATCTGTTATACTGTGAGAGCGTGATCCTTCCCCGGTCGAGCCGACCCATTCGTGCTACAGCTATACTAATAATATAACTGCAGCATGGCTCTACCACGTAAAAAACCCTATAAAACGACTAAACATAGGCCTCCCATACAAAAAAATAGGATTGCCTTATAGGGAGGATTTTGCCAAGCTTGGCAGGCGGGTTGACAATCGCAGTTCTTTTACTATCTTAAGTTGCTATCTGAAAGATACTGCTGCCCATCTTCTGTTTCAGTTTCCCTGTGTCGCCTATTACACCACCCACGGTACGATATGAAATATACAGTGGATACACTTTCACCACCACTATAAAGCCAATACATTACCGCCAGCAACTTTACACCGCCTGCAACTTTACAATGCGCACGTTCGGCCGCACATGGAATATTGTTCCCATCTCTGGGCTGGGGCTCCTCAGCGCCAGCTCCTTCTATTTAATCGCATCCAGCGCAGAGCTGTTCGAATCGTCGGCGACCGAGCTCTTTCCGACCGGCTTGACTTACTGGCACTGCGAAGAGAGGTTGCATCTCTTTGTGTATTTTATTGCATTTACCACGAGGAGTGCTCTGAGGAATTGTTCGGACTAATTCAAGCCGCACAATTTCACCATCGCACATCGCGACAAAACTCGCGTTACCATCAATACCATCTGGATGACTAGCGGTCCACCGCTGTGCGATTTAAAAAAGTTTTCTTCCTCGCACAACTTCCTTGTGGAATCGACTACCACCAGAGATTTTTCCGGACCAATACGAATTAGGGACCTTCAAGAAAAGAACCTACTCCTTTTTTAAAGGTCAACAACGCATCCGCAATTCCCCTGATGTTGCAGTTGCTCATGGGCGGCGGTAATCACTATCAGGTGAGCCGTATGCTCGTTTGCCTCTCACCTATTAAAAAAAACATTACTAAATTTCATTTCATTTTACCTTAAATTACTACATTAAATAATAATGTGGGTACTAAATGAAAAGAATACTTACATAATATTATATTGTGCGTCTATTAGGCTCGTACATTATGTAGATAACCGTCATTATGGTTCTTATATTTCCTACTGATACTACAATTCAAAATACGTACATGCGAATATCTACAAGGGCATAGTCTGTGTATGTACTTACAAGTCCCAAGGGCCCGCCCCGGGTCGTAGGTACATTATACAAGTTTTATAATGAGTTGGAAACACAATTCGTGGGACTCCTGCTTGATTGTTCGAGAAATCCGAAACCTTCGGACAGCGGGTACAACGTACCCTGTTCTACAAATTACAGGGTTGAATCATAAAGTAAAAAGGTTTATTTATTTCTACAATAATATATCTGATCTTTTTAATGCATACATATATTAGAACATCTGTATCGTATAAACGAATCAAAATCCAGAATTCAAAGCAAAGAAAGTTAAAATACAAAAATGTATAAAATCCAATTTTAACATATTTAGTAACGTCATCACTGAAGACCACTGTTGAAACTTTTTATTTCTGTCGCAAAGCGGTAGCCTAGGTGGTAGAACTTCTTTTCTACATAGGACTCTATCAACCTACGCAGGTAACCACCTTTTTACCTATTTCTCAAATTCAAATAGCAGTGCATCTACTGCTGCGTATATCATTCTTATTAACACCTCGTCTGATATGACTATGCAGTTTATACACTTTTCGCATCAACAAACACGCGCTAAAAGATTTGATTAAAATTAACCAAAAAATAAAAATTAATTTGCGATGGTCACCAATGATTTCAAGGCCACGCTGGCTGGCGTGTTTCGTGTCAAACAATCCGCGTCGTACCTATCTGTGAACAAATTGTGGAAAATATATTTACCAAGAAAAAAATTAAGTGTTTTAAGTTAAAAATGGAGAGTAAGAAAGAAAAATTAAAAAGGAAGCTTATGGATCTTTTATTTTCTTCATCAGAAGGTATATATATATATATATATATATATATATATATATATATATATATATATATATATATATATATATAGATATATAACACATTCCTGTCCACTCAGTGGACAGGAATGTGTTATGGCAAACACTGAACTCTGAATTATGCTAGGAGATTTTAATGGAAGGGTTGGGGTGAGGAGGCTTGGTTATGAAAGGATATTGGGAACGTTTGGTGATGAAAGTATAAATGAGAATGGTGAAAGCCTCCTCACCGTATGTGTGGAAAGGAATCTTTTTGTGACGAACACTTTCTTTCGTCATAAGAAGATTCACATGTATACTTGGGAAAGAGGTGATGATAGAAGCATGATAGATTTCATAACTGTGGATGAAAGAATGAGGAGCGCAGTGGTGGATACAAGGGTTTACCGGGGGTCCAACGTAGGGACCGACCACTACCTGGTCTTATGCCGAATTAGGGGTTTATTCAGACGTTGGCGGCATAGGACATCTGTGTCTACCACTGCGTTACAGCGTATAAGAATTGAGAGGTTACAAGATGAAGATGTGAAAGACAAGTACAAATGCAGACTGAGAGAAAATATAAGTAATTTGGATGAGTTGTGTGTGAATGAGTTAGACTTGGAGAATGTGTGGCATAATGTTAAGAAAGGTTTAGTGGATGCAGCTACCGAAGTATGTGGTGTTAGTAAGAGAATGAATGAAAGGAAAGACAATACGTTATGGTGGGATGACGAGGTACGTATGGAAGTTGAAGCAAAGAAGAGAGCATGGCTAGATTTACTAGCGACCAAAGCTGGTAACTCTGGCGGTAAGAATGATGAGAATGAAAGGAAAAAGGCAGAGTTTAAACGTTTAAATAAGAGAGTAAAAGAATTAGTTGAAAGGAAAAAGCAAGAAAGAACGGATAGGAATGATAGAAGAATATCGGATAACTTCCAGGCAAATATTAAAATGTTCTGGAAACTCGTAAGAAATACCAGGGGACTTTCAAAACAGCCTAGATTGAATGCGATACGAGACGAGAATGGCTGTATCCTGAATGATGAAGTGTTGAGTCTAAAGAGATGGAAGGAATATTTTGAAAGCGAATTTATGAGTGAGGAGAAGTGTGAACTAAATGAAATAGAAATTCCGAAAGAAGATGAAAGGGATAAGGAGATAAGTATGGATGAAATAATGAAAGCAATGAAAAGCGTGAAAGTAGGTAAGGCAGCCGGATATGATAGAGTTTCACTCGAAATGCTAAGGGCTGGAGAGGACGTGGTGGCAGGCCTGCTGTACACCTTGTTTAATTTATGTTGGGAACTAAAGCGGGTACCGGGAGACTGGTGCAAAGCCGTGATAGTCCCAATATATAAGGGAAAAGGGTCACAGCAGGACTGTAAAAACTACCGTGGTATCAGCCTTCTTAGCATTGTGGGAAAACTGTATGCTAAGGTACTAATTGAAAGAGTTATGAAAGAAACTGATGAAAAAATTTGGGATGTGCAAGCGGGATTTAGAAAGGGAATGGGGTGTACAGATCAAGTCTTTTCCATGCGCATGATCACGGAGAAGTTTTTGGCGAAAAACCAAAGAGTTTTTTGTGCGTTCATGGACTTGGAAAAGGCTTATGACAGAGTGGACAGGGATGTGTTATGGCAAACGCTGAACGCATTTAGGTTGAGCGCTGGTTTGATACAGGCATTAAAGTCTCTGTATAGGGACTCGAGTGCTTGTGTTAGAATCAACGGGGTCTACTCGGACTGGTTTGGCATCCATAAAGGTGTCAGACAGGGCTGTGTAGCTTCCCCGTGGCTGTTCAACCTATTTATGGACAGCTGTTTGGAAAATTTGAAAGTTGAAGAATGCGGGGTAAGAATGGGTGAGTTAACCATCAAATGCCTTTTGTACGCCGATGATCAAGTCATACTTGCGTCGTCGGCGGCCGAGTTGCAAATGATGGTTACATTAATGAACAGGTCATTAAAAGAAAGGGGAATGAAAGTGAACGCGAGTAAGACGAAAGTGATGGTTTTTGAAAGAGATGAAAGCAAAACGGTATGTGAAATAAGAATAGAAGGAGAGTTAATTGAGCAAGTGGATGAGTTCGTATATTTGGGATGTGTATTCAGCAGGGATGCGAGATATGATAAGGACATTGAACGACGAGTGAATGCAGGAAAAAAAGGATCGTGCTAAATGGAAGTCTGTAGTCTCTGCCTACCCCTCTGGGTGACAGGCGTGAGTGTTTATGTATGTATGTATGTATGCATCTACTGCTGCGTATATCATTCTTATTAACACCTCGTCTGATATGACTATGCAGTTTATACACTTTTCGCATCAACAAACACGCGCTAAAAGATTTGATTAAAATTAACCAAAAAATAAAAATTAATTTGCGATGGTCACCAATGATTTCAAGGCCACGCTGGCTGGCGTGTTTCGTGTCAAACAATCCGCGTCGTACCTATCTGTGAACAAATTGTGGAAAATATATTTACCAAGAAAAAAATTAAGTGTTTTAAGTTAAAAATGGAGAGTAAGAAAGAAAAATTAAAAAGGAAGCTTATGGATCTTTTATTTTCTACACTCTATTGTGAAAAGTCAGAATGTGTCAAAAAAGGCACGTATGGCAATTCACAGTGCTGTATTAGTCCCTACTTTAACGTATGGTAGTGAAAGTTGGGTGTGGCAGAAGAAGCACGAGAGTAGAATAAATGCGGTAGAAATGCGGTCGCTAAGGAGTATGTTAGGGCTGAATCTGAGTGACAGGGTGAGAAACTGTGTGATAAAAGAAGAGTGTGGTTTGCAAGATGATGCGGTGACCAGGATTAAGAAAGGAATGCTTCGGTGGTTTGGTCATGTAGAAAGAATGAATGCGGAAAGACTGACAAAGCAAATATATGTTGCAGAAGTGAATGGAAGAGTCGGAAAGGGACGTCCTAGGCGGAAGTTTGTCGACCAAATTGGCGATATACTAAAAATGGGCCAAATTAAGAGTACCCTTAACCGACGAGCATGTATGCGTAGGTATATGAATGTGGAAGAGGCGAGAAAGGTATGTCAGGATCGTGCTAAATGGAAGTCTGTAGTCTCTGCCTACCCCTCTGGGTGACAGGCGTGAGTGTTTATGTATGTATGTATGTATGCATCTACTGCTGCGTATATCATTCTTATTAACACCTCGTCTGATATGACTATGCAGTTTATACACTTTCCGCATCAACAAACACGCGCTAAAAGATTTGATTAAAATTAACCAAAAAATAAAAATTAATTTGCGATGGTCACCAATGATTTCAAGGCCACGCTGGCTGGCGTGTTTCGTGTCAAACAATCCGCGTCGTACCTATCTGTGAACAAATTGTGGAAAATATATTTACCAAGAAAAAAATTAAGTGTTTTAAGTTAAAAATGGAGAGTAAGAAAGAAAAATTAAAAAGGAAGCTTATGGATCTTTTATTTTTTTCATCAGAAGGTATATATATATATATATATATATATATATATATATATATATATATATATATATATATATATATATATATATAGATATATAACACATTCCTGTCCACTCAGTGGACAGGAATGTGTTATGGCAAACACTGAACTCATATGGGTTGAGCGCTGGTTTGATACAGGCATTGAGGTCTCTTTATAGGGACTCTAGTGCTTGTGTCAGGATCAATGGGGTCTACTCGGACTGGTTTGGCATCCAAAAAGGTGTCAGACAGGGCTGTGTAGCTTCCCCTTGGCTGTTCAACCTATTTATGGACCGGTGTTTGCAAACTTTGAAAGATGAAGAATGTGGGTTAAGAATGGGCGAGTTAACCGTCAAATGCCTTTTGTATGCCGATGATCAAGTCATATTTGCGTCATCGGCGTCTGAATTGCAAATGATGGTTACATTAATGAACTGGGAATTAAAAGAAAGGGGAATGAAAGTGAACACATGTAAGACGAAAGTGATGGTTTTTGAAAGAGAAGAAAGCAAAACGGTATGTGAAATAAGAATAGAAGGAGAGTTAATTGAGCAAGTGGATGAGTTTGTGTATTTGGGATGTGTATTTAGCAGGGATGGTAGATATGATAGGGATATAGAACGACGAGTTAATGCAGGGAATAGAGTGAATGGGGCACTACACTCTATTATGGAGAACCGGAATGTGTCAAAACAGGCACGTATGGTGATTCATAATTCTGTGTTAGTCCCTACTTTAATGTGTGTAATGTGTAAGTGAAAGCTGGGTGTGGCAGAAGAAGCACGAAAGTAGAATAAATGCTGTAGAAATGCGGTCTTTAAGGAATATGCTAGGTTTGAATCTGAATGACAGGGTGAGAAATTGCGTGATAAGGGATAAATGTGGTATGCAAGATGATGTTGTGACCAGGATTAAGAAAGGAATGCTTCGGTGGTTTGGTCATGTGGAAAGAATGAATGAGGAAAGAGTGACAAAGCAAATTTATATGGCAGATGTGAACGGCCGAGTCGGGAAGGGACGCCCTAGGAAAAAGTTTATCGACCAAATTGGCGATATTTTGAAAATGGGCCACGTTAGAAGTACCCTTAACCGACGAGCATGTATGCGTAGATATATGGATGTGAAGGAGGCGAAAGAGGTGTGTCAGGATCGTGCCAAATGGAAGTCCGTAGTCTCTGCCTACCCCTCTGGGTGACAGGCGTGAGTGTTTATGTATTTATGTATGTATATAGATATATATATATATATATATATATATATATATATATATATATATATATATATATATATATATATATATATATATATATATATATATATTAGTTTTATTTTTAAGAATAAGATGTTCTTGAGCGCTGCAATTTTAAAATGTTAAATGCCTCATGCGTTTTTTTAGAACAAATAATATCCTAAAGGTTAAAAATATTGGCGTTAGCGATAGGACGACCGCCTATACTTATTCAAGAACTGTTTTGTTTACCATAAGCAGTTTATTTCATATTATGTATGTCATACGGTAATACGCGCGGAGCACATGTGATTTCATTACTGTATGAAAATATATCTAAACGGTACGACGAGCGAATACATTTGATACCTACTTATTTCAAACTTTCTCACAAAATATTGCTATAAAGTTTCATTAACATCATCATACGGTACTACGCGTGAGTAGTGAGTACATTACATTGTGATAAATTAATTTTACAATATTTTCGCAGATGAAGCTGAAACAACCATTAAAAAGGGAAGGATAATAATTGTGAAAAGCGACTCTGAAGAGGATTTCGAAAGTATATTAGTAGTAACAATAACAACATTCAAATATATAATACAATATTCCAAATTTTCTTCAAAAAGTGGGCCATGTGGAAAAGTTGATAAAACTATTGGTATGAATAGTTGACTAAGAAATATGTGGAACACATTTCTTACGCAAGGGTTAGAGGAAAAATCAAGTGATGAAATTTTAAAAACATTCCTAATAATTAAAGATTACTTTACGTTTACCTCCAAACCTCAATCCGGAAATAAAGATTACTCTGTCGCACCAGGCGTTAAAAAGAGATGAACACAAAATATTATTGGGTCTGTAATTTGTGGCCTCACAGAAGTATTAACCAATATGTTGGAAAAGGATACAGAAACAGAATGTATAGGAAACTCTTATGACACCTTATGACAGTATCAAATTAGAAGAGCAGTCATTTTACCTGTTGTCGGTTAAAACCTCAAGGAAATGATATAAGTAATATTTTAAAAGATAACAAACATTTGGAGAACTCTGCTAAGGACCTGAAACCTTTAAACAATTGAGGCCCGTCCTCGAATAGGGAGTTCGTCGGTTGAGACAATACTAGATGATATTACACAAGACAAGACAACACCAACTGTTGGTGTAAATGATAATTAATCTCAAATAAAATTAAAAAAAATAAAAGTATAATTGTCATGTCAATCACTATTACTTTATAACTAGGCAAATAAAAATAAGTATAAATATAATAAAATTAAAATGTCAAATAAGAACTTAAGGCTACAGTCTTTTAAAGTTGACTCACATCGAATCATTAGCGCCACTTTGATTTCTTTTTTTACAGCAAATTATTGTTTCAGAGTAAAATATTTTGATAACACATAAATACCCAGATTATAAGTAATGGCTAAATTTTTTTTTTGGTTCATCTATGTGGTCTATGTTAGATAAATCAAACGGTAAATAGAGCTCTCTCGCACCCAACGCAATTTCGAGCTTTGTTCGTGTACCATTATAAGGCAATCGATAATAAAAAGGCGAAATCTATTCAGCGCGTTAATAGCTAAACATCTTCATCTCCAAAATGCGCTGTTTCTTTTTTTCTAAATATCTTTCATTGTCTTAAATAAGAGGTCTCAATTTCGTTAAATTTCGCTGTTTTCGCCTCATAAAAAACTATTTGTTTCATAGCAATAGCTGAAAATATTTATGCTATAATTATTTTTTTCTCAAGGGCAGGTGTTTAATTAGACAAATATTAAAAAATAATAATTTAAACCACTTTATTTCAAAATTAATAATTATTTCGATCGACCTATAAAATATTGACTTTATAAACAATAATTGCGGGCAATATTCCTTAGTAGCCGCTGAGCGGCTGTAGCGTTCAGACGTCTTGTCTGAGCCAAATTTTTGCACTTCCTCTCGCTCTAACATTCCTCTTTCTCTCTCTTTCCCTAATCTTGGTTGCGCATTGTTACGAATTGAAAGTTTCTCTACTTTATTATTTTTTGCATATAATTCTTTAAGGGTTTATAAATCATTTTGTATTTGTTTTATAACTTTTAATTTCGATATGGACCATAAACGTAAAAAATATGCTTGTACCAGAAAACGAAAATTGAAATCAAACGTTGAAGCAATGAACAGAAATAGAATTCAAAGGTAAGTTTTTTTGTGTTTCATAGTAAAATAGTTAACAACGTGCATATGTGTGAGCACTTGGTTAAATATTAGGTATATAATTAGGTACCTAACCTACATATTATGTAAGTTCTTCAAGGAAATATAGAAGTATTATACATTTTTGGATTGCACATGATGTTTTGTTTACAAGCGACAGTAGCCTAATGGCAGGGAGCGGACCGCGAACTCAAAAAGGTCGTGGGTTCGAATCCACCATTCGACTACTGGCGTGAACCACTCGTAACACAAGCAATTTAAGCTTACCACGAGTGGTTAATGTCCTTTTTTTTAAAAAAAAGTACATTATGTTTTTATAGAAATACTTTTTTAATTTAATTTTTAAGTGTCATAAGGAAAATTTCGTCTTTTTGATTTTCAACTAGAGATTTCCTTGTTACCGGTAGCTGCTGATGTCGAGTTAACGACATTTTTAGATACGAAAACTATTCAGTAATACACGTAGACTACAAGTAAACTATTAAGTAATATCCTCAGCATCCCGTAATTTATTGTACGCCCACTATGGCCAATTTTGGATATAATGTGGCGTCAAACTGCTTACGACGTCCAATATACGGACGTCAAATAGGAGACTTAGCGCAATGTTCGCAAATTGTCATGCTGATCACAGAAACGTCAAAATCTAAAAAAAATTGGACGTCATTTTTCTTCCTCTTTAGCTTCCTGAGCTAATTGATTCTCGCATGGAACGCTCGATGCCAATCAAAGACCCTCCATACATCATTCAAGCCATTGCGAATAAATTAAAAAAAAGCGCTAAGTCGTCCGTCGATGCTGCTGTACAAGAATAGTAATTCATGCATATAGGTAAATGCTATACAAAGTTACATTATACTTTAATGAGAAACTATAAATATGTGTGATAGTGGACTGTTTGTACTTATATAGAAATTATTTTGAGTTTTTTTTTAATCTATTTTAGTATTTAGAACTACTTGACGTACTTGACGGATTTTCGATAGTGTCATCGACTTATTACGAAACCCTCAGTGCACGACTCATTCTAGCACTTGCCAGATTCATTTGAATAATCAATAATACGAGTACATGTTATACAGGTTCTAGATGATTATCTTTTAGAAACCTTTTCAACAAAACAACAAAAATTATACAAACTTAAAATATATTTTTTTGTGTAACGAATTTTGTAATAAAAGCATGGAACAAAAATAGATACGAGGTAGAAAATCTGTATGTGAAAATTTGTTAGCTAATTATCAATAATCCTGTATATTAGATAAATTGATACTGGAAAATCTTAGTAGAGCAACTTTCCACGCTACGGCCAGAAAGATAACTGCGGTGGCGGTACATGAAGTGGCGGGGCAGGGAGGGTGTAGATGTGTCACCAGAACGCAATTTTTCTGTTTTGCTCTGAAAGACTGGGCTCTTAATCTAATGTTAAAATATTCAAGAGCTGGTATCACTCAGCTCGCCCCCGAGTGACGTAGCGCGCTTGTTAAACAATAGTAGTTACGCACACTTGTGTGCGTAATAAGCACACCAGCGCTCCAAATCGGGCCCGTTATTTTTGTTGCGATTGTAGCGCAACACTCTACCTAGACAGGTATATAATCAAAGACTCCAACCAAAGGTGCGCCCTCCTTTCTGCCAAGGAGGGTCGTGTTCGTATACGGCTTAGAGATCTCTCGTCAGATCGGTAAGCCAATGCATAAAGGCGGTGTTTAGTGGGTAAAAGTCTCCACATAACCACGCAGCCGGCTGCGTGGTATGATATGAGCATTCACCGCCTCCCTCCCCCGCTTTCCGGAGGGTTGCCCATATTTGCTTCGGGCGCAAAAAAAACAAAAGGTCCTTTACATGTATCACGCGTTCCAAACAAACTGCTTCGTCATTAAGAGTAAATAAAGGAAGATGGAATAATTTTTTCATTGTCTCTCTTTACATTCTATTACTACATGGGTGACTCCATGAAGAGATTTAATATGCTTTTGTAAAGTAAGCCAGGGCGCTGTACAATCTTTAGCGACGTAAGCATCAGGTGAGATAGTAGTTTAGAATTGTCCAAGAAATTGATAAAAAATATCAGACATTTAATGAAACACTCAGATAAGATTTTGGCTGTGTCTTTCTTTAAATGTGCAATGGCCGTGCAGTGGCGGTGCAAGAATATCCACTACGACACATTGTCCCGTGGGAACGTTTCGTAAGATGAGACAGAGGGAAACAAACAGAAGATGGAGCAGCATATTCCTACAAAAATAAACTTAGCTAAAAATTCAAAAACGGTGGTTGCAAACCCGCTTGCCAAGCGTGGCGACTGGCGACTAGGGCAAAATTCCCCCAAGAGGCAATATATGGGGAGAACATTCAACATGGCCTTCAGCAGTGCACGGTTAATAGCTTATCAACAACAGTAGTGTACTAATTGTCCGTCGGTTGTTTATTCTGAACATCATATTAAAACAGCATACCGAACTTCCATTTAACCAAAGATTTATCATTTAACTTAAAATCCATAGACAGGAGAAGAATGGACTTAGTTTGTGTAAACCCTCAAACCAAACAAGCATTTGTGAACAGATTTTACGTATTTTTAGGACCATTTCTATATAACAAGCTCAACAAGTCACTAAAGATATATAGAGAATGTTATAAAAATGTAATATAAAATTGTAATATAATTTCTGAATAAATTGAATTACGAAGACATAGAGAAGTTGTTAGAAATTCTAAAATAATTTTGTATTAATTGTAGGCTACAAATAATTGTTATTTAGTTATTTTAAGTATTATATAATATAGTTTAATTATTCAAATTAACTTGTGTCCTACATTATTAAACCCATAGTGTAAGTGATGGTCTGAAACACGGGTACTCAACCTAGTTCAGGCAGTAAGCTACACGTAGTTTTAATTTTTTAAAATTTAATATATTATAAATGAAATCCGTATTTACAAGTTTTTGATTTCTAACAACATAGTACCAATGAATTTACTATATTATTATCAACAATATTTATCTTTTATTATACAATAAATTAAAACGGTCCGCACAGAATCAACGCATGCACACAATTTGTAATTAAAAACATCACACTCCATTCGTTAGGCTAAATCAAAATGAACAGGCGATTACAATAGCGTTTGTTTACGATATATGATTCTGGGACCGTGCCGATAAACTATGAGCTGGGTTCATAATTGAGAACAAATATTACGCAAATATAAATCACACGTGGACTTATATTTCGTCAATGACGTTCAGTTTATGCATTTATATATTAATGAAGTGAGAAAAGTTTTACTTGATGTAAATCATTTTCACGTGATTTTGGAAAAAGGAAGAGTCCTGATGCTAGCTTTATCAAGGATCTACATACATGGTCAAATCCACTGAATATGGTTCATGCTTTTTTGGTCGTACTACGTCCAAATATTTGAAACAAATAAGTAAAGTAATACCTGCTTTAAATTAAATTTTCAGACAAACGGAATCAGAAGCGTATTACAAACGAATATAAGGTTCTTAGATAGAATTTACAAATTAGGGTCGAGTATTAAACCAAGCTTAAACGCTCAGGCTACAAACGTAATTACGTTAAAACGATTGACCCTGTTTCGCTTTAAACAAGCTGTTGCCACAATTTTGTCAATGATGCTATTTAGATTTGTGTACAAATCTCAGCCGATGAGATATCGGCATAAGAGAGTTAAATGCATTTGACGGATAACTCGCCCATTCATCCTTCACCTTTCAAAATTTGCAAAGAACTGTCCATAAATAGGTTGAACAGCCACTAAGTAAAATTTAATTCAAATGACGGCTATACTCATGTTTCCCTTATATTTTGTTGATAAAATTGTTTATTCGAATGCCAATACATCACATAATTAAATTTAACAATCGAAAATTGACAACATTTAGAAAAGAAAGTGTCACAAAATATTTGGCAGTGCATCACTTGTAAATTTGTTTTTTCTTGTTGTAAAAAAAATTGTGTTGTTCAAAAACCGTTTTTGAGTTATAAAAATGAATATAATGTTAATAAATGATAATGAATATTACAATATCCAAAATCATTTTATTTCCATTTTTGTGACAACTCCTGCCATACACGCCGGACATCAAAACTGTAAGCTCTTATAACTGTGCCTGTTAAGACCACACCTGGACATGGATAGGCCTCTGACCTAGTGGAATCTCTACTTGGAGAGACCATCCTAGATCTAGACTAGAAATGTTTCTAATAAAGTGTATAAAAAAACGAGGCACTAAACAGAACAAGTGGTAAAATCAAAAAATTTATACAACCGACTTCAATATAAATAAAGTATAAATATCACCAATTTAGTTAAAGTCAATTAAATACGTATTATTAAGGATAAGTCACAACTATTAATCAGATTTTGATCAAATTTATATGGGACCACACGAGAAGCATCAGATTTTAAATAAAAAAATAATCATTAAAATTGATTCATCTAGAAAAAGTTCTGAGGACATAAAAATACAGTGGAATTGAATACCTCCTCCTTTTTTGGTTGGTTAAAAAGCTTCGCTCACTAAACATAATTATCAGCAAAAATAGATGCAAACTGATTTGGAGTAAACGATGTTCATTTCGCTAAGTATTATGGTTTAGAGAATCTGACTATGATGCAATTCAGAAACGGAAACCTGTGCAACGATCCCGAGGTATCTACATAACGAGATACAACATTTGCATTGGAACTACGGCGCAAGTAGTTTCGCTCCTGTCGCTGGCTAAGACTTTACAGCAGTACCTTTCCGTATATACCGGATAAGAGCGTATTAATTTGCATTCAAACATTTTCTAGAAATTCGTACAATTTTGTAGCTTTACTTTATCAACGTGCAATATGTGGTAAAGCTCATTAAAAAAAAACAATTGTATCTAATAATCATTAGTGCAGAAGAGGAAAAGTTGTCTATTATGAACATGGCTTAATCGTCACGTTTAGCAGAAGGATTGAAGATAGTATTACCCACGCACGCCACGTACGTCACGCACCTTTGACACCGTTCCCGTCGCCGGTCTTGGTATTTTACACCTGGCATAAACGATACAGAATCCAATACTGGCTTCAATATAAAAAATATTTCAAGTTTTGTTTTCTATAAAATTTAGGTGAGAAACGAAATTACAATCTACTACCCGGGGCGGTCAAATAATGGGATTGGAAATGGCGTCGCCTCTATACACCTCTCACAAACTATCGCTGTTTATACTCATACCCACCTGTAAAGACTGCAAAAAAATACAGTGCGACATGCGTTTTTCGTACGTTCTATAACTTCAGTCCAACTTGTCATTGGAATTAATGATAACAAAATGCCATAAGTGGTTAATTCGTTCAAGGCCATAAACTACAAAAAAAAATCAGTCCGGTTTTGCTAATTTGTGAGTTACCACGAATTCTAAGTTTTATTTTCATAAGTTTTTTGTTTGTTAATATTTTTTTATAAAATATTTACATACCATTGAGATTCAGTAACCATTTTTTTTTAATTTTCGTTCCTGGCACCTTGATTATTCCATACAAAAATAAGAAAACTGTTCAAAATGTAAATACTTTACTACTAATTTACCACATCACAATATATGGTAAACCTATTACAGGTAATGTTTTTTCAGGTGTTCTACTGAGCGTCGCCGTGAGACATTTGTGCCATTTAAACTTGTAATTTAATTACCAGTCGATGTGTTGTTAAGCTCTCATTTGCGTTGGGTAATTGAATAAAAATAATTAATCATGAGTTACCTATGTATACACATCGTAACAATGGCAATTACAGCTTTTGTAAACTAATATTGAATGTGTCATCGCGAATGTTTTGTAATTGACTGCATTGCAATGCTCGTACTTATATTTAATATTATTTTTAGCAATAATTAGGTTACTGTCCCCATTGCATTTTTTCAAATGAAACAAAGATTATTATCATCATCAGCTTTTTACACTCGGTAATTTTGTTATAAATGAAACGGTGATTAGACTACGTATTAGAGCTACGTTGCAACTATATTATGGTTGTGTGCTCTTACGGAACATCAGAGTAAAATAGTAGCTGAATGCTGCTGCGTTTCGTATGGTGAATGTAGAAACCGGAAACATTTTCTACTGGAAACGAGGCATTTCATCTTCGTCTAAATGGGTGACTACACATCTGCATTTTCATTCTAAATCGAAGAATGATGATAAAGTTTACGTGCCACAGCATATGCTTACCATCAGGTGGACTGTGTGCTTGTTTGTCACCTATTAAAAATACGAGTCAGCAGGGTCGTGGCGGCTTCGAGTAATTGATTGACCTAAAAATGATTGTTCGTGTGTTGGAGTTTTTCCTTATAATAGATTATATTATCGCGCATACCAAATAATATAAAATATAATATAACAAGCTGCTCGGATATACATTGACAACATATTTTTAGATATTATACTTATATAGCACGTGGTGGCGGTGTAAGACTATCCAAACCCAATTTGTTCCGTGGGTCTTGATGGATGGCGGTATCTCAATTTCATTACGCTAAGTATAAATATCAAGATCAATGACGTGGAGTAGAGTCAGAGGAACGTGACGTCTGGTACTGCGATTGTCGTTCCATGTTCCAGGTCTAGCTGTGAATTTTCAATTTTACGGGCTAATAAATAAAATATACAAAAGTTAAGTAAAACAAAAAACCTATACACGGAACTTACAGTCGTCATCGTCAGTACAGCCGTCTTGTTGTTCTAGATAGATAGGGTTTAGGTGCAAGTAAGAGTCCACCGCACTGCTCCAATCCATATTTGCAGGCTTTACATTACCGCAAAATGTTTAATAAAATCTTAGGCATATATATTGACTTTTTTCACTTCCGAACTTGTTCAATTAACATATATAATTGTAACCAAAATTTTCGACTGAGATTGAACTCCATTTGCTTCGTATCATGAAGATTTAGGACGAGCGCTTATCCTAGAACTACCACGATCACATATCTATAGTGACACACTAAACAGAACTGTTTTATTTATTTCAAGTGCTTTATTTTAAGTTCGACGATCTACGACCTGGTAAGACATGCAGGAAGTCGATGGATGCAGGTGGCTCAGGACCGTGCTTTGTGGCATACCTTGGGGAAGGCCTATGTTCAGCAGTGGACTTGTGAAGGGCTGTAATGATGATGATGATGATGATGATGATGATGATGATGATTTTAAGTTCTGATTTACCACATTCTCTGCGGTGAAGGAAAACGTGGTTAGGAATGTATGAAGAATATAACACAACATTATATCATGCATATGAATAGCGCGCCTAACTTATCGTTCAATTCGTCCCTCTCAGAAATGTGAAGGGACCTGATCCCAGCAGTGGGATGTATCTGTATACGCTGTAACTTTACTTAACTAATAAATGTTATAACGCACATTACACTATGCTTTCACTACTTAAAAATAAAATCTTTCGCTATCAACGTTAAAAAAGCTGAAGTGATACTTGACCCAAAAGATGTTGAGATACGTTCTTTCAGATACTTCTGCATAATAGAGACAGCGTGGTTTTAATCTAAAATTAGTGCCCTTACGTCTCGCTATTCATAATGCCCTGCGGCCTGGTGTTATAGCGCGAAACCGAAAGTGGCACGGACACGGATATGGAATAATTTATATTTCGTTTTCTTTTTATATGTGTAACTAAGTGACAAAGCTACTTTCAGAATGACTATAATTTAATGTGCAATGATATATAACTACGTGAATACACAGAAGTATATGGGTAATAGAGTTATAGTGCCATCAGCTTTACTGTTCAGTTGACAGAGTAGTGGAAAGCTTACTACTGCCATTTAAGAAATTTACCGAGGAAATAGGTGACTACATATACACATTTATTTGCACTTTTCACAATGAAATCAAACAAAGATCTCTCCTAAAAGCACCGAATAAATAATAGCTTACGGAGAAATGTCGTTATAAAATGGCGGCCTTAGTTCCAATTTTGTCCACTTTAACAGATAAGTTAGTGGCACTGCAAAAACAATTCGATTGAACTGATAAACTTGTCACTTATTCAATAATTCCTTACAGTCTATAAAAGTCAACTGCTGAATAAAGGCCTACCACATATTATATTAGCTCCTTGGATATTTGCCATATTTGTTATCAGGAAGATGCTGCTGCCCGTCTCTTGTTTCGGCTTTCCTCTGTCGTCTCTTACGGTAACCACGGGGTGATATGGGGTACCGGATATTCTTACACCGTCACCATACTGTCGATTACTTAATATATGTAAAATTAAATTTAAATGACCAAAGTCGAATTCAAAGAACTAAAAAACTATAATTTTTTCATGATATGTACTTACAGGGTTTAACCGGCTAAATTTACAGAGAAGGTTCAAAATAAATAATATATGCAAATGTTATTTGATTTTTTAAATAAAGAAAAATTTATTTAAAAAATCTCAAGCATTTAGTCCTTTTTGATCTTTTAAATTCAAATAGGAGAATATATATATATATATATATATATATATATATATATATATATATATATATATATATATATATATATATATATATTCTCCTATGGTCTCTTTATATTGCCAACCATGAGAGTAAGTACACTCATATGTTTTGATTTGATAGCAAAATGACGTCCTCGTTGTAATAGTATTACATAATAATATATGTAGGTACTTATGTGCGTTACGTTACTTTTCAAGACGTGCGTGATGTCTATAATCTATAGTGATTTCGTTCGCAATGTTAGCAACAACCGACATCGATATATAATACTCGTTTTTGCTAAGTTATTTATTTTTATTACTTTATAATGTATAAAATATTTAAAAAAAAGGACTATTATAGTCTTTATATTATTCGGACGATCTGTATCTGTTTTCTAAATCAAGTGATGATGATTGTTATATTAGATTTCAGATATTCGTTTCGCAAACTTTAAAACCTAATAATTAGAAAGGTATCAATACTAAGTCTTGACAGGCTTGGATCTAATTTGTAATCCCAATTTTATATGCTTAATAACGACCCGCTCCTGCTTCGCACGACTGTTTTCTAGATCTCGACAACAGCTCCACTTTCCGGGTCCAATAGTGAGTGTGAGTGTTCAACAAAATCTATCCAGCCTTTCTTAAGGGGTGATATTTTAAACATGCGGCAATTGATTTTTATTTAAAAAGATTTAACACTCACTTAACGGAAAATGAAACATCAACTATATTCAACAAAACTTTATCTGCTTGGATGAAAATATTTCTAAACAATGAAGTTATAGCAGGATCTTGATAATGCTGTGTAGCGGCGATGAATTATTTTTCCTAATAATTATATATTATTACATATAATAAATATATATTATTACTCGGAAGCTCTAAGACCCCATACCATCCCGTGAGTATCGTAAAAAACGACAAAGAAAAATGAAACAGGAGAGGCAACAGTATCTTCGTGATATAACTCAAAATAATAAAAAATAGCGGTTGCACTTGCTAAGAGTGGGGACTATGGCAAATATTCCCCCTATGTTCGTCAGGGGACTTTCGATTGGATGTATTTAATGAAGTGATGATGAGGTAGTTGTGATCTAGCGACAAAAGAGAAGGCAGACTGCGGTCATGCCACTGTTCTATTACTATACTACTTTACGTGGTAGAGCCATGTTACAGCTATAATAGTTGTAGCACGAATAGGGCGCCTCGACCGGGATAGGATAACGCTCTCACAGAATACCAGGGTTACCAGCGTTAAGGCTGCGTTTCATATGGTAAGTGTAGAGTACCGGTGACTCCTTTTAATGGAAACGGGGCATTCCCCGGGGGTGACAACGCATCTGCATTTTGACTCTTAATCGAGGATAAATATAGATATCTATGTACCACAACATCGAATTACCATCAGGTGAACTGTGTGCTCATTTGGCACCCATATTCTATAATAAAAAAAAACTATCGTAGCAGTGCCCCTCTGTTTACGTTCGGTGATACAAACCCAGGGGCGACGCCTTGTACAACCCATACTAAGTCTAAGAATAATTTGGCGAAAATACACTGCCCGAACTTAAGTAGATTTCATAATTACCTTTTCGCGATATATTTGAAATTATACGATAGTACGAAATTCCGCATTATTTAAGATAAGATGTCAGATAAAGCTTTCATTGATATGAATAAATATTACGAAGTGGATTAGTAAAAATCCTTAATTTTACTAAGTCATAGACAAAGTTTTTTGTTACGACATATCAAAAGAGGTACCTATGGAATGGAAAAACGTCACAACCATGTAAAAAAAAGAAAGTGAGAACTAGCATATAGGAGTAATAGTGTTCTGTGACTAGCATCTTATTTTGTACAATGTTAAACGTCACAATATGTATAAAAGTTCAGCTATAAGAATTTTGTTCCTATTTTAGAACTCTTTCTATACTAGTAATTACTCATAGGCAAACAGTTGAGAATTATATCGCACACAGAGGAGGGCGCGTACGCGTAGTTGCTGCCCGTAAATCTCATTAAATTTGGGATAATTTCAAATAAAAGTAGAAGCCTTATTTATTCGTATTTTCAAAAACTGAAATAACGGTATATAATTATTTATTTTAACTCAAGTTTAAAATTTGACTACTATTTGAAAAATAACCGTGTGTATGGTGCTAAGACACAATGTACAGAAGAAGATAAACTCCGGCTTTTTAAGCTATTAGGTGGATATCGTTCTTTTCTTTGATGTCAAAGGTAATTTACGTTTTACCCTTTTGAGTGAACTTAGGAATATCTCAAGCTGAAGATAACGACTAGAATCTTCTTTGAAACGTTATATTAAAAACTTCGTCACATATTTTTTTATCCTCATGTGTACATTTTTTCTTATCGTTCAATTTAAAAAAGAATAATTAAAATCTGTTAACGATTGACGAAGGTGTTACTTGTAAAAAAATCATGTGCAGTTTATACGCAGTAGAAGTGAAACCTTCAAATGAAATGTAATATAAAATAAAAACATTACACGGCACTTATTTAATATGCTCATTTGCAACCACGTGTGCGGCATAAAATATTAGATATATCATTATTTTATAGCAAAGAAATCAAAAGAATATTTTATTTTTAGTAAAATTCCTTCGTAATAGCGCTGTCTACTTCATTCTATAGGTAATGTCATTTTATCGAACAAAAATTGATTAACTCAAGGTAGACGCTAGATGGCCTGAAAATAGGATAAAAATAATTTTATTCAATGTGGTTTATTTTATTTAATTAATCAATTTGTTAACTTTTATAGTGTTTAATTTAATAGTTAAAATTTATATTAACCATCTTTAAAGCAATGCTCAAAGAAGAGACCAAGATAATAGAAAACACTATATAAAAAATACTAGCAATAGTTTTTTTAAGAAAAATAAAGACAATAGTTTAATGGCGAAATCGAACCTTTTGAGTTTGCAGTCTACGTTGTATTCTATCTCATTCTCTCGCAGGCTACATCCTATAGATGTATATTTTTGTCTCTTTTTAGTGTTGCTTTTTCGTTTCATCGAGTTTGAAATCACAATGATTCTAAAGAAGTTTTCACTTTAAAAAATATAGAGTCGTATTGAGAACTAATTAAGGAGATTTCTATTGATGTTTAATGCGACAGGGGTCTATCTAATTAAATAATCTACTGACCACGTAAAATATGTATACACAACATGTCCATATACTACTCACAGCTAGCATAACACTATGGAGTGTGTTATGCATATCTAAAGCTGTATGCAAGTTTCGAATGCAGCCGTAAGTCTAACTTGTTCAAGCTAAGTCGTAACAAGTTTTACGTTTGCAGTTCGGATGTTGGTCGTTATTTCCTTCACTCATATTAAGTGATGTATTAGAGCAGTGGTTAAGTATGGGTTCAATTCCAGCACAAATTTGGTACGGCTTTCCGGTCTGGTTATATAGGCATAATTTATGTTAGTAAAACACCTCCTCGATACGGGAAAAATTGTTTGCGGTAAAAACCTTTTTTTTTTAGCACAAGGATAAGCTGAGATTTCTACCATTTATTTGATAATAGTTGACAAACGGATTTTTTGCGACGAACATACTCTGAATTGGCTCTAATAACACGATGCAGCAAAATTTTGACAATTTTTCCAAATCTCATTTCTCGCGCAGTTATTGTATTTAGTCCAAACATTAGAAATCATTAGTCTTCTGTATATTTGTGACTTCGTAATTTCGTCAAATCGGAACTTTATATAGGTTGAGGATAACGTGGTAATATTTTTCAATTTAGAATAAGAACGATAAACGCAATTCACCTGATGGTAAGTGGATGCTGTGGCCCATGCAGGCAGATCTACAACTATCTTCGGGTATGAATCAAAATACAGATGCGCTGTCGCCTCCGGGGACTTAAATGGAATGCCTCGTTCCAGTAAAAAAGGTCTTCGGTTCTCTACACTCGTGTTACGAAACACAGCAGAATTAAGTTGCTAATTTACGCGGGAAGAACGAATACCAACCAATATTAGCCTTGCAACTTACTTTTTAGATCGAGTCGACCCATACGTGATACAATGATACAAAAAATGGGTTGACTGGTAGAGAATGCCTCAAGGCATTAAGTCCGCCCTTTGTATTCTTTTGTTTAAGGATGCAATAAAGAATTAAATAAATAAATAAATAAATACAACCATAGCCGCATACTACGTGTGAAACATAAAACAAATCAGCAATCATACATATACCTGCTGTATAATTTTACATCAATGAGCAGTGTTAAAAATAATAATGAACCGTTTTATATTGAACAATAAACAAAGACGATTCCTTTTATTGTTCAAGAATCAAGAATGGCTCGACGTAGAGTGTTTCTTTACCCTTGACAAGAGTGCAACATCCTTGGCGCCGAGCAGACAGCACAAGTGTAGACTTGGCTCGTGATATTCCGCAAGGCGTCAACGTATATTTTGTTACAATATATTAGCATCCCGTGAAGTTTAATTTTTCTATTACTAAAATGAAAAGAAAAATACTATTTAATTAAAATACGCAATCGACATTATTGGAGTAAGAAAGGAAGAGTTAAGATAACATTTATGTCACATGTTTATCAATTATAATTTAATCATTAATTATAAATTATTCAAGTCTTATTCTTTATCAGCTCTTATAAGTTCACAGCTGGACGTGTGCTTCTCTTGCTGTAAGGAAGATTTGTCTTCTTCACGCTTGTCTTGGTTAACTTACTCAGTACCAGACGTCTGGCACCTATGATGCTACTTTTCGTAGCTGGTCTGTTTTTTTTACATCTGTCGTAAAAAACCTTCATTTATCCCAATCCATAACGGCTTATTGGCATTTCAAATAATCCCCGTCGCTTCTTACCCACGAGATGAAACAGGGAGATCGATGGATTCTTTTAGGTCGCCACAAATTCGTCATTTACTATTTAAATAGTATAATTAGGGAATTACTTAGTAATCCTTGCAAAACAAATGTATTTGTTTGATGTCTGTATACATACTACAAACCACGTAGTGGTGTTGTCAGAATATCTACTAACCCATTAATAACTATCAACTATTAACGTTACATGGGTGTCGTCAGCAACTTCCTGATAACAAATCAAAATTATTACAAACTGCGGTTGCCAACCCACCTATGGCAAGCGTAGCACCTATGCCATTTAATGCTATCTATGAGGAAGACCTTTTTTCAGCAGTGTACTTTTGTAGACTGTTATGCATGAATGCCTATACATATATATACCTAACGAGCTGTGCAACGATTGCAACGGTTTCCGGAGCCGCATCAATCAATCTCGTCCGGCCGTCGCGACAGCTGTCGACATTCTAATTTCTAATCTCATCTATTTACTTAAGTATAATTTATTAATTGTTTTATTTATATTTTTATTTTTACTTTTTTATTATTGATACGTGTGTTCCATCAATTGCCTAAGACCCTGTATGAATTATGCGCAAAGGCTGTGGCAGAATAGCAGGAGTAATGGGTTTCCCGTTACAACTGAGTCACAGACCGTTTTGTCACAACTAGTTATTAAGCTCTCTATTTAAATTTTAACATTGTATTTTTGTGTGGCAAATAAATACTTTTTTATTTATTTTTTATTTTTATTTTTCCCCTGTCATTTCTATATCATGGTTGTATATGCACGAGATGTGACATTTTATAAATGTAATTGATATCCTGCGTTCGTAATTGCACGCGAACGCGAAGCGAAAGACGTGTTGGGCTTACTACTGTCGACTTGACAGAGTCACCCTACACGCCTTTTATTTTACATAATGATGGTAACAGGATGTGGCTAGTGTGTATATCGTTTAAAAAATAAACGTAATTTTTTTGCTAAATATAATTTAATTACTTTTTTCAGCAGCGTCATGGTGTCCATTCTGCCCTGATACGGAAAAAGGCGGCTAAGTGCATTTTGGCGATTTTGAGCTTTCAGCACCACTAGAATAAGCAAAAAATTCTCTATCGACCAATATTGGAATTATATTTTTACGATTGATAGTTCCTAAGATACATTAAGCATTTTGGCGGTTAAGTGCAAAATTTTCTTTGCTGTCATACGCTAGAAATCAGTTAGGATGCACCATTACGCCATGTAGCCGTTAAGAGATTTTAACGATTTATTTTCTTAGTTGAAATTTCATATTTGTTATAAAACTAAGAAAAAATGCAGTTAAACACATTTTCTAAGCTAAGAGGCAGTTAAGCGTAAATAACTGCTTTATTCCTTAGTTGCAATCATGCTAGGCTATACCTAATAATATGCTAAAAAGCGGTAAACACTTGCAGTAGAAGCTAAAATACGGCTAAAAACATTTAACTGTTTTTAAGCGTAGAATTTAAAAAATATATTAAAATCACATACTTCCCAAAAAAGCATTCACTGCTTTTTTGTGTATGATGAACCTTTGAATTTTATTTTTAACAATATTTACACAGCGGCAAAGTGAATGTGCTACTCTAAAAAGCGTCTAAGTGTAAGTTCAGCAATCAACGTGTACGTGAAGAATTTAGATCGGCAAGTTTTAAGAGTTAAAAAAAGTATGATCAGAGCTTTTGTCCGAGTGCGTCAGAGGTATATTCTATGGTTCGGGTTTTGATTTAGAAAACTGTATAATAGTTCTCCGAAAAAATGTGTCTTTTCTGATGAAAAGGACTTTAAGATTCAATTTTCCCATTAAATTGCAATTAAATTGCGAGGAAGAAATTTAATAGAATATAAAGTACTTAAATAAAATAGTTATATTTATTTTTAAAATAAAACTAGTTTTTACGGATTTTATCGCGTATATCAACTTTATTATATTCCCGACGTTTCGAGCACCATGGTCACGGGAGGGACTGATGTCTTCCCGATGTAATAGTTACTTATTTTAGGAGTTATTTACAGATTAAAATTATTAATTTTTGTTCTGGTCTACACAGTATGAACTTATAGTATCTTGAAGTCTTGCAGGTGTATGCTTGGGTTGGGTTTTAATTTTATTAATTATAGAATCGTCGAAAACCTTAGTCCCCCCGTGACCATGGGTGCTGTAAAGTTCTCGAAACGCCGGGAATATAAAAAAGTTAATATACGCGATAAAATCCGTAGAAATTAGTCTTATTTAAATGTGTAATGTTTGCGTAAATATGAGAAATCGTTATATATTTATTTTTACAATTATGTTTTCCACTCATTTTAAATTTAAGTTCATGAACTTATATAAATATTTTTTAAAACTGGCATCTCCATTGAAATTACCACAGTCATACCACATACAGCTTAGTACTTGACCCAAATAAATTAAAATTAATATAAAAATAAAAATTTGCTATTTTTATATCTTAAATGATTTAGTTAGTACTTAAAAAGTAGCCAATAATAGTACATTTTATTCAAAGTCCTCTCTAATATGTAAAAAAGAGCATTATATTCATCACAAAATAATTTTAAAATACGTTACGGCCAAGGAGTGTTCAATTCAATTTTGAGGTAGCATGCGCTGCTACTACTGCTGCTCGGGTGCCAAGCAAAAAGATCTGACAATATTTTTCATTGTGCATAAGTGGATTGGATTACCATTACACCAAATTCATAGACTAATATTTTTCCTAATTTAATATTAAATCGTTTCCGAACGTAAGGGAACTTACCTCTCCCTTCTTACATTACTTGAGTATTTATATGTTATTTAATTTACACCTTGAATAATGCCTTAACAAAGGCAAGAAATTAGTGAACGTGGCGAGAGAAGAGACAGCAGAAGACTGTAAACCATTTAAACTTAATCAGTGGGCACATTGGACACGACTGACTCCACGTTTTTTAATAATTGATTCACTTTGGTCTTGATCAGGGGTTGAAAGCGGTAAAGGTATAAGGGTATGGTACCGGTATAGAGTTACGATACAGCTTCGATTTAAAGGTAGAACCAAAACGGTTGAGAATTACGGTTGTGGTACCGTTAAAAAAAGAATTATACCTATATTTTTTTACGATATCGTTACACCTATATTTTACTAATACCTTTACCGAATTAATTTCGGTACCGAAAAAAATGAGTATTTTGGGATTATTTAAAATGTATTGTGTCTCGGACCTTGCTTAACGTTATGAGACTTTCATTCGATTTGGATTTCCTATGTTACTGTATTTCGGATTCAGAGAAAATAAAACATCTTTATCATATTTGTATTGTTATTTATTATCAGTCAAGTATTTAATTAAAAACGTAATATTATGTTTAACATGTAGGTACTAATTCTTAACCTAGCTCTTCAGAATCAGTTACAGGAACATCTTTAAAGTGCTTCCCTTACAAGGGATGTAGGAATACTAATATTTTTGAGTACACACGGGCTCGCATACAAGTTTTTATATTTTGCATCCCTTTTTTATAAGTAAGCTAAAAATTACTGCCGTGTAGTGGCGGTTGAGAATCCCCGCAGGTATCGTAAAAGGCGACAGAGGGAAAGCGGCAGGAGATGGGCAGCAGCATCTTCCTGATAACATCAATTGTACAACAAAAAAACTGCAGTTGCCAACCGACTCGTAAAGCGTGGCAACTATGGAAATATATTATTACCCCCCATGAGCAATGACACAAGTAAACGGCCCCCAGTCCCACGGCGGCCGCGCTATTCCCACCTAGGTGGCGACCATGGTAAAGACGGGATAGGGGGTGATAAGAATCTCCGCTGTAAGGACGGTTGTCACCTAAGACGATTCGACTTGGCAACAAACAACGGACGCACCCTGTGGACTACCAAGAAGATCCTGGAGCTGGAAGAAGAGATAGACAAGTTGCGCTTGAATATTATAGGATCATCCGAGGTCCGAAGAGAGGGGGAGGACACGGTAATTCTCGAATCCGGCAACTAGTTCTATCACCGGGAAGGCGACTATCTGTTCCAAGGAGGTGTTGGATTTATCGTCCACAAGTCTCTCGTTAACAACGTTGTAAAGATTGGTAGTGTGTCGACGAAGGTTGCGTACCTCATATTCAGAATCACCAAACGGTATCCAAGTTCATACAGGTCTACGCACCAACATCTAGGTATAACATTTCTAGATATTCTCTATGATATTTCTAGAGCCATGCATTCTTATAAAACCCACTATATGGTGTTAATGGGAGACTACAACGCAAAACTAGGCAAAAGGAAGAAAGGTGAGCTGAAGGTAAGTAAATTTGGGATAGGGCAACGGAATACAAGAGGCCAGCAGCTGGCCGACTTCATGGAGAAAGAGGGACTGTTTATGATGAATTCTTTTTTCCAGAAGCGGCTCCACAGAAAGTGAACCTGGTAAAGCCCCGATGGTACGATAAAAAATGAGATTGACTTTATTATGACGACGAGACGGCAACTGTTCAGTGATGTCTGAGTGATCGCAAGGATAAAAACTAGCAGCGATCACCGAATGGTTAAAAGAACACTGAAACTAAACGTTAAGTTGGAGAGGTCTCGTCTAAAGAAGTCAACGCTCCGTCCCCCTCGTGCTATAATCCAAAGTCCCGAAACCTTTCAGCTCGAGTCACAAAACCGTTTTCAGTGCCGAAAAGACTGCAATGTAGTGGACCATATGAATGATAAGCTCGTGGAAGCTCTCTATGCGGTCGTGGCTAAGTTTTGCAAGACTCGTCGCAGAAGAACACAAAAACTCGCCGATCACACTCTTAATCTCATGGCTGTTAGACGGAAAATGAAACTGCAGTCTTCAGCAGATTTGATAACATACAGGCAACTGAGCAGACAGATCTCCAAATGCATGCGCAGGAACTTACGCAAATTTAATACTGCTCGTATTGAAGAAGCGATCGAACGAAACTAGGGCTCCAAAGTCTTTGCCAGAGATCTGTCTGCCAGAGAGAGACAATTGTCAAAGCTGAAGAATGAGTGCGGCAGCATCGTTTCCGGGACACCTGAGATTTTGAGTAAGATTGAGAGTTTCTATGAGCAGCTGAACTCATTATCGTTGGAGCCACACGCAAGTATGAGTAACGATCCAAGAGCAAGTCTAATGCGGCACTATTCCGATAATATCCCGGAAGTCAGTCTGAGCAAGAAAAGAAGGCTCTCAATCACGTTAAAAACGGCAAGGCGCCAGGTGAAGATGGAATTACAGCGGAGTTTTTGAAAGCGGGCGGAAAACCGATACTTAAAGTCCTTCAGAATCTCTTGAATTTCATCCTTCATGGTGGCACTATTCCGGAGGCTTGGTGCAGAAGTGCAGTGATCTTGTTTTTCAAGAAAGGCGATTATGCTCTCTTGAAGAACTACAGACATATTTCCCTTCTGAGCCGCGTCTACTTGCCGTTTTCGAGAGTCATTACGAATCGTCTCGCAAGCAGACTCGACGATTTCCAGTCTCCCGAAAAAGCCGGTTTCGGAAAAGGCATCAGAACCATGGACCACATACATACCCTGCGGCAGATTGACGGAAAACCAAAGAGTACAATCTGCCACTTTACCTGGCGTATGTGGACTATAAGAAAGCCTTTGATTCCATCGAAATTTGGGCGGTGCTACAGTCCCTTCAGCGGTGCCAAGTTGAATGTCGGTATATCAAAGTGCTGAAGTGTTTGTACAGTAGGGCTACGATGCTAAGTGCTGTTTTCGAGTCATTACAAATCATTTTCAACTGCAGAGAGGTGTAAGACAGGTTAACGTTACATCACCCATACTCTTCACCGCTGCATTGGAAGATGTTGTCAAGCTACATTACTCACCTTCGATTTGCCGACGATATTGTCTTTATAGTGGAATCGCTGGAGGATCTAAGCAATATGCTTAATGACCTCAGTAGTGTATCCCAACGTATAGGTTTTAAGATGAACATGTACAAAAAAAAGATCATGTGTAATGTCCATGTCACGCCTACGCTGGTAGTTGTTGGGAGCACTAAGCTCGAAGTTGTTGACGAGTACATTTGCCTGGGACAAATAGTCCGACCAGGTAAGTCTAACTTTAATCGAGAGGTCAATCGACGGATTCAACTCGACTGGGCAGCCTTCGAGAAAATACGACACATCTTCTCGTGAGGTATACCTCAAAACCTAAAAACTAGATTGTACAACCACTGCATGTTGACAGTGATGACTTACGGATCTGAGACATGGTCCTTTAACTGCTGGCCGTATGAGGACGATCATGGTCACTCAGCGAGCTATGGAGAGGGCTTTGCTCGGGGTTCCTCTGCGTGATAAAGTTAGAAATGAGAATATCCGCAGTAGGACCAGGGTAATCGACGTAGCCCAACGTATTAGTAAGCTGAAGTGGCAATGGGCTGGTTATATGGCCCAAGGAACCGATAACTGATGGGGAAAATAGGTTCTCGAGTGGCAGTCTCGTACCGGTAGGCGTAGTGTAGGCCCACTAGACGGAATGATGACCTAGTAAGACATGCAGGAAGTCGATGGATGCAAGTGGCTCAGGGCCGTGCTTTGTGGCATTCCTTGGGGGATGCCTATGTTCAGCAGTGGACTTGTGAAGGGATGTAATGATGATAATGATAAAGCTAAAAATGTCATTTCTTTGATCCTTTTCTTCTCGTTGGATAGCCATGCAGTGGAAACATTCAGGGCGATGTTTTTCTTTCTCCGGGTGTTTTTCTACTTTAGGGCGTAGAGCAGAAGGAGACCTTGGTCGTTCCGAATCCACAAAAATATCTGGGGAATGATGGTGCTTATTCTGACACACGATGACTGGTTCTGAAATAAATCATATTCAATCATATCATCACTCACAACTCGAAAAATTACGTTCGTTCGGCCTCATTCCAAAAAGTATAAAGAAATACAAAGTTGTATAATATCGTTAAGACATGCTTAATGAGTTTGTACTTACTTTTATCCATCTTTATGACAATCTAATTGTAAAGTTTTAACGTAGCACACTTTTGATTAAGTTGACATCAAAGTAGACGCGGAAACATGAATGGCGGCAAAATGGCAAAACCATCTACTTTGTTTAGCTGCCGAGGCACGAATATCCGTAAATTTTCGATCAAGTACCTACTCTCTTACCAATGCGGCCGACACGTTGCGTGACGCCTCGGCGCAAGCGGCGGCGTACCTACAATTTCTTTGTTTATACCTTTATTTTATAATTTAGATACTTCAAAAAGTAATGGTACAGTTACTTTAAGGTATAGTAATTTAAAGGTACCTTTAATTTAAGGTACCGAAATTTAAAGATATGACGTCATACCGCTTACCGCCTGTATCATAATTTTTTCGGTTATTCAATCCCTGGTCTTGATCATACTCTATGGATCTCATAAGTGATTCTGAATCAATTTACAAAATTTTATCAACTCCAAAAGTTAAGCGGAATGTTCAAACTTGATATCTCACAACACCAAAATAAAGATACACAATGAATTCACCTAACTGAAAACGAATAAAACGCTGTGAATATTTTTTATTATGAAGAAATGGTACCATCTATAAGCGTTGTATATAATTGTAATTATTATATTATATTTAATTGTATAGTTCAATATAGCCTTTCGAGTGATGTTGGGACTGCCGTGATTTTGCAGTGCATCAGGGAGTATCGTTACATTGAATTAGCCGGTAAAGATTTTAACTCCGGTGAAGCTTTGAATGCAGTAAACACGCCGCCGAATAGCTCCAAATTCAAAGAAGTCTATGTCTATCTATAAGCAAAATTCTGTAAAATTACTTACTCCTTGCCATTTACAGTACGTCTTCCAGTACCAGTAGAAGAGCGTCATTATTAAGAATAAAGCGGGGAAGATTTTGAGGCCGATGATTCGGTAAAAGGATGGACTATGTACCGTCAGTGGAGATGCCGCAAAACAGTTCTGATTCCGAAGAAGACGACAATCAGTCGATATCATACCAATATCCATGATAAAAAATCAGTTAATAAATCAGATTCTTCAGATCGGATTTAGCAGAAAATGAAGAATTATAATTGAAAATGGTTTAGTAGAGCAGAAAATCACATTTCTAAATAAAAAAGAGGTTATTTAAGAATAAATAAACAATCCCTTGTTTTTCCTTATAATCGTTTGTGCTAAGCATGAATAAAGTTTTGATATTCTTTAAATTAAAGCACATTTTATTTTACACTTAGCAACTTTTCAAACTTACTTAACAAAAATATACCTATGCTAATACTATCCAAAAAAGCCGTTCCATGAGATTGATGTACATTTAACTACCTTATAGGTTAGTTGCACTTCTATTTAATTTGATTATTTGCTGATAAACTATACTATAAGGCAGTTATATCACTTAACAGCAATAAAGTGTAGTCCAAGTGTATAATTTAAACAAAGCGTCAAAAATCAAAAGAAAGTTAAAGCAGGTTAGCCGCATTTTTGCGTATGCTTATTGTCAATGCTATACTAAAAAGCAGTTAAGGTATACTTAACGGCCTTTTATATTGTAATTAATATTCAAATACAATGTTTCAATACTTACGTTAACTACATTTTTAGAGTTTACAGAACAGTATGCCAATAATTTCATTCAAAAGTATTTGGGAAAGATTCGTAATTTTTTTTATATGGATTCCAATAGTTGAAATATTTTTTTCGGTGATATCTATCAAGAAAACTAATTTCGCACTTTTTTTCAATTTTTCTCGAATCATACTTTTGTGGCTTAGCCGCCTTCTTCCGTATCAGGGCAGCATTATAAACTGTAGGTATATATTTTTTATTTTATAATATAGAATAGGATGACAAATTAGCACACAGTCTACCTGATGGTTATTGGATGCTGTGGCCCATAGACATCTACGTTAATGCTCTATTGAGAGTAAGGGTGGCAATCGAGCACACAATCCACCTGATTGATGGTAAGTGGATTCTGTGGTCCATAGGAAAAATAAAGATACGTAATCACCCGTGACGACTAAGACCTATTATCTCGTTTTCGGTAAAAAGAGTATCCGATTCTTTACACTCACCATACGAAACACAGCAGCATGGAAGGACCACGCTCTCACAGAATACCAGCGTAAAATAGCAGCTTAATTCTGCTCTGTTTCGTATGGTGAGTGTAGAGATCCGTACACACTTTTTTACTGAAAACGAGGCATTCCATTTTGTTCCTCAGGGGTGACAATGCATTCACGTTAATCGAGGATAAATGAAGATGTCTATGGGCCACAGCATCCATTTACCATCAGATGGACTGTGTGCTCGTTTGTAACCCTTATTCTATAAAAAAAAATTAAGCTGCTATTTTACTCCGGTATTCTGTGAGGGTGTGGTCCTACCCCGGTGGAGCCGACCCATTCGTGCTACAACCATAATATAGCTACAGCTTGACTCTAACACGTATATGATGTATGATGTACCTATTGTTCTTTGTGTTTTCAGCAACAGTAACGGATCTAGGGTTAGAACCACGAGCATTGTTCCCACGGCGAAAGAAATTGAAACTTGTATTGAAAAACTGCCTTCTGTCTAATAAAGAACAAGTTTAGAATTTCAATTTTGTTCCATGTATTTCAAATTACTTTACTTCTTTTTAAATTAATACCTTAAGAAAACAATAAGACCGCCATTTTAAGTTAGGCAAGGGCGAATTTAATTTCCTTAATACACAACAACTAACGAGTATCATCTATTGTTAAATATACAATCGACTGGGCTGTAAAGCAAATACTGCCAACATTTATAACGTAACATTAAATCGTTATCGTGGAAAATACACCGAAGATAACAAAGGTTATTAAATGTTATAACTAAACATTTAATCTATTATTGCAGAACATTTCAGGCGTAGCAGGTCTGTAGATTAGTGCTCGCTTAGAATTTCTTAATGGAGAGGCAATTTCAAGTCGTTCTCCGCTAGCACCAACCAATGAACGAAGTTGTACATCGCAATTTTAAAGGACTTTGCACGTCTGATAATTTAAACCTTATAGATAACCCTTTCAATATAAAAAGTGATAAAATTAAAAGTTTGGTACAACCGACTTCAATGTAAATAGAATGAGAATATCATAAATGTATTAGAAGTCAATTAAATACGCATTATTGAAGATAACTCAAAAACCACTGGTCAGATTTTAATAATATATGGGATCACACGAGAAACACCAGCTTTCAGATAAAAAAGAATCATCAAAATCGGACTAAGATGGAATGCCCCGTTTCTAGTAAAATAGGGTCTCCGGATCTCTACACCATCATGCGAAACACAGTAATTTTACGCTGGTATTCTGTGAGAGCGTGGTCCTGCCCCGGTCGAGCCGACCCATTGGTGCTACAACCATAACATAGCTGCAGTAACTCTACCACGTATGACATTTATTAGCCTTATATAGCACATTTAAATAAAACTAGTTTTTAGGGATTTCATCGCGTATATTCACTTAATTTATATTTTATTTTAATCTAAAAGTAGCCGTGGTCAACTATGATAATGGGAAGTCTATATAACCTGTCTAGATAACCTGTAAAGTGCTCGAAACGTTGGGAATATAAGTTATAGAATCCGTCAAAACTAGTTTTATTTAAATATGCATAATATTTTAAAATGTGACGTAGTTTCACAGATTATGTTGCTAGAGAGAATAAATAATCGTATTCTCTTTTGACTGGTTACGAGTCCTCCCATATTAGCTAGTCCTCACGGATGACAAAGCATCTACTTTAGATTCGAAATGGAGTGTTAATGTAGGTGTCTACAGAACAGAGCATATACTCATCGTCAGAAGAACTAAGCGCTTGTTTGTCACACCTACTTAAATACAAAATATCTCCCGGTTAAAAGATATCGGTAGCAGAGTCGAAAGTCGGTAAAAGATTTTTTTCGGCGCTTGGGTGACATGGCATACACCTTTCTCTTACACTCCCCTCTCCTGATATAAAATACTTTTACAATAAATATGTTGGCTTGGCGGCGTATACAAATATATACAACATAATTATTGTAGTTAACCACGAAGATGATAAGAACTCATTTGCGGTTGTCTTCTATTTTTCGTGCAATTAACATTAATTTTCAAAACCGCATTAATAACATGGGTAATACAATATAATTACTTTATGACTTACCTCTCCAAAAACTGTCTGAGAACTTAAGTTCGGGACGCTTTAGTTAAACCAAAGTCTCAAAGTTTAATGCCTTAAACTTAACGAGTGTAGGTTTACTTTTAACTAATTAATTAGTCAGTGGCCGGACTGTTTCAGCGCAGGTGCTTCAAGTTAATCTCGTAGTAAGCGAGCAACGTATATTTAATCCTAGTGCCGGCACTGTACTGTGTAATGATTATTTAATGGTGAACGAAAATGTGAAAAAACTTTAATATCTAAGAAGTTGAATACAGGGCGGTGTGAGAATTCAGGCATTAATCTGCACTCTACGTAACGTTGGATTACTTAAAGCAGAGAGAATGTACCACATATACACACCACATGCGTGTAACGCCTCTCTGCTCCATTTCCTTCTCTGAACGCAGAGGACCGTGAGGCCAACAGAGAGACGTCTAGAGACAGTTATGTTACTTATCCCTCAGCCTGCATACGAGTAAGTCCACTGACTCCACTTACCACGGGTGTGGGCCACTTTTTTTTCAATTGTAAAAAGGGTTATATTTGTTTACGGTATCTCTATTATTTCAAAATATACCGGGATCGGTGTCTGCGTGATGTGGTTGCTTACCTGAAATAAAAAGAAATGTTGTATTACAAACAACGTTCTCAAAGTTATGTTATAACTCATTTTAGCAAGGAAAGCCTGCTTTGTTAAATTATTCCCGATTGCTCCCTTGCTTGGAACACTACAGAAGTAAGTTAAACATAAGAAACAAAACAAAACCGAATTCAGTCGCACATTTCGTAGGTAACACGAAAATTGTACACATAGTTTCACTAAGTATTAAGGATGCTTAGATATCTAACTACAATACAGTTCTGAAACTGAATTCTGTAACGATCCCGCGCTATCTCCAAAACGATATAAGATGCAACATTTGCATTCGAACTACGGCGTAAGTGGTTCTGCTCCACGCGCTGGCACAGTTATTACAGTTATAACTTTTCATATATATTGCAGTGAAAACACTTTTTAACTTTTGTTGGGTCTGTAATGTATTTCATAATTTCGTTTATTTCTTTGTTAACAACTTTCATTATGATATAATATCTACATAATTTAAACAGTACCCGGTTGACCGAGCTTTGCTCGGTATTTTTTAATTCGTGTGTTTTGGAAATTATATTTAGATACAAATTACATACTGATGAAATACGAATAATATTTTTTGATCTTAGCGACATAATAGAAAAACTGAACTGGTTATTTGACTAAAAAAATCATGAGTGCAATTAGTTTAATTTAAATTTTCATGTTTTAAAAAAATACTAAAAAAAGGGCTCGAAAAAATAGATTTTCTCAAAAAAGAAAGAATAAAAAAAAATTAAAAAACGTCGGTCGGTCTGGGCTCGAACCATGGTATTAAGATTTTGTGACCGCCCATTATACCAATTAAGCTATTTGTAATCATTAAAAGACTGTCAAAATTGTCCTTCTTATTCTAACGATATTGTAGCAGTTTTTCGTTGCCTGAAAACACGGACAAAAGGACATTTTCTAAAAATAAATCCTAGCTAGATCGATTTATTGCCCCCGAAACTCCCTGGACACTAAATTTTATGAAAATCGTTGGAGCCGTTTCCGAGATTCCGATTATATATATATATATATATATATATATATATATATATATATATATACATATATACAAGAATTGCTCGTTTAAAGGTATAGGATTTAGCGATAACCTTGTCGTGTAGGTACATATGTATCAAAACCCTCTTAAAGTCCACCGGTGAATATAGGCCTCCCCCATAGATTGAATCATGGGGAACAATTTGCCATAGTTGCCACTAATGGCAGATGTGTTGGCAACCGCAGCGTATAAGCAGTGCGTGTTGCCTGTGGTGTATATATATATATATATATATATATATATATATATATATATATGGCGTGGTTCTTTAATGCTGACTGTATGAGGAAGCTTAAGGTCACTCAACGAGCTATGGAGAAGACGGCAGGATTTGGATTTTATCTGGATGACAGAATTCGTTCACGTGATTCGTGAACCGACATAGCTACAACGGATTATTAGCTGAAGAATGAAAGTATGCCAGATAGCATGAAGAACCGACAACCAATGGTGAAGAAAGATTCTCGAATAGCAGCCTCGTAAAAGTAAGCAAAGTGTAGGGCGGCCAAAGGAACGACAAGCGGGAATCTATGAATGCAGGTGGTTTAGGGACGTGTTTTATGGCATTTCTTGGGGGAGTCCTATGTCCAGCAGTGGACTTGAGCAATGGAAGCATGTTTTATTTAAAAGTCTAATTCCCCGTTATTTTACAATATGCAAATCATACTACAATAAAAACCTTAACAATAAACAGAATCTCTTTACGTACGTCGTTGTTAAAATCAACATTAGAATGTTGATTTCAGACATGAAAATATCCTTTACTATTATACTTCTATTCTTATTAAAACTTAGCTATAATTGCTTTTGTTAACGTAATACAATTACATTAACATTTACGTGCTATTTTAATATTAACTAGGTCTATTGTAAAATAACTGTGTAATTTTTTGACGGCTCGGTATCGCAGCAACTTGTGGTACCTAAGGCTCTATAAAGGTTATGGGGACGAAATAATCAGAAAAAAGAGGAGCCTTTTTATCTTTACTCCGGAACGAAGAAAACGCTATGTTCGGGTGTTGTCCTAGCCATCGTTTTATTAATTATACATGGAAATGAAACTAAGTATCTAGGTGTCAGAGATTTCATTTCAACTTGGTTGTGAGTATAGGCTGTAAAGAACCGGAAATGCTTTTTACTGGTAACGAGGCGTTCCATCTTTTTTATACATGATAAGGGTGTCAAATGAGGACACAGTCCACCTGTTGGTAAGTGGATGCTGTGTGGTATATCATTTACATTTATTCTCGCAGATGCAGATGCACTGTCACCCCTGAGGGCAAAGATGGAATCCCTCATTTCTACTAAAAAGGGTATGAAGTGAGTCCACAGGTGTGATGCAAGCGCAGTACTTCACGAGCATGTCGAGGTCATCGGTGACGCGAACCCATAAGTTTATTCCCTACCAAAAATCGCTCAACACGGCTAAAAAAGTTTTCACTTCCTACTTAGCTACTTCTATTCTACCTGGGTGGTCGTACTTATTTCTACTGCTTAGCAATACTGCATCCACCTTTGTGTTTAATTTTTGAACTATGAGGATAGCCAGAGCCTCAGAAGTAATAACGTTGGTTTCAAATGTCCATGGGCTGTAGCCATGACCTTTCTTACCGTCACTTATCTTTTGTCATCTTAATATAATTTTAAAAATACAATTCTCTTCGTTATGTCGTATTCTGGAAATTGCAAGTACGATTACAGATCGTAAGGCATTCCTTCCTTCCTCCTTAATGAAGGAAACAACTTATCTGCAACTTTCTTTTTTAAAGTTAGTTGCAGTTACATTATAAAATAATAGGAGACAATCTCTTTTTATGTCGTAGTGATACATTCTACATAATATTATTGTATTATAATGCTATCCAATGTCGTGACGTCCATACATTGACACCTGACAATACATGGCGGCCCTGAGTTACACGAATGCACGCTCATAGTAGCAAATGGCAAAGGTTTTTCATTTTAACGAATTTAAAATGAAAAACCTTTTCATAACTTTTTAAATTTTTTTAAACGAATTAAACTCTAACGAACTTAAATGTTATTTAATGCGTTTATTTGAAATATTATATTACAGTACCTGGTTGACCGAGCTTTGCTCGGTATTTTTCGCTCGATTTTTTTTTATTCGTCTGTTTTGGAAATTATATTTAGATACAAATTACATACTGATGAAATATAAATAATATTTTTTGATCTTAGCGACATAACAGCAAAAACGGAACTGTTTATTTGAATAAAAAATCATGAGTGCAATTATTTTACTTTTAATTTTTGTGTTTTTAAAAAATACTAAAAAAAGGGCTCGAAAAAATAGATTTTCTCAAAAAAGAAAGGAACTTGAAAAAAAAATTAAAAAAAGTCGGTCGGTCGGTCTAGGCTCGAACCGGGGTTATACGAGTCTGTGACCGCCCATTATACCAATTAAGCTATTTATACTCATTAACAATCTGTCAAAATTTACCTTCTTATTCTAACGATATTGTAGCAGTTTTTCATTGCCTAAAACACGGACAAAAAGACATTTTCTAAAAATAAATCCTAGCTAGATCGATTTATTATCCCCGAAACTCCCTGGACACTAAATTTTATGAAAATCGTTGGAGCCGTTTCCGAGATCCCGATTATATATATATATATATATATATATATATATATATATATATATATATATATATACAAGGATTGCTCGTTTAATAGCATTAATACATATATTACATTAAACCCTAAAACATAGTTACTTCAAAATAATAAACAATATAAATATTTTAAATGAAAATTATGTTTACAAAATTTATTGAGTTTATTTAGCATATTTGAAAACACCCAACGTTTCGTGTGCTTTGCTTTGCAGCTCCCAAGATCACGGGCCTACCAATGCCATAGTTAGCCCGGACTACCTTTGGATTTAATTATAAATTTCGACCCGATCTACACAGAATTATCAATGAATATGTTTAGACATTTTCGCGTGGGTACGAGTAGGTAGACACTACTATTACTTTAAATGAAAATTATGTTTACAAAATTTATTGAGTTTATTTAGCATATTTGAAAACACCCAACGTTTCGTGTGCTTTGCTTTGCAGCTCCCAAGATCACGGGCCTACCAATGCCATAGTTAGCCCGGACTACCTTTGGATTTAATTATAAATTTCGACCCGATCTACACAGAATTATCAATGAATATGTTTAGACATTTTCGCGTGGGTACGAGTAGGTAGACACTACAATGAAAAACCTCTGAAACAGACGTACAGGCAGACACAGCGGGGTGATGCCATAAGTGTTATTTTTGTTTAATCTGATACGGAACACCAAAAACGCTATCATGACCGTAAAACAATAGATGAAACGTTGGCTTCTATGAACAACTTTATGTTAATGAAAAATTGAACATTTATAATATTATGTAGAGTTAGATGCATGAGTCAAATTTGTTTTACTGCCAGTATAACCAAGTCAAAGGTTTCTAACCGATAAAATACGCCCTTAGAAAAAGTGAGAACACGCTATAAGAAAATATTAGCAAACTCCAGACATTCAAAGTGAGTGAACTGTTAAGGGTCATGGCCCTGAGATTACCGTCGTCTTTCAATGTAGAATCTACAAGTTCTTATAGAGATTAATTGGATTGGCTTTGTGCGTGCTTTTATTTAAATTTATTATTACATGTATGTTTCGCGTGAGCACAACATGAAATATATCGGTATCATAAATATCATAAATATAACACATTCATTAAATTAAACTTAAAACCCTGATAATACGTAATAATGGTTACTACTCTTCTTTTCGGCATATTTAAGTCCAGTGCTGATCAACGGTTTATCTAAAAATGTGTCAAAGGGTGTAAAGAGTATACACAAACTTTTTTGTGGCAACCTGAACGGTAAACCTATTTGCTAACTTAGTTGACATCAAAATGATAGTTACTTTGTAGTATATTGCGTCACATGTTCTATGAGCCGTGGTAGCTCTAATAGAAAAACATACGATACCAATGTACTACAAAGTTAATATTACTTTTATATCAAGGACATTATTTATTAGCGAATAGGGCAGAAGGTCGTTATATTATGCACAGAGCACAAAATCCTGCAAGCCTATTCGCGTCAGCTGTCATGCATAATTAAAATATTTACTCTTACACATCTCACTGAGTAGGCGGAGTTGTATTCAACAGTCTGCACGCGGTGCACTCTATGAATATAAGGACAAATTTATTCATAAATGTATCTAAATTTTTCGGAGTGGTTATATCCCGCATGCTAACAAGTGTAAAGATATCGCCACAACAATAAACCACTCGCCCAGCGTGGTTAGTATGGACTTTCTGGTGTATATTAAAGCACTCTGTGGTATGGGAAAATCCTTCATGTTATACAGGGTTGTTTTTCAAAGAGTAGCAAAATTTTGAAGTTAAGTTTAAATATATAAATAATTATATACAGTTATTGCAGTTTTTGGAAAATACGAATAAAGACTTCTACCTTTCCTTATTTATCCCATATTCAATGTGATTTATAGGCAAAAACGTTTTTGCCTACCGATCGACCCTTACAAACGTGTGGGTGCGCAGTAAAATCAGTTAAAATAATGCATTACCACGCCTTTTGAATTTAAAAGATAAAAAGTACATAATGCTTGAAATATTTTAAATATATTTTCTTCACCATTTGCCTATATTACTTATACTGAACCTTCTCTGCAAATTAGGCCGGTTATTGCAAAATAACGCTGTATATTCTATACCCTCGTATTATTTCTAACAATATTGATAAATTTAAAACACACTGGTAAACGGTTTTTTTTTTTTCAAAATATTAACTGTCAAACATTACCAACTAACAGTCCGACTGACGGTAAGTGGCTACCGCAGCCCATGGACACTTGCAGACAACTTTAAACAAAGAACACTACAGATGCTGTGTTACCTCTGAGGACTAATATTGAATGCCTCTCAGCCTGTAATCGTACTGGTTCTTTATACTTTTCAGACCGAAACTCAGCGGTTCACCCACCTCGCTCGCTCCGCTTGCCTCACTGACTTCGTCGCTGCTTCGTCGCTGACCGCCGCCGAAAAATAATAAAATAATTTCCACGTAATAGTTTTTCGAGCTATAATTCTTATATAAACTAAGTCTTAGCAGCGACTTCAGAAGCTGTTGTGTGGTCATTATCTCATTATTTTAAGACCTTTTTATTAAATAAAAATAAATAAATCTGAATTTTCAGTAATCGAGTGACACTGTATAAACATGGTATATATATATATTTCAAATCCTATACCTTTAAACGAGCAATTCTTGTATATATATATGTATATAATCGGAATCTCGGAAACGGCTCCAACGATTTTCATAAAACTTTGTGTGCAGGGAGTTTTGGGGGCAATAAATCGATCTAGCTAGGATTTATTTTCAGAAAATGTCTTTTTGTCCGTGTTTTAGGCAATGAAAAATTGCTACAATATCGTTAGAATATGAAGGTAAATTTTGACAGTTTATTAATGATTACAAATAGCTTAATTGGAATATATACACTCATGATTTTTTTATTCAAATAATCAGTTCGGTTTTTTCTATTATGTCGCTAAGATCAAAAAATATTATTCGTATTTCATCAGTATGTAATTTGTATCTAAATATAATTTCCAAAACACACGAATTAAAAAAAAAAACTGAGCGAAAAATACCGAGCAAAGCTCGGTCAACCGGGTACTTTATCATTAAGCAATCTAATTTAATATAATATGTATTACTTGTGAGATACATTGCGTTTTCATGCGATGGCCAAATCAATCTATATATTTAAAACATAAAAGATTTTTAACATTGGTATGGTCACTATAAAATGTTGTTACTTGTTAGGTTAGCTAATTACATAATAACTTAAAACTGAAGGACCCTTGAGTAGGGACTGAATAAATTAACAGACTTGGTAATACACGGATCTCACAACTTTTTACGGTAGACGAACTGAGTTGCGAGACGTGTTTTTTTTCCAAGTTATGTTTTGGATGGCATTATGTATTACATTAGTCCTTGCCTACGATCCCAAATGATGTAAATAGCAGCCTACGTTTAAATAGCAACGTTAAAAAATAATATGGAACCAGCCACTGAAGTATAATTACTTACAAAGAAGATCTTATCTAGGACTCAGTACACCACTGTTATCAGAAAGTGTAACAGTGGGTAAGCAAGTGGCTATGGGGACTGCATGTTCGATTCTCACACGGAACAGTTATTAGTATGGCCTATAAATAATTGTTTCAAGTCCGGGTCTTTTTATGTTCAATTTATATATCTAAAACGCTTGCACGAAGCAGGAGAAATTTCTATTATCCTTGACAATCTGGGAATGAGAAAACGCTTCCCGGAAACATATTACAATAGCATCAAATTCTTAGAAACGACCCGAAAATATATGAGACGCTTTCCCCATTTTAGTCGAATGCTTTGTCCTTGCGTGAATGTTAGCAATTCGTAGAGATGAGGTCAAAGGAATTTAAACACTGTGCAGCGTTCCCAGAAATATCACCTCGGTTTAAAAAATTGTGTAAAAAAGCTGCCGCGATGGGAAGAGGCCGTTTAATTTCTCATTCCATTGTCATGAAATGTTATGATATGATTTTTCGAAGGATAAATTTTTCGGTTTTGTTTTTAAAACAACATGAAATTTAAATATGTTTTAATATATTTAAATTTGCCGTATCGACCAAGTTTGCTCCATTTATAACGAGTCATGAGATTATTATCTTGATACGCATTCATTATATTATCATTATCATGAACATCATTACAATTCGTCACAGGTCCACTGCTGAACATAGGCCTTCATACATTTAAATTTGCCAAATATAAGGGATATTTGCAATAGTTGCCACGCTTGTCAGGCGTGATTGGTAAACTAATAGCAACTAACAGCAAAATAACAGACACAAAGGTATGAAGGTTAAGGTTTGTTTGGTAGGACTTAACACTTTTATATCAATTAAGGTGACAATCGAACACACATCCGAGCCGATAGTAAACGAATGCTGTGGCTCATAGACATTTACATCTTTCCTCAATTGAGAGTGAAAATACAGGTACGTAGATTAAGATCACAGAAATCGTAATAATATTACTATTTCTGTGACTAAGATGGAATGTCTCGTTTCCTTGGGCATTAAACATAAACGTGGTGTTTGGCCTGAGCATCCGAGAAATTAAGTTCGCTAACACGTATTGGGGCAGTGCGGTGAACTCTGCACTGCTCCAAACACTTCAAAAAAAAGAGAGGAGGCCCATGCCCAGCTGTGAGAGATTTATACATTACTTTACCTTACATAAAATACAGTACACAATTATAGCTCTAAAATAAAAGAAATTCATATGTTTGGATTTAACTCAGTAGATTCAAAGAATGGGTTTTAAAATAGTGTCAATAAAAAGCGTAAAATCATATTGTTAAGCAATACTGAATGATTTTTTTACCGTCTGGAAAAAAAATAGTGTGTAACATGTGAACGGAGTAGAAATGGCACTATGGCACTGATATAAAAATTTTGAATTAATTGTTTGAAAATTTTTTTAACAATTACTTTGCCCTTTTGACCTTGAGCCTGTGACGCTGCAAAGTGACAAGGTCAAGGGTGCCTACTAAATCAGTAAGTAAATAGTAAGGTGGATATGATTTGAATTTCGATAGATTTTAATTAACTTATTTATTTGATTCAAAATTTTTGTTTTTAATTTTTGTATAATATCAGTGCCATAGGCTTTTACTACGTTCACATGTTACATCCTACTTTTTTCAGACGTTAAAAGAGTCAGCCAGTATACATAATTTTATTTTTAATATATGTTCTAAATATATGTGTAATTGCATAATAGAGTAGAAAACCACCTTATTGACATTCTATTCGACAAAGGACGCCTTAAAAGACTTTATCGACCAAATTGGAAATATATTAAAGATTGGTGAAATTAAGACAAGATTACCCTGAACTAATGGTCGTTTATTCGTAGATATACTCTTAATATGGATGCGAAAGAAGCGAGAGACATGTCAGTATCGTGCCTAATGGAAGCACTTTATCTACTCGTGTGATGGAAGTCCGTAGTTTCTGCCTAGTAGAGGCATCTCTAAGTGAGAGCCGTAAGAGTTTATGTATGCACATACCTTGAACGAATTAACCATTAATTCGTTCAAGCTATATACCTATTCATACGTATATATTTTTTCAAACGATTTAACGATTCGGTAGCACATGGACTAAACATTTATCTGCGGCGACATGGTCTGCGAGTTGGATTCCCGGCTAACGCAAGATTTTTAATATGTTTATGAGAAAAATTAACGTTACGCCTATCTAATTAAAGACACAATATAAAGTAAAGTATTCTATTAGTAAAATAGATTGTTACTCGAAACTATACTTCATAGTATTCTAAAAAACTATAGCTATGCATTATCAAGTCTAGACGAAACGTTGTACGCAATATCCGAAATCTAGATGCGAAAAACGTCGCACAAGAAACATCGAATGAATTTTCATTTCAACTGCAGCGGAGATACAATAAAGCCACTCAGCTGGCTGATGCCGCACCAGGGAACGATTCGAGTCTACGATATTATTACGGTACTTTTTCACTGTTAAAATTTCGTGCCCATATTTCTCAATAAAAATGCCATTTTGTTTTAACTTCATAAGCTAGGAAATTCTGGAGCAGATGTTTTCGAGATTCTTTGATAAAGTTTTAATGTTTTAATGTTCTCAGACAAAAGATGGTTTTTGTATTTATAATAAACATCAGCCGTGTAGTGGCGGTGTGAGAATATCCGCTACCCCGTATCATCCCGTGGGTGTACCGTAAGAGGCGCCGGAGGGAAACAATCTAGAAGATGGGCAACAAGGTCTTTCAAATAACGACTGAAAATAAAAATAAACTGGGTTAATGAACCCGCTTGCTAAGTGTGGCAACTATGGACAACATCCCTCTATGAGACAATCTACATTTATAGGCTGTAACGGTAACAAACACGAGCGAATAAAAATAATCCCCTTTTCACGTCGTCCAGTAATCTGTAATATTGCTGACGAATGGTGTATGCTGACGTTTCATGACTATAATCTTATAATCTCACAAGGATCATAACAGCTCGCGACATTTGCGTTTTTAATAAGTGTCGTTTATAATTCTGGATTTATTATCATTATTATCTTTAATATCGACGGTCACGTTCTGATTTGAAGGGTATTTACACGTGAATTTGCCTTAAACGCCTTATGTGTTATGAAGGTCGGAGTCAGATTAAGATGCAATGTTAGCGACACACAGAACCGCACATAATCTGATATACTTGGTAGAGCCAGGATACTGCTATATTAGTTTTTTTTTTTTTTGGTTGTATCAGGGAAAGAGTAATAGAGAAGTGAGAGTGAAGAAGAGAGTGTGAGAGAAGTAAGTCTCACAGAATACCAGAGTAAAATAACAGCTTAATGCTGCTGTTTCGTATGGTGAGTTTACAGAACCGGAGATCCTTTTTACCGGAAACGAGGCTTTCTTAGGCCTCAGGGATGACAAGTTTCTCTGCATTTTGATTATTAATCAAATATAGGTGCCAATGGGCTACAGCATCCAATTACCCTCAGGTGGACTGTGTGCTAATTTGTCACCCTTATTCTATAAAAAAATCTCTAATAGCTATAACTTGTATTTTTGCGCAAATGTTGCTTCTGGCTGGGATTCACACCGAGGACCCACGGCGTATACTCTGCTCACTTAAATATGCGGTCGTCTGAAAAGCATATACACAGGTTAGTGTTCATTTCTTGAATTCAACAAAACAATATCATCATAACCACAAACAGCAAAGCTCAGCATAATTGATATTTGTTTTTACAGTTATTGGCTTTGAACGTTGAATTTTCATTAAAAGATTGCTTCCTACTTCCAAATAGCTTCATGGTTTTCCAGTTTCCAGATTTGATAACGAATATTAAATCTCCACCTAGAAAAATAGTTCATGAAACAAATTTAAAAGAGAGTATCTATTAAAGGGGACAAATACAGTACATATACATTTTAAACTCATAAATAAATAAAAAGTTCTATCATATCCTTGTAATAAAGTTCGAACGAATACATTAATCACGCCTAGTATTTATACGTATTGTAGCAACTGTATCAGGCTTGATGGCGCTAGTAGGAACGCGGGTGTTGCAAGTTCATGACAGAAGTCGAATAGTGGATTACAACTCACTTTTTTTTTAAATTAGCAATCCATATCCTTCACTAATCATCCAGTTCTATAGGTAAAATATTTAGGTATAATAGTAAGTACGGGAACGAAACTAGGAGTCGATGTGAAAGTGACACCTAACACTACAAAGCATAGGGTCCGGTCGGCGAATGAGTACTGCTGCCACATATAGTCTGGCAGATACAAGCACAGTGGAAAGACGTGCCAAGAGGCTTTCTGGCGACTCAATAACAAATCAAGGTATCAACTAAACTCCTTAAGGTGACCAACACCAGTCTCTCGTAAGGAAGCCAATCTCTCTGTGTTCTACATTACATTTTTGATAATGTGCAAAGGAATTTCATTATTTAATTATTGCCATTTTCGGACAAGAAGACGTGCGACTACTACGTCTACTATTTTAATACTTTCCAATCTTTTATTATGTATATATTCCAAGCGTTTATCGAAAATTTTGCTTCGTCGTATTAATAATGCATCTTAAATCATACAAACAATATACTCCAAGTAATGCGTACAGATAAACTTAGTTTTCCGGCATTAGTCTTACCTTCTGATCCCAATATAGATTTATTGAAGATGTGTGTAGTACGATTTACAAGCCACAGCATATAATTAAAAAAAGGATAGAGCTTACGTCGATGTAAGAGTGCAATATTTCTAGTGATATATTTCCAAGATCCTAGCCAAGAAAATTGTCTATTACTTCACATGTCGAAGCCATACGTTGAAATGATTTCAAGATCGGTTTGTGAGCAATGCACAGTGACTCTTTGATTTGCTTTTAAAATTCAAGAAAATATCTACGACAAGAGAGCACACAGTTCACTTGATGGTAATTGGATACTGCGTCCTAGATGCCTACATCTAATATTTCATAAAAAATATCACCTCAATTTTCAGTGAAATTAGTCACAGCACAAAGTTTTTCAGGCCTCTTCCACGACTTCTTTAAAATCCAAATGATATCACTTTGTAGTACATTGCATCTTAAGCTATATGGATTTTTTTAAAACTAACATAGCTCAAAAAATATGTGACGCAATGAGCCACATAGTAACTCTCATTTTGATGTCAACAAAGCGAGCAGACCTGCAGGTCCACATCTAAGTCAATTTACACAATAAATATTGAAATGTCCTAATAAATTTATGAATATTACATTATAATTACTATTGATTCAAACTACTTTTACGGATTTTATCGCGTCTATTTATGTAATTTTTTTTTATTCGAGCACCCGAAACGTCGGGCATTAAAAAAAAGAAATAACATAAATAAACGCGATAAAATCCGTAAAAGTAGTTTGAATCAATGTATAGAGTTCGCGTAAATATAAGAAATCATTATAATTACTACTTGCTTCTCGCCGGACGATCCCAACGTTATGGCTGACTCTGTCGCTGATGTGGTACTTCAGGGTATGGAACTTTTTATTCTAATTCCTTCCTCTGTAGTACACATCGGAGGCAGATCGTAGATATGGTTTAGTCACTCCTGTAAAATAGCATCATGCTATAAGCAGGAGTACTACCGGGCCTGGGCTGACGCATCAACGTCCTGGGATGTAGACATCAGTGCCCTAAAAAGGAAGTATAATTCCGCTTCCAGGTCCTTCAAAAGAGTCATTGCCAAGGCAAAGTCAGACCACATAGGCAGAATTGGCGAGAAACTAGTTCGCCTTCCTTCTGGGCGAGAGACCAGAATGCACGGGCATTCTGGTCTCTCCCCAAGGCTGTCCAAGTTAATTTCTGTCAGCCATTTCTTCCATCTCTACACAGGGAGGACGACTCACTGGCCCGCACAAGAGAGCGCCGAGGCGCTTCCTTTGCGTCTAACTCGACTCTCGATGACGGGAGGAGCACGCCGCCGATCATCCCGCGGTGTGAGCGCTCCATGCCGGAGGTGCAGTCAGCAGACGTGTGCTCCAGAGTTGGCACCGGTTCTAACGCGTCTTTTCCGGTACTCCTACTCCCTAGACGTAGTCCCGAAATCATGGAAGACGGCTTTCGTTCACCCGATCCTTAAAAAAGGCGACCGCTCAGATTCGTCAAACTATCCTATCGCCATAACCTCCTTGTTCTCCAAAATAATGGAATCCATTATAAACTGCTAGCTCATGCGGTGCCTTAAGGATCATCAGCTGATTAGTGACCGCCAATACGATTTTCGTCGGGGTTGATCAGTGTACTGTACACCGGCCGTGCCAATATTTCTCGGGAAAACGTCTTCGAGTACCGGTGTAATACAGGTGATATGCGGTCCACTATTAAGAGGGAAGAGTAAGTCAGCTCAAATTCCAATTTCGCTCCCACTTCCCCGCGCGTCGTATGCTATGTACCGATATGTTTGTAATCACTAACACTGTAAGTAGAAAGGTCGTTAGACACTTATTTCATCAGGTTTATCATATTTATGCCTGTTTCAAGCCAGCCGCTTCTTATTTTTATCACGGTTATTTCCCATTTTAATTTTACGTCGCACTGTTGCGTAATTTATATTCTGATCGTAAGCGACACAACCTCCCCGTTCAAAGGCCGAGGCGATACTAACGGGGCGACAGAATTCAAGCTCAAGACGCCGATAGTTTAGGTAATTTCTTTTTACAGTGAAAATAATGGTATTTTAAAAAAAGTAAATAACATAAGCACTGCTTTATAGTTAGTTCAGTTAGTATGCAAAGTTTCATGATCTTATTTAAAGTATTTTGTGAATAACAGCGGTTTATTGTTTATTTTGGAGGTAACTTTGGATTTTTTTTCTATCGAGAAAATTTTACGAAATCGTGTTTTCGTCTAACATAATCACTAACATTAATCCTCAACTTTACCATATATTTATTTCAAAATTAATGCTGCAATATTTTCGGCATAACGAAGGATCTTGTTAAGCCATTTGACATTATATTTCCCCTTAACAGACTCCGAGTGGTCTAGTGGCGGAGAAATGACAGTTTCATTTCTCCGCCACTATTTTATGTGCAAACGAACGGTGTATCGAGTATTGAATATGGAATATGGATACATTTTTACGTCAACCCTGCCTATATTTATATGTCCGGCTACGTCGTTAGTTTACCAATAATAACAAAATTTATTTGCCTAGCCAATTACAATTCTCACATTATGACCAATAAAGATTAATCAAAATACAACTATTATGTGCGTTCCATTTGCCGGCGTGAGACTCGTGTATATCTTCTCGTAGCTTGGTCGCTGGACTGGGTGGTATAAAAATTGTGCAGGCCGGTTTTTTTATCAGAACGTTAAAAATATACGTCAAATTATCTCGCATCGATATGCAGCCCGCAGTATCTCAGTAGCCGGGGATAGTTAGAAAATAAATGTTTTCTTCGCCTTCTGTGTTATGGTAGCAGCAGGGTATATATTATTTAGGGTTGATGAGCCTGGCTGCTACACCGGACAAACTTGTGTCTGGAATAAAGTCTTTGCTGAATAAAGTCTCGGATTGCGGGTGACTAAATCTAGTCAAGTTTAACCTTCAGAAGATACAAGTTTGCGCGTTTACCGCTAAAAAAAAACCCCTTTGTCGTATCTCCTCATTTTCAAGGCAGTCCTCCTGTTGCCTCAGCCAGTATCGGAATCCTCGACGTCGACATATCGAGTGACTTGCAGTTTCGTGGTCACGTGGAAGAGAAGGCCAAATTGGCCTCAAAAAAGCTTAGCGTGCTCAGCAGAGCGGGACAGTATTTCATGCCGGCACACCGCCTGCAACTTTACAAGGCCTCACATGGAATACTGTTCCCATCTCTGCGCTGAAGCTCCCCAGTGCCAGCTCCTTCCACTTGACCACATCCAACGCAGAACGGCACGAATCGTCGACGTCCGAGTGCTGTCCGATCGGCTGGATTCACTGACACTGCAAAGAGGTGTTGCATCTCTTTGCGTATTTTATCTCATCTATCACGGTGAGTGCACTAAAGAATTGTTTGGATTAATTCAAGCCGCCTTCGACTATTCTTCCGCGTACGATCTCTCTGTGGAATAGTTTACCACCGACGATTTTTCCGGACCGATATCACCTAGGTTACCTTCAAGAAAAGAGTTTACTCCTTTCTAAAAGGCCGGCAACGCACCTGCATTTCCCCTGGTGATGCATTTGTTCATGGGCGGCTGTAGTCACTTAACATCAAGTGAACCGTATACCCGTTTGCCCCCTCTCCTATAAAAAAAATTAGCTGACCCTGCAGGCCATCCATGGAAGCCCCGCTAATTTCAAATTTCATTTCAAATTTTACCAAATTATATTGCGAAATCTCGAAGATATGATAAAAAATTTTCTTTTCAAATTCATACTCCTTCGATATCTCATGAACGAAAGCACCGATTTTTATTTTCTAATCGCCATTCGACGTCATTTTTTGAGGTTAGGAGCTGATTAGTTCTTGAAATCGATCGGTAAAGCCGTTTAAAAGTTATTCTAAAAAACAGTTTTTCAAAATTTTTATTTTTGAGATTTCTCAAAATCTACTCGTCCGAATCAGTTCATATTATCACCAAATATATTCCACATTGAGATCTTTAGAACGCCGTTTACCGCATCTATCAATACGTTCAAAAGTTATGAAAGGTTTACGTACTTACGCATAGACGCGCACGCGCATGCACACACACACACACACACACACACACACACACACACACACACACACACACACACACACACACACGAGCGCGCGCGCACACGCACACACAGACACACTCATCCGTACGGATGTTCGCGTGAAATTAGTCAGAATAGCTACATGGATTACAAAACGTTGAGATCTGATGAAAACTCGATTTTCGAAAATCGGGGTGAAACCAATAATTTCCCTATTTTTGAAAATTTTCAATTTTCTTAGCGGGGAGTTAAAAAAATTACCTTTAACTATATGAAGGAGTGACATACAAATTTGATTTCAAAGGACAAACTAAAAGATTAAATAAAACCCTGGTAAAAGAAAATAATATAGCTGACGTAAAGGACCGACCGAATTTGCAGTCTGTAAACATGTTGATGGATCTTCCCAGACAAAATGTAATTACATTTTGTAGGGTACAAATTTTATTTAAAAAAAAGACGTGTTAGAGGGTAACAACTCATCTGCATTTTAATTCGTAATTGAGGATAGAAGTAGATCTCTATGGGCAACAGCATCTACTTATCATCAGATGGACTGTGTGCTCGTTAATCACCTTTATTCTATTAAATATCTCAATGATTATTAACAAAAATGATGATGATGATGAACATCCTGATTTCAATAGAGAACTATCTGCTTGTGTTCAAATTACCAAATCCAATCATACTACTCCAACACTCAAGGTATTGTAAGTTCATTCTTTTAATGATTAAAGCTGAGTGTAGCTTAGGTTAACAATGCTATTACGACAACGTTGAATACAACCTGTCTACTCAGTGGGCTTAGAAAGATCAAATCTTCTTAGTATGCACGCAAGTGACCGAGCATGAAGCAGAAAATAATTTCAATAAATTTCAACGCCGAAAATTTATGTGAAAATTAATTTAAAAAAAAAACTTGGTGGACTCCTTTTCTGCCAAAAAGTCGTTCTAGTTAGGTTTGTTACCTACTTCTCAAGCAACGTGCCGCTACGCCGAACGCGTTCAGTTTAGATATCCGATACGTCTTTTCTGTCTAGAAGTTTTGATAGGTACACTCTTAACAATTTTTTTTAGTATAAAATACTAGCAATGGTATTAACGTTGCTGATATTCCCTATACCCACTCTTGGTAAGCTTAAAATAATTGGGTTAGGAGCGGTTCACGACAGTAATTGAATCATGGATTCGAACCCACGACCTTTTGAGTACGCGGTCGCCTGCCGTTATTTCGCCGCCACGTAGCAGCGCTTGCACCGCCGTTTCGATCTGATGGACGTAGGTCCCAGTATAATTACAGACTATGAGCATTCCATTTCAGACTATGGAGTTCAGTATCCATGGGCATGCAGTAACCAGTTCCATCACTTGTAAGATGAGTTCGTGTATCATTTACAAATTAATAGAAATATTTAAGCTAACTACGTATTTGAAAAAATCTGTTAATAAATTATTAAAATTTTGGATATACGTAGTACGGTTGAGCCACGCTGCAACAATATTACGGTTGTAGCATAAATGGGTCGGCGACCGGAGAGGGAACACGCTCTCACAGAATACCAGCGTAAAATATCAGCTCAATGCCGCTGTGTTTTGTATAGTGAGTGTAGAAAATCGGAGACCCTTTTAACTGGAGGATGACTACGATGAAATGAGGTATTTCATCATAGTCATCAGAGTTGGCAACGTAATTACATTTTGATTCTTAATCGAGGATAAATGTAGATGTCTATGGGCCACAGCTTCCATTTACCACCAGGAGCGCTATGTGCTCGTTTGTCACCATTATTCTATAAAAAAAATTGAACATAATATTTATATAACATTAGTACCGTTTCATATCCCTCAGAGGAACTCATCTTAAAGAAACAATGAACGTGAATTGCAGTTGTTCAGAGTTCGCGATATTACTAACTGCAAATATTAAAACGCTGGAGTTATTACTTCTTGTTTTCCAAGCTATCGATGTTTTTATTAAAAGAGCGAGCCTTTAATACAAAAAGGAAGAAATGGAAAGAAAGAAAGAAACTTTTACTGCACACTTTTACATCCGGGTAGGCGTATGTTCAACAGTGCACTTTTGAAGGACCGCCTGTCAAAAGCCCACTGCTGAACGTGGGCCCCCCAATGGGCTGTCTTATAAGGGGGATATTTGCCACAGTTCGCAGACAATCGCTTTTTTATTATTATTTTGAGTTGTTATTAGTAGGCTGCCCATCTTCTGCTTCAGTCTCTTTCTATCACCTCTTTAGACACTCACAGATGATTTTGGGTAGTGGAATCTCTTACGCCGCCTTACGATTTATTACATTGGTTTATATTTAACAAATATTTTATTTCAGTTTTCTACATTATTAATATCTGAGAGTGTGTGCAGAAATTGCACAATTCCTTCGTCTCACTTCCACCATCGGAAAACCAGGTGCTCGGTTAGGCACACTTTCATTGTCGACTTACGAACCTAACGGTCTGCTTCTACTTTCGTCATGCGTACAGCGAAGAATCGGAATAAGTTGCCAACTTCTGTCGATCCATCCGATCACAATGTCTTCAAGGTAAGAGCAAATAGGCTTTCGCTAGGTCTACCATCTTCAGCAGCATCACCACTCACCACCAGGTGGGATAGTAAGTAGTACAGCGCTGTCTTAGAATAGTTAAAAATATTGCTTTACATAAAAGATAATTATAAGCTTAATTTGTATATACTAACTTCTTTAGTTTACTTAGTTAGTTAACGTATTTCAAAAGTTAGTAAAGATATTTACACTGAAATGCTTTCTAGCGGCAACTTATAGTCCATCTATATCGATTACAGTAATAAATTAAGTATCGGTAGCTGGAATGGACCTTTCATGATCTTCATTTGTTTCATTAGTCCCTTTCCAATAATTCATCTAAAGGCACATAAACGTTTTTGTCCCGAATAACTTGGTTTAAATGTTAATAACATATTGACCAACGCCAACACCTTCGATAATTTTGAATAAATAGCCAGTATTTTAGAAAAATAGCAGCTTTTTACATGAATTGTAACAGTATTTTAGTATTTTATTTGTTTTATACATCTCACAATCGCAAAGCATGGTGTTGAACCACCTGCATCCATCGACTTCCCGCATGTATTACCGGATGGTCAGACCATCTAGTAGAGGGGGGGGGGGACTTTTTTCCATGGAGATTTGCCGACCTACGCATACTCGCCTCACAGGGGCAAGGACGGAGCATTATGTCGGAATCGCACCTACTAAAACCACACGGTGTTCCAACTTTAATAATAATAATAATAATATTCCACAACTATCACACAACGCCACCTAGTCCCAAGCCAAGCAGAGCTTGTGTTATGGGTACTAGACAACTGATAAACATACTTATATATTTCTAAATACATAAATATTATAGATAAATTACACCCAGACACAGAACAAATGATCGTGCTCATCACACAAACATTTGTCCTGGGTGGGAATCGAACCCACGACCTCCGGCATAGCAGTCAGGGTCCCTAACCACTAGACCAACAGGCCTGTCGCAACTTTGCCTCATATTGCCCGGCCACGGGAACGCTTTCGCACATATCGGCAGCCCCCCGGCGCTAGTTGCCGCATAGCAGCCACGGCCCCTATCTCCACCTGCGTAACGGACGCCCTCGAGTCATACGGTGGGTGGAGGCCATGGAGCATGAAATAACCATCCACTCGGAAGCACCAGCTCTCCTGATCTGGTCTGTGGCTCCGCCGCCAACCAAGTTTCAGCCGCAAGGGCAAATAGAACAGCGCCTTGCAATACCGATACTCCTCTCTCCCGACGGCCCTACCATCACTACATCAACGGTGCGGTGAAAGTCGGCTCGGGCCCAGCAAATGGGTTTCTCTTTGTTCGCCGTTTGTGACTTAGCCACGGCTATCTAGCCCCGCACCCGCAACGAAAAGGCGGGAACCCGTCCGTGGGATGGGGGAGGTGACCTAAGCTTAGGCTACAAGACTGTTTCTCGTAAAACTTACTTTTCCATCAGTATTATTAGTATACCATATCCGCATATTTCACTTTAAATGTTTTATCTACTGTTCTAAAATATGCCAAAAGATTTTATACTGTTTTCGCCAGTTGAAAAATACAATTGTATTGCTGAGTTGTTAAAAGCTAGCTTTTTCTGCCAAGGAGGTAGAGTAGGAGAGTATATAGTAAGGACACTACACTTCACACACACTTACGTGTTGTATTCCTGTTAAGAAGGTTATCTCAGTCCTTAAGTAAAAATAACAGGTGTGAGGCATTTTTCTTTGACTGAAAGTATTCTCGGTCTTGCAGTGCCGTGTTGAGAGAATCCACCACCTCTTTTCGTTCTTTTGAGAAATAATACCAGAGCGTTCTGACGCCATCTAAGGCGGCGCAACCATTCTGTATACAAAAATTAAAAAAAATATATTATACCATTTGAAAAGATTTACATAGGACTTTTCCTATAGTCACCTTGTCCGTTTTTCACAGGACGATATTGAGTAATCGATTTTGTACGCCGCCACCACTCGATCTAGTTGTTTTGTAGTCTATTGTGAACACACAAAGTACATTGTGAGCACGCAAGGAAACCTAAGTCTTCTGTTGTTCACGCAAGTCTTAATTAGATTAGCAGACCGATGTGTGCCGTAACTTCAACATAAAGAGGTACAACTAACCAAATCGATACTATTGTACCATGTAGGTATCGAACAATACGCTTTACATTGGCGGTGTCTTTCTTACTTTGGTAATGGACATGTACGATACGTACGTACGATTGTACTTTTTCCAGTATCAAGTAAAAAGAAATTATCCTTTAGACACTTCACAGTGTGTTGATGCGTCACATTGCGAAATTTCAGGAGATACTGACGGCAGCTAGATCCAGCAGACAGTCTATGGTGATAGTGTCACTGGGTGTCTAAGCAGACACGTTATCTTGAGGTTCACATCACCATCGGAGAATTTTTTTCACCGTTTCCATTAACAGTTCACATGCGCAGATATTTAATATAAAAAATCGCACCACTTTTACATATCAAAACTTCAACTTATAACAAACTTCTATTTATTATTTAAACAATAATGCAGGAGCAGCAATACTCTGGCGGTCAAGTTCGCCCCAATACTCTCTGGTGGTGTCATCAACACGGCCGCGGGTGATCAGCGTAGAAACGTCTAGGCTTTAGAATCAATGAAATATTTAACATTTTACGATACGGCTTACGTATTATGAATACGGCAAGTTACAATTATTATAATTTTGTTAGCCACTCGTATTTCGAAACAAAATGGTTGCTGCAATAGCGCAGATGATCGAAAGAAATAAAAATCATTTTAGAAAGTGGCTAGCATAATCATAGTATAATTTAATTTTAATTAGAATTTAAGGTATCAGTATTTCATAATAATATCACATCATTTATAGTTAGTACTACCTACAGCCTTAAAATTCATGTTAGTAAGTGCAAACAACATTATGTTTTAATAACTAAAAACTTTCTTATACGTGGTAGAACCACGCCGGATCCATATTATTGTTGTAGCACGAATGAGCTGGCTCGACCTGGGTAGAGCCACGCTCTCACAGAATACCAGCGTAAAATAGCAGCTTAACTCTGCTGTGTTTCGCATGGTGACTGTCCACACTCTGTGTCTCGAGTGTTGTCTTAGAACCGGGCACCCTTTTACTGTAATCGAAGCATTGCATTTTAGTCCTCAAGGGTAAGAACACGTCTGCATTTTGAGTCTTAATCCAGGATAAATGTCGATGTCTATGGGCCACAGCATCCACTTAGCTTTAGGTGGACCGTGTGTTGTGTGCTAGTTTGTCATCCTTATTTTATACAACAAAAACTTAGAATTAGTTATTACTGATCCGAAGCTTCCCCAAACATTGCTTTATAGTTTTTTTTTTACTATTTGAGCCCTTAACACAGAGATGCTACTGCCCATCTCCTTTTTCAATTGCCCTCTGTTACTTTTACGACATTAACCACCACACGGGTCGACAAAAGGTAGTGAATATTCCTATATCGGCGCTATATAGTGCATTTATTATAATGACAACATTAAAAAGTATTTTAAGAAGTGCAAACAACATTACATAATTTCACGTAATGTCTACAAATTGTAAAACCATAAAGAATGTTTAACGTGAAAAGCAAAAAAAAAACCTTATTACTAATTTTATAAATTACTACAGGCGCATCAGACACAAGAGTAACTACAGACTTCGATACCCATAAACATGCAAATATATTCATGAACAGCATCAGTAATGTATTCACAAATTGAGTTCGATAATAATCCCGCCGAATCCATGCATTACCATAACTGCAACGATCATGTGGTACATACATAATACGTACGAGCACGTAGATGGGTAACATATTTTTATGCTTAAATCGCATATCGGACGTCTGAACAAGTTTTTGGCGGCTATTTACCGCGTCGGATGTTTCATTCACATAATATTAAGCGAAGAAATGTTGGATGAGCCCAGAACTTGGCCTTATATTGTTCGCTTATATAATAGTACGCTATAATGTTTGGAAAGGGTATGGAAAGACGGACATCCGAACAAAACGGGAAACGGAACGAAGAAAAAGTCAACGCAGCGAAAATTTAATACAGAATGCATTAAATTGTATACACTCATAAAATGTTTCTTTGAGATTTAAAATAGCGGAATATATTCGAGTCATACGAAATGTTTTACTATAAGAGGGAACATGAAAATTATTTCCTTCTGGCTTTTTTGACCGATGCTCCATTTGCAACTAAACTGACCGTCGCTACAGATTAGGGTCATCGAATTTTAAAATTCTTTGTGTAATTGAATAAAACTAAATTTACGGATTTTATCGCGTTTATTTAGCTGATTTTACTTATTTTTAATTCCCGAAGTTTCGGGTGCTTTACAGCACCCATGGTCACGGAGGGGACTGAGATGTTTGACATCCCGTATGTCATAGTTAGCCCGGCTACCTTCAGTTTTTTAATATTAATTTTTCGGTCCGATTTACGCAGAACGAGCTTACAGTATCTTGAAGTCTTGCAGTGGTATACTTGGGTTTGGATTTAATTTTGTTAATTATAGGATCCCAAGCAGACGGCAGCACCCATCCATCTTCTCTATTGAAATTAGGATGTTTTTTAATTTCAATAGCCTCACGTATCATCCTTGGTTCTTTGTATAATGATTCTAACCTCACACTCATGTAACCATTAAAATGCTACTGCGAGAATGACGTCATCAAAATTGGTGCATACGGTGTGCATACCGATTCTGATGACGTCATTTTCATTCTACGCCAACCAAGGTTGGAAAGTTTTGTATGAAACTCCCCGATTACTAAATTAGAATCAAGCTGGGCCCGGCGATGTTGTTTACAACATTATTGGTGATTAAGACATTATTACTGGTAATAAATCTTAAACTTATCCTAGGTACGAAGAATGGTAAACTACCAAATGCTACACTAAACTTTCCAGAAGCGTTCCCTGCTGTCGTCAACAAGTAACCGACCATGGGGCTCCGCGAGCCACAGCTTCTTCACCATGACAACGCGCTCGCGCACCCAGCGTTTGAAACGAGGAACTACCTGGACAGCACACCGGTTTAGCTTATGGGTCAATCTCCATGTCCTGATTTGGGACCGGTTAAATTTTCTTATCCCCTAAAATTAAAAATCAGGTGAAGGGATACAGTTGTAATCGCCGGAAAATGTGCTAACAGCGTTCAAGCGGGCCGCAGAAGAGATGCCTGAGATGAGACGTACTGGAAAAAGTATATTGAAAAAAATTTTTACACTCTAAAAATACTGGTGAAGTATTGTTTGAAAATATTAAAGTTTTATGGTAAATACAACGTTTTTTGTTACGAAAAAATTCTGTGTTCCATATATTTCATACAACCATGTAAAAGATTAGATGGGAAAAAATCAAAAGCAAGCAAAATGCAAACCGTTCGCACCGAAGAAAATGGCTGTCGAAAGACAATAGCATAAAAACGCAAGAGATATCTCTCCTTAGGGAAGGCCAGCTAGCAACAATGTCGCTACTTGTATACTCGGGGGAATCCGTGCAGCGCAGTCTTGGAATACGCTCTAAATCAGCTGAGAGAGTGCATGTGCTTGAAAAAGCGTGTGAATTAAATATTACAGAGCTCTGTTTTCATTTTCAGGTGCGCTACTTAATACTACTACAAAGTAAATAATTTCTTACAAGCCAGTATTTTATACTTTATGAATTTTAAAAAATACTGACTTGTAAGAAAATATCATAATGAAAATTTTCTTTGAATAAAACTAAATTTACGGATTTTATCGCGTTTATTTCACTACTTTTACTTATTTTTAATTCCCGACGTTTCGGGTGCTTTACAGCAACCATGGTCACGAGGGGGACTGAGATGTTTGACGTCCCAATGTCATAGTTAGTCCGGCTACCTTCAGTTTTTGAATATTAATTTTTGGTCCGATTTACGCAAAACGAGCTTATTGTAGTATCATGAAGTCTTGCAGTGGTTAAGCATACCATAGGTTTGGGTTTAATTTTGTTAATTATAGGATCCCAAGCAGGTGGCAGCACCCATCCATCTTCTCTATTGAAATTTGGATGTTTTTTAATTTCAATAGCCTCGCGTATCATCCTTGGTAGGAATCGGTGTTCTTTTGCGAGAATTTGTGGTTTATCAAATCGAATGTAATGGTGGGGACGATCTTGAACATGTTCGCAGACTGCAGACTTCCCGGAGCGTCGGTGCTTCACGTCAGCTATATGTTCTTTCACGCGGGTTTTTATGGATCGTTTTGTTTGATTTTTGACTTTTATTCAATGTGTAGTGATCGCGTAAATTTAAGAAAATTTTCTTGTCACATCTATTCATAAATAGGTACGTATAAGATCCACGACTTTTTCGACCAGGGCAGCGCTACTTAGAAATGAGATGAAATATTTGACAGATTTCATAGCGTGGAAGCTTTTTTTAGCAAAATATAAGAGTTAATGTTCCTTTAGGGGTTATAGGTTATTTTAATTAGATCAGAAACGAATGAACGAAACAAAAGATATTCCTAAAATTTGTTTGTGGTGTGCAATAAAGTATATTCATTCATTCATTCATTCAAGATATTCCTAAAAGTAGAAACATTAATAGACATAAACATGTGGCAGATAGCGACCAACATTTGGCTGGTATTTTATTCTGCGTATATTTGCGCGATCCTCTACGACTCTATGATTCTCTGATCTATAAAAATAAGCGTGCTTTAATGGTTATGCTGTACACGATGCTTCACATCTCAAAAACTTATCCACATCCTGGTAATTTACCTGTAACAATACAAAACAATAAATTAAAAATAGAATAACTTATTTAATATAAAAAAATGGTTTCTCCGATATAGAAGAAAGCGGCTTCAAAGGTGCGATCAAAGATGTTTTATAGATATAAAACATCTTTGGGTGCGATACATCCGATAAAACTGTCGCTAATAAAAAATGTATAGCATCTTGGTAGCTCAAGCGCAGAAGGCGTTTTAAATTTACGTGTGCGAAAAACTTTAGCTCGATACGAGTAGACGATGCCGGCAACAATGTAATTGTTAATAACAATTTCGAATGCTGATCGAAGAAACGTAGTGTTCTGTTTCCTGTTCATTCCCCTCTCGGGATTGATAAAAGGCCGCAAACCAAATATGTCGTATAAATATGTCATCTCACTGTATACATTTAACCTTTAAAAACAATCAATTTATTATTCCAAACATCTGTTCTAAATCTAATCACAATTTAATCGCAATCGTACATTCAAGTATCGATGCTTGGGCGAGATCGAAACCGCAGTATCTAATGGACGATGTCAATGGTACATTATATACCGACAACAATTCTCGACCAGTTGTTTGGAACAATAGGGCAGAATAAATTTAAATTAAATCTTATAAAACGTGGTGGTTACGTTGCAGAGTCACATTGAGAGTGCGTGCGTGCGTGCGTGCGTGCGTGCGTGCGTGCGTGCGTTCGTGCGTGCGTGCGTGCGTGCGTGCGTGCGTGCGTGCGAGCGTGCGTGCGTGCGTGCGTGCGTGCGTGCGTGCGTGCGTGCGTGCGTGCGTGCGTGCGTGCGTGTGTGCGTGTGTGTGTGTGTGTGTGTGTGTGTGTGTGTGTGTGTGTGTGTGTGTGTGTGTGCAATCTTATTAATAGAAATCTTATTAAAATAAAAATTACAAAAAATTACAGATGTGAAAATTATTATGCCTTACGCTCGAAAACTTTTTACACACACATTTCTACAAAATATTTGCTGATTATTATTAATGAAATAATAACTACTTAGCAAAGCGAAAACAATATACCATATGTTTACTACGAAACTAAGACACAATAGTGTGCTTAGAAAGCTGTGTTTGGCAGTGGATACTAATTTTTACCGCCAATATGAGCCTCTCACTATTTTGGAAGAGCGCCAATTTTCGCGACATTTTGTCTCGAGCATTAGCAAGAAAAGACAACGATTTGCATTAAACGCTGTATAATAACACATTTTATGTTAATTAAATTAAAGAATAAAACCTCTCACACTGTCTTGTACGATGGTGTATAAAATTCTACTTTTCGCTAAGTATTTTGTGAGGTAATAAAATTTCAATATTGGTTTAAAATTCCGTGGGATCGTCAACTTACGATGTATTTTGTTTCTCTCAGCATGATTTCTTTTTATATAGCGCTATTACTTATATATAGGAAAAAGTGTTTTTTTTCATATATATATATATATATATATATATATATATATATATATATATATATATATATATATATATGAAAAAACACTTTATATAACAATTATATTTATTTTATAAAAAACAATTTATATATATATATATATATATATATATATATATATATATATTTATATCTGAGAAAAAAAACAATGTAATGGATGGATTTTTTGAGTATGAAAAGGAGAAAAAATCTAAGCGGTTCGCTGGAGTTTACATGTTTAAATAGTATTTATGACCGTGTAGTGGCGGTGTGAGAATATCTACTATCCAATACCATCCCGTGGGCATCGTAAACCGATGTGACCGACAAAAAGAAAAACTAGAAATCAAAATCTATGAGGAGGCCTCTTTTTAGCAGTAGACTGATAGTCTAGGAATATTATTTTAAATTGACGGTGATTGGTGATGATTTTTCTTTCGCTGCGGATAAATTAGCTTATAAAATAATGTCGGGTATACACGCTTGCCTAGTCTCGGCGTGTGTCCACAAGCTCAAACGTGTGAACGGGGGTGTTCGGCTTGGCTTGCATGAATTTGGAGAAGCTAGTCGCTGTTCCGATAGTGTCGGTTTTTGAACACATATCAAATATTGCTTGTGACAAGCGCTTGCAACGCAGTTTACACGTTGGTGAACTGTGCATCTGGATTCCGAAAAATGTCAACTTTAACGATGAAAAGAAAGGGACAGATTTCCAAGGTAATGCAAAAGCCAGTAAAATGATTAAGAGCTAAAAAAGAAATATTGACGACAACATTCAGCAAACATTGAAAGAAAACAAACGCAATAGCCGAAACAAGTTCGGTGTATGACGTATTCACAAGCATGTAAATGCCTCCTAAATGTAAACCTAGCATTTGTATAGTATTGGAGCTTATGGAAATCGGTTATATGACTTGGCAAGCGTGTAAACTTAGCATTACAATTGACAAATTCGGTGACGTTAACAACAGGGATTAATTTCGGGTTCGGTTCCAAAGTTAACACGGTTTTTAAAGCATGTCTAAATTTTTTCAGACTCGGATATGGATCGCATTAGCTTAATTATAAGTATAAAGCTGATACCATAATATCTATTAGATATTATGGTATCAGCTTTATACTTAGCTTTATGCTTACTAATAATAATAATAATAATATGTGTAATGGTAAAAAATAATTTATCTTTAATTTGAAAGAACATATCACGTTAAAATATTAAATTATGTAGGTTAAAATTTGCTTACTTTAATGTAAATAATAAACTTATTTTATAAAATGTAATTTATTCAGATCATAAGCATAAGCAAACAGAAAAATTAATAACTGTTTATACCTACTTTGAATAACAAACATAAAACAAATTTGAGTCTAGACAAAATATATTAAGCCAATGAACAAAAAAATAGAATTTCTAAAGTTTAACTTTAGAAATTCTAAATTTCAAAGAAATTTTCATTTCTTCACTTAATAATTTTATATTTTCTTCTTTCTCTCTTCTTTCATCAGCCCATAGCGGTTCGCAGCTGGACATGGTATCCGACGTGTCACACCTTTCACGCTACTGTCCACCGCCGGTTCATTCTGGGTCTAGAGCTAACAGGATGGTATCATCATCTATCGGAAGCCATAACATATCTCGACATTTCCTATAGTCACAACTTAAGAAAATTTTACACTTTGCTGCCCTCACTCATCTGGATATTTCCACACTTTCACTGTCCGGTTTTCAGAAACACAATAGTAAGATATTAGTAATGACCTATATGTAGGTCACGGGACAGCCAAAGGATTAAATTACAAACATCTGGAGTAAAGAAGATGGTTATACCATCAACTTTTGGAAGCCATGAGAACTCTTACTACACCCACGGAATAAAATGGAGCGAGAGCTTGGCACCATGCCGTTACATATTATCAACAAGAATGAACGAAACTGAACAAACAATTTTTAAAAGGATTTATATAACATTTTTCTGTGTCGCAACTGTAACACCCAGATTACCTGCGTTGAAGATAAAAGTTTGTAAATTGCAAGGATACAAAAAGGAGACCCAAGAATACAAGGCTCTTATCTGTTATAACTTAAACTTATGTATGTATGTATGTAGGCAAAAACAAAAAATAGATTATTTAAAAATAGTGATGTACATTCTGTAAATACTAGGAACAAGCACGTGATAGTAATAGCAGTTACTCGACTCAATAATTTCTTCATGGGACAAAGTAAATACGTATTATACTTTTACAACAAAGTTTCAAAAAGTATGCAGAGCTCATCAATCAAAACTTTTTTATGAAACAAAAATTGTTTTGATATAACATTTAAAAGTATATGATTGATAATAACCCCTGGGAATGAGTGATCGCATGCTATTTCTGATTTTTTTTTCATATGTAATTGTACAATATTAAACATATTTATATTAAAAAACCTCCACTTGGGTTTCTTGCCGGTTTTTTCTCAGGACAAAAGTTCGTTTTAGAAACAGTGATGAAAGTGCAAATAACTTCCACTAAATATGCTTGCAATCTATACCAAATAAAATTTATTCTATGATAGTTCTACGTTCGTTTTCCAACTGATTGTCCAATGGTTGATTGATTATAGATGGCTTTGCGAGCCGGCTTGTAAATTTACTACGCCTGAATTGAAAATAAATGAAATTAAGTAAATTTTTTCGACGTTGGAAATTTTAATTTTGTTTAATTTTTCACTCGTACGTCATTACCGTAGTCGCTATCGACAAAGGGATCGTCACCATCAATTACATACGGTTCGGCTATGTCCCTATATATTGTAACTGTAACGTAAGAGGAAGCGGAAATATTTAACTGCAGAAATATCTTTTTTTTATAGGATAGGGTGACAAACGAGCACACAGTCCACCTGATGGTAAGTGGTTGCTGTGGCCCATAGACATCTACATCCATCCTCGATCACGAATCAAAATGCAGATGCGTTGTCACCCGTGAGGACTAAGATGAAATGCCTCGTTTCCAGTAAAAAGGGTCTCCGGTTCTCTACACTCACCATACGAAATACAGCAGCATTAAGACCGTCCCATTCGGGCTACAACTATACTACTAATATAACTGCAGCATGGCTCTACCACGTAAAAATATCTTCTGCAGTGTAAGTAATGCAATCACAACACAAACGTAGAACAATACCGGTAATCCCGAGGGAATCTGTACATTCACAATTTAATCAACAGAATGCGCATGCATTTAAGGGGAAGGATATAATATAACTTAAACATTATTCATTTTCTCTTGTACCTAGTTACACAAAGATGTTTACGAGAAGACGTGGGTTGTTCGGTTCGACTACCTGATATTCGTTAATCTATTTATTCATTTAATTATTACATCATACATATTTAAAATTCACTACCAAGCCGAGCTATTTCTACTTTTGGCAAGCAGGTAGGCAACCGCAATTCTTTATTCTTTCGAGCTGTTATCTTGAAGGTGGTACCGCCTCCTATTTCATTTCTCCTGTCGCGTCTTACAACGCCCACAGGATAGTATGATAAGAGGTAGTGGATTACCACTACACGGCGCTACAACCAGTTTTAATGTAACGTATTTTATGTGTAATTAGTTCTTGTGTAAATGTATTTGTGGTAGGAAACGTTAATTAGGCTTTTAATTATTTTTTGTGAATCTAAATATTGTCGAAGTCATCCATACAGATCACAACCACTGGACTTAATAAGCGTTGACCGAGGTGCATAGTTGATATTGAAACATACTTACTTGTATAACCCAAAAGTCGAGAGCGCACTTCACAACGAGCGTCTATCGAAATTAATTGAGTGTAAAGCTATCTACAGACAAAATTAGCTTTAACAAATACTCCCGGTTCAGTTTACACGCTTTGTTCCAGCGAAAGCAAAATAAAAAGGTCGAATCTTTTTATTATTTGCCATTATGAAAACCTAAATAAATTTTTATAAAATATCGACGGAATAAACTTCATTAAAACATAATATAGACCTCTTACAAAGCCCTCCATTAAATCCTACGTTATCAAACATAGATTAAGGGGAAATATAATCTCAAATGGCTTAGCAAGATCCTCCGTTATGCCGAAAGTATTGCAGCATTAATTTTGAAATAAATATATGGTAAAGTTGAGGATTAATGTTAAGGACTATGTTAGACGAAAACACGATTCCGTAAAATTTTCTCGATAAAAAATCCAAAGTTACCTCCAAACTGAACAATAAACCGCTGTTATTCATAAAATACTTTAAATAAGATCATGAAACTTTGCATACTAACTGAACTAACTATAAAGCAGTGCTTATGTTATTTACTTTTTTTAAAATACCGTTATTTTTACTGAAAAAAGAAATTACCTAAACTATCGGCGTGTAAGCTTGATTCCTGTCGCCCCGTTAGTATCGCTCCGGCTTTTGAAGGGAGAAGTTGTGTCGCTTACGATCAGAATACACATTACGCAACAGGACGGCGTAAAATTAAAATGGGAAATAACCGTTATAAAAATAAGAAGCGACTGGGTTGGCGTTAAGAAACAGGCATAAATATGATAAACCTAACGAAATAAGTATCTAACGACCTATCTACTTACAGTATTAGTGATTACAAACATGTTGGTACATAGCATACGACGCGCGGGGAAGTGGAGGCGAAATTAGAATTTGAGCTGACTTACTCTATCCTCTTAAGGTAATTTCTTTTTACAGTGAAAATCATGGTATTTTAAAAAAGTAAATAACATAAGCACTGCTTTATAGTTAGTTCGGTTAGTATGCAAAGTTTCATGATCTTATTTAAAGTATTTTATGAATAACAGCGGTTTATTGTTCGGTTTGGAGGTAACGTTGGATTTTTTTAATCGAGAAAATTTTACGGAATCGTGTTTTCGTCTAACAAGGTACTTAACATTAATCCTCAACTTTACCATATATTTATTTCAAAATTAATGCTGCAATATTTTCGGCATAACGAAGGATCTTGCTAAGCCATTTGAGATTATATTTCCCCTTAACTTTCCTTATATTATTAAGATAATAAAGGTGGAAAATACTGTTAACTTGATAAGGAGATTAAAACATCAATTAAAAATACGAGCTCATTAAACTAGGTTGTATAAACCATTTTATTTTTATTACCACATCTTTATTAGCTCGCTTTCGTGTATATCTGGTCGGGTCGAATTTAGTAATTGATTTTAAACTAACTTTTCAACGAGCTTTATGCTTGAAATTTTGGACATTGCTCAGATACGGATGACAAAGTAAAAATATGAAATTTCACTTGTGTTACGCGAATCTTAGGACATTTATATCACTATCACTTTTTTCTCACATTTAATATTAATATAATCAGAATGGATCAGTAAGCTGAAGTGACAATGGATTGGCCATATAGCTCGAAGAACCGACAAAGGGTGAGGGAGAAAGTTCCTTGAGTGTTAGCCTCGTACTGGCTAGCGGAGTAATGGCGGCCTTGTACTAAATGTAGTGTTAACCTGCTAAAACATGCAATAATCGATGGATGCGGAGAAACGAGCTTAGTGACATTACTTGGGGGAGTCCAGCAGTCTTGGGTGTTCAGCAGTAGACTTGTGATGGGCTGCAAAGATGATATAATGTTTTTTTTTCCTAGCTAATTAGTCATACACTAAGAGCTCCTCCATCCAGAATCCGTAAACTCTCCATTAATTTACGTTATTCGCTACGCTTAGCAAAGGTATTGAGATCGCGGATCATCCTGTTAGCTCAGTGGTGCAGTGTCTTAGCAATGAGTTGCAGCGCTAAGGGCCGCGGGTTCCAATCCTGTATGTTTATCCTTGCGAAATGTATTGATATTCATATTACTAATATTCCCTGTAACCACTCCTGGTAAGCTTTAAATGCTTGAGTTAGGAGTGGTTCACGACAGTAGTCGCATGGTGAATTCGAACCCACGACCTTTTGACTTCGTGGTCCGCATTCTTCCATTAGGCTACTGTTGCTTAATGTATGTAAACTGCACCCAAAGAAAACCTAGTGCGGAGGTTACATTAAAAAAAACCTTACCTTTGACTTTAAAACTCAGCTCTGTCTGGGTACTAAAAAGCTGTTCTAAGAAGTATTTTCTTAAGTCGACTTATTGACACCAGCGAAAAGAAAGGATTCTCCCATGCCGCCACCATAATATACGTGTTACGCAAACATCACACTAATGCAAACATTGTCTTTTGTTTTGGCTAAGTTATGTTGTCTTACAAACGTTTGAAATAAACGAGATGATCACACCATTAACTTTTGGAACTTTTTAATATTTTCCAGAGTCGACTCTTAGTACACTCACGGAATAAAATGAAGCGAACGCTGGCTCCATTAGGTACATATTATTAACAAGAATGAACAATACGAAACAAACAATTTTTAAAAGGATTTATGTAACATTGTTATGTGTACTAGCGTTGTAAAATAACTATAAATAATCAAAACTTCGCAAAAAGTATCCTAAAAAGATCAATAAACATTAAAATAACGGCCTGATAATATAATTAAAGTTAATTATCATCAAGTACTATTATGTAAAGAATATAACTTAAGAAAATTAGAACCTTATACTAAAATCAAAATAAAATACGCTATAAACACAACGTTCCAGCGTCTATCATATTCATAGCTCCATAAAAGTCTTGGAAGAAAAATACGACTGTGTAAATAAGCGGTGGGCTTGAACATTGAACATATACGATGCGTGAGCGTAGAGACGTTTATGAAGCGAGCTAGAGCAGTGAGTGTGAGGAAATGGCCATAAACATGGCGACAAACGACGTGACAAGGCTACTACGAATGAAACTACGGTGTGGGCGACTAGATGCTTTAATAATGTACAGAGTAGCTTGTCAATAGGCCTATACATAGTCTATACACTTTTCCAATTTATTATCGTTCGAAGATCACGGCACTTAGGTTAGAGTACCTGATAACTATAATATTTCACAGGCACTAGGTTCCATTCTATTATATTGAATCGACCCTAGTATATATTGTAGGTTTTCCTCATTAAAGTCATTTCAAGGTGCATCTTTTTAAGTTCCTCATTAAGTCAATATACTTTTCCAATCCATCGTAGCGTAGCTTAGCGGTTAGAGTACCTGATTACTAATTCGTAGGAACTGTGTTCGATTCTTTTATACATATATTGTAGGTTTTCAAATACTTAATAAAGTCTATGCACTTTATAATTCATGACCGTAGCGCAATCGATTAGAGTATCTGATTGTTAATTAGCAGGTACTGGGTTCAATTCCTAAATAAATAATATATCGTAGGTTTTCTAATTAATATTACTCGTCGAAAATTACTTTATTGTATTATTCAAAACACTAATAACTTTTATAAGTGTAATGCTTATGTACTTCGTATAACGAGGCATTCCATCATAACCCTCGGGTATACTATTACGTGCGTATATTCTTACGTACGTAATAATATATACGTTATTTGCTTTGTTTTAGATAAATGTTTAATATATAAGATAAATGGTTTCTATGGTGAATCTATTAGCTACAGCATCCACTTACTAGCGTTATACAGCATCTTCTATATCCATTCATAATTATTAATATAAAAATATCAGTAAGATAGAGTAATCAAATAGCAAGATGAGTTTAAGACACCTTTACCGTTAGAGTCTACTCAAGTCCATTGCTGAAAATAGCCCCCCCCCCCCATAGATTTCTCCACAAGAGGGATGTTCGTTACAGTTGCCACGCTTATCAAGCGGGTTGGCTACAGCAGTGTTTTATTTTTAGTCGTTATTAGACGCTGCTGCCCATCTCCTGATCAGTTCAGCGACACCCCCGGGATGACAGTTAGTGTACCTATATGTTTACACCGTCACTACACGGAAATTTAAGTAGTAGTTAAAGATACTGTAGCGGATAAACCTTCCTGATAAGGTGGTGTGTAAAGCATTTCGTGTTTATAAAGGTGGAAGTAACATCGAAAAACTTTTCTTATTTTCTACATTCTCGAACAAGATACAACGCCCAATAATAAAAATACAACATTGGTTTTGCGACTTTCCGTAAAGGATAAATTGTGTTGAAAAATTTCATCTTTGTAAAGGATAAATTGAAACAAAATAAAATCTATAAGTCAATTTTTAGTGCGTGTCAATAAAAAATATGCAGTTCTATTCTTATACAAGTATCTTGCTTAAGGAGTAACTTTGTGCCAGATCAATCATAAATAAATTATGAAAGCGAAACGAACTTAAATCTATAATCTTTGAGGACTTCACAAACCAAAAACCGTGAAAATCACATTAACCTTTGATAGTATTCCACTAATTTAAATAATATATTATAATGTTAATTATTATTTTTAGTTAAGTTTCTATATTGTTTAGGATACATTTATTCAAGTATATTTTATTCTACATAAAAAAATAATTTAAATTAAATTTCTACAGATAAAAATACAGATTACAAAAGACAATGCGAAATGCCTAAAAATGGTATTTATAGCCGACTTAAAAAAGGAGGAGGTATTCAATTCGAATGCGTTTTTTGTTCTTTTTTTGAGAGGGCCACAGCATCTAGTTACCATCAGGTGGACTGTGAGCTTGTTTGACATCCTTATTCTATAAAAAAAATGTTAAGATCCGTTTGCCCTTTTTAACAGACGAAATTTTAAATTGTCAATATATGGTAGTACGAGTATCTTTAGGAAACATCAATCCTTTATGCTCGAGATGCATTTTATACTAATACTATCAATTTCTAATAAACGTAACTAGTAAAGATGCAACTCTTCAAGCGGGGCGGGACCACAACCGCAATACGTAATGGGGAGTGCTCATGTGCATAGGTAATATGAAAACAACTACATCACTCTGAACGCGAGAATGTACAGTGTAAACCACCACGTACATCGATTGCATTTGAGTGGAACACACTGAATAGAATAAATTAAATTGCAGTATACCGAAAGCATAAAATCTGAAGTTAAAAACTGCAGTTTCAGACATTTATCAGTCAGACATTTATGAGTAGTTTTTAACGTGGTAGAGCCAGGCTGGAGCCATATTATAGTTGTAGAATGAATGCATCGGCTCGAACGGGGTGGGATCACGCTCTCTGAGAATACCAGCGTAAAATAACAGCTTAATGCTGCTGTGTCACTTAGCTCGCGGCCTTGCAGGCCGCGAGCCCTGAGACAAGATGAAGCTGTAAGAGACGCATAGTCTAACAGCATTAACTTCAAGATAATAGACGCTGCTGTGTTTCTTATGAGGAGTGTAGAGAACCGGAGACCACTTCAATTTTAAACGATCATTCCATCTTAATTGTCAGGGATGACATCGCATCAGCATTTTTATACTTAATCGAGGATAAATTTAGATGGCTATAAGCCACATCATCTACTTACCATTGGGTGGACTGTGCGTTCGTTTGTCACCCTAATTCTATAAAAAACGTTCCATGATTGAGAAATGCTTTGTAGCTATGTATACTTAAGGTAAACTTATATATTAAGATTTAATGAACTTCAAAATGGCAGCGAATGCTTAAGTTCAATATTATAAAATTATCAAAAACGTTATATTCGTAAAAGCTGTGATTTTTTTTAATAAAAGGCATTGAAGTGATACATAATTACAATTAACTTCCTAAGCCTTTTTTGACTTGTTTAGTATACTTGTTAGTTTCTTGTCCCTCAATCTGATCTAAAAGACAAGATCTCACACACAGTATGGACTTACGAAAGCGATGTCTTAGCTTCCTTTATTTTCAAAAAGCGCTTTGAAGAGGTCAATTTTTGAATAAAATCTTTTTAACTTGGAATTTGACTTTATCAAGCGAAAAGGGAATTAATAAGCAACCAACTGATTATACTAATGGAATAGGGACAAATTAATTAAATTTAAAATCTTTCCGAGAGGAGCACGGTTCTTTAATAAGAAATTATAATTACATTATGTACTTATCCATTGTTAATCTCTTTAATATAATTAAATTTACACTGCTAAAGGTATCCGACTGCTATAGATAACATTCATACTTGCAAAAGACATCGGCTAAGTTACAGTTCAGAAAATTATAACTTATATAAATGATTTTAGCGACGGCTTAATTTATCAAACGACTGAGGTAAGATCGTATTCAATAGCCAGATTACGTAAATTTGTGTCTTTCACTCTTTCTTCAGAAGGAATTTAACCTCCGATTTGCTATTACTCCTGTATAAATGCTAATAAATTTGTAAAACCGAAACATTTATTTGAAGGCCATACAAATACTTATGTCATGCTCCAGTCTGATCTCGAACATCAGCACCGCAGCTCAATACTTGGCTGTGCTACCCAGGAACCAAGGATATTAAACAAACATTTATTCACCTACTGCACTTCAGATTGACTTCAGCATAATTGTCATATCGGACGCGGGAAGGTAACAAAATAAGTTTTGGTAAAACTTAAAATCCAACTTCAAAAGACTTAACAGATTAAGAAAGTTGCAAATTGTGAAGTCGGTGTTGAGCCATAGTATAAAGAAGAACCAAAGGTTCAGAATTATTTTATAGAATAAGTGTGACAAACGAGCGCGCAGTCCTCGATTGAGGATCAAAATGCAAATGCTTTGTCAACCCAAAGGACCAAGATGGAATGCCCTGATTCAAGTAAAAAGGTCCCCCTTCTACATTCACCATAACGAACACAGGAGCATTAAGCTGCCATTTGGCGCTGTTCTACCCCGGTCGAATCGAACCATTCACGCTACAACTACCTATAATAAAGCTGGAGCGTGGCTCTGCCAAGTACAATCGGCTTGAATTTATTTTAAAGTTATTTTTTAATCTTAATCTGAAGTTTAACCTAATTATTAAAAAAATATAATCATATGCGGTTTCCAATTGACGAAGATGTCGCTTAACACATACCTAAACTACAAGAAATATATAAAAAACATATTAATCCGGACTAACTGAGTCATCGGGACGTGTAACACCTCAGTGCCATCGTGAGCTCGTGACCATGTGTTGTAAAGCACCCGAAAGGTCATTAAGTAAAATAAATTAAAATAAGCGCGACAAAATCCGTAAAATTATTAGTTTTATTCAATGTTTAGTGTTCGTGTAAATATAAGAAACCATCATAGCTTACATATATATATATATATATATATATATATATATAATATCAGAATACCAGTGTAAAATAGTAGCTCAATGCTGCTGTGTTTTTTATGGTGAGTGTGGAGAACCGGAGATCGTTTTTAAGGGAAGCGAGGCGTTCCATCTTAGTCCTCACGGGTGACAACTCATTTGAGTTTTGATTCGTAATCGAGGATAGATGGAGATGTCTATGGGTCACAGCAACCACTTACCATCAGGTGGACTGTTTGCTCTTTTGTCACCCCATACTATAAAAAACCTAATAAATTTCATTCGTTTATTTCTTTATATAATTTCTTTTTCATGATAATTTCAGAATTTCGTTTCTTACTGGAAACATTAAATATTTACTTAAGCCGCTTAAACGTAATATCAGTAATAAAATTGCTTTTAAATATTGTACATTAACCTATAATTTTATGAAAGCGCTACTGGAGAGAAAATGAATAGCTGAAACACTCAGTCTAACGACCCGACCCTCTTTAAACGACATCTGTGAGGGTACAGAACGCGTTCTTCTATTGGCCATTCCTTTTCTCCAAGCTTAATTTGCAAAATATATTTTTATATGCCTAGCCTAATCGAACCGACGTAGATTGAAGCGAGTGTATACTATTGCTTACTTTGTGTGGGAAAACTATTAAAATATAAGTATACATAAGTATAAAACGTATGTAAAGACAATAGGGCAATAGAAATAATGACAATATTATATTTGAATACATATCGCAACCTCTGCAAGTCTTACACTTTACCACGCTCATACTGCAAAAACAATGATTATAATATGAAATAATGTGTAGAATAAATGGCTCTAAAAGGTAGCAAAAAAGACAAATTTACACTAAGCATATATAATTTTGAAACCGTGCTAAACTTTACATCAGCTATCAGTTATACAGGCCAGGCGCACTTATCTCGTGCCCTAGAATTTTATCTGGTTAAAGGCAAATTGGCGATGTCAATAACGCAAATAGCTTAAAGTTGGATACAGCGCGCCAGAGGTTATCGGACGAGGTAAGAACGACATTTTGGTGAGCGATTCACTCAACCAACGTTTTAAAATATATATTTAAGTAGATATTATTCCAACAAAAAAACCTAAATATAACAAGGGACCAAGTTTAGAAAAAACATCGTTCTGGTTTACTGGCTGTGCCGACTAAATACATAGTTGAAATCTGAACGAGCAACAAACTTCAATTATTTAACTAGCATAAAATGTATATATCAGATATCGGATATTCTGGAAACTGATATACCTGTGTTAAATATCAGCTAAACGCTGTTGTGTTTCGTACAGTCAGTGTAGAAAATTGAAAACCCTTTTTAATGGAAACGTTGCATTTCATCTTAGTCGTAGTGTAATAACGTATTTGCATTTTGGTTCTTAAGCGAGGATAGACGTAAATGTCTATGGGCCACAGCATCCACTTTACTACCAGATGGACTCTACATTTGATCACTCTTATTGTATAAAAAATGGTTGTAAGAGTTCCCACATAAGTAAAAAAATACTGGCCAAATTACGGCCGTCAGTTTGCAGCATTCTCAGCAGACTGGCTGATTAAAGTTTCTTACACTAAATATTTAAAATTATTAGAAAAAATTGAAATTTAATCACGCTTCTTAATACTCAACGAACTGTTGTTCAATTGAATCTGTCAAATACCCGGTTGACCGAGCCTTGCTCGGTATTTTTCGCTCGGTTTTTTTTTTAATTCGTGTGTTTTGGAAATTATATTTAGATACAAATTACATACTGATGAAATATGAATAATATTTTTTGATCTTAGCGACATAATAGAAAAAACTGAACTGGTTATTTGAATAAAAATCATGAGTGCAATTAGTTTAATTTAAATTTTCGTGTTTTTAAAAAATACTAAAAAAGGACTCGAAAAAATAGATTTTCTCAAAAAAGAAAGGAACTTGAAAAAATTTTTAAAAAAGTTGATCGGTTGGTCAGGGCTCGAACCGGGGTTATACGATTCTGTGACCGCCCGTTATACCAATTAAGCTATTTATAATCATTGACAATTTGTCAAAATTTACCTTCTTATTCTAACGAAGCAGTTTTTCATTACCTAAAAACACGGACAAAAAGACATTTTCTAAAAATAAATCCTAGCTAGATCGATTTATTATCCCCGAAACTCCCTGGACACTAAATTTTATGAAAATCGTTGGAGCCGTTTCCGAGATCCCGATTATATATATACAAGAATTGCTCGTTTAATAGTATAGGATATAAAAACCAGTCTATGATTTTGACGATCGTCAATGAACGATCGTTTGTAACATCATAACGTAGAAACGTGTTGTAAATGAATGTTTGAACTAAGTTCAGGGCGACCCCCCACTAGATCCAGTGACGACCTGGTGAGACATGCAGGAAGTCGATGGATACAGGTGACTCAGGACCGGGCTTTTTGGTATTATTTGGGGGAGGCCTATGTTCAGCAGTGAACTTGTGAAGGGCTGTGATGATTATTATGAACGTGTTTTTATGCGAGCTACTTACACCTAACCATCGTTATACATTTTAGAACAGACTCCTGGTTTTTGGGCAATTCTACTCTATCAGATAATTTAACAATGATTTGTTGTTTTTGTTGGTTATAAAAATAAGTTGAGCACAAAGATTGTTTTACGTCCGTGGTCGGGCATAGCATATTCTTAGTTTCGATTTAGTTGGTCGAAAACGCGAATGCTGATCATAAGGTCCCGCGATTGAATATATATATATATATATATATATATATATATATATATATATATATATATATATATATATATATATATATATATATATATATATATAATTTCATACTTTATCTCAGGATTTTATACTAACACCAAATGTTTAACAGGCAATGTATTGAATAAGAGGTAACGGAATAGCGGTAATACATTTCACGGTTTGTTGTAAGATGCTAATTTATGGAAATGAAGTCCCCAGTCTTATAAACTACCTATTAAACTAAACCTAACCCAACCTACCTATTTTTTTATCGCCCAGAAATACTTGAGCACCCAGAAATCCTTTCAATTAAGCTAAGGGATACCCCCGCTCTTCTCTACCCCTCTCCCCTCCTGCCGGAGAGATAAAAGTTATCATTTTGAGATTAGGTCTATGGAATTTTCTTTTTAATTTTTTTTTTAGAACGGTGTATACCTTTCATGGGAGTGATGTCGGGGTGTAGGAGACACTTCCCTCTCTCCTCTCCCCACTCTCCTTCTCGCTTTCCGCTAAACGATTGTAAATTAATACTTAATGATTTCTTATATTTACGCGAACACTACACATTGAAATAATACTACTTTTTACGGATATTATCGCGTATATTTAACTTTTTAATACCCGACGTTTCGAACGCTTTACAGCACACATGGTCACGGGAAGGACTGAGATGTTTAACGTCCAGATGTCATAGTTAACCGCGGTTACCATAGATTAAAATTTAACTTTTTGTTCCGATCTACACAGTATGAACTTATGGTATCATGAAGTCTTGCAGTTGTATGCTTGGGTTGGGATTTAATTTTATTTATTATAGGATCCCAAGCAGATGGTAGCACCCAGCCATCTTCTCTATTGAAATTAGGATGTTTTTTGATTTCAATAGCCTCGCGAATCATCCTTGGAAGGACTCGGTGTTCCTGGCTACTTATTGTGGAAGGAGGAGTTCTACAAGCAAGTAGATGGTGTGGCGATGGGCTCACCTGTATCTCCCATTGTCGCCGACATATTCATGGAAGACTTTGAGGAGAAAGCCCTGCTTACCATAAATCCAAGATTCTACAAGCGGTACGTAGACGACACTTTCACAATTCTTCCTTTAGATAAAGTAACTGCATTTTTAGACCATCTTAACTCTATAAATTAATACTTGATAGACATTTAATTAAACTACTTATTTGTAATTCCTTTATTAAAAAAAAATAGTCGTAATTTGACTGTAGTAATTCTCAGTTAGAAATTAATACTTGATAGACATTTAATTAAACTACTTATTTGTAATTCCTTTATTTTTAAAAAAAATAGTCGTAATTTGACTGTATTAATTCTCAGTTAGAAATTGATTTTCAGTAAAGAAAATATGTTTTATTTGTTCATATTTTATACCTATCCTGATCTCCTCATGGCATTCTATACATTATCTAGGGATTACTTACAATACCTAGGAAAAGTATGTAATGGTAAACCCTGAGCTCAGATGGTTAACGCTCGCTGTAAGTATAACAGAAGGCGATACCCGCCGGCGCCAATGAAATTGTTAATTGCAATTTTAAGTGCTCATTTACCACGTGCTCGGCAGTGAAGGAAAATATCGTGAGGAAACCTGCATGTCTGAGGAATAAGGAAAAAAATATTTCGAAGACATGTGAAGTTCGCCAAAACGCATTGGGGCAGCATGGCGAACACTTCCTTGCCCTAAAACCCTCTCAGAAATGAGAGGATGCCCAGCAGTGGGACGTATATAGGCTGTAACTTTACTTTACTAAGCAAACCCGGCATTACATGAAACGACTAGGTATTCTATACAATCACTAAATTATATGCATTGCCAGTAATATATACATGTTCTATACAATACAGATCTACACTTGTCTTTCCACGGTGCATATCTATGCACCGCGGAAAGACAAGTGTATTTATTTTTCTTAAAACATTTTCATTAACAATTTCATTGCAATATTTCTTTAATATTATTACATTAAGGGGAGGATTTCTATCGTTAAAGGCTTTTGGGTCCTTCTCCGTTGCATGGATATTTGTCCAACATGAAGTAGGTAAGCGTGCGACATTCAGTGGACAAAAAGCAACTTTATTTAATACGTTTTGCATATTATCAGGATATAAGGGATCCTAATAAAAATTTAAGTGATTAGGAATCTAATTATATAGCGTATTTCTTACATGCGCATATTGATTCCAAGCATAAACTATTCCAAGTATCAATTATCGCGCGTTAAAATCGTGTCTAAAAGTACATATTTTCTCCAATCTGCCCTTAAGTCTTAAGTTCTTTAAAAGCAATGACATTTATGTGTTTCTTTCACAAAAAATATCAATGAAGCACATAATACAGGCATCTTTACTGTGATATTTTGTTATTACCTCCAAAACTTGAAGTTTGTCCGCTCCAAAGAGAATATAATCACCGGTGAGCCTCGGTATACCCACAACGAGCAAAATTGCAGTAATATCGCTGACGTTGTAACAGGTTTAAGGTTTCAATTGCTTTTATATTTTTTTTCTAAATTTATTAAAATACAAATAAGTATTTTTAATTAACTTAGTTTTTGAATTTCCAACGTTTAAATCAATTGAAGAACGTTGTACATTCCTAAAGCTAGATTTTAAGGTTGAGGTACTGTTATTGAACTTGGCACTCATTCAGATCTAAATTCTTTTATCGGCAAAGCCGACAACCCCGATTCGAACCTTGCTCAAACCGAACTTTGCGCTTTTTTGACGTTTATGTTTTTGCTAGGTTATTACATGCAAAATCGTATTTATGTATTTAAATGATAGATTAGAAATAATATATAGAAATGCATTAGAAAGAATATTAGAATAATCTCATATATATAATACATTCAAATGCAGAAAAACAAAGGTAAATTAAAGTGATAGATGCCTTTACTGGTTTAATTTTTGTATGTGTCGCTGTCTCCTTTGTCGCCAGCATAGAATACTATAATATAGTATTATATGGTTGCCAGTGTTGACATTTCGTTTTTCTACGGCTTATCTCTTTGTTGTCTACGCCATCCATCCATCTCGTCGGTTTTCGTCGGCGCTTCTCGTCTCGGCTGGAGCCGCCACTCAAGTGCGACACTCATTGTGCAGTTCCCCATATTAGATGAGTACAACAGAAGTCAAGTCAAGTAGAATGCAAGCTCTTCAATGCGCGCGTAAATAGTTCTACTGTAGATATGCATTTGTAGGACATAAAATACTAGGTTTGTATTAATTTCGCGAGATGGACGAATAAAATAAATAATAAACAATGATTTATTTATATCTCATGATCGTGGTACGTGTACGTGGTACGTATGAACGTGGTAGAGCAACGCTGCAACTATATTATGGTTGTAGCATGAATAGGTCGGCTACCGGGGAAGGACCACGCTCTCATAGAATACCAGCGTAAAATAGTAGCTCAATGTTGCTGTGTTTCGTATGGTGAGTGTAAAGAATCGGAGACCCGTTTTTAATGGAATCGAGGCATTCTATTTTAGTCCTCAGAGGTGACAGCGCATCTGCATTTTTATTCTTAATCGAGGTTAAATGTACATGTCTATGGGACACAGCATCCACTTACCATCAGATGGACTGTGTGCTCGTTTGACACCCTTATTCTATAAAAAAAATCTCTAAATCAATTAATTAAGTCATACATCATAATGCAATATATGTAAGTCATTTTTAAAAGAATTATTGTCGTACATTCATCTTATTGAAAGCCTAGAACCAACAGCAAAGTTAAAGCTAAATATAGTTTGCTTAGAACTTCGCTCGTAAAAAGGCCTTTTTAAATCTACTGTGTAATATGGTATGTAATATGTAATAATTAATGCGAGAACTCTCATCACGACAAACCCATGAAGACTGTACGAGGCAGCAAACCGCACGACTCTAACCTCGTTTTATAGTTTCGAGCGGGTCATCCTAGCGCCTACGGGCCGCGCTTACCAATCGCGCTGACGGTAAGCGTCACTGTAAAACCACACTACTATTTCAAAATGAATTCGTTTTGATCGGAGTAGTAATTGCAAAAGAACCTAGAAGATTTATATAAGCTGTCCCACGCGACTTCGCCCTTCGTGGAATCTATTACGGTTGAATTTAATTTTTCTTATTTTTTTAAATAAAAGTATTCTAAGTATTTTATAACATCATCTATCCGCCAGTGAGAGTCCCGTCGAAACTGGTCCAGATGTTTTGGAGATTAGCCAGAACAAACCGACAGACAGACAAAAATTTTAATTTTTTTTGTTATTAGTACCGTAGGTATATACTTAAATACGCATTAAGTAAAATACTGTTATTTTGACAGCACAAGCACACACTTTAATTTTATTTATTTGTATAGATTTGGAGTTGGGATATATACTTTGAGATGACCCTAAATTTTTCGGTATACGTGCACATATTTATCAAATAACTAACATAATAACTTAAAACGATACCTTGATAATTAAACGTAGTTTTGAGGGCGTGGCTTATTCCTTTGTCGGTGAAGCTCACAGACGACTGCGGGAGTGTCAAAATAAAAGTGATGCAATGACTTCATAGTACGCAAATTATGAGATAGCTATACCGAGCACGCGCTCGGAAAAAAACTGCGTAAGCGCCAAACAACTTTTTAATTTTTTTAACAAAACTTTGTCATGGATTAAAAAAATGGTTTATGAGAACTTAGATATGATTATTTACTATGCTTTAAAAATAATTCCATGAACTTATTCGTAAAAATACTGTGGTGTCATAGAGAAATGTAATTAGTTAGAGCCTACTTTGCCATTTTTTTTTCTATAGAGAAAATTACATGATATCGTGTTTTCCTTTTATGCAATCCAAGTTCATATAGTCAAAAATCAAATACTAAAATTTTGTTTTGTAATCTATAAAACGTAAAGGAATATGTGATAATAAAAAACCGCTATTCTTCAAAAGTGTTTCATATTATTGTATTTCTATTTTATATCTACACATATAAAATAGAAATACAATTATATGAAACAGTAACTATGTATTACTAAGATGGCTGGCGAGTTCCAGCGATTGACATATTATCTAAAAAGTAGTGTTAACTTTTTTGTCAATTCTGAGGGTTAAGGTGGAATGCTTCACAGCCTGTAGTAACACTGGTTCTCAGCTCTATATCCTCCAGCTGGGACACAGCAGTGCAACCACTTTTATTTACCTTCAGACATAGGTAAGACCTAAGTTGTATTAAAGTCCCATAATGGGATCAAAAACCTTAACTGCAACTTAGCAGCTAATAAGGATTGGTCTACTCGTTATGGAGTTTTAGTCAATCCTTTGAAATGCCAAGCTATACCGGTGGGTAGCTCAAGGATGCTGGCTAAGATTAATCTGACAGACTTACCTCCTATTTACTATGATAATACTACAATTCCGTTCAGTAACTTTGTTAGAAATCTTGGCCTTCACATCGACAGCACGCTGAATTGGAGAACTCAGGTTTCAGATGTGAGTCGTAAAGTCACTGCCAAGTTGTGCTCTCTGTATCGCTTAAAACATTTTCTTCCCACAAAATCTAAGATCATGCTTGTCCATTCACTTATATTACACATAATTGATTATGCAGATGTGTGTTACCCAGACCTGTCCCAAGATTTTCTGAACAAGCTGGAACACCTCCTCAATATCTGTACAAGATTTATCTTTGGGCTTCGTAAGTACGACCATATTTCGCAATACAGATCTAAGCTAAATTGGCTTACAATCCGGCAGAGGCACAACTCTAGAATATTACTTGCACTTTTTTCCATATTAAATGATCCATCTTCGCCTTCTTATCTTAAGAGTAAATTTCATTATCTTTTCTCATCTCATGATAGGGTCCTACGCTCTTCTTCTAACAACAAAATCTGTTTCCAGTCACTTCACCGAGTTCTATGGTAACTCCTTCACAGTTCAGGCTACACGCCTTTGGAACTCCTTGCCCGATGACATCAGAAAAGCTCCCAATAAGTACGCTTTTAAAAAGTTGGTCCGTGATCATTTATTAAAGACAACGCATTTTACATGACTTATCTATTTAATATGTATTGCCAAACAGACGTATATATTCATAGTCATTTGTACCTACTAAATATGTATGTATTTAAATATGTATACTTGTATGTATATCCATTTATTTATATATATATATATATATATATATATATATATATATATATATATATATATATATATATATATATATATAATGTAGTTGATTATTATTTGTATTGTGTTCTCATTCTATATTGCCACACCTACGTCAAATTCTCACTACTCCATGGGTTGACTGGTAGAGAATGCCTCAAGGCATTAAGTCCGCCCTTTGTATTCCTTTGTTTAGGGATGCAATAAAGAATAAAATAAATAAATAATATAAATAAATAATAAATAAATAATAAATAATTAAATAAATAATAAATAAAGTTGAAGGTCTAATTCATTTACTTATGAGCGAACTTGGTACGACAACCGTAACACAGTCTAGCATTTTTATATTTCGGTCTTTTATTTAGCTTATAATCATAATTCCAAAAGAGCAAGAGAAGCTTTATATATAACACACACACACACACACACACACACACACACACACACACATACGCGCGCGCGCGCACACGAACGCACGCACGCTCGCACGCACACCCGCAAGCACGCACACACACACACGCACACATACACATACACACACACACACACACACACACACACACACACACACACAAACGCGCGCGCACACACGCACACACACGCACGCACGCACTCTTGCACGCACACGCACGCGCACAATAAGGGGATAAAGGAGATTGTACCTAGGTGGATTGAAAAGTACTCGGCCTAACACAGATCCATTCAATTCTAAAAATCAAATCTACCCACATTATTTAGTTCAGTTCAGACTAGTTCATTGTGTGAAGTTCGAAACGTGTGCGATAATTAGTTGTGATTTTATAAATTTATTAACAAAGTAATCAGACATAATTTCCGCGAATGGAGCAAATCGAGCAGCGTGCCGTCATTAAGTACCTCCATAAGAAGGGGCTATCATCAAAAGCCATCCATGATGAAATGGTCAGTACATTAGGCGATTGTGCTCTGTCATATTCATCCGTCAAAAAAAAATGGATAGCAGAATTTAAGCGTGGTAGAGAGAGTGTGAAAGATGAACCCCGCTCTGGAAGGCCTTCGACGTCAACTACTGACGAAAATATTAAAAAAGTACTTGATTTAATAATGGGAGACCGCAGATTAAAAATTAGAGAGATAGCCGAGATTATAGGCATCTCTTATGAACGAACTCAAAACATCATTGTCAACGAGTTGGGTTTCCACAAGGTGTCTGCGAGGTGGGTTCCGCGACTGCTTTCAGTTGAACAAAAAAGGACGCGATTGACTATTTCACGCGACTGTTTGGAGTTATTTGAAGCCGATGCAGATGATTTTTTGAATCGTTTTGTTACTATGGACAAAACATGGGTTCATTACTGTACACCGGAAACAAAACAACAATCAAAACAGTGGAGAAGACCTGGTTCACCACCCCCTAAAAAGGCTAAGTCGATTTTGTCGGCAAATAAGGTGATGGCTTCAGTATTCTGGGACTCGAAAGGTGTGATTATGATTGATTATCTTGAAAGGGGTCAGACTATAAACTCTGATTACTACTGCACCTTACTACGTCGTTCACGAGAGGAAATAAAAGAAAAACGTCGAGGAATGCTCAGAAGAAAAGTCCTGTTTCATCAAAATAACGCCCGTGTTCACACGTCAGTACAGTCAATGGCTGAATTTCTCAACTGTGGCTTTGAACTGTTACCGCATCCGCCGTATTCACCTGATCTGGCACCATCAGACTTCTTTCTGTTCCCTAACCTAAAAAAGCACTTGGGAGGTCAAAGATTTTCGACAAACGACGAGGTCAAAGCAGCTGTAGACGCATATTTTGACTCTAAGGAAGAATCATTTTTTTTTCAACGGTCTAAATGCTTGGAAGGGGAGGTGGCAAAAGTGTATTGAACTTGATGGTGATTATGTAGAAAAATAAAAATATAACTGATTTAGTATGTTTTTATTTTCTTGGTTAGGCCGAGTACTTTTCAATCCACCCTCGTAATTAAAAATTATGTTATCCATCCATCCGTTACAGCCTATAAAGTTCACTGCTGAACATAGGCCTAATCGTGGGTGTACCTCACAGGAGATATTTTGCTATAATTATCACGCTTGTGGTACATAGGTGAAAGCAACCGCAGTTTTTACTACTTCGAGTTGTCATCAGTAATATGCTGCTGCCCATCACCCATTTCAATTTCCCTCTGCTGCCTCTTACAGCACCCACGGGATTACACGGAGTAGTGGATATATATTGTTACACCGTTACACCGCCACTACACGGTTATGTTAACATCATCGTCATCATCATCATCATTACAGCCCTTTACAAGTCCACTGCTGAACATAGGCCTCCCCCAAGGTATGCCACAAAGCACGGTCCTGAACCACCTGCATCCATCGACTTGCTGCGTGTCTTACCAGGTCGTCACTCCATCTAGTGGGGGGTCGCCCTACACTTCGTCTACCGGTTGTCGGTTCTTCGAGCTACATGGCCGGCCCATTGCCACTTCAGCTTACTAATCCGTTGAGCTATGTCGGTCACTCTGGTTCTACTGCGGATATCCTCATTTCTAAGTTTATCACGCAGAGAAACTCCGAGCATAGCCCTCTCCATAGCTCGCTGAGCGACTTTGAGCGTCCTCATACGGCCAGCACTGAAGGACCACGTCTTAGTTCCATATGTCATCACTGGCAACACGCACTGGTTTTACAACTTAGTTTTCAGGTTTTGAGGTATACCTGACGAGAAGAACATAAACACTCACGCCTGTCACCCAAAGGGGTAGGCAGAGACTACGGACTTCCATTTGGCACGATCCTGACATACCTCTTTCACCTCTTTTACATCCATATATCTACGCATACATGCTCGTCGGTTAAGGGTACTTCTAACGTGGCCCATTTTCAAAATATCGCCAATTTGGTCGATAAACTTTTTCCTAGGGCGTCCCTTCCCAACTCGGCCGTTCACATCTGCCATATAAATTTGCTTTGTCACTCTTTCCTCGTTTATTCTTTCCACATGACCAAACCACCGAAGCATTCCTTTCTTAATCCTGGTCACAACATCATCTTGCATACCACATTTATCTCTTATCACGCAATTTCTCACCCTGTGTTAAAGACCGCATTTCTACAGCAATTATTCTACTTTAGTGCTTCTTCTGCCACACCCAGCTTTCACTACCATACATTAAAGTAGGGACTAACACAGCATTATCAATTACCATACGTGTCTGTTTTGACACATTCTGGTTCTTCATAATAGAGTGTAGTACCCCATTCACTCTATTCCCTGCATTTACTCGTCGTTCTATATCCCTATCATATCTACCATCCCTGCTAAATACACATCCCAAATACACAAACTCATCCACTTGCTCAATTAACTCGCCTTCTATTCTTATTTCACATACCGTTTTGCTTTCTTCTCTTTCAAAAACTATCACTTTCGTCTTACATGCGTTCACTTTCATTCCCCTTTCTTTTAATTCCCAGTTCATTAATGTAACCATCGTTTGCAACTCAGCCGCCGATGACGCAAATATGACTTGATCATCGGCAACCAAAAGGCATTTGACGGTTAACTCGCCCATTCTTAACCCACATTCTTCATCTTTCAAAGTTTGCAAACACCGGTCCATAAATAGGTTGAACAGCCAAGGGGAAGCTACACAGCCCTGTCTGAGACCTTTTTGGATGCCAAACCAGTCCGAGTAGACCCCATTGATCCTGACACAAGCACTAGAGTCCCTATAAAGAGACCTTAATGCCTGTATCAAACCATCGCTCAACCCATATGAGTTCAGTGTTTGCCAAAAAACTTTGTGAATGCACAAAAAACTTTCTGGTTTTCGGCCAAAAACTTCTCCGCAATCATGCGCATGGAAAAGACTTGATCTGTACATCCCATTCCCTTTCTAAAACCCGCTTGCACATCCCAAATTTTTCCATCAGTTTCTTTCATAACTCTTTCAATTAACACCTTAGCATACAGTTTTCCCACAATACTAAGCAAGCTGATACCGCGGTAGTTTTTGCAGTCCTGCTGTGACCCTTTTCCTTTATATATTGGTACTATAACTGCTTTACACCAGTCATCCGGTACCCGTTTTAATTCCCAACATAAATTAAACAAGGTGTACAGCAGGCCTGCCACCACTCCCTCTCCAGCCCTTAGCATCTCGAGTGATACTCTATCATATCCAGCTGCCCTACCTGCTTTCATGCTTTTCATTGCTTTCATCATTTCATCTACACTTATCTCCATACCCCTTTCCACTTCTTTCGGAATTTCTAGTTCATTTAATTCAGACGACTCTTCACTCATAAATACGCTTTCAAAGTATTCCTTCCATCTGTTTAAATTCGAAACTTCATCATTCAGAATACATCCATTCTCGTCTCTTATAGCATTTATTATAGGCTGTTTTGTATTTCCCCTGGCAGTTCTTACGAGTTTCCAGAACATTTTTATGTTAGCCTGGAAATTATCAGATATCCTTCTATCATTCTTATCCGTTCTTTCTTACTTTTTCCTTTCAACAACTTCTTTTACTCTTTCAATCTCATCATTCATACCAGAAGAATTACCAGCTTTGGTTGCTAATAAATCTAACCATGCTTTCTTCTTTGATTCAACTTCCACCCGTACCTCATCATCCCACCAAAACGTATTACTTTTCCTTTCATTTGTTCTCTTACTTACACCACATACTTCGGTGGCGGTATCCACCAAACCTTTCTTAATATTATCCCACGCAGTATTCAAGTCTAAATCATTCATACACAACTCATTCAAACATCAAATATTTTCTCTCAGTCTACATTTATACTTCTCTTTCACATCTTCATCTTGTAACTTCTCTATTCTTATACGCTGTAACGCAGTGGTAGACACAGATGTCCGATGCCGCCAACGCTTGAAAAGACCATTAATTCGACATAAGACCAAGTAATGATCCGTCCCTACGTTGGACCCCCGGTAAACCCTTGTATCTACGACTGCGCTCCTCATTCTTTCATCCACAATTACGAAATCTATCATGCTTCTATCATCATCTCTTTCCCATGTATACATGTAAATCTTCCTATGACGAAAAAAAGTATTCGTCACAAAAAGATTCTTTTCCGCACATACGGTGAGGAGGTCTTCACCATTCTCATTTATACTTTCATCACCAAACGTTCCCAATATCCTTTCATAACCAGACCTCTTCACCCCAACCCTTCCATTAAAGTCTCCTAACATAATAATATTTTCATTTTCCTTACATTTTGTCAACACCATCCTTACCATGTCCCAAAACTGCTCTCAGATGTAAGTGGGCTTAGAAATGTCTGGGGCGTACACCCCTAGCAGGAACAGCTTCTTTAAGCCCACTTTCATTCGTAACCATAGCAGTCTCGGGCTTACACATTCATACTCTTTCACACATTGACCCACTCTTTCTGAAAGGATGAAACCGACTCCCTGGCATGCCCGTTCGGTCTCGCCTACACCAGACCAATACGCGGTATACGTGCCATGTGCAGTGGCATCCTTTCCCTTTCGTTTCGTCTCATTCACACATAACACATCTATTCCTCTGTCATTCATCATTTCGCATACTTCATCCATCTTATCGTTCATTCCTCCACATACATTCAGCGTAGCCAGACGGGTTTCCGCAATGCACTTTTCGCCCCTCCGGGAGACAGAACGTGACGGGTGGCGAACCTCGTCGCCGGTTTTTCTCCCGGAGATTCTTCGCACCCCTGCCCCATTTAAGGGGCGCCGGGAACTCGGGGCCATTTCTTTTATTTTCTGAGTCATGGTGCGAAACAAGGGGTGGTGGTAGATTTTACGCCGCTACCATACGGCGAGGAGCCGAGTCTATTTTTTCGGCTTTGTCGCTCGTTTAGCACCACCCGGGGGACACGTGTAGGGTGGGCCTAAGGTTAGGTGGTCGAAGCCTACGGACGCGAGCGACTCATCCCCCTGACGAGAAGATGCGTTGTAATTTCCCGAACGCTGCCCAGCCGAGTTGAATCCGTCGATTGACCTCTCGGTCGAAGTTGTACTTACCTAGCTGGACTATTTGTCCCAGGTAAACGTACTCGTCAACAACTCCGAGCTTAGTGCTCCCAACAACTACCGGCATAGGTGTGACATGGACATTAAACATGATCTTTGTTTTGTTCATGTTCATCTTAAGACCTATCCGTTTTAACGGATAGGTCTTATGTTAACAAAATATATACAAATATTTATAATTAGAACATTATAATTAACAGTTCCTTCATATCAAGCATTAGCTTGTGTTAAGATTTTGTATAATATTTTTCCATTAATAACAGCGCTTACGTAAACAATCCGTGGCCCAGTATTTAATCAGTTTTATGTCGAGTTGACTTTGACATCTATGGTGATAGCATTGAGGGGCAAGGGTTATCGATTTCATGCAGGTTAGGTAAACCGATGTATAAACTCACTTAATAGGCATGACGTCATGGCATGTGGGCATTTGAAAAGACGACATATATTTTAACGAACACGAGTATAAAGCGGATTCTACTCTAGTGGGCAGCTTTCGGGAGATTACACGTTTCAGACAAATCTCGTCAAGTATAACTCAAACTTAAAATTAGCGTATTGAGTGTGACTACGGCGGATTGGCACTGACTAAAACTCCTTGACGATAAACATTCGATTAGTAAGCTGAAGTGGCAATGGACCGGCCATATAGTTCGAAGAACCGACAACCGTTGGGGAAAAAAGGTTCTCGAGTGGCAGCCTCGTACCGGTAGGCGAAATGTAGGGCGACAACCCACTAGATGGAGTGACGACCTGGTAAGACATGCAAGAAGTCGATGGATGTAGGTGGCTCGGGGCCGTGCTTTGTGGCCTTCCTTGGGGGAGGCCTATGTTCAGCAGTGAACATGTAAAGGGCTGTAATGATGATGATGATGATAAACTTTCGAAGCATATCGGCAGGGTTACGGAAACACTTCCTCAAATATTTTATTCTTTGGCCCGTCACTGCGCTAACGACAGTTTATTATAACTAATCTTCAGCAAACTGTTTTCCTTTAGAATATTACGGTAATGATTAGAATTATCATAATAGACATTTTTTCCACTATTTCCCCTTAATGGCATCATTTTAAAATTATGACTTAAGACTTAAGCTCCTCTATCCTCGTTATTAGAATTATATCCACTGCAAATATAAAGATAAAATGTCCGAAATTTTATCTTGTATCCATAAAAAGCTGCTCAATGGCTCCCCAAAGACTCATAACAAGTAAAGCGCTTTTCTATGGTTATTTACGGCTAATGGTGATTTTTTTTAAACAAAGATACTAAATATTTAAGAAGTTTAATATTTACGGTATGTATTTTTAAGTTAAGTTACCTTTTTCGTATACCTATTAAGATAAAAAGTTGAACGTTTATTATAACCTAAGGATATGAACTTAAGAATCGTATTTTGTACGAATCTTTAAGGGATATCAATGTGCAGCCGCAAACTTTTTTTTTGTTTTATTAAGGACAAAAATAGTTGTATAATAAAAATTACAATTCAAACCTTATGTTTGTGACGAGATGTAACGAAAATGGTGACGATGGACTAACTAATGTTTAACATTGCAAATTTTTGTCGTTTTAAATATCATTAATATAAAATAATCTACGAAGAAACGGAAACTAATTAAAAAAATGATAATATCTCGCAATAAGAGCTCGTTATCGCGGCTCCAGCATAAATCCAACAGGGAATAACAAAATGCCGAGTGATCTGAAGGCCGTATCAATTATGAAAGAGACTTTAATATTCATAGGATAAATGAATATTAAATAAGAACATCAGGTGATATTAGATGCGGTGCGTAAATTTGAATAGTGGATACACGCTTTTTAAGTAAATGATGCACGATAAGAAAAACATTTCGTAACAACTTACACATGTCTCTCTATCAAGCACACGTTCTCTTTAATTTTTGAAAGTGGTTCCATTTTGTCGCTACATACAAATATCTGTTTGATTTTTGTAATTTTCCATGTACCTCTGAATCTATATGAGGCTCCTTTGTTCTCTCCTCTCTCATTTAGGTAGGCGTTTGTAAAAATTGCCCGTACATCGTTGTTTAGTGTACAATGTTTACTTTAGAGAGGGTTCCTCTCAGAAGCGAGAGGAGGCCTGTGCCCAGCAGTGGGACGCATATATGCTGTAACGTTACTTTGCTTTTACATCGCAATAGTTATTTTTATAGAATAAGGGTGACAAACGAGCACACAGTCCACCTGATGGTAAGTGGATGCAGTGGCTCATAAACATCCACATTTATATTCAATTATGCTCCGGTTCTCTACACTCACCATACGAAATACAGCAACATTAAGCAGTTATTTTACGTGGATATTCTGTGAGACCGTGGTCCTACTACCCCGGTCGTGCCGAACCATTTGTGCTGCAACCACAATATAGCTGCAGCATATCACTAACACGTATAATAGAATAGGGTAAAATCTATTTTTGTGATTTGGATATCATCAGGGTACATAAGAATAACAACGAACATGCCTGAACAGACCTGATGATGCCGTGAGGCGAAATTGATCGGTTTTTAAAGTTAGTAATTTAATAATTTAAAATAAATATCGCAAAACAAATACAAGTGTTTATTCAAATCACAAAAGTTAAGCTGGAGTTTCACCGAGTGAAAACAATCACAAGTATAAATTATATTCTATGATCCGTTTCATAATTATGTTATTTCCCGTACTCAACAAAGGCACTACTTTCGTATTTAATCAGTATTATATACAGAAAATGCTGTAAAAGTAAAAGTTAAAAAGTTACAGCCACGTCCCACTGCTGAGCACAGGCCTCCCCTCATTTATGAGAGGGTTTTAGGGCGGGGAAGTGTCCGCCGCGCTGCCCCAATGCGTGTTGACGAACTTCACATGTCTTAGAAATATTTTTTATCTTATTCCTCAGACATGCAGGTTTCCTCACGATGTTTTCCTTCACTGCCGAGCACGTGGTAAATCAACACTTAAAATTGCAATTAACAATTTCATTGGTGCCGGCGGGGATCTAACCCGGGTTACTCGCGTTCTGTTATATTACAGCAAGCGTTAACCATCTGAGCTACCACGGCTCCATACCATGCTGTAATATATATAAAATCTATTTTATAAATCATGCGTAAATTAGGTCACGAGATTCCCGTAAGGTTCCGCAGAATATTTTAACCACGACTATTCATAGATCAATAAAGTGGGATAAGAAAACGTGGCTGCTTTAGTAAAAAGCGGACGCGGAACAATAAACGGTTTGCCGTATAAGCATGTTTACGATAAAGAGTATGAAGGACTGTTTGTGCATAAATCAAACCAGGGCAGCGGCGAAGATATATCAGTTATGTTATTTTTACTAATCGATACAAATAAAAGAAAATACGTAGAAGAGGGGGCGAATGAGCATGCGGTAATTGCAGCTTCGTTGACAGCCTTTGAAAAAGGAGGAGCCTCTTTTCTCTTAAAGGTCGAGGTCGTATCGTTCCGAAAGAATTACTTTTGGTAGCCGATTCTACAAAGATGTAATGCGAGTAGGAAAGCTTCACAAATTCGCAGGCAAATCAAAGTGGTGGACCGCAGATTAACCAGATGGTGCTTTAATAAGTATTTGCTTAGTTCGTTTCGACCATGAACCATCTATCATCTATATATGTATTACAAAACTAATAATTTCATCAAATCAAGTCAGGAGTTAAAAGGGCGTTAAAAATTTAATTAGTATTGACGGGAATCAAAATCTGGTTGGTCGCGTGTTGTAATTTACGGCAAGTGGCCAGCACCTGAGCTACCACAGCACAATTTATTATTACGGAACTCTAATTACTCATATTTAATAGAATGAGGATGCCAAGCGAGCATACAGTCCACCTGATGGTATATGAATGCTGTGACTCAAGAATCAAAATGCAGATGCTTGTCACCCTGAGGACTAAGATGGAATGCCTCGTTACCATAAAAATGGGTTTCCGGTTCTTTGATTGTATTAATAATAATTAGTAATAGTAATTTGAAACGGTATTGTGTGCTCTCACACAATGCTCTTACTACTTTTCATTGTGACTGCACAAAATGTTGTTAGAGCATGAAGTAATAAACTTTTTTTATAGAAGAGGGGGCAAACGAGCGTGCGGATCACCTGATGTTAAGTGACTACCGCCGCCCATGATCAACCGCAACACCAGGGGAATAGCAGGTGCGTTGCCGGCCCTTTAGAAGGGAGTAAGATCTTTTCTTGAAGGTCCCCAGGTCGTATCGGTCCGGAAAAATAGCTGGTGGTAAACTATTCCACAGAGAGGTTGTACGCGGAAGAAAACTCCTCTTGAAACGTACAGTGGTGGACCGCCAAGCATCCAGATGGTGTGGATGGTATCGGGACGTTTGCCGCGTAGTGCGTTCACGAAATTTGGCGGCTGGGATTAATGCGGACAATTCCTCAGAGCACTCTCCATGGTATATGCGAAAGAAAATGCAAAGAGATGCAACATCTCTTCGCAGCGCCAGTGAATCGAGCCGATCGGAAAGCACTCGGTCGTCGACGATTCGAGCCGCTCTGCGCTGGATGCGGTCAAGTGGAAGGAGCTGGTACTGGGGAGCCCCAGGCCAGAGATGGGAACAGTATTCCATGTGCGGCCGAACCTGCGCCTTGTAAAGTTGCTGGCGGTGTGCCGGCATGAAATACTGTCCCGCTCTGTTGAGCACGCCAAGCTTTTTAGAGGCCAATTTGGCCTTCTCTTCCAAGTGACCACGAAACTGCACGTCACTCGATATGTCGACGCCGAGGATTCCGATACTGGCTGAGGCAACAAGGGGAGTGCCTTGAAACTGAGGAGATACGACAAAGAGGTTCTTTTTAGTGGTTAACGCGCAAACTTGTGTCTTCTGGGGGTTAAACTGGACTAGATTTAGTCGCCCTCAATTCGAGACTCTGTTCAGCAAAGACTCGACTTCAGACACAAGTTTGTCCCGGCACTTGGAGACGTTTTCCCGAGAAATATTGGCTCGGCCGGTGTAAAAAGCTAAAGAGCATCACCAGTGCTGTCATCTGCATAGCAATGAATGTTACGGGTTTGCAACATATCATTGATATGCAGAAGAAACAGCGTTGGCGATAGCACGCAGCCTTGTGGAACAGCTTGCACAGTCTACAACGACCTTGATGCTCCGATCTGCAAGAAAGCTGGTGATCCAATCGCACAATTTCTCGGGAAGCCTATATTCCTATGGGGGGCTGGGAGCTTCGAAAGAAACGCTTTGTGCCAAACCCGATCGAAGGCCTTCGCAATGTCCAAACTAACGGCCAATGCCTCCCCCTTGGACTCTACTGCCTCCGCCCATCTGTGTGTGAAACAACGTAAACAGATTAACTTATGGTGTATTAGAATTAAAAGAACTAGTTAAAGTAAGATAGAAAATATAGAAAAACGGCCTAAGAACTACATTAGAAGTTTTATAAGCATGAAGAGGAAGAAGTTGTTCTATCCAGGAGAGGCTGCCATTGGGCGGCCGCTGCTGGTAGGGCCGGGGATGTATGCGAAAGCGTTCCCATGGCCCTGCCAGTGGTGGAAGGTGCTCCTTCCTTCCTTGCTCCCGCGAGGCGAGTATGCGTAAAAGGGGCTTTATTAGCATGGTTCAACACGGGGCTGATGTGTTAGTTTTTCGTATATCTGTGTAAAGTAAACTAGTAATGGATATTGGTGAGAATTTAAACCATGGACTCAAGATTGGCCACGTAAAATAATGAATGAATATATAATACTAAAAAGTGTCAGGTGAACATTTATGAGAGTAAATGCATGTAAATCTCCAAGCATCGCAAGTGCACACACTTCGCATAAGGAGACGAGCGAGAATCTCATTTCCCGTCCCATTCCACAAAATGTGTTACATAAAACCTTAATATAAACGTAGTACCCGAAAAGACTGTTTATGTTATTTTGCAAAACATACACGTTCTCTCAGCTATTTTATGTAAAATTATAATATAATGGGTATATCTTGTCATCTTTTATATTATTAGTAACGAAAGTTTAAGGGAGATTGTAAGTTGGCCACATTATGTTGAATAAAAATACATTTTAGAGAAGTATTCTAACTAACGAGTTTACAATCGTAAGTGGAATCTATGGCCTATGAACACTTATGCATCTATTCCTGTTTAGGTACCAAGAATGGAGATTAATATACCTGATTGATTTTTCATTAAAATCAATCCCTTATTTAAATAAATAACTTTTAATAAAAGGAGCTGACTTCAAAGCACTAAAAATATCAATTTAAGGTAACTCCTACGGAAATCGGTACTGAGATATAGCGTATAGAATAATAATTAAATATCTTAAAGTTGTTAAGAGTTAATTCCCACAAATCCACTCAATAAAATAAAATGTTGTGTCTTACCTAGTTTGAAAAGCACCTCCCGCCCTCCCTCAATAGCGTGCACTAATCTCGTCACTACTAATCCCAGCACCACTATCCATTACACATATACATCCATTTTTTTGGATGCCTCGTGTAGAGACGAAACACGTGTCGTATTATCGTCGATGGTCTGTCTTTCCTATTGTAATGGTGAAGGGAGTAGTGGTGCTGGGATTAGTGGTGACGGGATTAGTGCATGCAATTGAGGGAGGGCGGGAGGTGCTCTTCAAACTAGGTAAGACACATCATTTTATTTAATTGAGCGGATATGTGCGAATTAATTCTTAACAACTTTAATATACCTAGTGGATTTCCGCAAAGTAACGCCTGATTCTATTAATTAAATTAAAGGCCTGTTGTGAACCTTTTGAGTAGACTAAGAAATAGCAGAAGCTCAAGGTTACAACTAGAAGAATGTCTTCTAAATAATTACATTAAGGCCTTCACATGCCCCAAAATGCGCAATTTGTTGAAACTTGAATAGAAAAAGCCTTCGTTAAAATCGGTGCACAAATGCCGAAGATATCGCGTAACATTTGTAGAAAAAAACAATACAGTCGAATCGAGAACCTTTTACACATTTTGAAGTCGGCTAAATATCGCAGTTACACCTATTTGTTTACATAAACAAGAAGAACCTAGCTCTTTAAACATTATGAAGACTGTATAGTGAAGCTACGCTGCAATGTACTGTGGCTGATATCTCTACGGTTATATATATATATATATATATATATATATATATATATATATATATATATATATATATATATATATATATATATATATATATATATCGCTGCGGTTTCTTGTGGCGAGTGAAGATCCGTTTTTTTCTTAATCGAGGACAAACGAAGGTGCCTATCAGCCGCGGCATCCACTTCAGCTATTTTATTTCGTTTGTCAACCATACAGGTATAAACAATTATGAAAAATAAATGTAGCTGATGTTTTTTGATATCATTAATATTGCTATAATTATTTCAATATGGTAGATTTTACACCGCCTGCGTATACATGCGCTGCACAAAGAATATAGGCGAAATAAGATCTTCCTCACAGTTTTATATTATACAAGTGGTGTTGTAATACAAATCGTCTTCTGCACACGTCGCGCGCATACTTTTGATGTGCTCGCCGTTCGTTAGACAGACGCGGGAAGTTTTTTTAATCGCTAACGGGTATACAAAGCATAGCGATTATGGAAATGTTATTCCTTGAACGAATTAATTCGTTCAAGTGTTATCCTTACTGGAAAGAGCCAACCGCCAAAGTAAGATCCAAAAGAGATCAAGTTAAAACAAATAAATTCATATCATATTTAAAGAAGAAATATTTTAATTAGATACTAGATCATCGGAAGATGTTACATACCAAAGAAGTATTAAAGGCAAAACCTACACGATGTAAGTATTCGCACGAATATGAAGAAACTTTTAGAGAATGTTACAAGGATACCGTTATCCTATCGCTCGTCCCTGCCACTTATCTCGGTTTGGCGGTCGGCCTAGATTTTTAAGTCCAGTGCGAGATTAATAGCAATTTGGCCAGATACCAAATTCGTAAAAATCGTCACAGGGAAAGTTCATGCTCTTAGGTTTTGCATTCTTTGTCCAAGTAGTCGTCTAGACGCAAAATGTTCTCAATTTTAAACTGTGAATGTGAAACAATGCAACTTTATCGTCAATTTGAAATACATTATTGATAAATAAAGAAACAATATATTTCTAACCAGAGTCCACAATTAAAATATGATATTTATAATGTATTTTAATATGTATTCATCACATCCAGGGTTGACCGGCAGAGAATGCTCATAAGGCATTAAGTCCCCCCTTTATTCCTTAGTATAAGGTGTATAATAAATAAATAATTTATTTAACCTTTATTATACACTATTAAAGCGACAGTAGCCTAATGGCAGGGCGCGGGCCGCGAACTCAAAAAGGTCGTGGGTTCGAAGACGCCATTCGACTACTAGCGTGAACCACTCGTAACACAAGCAATTTTAGCTAACCACGAGTGGTTAAGGGGAATATTAGTAATGTTTATAGCATTGTTAATATTCTTTAAAAAAATTTAAAAAATAAAAATAAACTATTCCTTACGTGGTAGAGCCATACTGAATAGCTGATTTTGTGGTTGCAGCACGAATGGGTAGGCCTGATCAGGGCAGGACCACGCTCTCACAGAATATCAGCGTAAAATAGCATCTTAATGCTGCTGTGTTTCGTATGGTTAGTGTAGAGAACCGGAGACCCTTTTACTGGAAATGAGGCATTACATATCAGTCCTCAGGGCTGGCAACGCATTAGCATTTTGATTTTTAATTTGAGATAAATGTAGATGTCTATGGGCCACAGCATCCACTTAACATCAGGTGGACTGTGTGCTCGTTTGTTAACCTTATACTATAAAAAAATATCCAAAGATAGTTTTTAATATCAGGTGTAGATGGCAGGACTCGTTTTCACCTTATGAGTACGTTTGGTACTGACTGCTGCGTCCCGATCTAAAGGGTATAGAGACCCATTACGATATCGGGTTATGAGCCACTTCAGTAGCCTTCCTCGTTTGAAGTTGGTGGCAGGTATCCAATGACTGCAGTAACCACGTACCATCTTTATTTTAAAAAAATCAGACCCTTAAAATTAAGTTGAAAATTAAATTGCTGTAGTTAGGAATTATTAGTAATTACATTTATTTCTCAACTGTTACATGGTTAGAACTTTATAGATTCAAACTTTTGCAACGGTTATCATAACAAGATTGATAATAGAAAACAAAATTAAAATAAACTATAAACAAATTTAACTCTACTTCGGTTTAACAGACTATATTATGAGCAGAAAGTCTAAGGTAAATACAATGCACTAAGTTTAGTAGCAGATTGGATCCAATTGCAAATTATAAACCGAGAGAAAATTAATCTTGTTTCGGTGTTTTAAGTGCATTATTTTTAAATTGTCTCTTTTGCAGTCAGGTTTTGGATTTGTTTTTAAATTATCTGGCGGCACGGCCGTGCCCCCGCCAAGTCGAGCAAAAAAGCCGCACGGCCGTACCATCTTTTCTCGAAGCAATTCAGGCCATTTTCGACCCCTTATAACTTCATGGTCAATAAAAGTAGAAGCCTGAATTTTCAGTAACCGAGTAAGCATTATATAAACATATACGTATATTTAAAATTTCATTCAATTTGAACCAGTATTTTAAGAATTGTAACCAGTCAAAATTTCTTAATTTTGTCACTCACTGACAGACCGATCATCAAAACTCTAAGGCACTTCTAGCAGACATAGAAGCTTCAAATTTAGAATATAATTAGTGTTTAGTGTATAAATCAAGGAAAAACTAAAACATTTGTTAATTTCTGTCCAGTTTTTTAGATACACTAACTGCATAAATAAGATTGTAATACCATATAAATATATAGAATTACAAAGTTACATTTGCAGTGAATGAATCTGTGTACTTGTATATGTATTACAGGTGTCCATAGGTACGTTGTTGGTACTCAAGAAGTAGACGGTACCGGAAAGGTAAAAAATTAGGAATATCTTATATACAAAAAGAAATGAGATACCATTAAAAACATAACTTGTAAAAAAACCAAGTCTCGCAACTAGTGATTGCAATCCGGATTCTTCGAAATTCGAAAATAACTGAAAAATCCGGATTTTCCAGAGTTTTATAAATCCGGTTTTTTCGCCCTACACTACGCCTACCGGTACAAAGCTGCCACTTGAGAACCATTTTTCACCATCGGTTGTGGGTTCTTCGAGCTATATGGCCGGTCCATTGCCACTTCAATTTACTAATCCGTTAGGCAATGTCAGTCACTCTGGTTTTACTGCGGATATCCTCATTTCTAAGTTTATCACGCAAAGATACCCCGAGAATAGCCCTTTCCATAGCTCGCTGAGCGACCTTGAGTGTCCTTATACGGCCAGCAGTGAAGGATCACGTTTCAGATTCATAAGTAACCACTGGCAACATGCACTGGTTGTACAGTCTCGTTTTTAGGTTTTGATTAGGTTTTGAGGTATATCTGACGAGAAGATGTGTTGTAATTTCCCGAACGCTGTCTAGCCGAGTTGAATCCGTCAATTAACCTCTCGGTCAAAGTTGGACTTAGCTGGTCGGACTATTTGTCCCAGGTAAACTCACTCGTCAACAACTTCCAAATTAGTGATCCCAACAACTACCGGCATAGGTGTGACATGGATATTACACAGGATCTTTGTTTTGTCCATCTTCATCTTAAGACCTAACTATTGGGAGACACTATTGAATTCATTGAGAATAGTGCTTAGGTTCTCCAGCGATTCTGCCATAAGGACTATATCGTCGGCAAATCGAAGGTGAGTGATGGAATTGATGTTTATACCGTATCCTTTACAGTCCAGTAGCTTGAAAACGTCTTCCAATAGAGCGGTGAAGAGTTTCGGGGATATAACTTCACCCTGTCTTACACCTCTCTGCAGTAAGATAAGTTTCGAACTTTGGTTCTGTACTCGGATAGCCATCGTAGCCCTACTAAACAAACACTTCAGCACTTCGATATACCGACAGTCAATTTGGCACCGCAGAAGGGTAGTTGAAGTGGTACAATCACCGCCTAAATTTTGACGGAATCAAAGGTTTTCTCACAGTTCACATACGCCAGGCAAAGTGGCAGATTGTACTTTTCGGTCTTCTGTACAATCTACCGTAGGATATATATATATGTGGTCTATGGTACTGAAGCCTTTTCGGAAACCGGCTTGCTCGTGAGGCTAGAAGTCGTCGAGTCTGCGTACGAGACGATTCCTAATAACTCTCGAAAACGGCACGTAGACGCGGCTCAGAAGGGAAATTGTCTGTAGTTCTTCAAGAGAGCGTCGTCACCTCTCTTGATGAACAAGACCACTGCTTCTCTCCACACCTCCGTAGTGCTCCCATGGCGGACGGAGCTAAAGATCTTCTGAAGGACTTGAAGTATCGGTTTTCCATCCGCAATCAGATGCTCCGCTGTAATTCCAACCTCGCCTGGGACCTTGCCGTTTTTAAGGTGCTGGAGAGCCATTCTAATCTCGCTCAGACTGATGTCCAGGATATCATCGGAATAGTGTCGGATAAGACTTGCTCTTGGATCGTTACTCACACTTGCGTGTGGCTCCAACGATAATGTGTACTAGTTGCCCATAGAACCTCTCAATCTCACTCAAAATCTCAGATGTCCCAGAAACGATGCTGCCACACTCAGTCTTCATCCTTGACAGTTGGCTCTTTCTGACAGACAGATCTCTGGCAAAGACTTTGGAGCCCTTGTTCCGCTCGATCGCTTCTTCAATTCGAGCTGTATTGAAGTTGCGTAAGTCTCGCCGCGTGCACTTGGAAAACTGTCTGTTCAGTTGCCTGTATGCTGTCAAATCTTCTGACGACTGCAGTTTCATCTCCTGTCTAACATCAATGAGATTAAGAGTGTGATCTGAGAGTTTTTGTGTTCTTCTGCGGCGGGTCTTGCAGAACTTAGCTCCGACTGCATAGACAGTTTCCACGAGCTTGTCATTCATGTCGTCTACTGCATTGCAATCTTGTAGGCACTGAAAACGGTTTCGTAACTCCAGCTGAAATTTTTCGGGATTTTGGATTAGATCACGAGAGAACTGAGTGTTGACTTCATTAGACGAGACCTCTCCAACTTAAAGTTTAGGTTCAGTATGCCTCTAACCATTCGGTGATCGCTGCCAGTTTTCAACCTCGCGATCACTGAGACATTACTGAACATTTGCCGTCTAGTCGTCATAATGAAGTCAATCTCAGTTTTTGTCGGACCGTCGGGGTTCGACCAGGTCCACTCTCTGTGGGGCCGCTTCTGAAAGAAAAGAGTTCATCATAAAGAATCCATCTTTCTCCATGAAGTCGGCCAGCTGCTGGCCCTTTGTGTTCCGGTTCCCAAATTTCCCTACCTTCAGCTAACCGATTTTTCTTACGCCTAGCTTTGCGTTGAAGTCTCCCATTAACACCGTATACTGGGTTTTGAAGGAATGCATGGTTTTAGAAATATTCTCATGCATTTCCTCAACCTCCTCATCGGGATGTGCCGACATTGGTGCGTAAACCTGTATAACCTTCAGCGAATACCGTTTGGTGATTCTGAGTATAAGGTAGCAACCCTCGTCGACACACTCCCAATCGTTATAAAGTTGTTAACGAGAGACTTGTGGACGATCAATCCAACACCTCCTTGGGACAGATGCTCACCCTCTCGGTGATAGAACGAGTTGCCGGATTCGAGAATCACCTCCCCCTCTCTTCGGACTTCGGATAATCCTATAATATTCCAACACAACTTGTCTATCTCTTCTTCCAGCTCCAGGACCTTCTCGTCAGTCCTCAGGGTGCGTGCGTTGTAATTTGTCTGGTCGAGTCGTTTTAGGTCACAACTGAACCTCCACTGGAGATTCTTAGCAACCCTGCCCTGCCGTTACCATGGTCTGAGGGCCGTCTATTTGCGTCGTTGCTTATTAAGGGTATATTGGCCTTGGCAAGCGGGTTGGTAACTGCAGTTTTTTGTTACTTTTATCAGGAAGATGCTGCTGCCCATCCTCTGCCTGCTTTCCTCTGTGGCCTTTTACATCACCCACGGGAAGATATGGGGTAGTGGATATTCTTAACCGCCACTACACGGTTTTTGTTTATTTTGGTTGATGTTATTCCTTCGTGTCAAATTGTAAATGATTTGTGCTGATTTATTTCAGTTTTATCAAATCACCCTAAAACTTCGAAAAATGCAGATTATCCGGATTTAAATCATAGGAAAATTCAAAAATTCAGATTTCAAAAAAATCCGGATTTTGCAAAATCCGCATTAAGCAATCTAATTTAATATAATACGTATTACTTGTGAGATACATTGTGGTTTCATGCGATTGCCAAGTCAATCTATATATTTAAAACATAAAAGACTTTTAACATTGATATGGTCACTGTAAAATGTTGTTAGGTTAGCTAATTACGTAATAACTTAAAACAGAAGGACCCTTAAGTAGGAACTGAATAAATTAACCGACTTGGTATTACATGGATCTCACAACTTTTACGGTAGAAGAACTGATTGCGAGACTTGGTTTTTTTACAAGTTATGTTTTTAACGGTATTTATTTTATTTTAAATTTATTAGTGTCCCGACGTACTCTTATGAACTAAATTTCAATATGATATAGCACGAGGTCCGACACAAAGATAGCCTATTCTTACGCTATCAAAAACATTTGAAACCAATTTATTATTCCTAATAGAATTTAATAATAATAATAATAGTAATAATATAATTTATTTAGTTCCAAACATATACACAAATTAACATAACATAATTATTTAATAGAATGAACTAAAAAGGCGTCTACTCAGCGGAAATGTTATAGAAACCACATAGTGGTAACTACAACTACTGATTTTCAGTAAACGCCAAAGACATAGGCGGAATAGAATAAACTTATTACACTAATCACAGGTTCCAACACTTATGAAAATACATACTTTACTTATATAAAAAAACACACTTATAACAACTTAAAAATAAAAATAAAACTGTTAGCATTTAGGAAAAGGGCACAACAAAAAGCCAACACAACAAAAAGCGTAACAAAAGGCATGTGCAAGGCACAAGACACACAATTAAATTATTTGACAAGATACAAAAGCAAAATAAATAAATTTACAATTAAGCAAGTATTCGTTAGTTTTATAATATATAGACACAGTATACTTTATAAGAAAAATGTGATAAATCGACACAGAATTCTACTTACTTTGCAAATTTAAAAGGTATTCTTTTAGTTTTATTTTAAAAGTGCCAACTGTCTTTCTGCCCTTGATCGGAGGCGGTATATTATTCCAATACTTTGTTGCAGCATACCGAAAGCTACCACGAAACGCTGCCGTTCTGTGTCTTGGGTACAATAATCCAACAGTTTCCCGCGAGAGACGTTCCGAGAAACTGAGCCTTTCATATAAGTATTTCGGTTGTTGATTTTGTAATAATTTATAAAGTAAACAACTGTAATGAACCGATCTACGAGATTTTATATTAATAAGTTTGCCCTGATTTAAAAACGGTGTCACATGGCCTCTACGAAGAATTCGATAGCAGAACCTAGCGCATGCATTTTGTACTCGTTGTATAACAAGTTTTGTTTGCGCAAGCAAACACTCTCCCATGACAATGTCAGCATAATTTAGCTTAGAGAGTATTAATGACTCGCAAAGTTGAACCCTTAATTCTTCACTTAAGTATTGCCGGATATTATATAATACTTTTAATCTATAAAAACAATTTTTCACTGTATGCATAACATGATTTTCAAACCTTAGTCTACTGTCCATAATTATACCCAAGTTACGAACTTCAGATACTTGTTCAATATGGTCGCCACCAACAATAATTTTAGGCTTATGAGCATTCGTTCATTCTATTAATTTCTTTGAGCCCAAAATCATGAACTTGGTTTTATTCGGATTTAAGATTCGTTATTACTCGCCCATTCAGCAATCATACTTAACTCCTAATTTAATTTGTTAACTGCCTCATTTGTATCACTCGGCCTAAATGATATGTATACTTGAAGGTCGTCTGCATATAAATGATACTGGCAATATTTAAAACAGCTTGTAATATCAGCACTGTAGAGAATAAACAGTAAAGGACCTAAACTTGACCCTTGTGAAACACCACGAGTAACAGGAGACGCAGCAGAAAAAATGTTGGTACCAGTTTCATTTCGAAGCCTGACTCGCTGTGTGCGACCATTCAAACAACTATCAAACCATTTTAATGCGTTACAATCAAAACCATAATACACCAACTTCGACAGAAGCAGTGTAATATTTATTGTATCAAACGCACACGAAAAGTCAAGTAGAGTCAAAATTGTAGCCTCTCCGTTATCCTGCGCTGTCAGAATGTCATCTACAACACTCAACAGTGCTGTAACCGTGCTTAGTCCAGCCCTAAAACCTGATTGTTTAAGAGGTAAAATATTGTTCTGGTTTAGATATTCTATTAATTGTAAATGAATAGCCTTTTCAGCGATTTTAGATAAAAAAAGGCGGTATACTTATAGGGCGAAGATGATTTAGTTCTACAGTATGATTATTTTTTGGTATAGGATTTATGATTGCTTCCTTCCAGATGTCTGGGAACACCCCTGTCTGTATAGACGTATTAATAATGGTGGTTATTGTTTTCAAAGTCCGTGGCAATGTTAAGAGAACCATATCTTTAGTGATACCATCAATACCCATAGCATTAGTGGAAATATTTTTCAAAATTTCTGATACTAAATTTTCATCCACTAATTTTAAAGTGAAAACCGACGAATTGAAACGGTTAGATTCAAAATAGCATAGTGTTGAAGGACTTACACTATTGCTTCCTGGCACGAGTAGAAAATGGTGATTTATTACGTCAGGATCATTCAAGTTTGATGGTAATGCAATATCTTTTTTGTTGAAGTCTACCACATTTTTCTTTATATTTCTCCAAAGTACTTGAGCATTTTTTGAATTTTTATTATTAAATTATCGAAAGTAGGCTGTTTTTTCACTCAGTAAAGCAGCATTGACAGTACTCTTCAGATCTTAATAATATTTTTTTTCTCCTTTTGAATTATGGCCCTTACATTTTGCATGAGCTTTATCTCTTAGCTTCATCATTTCTTTAATCGTTGGTATGATCCACGGATAGCTTTGGCATTTTATGTAGGACGTTCTTATTGGTGCATGAATATCAAACAGGTACAAAATATGTGCATTGAAAGCCGTTAAAGAACTGTTTACGTCGCCGCAAAGCAACTTATCCCAGAATACAGCATCAACATCAGAATTAAATTTTATTACGTTTATATCCTTAATTGGTCTATAAGTAATAGATGTTGAGGATTCCTTCGGCTTTTTTACGTTCAGCTCACAAGATGAAAAAGCGTGATGACTCAGATCTGGCACATAATCAACCTGTATATTAGATACATCACAGCTACTGCAAATTAAGTCAAGTAAAGTTTCCGAGTGATCAGTAAAATGAGTGGCTTGTGTGACGTACTGTCTTAGACCCATACAAAGAAGAAAATCATTGAGCTTTTTAGAATTAGGATCAGAAGGTGCAAGCAAATTAATATTGAAATCTCCCAACAGTATAATACAGTCGTAGGCTGAGAATGAGCTGACTGTATCAGAAAGATCATTTATAAAATTATCAACCTGAAACCAAGGAGGACGATACGCGGTACCTATAGCAAGTTTCAGACCATTAGCTTTAACACCTAACCACATCTGTTCAATAGTGAGCGTACTCGGAGGGTCCAGGACGCGAGCGTGGATACCATTTCTAATGTATAAACCAACACCCCCTCCGCGTGCTCGGACGCTTGCAGGACGCGGTTTGTGTCATAGCTTGTATCCTGGAGGGGACGGTGCGCGCTGTTCCTCACTTGGCTTCAACCACGTTTCATTTATCGCCATAATATCTACCGCATGACAATAAGGGAAACCAATAATTCATCATGTCGTGTACATAAGGAACCCCGATTCAGAAAACCAAGAGATAATTTTTTTTTACTAATAAATTGTATGATAAAAGAATATGTTATCTGAACATATTTGCAATTAAATAAATATTTTCTTAGTAAAGTCAGATGTCGCATATCCACAAATGAACGCGTCGGTAAATGCAATAATAATTTATGAAAACTAAGGAACGTCTTGTAATATACAAGTATATAGGCTATTCCTAGAGTAATTTTATTTAAAAATGTTTTAACGCACACTGTGACATAGAATTTATTATTAAAAAAAGACAATATAAAAATGCTAGCGAAAAGTACAGCACTCAAAACGAAGAAAACATAAATCAAATTAAAAAACAAAGAAATTTCACCTCCCTCAACAATAGCACTAAATAGTTTAGAAAATAAAGTATACAAGTGATGAAAGGAATTTCTGTTGAAGATCTATTAAGAAAGCTTAGACAATTCCATATATACAGGTAAAAACTTATACAATATATTATTATTAGGCCATAAAAACTATTGTAACGTATCACATATTTCACAAGATAATTATATGTGTAACATAATTTAATACTTTTTCTAGCACATAAATAAAACACTAAATAGTAAGAAGATATCTTTGAGTACATAACCTTTGTGTCATTATAAAATATTATTGAATATGTTGAAGCAAGCAAAAGTAAAATAATAAGCATATTAATACATTTATATATCTTAACTTTATATACCGCTAATCTGCCAGAATATAACAATGAAACGTATGTTAATGTAACATTTATGAAATAAAAAAATTGTAATTTAATCTAAGAAGTTTGTATAAAAATAATTATAAACATAAACATATACCTTATATATAATTTTGTAAGCCCCTTTTCATTTCCTTTGTTTTGATACCCTACTCAATAGGTGTGGTTAATTTTTTTTATTAACGTATTACTGTTTCGCACCAAAAATTCGCTACATTGTTTTATTTTCATTCAAACAGTCACCTAAGAACACTTGGATTTTAAGACCGTCGAAAACCATCCAGCCGTTTGGAAGATACGGCAAAGATACGCGTGAAACACATAATAACCCTTCCTTGGTAGTGGGGTAAAAATTACACACTACATTAAATTTTATAGCAAGCACATTATAACGTTCGTGTCATGAACAGCAGTTTTAAGAGTAATTAAAATAGGTACAAATAGGTTCATGAGTATAAGGTACACAGTTTTGATTTATTTTAAAGTAATTGATTCTTAGGCGGTGTGACATCGTCTTACATGTGGTGTCGCAAAAAACACCTACACATGTCACGCGTAACGTTTGATGTGCTCTGACCTAATAAATGAAATAATGACAGTTATTGAGAATTTCCATAAAGAAATTCTTAGCAGCTACCCGGAATCAGGATGTTGGCGGTGTCTCCCCCGTGCCTCGGAAAGCACGTAAAGCCGTTGATTCTGTCAGATCTTTCTCCGGTTGTGGCGGTTTACTGTCCCATTGCACTATGAGAGTAAGGGAAATCGAGAGCGCACCTATGCTTACGTATACACTTGGGCACTATACTCATGTCCCGCGCCGATGGCTAGTCTCCGTTGAGGATGGCTGTGACCGAAATTCGGTCTGGAGGACATTATTATTACTATTATTATACATTTGATATTTCCCACCGCTAAACTCACGAATTTCTTTCGCTTTATTTGTGCAGACTTTTTCACTTTCACTTCAGTACAAGAAAAATCAGCAATAAACAATTTCTTTGGTTCTGACAAGTATTCTGTAAACTGTACTCGCGTACCCCAAACTTTAAGGCCAAAACTTAATCTCTGAACCACAACGGCTATTCGATTTAAGAAAAAATACGATCAATACCTTTTTTGTACTTTGATTTTCGCACAAAAGTCAGCTTTATAATTTTTATCAACAAAATCTACCCTTCCATTGCTAAATTAAATTTTGTCATGTAGAGCTTGATAAATATTACTCTCGACACGGTTGAAAACGATATCGTTTTTCGATTACGCGAAGCCTGCCATTATATTTTTATAAAAGAGCGGCGAATAATATCAGGCCACTGCCCATACACAATCGTTTGAAATTTCACGCTGTTCACGGATATTTATAAGTCATAATTTTAAAATTTACTCCTAGATAATATGACATATTTTAATAACTTTAAAATCTTTGGCTGCATCACCACTTTCTATGAGGGGGGATAGTACTCAAGCACTGGATTTGAATATTTAAAAAATATATAATAATTTGTTAAAAAAGATACAACGTTAAAAATTAAAATAAAATTATAAGTTGAATGTCGAATACAGCGTATATTGAACAAACAAGACTTCCCAGAAACCTTATTATAAGGAGGTATTAATTAAATTACGTGTTGAATAATTAGTTACGTTAAAACCTCGGTACTTTAGAAATAACAACCTATAAAATAAAAACAAAACAACTACGATCTACTATAGAATTTTATTGAAAATGTGTGTGAACGTGGGAGTGTAGAAATATCCACTATCCCATATCGTCCCGTGGATGTCGTTAAGGGAAACAAACCAGGAGCAGCAACGTCGTCTTAATAATTAGTAGTATACGATTGACTGATGTATGAAATGTTCCGCAAGTCTTCACTGGCACTATCACTGGTTGTGGGTTTTTCTTTAAAGATTTTGAACTATACCACGGGGTAAGATTTTTCTGTAAACTGGTTGACATTTTAACCAAACTACTATGCATTTTCATTTCATCTATACAATCTCTTCTACACTATTACTAAAAAAATCTTACTCATCAAAATGATTTAACCCAAGATAGAATGTAGTCGGTAAAGAACAAAACGTATTATATATAGTACCGACAGTTAAAATTAATATGGTAAAAGGCCAACACCTACGACATCGTCTTCCATCAATATTAAAATGTAACTACATATATCGTAAAACGCTAATATCTATAGCATTTGTCTTCCGTCAATATTAAAATCTTCTATATTCGAGAACATGATTAGGATGGGGTTGGAACCGGCCCAAATCCTACGTACCAGGAATGTACACCTTTTACGTACGACACAACACAACACAAACCAAACCATAATAAGTGTGATGTATGAAGAAGTATCAGTTTGCTTAATTTAAAAAGTAATGAATGACACGTAATGACTATGCGATGTTATCGAGTCTTACACTTCGGGTTACCAATCTTGATGACGGTGCCAGTTTGCCAAGAGTTGAATGCGCGTTTATGACTTCTAGTCAAGGAGTTGCACGCGCACTCTCACTGCCATACCTGTATCGCAGACTGATATTTCTGTTCGTGGCCGTTCAATCAAAGGCTGGGTTGAGAAGTGGTGTTGGTCTAGTGTCGAATCGATATGTGCGACGACCTTATATTAATTAAAGGAATATTTAGAAACAGTTTTGGCAGACTTGTGTTTCCCACATTTAATTGAAACAAGTACTATGAATCCGAATCAGTTGCATCTAACCCGCGTACCTGCTATGCAGTAGTAAGCAAGCACCAAGGCCCTGACCTTCCATTATGCGAGTATATTTTATTGCTACCTGGCAAGTCATTTATTTATACTGTGCGGAGTGTGCGCAGTAATCAATCGAAGTAGACGACATGGTTTTTACCTGAAACAAGGAAAAAAAATTAAATGTTAATTTATATCACAATGTATAAGTATTACAAATTGGGAAAAAAAGTTTTGAGTATCTAAGTGTCGATTCATTTATGATATTATGTTTTTATTCACTTAAATCGCATGAGATTTTCAACAGTACCATGGTTTATATATCAATATGTACGCTCCTATTATTATCATCTCAATCAAAAAACATCAGCAAAAACATTACAATAAAATTAAAAGTGAAGTAGATAAAAATTATTACTAATTTTTATTTTTATTCACTTTGACAGAAATTAAATAAAGGTATTTATGTATAAGTCTAATATTTTTTGTACATATTAGACTTATACATAAATATATTTATATAAGCATCGACATAAATAAATACACTACAATAATAACATACATAACAATTACATTGTTCCCTACAAACCTATTGTATTTACGGACGGGCAAGTGAAAAAATATATCCATATTTATCGTATCGATCTTTTTAAACAGTATCGAACATTATCGAAAATCATCGTGTGATAAATATCGATATATCGATTTATCGTCATGTTTTGCATGATGTAGTAGGATGAGGGCCAAATTTTTATTACTGGATATACTTCGTTTTGACGACGAAAAGCACATAATTGTGTTTATTATTGCTTTTGTTGCTTAAGGTTTTAAAATATAACATTTTAAACATTTCGAAACTGATACGAATTCGATACTCCAGAATGAATATCGAATATCGATGTAAAATCAACGATAAATATCGATAATTTGTGAGAAAATATCGATATTTCTACAACTATATTCTTATATTCTTTACCCAAGCCTTAATCACAAGTTGCGTTAAAATCATCTTGCGTACATAACTGTTGAGCCTCTGCTAATTTAGAGTTAAGCGCTCCAGTCTGCAAATCCATTTTCTTTATTTTTTTTAATTTATTACAATAGAAATATTTTGTCATAACCAATTCAGCTCATTTCTTCGTCGCCCAGTCTACGGGATATCGCAATGCTTTGGAAGTGGATTAAGCATCGCAGTAACCACAGACTTATAATATACTGACGTACTTTTGTTTATGGCGGTAACCATACGTCTCGTATCCTTTAACGCTACCTTATATGCCTATATTATATGTATACGAGCATTATAAATAAAGCATAAAATAAATGTGTATACCGTATCTATCGGAGTACAGACATTGTCACAATTCCTAAACAAAACTACATTTACAAATGACAACAAAAATATGAATACCAGCGTAAAATAGCAGCTTATGCTCATTCGTTTCGTATGGTGAGTGTAAAGAACCGGATACTCTTTTACTGGAAACGAGTCATTCCATCTTAGTCCTCAGGGGTGACAACGCATCGACAATTTGATACTTAATCGAGGATAAATGTAGATGTTTATGGGACACAGCATCCACTTACTATCAGATAGACTGCGTGCTCGTTTGTCACCCTTATTCTATTAAAACAAAAACGTTTCTACTTCGTGTTTCTCTTAAGATTCACGGTACTCATCTGGAGCGCCTAACTCAAGCACGTCACTCGTAACTCAGCTTCAAGAATGAGACAAACACAAGTGTGCACAAAACACAACAATAACAAAAACATTCGTGACCTCAGCTCACAATTTCCTTTGCCTTTTAATATTGTTTGCACACAACGGAAACATCCGTAATTGTCGTTTATGTCAATAAAAGATATAGATACAATAACATGAAAAGTTAATAAAAAAAGATACTAACGCAAAAGATGGTAAACATATATTGTCCACAATCTTATGAATAGCTATGTGTGGTGACGGCGAAAGAGAATCAATAACTTCTTTACATCACACATTAAAAGTGGTAGTAGTCATACTGCAGCTATATTATAGTTGCAGCATGAGTGAGTCGGCTCGACTATTTAAGGACCACGCTCTCAGAGAATACTAACGTGAAATAGCAGCTGTGTTTCGTATGATGTATGTACCGGACTCTTTTTACCGGAAAGGAGGCACTTTTCTATGAACCACCACCATCACATCATACATACCATCACCTGGATTGTGTGCTTATTAATGAGCCGTATTCTATGTAAAAAATACTTTTACGCGTGTCGTAAGAAACATCTACGGGAAATACTAGAATGATTTCCTTCTTACCACCATTTAATGGTATAGCTATTGCATTTACGGGCGTAAAATATTTAAGGCGGCAACGAGCGGTCTGGTCTGTGATCCTCAATGCCCATTCCGTAGACACCATTTGATAAAGAAAACCCTCTCTACACCGGGAAGGGCTCATCTGTAGCAGTTGACGTTTTATCATTTTATTTAGGACAACAAATAATCATACTAACAGCTTACTTTATAAATTTAACAATTCATTTTTTTTAGTATAACGAGATCCGTTACGCAGGAATGATTTGCTGCTTAATACGTGTACACAAACTACCGAATATAAAAAAGAACGAAGAGTAAACATAAAATCTAAGGAAATCTAAAAACATAAGAAAATATGGCAAAATCGGAAAAAGAACAACAAATTTTAGGGGCTGATGAAGAAGAAGACTAAAGACTAAGACTAAAAAGAAGACTAGAAGAAAAAATATGGTGCAGTATGGGAGCGTCAGAGAATCAATCACCCTATACCTATCGTCCCTTCGGAGAAACGTCGTAAGAGCAGACTATGGAAACGCCAGACCTTATAACCTTCTATAGTTCTATAGTTAGCGATATAACAATATTGTACACATAACATGTAAATTGCCCAGCCTGGCGACCGAAAGCTGCAGCAAAGGTACGAGACGTCCAGTACTGCGTTCGCCAATCGTTCAACCAAGTGGAACGATTAATACTCCTTGCAATGGTAGAGGCCTACGTCCAGCAGTGGCCGATAAAGACGAGGAAAGAACTAAATACACTGAACTTCTCTTATTTCTGAAAATGTCAAAGAGCAATTAGTCCAACGTATAAACGTCATATCTTTAATATATATAACAAGTAGTAAAATTACAAAATTTGTACAACCGACTTCAATATAAATAAAATAAGAACATCATCATTGCTGTCGAAGTCAATTAAATACTTTTTTTTTATTTATTTATTTTATGTACACACATTAAGGTACAGAAGCAGTCTTATAGTAATTACGTACAAAGGTTCTACTTATTCCAAATTCGCTGAAATATCTTCCAGTAGACCCATAAAGGAAATTATATTTAAATTGCAAACTTAGTGCATACATTAGTACTACTAAAAATAAATAATATACACAATGTTACGGAAATTATATAAAATAAAACAATAAATAAAAATAAAATAAATCAATAAATAATAATAAATACGATAGTTACATATGATATATATATATATATATATATATATATATATATATATATATATATATATATATATATAAATAAATTAACAGGATGCAAAGTAGTTATCTCTAAGACGTTTCTTGAATACCAACAAAGTTTCGGAATTTCTTATATTTGACGGTAGTGAGTTCCATAATCTTACCGCGTGAACTGAAAAGGAGTGGGAGTAAAAACCGGAATTAAAGACGGGAAAGTCAAGAAGATTTTTAACAAGGGATCTGCATGGTTTGTCCGGAGGATGGGTGAAGGAAAATCGGCTTCTGAGGTATGTGGGAGAGGAAGGGTTGTGCAAAATGTTATAGAGGAGACATAACAATCGAGTGTTCCTTCGAAGTCGAATTGGGAGCCACTTGAGTTGCTTACGAAACTGAGATATACGGTCAAATTTCTTGAGCCCAAATATGAAACGGATACACTGATTTTGCAAGCGCTCAAGTTTATTAAGAAGCTCCTCTGTAGCATCCAAATAACAGGCATCCGCATAATCAAGGAGAGGTAGGATAAGAGTAAGCACGAGTGAAATTTTAGCTTTAAGGGGTAAGAAATTTTGTAGACATTTAAGCGAATGCAAGGTAAAGTAGACCTTGCGACTAACTTCAGCGATATGCGTGGTCCATGTTAAATGGTGATCAAATATGACGCCTAAGTTTTTGACAGTATTGGCAAAGGGTATAGGAACGCCATTAAAACAAACAAAAGGTAGTGATATAAATTCTAATCTATTACGCAAATGCCTACTGCCTATTATGATGGCCTGAGATTTCGTGGGATCAACTAATAGTCCGAAGGATGCAGACCATTCACAGATGCGGCCCAGATCCGCATTCATAGCTGCAATTGCATTATTTGTATCACCCACCGGAAAATGACGATAAAGCTGTAAGTCATCCGCGTAGAGATGGTAATTAGATGTAATAACACTCGTAATAGAGTTAATAAATATGGAAAATAAAAGGGGGGAAAGAACGCCACCCTGAGGTACACCCGTAGTGATACCAGACCAATCGGATAGAGTGTCATTAACACGGACACAATGTGATCGACCACGAAGATATGAATCAAACCATGCAATGACAGATGGGGAAATGTTTATAGATTCCAGGATCCGGAGAAGAATATCAAAGTCTACTGAGGTAAAAGCACTACTAAAGTCATGCAAAACTAAAAGTGTGATTTATTGTCCATGGCCCAACGGATATCATCGGTTACTTTAAGTAAAGCAGTGACAGTGCTGTGTCCACGACGAAAGCCCGACTGATAAGTGGAGAGCAAGGAGTTAGACGATAAGAAGAGAGAGAGTTGACTATGGATGATGTGTTCCAAAACTTTAGAAAGAAAGGGTAAAATAGATATGGGACGAAAGTGGGACAAAGAAGAAGGATTAGAAACCTTCGGCAGAGGAATTATATATGCTTGTTTCCAAACTGAAGGAAAAGATGATGACGATATAGAAAAATTAAATATGTGAGTAAGAATTGGTAGAAGCAAAGGTAGAACTAGCAAAATCATCTTCGCACATAGACCATTAATACCAACAGCATTTGAAGAGATGGCTAGGATGGATTTTTTTACATCTTCCTCCGTTACAAGGGAAAGATGAAAAGGGCAAACGGGCGGTTTCGGTATACCCGCCAATGCGAGTAGTGTGGTGGATTTGATGTAAGGATCTAAAGTCATAGGAGGAGTAGCAAAGTGATTGTTTAGATCCTTTACATTAACGTCATTGTATTCTAGGATCGGAGACCTGCCCACACCAACAGAACGAAGGAACTTCCACATCTCAGTAGAATTTTTATTATGTAGAGAGTTGTAAAAGTAGCGTCTTTTAGCATACCGACACAAGCGACTGCAGCGGTTGCGTAAAAATTTAAAACGATTTAAGTTATTTTCAGATGGGAGACGTTTAAACCTTTGCTTAGCTTTGTCCCTCTGGCCCATAAGTTCTCTTATATCTTGTGTAATCCATGGTGCAGGATTACGCTTTATTTTTACGCGTTTGAGCGGGGCATGGTTATTGTATACCTTCAAAATTATATCATTAAAGTTACAAACCTTATCATTAATATTAGTATTGTCAACAATAGGTGTCCAATCAACATTACTTATATCACGCTGCAATGACTCCAGATCTATTCCCTTGTAATTACGAAGGAACAAGTATTGGGATTTCTTTTTAGGTGGACAGAGACGATAAGAGAGGTAGATTAAATCATGATATGAAAAAGAGGCAGTTATTTGTCCATGAGACATGACACTATCAGGAGAAGAAACGATCATAATATCAAGCAAAGAAGGGTTACAGTTAGGGAAGTGATGAGTTGCCTGAAGAGGGAGAGTGAGAAGATTGAAGGAAGATACCAAAGTCAGAAGTTTTTGGGAGCGAGAATCATTTTTAATAAGGCAGGTGTTGAAATCTCCCATAAGAATAATATGATCGTAAGTAGTACTAAAATCAGCAAGGATTTTTTCAAGCGTATCAAAGTAATCTATGTGCATGTTAGGACTGTAAAATACCGCCAGCAACATTTTACATGATTGAGAGTAACTTCTATAAAGAGATATTCAGCAGATTGAGAGTAAATAGAAGGAGAGGCACATATGGTCTTATAAAATATATCCGAACGCAGGTATATAGCTATCCCACCACAACCTTTTCCTATACGATCATTACGAATAAGGACAAAACCAGGTAAGGCAAACTGTGTAGAGGGGAGTGATGGCTTGAGAAATGACTCAGAAATTAGTAAAGCATCGAGATGTGCACTGTTAATTGATGCTAGAAGATCAGGATAATGGCGAGGAACACTCTGGATGTTAATGTGTGCAACATTAAAGTTGTTAGGAAATTTAGAGCGCAGGGATGAAATCTGGTCATACAAAGTTAAAGGTAACTCACTGTCCGCACTTGTAAAACTACATGAAGATGAAGAGCATGAGAAGAAACTGTCATCAAAAACATCAAGATTATCCATTTAGCAAATTAATTAAGATAATATAATAATGTATAGTAATATAACAATAATATAATATAAAATGTAAATATAATAATACGGTTTATGAAATATGTATAAATATGATATGTAAATACAATATATATGTATATATTTATAAATATCAATTTAGCAATTACTTAATTTAAAATAAAACAAAACTTAGGTATAATCTAATACAAACGGAAAAAAAAATTGAAAAACATCTAAAATCACCAATCACAGAACTGTCATGAAATACTGAAGAAAAAAAATCTTATGAGAGTATAATTTATACATAAGATTCGATAAAAAAAGAAATGAAGTTTTAAATGTTATGAAATGAACCTATCTTATAATTATATACATATTAAACTTTCTTAAGAGATTAATAAAAATATTGAAAAACACTATTACATATTACTGCAAAGCAGAATAAATAATACATTTTCCCAAGCTACAACTTGACAGTAGCACAGTGGCCAAAGGGCCGTGCGTCACAACTAAGAGAAAAAGTAAATAAAAAAAATGCATAATAGTCATCTCAAGACTCACGAGCGTCAATTCAATGCAATTCAATGTGAATCACAGACTAGTATGATGCTTACGCAAATGTGAATGATAAAATAGACATTTTGATAACTACTGTGTGTAATTAAATGCTTATCTTATTATGAAAGTACCAGCTGGAAAAATGTATCATTATTACAGAAATATAAAGTAATTATAAAACAGTATTACAAAGTGGTTGTAAAGCGGCTAACAAAAACAAACAAAAAAAATGATTATGATATGTACCTATATTTTCTGAAAGAAAACAACGAAACTAGGGATTAGTTGCGGCGACGAGCCTTCCGTGGAGCATTAGTAGTCAATCTGGACGCAACTTCCTTTGGAGAAGTGGGTTCCTTAGACTGCCCAGGTTCATTGACCGTACTACACTTGTCGGGATATCGGCAAATAAGGGGTTTTAGTTCTGCCATAGACTCAATCCTCTGACGTGATTTGTCCGGCAAAATAATAACTATTTTGCCTTCTACGGACCAGCAGTTCTTAATCCCGAAATGTTTACGAGCTGTCATAAATACTTTGTGCCTTGTCTTAGTCAGAAACTCGGATATCGTGATACCTGAACCTTTTAGTGAAGTTTTGTTATCCCAGACAAGACGACGATTCTCCAGACTACCAAATTTAACAAGCACTGGACGTGTTGAGGCTTGAGAAGATCCAAGACGATGGCATATTTGTAAATCCTCGACTTTCAAATCGGTCACCTTCATTTGGTCGGAAAACAGCTTATATACCGATTCATGCAACTTCTCATTCTGTCTTTCAGAAAAACCATGGATAAGCAGTATTTTTCTTCTCATTGCTGTTTCATGTTTGTCAATATTGTATGTAACTAAGTCCAATTGTTTTCTGATCAGCGATAGCGATTGACAAACAAAGGATTTGAAATCGTTGAAGTCCTTGGACAGTGAAGAAATGTCTGGGTGAACTGGCGAGGAAACAACTGTGGCTTTTAAAAGCTTATCTTCATACTCACGCATGCGAGAAGCAAATAATTTTTCCAGTTCATCAAGATTATTTACAAGCTGTGGGTCCATATTAGACTGTTATGGAAAACTGTGCTTTAGCAATAAAAAGATAGAAGTTGTTAAGAACAGCACGTGTTGGTGGACTTTAGCAGTGTTTTAACACATTTATTTAGAAAGAACGAATACTTTAAATAATTTAACAACAATAAATATAATAAGCACACTGAGTTTGCGTGTTTACTTTGCGACTACCCGCAAGAAAAAAGGATGGGAGTACTGCGTTCGCCAATCGTTCAACCAAGTGGAACGATTAATACTCCTTGCAATGGTAGAGGCCTACGTCCAGCAGTGGCCGATAAAGACGAGGAAAGAACTAAATACACTGAACTTCTCTTATTTCTGAAAATGTCAAAGAGCAATTAGTCAGTCCAACGTATAAACGTCATATCTTTAATATATATAACAAGTAGTAAAATTACAAAATTTGTACAACCGACTTCAATATAAATAAAATAAGAACATCATCATTGCTGTCGAAGTCAATTAAATACTTAATTAATTATTAAGGATAACTAAAAAAATACTTGTCAGATCTTGATCAAATTTATATGGCACCAATTGAGAAGCATCAACTTTCTAATAAAAAAAGAGTCATCGAAATCGGTTCACCTAGAAAAAATTCTCAGGTCGAGTTGAGTACCTTTTCCTTTTTTTGAAGTCGGTAAAATCTTAATGTTTGTTTGTTTATATTTTATGCTCTGCCATACTATTCATCAGGCCTAGACATTTAGACGTGAACAAAGCTAGTGAACTTGATGTTACACCGGCTGTAGTTCTAAAGGTCTGTACTCCTGGGTTGTCTCCTGTGTTTACGCGCTTGTTCCGCCTCTCATTCAGGACTGGAATAGTGCCCAAATCTTGGAACCTGGAAAACGTGCAGCCTGTGTCTAAAAATGGTAGCCGTGCCGACTCTGCCACCTATCGGCCAATTTCAATTACCTCCATTTTTTTTTATAGAAGAGGGGGCAAACGAGCATGCGGCTCACCTGATGTTAAGTGACTACCGCCGCCCATGATCAACCGCAACACCAGGAGAATTGCGGGTGCGTTGCCGGCCCTTTAGAAAGGAGTAAGCTCTTTTCTTGAAGGTCCCCAGGTCGTATCGGTCCGGAAAAATCGCCGGTGGTAAACTATTCCACAGAGAGGTTGTACGTGAAAGAAAACTCCTTGTGAAACGTACTGTGGTGGACCGCCAAGCATCCAGATGGTGTGGATGGTATCGAGACGTTTGCCGTGTAGTGCGTTCACAAAATTTGGCGGCTGGGATTAATCCGAACAATTCCTCAGAGCACTCCCCGTGATAGATGCGATAAAATACGCAAAGAGATGCAACATCTCTTCGCAGCGCCAGTGAATCGAGCCGATCGGAAAGCACTCGGTCGTCGACGATTCGAGCCGCTCCGCGCTGGATGCGGTCAAGTGGAAGGAGCTGGTACTGGGGAGCCCCAGCCCAGAGATGGGAACAGTATTCCATGTGCGGCCGAACCCGCGCCTTGTAAAGTTGCAGGCGGTGTGCCGGCATGAAATACTGTCCCGCTCTGCTGAGCACGCCAAGCTTTTTAGAGGCCAATTTGGCCTTCCCTTCCAAGTGACCACGAAACTGCACGTCACTCGATATGTCGACGCCGAGGATTCCGATACTGGCTGAGGCAACAAGGGGAGTGCCTTGAAACTGAGGGGATACGACAAAGGGGTTCTTTTTAGCGGTTAACGCGCAAACTTGTGTCTTCTGGGGGTTAAACTGGACTAGATTTAGTCGTCCCCAATCCGAGACTCTGTTCAGCAAAGACTCGACTTCAGACACAAGTTTGTCCCGGCACTCGGAGACGTTTTCCCGAGAAGTATTGGCTCGGCCGGTGTAAAAAGCTAAAGAGCATCACCAGTGCTGTCATCTGCATAGCAATGAATGTTACGGGTATGCAACATATCATTGATATGCAGAAGAAACAGCGTTGGCGATAGCACGCGGCCCTGTGGAACACCAGCATTAATAGGCTTGCAATCGGAGCTTGCACCGTCTACAACGACCTTGATGCTCCGATCTGCAAGAAAACTGGTAATCCAATCGTACAATTTCTCGGGAAGCCCATAGGAAGGGAGCTTCGAAAGAAGCGCTTTATGCCAAACCCGATCGAAGGCCTTCGCAATGTCCAAACTAACGGCCAATGCCTCCCCCTTGAACTCTACTGCCTCCGCCCATCTGTGAGTGAGGTAGACCAGAAGATCACCAGCTGACCGACCACGGCGAAAACCGTATTGGCGGTCACTAATCAGCTAGTGATGCTCAAGGTACCTCATGAGCTGGCAGTTTACAATGGACTCCATTGTTTTGGAGAACAAGGAGGTGATGGCGATTGGCCGGTAGTTGGACGGGTCTGAGCGGTCGCCTTTTTTAGGGATCGGGTGGACGAAAGCCGTCTTCCATGATTTTGGGACCAAGCCTAGGGAGTAGGAGTACCGGAAAAGACGCGTTAAAACCGGTGCCAACTCTGGAGCACACGTCCTCAGTACAATTGGGGGGATTCCGTCAGGCCCACTCGACTTGTGGATGTCCAGGGAGTGGAGTGCTTTGCGAACCGAGCGCTGTGTGAACTGCACTTCCGGCATGGAGCACTCACACCGCGGGATGGTCGGCGGCGTACTCCCCCGGTCATCGAGAGTCGAGTTAGACGCAAAGAAACAGCCTAGAAGATCGGCTTTCTCCGTTGCAGTATGGGCCAGTGAGTCGTCCTCCCTGTGCAGAGATGGAAGAGATGGCTGACAGAAATTCCCCTGGACAGCGTTGGCGAGAGACCAGAATGCACGGGTTCCAGAAGGAAGGCGAACTAGTTTCTCGCCAATTCTGCCTATGTGCTCTGACTTTGCCTTGGCAATGACTCTTTTGAAGGACCTAGAGGCGGAATTATACTTCTTTTTTAGAGCGCTGGTGTTTACATCCCGGGACGCTGATGCATCAACCCAGGCTTGGTAGCACTCCTGCTTATAGCATGATGCTATTTTACAGGAGCGACCAAACCATGGCTGAGATTTGCCTCCAATGGGCACCACAGAGGAAGGAATAAAAAGTTCCATACCCTGAAGTACGACATCAGTAACAGAATCCGCAACAACGTTGGGATCATGCGGCGAGAAGCAAACCCGCCCCCAAGGGTAGGATGCAAAGAAAGACCGCATCCCATCCCAATCGGCTGACCTATAGTGCCAAACATGGCGGCAGCCTGCAGAATGCAGCCGCGATTTCAGCGTGAGTGGCACAACACTCCGGACCAGACAATGGTCCGAGGAGCCTAAAGGGGCGTCGACGGAAATCTGATATCCGTCCGTGTGAGAGGTCAGCAGAAGGTCCAACAGGGAAGGTGCATGATCCTCCACATCTGGAATCCGCGTAGGCGAAGTAACCAGTTGTGTCAGACCATATGCCAAGGCAAAATCATGAACAGATCTCCCGATCGGTTAAACGTGAACCAAGCCATTCGGCGTGATGGGCGTTAAAGTCGCCGAGGATCACGATCTCTGCGGAGGGGATCTGCTGTAGCAACGAATCTGCAGCCATTTCGACGTGGTCGAAGAGTCGGTCTGTTTCGGCATTACCGCTATGGGACATATAGAGGCTCCCGTAGACGCGCGGATGGTCGTCGCTGTCTACGCGTAGCCAAAGGATGGACAGGTCCGAACCTTCAAGTCTGCCGAGGCGTCGAGAACAGATGTCCTCTCTGACGTAAGCGCAAACTCCAGCCCGAGGCACGAAGGAGTGTTCCAGTTTGTACCCCGGGTAGGAGAGATACGAGACATCAGCCGGAGAGGACACCTGCGTCTCGGTCAGAAAGAGCAGAGCCGGCCTCGCCGTCTCGAGATGGTAGTGGACGGCGTTTAGGTTAGAGTGAAGTCCCCTGATATTGCAGAAATTCACGGACAGCGTGGCAGGGGTCGCCTTGGTCTTGTTGCTCCGTTTGCCCCAAGCATTTGTAGTCTTTAGCGGAATTTTGCCCCCCCCCCCCCAGAATACGCGGGTAGCCTGAGCACCCACGCTCAGAAGTGGAGAAACATGGTCGTGGATGCTCAGCGAGGGATTCTCCAGGGGTGCTGGTACCCTCCTGGGGTAGTCTATCATTATTTAATTCCGCTACCATGTTGATGGGGGGGGGGGTTTGGGCCTCCAGCCACCTGCACTCACGAGACGAAACGCGGAAGCAGAGCTTCCACTTCACGCCGGTATTCTGTGAGGTCGTGGTACCACCCCGGTTTGAGCCGGCCCATACGTGCAACAGCAAAGCTGCCGCGTGGCTCTACCACTGTTAAATAACACCTCCATACTCTGCAATAATATGGAGCGTGTATTGAACGCCTGTTTAAGGGCATACCTAGAACAAAATGACCTCCTTAGTGACCGGCAATACGGGTTTCGCCGAAACCGATCAACTGGGGACCTTCTAGCGTATGCCACACACGTATGGGGCGAGGCACTTGAGAACAAGCACTTGCTATTTTCCTTGAGGTCTCGAAGGCCTTTGGCAGAGTTTGGCACGCTAGCCAGTTGGGTAAGCTTCCAGCGTACGGCTTATCCCCTGATCTGGTTGAATGGGTAAAGGACTTTCTGAGTGCACGGTCTCTCCAGGTCGTCGTCGATGGCTGCTCATCCGATCCTGTGGCGATTGACGCCGGTGCTCCTCACGGGTACGTTCTCTCCGCAACTCTCTTCCTACTTTATTAATGATCTGCTTATGCCCGGTATCTATGGGTATGCAGACGAGAGCACAGTTGTGAGAGATACCAACCAAATGCCCGGGCCAGTCGAGATTAAATCCAGTCCGAAAGAGAGGCTATGGTTGAGCGTGTGAATCTCACACTACAGGCACTCTCTTGAGCGATGCTAATCTCATGAAATTCGACGCCTCCAACACAAGCGTGTCTTTTCACCGCTAAAAGGAGCCCGCTAACCCTGGCCTAGTAACTTTCCGGAATGTATCCTTGGAGTACACTAACCGTCTCCAGTTGTTAGAGGTTGAATTTTCTCCGAAACTCAACTATGGACGGTTCATTGAGTCTAGAGCTAAAGCAGCCGCAAGGAAACTTGGTGTTCTTGCAAGGGTGCAGCGGTACTTCACGCCGGAGCAGCTTCTTACCTTATATAAAGCGCAAGTCAGGTGTTGATGTACTGCTGTCACATATGGGACAGTACTGCTGTCACATATGGTGTATGCTGGTGCGGCAAAATGTCACATGTCAGCGATGGATTCGGTGCAAAAACGTGCTAAGAGGCTCATTGGTAACCTTGATTTGGTTGAAACCAACCTTGTCAGCCTCGAGCACAGGCGCAGAGTAGCTAGCCTCTCGGTATTCTACAGGATGCATATTTCGGAGAGTGTACGCAGGAATTGCAATCAAAATTTCACACTCTCCTTTCAACCATCGGACGACCAGGCGGTCGGCGGGTCTTCACCACTTTGTTGTCGATATTCCACGCATTAGAACTAAACGGTTTACTTCGACTTTTTTAATGCGTACAGCAAAGGAGTGGAATAATTTGCCGACGTCTATCTTTCCGTCCAAATACATCTGGGCATCTTCAAGGCAAGAGTGAATAGACTTTTGTTACGCTAAGACAGTGCAATTTATTATCTAAGGCTGCATCACCACTTACCACCAGGTGGGATTGTGGTCAAGCACTGGCTTATAAAAAGTAAAAAAAAATATAAGAATACAAGTATATCATTTAATTTCAATGAAAGTATTAGTATTTCTAATATACTTAGTGTTTATTGTGGTAATAAATAGTAAATTTGAAGTCGCCTAATATTCCTAGAATTCTTTTTATATAACACCCTTGGGGACTGAACTCTGCTCGGGGTTAGAAAAAATAAAATTTTCCTTGGGATGACACTTAGCTAGATAAACTTGGAAAGTAAAATATATACAAATATGAAATTCTATCCAAACCTTTAGAGCCGTTTCCGAGAAAACAATAAAGTAATATTTGATACGCCTGTCACCCAGAGGGGTAGGCAATATAAACAATATACCTATATTCCAAGTTTAAAATGATATCAGGTAGCATAATTATTTCTTCTGGGACATTAATGTGCCGGGTACCGGCTACTATATATATATATATAATTCATTAAAAACAATTTAAGTCGCCGTGTCGTGGTAGCATGGTATAAATCATTGCACAATTCTGTCCTGTAGAAGTCGTAACTGGCGACTTTGACTACCAGTTAAAAGAGTCTCTGGTTCTCGTCACGCAATACGAAACATAGCAACATGATGCTGTTATTTCACGCTGCTATTTTGTGCAAGTGTGGGCCTTCCCCGGTTGAGTCGAACCATTCGTGCAAAAACATATTCAAGTAATTGACCATCGATGTTTAGGTTCATGTTATAAGGGTCAATTTTCAATCAGATAAAAATTATTCATACGGTAGGGCCTATCGCTAAGACATTAGTGCGTGAAAACTTCGTCTTCGGCCTCCTGAAAATATACGTGTCCACAGATAGAATTACATCGACTCGCGATGTGTTGTCGGGGAAAAACAAAATTGATCGCGCGGTCGCTATGTATTTTATCGCGTTAAAAAATTAAGGCGGTACCCTGACCAAAACCTTGCAAAAGTGCGTTTTTCAGAGACTATTATCTCATTAGTTATGAGAAATAAGCTACATCTAAAAGCACGTTATTAGTGTTCGATATCTTATCATCACATTCCACGTTCTGATTTGTTTTTATGTGTTATGAATACATTTTAAATCTACTTTTAAAAAATGACTAAAATTATTGATTACATGCATCTGTTGCTAAAGGAAATGCTCTAATCATTTGAGGATTACACCAAATATTCGTGCGTATTTTTACGCGATACATTGTAGCGAGAGCGCGTGGATTGTATGGGACCGAACGTTCAAGGTCTCTCGCTAGGGGAACCGTCTTAATCGCTACTTTTTTCTTGGGTGTTCTTGTTCAATGATATCGGCTCGTGATTAAGTTTTCAAACGTTGTCGTTACTCAAATTCAGATTGAACGCATACTGGATTTAACTAATTTAAGCTGACATTCCTTTAATGTTCGGTATATAATTACAATACACTTTGCTTTTATGCCTGTGCGCCGCTGATTGAAGTGTGGCCGCTTATACGAAGTTCATCGCTATAAAATCCTTTGATGTGCGACAGTTTACCGACAGCAGAGAGAGTCTTCGCCCGAAGTGCTGAAGTGCCGAAGTATTCGCAACGATGTACGCCTACATACATCGCAATAGCACACACTTAGAGAGCACCAATATTCACGTTGTCGCGATGAGTGCGGTCTAGACAACAGGATTAAATACAATATAAACGAACGATTGAAAAAATTTCTTCATACAACTGTATGAAGAAAATCGTTCAATTGCATTACTTTTATAATATTCATTCAGGTTACAATTTTTATTTTAAAATGATAGTCACTTTGTAGTAAACTTAACCGTATTATACTTAAACTTAAGACGCAATGTATTTCAGTGACTATAATTTTAAAGTCAACAATGTGAGAGAATAACTGCTGATAATTGAAAAATCGGCCCTAACATATATTTGATGTAATAATATTAGTATTTTGTATTAAATGCTAAATTATAAAGTAACTCAATTACTGCATTATTGAAATATTTTAATCGTGAGTCAAGTGTGTTCTACTTGTGGATTCTACTTAAAAAACGCAGTAATCATGGTGGTTGATAGTTACAATAAGCAAAAAGCAGTTATTTTGGGATAAGGATCTTGTATTAGATTAGCTCCACACGAGCGTGCTCCGAGTAACACGATGGCACTTCAGTGTAGCAATTTAGATTAAATATGCACGAAGGTTCAAATAAATCGCATTATTCGGCACGTGACGCAACCTCTCGTTTCTTAATTATTTACATGTGAGGAGGTCTTAAATCCACGTCCCTGTCTCTAACGGCACTTGTTCTTAATAGGTACGTAATATCAACCGCCCGTTGTAACCGAGTGTGGAAACAGTAGCACGACAATGAATTTACGTACCGAGTGGCTAGGCTACGATTAAACCATAATAAGTTGGTATTATTTTATGACACGTATTACTATATTATGCATAAATCAACTATCATAGTTTTACCAGTGATATAAGCATAAAAACATAAAATCCTTTAAGGCATCCCGCAACCCTATATATATATATATATATATATATATATATATATATATATATATATACATACATATATATGTATACGAGTACAATTTTTTTTACAGAAGAAAAATTGATTAAGAATTGTAAGTGGATGCCATGGTCCATAGACATTTTTATCTATCCTCACTCATCTTAAAATACTTCGTTAAACTTAAAATACATAGTCTGACTGATGGAAGTGGATGATGTGGCCCATAGATATCTACGTCTATCCTCGTCTAATATTTTACATCCAGTTGCGTTGTTCCTCTTGAGGACTAAGCTGGATTACATCGTTACCAGTAAAAAAATTCTCCGATTCTCTACACGCACCATACAAAATACTTCTTTAAGAGCATGGTCCTACCCCGATATAGTCGATCCATTCGTGCTGTAGCCATTATAAAGTTGTAGCGTGCGTACCTATTAAGCAAATAGGTATCTAGCTTAGCAAATAATATTTCGCAAATAACTACTTATATTGATCTATGTTTGTTGCCAAAGTAAAAAAGGTGCAAACTGGACTTTTTTTTACCGGTGTAAACACAAACCTTGGCCCCGTGGCTTGTAGATAACGTTTATCATTGTATTTTTGCCATCGTTATTAGCCTGCAAACAGGTTGCTACTCGAAGTATCTTATGAATTTATAGACGCCATACTTTTGCCCGGCAGATAAGTGTTTAAAAACATTTTCATTGAACCGTTTGTTTTTTTTAACAACTGTGTTTGTTGTATTTGTAACAAGCATATGTTAGTTATGATGGATTTCTGGCAAAGAAATAAGGAGATAGAATGTTTTATTAATTTATGAAAGAATAAATAATGATAAAATAATTTCCATTTAAGACTTCACGGCTTCCATAATTTGTGCTAAGACATAGTGTATAGAAGTATAAAAGCTGTAACTTCACCATCTGTTACGGGGAAATAATATTATTCTTTTTGGTTCTTTGAGGTTGGCTTTAATTTATCAAAGTTTTTTTTTACCCCTTTGGATTTTCACAAGCTCGAAATACAACTGGAACGTCAATAGAGATGTACACGAAAAATAGCATCCCCATCTTAGAGGAGGATTTTTTTCTACAAATCCATTTGAGACCACCCTTGAACTAACCTATTTCATAAAAAATTAAGATCAGTTTAACGAAATTATCGCGTAACATAATTCATTCATAAGTCATTGAGGGCCTCCTAAGTGACAGACGTAGCGGACTGGAGCGGACTCCGGTCACAAAATAAAGGTTTTCTGCTAAAGCTTTTGTGTGTCGAGTAGTAAAGTTAACTTATTTTTTCTACCCTCTCTACATTGATCGTTACCTTGCCATTCTATGACCACGAACTTTTCAAAGGATCTTATACTACTCTCTTTCTCCCAAAGGTACCAATAAAACCATTAAATATTAAATATTACAAAGAAATATTGAAAAAAGCTCTGAAAGTAAAAGGGAAAATCAGATTTCATATGACGATTATACACATAAAACAAGCACTTGCTTATACAGTTGGGAGACGTGTGACATATCTTGATATATTTTTTTCTCACATAACTTTTGTTATTTCCGTACTTTCGCGACTGGCGATATTTTTATATTGTTGATCTAAGACATTTCTTAGCTGTTGTAACAAAAACTAAAGATAACATTAATATCAGATTATAAAATAATTGTAATTATACATGGCCACCATTTTTACAACGTATAGAGTGCGGAGCAATATTTAAATTTTCAAACCCCGAACTCATGGGGAAGTTAGTTTAAAAACGATTGTTAAAATTGTACGGAACAGGCAAACAAACAATAAGACAGACGAGAAAGCATTGAGTTATACATAATTAGAGGAGCAAACCACATTACGGCGCGTCCGAAAAAAGTGTAACCACTATCCAACCGCGACGACTTACCTCTGAAAATACTAAACATTTTAAATAAACATACATCTGTCTCACTTACACAAGTTGCGAAAACAATAACGTCGCTAATAGACCGGGAGCTGGTGACAGGTGACTGCCGAGTGAATAAATAAGGACAAGCAAAACCAGAATTTCCGAGAAGTCTGCCTTTAAATTCTGACTGCTCAAACGTTTGTTTTAATGCGACTTTCATTAAATATTCTTGAGTCATGTGTGCTGCCTTACCAACGTGCCACTGTATTCATGAACTCTAAATTTGCATTTGACACAACCTGGAATAAAGCACTAATAACTTCTACCTGTACGCCAAGCGAGCGCGCGCCATGTTACACTCCCGTTCACTCGGGACCTTTTTGGCGGGAAAATTTCTAGGTTAGGAAATTTTTTGCAATATTGCAAATTTTGCTATATTTTCACTTTGAGACAATATTTATGGATAAAACTTACAGGAAGTCTTGTTGAATGTATAAACTATCGAATAAAATTATTTTTGGTTGCTAGAAATTGTAATAAAGTATATAAATTACACTGTATAGCATAATAGTAGTATAAACTTCAATTTTAGTGACAAAATTACTACTAATTTGAATTCTACACCTTTGTTTTTGGAGAAATTTATATGAAATTGTTTGGAAATATGTATATTTTATGTTTTATGTGTTTCCATTCGTTACTCATACCAAAATATTAAAATATTAAAAAAAAAAATAAAATAATATTTTATCTGTGACATTTCGAACAATATTTCTAAAATATGTTCGTGTGAATTTGAAATAAATACAACGTCATGTTATTTCAAAATATGTAGGAAAACTATTTTTACTTACATTTTACACTAAAAATAAATGAGAATTTGAAAAATAACACATTTATAACCCGCCCGCCAAAACAGGCCTTTCGGAATTTGAAGTACTTTTGGCAATTTACTTTTCACTTTTTATACCACAAATTACATATCTACGTGTTGACTATATTACAAGGAATATAAAAAAGTATAATACTTTCGTTTTTAGTCCAGACACAAATATAAAATTCTATAAAAAAGACGGACGGACCTTCATCAAAGTGACACGTGGAACGCCGGAAGTTCAGAGTGATTTCTTTTTTTTTTTTTCTAAGAAACATTGCCAGGTTATGGTTTAAAATAAAAGAGCATATCTTTGTCTTTGATACTAATATCTATTGCATAGTGTCTTTGGTTTTGTTTAAAACGAAAAAATAGTTTTTTCATAGGTAGACATGTTTACATAATTCTGATCTAATTCGATCACTACTTGGCGGGCGTAAGGTTGGTATTGCGCGATCGAAAGTGAGCATGGCTTGGCGTACAGGTTAATATGAAATAATAGATTGAGGTGATTGTACTGAATCTAAGAAAATAACTAAGTACGTTATGGCAAAGATGGGCTAGCTAGGTGCTATCAAACTTACTTGTACATTTATTAAACTGTATCCTTTCCTGTTTATGTAGTATTGTCCGATGTTTCCAGCGACTTTCGGGGTTAGAATATGTGGCAATCAATAGCCCCAATCACTTGTCTAAATCCACATAATGAATAAAAACCTGCAATCACTTTGTTCTGCTCCACATCACTTCTTGGCATTTTAATCAATTATGCTGTTTTTGTTACTAGAGCTTACAACTTATGAATTTAACAACGTAAAGTTTTACAAAATGTCAAAATACGCGACTAGTCTATGCTTACTCAGTCGTTAAACTAGGTACCGCCAAGGATTAACTTTTATTCCGAGAGTAGATTCGGATTAGTTTACTCCCTCCTTACTCTATGTTTATTAATACTGAAATTAGATATTTTAAGCTTTAAACTAGGAGTAAAGTTAATCTCGATCAAGTCTGTGTTTATTAATAGGGCTGTGATAGTCAAGCAGCACAGCTAGCGCTGAAGTCAAACTTAGTGAACTCGGAGCTAATTGGCGACTGCGTGAACCGTTTAAACACCCTGGGATGTAACAACAGGGTCGTTTTAAGATGGGTTCCGGGTTACGAGGGTATTGTAGGCAACGAATTTGCCGACAAACTTGCACGGGAGGGCTCAAAGTGCACACAATTTGGACCTGGGCCATTTTGTGGAATCTCAAGAAGCCTAGCCCGATTGACCCTTGAAACTCTTTATCACAATAAATCACTTAAGATCTTGAGATCTCAAGACTTTCGCGAGGATTTGTCTAATCTGATGTAATGGTTAGATGTAGATTTAATGTAGATGGTTAGACTTCAAGACACAGTAAGTTCATTCTGCGTAGATCGGATAATAATTAAAAAGCTGAAGGTAAAAGGAAGGAAGATAAAATCCGTAAAAGTAGTTTTAATCAATTGCATTGATTATTTTGGCTTAACTTTTATGTGTTCCTATAAAATTTATCCACTTACGATAGAACTTGGGTGACTTGTTGTGTGCACGCCCACTAGGTTTTAGACAAGAAAGAGACATTGTAACAAATGCCGAGCACAAATTCAAATTCAAATTCATTTATTTATTTGTGAATACAGTAAGTTAGGTGTTATAAAAATTTACAGTAGGTACCGTGTATTCTACCACAGTGTGGTGTACAAATATATTTCTTCACGTTATAGCCAATAACAGCAAAATGGAATACTTTTAAAATTGATTGCAAATTATAAAAATACAATAATCATATTTGTAGGTGGTATTAAATATTCACAGAAATGTTATATATTATAAGTGAAAAGCGTCTTGCAATGATACCCATGACAAATAACACATTTCGTAATGGCGCCTTTACGTCTATATTGAAAAAAAAAGAAAAAGGTGAAGTAAATAAAAATGTCATCTTTTCAAATTATTATTAGATACTATTATTAAATATACGAGTCAACAATAGATACTGCATCTTAAGCTAATGTCACGTAAGTAAACTATATATATATATAAAAGAAATCAAAAATGTCGATGTCATCGGCTCAGACAAAATAAATATTTTGTCTGAGTTCATCGGGTTATCATAATATCATGTCAAATGTATAATATATGGTATGTCAAATCAAATATAAATATTATAATATTATGTATACCAAAACAATCATTTAATTTCTATGTCATTAAGGTATTCATTAATAGAATAGTAAGATTTAGTAATTAATAATATTTTTAATGATTTTTTGAAGCTTTGTATATTATTTATTTTCTTTATGTCATTAGGTATTTTATTATATATAGGTATGGATAGGCAAAATATACTTTTTCGCATTTTTGCTGACTTTGATTGTCGAACTTTTAATCTCAGAGGATACCTTCTATTATTTAAATTTTCAAACAATGGCAGGTTTCTATGGACAAACACAGCCGTCTCATAGATAAAAAGACAGGGAAAAGTTAGAATTTGCAGCTCTTTAAAATGTGGTTTACAGCTGTCTGTCCAGTGTAGATTTTTGATTGCTCGAATACACCTTTTTTGAGCTTTGAATACCTTTTCCCGATCCACTGAGTTTCCCCAAAACATTACACCATACCTAAGTGTTGACTCAACGTATCCAAAATATGCTATACGAAGTGTTTGCGTATTTGCTCTTTTATTTAACTTATACAAGGCATATGAAAATTTATATAATTTACTGCAAACACTATCGACCTGTGCCTTCCAGTTCAGTTAGTTATCTGTGATAATTCCTAAAAATTTAGTTTCTATCGTTTCATAGATTGGTGAACCTTTATAATTAATATTAAAACTTGATAAACTATCTTTTTGCCAATTAAATTTCATAATTTTAGTTTTCTCTAAATTTATATTTAAGTTATTTTTTACGAGCCAATCAATTATAAGACCAATGGAATTGTTAATCTCAATTTCATAGCTTTGGGTATTATTGCCTTCATAAACGACCGTACAATCATCCGCAAAAAGGACCATAGATTGTTGTATCACCGATGGAAGGTCATTAATGTACAAAAGAAACAGGAGTGTTTGTACTTATAGTGTTACTTACTGACACGACCTGAATTACAACGTCACATATACGCATATACATATTATTAATATAAGAAGTTATTTGTATAAAATAATACATAAAAAACAAATTAAAAATATAAAACTTCGTAATATTCTTCTTGAATAATGAAGCAACTCGAATAATCTTTATATCCTGAAAATAACAATGCGTAATGTCACAAACATTCAGGTGTTTAAAGGAAACAATCGAGTTTACAGATATAAGGAAAAGCTCGAAGATAGGACACAGCCAGGGTGACATTTTCACATAAAGAGTTGGCGCTTGCGGAGGATGTCATTTCCCGTCCGTTATCGCTAAATATTTGAAGGTATTTGAAGATCGCAGTTCACCAAATGTTTTTAATATTATAAAATTAGCATAGTTTCTCTGGTAAAGAAATAAATTTGAACAGCTTCATCAAAATAAATCTCATCTATGTGTATTCGTATTTTGGAGCCAAGATGAGCCTTCGAATTAAAAATTAACATAACAAAACATAACATAACATAAACACTCACGCCTGTCACCCAGAGGGGTAGGCAGAGACTACGGACTTCCATTGGGCACGATCCTGACATATCTCTTTCGCCTCTTTTACATCCATATATCTACGCATACATGCTCGTCGGTTAAGGGTACTTCTAACGTGGCCCATTTTCAAAATATCGCCAATTTGGTCGATAAACTTTTTCCTAGGGCGTCCCTTCCCGACTCGGCCGTTCACATCTGCCATATAAATTTGCTTTGTCACTCTTTCCTCATTCATTCTTTCCACATGACCAAACCACCGAAGCATTCCTTTCTTAATCCTGGTCACAACATCATCTTGCATACCACATTTATCTCTTATCACGCAATTTCTCACCCTGTCATTCAGATTCAACCCTAGCATATTCCTTAAAGACCGCATTTCTACAGCATTTATTCTACTTTCGTGCTTCTTCTGCCACACCCAGCTTTCACTACCATACATTAAAGTAGGGACTAACACAGCATTATGAATTACCATACGTGCCTGTTTTGACATATTCTGGTTCTTCATAATAGAGTGTAGTGCCCCATTCACTCTATTCCCTGCAAAATTAAAAATTAATTATAATAAAAGTCTCCAATTAGAGTCGAAAAGAATTTGAGATACTCAATGCAGTATTTTCAGGATGGGAAGAATCCTTGTAGCAAAGGAATGCTTAGTGAAAGATAAATCAAATATTTTTAAATTTCTCAAAGCTGAGTTAAAAATAGTCTTAAAGCATATGGCATAATTTTCATTAGTTTACTTAAAATGTATTGTATTGAAAATTTCCAACATTTCATGTCGAAATTAGTCAACATTATCAACAAAATTTGTGTGCAAAAACTAAAAAAAACTTGTTTTGTAAAATTATAATTGACAGATGTTTAGTAATAATACAACAAATATATTATATTTTCTCAAAACAATGTTGAATTGAATTGTATAGTAAATTTACAATGCAGCAGGCTAAAATTACAAAACAACATTTGCAATATAATTTGTTTGATAAAATTACAAAATTTGTATTGTAATATTAATAAACAACTAATACGACATAATACGAAATATGGTTAGTAAAAATACAATAAATGTTTTAAAAATTACTATAAATGTTTTGTAATTTTCCTTAACGAAATATTGGAATAAGTTGTGTAGTAAATTTACAACTATATATAATTTACAACTGAATTATATAATAAATAGCAATATTGATTGCTATTTCCTTGTGCGTAAAAAAAATCCAACTCTTTGTTAGTAAAATTACAATAGAAATTTTTGACAGTGTAGTGTATGTGCTAGAAACAACCAATTTAAATGTTTTAGTTACTATTTTTTTTACCTCTCAAACGTCTCTTATGGCGTCTTAATCAGCGTGTAGCGGCAGAGCAAGAAAATTCACTATTCCATATCGTCGTGGATGTCGTAAGAAACGACAGAGGGAAACAAACAAAGAGGTAGGCTGCAGCGTCTTCCTTATAGAATACGATTGCCAACCTGCCTGCCAAGCGTGGCAACTGTGGTAAATATCCCTACTATGAGGAAATCTATGGAGGCCTACACTCAGCACAGGATATTTGATGTTGAAGTATAAACCTCTGTTATGTAACCTAGTAACAAAATGCTGATGAGTTTGATGGAGATCCCGAACTCTAACATACTTTAATGTCACATAAATAATTTCAAAACGAGACGCCGAGACGGTGCCAGTGTACAAAAACTTTAAAGATTGTAACTGTGTTGGGGACGGTTGATACTTTATGCCCAATATATTTTTATGAAAGACTCCCCGAAATATCAAAACTATATCGTTTGTTTAAACGATTGTTCAAAACCTAAACACTGTGGCTATCACATATAAAATTACAATTCGAATATATTAATCATTACACTAGGACAAGTGTAACGAAACCCACGGCATGAATTTTATTCAATATAAATAAACTCAGATTAGGTGAAGCGAAATAAGGTGATTTTCCGAGAAATTATAAATAAAAACAGTTATTGTGAACCGCAGGCGAAAGGAAAACGAAATAATTTTATCATTTCCCGTTTCCGTGGCGACGTAGAATTGACGTATTTGCAATAAATTTGTAACTCGATAAGGTGAAAGGGTAGCTCCTCCAGGATGGAGAGACGACCAGGTAAAGAAAAATCGATGGAAGCAGGTGACTTAAAACCGTACTTTGTGATGGCGTTTGACTACAAATTATACCGTCAGCGTGATAACACAAATATGGCTGCACATCGTCACTCATCTGATATAAAATATATCAGATGAATGACGAGAGAAAGCGTGGTGCAATGCATCTGATCGCTAGCTAATTCACTGCATGTCATTCGAGCGTTTTTTTTACAACAGTGTGTCAAATGTAGTGGCATTTATACCTATGTAGATTAAAATACGGATGCAAAGTTACTTCTACGGACTAAAATGCAATGGCTCGTTACCTTTAAAAGGGTATTCCGTTTTCGTCACTCATTCTACAAAACACATAATTATGCTCCTATTTTTCGTTAGTATTCTGCAAAAACGTGTTCCTTTCGCGCTTGAGTTTGATTCGATAATTTTAATTACGAATAAACCTCATTATGTTAGTGTTTTGAAGTATTTACTAACTTATAATATGTACATAAGAGACAGACAATAAATATATGTTACTTAGTCAAATGTCAGATGTATCGCGAAAGTGTATTTGTTAACAACAGAACTTTACACACTCACAAGATTATTGAAAATATAAATTTTTATTCTTTGCGTAATCAAATGTTTTGCCATATGCATAAATAAATAAATCATTAAGGATTATGTTGTGAAATTTGCGAACACCGTTGTTTTATTGGTATCGTTTATTTATCGTATCATCCTTTTTTCAGTGTCGTTATAGTATGGCAATGCATAATGGCGAAAACGTTCAGGTGCGTAAAGTATAATATTTGAGGTCGTAAATATAAGAAAAGCAGCAGAATAAACATCGCACGTTGACACATTTTCACACAACGGAGCGATTCTCTCGGAGGATCTCATTTTCTTATTGTCGTCGCGAAATCTTTGCAATAAACCATATTTGCAGATCGAGACATGTTTGCATTGAAGTTAAAAAGAGTTATAGGTGTTGTAAATCCAGAAATATAGTATAACAGACATGAAATTACAATGAAATTCAATTTTGTAAGCTCAACGAACATAACAAGCTGGTTTGCTTGTTAAAACTGTTTGTAAATGAAATAGTATGATAGAATTAAAAAATGCTGTGTAGAACCTATACCTTTGCCTATATGTGTCTCGTGAGTGTCATACGAGGCGACGGTGGGAAACTGAGGCGGGAGATGGGCAGTAGCACCTTCCTGATAATAAACTCAAAATTATAAAAACTGCAGTTGACAGCTCGTGTGCTAAGAGTGACCTCTATAGCAAAATACTCCCTATAAGGTAAAATATGGGGTAGGCTTGTGTTTGGAAGTGGACTTTTATTGGATAGATGGGGGATATCAGAAAAACGTGTTTTATCAAACTAAACAATATTTGTTTAGAATAATTATTAACATGTTTTTAAAAATTCGCATTCTTGTACGTCAGTCTGTTTGGAACAAATTTTGCAATCGAATTTAAACTAATTTGCGCTGAAAACCTGAAACATCAAATATCTCCATTTTCTAAGCTATATTTGAAGTTTCAGGTTTTCAGGATGGTTTGGATGGTAGACTAAGAAGAAATTACTTAAATAAAAAAATATTCGATTTTAAAACGACTTAATTCGTAAGTATAATAAAACTTTATTCTTTTCATACAGTAACGAAAAACGTGTGGCGCATTCAATAGCGTAATAGCAAAGAGAATATACTATAGAGAGATAAAACCAACACAACAGTTCATTGTCAGTGCAATAAAATTGTTACTGACCTAGGTAAACTATTCATCCATCAAATAAAATGCATGTGCTTTAAGTTTTTCGATTAAACGGCTCTATAACTTTAAGAAGCTAGAAGAAATTATTTCATATCTTTTAATCCCGTTTCAACAATGTGGTATTTTTATATAAATAATTATTTACTTGAGCTTCCCCATTTATAAAGTTATTTTACTCGCCTTCTTTATGCTCTCATCTAAAAAAGCTTAGCTCCGATATTGAGATAATAATTAAATACCCAAGTGTGTGTCGGCACAAGACAAGATTATATGCGCATGCATATAATCCTGTCCTGTGCCGACACACAAAGGACATTTACGCGACAGCGTGTACCTATGCTAGGGTAGGGGTTGTCACGAAAATGGAAATAAAATGATTTTGGATATTATAATATTCATTATAATTTATTAACATTATGTAAATTTTTAAAAGTTAAAAACGTTTATTGAACAAGATAATTTTTTTACTACAAGAAAAAACAAATTTACAAGTGATGCACTGCCAAACATTTTGAAACACTTTCTTTTTGTAAATGTTTTCAGTTTTCGATCGTTAAATTTAATTATGTAATGTATTCGCATTCGAATAAACAATTTTATCAACAAACAAAAATAAGGGAAACATAAGCATGACCGTCATTTGAATTCAATTTTACTTACACATCTGGATGTTTGTCCAATGTCCACGTCCATATTTAGTGGCAACTATTTCTTTATACTCGTAATGCACTTATCTCCACCAGATAGCTAGATTTGGCAATCGGCCTGACTTTTTATGTCCCTAACGCGCCTAACGCCAATTTGGACGGAGGCCAGCTTTGGTGAGACTGTCGCGTCGAAAGTTATTGCGTGAGAGTAGGAACAACGCTGCAACATTCATCTGGCCGATTTAGTTGTATTTTTTGTTTTTGAACGAACTCAAAAATTTGAACATGTAAATCGCTTTGATTATGGTAGCCTTAGTTTCTAGAGCGGACATTTCATCAAATATGTTGGTGTCGTAGAAAGAAAATCCATCCATCCATTTCGCTCAGTGGGTATTGTAAGTGACGACTTTTGAAAATGCTAGAAAATTTTGGCTTCGTTACTAGTAGTACACCATCTCGTTTACACAAGTAAGTACCCAAACCAGCTACGGACAGCAGCGTCGAAGGTACGAAACGTCTGGCAATGGGGCCATAAATCCGCCTTTCAAGCGTGACAGATAAACAAATTCGTTCCACAACGTGTGAGGTCCATTTTAACGTGACGATGAAGAAGAAAGAAAGTTAATGTGGACATGTAAATACTAATTTGAATCCTCACTCCCCAAATTTTTCGAGAAACAGAATATAATTCATGCGAACGAAGTTGCGGGCATCAGCTAGTTTTTAAATAAAAAATCATTTTTATGTATATATACTTTGGACCGAAAAGATAACCAATTTAATTTAAAAAAAAAACTTTGAATTATAATTGCCGAAAATTTGCAATTGAATTGAAAAAAGTGTACAATTGACGAAAATATCGCGTACATACAAAAAAAATTATAGTGGGGCTGTGTCGGGGCACAAGACCGTTGATTTAACGTGAAACGTCTATGTCAGCGAGTCGCTTCTTAGTACTAAAAAGAAAAGAGCGCCGGTTTTAGTCCATCATCGCGTTACCTCTTCCTCACCAACACAACAGGGTAGATATCAATCCAGCCAAGATCCAGACAGGAGGTCGTAATAACGACCTTGATATCTTGGTATCACGCTATTGCGTGCTGATTATATGAGTTAAATAATGACACTTCACTTATGTCTCTAAGACTAACATTTTTGTAATTTGTAAGGTGAGACGGTAAAGACCCTTTCGATACGGTTTACTTTTTAGACCCGGTATGTTTCGGAGTGTAAAGACATTTCACTTCAAATCCTACCGAAGAATACTATAATACATTCACAATAGAACGAGGAATTTTATACGTTGTAGAGTCACGCTGCAGCTATATTATGGTTGTAGCATGAATGGGTCGGTTCGACCGAGGAAGGACCACGCTCTCACAGAATACCAGCGTAAAATAGAAGAATAATGCTGCTGTGTTTCGTATGGTGAGTGTAGAGATCCGGAAACCCTTTTTTACTGGAAACTGGAAAATGTGGAAAAATCATATGCGTTTTGATTCTTAATCGAGGATAAATGCAGATGTCTATGGGCCACACCATCCACTTACCATCAGCTTGACTGTGTGCTCGTTTGTCACCTTACTCTATAAAAAAAGGGAGCGTACCCGTGTAGCCACTAAAATGTCAATTCACACCTATAAATGTCAACAAATGTCTTTTGAGGTCACCGTCGTTGCCCAATTTTTGTGTCAAACGTTGCTAGTTACAATTTATTTCAAAAACACCGATTTGTGCGGCAATTACGTGTTGGGATGAGAAACGGATTTGTATAAAATTGGTATATACTTTAAGCAAAATAAGTCGGAACTATTTATATTTGGAAATAAAAAAAGAAAGAAATATTGATGTGTAAAAACTACAGTAATAAGGATGTAACAAAATTTTACTGATACCGGTTAACCGGAAAATATTGTCGCTTTTAAAATTGTACTTTCAAATCAAATACGGCGGTCAAATACGGCGGAAAATAGTAATTTAATAACCTACAAAAAAATTGTTACAACACTTTTTTACTAATTTGTTATTTTGTTCCCTCTATAGGTATCATTGATAATTTTCAATAAAGTTTTAAGATTCAATCTTCTGGTTACGTATCATTACTACATACTGTATGTTCACATAACGCTTATTCACCCAAAACGGGTTGGGTAGACCCATTTTGTGTTAATATTAAAAATATATATTTCATAATAAGTATTTTCATACATTTTTCCGATTTTGCTCTTGCCTGGTGTTGGCTTACCAATATTGTACTATTTACTACTATTGGTACTTTTTGTATTAAGGTAAGATATACTTTTATTTATACAAAGCATTTTTAAAGTTGTCTTAGAGATCCGAATATAAAAATATGGATAGAAGCCACGGAAGGCTTAACTAATAATCTTTTCAGACTGACTTCTTATCCATACATCATAATGATATTTGAAGGACAATGCAATTCCATGTAAGAAATTGTATACCCAACATTAGCACCGGTAAGTGTAATCCTGTGGAAAAAAATTCAACATCTGATGGCTAGGAAACACGTGAAGAAGAAAAAGATATAAGCTCGAAACGTGGAACCATCACTCATAGGCTTATATATATATATATATATATACTTTACTAAACTGCTGAACTAATTTTGATAAAATTGAGATAGTTTGATGTCTGGTTAAGTTAAAAAGGTAAACTATCACAGCTAAGTAGGCTTTACTTTGGTCGTTGTTAGCGCGAACTTGGGGAAAAAGCTGTGAAAGGAAATGCTAAGCCACTAAACCGATCTTGACAATATGTGGTACTCAGATAGCTGGAATCATTAAAAAGGCTAGGGTACCTTTTATCCTCAAAATGTACTATAGAGAACGCGGTATGACCGACTTCCACGCGGAGGAAAGCTGAGATTCATATAGTTCTTTAAAGTAGTGTCTCTTTATTATTGGTTGCCTTTAAAATGAGTTGACCTGTTTGCCTACATTGTTTAACATCCACAAATTGCAATTATTTGCAACGAATACAAAAGTAACAAAAACTTATTATTGGTCTTTTAAGACTATTATTACTTATTTCGTATGTATGTATTAAAAAGTTTACGTTATAGTAATCATTAAACAATCTAGTAAACATTTGCCAACTTTTGTTTAGCGTTAATTTTCAAAGCACGTTTGTGATAATTTATACAGATTATATTTAAAAAGTTTTTACTAACCTTGAAAAAATATTTATTTAGCTAAAATTTTGTTTAGCAATCGCCGTTTGGTATTTTTAGCAACTGGGATTTCCAACAAGAAATGATGTCGAATATTGATATATTTTCCAAAAATATATTTTACAATGGGATTTCTTATAAGATATTATATATAAGCCTATGAGTGATGGTTCCACGTTTCGAGCTTATATCTTTTTCTTCTTCACGTGTTTCCTAGCCATCAGATGTTGAATTTTTTTCCACAGGATTACACTTACCGGTGCTAATGTTGGGTATACAATTTCTTACATGGAATTGCATTGTCCTTCAAATATCATTATGATGTATGGATAAGAAGTCAGTCTGAAAAGATTATTAGTTAAGCCTTCCGTGGCTTCTATCCATATTTTTATATTCGGATCTCTAAGACAACTTTAAAAATGCTTTGTATAAATAAAAGTATATCTTACCTTAATACAAAAAGTACCAATAGTAGTAAATAGTACAATATTGGTAAGCCAACACCAGGCAAGAGCAAAATCGGAAAAATGTATGAAAATACTTATTATGAAATATATATTTTTAATATTAACACAAAATGGGTCTACCCAACCCGTTTTGGGTGAATAAGCGTTATGTGAACATACAGTATGTAGTAATGATACGTAACCAGAAGATTGAATCTTAAAACTTTATTGAAAATTATCAATGATACCTATAGAGGGAACAAAATAACAAATTAGTAAAAAAGTGTTGTAACAATTTTTTTGTAGGTTATTAAATTACTATTTTCCGCCGTATTTGACCGCCGTATTTGATTTGAAAGTACAATTTTAAAAGCGACAATATTTTCCGGTTAACCGGTATCAGTAAAATTTTGTTACATCCTTATTACTGTAGTTTTTACACATCAATATTTCTTTCTTTTTTTATTTCCAAATATAAATAGTTCCGACTTATTTTGCTTAAAGTATATACCAATTTTATACAAATCCGTTTCTCATCCCAACACGTAATTGCCGCACAAATCGGTGTTTTTGAAATAAATTGTAACTAGCAACGTTTGACACAAAAATTGGGCAACGACGGTGACCTCAAAAGACATTTGTTGACATTTATAGGTGTGAATTGACATTTTAGTGGCTACACGGGTACGCTCCCTTTTTTTATAGAGTAAGGTGACAAACGAGCACACAGTCAAGCTGATGGTAAGTGGATGGTGTGGCCCATAGACATCTGCATTTATCCTCGATTAAGAATCAAAACGCATATGATTTTTTACTAGATTGTTTAATGATTACTATAACGTAAACTTTTTAATACATACATACGAAATAAGTAATAATAGTCTTAAAAGACCAATAATAAGTTTTTGTTACTTTTGTATTCGTTGCAAATAATTGCAATTTGTGGATGTTAAACAATGTAGGCAAACAGGTCAACTCATTTTAAAGGCAACCAATAATAAAGAGACACTACTTTAAAGAACTATATGAATCTCAGCTTTCCTCCGCGTGGAAGTCGGTCATACCGCGTTCTCTATAGTACATTTTGAGGATAAAAGGTACCCTAGCCTTTTTAATGATTCCAGCTATCTGAGTACCACATATTGTCAAGATCGGTTTAGTGGCTTAGCATTTCCTTTCACAGCTTTTTCCCCAAGTTCGCGCTAACAACGACCAAAGTAAAGCCTACTTAGCTGTGATAGTTTACCTTTTTAACTTAACCAGACATCAAACTATCTCAATTTTATCAAAATTAGTTCAGCAGTTTAGTAAAGTATATATATATATATATATATATATATATATATATATATATATATATATATATATAAACCCCTACCATTCACTACTAAGAATCGTCTTCTGCAGTCTTCAGTTCCTGCAAGCAAGTCCAACTTGTCTTCATCTCGACTCACCGCAGATTTGTAAGTCAGACTCCTGGCACTTGCTCCGGCACATCGTTCTCACCGGCATCACTTGCCAGTGCGTAGTACGGCACGCATTACACATCGTTTTATTGTTCGCACCGGTGTCACTTGTCCTTACGCACACAGCATGCTTTCCCCGCCGGCAATTAGACTATGATGTGGCGGCGCTGTCGTCGCGCCACAAGCGAAACCTAAATCACGATATCAAAGTTCTGAAATAAAACATTATATATAGAATACCTCCGAACTACCACGCAGAGCGTTGGCCGCTCCCCGGGCAGAACACTCTGCCCGGCGGGAAATCAACCCTTTTCTTTCCACCGCCAAACTTTGATTGTATTTGCAATTAGTTTGCACTACTACACTATTTACCTACATGTATGATAAATATGTATTAAATTTAAACGATTTTTTTTATAATGATTGTGAACATCATTAAAAGTCCAAGTTGTGTAAATTCGCTCGGTCTGTCAACACAGTTATTCCTTCTCTTTCTTTTTAGAAAGAGACAGTCTGTAAAAACTCGTTGTTATTGCCCTAGAATAAAGTCTGATTTATCTACGCGGCAAACGTCCCGATACCATCCACACCACCTGGATACTTGGCGGTCCACCACTGTACGTTTTACAAGGAGTTTTCTTCCGCGTACGACCTCTCTGTAGAATAGTTTACCACCGGCAATTTTTCCAGACCGATACGACCTGGGGACCTTCAAGAAAAGAGCTTACTCCTTTCTAAAGGGCCGGCAACGCACCCGCAATTCTCCTGGTGTTGCGGTTGATCATGGGCGGCGGTAGTCACTTAACATCAGGTGAGCCGCATGCTCGTTTGCCCCCTCTGCTATAAAAAAAATGTAATATTAAAAATGCGTTTGTAACATTTATTTATTGAAATTTGTATGATCAATGAGCCAATTGGTTTTCTAGTAGTGATTATAGGATGTAACCGTTTGTCTGTGTGCTTTCGGCGATACCAGTTCTCGCACAAAATAAGGTTGGTAGCCATTCTATTGTGTATTATAGTATAGAAGTATTCTATGAATATTATAGTATAGTGTTGTATGAATATTATATTATAGTATTCTATGAATATTATGGTATAGTGTTCTATGAATCCTACAGTCGAGGTTCTCACCTCATTGTATTGAAGTCGGCTAAAAACATATGATTTCAATCAAACATTGATGGAAGGTATGAAAGAACTTTCAATCGTCATGACTTAAGTTTCGTGTTTATTAAAGTTCTCAAAATACCTTAATATTCAAAAGACAATTTATGTATTTACGGCAAAACCCTCATTTCCAAAATCAACTTAAGCATTCATAAAGTTATAAAAACTGAATAAACGCGGTGTGGCCGTCTTGATTAAGGTTTCTAAGTGTTAATTATGCACGTTTTGATCCTTTGTGAAGCTTTCTCGTTATAAACATTTGTTACAATCGCTCTCAATAAATTTTAAACTTATGAATTGGTAAAAAATTATTAAAACAAACCATATGCGATAGTGCTCTTATATGTCCTGAAACGAAGAAGTGATCCAGGTAGTAAGCGGAACTGCTCATATTTACTTTAAAACAGTAATGTAGACGATCGTAATTTAGGTGTTTGGTGAGTGACGAAAACCGGGGGGCATTAAACTGGTAATATTGCATTATATAGCGCCGTGTTATGGTGCCTCAAGAAACCACTGGCCGATATCATCTCGTGGGCGTCGTAAGAGGCGACGCAGAGAAATGAAACAGGGGATAAGCAGCAGCATGTTCCTGATAACAGCTTAAAATTAAAATAAACTGTGGTTGCCCGCGCGCTCGTTAAGCGTGGTAAATATGGAAAATATCCCAACTTTAGGGTAATCTATGAGGAGGTCTGTGTTCTGCAGTGGAGTGTTCATAGGCGATAATGAATGAATGAATAAATATAATTTCACTTTTAGTTCTCGGGGGTAAACAACGCATCTGCATTTTATATACTTGATCAAGACCGATGTAAGTGTTTATGGGCTAGAGCATGAGCTCCATCCAGTAAAGCCGGGTAGACTGGATACTCATCATCATCATCATCATCATTACAGCCCTTTACAAGTCCACTGCTGAACATAGGCCTCCCCCAAGGTATGCCACAAAGCACGGTCCTGAGCCACCTGCATCCATCGATTTCCCGCATGTCTTACCAGGTCGTCACTCCATCTAGTGGGGGGTCGCCCTACACTTCGTCTAACGGTACGAGGTTGCCACTCGAGAACCTTTTTTCCCCAACGGTTGTCGGTTCTTCGAGCTATACGGCCGGCCCATTGCCACTTCAGCTTACTAATCCGTTGGGCTATGTCGGTCACTCTGGTTCTACTGCGGATATCCTCATTTCTAAGTTTATCACGCAGAGAAATGGATACTCGTTTGTCATTATGCCCGTTTATCACTTATGTTTATTCGTCACTTATGTTCATTTATTTTTTGCATTGGTCATTTTTTTTTGTTATTTACTTATGTTCATTCTGTTCGTACATGTAAAAATAATAATGTAATTATGTGAAAGAACTTTGTTATGTGCTATTATGATAGAGCCGTTGCATAATATAAATGCTATTTTTAAAGATTTCTACTAAATTTAAAGATTTCTACTAAATTTAAAGATTTTTACGATGTTTAAAAAAATTGCATTAAAAGGGTAAACCGAAATTTAATTTTAGAAAGTCATTTTATTTCAAAGAAAATTTTATGAATGAACCCGTCGGCACCTAACACAAAAAAACAAGCAAATAAAATCGTTCATATTATATTCTGACGACATCTGAAACGGTGTCGTAAATGCGAGACATTCGCTTCTTGGCAAAGCAATTTACATCAAACATGCAGCACATTCTCAAATAAATAGCGTTAGTCTGCGTGTCACACGACCTTTCGACTGTACGAGTGTGAATTAGTAAGCAGTTGTACGTAGCTGAAACAATCTGCCCTTCTAATTATACTAGTAAGCAGTAAAGATCTTCCTTACTGTTTTCTATTAATATGAAACATATGTAATATGACAGCTGGCTGGCTTAGTCTATATCAGGAAAAGTGGACAGACAATTCGGCTCGCAAACACACCCAATAAAAGCGCATTGAAAAATGATAAGAGGGATATAGGTAATTAGGGAGTATCATATAACAATACAATACCCTATGAAAACAAATAACACAGAAAACAAAAAGTGGTTTTATTGCTATAATACAGCAATTTGTTCCAGACAACCTACAAAAAGGAAATAAAAAAAGAAAAAACAAATAAAATCAAATCAGTTTATTTTGTGAACATAGGTTAATTTACAGATCTCAATATAAACATAGTAAAATACAAGGTAGGTTCTCTGTGTCCCGCCAGTAGGCATACAAAATATAAAATAATAATTGCAACATTCATAAATAAAAAAAAATTCTCTTCTAATGTCAGTTTTTACCGTATTAATAAGAAAATTTTAAAGATAAAGGTATAGTATAATATAGCATATAATAATTGTCATCATTTTGTCTAATTGTCATCTAGTATTAATTAGCACATGTCAAGATAGGTATATAGTCAGTTTAATACTATAAAGTTTTAATGTCAAAATGTATCGTTAAGGAATTTATCTAAAGAATAATATGCTTTTTCATTTAGTAGATCAAAAAGTTTACGTTTATAAATATTAATGTTGTCAGAATCTCTAATGTACATAGGTATTTTGCTATATAATTTTTGTACCATTGCATATATAAGTATATACTCTTCTGTATAAAACAGTTCTACTTGGTACTAAATGAAGCTTATCTGAGCGACGTTGACTTTCCACGAATTTATACATGTTGATATTACGTTTTACAAAAATACTTGTTTCATAAATATGTAATGAGGGAAATGTTAATTTTTGAAAATGCGGCTTACACGTCTGATCCCACGTAGACATTTTATGTACGATGAATACTTCGCGAATGTAAGGTGCATTGCCCCAAAATATAACACCATATCTCAGGATTGAGGCGACATAGCCATGGTATGCTGCTAATAGTGCTCTCTAGGTTGTAATTTTCCCAACCTGTGAAGAACGTATGCAAATTGGTATTTTTTTACAAATATAATCAATTTGAGTTTTCCACGACATATCATTGTTTATAAGTAGTCCCAAAATTTTTTTAACCTTTGTTTCTTTTACGTCTTGGCCCATATATTTAATGTGTAGATTTATTTAATTTCACCTTCAATTTCGTCATAGTTACCTCAAGAGCCGGATAGGCCTAAGCGGTCTCCGTAAATTTAAGAGCACGTAAGATTAACGGGTTCGATCCAAGCCGACAGCAATGAACTTATTAATAACAAATTTTAGGAGTTGATTTTGATAGGAAACTGCACATATGAGGATTAAATCGTTCGAGTCTTTATAAAACAGTGCGCTTTACCGTCTTCGGTTGCATCACCAGGGTAGGATAGTAGTGAAGCACTAGCCTAGAATATGTCGTCAAAAATGAAAACAGAGGAGGCCTGTGCCCAGGGTTGGAAAGTATACAGGCTGCAACTTTACTTTTATGGGAAGTCTTATAATCGACTATAGATATATCGGAAGGCCCATTATAAGGCATAGTAATGCAAAAGCTATTTTATTTGTTTTTTTTTCACTGAGCCACTACATTTTTTCAGAGATGTAAAGGTGACAAACGAGCACAGAGTCCATCTGATGGTGGTTGCTTAACAAAGACGTAATTTGCAGTTATTCCGAAAAAAGTAAAGTGTAGAACTCAACTATTTATAAATATATGCATGACAAATAAAAGTCGTGAAACGTGACAATTTCCATCCATTTCCAATTTCTATTTTCATTTGAATTTTCACCTTCAAGGGTTAGGTTATAGGGGTAAAGGTGATGGTGGTGTAAGTAAAATGGGAAATTATTTTTTAGCAATGGTTAGTTTTTTCATTACCAATATTTTCATATTTTACATTTATTTTTTTTTTAAATTAATTTCCCATTTAAAAATTACTTCGACTGTACTTTCAAAGGGATCAGGATCCTACAGTAATATTTTAGAAAGTTCATTCAAGTAAGGTAATATTGAGAAGTATTATATAGTAAGTATATTGAAGAGAAGTATACCTAGTCAAATTTATCAAAATTGCAATATTCTAGCGCAATGAATATACATTAAAAACTATTAAGAAAATTTACAGCCTATAAATACGTCCCACAGCTGGGCACAAACCTCTCATTTCTGAGATGGTTTTGGAGAACTTCATCCGCCTTATTCCAAAACGCGGACTAAATATGGTACTGGAGTTAGTACCAGGTTTAAACCATTACTAAATAAAACGTTATTCCAAAACGAAGATTATCTCTGGTTCTAGGACTATCTATGGTACTAAAGTTAAACTTCCGAGACCCCTAGTTTAACTATGGTACCAACCTCAAATTCAGCACTTCTTTTCTTTATTTGACGTTAGCGACCGTTGTTTTCATTTCGTGTTTTTAATTGTTAAAAATGGATATAAACATGATTGACTTGATGGATTTAGAAGATTTGGACATGCTAGAGAACACTCGGCGACCTGATAGACATCGTCAACGTGTGAATCCTTTTGAATTGAGTGACGAAAATTTTAGGTATAAGTATAGGTTCTCAAAACGTTTCGGTAAAAAAATTGTGGATCTTTTACGTGAGGATTTAGTGCACGACTCTCGAGGATGCCCACTGAGTCCTGAAATCCAAGTAGTTTATCCATTACGCAACTGGGCTCGCCATGAAGTAAGTGCTATTTAATAATCTTGGTCAATGTATCCAACATAACGCTAGATAAAAATCCAAAAAATACATATTATTGTTTTATTTGTAGATTCAAGACGATACAGGTGATTTACATGGTGTGTCTCAACCAGTAGTCAGTAGGACATGTAAAAAAGTAGCGGAAATTTTGTCACGAATGTCCCGAGAATTTATTAAAATGCCTACCTCTTTAAATGAACAACAGGTAACCATTAGGAAATTCCGCAGTATTGCTAATTTTCCTACAGTAATTGGCGCAATTGACTGTACTCACATAAGAATAAAGAAAGTAAACGCTAATGGGGGTCAGTTATATATTAATAGAAAAGGATTTTCTTCAATTAATGTACCGGTAATGTACAAATGTTTTAAATAAGCTGTGATTGTCTCTAAATTACTTTACTTTACCAAAATAGAAAATAATTTGTTTGACTATCTTATGGCAAAAAATGTAGATTAAAATAGTAATATGATCTGTTACAATTTTGGTGCACAATAAAATATAACCAATCTATATCAGTAAAACAAAGGACTAATGAGCTCTCACTTTTCAGTTGGTTTGTGATGCTAACCTGAAAATCATGGACATTGTTACTAGGTGGCGTGGCAGCGTACATGACTCTAGAATATTCCGAGAATGTAGACTAAAACAGAGGTTTGAGGCTGGTGCATTCTCTGGAATATTACTTGGTGACAGTGGCTATCCTTGTACTCCATACCTATTTACACCACTGCTGAACCCAACAACACCACAAGAAGAAAGATATAATAGGAGTCATATCCGTACCAGGAACACGGTGGAAAGATGTTTTGGTTTATGGAAGCAACGGTATCGTTGCCTATTAAGAGGTATGTTTAGGGACATTGAACCAGCAAAAAAAAAAACAATTGTTGCATGTGCTGTACCACACAATATTGCCATAGACATGAGAGAAGATGTATTTTCTGGTGAGGTAGATAGCACTGAACAATATTCATCTGAACCTATAGTACAAAGATATATTCCGCTATCAATAAGGGGAAATATTAGGAGAAGACAGTTTATTGAAAATCATTTGCAGTAGGTAAACATTTTTTTACAATTTTTATATAACAATTCATAATTAAAATTTATAATTTATTATTAAATTTATAAAATTATTAGAATTTTTCAATTGTCAAAGGCTATATGTACATTTAATTTATTTTATTTTGTAATTTAGGGGCCAAGTTTCATTGAATAAAAATAATGTAATAAAGAGGTCAATAAATATATAAGACAATTATAATAATTGTTATATTTTGATTTCAGACAAAATACTCATTTATAAAGTAAAATCTTTCCGCTGAGCCGTTGTCAGCTGTCAAATAATAACAACTACTAAACTAATTGTAATATATTACAATTTTCACCAATATGGAATAAATCACGGGAAGTACTGTGATAATATTTAATTTATTGAGCAAAATGCTTTTATTTAAGCCATAATGATTGTGTTTCAGGGAAAGATGTGGGGTACAGCATATTCCACATCAATATGAAGCTATGTTATATAGACTTTAAAGTGCTGTAGAGATCTGTTTAGATTTTTAATGAATATTGTCGCTCTGCTACATTCACAGCTTGATTTCCTTTCCAGAGGGGGTTCACGGGAAGTAGGACTGTGTGATAATTAAGTAATTAGGTTTAGTTTATTGTGCCAATGTTATGTTAATAAAATAAATATTGTTTATAATTATTTATTTTAATTATTATTGAAAGATGTACAGATATTTGCAGCAATAAGTACCTGAAAAGAATAATTTCATATATCAGAATATTTACAAACATGTATCTGATACAGTCTTGAATTTTTAGTTTTTTTTTTAATAGGATGGTGGTGACAAACGAGCACACAGTTCACCTGATGGTAAGTAGTTGCTGGCACATAGACATCTACATCTATCCTCGACTATGAATCAAAATGAAGATGCGTTGTCACCTGTGAGGGCTAAAATGGAATTCCTTGTTTCCAGTAAAAGGGGTCCCTCATACAAAATTTGTCAATAAAAGTTTAATGGCCAAATACTCGAAAGCTTCTCAATTTTAAGATGTTGTTAAGTCTTGTGGTGTCACATTCACTTTGACTTAGTGTTAGAGATAGCATGAGACTTAACTGCATCTTAAAAGCGACTAGTGTTAAAGTATTTGGACATAAATGTTTTACTAAAGAAAAATTATATAAAAAGGGTTATTATAATATCAAAGAATACATAAATGAAAATAAACCCTGCAAATGAGGTGATCGCTGCTATGCTGTTTCTATTAAAATTAATTTAAAAATTGTAAACCAAAATTTGTAAAGTGAAATATGTTTAAAAGAAAAGTCCCACTGGGTTTCTTGCTGGTTCTTCCCAGGACAGAGGTATTTTCCAAACCAGTGGTGAATAAAAAATGTCTTTTGAATGAATTTTATGTAATAATCTATATTGAATAAAAATCATTCTATTCTGGTTCTATACACTCACCATATGAAACACAGTAGTATTAAGCTGCTATTTAACTTTTTTTGTATTTTTTTGACTTTCTAACAAAGATATTTGTAATGTTTTAATTTTTAATTTGGCTATTTTAATGTTGTATTTATGTTCCTCTTCCATCATTTCTAGTTGTCTTTTTTTAAAATCTGTATTGCTTTTTATGATTGTTTGCTGTATATCTTCTCTTCTGTAAAATGAAATAGAATACTTAATGTAAGTTTTTTTTATGTACTAAGTATTATGAAGTAATAAAAGTATGTACTAGAATGGAAGTTAACCTTGTAGGCAAAAGAAATATATTTATAGTTATTTTTCAATCAATTAATATGAAACATTTTTAGTGTTTAATACTAATTTTCAAATGTTAAAAAGTATGAGATGTATTAAAGTAATTATTTCAACATACCTATTTTGCAGCCCTTTTTCCCGTCTTTTGTTTTTGTAATGCCCCTTGTATTAGCAATTTCATTGTTGGTTATTTTCATTTCTGTGTCCGTAGTTAGATCGTTTGATATCTCTAAAAATTAATATAAATAAAGGTTATAGTAAATTAAACATGTTTAATATTGAGACAATTTTGTGTATTACATAATATGATTGGAACTATAATAATAATATATTTTGCTTTTCAATAAATAATCAATAATTATTCTATGTTTATAACTACTGGTGTGTCATTTTTATTTAAACTAAGGCAGGGCTTAGGGTCAGCAAATATTTCTTTTGTAGTTGTAGCCACAGTCACTGGATTCTAAAATAAATTACTGAAACATTTATTATCATGTTTTCCTGTCATTACCTATATAATATTGCCCTTAACTGAATCAGGTATTTTATATGCTGTGGAAATATTACGATCGAGGCAATAGGTAATACAAGTTATTAATTATAAAATAGAAAATTATAGTCGACCAGTGTAGATAATCTAGTAAGATGTATGTTATGATATATAAACCACTATGTATGAATTTATGACATTTCAATTTTGAATAAGAATGAATTAATTGAAAAGAAATTATTAGATACGTATATTAAGTTTTGAATATTTGAAAAATAATTTTGTATTGTAAATTGTATACCTTAATGGCAGATTATTTATACAATTTAGTAAATATATTTAGTATACAAAATAAAGTTATTTCATTTTAATTAAATGTGTAAGACATAAGTAATTTTATTTACCACTGCATCACTATCATAATCGTTAACTTCAATGACAAAGTCGTGAGGAGCAATTGCCATAATTTGTAAGTCCTCAGGAGTAGGTGATAGTGGTTTTTCGCCACCCCCTGTTTTTGATCGTTCCCTCCTATATGTACATAGGTTTGATTTAGCCGACAACTTCATCCTCTTCCAAGCTAACTTCAATTCCCCATCTGATCGGCGTTTACCTGTTATCTCATTAAATCTAAAATAAAAGTGCCTACTTGTACACAACAAATGCAATAAGTACTTACTTATTAGTTATATTCTTCCACTCTTTTATTTTTTTCATGTTTACGCACGTTTTCGTCGACTTATCTTCTAAAATAGGTGCTGATTGAGCAATAAAAGTACGTAATATTTCCTACAATAATAAGAACATTCTTTTTAGTCGAAATAAGGATGATAGGAGGATAAGAGCGTTGCTACGCACTAACAAATAAATTACGATGTTTCACTAACTTTTTCTTCTGAACTCCAATTTTCACCCCTTTTTTTCTTTTGTTCCATTATTACAAATATAGATCCAAATAATCCAAATAAAACCTTACTATCTGCAATACCACAATACTGAGATCAATGCAATGTATTAAAATAAGAGCATTTACTTATTATACATAAGGACGCAACGCAACATAAAAATTTTGAACGTTTTTTCACGCGCTCGCGGTACCTATGTAATTTACTCCATTTCACGGTAGAGTCGTTAAAATGAAAACGATTATAAAAAGCACTTTAATAAAAGTATAAGTCGTGATTGTTCAATAGATTTTTACCTAAAGAAATAACAATATGTTTCTGTATTGATGGATAATTATTTAAGCATAATTAAGTGTGAAAATAATATTAATATTTAACGAAACAGAACGTTGCATTGAATGAAACCTGTAGGAACGAATGAAAGAATGTAATTTCTTGTTTCTTATCTGTGGATGATATTTAAACCACGACGAATTTTGGTACTAACTAGTCCACAGATAGTCTGCGTTTTGGAATAAGAATACATTTTGATACTGGTGCTAAAGTTAATACCGTAACAAACCTGGATCTGTTAGTCTTGGTTTAAACCAGGACCAAAACATTTTTTTGGAATAAGACCGCATATGTCTACAAAATATTTTTATTCTTTAGACTATATATATAATCTAAAGAATAAAATTATTAAATTATGCTAAATATATATTTAGCATAAAATCTTTTACATAACTTACTATTTTGCATTTAATCACTAACACTAATTACTCTAAACATTTGCAATCCTTGCTTGCTTAATTCTTGAACGTGCATCTTAAACTTAAATAACTTACTAACTTCAACATAAAGTTGAGTTACACGTCTTAGTCAAGAACTTAAGTGCTTAGTAATGAAATGTAATCATATGAGAAAAGTTACACGTAAGTGATAAAGTTAAGGTAAAAACTATTTTCGCTGAAGTTACCTAATATTTCTCTTGCGTCAGGTATTCCTACACATTGTAATCCCTCTAATTAACTTCCCACTTGAAAATTTTAGTAATGAATCTTTTTTAAATTTCAAATTATTATAATATATCTTCAGTCAAAGACGAAGAAAATTCATCTGTGATTTCTTGTACTACTATTACAGTAGTAGCTGTCACTGTAGCGTAGTGCAGTAGTATTTAAGTTATGCTGTTAAATTTTTTCAAGGATTTTACAAGTAATCTGCTTTATAACTTAACACAATAAACAAGTTATTAAAGTATATATTGTTCATTCAAACCAACTATTTAAAAAAGGTTATCGTTAGTTTATTAATTTATGATCATTTAAATTTTTTATTAAAAACCTATTAAAAACAGATTCAAGCATTTTTAACTTCCCGCTAAGAAAATTGAAAATTTTCAAAAATAGGGAAGTAATTGGTTTTACTCCTATTTTCGAAAATCGAGTTTTCATCAGATCTCGACGTTTTGAGATCCCAGGAAGCTGAATTCTGACTAATTTCGAATGACTAAAAAAACAAACACACGTACACACACACACACACACACACACACACACACACACACACACACACACACACACACACACAAACACACGCGCGCGCGCGTGTTTGTGTGTGTGTGTGTGTGTGTGTGTGCGTGCGTGCGTGTGTGTGTGTGTGTGTAAGTATGTAAATCTTTCATAACTTTTGAACGTTTTGATCGATTGAGATGCGGTTTTCGGCGTTCTAAAAATCTCAATGTGGAATAGATTAATGTGGAATTGATAATATAAACTGATTCAAACGAGTAGATTTTGATAAATCTCAAAAATAAAAATTTTGAAATACCTGTTTTCTTAGAATAACGGCTTTATCGATCGATTTCAAAAATTAATCAGCTCTTAATCTCAAAAAATGAAGTCTTCATTTTATTAGTTCGTGAGATATCGAAGGAGAAAGAATTTGAAAAACAATATTTTTTTTAACATAACTTCAAGATTTCGCAACATAATTTGGTGAAATTAGGAGCGCTTTGCATTTAAAATTAGCGGGTGGTTCCAGCGATGGCCCGCAAGGTCAACCAATTTTTTTACAGATTAAGGGTGACAAACGAGCACACAGTCCACGTGATGTTAAGTGAATGCTGTGGCCCACAGACATCTAGATTTAACCTCGGTTAAGAATCAAAATGCAGATGCGTTCACCTCTGAGAACTAAGATGGAATGCCTTGATTAAACTAATTTAATACATAATAAATAATGTTCGATTGCTCGTATATTATGCGCTGCCATACCGTTCATCAGATTACGGTAAAACTTTATCAACATATTGCTGGCACTTGTGCGAAGGTTATCGGCATAGTAAAATATTTCCACAATTCTTTTTCGTGCTGCAGCAACGCGCCAGGTACTAGCTAGTCCCGGGTAGTCTTGAATAAAAAAAGAGTTAATTTTAACTTGTTTATAAGTAATTTTTAAAGACGTCTACTAAAACACTGCGATAGAAACCATTTAACCTTTAACACACTCGTCAGTAAAACACCAGTTGTCGAAGTTCGAATATTTTCTGAAATGGAAATGAATATTACGTTTACTTATAAAATATGTTTAAAGAAAAGTTAACTAACTAAAATTCTTTGAAGAGGTGGCAAAGTACACAGAACAACACCAAGCTCAACTAAAATAAGCTTTTAATTCCTATTAATAAACATAAACACCGTTTACAGCGATAAATTCGCACAGTAATTTCTGATGTGGTAAAACTCGGCTCGCTATAGGCTTGTGTCTACGGTTGTTGTGTACAAGAGTATACAATGTACGAACGCATACACATATTATAGTGTATTCATTTGCATACATATTAAAAGAGAAATTTCCATAACGAAGCTGGGTGAAAAGCTTTCGCTATGGTTAAAAGAGAATTAAGTTATTCTATATTAATAATACTATAACGCGCTTTATTAGATTTTTCACGATATTAGGCTGAACCTAAAGCTTTCTTTTTCTTAATCATGTTCCAATAAATTATTAAATTGAAATTGAATTGAAATGGTTAGGTAAATTGTAGTTGGTACAAAAAACTTGTAAAACTGCCCGATGACGTAGCGTTTCAACATGAACGTGGCGTTTCCTCCGGTTCCCTACATTCATCATACGAAATACAGCTGTAACACGCTGCTATTTAGCGCCGGTATTCTGTGAGAGCGTGTCCTTACTGGGTTAAACAATTCATGCTGCAGCCATAATATAGTTACAGCGTAGCTCTACCACGCATTTTGAGCTTTTTGAAAAATTGTCTCGTGTTTTTATAGGATAAGGATGACAAGCGAGTGCACAGTCCACCCGATGGTAAGTGGTTGCTGTAGCTCATGGACATCTACATCTATTCTCGTTTGCGAATTAAAATGCAGATGCGCTGTCAGCCGCGAAGACCAAGATGGAATGCCTCTTTTCCATCATACGAAATGCAGCAGCATTAAGCTGCTATTTTACGCTGGTACTTAGTGCCGTTATTTTAGTACCGTTGGGCAATACACCACACATAATAGCCTACCTGTACTCGACGTCACAACACAGGGCACCTATTCCCTATTGAGAAAAAAGGTTGTTTACCGCGAAGTTCCACGGCACGTTAGTGGACTTCAAAATTTCAGCATAAATTTAACTGTCAGAACCGGGTAAACCTAGCCAGCATTAATTTCGCGAAATGAATTTTGATATATAGGTCGTTCAACTAATAAATCTGAGCGGCCCGTACTCCTCCAAACGCCTCAAGCAAACTGTCAAAATGCCAATAATATCCAAGGATCTAGTTTTCTCTAAATTAGCAAATGAATTTGAATTTAAGGAAATGAACATTGTGCTGCAAGTGGATACGAGGAAGCGGATTTTAGCCGTCAGGAAGATAACTATTATAACACTGTAAAAATAAGCAGTACTTCGTAGATACAAAATTAAAGGACAATTCAGACCTGACGGAGCGTAGGTAATTTACAATGCAATAAAGAAGAGTGGTTCGTTTTTACAGTTATCAATTTTTTTTAAATAATCAAGCTAAACGCTTATTTCTTAAAAGGGACTATAGATAAATTGTAATTGCTCAAAATGGACGACAGATACGATGTTACGCGTTTAACTGTTTTTTATATTAAACGTCTTACAGCCTAAATAAATTATACTGGCTCCCCTTTAAATTGGAATACAGCTGTGTCTGTACTGTCCCTTGGCGGTAGAGACAGGTAAAAAATATTTCTGGCATCTACATTATATACAGTAGTTGCTTCCCGCGACTTCGCCCATGTGGTATTTATTACGATTGGATTTCATATGTTTTAATTTTTTTGTACCGAACCCTAATCTTTTTCTAAAATAAAAGTGCAAATCCGGAAATCCGTTCCGGAGATTAGCCGGAACAAACAGATAGACAAAACTTTAAAAAAAAATTTTTTATATAAGTTCTGTGTTATATTCATAACATGCATTTAGTAAAAACTGTTATTTTGACATTACAAACAGGCACTCAATTTTAATTATTTGTATAGATATAGATTTGAAGACCTAATGAAATGTTTACACCATTTCTTAGAGGGTTGTGCCGCAGGAAGGCTTCACGGCACTGTCACACATGAAGACTCAAACATGAAGGCTTCTAACATATTATGTAACTTATATAGTTATGTTTCAATTGATACCGGGGGTGGTGGACCCGGGATAGCTTGCGTACTACGAAACTTAATACGAGAACTTGTTTCCAGAGTTGTCCCGGCACGTTATTACAAAGTATATAGAGTATAGTATAAATTATTATCATCCACTTAAACGCTCGATTCTCTTCTCTTAAGAGATCCGACAATTCCTCATTTTAACCTTATTGCTTAAGGGTAGATTTTCATTCAACGATTGGGCTGATTAACAGCTGCTATCGTCGTACTTAAGGCAAATATTTTTTGATGATAGAGTTCAAACTCTTTACATAAATATTTTTTGAGTCAATTTGTTGTGAAATAACTTAGCCAAGTGAAGAGTCGGCTGTGACTTTTACACATGTATATTTGCGGAGTTAAAAATAGGAAAAAGAGATATTGGAAGCATTCATATATAGAAAGAAACTATTACAGAATTTACTGTAAGAGAATATTTTGACAAAATATCATATGATTAGGACAATATTTTGACAAATGTATTACGATTAATAAAGACACAGTTCTATGTCGCAGAGCGATTTGTCGATGTCGACTAATCGTATCGCTATCTCGCAGCGCATCCAACAATAAAGAACTTATGTGTTGACGTAGCTACTAAATTAAAATAAGCTAAATTTTTCAGAAAAAGTGAAATACGTTAAGAAAAATGAAAAGCAATTTTCTTTGCGTTAAGTACAACAATTTAAAAGTTCGCGAATAATCCAAGTTTATGTGAATAACGTCAACTATTGGTCAAGTTACTTTAATTCATACATCCATTACGGCCTATGAAAATGCCCTGCTGAACATGGGCCTCCTATGCCATGCTTTACAATAGAGCAACCGCAGTTTTTATGTTATTTTGATTTGTTATCAGCCCATTCATGTTCAATACAGCCTCTTACGAAACCCAGGGGATTATGTAGGGTAGTGAATTTGAATGGTTATCTAGCCAGAATGATGAGTTAGAATATCTACCTTTTTGTAGGGTACGCTCATGGATTACCCTTACATATATATTTTTTTTATATTACGAATATCCCAAGATATTGATATATATGATGATATCATTCTAGCTGCTTTCTAATATGTAATCGGAAGCCTCCTAAGAATACGAGTATTACAACGCTTTGGCATTGTGTGGTTACTCAAACACGAAGTACGAGTACCTAACATTCATTTACTCGGGCCAAACGTTAAAGAAAATATTGTTCAAACGGATACAATATTTTGTTTTTATTTAAATTATAATTTTAATATATCATAAAATTATGAGGCCATATAGGTGGAATTAATCGATATGTATAAAAAATATATCTATGATTACTCTCTACCGAGAGCTTTATAAGATGAAACTCTGTAATCACTTAGGACTGCAAACTAATTTTTTTGAAATTTTGCTTTATTATAGTGGCTGAGAAGAAACTGCTGCTAAGAAAAAAAAAAAACAAAGGCAGTCATATGGCCTGCCGACAGAAGTGAAAACTCAATTAAATAAACGCATACATGTAAGCAGGCTGATATACTACGTGGCTAGTCTTAGAAATTTCTTTATCGACGTAGTAGATAAATTTAGTAAAAATTCCAAAACGTAATGTTTTCTTGTAAAGTTTTACCGCCGGGGCTGTATAAGTATACTATTATTTAACCTACTTATGTAAAATATAAAATAAAAGAGGAATGATATGTCGTAAAGAAGTTTCACTTCGTTCGTATGTACACAATACGCGCACATTTTTTAAACATTGTTTTTAAATAAAACAAATTCAAACAAAAAAAATGTAAAACAATGCTTTTTGTTATATTATATCATCATCTCAGCGAGTCTAACAAATCCTAACAATAACTGATAAAAGTTGTCAAAGCTACCGATGTCATTTTTATTATTGAAGGCGATACATGGACTTTTAATTAAATGAGTTTCAATTTGATAACAATGTATCGCTTGTGCGATAACATCATATAAGGACTTTAAAGGATGAAAAATAGATCTAATAATACCAGGCGCAATAACTCTACAGGATCGATTTTCTTTCCATTCAGCCACTTAATTAAGAAAGTAAAAAATGACTAAAAGTTCGTGTCCAAGCGATGGTGCACTCGTGACAGAGGGACAAGCGTAGCTAATTAAAAATCGCCACGACTTTGATCGATTAACTACTATCCAATAAAGAACTGGCTTGTTTCCAATCGTATTACGTTACTATGTCATGACAAGGAAACTCATGAGTTTTATACAGATTGCCGCGTTGGCCTAGTGGTCGTTACAACGACTGCTGGTTATAATTTCCCAGTATCAAATCCCTAGCTGGTCAAATCCTAAACATCGATCCACGGTGATATAATCAAAGTTATAAAAAATGGCAATTGATCTTATATCAGCCTTCAAGGTAAAGTAAATTACTTTATAAAAATCACATTAAAACATGTTCACACATTAAAAAGTATTTTAGGTGCGGGATTTTTAAAAAACTTCATCTAAAATCCTGTGGTAAATCCACACGCACTTTGAAATTTTGGTATTTTATACATATTTAATAACCCAAATAAATATGAACGCGATATTCGGGGTCGTCGTTACTAAAACTAAGCCAAAATCTAATAAAAAAATTCTTAAAAAGCATATAAATGCAATCAAATATTAAGCATACAAATAACAGTATAAAGTGTAATATTTAAAAGTCGGTAAAGATTCTGAGCCAACTATGTTGAGCTGAAGTTTGCTCTTAAAAACCGGACCACAAAGGAAATTCGTAACAGTGGATTTACAAACGGAAAGAATAATTACTTCTAAAAATAGCCAAATGCCAACGTATATTAAGTTTGTTCAGAAAACCGCGGTCTTTACGTAAAACGGTTTTTGATGTGAAAATTAATATTAAAAACATAAATCTCGACTACAGTGATCTTATAAACTATTTTTTATACAAAAGCAAACTAAACTAACTAACGCACAGGTTACCTGATGGTTAGTGGATGCTGACGACCATGACATCTATCCTCGTTTAAGAATTAAAATGCAGATGTATTATACCCTTGAGAACAAGATGGAATGCCAAAATTCCAGTGAAAATGGTCTCCGATCATCTAAACTCCGAATCGAAATCGAGCACACAGTCCATCTGACGGAAAGTGGTTGATGTGGTCCATATACATACGAGTACACATCTATCCTCGATTACGAATCAAAATGCAGATGCGTTGTCATGCGTGAGGACTAAGATGGAATGAATTATAGTCCTTATTCGGGTTGAAGACTTCAACTAAGATTCACCGCGTCTGCTTGTTATTGGGAAAAAAGTTTGCATATTTCTTGTAATTAGTACGGCTATAAATTTTTACTTTTTTATAGGATAGGGTGACAAACGAGCACTCAGTCCACCTGATGGTAAGTGGTTGCTGTGGCTCAAAGACATCGACATCTATCCTCGATTACGAATCAAAATGCAAATGCGTTGTGACCCGTGAGAACTAAGATGGAATGCCTCGTTTGCAGTAAAAAGGGTCTCCTGTTCTCCACACTCACCATTCGAAACACAGCAGCATTAAGCCGCTATTCTACGCCATTATTCTTTGAGGGCGTAATCCTTACCCGGTCGAGCAGTCCCCGTCGTGCTACAACCATAATATAGGAGCATCGTGGCTCTACCAATTATAATTACTAAACTATCATTGCGACAACTTATGACGACTTAATAACTTTAAAAATATGGAAAAATAACAAAATATTGCTTTGTTTTATGATTTTCTCTTAAAAATTTTAAATATATATTATCATTCTCCAAACCCTTTTACGCAACTATGATATAGGGTATTTGACGGGTCCGTAATGGATGGCTTAGGAGTAGGTTACGGCGGCGAGAGCCGCAGGCTCGAATACCGCACAGAACAAATATTTGAATGGCCTACAAATAATTGTTCCGAGCGTGGATGTTTGTCCTTGTGCAATTTATGTGCAAAATATTATGCAATTTTAACAAGAGAAAATTTTAATGTAATGTTTAAAAATAACTTTAAAAAAGGTAAAGAAAGGTACGGTGGTCCTAGCCAAGCAAACACAAGTTCGTAAAAAAGGTATCAAAAAAGTAAATTAATATCTTATGCCGAGAAATATAAAATGGAAATTATTAGAAATAATATTATGTATTTTTTATTTCATATTTATTGTTAATGTTAAGAAATATCTATAAAAGTGAAGATTTATCGAGGCTATCGATTTTTTGTTACTCTGATAGCGCAAAAGTTGGAGTTCTGTTGTTAGATTTGTTATGAGGTAAAGTTTATCCGAACGCAACTAGAGAGCGGGCATATTACAAAGCGGAAGTACTAAAAGTTAAAATAATGCTTATTTTATCTTATCGGAAACACGGTTCCCTTCTTTAGGTAAACAAAATTCATTTACCTTGTTTTAACCAATTTGCTTCAAAGGTATACCGGAGAGAAATTCCAGGATCCTTTTTATTTCTATGTGCTATTTTTATACTGTTACATTTTATTTATTTTAGATTGCCTGTCAAGTAGGTTAGGTTAGGAGAAATGAGGTGACAACCTCACCTGCATGCTAATGGGACATACAACATGAATAAATAAGGCAGAACTTCTTCGTAATATTTTATGAGCCCGTTAGAATTTTGTGCTGAATGTGGGCCTGCTCTGCAGTTTAAAGGACTTGGTTTAATCACCACGCTTGGCTTGGCAGGCGCATGAACGATCTCAGTACCAGACGCCTATCCCCTCGACGTTGGCTGGTGGTGGCGGCGCATAAGAGTCCATCTTCCCATTTCGACACGTGAGTTTCATAAAAGGCGACTTAATGTCCTTCAGACAAAATTTCAGTCACGGCGACGAGTCTCAACGTTCAAGTCAATTCAAAAAGTTTATAGTGCCTTAGTGTATTTGCAAGCATAAGTTCACTCTCATCTCTCTCACCGGAGACAGATCAGGCGCAGGACCTACGACTTTACGTGCTCTTCGAGGCATAGGGATGAAATACCATCGCCACGTAACATAATAACCCTGGTATTGATCTTGGTCCGATACGGGATTTGAAGCCACGATCAGCAACCGCATCATACGACCAGTAGACCAACGCGGCAGTCAAAAAAGACGACTATGGAAAATGCCATACTTTAGACATTATACTTTTTTTTTAAATTGTTTATTTTTAATTCCAGTTCATAATGGTAAGGAATGGAAATTATACAGTTAATACTTATAAGGCTTTTGACATATGCGGTGTAACGGGTAATCATATCGTTAATGTCAGACGTAACACAAAACCGTGAGAACCCATCACTTCATTTGGTTACGTAAATGTTATGATCCTGACTTCCGACTAATGATCATTCCTTTCATATCGGAAAGAAATACCCAGACCAATGACGGGCGGCAGTGTCAAAGGCTTACGACGTCTGGTGGTGGTTTCGCTGATAAAAAGAAGAAGTGGGAATACGGATAAAGAGGGAAGTTATCAGTGCAAGGGTATATAGGCATACTAACATTGCATTTACCTACCCACCCGCCGAGCATGTGTAAGTTGTGTGTTGTGTGTGAATGTAAAAATAGTGAGTTGCCATTCCTTCAAGATTCATTAATTCAAACAACGATTCACAATTTGGTGCCTGGGAAGTGATTGCCAGACACCAAATTGTGAATATTTGACTAGGGCGTCATCGGGACGATTTTTCTGGCGGTTTTTTTTTACTGAACTATTATGAATCAGTCTTAAAAAGTTACGAATTCCAATAAATGGTCAATGCCGCATTGTGCTGTATAGTTTTTAGGCAGGACCAATTTAGATTTTTTTCAGGGCATAGGGCATGATAACGGTAACATTCCGAATACCTCAGGACGGATGGCTACACTTTTTTTAAGCTCGCCTTCAATATTGTATTACATTGGATACGACTAAGTCAAAACGCATGATTTCTCCGATCTGTAAATGTATAGGTAATTCATTACTCGGCCCTAGTTTTTCCTAATTTCACTGATGGCCAAAACTATGTACCACCGCACTGCTCCAAAACGAAGCAGCGGATTCGTACACGTATTCTTCACGATGTGGTGTCCCTCACCGCCGAGTATGTGGTGAATCAGTACTTAAACTTGCGATCAACAATTTCTGTGGTGCCACTGGGAATCGTAGTACGTAGTAATATCATTTATTTTTTGATCGAAGTCAAGTTGCTTGTTAATATGAAATCAAAATAACTTTTATCTCTGTGTGCCTGTGTGAAAATCGAAAACTCTTTCTCAATTATAAAATTGGTTTTGAAATATTGATCATACGAGTGACAGAATAATTAAATGTTCGTTACAGCGTTGGCTTTGCAGACCTCTATTTTTTTAATTGTAAATATTACATTCCGGAGATGTCGATTGCCGCCGCAAATTATAAAGTCGGTTAACGATCCCGACATACATTGAATTAAAATGCGTCTATTTCTAAATATACGAGTATACTAAATATATATTACAATTATGCTTTCTAAAATTATAGTAAGTTTATTTTATGTTATATAACCATAATTTATTCAAACTTATTTGCCAGCACTTTAAAAAATTATGCCAATATTCTATAGAATAACTTTGAATGTTTCTAGTTTTAACGTTTCAAGTTTTTTGCAGCACTTTTAGTGAAAGAGCATGTTTTAGTTTTCAAAAAATACAAGTGTAATACTTGAAAGTTATATGAATTGACGTTCAACGCCCTAAATATAAAATTTATATTAAGAACGGGGTCACAATGATGAAATTCGGGTCGTAGATGTTGAGAATGCAGCAAGAATATTTGTCATAAAACGCAGCGGATATTTTTTTCTTAACGTATGCTAACGTCATCGTATACAAATTTCAATAGTATTGAAATACTATATAATCTTAACTAAAATTTTTAAATAATCTAATAGTATTTAAATACTGAATGTCGAGTGAAGTGATTATTCGTGGCAAGCTTTCGATTAACACATTTTTTTGTATGAATATAATACACCAGTATCATGGATTAGAAGTCCATCCAGATCCAGATTAGTATCCAGTATCAGATTTGCAGTGTAGTAGTAGTAAAGAAAAGACCACACTCTTACAGAATTCATTTCTTCATCCTCCTTATTATTACCATCATCGTCATAATCATGATTACAACCCATCACACATCACAGCAGTGGACATAGGTCTCCCCCAAGGACGCCACAAGGTGCGGTTCTGCGCCACCTGTATCCATCCACTTCCTGCATTTCTTACTAAGTAGGCCCCGGTGCGAGGCCGGCACTCGAGAAATTTCTTCCACATCGATTGTCAATTCTTGAAGCTTGAAGAATTAACATATGGCCAGCCTATTATCACTTCTGTTTGCTCTTCCGTTACGCTATGTCGGTTACTCTGGTTCTACTGCAGATATCTTCATTAAGTAGTCTACTGCACAGAGATACTCCGAGCGTTCCGAAGTCCTCATACGGTCAGCAGTGAATTACCACGTATTAAATGTCAGCACTAATAACAGCACTGATTGTACACTCTTATTTTCAAGTTTTGAGTTATATGTGATGAGATGCGTCGTAATAATCTCTTGAATGCTTCACAGCCGAGTTGGACCCGTAGAATAACATACCGTTTAAAGTTGGACTTACATCAGACTTATGTACTATATATTATCGGGCAATTTGTCCTTGATAAACATACTCGTCAACAACTTCGAGCTTAGTACACCCAATTATCGGCATTAGTATGACATAGACGTTACATAGGACCTTTCTTTCATCCATGTTCAAAGACCCATTCGTTATGAGACACTGTTCACGTTATTGAGGGTAGTGACTAATCATAATGACTGTACCGTCGGCAAATCGAACCTGAGTGTTACACTCGTCATTGATATTAATCTACTTTATCATTCCGTAAAAATTCACAGTTAGACCTGGGCTTCTCCCGTTAAGCGCCCTCCACATTCACGCCGTGAACACCTGTGAAAGGCGTTAACCGCGAGTGTGGATGGCTTTCGCGCCCGTTCACGGGCTTCGCGCCTTTTCACGCCATGTTCCCCGTTCAGTGTCGGTATTTTGTCCCCGCTTCAAAGGGTTTGTGAGGTGTGAACCTCCCGTGAACGCAAGCGCATCCACACTCGCGCGCGAAAACAGTAACGCACGAGACTCGTTGCTGTGAGGTTGTGCTTATTTGTATTTTTTTTACGGAAGACGGTGCGTCAAACTGAGCGAACGAGCAGGAACTCTTATTGATCGAGTGTTATTATGTCGAACCCATTTTATGGGATGCTAAACACAAAAATCATAAAAATAAATTGAAAATACATGACGCATTAATACGAATAAAGGAAATAATGAGTATTATTTTATTTTATCTTATAGGATAGGGTGACAAACGAGCACAAAGTCCACCTGATGGTATGTGGATGTTGTAGCCCATAGACATCTACATCTATCCTCGACGAATCAAAATGCAGAATGCCTCGTTTCCAGTAAAAAGGTCTCCGGTTCTCTACACTCACCATACGAAACACAGCAGCATTAAGCTACTATTTTACGTTGGTATTCTGTGAGAGCGTGGTCCTTCCCCGGTCGGGCCGACCCATTCGTGCTACAACTATAGTACTAATATAACTGCAGCATGGCTCTGCCTCGAAAACAGTTATAGAAATTATAAGAAAAAGGTGAAGGATTCTGAGAGGAATTCTGGAGCAAGCAGCGACAATATTTACAAGTCCATTTGGATTGCCTTTGACGTGATCGATGCTTTTCTAGGAGAAAGCGATAATTGAAAAAACACTACAAATACGGTTTTTTATCTTTTATATACACGTAATTGTCGTGAGCCAAAGCGTCACGGCAATAGCAGTGCATATTTCAGCGTCCATTTTCGACGAGCGCGCGAACTAAACTGTGAACGATTGCGAATGTGGAGGGATGTGTTTTTCGCGACGAGTTCGCGGCAAAATTACGGCGTGAATTCACGCCGTGAATCACACAGGAGTCTGGAGCCCACATTAGGGTCAGGATCACAGAAATCGTAATAATAAGACAATAGAAGCCGCTTAGACGCGTGACCTTGTCGCCGCTATCATGTGTTAACGAACATAATTCACCATTTTGTGATTTAGTTGCGCGAGGGACGTCGTACGTGAGTTTATGTTATTACAAATTTGTAATGGTCAACTGCAGCATAACCAGTTATAAAAACTCATCAAGGACGTGTAATTCAACTAATAAAGGCATAACATTGCATCGGTAAGTTGATTATTTACTAATTATCATTGTTTTAACTAATTTACATCTACATGAATAATTTACCTTTTTAAACTTTCATGTATTACTTTTCGTATTGTACAATTACCATTGCTGCTTTTGTTCTACATTGACAAACTTGCCAAGCAATGTAATGTGAAACTTAGATATCATTGTGCATTGTGCGTATGTTTATAATACGGTAAGATGTGGCGACATCGGTTTGGGAAGTAATCGAGCGTTCATTAATTTCTATTGTCTTATTATTACAATTTCTGTGGTAAGGATGGTGGAGTAATTCCGACGCCACGCACATCAGACGCCGCTTCACCTGACGTAAGGGTAACGACCTGTCTTTTATTTCTTACTGTGCGTGACACAACAGCTCCTCCGTTCTTAACTATTATCCCACCAGTTGATAAGTTGGTGGCGATGTAGCCAAAGATGGAAAGCGCACTGGTTAAGCTTAACAAAAATCTAACGATATTAGAGATATACATAGATGAATAATGTAGTTTTTTGGGCCGTATCCGATTTACGGTTGAATATCAGTTGTTATGCTCGATACCACTGTAACTTTTCTATAATAGATAATTCGAATTAAATGAGACAATTGTAATGTAAATGAGACCAGGGTAAAAATATAATTTTTCCAAATTTGCAACGTAACTAAAACAGTAAATTTTAAACGGGTAACACTTTATCTTCCTAAATAAAGAGTGTAACCCAATTAAATTTATTGCTTTTGTTACAAATAGCTCTACGTCCAAAATATAAATAACGACCGCCGTGTATTTTCTAAAACACGAAAAGGAAATATTCTTAGCAGAACCGAATTTAACCTAAAAAAGTTAATTCTATAAAAGAACGAATTTATTTTGAATTAGTAAATTTATTGAGTTAATGAAGGCACTTTTGTATATGATATGGCCTCATTATCTGGGCATTTGATCAGTTTAACGCAGAACAACGAAATTTAATTCCAGAAACGTTTTGTTATAAGCTGAAAGCCTATCCTTGATTCTTATTCTAGCCTAAGCTAAGCTCCCATCTTTGATCATTGCAAACCAGAATTTTTTCACTTTCTAGCGTTTTCACAATGATTGAATGCTGAAGTCCTTTGTACAAACTTTTGAACTGACTGTACTTTGTACTTGTAGTTGGTGTGTTTGTTTGTTTTGTGATAATATCTCTTCTGTTTTCAAGTCGCCCTCAACCTCCAAAATATAGACGTAATTATATATTTTCTATATGAATAGCTCTTTACCTATGAAATTGTCGTTATGTATGGAAAAATTGTAAGAAATAACATTCATTCGATTTTATAGGCAGATTTTGATATCCTTTTTCTTATAGGATAAGGGTGACAAACGAGCATACAGTCCACCAGTTAGCGAGTAGATGCTGCGGACCAATACGTGTTTATATATCAAAATGCAGATGCGTTGTCACCCCAGAGGAATAAGATGGAATGTAATTGATAGAATCAGGCGTTACTTTGCGGAAATCTGATGAGTATGGTTTCTCTACCATATCTTCCAATCCGTCGTGGTATCTGCGGCATCAGACGGTAAAAATCCGTAGTAAATAATATCAACAGTAGACCAACAAACATTCACCATAAAAGCCTTAGTGCACCCGAGCCCTAAAAAAGCGACCACTAAAAGAGCCGCTTGCTTAACTACAGACCTCTTGTCACCACCATCTAGTTTTCCACTAAAGCAATGGATACGGTCATTAACTGAGAAATTACGAGCTTATGAGCCTTGAGTATCAACTTATAATGTCGGCCAATATCATTTCCATCGAGGTCGCTCTGCTGGTAACCTTCTTTCCTACATGACTTAACGATTGGCGGAGAAAGTTAAGACCATGCAGAATACCATGGAGTAATTTTTGAAGATAGCGAAGGCTTTCGATTGGGTTTGGCACAAAGCACTTCTTTCGAAGCTATATTTATATGGGCTTCCCAAGAAATTTTGCAATCGGGTCACTTATTTTCCTGCTGATCGGAGCATCAAGGACGCAGTCGATGTCGCATGTTCTGCTTCTTCTCCAAGTCCTGCGTCTTCTCCAAAAGGATTTGCGCAAAGTAACCTCTGATTCTCTTAATTAATTGTTATGCAAACTACAGCACTGGCGATGCTTTATACACCGGCTGAGAGAGAGTTATATTTATCGGAAACACGTTGTCGAGTGCCGAAACAAACTTGTGTCTAAAGTCTCGACTTTGTTTAACAAGATCTCCGACTGGGGATCACTAAATCTAGTCCACTTTAAACCCCAAAAGACACAGAATTGCGAGTTTATTTCTGAAACGAACCTTTTGTCATGTATTGTCTCAGCTAGCTTAGGAATCTTCGCTGTCGAAATATTGAGTGACGTACGCAGTCACTTGGAAGAGAATGCTACATTGGCCTATAAAAAGTTTGGTGTGTTCAGTTGCTTGAGACTATATATCATGCTAACCCAACGCTTGCAGCATTACAAAGCGAAGGTTACAGTGGTAAATAAGCTGAATGAGCCGTGTTAGTTAAAAAATTAGCGCTCGCAGTAAACATACTCTATGAAGTTTCTTTCCTTCTTTTTAAATATCAATGTAATTATCAATGTAAAGTCGGGTAACTGGGAGTAAGACGACTTTAATTAAACCAATGAAAATAAAGATTTCTCAGAGCGTAATTGGAAGCCCAACGAAGTCGAAGAAATTGCGAACGTTCTGACGTATTAGACGGTTACTCATTGCAATTGCACAAAGATCGCTGTGCTTGATTTCATCTGCAAGTTGGTCCGGAGCGGAACCGTGCAACGATGATAACACAAAAGCTACGAATATATTGCCAGCTTGCGTAAAGTCTGCCTAACTCATAGCTTTGCATCAATCTTCACTACAGTTACTTTATCCACTACAGTTTCTACAGGGAAGGGAAACAGTATGTGTATAAGTTACTCGTTACAGATAAACGATCTTTATAGATTCAGATGATATCCCAATGTGAAGAAATATGATTTATATAATCTTTATTGTTATCACCTTTGTGAATTTGGTAACAAGGGCGAATTTAATGCCTAACGACGTTCTCTGCCAGTCAACTCGTGACGTGTTGAAATATTACGGCAGGTGCAATTACATATTTTCCTCTGATACACATATAATATACGAAATCTATTCATATCATGTATGTTAGTATATCAACAAAGACATGTTAAATGTATATTATACGCGGCGCGTTACTGCCACATAAGAAATAATTGTGGAAATATCGTTTTAAATTTGTGAAGAGTTATATAGTTAAATTAGGAATAATAAATACATTAGTAGTACAGTTGGCCAGCTTGTGCAAGGTAATTGTACTATGCCTATAACCTTTGCGCAAGTGCAAGCAATAAATTGACAGTTTTACCATAATCTGATGAACGGTATGGCGTATAATTTCTTTCTTTATTTTCTTTCCTTTTTTTAAAAAAAAACTATCGTGGGGGCAGTTTACAAACATAAATTGCACAAGGACAAACATCCAGACCCGGAACAACTATTTGTACGCCATACAAATACTTGTTCAATGCGGGATTCGAATCCGCGACCCACAGCGCAGCCACTCATTGCTAAGCCACTGCGCCACGGAGTCGAAAAAATAACGAAATTGTATATCATTAAAAATTAGATATACATACGGTGGTTGCAATGTTCGTGATATTGATAATAATGTTATATTTTTACCACCAATGGGTACAAAATAACAGAATAACAAAGAAATTTTACTAAAACCTCACCCTCTCTTTCTTCTTTCTTTCTCTTTCTCTCTCTCCCATTCCTTACATAAAACACACACTTCAGATTAAAATAAACTTTTACGGTATAGCTTAGCCCACAAATGGTTCAGATGGTAAGTAATATTGATTTATACGATTACGTGAAGCAACGCCGCACCCAAAGAAATGCGGAGGTACGGTCGATAGGTGAACGAAAATGACCTTACAATGAACGGTTTGCTATATTGTATTTGCGTATTTGCACAAACACATGTTCATAATCAGCTACCCCGTACTCACTACTGGAACTTGCCTTTCAAAGAATAACGTACTCGTAAAAGAGTTTACTTATATCCGTCTACTAAGTGTCATACCATCTGGATGATTGGCGGGCCACTACTGTGCGAATGACAATAAGTTTGCTTCCTCGCACAACTTCTTTGTGAAATCGTTTACCTCCAGCGATTTATCCGGACTTTTAATAGCGCACGCAAGCTAAATAAAACTTTATCGCTGCTAGCGAGTGTCCGTATTACTTTGCATCTTTTCGCCTTCCTAAGTCACGGCGGACTTTCCGTGGTTACTAAAGGATGTCAATCAAATGTTAGAAAATACATTGCGAAATGTTAATTAAGGTACTTAGGTGAAGTACCTATTCTGACTATGATCGACTGACCATATTTTCGCACCTATGTGAGTTCTGCAATGCCTAACGCATGTAGCTTGCAAGGTCATTCGTCGGGAATCGCGATGCTTGGCTCGGAAGAAAAAGGTAGATAGCTAGATAGTGTAAACAACAAATAAACATGAAATACGATTCAAAATTTTTTCACTAAACAAAGTTTTAATTTCCGTGTTTTGTGTTATTATAACTTAAAATATTTTAAACCCAAAAGACAAGTAGGTATATTATAGTAGGAATGACGTTTTGCCATAAAAATTTATCAAATAGATAAATACATAATATATACATAATATAAATACGTTATATATATATATATATATATATATATATATATATATATATATATATATATATATATATATATATATATATATATATATATTAAATTGCATTAAAACTTTTTAACTATTTTATCCAACAATTAAATATACTAAATACTAAAGTATTTCAACAAGTATTTACAGAAAATTATTTACGTAAACAGCTTTAAAAACCTTTAACATTCAGTCGCCTGCCTGATAAAACTACCAAAAATTATGTGAAATAAAATTTCCTATTATCTAAAAAAAACTATGAATGACATGCACGAGTAGACGGTGTCTTGAGGATGCCATATAAATTTAATATTCGGGAATTTGTTGGTTAGTTAAGCAGTAAGCACCGAACTTTACTCAGACGAAAATGTAAGTCGGATTGAAGGATCGACTTAACTTTGCAGTAGAAAAAATATTGAAGAAAATTAAGTTCTAACAACTTCAATATAATGGATGTCCGCAAAGTAACGCCTGATTCTATTAATTTGTGGAAAAAATTACTACCACTATTAAAAATTAATACTACTATTGCAGCTCCGAAAATGTAAGTTTGTGATAGCAAATAATATTTTTTTACGATATGTGGGATTATTCTCTTTACTTGTTCTGTGAGATTTTGCTTCTTGCCAAATTCTTGTCAAAAAAACGGGCAGTAGCCTATAGGTTTTAAGGAGTAAATTTGCAAGTATCTAAATATGTGTTATTTTTATGTGTCCTTTTGATTTCTTTGACCTAGAAGCTTGATTTTTAACCTCCAAAATGGTTTACAATAGACCTTACTATTAATTACATTCCTGAGAAAAATGGTCTTGACAAACGGATAGACAGACTGGCAACGAAGTGTTCCTCCTATAAGGGTTCCTTTTAAACCTTTTGAGGTATATAACTCTAATAAGATCCCGTATCTATAAATGGCGTAATGGGCCCACGTTTTTTAACGAAATCTCAATCGTGTTGATAAAATCAATCCTAAAAACTAGGTCTTTCAGCTGATATATTGCTCTCAGAAGTTAAGTAATATTGCCTATAAGTTGGCTTACATAGAAAAAGGCGGACGTCTAGAGCCCGGCTGCCGGAAGTGAACGATGTATTCTTTTACACAAGCTTTGTAAGCATTTTAGTAATGTTAGCAGTAAATATTAATGATGAAACCAAAAAGTTTTAGATCGTTGAGCGTAGTTTTAATAGATTTTTAAATAATCGTATGGTTATATAGTTTAAATAAATTCTTAATAACTAAATATTAAACATAACAATTTTTTAAATTAGGGTTTGAATAAAATAATCGTTGAAGTTAACTAGAACCATGTTCATTTATTAAAACTACTTTTACGGATTTTATCGCGTTTAATTTTAATTTTAATTATTTATATTTCTAATTCCCGACGATCGGGAAAAACAAGCTGAAGGTACTCTGGGTTCAACAATGACATCGGGATGTCAGTCACCTCAGTCGCCCGTAACCATGGGTGCTGGAAAGTACCCGAAAAACAAATCAGTAAAAGTAGTTTAAAACAATGTGTAGTGTTGGCGTAAATATAAGAAATCATTATAGAACAATGTTCGTTTTTCAAGTGTAACGTAATTAATAGAGGGTGATAAACATCCGTTTTATCTGCAAAGCACTATTTGAAATCTGTACATTTTCTTTTTATTATCAGTGCAACGGCTACAAGGGAATACACTAAAAGCTGCAATAGCAACAAAACAGGATATAAAAGTAAAAAGGAAGTGCTATAAGATCCTTTACTACTGGTGATATTATAAGTATGGATCTGTGCCATGTGCTGTCAGTGCAAGGATCTAACTCGAGTTTCATTCTTTCACGTTTTATATATCTAAGTATCTATATATTTGTAAAGGCGAATCTTATGAAACAAAGGGCATTTACTCAGTTTTAACTATTTTTGCAAAGTCAAAAAAGTAAAACAACGAAATATGATTAAAGCACCGAAACTGGCGCAGAAAAAGCCGCTGCCGATTAACTAATGAATAGGCGTAAGACTCAGATTATGATATTGAGTGAATAGGAATATTTTTTATATATACTATTTTATATATATTTGTATATAGTACCCGGTTGACCGAGCTTTGCTCGGTATTTTTCGCTCGGTTTTTTTAATTCGTGTGTTTTTTAAATTATATTTGGATACAAATTACATACGAATGATGATGATGAAATACGAATAATATTTTTTGATCATAGCGACATAATAGAAAAAACTGAACTGGTTATTTGATTAAAAAATCATGAGTGCAATTAGTTTAATTTAAATGTTCGTGTTTAAAAAAACACCAAAAAAAGGGCTCGAAAAAATAGATTTTCTCAAAAAAGAAAGGAATTTGAAAAAAAAAATTTAAAAAAGTCGGTCGGTCGGTCTGGGCTCGAACCTTGGTATTACGATTTTGTGACCGCCCAATATACCAATTAAGCTATTTGTAATCATTAATACACTGTCAAAATTTACCTTCTTATTCTAACGATATTGTAGCAGTTTTTCATTGCCTAAAAACACGGACAAAAAGATATTTTCTAAAAATAAATCCTAGCTAGATCGATTTATTGCCCCCGAAACTCCCTGCACACAAAATTTTATGAAAATCGTTCTAGCCGTTTCCGAGATTTCGATTATATATATATATATATATATATATATATATATATATATATATATATATATATATATATATATACAAGAATTGCTCGTTTAAAGGTATAGGATACCTAATGGTAAGTGGATTCTGTGGCCCATAAACATCAACGTATCTTCTCGATTGAGAATCAAAATGTAGATGCGTTGTCACACCTGAAGACTAAATCAATTCGAGTATCCAAATCCTCTGACCACCACTTTATAATTACATGCTCATGGGTGAAAACGCACCTTTATTTTGATACCTAAGCGAAGATAGGTGTAGGTATCTATGGACCACAGTATCCAGTTATTATCAAGTGATAAGTGTATTCGCTTGTGACCGTTACTTCTATAAAAATCGTATAGAATACCAATTAGCACCAAATTATCATACTAGTTGTACCCTCAGGCGTAGAAGTAAACTACTTTATTTATTATCTCATACATTTTAAGTTAGCAACATTTATATTTACAAAACTACGCAAGTGCTTTCATGTAACCGCACTTTGAAAACTAATATACATTATACATATAATATTTGAAAAATAATAAATAAGAGGATTTTTGTATCAACCCTAACTATGACATGTACTAATAAAGGTTAGGTACATTTTTTTGTACATGACGTACGCAGTGCACGTATGTCAACCTTCCACCTAATTGCTACCACCAATTACAGGCTAACTACACGTAGATAATTAATTTCAAACGATTCAATTGACCGCATGTATTGTTACATTATATTATAGCGACAGTAGCCTAATGTCAGGGCTCGGACCACGAACTCAAAAAGGTCGTGGGTTCGAATCCGCCATTCGACTACTGGCGTGAACCACCCGTAACACAAGCAATTTAAGCTTACCGCAAGTGGTTAAGGGGTATATTAGTAATGTTTATAACATTGTTAATATTCTTTTTTTTAATGATTAATTAATATATGTACATATTTATAAAATTTACTTATTAATTTTTTCAATAAAGCCTACAAAAATTCCACTGTTGAACATAGGCCTCCCCTATAGAATGTCGCACATGGTAGATTTTTCTATAGTTGCCACGCTAGCATTGTAGGCGAGTTGACAACCGCAGTTTTTTTATTATTAGTTATTATTAGAAAGATGCTGCTACTCATCTTTTGTTTCAGTTTTCTTCTGTCTGCTCAAACGATAACCACGGGATGATATGGCGGTGGGTCATTTTTGCCGCCACTACACAGCAATACATATTCAACGAAAAATTACAATTAAACACCTTTAAATCGCAACGTGAACAAGTGTTGTTTTTATAAGGCTTTCGTACGACAAAAATAAAAACAGAACCGTAGGATCACTTTGTTTTCCGTTTATCAAGACCCCTTTTCGGATGGAGGTGTAGGCATCGAGTAGAAATTAATATCAATAAATAAAGTCTATGATCCCTTGGAGGTGTATAAAATTCAAAGATACGGTTATTTGTGGCACATATGACTTTGTCATATTCACTCATCATAACGTATAAGGTTCTTCACATTGACCTAGAATCATTTAATTTAGGAAGGAGCAAAGGTTCAGTACAAGTAAAGGCAAAAATCCAAAAATTTATATTTCTTATTATATCACATAAAAATAATTTTGGTACTTGCAAACTAATTTATCAAAACCTGTTAAAGTTGAGTCACATCCCGTTGATATAGAATCATCAAATTCGGCAAAAATCTAAGTAAAGGAAAAATCCGAAAATCGTAGTAGTAAAAATATTTCTTTAGGACGGGATTCTAATTTTTTTTCAAATATATATTATTGCAGGTTGCATATTGAGATTTCCCTTTACCGCTGTGAATTTGCCACGTTCGTTTAAAATTTCAAAAGTTGCACGAACATGGGAAATCGGACACGATTCACTGGCGAACAGAGTGATTTAAAGGCAAGTGTCCGGGGCTACAATTACCAGAGCTTTGTGTTCAAATAATTGTATGTGTGTAATATAATATTGCAATAAAATTGTCTGTGTGCCTTTGGTGGCAGAGTATGAGAGTTCATCACCCCATTTAGATCCGTGGATTGATGGCAGCTATGGCATATGCCAGAAAAGTCTTATAGCTTCGTTTAGATGGTAGTATAACCATCTCGTTTACGTCAAACGTAAAATATCCTGATTAACGACAAGCGACGTCAAAGATGCGAAACGTCCTATGGACGACACACACGGTCAGTTCAAATGATCATTCCAACTGATCAGTTCAAACTAAAACTGTTGATATTTTTTAAAATATCGGTTTTTCGATAAATCGATATGTAAACTTATATGTAAAACTACGATATTAATATATTTATAATTATGAATATATCGAAAATTCAATATTTAAAAAAATATCAACAGTTTTAGTACGAACTGAACAGTTGTAATGATCAGTCGAACTGACCGTGTGTGGCGTCCATAATACAGCAAACAATCCCCCGGTTAAGTGTTGCGACTATTACAAATGGCTACAACCTAAGACAAATAATTCTGGCTACGACAGGTAAAACCTATTTCCAGCAGTGGAGTTTAATGAGCTGATATATTCTTTTAAATCCTTTGCACTTAAAGTATAATAGAATAATAAGTAGACCTGACCATTTACAATTTAAGAGTGACAAATTGGTGAAAAAGACCACTTGAAAGTAAGTGGGCTACAGCTGTGGACACCAACAACAAACAGAAATAAAAAAAGGCACAAATTACCCTCGAGACTAAGATGAAATGCCTCACACCTCGCAGTAATTTAAGCTACGCGTAGCTCTATAACCCGTAAAACAAAAACACAGCAATGGAAGCACCGCTGCTTGGCGTCAGATGTAAACATACTTAATTCTAGGCAGGAAAAGAACATGACATTTACATTTTTCATAGTAAGGGTCACAAACGAACACTTAGTCCACCTGGTGGTAAGTGGACATGACCCATAGACACCTTCATCTATCCTCGAATAAGAATCAAAATGCCGATGCATTGCCACCCCTAAGGACTAAGGTCAACTGCCTTGTTACCAAAAAAAAGGTCTGAAAATTACTTATCAATTAATTTGTCCATTGAAAATATAAATAGATTCGTGGTTAAACAGTCACGTTCTACAAAAGGAGAGAACGGCGTCTCGAGTGTGATACGTACAACACAAGATAATTCGTTTTTATTTACCGCTCGGGACGTGGAGCGGAAACGTGAAATATTCCTAATTTTACGGGTGACTACTTGAATAATAAATGTGGGACGACTGGGGTTTCTATGGCCATAGAGATCTTCAATATACTATGTCACCTTGTATCTTATACATGAAAACTACCCAGCTTACCAGTCGGTGTTCCTTCGCATGAAAGTAAAAGACTTTAATACATAAGGGATCATCCTTATCCACGACCATAATAGCACAACTTATGACAAGGTTTCGAATGTACCAAATACACCCAACGCTCGGTCCAGTCAGGCTCAACATCTAATTATTTTTCGAATCGCATCTTCATTATCTTTGTTTTCCTTTTTATAGACTAAGGGTGACAAAACGAGGAGAATACGAATGCTATTATTCTACGGGCGTGTTTTGTGGGATCAGTCCTCTTCCGATCCTACTTAACAGCCTCCTTGTTGACTATTACGGACAAACAGAAGGTGGCTACGGCCGTCTAAGCCGGATTATCGCTCTTAAGACTTTGGCTTTGGTAAAGAGCATTGTGGCGTCCATTGCTATACACAAGCGTAAGTTTGTTTAATAACGCCAAAAGCCTTACCTCGCTGTGCCTTCAACACCCACTTTCTACATTAAGAAATTTTCCGATGACACTTCTGGTAAAAAAAGCACTAATGACGCAAACCGCGACCTTCATTAACGCAAACAGACCCAACCATAATTACTCAAATCGAACATAATTTTCGATTAAGATTTTCCTCAGCCGACCGCTCTTTTCAAGGTGCGTTTACGTAAATAAACTTACGCAAAACGGTGTAAGGTCAAACTGGTCAACCTGTCTCAAAACACTGGCTTATTCCCAAAAACAATTGGGAACCACGACGGAGTTTTGTAACATAACATTAACACTCACGCCTGTCACCCAGAGGGGTAGGCGGAGACTACAGACTTCCATTTGGCACGATCCTGACACACCTCTCTTGCTTCCTTCACATCCATACGGTTAAGGTTACTCCTAATTTGACCCGTTTTCAATAAATCACCAATATGGTCGATAAATTTTCGCCTAGGACGTCCCTTTCCGACTCTGCCATTCACTTCTGCACCATAAATTTTCTTTGTCACTCTTTCCTCATTCATTCTTTCCACATGACCAAACCACCAAAGCATTCCTTTCTTAATCCTGGTCATCATCTTGCAAACCACACTCTTCTCTTATTACACAATTTCTTACCCTGTCATTCAGATAACATACTCCTTAACGACCGCACTTCTACTGCGTTTATTCTACTCTCGTGCTTCTTCTGCCACACCCAACTTTCACTACCATACGTTAAAGTAGGGACGAACACAGCATTGTGAATTGCCCCATACGTGCCTTTTTCGACACATTTTGACTCTTCACAATAGAGTGCAAGGCCCCATTTACTCTATTTCCCGCATTCAATCCTCGTTTTATATCCTTATCATATCTCCCATCCCTGCTAAATACGCAGCCCAAATATACAAACTCATCTACTTGCTCGATCAACTCCCCTTCTATTCTTATTTCACAAATCGTTTTACTTTCTTCTCTTTCAAAAACCATAACCTTAGTCTTACTTGCGTTCACTTTCATACCCCTTTCTTTTAATGATCCGTTCATTAATGTAACCATCATTTGCAACTCGGCCGCCGACGACGCAAGAACAACTTGATCATCGGCGTACAAAAGGCATTTGACTGTTAACTCACCCATTCTTAATCCGCATTCTTCAACTTTCAAATTTTGCAAACAACTGTCCATAAATAGGTTGAACAGCCACGGGTAAGCCACACAGCCCTGTCTGACACCTTTATGGATGTCAAACCAGTCCGAGTAGACCCCGTTGATCACAAGCACTAGAGTCCCTATAAAGAGACTCCAATGCCTGTATCAAGCCAGCGCTCAACCCAAATGAGTTCAGTGTTTGCCATAGCAAATCCCTATCTACTCTGTCATAGGCCTTTTCCAAGTCCATGAACGCACAAAAAACCTTTTGGTTACTGGCCAGAAACTTCTCCGCGATCATGCGCATGGAAAAGACTTGATCTGTACATCCCAAATTTTTCCATCAGTTTCTTTCATGAGTTTTGTAAATGTCGCATAACCTTGCTATATACACAAAAACAGTATTCATATTAAGTTAATTAAATGTGAATGATCACTCATGTAGTTTATTTATATACGGTATGAGCTTATTAAGGTAAGTCATCCAGACAGGCTTTTCACTGCCCCTAATCATGTCTATTCATTTTTATGTAATCTATACATGTAAGTAAAATTGATGTATATCTGTATTAACGAAATAATTGACTTTCGCTGAGCTAAGGGGGACATTTAAATGATATTAAAACACGAATTTATTTTTCAGTCTTTCTGTTTATCCGGGATAATTTTCGGAATGGCTAAACCAATTGTAATGAAACTTCACGAACGTTTATCTAGAGGATAATACCAGGAGTGATCTAACCCATGTATTATCCACAGAAATACTTAAAGATTTTAATAAGAAGTTGAAAAATTGATAAAATAATTTTAATGAATATCTTACATTAATCTAAATTAAGGCGAAGCGGGGATTGCTCTTCAGTAAAGTGGCATTACTCTATTGTAATTAAGTCAAAGGCGACTTCAGCATTATAAACAAAGCATTGACGATATACAAATGCGTATTATATTTACATGCATTACTATAATTAATGAATGATAACTTCCAAATCAACTCTAAAAGCGCTTCATTAGCTTAGCCTAGCAGTCAAAGCTCCGACAGTTCATTTCAGAACAAGGCCAATGTTGTTAGCAATCAACTCGCGAGCGTGGGAGGTCTAATTGTAAGGCTCCAAGATGCAATGCAATGCATTGTTCGCAAGACTAATTAATATCGATTCCCTTCCATTGACGCAAGTTCATTGTGTTTCAATACACCGACGTATTATCATCAATTAATATTATATCGATATCACTTACAATAGTAGGATATATAGGAGTAGGTAGGACTCGTTTTCTGACTAGGATTCCGCCTGGGTAAATACCACCTCTGATCTATTGCTGTCGTCAAATAACATTGCACTGCTTTTTTCCAGTCTGAAAGGTTTAAGGAGCCATTATAATTACAGGCTGTGAGGTACTCCAACTTAATCCTCAGAGATGGCATATATAGTATTCTTCGTTTGAAGTTAGATGTGGGGTGTTCATTTACAGCATTAGCGATGAACCATCAGATGGACTGTAATTTTCTTCGTAACTTTCATTAAAAAGTCGTTTTGTACAAATAGGATATTATTGTATTCCTTGATGAATTTCGACCAGGGATACGAATTCCGAGTGCAATCGCACAACAGTTAACTGCGCTGTCCATATATTACTGTACTGCCAGATATTCAGTCACAGTACAATAAAATAATGGCCTACATACGTCCTACAACTGGGTACAGACTTCCTCACGTTTGAAGGGTTCAATTTAATTTTAGGGCAGGAAAAGTCCACCGCACTATTGCGTTGGGGTGGACTTAAAATGTCCAGAGAACAAGAACCAGAGCTCGAAACCTATCCAACTACAGAGAGGTGTGTGACGTTATATCCCCGAAACTCTTCACCGCTGCTTTGGAAGACGTTTTCAAGCTACTGGACTGGAAAGGATACGGTATTAACATCAATGGCGAGTACATCACTCACCTTCGATTTGCCGACGATATAGTCCTTATGGCAGAATCGCTGGAGGACTTAAGCACTATGCACAATGGCCTCAATAGTGCCTCCCAACGGATAGATCTTAAGATGAACATGGACAAAACAAAGATCATGTTTAATGTCCATGTCACACCTATGCCGGTAGTTGTTGGGAGCACTATGCTCGAAGTTGTTGACGAGTACGTTTACCTGGGACAAATAGTCCGACTAGGTAAGTCCAACTTCGACCGAGAGGTCAATCGACGGATTCAACTCGGCTGGGCAGCGTTCGGGAAATTACGACATATCTTCTCGTCAGGTATACCTCAATCTCTAAAAACTAGATTGTACAACCAGTGCGTGTTGCCAGTGATGACTTACGGATCTGAGACGTGGTCCTTCACTGCTGGCCGTATGAGGACGCTCAAGGTCGCTCAGCGAGCTATGTATATATGTATATATATACATATATATATATATATATATATATATATATATATATATATATATATATATATATATATATATATATATATATATATATAACAAATTAGCTTCGTCAGTATGTCAGATGACTTAGGCTTGAGTAAAACTTCAAATGTTTACCTACTTTTGTTATGAGTTCAAAAAATCATTAGAACCTCAGTATTAGGTTCAATCATAGCACCATCCCTCCGAAGTATTCGACACGTACGAGTTTTACGTATGTTTACCGATTTCTCGGAAACGGCTATTACGATTTAATTTTTTTTTAAGAAATACGTGACACTTCTGGGGTAGTCCCATATGAATATGAAGAAAATATTTCACTGATAAGGAAAAGGGGGAGAATTTTTAATGTAACTATTTATTACTACATTCTAGTTGTACCTTGAACTTGTGATATTCCTCACCGAGGAAAACCAAGAATCCTTGGTACACTCACTAGGGTAAAAAAATTTACTTTAATAATAAGTATCAATCGACATCAAAAACTAAAAGGAATAAAATAATTTTTTACAAAATAACTTATGAAGTGGCTGTTAAGACATAGGAGTACCGAATAATTAAAACCCCGACTTAAATTCTTTGATTTCACAGTTTTATTTTTAAATAGTATTTCTATTTACAAACAAGCAGTCAGTCCTGATGGTTGCTTAGTTCATCGGTTAAGAATTATAATACGTCTTAATCAAAATTTTTAGATAAAAAAACGAGAAGTAAAAGCTAAGTAAATAAAGGATATATATAAAGTGAAATGCATATTTTTTTAACATAAATTATGCGATAAAAATTATAACGTGTGGACTCATAAAGCTCACAGTTTATTAATATTCATTCAACGCAATAGGATTACCTATCTGACCCAGTTCAGGCGTTGTAAGTGGGAGACGGACAAACCGGGGGAAATCTACCGTTGAGCGAGCGCTTATATTCATATAACTAATTATGTAGCAAAGTTAAGTAAATGTCATCTTGAATTTCTTGTCAACGAAAAAAAAATATTTACAAGTAGTAAATGCAAACACATATAACCGTTATCTGTATTTAACTTTTTAAGCTTACGCTGAGTTAGGATTTCTATCAAATTTTCTTTTTAACAATTTTCTTTCGGCGGTTTTTTCTTTCACGAAAATTAAAAAAAATACAAACGTGTTTTTAATTTAACTTAGTAGTTTTTCATTAAGAATGCAGTCAAGAAGTAAAAATATTAGTTAGATAATTTCATTATTAAGTATTTTTAGTAATAAATGTGCAGTTTTACGTGTAGCTTTACCGTGTGGTGGCATGGCGGTGTAATTCACTACCCTATATCATCCCGTGGGTGTTGAAAGAGGCGACAGAGGTACACTAATCGGGAGATGGGCTTCTTCTTCCTTATGACAACTAAAAATAAAAGACTGCGGTCGCTAATCCGCTTGCCCAGCGTGGCAACTGTGGCAAATATCCCCCCTTTGAGGTAATCTATGGAGGAGGTCTATGATAAGCAGTGGACTTTATTAGGCTGTAACCGTGGATGTTGTGACCTTAGATCTATTTTGGATTAATTATTAAGATGCATGTAAATGCGCTGTCACCTCTGAGAACTAGAAGAAATACATCATTACCAGTAAAACGGGTATTTCGGTGTTATCACCACCGTACGAAACATATTTGCTGTTTCTATTGGGTATTAACATCGATCGTGATCCTTCCCCGGTCGAGTCACTACATTTTTGCAGCTGTCGTAAAACTGCATCGTGATTCTACCACATTAAAGGTAAAAAGTTTCAATGATTTGATATGAATATTCTAGTATGGTGACCGTACAGCCTCTGAAATTGCACTATTGACCCATAAGCTTCCCCATAGGTTGCCCCATAAAGGGGATATTTTCTATAGGTTCGCTCTGCAGTCGGTGTAGCAACCGCAGGTTTTATTTTCTAGTTACTATTAGGATGTCGCTGCTGCCAATCATCTGGTTTATTTCCCTCTATCACTATTATGATAACGGTCGATACGGGATATAACGCTACTTCACGGTTAATAAATCCACCGAAACCCCGTGTAATTCCATGGGTGGAATATTAATAAAGCCCCTTGTATTTTAAAAATATCAATAACTAAATATAACCTAATAACAATAGAAACTAGTCTTAAAGAAATAAGCATTAGAAAGTATTAATATATTATGTTAAAAAATCTGAGATTTGCTGTTCATGTATCCCATAAGTTTTTTTAAGTTTGTTATTTGTTTTTATAAAATTGATTCTAAATCAATATTTAGTGTTTTTAGTTTCATTCTTTTTCTAAAAACTGCACCAGCGATTTATAAATTTTTGAATTTTATCCCGCCGTTAAAAAAATGCTATGTTCCATAAAACTTGTTTTATAACTGTAATTTGGTTAACTTTTCAATTATTTTTTTTACCTTTTTAGTGCTCGTATTTGTTATGGTTTGAATGCAAATAAAAAAAACAAATTAAAATCTTATCCACTTACGCTAAAATAACTAAATATAAATTAAACGAACTTAGTTTACAAAACATAGAGACATTATTTACAGCATTAAAAACTAAAAGTCTAAATTATCATGAAAGCTGTTTATATCTCGCGGTATAGTGCCAAGAACGCTGGAAAATTCACCACGCGTGTATCCCAAGGACTTATCTCTTATACGTCAAATGGAGCAGATTTCTTTGTCAGCATCTCTCATGAACACAGATTTGCGCCACTTACTTAATTCAAATGCCTCTGACGTCGGCCTGGCATTAATCGAGTTACTCTTCTATGACAGGCCATCAAATAATTATTTTTAATACCAGATTTTCTTTTCATGTGCCAGTCATTTAAACCTGTGGGAATATAGTCACTAATATAAATTATTAGAATCGTTATATAATTATTTTTAGAACAAGGAAGTATCTGCCGCGCTGTCCCAATGCATATTGGCGGACTTCACGTCTTCGAAATATTTTTTTATTCCTTCGCGGGGATCGAACTCAGATTGCTTCCGTACTGTGAAATTTACAGCGAGCGCTAAGCTCGTGAGCTACCACTGCTATATTTTATTCGGCTATTTAGTAAAAATACAGTAATTTATAATTAATCAAACTGTAGTTTTAAATGTAAGGTGTCTATGGGCTACAGTATAGCCTTATTATTTAGGTGGACTGTGTACTCGTTTGACACTCTAAACTATTAAAAATTATAAATATAAATTCAAAAAAATACTAAACAATATTGGCAAAAAATGTAAAAATACTCTAATATTACATGAGATAAGGATATCAGGCAACAGGTAACAACATAACGCTTACCAAAGCTGATTGATTAAATTACCGCATATCATTTCGAATTCAATGGATCGATTTCACGCACAATAGTCAAGCGTTATCGATAACAATATTTGTATATGCTTTATTATAGATATTTCTTTGTGTAGAAAACATTAAAAACTTACTCTTAACACTTATATTCATTAAATTAATGAATATTCTACATCCGCCAGCTAACTTCTTTAACTTTTTACCTGAAAAAAAAATAGAAATATAAAAATTAGTGCATCTGATTTGATTTTAAATATATAGGCACTGAACAATAAGCAGGGAAGAATTAGCTGAGCTATTTTTCACATGGTAAAGCAATTCTGCAGCTGTATTATGATTGCAGCATAAAGAAGAATTTCGGTCACGGTGGCAAGTTTCAAGTGAGATTAGCCATTTGCACAGGACAGGGTTACAGCGCTCTCCCTATTCTCTCTCTCTCTCTCTTCTAGTTTAGTGGAACGGCAATCCGACACGACTGGAGAGAGATCAAGCGAAGAAAACGTGCTTTCTGAGACAAGAGGGTGAAACATCGCCAACTTCCTGCCTTTGGGCTACTACTGAGAATTTATTGACAAAAACAGCTCAATAACCAATTTTAGGCCCGACGTAGGATTCGAACCTGGGACCTAATTTTCAGCAGGAACGTTCACGACCTCTAAACCAACAAGACAGTCGTCATTACAGTGCATCATAATTACAGCCCATCACAATCAAGTAAGTCCTCCACTGAAAATAGACCTCTCCAAGAAATGGAATAAAGCAAACAAAGCATACCAGCATGAAATAGTAGCACATTGCTCACGTGTTTCGTATGGTAATTAACAAGGACCGGGGACTGTTTTACCAAAATCAAGGCACTTCATCTGAGCCATCAGGCAAGACAACGCATCTGGGTTTTTAATTTTTATAATAATAGTAGTCCATAGGCCACAGCATCCACTTACTCACAGGTAGACAATGACCGTTTGTCCTTCGCATATATATATATATATATATATATATATATATATATATATATATATATATATATATATAATCTGTATATCTGTGACCTGTTGCTAAAAGGGCGTACGTTTATTGATAGTCTTTCAAAAGATACTATGTAAAAAAAGCCAATTTAATGTGTACTTCCATACTGTTTAATCAAAATGAAATAATAAAAAAATGAATAAAATATGTGCTACTGTTCAGTACTGTACTGTTAAATGAATCCGTACTTTGGCCCTTTTAGCACCAAGCCTTTTCTACGGATACACAATGCTTAAGTTCCAGTTTATACTACTATATACATCCCACGGCTGATCACATCCTCTTATTTCTGAGAGGGTTTAAGGGCAAGGAAATGTCAGCCGCGCTGCTCAAACGCGTGTTACCAGACTTAACATGTTTTCGATTTTTTTTAATTTTCTGACATGTAAATTTTCTCACGATGTTTTCATTCACAGTCGAGCACATGGTAAATGAGCACTCAAATTTCTTTGGGACCGACAGGGATTGAACCTGGATTGCTCGAGTACTGTGAAATTTACGGTGAGCATTTATCCACTGAGGTATCACGGTTATCACGGCTGATATATAATGTGATGCTTGTTGTCCTCGAAATATTTTTATTTTCTCAAACGTGCAGCTTTTCTTCATGAGTTTTTCTTCACCTTTGAGCATATGGTCACAGAATAAATAATATTACTACGTACAGAAGTTTCACTCTTTTGATGTTGACTGCTTGCCGACGTTTAATTGCCTACATAATTATTATTATATAATAAGATAAATTGCGCACGCAAGTTAAATAAACCTATATCGCTGCGCGCGAGTGTCCGTATTACTTTGCATCTTTTCCCATTCCTACATTACGGCTGTTTTTCCGTGGTTACTTAGGGCTGTCAAGAATATATTAAAACACATGTAAGTAAGTACTTATTAGGCTAATAATGTGTATAAATACATGCTCATTTATCTACTATTTATGCACACTTCTATTTACGGATTTCCTTCACCAAGGCATAGAATAAATAATATGTAGTGCTACTCGTACGTTACCAAGGTTTGCCCGGAAGAGATCACTGTTAAGCGATGAGGCCACCTAATTGTATATAAATTTATATGTTGTGTGCAATAAAGAGTATAAATAAATAAATTTTCTTAAATAAATTATTATTAGTTGCGAAATAGTAAGTAAAATAGGTACCTATTCTGACTGATCGAATCCACATATTTTCGCTATACTATGCGAATTCTGTGCCTAACGCATGCAACGTGCAAGGTCACTCGTCGCGAACCGCGATTTAATCGCTCGGAGGAAATAGATAGGTAGTGTAAACAACAAAATGCACTTGAAATACGATTCCTAAATGAAATGTGATTGTATTCTAATTAGTTAAAAATCTTGTAAGCAAAGTTTTAATATCTGTGCTTGGAGATAACTTAAAATATTTTAAGTAGAAAAGACATGTAAGTTACCTACTTCAATTTACCTAGGTAAATTTCGTTAGTTACCTACGTAAATTTCAACTAAGTTTTGTAATAAAGTATTTAGTATATAAATTATTACATAACATAACATAAACACTCACGCTTGTCACCCAGAGGGGTAGGCAGAGACTACAGACTTCCATTTAGCACGATCCTGACACACCTCTCTCGCCTCTTCCACGTCCGTATACTTACGCATACATGCTCGTCGGTTAAGGGTACTCTTAATTTGGCCCATTTTTAGTATATCGCCAATTTGGTCGACAAACTTCCGTAGGACGTCCCTTTCCGACTCTTCCATTCACTTCTGCTACATATATTTGCTTTGTCAGTCTTTCCGCATTCATTCTTTTTTGACAGGCCTGTTGGTCTAGTGGTTAGTGAACCTGACTGCTATGCCGGAGGTCGTGGGTTCGATTCCCACCCAGGACAAATGTTTGTGTGATGAGCACGATCATTTGTTCTGTGTCTGGGTGTAATTTATCTATAATATTTATGTATGTAGAAATATATAAGTATGTTTATCAGTTGTCTAGTACCCATAACACAAGCTCTGCTTAGCTTGGGACTAGATGGCGTTGTGTGATAGTTGTGGAATATTATTATTATTATTATTCTTTCTACATGACCAAACCACCGAAGCATTCCTTTCTTAATCCTGGTCACCGCATCTTCTTGCAAACCAAACTCTTCTTTTATCACACAGTTTCTCACCCTGTCACTCAGATTCAGCCCTAACATACTCCTTAGCGACCGCATTTCTACTGCATTTATTCTACTCTCGTGCTTCTTCTGCCACACCCAACTTTCACTACCATACGTTAAAGTAGAGACTAATATAGCATTGTGAATTGCCATACGTGCCTTTTTTGACACATTCTGACTTTTCACTATAGAGTGTAGAGCCCCATTTACTTTATTTCCAGCATTAACTCGTCGTTCAATATCCTTATTATATCTCCCATCCCTGCTGAATACACATCCCCAATACAAGAACTCATCCACTTGCTCAATTAACTCTCCTTCTATTCTTATATTAAATTATTACGTAATTCTTTTTTGCTACAAGTAGGTATTTATTTAACAAAAAAAATTAAATATTCTTTTCATTATCCCTAGGTAACTTAAAAAATTATATATCTGAATGCTTTTGTTTGCTCATTATGCATCCATCCACACAACAATTATAGTAGGTCGAAGTTTTGCCATTATAATTTAGCAAATAGTTAGGTTACGTACATATATATTTTTTTTAAATTACGTTAAAATTTTTGAACTATTTTATCCTACAATTAAATACTAAACACTAAACAAAATTTACAACATGTATTTACAAAAAACTATTTACGTAAACAGCGTTAAAAATACATTAATCGGCTAGAACGCGCTAGCCCCGACTGCGTATTACACCCTGAGTGAATCGCGATTTTAGGTAATTATTTCACGCAGGTAGCAAGAGTGACAGAGGCCTGATATGGTCTAAAAAAATATAATCGAAGATAAATGGAGATGCCTACGGGCCACGTCACCCACTTTCCATCAGGTGACCTGTGTGCTCGTTTGTTACAGACATTATATTAAAATAAAAAACTGCGTCTTACTCTTAATTACAACAGAGAATGTTATGACTGAATCGGACTGCCGTTTAATATTTCTTAATATATTAAAGAAAATTTCAAGCATGAACTCTAATGGATGGTAAACGAAAATGCCTTTTCCGACATGTACATCGCTCGATCGTACGTACCTAACTACCAAAAAAATATCTTTAATTATTTTTAAGAATCGCAAATACACTGTCCATTTTTTTCTGGCAAGTAAAATGGGGCCAAAATTAAGGGAGTTTAAAAAAATTGTTTTTATTAATATTTTGACATAGAAAATTATCAAAAGTATGTAGAAATTAATAGCCGAGAGAGATTTCGACTGTGCGTGACAGACTCGCGCTCTTGTATTAGTATCCTGGGACTGCTCTTCGCTCAAGTCTTGTCCTAAAACATCCGTGGAGAGCGTCATGTGAAAATGCGGCGTGTTGTACAACTGGAGCAGCCGCCTCTCAGGGCACAGTCGCAAAAGGCGACCTTCCTGATACTAACTCAAATTACTAAAAAATGCGATGCTACCCAGCGTGGCAACTATATCAAGTCTTATCCTAAAACATCCGTGGAGAGCGTTCATGTGAAGTAGAAGCGTGTTGTACAACTCGAGCAGCCGCTTCTCAGGGCACTTAAAACTTGGAACAGTTGTAAGAGGCGAACTTTCTGATACTAACTGAAAATACTAAATACTAGCACCAACTATAGTAAATGCCGCCCTGATGAGGCAATTCATGAAGGAGGCCTATATTCAGAAGTGGACTTTTGATTTACTGTAATAAATAATTGAATGAATGAATGAATTTTCTGCGCGTGCTTTAAAAGAAGTGTTAACCTCATTAATTTTTCTTAAAAATGCATAACAATGCTAACAACTAAAAAAAACCGTTAAAAATGCGAAAAGTGAAGCGAATTAAAGTCTATTTTGTTACCTCGCAAGCGGAAAATGTAGGTATGCAAATGTTTACAAGTTTTAGTCCAAGCTACGCTATTTATTTTTAACATAATTTCCACAGTGTAGCGAATTTCACATATATGTACGAAATTAAAAAATCCGAGATTAAATTTAAAATGTTATGTTGGTAGGCCCAGTACTGTGCAGATAAATTAGTAAAGTGCTACCCTAAAGATTTAAACAAAAAAGTATAAAATACGACTGTGTTTGTGACCACACGAATGAAGTAAAACTTCTTAAGCTCCATCTGTATACATATGTATATATACATATATATTATATACCGATGTGTATATATGTATATATATATATATATATATATATATCATCTTCATCATTACAGCCCTTCACAAGTCCACTGCTGAACGTAGGCCTCCCCCAAGCAATGCCACAAAGCACGGTCCTGAGCCATCTGCATTCATCGACTTCCTGCATGTCTTACCAGGTCGTCACTCCATCTAGTGGGGGGTCGCCCTACACAACGTCTACCGGTACGAGGCTGCCACTCGAAAACCTTTCTTCCCCATCGGTTATCGGTTCTTCGAGCTATATGGCCGGCCCATTGCCACTTCAGCTTACTAATCCGTTGGGCTATATCGGTCACTCTGGTTTAACTGCGGATATCCCCATTTCTGAGTCTATCACGCAGAGAAACTCCGAGCATAGCCCTCTCCATAGCTCGCTGAGCGACTTTGAGCGTCCTCATACGGCCAGCAGTGAAAGACCACGTCTCAGATCCATAAGTCATCACTGGCAACACGCATTGGTTGTACACTTTAGTTTTCTGAGATTGAGGTATACCTGACGAGAAGATGTGTCGTAATTTCCCGAACGCTGCCCAGCCGAGTTGAATCCGTCGATTGACCTCTCGGTCGAAGTTGGACATAATATATATATACATATATATAAATAAATAAATAAATATATATATATATATATATATATATATATATATATATATATATATATATATATAAATTTATTATCGGCTTTCTTCCATAATTCTTTTTTCTGCCAGCAGTTCTTTACGCACGCTTGACTTGGGGAGTAACCCAAGTCAAGCGTGCGTAAAGAAGTTTTACTTCAAAAAGTAGTTTATCACAAACACGAAGACCCTAACTACAGAACCGGATAATCGATAACAATTGCAGTGTATAAGGGATAAAATACCGAGTGGAGCCTGTGTAAGAATATTCACTGCCCTATCTCCACTGTCCCATGGATGTCGTAAGACGCGACAGAGGGGAACTGACCAGGAGACGAGCAGCACCGTGTCGAACATAATACCTCAAACCAGTAATCTTCGGTTGCCAATCCGCCTGCCAAGAGTGCAAATTATAGCAAATATCCCCACTATGAGAAAAATTCAAAGAAATAAATGATCGGACAACATGGCAAAAATTATCAATGAATATATATACAAAATATTGATGACAACCTCCTTTTTTGAGGTCGGTTGAAGACAATTTTAACATTATTAGTAAATTATGTATCCAATTGACAAAATCTCAATAAGAGAAATAGTGGAAGCGAATTAAAAATGACATGCTATTAAATACTTTGATGGGATGTTATTTTCGATCGAATTATGAATGTCCAAAGATGAGTTAAAATAACGTATATATAGTTAACCACGGCTATCTCCAGATTAAAATGATTAAATCTGGAGGTAGCCGTGGTTAACTATGACATTGAGACGTCGAACACCTGTGTTATAAAGTGCTCGAAACGTCGGGAATATAAAATAAGTTATTATACGCGATATAATCTAGTTTTACTTAATTGTGTAATATTCGCGTGAACATAAGAAATTAGTATGAGAATTATAATATTCATCCATTCATGCAATAAAGCATAAAAAGTCAACTGCTAAACATAAGCCACGCCAAAGGAATGCCTCAAAGCACGATCCTGAGCCACAAAAATCTATCGACTTCGTAGTGGACACTACATATAGTGGAGGAGGGGGGGCGTCCTCCACTTCAATTACTGGTACGAGGCTGCCATTAGAGAACCTTGTGAAAACTTGTATATATTATATTAATTAATATGTGATAATAGTACTCCTAGCTTACGTCTCTTACATCATACTTAATATACGTATTTAGAAGTTTATGGAAAACACGAAATACCCTAATTTAATAACTCGGTGGTTACAGGACGAGGAACAAGACAGGAAAGTTTTTAAATAAATAAGTAGACCGTAAAACAAGTACTCAAAACAAAATTTAAGAAAGTTTGGGAGCCCTTGAATAAAAAACCCTTTTTAGGAAGGTAAATGAGCTGAACTAATCGCAAACTTCAGAACATTTAGGAGATTAAATGTACATTTATAATTGAGAACCAAAATTAAATAGGTTTTGTTAATCATTGAAGTTGTATTGCAATTATATTGACATACGGCACCTGGTAAGTTGACACGAACCGCTTCGAGCCATTTTTGAACACCCAAAAACTCAAAAACTATTTTTTTTATAAGAGAGGGAGAAAACGAGCATACGACTCACCTGATGGTAAGTGATTACCGCCGCCCATGAGCAACTGCAACACCAGGGGAGTATCAGATGCGTTGCCGGCATTTTAAAGTAGGCTCTTTTCTTGAAGGTCCCTAAGTCGATTCGTTCCGGAAAAATCTCTCGTTGTAAAGAAGACTCCTTTTAAATCGTATAGTGGTTGACCGCCAGTCATCCAGTTGGTATAGATGGTAACGCGAGTTTTGTCGCGATGTGGATGGTGTAATTGTGCGGCTGGAATTAGTCCGAAACAATTCCTCAGAGCAATCCCTATGGTAAATGCGATAAAATACGCAAACAGATGCAACATCTCTTCAGCAGTGTAAGTCAAAGCCAATCGGAAAGAGCTCGGTCGCTGACGATTCAAACGGCTCTGCGCTGGATACGATCAAATGGAAAGAGCTATATTAGAACTAAAATCTTGTGATTTTAAATACCTAATATAAAGCTCTTGGTGAGTCGTGGTAGCTCAGTGGTTAACGCTCGCTGTAAATATAATAGAACGCGAGTAACCCGGGTTCGATCCCCGCCGGCACCAATGAAATTGTTAATTGCAATTTTAAGTGATGATTTACCACGTGCTCGGCGGTGAAGGAAAACATCGTGAGGAAACCTGCATGTCTAAGGAATATGAAAAAAAAATATTTCGAAGACATGTGAAGTTCGTCAACACGCATTTGGGCAGCGCGGCGGACACTTCCTTGCCCTAAACCCTCTCAGAAATGAGGGGAGGCCTGAGCCCAGCAGTGGGACGTATATAGGCTGTTTATAAAAAAAAATAAAAAAAAAATATAAAGCTCTTACATAATTAGAATCTCAAACTTCATGAATAAAACTATTGTAGTTTTCTATTATTAACGTACGAAAATTGGTCATTTTACTCACTGCCTCACTCATCAAAAAATAAAGCCAGTTACTTAGAGACTTGAAATTTGGCTTGAAACTTGAAAATCGAAAATTTTATTCGGTGTTGAAAAGTAATTCGTAGTCATTGGTTCATCAGATCGGCAACACCTCCTTTAACAATCTTATATTAAAAAAAAATTATATTATAAAGCAAAAATTAGATGATTCGTCAATACAACTCTTCACAAGTCCACTGCTAAAGATAAGCTTCCCCAAGGAGCACCACAAAACTTTCGAAAATATTTTCGATTCTTTGAGCTGTATATGTAGGGTCGACTCATTGCCGCAGTGTTCACAACCACAAGCGTAGTTGTGATATGATGTTATATAGTATCATCTTGTAATATCAAATATCATCTTTGTCTTTATCATTAAAATCATTCCGTGATATTCTATATTTAGATTAATTCCATGTAAACGAAATGAAAATACTTAAAACAATAAGAGAACTAAGGAACACTAAAGACATTCCAGCCAGTTGAAATATTTTTAATTTTGCTTTTCAGCAGTTAACAAAACACTCGAGTAGACTACATAATGAGCTCAAACAAACAACGTTAAACTGAAGTTTCCTCAGCGAGCCGGACCGCAAGGGAAACGCATAACACAGACACAACGGTTAATTAATTCTGATACCATTTCCATTCCGTGTCTGAGAACCGCCTTTAAAGTCAGTTGAGTTTTATAACATGCTATATCAACACTACTAAGGACTAAGTATATTAACTTATCTATAGTGTCAAAATAAGTAAAACAGACATTATGACTTATGAAATTAAATCGTTTGCCGTCCTTACTGAAGTCTGTCTGTGATATGCGCTTCTTTTACTAAAGGAAATTTACACAGTACCTAATTTGAAATACAGTGCGGAGAAGGAGTAAGTTGGTGCAATGTCAAACCAAGTATTTTTTTCATAATAGCTAAACAAAAGTCTATTGTTAACAAAGGCATCTCCCATTGATTGCCCTATAGATTTTGCCATAATTGAGACGCTGGCTGGGCGGATTGGCACCGCAGGGTTTTATAATGTTTATGTAGTTGTTATCAGGAAGAAGCAGCTGTCCATCTCCTGTTCAAGTTACCCTGTGTCGCCTCTCACGACACTCACATGATGATATGAGGCAGTGGACTCTCTTATACCTTCACTACACGGCTATCAAAATTGTTCTAAGTTAAAATTTTAGTTTATAAAAAAACAAGGGGATCAGATTGTTGGATTCAGTTGGGTCTTGTACTGCAGAACAGGTGACACGGCTTCATGTTTTAGTGTGATGAAATCGTAATCAATCACTAAGGTACTATTCCAAATTGCTTTAAAAAAGAAGTTACAGCCTATATACGTCCCACTTCTGGGCACAGGCCTCCCTCATTTCTGAGAGGGTTTTTAGGGCAAAGAAGTGTCCGCTGCACTGCCCTAATGCGTGTTGGCGAATTTCAAAACTTGCAATTAACAATTTCCTTGGTACCTACAGGAGTCGAATGCTCGCGTACTGTGAAATTTACAGCGAGATCTAACCATCTGAGCTACCACGGCCGCGGCATTGCTCGCTATCATTTAATTATTGGGCTACCCTCTACTAGATGGAGAGACGACCTGATAAGACATACAAGTGGCTAGGGACTGTACTTTGTTGCAATCAAAGGGGGGGGGGACCCACGTACAGCAGTTGCTATGGGATATAATGATGATGAACACCATCATAAAGTAAAGGAAATCTATTGTAGTACCGACAAGCTTACATTATAAATAACGAATATTCTTTAAATTACTGTATCACTGTTTGACCCAGTTATAGCGGGACAAAACCAGTGACCCAACTAAACATCTTACTCTATAAGAATGTCATCAGAACTTTAAGCGTTTTGTTTGTCGAAGAGAATACATTTTAGGTCACAGGTTACCAACATGTTAAATAAGATTAAATAAAAACTTAGTGAAATACGTAGTGACGACAGACAATTTAACAGAAAAACTAAGTGAAATACGTAGTGACGGTAGATAATTTAACGGTATCTGCAATGCAGGTATGTTTAGTTCTGTAATTCTTCTTATTTTATAGTCAAAACTTATATTCAGCGAGCGCTCGTAAATTGAGGTGTTTTCCATACTTACAACTTACAGCGTAATGCCAAGTCCGCGATGCCTATTTGCTGCTACAATATTTATTAATGAAAAAATACATATTATATTTATTATTTATATTACAATAGTGTAATGTATTTATGGATTTGTAGCATCCAATAAAAATCCGTTACGCATTAGCACAAAAAAAACTTTACGTTAACTATGTTTTTAAGATTTCGCAACAAAAGTGTCAAAAAATAACACTATCATAAATAATAACAATAAACTTCTTTTTCAACTTCATCAGCAGGTTGCCAAGCGTAACTTGTACATTATGTAATCGCCATCGTAATCGTAAGACGGATTGGTGATCGCAGATCCACACCATACCTTTGCCACAGCTCGCCGTCGCCGGTCTTGTTATTCTACGTCTGGCATAAAGACGATGGTCATAGATATCGCCATCTTCGGAAGCCATGAGATCTTTCTGGCATATCCCATCCCATGGTCACCTCCAACGACATACACGAGACGTATTGGGTGATAGATTCCCCAACGCCGCCATCACAGGACACAATGGGTGCGTTTGGCAGAAAAAAGCGCTAGCAAGCGCTTGTAAGCAAAATGGCGATCGTAAGCGGTAAGCGCTGTCAAATCGTAAGTAGCTATTTTCCTCTAGGACACGATGTTAGTTTTAACCGGGGAACCTAACCTAATTTAAATATATGTTTGTAAAGTGTTCATATTAAAAACTTACCAATCATGAGTTTTTAATAACTGTATATGTTTATTCATGTCATTATATTACTTAAAACTAATATTGCACAAAGAACTTATAAACTCTACTTCAAAACAAACAAATTAAATAAGCAAAATGGCGGACTGTGTCAGCGCTACTGAAGTAGCAATCGTGTCCTGGCCGAAAACTATTTTAGCGCTTGTAAGCGCTTGCTAGCGCTTTTTTCTGCCAAACGCACCCAATAAATATTATAGCAATATTTAATATTACAGACAAAACATTTCTATAAAGACGTGGTTACAGCCCCGCGATACACATAAACCGACGTGATTCACATGAAGGTGACATTGTTCGTTTAGTGGCAGCCATTTTACGTGGTACAGTCACGCTGCAGTTATATCATGGTTGTAGCACGAATGGGTCGGCTCGACCGGGGAACGAACACGCTCTCACAAAATACCAGCGTAAAATCGCAGCTTAATACTGCTGTGTTTCGTATGGTGAGTGTAGAGATCCGGAGACCCTTTTTTACTGGAAACGAGGCATTCCATCTTAGTCCTCAAGGGTGACAACGCATCTGCGTTTTGATTCTTAATCGAGGATAAAGATGTCTATGGGCCACAGCATCTACATACCATCAGGTGAATTATGTGCTCGTTTGTCACCCTCCCTCTCCTGGTAAGCTTAGAATCCTTATGTTAGGAATGGTTCACGACAGTAGTCGAATCGCGGATTCGAAGACACGACTTTTTGAGTTCGCGATCCGCGCCCTACCATTAGGCTACTGTCGCTTATAAATAATATTCAAGGGGATGTTAAGTGAACCCTAAAAATGCTCCCATTCAAAAGACTGACCATTCGGAAGTGACGCAAGTTCGTAGCGAATTTTGAAAATGCGAGCGTGTCAGATTACAGAAGGTTCAACTTGAGATCCCAGTTATGGTACCTACAGTTAACATGTGACGATTATTTTGAGGGATATTAATAATCTGACTCATAGAAATAACTTTTTTATGAAATATTTTATAAAATTTTATGAATTTTTTTAAACCATAAAATGTGCCTGTGAAAGTATGAGGATGGCACGACAAAAGAAGTCAGATATACGGTAAAAGTGAAAGGAAGAGTGAGGTGCGGAGTGGGGAATACATGCTTTATTTCTGCTGCACGCTCTTATGTTCATAGACAATTTTTTAGTATTTCGGCTAATGGAAATCGGCAGTTGTTTTTTTGCATTAATTCCTTCAAAATAAAAATAAAAATTCGACCACTCTCTAGAATATTAAGACAACATATTTTTTGCAACTTTGTAACCCTTCCATTCCCTTACGATGCTCTTATAACGTCAGATTTAATTAATTATCCCACCTTACTTTAATCTAACGCGCTTGAGTAAATCCAAAAAATCCCTTCTTGGCTTCCCCTACTACAAATTTAAATGATTGTACGTGCACGTTTTATACGCATAGGTAAGTGACGTTTTTAAAGAGACTTCTTATCATACTGACGAATAAAGAATATGTAACAATTTATTATTTAGTTTTCTTTTTTTATAGCATAAGGTGACAAACGAGCACACAGTCCACCTGATGGTAAGTGGATGCTGTGACCCATAGGCATCCACTTTTATCCTCAATTAAGAATCAAAATGCAAATGCGTTGTTACCCATGAGGACTAAGATGGAATGCCTCGATTGCAGAAAAATGAGTCTCCGGATTTGTTTGCTATTTTACGCTGGTATTCTGTGAGAGCGTGGTCCTGCCCCGGTTGAGCCGACCCATTCATGCTACAACTATAATATAACTGCAGCTTGGCTCTACCACGTAAAAAAAATTCGTTATTTCGGTAATAATCCAAGATTTAAAATTAATTTTCAAGTACGTGCAGTGGTGGTGTTAGAATAGTCACTATACTATATCGTTCCGTGGGTACAAAGGGAATTGTAATAGGAGATCCGCAGTAGCGTCTTTCAGATAACAGCTCAAAACAATTTAGAAAAAAATCTGCAGTTGCCAACCCGACAGCCAAGCGGTACGACTGTGACTAATATCACCTCCATGAGGCAATTATGGGGATGCCTATTTTAAGCAATGAAATTCGATACGCTGTAACGATAAAATTTAAAACTAAATATAATATACCTAATAAAAAGTAGCGTTGTAAAAATCAACAACGGAAAACGTAGAAGATAAAATTAAATAAAAGATGAGTTTTTATGTAGAATACCATATAAACACAAATCACATACTATCAGGTAAACTGTACCTATACGTCTTTGCATTTGTCACCGTAATTCGATTTAAAAAAAATTATGGTCTTGCACAAATATAGATTAAATTTTAATTATAATACACATTATATACCTATGTAAATATGTATGTTAAGAAGTTTGTTTTTAGCTGGCGCACACAGAGGCGATTAAGGCAAATCCTACAATAGGGGAGGCTCGTATAGAAGTGGAATGTTACGGGCTGATAACGATGAGACTAACAGAAAAAGTTTAGCTAGAAATATCAATGTTTTATTATTATATTAAAATCCCATAAAATACACAAAATTTGACATACACAAAGTTCAAAAACTTTATTAAACTAAGTTTGTATAAAAAGCGTTATTATAATATTAAGGAATTTATGGATGATAATAACCCCTGGGAAGGGTGATCGCTACCAAGCTATTTCTAATTTGTTTTGTGTTGTTAATTGTAAAGTATATGATTGTAAGATATTTATTTGAAAAAAAAAATAGTTCCGCTGGGTTTCTGGCTGGTTCTTCCCAGGACAGAAGTTTTTTTTTTTCAGTGACTTTCAATAAGTATTGTTTATAATCTATATTGAATAAAAAAAGTTTCTCTCTATTATTTACTGCTACAGCTCCGCCTGGACAGTATCTATCAATATGGCGTAGCTTAGAATTAATATATTCAAGACCACTTATTTAACCAATATTTCGTTGTTAAAACAAAAATCTCCCACGTTTTCAGAAAAAAAATAGCCTAGATCCCTCATGGTATTGCTTTCTATCAGTTCCTAAGTTTCATAAGAACTGAAACAACCATTCTGAAGGTTAGAACGGACAGACAAAATGTTAATAGCATACAAATAACTCTGAGCTTAAAGAATTTAATTCTTTCAATGTTACAGACAGTCACTTGAACTTTATTTATATGTATAAATAGTTCTACAATAGGTTTTGTGTGAACTTAAAATAACAACAATAATAGAACACAATTATTATATATAGACCACGGAGTAAGGAAACTCATGTAACTATCGGACGCAATGGAGTGTAAAACAAACGTCTTGTTCACTCCACTGACGCAGATGAGTTTATTAAGCGAAATAGTTGAGGTTTTAGCCATAGATAATAAATAAAATATATTGTAAAGTGTAAAGTCTTAAAAGTAAAGTTAAATAAAGTTACAGCTTATTCACATATACATCCCACTGCTGAGCACAGGCCTCCATTTCCTTTACAGAGCGAATAGAGCAATTAGTCGACTGTCCTGCTCCAGTGCGGGTCAGCGGACGTTTTCTTGGCGATGTTTTCCAACGTCCGACCACGTAGTAAATTAGCAGTTAAATCGCAATATACGAGTACAATTTTATTGTTGCCGGTGGGGATCGTACCCGGTTGCTGATATTACGGTATTTACGGCCAACGCTTAGTCTCGGATTTACTATGGTTCTAGTAAATCAAAAATGTAGTAGAAAATAATATTAGGAATTCAAATGACGGCTGAGATGTGACGATGATCATCTCACATAAGAGAATCAACTATCCCAAATCATCACGCGGGTGTCGTAAAAGGTGACAGAGGAAACTGAAACTGTAGATGGGCGCCAGGATATTTCTGTTTAGAGCTTAAAATATTAAAAACTTCGGTTACCTGCCTGTTAAGAGTAACATAAGCTCTTGATTGATAGAGAGCACGGATTTCGAAATCACAAACCGAAGTGTAGCCAAGCAGTTTTCACTGGCAACTTTTTACCTCTGAAAGTAGAAAGTGACGCGCGATAGACAGTACCACAACATTACTATAAGACTTTCCAGGCTGCCCCCTTAGTAGTCTCGTACGACATACATGGGGTTTTAAACGGTTGCTTCCTTTCTTTCTTTCAAATAATATCCTACTACTGATGCACCCATACAAAACATGCCAACATTATGATTTCTTTTTTATGCTTTATTTAGATCTGGCCCATAAAAACATTACCATGGCGAAAAACTCTAAATAGTAAAACCGCGAATACAAACAGTTATCTGAGTCATAGCACGACGACTGGCAAACTGTGCGCTATGTAGATGAAGTGGACGTTTACCTATGTTAATCTGTTGACAAAACGGACCAAAAAATGACGGGACTCGCATAAGATTTTTGAAAGCTCTTTTAAAGCAAAAATCAAAAGAATGTTTTTTTGACATTTTTTACTTGAAATGTGTTATTATACTATTTTTAGCCCGAGATGAAGCATTTTTCTTCTATATGTCTGAATAGGCACCACCATTTTAGCTATTTCTACCACCAATGAACAGTGCGCCCACTGCTAAGATTCGGTATAGTAACAGGCTATATGACATTTTATAAACTTAGTTTCCAGGGTGAACAACGCACCCTTAGCCATGTTTAAAGTTGGCTGCGGAACACTAGCCCAGGTAATCACGAATCATTAAGTAAACTTCGAGCCCATTAGCAACTTACTTAAGTTAAGAAAACGTAAGATAAGTGAGAATAAGAACAAGGACAAAGACAAAAGCGTACCATTTGATTCATAAAAATATTATCAAAGTCAAAGATCAAATATCGTTATTTAAAATTGGCTTTTACAAAGAACTCAAATCATCTTCAATATTATCCAAAACAGATATAATTAAAATTATCTAGAACTACCTCGAGGGAATGTCTTTTTAAATAAAAATATTCGTCCAAATCGTACATATTTTTCAAGGTTCATACCCGAATATGAAAAACTTTATAACCAAAAGCGCGCAAGCGAATCGATTCCCCTCCTTTCTTAAATTCGATTAAACTATTTGAGAGACGTTAATTGACATATTATAATACACAATAAAAGTAAGACGAGCCCCGAACAAAAGTAATGCCTTTTTATAAAGAGAAACAGACATCTAATTTATGTACAAATCTTAGGGTCTAACCCTTGTCAACATATAACACTATTTTTCTCTTCTTTTTCAGCTACATCAGTATTCAATATTGAAAGTACACATATTTCGTATGCGGTGAATATCTTAAGATTGTCACGAAATAAGACTATAAAAAAGAAATATAATTTTTGGCTTAAAGGATATGTGTACAGAGCTATCTTTATTAAATTTTCTCTTCATTTCGTCGTTTATTTATTTGTGTTATGTAGTTATGTGCAATATAAAAAACTACACACACACACACACACACACGCACACGCACACGCACACGCACACGCACACGCACACGCACACGCACACGCACACGCACGCGCGCACACACACACACACACACACATACACACACACACACACACACACACACACACACACACACACACACACACACACACACACAAACACTCGATAACGAGTATCGAGTAATCGTGAGGTTAACGCTTTCAAACATACAAATTAATCATAATATACATATTAGTATAGATAAAAAGGTACGTTAGGGTAATACGGTTACCATAAGCTTTACCGCCCCATAAAACCAAAACTAAGAAGAGGACAGAGACAAAAAACCCAAAGTTGTATACTATAAGTAATATATAAAGAAAAAATAGCACACAAGCTTTAGCAATTAGCAAAACATCGAAAAAGGAATTTAAAAAAAGGACTAACTACACTAAACAATACTAAAATCAACTAAAATATTCACTATAATGTCTGTTGTCAAAATGGCGTCGAAAAAGCAGCGCCCTTTTGACCCTTTATTAATTGATGGACTGATGAAGAGCTATCGTATCACAAAGCCATCCATGCAAACAAGGCTGTAGTTTTTGAGTTATAGGAAAGTGACCATATTAACCGGATGACCATATAACCCTCACGTACAATATTTAGAGACGGCAGGGTTGTGCCAAGGAACAACTGAATAATCACGTTGATGATGATTATAATAACGTTTTATAAACAAAATAACCAAAATAAACAAAGACCTACAATAAAGATAATATTTATACGTGGTAGAGCCATGCTGCAGTTATATTAGTAGTATAGTTGTAGCACGAATGGGTCGGCTCGACCGGGGAAGGACCACGCTCTCACAGAACACCAGCGTGAAATAGTAGCTTAATGCTGCTGTATTTCGTATGGTGAGTGTAGAGAACCGGAGACCCTTTTTACTGGAAACGAGGCATTCCATCTTAGTCCTCACGGGTGACAACGCATCTGCATTTTGATTCGTAATCGAGGATAGATGTAGATGTCTATGGGCAACAGCAACCACTTACCATCAGGTGGACTGTGTGCTCGTTTGTCACCCTATCCTATAAAAAAATCTAAGAAATACTTACTAATTTTTTTAATAATATTGTGTGTCAAAGAAGCGCACAGTCCACCTGATGGTAAGTGGATGCTGTGGCCCATATAAATCCACACTTATCTTCAATTAAGAATCAAAATGCAAATGCGTTGTCACCCCTGAGGACTAAATGGAAAGCCTCGATTCCAGTAAAAAGCATTACGCTGCTATTGTGTGAGAGCGTGGTCCTGCCCCGGTCGAGCCGACCCATTCGTGCTACAACTATAATATAGCTGCAGCGTGACTCTACCACGTAAGAGGTGTTAAAAGTTGAACACATACCCATGGTTAACTTACTGAAAGTGTGTGTGCTGTGCGATTTAAAGATTTGCCTAATCTGCCTAGTTAAAACTTTAGGCGATAAATAGAATTAGAAATAAAAATATCACAAAACTTTTTAAAATAGAATGAATAGAACTTATATTTACTTTCTCATCACAAACAGTAACATAATTATTGATGACAAACATGTTGAACTATAAACTATAAACGAACTGAACCCTAGTTTGTGAAAAACTGGTGTTTAATAAAGATATTAAAAAATACCTGTTCTATAGGTCACCAGGTCCCACATATCGGATTGTACATCTTTAAATGACACGTTCGTATATATTATATAGTAGAGACCATTACTTTTATTGAATTAGTTATGAGAAAATAGATATATAGTAAAATAAAGGACTAATGTAACAAAGCCAATTTATATAATGATATAGATATATATTTTATATCTACTCTGTTAGCCATTTCATAAATAATAAATTTATAAGTTATACATAAATTAATGCTCCTAATATTGTATTAATAAATAATAATAATATATATCTGCAATCAATATTTCCTATGTAATGTTGTAAATGTATAAATTTGTTTAAATAAATATTATAAAATATCAAATATTATTCCAATTGTAATATTTCTTAACCGGATACGGTAGTATATGTGAACCATTTTATAATTTCAGCATCGGTAATTACCATATACTAAGAAATAAACGATATTCTATTCTAGATTAAAGTATTAAATAATAAAAAATTACAATTAAAAAAAAAGATAAAATATTATAATTATATATAGTGTATGTGATATTATAGTTGAAAATGTAAAAAACTTTTAGTGGATTCGTATGTTAACTATTTGAGCCAGTTTATCGTCTTTAAAGAAATATTAATGAACTATTTTATAATCCGTCGCGTTCTGTTCAGGTTTACTTACTGTCACGGTTAACAGTTTTAAAAGTTAATCTGCAAGAACAGGATATTTTTAAAATATGCGTAGATAAAATCAGTAAGCCCCCGCCATCATTACAAAGACTGCCTGAATTATGTTATCCTATTATCCTTAAGTATCGTTTACCTTTCTGTAATCGGTATTTTATATGATAGGACTAAGGCCCCACTACCATTACAATACTTATTTTTTCTAGTGAAGTTGACAAATGAGCAAACAGTTCAAGTAATGGTGTTCGTATTATAAAAAGTCTAAGATAAAATACTTTATTTAAAGTTGCATAATTACGTACTCGCTGAGCACTTCACATAAGTTTGTTTTAACAAATCTAAGAGTATAGATTTACTTATCACGAGGCTGAGTGTTATCCGTGGTGTATAAAAATCTAGGTCACTAAGCAACAGCGTTACTCCATTATACAGGCATGTTAGGTTAGTGTAAAAAATGTTACACGGTTTTATTCACAAAGAGATACATATTAATACACATTATATACTTATGTTAGTCTGTTTATATGTAATAGGGAAGAGCACTGTGATCTGAAATACAGATATATATTTATCTAGTTCAGACACAGATGTTCCATCATTCTTTGTGAACTAGGTATAGATCATAGAATAGTTATGTATAAATGTGATAGTTATGCAAGTTTTGAAAATAAAGTATTATTATTATTATTATTATTATTATTATTATTATTATTATTATTCGACATTATTGGAGCACCTCAAAAAACTTAACCCGCACCTCTAATGTGTATCCACGTTCTACCATCGTATATTGCGACACAATTGGGTATTTGACACTCACTAGTCAATTGAAACACTTTAAGAGTTGTCAAAACAAACATTCCTATAGAAAATAGCAAATTTAAATTATATTAATTAAGAAGAAGTAACTTGTTAATGATGGTTAGAAACACCAAGTTCCTCATTCTACTTAAAATACCTGAACGGTTAACAATATGCCAACATTTTACAGGAATTTTTACCCATCACGACTACATTACAGAACTGCAGTGTCATGTGTGATTTTACCGAAACGATGTGATTTACAGAACCTTTATAAAATAGTATAGGAGCCGTGGTAGCTCAGATGGTTAACGCTCGCTGTAAATATAAAAGAACGCGAGTAACCCGGGTTCGATCCCCGCCGGCACCAATGAAATTGTTAATAGCAATTTTTAGTGCTGATTTACCACGTGCTCGGCGGTGAAGGAAAACATCGTGAGGAAACCTGCATGTCTAAGGAATAAGAGAAAAAAATATTTCGAATACATGTGAAGTTCGCCAACACGCATCGAGGCAGCGCGGCGGACACTTCCTTGCCCTAAAACCCTCTCAGAAATGAGGGGAGGCCTATGCCCCAGCAGTGGGACGTATATAGGCTGTAACTTTACTTATAAAAGCGTATAGCTTTAAAAAAAAAGCTAACAATGCAACTGCAATTTTGTAAAATAGTGGCTTAATGCTGCTGTGTTTCGTATGGTGAGTGTAGAGAACCGGAGATCCTTTTTTACTGGTGACGAGGCATTCCATCTCAGTACACACGGATGACAACGCACCTGTATTTTGATTCGTAATCGAGGATAGATGTAGATGTCTATGAGCCACAACAACTACTTACCATCAGGTGGACTGTGTGATCGTTTGCCACCCTATCCTATAAAAAAATATTGTGAAGAGAAAATCTATAAAAACGAAGATCCCGAATGAAATGAAGAAATGACTTAAAAAACAAGCATCCAAACCAAAAATCTTAATCAAAAAATTTCCCTAGTCTTTCTAAAAAAATCAATCTATACTGTTTATTTATGTTTCGTAATAACGACACATCTTACGTTAAGGTTACGCTTGCCTATTTATTACTATAAAACAATATTTTTCAATAGATTCTTAAAAGGTTGCCCGCGGTATTATTGATGTCATAGCGATCAGCGACATTTCCGCTTTGCGATACCCTTGCCACGACTTTTATGGTTCTTGATGTCCTTTATCTCGCAACGATTCCACGGATAATGTGCAATAACAGCTTGAATGTTTCAAATTACGGCTATTTTTGACATAAAACCCAAAATTGAGTGCCTTTTTTGCCTTTTCCTCATTACATAATATACGCTTTTATAAAATCAATCGTCGTTGAAAGTTTCAAGTTTCGTAAGTGTCGTAATATATTATAGTATTGTATAAAATTTGTTTTTATTTTAGTTTCTTTTATTTTCTTTTTCAATTGCTGCACTTACTGCAAATTCTCAATTCAAAACAAATACGTATTCAAGAGAAATTAATTTACAAAACTTTTTTTACTTGTTTATATAAAAAAACATTAAGGTGAAGCGGGCGCGAAAAGCAGATTTTTCACGCTTTTTATGGACTGTTTGGTCGGCCCGCGCGCTATTTAATCGCACAAAATTTAATTGATATTTCATTTTAAAATTATATATACTCTTTTATAGAAAAACAAACCCATAATTCACTCACGTATTTACTGTTTAACACATAGACTGAATTTAATTGAAATTGATTTCATTACATTCGAATGAAACAGCTTTTTCACTTAGTGGACGTACCTAAAATTGTAGATTTTGAGGAAACTTTGCGATCTTTTTCTATCGAGCCAAAATGTGTCAATCGTGTTTTGGCCAACATAATTCACTAAGAAAAATCGTAGGATCGTGGATTCGTAGTTTTTAATGACAAAAAATTGCTTTTCTGCGCATCTATAAAGCGTGAAAAATCTGCTTTTGGCGCCCTCATCACCTTAATAAATGAATAGTCGAGAATAGGAATTATATCCACCATAGGTGTTTCAGGTTTGTTCTGATTTCTGAGAGGGAAGAGTCCGCCACACTGTCACAATACGTGTTGTTGTCACTGTTCATGATCTCTATTTTTTATTATTAAGTATTACACATGTAGATATTTACTGATATTATCATCATCGTCATTTTAACTTTTTAACAGCTTTAAGCAGCATTTCACAAGTGCACTGTTGAACGTAGGTTTCACCCAACTAATGTTATTAAGCACGGTCCTGAGTCACCTGAATCAATCAACTTCCTGCATGCTTACCAGGAGACGTCACTCCATCTAGTAAGAGGATCGCCGACGATCCAGTACGAGGCTGCCATTCGAGAACCTTTCTTTCCCAACGGTTGTTGGTTTTTCGAAATTTATTGCCCATTGCTATTATATACGTTTTACTGACATCTTACTAAAAGTTTTAAATTTACCGCCGAGAACGTGGTAAATCTGAACTTAAGTTATAATTAACAATCTCATTAGAACCAGAGACAACGAAAGTGCCTACTGTGAAATTGCAACGCGTTCGAATACATACGCTTATTTACATACATTAAGCTACCAAGCTACGAGTACGAACTCGTATTTAGCTAGTTTTAAACACTAAAGAAACATTAAGGCCAGTATTCTACAGCTATTCGTCGTATTTAATATAATAGCTTTGCACAAAGCAAAAAAAAAACTATATACAGAATTTAAGAAAATATTTATATCTATCGCTAATGGAAAAACCAATCACTTCTAATATAAAAACGTATCAAGTAACTGTATTTAATCAAGCAACCTCGAAAATAACGCAACGGGAAAGGTAAATGATATCCGAGGATAATGGGATAGCATTAGTGACGAGGGCTTAGTAACATCGTGATGATGTAATAGGTATTATAGTGGACGTTCGATTGCGATAAGTCTGTTATACTTTACTTATATCAGATAAACCTGCATACAAGAAAACTCATCATCACCAAAGTGATAAATAAAAATGTATTTCTTGTTTTAAAATATAATTGTAAACAAGTATTTTCTGCCGAAGAGTCTGTCTGGGTACACTCTTGCCTACACTGTCATTAAAAGCAGTTCCTGCAGTGTCCTGTTCTGGTCTATAGTCTATAGGGCATAGTAAGCAAGAATAATCGGAGTCTGTGAGACATTCCGTGTTAGTTCAGTTCAGAAGCGACTACGTATTTACAACCTTCTTTGTTTGAAGTCAGGAGCAGGTGTTTGCAGTGACTGCGGTTATGTCTCTTCAAGTAGATTTAACATTCGTTTGCGACTTCAGTTTTATAAAATAACGCACAATATAAAACTAATTATAAATTAAAACTACATTATTTTTTAAACTCTTATTTTCGAACGGTTACCATTCCTAAGTTTATATGTTATAACAGTTCATTACAAATGTTTATGTATCATCACACCTTTACTATTCTGAATTCTCGTAACGAATTAAGAAGACGAAAAAGAGAAATCTCTTTTTGTTTGTTAATTGTTTCATTTTTTCTAATTTATTTCTATTTCCTGGTAATCTATAACGCAGGGATTACCCTAGTATGGACACTAATCTCTAACAAAGGTCACTACTTGTCTACAATTGCATTATTCAAGTAATTTCCTGAAATTTTATACCTTTATGAATAGGAAATAAATGATTATTATTATTATTACCCTAAAGGTAAATAATAAGGATCTCAAACCCACATGACTTGTTACTTTCATGAATTGATACTTAACTATTGCCAAATAAATATATTCAAATTTATTTTAGGGTCGTAGTTAAATAAAAGTCTATTAAAAAGTCTAAGTAAGAACTTTAAATACAAATCTGTCTAACAATTTTGCCTTGCTTAATAATTGCACGAAGGCGACATTAAAAGTTCGTATTCACCATCACACTAATAAGATTAATGTATCCGTATAAACGCACGCACGGTAACAAAGGCTCATCTAATTTAATTAACAAAACAAGATTAGATGAGCTTATTCGTCTTGTCTGTTTGTTCAGTTGCTACGAAAATAAATTTGCCAAGATGACCTACAGATATATTGCAATTTACGTTAAAAATATCTATAAGTTATAGTTTTTATTAAAAGTAACTAATAAATGATGTCATATTTTATACGTTAAGACTTTATTTACATAAATCGCAAAATTTTATAAAAATGAATAAAAAAATTAGGGCAGACAATGTTTTTAATCGGTCTTGAAACAGTGTTTTATGCTAGATAGGTCCTTTTAGGATTTTATGTATTTATACGTAAAGAGTTTATTTATATAAATCGTAAAATTTTATAAAATGAATAAAAAAAATTAGGACAGACAATGTTTTTAATTGGTCCTGAAACAGTGTTTATGCTAGATAAATCTTTTTAGGATTTTATGTATTTATACGTTAAAGAGTTTATTTATATAAATCGTAAAATTTTATAAAATGAATAAAGAAATTAGGGCAGACAATGTTTTTTAATACGTCGGTGTTTTATATGCTAGATTAGCCCTTATAGGATTTTATGTATTTGCCCTATTAATACAAATGATTATTTCTGATATGCTTACAATTGTAAAAATGCCTTATTCATCATCATCATCATAGCCAGTCACAAGTCCACTTCTGAACATAGGTCTCCCCGCAAGGAAAGCCGTAAAGCACAGCCCAACCCACCCTGCATCCATTAGCAACCCAAAATGCTTTATTAGAGTCATATTTCAATTAGCTTTGTATCTCTAAAATTATATATTTAACGTTACGGATTTGGGCTTTATAGTTTATATCTTACTAGCTCCTCTACCAGGTCCAATAGTGAATATAAACCATCCAGGGACTCTCCCAAACACATACAAAACTTTTAATCGAAATCAGTCGAGTTATTTTTGAGTATTAGCGAGACAGAAATTGATTTTTATACATAGAGATTACACATTACAATTACAATTCCTATGACAAAGTTTCGAAATGTACTTGTTCAAGTATAGCTATTAGAGGATAGTTAAACTGATGGTAGACAAGACATTTCAAGTCAAGTCGTTATCTTATTGTATCTGCCCTCTCCTCCTTACCCTCTCCGAACAGTGATCCTCCAGTAGAGAGCTTTGATAAACGGACGAATCACTCTCATCTATCAGGCGACAATAGTGCGCCACATGGACTGTAAACATCTATCGGACGGAACTTCGGCTTTTGCGAGATAGCCTCTCTTTGCTTTGGTTCTGAGTCGAAATCAAAGTTTGATCTGCCAGATAATCGAAGCAATTTCGATACTTTACTAGTAATTGGTTGATTATTACGACATGTTGAATAACCATTGTTTCATTTCATTGTTTCATTGAAAACTAAAGTATGAACGACAGTAAATTAACTTTACGGATTTTATCGCGGTTAATTTTAACTTATGTTTCAATCCGGACTATCCGGTTGCTTTGCAGTACTCATGGTAAAGTGGGAGACTGAGGTATTTAACGTGCTGATGTCAAAGTTCTCCCAGGCTACCTTTAAGCTTCGGCAAAACCATAGAATATGTATATTAAAGTACACTGCTAGATATACGAATGGAAATATACTGTATAATAACTAGTATTAAGGTACTTGAGGGTAACATGGTTACCTTAAGCTTTGCCGCCCAAACCAAAACTAGAAGAAGGACAGAGACAAAAACAAAAAGTCGTATATTATAACTTATCTTTATCTTTATATTATAACTATTACAAGAAAAAAATAGCAAACAAGCTTTGGCAATAATTAGGAACACTTCGATAAATATTTTTTTATATTTAAAAAAAAGAATATTAACAATGCTAAAAACATTACTAATATTCCCCTTAACCACTCGTGGTAAGCTTAAATTTGCTTGTGTTACGAGTGGTTCACGACAGTAGTCGAATGGCGGATTCGAACCCACGACCTTTTTGAGTTCGCGGTCAGCGCCCTGCCATTAGGCTACAGTCGCTTAGCAACTCAACTTAAAAAAGCGCCCTACACTACACTATACTAAAATCAACTAAAATATTCACTATAAAGTCAACTGTCAAAACAGCGTCGATAAAGTATCGCCATTTTGACCCTTTGTTATTTGATTGACTGCTGAAGAGCTATTGTATCACAAAGCTATCTATGCAAATAAGGCTGTAGTGTTTGAATAACAAGAAAGTGACCATGTTAACCGGACATATTACCCTCGCCTACTATATAACGATTAAAGTATAGTACCTGGATGACCGAGCTTTGCTCAGTATTTATTTTTTTTGGAAATTGTGTTTTTTGTAAATTATATTTATATACAAATTACAAACTGATGAAATATGTATAAAATTTTTCGATCGTCTCGATCATTATTTTAGGTGTTTTAAGGAAAATATACTAAAAAAAGGGCTCCAAATAATATATTTTCTCACAAAAGAAGGAAAAAGGAGTCAGGCCGGAGACATTTGGACTCGAACCGGCGTTCTATGATTTCAGCAGCGCCCGATATCCCATTTGAGCTGTTATAACTTTGTAGGCACCGGCAAAACTTACTTTCGTGTTGTAATGATATTGTAGCAGTTTTTCATTGCCTAAAATATGGATAAAACGACATTTTCTAAAAATGAGTCCTAGTTAAATCGATTTATTGCACCCGAAACCTCCTGCATATTAAATTTCATGAAAATCGTTAAAGCCGTTTCCGAGATTCCGGTTATATATACAAGAATTGCTCGTTTTAAGGCATTGGATACTACATATATGCATTTGTAAGTTGCAGCCTATTTACACGCCCCAGTACTACATAAAGGCCTCCACTGATTTTAGAGAAACTTACAGAATAGTAAGTTCGCCCGCGATGCTTCACTGCATCCTTAAAATATTTTATTGATCAGACATGCAGGCTTACCATGATCTTAACCTTCACCACGAGTGGTAATTAAGCATTTGAAATTGCAATCAACGATTTCATTGGTTCCGGCGAGGATCGAACTAGGAATGCTCGCATGCCATGAAAATTACTACTGCTCTATACAACATTATGATTACCTTGAGTAGATTTATTTTAACGCGCGATTTAAAAAATCGTGAACTATTTTAAATAAATTTCATCTGATTTTGTTTAAAATAATCAGTATGAGTATAACCAACGAGTTTTAAAATGTTTGTATAGTATTAAAATAATCACAATGCCTTGCATGTCACATTTAATTAATCTTATCTTAATTAACGATACAATACGCATATATTTCACTAATTAAGTACTTAGCGAGCGAACAAAGCTGAGTTTGAATATTTAATTAAAAACATAATCCCGCTCCATTGGTGGACGACAGGCTGATATTGTTCATCTCGACGATATTCAATAATTTGCTGATCTTTGGATTAAAGGCAATTCATTGGTTTAATTAAATTTCTCTGTCGACGGTCGATCACTAAGGCAACAGAGCACTTCATCTATTTTGATTCAAGGCCAATGTAAATGTGCCGCTAGCATAATAAAAATAATAACAGTTTATTATCAAACATAAACCTACAACGCAATGGCAGTATAAAAAGTCGATTACGCCATCGTGTTCATGGGCGGTGATCACCTGCCATCGGGTCAGCTGTATGTTCGTTTGCCTCTCCTTCCATGAAAATGAAGTAATAAATGATATGCAAACAGATTTGGTATAAGCCAGACCAATCCTAATAATCAACAATCCTAACCAATGATAAAGACAAAGAGGCTTGGTACTCCAACCGTTGATCCGGCTGCCAAGCAAAGGCAGAAGTAACTTCAGCCTAAAATCGTCTCACTGTTGGGCACAGGCCAGTTTCGTGGTAAATTAGCATTTAAAATTCCAATTACCTACATAACGATTTCATTAGTGCCAGAAGAGATCGAACTTGGTGTTGTGTCGTACTGCGAAATTTACGGCTAGCACTTAGTCCCTGAGTTCCGCTCAAGCGTAGTGACCAAGACATATAATTTTCTTATCTTTTCAGCCATTAAAAAGTTGTTCACGTACCTCCTCTATAGTAGGAAGAGCACGACTGAATATTATGGCATCAAGAGAATACATAATGTTAGATTCATAAGAAATCCGCATTTCAAAAACAAAACTTAATCACGAAAAGGAACAAAAAAGAACTGCATTTGTTTTCGGGCAAAATTCGTGAAAAGTTCGTTGAAAGAAACAAGCATTGTTCCGCTGTGGGTTTTTGTTTTGTTGCTACTACTGTAAAGTAGAACAACTTCAGTAAGGGAGGTGCTTAAAATGATTACAACTACAACGTTTATTCAAAACATAATTTTGTTGAATTCAGACCACCAGAAGATTATGGAACAATCCTTACGGTACGCCACGTAGTAGTTGTAGTTGTAGGTCTCTGGAGATCAATATATCTGTATTATATAATGGAGACTGCATCGTTGGTCTAGTGGTTGTATTAGTGCAACTGCTGATCATGAGGTCCTGGGTTCGAATCGCGGGTCGGGCCAAAAAATCAATTATTGAGTTTTTCTGTCAAGAAATTCTCAGTGGCTGCCCGGAGTCTGGAAGTTGGCAGTGTCTCACCCCCGTGCCTCGGAGGGCACGTAAAGCCGTTGTTCCTGATAGTGATCTCTCTTCTGGTCGTGTCGGTTTACCGTCCCATCGGATTACGAGAGTAAGGGAAATAGAGAGTCCACCTGTGCTTGCGCATACACTTGGGCACTATAATCCTGTCCGGCGCCGATGTCTAGCCTCCGTTGAGGCAGGCAACCGTGGCCGAAATTCGGTCTGGAGGACATTATTATTATATAATGGTTCTAGTACGAATGATTCAGCCCTACCCGGGAAGACCATGCTCTAACAGAATACTAGCGTGAAATAACAGCTTCATTCTGATTTCTGGCGCTGCACTCGCTAATTTGACAACTAAACGTGGCCACTACGGCAAGAGGGTTATTGAAAGGGTGGTCCATCAGGGGTTTGTAAATGGCTGAAAAAGACTACATATATTAAATATATATAGCATTAAGCTAATAAAAACAATTCGAAAAATCTAAGACCTTACCTCACTCTCACGTTCAGGGAGAAATTAACGTGTTGAATATTCAGCAGTTTAAGCTTTACGCGAAATATTACGTATTCGCCTTTCCCTTTACATTTTAAACAAATATAGACTTTCTTCCTACTTTGCTTAGGTGTTTTTCCTTGGCTATTTTACATGTCTGTTTGTTTTATTGTCTGTGTTGACTGTTGACACTGAGAAGTCACGAGCCAGTCGGTGGACATTTTTTGCGACTGTTTGTAATGGGGTTTAAGTTTTTTTTTTAAATGTAAAGTATAATATACGGGTTTAATTTCCAGGTATAGATATTTATTTTACAAATAACTAAGGTCTTTTCTTTTAGCTTTCAGCAAAGTCAGACCCGAAAACCCCTTGAAACATTATTTTTGTTAGTTCTCACAGTTTGAGATTTGGCAATCCGCGCTCATTTGATAAATACAATCCGTATGGACGTATGTGAATGTAATATATTTATGTGCATAATATGTATGCTTGAATATATGTCCGTATGTGAAAATATTGTATGTATGGTTCCATTACAGCATAAGCTAATTATATGTATAATACTTCTTTGTTGCTCAGTTACTGAGCTCTTTTATTTTGCCTTCTCTATTCTTTGTATATCATTCGTAAACGATATTTATAGAATAGAGAATACCTTTCTTTCACGCATTCAATATTTATAGAGGCAGTAAGCAATTATGTTGTAATTATTTTCTTTATTGTTGGGTTCATTCTTTTTAATGATTTTATTTGTTGCCAGAAACTTTTTTAAGAAATATGGTAGATGGCCAAGGACGGACAAAGAAGACGGATGTACAAGGATGGAGAAGTACAATAAGAAACTAATTAAAAACAGCCACAACTCTGATAGACGGGCGCTCGACTAATAAACTGTAACTTAGCAACTTTCTTTTACAGGGCCTAGACATAAGATAAATGTATACTTTATAAATTCGTGGCTTATTTTACTCAATTTTTACTAAGTTGAGATAAAATCCAACATAGTAGATTTACATAAAGAATATGCGCTAACCATATCAATACTCGTTAGAAAAAATATTCACGTATTCATTCAACATACTGGAATAACAATTTCATATTAAAATAACATTAGAATTTCAAAACAAACGTATACAGATGGCATTAATGAGGAGCTGTAATGATCCTAATGAGGATACTGGGTCATAGGCATAAAATTATTGTATTGTCATCAGATCTTCACATGTCTGCATAATTTCAGATTATTCAAACGTATGGAAATGGATGAGAGAGCTGAATGACAAAATTCCATTATATTCATACATACGTAGTATTTATATACACACGTAATTATAAAGCGTATAAAAACAAAGACACCGATTGCAGATTGGTATATAAGGGTGACAAACGAGCACACAGTCCACCTGATGGTAAGTGGACGATGTGGGCTATAGACATCTACGTTTATCCTCAATTAAGAATGAAATGCAGATGCGTTGTCACCCCTGAGGACTAAGATGGAATACCTCGTTTCGAGTAAAAAAGGGTCTCCGGATCTCTACACTCACCATACGAAACACAGCAGTATTAAGCTGCTGTTTTACGCTGGTATTCTGTGAGAGCGTGGTCCTTCCCCAGTCGAGCCGACCAATTCGTGCTATAGTCGCAGCGTAGCTCTACCACATATAAAATGTAGTTTCATAATCAAAACGTTTAACGGATTGGTAAGCTCAAGTAGCAATGGGCCGGCTATATAGCTCGAAGAACCAACAACCGATGGAACAGAAAGGTTCTCGAGTGGCAGTCTCGTGCCGATAACCGAAATATAGGCGAGCCTCCACTAGATGGGAGTGACGTCTTACCAGGTTATGTAGGAAGTCGATAGATGCAGGTGGCTCATGACCGTGATTTGTGGCATTTCTTAGGGGAGGCCTATGTTCAGCAGTGAACTTATGAAGGGCTGTAATGATGATGATGTTGATGATAAACCATAAGTTCTATGTCAGGTTTAGAATTTGCCGTAACCGTTACAATAAAATAAAGAAGACACAAAAAAACTGTGCTGTGTGTCTGGGTGGACTGTGTGACTGTAGTGAGGCTGCAGATGATGATGATGATGATGATGATGATGATGATGATGGTAGTGGTGGTGGTGGTGATGATAATTTGTTGATATATTATCATAAACTCAGCAGAACAAAACTAGTTGTTATTTATAAAATATCCCAATTAAGACTTCCTTGTTCAATTTTGTTGTTATTGCTATTTAAAATTCGCCGTAAAAATAAGCTGATAATTTTATCGAAGTTGAACTCTACATTAGGTTATCGTTTCTGTGGAATTACTTAGTAGTCTGGGAAATACGGAATGAAGGCGCCTAAAGGATATAATAAAACTATATAGATTTGCTAGAATTTTCGAGTCTATGCTGTTTATTTGGCATAATATGGAACCACGCTTGGAACGTTGGCCACCAGGTTGAAACAATTTAATTAATTAGTAATTTTTGAAACAACTTTAATATATCTAAGTACTTTATAATTAATATTATTACTTTTTAATTTTGTTAATTTAAATATTATTAATTGTAAACTATAACAAGCGATAGTATATACATTTATATAAAGTAAGGACCTGTTATTGGCATTATGGATTATCTGAAAAGTTCTGTTAATATTTATAACGTGCTGTTGGTTCTATGATCAATAAAGAAAAAAAAGAACCCAAAGTGGGTTGGCAACCGCTACTAATATTATTTTGAGTTACTATCATGGAGATGTTACTGTCCTTTTTCACTTCCCTCCGTTGCCTCTTTCGTCATCGGCGGAATATACGATTCTCTTACAACTCGCAACACGTAACTCTAGCGCTGAACGAAACGTGGAGGGGATAGCGGCGAATGTGGTATTAGTATGGGGGACGGAATGCGACTGGAGAGCCAATCAGCGCATACGAACGACACGCACAGCCAATCATACGCAATACGGCGTAATACGGCCAATTATGCGCAATAACGGTCACCGCTAGACATTCGTTCCGCGAATTGTACCTACGCCACCACTTTACCAGCGTAAAATAGCAGCATAACATATTGTTTTCTTGTTGGACTGTAGATTCGACAACGCATCTGCTTCTCATTCTCAATCCAGAATAGACATATAGGTGTTTTTGGACAATGGACAATATCTACTTATCATCGGGTGCGCTCATGTACTCGTCACTCTTACTTGTATAAAAGCTGACGAGCTCCCTGATTGTGGAAGTTGTTAAGGTTCAAATTTGGCCAGCAGAATATCACCTACGAAGGTTATTTTTCTCTTACTTAATAATCTATATCATAGGTGGGTCTGGGTCTCGCCTCTGTTACATAATATACAGCTTTAGCGCGTGTAACTGATAGAGGTTATCCTAGTACAAGTTCCGCTCTCTCACAATGGTCATATATTGCAATAATTATTTTATAGAAATAGGACAATAAATTAAGAATGTTTTTAATTTGTACCGTTGTGATTGGAAATAAACGATTTTTCGAATCAAAACGAATCGACGAGAAAATCATTAGCGTCAGAGGTTCAAGGAGAACAGTACACGTTACCCACACAACTGTGTAGTTCGAGAGGAATGCTCAAAACGCCAATTCAGTCAGGGATCATTTGATTTGCGGTCGCAGCCAGCGTCTACGGAATGCAATATCTTCAATATTCAAAATACATAGGTATGACACCACTGCCTCGATTCGTGATATTCTAATAACTTAAGCAATTCCAGTGGTGAAATTCTTGTTGTACAAATTCAGACGACAGAATGCATAAATCGCACTCTAATTTATTTTAAATTGGTTGTTTTTTATTTTTTAAACAAACGAAACAAACGAGTACGCAGTTCACCTAATGGTTATTTGATGATCTGGTCCATAGACACCTACACCTCTCCTCAATTAAGAATCAAAATATAGGTAGATGCTTTGTCACCCCTGAGGACTTTAGACTATAGATGGAATGCCACGTTTCTAATAAAGGGTCCCCGGTTGTTAACACTTGCACTTCTTTTAGGCTGAACGTTTATCCCTTGAGTTACGATATATGATGCTGTTAAAATTAAAGTTACAGCCTACACGTCCTACTACTTGGCACAGGCCTCCTCTGCTTTCTGATAGGGTTTTAGAGCCAGGAAGTGCCCGCTGCGCTGCCCCAGTACGTGTTGGCGAACTTCACATGTCTTCGAAATATTTTTTTCTTATTTCTCAGACATGTAGGTTTTCCTCATTTCTTAGACACGATGTTTTCCTTCACCGCCGAGCACGTGATAAATCAGCACTTAAAATTGCAATTAACAATTTCATTGGTGCCGGCGGGAATCGCACCCCGATTGCTCACGTACTGTGAGATTTACAGGGAGCGCTAACCATCTGAACTACCACGGCTCACTTTTGATTTGATGCTGATGATTAATGAATAAAGCCTAAAATTAAATATATTTATGCCCAAGGTTTCTGAAAAATGTTATATTTAATTTTAAAAAATACGGAAATATTCTAGTTCGAAAAGATGTTTTGTATTATAATTGCTCTAATTAAAAAAAAAATATTTGAAATAAATTCAACGTGATGTGGTTTATATGATCGAGAATGCTTGGGTAAGCTTTTCTTGCACATTATTGCGCTCGACGGTAGTCGTCAGACATGACTTAAACTTCTAGTGCACTCCGCCTTACCACGATGCTACCGCGTTTATCTCCCCCTCCCCCTCTCTTTATTTGCAACTAAATGAATGCGGTTATACAAAGAGCTACCTACCATATTTAATCAGTCCAATCCACCGTAAAGTTGCTCATCCCCTAGCGACTGCTTTCTCTATCATCTACATCTACATTTTGCGATATGCAATAATTTTTAATAAGTAATACAAAACCGTCTCAAAACCGACTCATTAAGTATTAAAATCTTTGTAATCAATGTGCTCGTACAGAAAACAGGTAGTGAAAATAAATACATCGCTCCATTGTTACATGAATTATAAAACGTATTCTCAGCGCTGATACTTTTCATATGGCTCACACACGTTTGTCTAAACAAATGTCGGTCCAGAGTGATTAATTTGATTGTACTTGTTTAATTTAGATCTATTCGTCGATCTCAAATGTTGCATTAGTTTTAACTGACATTTAAATATAGTATGGCAGTATAATATAGAACTGTAAAAAGACCTGTAAATTTTTTACAAATGTCACAAAACATAAGAAATATTTGTCTAAAGTCCACAGACATTATAATATGACTTCGAAAAGAAATAAGTGAATGATTTCTCTCTTCAACATTTTTTCACAAATTTAAAAATTGACGTCAAACTTCTTAAACAACATTTATCTTAATTCAATGCGATTTTGTAACGAAAATATACTTACGTAAACGATGAATAGACTTGATGAAAATTACGCCATTCTTACCTGAAACAGAATATAATAACAATAACAGAAAATAATAAAATAACTAAATCTTATACTGGGTAATTGTCGGGGACAAAACTATAAATTAAATAATTAGAAAAATAAACATCAATTTAAGAAATGCTTAAAGTTGCTCTCCCTCTTTTCACTAAATGAAAATGGAAAGCGACAGTAATAGAGATAATTAAAATTTAATTAAAGGTAGCGATAAGGCCGATAATGATGACTCGTTTGTTACGGTTTGTTAGTTTGTTTTTCGCCATTACTAACATACGATACATTATGACCGCTTAAGCCCTCATTAGAATTTTGAAAAACTACTCTGACTAAAGTATCGTTCATATGCTTTATATACTTCCCACGTCGACGTAACGTAATACTCTAAATGTAAATGTAACACAAGTACAGCAGGAAAGATTTGTATTTCTACCGATTTTTGCACTCAGTATCATTCCCTTATGCACTGCAAAGTAAAATTTAAATCACATACAATGTATAACAATTAGGTTAAAACAACTCCCCGTGCAATCTAACGTCTCCTTTAATTATATCCTTGCATAAAACTACGCATTTATTCCCGAGACATATGAATAATATTAAAATTAATAAACATCTACAGTCAGTACAGTCTAAAATGTTTTTAGAATTAGTTCTATTCGCATTTCTCTATTGTACTATGTAGGTTAGGGTACGTATTAATATTATAGTACTATTATACATTCTGTGGTTGAGGTATGAACTAATACTAAGATCATCATCATCATCATCATTACAGCCCTTCACAAGTCCACACACACAATACTAAGATCATCATCATCATCAATACAGCCCTTTACAAGTCCACTGCTGAACATAGGCCTCCCCCAAGGTATACCATAAAGCACGGTCCTGAGCCACCTGCATCCATCGACTTCCTGCATGTCTTACCAGGTCGTCACTCCATCTAGTGGGGGGTCGCCCTACATTTCGTCTACCGGTACGAGGCTGCCACTCGAGAACCTTTTTTCCCCAACGGTTGTCGGTTCTTCGAGCTATATGGCCGGCCCATTGCCACTTCAGCTTACTAATCCGTTGGGCTATGTCGGTCACTCTGGCTCTACTGCGGATATCCTCATTTCTAAGTTTATCACGCAGAGAAACTCCGAGTATAGCCCTCTCCACAGCACGCTGAGCGACTTTGAGCGTCCTCATACGGCCAGCAGTGAAGGACCACGTCTCAGTTCCATATGTCATCACTGGCAACACGCACTGGTTGTACAACTTAGTTTTCAGGTTTTGAGGTATACCTGACGAGAAGATGCGTTGTAATTTCCCGAACGCTGCCCAGCCGAGTTGAATCCGTAGATTGACCTCTCGGTCGAAGTTGGACTTACCTAGCCGGACTATTTGTCCCAGGTAAACGTACTCGTCAACAACTTCGAGCTAAGTGCTCCCAACAACTACGGGCATAGGTGTGACATGGACATTAAACATGATTTATTTATTTATTTATTTATACTTTTTTGTACACCACAATACAGAAACATCAATATAGTTAAAACTAATTAAAGTATGTACAATAGGCGGTCTTATCACTGAAAGTGATTTCTTCCAGACAACCTTTGCGTAGAGGAAAGATGCAAACAAAAGTTACAAATAGAGCCCCCTCTACATACAACATAATAATAATAAAAAAATACAATAATACATACAGATAAAAGTAAGTGAAAGTTATATATAAAATATCATATAATAGATTAAATGAAAAGAGTAAGAGAAAGGTAAAGTAATTTATCTAATAGCGTTCTAAATAATACGATTTGACAAGAATTTTGAAAGAGTGAAGAGATTTAGCACGACGAATATGGAGAGGTAAGGAGTTCCACAATCGCACAGCGGTTACGGCACGGCGGCGACAACAGACGCGCCGCACCGATGTCCGCGCAACGGCAGGACCTCGATAACGACGTTGTCTTGCGTCGGGCCGGACGCGCTTTGTATAAGGTGCGCGTGCGCGATTCGTGATTCGTGTCTTCTACCGTCCAACGGCCTGCCGGTTTGCATGATCTTTGTTTTGTCCATGTTCATCTTAAGACCTATCCGTTGGGAGGCACTATTGAGGTCATTGAGCATATTGCTTAAGTCCTCCAGCGATTCTGCCATAAGGACTATATCGTCGGCAAATCGAAGGTGAGTGATGTACTCGCCATTGATCTTAATACCGTATCTTTTCGAGTCCAGTAGCTTGAAAACGTCTTCTAATACAGCGGTGAAGAGTTTCGGGGAAATAACGTCACCCTGTCTTACACCTCTCTGCAGTTGGATAGGTTTCGTACTCTGGTTCTGTACTCGGATAGCCATCGTAGCCCTACTGTACAAACACTTTAGCACTTCGATATACCGACAGTCAACTTGGCACCGCTGAAGAGACTGTAGCACCGCCCAAATTTCGACGGAATCAAAGGCTTTCTCATAGTCCACATACGCCAGGCAAAGTGGCAGATTGTACTCTTCGGACTTCTATACAATTTGCCGAAGGGTATGTATGTGGTCCATGGTACCAAAGCCTTTTCGGAAACCGGCTTGTTCGGGAGGCTGGAAGTCGTCGAGTCTGCGTGCGAGACGATTCGTAATGACTCTCGAAAACAGCACGTAGACGCGGCTCAGAAGGGATATCGGTCTGTAGTTCTTCAAGAGGGCATTGTCACCTTTCTTGAAGAACAAGACCACCGCACTTCTGCTCCACGCCTCCGGAGTAGTGCCACCATGGAGGACGGAATTAAAGAGCCTCTGAAGGACTTCAAGTACCGGTTTTCCACCCGCTTTCAGAAGCTCCGCTGTAATTCCATCCTCGCCGGGGACTTGCCGTTTTTAAGGTGCTGGAGAGCCATTCTAATCTCGCTCAGACTGACGTCCGGGATATCATCGGAATAGTGTCGGATAAGACCCGCTCTTGGATCATTACTCACACTTGCGTGTGGCTCCAACGATGATGTATACAATTGCCCATAGAACCTCTCAATCTCACTCAGAATCTCAGGTGTCCCGGAAACGATGCTGCCACACTCAGTCTTCAGCCTTGACAGTTGGCTCTTACTGGCAGACAGATCTCTGGCAAAGACTTTGGAGCCCTGGTTCCGCTCAATCGCTTCTTCAATAAGAGCGGTATTAAATTTGCGTAAGTCTCGCTGCATGCATTTGGAGATCTGTCTGTTCAGTTGCCTGCATGCTGTCAAATCTGTTGACGATTGCAGCCTCATCTCCCGTCTAACAGCCGTGAGATTAAGAGTGTGATCGGAGAGCTTTTGTGTTCTTCTGCGGCCGATCTTGCAGAACTTAGCTCCGACCGCATGGACAGTTTCCACGAGCTTGTCATTCATATCGTCCACTGCATTGCAATCTTCTAGGCACCGAAAGCGGTTACTTAACTCGAGCTGAAAGGTTTCGGGATTCTGGATTAGAGCACGAGGGGGACGGAGCGTTGACTTCATCAGACGAGATCTCTTCAACTTAACGTTTAGGTTCAGTGTTCTTCTAACCATTCGGTGATCGCTGCCAGTTTTCACCCTTGCGATCACTGAGCCATCACTGAACAGTTACCGTCTGGTCGTGATAATGAAGTCAATCTCATTTTTTGTCGAACCGTCGGAGCTCGACCAGGTCCACTTCCTGTGGGGCCGCTTCTGGAAGAAAGAGTTCATCATAAAGAGTCCCTCTTTCTCCATAAAGTCGGTCAGCTGCTGGCCCCTTCGGTTCCGTTGTCCTACTCCAAATTTCCCTACCTTCAGCTCACCGCTTTCTCTTGTGCCTAGTTTTGCGTTGAAGTCTCCCATCAACACCGTGTAGTGGGTTGTGGAGGAATGCATGGCTCTGAAAATATCCTCATACATTTCCTCCACCTCCTCATCGGGATGTGCCGGGGTTGGTGCGTAAACCTGTATCACCTTCAGCGAATACCGTTTGATGATTCTGAGTATCACGTACGCGACCCCCGTCGACACACTCCCAATCTTTACAACGTTGTTGACGAGAGACTTGTGGACGATAAATCCGACACCTCTATGGGACAGATGGTCGCCCTCTCGGTGATAGAACAAGTTGCCAGACTCGAGGATTACCGTGTCCTCCCCCTCTCTTCGGACCTCGGATAACCCAATAATATGCCAGCGCAACTTGTGTACCTCATCTTCCAACTCCAGTATCTTATTTATTTATTTATTTATTTATTTATTTATTTACACTTTATTGCACCAAAAAGATTACAAAGGGCGGACTTAATGCCATTAGGCATTCTCTCCCGGTCAACCCGGGACGTGTGGAAATTATGTGATAGGTGACAAAATAAAATGAACAATAGAGTAAATCAAGGAAAAAAACTACTGATAAACTTAAAAACAAACTAATATTTTTTTATTATTACACTTATTTTTTTTATTATTATACTATTAAACTTGTATACTCCAAAATATAATAAGGATAATATATAATATATACATACATATTCATAGATACATTAATATATACATATTTTAAATACAAATAGATATATAATATAAACCTATAAATAAAATAACAACAAAGGTAACCAAAATTAACCATATTAACTATCACCTAATATTTTCATAAAATGCTTATGTACCAATCTTTTAAAGGACGTCTTATTAGATGTTTTTCTGACGTCATCGGGCAAGGAGTTCCAGAGCAGTGCAGCCTGAATTGTGAAGGATTTACCAACAAAATTAGTAAAATGTAGAGGGATACTTAGTTTATTATTATATGAGGAACGCAGAGTTCTATCATGCGTTAGGGAAAAATATTGAAATTTCTCCTTGAGATAAGAAGGAGTGGATGGATCATTTAAGATAGAGAAGAGAACAAGCAAAATTCTAGAGTCACGCCTCTGTTTAATAGTGAGCCATTTTAGGCGAGAGCGATAGTGAGAAATATGATCAAATTTACGGAGATTGAAAATGTATCTGACGCAATTGTTGAGAAGGCGCTCTAGCTTGTTGAGAAGATTTTGGTTTAAATCCGGGTAACACACGTCTGCATAATCAATGATTGGTAGTATAAGTAACTGTACAAGCATAATTTTAGTCTTAAAGGGGAGAAAATTTTTCAATCGATAAAGAGAACGTAAAGAACCAGAGACTTTACGACATGTTTCGGAGATATGAACCCCCCAGGACAGAGTACTATCAATATGGAGACCAAGATTTTTAACTGAGGGAGAGAACGGTATCAGACGATCATTATAATAGACGGGAGGTAGACTAGCGGCATCTATTTTAGCAAGCATCCTTGAGCTACCCACAATCATCGCTTGGCATTTCGTAGGGTAGACAGACACTCCAAAACGCGTAGACCAATCACAGACTGACTTGAGATTTGAATTCAATTTGTTAATCGCATAATGGATGTCAGAAATGTCAGACTGTACATAAATTTGTAGGTCATCAGCATACAGATGGTACGAACAATCAATATTGGATGTGATGGAATTAATAAAAATAGAGAAGATTAATGGAGAAAGTATACCGCCTTGCGGTACGCCAGAAATCAGGTCAACCCACTGTGAAGTCATTTGCTCCACGTGGACAGGCTGTTAACGTCCGCGAAGATAAGATGAGAACCATTCCAGGACTGACGGTGCAAACCTATAATAAGAAAGGATAGCAAGAAGGATAATATCATGGTCAACTGTGTTAAAAGCATTAGAAAAGTCTTCTCGTCAGTCTTCAGGGTGCGTGCGTTATATGTTGCCAGGTCGAGTCGTCGTAGGTGGCAACCGAACCTCCACCGGAGATTCTTAGCACCCCCTGCCCCGCCGTTACCATGGTCGCCACCGTAGCCAGGAATAACGGGGCAGCCGGGGACTGGGGGCCGTTTTTTTGCGTCGTTACTCATGGGGGGATACTTGCCATAGTTGCCACGCTTGGTGAGCGGGTTGGCAACCGCAGTTTTTTATTATATCATTGCTGTTATTAGGAAGATGCTGCTGCCCATCTCCTGCCTGTCTCCCTCTGTCGCCTCTTACGACACCCACGGAAAGATATGGGGTAGTGGATAATCTCAACCGCCACTACACGGCTAGATACTAAGATAGTAATAATAAATTATTCGTCCCATTGCATGATAAGAAAGTTGGTTTAAAACATTAATTACGATTTAGTAGCAGTAGTAAATTCTGCGGAAAAGTCACTTAATCATCACTTAATAATAAGTAAATCTGTAACCTATGGCGTAAATCATTTTATACTACAAATTATTATAACTAATCATACGTCTAAAGAAGACCGTTTGTCCTGCAATTATAAAAATAAGGTGTAAGATAATACAATATTACGTAACATTATCGACACATTATTCATGATTTTTAAAACAAACTGAGACTGTTTAAGTTTTTTAAATAATGAAAAATATGTTGATGGTAATTTCTGGATCTCGACAGCAGTGCTACCTACCGGGTCCAATTGTGAATCTAAGTCATCCAGGGACCGATTTCAACGCACGCATGATATATATATATATATATATATATATATATATATATATATATATATAAAAGAGATACATCACACGTATGTTTATAACAATTTTGAGCAACTTAAAAGAAAATAATAAAAGAAATTTTCTCAAATTGGTCGGTGGGGAAATAGAATAAATATTGGCATGGAAAGTTCTTTTGAAGGAAGTAATGCAAGGCTGATTCCAAGGAAGTTTCACAGAAGGAACACAAGGGAAAACCTCGTTAGTTGAATAGAAGACGCAGATTACGATCGTGAGATGAATCCAAAAACAGAAATTTGCAATACAAATATTCGGCAGTGATTTGAAACTAAAACTAGAGCAAGACCAGCAGTAGGATAAGACTTAGTGTAAGTTAAACACGAAGTTTAAAAAGAGAATCGAGATACTATCCAGAAACCATGTCAGAGCTATTCGCAGCATAACCATATAAAGAAAGAAAGAAAGAGAGAAAGAGACAGCCTTTATACGTTCCCACTGCTGGGCACAGGCCTCCTGTCGTTTCTGAGCGGGTTTTAGGGTAAGGAAATCTCCGCTGCGCTGCCCTGTGGCCGTGGAAGGAGAAGGGGAGATACCCGATGGGCAAGGTGTTCCCCCAGGGAGCGGCCAACACTCCGTGTTCGGAGATGTACTATACATACTGTTTATGATTCGGAATTTTGATAGCGTGATTTAGGCTTCGGTGTGTTTCACTTGCGGCGTAACGACAGCGCCGCCACCGCCCCAATGCGTGTTAACGAACTTCACATGTCTTCGAAATATTTTCTCTTATTTCTCAAACATGCAGGTTTCCTCCTCATGGTGTTTTCCTTCACCGTCAAGTACTTTTATTTATTCGAATAAACTATTTAATTTAAATTTATTATAAATATATATAATTTATTATAAAAGAAAACATGCTTATACTTTCTTTTATATAACTTTTCAGATTTTACGACTGAAAATATATAACTTCTATCAGAAGACGACTCCTACATAACTTACAAAAACAATTATTCAAAGAAAATTTCATTGATAATTATTAATTTATCATAAATTTTATTATCTGTTGCAGGTGTGTATCGGGTGTCAAAACTTATTTTGGTTGTATTTCGATATTAATGAAATTATGCTAATATATGACAGTACAATGGGTTTGATTATGTGATTATGTTTCTAGACACGTTGGGCACACTAAACATCGCCGCTGTCCGTTGGTAGTGTATCCAGAAGACTGGCTGAGTTGCCTCGCTGTACTGCGATTGACGTCATTAATGGCTGCATGGCGAGTGATGCGACCAGCGCTCCGCTGGCACGTTAGGCCGTGGTGGCCTAGAATGTCGACCTCTTTACCACGGCGGCAGCGATGGAGCTCATTGGTTTTTAAACATAATCTCAGGCTGATAGCAAGATAGAAAGAAGTACTGTCCAAGTGTTTCGATATTCGATGAGAGCAGTGCATTCAACCAGAAACCCAATTCCATCTCTACAGATGCTAGGAGGCGAGCTCGCTCTATAGGGTTTCCGCAGTTTTCTAATAGATTTTTCTGAACCTGGATACTGAGCGGCTCATAACAATACCTTTGCGAAGCTGCGTTTGTCAGAAAAACAGGGTCGGGCCCTGTCTAAAGACCTATACACAAGCAAGTAATGGGTTCAAAATTGTTTCAATGAGGTCTTACGTGCAATAAACTGAAGACAAGAAAGCCGAAAGTGTTACGCTGAAAACTCTTCGGACGCCGAGACCACCAGTCTAACGGAAAATGTGTTCTGGACGCAGGACTTATATTTAATGGGCAATTTAGAATTTCAATCATAGTTTTTCCAATCATCTAATCATGATTTAAAAATGGGACGTGCATCCAAAGAGTTGAACAGTGCAGCACGTACGTAAAATTTGGCACAAAAGGACAAAATTTTAGTATGGCAAATATTCATAGTTATTCAAGTACGTACAAACGTACATTAAATTATTATTTGACTGTACGTACGTACAGTGAAATAATAATTTATTGTAGTAAAAACTCAATTCAATGGTCTTTTACCGTTCCTGTTGCAAGTCATATGGGTGGCCTTTACGAGGCTAATGTTAAGAGACCTACGAATTATTAAGAATAGTGTATTATTCTTGTACAAATAATCTCTTTAGTTGACACGAACACTACACATTGAATAAAACTATTAATATTTTTTAATTCCCGACGTTTCGGGAATCTCGTAGTCTTGCAGTGGTATGCTCCAAGCATTTTACCATTGTGAGTCGTTTGGATTAAATTTTGTTAATTATAGGATCCCAAGCAAGACGTTTTTTAATTACAATAGCCTCGCGGGGATTTGTGGTTTATCAAATCTGATGTAATGGTGGGGACGATTTTGAACACGGACGATGGGTGCTGCCATCTGCTTGGGATCTTATATTTAACAGAATTAAATCCAAGCCCAAGCATACCGCTGCAAAACTTCAAGATACTTTTAGCTCGTTCAGCGTAGATCAGACCAAAAATTTATATTCAAAAACTGAAGGTAGCCGGGCTAACTATGACATTGGGACGTCAAACATCTGTCCCCCCGTAACCATGGGTGCTGTAAAGCACCCGGAACGTCGGGAATTAAAAATAAGTTAGTTGAACGGGAAATAATCCGTATAAATAATTTAATTTAGTTTTTACATGGTAGAGCCATGTTGCAGTTATATTAGTAGTATAGTTGTAGCACGAATGGGTCGACTCGACCGGGGAAGGACCACGCTCACGCAAACAGCAGTCTATGTATACCACACACACATATATATATATATATATATATATATATATATATATATATATATATATATATATATATATATACACAGTGTTATAAAGTGCACATTTCAGTGGTGAATGTAATAATATAAATAAATTAATATTATTTATATTTATATTTTTGTACAAAATTATAATTTATTAATGTTTTATTAAATACTAAGAATTCTATATTATAAATAACATAATCCAAAAAAAACTCTTTTGTAACAAAATGAAATATATTACCTATGTGTAATCTAGTTGTAATTTTCATGAATTCTTTTACGTTCTTCAAAGACATTAACAGCTTTTAAGTTTTAATATAAAGTATAGTAAGAAACATCCAATAAATTGTTCTACACCGACATCGGTAAAACATGTTGGTGCACACAAAATCTACATCTTGATAATGACTGTGACACATGTTTTTGCAATTAAATGTAGCCATCTTCAATACTATAATATTTTAGCAAATGTAAACCTCAAGTGTTTTTTTTATTTATCAAAAACGAGCTTTAATTATCGATGGGTCTATAATATTTTCGTTTTATAAACAATGATATTGTATCGTTAGCCATTATCAATAACGTAAAACAAAATACCTAGCTGCGGAGTTTCTTTTACCGTTTAGCAAAAGAACCTCATTTCAAAACAATAGAAGACCTATAAGCAAATTGCCCTTTTGATAAACGAAATTTCTGACATCCAAAAATAAATACACCTATTCTTTGTTATTGAACCTTTATGTTTAAATGTCTATTGATGAGTTTTTGAAACCAAATAAACTGAATCTAAAAATTTTGTACCTACGCAGATTAGATGTAACTGTCATGTTTTTTCTACAAAGCTTGTTTAGAGAATATAGGTGGAAACGAACGCACCTGGTGGTAAATGGATGCTTCGGCCCAAAACACCTTTGTATATCTATGGTCGATTCAGATTGAAAATGCAGGTGCGATGTCACCGCTAAGATTAAACGGACTTAGTAATGTCCGTTTAGGCTTTACAGATGAAATTTCAAAAAGAACATGAAGATAACAACTGTAAGATATTATACTCGTAACACAACAAAGCACGCGAGCAAAGACACACTTCGGTTGTACTTAAATATCTGTGCCTAATATTAAGTAAGCAATGCAATAGACAAGATTAGAGATAAAGTTTAAATTCTGGTCATGCTTTTTAGTAGTAACTAGTAGTTTTTAGTAGTAAGTATGAAAGGCAACTGGAATTGAAGGTAAAAGATTTGGTTATATAGTAATAATTATACCAAAGACCTATCATGGTTTTAATGTAGGTCACGTATCTATTTATACGTAGCATAGGCGCTAAGTAGCCTTTCGGAGTTCTACACGAGTCATTTAAGGAAATTTATGCAAGAATTGCATTACTTAATTCCTTTCTCTTCCTTACACCATCGGATGAGCAGAAGCTCGGCCAGAGTCCTCAGCCGCACGTTTCGCTTCTCCGTACGTAATGTCTACATAGCAAAAAAGTAATCATTTACATCTCTCAATATCTGTTTTCCATACATTTATAAGGTATCTTCAAGAGTACTATACCATCTTCGAATGCATCACCACTCACCATGAGGTAGAATTGAAGTCAAGCACCGACTCACAATGGTAAAAAGGGTATTTAATATAAATAAAATTCATTCCGCTATTTAAATTAGGAAAAAAAACCACTTTAAATACATTAAGGAATTTAGTTCTAAAACCTATTCGTCCTGAGCTCGCGACAGGAAAACGCAATCAAGCGATAAATGAATTGCCTTCGATTAAATAAACGGGAAATAATTCGATATCACTGAGATCAGTGGTTTCGATTTTGGAGCTAAATTGCTTTTTTAAGTGATTACATTTATTTTTGTTTTCACCGTTCAAAGTTTTCTGTAATTTATTATTGCGAATAATTACGTGGTAGAGCTACGCTGCAGCACATAGCGGAAAGCTGCATCAGAAAGGAATTGTCTCGTCGGGACAATCCCACGCTTGAACCGAATACCAGCTTGACATAGAAAAACGAGCATCGTGATGCTGTGTTTCCTATGGTGATTTATAACCGAAATTCTTTTTACTGGTAAAGAATAATAATACCACACCATCATCATCATCATCATCATTACAGGCCTTCACAAGTCCACTGCTGAACATAGGCCTAACCCAAGTAATGCCACAAAGTGAGCCACCAGTCATTTTACGTGGTAGAGCCATGCTGCAATTACATTAGTAGTATAGTTGTAGCACGAATGGGTCGGCTCGACCGGGGAAGGACCACGCTCTCACAGAATACCAGCGTGAAATAGTAGCTTAATGCTGCTGTATTTCGTATGGTGAGTGTAGAGAACCGGAGACCCTTTTTACTGGAAATGAGGCATTCCATCTCAGTCCTCACGGGTGACAACGCATCTGCATTTTGATTCGTAATGGAAGATAGATGTAGATGTCTATGGGCCGCAGCAACCACTTACCATCAGGTGGACTGTGTGCTCGTTTGTCACCCTATTCTATAAAAAAAAAAACCTGCATCCATCGACTTCCTGCATGTCTTACCAGGTCGTCACTCCATCTAGTGGGGAGTCGCCCTACACTACGTCTACCGGTACGAGGCTGCCACCACCTTTCTTCCCCATCGGTTATCGGTTCTTCGAGCTATATGGCCGGCCCATTGCCAAATCAGCTTACAAATCCGTTGGGCTATGTCGGTCACTCTGGTTTTACTGCGGATATCCTCATTTCTGAGTCTATCACGGAGAGAAACTCCGACCATAGCCCTTTCCATAGCTCGCTAAGCGACCTTTAGTGTCCTCATACGGCCAGCAGTGAAGAACCACGTCTCACGTGATCCGTAAGTCATCACTGGCAACACGCACTGGTTATAAACTTTAGTTTTCAGAGATTGAGGTATACCTGACAAGAAGATGTGTCGTAATTTCCCGAACGGTGCCCAACCGAGTTGAATCCGTCGATTCTAGTCGGACTATTTGTCCCAGGTAAACGTACTCGTCAACAACTTCGAGCATAGTGCTCCCAACAACTACCGGCATAGGTGTGACATGGACATTAAACATGATCTTTGTTTTGTCCATGTTCATATTAAGACCTATCCGTTGGGAGACACCATTGAGGTCATTGATCATAGTGCTAAGGTCCTCCAGCGATTCTGCCATAAGGACTATATCGTCGGCAAATCGAAGGTGTGTCATGTACTCGCCATTGATGTTAATAACGTATCCTTTCCAGTCCAGTAGCTTGAAAACGTCTTCCATCGCAGCGGTGAAGAGTTTCGGGGATATAACATCACCCTGTCTTACACCTCTCTGCAGTTGGATAGGTTTCAAACTCTGGTTCTGTACTCGGATAGCCACCGTAGCCCTACTGTACAAACACTTCAGCACTTCGATATACCGACAGTCAACTTGGCACCGCTGAAGAGACTGTAGCACCGCCCAAATTTCGGCGGAATCAAAATCTTTCTCATAATCCACATATGCCAGGCAAAGTGGCAGATTGTACTCTTCGATCTTCTGTACAATCTGCCGCAGGGTATGTATGTGGTCTATGGTACTGAAGCCTTTTCGGAAACCGGCTTGTTCGGGAGGCTGGAAGTCGTCGAGTCTGCGTGCGAGACGATTCGTAATGACTCTCGAAAATAGCATGTAGACGCGGCTCAGAAGGGAAATCGGTCTGTAGTTCTTCAAGAGAGCGTTGTCACCTTTCTTAAAGAACAAGACCACCGCGCTTCTGCTCCACGCCTCCGGAGTAGTGTCACCATGGAGGACGGAATTGAAGAGCTTCTGAAGGACTTCAAGTACCGGTGTTCCACCCGCTTCGGAAGCTCCGCTGTAATTCCATCCTCGCCCGGGGCCTTGCCGTTTTTAAGGTGGTGGAGAGCCATTCTAATCTCGTTCAGACTGACGTCCGGAATATCATCGGAATAGTTTCGGATAAGACTTGCTCTTGAATCGTTACTCACACTTGAATGTGGCTCCAACGATGATGTGCCCATAGAACCTCTCAATCTCACTCAGAATCTCAGGTGTCCCGGAAACGATGTTGCCACACTCAGTCTTCAGCTTTGACAGTTGGCTCTTTCTGGCAGACAGATCTCTGGCAAAGACTTTGGAGCCCTGGTTCCACTCGATCGCATCTTTAATACGAGCAGTATTAAAGTTGCGTAAGTCTCGCCGCATGCATTTGGAGATCTGTCTGTTCAGTTGCCTGTATGCTGTCAAATCTGTTGACGATTGCAGCCTCATCTCCCGTCTAACAGCCATGAGATTAAGAGTGTGATCGGAGAGTTTTTGTGTTAGTGTGTTAGAACTTAGCTCCGACCGCATGGACAGTTTCCACGAGCTTGTCATTCATGTCGTCCACTGCATTGCAATCCTCTAGGCACTGAAAGCGGTTTTGTAACTCGAGCTGAAAGGTTTCGGGATTCTGGATTAGAGCACGAGGGGGACGGAGCGTTGACTTCATCAGACGAGATCTCTTCAACTTAACGTTTAGGTTCAGTGTGCCTCTAACCATTCGGTGATCGCTGCCAGTTTTCACCCTTGCGATCACTGAGACATCACTGAACAGTTGGCGTCTGGTCGTGATAATGAAGTCAATCTCATTTTTTGTCGAACCGTCGGGGCTCGACCAGGTCCACTTCCTGTGGGGCCGCTTCTGGAAGAAAGAATTCATCATAAAGAGTCCCTCTTTCTCCATAAAGTCGGTCAGCTGCTGGCCCCTTCGGTTCCGTTGCCCTACTCCAAATTTCCCTACCTTCAGCTCACCGCTTTCTCTTGTGATAGTTTTTCGTTGAAGTCTCTCATCAACACCGTGTAGTGGGTTTTGGAGTAATGCATGGCTCCGGAAATATCCTCATACTTTTGCTCCACCTCCTCATCAAGATGTGCCGAGGTTGGTGCGTAAACCTGTATGACCTTCAGCGAATACCGTTTGGTGATTCTGAATATCAGGTACGCGACCCTCGTCGACACACTCCCAATCTTTACAACGTTGTTGACGAGAGACTTGTGGACGATAAATCCGACACCTCCTTCGAACAGATGGTCGCCCTCCCGGTGATAGAACAAGTTGCCGGACTCGTGGATTGCCGTGTCCTCCCCCTCTCTTCGGACCTCGGATAATCCAATAATTTCCAGCGCAACTTGTCTACCTCTTCTTCCAGCTCCAGTATCTTCTCGTTAGTCCTCAGGGAGCGTGCGTTATATGTCGCCAGGTCGAGTCGTCGTAGGTGGCAACCGAACCTCCACCGGAGGTTCTTAGCACCCCCTGCCTCGCCGTTACCATGGTCGCCACCGTAGCCAGGAATAGCGGGGCCGCCGGGGACTGGGGGCCGTCTGTTTGCGTCGTTATTCATGAGGGGATATTTGCAATAGTTGCCACGCTTGGCGAGCGGGTTGGCAACCGCAGTTTTTTATTATATCACAGTTGTTATCAAAAAGATGCTGCTGCCCATTTCCTGCCTGTCTCCCTCTGTCGCCTCTTACGACACCCACGGGAAGATATGGGGTAGTGGATATTCTCAACCGCCACTACACGGCAAACTATAGACCATATAATAAAACTATAGACCATAGCACTCACTTAATACAATTACGTACCTGTACACATTTGTCATCGTTGCTTGTTTTAAAAACATAAAATGATAAATAAAAATAAACGTAAAAGTCAGTAAAATAAGAAGCTCTATGTTCATCAGTGAACTTGTGAAGGGCTGTAATAATGATGATGATGATTATGATGATGCAGTTTGAAACACGACGGGGCGTCCGTCGTGCGCGTGCGCTCCTGTTGAACACTGTCCTGAGTGGCGGCCGCCTAAAAATGTACGTCGAACGGGTCGCTACCAGCAGGTCCAGGCATCTCTTTCCTCCGAACGCTCTGTAGGTTTTCGGGTAGCGGCCTAAGGCATCAGTCGGATTTGATATATAAATCAGAAGAAGGCTTTTAGAAAATTGCAGTAAAGCAGCGTGGGTTCGTCATAACGCTTCGCCAAGTGTCCTCTACTGTAGACCTAAACTTAGACTAATGCTTAATTTCTTTTTACAATATTGAAGTACCAAACTCACTCACAGACCACGTAATTGAAAGTGACCAACGCAACCCGCAGACACCTTCAACCAACTTCAAATAATAAAGGCGCGATACGTTGCCACTTCTGAGGACTAAGCTGGAATGCCTTACAGCGTGTAATTACAGTATTGGCTCTCCATACCCTTCAAACCCGAACGCAGCAGTACAAGCAATTCTATTTTGCGGCAGAAATATGAGAATGCTACCCAGATGTACTATCAGGCAAAAAAGTGTCTCACCGCCAAGTCAATTAATGTAATATAACAATATTTAAAGTATTAAATACATTAAACTAAAATTATCACAGTGATATTGGTTACTACCTTCGATAATACATCATAAAATATTCAGTTAATGACGGACTGCAAACAATTGAAAGCCGGGCCACATTGGAGCCCGGCAGCTCCACTAACGTAACGAATGCAAAAGGCCTTTGTCCCGCGAGAGGCGATCTACTCTCCGAATAGTTGCAACAATCCACAATGACACACGCTGCACTGCGAGAGACTGATAAAGAGCCGGCCATTTGTCGATGTTCCCTTAGCTGGTGTACATTGAGGGATTACTGTGAAAAAAAATTGGCTAGTAGATATTCTTTTGACATTTTTATTAAAGCTCTGCGCTTTTTTATTTTTTTTTTTTTTGAATCATGAAACATTATATTATAAAACTCAGGATGTATAATTCACGAATGGCTAGTGTATTAATGGAACTTATAAGCTTCGGCGCTAAGGGCCGGGTGTACGATTCCCGCGCGGAACAAGGATTCGTACTACAAATAATTACTGATCCGGATTTTGGTGATTGTTTATGTGCAATTTGAATATGTAAAACGCCCTGAAGATAAGGGAGATTTTTAATGCTCAGGGTAATCTTTTTCTTTATAGAGGAAAGAAACGAGCACGCGGCTCACCGCATCACAGACAACTGAACCCATGAACAACTGCAACACCAGAGGAAGAATTTCAAATCTTTAAAATACTTTCTGCATTTATACTTGTATATACACTTCAGTAACTAGACTTAAAAATGTAGAAAATTGACAACGAAAATTAATGCTATTGAAGTGAGTAGCAGAATTGCAACAGTTGTCTTTTGTTGACCAAATTGCGATATATTGACGATGGGTTAAACCAAGAGCAGCTTTGACTGACAAGCATGTATGCGTAGATATATGGATGTGAGAGAAGGGAAAGGGGTGTGACATGATCGTGCCAAATGGCAGTACGTAGTCTCTGTCTACCCTTCTGGGTAACGCGCATGTTGGCTTATGATTATGATATAGACATGGGTCAATCATTCATTTCTACTGACCGTATCATTCTAGTACATTTCGTCACGCGTAAATATAATAAAATGTAAAATAATGTTTAATTTAGGTAGCAATATTAGAGTGAAAAAAACCCTCAAATAATAAATATAAAATACTCCTGATACTCTGCAGTCTTCATTGTTTATTCGATTGGCCTGTTTATTCAAATCATTCGAGCTTCGGTCGGTTTTCGGCTCATTCCAAAAAAATGTACCGTCAATTGTTTGTGATTGGTTGTACTGGTACATTCAAAAACAAATGAATGAACCATCAATACTTTTAAATGTACCAGCTCAAACGAACGAATATATAAAGTAGTATATGAATTAAGGGTAAGAAATGAGCACGCAGTCGACCCGATGGTAAGTTAATGCTGTAGTCAGTTAAGAATAAAAATGCAGATGCGTCATTACCTCTAAGATATATGGAATGCCTAGCTACTATAATTAGTTGCTATAATTGATATGCTTGTATAAACGAACGCAGCACTTTGGACGCTGCTCTTCGTTCTATTCTCCACGATCTCAAGGTCTTGTCTATGAACTTGGGATTTCTCCTCAATCAAACGTTCATATAGGTATAACACTACACGAAATATTATTTCGAATTTAAGGCAAATGTGGCGGAATTTTAAATAATACCTGAACTACTAACAAAGCACACAAAAGTATATTCATAAACAAAATCATAAAAAAGCAAAATACCTGTACTTTGCGTATAACAGTTATTTTAAAAGTAATGTTCTATGGAAAAACATAATGAATACTGAAAAATGGAACAGTAGATATTTTTGGCCCATTTCTTTAATGTAGGAGTAGATTGTTTTATTGAAAATAATAATAATAAAAAAATAGAAAGAAATTTTGTGATGTACCAAATATAACAAATATATAACATATCGTTATAATATGTCGATCGTTAATGATCGTATAGCTCAAGTGGATACAGAGCGGTCGCGAAATCGTAATGCCTTGGTTCGCGTCCTATCTCCGGTCCGATATTTTTCCTCTTTTTCAATATATATATATATATATATATATATATATATATATATATATATATATATATATATATATATATATATATATATATATATATATATATATATATAATCGGAATCTCGGAAACAGCTCCAACGATTTTCATAAAATTTTGTGTCCAGGGAGTTTCGGGGGCAATAAATCGATCTAGCTAGGATTTTTTTTAAATGTTTTTGTCCGTGTTTTCAGGCAATGAAAAACTGCTGCAATATAAGAAGGTAAATTTTGAGTATGTGTTAATGATCGTAATAGCTGAAGTGGATATAGAGCGGTCGCGAAATCGTAATGCCTTGGTTCGCGTCCTGTCTCCGGTCCGATTTTTTCCGTTTTTTTTTCAAGCTACTTTCCTTTGTGAGAAAATCTACTATTTCGAGCCCTTTTTTAGTATTTTGTAAAAATACGATAATTTTAATTAAACTAATTGCACTCATGATTTTATATTCAAATAAGTTTTCATTTTTCATTTCAAGTTTTTTCTATTATGTCAATAAGATCAAAAAATATTATTCATCAGTATGTAATTTGTATCTAAATGTAATTTCAAAAAAAAAACCGAGCAAAGCTCGGTCATCCGGGTACTGTCTTTAAATCTTATAAAGTCAATACGCTTCGTTTGAAAAATACACATTCCAAATTCATATTCACACATTTACTATCTTTCTATTTAACGTGTCTGTAATAGGCCAAAAACTTAAAATTAGAATTTCAAGTCAAATAGAATATATCGAACTTCAAACCAGCCAGTATTAGAAAACGGCAATTTCGTAGGTAAAGACCTTATAATAGATTAAATCAAGCCATAATAACTATAGGCTCAGCGTAATAGCTATTACCTTCACGCCGTAACAAAGCCCAAGTGACTAATGCTATCCCATTATCTCGGGCTATCGTTTACCCTTCCCTTATCGAGGCTGATGGTAAGTGTATTTACTTTAGAACTCGATTCATTCACGCTTTTAAATTCGACAGAAAGTAATTTTCAATCGACCTATTTGTAAAACTTTTTATTATAGTAATAGACATGCAGGGTACTATGACTAATATGCAAAAAAAAAGTTAGAAACACTAAATATCTTTCGATACAATATTATATGACCATATATAATATAGGATCCGAATTCCAACATTTCGAGTTTACGATTAGTCTTATGTTTAAAGTTTGTTTCAAGAAGTCCTTTGAAGAAATGCGAATTTAAATAAAAAACTATGTATACGTATGTTATATAAGCATTTGACAGCAAACGTCAAATTTTTAGACCTATTTAACCTGTCGCGCCACAGCCATGGGACTCTTTTATGAAAAAGTAAAAAATAAAAGTAGTAAATATGTAAAACGTTGTATATACCCGATTCTATCAATATACCACGTTCTGTAACAAGACGATTTATGTATAAATTCAAAATAAGTGTACCATCATCTCACCATCATTCCCAAGACTACCATAAATGCTCTTGAACCACCTGCATATGCACAAGTATCGACGTAACGGGACTTGATGTAGCGTATAGACATTTATAGTTGTGTATAACTCTGTCGTCTCGAGAAGCGCACGCGCGGAATCGCGGGGCGGGGCAGCACTGCCCGACCGACCGCCGCAGGGAGAAGACGTGGACGCTTACTGCGAGCCGATATTAGTGTAACTTGTAATATTATACTACTTACAATAGTGTGACTTGTGCTTCCTAAATACTGATCCCTGGGATCTACGGTACATTACATGTGGCGACGAGATAAACTGTGAGTATTTTAAGAATTAAAATAAAGGAAAAGATAGATAAACATACGTTACATTACAAAATACATAAATCCGACTACAATCGTTAAATAAAACTACCAAGCTTTAATCAAGTGATTATTATGTGAGTAACCTATAAGTTACCTACTTTCTTGAGTTGAGTCTCAGTATTTATAACCCATATAGCTGTATAAGATTTTATTAAGTAAAGTAACCACAGAACCTCTGTTCCTACGGAGATGGGACACAAGGCTTTATTGTCATTGTAATTAGGAGATTGGAAAGTAATACAGTGGTTATTTAAACTATCTACATGCGGCGTTTTGTAGTTTTAGATTGTAAATAACTAAATTGTTGCTTTGATCATAGATAATAGAAGTTTCATGCCATTGAAAACACAGACTACAGAATATAAATAGTACAGACTGTACTTGAGTTGTCTGTGTTGAATACGAGGCTTTTAGCCACCTTGTACCAGTAATAAGGGTAATTCTAATTTTAGTCTTTACAGTGTGTTTTGTTGTACATAATAAACATTTTTCTTTTTCCTTTCATTATTCCTATAAAATAAAAGTGTATTTAAGGTTATCATCGTTACTAACTGATGTTGACTGTATATAACATTTTGACTAAGGAATATAGAAGGAAAAGTGAAATAACTAGGTACTCACTTGGCCGTAAGTTGTGTAGGTATCCTCCGTTCACGTTTTAGGTATCTAGATTTCTATGGGTGTACATCAGGGGGGAGACATACCTACATATTTGTCAACCTACCTTCCTCATTCAATTGCGACTGAGCATTTAATTGCGGTATGAGATAGATAATAAAAGCATTAAATTGCGGAGATTACCGGTATAGCATTAAATTGCGTGCATACCTACATAGCATTAAATTGCGTACATACTTACATAGCATTAAATTGCGTACATACATACATAGCATTAAATTGCGTACGTACCTACATAGCATTAAATTGCGTACATACCTAAATAGCATTAAATTGCGAAGTTTACACGGGTTCAAATTTTACGTTAACACTTGGAGCACCCATTCGCCGCTTGGCGGCTGCGCGCTGGGTAATACTCACGTGCAAGTGCCACAGTACTGCACAGTATGACTAGTAAGTGTCGTCATGAGCGCTGAATGTGTACTACGGGTGTAGATACGGGTACCTATGGCATAGTTACAGTTAAGTACACAGACAAGTAGACGATTTAGTACTAGCATTAGATTGCAATAGCGTGTTATAAAATCTATAATATGCAACATTGTTACTACCTTGTCAACAGGTAGCCCCAAATGGCACTGTACACCTTAGAGAAGTTCGAATGTGACGGGGAGGTTGGTTCAGTCTCTGTCCGTTGGGAAAGATGGAAAAGAAGTCTAAACATTTACCTCGAAGCGGCAGGCATAGACTCCGAGGCAAAGAAAAGAGCTAGCCTTTTACATTTTGGTGGCCCCGAGTTACAAGAAGTCTTCTACAACATCCCAGGAGCTAATGCAACTGAAGGCGAACTTTTTAACATCGCGATCGAAAAATTAGACAACTACTTTGCACCCAAACAGAGTAAAGTGTATGAGCGACACCTGTTTCGTCTCATAAAACAGGAACAGGATGAAAAGTTCGAGAAATTTCTTATCAGACTTCGACTGCAGGCAAAGAAATGTCAGTTTGGTGGAAAAGAAGACGAACATATCATAGACCAAATAACGGAAAAGGGTAAAGCAGAAGAACTCCGAAAGAAGATATTGAAAACAGGAGACAAGATCACTTTAGATGAAATAATTGCGGAAGCGAATGCATTGGAAGCCATAGATCGTCAATTAGGAAACTTTAGTACGAAACCTGTGGAAAGTCAGTCAATCAACAGAATAGGTACTGAGACATGGAAGGAGAAGCAAAAAAAAGAAGATTGGAATGTAGTAGATGTGGAAGTCCCAGACATTTGGCCCGTGACAACAACTGCCCAGCAAAAGGAAAGGCTTGCCTTAAATGTGGCATCTTAGGACACTTCAGAGATCAATGCAGGACAAGACAAACTCAGAAGAGGAAATTTGAAGGAGGAGAATCATCGAACAGTCAGGGAATAAAGAAGAAAAACAGGACAACAAACAATATCGAGGAAACTGCAAACATAATCACAGATGAAAGAAAAGTCGACTACATTTTCAATATAGAGAACGACGCAAAGGTCATATGTAACATAGGTGGAACCAACGTGGAAATGTTGATAGATTCAGGCTGCAAGCACAACCTTATAACAGACCAAACCTGGGAAAGAATGAAGAAAAATAACGCTCAAGTTTCCAATCAAGATTCGAATCCTGACAAAACGTTCGTAGCTTACGGGAGTGCAACACCGCTGAAGTTGTTAGGATCATTTAAAGCCACGATAAAGCTCGCCGGAACATCACAGCACGTCACAACATTCTACGTGATCAGAAACGGTACGCGTGACCTACTTGGACGTGTGACGGCAACCTCATTGGGACTACTTTGGATCAATTTGGATATCAACCAGGTCGGTACTGACGCGTTTCAAAAATTTAAAGGCGTTTTAGTTACCATTCCGATTGACGATTCAGTGAAGCCCGTTGCTCAGCCGTATCGGAGAATTCCCATCCCACTTGAAGAAAAAGTAGAGAATAAACTGAAAGAATTACTAAAAAGGGACATTATAGAAGTCGTGAAAGGTCCTTCTAACTGGATATCGCCTATAGTCCCTGTGCTAAAAAACGGGGGCGACATCCGATTATGTGTCGATATGCGTCGAGCAAATACGGCTATACAACGTGAAAACCACCCACTGCCAACGATAGAAGAACTGTTGCCAAAAGTTCGAGAAGCCAAAATCTTTAGTAAGCTGGACATACGAGATGCATTCCATCATATCGAACTTCACCCCGACTCAAGGCATATCACAACCTTCATTACCAGCAAAGGATTGTATCGATACAAAAGAATGATGTTTGGTATCTCGTGTGCGCCAGTGATTTTCCAAAAAACACTGGAACGAATCCTTCTAGGTTGCGAAGGAGTCATCAACTTCATAGATGACATCTTGATATTTGGGAAAGACTTATTAGAACACGACTTAAGGCTTAAAAAAGTTTTGGCAGTGTTAGAGGAAAATAACATGATGTTGAGAGAAGACAAATGTATTTACAGAATGAAGAAAGTTCACTTCCTAGGGCATGAACTGTCAGAACTGGGAGTCAAACCACTAGACAAGTATATCTCGGCTATAAAGGAATTCAGAGCCCCGACGAATATCGCTGAACTGCAGAGTTTTATGGGTTTAGTGAATTACGTGGGAAAATGGATCCCCCACTTAGCAACGGTAACAGAACCCCTTAAGCAACTGCTACGGCAAAGAACGGGAAGAAACACAGTCATTCAAGATGACTGGGGGGATGCCCAAAAGAAGGCATTTAGCGATCTCAAGGCGGCACTTATGAAGGTACCAAACTTAGGTTACTACAATCCTCATGATAAGACGGTGGTGATTGCAGATGCAAGCCCAGTGGGTCTGGGTGCAGTGTTGGTGCAAATCAACAAAAATGGGCCGAGAATAATTGCATTTGGTAATAAAACCCTCAGCAGCTGTGAGCGTCGTTACTGCCAAACAGAGAAGGAGGCCTTAGCCCTGGTCTGGGCAGTCGAACATTTCAATATGTTCCTGTACGGTAAGGTGTTCGATCTAGTAACGGATCATAAGCCATTGGAAGTTATATTTGGCTCGAAAGCTAAACCATGCGCTCGCATTGAAAGGTGGGTATTAAGGTTACAATCCTACAATTTCAAGGTGAAATATAGTCCGGGGAAGACCAATATAGCCGATCCACTATCGAGACTATGTGAAGTGGCAACAAATCCGACGACATTACTTGAAGATCATGTTCAGGCGATTACCGAATTGGCACGACCAGTAGCCATTCCATTACAAGAGATCACTGCGAGTTCTCTTGAAGATGCAGAGATACAGAAGGTTAGAGAGGGTCTTTACAACGGAAACTGGGAGGAAACGGTAAAAACCTATAAACTTTTTCAGGATGAATTATGCTTTCATGGCGATATTCTCCTCAGGGGCACGAAAATTGTAATCCCAACCAAGTTACGCAGAAGAGTTCTTGAAGCTGCGCACGAAGGCCACCCGGGGATAGTCGCGATGAAGAGCAGATTGAGGACCAAAGTATGGTGGCCTAAGTGCGACAAAGATGCTGAAAACATATGCAAAGCCTGTAAAGGATGCATCCTGGTCTCTGCTCCCAGCGCCCCAAACCCATTAAAAAGAAGAGATTTACCTTTCGAACCATGGGTTGACATAGCAATCGACCTCATGGGCCCATTACCTAGTGGGGACTATATCCTGGTAGTCGTGGATTATTATACCAGATATAAAGAAGTAAAAACATGCAGAACCATATCAAGCTCTGAAATAATTGAAATGCTTAAAGACATTTTTAGCAGACTTGGCAATCCAGTCACGCTCACATCAGATAATGGTAGACAATTTTCCAGCGAAGACTTTAAGAGCTTCTGTGCAGAGAGGAACATACGACTTTACAATACCATTCCCTACTGGCCGCAACAAAACGGAGAAGTGGAGCGCCAGAATAGGGACATCCTAAAACGCCTCAAGATCTCTCAAGTAGAGAAAAAGAACTGGAAAGAGGCTCTCCAGGAGTATATGGTGATGTACAATAGCACACCTCACACAGTTACAGGAAAAACACCTGCAGAAATGTTCTTTCGACGGCAATTTCGAGACAAACTGCCTATGATCCAAGACATAACGCATCCACCAGAGGATCTTGAAATGAGGGATAGAGATAAAGAACTAAAGGAAAAAGGGAAGGAATATGCGGATAGGAAGAGAGGGGCTACTAACTGTGAATTGGAAGTCGGAGATAAAGTATACGTCAAGAACATGTCTAAACAAAACAAGCTGAGCTTAAACTATGAACCCGAAACACATACCGTCGAAGCGAACAAAGGAGGGGACGTAATTCTACGGAACGATGAAACTGGTCAGCAAATCAGACGGAACGTCGTACATCTAAAACGAGTGGAAGGGCAATGGAAGGTATTAGATGATGAAAATAATGCTAGTGGTGCTCAAACTAACGATAATGGTGACGTTAATCAATCACACAATGAGTGAATAAAATTATGGACGATAATGACAAAATAATTGATGATCAGTGATTGAACATAATTTGAATAAGAACTTGCTGATTGTACTTGATATACTTACTTATGTAAAAAGGAAAAATTTCATTAAACTACCGTACGAATAGGTAATTATGTATTTTATTTGTAAGTTAAGCTGATCGCAGTTCCCTAACTCGATATGGTTATTTATATTTGTATATATATATATTTATATTAGAAAAAAAACATTAATAAGGGAGGGATGTAGCGTATAGACATTTATAGTTGTGTATAACTCTGTCGTCTCGAGAAGCGCACGCGCGGAATCGCGGGGCGGGGCGGCACTGCCCGACCGACCGCCGCAGGGAGAAGACGTGGACGCTTACTGCGAGCCGATATTAATGTAACTTGTAATATTATACTACTTACAATAGTGTGACTTGTGCTTCCTAAATACTGATCCCTGGGATCTACGGTACATTACACTTGATAACGAGAAAAATTTTATCCATTGACTTCATGCTTGTCGCATGAAATGGCCACTTCATCTAGTAGGGCGTCCTACATTTCAATTTATTGGTACCCATCTGCCAATCGAGATGCTTTCTTCCAAATGAGTTATCGGTTTCTTAAACAATATGGCTGACCGGTTGCCATCTCAGCTTAGGGATAGCCTATGCAATTTACGGATTCTATTGCAATTACAAAACTCAAAACTTATAAGTTATGTGAGGGTACCTTAAGCTTTGCCGCCCTATAAACCAAGAAAAAGGCAAAAACACAATATCGTGTATATTAAAAAATATCAAACAAGGTTTGACAATAATTAGGAACACGTCTAAAAATCTACTTAAAAAGAACTAACTACACTACAGCATACTAAAATCGACTAAATTATTAACTATAATGTCAACTGTCAAAATGGCGTCGATAAAGCATCATCCTTTGTTTTGATCTTTTATTATTTGATTGACCGATGAAAAGCTATCGTATCACAAAGAGGCTGTAGTTTTTGAGTTATAAGAAAAAGTGACCATTTTTTTTTTTTTTTTATAGAAGAGGGGGCAAACGAGCATGCGGCTCACCTGATGTTAAGTGACTACCGCCGCCCATGATCAACCGCAACACCAGGAGAATTGCGGGTGCGTTGCCGGCCCTTTAGAAAGGAGTAAGCTCTTTTCTTGAAGGTCCCCAGGTCGTATCGGTCCGGAAAAATCGCCGGTGGTAAACTATTCCACAGAGAGGTTGTACGTGGAAGAAAACTCCTTGTGAAACGTACAGTGGTGGACCGCCAAGCATCCAGATGGTGTGGATGGTATCGGGACGTTTGCCGTGTAGTGCGTTCACGAAATTTGGCGGCAATAATATAATAAGTTAATATGGTCAAATTTGGAAATTTGACCATATTAACCGGATGACAATATTACCCTAACGTGCTATATTATAATTACAAGAGTTATATTATAACATAAGCGAATATAAAAATCGAAAATATTTTAACGTGTGTTACAATAGTAACGTCGTTCTGTCAACGAAATGTGCCTGATTTTTCTTCTTAATGACGCCACTGAAGACTATTTTTAATAGGGCCGAAATTTAAGCCATTATCGCCTTTGCCATTTAGTGAAGAGGGTCTTGTATCGTTTGCGTTAAATTAGTTCTTTTGTTTCTTTAAGCTTTTGCGTTAAAAACGTTGATAAAATATTATCATAATTAAGATAACTGACAACTTCCCTCCTACGAAGTGGCATTTTTAACTTTTGTATTGGTCAAAATATTTAACTGTGAACACGCAGCTCTAGTAACATACGTCTTTAGAAAACACAAAACTCAACAATATCGATATAGGCCTCTCAACTATACGTCAACTGGTATGGATATATCAACAATATCGATATAGGCCTCTCAACTATACGTCAACTGGTATGGATATATCAACAATATCGATATAGGCCTCTCAACTATACGTCAACTGGTATGGATCTATCACCTTTTGTCGTTTGACAGCCTTCTTTATTAATTAGCAGGGTAGCGTGTTGGAAAAACGGGCAGGTATCTCGGGTACATTAGGTGTGTATTAAGTGGAATAACTTGTCAGTGTCGGTCTTTCCATCTGTTTACAATCTGGGTGTTTTCAATGCAGGGTGAGTTCAGATAGTTAGCACCGCTGTAAATTTCACGATACCCGAGCAACCCGGGCTCGATCCCCGCCGGCACCAATGAAATTGATTGACCACGTGCTCGGCGGTGAAGGAAAACATCGTGAGGAAACCTGCATGTCTGAGAAATAAAAATAATTTTTTTTTAAAGATGTGAAGTTCGCCAACACGCATTAGCGCCGCGGACACTTCCTTGCCCTAAAACCCTTTAAGAAATGAGAGGAGACCTGTGCCCAGCAATGCGACGTATGCAACTGTTACTTAACTTTAACACTAAAATAGTGCTATTTTCAATCTAGATATCCATCACCGCTTACCACCAGGTGGGATTATAGTTAAAAATTAGCTTACAATAAGTAGTTAGGAAGAGTACACTGCCTTTTGAGGGCAGAAATAACTAAAATTTGGGTACTAAATACAAATCCATACGGACTTCCCTGCAGATAAAGACTTCTATCTTGTAAAATTGTATCAGTGTAACTCTCAAATACTCAAACGCTGCTAACACATTACTATTCATATAAACGATTTAGAGAGTAATTTTATTTTAATGCATTCACATTACATAATTTCACACAAGTGAATATGTAAATTGTGTTTTTTCCTTTCCTTATTTAGGACAACAAACAATTATACTAACAGCTTACTTTATAAATTTAACAATTATATTACTTATTGTATAAATAGCTCCGTTATCTACGGATGAATTTTCTTTGCATTATAATACATTTACAATACAGTATATTTATATATACTTGTCATTTAATATTGCTTGGCATCATTAGGTAGGTTTAATTCATTCCCCAGTGCAGGCAGAACTGTGACTGTCAGTACATAGTACTATTATTTATTCTGTGCTGTGAGTTTCAATTTTAAATGATGATTTACCACACACTCGGCGGTAAGGATAACTGGATTATTTAAAAATTGCAAACCAATTTGTAAGTCAACAATTGAAATTTGTATTTGTGTAGAACCACTTATTAGTCAAAATCTGAGATCATGAGTGAGTGTTACCTTAAAAACTTTTTTCTAGGTGAATCGATTTTGATAATTCTTTTTTTTTATTTGAAAGCTGGTGCTTCTCACGTGATTTTTATATAAATTTGATCAAGATCCGATCAGTAGTTTTTGAGTTATATTTAATAATGCTTATTTAATTGAGTTAGACTACATTGAAGTCGGTTGTACAAAAGTTTTATTTTTTCCACTTGTGAATATAATAATAGTAACAACCAACCAAAACTATGTTTTACTTTTTTTACTATCAAGACACGATTGCATGACAACGTTAGTATTTTGTGTATTAATAATTATAATTACATGAATGAAAATAACAAACCAACGAATAACTAATTTACACCTATCTGTACTCGATTAAGGATAAATTCGCGTGTCACCCGTTGAAGACTTAAATGTTAATTTATTATAACCCCTAAGGTATTTACACCACTCATCTTCGAAGTACAACAGCATTTTACAGAGGGCGTAGTTTTTCCCTATTCTTCTTAGTCCAGCCGACCTATTCGTACTGTAGTCATAATGTCGTATTATACTATCGCGTGTAAATGTAATAAAAAATAAACAATACTTTCCACACGACATTCATTTATTTGTATACCTACACGTCGCTTGCCACAATGTGACGTGACACAAGTATTACATACATTGATATTACGTTTTTTTTATTTACGGCTTTTTTAAAAACAAAATAAGTAAACAGACCTGATAAGTTTTTACGTGTTACGTTGTATGTGTTGCTGAGTGCTGTTGCAATCGGACGCATTGTATGTGCTGACCGAGTTAAACAACCAAGACAACAAAGCTTTGACAGATTATACAAGGTGAAAATAGAGAAAAGTTGAAACTAGGTAGGTTGTAAGAGATTAAGTACGAAATGATAATAATTATTAGAAAATCTATTACCGTAAGCGACAACTGCACTGGTGTGAAACGGTACCTACAATGACATTGTTATAATAGCCTGCTTATTGGCAGAGGAAGAAGAAAATAAAATTCGAAGAAAAGAAGATTCTGGATTCATAATATTATTTTAAAAAGGCAATTGTCTGGAGAATATTATACTTTATTTGAAGACTTATTAGACGGTGATGAACGATTTTTCAGATATTGGCATTAAACATACAAGAAATTTCAAGACTTACTACATTTACTAAAATCACATCTCTCTATGAAAAACTCAAGATTTAGAAGGCCAATTGAACCAGAGGAAAGACTACATTTTACTTTAAAATTTTTATTGTAACTCCACTTGATAGTTTATTACGGTAGTATTAAATTATATCTGATCAAATAAAATAAAATTAACTAATCTGCAATTATTTATTTAGTCCCTCACGCTTTTAAATTAGTGAACTCTGGTTAGTTGTTCGTGTTTCTTGTGAACTTTCATGGCTCTTTTATCGAATTTTATATAATACTAGCGATCCGCCCCGGCTTCGCTCGGGTGATTTCTGGATCTCGACAACAGCGCCACCTACCTGGTCGAATTTAGTTTTTAAACCATCCAGGGACCCACCAAAAAAGTTTTAGCGAGCGACAGAAATTGATTATTTTATTCTATATAAATATAAGATGAGTTAGTAAGATTTATTATTGAAGAAGGCTTCGGACGTGTTGTGAGTCTGAAGACGAAGCATAATTTATATATAATACTATGCACGTATTAAATAATTTTTGTATGTTAATGTAAGTTAATGTATGTATTATTTTGTTTTATATTTTTATACTTTAATTAACATTTCTGTCTTTTAATGTTTCACACATATACTTCATATATTTATCTCTGTATCACCCAGAGGTTGACTGGTAGAGAATCCCTCAGGCATTAAGTCCGCCTATGCCATAGATAAGCTAATATAATCTGGAGGCCTATAAATCATACTGTATGAAGTTTAAATAAATAAATAAAAAACTAATCGAATATCCGGAGTGATGAACGTGGAAGCCAATGTATTTTTTTAAATATTAGTAATCTTATTAATTAACATTACTAATATTCCTTTTAAACACTCCTGGTAAGCTTGAAACGCTTGTACTAGGAGTGAATTACGACAATACTCAAATGGCGGATTCGAACCTACGACCTTTTGAGTTCGCGATCCGCGCCCTGCCATTAGGCTACAGTCGCTTATTGTTAGTAGCTCTTGCATTTTTTTTAAGCTGAATGCGGTAAATCTCGTGTAATAAACAATTTTCAAAAACTACAAAATAAACGTTTCGGTACTAGGTACCTACCAACTATGCGTAATAAAATTTTGATAGTTTTTCGTGTTTGTTGATCAGTTAAAAACGTAATTTGTCATTATTTTTATGTGTTTCCGATAATAATTAGACAACGACACGCAAAAAGGATCCAACCCACAAATCGTACTTTTGTGATAATATACGACATACCTAGGTAGGTAATTCTAAATGTTACATGTAATGTTCCGTGTTGAAATTAAGATATTATTAAATGTCATAACTGTAAATAATACCAAAACGTGCGTATATTTTTCAAAACATCAACGTCACATCGTAACGCCGACGCAGTTACGACGCCTATCAATAGCGTGCAATCACCATTGCCATCTAGCGGCCTAACGAGAAAATATGTTATTTCATCAAAAATATGTATACCGTATATTTTTTTATAAATTCGTAAAACGACATGATTTTAGAGGAATGACGGTTTTGCAATAAGTGAGCGATATATTAATAAATTGACATCTTAAGGGGAAATATAATCTCAAATGGCTTAGCAAGATCCTCCGTTATGCCGAAAGTATTGCAGCATTAATTTTGAAATAAATATATGGTAAAGTTGAGGATTAATGTTAAGGACTATGTTAGACAAAAACACGATTCCGTAAAATTTTCTCGATAGAAAAAAAATCCAAAGTTACCTCCAAACTGAACAATAAACCGCTGTTATTCATAAAATACTTTAAATAAGATCATGAAACTTTGCATACTAACTGAACTAACTATAAAGCAGTGCTTATGTTATTTACTTTTTTTAAAATACCATTATTTTCACTGAAAAAAGAAATTACCTAAACTATCGGCGCGTAAGCTTGATTCCTGTCGCCCCGTTAGTATCGCTCCGGCTTTTGAAGGGAGAAGTTGTGTCGCTTACGATCAGAATACACATTACGCAATAGGACGCCGTAAAATTAAAATGGGAAAAAACCGTTATAAAAATAAGAAGCGACTGGGTTGGCGTTAAGAAACAGGCATAAATATGATAAACCTAACGAAATAAGTATCTAACGACCTATCTACTTACAGTATTAGTGATTACAAACATGTCGGTACATAGCATACGACGCGCGAAGGGGAAGTGGGGGCGAAATTAGAATTTGAGCTGACTTACTCTATCCTCTTAAAGTTAAACAACTTACAGAACGATAAAAAAGAACAATGAACTCAACAAAAGAAAACACAGTTTATAATAAAGCACCTATCCTATTGACGAAAGAGAACCTCAGTCTCAGGCAAAACATAATCAAAACGAAGTTACAAAAGTTTTGCCTTTGAAACGTGACGCTACCCTAAAATCCAGTTTTCCAATTTAAGTTGCCTTCAGAATATTCCCGATAAAAGGTAAAACTTCCCACCCTCAACTTTGAGAGAGGCTGATACAACTAACGGTAATGCGCCCTTCGGTCAACAGCGAAAAAGTTGGCTTCTAATTAAAATGACTCACACAGGTTCGTCGATTGGGTATCAATAAAGTATCTAAAGTGGATTATTATATATTAAGCGGAAATAGTAAGTGAGCTCAAATTGCGATTTAGCTCCCGCGCCCAACAGCCTCGCGAGATTTCGTTGAGGGGCGCGCAGGGTTTCTTAAAAATTTGCTTTATTACTAAACCTGGAACCAAAAGAAAATAAATGAATAAGAACATATTCATTTAAATAATACTAGTTTTTACGGATTTTAACGCGTATATTTAACTTTTTGAATACCCGACGTTTCGAGAGCTTTACAGCACCCATGGTCACGGGGGGGGGGGACACTGAGATGTTCAGCGTCCAGATGTCACAGTTAACCGCGGTTACCATAGATTAAAATTTAACTTTTGTTCCGATCTACACAGTATGAACTTGCAGTTGTATGCTTGGGTTGGGATTGAATTTTATTTATTATAGGATCCCAAGGAGATGATAGCACCCAGACATCTTCTCTATTGAATTTAGTAAGAATTGTCAAGATGCCATATGTTCATACTGTGTAGATCGGAACAAATATTAAATTTTAATCTATGGTAACCGCGGTTAACTGACATCTGGACGCTGAACATCTGTCCCCCCCCCCCCCGTGACCATAGGTGCTGTAAAGCTCTCGAAACGTCGGGTATTTCAAAAGTTAAATATACGCGATAAAATCCGTAAAAACTAGTATTATTTCAATGTGTAGTGTTCGCGTACATATTCATTTAGATACCGCAAGAATTATTTTTCGCCAACCCTTTTTTTCCTTTGTAAATTTAAATTATTTCACATTATTATAAATCACTAAAATACACCCGAACCTAAGTATGCGCGCCAGCAAGCGACTCAGATTTCCCTCTGATGGCCAAAGCTGGACTAGCTTGGTGTGATCGCGGAGATGAGAAGGGCCGCGACTCAGGATATGGTGGCTGGGCGAGAGTACATTTTAGACATTTCTTGTTTATTTTAAACCAAAGTTGAATTCGGAAAATTTAAAACGTATTTTGCATAGGTATCTTACAGTTACACTATTATGAAAAATCTGGTAACCTCACATGAATAATTAAAAGATTACCAGTGTTGTTTTCTGAAAATACAGTGGTAACTATGGAAGTCAATGGATACAGGTGGCTCAGGACCGTGCTTTGTGGCATTCCTTGGGGAAGGCCTGTGTTCAGCAGTGGACTTGTGAAGGGCTGTTATGATGATGATGATGAAGGTCTCACAGTTCGAATAAAAATTATATTTTATCAATGTGTTATATTAATGTACTAACCTTATTCCACAAAGCTAAGTGTAAAGATTTTTACTCAACCTCCATCAAAGTAATGGCCCCTCCCACTAACGTCTGTCGCCGTTCGAGCGTACTGCATCATTCTTTTTTCGTGCGAGGCAGAGTGCACACCTTTATTAATTAACTTAAAACAATAAAATGTCGAAACCCAGTGCTACAGACAAAATTGGTTATTAACAACGAAATTCAAAATACAAAAGAACAAGAACGAAAACGACATAAACTAGACTTTGTAGTAAGCGACAGTAGCCTAATGGCAGGGCGCGGACCGCGAACTCAAAAAGGTCGTGGGTTCGAATCCGCCATTCGACTACTGGCGTAACACAAGCAAGTGGTAAGTGTTACATAATACGTTTCTAGTACCTGAGCGATCATTTCGAATATAAGTTAAGGTGAATCCCTGACCAAAATGTTGCGAAAGTGCGTTTTTCGGACTCTATTATCTCATTAGTTATGAAAAATAAATTACATCTAAAAGTACATTATTAATGTTCGATATCTTATCATCGCATTCCACGTTCTAATTTATTTTTATGTGCTATAAATACATTTAAAATCAACTTTTAAAAAATGACTAAAATTCTTGATTACATGCATCTGTTGCTAAACGCAACGCTCTAATCATTTGAGGATAACACTAATGGATAGATAATTAAAAAATCTATATTCTCCAAGTTTTATTTAAATTTTTAAGTTCGTTTTTTCGCTTTTAATTGAAATAATTCCGAAAGTTGTGTGACTTATGATAAAGGGGCGTGCGCAGAGTGCGGGCGGCATTACGCTGTATGCGTTCGTAGGAGGTGGCTGCGTCGCTGGTCGCCGCGTCCGTATTTCGCCGCAAACATAATATTATTTGAGTACCTACCAACCGATGCGCTTACGTCACGGTATATTGTAACTCGGTCGTATCTTAGAAATAAATCTTACAGCCGTGCGGTACGTAAACATGCGATAGGGCTGCCTGCCCCCAGCATTTTTACATTTTAAATATACTTTTTTATATAAACAAATATATAATAGGTACTTTGTGAATTGAATAGGAAGTGTTCAATAAAAATGCGTGTCGTTTTATGATTGTTAGATTTAATTAAAAAACCATGTTTACGTTTCAATAACAAATCGGTCTTAAATCGGTCTTTCGGTAAATTTGCGGTCGAAAAATATTTGCGCCTCGGCTGAGACGTACGAAATGCTTTATTATTAAAATTTTAAATATAAAAAATCCGCATTATAATATAAAGCTTAATTAAAAATTGTTTCGGGAAACATGGACAGGTTGGAGTGCTACTTTACAATTTATATGTTAGGTTTTAAATGAAGTTTGGATTTATTATTTTTTTATTTCTATTCTACTTTCTGAAAGAGTCCTAGGAAAGGAATTATCCACCGCGCTGCCCCACTGCGTGTTGGCAAACTTTGCATGTCTTCGAAATATTTTTTTCTTATTTCTCAGACATGCAGGTTTCCTCACAATGTTTTCCTTCACCACTGAGCACGTGGTAAATCAACACTTAAAATTGCAATTACAATATTTTTGGTGCCGGCGGGAATCGAACCCAGTTTGCTCGCACACTGTGAAAATTTTAGCAAGCGCTAACCATCTGAGCTACCACGGCTCCTCTCCTCTCGAGCTAGAGACTTTATTTTATTTATCGTCAGGCCTGTTGGTCTAGTGGTTAGTGACCCTGACTGCTATGCCGCAGGTCGTGGGTTCGATTCCCACCCAGGACAAATGTTTGTGTGATGAGCACGATCATTTGTTCTGTGTCTGGGTGTAATTTATCTATAATATTTATGTATTTAGAAATATATAAGTATGTTTATCAGTTGTCTAGTACCCATAACACAAGCTCTGCTTAGCTTGGGACTAGATGGCGTTGTGTGATAGTTGTAGAATATTATTATTATTATATTATTATTATTGGGGTATCTGTATAGTTTTCTCATCTGGTTGGTTTTTATAAATATATAACTATAAATTAAAATGAAAAGATAAATATACATAAATATCAATAAAATAAAATAAATACAAAAAATACACAAATAAATAAAGATCCAACCAGAATGAAGCCCTCGACAGAGGAGACCAAACGGCCGAGGGTTAGGGGGAAATAATATTATTATTATTGGGTATCTTTATAATTTTCTCACCTGGTTGGGTGCTATAAATATATAATTATAAATTAAAATGAAAAGATAAATATACATAAATATCAATAAAATAAAATAAATACAAAACCTATATAAATAAATAAAATCCAACCAGATGGGAGCCCTCGGCAGGGGAGACCAAACGGCCAAGGGTTAGGGGGAAAGGGAAAGAAACCGGCGGACGATGCGGGCAGTATCAAGGAGCACCGCCTTCTGCATTTGAGCCCGGAGCGGTCCGTCACGGAGTCCCAGTCGCCTCAGATGACCAGAGAGGCTGACTGGGATTAGCCCATTCGCAGAGACGACTAGAGGAATAATTTCGGTTGGCTAACCACCCCACATGTCGGTCACCTCGTGAGCCAGGTCCAGATATTTTGTTCGCTTATCTGTTTCGGCTTTCACGAGGTTCTCGTCATACGGAATGGTAATGTCGACCAAAAATATCCTTGACTGTGCCCGGTCCATCAGCACAATATCAGGCTTATTTGCAAGAATAGTCCTGTCTGTGATGATGGCCCGGTCCCAGTAGAGCCTGGCGCGGTCATTTTCGAGCACGGCTTCCGGCAAGTACTTGTAATACGGCAATTTCCGGTCCACGAGACCGTATTTCAGAGCGAGCTCCTGGTGTAGAATTCCGGCTACTAGGTTGTGCCTGTGCAAGTACTCAGAGTTAGAAAGCGCCGAACAACCGGAGATGACATGCCTAAGTGACTCCCCGGGATGGCGACAAGCTCGACAGACGTCGACGGTACCATCCTTTAGGATGTATCTCCGATAGTTGTTGGTCTTAATAACCTGATCCTGTATTGCACAGACAAAACCCTCGGTTTCCCCGAAGAGGTCACCGAAACGTAGCCAGTTGAGGGAGGCGACTGTATCTACGAAGGGCTCATGAAGAGCCCTGTAGTACCTCCCGTGGAGCTCTTTCTCCCTCCATACGGTCTCCCGGTCGGAAATGCTAAGCACTTCTGGGTCCTGCCATTGCTCGTGGGCTAAGGATAGAGGGGTAAGCCCCTTATCACTAGAAATTACGTCATTGTAGAATGGATCATCCGATCTCGCCAGGAAGTAATCACGGAGGCTGCACACTTCGCGATTATTCATGATGAGCACGCTCAGAAAACCACGCCCACCGTGCTTGCGCGGCAAGTACAGCCTCATTACCGACGATCTCGGATGATGCATCCTATGGGACGTCATGGTAGTGCGGACTTTTCTATCCAGGGCGTTAAGTTCGGTCTGAGTCCACCTGAGTATGCCAAAGGTATATATGAGGACAGGCATGACCCAACCTTTATATGGACAAACTAATATTTGTCCCAGCAAACGCCATTCTAACGGTACGCACAACTCTCGGTCTATTATTACCCGACCTGAAGCTTGTCAGTCTGCCGATAAGGGCCCTTGCCTTTGCGATACGGTCCTCGATTCTTTTTCTCCAGGCTGGGATGGCACTACTTTGTTGAGTAGCACGTCCAGCCATGGGAAGTTTGGCGCCAATAATACGACATACTGCCAGTGCGGCGCCACAAAAAATTGAGTCCGTCTCGCAAAGGTCCCGGCTGGCTTCCAAATAGGTCACCACCATTGGGTTAAGAGCCCGCACGACAGCCCGATTTCGCTTGCTAAGGGGTATGCGGGGAAGTCGCGGTCGATTTTCGAGAGGCATGCTGCGCGTTTCCAGCATCGACTCTTCCAATATGCTCCTCATTTTCTCTAGTTCGTGGGGGACTATTCCATCATCGTCTGAATCAACCACAAATGGAATATTGACGGCAGCGTCCACATTTGCAGTTTGCTGCGCAATTAATGGCGCCGCATTCCCAGTCGTAGCATTTCCATCCGATAAGGGAATAGCCTCACGTCGTAGTCGTTCGAGTTCGGCGTCACCAAATATGTTGGAGCGCAGGATGTACCGAACTCGGTCTGCCAGGTTTTGCTCAGTGACGGATAGAGATGGCTCCAGCTCTGCAAAAAAGCGATGCATCCGAGCCCGATATGCCAAATATCCGGTTTCTTCCCCTTTTGCCCCAAAGTACGCCCGCAGTGCGTTTGCGTTCATTGTTTGTGACCAACGCATGCGACGTGCTCCACCAGCGTCGGGTGCCGCTTGCTGAGTCCGAGAAGACCCAGCCGACACCAAGCCTTCTGGTGGGGATGATGGATGCGGAGGGCTGCTAGGTGACCGTACAGCTCCTCGCGCTCGGCTGGCGGCCCGCATGCTGCCGCGTCCAGCGCCAGCTCCAGACACGCCCCGACGACCCCCAGGCAGCGCCCCTATGCGCGTTCCTCTTTGTACCATCATCCATTTATGGGCGCCAAATAACGGGAGACGCCCAAGCCCGGCACCGTTTCGTGATTCGGTCATATGCACAAACGGACCTTTGCACCCACAATTTTGCCTAGGCACGGCGCTCACACCTCTTGGCAGGGCGCTGACTGACTGCGCCAACGTAGTAGTTTTGTCACATAACTGTTACGTTGTGTTATTATTATTATTATAAGTATTATTATTTATGGTACAATTTTTGTCGCATACCAGCGCTTACTTTTGGTTCTGGCAAAAAGTTGTGAAACGTCTGTGAACGTCAGAATTGTGCAAATGTTGGTCGCGGATATTTTACCTGCACTTCAAAATTTTATTGTGTGAGTATTTTAAACTATTTTTACGGATTTGATGAACCATATTAAATAAAAAATAGTCTCCTATCTTTCTCTCTATGTTTTGATCTCCTAAAACGAGTTTAAGTTGGTAAAATCAAGGCAAACTTAGGGTAGGGTTGTCAATAATTATTTTGATAATAAAACTAGTGAAATTCCGCGGTTTTATATGCGCAAGCGTGAACGTAGTTAGAACATAATATAACCTTTATGTTTTACATAAATATCCTAAAAAACTTATTATTTTAATATTTTACTAAGTACCTATAAAATTAACAAGTTTATTGCATTTTTATTTGAGTATTTTTTTATGCAATTTCTTTATCTACGTCTATTTTTAGGAACCTTTATTTAGTCTGAATCATACATAACACTATATTACTGATTTACTTACTTATACGTAGTTTTCTTTTTTGCAGTTACAAATATCTTGTGAGGTTGAAAAAGGCAGTAATGAAAAAATAATAAGAATAATAATAATTGACGTCAGCCACTTCTTTTCATAAAAATTTCAAATCATGGTCCATTAGGTTGCAGCTTCACCGAACCACAACTTATAATAATAATAATAACAGTAAAATATAATATTATTTTGTATTTATTTTATTTTATTAATATTTATGTATATTTATCTTTTCATTTTAATTTATAATTTTTATATATTTAAATATTTATAGAACCGAACCAGATGAGAAAATTATACGGCTCCAACGATTTTAGCGACGAACACTTGGATTTATTTTTAGAAAATGTCCTTTTGTCCATGTTTTCAGGCAATAAAAAACTGCTACAATATAAGAAGGTAAATTTCGACAAGTCACTAACGGTCGTTATAGCTCAGGTGGTATGTCGGCCGGGCGTGATATCGGAGTTCCGTGGTTCGCGTCTTGGCTTTGGTCACGCTTTTTTTTTCCTTTTTTTTTCAAGTTCCCTTCTTTTGTGAGAAAATATATTATTTCAAACCCTTTTTTTAGTAATTTTTAAAAATACGAAAATTTTAATTATAAAAATTTAAAAAAAATATCTATTTAGTTACTAATGCTATATTTATTATTTTAATCATTACCTACCCCGTAGGTAAATATTAAAATAATAAATGTAGCATTATAAACAGTAAATCTCCCTCAAACGCAATTTACTAATACATATACATAAATACATAAACACTCACGCCTGTCACCCAGAGGGGTAGACAGAGACTACAGACTTCCATTTGGCACGATCCTGACATACCTCTTTCGCCTCCTTCACATCCATATATCTACGCATACATGCCCGTCGGTTAAGGGTACTTCTAACGTGGCCCATTTTCAAAATATCGCCAATTTGGTCGATAAACTTTTTTCTAGGGCGTCCCTTCCCGACTCGGCCGTTCACATCCGCCATATAAATTTGCTTTGTCACTCTTTCCTCATTCATTCTTTCTACGTGACCAAACCACCGAAGCATTCCTTTCTTAATCCTGGTCACAACATCATCTTGCATACCACATTTATCTCTTATCACGCAATTTCTCACCCTGTCATTCAGATTCAACCCTAGCATATTCCTTAAAGACCGCATTTCTACAGCATTTATTCTACTTTCGTGCTTCTTCTGCCACACCCAGCTTTCACTACCATACATTAAAGTAGGTACTAACACAGCATTATCAATTACCATACGTGCCTGTTTTGACACATTCTGGTTCTTCATAATAGAGTGTAGTGCCCCATTCACTCTATTCCCTGCATTTACTCGTCGTTCTATATCCCTATCATATCTACCATCCCTGCTAAATACACATCCCAAATACACAAACTCATCCACTTGCTCAATTAACTCTCCTTCTATTCTTATTTCACATACCGTTTTGCTTTCTTCTCTTTCAAAAACCATCACCTTTGTCTTACTTGCGTTCACTTTCATTCCCCTTTCTTTTAATTCCCAGTTCATTAATGTAACCATCATTTGCAACTCAGCCGCCGATGACGCAAATATGACTTGATCATCGGCATACAAAAGGCATTTGACGGTTAACTCGCCCATTCTTAACCCACATTCTTCATCTTTCAAAGTTTGCAAACACCGGTCCATAAATAGGTTGAACAGCAAGGGGAAGCTACACAGCCCTGTCTAACACCTTTATGGATGCCAAACCAGTCCGAGTAGACCCCATTGATCCTGACACAAGCACTAGAGTCCCAATAAAGAGACCTTAATGCCCGTATCAAACCAGCGCTCAACCCATATGAGTTCAGTGTTTGCCATAACACATTCCTGTCCACTCTGTCATAAGCCCTTTCTGGTTTTTGGCCAAAAACTTCTCCGCAATCATGCGCATGGAAAAGACTTGATCTGTACACCCCATTCCCTTTCTAAAACCCACTTGCACATCCCAAATTTTTCCATCAGTTTTTTCTTTTCTTTATTTTACTAATATTGTTCCTAATAAGGAATACCAGATAAAAGATTAGTAGGTAATAACTATTGCTCCTCAAAATTATATTTGACCTCAAGGTAAAACATATCCTAAAATTCAGTAGCTAAATAAAATAATAATACCTACTATTCAAGTATATTTTCAATATGTAAGTAAATGAAAATAACAAAAATGAAGCACCATTAGCATGTAAAGTTCGAATCCATAATTAATATTTCGACAAATATTATAATTTACACTATAAAAAGCTAATCCAATATTAGCAGTATAGTATATAGTTAAAAATAATCAAAATAGTCATTTTTATTAATTAGATAATATATTAGAATACATAATTCTAATATAATGCAACTAATATACCGAATAAAGAAAATTAAAATACATTTATCATTGTACGCCGTGTCTATTTCCATAGAATAGTTCACTGACATTGAAAAAATAATACTACGTATATATATTGTAGCGAGCGTCGACAGACCAAACGCTCAAGGTCGTTCGCTGGAGGTATCGCCTTAAGAGGATAGAGTAAGTCAGCTCAAATTCTAATTTCGTCCCCACTTGCCCGCGCGTCGTATGCTATGTACCGACATGTTTGTAATCACTAATACTGTAAGTAGAAAGGTCGTTAGACACTTATTTCATTAGGTTTATCATATTTATGCCTGTTTCTTAACGCTAAGCCAGCCGCTTCTCATTTTTATCACGGTTATTTCCCATTTTAATTTTACGTCGTACTGTTACGTAATGTATATTCTGATCGTAAGCGACACAACCTCCCCGTTCAAAGGCCGAGGCCAAGTGACCGTTTTGCAGGAATCACGCTTCAAAAGGCCAATAGTTTAGGTAATTTCTTTTTACAGTAAAAATAATGGTATTTTAAAAAAAGTAAATAACATAAGCACTGCTTTATAGTTAGTTCAGTTAGTATGCAAAGTTTCATGATCTTATTTAAAGTATTTTATGAATAACAGCGGTTTATTGTTTATTTTGGAGGTAACTTTGGATTTTTTTTCTATCGAGAAAATTTTACGAAATCGTGTTTTCGTCTAACATAATCCTTAACATTAATCCTCAACTTTACCATATATTTATTTCAAAATTAATGCTGCAATATTTTCGGCATAACGAAGGATCTTGCTAAGCCATTTGACATTATATTTCCCCTTAAGACTAAAAAACTTAGCGTTGATCGTAAATCAACACGGAGGCATAAGAGAGTCACTACGAAGGTATCCTAACCGGGGGCCTTGCCAAGAGTTAGCACGAAGGTTATTTAAACATAAACACACATAAAAATATATCAGTGTCACTCGTGTCTCTAAACACGATGAGAAAAACAGCCGGTCGGTCGCCAGCATCAGAGACCTTTGAAAAATGTTACCATTGCTTAAATTACTAATGAAAATAATTTTGCGAGACTTGTCCCTTTAAATGATGATATTACAACTATTTGATTTATTAAATAAGATAGACAAATGAATAATGGTATGCTATTTCGTTACGATCGAACTAGTAATATCTGATTGTTCATGTTTTTTTAATGGTCAACGTAAACAAGTAAACTAATAAGCAAATCTTTAAGTTCTAAACATCTACTTTGTTAATATTATATCTGAAGAATGATGAAATATAATATAGGATCAAATGAAGTTCTCCAAGTGAAGTTCGATCAGTATTATATGAATCGCTTCATTCGAGGGTATAATTTCCAACCCACCCATAACGCACAAAAACTTTTACTCAGAATTTCAAAGAACGATGCTGTACGCTCGGACGGCGAGAGACGATAGTGGGAGTGGCAGTTACTTTGGGTGGGGCAGAGTAAAGGTGCGACTTAACCTTGTAGCGTAAGGAAACGACGTTGTTAATAATATTGTCTTCGTTCACTTGGAGAAGTTCGTTTGATCCTATAAAATATCCAAAAATAGTATATTCAATTGATACGACTTTCTTACTTCATTAGAGCAATGTTTAGCGTTTACATTGACTATAATTCACGTGATGAATGACCTTCATGTTTACATAATTAAATTTAATGCGAAACCGTTAAAACGCGAGTCCTATTAGCACTTGTTTGGTTTTTGAATAAAAACGCAAAAAAGGATACTTGCAGGGTTTCTTTTACCGTTTCACTGATCAGAGCACGTGTGCGCACGTGATCGAACTTATGTACTTCGCTCTGAGATAGCAAGGTGATTTACATAACTTTAGTTGCCATTATCAGTTTTCAGTCTACAAAACTCCACTGCTGAACATAGACCTCCCTCATGGATTGCCCGATGGTGGGATTTTCCCATAGTTGCAACCGCAGTTTTTTTTATAATTTAGAATTTCTATCAGGAGGATACTGCTGCTCATCTCCTCCGACACCCACACCGACATCCACGGGACTCTACGGGGTAGTAGTGGATATTCTTACAACGCCACTATGTAGTTACTTAGTAACTTATTGGTAACTTTAGTTTTCATTTATTTTATTTAAAAGCAAAAGAATAGTAAAGATCCTATTGGAACTTAAAACAAAAACAAACGCTCTCGCTGTAACACACACCCACATAACGTGTTTTATCCGAAAAACTAACGTGAAAACAGCTTTGGAAAATTGTTTATATATTTTCTCACATCAATTAGCTTGAAATTAGAGACTATTTTCTCAAGTTTCATGGCTGAACTTAGAATTTGTTAAATTGGAAATACATATTATATATTATTTTTTATTCATGAAAATAATATAATGCAAGTTAGTTTAATATAAATATTTATTTATTTAACTTCATATACACATTAGATGTATATAGGCGGACTTAATGCCTGAGGCATTATCTACCAGTCTACCTTAGAGTAGTGCAGAGATAAAAGAGGTAGGTGTAATAAGAAGTGCGTACAATACATATATACATATATACATATACATATATAAGCGTATAAATATATACATATATAAACATTATGTAAGTATATACACATAAAATTAAACATATATATATATATACACATATATATACATACATACACACACATATATATATATATATATATATATATATAAATATAATATTAAATACTGCTAACTACGAACGCTAAATTGATTCTGCCATTTTATTGACGAGCATTTCTCGCACTTTAGACTTGAACGTAATCCGGTTTTCGGCACTCCTGATTTCGGAAGGAAGAGCGTTCCAAAGAAGAACAGATTGAACAAAGAACGATGATTGAAATATGTACGTATAATTAATACACTGTTGAATATTTATTTTGTACAATATTTATGTAAATGAATAAAGAAAGACATATAAACAAAACTTGATATTAAGAAATTTTCGTATCTGTGGGTAGTTTTTTATTTATTTATTTATTTATTTAAAACTTCATATACACAAGTGGTATATAGGCGGACTTAATGCCTAAGGCATTCTCTCCCAGTCTACCTTGGGATGATGCAGAGATAGAATGAAGTAGGTGTATTAAAAAGTTAATATGCGAATACTAAAATAAAATAACAAAAAAAAATGTAATACATGGAAATAAAATACATAAGATATAAATGGTACATCGCAAAAAATAGATAAAATTATATTAATATTCATACACATATATGTATATAAAATATATAATATACATAATTACAATAAGAACAATAAGAATACATATATATATATATATATATATATATATATATATATATATATATATATATATATATACATATAAACATACATATATACATATATATACATATACATACATACACACACATACATACATATATACACATATACATACATATACACATGTACAACTAGTGCGCGTTGCCAGTGATGTCTTATGGATCAGAGACGTGGTCCTTCACTGCTGGCCGTATGAGGACGCTGGTTCTGCCAATGATGAGGATGATGATTCTGCCAATTTATTAAGTAAGTGTTCCCGAACCTTCATCTTGAACGCGTACCGATTGCTAGCCGTACATACAAATTGTATAAAAGAACAAAGAAGATACAATAGCAGTAATACATTATGTGTGCGACATTGACTTAAACTACATATTATACCGATAAACATGGTGGCGCTGTCATAGCACCACAAGCGTGAACAAATCGAAGTTCAATTCGGTTTCCGAACTCTGTTTAATATACATATAACATTCTCCCCACTACACAGGGTGTGTTAGCCGCTCCCCACACGTTGTCCGACGGGAGATCCTCCCTTTTTCTAACAAGGCTAAACGCTAGAAATATTGATCTTATCAATCGATAATCAATATGCTATAATAAATAAGCTTCCACGAAATGACTTACGTTCACTAATCGTGCGTGGGTGCGTGCACCTGCGTGTACAATATATGCGTATGAATAATAACAAACAAAGTTCAACACCTATAATTTCCGTTACATTACCTTCCATCGTTAAGTTACGCAGCACTTCGCTTGAACAGTACACATAATCTGCATGAACATGTTAAATAACGAGTGTTTAAAAACCGAATGGAAACACTTCACGCAGAGTGTAAGCGAGATAAAACCTGAGCCCACCCAACATCGATTACCCGCACGACTAGGGCGCCAACAAAAGATACATTTTCGTGGACAGCACCAGCATGAGGAATTGTACCGTTTGAAATATTTACATACACATAAACCATATTTATTTTTATATAAAATCATATTTATATTAAATATACCAGTTTTGGGGTTGAAATAAGTCAATAATATAAACAAAGTAACAAAATAAAAGTGTTATTTCGCTTTGATTAACTTTCGAAATTGTTTATTTTGACTCACTTTCTGCAGTATAGTCATATAAATCGAAAAACTATTTATACTAAAACATAAAGATTTACTTGAGACTTTAAAATGTAAAACAAACTACAAGGCAGAGAGAAATAAAATTTATTCGGGGCCTGAACACAATACAAACAACGCTAAAAGAATAAATAGAAAATCTTGTTAATATTGCATGCAGCAATGAAACGGTCACAGACTCAGTATACTTTTACAACAAAATTGCAGATGCACTTTTATTATGTCGATAACTTGGACAAATAAATTGAATATTATTAAATTTAAATTTAATATTAATATTGAAAAAAAAAGAAATAATACTTTTTATTGTTATTTTGTTTAAAAGGAACGATGAGTGATTGTCTAATATTCTCTGTGTTTATGTAACACTAACGTTTAGGAAAGCCTCATTTTTTCGTGACCTCGTCTGACCCCATGCAACGTGGAGCCTCTAGCCTATTGTGTGTAGTCCGTGTTTTACCGAAGCTTTTCAGGAAAGAAAAGTGATTAATCGACACTTTGTCGCGACCCTCTGAACCATTATGTGGAAAGATGAAAGTATAGGACCCTGACGATATTTTTATACTTAAGTTAAATTTATATAAAACTGACTTATCATGATCCTTTTTAAACATTAGCCATGATAAAAAAAGATAAACATTTCTAGCTAAGTCCCGCTGAGCTTCCTGCTGTTTCTTTCTGGACTGAGTAGATCAATAGTAAAACTAAAAAACTATATTATAAATTAACGCTAACACTACACATTAAATAAAACTGTATTTACGTTTAATTAACTATTTTAATTTTTTTAATTCCCGACGCTTCGGGTGCCTTACAGCACCAATGGTCACGGGCACAGAGTACATTATATATATGGTCACGGGGAGGACTGAGATGTTTGACGTCCACGTCATAGTTAACCCGGCTACCTTCAGTTTTTGAATATTAATTTTTGGTCCGATCTACGCAGAACGAGATTAAAGTATCCTGAAGTATTGCAGTGGTATGCTTGGGTTTGGGTTTAATTTTGTTAATTATAGGATTCCAAGCAGGTGGCAGCACCCATCCATCTACTCTATTGAAATTAGGATATTTTTTCATTTCAATAGCCTCGCGTTTCTGGTTTCTCAAATCTGATGTCTGAATCTGAAATGGTGGGGACGATCTTGAACATGTTCACAGACTGCAGTCTTCCCGGAGCGTCAGTGCTTACACTCACGACAGCTATATGTTCTTTCACGCGGGTTTTTATGGATCTTTTTGTTTGTCCTAGGTCAAGTAGGTAGTAGGTTTTTATAAATCTTTTTGTTTGACCTAGGTCAAGAAGAGGTAATCAAACAAACATCATGAACAAATCGCTTGATCAAAAAATTAAAAATAAATATTTCTAGAAAAATAAAATATATTATACCGAAAACTATACCGAATACAAATATTTTATAATTTTTTATATATATATATATATATATATATATATATATATATATATATATATATATATATATGTATATATATATATATATGTACGTACATATATATATTATAATTACATCGAAGCTACATTATTAATTGCTCCAAAATTCTTAGAAATTAAAGCAGGTCTGGGCCAATACAGTGAACTTTACTATCTACCTGATTTTACGAAAATATCCTTATGCAGGTGTACTTACTTTTATATTATGAGAAGATAATATTCAGTTTTATAATTGCTTACCTGAAACAAAAATAAATGATTACCAATTTAAATATTTTGCAAATGTATAAAATACAATTTATAAAAGTCTATAAAAATATAACTACAATATACTAAACGTAAAGAAGCATGTTAGAGTCAATTTCTATTCATAGATGAGTCCAGATTTCGTCTGAAGCCAGATATTGAAAGGATTAAAGTGTGAAGCCATCTGGGAGAGAGGTATCCTCAGAAGACAGAACACATAATTTAAATAGGGATATATGTAACTGAAGAATGAAAGCAAATGAGTACATTAAAAATATAGTAGACCTGAAACTCTCCGGTTAATGGTAGAGCTGCACTATATTATGACTGAGCCCCGGGGAAGGACCACGCTCGAATTGAGTATGAGTGTGAAATTGTAGCTTATTGCTGCTGTGTTTCGTATGTTAGTCTCCAGTTCTACTCAATCACTTACGTGATTACGAACAAGAGACCTGTGGCGACGCTGTCATCGCGCTAGAAGCGAAACACATCGAAGCTTAAATCGCACTATCAAAATTCCGAAGTAAAACGGTCTATATGGAATAGTTCCGAACTATCACACGGAGCGTTGGCCGCTCCCCGGGCAGAACACCTTGCCCGACGGGAGCACCTTCCTTCCACGACCACAGACCCTTTATGCTAGTAACGAAAAATTTCATCCTAGTCGTCATCTGCATTTTGATTCTTCATCGAAGTCTTACCATTACAAACAGATGAATGTAATTTGATAACGAAAAACACGTCAACTTTGACTTCATTTTTCGACACGTCTTTGACTTTGACGTCAGTTTTTAAGACGCAAATCAGGTGAACGGCAAGAAATGGTGAAACCAATAAAAATAATGGTCTATAAAACCGGAGCCAAGGTGAGGAAACAAAGCGATAAAAGATCTGTCCTCGATTTAAATCGGATCAATTTTTTGCAAAACGATTTCGCACGAGGAAGGGACCATATGGTAATAGCTGTCGGTTACAACTTATATAACATTCGTATTTATGCTATAGCGCTTATTACATTATACAATTTTTAGGAAATCTAATTAGGAACCTAAATTGGAACCTAGCGATCACACTACACTAAATTGAATTCTAAATCGTGACGAACCGCATTCGTAAAGAAGTATCGACGGGGTTGCATGTTTGATCGATGGCGACGTATTTATCAAAACAGCAGAAAATAGGACTTGCCTTAGCCATGGTGGGAACAATGGATATTAAAAAAAGAGAAAAGAGTACTTGTCATTGAGAAAAAACTGTACAATATGAATATAATTATATATTTTTAGGTTCTAAGCAGTTTTTTTATAGGACAGGGTGACAAACTAGAACACAGTCCACATGATGATAAGTGGTTTCTGCGGCCCATGGACATCTACATCTATCTCCGATTACAAATCAAAATGCAGATGCGTTGTCACCTGTGACGACTAAGGTGGAATGCCTCGTTTCCAGTAAAAAGGCTACCCGGTTCTCTACACTCGCCATACCAAACACAGCAACATTAAGCTACTATTTTACGCTGGTATTCTGTGGGAGCGTGGTGCTTCCTCGGTCGAGCTGACCCATTCGTACTACAACTATACTACTAATATAACTGCAGCATAGCTCTACCACCTATAAAACAGTTTGAATATTTGTTAAGTTTGCTATCCAAACATATTGAAAAAGAAGCCACGATATTTCCACTTAGATCAAAGCGCGGGCGCCGACTAGTTGTTCTCAATCGTAACGTTGCGATTACACTGTCCTAAATTGTAAACAATTTAGGAAGTAGAGCGATTGGGACCTCCAATTTGACTAAATTGGATCCTAACTGTTCTAACTACGATTACACCTTCCTATTTCCTAATTAGATTTCCTAAAAATTGTATAATGTAATAAGCGCTTATAGGTTACAAATAATTGTTTACCTACTATTCTACATTTTTTTCGATCATAACATTGAGTTATGATTGTTATGGTCAACGCCCTACTTATTAATAGCACATAATTAACACTTTTTTTCTCATTTACTATATGATATACATTACGCTGTTATAATATTATTAAGATGGTATTCTGTAAAAAAGAGCCTGGTCCTACCTTACGCAGTTAATTATAATTTTTCCGTATTTCTTACGTTTCGTTTTGACTTCAAGGTTCGACTGAGATTTGAAATTAAAATGAAAAAGTTGGAATTGTTTTAATTAAAAAGAATAACAAGACATACTATTTGGGCATATTCACCCTCAATAGTAACCCGAGTGTAGAATGAATAATATTTTTAACGTAACTTCGTGTAATATTTTTTTTATCTTTAAGTGCGCCTAAAGGTTTTTAATAATTACAATCACAATAGTTAACCCAGACAGATTATTATTCCCACCAAATAATAAATGTGTACGTGTGTTTTCTTTAACTTTCATAATAATTCGAGGGCTTATACAATCCGCAATAAATAGACAAAAATATTCTCGAATAGTTAACTTAGTCCATCATCATTATCATCACCTTACCAGCCTTTTTAAAACCACAGCTAAACATGTGCCTATTTAAGAATGGCACAACGCCAAGTGGCATACATTACTTTGAAGATTTACCCATACTCACCGAACTGGTCACTAACATACCGTCATCATCTTTATCATCATAAGTTTGCAGCAGTGGACATATATACAGTTCCTAACAGCCACCTTGCGCACTACCGTCACATTGTTAATAACCATGTACATTATTACAAAGTGGATACGCCTACTCGAATGATATTAATATTATAATGTTATAAATATGTACACATAAAATATTAATTGATATTTAATTAAAGCACGAAAATTAAATTTAAGTGAATACATGTCCCGCACCAGTGAGCCTGCAGCTCGCCAACGTTTCGCGCAGTGTATATATTCTTTGCCAACGTCGATCGCCACTGTACCGTGTCGTCTCCGTCACGCCGTCGCGTCGTCTGTTTAATAGTTAATTACGCTAATCATTCTACACAAGAATACACGCTTCGTTAATCGATGAAGCAAGAGTAATTGATAAAAAAGGTGTAAGTTGGATTATACACATTCCTTTGTCATTTATAAGGTACGCACTACTAAACCAAAGAGTTATTTAACAGAACGTCATTAACATTTTACGTTGTAGAGCCATGTTGCAGCTATATTATGGTTGCAGCACGAATGGGTTGGCTCGACCGGGGCAGGACCACGCTCTCACAGAATACCAGCGTAAAATATGGTATGGTGGTTCGTATGGTGAGTGTAGAGAACCGGAGACCCTTTTACTGGAAACGAGGCATTCCATCTCAGTCCTCAGCGCTGGCAACGCATCTGCATTTTTAATCTTAATTGAAGATAAATGTAGATGCCTTTGGGCCACAGCATCCACTTACCATCTGGTGGACTGTGTGCTCGTTTGTCACCCTTATTCTAAAAAAAACATGGAATCATAAGTGAAAGTACTATAAAGACATATAGATTGTCATGAGATATAGATATATACATGAGATATATGTAAGGTTGTTTAGGAATGAGGGTAGAAATTAAATACGAATAAAATATGAAGAAGTGTTGGTAAGACCTCTAATCTCCCACTCTTTCTAGCAGTATAACGTACGGTGCAGGTGACTAATTTGAATTATAACGTTCTACAAGTCTTAATCACTGTCGTGATTATGACCGCCGGGGTAGTTCTTTTGGTAAATGTAAATAATGTTATATTGCGGAGTCGCTGCCCTGTGTCATATCGTGATAAGCAGTTTTGCTGTGTTAGCATACTTCATCTTATTTAATACCTATATTATGTAATAAGTACTATGGAATATAACAAAGATCAATTATACGCTCAAATTTAACGAAAGGTTATGATTTTCGTAATAAAATAATAATGTCTTCCAGACCGAATTTCGGTCACGGCGGCCTGTCTCAACGGAGACTAAGCCATCGGCGCATCATGTATGCGCAAGCACAACTGCACTCTCTATTCCCTCAATCTCATAGTCCTATAGGAATGTGACCCGACACGATCAGAGAGAGATCAGACGCAGAACTGAGAATTTCTTGACAGAAAAACCTAATAACTGATTTCAGCCCGACCCGGTATTCGAACCCGGGACCTCGTGATCAACGATCGCATTTAAAACCACTAGACCGACGAGGCAGTCAATAAATAATCAACAAATTTCGTAATGTTTAATTGGCGTCGCTAATAGCCTTCAACCAGCGGTGAGTGATTGATATTAACGAAGATTTTACTCACGTCCGGTTTGCAACTGTATATTCTTCTTAAATGAAAAATAACGTGAGCATACAGAGCGTTATTATTGCGCAAAGTGAAAAAGTATTTCTTTGCCTAAGAGCTATAAACAGCAGCTATTAAAATTATTGTATGTAAGCAAAATTGTTCGTGATTAACCATATGAAATGGTTAATCACGAACAATTTTGCTTAAACACGGTAACACCGTTCGACTTCTTAGTTACTAACGGATTCAAATCTTAAGAGGTTTAATTTTTTTTCATTTTCAAAAGATTTATCGAGCAAATAATTGAATGACGACATATCCCAGAAAAAACTATTTATATATTTCACGGAACTGCATGTTTCCATGATATTCAAACATTCCGCACCGTTACTTGCATAACGATGACTCCTATGACAGTGTACAGTGGCCGTCCGAACGGGGGTGGTGGGAATGACTTCTTGTAACCGATAAGGACACCCCTTAAGTAATTGTTTCATATCCAAAATATCCATTTAAGGACCAATGTCCATTTGCTGCTAGCCAATCACAGGTACCGTATATAAATACATAGTTATAAAATCATTATTATAAAATTATTGCTACAAGTTTAAAAGATTACACTTATCTTGCAATACTAGCTATTAAAACTTAATAATATAATAATCAAATAAACATTCGTCAATGTTTGTAATTTGAGTCTTTAAAAAGTATATACTTCGTAATAAAATATTATATTAATGAATAAAATTACTTTTACGGATTTTATCGCGTTTAATTTTAAATGATTTTTAATTCTCGACGTTTCGTGTGCTTTCCAGCACCCATGGTCACGGGTCCGGTCCGGTGACTGACGTCCCGATGTCAATGTTTATGGTCCGATCTATGCAGAATGAAAATTGAGATCGGGTCGTCAGTCACCTCAATTCCCCGTGACCATAGGTACTGGAAAGCACCCGAAACGTCGGAAATCAAAAATCACTTAAAATTAAACGCGATAAAATCCGTAAAAGTAGTTTTATTCAATGTGTAGTGTTCGCGTAAATATAAGAAATCATAATATTATATTATTGTTATCGTTCAAATATGGCACCGGAATAGGAGGTAAAAACGTCTGATATTTGGGCCCATATAAAAGAAACATATGAAAATATTATTATGCTAGGAGATTTTAATGGAAGGGTTGGGGTGAGGAGGCTTGGTTATGAAAGGATATTGGGAACGTTTGGTGACGAAAGTATAAATGAGAATAGTGAAAGTCTCCTCACCATATGTATGGAAAAGAATCTTTTTGTGACGAACACTTGCTTTCGCCACAAGAGGATTCACATGTATACTTGGGAAAGAGTTGACGATAGAAGCATGATAGATTTAATAACTGTGGATGAAAGATTGAGGGGCGCGGTGGTGGATACAAGGGTTTACCGGGGTTCTAACGTAGGAACGGATCATTATTTGGTTTTATGCCGAATTAATGGTCTATTTAGGCGTTGGCGCCATCGATCATCTGTGTCTACCACTGCGTTACAGCGTATTAGAACAGAAAGGTTACAAGATGAAGGTGAGAAAAACAAGTTCAAATGTAGACTGAAAGAAAATATAAGTGGTTTGGATGAATTATGTATGAAGGAGTTAGACTTGGAGAATGTATGGCAAAATGTAAAGAAAGGTTTAGTGGATGCAGCTACCGAAGTATGTGGTGTTAGTAAGAGAAAGAATGAAAGGAAAAATAATACGTTATGGTGGGATGATGAGGTACGTATGGAAGTTGAAGCAAAGAAGAGAGCATGGCTAGATTTACTAGCAACAAAGGCTGGTAATTCTAGCGGTACGAATGATGATATTGAAAGAAAAAAGGCAGTCTTTAGACATCTTAATAAGAGAGTAAAAGAAGTAGTTGAAAGAAAAAAGCATGAAAGAACGGATAAGAATGATAGAAGAATATCGGATAATTTCCAGGCAAATATTAAAATGTTCTGGAAACTTGTAAGAACTGCCAGGGGACATTCAAAACAGCCTATGATGAATGCTATAAGAGACGAGAATGGCTATATTCTGAATGATGAAGTTTTGAGTTTAAAGAGATGGAAGGAATACTTTCAAAGCACGTTTATGAGTGAGGAGACAACGTGTGTACTAAGTGAAGTAGAAATTCCGAAAGAAGAGGAAAGAGGTGGCGAGATAAGTATAGATGAAATAATGAAAGCAATGAAAAGCATGAAAGCAGGTAAGGCTGCCGGATATGATAGAGTTGCACTCGAAATGCCAAGGGCAGGAGAGGAAGTGGTGGCAGGCCTGCTGCACACCTTGTTTAATTTATGCTGGGAACTGAAGCGGGTACCGGTAGACTGGTGCAAAGCCGTGATAGTCCCAGTATATAAAGGAAAAGGGTCGCAGCAGGACTGTAAAAACTACCGTGGCATCAGCCTTCTTAGCATTGTGGGAAAACTAAGGATATAGATTGAAAGGGTCATGAAAGAAACTGATGGAAAAATTTTTTACATGCGCATGATCGCGGAGAAGTTTTTGGCCAAAAACCAAAAGGTTTTTTGTGCGTTCATGGACTTGGAAAAGGCCTATGACAGAGTAAATAGGGATGTGCTATAGCAAACACTGAACTCATTTGGGTTGAGCGCTGGCTTGATACAGGCATTGGAGTCCCTTTATAGGGACTCTAGTGCTTGTGTTAGGATCAACGGCGTCTACTCGGACTGGTTTGACATCCATAAAGGTGTCAGACAGGGCTGTGTGGCTTCCCCGTGGCTGTTCAACCTATTTATGGACAGTTGTTTGCAAAATTTGAAAGTTGAAGAATGCGGATTAAGAATGGGTGAGTTAACCGTCAAATGCCTTTTGTACGCCGATGATCAAATTATCCTTGCGTCGTCGGCGGCCGAGTTGAAAATGATGGTTACATTAATAAACAGATCATTAAAAAAAGGGGTATGAAAGTGAACGCAAGTAAGACGAAGGTTATGGTTTTTAAAAGAGAATAAAGTAAAACGATTTGTGAAATAAGAATAGAAGGGGAGTTGATCGAGCAAGTAGATGAGTTTGTATATTTGGGCTGCGTATTTAGCAGGGATGGGAGATATGATATGGATATAGAACGACGAGTGAATGCGGGAAATAGAGTAAATGGGGCCCTGTACTCTATTGTGAAGAGTCAAAATTTGTCGAAAAAGGCACGTATGGTAATTCACAATGCTGTGTTGGTCCCTACTTTAACGTATGGTAGTGAAAGTTGGGTGTGGCAGAAGAAGCACGAGAGTAGAATTAGAATGAACGCAGTAGACATGCGGTCGTTAAGGAGTATGTTAGGGCTGAATCTTAATGACAGGGTAAGAAATTGTGTAATAAGAGAAGAGTGTGGTTTGCAAGATGATGTTGTGACCAGGATTAAGAAAGGAATGCTTCGGTGGTTTGGTCATGTGGAAAGAATGAATGAGGAAAGAGTGACAAAGAAAATTTATGTTGCAGAAGTGAATGGCAGAGTCGGAAAGGGACGTCCTAGGCGAAAATTTATCGACCAAATTGGCGATTTATTGAAAACAGGCCAAATTAGGAGTACCCTTAACCGACGAACCTGTATGCGGAGGTGTATGGATGTGAAGGAGGCGAGAGAGGTGTGTCAGGATCGTGCCAAATGGAAGTCTGTAATCTCTGCCTACCCCTCTGGGTGACAGGCGTGAGTGTTTATGTATATATGTATGTATAAAAGAAACACCAATTAAATTTCGTGGCCTACGGCACCTTTACTAAAAAATAAGTTTTAATTCACCGACTTCTAATTTTTCGTACTAAATTCATTAATCTAAATAAATACGGAAGGCCTAAAACAATCGGTAGTAATTAAGGTGAAATGGCGATCGTTTGACACTAAGTTTCCATTATACCATTGTGGCGGCAACGACATTGACAAATTGCCATGCGACGTCATTGCAGCAATCGAAACATCTATTTGAGACGCCACCAGATTTAATGGGATAATCTCATAATAGCAGCATAAATAAAACCTATCAATAAACAGTGTTTTGTACAACTTGCTACAAAGATTTGCGCTATTATAAGCCGCAAACAGTGTCGCTTCATCAGCGAGCACACAGCCCACCTGATGGTAAGTAAATGCTGTTGCCCATAGCCATCTACATCTATCCTCGATTAAGAATCAAAATGCAGATGCTCTGTTACCCCTGAGTAATGAGATGGAATGCATCGTATGCGGTAAAAAGGGTTTCGGGTTCACTACACTCAACATACGAAACGTAGCAAGCAGCATTTAGTTGCTATTTTACGCTGTTATTCTGTAAGCGCGTGCTCCTTCCCCAGTCGAGCTGGATCATTGTGCTGCAATCATAATATAGCACCAGACCACAATAAAAGTATACCATAACTTAAGTATTCACACGCGTAATCCGCTGAAACCGTGTGTAGTGATTTATATTGTTTACAGCGAAAAGCATTAACTCGGCGAAATTCTTTATTCAGCAAAACAGGTTTATTACAGTAAATTATTTTTGGCCATTAATTAAAGCTTTACTTAATGCAGCGGTATATTATTTTGAGTAAATTTTCTTTAAAATAGTATTTACAAAATTCAGTTATTTTTATGATTAAATTAAGGTAAATAGCTTAACTTTGGTTTTTCTTTTGTTTTAGTGGCTTTTATTTTAAATTAGGATAGTAAAGTAAAGTAAAGTTACAGCCCATATACGTCCCACTGCTGGGCACATGCCTCCTCTCATTTCTGAGAAGGTATTAGGGCAAGGAAGTACGCCACGCTGCCCCAATGCGTGTTGGCGAACTTTACATGTCTTCCAAAATTTTTTTTCTTATTTCTCAGACATGCAGGTTTCCTCACGATGTTTTCCTTCACCACCGAGCACGTGGTAAATCAGCACTTAAAATTGCAATTAACAATTTCATTGGTGCCGGCGGGGATCGAACCCGGGTTTCTCGCGTTCTGTTATATTTACAGCGAGCGCTAACCATTTGAGCTACCAAGGCTATTAAATTAGGATGTTTAATATAAATTATAAACTACACGATTCCTATTTTCCCACCCTTTTGGATAGATTTTTTTCGCCACATATAAATGGGACCACCTTCAAGGCATAGAATAAAAAATAAACACAAAATCGTTAATATGTGTTCACAATCAGCTAAGATTGAATTATTTTATTAAAAGCGATAAGATTAAGTACCTAATTTTTTGAAGTCTTTGATAACTAAAACAGGAGAGCCATCTTTAATAGACAATTAATTTATAATCCGTTGCTTGCAACAAAGTCTCACGGCATATTAATGAGACGACTCCAAATTTAGCTGATTGCACGTGCACGTGCATACGCATAAATGACAATCGCAAAGAGAATTCTAATTATACTTAACTTATTAAAAAAACGAAACAATTAATTAGTGTTTTCGTGATTTCTATAATAACTTAATAACCTTAGAATTAAATTAACTTTCAAATACGTGCGCAGTGGCGAGTTAAGAATATCCACTACCCCGCTGGTATAGTAAGAGGCGACGGTGGGGAAAGAAACAGAAGATGGGCAGCAGCACCTTCCTGATAATAACCCAAAATAAGAAAAACAGTCGCCAAACCGCATGCCAAGCGTGGCAACTATGGCAAAATCTTCACTACAAAGCAATTTATGGGGGAGGTCTTTGTTCATCAGTGGACTTATATAAACTATAATGGACGAATGGATGGAAATCTAAATCATTATACATTTAAAGCAAAAATGATATAAAACTATTTTAAGCCAAGATCTGATACTGTCGTAGTAAGGAAGCGTAAGAGATTCTGCCACATCATTTCGTCAAGTGGCCATCGTAGGAGGAGGCTATAGGGAAAATCCATGCCATTATCTCTAATAAATATTTTTGTTTAGTTTTGAACTGTCCATGCGATCGAAGCTAAGTTCTGCAAGACCCGTCACAGAAGAACGCTAAAATCCTCCGATCACACTCTTAATCTCACAGCTGTTAGACGGGAAATAAAGCTGCAGATTTGACAGCATGCAGGCAACTGAACAGACAAATCTCCAAATGCATGCGGCTGGACTTACGCAACTTCAATACAGCTCAGCTCGCATTGAAGAAGCGATCGAGCTTAACTAGGACTCCAAAGTCTTATGAGAGATATGTCTGCCAGAAAGAGCCAGCTGTCGTAGCTAAAGACAGAGTGTGGCAGCATCGTTTCCGAGACACCTGAGATTTTGAGTGAGATTGGAAAGTAGTGGGGAGAGAGTATGGGCAGTTGTACCTAAACATCATTGTTGGAGCCACACGCAAGTGTGAGTAACGATCTAAGAACAAGTTTTATCCGACATTATTACGATATTCCGGATGTAAGTCTGACTGAGATATGAATTGCTCTCCAGCACCTAAAAACGGCAAGGCCCCAGGCGAGGATAGAATTACAATGGAGCTTCTGAAAGCGGGTGGAAAACCGGTACTTGAAGTCTTTCAGAAGCTCTTTGATTCTCTCCTTCATGGTGGGACAACTCCGTAGGCGTGGAGCAGAAGTGCAGTTATTCTTCAAGAAAGACAGACAACGTTCTCTTGAAGAACTCAGACCGATTACCCTTTCGTTTTTTCAAATGCCTACGTACTGTTTTCGAGAGTCACTATCGAAAACAGTACGTAGACAGTCGAGTGCCTCCGTAACAAGCCACTGTCCGAAAAGGCTTCAGTACAATAGACAACATACCGCTACGGTAAATTGTACAGAAGACCGAAGAGTACAATCTACCACTTTGCCTTACATATGTGGACTATGAAAAATCCTTTGATTCCGTCGAAATTTGGGCCCAGTACCGAATTGCTAAAGTGTTTGTACAGTAGGGCTACGATGACTATCCGAGTACAGAACCAGAGTACGAAACCTATCTATATAGAGGTGTAAGACAAGGTGACATTATATCCCCGAAACTTCACCGCTGCGTTGGAAGACGTTTTCAAGCTACTGGACTGGAAAGGATACGGTATTAACATCAATGGCGAGCAGAATCGCTGGAGGACCTTAGCACTCTGCACAAGGACCTCAATAGTGTCTCCCAATGGATAGATCTTAAGAAGAACATGGACAAAACATAGATCACATGTAACGTCTATGTTACACCTGTGCCGATAGCTGTTGGGAGCACTAAGCTAGAAGTTGTTAACGAGTATGTTTACCTGGGACAAATAGTCCTAGTCGGACGATAAGTCCAACTTCGACTGAGAGGTCAATCGACGAATTTAACTCGTCAGACATACTTCAAAACTTGAAAACAAGATCATACAAACAGTGCGTGTTGCCAGTGACGACTTATAGATCTGCGACGTGGTCTTTCACTGCTGTATGTAAGGGCTAGAGGTAGAGAGCTAAGAGCTATGGAGAGGGCTATGCTTGGGGTTTCTCTGCGTGATAGACTTACCCAATGTAATCCGTTGGGCTATGTTGGTCACTATGATTCTAATTCTATCAATAATATTCTTCTGAGCTGAAGTGACAATGGGCCATATAGCTCGAAGAACCGACAACCGTTGGGGAAGAAAGGTTCTCGAGTGGCAGCCTCGTACCGGTAGTCGAAGTGTAGGGCAACCCCCCACTAAAAGAGTGACGGCCTGATAAAACATGCAGGAAGTTGATGGACGCAGGTAGCTCAGGACTGTGCTCTGTGGCATTCGAGTGGTGGACTTCTGAAGGACTGTAAGATAATGATGACATGAGAATAGTTCAATTTGAATGTTTTTATTTGATTTTGATTTTTTACATGCATTTGCATATGAATCGGAGGCACCGACAAAATAACAGCGCTATAGTGAGGTCATCACTTGTCTTATGGTCGACTGCACAACTCTAATAACTCTTCGTAACTGTGTGCTATGGTGCAATATATTTTTAAAGTTTTAATTTTTAATTCTTAATATTCTCCTATTGCCTAATAAGAGAATAAGCAGATTTAAAAAGATTTGGGAAAAAAATAAACCCATAAGGGTGGCAGAATAATGTGACGATTTTATTATAAAATTGAACTGTTGAGACGACATTAAAATTGTGATTTGAATAAAATTACATTTTATTCAAAATACTTTTTTATGTCTTGAATGAACTAAAAAGAATAATTTAACTTCACATTCTTATAAGGGGTATGTACATAGTTATCTCATCTGGTTGGGCTGTTTTATTGTTTTTATTGAAGTCGGGGCTTTCATTATTCTAATAATATTTCTTAACATCGACATCAGAATATGAAATTGTTTTATTGCGTTTAGTTTTCTGAAGTCGGCTTTTGCTTTTTTAATCGTCAGTTTTGATGGTGCTAGTTGACGCTACTTAGCCTAAGTAGGTACTAAATTGAAATGGCTCGTTAGTAAAGGTAGTAAAATAGCTCTCTGGTTCTCGTCACATTACGCTGCTATGATATTTCATGCTGCTATTCTATGCCAGAGTAGTCATCCCGTTTGAGTAGTGCATGCCATTAAGACATCAATAACAATTTGAAAAAAAAAGAACTGTCTACGTGTCAGTCTGTCTGTTTTCCCTAGTTTATCTTTAGAATGGCTCCAAAGTTTGTAATGAATCTACACAAACAGACAAAAAGCCCACCAGGAGTGATTTAGGCCTTTTTTATTCGAAAAACTTGAAATTTTTTATGAATTGTCAAAATAAATGGTGATGTTTATCTTAAATGTAAATAACGCCACATTAAGGGATCCTAGATGATACCGGGGCAGATCAATAGCTACAGGTACAGTCTCATTAGGGTAATGAAAATTTTAAGCTTTCATGAGTAATTTATCAATTCGTTCATTCAAAGAAGCAGAACACTTTCATGATATAATTATAAACTCATTTAAGAATATATTTCTACGTTATTGATACGTTTTAGCAGCACGCCCGACGCTCATGGAATTAATGTTCCATAACATTATACCACATTATGCGAATGGCGGCATGTATTCGTACCTAGCTAAAATTTTCTCGCGTTAAAATCAGTCAATAAAAAAAACAAGATTGCTTTTGGAAATTGTATGTATTATGAGGGTAGGTATATCACGGTGGTACATATTATATATTCTGGAGTTTTATATATAAAAAAACTGTACTAGGGTGGCTGTTGTGAAATTAAAAAAAAAACCTAATAATATATTCTTATATTTTGCTTTCATTCTTTTGCTTCGTCATCAGCCCGTCAACGTCTCTACTTTACATGCACCTCTACCGTTTTTTGACTATTTGCCTGTCTGGCGTAAACGATAGTTTTTGGCAGTTTCCACAGTCGCTACTGCGTCCATCGACTTCCTGCATGTCTTACCATAGCGTCGAAACATCTAGTGGGTGATATGTTGCTTTTATTATTTTCAACAAATTTCTAGTCCAATAGGATGCCTTCATTACGGACAAACTTGTAAGGGACTGACATTGAGCAACATAATGGCCCACATAAGCATGAAATGCAATGTATAATGAACCCTAACGAACCATGTTATTCTACTAACCGAAGGTTTAAATGTTAAATATAATTACCTATGTGATCTAGGTATATCGTTGTCTTATTTCTAGCTTTGATTTTCTATGTAACCCAATTAAAATAAGGTAAATTAATTGAGTATTGCATCCAAGTTTTTATAGAACACCGCCATCTACAGCAAGCACTGCCTCCTGCCAAATGTATCCATTACTTTATGATAATTCTTTTGTTAACGCGTCTGAGAAACCAGGCCGAGGCGAGGCGATTTCTGCTAAGTATGCCTACGTTGGTAGCGCCCTTTCACCTATTTCTAAAAAGCAGTGCGAATACTGCTATGCTGGGCCGATTTGAAGGATAAGAGAACTCCAGACCGCCGCTCCGTTGCGGTGGCCTGTATGAGATAACCCGTATAGGTGCTGGTTTTTTTTTGCTCACGCATGCTCATTTTAACAATATTTAAATGAAGAATAGGATTTTTGTTGGCTTTAAATTAAATCTTTTCTTTTCATAGAATTATAGGTGGCAAACGAGCCCTCAGTCCACCGGATGGTAATTGGATTCTGTGACCCATAGACATGATCGACATTTATCTTCAATTAAGAATCAAAATGCAGATGCGTTTTCATACCTGAGGACTCAGAATCCCTCGTTTCCAGCAAAAGAGTCTCCGGTTTTCTGCACTCACCATACGAAACACAGTAGCATACACTGCTAATTTACGCTGGTATTGCGAGAGCGTGGTCCTTCCCCGGTCGAGCCGACACATCCGTGCTACAACTATACAATGGCTGCAGCATGGCTCTACCACGTATCCTATATTCTAATACTTCATATAAATATTGCTCATTTTAACAATATTTATCAGGTATTTCACTTTTAGTCAAGTAAACTAACAAATGTAACAACCAATAAATATTAGTTATTCTCGCGGGTCGTGCTAACGAGTTCGAGAGAGCTGATTACCAAATATTTGGTTTAACGTACCTATATTGCACTGCAACGTAATTACTTTGAGTTATATTATACGACACTGTTCCCGGCTCAGTAGTTGCCGCATTCTCGCTAATGATAGAGTACCAAAGCAGACTGATCAAGTTAATTAAGGAATAATTAACTTTAACCTATTATCCATAGATTATTAACGTTAATGAAGTTAAGCGCCACTTCCTTGTTAAAAATCTACAAAAGAAAAGTGTTATTAGGTGTTATTTGTTTAATCTATATAAATAGGTTACAACCGTTGGATCGCCTCTTACGGTTGATGAACGAGTAGCTTCTTAATGAGTTGATTGGTTGAGATTCATATTATATTTCGTTTTATCTAGAAGATGGTTAATAGTGCTAGGATGTGATATTCAAGTCAAGTTATTGAACAAATTCTATGAATAACACTCATATTGGCAACATATGTACGTGGTAGAGCCATGCTGCAGTTATATTAGTAGTATATTTGTAGCACGAATGGGTCGGCTCGACCGGGGAAGGACCGCGCTCTCACAGAATACCAGCGTGAAATAGTAGCTTAATGCTGCTGTATTTCGTATGGTGAGTGTAGAGAACCGGAGACCCTTTTTACTGGAAACGAGGCATTCCATCTCAGTCCTCACGGGTGACAACGCATCTGCATTTTGATCTTTAATGGAGAATGGATGTAGATGTCTATGGGCCGCAGCAACCACTTACCATCAGGTGGACTGTGTGCTCGTTTGTCACCCTATTCTATAAAAAAAAAAAATGTATTTTGATTTAGTGCCGAAAAAGTAAAAACAGCAATGAAAAAGAGAAGTACACACACACACACACACACACACACACACACACACACACACACGCACGAACGCACGCACGCACGCACGCGCGCTGTGGTCGAGTAATTCATAAGTTTTCTCATCGCACCACCTACCAGAATGGGCACAACAATGTTACAAAATTGCTGTCCCTTATAGTTCTCTCAAGATTATCGCGTGAAAAAAAGGTGTTATAATATGAGAAATGATGCAAGACCGATTTTTTATTTTGTATGTAAATTTTTTTAATATTTTCTTACTATGGTTAACTATTTGCAGTACAACCAGAGTGACCGACGTAGCCCAACGGATTAGTAAGCTGAAGTGGCAATAGGCCGACCATATAGCTCGAGGAACCGAGAACCGATGGGAAAAAAGGTTCTCGAGTGGCAGCCTCGTACCGGTAGGCGTAGTGTAGGGTGACCCGCTACTGGATGGAGTGACGAACTGGTAAGACTTCAGGAAGTCGATGGATGCTGGTGGCTCAGGACCGTGCTTTGTGGCATACTTTGGGGGAGGCCTACGTTCAGCAGTGGACTTGTGAAGGGCTGTAATGATGATGATGAGGATGGTGATGTTGATGATGAGGATGATGAAGAAAACCCTCTCTCTCTTTTTGTGACAACTAGAAGTAATAACCAACAAGCTTAACAAAAACATAGACCTGGTGATCACAGTACAGAATGAGATGTTCTAGCATATGAGATGATACTGCTAAACTATCAGAAGAACTTCACAGTCATAACCACCAGACGCTATAAGATTTTCTTTACAAATTTCTAATAACCAACATACACGAGGTGCCTACTGTAGCCCATCAACGCGTCAATTTTTATCCGTCAAAGATGAAGGCTAGGAATACAATTTTTCTTCTTCATTATCATTACAGCCCTTCACAAGTCCACTGCTGAACATAGGCCTCCCCCAAGTAACGCCACAAAGCACGGACCTGAGCCACCTGCATCCATTGACTTCCTGCATGTCTTACCAGGTCGTCACTCCATCTAGTGGGGGGTCGCCCTACACTACGCCTACTGGTACGAGGCTGCCACTCGAGAACCTTTCTTCCCCATCGGTTATCGGTTCTTCGAGCTATATGGCCGGCCCATTGCCACTTCAGCTTACTTATCCGTTGGGCTATGTCGGTCACTCTGGTTTTACTGCGGATATCCTCATTTCTGAGTCTATCACGCAGAGAAACTCCGAGCATAGCCCTTTCCATAGCTCGCTGAGCGACCTTGAGCGTCCTCATACGGCCAGCAGTGAAGGACCACGTCTCTGATCCGTAAGTCGTCAACACGCACTGGTTGTATACAATTTTTCTTAGCCGCAGAAATAAAAAACAAAGATACTCAGTGAGACCGATACCTTGGCTATAGACCTAGGGTAGGTGCCCTACTAATTAGATTATTAGAAGTATAGGTAATTCAAAGCTTTATGCTAACATTATTTTTTATTAAAATTGGACTCGCTCTTGACCTCTATCTGGACCCAGGGCGATGATGAGGTCTACAATATATCGAGTTTGCCCAAGAGAAGCCTATTAACAATAACAATGTTCAATAATAGGAATAAATAGAAACTAAAGAATTTCCTAATACTGTACGTAACCACATCTTCGTCGAAGATGGTCCATAGCCACGTATGACCAGGTAAATTGTTGTTCTCATTTACCATTTAAAACAGAAAACTTTAATAAGTCCGTGAATCCGATTTGACTTTGTAACTAGTAGCTTATGAATGAAAAATACGGAGAGTATCAAAGGTTGAAGAGAAAACACAGTTAAAGGAACTGATAAAGTATGCTAGCTTCGTACAGAAACAAAATCGACGAAGGAGTTTCATAATCAGGTTATCGCTTAGCAATCTCGTTGGTCGAATCGATCGGAAACGGCAGACTGAAATATTAATGAGGGTGAGCCGCCCCGGACCCAATTGATTTTATGACGCGACACCCTGTGAAATTCTATTCGATGATTGAGAAGAAATAGTCCCTTGTCGATATCACATTCTTATCAGATCTCTTAACTTCTTCTTTTTGATGATTACAGCAGACAACGACTACAATCACTATGTATTTTAACATTGTTCATTTTTAGGGTTCCGTAGTCAACTAGGAACCCTTATAGTTTAGCCATGTCTGTCTGTCCGTCTGTCCGTCCTCGCTTAATCTCTGTGACCGTTAGCACTAGAAAGCTGAAATTTGGTACCAATATGTGTATCAATCACGCCGACAAAGTGGGAAAATAAAAATTGGAAAAAATGTTTTATTAGGGTAGGTAGCCCCCCTATATGTAAAGTGGGAAGTGATTTTTTTTAATTTCAACCCTAACGTGTGATATATTGTTGGAAAGGTATTTAAAGAATAGGGGTTTACTAAAATCATTTTTTGATAATGTCCATAATTTCGGAAATAATCGCTCCAAAAGTAAAAAACAATGTTCCCCCCCCCCCTAACTTTTGAACCATAAGTTTAGAAATATGAAAAAAATCTGAAAAGTGGAACTTTATTAGGACTTTCTAGGAAAATCATTTTGAACTTGGATGGAAACAACAGTACCCACTACCGGGAGCAGTTGCAGGAGCGCGGAGCGCTGCTGGAGCGCGAACATAATGGATACCCACCTTTAAACTCATAAGTGGGAACACTTACTGTGACGGACGGGAAACTACGCAACCCTACACTGAGCGTGGCCCGACACGCTCTTGTCCGGTTTTTCATACGTTGTCTATCTCTTTTAAATATAACATACAATTAATTTATCTATACATATAATAGGTAAAAATGTAAATTGCAGATGTCTGTACATTTTATATTTTTGTAACAAAATTGATTGAGAGGGGCTAAAAATAGTCTGCCTGTTTGTTTGTTAACGTATCATATATAAGGTACTTATTTATATCAAAATAATCGTTAGGAAAATTTTGAAGCGTAAGTATTTTCGTTTTAAGTTTAGTCTTTGTTATATTAAAATCGGTTGATCTTATCAAAAGTTATGACTAATATTCTGAAGTATGGGTACGAAATATTGGTACGAATTTGTTCAATAGTGGCGTAGAATGATTAAGGACATTTTTATAACTAAATAATGTAAAATAGTGTTCTATAATGATATAATTGTATCTGAATGCTGTAAACAAAAATAATAAAGAATAACGTAATAAATATTTATAAAATATAAAATATATTCTAATATCCTAGTTTATAAATAACAATAGTTAACCAATGTCATCGATGGATGGTGTTGTGCAAATTATATAATAAATTTTAAGGTCTGAGTGATTATAATTTTTTCTTAAACGCCGAGTTCCTACAACATGGTAAATCAAATTTTAAAAGAGCTATTACAATTTTTTTTGTTTCGGCAAGGATCATCTCATATAGAAGCTCGGCAGTAAACATATTATACTTCCCTTTTGCACTTCCAAACGTTTTAAAATTTACATTGTCGTGAAATTGAAAAATTAAGTTACCGAATTTTGAGTTTTTTTTATATTGTTCTTATCAGTACTTTTGAACTGAATTATGAACCGGCAAAAATTTTCAAACACAAAAGAAGCAAGTTAAAAGCTAACTATAACATTATTTCAAAAACAAGCTTAACATATCGTTCAAACTAGTAAGTAACTTCTCTCACTCAATACAAACAAAAAAAACTTAAAAGGACAACATTGGAGTAAAGTTGCGACGTAGGAAAATTCCATCAATCCATTACGTTTTGTAGGTCACAGTACTACATCATATCATAATATAGGACAAGTGAACTAATGGCAGTGAAATGCATTTTAAGGCGGATAAACCATTTTAAAAAATAGTAAAAGCAAGTAAATCATCAGAATGTAAACGTTACAAACCAGCTGCTTCTATTGTTTTTGACTGAAAAAACAAATACATCTTGATCGAATAAAAGAAGTTTCATAGCGTTGTTTGCTTGACTTCATTCATTCATATCATCATCATCGTCATCGTTACAGTATATCACAAATCCACTGTAAAACATAGGCTTTTTATAATAGGGGGATATATCCATATCTTTATTAAGCTGGGAGCCATCCCCTTCAGTTTCCTTCTGTCACTTGTAATGACACCCACGGGATGATATAGAGTAGTAGTGGAGTTTCTTGCGCCACCACTACACGATCTATTTGATAAATACTAAAATATAAATTGCTGTTTCGACGTGTACTTGGGTCTGAGATTTAAAAAAAAACTTTCGTTCTCCGATAGCTAATCCACCCGTCTTCAATGTTAATTTCAGCCAATCAACTCAATCTGATCATATGGGTGCGTTCTACATTAAGTAGGTTTATTTATTGACTTCACTGTATAATTTTATAAAATTAAATTTATTAAATTAATATGATAAAATTATACAGTGAAGTCAATAAATTATTGATTATAGGTGCATTCACTCACAATTATTACTAATAATTTAATACATTGTAGAGCCACGCTGTAGCTATATTATGGTTTTATCGAGAATATGTCGGCTCCACCTGGGTGTAACCACGTCCTCACAAAATACCAGCGTAAAATAGCATATTAGTGCTGAACCGGAGACCCTTTTTACTCGAAACGAGGCATTTCATCTTAATCCTCAGGGGGTTACAACGCATCTGCATTTTTGATTTTAATTGAGGATAAATGTAGACGTCTACGGGCCACAGTATCCACTTAGGTACCCTCAGGTCCACTGTGTGCTCCTTTGTTAACTTTATTATATAAAATTAAAATAAAAAATAAAACTGTTGTATTAATTTAATAAGGCTGTATAAGAATTTAATAAGAAAATCACACAATTAATTTGTTTATTTATTCCGTCCGATAAAGGGTCTAGGTATATATACTTATACATAGACACTATTATAACTTATAAGAAACTTACACATAAATATTACTTATATACTACTACATACATATTAATAAAACTAATACTATTCACTACAAATATCCCTTAATTGTACAAGTATTGATGCGTCGTGTTTCACTGCGTGGTATCATGTGACCTTCCGCGAAAACGACCACAAACGAAGGCTGACCATAAACGAATCCTCCTTCTCGACGTAAGACATAAAATCAGTTTGTATGGATATCAGGTATTTATTATTTCAAGCAAGTGTGTTGAACTTGTCAAATCTCGTAGTTAAAACACTTTTCTGACAACTATGCATTAACACTTACGTTCTACAAAACTGGCGCAGTTGTCTTACGACATGAAACTCACAATCTAGAACCGGAAAACGCCTACGCCCACCCACAAGTGTAACCATTATCGCCATTACGAAATTAAGTCTTGTTGGAAATATCTTCTTACGACTTAAAGCAGTGTTAATACTCTACACGTGCGAGACTTCTGCCAGATTCCTACATTCAAACGACGAAACGATTCGTTGTGCTTTACGATCCATCGTTTTAAGTACCCAGTTCTATATCAAACATCTCGTTCTTCAAGTATTCCTAAACAATGACTGTAAAATAGCAGTTTCAACATGCGCGTCGGTGCTACCCAATATAATGGATCGTAAAGAAAAGTAGGTAAACGTTTGCTAATTTACATATGAATATTGTAACCACGAATCAGATTAGATTCAGCTTAAACAAAACTAAAATGGAAACAAATCAAATTTAGGGGTAGTTCCGATATTTAAGAGGCATATTCTTGGAGTATACATTAGCAAAGCTTGCTCATATGTATACTCTAAGGGCAAATTAGATTCATTCATCCATTTATTTAATACAGTATATCAAAATTCAACAAATGTACTTTGACCTTCCCCATAGATTTCCCCATAAATTGGATATTTTCTATAATTCTACCACAGTCTAACTACTACTAACAGTCGGTCATCAAAGGCGTCTAAACGGTGAAATCATGCAATGCGGTGCTGGACGAAACGTGCGCGGAACGCCCTTACTCGCCCAGGAGCTGTCCGCTAGGATTGTCTTGTCACGCAAATGAATTAAAATGGTTCACACTACATGTGCGGTGCGGTAAAAACTGTAAGTCGTCCTCATCGGACATTACGAGGGCGACACTGAAAGTTTTTAGAACTGACCACTTGTAAACGATATAATAAAAAAATAAGTTCAATTTTTGAAAATGGAACACTTTGCAAATATTATTGTGTTTAATAGAAAGAACCCCTAAGGACGAGAGGGCAAAGTGTTTTTCACGGTGGTTTCATCGGATGCAGCGATGTATCGATGTAAATGGACACTATTTTGTCCTAACTGTCCAACTTGCTAGTTTCTTCAGTTTTTGATTTTCTAAGAACTTTCAGTGTCGCCATCGTACACATGAATTTATTTAAACGTGAAATAAAATAAAATCAGTTTTTTATATTACTTCCGTTCCGACAACCTTACCAATTTATTGCTTATGTCACTTTTTCAGACAACATTTAATGCGATGAGTGACAGTATAGGCTGTGGTTATACTATAAGGCCGGTTAATAAGGGGTTTACAAGGCAGAGATGGTAGAGTTATTTGCATCACTTGATGACATAACTTATTTTTTGTTTTCAAACATTTATAATCGGAGCAGCTTGGGAACCACGCTCACTTTATTTTCTTACAACCGGATTTCGTCCTCCTTGCCGGCGTTATTTAAATGAAATTTCATTTCACTTGTAGTTAAGGCATTGAAACGAATTTATCGAAGTAGTCGATTTTCTAAGAACTATAAGGTATAATACTAAATTCTGAAATTATTTTAGTGTTAAGACATTGCGTATAGAATAATTTAAACACATAGTGTTTTTATTTAAATACATAATATACATAGTGTATAGACTCTTTAAAGTGGAACGAGGGATATATCACAAGCTCTAAGTAGGTAACAAATAGAATCTCATCTAAATATATTTACATATTAATTATTCCCTATTTCTAAACCGTTAGGGATATGTAAGAGGTGGATTTTTCTTCTTTCTCTTAAATTTATATGGCAAGTATAACCAATTAAATAAAAAGAATCATTAAAATTAGTACACAATTGACGAAGATATCACATAATATACATATAAAAAATACAATTGAATTGTGAATATAGCGAGGAGGATTTTGGAGTCCGCACACAATACGATATCATACCATAATAACTACGGTATTATAAATATATGTGTTTATACTTGTAGCACGAATCGATCGGCTAGATCAGCGACGCACCACGCTGTCACAGAACACCAGCGTAAAATAGCAACTTAATGTTGCTGTGTTTCGTATAAGAACCGGAAACCATTTGTACTGGAAACGCGGCATTCCATCTTAGTACGAGTACTCAAGTGTGATAATCAGGTGATCGGTGTGCTATTTTGCACCCTTATTCTATAAAAAATACGCATGGCGGTACTCTCCTCAATTGCTATTCAAAAATAAGAGGAAATCAAGTAAAAGTACATCAATATATTATTAGTGATGGAAGGAACATTTAATCCGATTAAGGGCATGGATGTACGAGTTTATCGGAGAGCAATCTCCGGTATTCGGAAGATCGGAAGAGGTAGTCTGCAATATTAATCGGGATTACCTACGCAGGCCCCATTGATTTTATGCTGCGACAATCTGTGAATAATTCGCTGTCGCTGAGCCAGTAAAAACGTATTAATGTTGCTTTATGCGTAAAAAATGGTACGAAAATTTTGAAACACCTTAATACTTTCGATGATCATGATGAATTGCCAGTGTGTCAGTGTGTCTGTTATACATATGAAACATTTTCATAAATTATGTGCTGATCTATAGTACCTACACTTTTTGTTATCCCTCGCTGCAAATTTACGTGGTTCGATACAGCACACGAACTAAACATTTTCCTTCGATGTTTCAGGTGCTCATAGCTATAGACTGTTATCTTGGACCTAATAGATACATAATACATAAACTCTTACGCCTGTCACCCAGAGGAGTAGGCAGAGACTGCAGACGACATATGTCTGCATCTACATGCTCGTCGGTGACAGTTCTTTATCATCCAAAACAAACCTAAAACATATAACATAACAGAACGGCCTTTATCCTTATATTATTCCAGAAAATCACATGGATTAATAAGGCCATGAAGTATCCTCGGCTAATTCACGTTGATATGAGTATTATATTAATGATACTTATTGTCCTACAAAGTCCATATGAATTTATTTTTGTAAGATATTCATTATTCTGATCAGGTTATAAAGGTATGAAATTTTTACAAATGGCGGTTCGCTAAAATGGAACACTTTAATATATGAAAACGCTTGTGAAGCGCTCCATGATAAAAAGCATGTGGCTATTCTAACAACGTGTTCGGATGATAAATGGTTAAGTAGCATTCGTGAAAATACTCGCTTCGTTAACAAGGGAAGTCTTGAATTACATAAGGAATATTTTTCATATATTCTGTAGTTTTCATAATTATCATCTTCACAGACCATCTAAAGACCGATGCTGAGCACAAACCTCACCCTGGCACAAATAATGTTACTAAGTCACATGCATCTATCGACACACCGCAGCATCATCAGGTCTTCACTCTAGCGTCCCGTCTTGAGGCCGTCTATTCACTTGCTTAGCTCTTCGAAACTATCCCATGATAACCTTTCTTTACCTTTTGCTTGTAGATTCTTCAAACTATAAGGCCGGTCTGTTTACACTTAAGACCGTTACGTTGCGCTATGTAGTCACTTTTATTGCCCTATGAATATCCTCGTTACGATTTTTATCTAGCAGAGACCCTTAGACGTCTTAACAACTCCCTGAGTAAACTCGATCATACGGCGAGCGTGAAGAAGTGAAATACTAAGTCGCGATCGTATGTTTACTTTTAAAATCAAAATATTATAGCGACCTTTTTACCTAATTGGATATTTTTATTATTTGTAATCACAATTAAAAATAAAAGGAACAATTTGACCATTACGTTCGCTGGAGCTCCTTTCTTCGCCTACTACTATTTTTTTGATTTTATGTGAAAAAAAATTCGAAAAATTCACCTCCAAATGATAAATGTTGTAATATAATATGTAAATGAAATCTGTAAATATATAACTAAGTGATTTATCTACAGATGTCTAAATTAATAAACAGTTTCATAACGTACCATTAAATTAATGCAAAATTAACTGAACACATAAGATCAAATCTGAATATACGTGGTATAGCCATGCTGCAGTTATATTAGTAGTATAGTTGTAGAACTAACGGGTCGGCTCGACCGGGGAAGGATCACGCTCTCACAGAATAAAATAGCAGCTTAATGCTGCTGTGTTTCGTATGGTGAGTGTAGAGATCCGGCGATCCTTTTTACTGGAAACGAGGCATTCCATCTTAGTCCTCACGGGTTACATTTGCATATTGATTTGTAAGTCGAGGATAGATGTAGATGTCTATGAGCCGCAGCAACCACTTACCATCAGGTGAACTGTGTGCTCGTTTTCATCCAAAAAAAAACGAGTATAAAGTAATACTTTAACGCAGCAGCTTTCCTTAACAGTTTAACATTACTAAAACATTTATTTATAACTTACTTATTGACGGCAAAAGCTATCGAATAATCCATGCAATTCCAAAAGCAATCTATCAATATATCAACTCCACTTAGACAGACATGACGCTAACAAAGAATTTAGCTTTAATCCAAATAATTGGGCAATAAATATAGACTTGGAAATTGAAAACGACAATCGCACTCACGAAACAAACGAATGGTGAATGAATCGATTAAATTTTAATTAGCGGAGAAATTTCCGAGTGTCTCACATAAGTGCGAGAAAATCGTTTTACTAAATCGATTATTCTTCAAACATACAGAAATAAACATATATGTTATTCGTACTTCATAGCATTCCCATTGTGTTCATTCGATTAAGATGAAACTTGGTTAGTTTTTGTGTTCGCCGCCTACACAAAGGTTTCTAACAAAACAAATATCGATGAATGTTTCTGCTGGTAAAATTATTCTAAATTTATCAATTTACAATTTTTAATCATCTTATCGTAGCATCTGTGACATATAAAACCCCTTTGATGCAATCCTTGGAGAAAGTCTGCTACTGTGGACAATCGGTAAGCTGTAGTGAATAAAAAAAAACAATCGTCTCATTAACAAAAGCTTCTTCTGATTCCTTAACTTCGTGATTCCATTATTTTTTCTATATTTATTTACGTGATGAACTCACCAAGAATTCCGCCTTGTACATCATCGGTGGCTATACCACACCAATCCGAAGCTTTACCGTTAATGCGAACGCATGCTGGCGACCACGCAAATGGCAGAACACCAAATTCGTGGTATGGAGGAAATCCCTATCTAATAAAGCTATCGCCAAGGTGTCAAATTTGCCAATATCATGGAGGTGTTTTACACACATTAACTAATAAACATCCAGATTCGAAAGATTGATTTGCAGCTAAGATGTTTTTATCCTTTTTCATTACGTCTTTGATTTGTAGGCCATACAAATACTAGTTCCGTGTACGGTGCGGGGTTTGAACCTACAGCAGCGGCAAAGGCGAGACAAGCGACGTATGTAGCTAGCGAGTAGCGAGCCATCAAGACTTGATATCGATACTGTCGTTCGAACCCTGTTAACAAAATATAGTTTATAATCTCTTTAAATAAACATCGATTGTGGTCCGTTAGCCTCTAGACCGATTTTGACGAAATTTTTGTGTGTTTTTAATGGGTTTTTAAGATAGTTTAGATTCACATTAAAACCCGGTAGGTGGCGCTGTTGTCGAGATCCAGAAATCACTCGTGCGAATGAAAAAAAGGTATATAATAATAGTAGACTATCTCATTTATTTTCAACAAATAAAATGAATGGATTTTTTTATCTAAACCCATGAAAGTGTATAGCGGAACGCGTATTATATTTAATTAACAATTGGATACGTGACAAGAAAACGAATGGATCTGTATACATCGCCCATACGGCATTAACAATGATTTAAGCGTCCCGTTCAGGGTCGGCAATAAATTGCTTACAACCGTATAAATCTCGGTGTCTAATTGTTTGTTTCGGCGGAGAATTTAAATCGAAACATGCATGTACAACATTGATTGAATAGATATAGCAGGATAAGGAAAGAATTTCGTGTCAAAGTCACGACCTAATTGTTCATTTTTAAGTTACAATTTCGCGATCATGTTGTGTCAAGCCATGTAGTTAAAGGGAAAAAATATAACATAAAAATTAAAATGGTGTATATTCTTTCGTCTTTCCTTCCAGTGAGTGTCTTAAGGGGAAATATAACCTCAAATGGCTTAGCAAGATCCTCCGTTATGCCGAAAATATTGCAGCATTAATTTTGAAATAAATATGTGGTAAAGTTCAGGATTAATGTTAAGTACTATGTTAGACGAAAACATGATTCCGTAAAATTTTCTCGATAGAAAAATAATCCAAAATTACCTCCAAACTAAATCGCTGTTATTCATAAAATACTTTAAATTAGATCATGAAACTTTGCATACTAACAAAACTAACTATAAATCAGGGCTTATGTTTTTTATTTTTTTTAAATTACCGTTATTTTCACTGTAAAAAAAAATTACCTAAACTATCGGCGTCCTGAAGCTTGGAACCGGGCGGCAAGAAACAAGCTTCAGGAGTTTGGAGGTAACTTTGGATTTTTTTTCTATCGAGAAAATTTTACGGAATCATGTTTTCGTCTAACATGTTACTTAACATTAATCCTCAACTTAATTATATATTTATTTCAAAATTAATGCTGCAATATATTCGGTATAACGGAGGATCTTGCTAAGCCATTTGAGGTTATATTCCCCCTTAAGAGGCGACTATTATAGGACTTAAGGCTCACGATGGATAGGAGTATAATCATCTTTTTTGTATGATTTAAGCTCTTTTTCCTCTTTCTGAATAATTTATTAACTTATTACACAAGTGAAGCATTACACGCGCACTAACCGTTATTAATTACTTAACATGATCCACGTATATCTTAAAAGCGATGATTGCACAGTGTAAATATCACTGATGACATCGATATTGTTTGCATGCGCATTACGAATATTAATTTTATATTTCGATATTTATGTTTTCCATTTAATTTAATAAATTGGCGTATATGATTTTTACGCCAAGTTATTAAATTAAATCGATCCTTCTGAAAAATAACACATCTCTGACGACTTAAAATTCTCTGGTTTTAAGTTGATGAACGAATAATTGGTTATTGAAATATAATTTAAAAATACATAGTTTTTAAATGTAATTTGTAAACGATGAAAGTGATTTTACTGGAGAAGCAAACATTTATCGAATATAAGAATTTGTTATGCTAATGCTAATGCCGCGTTATCGTCATCGAAAGGTAAGTACACTATTTAAACTAGAAACTGACATTTCATACATTTTAATTTGTGCATAGAATTGAATTTAAAACTAATTCAAACAAGTATCAGAAAACTTAAAACAATTAAAAAAATACATGAAATAAAGATATTCAAGTGCATAAAATTGTTAATTTTACAAAAAAAAAAACAAGAAAAGATCCATTGTTTTAATTTTTGTATGTAATTATAATTAGTCCTAAAAAGTTGTTATAAAAATAATATTACGTTACAAAGTCAATTAAAGCAATCCCTTTGCTTGTTTCCCATTTGGGAGTCTTCTGGTACTTTTTCACCATTTGTTATAGTTATTTTGTGCATATTTTGAAGATCATTTTCAAAGTTAAAATATCAGCAATTTTTAGTAAGCATTGGTAAAGCTTTCTTTCTGCCATTAATTTTAAAATGAAAAACAGCACATGCATATTCTCTCATCTCTAAAAGGATTATGGAAAGGTTAATAACCCACTACTCCAGTGCATGTTGACGGACTTCACAATCACGATGACATCGAAATATATTTTATACTCTAAATCAACACTGAAAATTAAATTTATAACAGCATTGGTGGCGGCGATGCGCGATTCCGGGCTGCTCGCGTATCCAACATACAGCCCAGACCTAGGCCCTAGTTACGACCTACTTTATATTCTCAAACTTAAAAAAGATCACACGTGGTTTTCATACGACGTAGAGCCATGCTGCAGCTATATTATGGTTGCAGCACGAATGGGTAGGAAACACCGGGGAAGGACCACGCTCTCACAGAATACCAGCCTAAAATAGCAGCTTAATATAGCTGTGTTTCGTATGGTGAATGTAGAGATCTGGAGACCCTTTTTTACTGGAAACGAGGCATTCCATCTTAGTTCTTAGTTTTCATATAACACAGTTCACACATAGATTCACATATGTCGCTATACATATATACTGCGACGACAAAAACGAAAACCTATTAAATAGAACGGATACAGCTTATATAATTTTATGTTTAAAAATAGGTATATAAGTTATTCATTAATAGTGAACTGACCACTTATCATAAAAAACATGTAAAAAAAAAATAAACAGGAGCGCAGTTCACACGCGGTAAATGTGAAACCTTCAAATGAAAATATAACATATAAAAATATTTCGCGGCAAATTATTTATTTAATATGATCATTATGGTGGCTGAGGAACGTACTTTGTGGCAGTTCTTAGGGGAGGCATATGTTCAGTAGTGGACTTTTGAAAGGCTGTAATCATGACGTGCTGCATAAAATATAAGATAAAAGTTTAATTTCATAGCAAATACATATACCTCATATATATATATATATATATATATATATATATATATATATATATATATATATATATATTATTCTTATGATTTACGAAATGTTATTTTTCTTTTCAGTAAAATTACTTGGTAATTGCGCCATCTATTAGGTATATTATTTATTATAACAGTTTGAACTTATAGTGACCATCTTTAAAGCAGCGCACAAAGAGAAGACTAAGATAACAGTAAACGCTTGAAAAGACGGTAGTAGAATGGCGGATTCGAACCCACAACCTTTTGTTTTCGCGGTTTTCGCTGTATTCTAATTCTCTCGCAAGCTAAATCATATATAGATATATCTAAATGTTTCACTTTTGAGTGTCGGTTTTTCGTTTCATCGACTTTGAAATCACAACGATATTAAAGTTTTCACTGCAAAAACTAAGCTATAAACACTCGGATCATTCTTAGCCAGGCATATAGTTAAAGAAATTTTCACTTTAATAACTAAGCTATAAACACTCGAGTCATTCGCAGCCAGGCATTTAGTTTAAAGAAGTTTTCACTTCAATAACTAAGCTATAAACACTCGAATCATTCGTAGTCAGGCATATAGTTTAAAAGAGTTTGCACATCAAAAACTAAGCTACAAACACTCGAATTATTCGTAGCCAGGCACTTAGTTTTAAGAAGTTTTCAATTCAATAACTAAGCTATAAACACTCGAATCATTCGTAGCCAGGCATATAGTTTAAAGAAGTTTTCACTTCAATAACTAAGCTATAAACACTCGAATCATTCGTAGCCAGGCATTTAGTTTAAATAAGTTTACACTTCAATAACTAAGCTATAAACACTCGAATCATTCGTAGCCAGGCATTTAGTTTAAAGAAGTTTTCACTTCAATAACTAAGCTATAAACACTCGAATCATTCGTAGCCAGGCATATAGTTTAAAGAAGTTTTCACTTCAATAACTAAGCTATAAACACTCGAATCATTCGTAGCCAGGCATTTAGTTTAAAGAAGTTTTCACTTCAATAACTACGCTATAAACACTCGAGTCATTCGTAGCCAGGCATTTAGTTTAAAGAAGTTTTCACTTCAAAAACTAAGCTACAAACACTCGAATTATTCGTAGCCAGGCACTTAGTTTTAAGAAGTTTTCACTTCAAAAAATAAGCTATAAATACTCAAATCATTCGTAACCAGGCATATAGTTTAAAAGAGTATACACATCAAAAACTAAGCTACAAACACTCGAATTATTCGTAGCCAGGCATTTAGTTTTAAGAAGTTTTCACTTCAAAAAATAAGCTATAAATACTCAAATCATTCGTAACCAGGCATATAGTTTAAAAGAGTATACACATCAAAAACTAAGCTACAAACACTGGAATTATTCGTAGCCAGGCATTTAATTTAAAGAAGTTTTCACTTCAATAACTAAGCTATAAATACTCGAATCATTCGTAGCCAGGCATATAGTTTAAAAGAGTTTTCACTTAAAAAACTAAGCTATAAACACTCGAATTATTCGTAGCCAGGCATTTAGTGAAGTTTTCACTTCAAAAAATAAGCTATAAATACTCATATCATTCGTAACCAGGCATATAGATAGCTGTAAGAAATAAATTTTGTTATGAAGCCCGCAACCACTGATGGTCATTAGTTTTGTTTGTCAAACAGTGCGTAGCAAATCATTATGCGGAGCGACGCGACGCGTGCATTAATTATTCAATAAAATCGTCATTTAATCGATTCAGTTGGATGTCGCGCTCGCGCCTCACGTTTTAACATTTTCACTTCACATTTCGGAGGGTACGCAGTCGTTGGGGAACAGGAGAACAAAGAGATCGCGATATTAATCATCTGTATGGCGGACACGAGCGAATATGTTATATTAAGTTAATTTATATGTGATACGCGTTTAAAACTTATAATTAACGAAGCATTAAATTAGATGTAATAGTAATTATATTATGCATATTTAATAGTGTCTACGTCGTGTAAAAACTGGTAATGTATAGTATATTTCAAGAGCATGAAATTCCTCCAATATGCATTAGAACAATGAGAAAAGATATCCAAGTAATTGATTTAAAATCGATAGCAAGTGAGTATCGTAGGTATATTAAAATTTCAAGAATACTATTAAATTTTTTTTTAGTTAGTTTGCCTGTATTTAACATATATAGCATTGTGTTTAATGGCTACAAAATTAAAGTTTGCACTGACAGATACTTCTTGACTTCGGCTAAATAAATTAAAAAAAATGCGGTAGCTAAACCGCTTCCTAAGCGTGGCGATTATGGCAAACATCCCTCCTATGCGGTGGTGTCTAGGGGGCCTTTGTTCAGCAGTGAACTTTTTTGACTGCAACAGTATGGTAGAGAGAGAGAGAGACTTCCAGGTAGAAAAGACTCGAAACCCACCCATAAGTTGAACTATTAACTAAACTGCTAGCCACCAGCTCAATGGCATGTAATACAAATACAAATAAAACTTTATATTAAGCATTCACTTTGCTGAGCGTAAATTAAACTTCAGTAATAATCTTTATCAACTTTGTAATACGAATATATTCTTTTCGATTTTCTGAAGTACAAGTTTAGACATATTAATCTCCACGTTTCAAGGTCTGTATGAAGTAAATACGTTATAGACGTATGTAATTCTTATTTACGTTTTGTAGTTTTACTTTAACTTTCACTGCGCATATCTCAAAAGCAAATAATATCAACGTCGGATTGGGTTTCTTTCGTTGCACAACGAATTAATCACAATCTGAATAATTTTAATCACAATAATTTGACGTGATAGAGCCACGTTGCAGCTATATTATGGTTTTAGCACGAATGTGTGGCTCCACCGGGGTATTACCACGCTCTTACGGAGTACCAGCGTAAAATCACAGCTCATTGCCGCTGTGTTTCGTAAGGTGAGTGTAGAGAACCGGAGACTCTTAGAACTTGAAATTGTAACGAGGCATTCCATCTTAGTCCTCAGAGGTGGCAATGCATTTTACATTTTGATTCTTAATCAAGGATAGATGTAGATGTCTATGGGCCACAGCATCTACTTCCCATCAGATGGACTGTGTGGAAGTTTGTCACTCTAACTCTATGAAAGAAGATCCATATTGCGTTATTTGCAAATTATCTGAAAAAATTAAATCTCTATTGTGGATTCATGCAGGTTCTAAACTTTATTATAGTGGTCGGATAATCGGGCGCTTATTTACCTAATGTTTACACTTTTTAGCGTTAAACAAAGATTATTATGGACACGCCTTTTGAATCCCGCTGCAGCATTGCTTGAATGACCCTGAGGTTTTTTAAAATGTTACCTACGTATAAAATTGTAAATAGATATTTCACTGAATTCTTTCATACAATTTTTTTTTTAATTTCATTATAGTCAAGCAATTTACTAAGAAAATTTATATGAGAACTTGTGCCTATTCTCACTATCCCCCACAGGCGGACATTGGGATAAAAAGTTGCTATATCCACCAATTTTTCCGTTGGACCTTACCGGTTGACACTGGGAAGAAATGAGTTACTTGTCCCTCAGTGGTGGATATCGAAACCAAAAAAGTTTCGTTGTCCCCCAATATTGGTTTTGTTTTCATGATTATTATATAAAAATACTCATTTTAATTAAAATCAAATATAATTCTCAGTTTTGAACATAATATAAAGGTCTCTTTCATTATAACATAAAGAGTTTCACGACGTTAACATGTCTGCGTATGGTTGATGTGAACATGACCACAGAATAAATAATAGTACTACGTAACACGACGCAAATAACTTTACGTTGTCAACCTCAGATTCTAATTATTTAGAAGTTTTTTTTAAGAAGTACAATCATTGAATTAAAATAAAAAATCATTTTTTTTTCTAAATTATAAATTTATAAATTATTCTTAACATTTAAAATTCACATAAATGTTAAAAACGACCTTTCAACATCTACAGAAGTAAGTGGCGCGAATTTGTAAAGATCATTACCCTGTCTGTCATTTACTTCTGTACAGATCAGATTTCTCTAAATACGTCAAAATCGGAGTTTCTATCCGTGAGCTTTTCTAGTTTTTTTTATTAAACCTTTATTGCATGTCCACTCAATTGACATTCTCACTTCATCCTTCACACGAGAAAGTCAAGTCGTTTCACATGTCAATAAATCTGAAAGAAAAACGTAATTTTTAGAACAAAATGTTCAACAAAACCGCATCGTGCATTCATTTGCGGTGTATAGTACATACTCATCGTTGAGATATTGCGTACCGTCAGTAGTTCTGTCTGACGGAACTCGTAATCGATAATTATTTAAAAATATAATAAACAACTTTCGGTAAATTCAAAAGTGCATGCCATAAGCGATCATGTTATACGTCCATTTTTAATTTAAGTATTTTAAACACACGCAAGTTTTCACTAATAACCTTATCTTTGTACTTTGAAAATTAAATTAAAATTTCCTTTTATTTTTGGAAATAAAGGAGATTTTAATTTAATTTAATTTTAATAAAGGAATTATAATGTTAAAGGAAAAAGGAAAGAAAATTTTAATTTTAATTTAATTTAATTTTGATTCGAATTTTATTGTTTAAAAACTACCGCGCGCGCCCCTTTTTAGCTTTGCGCCACTCGGCACGTACATTCGTATATTCCGCCACTGTCCGGTGGTGAGGTCTTATCATAACTAACAAAACGAGCTTAAACTCTGCACACGTATTACTATTACGAGGTACTCTTCGAGGATTTGCAGTTACATTCACCGAAGTATACCTTCAGATCACTTCGTCAAGTCCGGGGTAAGGTCCCATCATAACTAACATAACGAGTACAATCTCGGCACATCTAGTTCTACTCGTTGAGGATTTCCAGTAGCAGATACCGAAGTGCACCTTCAGGTCACTCCTGCTCAGCTGCACGATCACCTAGCAGTCCCCGACATCCATCATTCCCACCAGCAGGCTTGGTGTCGTCTGGTTCTTCTAGAATTCGCCAAGCGGCACCCGCCGCTGGTGGAGCACGTTGCATGCGTTGGACGAAAACTATGAACGAAAACGCATTGCGGGCGTACTATAGGGCGAAAGGGGGAAGAAACTGCGGGGATGGCGTATAGGGCTCGGATGCATTGCTTTTTTGCTGAGCTGGAGCCTATTCTCGTGACGGAATAAAACCTGACAGACCGCACCGAAAAGTCCCACGCACTTTTAGTAATAATATACCATTAAAAACATAACTTGTAAAAAAACCAAGTCTCGCAACTCAGTTTTTCTACCGCAAAAGTTGTGAGATCCATGTAACACCAAGTCGGTTAATTTATTCAGTTCCTACTTAAGGGTCCTTCTGTTTTAAGTTATTACGTAATTAGCTAACCTAACAACATTTTATAATGACCGTATCAATGTTAAAAGTCTTTTATGTTTTAAATATATAGATCTATAGATCAATTCATTGTAATTCTATATATTTATATGGCATTACAAAGTTATTTATGCAGTTAGTCTATCTAAAAAACTGGACAGAAATTAACAAATGTTTTAGTTTTTCCTTGATTTATACACTAAACACTAATTATATTCTAAATTTGAAGCTTCTATGTCTGCTAGAAGTGCCTTAGAGTTTGGATGATCGGTCAGTCAGTGAGTGACAAAATTAAGAAATTTTGACTCGTTACAATTCTTAAAATACTGGTTCAAATGAATGAATTTTTAAATATACCATGTTTATATAATAATTACTTGGTTACTGAAAATTCAGGCTTCTAGTTTTATTGACCATGAAGTTATAAGGGGTCGAAAATGGCCTGAATTGCTTCGAGAAAAGATGGTACGGCCGTGCCGCTTTTTTGCTCAACTTGGCGGGGGCACTGCCGTGCCCCCAGATATTGTAATAAAAATCTGTGATTATAAAAATAATATCTCTTACCTTGATCAAGTATGGATGAAATTTGGTTTTTGGAATATTTTGTATTTCTACAGCAATCGATATTTTTCTTCACGAGCCGCTGTAAACAAACGATACAGTAATCCACTCACGACGGCGACCGAGTTTGAAATGAGTCAAAGTGTATTTAGTAAAATATATTATAACAAGGCTGCTTGAAACACCGAAAATTTCTGAATTTCTCAGCCGAAAAAAATTATTAACAAAACAAAACAAAATTAAACCGCTATTTAAATTTCATCTCAGGTGACAGATAAACAGGCTAAAATATAGATTCAGTTGAACAATTGATATTTTCAAGTTATCATGTTAACCCCTCCATGCGGACTTGATAAATCGATACCATAAGCCACTAAAACCACTTTTTAATGTAAAAATAGCAATTAATCGATTAAAAAAAATGAAGTTCAACAATCATTTATCTTCCTGACAATGGGCTTTTTATATCATTTATATGTTCAATATTATGATTATTAGGCACGATTTCATGCGACAAAATGTTGATTTTTTTATTTTTAGGCGCTAGTAGAACATACCTACGCGCTTTGCGCTTAAGGCATGCAATAGCCGTAATATAACTCAATTGTAAAACCAGGAATATAATATTCAAATAATAACATTTTTTATAAACAAAACAAATAAAGAATTATATATACATAAAAGCTTTAATACGATAATCATTTGAATTTGAAATTGCGAGTAAAATGCATGATATTGAAATTCAAGCTAGAAGCAGTTTCATAGGTATAATATGTACCTATAATATTATAAATTTTGAAATCGAATTTTACGTTTGTAAATGTCTCATAAATATCTCAGTTATAAATATATTTCTTTCATATAATATCGAAAACGTGGAATAAAACAATATCGTTGTAAAGTACTGGTGCCCTACCTAATTTAATTTGAATCGGATCACAGAAATGGCGGCAGGTATTAATTACCGAATAACCATTTACAACTTGAATCAATTGTAGAAATAATGAAAGTTATAATTGAATTAGAAATTTTGTCCGAATTTATTTTATTAATATACGAAATATTTTGAAGGACTTTTATTAATAACATTGCTCATTTCTTTAGCAACAATTTCACCCGGCTGACCATTATCCGCGATTTTAAAAGGACTTCAATTCCATTAATGTATTGCTCAGAGCCTTCAATTTCATTATTCTGATTAAGTGAATTTTATGACGAAGTCTATAAAAAAACCATTAAGACAAAGGAAAATAAATTTAAGCTGCAAAACTGAAGTTTGTTAATTTATTAACTTTTAAAAATACTTGTAAATTATTTTGAAGTTTACAACGGCCTGTAAAATCAATATTGTATAAAAGTAATGTTTGTATTAATCACCTGTATCAACCATGTTTTGGTAAGGAGTGTCATACAAAGGAGTCACGAAACTTTTTGTTCGCGCCACTTTGCACTATCGCTTAACGCTTATAAGGGATTCGTTAATTATTATCCAATAAGATTACTGCAAAACCATTTCCGGTTTCCTATCTAGATAGATCTTGGATATTGAATTATACAAGCATATAGTAAAAAGTATAGACATTTGCAATAACGCTATATTTCGTGATTATCTGTGAAGTTGATAAGTGTGAAGACAGCCGGCAGCCATCGAGACACGAGGCAGATCAGCGGAAGTCCAGGTGGGTGCACATGCATTCCTTCACGTCCTTCCTATATCCCGAATTTAGGGGATTTGCAGTATCACGAATAAATTAAATTCCATTCACCGCTCGCACCGCGCTCAAATACAGTCCACTATTCTATTTAAATTAATAGCCGCACCGCATAACATTATTTAATACATTTGAACCAGCAGTTTGGTGGTTGAAGGCCAAACGCCAAATCCACCATATATTTTTTGGTCACTTCGGCCGGGATTAAATTAACCTTTAGGCCCGGAGAAGTAAATTCATTTTTTTTTAAATATTACAAAAATTATATACGTATATATTATTAAATCATAATAAATTGTAGTTCTAATTATACTAACTACAATATTTATTTGTCCCGCATCGCTTATTACACGTATTATAATACCTTTGTAACGCATACCACACCGCTTCATTATTCCATTAATGATATTTTTCTTGTTGATTAACCGCCATATTTCTAGTAACGCGAGATTGCTTCGTTCCCCAGTTAACTAATTCTACCGTCACTTATCGCAATAATTTTAGTCCGCATTTGTTTGTTGAAAATGACGACGAGAAGCAAAGAATCTAAACTGGTTTCGGATGAAGAAGTTAGTTTAAAAATTATTATCGCTAAACGTAATTATATTTACGAACGATTACAAAAAATTTACGAGACCTCAAAGGGCGCATTTAATTCCTTGGACGAGCAGAATTTATTTCTTAGCATCGCTTCGAATATAGAACAATTACGTAGTGAGTTTCAAGAAGTTCTAGATAACTATAATACTAAACATTTAAAATTAAACCCTAATGCAGACGTTGATTACGAGGCTTGGAACTCATTTGAAGATTTATATAGTCGTATTAAGTGCCAAATTACGAAAATACCCACATCGCCTTCCACTGTTACGTTAGAGAATAGATTTCCAACTAAATTAAAAACTTCATAATGATTTCTTATATTTACGCGAACACTGTACATTGATTAAAACTACTTTTACGGATTTTTTCGCGTTTTATTTATTTTATTTTTAACACCCGACGTTTCGGGTGCTTTCCAGCACCCATGGTCACGGGGGACTGAGGTGACTGACGTCCCGATGTCAAAGTTAACCCGGAGTACCTTCAGCTTTTTTAATTATTGTCTTTGGTCCGATCTACGCAGAATGAACTAACTGTGGTTTGAAGTCTTGCAGTGGTATGCTTGGGTTTAGTTTTAATTTTATTAATTATAGGATCCCAAGCAGGTGGTAATACCAAGCCTCCTTCTCTATTGAAATTAGGATGTTTTTTAATTTCAATAGCCTCACGTATCATCCTTGGTAGGAATCGGTGTTCTTTCGCGAGGATTTGTGGTCTATCAAATCTGATGTTGGGGCCATCTAGGATATGATCGCAAACTGCAGACTTCCCGGAACGTTGATGCTTCACGTCAGCTATGTGTTCTTTTACGCGGGTTCTAATTGATCTCTTTGTTAGCCCTATATATGAGAGACCACAATCACAATCAAGCTTGTACACTCCTGCATCTTGTAGAGGAATATGACACTTGATGGATGGTAAGAACTGACTAATCTTCTTCGGCGGCTTGTAGAATGTTCTAATAGAAGCTCGCTTCAAGATGTAGCCAATCTTGTCTGTGACACCTCTGACATAAGGTAGTACAGCAGGCACACGCTCGACTGTGGCCGGCTTCACTCGGTCACTGTGACGGAGGCGCGGGACCCGAAGCTTGTTGTCGTGCAGAACCTGCTTGACGTGCTGAAGCTCGGCGGCTAGGTGTTTGCTGTCACAGATTCCTCGTGCTCTCTGTAACAAAGATTTGCCCACGGTAGCTAACTGTGAAGGATGGTGGTGAGATTCACCATTTAAGTATCGGTTTGTATGGGTCTTTTTTCTATACACAGTACTTCACTTCCGCCAATTGAATTAATGTCATTTAACGGAGACATACGCCAGTGGTCCATGTTTATCAACAATTTAAGACATTAATTCACGACAATTTACAATTTGGTTTCAAAAATGTGTTTATTATTTGGTTAACAAATTGAGTGACAGGGCGTTATCAGTTTGTGCCGGGTTAGCCCCTACCGCAGAAAAGTATTCCATTATTTGGAATGCGCTTTTAGGAAGATATAATGACGAACGCACACTCGCATCTACGTATATTAACCAACTATTGGATTTAACACAGGTGAACGCAAACACAACAGGAGGTTATCATAAATTTATGGACAAATGTGATGCTTCAATTAATGCTCTAAAGCAATTAAAAATTGAGGACTTAGCTGATTTTTTGTTTTTAAATATTACACTCAGAAAATTAGATCATGACACTGTTAAGTCATTTGAAATGTCTTGTCGCACAATTAGCATACCAAACTACGCCTCCTTAGTACAATTTTTATACGAACAGAATAGGGCTATATGCCATACATTTAATAATTCGCATACTTTATCTACATCCCATAACAATCGAAACAAATCACTTTCAAATAAATTTAGTAAAACATTTATTAATACAGATCCTTCGCATTCATGTATTTTTTGTAAATCAAATGATCATGAACACTTGTATGTTTGTCCACGCTTTTTAAAATTAAATACACAACAACGTTACGATATTATTAAACAAAACAATTGTTGCATTAATTGTTTAAGTAATAAACACTCGACTTCTTTTTGTAAATCGAAGCGTAAGTGTATATATTGCGCGCGGCGCCATCATTCTTTAATTCATTCTGACCCGCATCAGAATGGTTCTAAGACTGCTTTTCGTAGCAGCAATACGTTACACTCAGAGGTTGTGCAGACGCCTAACGCTAATGCATGCAGCTCGCATTCGATTAACTACCGCGCAGTTAACGATAATAAGGTTAATTCTTCTGTCGCTCACAATTCGAATACGGTGGAAGATGAAAAAACACTTACCTCTTCATGCAATATTTCTCGCGATTATAGTACTCTCCCACGCTATACTACTTTATTGGGGACTGCAAAAATAAAGGTCGTAGATAAATACGACAATGAACATTTTATTCGGTGTTTAGTTGACCCCGGATCCCAAAGCGACTATATTACGAAGGATTGTTGTAAACGCTTATTTCTTTCCGTTTCGAATAAAAATCGTTTTACCGAAGTACACGGGATCGGTGGTGTGTCCCAAAAGATTTTAGGAGTCACTTCACTGCAGTTCACGTCTCGTTTTAATGATAACAAATTTTATCATATTGAACCATTAGTTAGTCCGATCATCACGGGTCAGTTGCCAGATTCGATAGTAGATGTTTAAAAAATTCGCTATTTAGATAAAATACGCTTGACAGATGATCAGTTTTATCCTACATAAAACTTTTGTCGCCTGAAAACTTAATTCATTCGCAATGGCCTAGTGCCATAGAAACATCACTCGGATATATTATTATGGGTGATGCTGAAGTCGCTATATCACATCATTCCCCGCGTTCATTTGTTTCCTGTTCTTACGATACAAATTTAAATCAAAATTGTCTTAATGATATAATGGAAAAATTTTGGAAAATTGAAGAACTTCCGCAAAAAATATATTTAAGCCGTGATGTGCAGGAATGTGAAGACATTTATACTTCTACTACTTACCGCCAAAACGACGGACGGTATGTGGTCGCCCTGCCATTTAAGAAAAGGCCCGACATATTGGGTGACTCTTTAATGCAATTTGCAGATGTTAGGCAAATGTACTTGTGTATCGAAGTCCAAAAATCCCATCGCGCTTTTCAACGCATTTTATATCGGTTTTCTACAGAAGAAACTATACGAACATATGAATTTAATCGCGTCACATTCGGATTACGCTCTTCCCCTTTCTTCGCACTTCGCACTTTACGCCAGTTAGCCGCTGATGAAAGGGAGTCCTATCCCCTTGCTGCTTCTGTAGTGGAAAGGGATATTTATATGGATGACCTCGTTTCCTCCGCGCCTTGCGTCAACAACGCAGTCAACACCGCCACTCAACTTATCCAAATGTTTCGCCGAGGTGGATTCGATTTGGTTAAGTGGACAAGTAACTGCAAGGAGCTTTTACAACGTATACCAGCATCACATCGTCAACAAGACTCGGTATCATTTGATGATAATGACATTTTAAAAATTTTAGGCCTTCGTTGGTATCCCGCTACCGATAAGTTTTCCTTTCTTGTTTCGCCGCCACCGGTCACTTGTACCAAACGCGCTATCCTCTCCGCAACCGCTCGCTTGTACGATGTTTTAGGACTTGTCGGTCCAGTAATACTTTACGCCAAATTATTAATTAAAGCCTTGCGGGTTCTTAAACTTAACTGGGATGAGACTCCACCCACTAATATTGTCAATACATGGCAGCGATATATATCAGAGTTACCTTTAATCTCACATTTACAGATTCCACGTCATATCGGCGTAAATGAAAAATCCCCTGTGTCGCTACTAGCCTTCGCCGACGCTAGTGAAAAAGCTTACGGGTGTGTCATCTATTCGCATGTTGTTAACGGAAATAATCCTCCAATTATAACGCTTCTATGTTCTAAATCTCGGGTGTCCCCATTAAAGGTTATAACTTTAGCCAGGCTTGAGTTGTGTGCCTTGGTTTTGCTCGCTAAGTTAGTACGCACCGTTTACGATTCGTTGTCATTGAGGCATCCGATCGACAACATTTATGCGTTTTCAGATTCGGAAGTCGCGCTCTGTTGGGCGTGTTCTTCACCGCATAAGTTCAACACCTTTGTTGCTAACCGTATTTCGCAAATACAGTCCTATTTATTACCGGATAACTTTTACCACATCGCCGGCTCGGAAAATCCTGCAGATCATATTTCGCGTGGACTGTTACCCTCACAAATTTTAAATTGTGACCTTTGGTTACATGGGCCTTCGTGGGTTTCCTTGCCGTGTAAAGAATGGCCTGTACAAAGGTTCGCATCAACTCATATCAGTTTACCAGAAGAAAAGACTGTGTCGCTTGGAGTCAGTGACATGGAAGAAAACCCATTTATCTCGTTAAGCTTAAAATTTTCTAATTGGAATAAGTATTTACGATCCGTTGTTTACGTTTTAAGGTTTTTAAACAAATTACCGCGCATAAATAAAATTATAACCGCATCCGACATAGAGATTTCTGAAATCACAGTTATTAAAATTGTGCAAGGCATCGCTTTCGCCGAAGATATAAAAAATATTAAAAAAGGACAACTATGTTCATCAACATTACGAAGGTTATCGCCATTTATCACGGACGATGTACTTCGAGTAGGTGGTCGGTTAGATTATTCGTCTTTATCGGATTCCCAAAAGCATCCAATATTGCTACCAAAAAAGGGGAATATTGTTGATCTTATAATTGATTATTATCACTATAAACATTTCCACGCTGGTCCTCAGTATTTACTTGCTGCATTACGGGAGAAATATTGGATATTATCAGCTCGCCGTGTAGTGAGATACCGCATTCATAGGTGTAACATTTGTTTTCGACATAAACCCAAACCTATTTACCCCGTGATGTCTGCCTTGCCTGCTTGCCGCCTAGAGCAGTGTAATGCGTTTACACACACAGATGTGGATTTTTCGGGCCCACTTTATATCACATTGACGCGTAAACGTGGTATACGAAGCCAGAAGGCTTATTTATGTTTATTTATATGCCTCGTTACTAAGGCAGTGCATTTAGAATTAGCGTCTGATCTAAGTTCGGCGGGTTTTTTGACGCTTTTAAGAGATTTATCTCTCGTAGAGGTCCGTGTCGATTTATATACAGCGATAACGGTACTAATTTTGTCACCTAGCGTTCATATTTACATGAATTACATGGATTTTTAAAATCAGAAGAATATTATAAGACATTCAGTCAGGTGCTCACGGATAATCGCATTGTTTGGAAACTCAACCCTCCAAGCGCTCTACATTTCGGGGGTTTGTGGGAGTCCAATATTAAGGTTGTAAAAACCCATTTGTTTCGCGTAATAGGTAAGCAAATCCTCACGTATGAAGAAATGCTTACTACTCTTTGTCAGATCGAGTGTATCTTAAATTCTCGCCCGCTTTATGTATTAAGCAGTGATCCATCGGAACCTACCGCACTTACACCCGCACATTTTCTAAATTTAAAACCACTTGAATGCTTACCAGCTGCAGATTTAAGCAAGGAACGTATTAATCTGTTATCACGCTTTTCTTTAATAGATTCTTTAGTTCAGTCCTTTTGGAAACGCTTCAGATTCGAATACTTACATACATTACAGAGTAGAGTGAAGTGGAATAAGAACTCTACTGCCATTTCTGTAGGGACGATTGTTCTAATAGACGTGGATAATACTCCACCGCTTCAGTGGCCTCTAGGCGTTGTCACCGAATTGTTTCCCGGTAAGGATGGTGTGGTACGCGTTGCGCAAGTTAAACTTGAGAATTCCACTTTAAAACGCCCTCTTATCAAACTGTGTCCTTTACCAACACAGTGATTAATATAGTTAATTTTACATTATCGTTTATATATTTAGTTTAATTCTTAGGTCATAACGTCGCTTCATTTCGCTACTATATAAGTATTTATCTATATATATATATATATATATATATATATATATATATATATATATATATATATATATATATATATATATTTTTTATACTTTACTTGCTAGTTGAGGATACCTCAAGGCCGGGGGGGTGTTCGCGCCACTTTGCACTATCGCTTAACGCTTATAAGGGATTCGTTAATTATTATCCAATAAGATTACTGCAAAGCCCATTTCGGTTTCCTATCTACCGCTTTATGCCCAGCATGTGCATTCGTGTGTTATCGGGCTCACACAAGTTGAGAAGACACGCAATCAACCGCACCGCTTATATCTCGCATCATCGCTCCCGCCCTTGTGTAATTTGGATATTGAATTATACAAGCATATAGTAAAAAGTATAGACATTTGCAATAACGCTATATTTCGTGATTATCTGTGAAGTTGATAAGTGTGAAGACAGCCGGCAGCGAGTCCATCGAGACACGAGGCAGATCAGCGGAAGTCCAGGTGGGTGCACATGCATTCCTTCACGTCCTTCCTATATCCCGAATTTAGGGGATTTGCAGTATCACGAATAAATTAAATTCCATTCACCGCTCGCACCGCGCTCATATACAGTCCACTATTCTATTTAAATTAATAGCCGCACCGCATAACATTATTTAATACATTTGAACCAGCAGTTTGGTGGTTGAAGGCCAAACGCCAAATCCACCACTTTTAATAAAGTAAAAGAGCTATCTTGAATCGTGTAGAAGCCTCTCGGTGTAAAACACTTTTCAAAAACGTGGACTTTAAAGCCACTCTGCTTATGCTCACAAGGTATAAACAACGTAAACCTGACTCGAGAATATTTCAGACTTCATAAAAGGTGAAGATTATTCCTTGTCCAATTCAGATTTGAAACCGTTGGACTACAAAAATTGTGGTCAATTGTGATGTATAATTGTGAACTAGTAGACTACGTGTCATATCCAAAACGTTTCTCCGACACTGAGTCTCCCATAAAATCTTTAAAGCTAAATCCTCAAGGGGATAGTGATGTCAATTTATAATGAGTCAATTTATAAGTTGGCTTATCTGAATATAACGCGCCATGAGAAGCCAGCTTTAGATTTGTGATCAGAGAGGTCAAAGCCAAAGGAGGCCACTAAAAATAATTGTTTCTCATTAATCGCCACACTTACACTTTCGTTACACTTCGTTAAATATGTCCTCATTAGTTTCATAATTGTAAAATCGTTTCTTTAAAAAAATACACGGTCACACAATTTTTTTATATAATATATGCCCAACAGTTAGGCACACATAAATCTATCTATCTAATAATGATTTCTTAAATTTACGCGAACACTACACATTGAATAAAACTAAATTTACGGATTCTATCGCGTTTATTTAACTGATTTTTATTTATTTAACAGACAAGGTTGGCTACATCTTCCATTGAAACATACTACAAGCCGCCGAAGAAGATTAGTCAATTTTTACCATCCGTCAAGTGTAATATCCCTCTACAAGATGCAGGAGTGTACAAGTTAGATTGTGAATGTGGTCTCTCTTACATAGGTCAAACAAAAAGATCCATAAAAATCCGCGTGAAAGAACATATAGCTGACCTGAAGCACCGACGCTCCGGGAAGTCTGCAGTCTGTGAACATGTTCAAGATCGTCCCCACCATTACATCAGATTTGATAAACCACAAATCCTCGCAAAAGAACACCGATTCCTACCAAGGATGATACGCGAGGCTATTGAAATTAAAAAACATCCTAATTTCAATAGAGAAGATGGTTGGGTGCTGCCATCTGCTTGGGATCCTATAATTAACAAAATTAAACCCAAACCCAAGCATACCACTGCAAGACTTCAAGATACTGTAAGTTCGTTTTGCGTAAATCGGACCAAAAATTAATATTCAAAAACGGAAGTTAGCCGGGCTAACAATGACATTGGGACGTCAAACATCTCAGTCCCCCCGTGACCATGGTTGCTGTAAAGCACCCGAAACGTCGGGAATTAAAAATAAGCAAAATCAGTTAAATAAACGCGATAGAATCCGTAAATTTAGTTTTATTCAATCTATCTATCTATATAAAACACAAACAATGTTTCTACCGATGTCCGTTATAGACTTTGAAACAATGCAACTGACTTTGATAATTTTTTTTGTGTGTGTATGAATGAGTCCCTTGATGGTTTATATTCACATTTTGGCTCGGTAAGTGGCGCAGTTGTCGAGATCCAGAAATCACCCGATGGAAGCTGTAGCGGATCGCTAGTAAAAGATAGTCTAGTTGCCGCTGCGTGTTATCGGACTTCATCTTCTTAAGATTTCTCACGAATCCTTTACCCGTGGCAGATTAACTATTAAAATGTACGATTAATAATTCTATAACTGCCAGCTATTATTCTATGCGTATAGAAGCCATAAATTAAATGTAGGTATATATTCAAAAATAGCATACCGATCTATAATATAAAAATAGCAGCGAAATTGGATAACGACAGGTTAGGCTCTCTGTGTCCGAACAATGTGAAGCATTTAACATCGCAAAACGAAAACGTAAAATAGCGCACGTCTGGGATATTAGATAATGTCACACGTTAGTGCCGTAGACAGGAACTCTGATAAATCACTGAATTTCAATATTGAAATTCAGTGATTTATCTTGTGTAAACGCACAATTTAAAAAAATATTTATCTCTTTATTTTAAGGTATATATTCCGATACTTTATTTAAAAAAAAAGTGCGTGCGTTGCGTGTGCACATTCATTTTGAAAGCGACGGTAATGGTTCGCCATTTAACTAATGTCGTAAACTAATTCTAACACACACATATAAATCTTACCTGGAGTAGTTGACGGGAATATTAGTAATTTTAACGGAATTGCTAGCATTATTAACTTAGGAAACGTCTGTGATTATTTAAAACAAAAATTAGAATATCCGATAAGGTATCATTGTACATATATCTGAAAAGTTGATTGTGAGGGCACGTCGAAACACATATTATTACAAAAAGTAATGTATAATGTTTGTCCACTATATTTATTTAACATAGACCAACAAAAAAGGTAAATAGAACACTAACTACATTTTAAATGACCTTTTGTTCAACAGTGCCTCATATTATAATATAATTGGTGCGCCATATTGTTAGTTAGGTAAGTTTTCGTCGTCACTTGAAGTCTACTTGAAGTCTGAAATTGTGATAAGTATTTTAGCCGCTCAATTATGACTTACGAACTATGAATTACGAATAGATACGAAATTAAAATACATACATAAAGAAATACATACAACAAACCAAAATGTTACCCCTACCTGTGTTCTTCTGTTTTATTTGGGTAAAAAGGAAAGTCGTCTCATAAATTATTTAAAAACTTACATAACCAAATTGTCCTACAATAGAACCGTAGATAATTTCGGCTAATAGCCGAAGTGCGGATGCACCTAGGTTAAGCCGGCTACTTCTAGGTGCAGCCGATTGTGGTAGTTTAATCGCACCTTAACTAACCTACTGTCGCTGATTGATATTACTTGATACGTATTTCCATATTTTTACAAATTTAACAGTCCACCTAGGCTTAATCAACCGCAATCACCTAGTAGTAGCCCGCTAAACCTAGATGTATCCGTACTTCGGCTTTTAGCCGTAACAGATATAAAACATACGTAAATCGTATGATATACGTAGTGTCTAGTGGTTGTAGTAGTGCGACTGCTAATCATGAGGTCCATGGTTTGAATCCCGGGTCGAGCCAAAAAATCAATTATTGAGTTTTTCCTTCAAGAAATTCTCAGTACCTGCCCGAAGTCAGGAAGTTGGCGATGTCTCAATCCCATGCCTCGAAAAGCACGTAAAGCCGTTGGTACTGCGCCAGATCTCTCTCCGGTCGTGTCGGTTTATCGACCCATCGGAATATGAGAGTAGGGGAATAGAGAGTGCATCTGTACTTGCGCATACACTTGGGCGCTATAATCTTGTCCTGAGCCGATGGCTAGTAGTCTCTTTTGAGTTGAGGCAGGCCGCCGTGACCAAAATTCGGTCTGGAGGGCGCTAGTGTGAACTTTTACAACTTATGACCTTGTCGAAATAGGTATCTAAAAAAAGCTAAATTTTGAAATCAGTATGTTTTAATTATAGTTATAAATTACAAAGGAAAAGTTTCATGAGCTGTATACAATACCGCCTGCAATGTAAAGACAGTGATTACTAACTGCACCAGCACAGCAGTCTATGATAAACATGACCCTCCCATAATAGCAAAGACTTGCCATAATCATCACACTAATGGACAAATACTAAAACGCTACATAATTTTAAGATGTAGTTAGTGGCCTATACTATCTCAACTCAAATTCTAATTTCGTCCCCACTTCCCCGCGCGTCGTATGCTATGTACGGACATATTTGTAATCAATAATACTGTGATTAGACAGGTTGTTTGATACTTATTTAATTAGTTTTATCATATTTATGCCTGTTTCTTTACGCCAACCCGGTAGCTTCTTATTTTTATTACGGTTATTTCCCATTTTAATTTTACGTCATTCTGGTGCGTGTGCTGCTGATCGTAAACGACACAGCTTTCCTGTTCGAAAGCCGAAGCGAGACTGAGCGGGGTTATCGGGCGGCAGGGAACAAGTTTCAAAACGGCGATAGTTTAGGTAGTTGCTTTTTACAGTGAAAATAGTGGTAATTAAAAAAAATATAAAAACCATAAGCCCTGGTTTATAGTTAGTTAAGTTAGTATGCAAAGTTTCATGATCTAATTTAAAGTATTTTGTGAATACCAGCGGTTTATTGTTCGGTTTGGAGGTAACGTTGGATTTTTTTATATCGAGAAAATTTTACGGAATCGTGTTTTTGTCTAACAAGGTACTTAACATTAATCCTCAACTTTACCATATATTTATTTCAAAATTAATGCTGCAATATTTTCGGCATAACCGAGGATCTTGCTAAGCCATGATGTCCTGACGGAATCCCCCCAATTGTGCTGAGGACGTGTGCTCCAGAGTTGGCACCGGTTTTAACGCGTCTTTTCCGGTACTCCTACTCCCTAGGCGTAGTCCCAAAATCATGGAAGACTGCTTTCGTCCACCCGATCCCTAAAAAAGGCGACCGCTCAGACCCGTCCAACTACCGGCCAATCGCCATCACCTCCTTGTTCTCCAAAACAATGGAGTCCATTGTAAACTGCCAGCTCATGAGGTACCTTGAGGATCACCAGCTGATTAGTGACCGCCAATACGGTTTTCGCCGTGGTCGGTCAGCTGGTGATCTTCTGGTCTACCTCACTCACAGATGGGCGGAGGCAGTAGAGTTCAAGGGGGAGGCATTGGCTGTTAGTTTGGACATTGCGAAGGCCTTCGATCGGGTTTGGCACAAAGCGCTTCTTTCGAAGCTCCCTTCCTATGGGCTTCCCGAGAAATTGTGCGATTGGATCACCAGCTTTCTTGCAGATCGGAGCATCAAGGTCGTTGTAGACGGTGCAAGCTCCGATTGCAAGCCTATTAATGCTGGTGTTCCACAGGGCTGCGTGCTATCGCCAACGCTGTTTCTTCTGCATATCAATGATATGTTGCATACCCGTAACATTCATTGCTATGCAGATGACAGCACTGGTGATGCTCTTTACACCGGCCGAGCCAATATTTCTCGGGAAAACGTCTCCGAGTGCCGGGACAAACTTGTGTCTGAAGTCGAGTCTTTGCTGAACAGAGTCTCGGATTGGGGACGACTAAATCTAGTCCAGTTTAACCCCCAGAAGACACAAGTTTGCGCGTTAACCGCTAAAAAGAACCCCTTTGTCGTATCCCCTCAGTTTCAAGGCACTCCCCTTGTTGCCTCAGCCAGTATCGGAATCCTCGGCGTCGACATATCGAGTGACGTGCAGTTTCGTGGTCACTTGGAAGGGAAGGCCAAATTGGCCTCTAAAAAGCTTGGCGTGCTCAGCAGAGCGGGGCAGTGTTTCATGCCGGCACACCGCCTGCAACTTTACAAGGCGCAGGTTCGACCGCACATGGAATACTGTTCCCATCTCTGGGCTGGGGCTCCCCAGTACCAGCTCCTTCCACTTGACCGCATCCAGCGCAGAGCGGCTCGAATCGTCGACGACCGAGTGCTTTCCGATCGGCTCGATTCACTGGCGTTGCGAAGAGATGTTGCATCTCTTTGCGTATTTTATCGCATCTATCACGGGGAGTGCTCTGAGGAATTGTTCGGATTAATCCCAGCCGCCAAATTTCGTGAACGCACGACACGGCAAACGTCCCGATACCATCCACACCATCTGGATGCTTGGCGGTCCACCACTGTACGTTTCACAAGGAGCTTTCTTCCACGTACAACCTCTCTGTGGAATAGTTTATCACCGGCGATTTTTCCGGACCGATACGACCTGGGGACCTTCAAGAAAAGAGCTTACTCCTTTCTAAAGGGCCGGCAACGCACCCGCAATTCTCCTGGTGTTGCGGTTGATCATGGGCGGCGGTAGTCACTTAACATCAGGTGAGCCGCATGCTCGTTTGCCCCCTCTTCTATAAAAAAAAAAAAAAAAAAAAAAAAAAAAAAAAGCCATTTGAGGTAGTATAGGTCCTTAAGAGGGTAGACGGTTTTACCTACAAAAACCGTGACCGATCGTCGTTTGCGTATTCCCCTGTTTTATCCTCGAAAACTAAGCCAATTAAATTATTTTTTGTATCAAATTTTAAAGGAAGAATAGATCTATGCTTCTATCATTCGCTTTTATCTTAAAAACTTTTCAAATTTCTTTGGTAGTCATCTGATTACGGAGGTAAAAACGGGGCATTTTTTTAGGTTTTTGGAAAGTCACATTTATTTTTATAATAATTTTTTGAAAAAAAGTAAATGACAGGCATGCCTTCAATAGGTCTAGATTTTTATAAACAAGAACGATTACTCTAGAGGCATTATCCAGGAAGAAAATAGGAGAATACATTTGTGTGGAAAAAATGCAGCCCGTCTACCCTCTTAAGTCTCGTGGTGTCACAGTCACTTTGACTTAAAGTGGCAGAGACAGAGCGAGACTTAACGGCATCTTAAAATTGAGCAAGCAGCTCTTGAGTAATACTGCATTAGTAAACGAATTGGCCTCTGATAGAACATGTATTGACTAAATACACAAAATAATCTTTACCAAATATGATGAAATGTTTCTATTTCCACGCGGATGGTGCCAAGCTAGTAGATATAACGTCGTGTACGGTGGTCTACAATACTTGAGGCAAAGATCGGGTTAAGACTAAGCGCGTAGAGTTGACTATGTGTAATGTATTTAATACCAATGTTTCCGATTGCACGTTAGAAGCTAGCCAACAAATTAAGTTTTCGTGTTCTTGCTGTGCATAAAATTACTAAATTAAAAACATAGAAATAGTGAAATTCGTACTATGCCTTACGACATTTTATTTATAGGGTCTGTGGACTAGGGATATAAGATGTTGTAAATATACATAAAAATACAAATATATATCGGTACAATATTATAAATATCCACCGCTATATACAAGGATATCTCGGAGTACAAACCCATGCTTTAAGCAAATATACTTGTAAATAAATTCATATAAAGACGAGATAGAGAAAGGAGTAGACAGAAAGATGCTTTGACATTCCTAAGATCTAAGATGTGAAGTAAAAATAAATTGTGATATCGTGTCATGATCAAACGAAGCACAGGCTACAATAAACTAAAATCTATTTTACATCCGAATTATTTAATTAAAAAATAACAATAAATAATTGTTAAAAAATCTATTCATTAGCGTTAAAGGTAAAATAAAAAAATATTATTCCGCCATTTCCATTTTTCAGAATTTTTACAATTTTATGTCATCATGACTTGTTCCCTCGCTTCGTTTCGACGACGATTGCCTTTTAAAGGCTGCGATAAATCACAGACATACTCGTAAGAGAATCATAGACACAATGCTCAGATTCAATCGAAAAGAATGATATTTCGATCACGAATTAGCTTCGCTTAAATTTAGATACAGCAATAATGCTTTAATGCATTAGTAATTAGAATAGCAAAATTGGTTTTATAACAAACCTTTTTCACGTGGTAAAGCCACGCTGTAGCTATATTATGGTTGTAGCACTATGGGAAGGACCACGTTCTCACAGAATACCAACTTAAAATAGTAGTTTAATGCTGATGTGTTTCGTATGGTAAGTATCGAGAACCGAAGACCCTTTTACTGGAAAAGAGGCATTTCATATTAGACCACAACATCCTCTTACAATCAAGTGGACTCTGTATATATATATATATATACGTTCAGCAATAGTTGCTGCTATAAAACTGATTCCGATGATTACGAGATTTATATTCTTTATTTTCAAATTCATTTCACTTCAGTCGGCAATTGTGTCATAGCGCTCCAACGGCATCAAGTCGAGGAAAGCGCTGATCTGGAATGGCGGCTATGATCCCAGACGAAGCAAAAATACTCGCTTCGTTCCTACGACTATCGCCTGCATTTTAAAGTGCGATAAATTGAGAAAACAATTACAGTAATAAATAGTTTAGAGTTGTCGACTGCATGTTGAGTTTTACTCCGATTTTATAATAGTCTTTTCGTTGTATATGGTTGTTAGTTTTTTTTTAAACTAAGTGGTTACTGCAAAGTGCAAACAATTGACACCCGCAGCCAACATCATACAAAGAACGCTAGAATGTGCACTGTCACCTCTGAAGTCTACCACAATCAATACTTGTCAAGCGTGACGATTAATACCTTTGTTCAACGGTGGGGGCCAATATCTAGCTGAGAACAAAATTACAGGAATGATACGCCTCGTATCAAAAACTTCTTAGCTTCACAAACTTGTAAACATTATTTTTGTAAATTACACGCCTTATAAGCGATGCGTTGAGGTTGTGCTCTTTGCGCCCTCCTTTCTGCCAAGGAGGGTAGCGTCCGTATACGGCTTAGAGATCTCTAGTTAGACCGTTAAGCCAGTCCCTAAAAGGTGGGGTTTAGTGGGTAAAAGTCTCCACATAACCACGCAGCCGGCTGCGTGGTATGCTATGAGCATTCCCCACCTCCCTCCCCCGCTTTCCGGAGGGTTGCCCATATTTGCTTCGGGCGCAAAAAAAAAAGTTGTGCTCTGCTCTCACCTAACGGAAATCCAGTAATTTTCTGAGCTAAAAATGTCTATTTTTTTTACTATTGCACTTTTAGAATAATAAAAATACATCTTATATCGAGAAAAATCACTCGTTTTCATATTTCTATAATTTTTAAAAGTAATTTTCTGTAGTATAAAAACAAACTGATAGAAAAAAAAATCGAGGGTGTCCGGATGTCTGTATGGCGTACGATTACGTTCGTTAGAATTAATGTATCAAAATAATTCTTTTTTTATTAGGTTTAGAATCTCAACGCACAGGTTCTTTTTAAAAATCACTGAGTAATTTAGTCTCATTTAATTGTCATTAACGAAAATGTAAAAAAACAACTTGTACTTTTCTACAAAAAGTATTGTCATGGATCTCTTCTATCGTCTCAAATACGGTATAAAATAAAAATAAAAATATCTCTTTTTACTTTTATTTTATAATACGGTATAAAATAAAAATAAAAAGAGATATTTTTATTTTTATTTAATCAAATGAGATAATGAGGCGCACACTTTTGGATTTCCTAAATTTAAAGTGACAGATCACGCGCGTGCAGTGCTTTTCTTCATCCTAAAAATGCTCAACATGTCTAAAGAAATTTTCACTCTAAAAATAAATCAAAATAAGCATATTTGCGTAGTACGCACTGAATCTATAGTTAGGGTCACTCCCATCAATTCAGCGGGTATATATAAGGCACATTAGAAATAAAGAGTCCTTGCAAATCAAACTACTCTACGCGTTCAAGACGGATGCGACTAGTTAAGAGTGTGGGGGTCTGATGCTGGTAGTAAATACTTTATTTAAAATGATTATAATAATAGGTGTGGTTTTAGTGTACCAAAACTAACATTACCGTTAAAACTAAACGGAAGAAGTTCTCTATTCAGGTAGATTTTATGTAAGTATAATTTAATGTAAAGCAAATATCCTACGACGCGACGTAAGAACAAATAATTTATCGTTATAATTTACAGTATATCTCTAACCAAATTTCAACTAGATCGTTTTTAATTCAAAATTAAATTATTTAATTAAAAAATTCATCGTGATCTCGACCACGATTAAAATATTTCCATGTATTTATTTTTAATAATGGTTTTTTTGATGGATTGATTGATTCATCACAATGATTATAATGATGATAGTGGATTATCGTAAAATAAAGACTTTACTATTGATACATCATTTATCGGGTCCCGATTTTGTAATAGGTATTTTTAGGTTTTTTTCATAGAATAAGGATGACAAACGAGCGCACAGTCCACCTGATGGTAAGTGGACGCTGTGGCCCATAGACTATCCTCGCTTAGGAGTCAAATGTAAATGCGTCGCCACCTCTGAAGACTAAGATGGAATGCATTATTTCAAGTCAAAAGGCGTCTTCGGTTCTATACACTCATAGGAAACAGCAGTATTGAGCTGTATTTTACGCTGGTATAGAGCATGAGAGCTTTAAAGTTTAAAACAATATATATATTATATAGGTATATGTACATATTGTGAATATGAGTCATTTTGGCATGGCCTATCATAGCTATGAATCAAGCCGCGACAAAACAAACAAATTATGTGAGTATGACCTTAATCGGTCAAGTGGTTGGGAAGTTACACCAATGATGTATAAACTTATAGATACGTTGTCCGCACTCTAAAATGGCAAGATGAAATGAAGCCAATTGGCCACATCGCGCTTAGTCACGCACCAACCTGTCGCGCGACGCTACGTTTGTTTTTAATTTATTATATCGTGATTCGTGTGTGTAAACCTGTGCAAAACATAAAGAAAACATGCCGTCGTGTGTTTTCACACGATGTACAAATTATACCCCAAAAGTTAAAGACAAAAATGTGTCATTTTATGCGTAAGTTCACAAAACTACCTATTTTCATTTCATTTTATTCGACGACGCCGTCTAATGGCGGCCGGCGCATGCAGTCTCCCTCTAGCAACAGGCATCCCGCCGTACGGTGTCATATTTTCTTTCTCTTTCTTCACGCGTATAAGTAGTTCTAGTATTTTCGCCGTTTTTAAGTGCCGCGATGTTCGTTCATGACGTGTCTATATATAATACGTCATTGAGTTACACGATCAATATATGTAGTTTGGTCCAGATTAGCCGACGCCGACTCGATATTTATATCAGTGTGCTTGTATCGTACCAAATACCCACAAATTAGTACCGTTTGCCATGTAGTGGTGGTGTAATAATATCCACTACCCCATAATATCATACCGTGGATGTCGTAAGAGGCGACAGTAGCTAACAAATCGGGGGATGGGCAGCAGCGTCGTTTAATAACGACTAAAAATAAAAGACTGAGGTTGTTAACCCGCTGGCCAAGCGTGGTAACTATAGCCAATATCTCCCTTATGAACAATCTGTGGGGGAGGCCTATGTTCCACAGTAGAACTAAAACAATCTAAAATGAATCTGCTGCATGCGCATACTGTACAATGTCTAGCCGCTTTGCCAAAGTCCACATAAATGGATTAAGCCAATTTGCATTGACATAACAATTGGACAGCCCTACCTACGTAGTGAGCTGTGTTGACTGTTCGCCGTGTCCAGCCTTTGTAAGACTGTACATATACGATGCACTAGCTAGCGTATATGGTCGTATTGCCGTTTTTGTATTAAACACCTTTTCTGAACTAACTAATAACTACTTTATCGTACGTTTTTAGATCTGGGAAAACATAATTTGTGCGAAGTACAATAATGTGATGAAATACAAATAAAATTTTGTTGGGCTAGTAAGAACTGCGAGTCCAAAATATTTTATCCAGGATAAGACAATTCAAGACAAAATTTTAGACAGTTCAAATCTTAATATCTTAACAGAGATATTTATTCTTCTTCAAACACGTTACAATTTACTCCTTCATCGTGGATGCAGTTTACATACATTAATTTTACAAGAACATACATCCAGATCGGAATAATTAACTTTAGGTCATAGAAATACTTGTTCAGTGTGGGATTCGACCCGCGGCCGAGAGCGCCGCAAGGCCACAACTCAAGGCTAAGCTACTACGCCTCGGAGGCGTCGTTTAAAGTAGTCAATAGCCCACTGCACCAAGTTCGGCCTTATTATCTTTGCAGCCTTACACCAGTCCTCATTACAAGTCCTTCGTAAGGCTCTGAAAGAGTTCAAGGCAAGCCTTATGTGACCTTGGAAACTGTTATTCAACTAATAATTTCATTTCAACAACTAAGGACTCGAAAGATAATTAAGCAAAAACAAGATTTATTATGAAGATACGATAACTTCTTGAGGTTAAAACTAACCACACCATCGATCCTGTGACAGAAATGTTATGTGCTGTAAATTAAGCGCCTCAGTCTAAACCAGCATAGGTAGAAGTTATACTCGTATGTTTCCAAATAAACATAAGCTAAGTAATACTATAATACATACATACATACATACATACATACATAAACACTCACGCCTGTCACCCAAAGGGGTAGGCAGAGACTACAGACTTCCATTAGGCATGATCTTGAAACACCTCTCTCGCCTCCTTCACATCCATACACCTACGCATACATGCTCATCGGTTAAGGGTACTCCTAATTTGGCCCGTTTTCAATAAATCGCCAATTTGGTCGATAAATTTTCGACTAGGACGTCCCTTTCCGACTCTGCCATTCACTTCTGCAACATAAATTTTCTTTGTCACTCTTTCCTCATTCATTCTTTCCACATGACCAAACCACCAAAGCATTCCTTTCTTAATCCTGATCACAACATCATCTTGCAAACCACACTCTTCTCTTATTACACAATTTCTTACCCTGTCGTTCAGATTCAGCCCTAACATACTCCTTAAGGACCGCATTTCTACTGCGTTGATTCTACTCTCGTGCTTCTTCTGCCACACCCAACTTGCACTACCATACGTTAAAGTAGGGACCAACACAGCATTGTGAATTGCCATACGTGCCTTTTTCGACACATTTTGATTCTTCACAATAGAGTGTAGGGCCCCATTTACTCTATTTCCCGCATTCACTCGTCGTTCTATATCCTTATCATATCTCCCATCCCTGCTAAATACGCAGCCCAAATATACAAACTCGTCTACTTGCTCGATCAACTCCCCTTCTATTCTTATTTCACAAATCGTTTTACTTTCTTCTCTTTCAAAAACCATAACCTTCGTCATACTTGCGTTCACTTTTGTACCCCTTTCTATTAATGATCTGTTCATTAACGTAACCATCATTTGCAACTCGGCCGCCGACGACGCAAGGATAACTTGATCATCGGCGTACAAAAGGCATTTGACGGTTAACTCACCCATTCTTAATCCGCATTCTTCAACTTTTAAATTTTGCAAACAACTGTCCATAAATAGGTTGAACAGCCACGGGGAAGCCACACAGCCCTGTCTGACACCTTTATGGATGTCAAATCAGTCCGAGTAGACCCCGTTGATCCTAACACAAGCACTAGAGTCCCTATAAAGAGACTCCAATGCCTGTATCAAGCCAGCGCTCAACCCAAATGAGTTCAGTGTTTGCCATAGCACATCCCTATCCACTCTGTCATAGGCCTTTTCCAAGTCCATGAACGCACAAAAAACCTTTTGGTTTTTGGCCAAAAAGTTCTCCGCGATCATGCGCATGGAAAAGACTTGATCTGTACATCCCATTCCCTTTCTGAATCCCGCTTGCACATCCCAAATTTTTCCATCAGTTTCTTTCATGACACTTTCAATCAGTACCTAAGCATACAGATTCCCACAATGCTAAGAAGGCTGATGCCACGGTAGTTTTTACAGTCCTGCTGCGACCCTTTTCTTTTATATACTGGGACTATCACGGCTTTGCACCAGTCTACCGGTACCCGCTTCAGTTCCCAGCATAAATTAAACAAGGTGTGCAGCAGACCTGCCACGACTTCCTCTCCAGCCCTTAGCATTTCGAGTGAAACTCTATCATATCCGGCAGCCTTACCTGCTTTCATGCTTTTCATTGCTTTCATTCTTTCATCTATACTTATCTCGCTACCTCTTTCCTCTTCTTTCGGAGTTTCTACTTCACTTAGTACACACGTTGTCTCCTCACTCATAAACACGCTTTCAAAATATTCCTTCCATATCTTTATAATCAAAACTTCATCTTTCAGAATATAGCCATTCTCGTATCTTATAACATTCATCATAGGCTGTTTTGAATGTCCCCTGGCAGTTCTTACAAGTTTCCAGAACATTTTAATATTTGCCTGGAAGTTATCCGATATTATTCTATCATTCTTATCCGTTCTTTCTTGCTTTTATCTTTCAACTACTTCTTTTACTCTCTTATTAAGATGTTTAAAGACTGCCTTTGTTCTTTGAATATCATCATTCGTACCGCTAGACTTACCAGCCTTTGTTGCTAGTAAATCTAGCCATGCTCTCTTCTTTGCTTTAACTTCCATACGTATCTCATCATCCCACCATAACGTATTATTTTTCCTTTCATTCTTCCTCTTACTAACTCCACATACTTCGGTAGCTGCACCCCCTAAACTTTTTTTTACATTTTGCCATACATTCTCCAAGTCTAACTCCTTCATACATAATTCATCCAAACCACTTATATTTTATATTTTATAATACTATAACATTTAAATAAAACTTATTTTTACGGATTTTATCGCGTATATTAAATTATTTTATATTCCGAGCGTTCGAGCGTTTCGAGCATTTTACAGCACCCATAGTCACGGGGGACCTGAGGTGGTATCCCAATGTAATAGTTAACGACAGTTACCTCTAAAATAAATGTTTAATTTTTGTTCCGATCTACGCAGTATATACTTATTGTATCTTGAAGTCTTGCAGTTGTATGCTTGGGTTGGGATTTAATTTTATTTATTATAGGATCCCAAGCAGATGGTAGCACCTAGACATTATCTCTATTGAAATTAGGATGTTTTTTGATTTCAATGGCCTCGCCAATCATCCTTCGAAGGAATCGATGTTCTTTAGCGAGGATTTGTGGTCTATAAAAACTGATGTAGTGACGGGGGCGATCCTGTACGTGTTCCCTGGAAGTCTGTAGTCTGTGAACGCCAAAAATACTGTAAGCTAGTTTTATTTAAAAATATATGGGTGCAATTTTTGATGGTCGCGTCGTCTGAATAACCAGTGTAAAACATATTTTTTTACTATTATATACCAGTGTTTGACTATTATTACACCAGATGATAAGTGGTGAAGAAATCAAAGATGGTAAAACGCACTGACTTTGTTTAACAAAAACTTATTCACTCTTGCCTTGAAGACAGCCACATTATAATCGAATGGTAAGACACATGCTGACAAATTATCCCATTGCTTTGTAAATAGACTGACATAGTAAACCGTATTTATAGAACGCACATATTTATTCAGAATCATTGACTTATATATTACTTTCAGAATAGAACTGTTTCAGCTCTTATGTATACATGATCGAAAACTCGATCGAAGGATTATCCTTGACAGGAAAAAACCAACATGAAACGTCGAGGTGTTATCGATTCGTTACGCCGCCAATATGAATCTCTAAAAGATGATTATATTACATGTGTGCTATTTGCAAATCGTACTATCCACGTACAGTAAAATTTCTAAAGAAATTGTGCCTGTAACTAATCTTCGCCGCTGATGACAAAAGAGTTTTCGCGTAGAGACAGCGTTCTTGACTTGTTTATAGTTTTTATTAAAGTATTACAGAAATAATTTAAAAATTAAAGCTAGAGTCTATATATCCCACAGCTGGCCACAAACTACCTTGCATTTTTGAGTGTTATGAAGTGATTGGTCCGCCACGCTGGTACAGTGCATATTGACGGATTTTATGTAATATAGAAAATTAGCAGCTTCTACGAAGACAAGCCTACTCCTCATAGATAGTTACTTAGAAAGTTATGGAGCAATTAGTCGGCCGCGCTATTCCAGTACGAGTTAGTACTTCATATGTTCCCAAAATATTGTATCTCTTAATATCTTTAATTTTTATTTTAAACATTTTGCCATATACCATGTAGTCTTCGATAAAACCTTAGTTGAAAGTAATTTTTGAACTATACGAGTAGATCTGCATTTTTTTTGTAATTTAGGTTCTAAGCGGACGAATTAAAGGGTAAAATCTAGTATAATATGTCTCCCATTATAACTATACAAGTGGATCAGCCCAGCACTTAATGCGTTTTAAATAGATGTTAGTCATTAGTAGTCACAAAACGTGAAATAAAACGGCAAAAAGAAAATAATGTGAAAATGATTAAGACATAACAATTTCAACCCCGAAGATTAGTATAGAAAATAATTTTACGATTTTTATAAGCAGTTGAAGGTTATATATTCTAAAGGAAATTTATTTATTAACCTGTGAAAATATTTTTCAGCTTTTTTTCTTTGACGTTTTAAGTTCTTAATTTATTTTCAAATCAAATTTTTTGCAATTATTTTTGTTACGCGCAATTAATACCTACTTAACATATAATGCGTGTTGCCAGTGATGACTTACGGATCTGAGACGTGGTCCTTCACTGCTGGCCGTATGAGGACGCTCAAGGTCGTTCAGCGAGCTATAGAGAGGGCCTATGCTCGGAGTTTCTCTGCGTGATAGACTCAGAAATGGGGATATCCGCAGCAAAACCAGAGTGACCGACATAGCCCAACGGATTAGTAAGCTGAAGTGGCAATGGGCCGGCCATATAGCTCGAAGAACCGATAACCGATGGGAAAGAAAGGTTCTCGAGTGGCAGCCTCGTACCGGTAGGCGTAGTGTAGGGCGACCCCCCACTAGATGGAGTGACGACCTGGTAAGATATGCAGGAAGTCGATGGATGCAGGTGGCTCTGGACCGTACTTTGTGGCATTACCTGGGGGAGGCCTATGTTCAGCAGTGGACTTGTGAAGGGCTGTAATGATGATGATGATAACATATAATTATGTTAATATAATATTTAAAGTAGGTTACATTACATTTTTTCAATTAACGATATAATGTTTCTTTAAGTGACTACCGCCGCCCATGAACAACTGTAACATCAGGGGAATTGTTTTTTCACAGCAGTTCCATAAATGTCAACCAGATGCGATTTAAACACTGCGTTCTACTAAATTTAAGCAGAGTGTCTTCTGTGTGTGTTCTTCCAAGCGACTTTTCAAAATTTCACTATCATTATTGTTACTTACTTAAAGGACTAGTGAAGAAAAAATTAAAAGAACTAAAACACAAATTAGTTTTATTCCGGATGATGTCAACAAATATAATAGAATAGAAGTCCTTGTCCAACAATAGATAGTTCACAACCCGAAAACACTAATTTAAAGTTGAATTTTTCTCTTCCCACTCATGCGGTGATCTCTTTTCTCATGCAAGGGAGTATTGGACCGTTACAGTCTATTTAAGTCCACAGCTGAACATAGGCCTCCCCCATAGTCCCTTTTTACTAGAAACGAAGCATTCTATCTTAGTCCTCAAACGTGATAACGTATCTGCATTTGATTTTTAATTTGAGTATAAATGTAGATGTCTATGGGCCACAGTATCCACTTACCATCAGGTGGCACACAGTCCAGTCCTCGTTTGTCGCTCTATAGTATAAAAATAAATAAAGTAGATCGCCTCATAGGGCGGTTTTTTGCAATTTTATTTTAGTCGCTATGAAGAAGACGCTGCTATCCATCTTCTGATGTGTCTCCCTCTGTCGCCTCTTACGATACCCGTGAGATATGGAATAGTGGATATTCTTACACCGCCACTACATAGTACTAGCACAGTAGGACCACGCCTTTGATCTTTTGATAAACGCCGGCACAGTCCAGACAGCGCATAAAGGCTAGGGTTGTCACAAATCAACAACTTTTACTAATTTAATTATGTAGTTTAGATCTACACCGTCATCCACAGTCGTTGGTTGGTAAAAGTAACGTTGGTATAGCTGTTTTCTACAGTCATATCTTCACGTGCATATTCTTTTCAATATGCAAACTGCAAATGTATGTATTCTGTAGATTTTCGAAAGTTCTTCCAACTAAAACAGGTCTTCCAATAACTTCCATTCATAATTTGCATCTGAAATTTTTAAATTTAATACCAATTAATACATTTTCATAATAGTCATCCCGAGAAACCTCAAAATTGACATTCGTATCATATTATTTAAAATAAAATCCACCATCTTGGATATCAAAATAGATTCTATTTTACTTTTGTTTCTTCTATTTCTTTAGTATGGATGATTTCTGGTGTTAAGAGGGTCCCTGAATGATCCACACACACACACACACACACACACACACACACACACACACACACACACGCACACACACACGCACACACACACACACACACACACACACACACACACACACACGCGCGCGCGCGCGCGCGCGCGCACACACACACACGCACACACGCACACACGCACGCACGCACGCACGCACTCACGCACACACGCACTCACGCACACACGCACTCACGCACTCACGCACACACGCACACACGCACACACGCACACACGCACAACAAAACACACACAAATTTATCAAAATCGGTCAGGCAGTTTTCGAGTATTAGCAAGACTAACGGACAGCAATAGATATAGATATAACACGAACGTAATTTATTAATCATAGAAACGTGACGTTCATTATACACGCCGTTCAAGAATACTAGTACAAACGTAAACAATATGTCGCTTGTGCATCTAACGAGTGGTGACAACTTCCAGCGCATTCTATGACAAAATGAGTCATAAGTTACAGTCCATAGTCTACACCCCGCATTCAGATGAACCAAAGCGCGAAGGAATAAGGTTTTAAAGAACCTCCGTATTAGTAAATGACTATTATAGAAATAAATGTAAGAATATGTAAGTTTTTCGTTCAAAAAGAGAAAATTGATTTTAATGAAAAGCTGGCATTAGCATGTCGCATTAATTTAATTTTTAAAACTAAGATAAGCTCTGTATACGCTGCTCAGCGTAATAGCGCTATTAAAAGGAATAAAGCAGTTATTACCGTGAATTTTAATACTGACCTAATTCGAGACGATAGTTAACTTCATGATGGCGGAAATTTAAAAGTGTTATAATGAAAAAATTACCAGGTACGTTACTACGTACGTCGTGTTTTTAAAAATACGATTTAGCAATTGTGTTATATCAGTATAATATAACTTATTTTAAGTGTATCATTATAAGGTTTGAAATAGTACTAAATATAAATAATTAAATCCAAATAATATAGTAATTGAGTTTAAATCCTCCGCCCCGCGTTACAATCGAACAAAGTCAAAACCATATAATATGATATTTAAGTGGTTGGCTTTCAGTAATGTTATCTTTCTTCATCTCTCTATATCACTTCCTGCTATTTATCTGCCCTGGCTTCGCACGGGTGATATCTGGATTTTACAGCAGCGCCGCCTACCGGGTCCAACTATGCCTACAACCTTCGCGTAAGTGCAGGCATCATGTTGACAAAGTTTTACCGCAATCTGCTAAACGGTGTGGCAGCGCATAAAATACGAACCAACAAAGATTATATAGATATGTTCATTCTAGGACTTAATTAATCTATCTATTGGATTGGGCATATCAGTACCTCATCTACATTCTCAAGCTTCAAACTCTGCTTTCTGCCACCAGCATCGAAATTTTTATATCTGACATAAACGCGTCAGTTGTACTTACTCACTATTTTGGAAATTAAAAGATCTTGAAGTTATTCCCTGCAGCCTCTTATGACGATCATAGGATATAAAATTAGGTGATGAATTCGTTGGTGTCGCAAATCGCAACTTTTTCTTTTATAGCATAGGTATAGGGTGACAAACGAGCACACAGTCCACCTGACGGTAAGTGGTTGCAGTGGTCCATAGACATCTACATCTATCCTCGATTACGAATCAAAATGCAGATGCGTTGTCACCCGTGAGGACTAAGACGAGATGCCTCGTTTCCAGTAAAAAAGGGTCTCCGGTTCTCTATACTCGTTACCCACCCTAGGAAACACAGCAGCATTAAGCTACCACTTTACGCTGGTATTCTGTGAGAAAGTGGTCCTTCCCCGGTCGAGCCGACCCATTCGTGCTACAACTAAACTACTTAAAATATAATTGCAGCATGTCTCTACCACGTACATGTACTAAAACTTTAATTTTTGACGTAAACATTAGCAACTATTATAATAACGCCAGACATTAAAATCGCCGAAAATGGTCATAAAAAATAACTCCTGATGGACAAATAAGGCAATAATATGAATGTGTTAATAGTAAAGGCACAAAAGGTGTACAAAGCTCTGTTAAATCGTTTTATTTCATCGCGCGAGTACGGCCCGTCCCACAGATGTTACGAAACGACCGCGAAAGTCTCAGTAAACTCCACTGAATGGATTGTCTGTGGCCTTTAGCAAGCAGCTGTAAAGCAGATGTCACTGCGGGCTGTTTATTATGATTTATTGTTAACAGCAAGCCCTTTTTAATCCTCACCCAGTCCATGGAAATATTTCATTGTGTACGTCATCATCTATTGTATTTTTTCGTTGTTATTAAAATTTAACTAAAATATCTTGAGAGTAGGTCAATGTTAACAAGGTCTTACTGAATCATTGACAAGGTTTTACAGAAAAAAACGATTGTCCACAAATGTTTGACAAGTTAAAAATATAATGAAAATGGAGCTAAAAGATGAAAAAGATTTTCGGACGCGGCTAGTCGACAAAGTTGAGACAGGATCTTAATCAAAATTTGGCCAATTTATAAGTTCTTTAGGAATTTAAAAATAAAAAAAACAAAATATCTTGTTAAACAAAACAGCGCAGATTGTGATTATATACCGATTAAGATTTAACTGAGGCGTTTGACGTCCCAATCTCAGTTAACCATGGCTACCTCCAGATTAAATTTTTTCCAATGTACGCACTACGCAGAACGAACCAAAGATTTTTAATTCATTGGTATGAACTTAAAGTATCTTGAAGTTTAATTATACAATCACAAGCGGATGGTACTCATAGTACTCAGCCATCTTTCCTATTAGGACGTCTTTTGATTTCCATAGCCTCGCAAATCGTCCTTGGAAGGAATCGGTGTTCTTTAGCGACGATTTGAGTGGTCTATCAAATTTGATGCAGTGACGGGGGCGATTCCGTACGTGTTTCACTTGTTCACTGTGAAGTAGGCGCGGGATTCGAAGCTTGCTCGACGTGTTAGAAGCTCGGCGGCCAGGTGTTTCTAGGTCCAAGATAAAATACTTCCTTAGCCCACGACGCTACTGATAGCAATAGTCGAAAGACTAAGATTGCCAACCCTGTATACTATATTAAAGGAAACTACTATATTTATATATCAGGGCGGCTACAATGTGAGGCTGATAATAAAGGCTGTAAGCAGCAAAAGAAAAAAAACAAAGTATTAATTTGAAACATACTTTATATTGTGTTTATATGTTTTCACCGTCTATTATTATTTACCCCGAAATTACTTAAAAAGTATGCAGCCCTAGTCTTGACTTCAATATAATTTTTGTAATCTTTTATTTGATAAGGTCAAAAACTTGTTAAAATTCTAGAGCTTATTATTATTAGGGCTTATATACGTTCAAATACTCGAAGCTTTACGTCTCACAGTTAACAATTTAAAATTCGAATCATAGCGACCCACGCAACTGATTAAAAACAGAAATTCTGACGACGTGTAATTAGCATTAATTTGTTTGTAATAACCAAAGTTAATCCCAGTTATTTATTAATAAAGGGAAATATAATTTGTCCACGGAATTAGTTTTCATCTGCCTCATATATGCTTTTACGGGGGCTTAATAAGCGTATGATTGGCGAAAATTTTACCTTGATCAGTTCAATTTCAACACAATAATAATTGTACACATAAGACAATATGAATATAAGCTACATGAACGGACGGACAATACAATCAATACATTACTCGTACATTTGTATATTTTTCAGGTGAAGTCCAAATATTAGTTATGCACCATTGATATATTAAAAGGGGAAGATAGGTCACTAAATCAAAGCGCCCGGTCCTACAAAACTACGGGATTGCCCGTACTTGGCTCTTAGTGACACACAGTCGCGCGCGAAACGTCGTTGATCATACAGCTCTTTAATTTCAGTTCTTTTGGTATTAAATACGCATTAAAATAACTTCTTGTGCAGCTAAACAGTGTGCTAATAATTCAAGAAAGAAAAATAAGATACACGGGATTACTTACCACTCGTAAGTATAGCTAAAAATTCTATTTTGTTGAAAATTTTGGTAATATTTATTGTCGACTTCGCCATGTTTGTAAGAGCGAGATAGATAATAAAAACATGCGTGAGAGACACGATATGCACGCGATGCCTAACTGGCTAACGCGATTTCGCTCGCACAACTACGACGTTTCCTATTTCTGTCCCTGTCTATCGTTAAATGTAATTTTGCGGTTACGATAACAGATGTGTAAGTTTTGGTGCTTGTAGTCCGTGCGCCGAGCCCAGGTTTAGTGATTGCGATATTAGCGTGTAACATATCTTCCCCTTTTAATATATCAATGTTATGCACAGACTTTGTGTTATTTTATCCCGCTCAAGGAATTAAGGTGTTGTGTATATGCGACATCTAAGAATCCACTACACGATTTCATAGATAGGTAACCTCATTTCAAAGTAACATTATGAAAACGACAGATATTTTGGCCAAATTTAAGTGTAGTTTTAAGTGGTAGAGTCACGCTGCAGCTATATTATGGTTGTAGCACGAATGGGTAGGAAACACCGGGGTAGGGCCACGCTCTCGCAGAATAGCAGCGTAAAATAGCAGCTTAATGCTGCAATGTTTCGTACGGTGAGTAACCGGAGACCCGTTTTACCGGAAAAGAAGTATTCCAGCTTAGTCCTCAGGGGTGACAACGCACCTGCATTTTGATTCTTAATCGAGCTAAAATGTAGACGTCTTTAGGCCACAGCATTCACTTACTGTACTGTGGACTGTGTGCTCGTTTGTCACCCTTATTTCGTAAAAAACAAATAAAAATTAGTGCACCAAATATACGGTGATAAATTCGTTCACTGCTGTTGAAGAGATAAAAACTAAACACATAAAATAGAATCTATAATAATAGCAGGTCTCCTAAATTATTGTTTTAGTCTTTGATTATACATAAAATAGCAGAATCAACAATGCCGTAAATGCGTTAATCAACGCATACAAAATCTTGAACTAGACTTAGTCTGCATATAACCGAATATCATGAGGTCCACGCGATGAAAAACGATTTTCAACGTCGATGCCTGGGCTGCCGACTGCATAAATAACCCATTGACCTCCCCATTCACCCGCAAGTATATTTTTATTAACGAGTTTAGAAAGTTATCTATATCATGTATCTTTTAATAATATGATATGGGTATTCAAATACTAAATAAAATTTATGGGTTTTCAAATACCGAGTAGATAACAAGTATATAAAAACATATTATATTATTAACTTTAACTCATTTATTATGTAATTTTAGGTTCTTACACCGTGCCCCACTTCGTACCGATATCAATTTTAGAGCATAAGTTTATTAAAATGGAGCATATTTTTAAATATAAAAGACACTTAAGCCCGGTTTACATTTTGAGAAGTGACAAGTGCGAGTGACAATGACAAGTGACAAATGACAAGTGCTTAGTGCGTGTGAACAGGCAGTGACAAGTGCGAGTGACAAGTGACAAGTGCGAAATGAAAAGTAACAAGTGAACGGCCTGCTCTATTCTCTGACAAGTATTTCTCTGGCCCTAGTCACTCACCGCCGCCCCTGTTCTAGCGGCGACGTCAGAACATACACGTGTTGGTTATAATAGTTATTAAATAAAATATTTTTGTTATATATATTGTATACATACTCGTATTTATAATAATTTTGTTTTATTACGAAGTGGTCAGATAGCAATAACATTAAATTTGTCAAGGAATTATTGAAACACGAATGTTTATACAATATTAAAACGCTGAATTAAAAAAAAAAATGATGCGAGACGCTGCTATGCCCTCAATATCTCAATCAATGGGAATGGCCGGTTTCGGCGCAAAAGAAGTAGGTATATGCGAAGTTAAGAAGCATCAAGTTTACATATTACCAAGAAAAGAAGAAAATTAAAGACTCCTGTGGGTCAGGGCTGGAGCCATATTATTTTCAGGCTTAAATTTTTTCCTTGTTATAGCTTTAAGACACATTTTTCTCACTTAAACTATTTTAGGAAATTGGTGTGCACCAATATCTTTGCAATAAGGCACTTCACACATCTTTTTAATAAAAAAAGGTAAAATTGTATGATGAGATACCAGTTTTAAACTTAAAGCTGTGCTAGCGCCTCTTTGACAATTACCAACCCAATTTCACACTCGAAGATTTCACATAATAATGACATCCAATTGCCACATGTGTGAACACCAACTTGCTACTTGGCACTTGTCATTGCCGCTCGCACTTGTCACTTCTCAAAATGTAAACCGGGCTTTAGTCTTTTTTACAAATCCTTTATCTCTATTTTCAAGAATATTTAGAACCTGCTATGAATACAAATGGAAAATGGCCCGGCAAAGGTAAGCTACTCACTTAATAAAAAGAGTTGCCAGAAGACTTCTTGGCGATCGTAAATAAGTAATATTTAGTGCAAAATGTCTCCAAGACGCAAAAACTTTTGCCCGTCCCATATTTCTCTTACTCACACACTTATTATTATAAAACTTTTAACATAGTCAGTTAGGAACTTTTCCCATAAAACACAGTTTCCAAGTATACCTATATAAAGAGAAAAAAATTACTACCCTACCTGACATTATTTGTATAGTTTGACTTTTTAGCTTTAACATTAAGTCTTAATAACTCTGTCTGCCAAAAAGACACAATAGTTAAACGATCATATATGACTCACGGGACAGTGAAAGTGAAATGGTTAAGATAGATTTACTTTTGACATTCGTCAATAAAAAACAATTATATATATATATATATATATATATATATATATATATATATATATATATATATATATATATATATATATATATATATAATTTATAATTCACAGTCTAGCAGAAAACAATATATGGAGATTTAAAATTCGAAAGACTCTTTAGGGAAGAGACGGTAAAATATATTTAAAGACATTGCTTGGTACTAGGAATAATTAGAACCATCAATACCCTTAAAGAGCAGGGTGAATATTTTATTTCTCTTGGCGTGAACCTTGAATTGTTCGTGTTCTTTGAGCACACATGAAGTTTTATATAGGTATTTAACATCTCTATACAATTGGGTAGCCGACACCACGATTAACTACATTATATCATTTAAACTTTTTCAGCAGTGTCTTAACACCAGGTCTGATTTTTAATGTTAATTAGATTTTAAGGGGACTTCAAAAAAGGTGTCCTTTTTTGTATGGTTTTTACTCGATATCTTCCGACCGATAAGGCTGGTCCAATATAAATTTGAAAAAAAATGACCCCAAGAATGGGAAAAATAGTAACTATAAAGATTTTAATGTGACTTGTAAATTTTATAAAAAATCTAATTTTATTGTTAAAATATACAAATAGGATAAATATTTTGATTATACAAAAATAACTGGAAGTCACTTCACTATTATATTATCTCTAATGTAATTTATACAGATTAAGTTTATCTTTCTAGAATTATTTTACTGTCAGTAGACGTACTTAAACGCTCCCGCTTCTGCAATGTAGTTGCACCCTTAGCCTTAGAACGTTCAGTTGCGCGACGTTCACGATCAGATAACGCTGGAATTTCCGTACCTGTTGCTATCTCCTTCCCACTTTGAGTCATTGGTATGGTAGTGTAAACTTCCTCGCACCTATTATCAGCATTGCCCAACCGTTGTTCAATTTTAGCAGACAATTTTTCAATTACCCGCTTCTGGACATTAATTACAATAATATTACTTTCGATCAGCTGTTTTTGATCATCTATTTTCTTATTTTGCGTCTCAATTAACGCGGATTGTGCAATAATTTTTGATGTCAACTCTTCTATTTTCTTAGACAATCACTAATGACATTGCTCTTCATTTTTTCATGAAGTTTCTATACACATATATAAATTTTACGTGGTAGAGCCAAGCTGCAGCTATATTATGGTAGCACGAATAGCACGAATGGGTCGGCTCGACCGAATAGGACCGCGATCTGACGGAATACCAGCATAAAATAGCAGCTTAATGCTATTGTGTTTTATATGGCGAGGTTAGAAGAACCGGAGACCCTTTTTACTGGAAACAAGGCATTACATCTTAACCGTCAGGTGTGACAACGCATCTGCATTTTGATTCTTAATTGAAGATATGGGCCAAAGCAGCCGCCTAACATCAGATGTACTGTGTGCTCGTTTGTCGCCTTATACCGTAAAAAACCAACTGATCCATTCCGAAGATTAGCTCAGACACGCAGACAGAAAGACAAAAAAAATGTTTATTCATTTCTTAATGGTACGCAAATAACCCCTCAGCTTAATAAAAAGCAGTTTAAAAAACCGGCCAAGAGCGTGTCGGGCCACGCTCAGTGTAGGGTTCCGTAGTTTCCCGTCCGTCACAATAAGTATTCCCACTTATGAGTTTAAAGGTGGGTATCCGTTATGTTCGCGCTCCAGCAGCGCTCCGCGCTCCTGCAACTGCTCCCGGTAGTGGGTACGTGCGCGAACATGGAGCGTGCAACATTGCACGCTAGCGGCAGGCGCTCCGACTTTCCATCCAAGTTGAAAATGATTTTCCTAGAAAGTCCTTATAAAGTTCTACTTTTCAGATTTTTTTCATATTTTCTAAACTTATGGTTTAAAAGTTAGAGGGGGGGGGGGACACATTGTTTTTTACTTTCGGAAAGATTATTTCAGAAATTATTGACATTATCAAAAAATGATCTTAGTAAACCCCTATTCATTTTTAAATACCTTTCCAAGAATATATCACACGTTAGGGTTGAAATTAAAAAAAAAATCACTTCCCACTTTACATATAGGGCTACCCTAATAAAACATTTTTTTCCAATTTTTATTTTACCACTTTGTCGGCGTGATTGATACACATATCGGTACCAAATTAAATTAGCTTTCTAGTGCTAACGGTCACAGAGATTAAGCGAGGACGGACAGACGGACAGACAGACATGGCGAAACTATAAGGGTTCCTAGTTGACTACGGAACCCTAAAAAGGTAGTTATAATAATTATTTTAATGACTTTTTAAACACTATTTTATAACATTAGAAACTTAATATACAAGAGATCAGACACTACAATTTCATTTATACGTATATATGAATGTATATATGTATAGATGATATGTATGTATATGATGATGCTATATATAGATGCTTTATTTAAATATAAAATTATGAGATATAAAATTAATAAATTAATGGTGTTATCATAAAGCAGTGATGTTGATAACCGATTAATAATCGTAGATTCAAATCTTAAGAAACTATTTTCAAGGTTGAACCAAAAGACTGAAAATTGGTTTATATGAAAAGGTGTGTTTATAATTTGAACTATTTTGATTCAACCTTCAATACAGTTTACATGATATGAACAAATTATTTAAAAAAAAACTTTTATTAAAATAATCGATTATCGACATCACCATGAAAATAATCGATTATCGATATCACTACCTTACGAACAGAGTATCTAGTAAATATTAATTAATTTTACAGTTGTATTTAATTTCAAGTAATTATTTCTGTGTTAGGGAGATTTCCTTTAAGAAAATATTAAGAGAAATAACAAATTTATTACTTGAAAGGACTTCTTTTTGGCCTTTCAACCTCTTACCTATTTCTTTCGTTAAAGGTGAAGTATTAATTTGAAACATTAATCAAAAGTTAAAGGGTAAGTGAGCCGGTATAATTACGTACTGTGAGGGCTTCCTTAATCTTCAAAATGTAAAGTAAAGTAAAGTTACAGCCTATATACGTCACACTGCTGGGTACACGCCTCCCCTCATTTCTGAGAGGGCTTAATATTCAAGGTTGATACCAAAAATGTGGCCCTCTTTGATTGAAATAGGTTCATAGTGTCCATTTACAGCTGTAACCGCTTACCGTACTTATCAGGTGAGCTGTCAGCTCGTTCCCAACTTAAATATTTAAAACAAATTTCTGGGCATCATCATTCGCTGGCAAACTGTTGAGAGCTTCTCATATGCCCGATTCCCAAGACCCAAGGAAATGGGTTAAGTCAAGAGGAATTGGGATCACAGTAAAAGACTTATTTGACTCAACCAACCAACACCCAGGTAGGTAATTTCAGAATCATGTACACTCATTATTATACGTTGGTTCCCAAGAACCGTGCCGCCATAATTGCTGTGCATGACAAAGCGGTTTAGGGATCGCCGTATAGATGTTTGAAGTTGCTTCCCGTAACCAATTTAGGTAATTTAAGTGTGACAGATTGGTTGTTGCGGTAACACTCAGATAAGATTATCCTAATATTTTCCGACACTTAAACGACGAGATCTGATAAATACTATAACAAATTTTAAAGGGAATTAACAATTTTGTTTAAATGCTAATCTCAACCTCACTCGATGTATCATGTTAATAAACGATAGAAGCTCTGACCGACAGAGGGCAGAAAATCCATTGAAAATTGTCTTATCAGTATCTACATAAGGAACATAATTACCAGGGCGAGGGTGTCGGTTCTGCCTTAACCGAATCTCCTTCACGGCAAATTCGCGCATTCTTGGAAAGACCTCTATTAAGCGTTAACAATAAAACAGGTGAAACTTCTTTCTTTATATATGAGAGGGCAAACGAGCATGTGCCTCACCTGATGGTTGGCGGTAGTTACTTGACTTCCGCCACAAGACCAGAGCAATTGCAGGTGAAGGTTCCTAAGTTGTATCGGCCTGGGATAATCGCTGTTTTGGAATTGAAGAGATCGTCGAAAGTCGAAGGTTGTCATTGAATTGTCACTGAATATTACGAAAAAGAACTGCTAAGGCGGCCACTGCCCGACATACCCCATACTTCCGAAAGACACACAACAGCACTCTTGGTAGGGGTAGGTATTTGTAATCGAAGCAACAAACGTGTCGCGCCATTGGCTTTTCTTCTAATCAACGATCGTTTTATTGAGACAGGTAATTTAAAAAAAAATGTTTCTTTTCAAAACCAAACTCAAGTATTGTTTGTGGCAAGTTACATATGTCCACCGAGACCTTGCAAGCCGTCACGAAGATGACCCGGCGACATTTTCGCTGAATGTGCTGCAATAGTCGCCGCGCTTAGAGTGGAGGAGTTACATACGCCTAACAAGACCTTGAAAGGAATCAGGAACCTACCATACAGTACCACATGCTAAGCAAATAACAGCACGTCTTTAAAGACGTAACTCAATTTATTTACGCGACTTGAGAATATTCAACATAGTATAAAAACCAAGGCTTAATTGTTGAAATTGCCCAGTAGTATTTAAGTTAGTTTGTAAGCTAGTATTCCTGTGTACTAACATTTTCACAGTAGTTAATATGTAAGTTATAAAATAAAAGGAATATAGGAAAATTTCTTCGTCCGCTTCCACTTCAACCCTACCTAAGCCGCCACAAGCGCAGGTGGCATGCACTCGATGCGAAAACAAACTAAGTTAATCTTAAGTAGTTTGTTTTTGCATCCAGATTTATTATTATATTTTAATTAAAACAAACACAAATACGGCACACAGCACTCATAAAACTTCTAAATTAAATATCACAGCAAGACTAAGTCTATTTTTAAAGCGCGACTACTCCGACTAACTAATTACCCCCAGATGGGATACCAACCTCGCCTTGCTCTTATCTCTCTCTCTCTAAACTAAGTGCTGACTTATTACTCAGAAGAAATAACTTTCCGCATTGCCCCAATAAACATTTCTTTTAAATGTGCTAGGACGAGTATTTATTTTTCATCAGAGAACTCAAATATTTGCCCGGGCCTTCTTTTGCGGCTTCCGGTTCATCTTCAATTCGCATTCAAAACATATTTCCCAACATTAATTGCTATGCCATTTAAAACTCGACGTTTTTCATTATTATTATCGTCAGACCTCCTGAAGTGGTCAATATTTTTAATTCTATATGTGATAAATTAGGCTTATTAACTCCAACCACCAACCAACCTTTTGCTTATTTCTGGCGCCAATCAGCTGTGCACAGCTGTGTTCCGGTCCGGTCTGACTTTTAGAGCAAATGCGAAAGTTTTATACTTATTACGATTTGTTTATTTAACTTAGTTACTAACGTAACTTTTTTAAATATATTTTCATATCCTATTACTTTAAACGAGCAATTCTTGTATATATATAATCGGAATCTCGGAAACGGCTCCAACGATTTTCATAAAGTTTTGTGTGGCAGGTTTCGGGGGCAATAAATCGATCTAGCTAGGATTTATTTTTAGAAAATGTCTTTTTGTCCGTGTTTTTAGGCAATGAAAAACTGCTACAATATCGTTGGAATAAGAATGTAAATTTTGACATTTTATTATTGATTACAAATAGCTTAATTGGTATATTGGGCGGTCACAAAATCGTAATACCATTGTTCGAGCCCAGACCGACCGACCGACTTTTTTAATTTTTTTTTCAAGTTCCTTTCTTTTTTGAGAAAATCTATTTTTTCGAGCCTTTTTATAGTATTTTTTAAAAACACGAAAATTTAAATTAAACTAATTGCACTCATGATTTTTCATTCAAATAACCAATTCAGTTTTTTCTATTATGTCGCTAAGATCAAAAAATATTACTTGTATTTCATCAGTATGTAATTTGTATCTAAATATAATTCCCAAAACACACGAATTAAAAAAAACCGAGCGAAAAATACCGAGCAAAGCTCGGTCAACCGGGTACTAAATGTAACAACGTCTACATGGTTTACGTGATATCCATGACAATCATCAATAATCAAAATGTAGATACATTGGTACCCCTGACGACTTAGATGGAATATCGCATTACCACTAAAAAAGGTCTCCAGTTCTTATCACTCATCACACACGAGCAATGTGGCAACATTTGTTACTATTTTACGTAATCTGAGAGTGCGGTTCTTCCCTGGTTAATTCAACGCTCGGTAGTGCACCGTCTATCCTCTTATTACGAGTATATACTAACGAGGTGTTGAGGCTTCTCTTTGCCTACAAGTCTGTCTGGGTTGGTCCACCTCGCCTATTTCAGATGTGAAGCTGTGTTCCGATGGTTTGAAGTTCAAGTAAGCTAAGTAAATTACAAACAATGTGGTATCGCATCTCAGTCCGCAGAGAGCATGTGTTTTTCTTTGTTTAAAGTTGATGACAGATATCTAATTTTCTCACTTCAAAATTACTTATAAAAATATATATATTTTTGTATACTTATTTCAGTCGAATTCCTTTCTTATAATGTTCAAAGCACATCGAGTATATGCTCAATAACCGTAATTTATGTCGCTGTTTATTTGTATTTCCAGCCAATTACTTATTTTTATGGTAAAAATAATATGAAGTACACAGTACATACGCCTCGATCGAAACCTAACGGCCGTCGACCAAATTGAATAACAATGACATTTTTTTTCTTTTTTTGTAAATTGGAAGTGGCAACCGAACTTACCGTCAACCTGATGGTAAGTGGCTACTGCAGTCCACGGACACCTGCTGCCAACTTTAAACAGTAAAGGCTACAGACGCGTTGACATCTCAGAGAGTACTATGATGGAATGCCACACAGCCTGTAAATGTAACCACTGTTATTTAGCAGTAGAAATACGCAAAATGGTGGTGCCTGACCAGGCAGAAAAGGATCACACCACCTAGGAAGGTGCAATTTTTTTTAAATGAGTGTGACAAACGAGCACACAGTCCACCTGATGGCAGTGGTTCCTGCAGCCCATAGACATCTACATCTAACCTCGGTTACGAATCAAAATGCAGATGCGTTGTCACCCGTGAGGACCAAAATGGAATGCCTCCTTTCCAGTAAGAAGGATCTCCGGTTCTCTACACTCATCATACGAAACACAGCAGCGTTAAGTTGCTATTTTACGCTGGTATTCTGTGAGAGCGTGATCCTTCCCCGGTCGAGCCGACCCACTTGTGCTATTCACAATCAACCTTCAATACGTGGCGATTGTAGCAATTAATGTTTGAGTTGGAGTAATCAATATCCAACAGTTGAGCGTCCAAGAGTTGTTTGATCATGTTCATCAGCCCGTCACAGTCCACTGTTGGTCATGGGTCCATCCCGAATTAGGGAGTATTTTCCTTAATCGTCACGCATGGCAATCTGAATGACAATTGCAATCGCAGTACGCATATACCATGGGGAGTGCTCTGAGGAATTGTTCGGATTAATCCCAGCCGCCAAATTTCATGAATGCACTACGAGGCAAACGCCCCGATACCATCCACACCATCTGGATGTTTGGCGGTTCACCACTGTACGTTTCACACGGAGTTGTATTGTGAATTCGCGTACGACCTCTCTGTACCTTTTCTTTACCACCGGCGATATTTCCGGACCGATACGACCTGGGGACCTTCAAAAGAGCTTACTGCTTTCTAAAGGGCCGGCAACGCATCTGCAATTCTCCTGGTGTTGCGGTTGATCATGGGCGGTGGTCACTTAATATCAGGTGAGCCGCATGCTCGTTTGCCCCCTCTTCTATAAAAAAAGAACCTCATACCTCTAACGCAAGACATAAGCTCTTTCTAGCATTTTCTATATTTTACTCTTATAACACACGAGGGGCGAAATAGGATAATGCATTCTCTTAGGCCATCACCACTCGGCATATTATATTCAGTTGTGAAGGTGTTTACAATATATTGAAGCACACCTTTGTGACGAGTAGCACTGACCACACGAACTTGAGTGTGCAAACCTTCATGATTATTTATTATTTCGGAGCCAGAGTCACGCCTTAGTAGGGTGAATTGGGTGTAATTACGCAAAGAGGGTTCAACCCGCACTAGAGTCAAAAATGACAAATAAATAAATAAAGCGAAATATTTCTTAAGACTGAATTTAGCATTATACGCAATTATAATACGAATTAATTAAATCAAGCACAAACAAAACAAACAAACTCCTTTGGCTACGCGTAGACAGCGACGACCATCCGCGCGTCTACGGGTGCCTCTATAGGTCCCATAGCGGTAATGCCGAAACAGACCGACTCTTCGACCACGTCCAAATGGCTGCAGATTCGTTGCTACAGCAGATCCCCTCCGCAGAGATCGTGATCCTCGGCGACTTTAACGCCCATCACGCCGAATGGCTTGGTTCACGTTTAACCGATCATGCGGGGAGATCTGTTCATGATTTTGCCTTGGCATATGGTCTGACACAACTGGTTACTTCGCCTACGCGGATTCATCTTAAGTAGTTTGTTTTGGCATCCAGATTTATTATTATATTTTAATTAAAACAAACATAAATTCGGCACACAGCACTCATAAAACTTCTAAATTAAATATCACAGCAAGACTAAGTCTATTTTTAAAGCGCGACTACTCCGACTAACTAATTACCCCCAGATGGGATACCAACCTCACCTTGCTCTTATCTCTCTCTCTCTCTCTCTCTAAACTAAGTGCTAACTTATTACTCAGAAGAAATAACTTTCCACATTGCCCCAATAAACATTTCTTTTAAATGTGCTAGGACGAGTATTTATTTTTCATCAGAGAACTCAAATATTTGCCCGGGCCTTCTTTTGCGGCTTCCGGTTCATCTTCAATTCGCATTCAAAACATATTTCCCAACATTAATTGCTATGCCATTTAAAACTCGATGTTTTTCATTATTATTATCGTCAGGCCTCCTGAAGTGGTCAATATTTTTAATTCTATATGTGATAAATTAGGCTTATTAACTTCAACCACCAACCAACCTTTTGCTTATTTCTGGCGCCAATCAGCTGTGCACAGCTGTTCGGTCCGGTCTGACTTTTAGAGCAAATGCGAAAGTTTTATACTTATTATGATTTGTTTATTTAACTTATTTACTAACTTAACTTTTTTTAAATATATTTTCATATAAATGTAACAACGTCTACATCGTTTACGTGATATCCATGACTATCACCAATAAAGAATCAAAATGTAGATGCATTGGTACCCCTGACGACTTAGATGGAATATTACTACTAAAAAAAGGTCTCCAGTTCTTATCACTCATCACACACGAGCAATGTGGCAACATTTGCTACTATTTTACGTAATTTGAGAGTGCGGTTCTTCCCTGGTTAATTCAACGCTCGGTAGTGCACCGTCTATCCTCTTATTACGAGTATATACTAACGAGGTGTTGAGGCTTCTCTTTGCCTACAAGTCTGTCTGGGTTGGTCCACCTCGCCTATTTCAGATGTGAAGCTGTGTTCCGATGGTTTGAAGTTCAAGTAAGCTAAGTAAATTACAAACAATGTGGTATCGCATCTCAGTCCGCAGAGAGCATGTGTTTTTCTTTGTTTAAAGTTGATGGCAGATATCTAATTTTCTCACTTTAAATTACTTATAAAAAAATATATTTTTGTATTCTTATTTCAGTCGAATTCTTATAATGTTCAAAGCACATCGAGTTTATGCTCAATGACCGTAATTCATGTCGCTGTTTATTTGTATTTCCAGCCAATTACTTATTTTTATGGTAAGAATAATATGAAGTACACAGTACATAGGGGAGACCGGGGTTGGTTGACTATAGGGGTAGGTTGACTAACTAGCAAAAACTCGTCCAACGTAATAGTCTTGAGCTAACCAGTGAGATACGAACGTTCAGCACCTCCCCCCGCTCAGTCACCGGGAACGCGGCGTCGCGCACGCACGTCGTTTGAGAGAAGGAACGTATTGTTGAAAAACAACTCACGTAAGTAATTATTTTTGTTGTAATGTTATTTGTAATAGTGCCTATTTATTCATGGTCATTGTTTGTCAAACCATTTATAACGAATGTTTGATCCATGTTCTTTCTTTTATGTGCTATTCTATTTGATTTCGTCGCAGTTTTGAGGTTATGGCATATGCTTAAAAATCAAAAGGTGGTTTGGGGCTAGTAGACTAATGTATAACGGGGCTGGTTGACCACCTTGTCAACCAGCCCCATCATGTTATGGAAATTCCACACATACAATGAAGTCAATATTTTTGAAATTTTATCTAAAATTTTGTTGTTTCAGGACCATGCGAACATACAAGAGAAAGACTGATAAAGGGAGCGCACCCAAACATGTAATAGATAGAGCATGTCAGCAAGTTATCTTTGACGAAAAAAGTATTAATTCTACGGTGAAAAAGTTTGCTATACCGTATAAAACACTACAACGCCACGTCGTAAATATGAAGAAAAAATTAGAAAAAAAATCCTGAATTACCGAAAACCGAATCAACTTTGGACAGCGTTAGCTACAAAAGAAATAGACAAATATTTAGTGACGAGGAAGAGCTTGCTTTGGAGAGTTACTTGAAGAAAGCAGCAGACATTTATTACGGACTAAAGTGATGAGGATGAAACATTTTGTTTGGAGTGCACTGAATCCTATAGCTCTAGTATTTTAGGAGAAGAATGGGTTCAATGCACTACGTGCAAGTTGTGGGCACAAACAACATGTGTAATTGAGAACATAATATTGTTCTACGAATGCAAAAATTACAAGTCCGATTTAGAAGACTGATTAAGAGTATGATCTCAAAATAAATAATTTTATTAATACCAAATCATAAATTTTATAATTATATTAGTTAGACAGGATTGTTTGTTACAAAATGGTTGAAGTTTATGAGAAGTTATTTCGTTTTGTTTTAAATATTGAATAAGAAAGTAGTTAGTTTATTTTTGGGTACTCGAATTACCTAATCTTGAAACGTCTGATTCTTTATTCTTGTAATTTAATGTGTTTGATTGAAGTGGTGGAAGCTCGCTTATTGATTCCAATAAAAGAAATGAGTAATACCTACATTTTTGTGTCTTTTATCCTATTTCCTCGTAGGTTTTGCCTTTATAACTTCATAGGTCAACTTACCCCAGGTGACTAGTCAACCTGCCCCAAGCATGGGGTAGGTTGACCAGTTTTTCCTGTTATACAAGAACTGGCCTGTACTCTATATCATAATGATTAAAGTGATTGTTGCCAAAATGCGTAGACAGCGACGACCATCCGCGCGTCTACGGGTGCCTCTATAGGTCCCATAGCGGTAATGCCGAAACAGACCGACTCTTCGACCACGTCCAAATGGCTGCAGATTCGTTGCTACAGCAGATCCCCTCCGCAGAGATCGTGATCCTCGGCGACTTTAACGCCCATCACGCCGAATGGCTTGGTTCACGTTTAACCGATCATGCGGGGAGATCTGTTCATGATTTTGCCTTGGCATATGGTCTGACACAACTGGTTACTTCGCCTACGCGGATTCCAGATGTGGAGGATCATGCACCTTCCCTGTTGGACCTTCTGCTGACCTCTCACCCGGACGGATATCAGATTTCCGTCGACGCCCCTTTAGGCTCCTCGGACCATTGTCTGGTCCGGAGTGTTGTGCCACTCACGCTGAAATCGCGGTTGCTTTCTGCAGGCTGCCGCCGTGTTTGGCACTATAGGTCAGCCGATTGGGATGGGATGCGGTCTTTTTTTGCATCCTACCCTTGGGGGCGGGTTTGCTTCTCGCCGGATGATCCCAACGTTTTGGCGGATTCTGTTACTGATGGTACTTCAGGGTATGGAACTTTTTTTTTTTTCCCCCGATCAGGTTCCCGCCTTGTCGTGGCGGGGGGGGCTTAGTAGCCGTGGCTTGGTCTCCCGCGGTGAACAAAGAGGAACCCAAATGGCTGGTCCGAGGTGGAGGGCCGGCCCGAGGTGGCCACTCCGATTGGGCTTGGGAAGCCCGCTTCGGATGTGTGTTGGTGGACTGCGGTGAGAGGTGTGTCCTCCCCACCTACCGCTGCAGCCGAGGTGGAGTCGCGGAGGAAGAGGAGTGTTGGTATGGCGATGCGCCACTCGCCCTATCCTCCGCGACTCAAACGGGGCCGCACCGTCGATGCGGTGGTGGTGGGGCTGCGGGGGGAGAGGATTGTCGGTATTGCGAGGCGCCGCTCTCCCTACCCTCCGCAGCCGAATCTTGGTTGGCGGCGGAGCCATAGACCAGATCCGCCGCTGGGGTCGGGAAGGCTAGTAATTCTAAGTGCTCGTTTTTCCTGGCCCCATGGCCTTCTTGCATTGGACGCGGGGGCGTCCGTTGCGCAGATGAAATTGGAGGCAGAATAGGAAGGCGCCCCATGTGTTCTGGTGCGCCTTACCTGTGAAGGAGAACGGGGAGGAATATTCCTCTCCTGAGGAGGTGCTGCCATGGGGCGGCAGGCGCTGGTGGGGCTGCGGATGTGTGCGAAAGCGTTCCCGTGGCCCTGCCAATAAGCGACAAAGGTGGAACACCATGGGGTTTTAGTCGGTGCGAGTCCGACATAACCCGTCCTTGCCCCCGCGAGGCGGGTATGCGTAGGCATTTCCCCATGTTAAAAAAAAAAGGGTATGGAACTTTTTATTCCTTCCTCTGTGGTGCCCGTTGGAGGCAAATCTCAACCATGGTTTGGTCGCTCCTGTAAAATAGCATCATGCTATAAGCAGGAGTGCTACCAAGCCTGGGTTGATGCATCAGCGTCCCGGGATGTAAACACCAGCGCTCTAAAAAAGAAGTATAATTCCGGCTCCAGGTCCTTCAAAAGAGTCATTGCCAAGGCAAAGTCAGAGCACATAGGCAGAATTGGCGAGAAACTAGTTCGCCTTCCTTCTGGAACCCGTGCATTCTGGTCTCTCGCCAAGGCTGTCCAGGGGAATTTCTGTCAGCCATCTCTTCCATCTCTGCACAGGGAGGACGACTCACTGGCCCATACTGCAAAGGAGAAAGCCGATCTTCTAGGCTCTTTCTTTGCGTCTAACTCGACTCTCGATGACGGGGGGAGTACGCCGCCGACCATCCCGCGGTGTGAGTGCTCCATGCCGGAAGTGCAGTTCACACAGCGCTCGGTTCGCAAAGCACTCCTCTCCCTGGACATCCACAAGTCGAGTGGGCCTGACGGAATCCCCCCAATTGTGCTGAGGACGTGTGCTCCAGAGTTGGCACCGGTTTTAACGCGTCTTTTCCGGTACTCCTACTCCCGGCGTAGTCCCAAAATCATGGAAGACGGCTTTCGTCCACCCGATCCCTAAAAAAGGCGACCGCTCAGACCCGTCCAACTACCGGCCAATCGCCATCACCTCCTTGTTCTCCAAAACAATGGAGTCCATTGTAAACTGCCAGCTCATGAGGTACCTTGAGGATCACCAGCTGATTAGTGACCGGCAATACGGTTTTCGCCGTGGTCGGTCAGCTGGTGATCTTCTGGTCTACCTCACTCACAGATGGGCGGAGGCAGTAGAGTTCAGGGGGGAGGCATTGGCCGTTAGTTTGGACATTGCGAAGGCCTTCGATTGGGTTTGGCACAAAGCGCTTCTTTCGAAGCTCCCTTCCTATGGGCTTCCCGAGAAATTGTGCGATTGAATCACCAGCTTTCTTGCAGATCGGAGCATCAAGGTCGTTGTAGACGGTGCAAGCTCCGATTGCAAGCCTATTAATGCTGGTGTTCCACAGGGCTGCGTGCTATCGCCAACGCTGTTTCTTCTGCATATCAATGATATGTTGTATACCCGTAACATTCATTGCTATGCGGATGACAGCACTGGTGATGCTCTTTACACCGGCCGAGCCAATATTTCTCGGGAAAACGTCTCCGAGTGCCGGGACAAACTTGTCTGAAGTCGAGTCTTTGCTGAACAGAGTCTCGGATTGGGGACGACTAAATTTAGTCCAGTTTAACCCCCAGAAGACACAAGTTTGCGCGTTAACCGCTAAAAAGAACCCCTTTGTCGTATCCCCTCAGTTTCAAGGCACTCCCCTTGTTGCCTCAGCCAGTGTCGGAATCCTCGGCGTCGACATATCGAGTGACGTGCAGTTTCGTGGTCACTTGGAAGGGAAGGCCAAATTGGCCTCTAAAAAGCTTGGCATGCTCAGCGGAGCGGGACAGTATTTCATACCGGCACACCGCCTGCAACTTTACAAGGCGCAGGTTCGGCCGCACATGGAATACTGTTCCCATCTCTGGGCTGGGGCTCTCCAGTACCAGCTCCTTCCACTTGACCGCATCCAGCGCAGAGCGGCTCGAATCGTCGACGACCGAGTGCTTTCTGATCGGCTCGATTCACTGGCGCTGCGAAGAGATGTTGCATCTCTTTGCGTATTTTATCGCATCTATCACGGGGAGTGCTCTAAGGAATTGTTCGGATTAATCCCAGCCGTCAAATTTCGTGAACGCACTACACGGCAAACGTCCCGATACCATCCACACCATCTGGATGCTTGGCGGTCCACCACTGTACGTTTCACAAGGAGTTTTCTTCCACGTACCTACAACCTCTCTGTGGAATAGTTTACCACCGGCGATTTTTCCGGACCGATACGACCTGGGGACCTTCAAGAAAAGAGCTTACTCCTTTCTAAAGGGCCGGCAACGCACCCGCAATTCTCCTGGTGTTGCGGTTGATCATGGGCGGCGGTAGTCACTTAACATCAGGTGAGCCGCATGCTCGTTTGCCCCCTCTTCCATAAAAAAAAAGCCATAAAGAACGTACGTTGATCCAAATTTTAAACGTCAATACTTTAAGAACAACAATTTCAACATTTTTGTGCTGGATCATTTTTGCATAACTTAGAAACAAGAATTAAAAGTAAATGAAATGGCCAAAATGGATGGCCCCAAGCTGTACAAAAATAAAACTATTGCTATTAATTTAAATGATTTAAAAAAAAGAATTTTGATTAACTATTAACATTTCATAGCAGCTGTTGAAAAATAATCAAGTTCAAAAGTATTTCAAGTGATTTCTTCTCTTTGAAGTCACTCTATAGTACCTTTAATGTTGCCATATAATACTCAAAAAGATCAGAGTAGGAAAAAAAATAACTTATGTATAAAAACAAGCCTTCAATTAATGAATTAATACATCAAATGATCAAAATACATTAAAGGATAGGATTTTATTTATTTGTTTAATACAGCAACAGCTTAAAAATGTAGCGTTACATTATAGGATAGGGTTATCTTACTTTAGTACTTGCAACACTGAATCCGTCCGTCAAGCATCAAAAGGCTTAGTTCCTTTGCCTGCTCTCTCGAGCGAATAATAAAAACAACAACAACAGACTTAATCTGATTCACGTTTACCGACTTACGCACCGGTTTTCGATATATGATTTAAGTACCTACGCTTTTCGTTCGTATTTGTGTTTTATCGTATTTTACTTTTATTTAATAAGTGCCGTAACCCCACGCGAGTGCTCCACTAATTATAAACGGTGTCATATGTAAGTTTAATTATTTTCTGTCTAATATACTTTGATCAATAATAGTTATGTTCAAAAACTTGTTACAAATAATAATTTCAAAGACTGAAAAAAACTGCTGTCCTTGTTTTTTTAGCTAAACCAGTTAGGATACATCCTAATCATCATGCATATACATTAACCTACATAATTAGAACTTTATAATATCTAAATTGTGTAATTATGATAAAAACCGACTGCCAAAATCAACTTTTTTAAAACTTCATTCATCAACTTTTGTCCACTACTGCGTAGCTAAAAGCACTTTTCTAATTCTTTATATAGAAGATCTGTACTTTCAAATGACATAGATTTCATCTCTGTACAGTCTGGGGCACAGGTATCAAACGATTAACGTCATGTTGTATTACGAAAATAAAAAAACGCCATTTTCACGGGCATAAACTTAATTATGTATAACCTACAAGCATGAATATTATGAAAATGTATGAAAGTAACGAATAATTAAAAGCGTTATAAATGGACTGGACTCCTCTCTTTTTATAAAATTCTATCCAATCAGAAAATATATATACATATGTGTATTTTTGCACGCGACGTAAATACATTTTATGGACTATCTCATATAGCGTGTTATGGACCATATTTGCCATTATGGTTAAACAAAAAAAATATTACATAGCTTTCTTAACGTACAAGATTCTTTACGGTAACTAATCGATACTGGTTGCGGTCACCACGCTTCACTTCGGCAAGCCTGTTTTATATAAAACTGATTTAGAACGTGTGCCAAGCATTTTGGGTGCATTTATTAAAAACTGAAGTACCTAACCTCTACTAGCTTTTGCTCGTTCCCCGGGAAGTCATATGTCAACGAAAGTGCGCAAACAAACGGGTTTCGGCCCCTTTTTGTAAGGCGTTAATGTTTAATTCACGTAAACGTTCCTCGAAATGCTTTCGGTGTCATGAAAAAACACTGAATCTATCTAGTAACTATCTAGCTTTATATAACAACAAGACGAAGTCTTTTAAATAGCCTATTACATAAAAGATTTTTCACGACAAGGCAATTGAAGTTCTTTTATTTAAATTACCCCGACAGAAATCGTACTTAAAATTACTATTTCTGTGACTACCCCTGTCATTATATTGATTAAAGCCGCGGTTGCGTAGGAGTTGCCGGTTGTCTTTAGTAGGTACTCGTAGTGCAATATTTAATATTCAGAGAAAGCAAGCAACCAGAGGTCGACTTCGCAAGCGCCGCTAAAATGGTACTCAGAATTTGTAGCACTAATTTTATTCAATATATTTATATTTATTAGTAAATTTACTTTATATTTTTACCATAAATAATGAAGAATTTAATGATAAAAATAAAATTGATAAATATACTTCAAATACAATTAACATCAAGTACCTATATGATTTTAGAAATTCTCGAGTACAAGTACATTTTTTAACTGACTTGACGAAAAGAGGAAGTTATCAATTAGTCTGAATGTTCATTTTATATAGACAGTTGACAGATGTCCGAGCTAAGTTAACCGATTTACGCGTTTTTTTTTTATTATACTTCTTTCACCGACTTTTATAATACAAGTACGCGTATATATGGAGTACAGTGACTTCCACAGTAAATGTACATTAACCAAATCCGATAATGTTTGAAGGTTTTTTTTATAATCTTATTAGGTTAGGTATACAAATCTATTTCTTAGAATCAAGCTACATAACACGCTACGCAAGTAGTAATAGGTATTAATCAAACTTCAAAAGAATCTTTGCCACAAAATGTAGGTACTACAAAGTACAAAACGTATTTGCGTTATTTATTCGCCATATTAAAGTTGCTTCTTGTTCACCCCGTGCAGCCCGTACCGTGCCTTATTTCGGATAAGTGTAAACAAAGAGCAAAAACTAATAACAATGGGTCGGTTCCTGCTGCCTATTTTGATACGTCCCGTGGCTCTCCCGCCGGCCTGCGCTGTGGTGAGCAGTTGACAACTGAGGCCCTACATCATTCAAGTTCCCTAATAACGGTATTACGCTGTCAAAGTATTACGAAAGTTGCTTTGAAATGTGGTTCAAATATTTTCATTGAATATTAAATTTTACTAGTAAACGTTTCCAAAGTCGAAAAGTATCACGTTTCAAAACAATAGTCGATATATTTTGTTGTATAAATTTTAATAAATAAATATATATTATTTATTTATAGAATAAGGGTAACAAACGAGCACATAGTCTACTTGATGGTGAGTGGATGCTGTGGCCCATAGACATCTAAATTTATCTTCGATTAAGAATTAAACCCAGATGCGTTGTCACCCCTGAGGACTAAGATGGAATGCCTCGTTTACAGTAAAAAAGGGTCCCCAGACCTCTATACTCATCATACGAAACACAGCAGTCTTAAACTACTACTTTACTCTGGTATTCTGTGAGAGCGTGGTCCTTCCCCGGTCGAGCTGACCCATTCGTACTACAACCATAATATAGCTGCAGCATTGCTCTACCATGTATAAAATATATTTGTAATTATAAGTGCTTTTCAGATTTACAAATATTTTGTACCGAATATTAGACAAAAAGCTATGTCGTGGCAGCAGTGTCATTTCACTGTATCTACCAATTAATATATATATATATATATATATATATATATATATATATATATATATATATATATATATATATATATATATATATATTATATATATATATCTTGTTGTCAGCAATAACGAAAAACACCGTAAGAAAACCTGTAAATTTGATAAATAAATTCTTTCGTGGACATGTGAAGTCAAACACACGCTGAACACGCTTGGTGTGTCTTAAAATTACGGTCTAAAACAGGATTGGAATGTATAGGCTTTAACTTTACCTGAACTAAAATAATTTACACTTTGATAATGAATTAATAGTTTTTATTTGTAAATGTGCTAGCTAATTCACCTACAACGCTGGTGATACGCAAGCCCTCCTAATTTAGAAGAAGCATACATACAAACGTTTTAAATTATAATATAACATTTAATTTGTGACGACGATCTTAATTTTTTGTCTTTTTATTAACTTAACTACCTAATTTATGTTTTATTTTAAATATGCATTGTATTAAATAAGAATATTAATCGAAGATACTACGCCAGTTATTTTAAGCATTATTAGTTAGAGCTAAAGTCGCTTAACCCCTACGTACAGTAACAAGACTTTGTAAGAAAAATATTAAGAATTTGTAAAAAAATATTACTTAACCATTGCCTGTTTTCCCACCTGATTGCAATATGCGTCTGAAGTCTTCAAGGGAAAAGCGAATATGCTTTTTTCCACCTCTCTACTAAAATAAAAAAACGGTTTTTATTTGTTTCTAGAACTCGCATCGGATTCGAGTGCTACTGTATTCTGTTAAAGCACTTATGTGTGTAAAACTGGCTATTAGTGCTTTAGGAGAGAACGTTAAATTTCATTTCAATTACAATATTAATTTCAGTAATTGCAATATTATGTATGTAAATACATGAAAAATGTAAAAAAATGGTCAAATTTAAAAACTCTAACAAAAGCCGGACACCGTCTAATTTGGCCGGACACGCCAAAAGCTTTGTCCGGCTTTATCCGGACGCCTGGCAACGCTAAATGGGAGTGCTTTAGTGTCATACAAAACTAAAATTATTTGCTTTCAGTGAAAATGCGGGAATCGCACATTAGAATAAAGCTAAAGTAAGTAGTACTAGTCAGCTACCACGTACCGTTTACTCGTTTCTTTTAATGTGCTCCCCTAAACACTACGATAAGTAATGTCAACTGGCCATCAGACGTCGCATTCAAGCCCGCGTTAGATTTTATCGTAAAAACTGTAGATTGCGGTCAAGTAGATTAGTCTATTTACTGCTGATACTTAAATAATATAATTATGTGTGGCACTATCATATTATATCTCCTATGTCGTTTGAGTTTCAGATTGTTCATCATCATCCAGGTGACTCCGATCCGTACTTTATATGATCTTTATGTTACCGGTAATGCGTCTTGTTAGACATTGAGCAAATGACCATAAATAGTAAACACAAAGCGTTTGTCTGTGACGCGACAAAAGGAAGACTCATGTTTTGTTATCTATGCTCATCTATGCCATATATTTCATTTTAGAAAGTACTCTGTGATTCCATTTTTACTCCCATTACGTACTAACCTTGTTTTTCATATTAATAAGAAAATTAAGTTTAAATAAAGAATTAAGTGCCGTATTAAGTGTAATCATTATAAATATATTTTCACATACACAATACGTCCAATTTAGTCATTGCATAGAATACCTAGTCGTTCCATGTAAATGCGGGTTTGCTTAGGTAATGTATTAAATTAATTAATCTATCGTTTATCATTATAATATACCTTTTCTAGGTATTGTATGTAACACCTAGCTATCTATTGTATAGAATACCATGAATAAATCAGGTAAAGAATAAAATGTGAACAAATAAACATAATTTCTTAACCAAAAATCAACTTGACTAAGAATTACGGTCAAATTTGACTAAAAATTGTTTATAAAGGTAACATAAAGAAATTGCAAACTATAAGTTAAATTAAATGTCAATCAATATAAATTACGAAAACTTAATTTTAAGTTAGGTAAGCTAAACACAACCTACCTAAGATTAGGGTAGATTTACGTTTAGGTCCCCCCCCCCCCCGAACGGGTTCCCGCCTTGTCGTGGCGGGCGGGCTTAGTAGCTGTGGTTTGGACACATGCGGTGAACAAAGAGGAACCCACATGGCTGGCCCGAGGTGGCCACTCCGAGTGAGCTTGGCGAGCCCACTTCGGATTTGTGCTGGTGGACTGCGGCGAGAGGGGTGTCCTCATCCCCTACCGCTGCAGCCGAGGTGGAGTCGCGGAGGAAGAGGAGTGTTGATACGGCGATGCGCCACTCGCCCCATCCTCCGCGACTCAAACGGAGCCGCACCGTAGATGCGGTGGTGGTGGGGCTGCGGGGAGAGAGGATTGTCGGTATTGCAAGGCGCCGCTCTCCCTACCCTTCGCAGCCGAATCTTGGTTGGCAGCGAAGCCATAGACCAGATCCCCCGCTGCGGTCAGGAAGGCTGGTACTTCTGAGTGCTCGCTTTTCCTGGCCCCATGGCTTTCGCGCATCGGACACGGGGGCGTCTGTTGCGCAGGTGTATTTGGAGGCCGAGGAGGAAGGCGCGCCATGTGATCTGGTGCGCCTTACCTGGGAAGGAGAAAGGCGAGAGTAGTCCTCTTCCGAGGAGGCGCCGCCATAGGGCGGCCGGCACTGGTGGGGCCGCCGATGTGTGCAAAAGCGTTCCCAAAGGTGTTCCACCTTCGTCGCATATTGGCCCTGCCAATATGCGACGAAGGTGGAACACCTTCGTCGCATATTGGGTTTTAGTCGGTGCGAGTCCGACATAACCCGTCCTTGCCCCCGCGAGCCGGGTATGCTTAGGCATTTCCCCATGTAAAAAAAAGGTTTACGTTTAGGTTAGGTTCCTCCTAGGTTTAGTCATGTCTTAACTGGGGACGTAATTTTCATAAATTAGTATTAGACAAACCGTGAACTGCACTTCCCGCTATTCCGTTATCAATACATTGCTGCCGATTAAACATTTGGTGTCGCATAGAATACCTAGGTAACGTATGAAATAAATAATATATTATACTTTGCCTGAATGTTTTAGGTATTCTTTAGAATACCGGATTATACAGATTGGCGATAACATTTATATTTTTAAGTAATGTTTAGGGCAGGCATGCGTTCATTCGACGGAAACCTGCGTCTAATGTACTCGCTTTAATAATAACTTGTGTCTCATGACTTATAAATTATTAGGCAGCACACCTACATAACTACATAATTATTAATTACTAAGCAGGTCGATTCCATTTAATAACTTCTTGCAGTTCTTTTATATAGAATTTCAAGGGTGTTTATTTGTCACCAGCAATTTATTGCATTTACCGATAAAAATTGGAAATAATATTACCTATACCTATTTCTCAAAATAAATCCCTTGTGTACACAAGTTGTGGTTGTACAACCACAAACAATGATGCTGTATTTACTTCGATGGGCACATAAATAAAATACTCAATAGAACCCATAAGACGTACAATAAACCTCCGGTAATAATATCGAAACCACCCACGCTCTAATAGATATATTTGTGAGATAAATAAGTACCAATCTTACGCTTTCTCCCAAACGTGGGTGATACGCCGACTCTGTGGCGTGGTCTCATTCATGAACTCATCGTATTTACCTACGTCTCAACAACAGCGTGCGATGGTAACAAAAATAACGCGATACCAATCGACGGACGGATCCCGATAAACATTGTTTACTTGCAGATTACTTCACGTTCAAGGCGACGGTAAATATCAAATATTCAATATCAAGTCTTAAATAAGTTAAATCATCATTATGATCATTTTATAGAACGAATGCAAGTTTACATCACGTTGGCATTGAAAAGTTACGCAAGTTAAACTCTCGTGCTGCCTCAGCATTTTTGAGACTGCATAGTGCATAACAATATTGTCAATTCTCGTCTACATTTCGTCTGGCAACCAACAAAAAGCCGGAATGCCGCGTTTAAAGACGGCCCCTCTTACCTCTGTCGCACGTACATATCCTGCTAGGGCTAAACATGACAGCCATAGGTATATCCGAAAATGCATTACAGCAATGTGATCGGGCTCCGCCGCTCCAGCAGGTACACAACACAAATATCACTAAGAACACAAAACAATTTGCTGTTAAGTTATTACACTAACACTACACACACGGGCACAACAACACGCGAAGCGACATGCAACGTCAGTACGGGCTTGTAGTAAACTGAGTAGCGCTTGGCGCTCGCTTCACTACGTTGAAACCGCGCGCCCTTGCAAAGTGAATATCAGACAACTTCGTTTGTATGAGTTTTCGTGCTAGCTCGCTCTCTCTATTACTTGTGAACTTGTGATTCTTCCTGCCTTGCATAAAATGTTAACCATTGGTTAAATAGTACAATGAGACTTACATGAGTACTGAGAGTATTTGTACTCATGTTGAGTGTCAAGTTATAGATCTTACCATATTTATTATGTGCTCTTACTCTGATTAGCTAGCCTCTTTATTATTCTACTATTTTTCCGTTCGCCGCCTACTACTAAAAACCTAAACACTTCCCAAAAGCATTCAATACCCAAAAGCAACGATATTTTTTATATATACATATCATTGATAATATGCTGTTATCTATTGTTTCTGGGTGCAGTATGTTACAATGTGTATATCACTAACACTAAGTAGGTTTTTCTAAATATAGTATACAAGGGGCGGCTGAAAAGTTTTAAGTCTAGGGCACGGAATAAATAATAGTACTACGTACCTAGGGTATTGAAAATGCTGAGTATACAATTTTTTATTCTATATAATCTCCCTCTACTTCAACGCACTTCTAACATTTGTGATAAGGGGCTTTTAACCAAGTGAAAAAATCCCTTATTTACCTTCGAATTGCTCGTCTACCGCAGCCTTTATTTCTTCGACACTCGAAATTCTTCATCCGCGGAGGTCCTTCTTAAAATCTGAAAATAAGTAAAAGTCGCTGGGGGCTAGGCCTGAACTGTATTGTGAGTGACTGATTTCTTCAAATCCAGTTTTGTTCAGGGCACACCTTGCAACTCGCGCAGTGTGCACAGGCGGATTGTCCCGCAAAAACAGGACTCCTTTTGCCTCTTCTTTTTTTGACAACCACTTGACGCACTTTTGTCCTCCTAGGAAGGTAATCAATTAATAAAATTCGTTCAGTCTCAAAAACAGTGACCATGATTGCTTGTACTTGTATATCGACAACAAAAGGCAAGGCTGTCCAAGGGAACTTCTGTCAGCCATCTATTCCATCTCCGCACAGGGAGAATGACTCACTGGCCCATGCAACAAAAGAAAAAGTCGAAATTTTACGTTCCCTTTTTGAATCCTACTCGACTCTCGATGACACCGGTATACACCGCTGACCATCCCACGATATGATTTCTCCACGATGAATATTCAGATTTCTTGATTCCGTTTAGATTTTCACAAAATATATAGGAGGCCATTTACTATTATAATTTGGTATCTTTTTTGTGTAATACCTTTAGGGTCGTTATTATTTCTAGTGGACCCAAAAATGATAGTTTCCTTTCTTTTCAAAAACAAAACAACGATGCAGAAGTAAATAGAAGAATAATAAGGACATGGAAAAATTGGAGCCTAAAGGAAGTTCTATAAAGCGCTCCCGCATAACCCAATGGGTATCATGATGGCTATATGCAAGATGCCAATGTAAGTCAAGAGCAAAGTCATAGATGTCTTTTGCCATCATTAACCTACGCCTACCAAACTTGGAAGTTCACATGAAGAGTCAAAAATAAAAACACATCTTGCCAGCGAAGCATGGAAAGAAGCATCACAAAAATTAGAAAAAGCCAGAAAATTCGTCACACTATCATCACGCAAAAGACGAGAGCAACAGATGCCCTCACGCACGCTCTAAAGTTAAAATGGAGGTGGGCAGGACACGTAGCGAGAGTGAGCGACGATCGATGGACAATTCGTTTAACGTCATGGCCAGATCCTACAGGCACTCGGAAAAGGGGAAGACCTGCATCTAGACGGGCAGACGACATCACTCTTGTCGCAGGCAAAAACTGGATGTCAGAAGCTAAAGATCGAGACCGCCGGCGTTCTCTGGAGAGGCCACCCTCACTACTTGAGGGCTCACGCATGGTATATTTTGCCTTAAATTTTTATTCTATTTTAAATCTATAATTTTATTTTGTAACAAAGGAGAAAGTCGAAATTTTATGTTCCGTTTTTGAATCCTGCTCGACTCTCTATGACACCGGTATACACCGCCGACCGTCCTGCGATGTGATCGCTCCAAGATGGATGTGCGGTTTGACACATTGCTTAGTGAAAAAAAAACTCTACTTGACTTGTTGACGTCGAGGAACAGCCTGGTGGAATCTCAGTCAGTCAGGATAGTATTTCATGCCAGCACACCGTTTGCAACTTTACAAGGAGTAAAGTCGCTCACATATGGACATCCCAGCTTCACCGCACTAGCGTGCACTTCACCGCATCCAGCGAAGAGTGCCTCGAATCGTCGACGACCAAGTTCTTTCTGATCGGCTCATTTCACTGGCGCTGCGAAGAGATGTTGCATCCCATTGCATTTTCTATCGCATTAACCATAGGTAGTATTTATACAAAATGTTTGGATTAATTACACACATCGCGAGAAGCTCTCAATACCATCCACACCATCTGGATGCTTGGCAGTCCACCATGACTATGGAGATTTACCAGGAGTTTTCTTAATCGCAAGGCTTCTTTGTGGAATCATCTATCACCAGCGATTTTTCCGGACCGATACGACTTAGAGATTTATGCATATCAATGATATGTTGCAAACCCGTAACATTCATTGCTATGCCGGCCGTGCCAAAATTTCTCAGGAAAACGTCTCCGAGTCCCGGGACAAACTTGTGTCTGAAGTCGAGTCTTTTTTGAACAAAGTCTCGGATTGGGGGTGACTAAATCTAGTCCAGTTTAACCTCCAGAAGACACAAGTTTGCGCGTTAACCGCTAAAAAGAAACTCTTTGTCGTATCTCCTCAGTTTCAAGGCACTCCCCTTGTTGCCTCAGCCAGTATCGGAATCTTCGGCGTCGACATATCGAGTGACGTGCAGTTTCATGGTCACTTGGAAGAGAAGGCCAAATTGGCCTCTAAAAAGCTTGGCGTGCTCAGCAGAGCGGGATAGTATTTCATGTCGGCACACAAGCCTGCAAATTTACAAGGCGCAGGTTCGGCCGCACATGGAATACTGTACCCATCTCTGGGCTGGAGCTCCCCAGTACCAGCTCCTTCCACTTGACCGCATCCAGAGCAGAGCGGCTCGAATCGTCGACGACCGAGTGCTTTCCGATCGCCTCGATTCACTGGCACTGCGAAGAGATGTTGCATCTCTTTCGCATATACCATGGGGAGTGCTCTGAGACATTGTTCGGATTAATCCCAGCCGCCAAATTTCGTGAACGCATTACGCGGCAAACGTCCCGGTACCATCCACACCATCTGGATGCTTGGCGGTCCACCACTGTACGAACTGTGGAATAGTTTACCACCGGTGATTTTTCCGGACCGGTACGACCTGGAGACCTTCAAGAAAAGAGCTTACTCCTTTCTAAAGGGCCGGCAACGCACCTGCAATTCCCCTGGTGTTGCGGTTGATCATGGGCGGCGGTAGTCACTTAACACCAAGTGAGCCGCATGCTCGTTTGCCCCCTCTTCTGTAAAAAACGAGCTTAATTATTTTTAAAAGGTCGGCAACGCGCCTGCAATTTCCTTGGTGTTGCAGTTGTTCATGAACGATGGTCAACGCTTTTCGCCCTCCGCTTTCCGCGGTTTCGCCCACATTAAATTCATAGGCGAAAATTTGATTGTGCGGCGAAACCGCGGTGTAGAATAGTAGAAAAATACAAAAAAACTAGCATATATGTATATTCGTGCGTCGGGCAGGCAAAGGCAGAGCAGGCTGGGGAGAGGCGAATTTTTATAGTTAGTCTTGAGCTGTCGGAACTCTAAATAAGGCACTGCTAACGGCGATAATAAAAACGTTAGATTCTAAGAAATTGGCACATCAAAAAAAGCTCTAGATTTTGCGATAAACACAGGAATTGCTAAAAAAAATAAACCACAGAAAAACCATCATAAGCCAGCATGGTCAACATCTTTCAATGTAATTTTTCAGAGGTTTGAAACCTGTTCGTATCAGCAGAGTGGCATTAATTATTTTTAATGGTAATGAATTACACAAATTATGCCAGCTTTAAAATTTTACTGGCGCGTGACATCATATTTAAAAGTTAAATCGGAGACTGACTTACCTTCCAAGAAAGCCGGCTTTAAAACAAAATATTTGGCTAATACAGATAGAATATTATCTAACTTCACGGAATTGAAATGAATGAATATGAAGGCTCGATTAAATATTGAAGTAAAAATAGGGATTACACTTTACAATCCATTGGCTCAAATCGGCTAATCTGCTGCTGTATATGGAATAATTAACTAAACTGCCACCAAACCAATAATAAGGTTGTTGTTTAGCGCCATCTATTATTAGTAATAATAATTAAATCTTCAAACAGTGTAGTTCCGTAATAATTTGCTAGAGAACGCTTTTCACGTTTAATGTGATAAATTTTATGAAGCTTTGCTATTAATATTTATCGTATAATATCTATTATCGCCACGGCGTTGCTAACGATACGTTTTGCAACAAGTTCAATAGTTCGTAAACTTGGTACTCGATAAGCACTTAAAAAGCCCCTACTTTCGGCTATTTCTAAATGCAAATTCCTTACTTCGCATTGCTGGCGATACACAACTCTTACCAGGACAGAGGTTTTTTTTTTCCGAACCAGTGGTAAATGAAACAAAATATTCAATTTCAGTTAGTATTATTTATATTGAATAAAGTAGTTTGTTTCAGCGTATGCGTCCGGGTGGGAACCACTCTCTTACATTTCTCTGTCGCCAAGCAGCACTGCTTGCACTGCTGTGTTTGGATCTAAAGGGTGTAGACACAGTATAACTACAGGCTCTCAAGCATTCCATCTCATCCCTCAGATGGTGACAACGCAATTATGCACACTGTGTAGGCCACTTACGTATCAGGTGGGCTGTTAATTCCTTTCTGTAACTGTACCTTAGTTTGATATTGTTTAAAACGCTTGTTATCCGTTCTAAATATCATAAATTCACTCATTGCATTGTATTTATGCCCCTCGGCCACTGCATTGGATTACCATTACTATATTGATCAGTCTCTTCACAGCAGCACTCGCAAGTTCAGCAACACCATTACAGCAGCGTCGCTAATTTGACACAGTCCCCCGAGTCTACCTATGCAGATTTTAGGTATAAGTACTAAAAATTTAACTCCGGCCCTTTTTTTTATAAAATTGAGTGCATTATTTACATTAAAAAAATACGGTAAACTTATTTTCTACTTGTTTGGAGGTAGAAATTGCCTCGCGCTCGTGCCGGTCAATTTCAAATGACTGTGCTTGCATTTTCTTAATTATTTATTACGTGTTGAGCTTTTATAATATTTTTTTTTTGTATTATACTGTATTTGTAACTAGGCTAGCATAAACTCATTTTTACTAACTCCGTACAACTAAACAGTACATTATCACTACGTTTTATGTTTACCGTATAGTGGCGGCGTAAGAATATCTAGGTACTACCCTATATCATCCCATGGATGTCGTAAGAGGTAAAAGTAAAGAAACCTGAGTTTATTTCTTGCGTGCGCGAAAGACTTAACGATAAGAAACAACTCGTCGATTTGACTTTTGACTATGGTGACCACCCGTAACCCGGGGAGATTACAGGTGGTCCCTTCCCCCTGAACTAGATGGAATGCCGACCTGGTAGGAGTTGCAGGCTGCAGGGAGTCGATGGATGCATGTGGCTCAGGACGGTGCATCGTGGCATTCCTTGAGGAGACCTATGTTCAACAGTGTTGATGAAGTCTAAGTATGTAATAATATATGTAATAGGTACGTTACTTGTCACTTTCATACTTCTTGTTAATATTACGCTAATCTTCCTTTAAGTATGTGTGTAGCCATAAAGCTTTATCAAACTTGTTTCGTGATCGCAAGAAAATGCTCGGTGCTTTTGTATATTAATTCAAATAATGACTGATTTTGTTTTACCATACAGGTTTAAGCACACACACACACACACACACATCCCCAGTTCTTTGGTCATCTTTAAGTTTCATTTTACCCCTTTTGAAATCAGCAAACCACTTATAAATTGTTGCGCGCGTTGGAGCTAAGTCCTAATGCTCGGTCACACGTTGTAAACGTAATTGTTCGGTTAAACCAAATTTTAAAACCATAATACATAGATCATAGTGCGCAAATGTTCACGGTTAAGATCGGTCGTTTTAACTGAAAAGCGTGAGAAGCGCTGCAGGAAAATTAATAGATCTGTTTTTTTGTTTTACTAAAAACTTACGGAGTTCTATTTTTAAATAAATTTGCTTTTTAGAAACATATAACACGGGTGCGTTCCATTTTTAAATTTCGAGCATCTCAAAATTTATTGAGTGACCTACATAGTAAGTACCTGGACCAAAATGATTAGGTTTAAAATAAACCAGTTATGTTACCTTACAATCTTCGTTCCCAGGTTGTTGTAGATCTGTAATATATGATGTCCATCACATTTGTTTCAAAAACAAATATTGATTTTTTGTACTTAATTATTTTCTATTTTTATTTTTTCTTTAATCTAATTAATCATAAAAAATACAAATAAAATATTTAACTACAAACATATTATATTTGTTGTTATAAACTCAACGGTAAGTACCTAAAGAAAATAAACGCGAAAAAAGTTACATATTATGAAGCCTTAACTTGTTAGCTACAATTTAATATTAAAACTATCTTCAATAGCGATTTATGTATTTGTGTTATATAATCAAATTACAAATTCATTTGTCATCCATTTTTGCCATCTTTTCTTTGTGGCGCCTGATAGCATCTTCGTGGCGCTTGATCTGGTCTTCATGGAAAGCAATTTCTTGATTTAAAACTCCTTTTAATTCAGCAAGTTGCTGCCTTTGCTGTAACAAAAAAAATATTAAAATGTAAAATATCTGATATACCTAAAAATCATTCATTATTTTAATTCAATTCGCTCTGTAGGGTGCTCATTTAAAAACTTACATAGTATGTAATGGTCTGTTTACAACATAACAGTAAGAAGTACAGGTAGTATGATTCCTTTTCTGCGAGGCACCATACTACCATCCTCTTACCCATTTCAGCCACCATGCAACAGGGCATGAACGGCTGTGCTAAAGTCAAAATTAATTTCGATTTCAAATGAAGAGATAATGAATACATAGTATTATGTTGGAAGAATTCAGATAGTATACCTGTGTCAACAGTCAGATATCTTATGAAAATTAATTTTTAGTTTCATGAAAAATAGTTTTTATCCGTGACTTCGACCACGTTCAACTTACACGAAAAAAAATTTGTTAAATAATAGTAGCCTTTGGCCATAAGAATAAGTCCTTTAAACTTAATTTAAAAAAAAACTATGTGCGAATATTTGAACTCTGCCTACTATGTATATTAAGGTATGCTAAAATGTTAAAATTAAAAATTGACGAGATAATGAAATCTTAAATTAAAGAGATAAAAAAATTACGTGGTAGAGGCACGCTGCAGCTATATCATGGTTGTAGCATGAATGGGTCAGCTCGACCGGGGAAGGACCACGCTTTCACGGAATACCAGGGTAAAATAGCAGCTTAATGCTGCTGTGTTTCGTATGGTGAGTGTAGAGTACCGGAGACCCGGTTTTACTGGAATCGAAGGTTTCCATCTTAGTCCTTCAGGGGTGATAGCGCATCTGCATTTTAATTCTTAATCGAAGTTAATTGCAGATGTCTATTGGCCACAGCATCCACTTACCATTGGGTGGACTGTGTGCTCGTTTCACACTTATTGTATAAAAAAAGAAAAAAATCGTACTACTATGAAAAACTTCAGTGAGTGTACCTGTCAACCATCAAAAACCTATTAAAAATGTATCTAAATATTATTAAAAAAAAAAAAACTACCAATACCCAGGACTTTGTCCACATAGAAATTACAAGAAAAATATTCACACCTATAATAGTAGTCTTTGGGCAAGTAGTCCTTATAGGAAAACATTTTTACGCACAGTTTTTTTGCTATTTACTCAAAAACTATGTGCGAATCTTCGAACTCTGCCTAGATACGATATTTCAGACATGGCACTTTGTGCTATTACCAGAAAACGTTTAAAATAAAAATTGATGAACTATTAATTTCATGTATGTACATAGGATTTATGTATCAAATAACCTAGTTTTATTGAAAAATGGTATTGAATTATAAAAAAGGTATCAAAACTAAGAAGGAAATAGCAAGATACAAGTGCCTTGATACAATGACCTTTTTTTGTAAGATTGTACACCATAAAAGTTTTGTTCGAAACTTTTCATTAAGTACATCTCTTAAAGCTTAATAAAATAATGACCAATAAGCCATTTCTTAAAAGCCTTTCGGTTTCAAATAGAAATGTTGCATATTTTTTAGATAAAATATAGCCTAAAACACTCCTGGCATTAACTCTCTACCAGTTGGTGAAGTTTCTTCAGTATTGGTTCAGGCATTCTGAAGAATAACCTCGACCGACAGGCAGACAGATAAATAGTTTCGAAATGAATACTTTCTTTTATCTTATTTATAAAATGTAATTTTAAACATATTATAATAGCATGCACATGACTACCTGAGTGTGAACTGTGAGCTCCCTCGTCACCTTTATTCAATAAAAAAAAATTTGGTTGACCCTGCGGGCCACCCCTGGAACATCCCGCTAATTTCAAATGCAAAGCGCTTCAAATTTTACCAAATTATGTTGCGAAATCTCGAAGTTACGTTAAAAAAACTTTTTTATTTTCAAATTTTTTCTCCTTCGATATCTCACGAACTAATGAACCGATTTTTATTTTGCAAACGGCATTCGACGTCATTTTTTTGAGGTTAAGAGCTTATTAGTTTTTGAAATCGATCGGTAAAGCCGTTTAAAAGTTATTCCAAAGAAACAGTTTTTCAAAATTTTTATTTTTGAGATTTCCCAAAATCTCACACATACGTACATCCGTACGGACGTCGACGTGAAATTCGTCACAATAGCTTCCTGGGATCTCAAATCGTCGAGATCTGATAAAAACTCGATTTACGAAAATGGGGATGAAACCAATAACTTCACTATTTTTGAAAATTTTCAATTTTCTTAGCGGGAAGTTAAGAATTAAAATCCATTAACTTTAATAATAAACATTATTTATTGTTTTTGTCACAAATATAGTGATGAATAAAATAAAAAAGTAAGTAAGTACTTAGTAGAGCTATGCTGTAGCTATGTTATGGTTGTAGTTCGAATGGGTTGGTTCAACCAAGGAAAGACCACACACTCACTGAATATCACCCATAGTAGTTTGATGATGCTGTGTTCGTATTACATATAATATGTAAGTGTACAGAACCGGAGACCCTTTTTATTGGATACAAGGCATTAAACTTAAGTCCAAAGTGATTCTATTCTATTCTTTTATTATTCTATTCCATCAGGGGGACAGTGTACTAGTTTCTAAAAAAAAAACTTGTTACTTGAAAATATTAGGAAGTAACATTTTTTACAACAGAAAATAATGTAGAAAAATTTTCTGTTGATATTGTGGAGAATTATTACTTCTATAAATTTATAATATGGTAAACAGGGTTAACAAACCTTTTTATAAAAGTATTCATCTTCTCTTACAGCCTCCATTTTTCCAAAACTGCCACCAGCTTCACGGATAGAACCACCACCACCACCACCTTTACCAGCTCCGGATCCAGGTTCACCAGAATACATTCTGTAAATAGATTAATGCCAATCATTTAAAGTAAGTTTACACTTTAAAAGCAGTCTTATTATATAAAATATTATATATCCACTCGAATGTCGGGGTCATTTTGGCCAATATGGCGCATCTGTCGAGCACTTTCCGAAGCACTAAGTAAGAATATAACAAGTATACTATGTATATATAATTACATATTAAGTAAGTATATTAAAATCATATATCAATGGAAACGTTATATATATATATATATATATATATATATATATATATATATATATGTATATATATATATATATATCATATGTATGTTACAAATAGTTTGCTATCACTCGACGCCATATTATGGCGTTTGACACATGCGCATATTATTTGAGACGCCGGAATATGGCGTTTGGACAGACGAGGGGATATATATCCTATTGTCTCATATTATAATATAGTATCTTCTCCTTTTTTCCAGGTAACTAACTATTCAAAGAGGATTAGAAAAAAGTTGATTTTTAATATATCCAATATAATATAAAAAAATTAAATATATTTAATAATTTTCTTAGTTTCTCAATTTGGTTATTTTCATAATATTGGTCTTCATTAAAAAAATCTTTATTAATACATTTTTATATTAATCAAATGATTAACTAATTTTAGAAAACCACTACTAGTAAGGATTCTTTAATAAACTCTTTTTTGCATATTATATCTGAGCATTTATTATAATTTTTGCACAGGTCTTAAAAAAGATATGAAAATAAAAATGGTTAAGTTCTGAACTTGTAATAGTTTCAAAAGATATAGGTATATACTCATCGAAAATCAAAATCAATCATTGTTTTTATTAAATAACTGAAATTTGATTAGATTAGTTGTGATTTTTCGAAAAATAGATTAAATTAAACCAGTTATTCTTTTCTCTATAACAATGGTACTATAATCTGCTTTAAATAGTGTCTTCTTTATATTTTAATGTAAATTTACCAGAATCACCGATGAAAGATAGAACAAAATTATATAGGACAGTAACAAAAAATGACGACCAGCAACAAAGTAGGAATAATATAAAACTGCGCCTACACATTGGGTTAAATTTTAAGGATTTACACGAATTTATTTTCCGTTCGTCCCCACGCAATCGTCTCCTGTGGTGGGATGAAAAAAACAATTATTGTATTTTCGACCTTCCCCCTAATTTTGTTGAGAAGGCGAAAGGATTACACGAAAATTCTAAATAATGGATAATTATTTACCTACCTAATAACTCGTTATAATCGTCGCAAATTTTTTTGACTTCTAACGCCACGACAAAGTATAAAATAATTTTTATTTGTTCTCAAATGTTGTAGTCAAGTGGGCACGTGAAAAAAATACGCGCATTGAGAACCTCCTCTTTTTTTGGAAGTCGGTTAAAATACACAGTATACACTCAGTTTTACAAATTCTGTTTTTGTTACTTTATCTACCACATGCGTTATCTTATGAAAGTAACCAAAACTGAAGTCTGGAATAGATGGGTCGCAGTCTTTGAAAAATATTTTTATGATAAGAATATACTTAAAGGGCAGTTTATTATAATCTTCAGTGATATATTGTTTTCACTTAAATGTACAAAGTACTTGGTAACAAAATCCAAATGATTTTTTCCAACCTGCAGGCTGACCTCATCTCCGAAATCCTCATCTCTGCCTCTTAAGTTGTTCAAAGTACACTTCAAACAACTTGAGAGGCAGATATTTTACAAAACACTGATGTCTTATATCATTCTACAAAATTTCCAAAACTAAAATACACATTTAGTAGATTTATAAAAGTATATGGTTAAAAATTGGTAACAGAAATTGGTAAAGCTCCATAACTTTTTATTGGTTATATTTCTTTTACTTATTATATTTATATTTATTCATAACTTAAACGTCATAAAACAATATACAATTGGACCAATCGCGCGAATTTTAATCAGTTATCATATCGTTTGAAATTTCTAACGTTCTTCACATTCAAAAAATGATTGGAAAATTTGCACTTGAAGTGTCTAGAACAACAAGCTGCTTTTCCATACATTCGAATTTTTTGGGATTCGGATTTATTCTTATTTATTATTATTTTTAGTTTTGACGTATTTTGAATATTTATATCAATAATAATGAAGTATTATCCTTTCAGCTGCGGAGACTCTAACCGTCATACTCCGTTGACTGCGGAGCTGTTTAATAAAATTGACGGCGCATTGGACGCAATCCGTTTAAACGCAAATTTCTTTATTTTGGTATATCAAATACTATAATATGTATACATTTCTGAATTCTCTATGAAATTTCCTATAAAGGAGTACATAAATTAAATAATATCCCAAAGTAATAAGTGTAAGTAAATATTGAATAAAGACAAAATTGTCATATTTCTCGACGAAACAAAGTTTTTTTTAATACTTCAATTTTATTTTCATTTAATTTTAAATCTATTGTTTACAGTATTTTATGCGCAAAACCATAGGCTACATTACAATTTTTTATCATAATACGCATTAATAGTAAGCTTACAAGAACCAACAATCAACTTACACAGATGTAGAATGTAGTTCGGACCAGATGCGGCATTAAGATGGTATATATAAAAAATCCTACTAAAGTATATAAGCTTTGGGGTTTTTATGGTAATCTTTTTTATCATGTACACATCGACATATGGTAGAATAAGTTAGACATAGTGCATAATGCTTTATTTCGACATTAAAAGAGCGGGTAAAAAATGTCCAGTACTTGGACATCCGCAGTAAACGGAGATATTTTCGTGTCGAAGGGTTAGACGTCCGCAGTTGAGAGGTTACATAATGATGTATTTTTTCAACACTTCGATACATTTAAACACGGAATAATGTTAACTTAAAAACACTGGACATGAAACAAAGCTCCCGCACAAACATTTTAGGAAATGCTCACCTAATACCTTGAAGGTTAGAGAACAGGAGAACGATCACCATAGAAAATAGTGTCCCAGAAATATGGACACCGTTAGTGAGGCGCTGCGATCACTAAGTGTAGTCAATAAAAGTCATTTTCAGTCTATTTTTCCGATCAGATGCTCAACCACTTGCACATCCACGCACAATAAAATATTTCTCCATTTTTTAATGTTTCTTTTTGTCAAAAATTACAAAATTACAGAGCATGAAAATTTTCTACCAAAAAATGAAATGAAAATTTGTACATTATTCAACTAACTTCACCTACTTGTACTCATAAACAGCTAACTTCGCAGTCACTACTCACCAATGTCAGTGCCGCTATGTATTCTACAATTTTCAAGGACAGGCGGGCTATGGTTTAGTATGTAGTGATTGTTCTCCTGTACTCTAACCTTCATGCCTAATACTACATAAGTGCCTCATGTTTGTGTAAAAATATTAAAATGAAATTATTATAACTAAAAAAAAAGTTTAATGGAAACTCATTAAACTTCTTATAAGTTATAGCGTATATACCATCCCATAGCTGGGCAGACATCTCATTTCTGAGAGAGTTATGGAACAACTAGTGTTTGGAATGCTGAAAATTGTGTAAAATGGCTCATTACAATTACTTAATAACATTGTAGTTACATAGTTACAAGGTGGTGGTGGTGATTCCACCACCAATTTTGCCAAGTGAGTATTGCAAGATAAATGCAACAATGGAAAAAGCATAGACATCTACATCTATCCTCAGTTAGGAATCAAAATGCAGATACGTTGTCACCCGTTAGGACTAAGACTGATTGGCACGTTTCCAGTAAAGAGTCTCCGGTTCTCTACACTCACCATACGAAACACAGCAGTGTTATGCTGCTATTCTGTAGGAGCGGTGGTTATAACTACTAATATAGCTGCAGCATAGCTCTACCATGTAAAAAACATCTCTTTGAATCTATGAAATATCTATAAATACAAACAAAAGGTAAGGCCAAAAATGCTGTAATAAGTTTTCATAGTAGAAACCACGTATAATTTTAAATTAAAATAAACGTTTTGATGATTTATTTGACCGAGAGACATTTATTTGAAGGAAAATGGTCAAAAGAAATTACTAGATAAAGATTAGTTAATAAAATTTCGGAAATACGTTATAGGTTTTAATACTCGATCATAATTATTCTTTCGTAAACATTATACACTTACATAATCACTGTAATGATAAGTTTTTAAAATAAATTTTGGCTCATATATGCTACGCTAAAGTTCGATTGCGTAACCTAGTATACCGGTAGTCAAATAAAATACCTTAAATTGGCAATTGCAGGCATTAAAGAAGTTCTTGTTCTGGCAATAAAGCTCATGATTTTATATTTAAAAATACTTTTTAAAAATTATAAGATCAAAACAATATCTTCACTTTTCTTTAGAAATTTCGATAAAGTGACGCGTTGTGACATCCATCCAGTGTTGCAAGTTGCAACTTCGATTTTTGTAAGAAAAGAATAACGATCCAAAATCGATGAATTGCATGTGTCTACAAAATCGATTCTTTAAATCTATTTTAAACAATGGAAAGATTCTGTGATTTAACCTTAGACATATATGTCTAATATTAAAATAAGATTCGAGATATGATTTTTTTTCTATTTTGATAATAACGGAAATACATAAATACATTATAATTACTATTACTTGAACGTACACAAACAATTTTTGTCCTTTTTCATAGGATGCAAATTCGTACCATATAGTAAAATTTAAATTTAATTTGAACGAAATTTTATAGAATGTCTTAAAGTTATATCTTAAAACGTTTAATGATTATTTTGCTACAGTCGGTAAAATGAGTTCAGTAAAAATAAAAATACAATAGGAGAAAGGTCAAAGGTAAATTCACCTACTTGCTCAATGTAATTAGTGTAAATCAACAAGAAATTGGTCAAAATTATCAAATCGATAAAAAACAAGTACAAAAGTAGCGTAGACTAAGTAGCGTGTACTCGTACTACTACTAGTACTAATTTAGACAATACTAACACACAACAAATACCCCATTTTTTAATTAAACAATGTGGGGATGAATTCTCAATCACACTCACATTTTAAATAAATCTAACCTTCCAAGATGGTACATACCCAGACTTACTAGAAAAATCTGTAATTACACCAATTTATAAAAAATACGACAAAACTATCCCAATACATTATAGACCATTATCACTATTACAAACGTTTGCGAAAATATAAAGGTTGTTACATAAAGAAATAATAACAACCATTACATTTTTCTGGAAAAATTTGAAGTTCTATACAATTGCCAAAATAGATTTAGGAAATCAAGATCTACAACTTTAGCAGTGTATAAATACATACAAAAAGCTCTTCAGCACATTAATAATAAGAAATATGCAATAGTTCTATTAGATATGACCAAATCATATGATAAAGTCCAGTCGCGGGGCAGGAAGAATTTTGTACAATGATCTCATTGCCTGCTTACAGTGGTCACAAACATTTATTGTGTTCAGTGTAGTTTGTATAAAATATTTTAAGGAGAAAAAAATAAATTTACTAACGTATTAAATGTTTTTGATTTTAGTATAGAACAGTTATAAAAATCGAGATAAAATTACTAATTTGGCAGAAATAAAAAAAGAAAAATTCAAAATTCTGAATCCGATTTCTCAGTATCGGAGTTACTACTTTCCGATGATGTCAGATTCATTACAAAAGAATCAACAGTTTTGTCTACATTAAACTTAACAAATTAACAAAACCACTTAAGAATTAAAACAAGATAACTAGAATTACCAAACAACAACAAACTAAGAATAGATAACTTAGAAAACTGTGTCCGAAAACTGAGTGATCACTAATGCATGTCAAGATGGAATGTAGTTTGTCCGTTATTTAAAAAATTATTAATTATGTCAAGTAAGCCAAGGATTTTTAGTCGTGCCTCAAGGCGAAACAAAAACCACATGCAAATAAGAACAAACCTTATATTCTCTAAAATATTTACAATCCCTAAGGACGGCGGTCATTGCATCTGTGCGAGCAAGACGCATTATACTTACATTTATTAGAAAATAAATTTTTCTATTAGTACATTACAGTCGAAATTAAATGAAAATAAATAATATTAGATCCGAAGAAAGGCATTTAAAATATTCAATCCCACAAGGTAATGTTCTAGGATGTGTTCTATCTTAATCTACAAGACGATCTTCGAAATATTATCGGCAAGAAAATCATATCTCCTAGTTTCCTTCCTTTTTTTGAGATATTTTCTTAATCATAAAAATGATACAAATAAAAACCCAAATATAGAATTACGTAAGGTTTTACACCATTTCACGATTGTTTACAAAGACAATTTAGAAATTAACTACAATAAAACCAAAATTATTCAGTTCCGATCTTACAGTAAACCACCCAAAGATGTCAATCTAAATTTTGATAATTCGCAAATAGAGACTGCTAATACATTTAAATTACTAGATATGAACATTGTCATTAATCTTAATTGGAAAGTTCATATCGAATACGCAAAATCTAAATTATACAAGTTCACTTACGCACCTTTTGAATTGAAATGCAGCACGAATACAGAGAGAGCATTATCTGCATATTAAGCATATGTTTATTCTCGGTTACGATACGGAATCGGTGGGGCAATAGTACAAACATAAATGAGCTATTAAGAAATGTGCGAGACTAATTGCTAAAATAGATAATAAAGAAACATTGAAGTAATATGTACTTACGTACTAGAACAGCTATCTCAAACAAAAAATGTGCGCCACTCTGTGTTCGCGTGGTTGTTTTTTTAATCATAGAATAAACATAGGTAGAATGATCCGTAGGTAATAGTAGATTGTATGGATAAATAGGTAAATTATATCGAGAACAATATTTCAATTTTGTCATTTATTTTGTATATTACATTTGCTTATTTAATATAATATTACATAATATTGTATCACAATTACATTTTAGTGATATTTTTATCGGAGTATTTTAAAAGGTATCTATTTCAAATATAAAAGAACGTTTTAAATGTATGATAACAAAACTTATTAACATAACATTTAAATTACAAATATATTTATTTAAATTAGAATAAGAGTAGTTCATAAATGCTGGGCACGTGAGAGTTAAAAATGGACGAATTTATTCCGCTTTGAATTTGAAGTGGAAACCTAAAAATGAAATAAAAGAATAATAAGCAGATTTAAACATGAAAAATTTATCCTAATTATAACTTATACATGTTTAAAAAAATATGTGTATAATAATATATTCGTCCTATACTTAAGTACCCACAGAAATGTCGCATCTGAACATATTAATTTCATAATCTATATACCATGACACGAGATGGCGTCTTAGGTATAATTTGTTTTATTATTAATCTATAATACTTTTTTTATTGATGAATTATCTTATTAACCGATGAAAAGTAATTCCTTGGTTTTTACTGACATTTCTTGAATTATTTGTGCAATATCTAAGTGCACACGAGGACATATTTTTGTCAAGAGATTTTTTTTTAAATCAACACAACACGTGACAACTCTACAAGCGCCTAGCGAGTGACTGATTAAAGTGCGGTGCATGCACCGCAGTTGAGTGGAACAGAGTAGCTGAATGCAGTGTCGCCTCTAGTACGTAGTACATAATAGCTCAATGTAAAGAAAGTAGCAAACCATACACACTTCGTAAATATAATCTGCTAACTATAATATCTATATATGTATATTTTCGACATAATAATATGTACATTTACATTCAGAAACCAAAATATTTTTCTAATAAAAGAAACAACTATTATTAACATGCAAAATAGGGAACAACATTACTTACCTTCATCCAGAAATAAAATGATAAATTGCAGCAAATACTAACAAAAACATTTCACAACAAAACTGAGCATTTTTTAAAATTATTCTAAGAAATCGCTTAGCTACAATCCCACCTGATGGTAAGTGGTGATGTAGCCTACGATGGTGAAGCGCACTGTCTTAACAAAAACCTATGCACTCTTGTCCTGAAGACACCCACACTGTAATCAGATGGAAAGTACAGATGCTGGCAACTTATTCCACTTCTTTTCTGTACGTATGATGAACGCCGTAGCAAACCGTTTAGTTCGAATCCGTGGTAAGTCAACAACGAAAGGGTGAAACAAAAAAAGACTGGCCGAACGTCGAAGGAATTGAATAATGCAATTTTGCAGCAACAGCCCATGTGTGGCAGCAATACTCCATACACGACCAGATTTGCGCTTTTATATAAAGTAAACAGCTGTCCCGGCGTGAAGTATCGCAGTACTTTTGCAAGGACTCCTAGATTCCCCGCCGCTGCTTTGGCCTTGGACTCAATGTACCGCCTGAAGTTCAGATTTGAGGATATCTCACCCCCCCCCCCAGCAACTGGTTGCGGTCGGTGTATTCCAGTGATACATTTCGGAAAGAAGGAGCCAAGGTGAGCTGGCACCTTTTTGCAGTGAAGAGATACGTAGTATAGTAGTGACAATAGAAGCATGATAGATTTCATAATTGTGGATGAAAGATTGAGGGGTGCAGTGGTAGATACAAGGGTTTACCGGGGTTCTAACGTAGGAACGGATCATTATTTGGTTTTATGCCGAATTAATGGTGTATTCAGGCGTTGGCGCCATCGGTCATCTGTGTCTACCACTGCGTTACAGCGTATTAGAACAGAAAGATTACAAGATGAAGGTGAGAAAAACAAGTTCAAATGTAGACTGAAAGAAAATATAAGTGGTTTGGATGAATTATGTATGAAGGAGTTAGACTTGGAGAATGTATGGCAAAATGTAAAGAAAGGTTTAGTGGATGCAGCTACCGAAGTATGTGGTGTTAGTAAGAGAAAGAATGAAAGGAAAAATAATACGTTACGGTGTGATGATGAGATACGTATGGAAGTTGAAGCAAAGAAGAGAGCATGGCTAGATTTACTAGCAACAAAGGCTGGTAATTCTAGCGGTACGAATGACGATATTGAAGGAAAAAAGGCGGTCTTTAGACATCTTAATAAGAGAGTAAAAGAAGTAGTTGAAAGAAAAAATCAAGAAAGAACGGATAAGAATAATAGAAGAATATCGGATAATTTCCAGGCAAATATTAAAATGTTCTGGAAACTTGTAAAAACTGCCAGGGGACATTCAAAACAGCCTATGATGAATGCTATAAGAGACGAGAATGGCTATATTCTGAATGATGAAGTTTTGAGTTTAAAGAGATGGAAGGAATATTTTGAAAGCGTGTTTATGAGTGAGGAGACAACGTGTGTACTAAGTGAAAAGATATGATAGAGTTTCACTCGAAATGCTAAGGGCTGGAAAGGAAGTGGTGGCAGGCCTGCTGCACATCTTGTTTAATTTATGCTGGGAACTGAAGCGGGTACCGGTAGACTGGTGCAAAGCCATGATAGTCCCAGTATATAAAGGAAAAGGATCGCAGCAGGACTGTAAAAACTACCGTGGCATCAGCCTTCTTAGCATTGTGGGAAAACTGTTTGCTAAAGTACTGATTGAAAGGGTCATGAAAGAAACTGATGGAAAAATTTGGGATGTACAAGCGGGATTTAGAAAGGGAATGGATGTACAGATCAAGTCTTTTCCATACGCATGATCGCGGAGAAGTTTTTGGCCAAAAACCAAAAGGTTTTTTGTGCGTTCATGGACTTGGAAAAGGCCTATGACATAGTTGGTGCTATGGCAAACACTGAAATCATTTGGGTTGAGCGCAGGCTTGATACAGGCATTGGGGTCTCTTTATAGGGATTCTAGTGCTTGTGTTAGGATCAACGGGGTCTACTCGGACTGGTTTGACATCCATAAAGGTGTCAGACAGGGCTGTGTGGCTTCCCCGTGGCTGTTCAACCTATTTATGGACAGTTGTTTGCAAAATTTGAAAGTTGAAGAATGCGGATTAAGAATGGGTGAGTTAACCGTCAAATGCCTTTTGTACGCCGATGATTAAGTTATCCTTGCGTCGTCGGCGGCCGAGTTGAAAATGATAGTCACATTAATGAACAGATCATTAAAAGAAAGGGGTATGAAAGTGAACGCAAGTAAGACGTAGGTTATGGTTTTTGAAAGAGAAGAAAGTAAAACGATTTGTGAAATAAGAATAGAAGGGGAGTTGATCGAGCAAGTAGACGAGTTTGTATATTTGGGCTGCGTATTTAGCAGGGATGGGAGATATGATAAGGATATAGAACGACGAGTGAATGCGGGAAATAGAGTAAATGGGGCCCTACACTCTATTGTGAAGAGTCAAAATGTGTCGAAAAAGGCACGTATGGCAATTCACAATGCTGTGTTGGTCCCTACTTTAACGTATGGTAGTGAAAGTTGGGTGTGGCAAAAGAAGCACGAGAGTAGAATTAGAATGAACGCAGTAGAAATGCGGTCGTTAAGGAGTATGTTAGGGCTGAATCTGAATGACAGGGTAAGAAATTGTGTAATAAGAGAAGAGTGTGGTTTGCAAGATGATGTTGTGACCGGGATTAAGAAAGGAATGCTTCGGTGGTTTGGTCATGTGCAAAGAATGGATGAGAAAAGACTGACAAAGAAAATTTTTGTTGCAGAAGCGAATGGCAGAGTCGGAAAGGGACGTCCTAGGCGAAAATTTATCGACCAAATTGGCGATTTATTAAAAACGGGCTAAATTAGGAGTACCCTTAACCGACGAGCTTGTAATGCGTAGGTGTATGGATGTGAAGGAGGTGAGAGAGGTGTGTCAGGATCGTGCCAAATGGAAGTCTGTAGTCTCTGCCTACCCCTCTGGGTGACAGGCGTGAGTGTTTATGTATGTATTATTTGTATCCACCCCTATTCGTTTTGGGTATGATTGATTTAGAAACCCTAATGTTTAGGAGGGTGATGTCAACTATTAGAAATTATCTTTTTATAATTCACCACAAGTTGGACTGCCAGTCGGTTGTGGAGAGAATCGGTTTGTTGGTGCCCAGGTATCTGCAGAGAGATAATGGGTGAACGATGGCTCCACGCCGTAGGTCGCGTCTCTTAGACAGACCTATGCACCAACAAATCGAGCATTGACACTAATAGGGGACATACTCACTCAACACGATGAAATTGACATATTTGCAGACAGTATGACACGTCCTCTGACTCTTTTTTATAAAATTATTGATAATAAGACAATTAATAATTCGACAATTTAATTTGCTTGACTATGTACTTACTACTTATTAGTTTGAGATGTAATTTTAATTATGGGCATATATTGTAATTAGCTTTTATTGACGTTACATTATAAATTGATTTGACAAAATATTTCATAGTCTGACATTGTATGATTGCCATCCCTTTTCTTTTTTAAACTTTGTACAATTATTAATATTTTATTGTTTATTACTATTTTAATTTCTCAACAAGGGCTGCTAAAAGCTTAGGGATTTTATATCACTAATATTGTATAATTGTTTAATTTATGATTATCAATTTTTATTATTAATTTATAAGTGATAACTATTAATTTTTGTTGTTATAATCGGATGCAATTTTGTAAATTATTTGTATGTAAAATTTAACCTTGTGTGCTTGTAGGATTTTCTTTAAGTCACAAGAGGTTTTGAATTAAATAAATAAAGGGCAACTAATGGAACGAACCGATTTTAAATTGGTAATTTCTTCCTTTAAAATAACGAAAACCCTACTATAAATGGCACGCAAGAAATTGCCGTAAATGCTGCAGCCGATTGATGTAAAATAGGGCAATTATTTTAGCAATAACAGTCCTAAAATTTCGCAACGTGATGCATCAGCTCATTGTTAAGAATTTTGCGAACAAAATACACATCAGAATAGGACTATGGACATAAATTCCTTTCTCCTAAATCACTATTTATTTAAAAATGAAGTGGTAAATAGTTTTTTTTTTGGAGTTTATGGCCTGGTATCTAGATCTTGAGGCCAGTAAATAGTTTTATTTAGTGTAGTGTAGCCAGAAGGCTAGATTTCTTACATTATATGTAACTTTTTATTAAACCATAAATCGAATATATTTTCTTACTAAATACATGAACAATTCTTAGGTACATTTCTGAACTTTTAGAAAAATTATATTGATTCCTTATCAAACCTAGTTTGAGACAACTTCGGAATTGACAAATATAAATTTGATTTCCCGCGTTGATTGCTTTTATTCATTTAGTAAAATCATTAAGCACGTGTTTTCATTCCACTTTCCGTACATAAATTGCATTTAGAGCCTCAATTTTTTGAAATAGTTTGCTTACATGTTTTAGATGTTTTTTAATGTAATAACTTATTTAAATATTTTTGTACGTGGTAAAGCCACGCTGCAACTATATTATGGTTGTAGTCGGCTCAACCGAGGCAGGACAACGCTTTCACAAGTATACCAGCGTAAGTTAGCAGTTCAGTGCTGCTGTGTTTCGTATTGTAAGTGTATAGAACCGGAGACCCTTTTTATTGGAAACAAGGCATTCCATCTTAGTCCTTACGGGTTGTCGAGTCTGCATTTTGATTCGGTCCAAAGCATCCACATATCATCATGCAGGCTGTGTGCTCTTTTGTAATGCTATTTTACAAAAATAATATCCAAAATAATAATCGAACGCCTAGTTTTTGGCATTATTTGAAAATAACTCACTGTTATTTAATAAATTATGGTAAATCAAGAATTATCACTTTGAAATTTTTAGTTTACTTACCTATAAAATGTAAATTTTCAAACATGCCAAATTGTAACTTTCAGTAAAGTTATGATGGCAACATCTCAGATTTGTTTACAATTTATATTTTTTAAGATGCTTACATACTCACTCACTATCCATTCAAAAATTCTTACAAGTAGGTATTATACTTTCAAATAAAGAATGAATTTGTACTGGGTAACTACAAACCATAAGCTTTAAGTCCATATCAATGGTTTATATAGTATAAAGTTTATCTAGTATAAAAGTTTAATTTACTTTTATAAACTTAGTTCAGATAAAAATGCAAATGCAATATATATATATATATATATATATATATATATATATATATATATATATATATATATATATATATATATATATATATTAAAATACTAATAATACTGTAATAACACTTACGACATTTCACATTTTTTTACCCATAAAACATGCTTAAGCTTTTGCTCCGCTGTGATTTTATTTAATTCTGCTGCCTCTCTCATTGCCCGTACAACTTGACGTTCCTCTTTCAAAGTCTCCAGTTTCAGCATCTTTTCAGTATTAGAATATCTATGTAATGTAATAAGCAGGTACATATACAATGGTATTTTATTTAATATAAAACATAATGCACACACACTAAACTAAGATATGAATTTTGTATCAGAATTTTTAGTTAATATACTAAGTAATTGATTATTCAACACAATTCAACAGCCTGCACTTGTGTTTCATTACTACTATAAACTTGTCTAATTACTTACTTGAAATAATCTTGAAGTTCCTTATGAAACGGATTGATATTAAATCCATCCACAATTGACATATCGGTCATAATGCTAACATTTTTCTTAGACTTGTCCTTGTTTTCTTGGTTTATTTCAGTGTTTTCTTGGATTATTTTAGAGTTTTCTTGGTTTATTTCAATGTTTTCTTGATTTATTTCAATATTTTCTTGGTCAATAGTTTCAGATACTTGTTCAGTAACGGATGATGATGATGTGAGAATATTAGTGTCATTTATAATATTTTGGCTATCTTCACCAAATGAATGAAAGCCATTAAGGCCACTACAACCAGGCTGAATCATTTCTCTGTAATAAGTACATTGGATCTCAGTCGCAGTCTAGAACTGATTAATATTGAAAAGTGATATTGTTTTAAAACTATAACACTATTTTATTGGATTAAAAATGTAGGTAGGCACTAGTTCAAAGTTTACTTTTATTTGGTAGGTATTTAATAACTACATTCTTATTTACAAATTTGAATATAAGTTTAGAAAGTTATAATATATAACTATATTTTTGGCTATAGTACATTAATAACTGAATAATTATGTCTAAAAAGTTAAAAATTTGTAGAAATAACTTTAAAAAAATACCATAAATTTTACTTACTCATCTACAGTTTCTGACTTAATTTCAACATTAGTACTAAGTATTGTGTCATTGAAGTTTTCATTATTCTTTTTCAATTCTCCATCTTTCACTAATTCCAAAATATTGCATACCTCTAATGATTGTCGTGTATACTTTTGTGCATCTAATCCGCTTTGCGATATTTCCTCGCGTGCAATACGTTTCATATTTTGCCACTGCGTTTTCACCTTTTTTATTGAGCTCTCCGAAAACTTGTTACCGAATTTAGCAACTAATTCTCTTAAAATTTCATTCCAAGCTACATCCTTTTCTTCAGAATGGTTAGGACCGTTGTTATTTTTGGTAACGATTACCTCTTTGCGTTCCTTAATTAACTCTAAAAAAAACTGTTTCTCATCTATTGACCAGTTAGGAGTCCTCGATCGACGAGTAGTGATTTTTCTCATTTTCAGGGGCACTTTAGGTGGAACGTGATTAATCTTTTGCAACGATTTGTTGCAAACGATGCACTCAACGTCCAAAATTATCGATTTCCACATTTACTAAACAATTGAACTACTAAAAATAAACGAAGATATTTGATTTGACAAGTTGCGACTAACTGCAAGAATGCTAATAAAAAACTATTTCCGAATGAAGTTTTCATTAAAACTATTTTTATTTTTACGGACTAGAAAAAATTAATTAAAATATTTTCAATGAGGCAACGACTAAGATCGTCAAAAAAGTAATTACTTATAGTAAAAGAAATTGTTCAATTGACTGATTATAAGTTCACACAGCGCGAAAATTAAGTTGGGTTTTACGATTAAGATATTAAAAAAAGATAGGTACACATACTCCTTAGACCAATAACACTTTTTTCTTCGACTGAGTGTTGTAAAAACACGTACCTACCGACATCATTCTTCACCAATAACTTTCTGTTTTTCATCAAAGCAAAAGCAATAGCTGTTGTAAATTGGTCTTTGCCATTATATAGGAGTTTTACCATAATCTGCCATAATCGATATTCGCCACGATTGGCAGACAGATTAGTAATTGCTGTGACAGACGTTTCACCGTTTTTTAACCGTTTTCGAAAAAAGAGGAGGTTCTCAGTTTTTATAATATATGTTATATGTATGTATGTTATACCCTCTCAGAAAAGGAGGCCTGTGCCCAGCAGTGGGACGTATATAGGCCGTAACTTTACTTTACTTTTATGTTATACCTAGCATAACTTCTTTGTTTATGAACCAAATTAAATGACTCTTTTTTTTGGTAAATACTAAATAGGTTATATTTCAGAGGTGGTCCCCTGAATGTGGTTGAAGATGGAAAATAGGGCATGAAGATTTTAATGCACCTATTTAGGTTAAATTCCGGTTTTTTTTACTTTTTGTAAGCCAGTGCTTGGCCACAACCCCACCAGGTGGTAAGTGATGATGCTGCCTTAGACGGTAAATCGCACTGTCTTGCGTAACAAAAGCATTCACTCTTGCCTTGAAGAGGCTCAGATTGTATTTGAACCGAAAGGTAGACACCGGCAAATTATTCCACTCATTTGCTGTAGGTACGCATTAAAAAAGTCGAAGTAAATCGATTGATTCTTATGCGTGGAATATCAACAACAAAGGGGTGGAGACCCGCCAACCGCTTGGTTGTCCGATGATGGAAAGGAGAGGGAGGAATTAAAGCGTGCAATACCTGCGCACACTCTCCTTGAACTTGTGATATTCCTCAGACTTCTCAAAAGGGTAAACACAAAACTTTGATCAAAAGTCAAAAGCTTTTGAAGTAAAAAGTAAAATGTTTTTAAGAAATTGTTTAATTCTGTTTATTTTGTAAGTCAGTTTTACTTTTTTAATTGAATGTTTAGTTTCGACGATGCACCTCATTGGTCTTACCGTCATCTGTTGGAAGTCTTGTGACTTTACTGCTAGGAGTAATAGCGTTCTGTGCTTTACTTTACTTTGACATCCACAAGTCGAGTGGGCCTGACGGAATCCCCCCTATTGTGCTGAGGACGTGTGCTCCAGAGTTGGCACCGGTTTTAACGCGTCTTTTCCGGTACTCCTACTCCCTAGGCGAAGTCCCAAAATCATGGAAGACGGCTTTCGTCCACCCGATCCCTAAAAAAGGTGACCGCTCAGACCCGTCCAACTACTGGCCTATCGCCATCACCTCCTTGTTCTCCAAAACAATGGAGTCCATTGTAAACTGCCAGCTTATGAGGTACCTTGAGGATCACCGGCTGATTAGTGACCGCCAATACGGTTTTCGCCGTGGTAGGTCAGCTGGAGATCTTCTGGTCTACCTAACTTACAGATGGGTGGAGGTAGTAGAGTCCAAGGGGGAGGCATTGGCCGTTAGTTTGGACATTGCGAAGGCCTTCGATCGGGTTTGGCACAAAGCGCTTCTTTCGAAGCTCCCTTCCTATGGGCTTCCCGAGAAATTGTGCGATTGGATCACCAGTTTTCTTGCAGATCGGAGCATCAAGGTGGTTGTAGACGGTGTAAGCTCCCATTGCAAGCCTATTATAGCCCAGTGGTAAATTAAAAAAGTGACGTTCAATAAGTATTTTTATAATCTACATTGAATAAAAAAGTTTCTATTTCTATTTCTATTTCTATTTCTATTAATGCTGGTGTTCCACAGGGCTGCGTGCTATCGCCAACGCTGTTTCTTCTGCATATCAATGATATGTTGCAAACCCGTAACATTCATTGCTATGCAGATGACAGCACTGGTGATGCTCTTTACACCGGCCGAGCCAATATTTCTCGGGAAAACGTCTCTGAATGCCGCGACAAACTTGTGTCTGAAGTCGAGTCTCTGCTGGACAGAGTCTCGGATTGGGGGCGACTAAATCTAGTCCAGTTTAACCCCCAGAAGACACAAGTTTGTGCGTTAACCGCTAAAAGGAACCCCTTTGTCGTATCCCCTCAGTTTCAAGGCACTTCCCTTGTTGCCTCAGCCAGTATCGGAATCCTCGGCGTCGACATATCGAGTGACGTGCAGTTTCGTGGTTACTTGGAAGGGAAGGCCAAATTGGCCTCTAAAAAGCTTGGCGTGCTCAGCAGAGCGGGACAGTATTTCATGCCGGCACACCGCCTGCAACTTTACAAGGCGCAGGTTCCGCCCCACTTGGAATACTGTTCCCATCTCTGGGCTGGGACTCCCCAGTACCAGCTCCTTCCACTTGACCGCATCCAGCGCAGAGCGGCTCGAATCGTCGACGACCGAGTGCTTTCCGATCGGCTCGATTCACTGGCACTGCGAAGAGATGTTGCATCCCTTTGTATTTTCTTTCGCATATACCATGGAGAGTGCTCTGAGGAGTTGTTCGGATTAATCCCAGCCGCCAAATTTCGTGAACGCACTACGCGGCAAACGTCCCGATACCATCCACACCATCTGGATGTTTGGCGGTCCACCACTGTACGTTTCAAAAGGAGTTTTCTTCCGCGTACAACCTCTCTGTGGAATAATTTACCACCGGCAATTTTTCCGGACCGATACGACCTGGGGACCTTGAAGAAAAGAGCTTACTCCTTTCTAAAGGGCCGGCAACGCACCTGCAATTCCCTGGTGTAGCGGTTGATCATGGGCGGCGGTAGTCACTTAACATCAGGTGAGCCACATGCTCGTTTGCCCCCTCTTCTATAAAAAAAAAAGATGCAAGCATTAAAAGGAAACTCCCAGAAACAATGCTTTCACATTGGGTCATCAGCTTCGACAGTTGACTCTTTCTGGCAGCCAGATCCCTGTTAAAGATTTTGGAGTTTTGCTTCTTCTCCATCGCTTCTTCAATACTTAAATGAATGGGAAAAATTATCAATTTTTATTCTATTAATCATCTGAATGCAAGACAATTGAATTTAAAATAACTACAAATACGCCAAATACTGCTGATTTTAATATAAATATCAAAGCAATGTCATTAAAGCAGTTAAATTAGGTACACTAACAACAAAATTCTCCTTCAGTGCTGACATCTATTATAATATATGAGAACTACTAAGTAGGACCGTGATTCTACTCAACATGAAGAGGTACTATTGTTGTGTTCCCTTTATTGTGTTCCCTTTATTGCTGCTATAACTTCGACTTATTAAATGTAACAAGAAGATTATTAAATATAGTTATAACAAAATTACATGAATTCAGATGAACGTGCATATTGTATATTGCGTGTTTAAAAAAAAGAAACGACTACGGGAAATGTCAGAAAGACCGTGGCTGCCGATAGGTGGCAGTAGTATACTATTTTTATAGGTTTAATTAATAAGCTAGACTATACTAGATATTAGATGTATAGAGATTGACATTATCGATAAGATGTTATCGAAATGTTGTTATATACGTTGTTGTTATTGAAATGCATGCAGCCCTGTTCAACTTAATAATATTTTATTAATTTTTAGGGTTCCGTTAATATTCTTCGTACCGTTTGAATAAAAATGATTTTATAGAGTTAGGGTGACAAACGAGCATTCACTCCGCCTAATTAGTGGTTGGTGAGGCAGATTTTTACTAAATATTTATGTTCGACAGAAATTGATGAAAATAATAAAAAGAGAAGGGTTCCCAAACGACAGTTTCGATTATATGCAGCAAGTACTTTGAAGAAATATATTTTTCTCATAGAGGTGCATTCAACCATAAACGCTTATTAATAAAATTACGTATTGAAACCTTTTTTTTATTATTAGAATAAGGTATATCTATGGTAAAACTGCAAAATGTCTTTAAGGAGAGCTCACAAACTTTTTAGCACAAATTAGTTATCTTTGAAGTATTCTAAAAAATTGACATCGTAGCCTTGTTTAATACGTTTCTAGTATGCGTTTCCTGTAGCAGATTAGTTTTAGTTAATAACTTTTAAATTCTGTACACATCATAACACGCACATAATTTTTTATAACAGTGTTTCTATCGGTGTAGTCTATATTATGTTGTATGAACTAAGTGTTAGGACCCCATTACTGTCCGGTAGCTCGTTGGAGTAGGTATCAACCTCTTACCCAGTACCGGTGTAAATACAGGCAGTAAGGTATTTCATCTCGGTACATAGAGGTGACAACGACCTTCTTTGTTTGCTGTAAGTTGCAAGTTTCCATGGCTGCAGCAGCCACTTACCGGTGGCGTAGCAACCTGGGGTGGCACCTGGTGTGGAGTTGGTGGTGTCACTCCATCGAATGTAAAAAGCAATAAATTTTATATGATAAAGGACATGGATCATTTATTATTTATAATATTGAAGAAATAACAAAACAAAATAATAACTAAGACAGAAAAGGAATTGTTATACAATTAAAATTTCTTCTTTCTAGCTTTGACAGCAAACTCAGCAATAACTTCATCGAAATTTATATTTTGTATTACCTCGTGTTCGATGGCTAATATACCAAGATTGCTTAGCCGCGATTGGGTCATTGTTGCCCGCAAATAGTTTTTATTAATTTTAATTTACTGAAACTCCTCTCACATGAAGCTACGGACACGCAAACGGTCATGAACAACTGTTGCAACTGAGACGTCAAAGATCGCGAGTATGGGACGGGGAATCCCCCACGGCAGCGTCAGGCTGTTTTGCGGGAATCCCCAAATCATAAGTACATAGAGCTGAGCTAGTGCTAGTGGAGGAATCCCAGAAAAATAAATTTTTGTGCTAGCGATTTTTTTTTTGTTTGTATATTGTTCTTAAAGTTGTGATTGTACATTGTTCTTAAAGTGACCGGGTGGGTGTCACCCCAAAAAAGGTGACACCCGGTGCGGCACGCCCCCGCCGCCCCGCCTTTGCTACGTCACTGCCACTTACCATCGTCATGTGGACTATAAGTTCGTTAGTTTCAGTTCAGTTTTATTCCACCAATACGTATGCTAGGGACCCCTGTCCCCTGGCATACGACTGCCAAATATTTAGGTGTCACTCTAGACACAGGGCTCACTTTCAGGCCCCACGTCAAAAGAGTAACCCGTCACGCACGTTTTTATCTGAGTAGGCTCAACAGTATGTTGGGCCGACACAGTAAAATGTCCCTTAGAAACAAGCGTACCCTTTATAAGGTCTGTATACGACCAGTCATGTCCTACGTGGGCCCTGTTTTTGCCCACGCCGACCCTAAAATCATTAATGAACTCCAAATAGTTCAAAACCTTTTCTGTCGTCGAGCTGCGAACGCACCTTGGTACGTCCGTAATGCCGACCTTCATCGGGACCTAGAGCTCCCCACAATTCAACAATTTCTCAAAAAACTCTCTGAGAACTTCTTCAAAGCTTCAGAGTCGCACTCAAACCATTTAATTCGTGAGGCAGCTACTTATGCAGCCCCACCCCCCTCTCGCTATCGAGTCCGCAGGCCGAGAAACTCTCTCTCGGACCCGCCTAATAAACTAACAAACGACCTGAACTGCCTCCTGGCGGCTCAGGCCAACTCTAGTTAAATTAAATTATTTACTCATAATTAATTTGCCTTCGTAGGCACTCCCTCAGCGGCTCGTAGCCGCCTGCGCCCTCTTTTCCCAAAAGAGAGTCGCTCACGATAAGGCACAATAAAGCTTAATCAGCCGGTTGCCTGTCCCCAAAGGCGGTTTTTAGAGGGTATCACTTAGGGTCCCCCGTAGGACAGTGAGTCCCTCATAACCACGATAGACAGGCTATCGTGGTATGCGTAATGCATTTTCCGCCTCCCTACGTATAGGGTAGCCCTTTAATTGCTTCGGGCGCAAAAAAAATTCAGTTTTATAAAAACACTTTAACTAATAAATACTAATATAATTTTTATTTTTTGTTACCTACACGTATTTTCGGAATTTCGAGAATATTCTGAATTACACCATTTACTGGATACACGGACACGATATATCAATATTTATTTCATTTTTGGCAGTACTAATATGTAGACAAAAAGTCGCCATGTTAATTTTTATGTGACTTTATGCAACCTAAAACGCGAAAGAACACAATGCTTTTAAAAATTTAGTAAAAATACCGTGAGTAGTTTAGAAGATCTGATGGAACAGATGAACATAGATACTTCTAAAATTGTAAATATCCTGTTGGCTTCGCCGTAGTTGGTAAAATATTCATTTACATCATCTGCATCAAATCAGAAGACACGAATATACTGCAATCGATATCGATAATAAAAGTTGAGGCAGGCAATGCATGGTGCGGCAATATCTGTCGCCCAACATGTTACACACACCAGTGTATATTGATTTTGGTCTCGCCCTAATCACTCCATCGCCAGTCTAGTATTTCTATCTATGGAGGGAATAGAGAGTGAATCTGTGTTTGCGCACATAGTAGTTCACTATGATCCTGTCCTGCACAGATGGCTGATCTCCAATTCGGTGAAGTAACCGAAATTCGATCTGGAGGACATTGTGGCTGTTACTTGAGATGATTTTAACGGTTACACTAGTGTTCCATTGGTAGAGTCACAGATGTAATATTAATTCTACGATGAAACTTATTTTTAGGTTTCCATTATATTATTTTATTTTTGAGCTCACTGCTAACATGAGCCGATTACCTTGACCGCTAAGTTGGCGAATTACAATTGCAGTACGATGCTGCTTTGCTTTCCATTACTGGTCTGAGTATTTTACATCTAGTTAGTCTAGCTTATTAAATAAACCGATAAAAATAAGTATACTGCTGCCACCTGTCGGCAGCCACGGTCTTTCTGACATTTCCCGTAGTCGTTTCTTTTTTAAACACCAATATAAAATATGCACGTTCATCTGAATTCACGTAATTTTGTTATAACTATATTTAATGATCTTCTTGATACATTTAATAAGTCGAAGTTATAGCAGCAATAAAGGGAACACAAAATACTACCTCATTATGTTGAGTAGAATCACGATCCTACACTTAGTAGTTCTTATATATCACAATAGATGTCAGCACTGATATAGAATTTTGTTATTAGTGTTAGGTACACTATTTGTTTTGATGACAAACAAAGCCTTATATAATAATTAATAAGTACATAAGCGTAAATAATTTATGACATTCTTTGATTTAAATTAAGGAATCAATAACTGAATCTTACATATGTATTATGATAATTGAATAAAATTAATTTTAAGCTTACGGTATAACTTAAGTTAACTACGATTTTCAATATGTTATAGTACAGTAATGATTCTCATTCAAAATAAAAAATAATAGATACAATAGCAAAAAATAATCGTATCGTAATATTAAAGGTTTTCCTAGGTTTGTGTAAATATAGAGTTCATATTTCCCTTAAATATCAGTTTTATATGTTTAAAATCATTTGAAATTACAGCATGTGAGATTTTTAATGTGAAATCATATAATTTTAATTTCTCTTGAGTCTTATATCCAACCCAAATTAAGTTAGGGAGCCGTTAATTCAGTTGGAAGTAGTGACGGTAGTAAGTCGCTCGTGCCGCGCGTCACTAACTTTGTTAAGGTTAAGCTTTCTTAAGTTAAAATCGTTTAGAACTTGGACGTTAGCGTTACTATAAAATTGATTAGTATTATAATGCAGCATAAAATGCTACAGAATTATTTTTTTAAAAACATATTGTGATATTGAAATAGATTTGAGGTGTTATTTGAGTTTTAAGTGTTAATTTGTTGTGTTTTTAAATTTTAAGCGCAGTTAACGAAAAATTACAATTTATTTACTTAATATTTGATGTAAAAATAAACAATACTTTTTGTTTTTTTGGTAAGCATATTAATTTACATAAATTTGTTTTTTTTTTTATAATAACTAAGCAACATAATGCGAGTTTATTAATAAATTAAATAACCTTTATTTTTTATTTTATCTTTTGCATAACAGCGAATAATAAATAATAATAATAAAAATATTTCAATCGTTAATTTTTTGATATAAGGCCAAAAGTCTAAATTTATGTCACAATTTCTTTAAAATTATTATTTTTATTTATTTATTTTATTTAGCTGACCAACAGTGAGTGCACTAAAATTAATCAAATACATCTGTAATAATACTAAGTAAATGCCTCACTATTTACAGGATAGCACAGCATGTATGAACATAAAGTAACTTATAGTATATTATAAAACGAAACAAAATCAAAAAAGATTTCATTCATCATTGTTGATATCAATGTCGAGTATAGTCTTTTTAATTTTAGATACTGTGGTTGTGTTAATATCTAGCATGCCTCATAAACCTTGTAAAGACGTGATATTGAATAGTGTGACTTAAGGTTTGTGCTGCAATGACTGGTATGGAATAGGGTCACATTAGTGGCTAGACAAGGAAATATTTTTGGGATCTTAAATACAATTTTGGATAGTGTCAGGGCAGTTTTGAGTTTCCTATAATTAATTTGTACAGGAAAGTCAAGTAAACCAAGTCTTTCTGCAAGTCTCAAGAGTTGATATCTTGAAGTTAACAAGCCTTTTTAAATGAATTCAGTTTTTAGACATGTTACAGCTGAAAGCTAGATGTTTAACAAATAGCTTTTGTATCATTTCGATACAATAAATTTTTGTTAAGTAGTTGATCGATGTGATTTTTGTAAGTCGGTGTCCAAACCATATAAATATTGAAGGTAAATCCTGACCAGAGTGTTGAAAAGTATTTTCTTAGTTACTGTTATTTTAATGCTTTAAGGATTCTCTTAATAATACAAAACCAAGTCTCTGCGATGCTTTAGAAACTAAAAGATCAATATAGTTAACAAAATGAAGTTTACTGGATCGTTATGACACCCAAGCTTAGACCATTCAACCCAATATAGTAGACCGGGTAAGGACCTCGCTCACAGAATACCAGCGTAAAATAGTAGCTCAATGATGTGTTTCGTATGGTGACTAGGGGAGACCGGTGATGGTTGATCAAATTTCAGTGAAGACCTTTGTATTTTTTTTATTTAGTGTATATTATCGTAAAAATCATTATATACGATAGGTAAATTATTCTAAGCTTCTGAAAAAAAATTACAAAAAGCTTGCCATCAATTATGACATAGTACACAAGCTTCTGATTAGTTGACTTTTCAACAGGGGTAAGTTGATCTACGAGATAATTAGTACACATTATAGGAATAAATACGATAAAAAAATATAAAAAGTATTTGTAAATATTTCATTCCATTTCTCTTCAGAAATACATTAGTGCACTCAAAATAAAATGTATCATCCTCATCACCTTTGTCTTCTTCGTCATTATCCTTTTTCTTTTCCATTACACTTGCCTTGGTTTATTTGTTTTCTTATTTAGCGTTTTCTTTTTCAGGTTTGCTCTATAAATAGTGCAAACTTTCCTGTTTCATAAGGAGTGTAAATCCGTAGTAAATATCAGCTACCTTCTTATGGTAATTTTTTGATGCACGTTCTTTCTCGTCAATAAATATTTATCTATTTTTAGTGTAGCCAGCGCTCCACAACGTCAAATTAAAATTTAAAGTCAAATTTAGACCCCGTAATTTCCGGATCACTTTCTAACATTTGCTTCATTTTTACCAAATTCTTCTGCTGTATACGAGTAATTATTGCTCCATCGAAGGCATCTTTGGGTGTTCCTCGTTCCTCCTCGATTTTGTACGCTCTTTCTTTTGTACGCTCGCATGGTTCTGCAACAACAAACATTAAATAAATTAAAAAAAGACTTGCTTTACTCCGTGTTAAGTATATCAAGGCTACTGTGGGGTAAGTTGACTAGGTGGTCAATCATCCCCAAAATAAGTTGGTCTACCAGCCCCAGGTCGCTTTTTAATTTTTAACCACATGGTATAGCCTCAACACTGGGGCGAATTAAAACATAATAATACGTAAGAAAAAGATTAATAATCAAAATTCTATTTTAAATTACTTGAAAGTAAATATCAACGAGTGTTTAGGTGTTATTACAAAAAATATTATTTTTTGTAGTAACGCCTTGTTTGTTTTTCGATAATATGCTCCTTCTCCCGAACGACGTGCGTTTGCGATGCCACGCTTCCGGTACCTGAGCGGGGGAATAAAACGGTTTCTAGTTGGATGAGTCAACACTTTCAAGTATATCGAGTTATTGACGGTAAATCAACCTGCCCATATAGTCAACCATCCCCGGTCTCCCCTAATTAGAAACGGAGACCCTTTTTTCTGGAAACGAGGCATTCCATCTTAGTTCTCACAGGTGACAACCCATCTGCATTTTAATTCGTAATCCAGGATATATTTAGATGTCTATGGGCCATAACAACCACTTACAATCAGGCGAACTGTGTGCTCGTTTGTCACCCTATCCAATAAAAAAAACGATTTTAGTTCAATTACGGAACGTGGCTGACAACTGATTTGCTGCGTTAACGAACGCTTCTGGCAAGCTGATATATTTGCAAATCCATTTTCATGTCGTGTTTACATGTAAAGTAATGACCATACGTAGTAATGACTTAGGGACCTTCAAAAAAGACTCTACTCTTTTTTAAAGGGCCGACAACGCATCTTAAATTACCATGGTGTGAAGTTGTTCATGGGCGACGGTAGTCATCATAAGGTGTGCTCGTTTGGGCCCTCTTATATAAAAACAAACGTGGATTTTTGTGAATGGTGCTTTTCGTGAAAATAAGGATATCTTGAAATTGCATGGTAATTCCATCTGATTTTCAGTCACATAAAAAGTTTGCTTGCTCATTATTTGTAGAAAAATGTTTTTCAACTATCAATTACAGGAAAACCGTAATTATCACTGCTGATTTTTTAAAACCATACATCATACTAAAAACATGTATTTATCCAAATTGTACACTATTCTTTGAGAGTCTGAATCTTCCCCGGTTGAGCTGGCCCATTCGTGTTATAGCCGTGATGCGGTTGCAGCATGGTTCTGCAGGTTCTCTAGGTTATGCATGTACCTATTAAAATAACAAAAAAGTTAAAAAATAAATTGTATTATGACTATTAAGAATTAATTACGTGGAAATCGTTAGTAGAATTATATAACAAGAACTTTCAAATATAGCGACTTTAACTTTAACTTAATTGTTTTTGAGAAATTTATAATTTGATTTTAAAGTTGGCACTCCCTAATAATATGACTTACTAATTGCTATAATAATTAAATACTTATTACAGTTTTTTGGAAATTTTCAATTATGTAACTTGATAAGTCAGATTTAATTAAAATATTATAACGTTACTCGCTAATTCTTTGAACCATTACTTTTTGACTCTATGATTTCTTTTAAAATTTTTCCTCCTCGTCATAACTATTCTTCATTTACGTTTGCCCTACAGGAAACGAAGTAATAGGATAAATAGAAAATAAAAAACAATTAATTTAGAATACGATTGTATAGAGAAATGTTAAAATAGAATTATAAAAATATTAAAACAATTTAAGTTATAGAAATTTAAGCTATGTTTGATAAACAAAGATAACTTTCTGATTTATATATATCACTAAGTTGAGCCTGCTTTTGGCTTATTTGAAATGTACCTAGCACTCCGTCGGTCTTTCTTTGTTGGTCTCTTCTGTACCTGTTATGTACAACCGCATCCATATTTCTACAACCAAAGCTCAGTACAGCCCTAGCCAAAAGAAAAAAACAACTCCACAATGTCGATGACACGTAGTGTTACACTCCAAGACGAGAAATAAGGTTTTATCAAATGTATAAACTTTGATAATGGCTCGTTTTATATCTACGAGAATGAGACATCAGTCGGAGGTAGTCGACTATAACTTGGTTTTGAAACGTATGTTACGTCACGGACTATGGTGGCACCATAGTCAACAAGTAAACTTAATTTTTATTGTATGACAGAATATGTTAAAATTATTCGAATACATTTAACTGGTATACTTAAAATATAACTCCCACATGATAAATAAAACTCGTCATCATCGTCACAACCTATCAAACGTCCATAGCTGAACATAGGCCCCTCACAATGATTGCCTCGTAGGGGGATATCTGCCATAGTTGCTCATAGTTGCTACGGTTGGCAGGGGGCAGTTTTTTATAATACGAGTGCCTTGATTTGATGCTGCTGCCCACGTCAAGTCTCATTTCCACGTTGATACAACACACATGACCTGAACACTGAACACACCACACGGGGAGAAAATAATGTAATACAATTTTATGTCAATTAATTTATTTCAATAGAGAAGGAGGCTGGGTACTACCACCTGCTTGGGATCCTATAATCAATAAAATTAAAACTAAACCCAAGCATACCACTGCAAGACCTCAAGACATAGTCAGTTCATTTCGCATAGATCGGACCATAAACAATAATTAAAAAAGCTGAAGGTACTCCGGGTTTAACAATGACATCGGGACGTCACTCATCTCAGTCCCCCGTGACCATGGGTGCTGGAAAGCGCCCGAAACGTCAAAAATAACGTCGGGAATTGAAAATAAAAATAAAAGTAATATAAACGCGATAATATCCGTAAAAGTAGTTTTAATCAATTAATTACTTTTGTTGTTTTTAATTCTGGACTATTCTTGTTACTAAAATGTATTAAGTTATTTTAATATGAGCGCCCAAATATTACTTTTTAGAATTTTAAAAAATAATAAGAGTACTTCCAAAGGAATTATAGAGTTTAGTTTTTCTATCATCGACTAATGTCTAGACAACGCTTTGTATAAAATGTTGTTGCTAGTGTAAGCCGACACTGATGCGTGATTAGTATACCGCCAGGGGAAAAGGCCGCCAGCCGTGTCTCACCGCAAATGTAATTTCAAGTAGTATTATACCGGTACTCCAGTACTATTTAATCATGTTATACATATTGTAAATTGATAAAAGACTGGTGAATGTTCCAGTTTTTCAGAGAAAACAGAAGTGAATTTGTGTTTTAATAATATAAAAAATTACGTAGATAACTTCACTTATTAGAGGCATTTCAGGCTACGTAAGAGAACTCCTCCACGCGGCAGACGGTTAGAATCTTGGGAGCTACACTGAGTACATGCTCGGGTTTTTTTCGTCTGCGATTGCTTGACTCCCTCCCTATTAAAACGTAGGAGGAGTATGAGAAGTCCCAAAAGGACCTTGATTCCGCCCCCTCCAGCTTAAATGATGCTACTAAAAATCTGGAGAAATTGAAAAAAAAAAACAATTAAGAATAGTGTAGCATTTTAGCGTCAAAAATAGATATTCTGCTCAGCGCCACCCAACGTCACGCGTATCCCAGTCCCAGCACACGCTTGGTTAACTTTTAAAATTAATTGTCATTAATATTATATAAGTAACTCGTTTTGCGCCTGGTGTCGTAGGTAATAATCGAATGTGGGAAATACAATACATGACCAAAGGATGGATGCCTTGAATTTTATAAGAGATGGTAGTAAAACTATATCATATATTAATATAATACCAGTATCTTTGCAACGACACTTGCATTAGAAACCATTAAGTGGATATCACAAATGTTTGTCATTAACATCATAGCACCTTCATGGACTTTATTGTATTTACAAATATGACTCTTATAACTACGTGTTGCTATACAGAATCCCGATTGCGATACGAATTCGATACGTTAGAAAACTCATACTTAGTGTCAGGGGATTGATGTTAAATACCGACGACGAGGCAGCGCCAAAATGCGAACTGTGGGGGATTTTTTTTTATATAGGATAAGGGTGACAAACGAGCACACAGTCTACCTGATGGTAAGCAGATGAAGTGTCCTATAGACATTTACATTTATCTTCTGTTAAGAATCGAAATGCGGATGCGTTGCCACCCCTGAGGACTAAGATAGAATGCCTCGTTTCCGGTAAAAAGGTTCTGGTTCTCTACAATCACCATACGAAATACAGCAGTATTCAGCTGCTATTTTACGCTGGTATTCTGTGAGAGCGTGGTCCTTCCCCGGTCGAGCCGACCCATTCGTGCTACAACTATAATATAGCTGCAGCGTGGCGCTATGTAAAATTAACGAACTAATTAAAAAAAAAACTACGGAAAATTAAATAAATTTATCAGTTGACTTCAAGATTTACTGAAAAGAGGAAGTGACAATTAAATCGCTTACAGGACAATTAAAAGTTATAGTAGGCAGTAGGTTATATATGAAAACATTATAAATGTTGATGTTTGCGAATATGAGTATGTTCAAATGTTTGTTTTTTTATCACACATAAATGGCTAAGTATTATAAGGTCGGAGAAAAAGTTTCTTCGTATTTTATAAAAATCAAATTCAAGACATTTTTCTTCCAAAGTTTAATTACATTTAATTATAATATATGTGTGCCATTTGTTCGAAAACTTGTAGCCATATTGTAGGTAGTGACATAATCCCGTTGTTGTAAAAATATTAGGATTTTTACCACGATTCATTAGGTTTCTTTCAGTGAGTTCGTGGAGTACCCAAATGTCAAGTTCTTTTTGTATAGCCAGACTTCTTCAAATGGGTCAAAAATGTTTTTAGTCAATCTTCAGTTCCTCGGCTATGCCGTTACTACTAATATGCCGATCTTGTTCCACTTTTTCAAAAATGCCAACGACTTTATCCGTATGAGGGCGACCACAGCGAGTTGTATCTTTGATATCATAATTCCTGGACTGAAAACGCTGGAACCAACCTTGTGCTACTCTGACTCACACTGCATTAGGTCCATAAACGTCACAAAAATGTTTCGCGGCTTGAGTCGAATTTTTCCCTCTTTTGTAATAAAACTTCAAAATGCATAGAATTGCTTTGAAGATTCATTCATTTTGGCGAACAGGAAAAAATTGAAAAATGGCGGGAAAGTGTTTCCTACTTTTAGTTTTTATTTTCCATAATGTTTCCATAATATTTTAAACCAGTTAGATACAACCAAAGCAAAGAGATTTTTCTTCAATTAAATACAAACACAATACGAAGAAACTTTTTCTCCGGCTTATTATTTTTGAAATTGAATAAAATTTGGCACACAGATAGATCACGTTCCTGGATTAACGCCTTGGTTGTATATTTTACACCACTTACTGCAGTAAAAGATAGGGCAAAGCTTAGAAACTAATAGAGAATAAAAAAAAAACTAACTCAAATTAACTTCATCATCATCATCATTACAGCCTTTCACAAGTCCACTGCTGAACATAGGCCTCCCCCAAGTAATGCCACAAAGCACGGTCCTGAGCCACCTGCATCCATCGACTTCCTGCATGTCTTACCAGGTCGTCACTCCATCTAGTGGGGGGTCGCCCTACACTACGCCTACCGGTACGAGGCTGCCACTCGAGAACCTTTCTTCCCCATCGGTTATCGGTTCTTCGAGCTATATGGCCGGCCCATTGCCACTTCAGCTTACTAATCCGTTGGGCTATGTCGGTCACTCTGGTTTTACTGCGGATATCCTCATTTCTGAGTCTATCACGCAGAGAAACTCCGAGCATAGCCCTCTCCATAGCTCGCTGAGCGACCTTAAGCGTCCTCATACGGCCAGCAGTGAAGGACCACGTCTCAGATCCATAAGTCATCACTGGCAACACGCACTGGTTGTACAATCTAGTTTTTAGAGATTGAGGTATACCTGACGAAAAGATATGTCGTAATTTCCCGAACGCTGCCCAGCCGAGTTGAATCCGTCGATTGACCTCTCGGTCGAAGTTGGACTTACCTAGTCGGACTATTTGTCCCAGGTAAACGTACTCGTCAACAACTTCGAGCATAGTGCTCCCAACAACTACCGGCATAGGTGTGACATGGACATTGAACATGATCTTTGTTTTGTCCATGTTCATCTTAAGACCTATCCGTTGGGAGGCACTATTGAGGTCATTGAGCATAGTGCTTAAGTCCTCCAGCGATTCTGCCATAAGGACTATATCGTCGGCAAATCGAAGGTGAGTGATGTACTCGCCATTGATGTCAATACCGTATCCTTTCCAGTCCAGTAGCTTGAAAACGTCTTCCAATGCAGCGGTGAAGAGTTTCGGGGATATAACGTCACCCTGTCTTACACCTCTCTGCAGTTGGATAGGTTTCGAGCTCTGGTTCTGTACTCGGATAGCCATCGTAGCCCTACTGTACAAACACTTCAGCACTTCGATATACCGACAGTCAACTTGGCACCGCTGAAGGGACTGTAGCACCGCCCAAATTTCGACGGAATCAAAGGCTTTCTCATAGTCCACATACGCCAGGCAAAGTGGCAGATTGTACTCTTCAGTCTTCTGCACAATCTGCCGCAGGGTATGTATGTGGTCTATGGTACTGAAGCCTTTTCGGAAACCGGCTTGTTCGGGAGGCTGGAAGTCGTCAAGTCTGCGTGCGAGACGATTCGTAATGACTCTCGAAAACAGCACGTAGACGCGGCTCAGAAGGGAAATCGGTCTGTAGTTCTTTAAGAGAGCGTTGTCGCCTTTCTTAAAGAACAAGACCACCGCACTTCTGCTCCACGCCTCTGGAGTAGTGCCACCATGGAGGACGGAATTGAAGAGCTTCTGAAGGACTACAAGTACCGGTGTTCCACCCGCTTTCAGAAGCTCCGCTGTAATTCCATCCTCGCCTGGGGCCCTGCCGTTTTTAAGGTGCTGGAGAGCCATTCTAATCTCGCTTAGACTGACGTCCGGGATATCATCGGAATAGTGTCGGATAAGACTTGCTCTTGGATCGTTACTCACACTTGCGTGTGGCTCCAACGATGATGTGTACAGCTGCCCATAGAACCTCTCAATCTCACTCAAAATCTCAGGTGTCCCGGAAACGATGTTGCCACACTCAGTCTTCAGCTTTGACAGTTGGCTCTTTCTGGCAGACAGATCTCTGGCAAAGACTTTGGAGCCCTGGTTCCGCTCGATCGCTTCTTTAATACGAGAAGTATTAAAGAAATTAACTTAATTAAAGCAATTGATTGAGTAATTTATTTCTTAATACTTAGAAAACCAATAATTTTAATAATTGAAATATAAAACTGTATTAATGGTTGAACTAATGGGGGATTGCAACTTATACGTGATTGCTCCGAATGTATACACGATGTTGAAGTCAGCAAATTTTATTGTAACTATGTTATTAAAGGAATCAATTCTTCAAAACCCTTTACAAGAAGCTTTTCCGTTAAATTTACCTTGATTTAGTTTTAATATATTATTTTATTATTGATAATGTTGTAAGTATAACTTAAATTAAACATTTAAAAAACCCCGAAACAAAATGAGCTGTGGTAGAGCCACGCGGCAGCTTTGCTGTTGCACGTATGGGCCGGCTCAAACAGGGGTGGTACCACGACCTCACAGAATACCGGCGTGAAGTGGAAGCTCTGCTTCCGCGTTTCGTCTGGTGAGTGCAGGTGGCCGGAGGCCCAAATCCCTCCCCCCCCATCAACATGGTAGCGGAATTAAATAATGATAGACTACCCCAGGAGGCTACCAGCACCCCTGGAGAATCCCTCGCTGAGCATCCACGACCATGTTTCTCCACTTCTTGATCTTTAAACGGCTGAACCAATTTTGATAAAACATGTCTAAAAACCACCGCTAGAAAACCTGCTTTTAAATTAAAAAAGCATCCAAATCGGTTCACCTATTTAAGAGCAGACAGACGCACAAACAGACCGGCAGACACGCATAGCGGTCAAACTTATAAGGATTGTTTTTGCGTCGGGGGTTAATTAACTAAAAACTAAGACAATTCATGTTAATAAATGCGCAATCATTAAAAATTAACTAAAAATTAAAAATAGTTTATTTCCTTAACATTGTTTAGCAACAGTATTATCTCGTGGCCTGAACCACCCAGGAAACATGTAAAAATGCCTGTATTAGGCATCGAGATACTATATGCTACGGTATTAGGCGGTTCTGCTCTTCCTCCTACATTTCCACAATTATTTCATTTTATTATAATATAAATATTAAATGAAATAATTGTGGAAATGTTAAAATGATTTAATTGTAACTGTAATATTTGTATACCTAAGAGTTGAATACAGCGAACATATAAAAAAAAAATATCTATTCTGGCTCATTACCTGTATTCACAAACAAAGTAAATTTGAAAATTTGAATTCCCATAGATTATAATTAAATGCTGAAAAAGAAAAGTGATGTGCGTAATATATGTGTGAAGTGTGCGTGTAAGTGTAGTATGTATATGTAATGTGTGTGTAGAGCATGAGGAGGGTGTGTGCATGAATGTAATGTGTGTGTAGAGCATGAGGAGGGTGTGTGCATGAATGTAATGTGTGTGTAGAGCATGAGGAGGGTGTGTGCATGAATGTAATGTGTGTGTAGAGCATGAGGAGGGTGTGTGCATGAATGTAATGTGTGTGTAGAGCATGAGGAGGGTGTGTGCATAAATGTAATGTGTGTGTAGAGCATGAGGAGGGTGTGTGCATGAATGTAATGTGTGTGTAGAGCATGAGGAGGGTGTGTGCATGAATGTAATGTGTGTGTAGAGCATGAGGAGGGTGTGTGCATGAATGTAATGTGTGTGTAGAGCATGAGGAGGGTGTGTGCATGAATGTAATGTGTGTGTAGAGCATGAGGAGGGTGTGTGCATGAATGTAATGGGTGTGTAGAGCATGAGGAGGGTGTGTGCATGAATGTAATGTGTGTGTAGAGCATGAGGAGGGTGTGTGCATGAATGTAATGTGTGTGTAGAGCATGAGGAGGGTGTGTGCATGAATGTAATGTGTGTGTAGAGCATGAGGAGGGTGTGTGCATGAATGTAATGTGTGTGTAGAGCATGAGGAGGGTGTGTGCATGAATGTAATGTGTGTGTAGAGCATGAGGAGGGTGTGTGCATGAATGTAATGTGTGGTTTAAGTGTGAGTACGTGTTTTTTTGCGCGTACATAGAAATTGTGACGAATTATTTAAATTAAACTGTAACAAGCTAGCCCTACGATATCAAATCTTGGGTTCGGTTGATAGCCATACAATCATACATCTCATTTGCTAAGTGGTGGTGGCGTAGTTAAATCCATCAACTTATTTCCTTCCATGAGTGCTGTAACAAGCGACTTTGGGAAAGGCTAGAAAAAAAGATATACGTAATATCTATGCAAAATATGGCACCTATTCATTTTATAAATTTCACATTGTTAGCTTAAATAATTTAATAAATTTAATTTAATTTAGATTATTTTTTTGTGTGCAGTGCCAAATGACGTAACGCTGAAATGAAGGAACCGGGACTTACTTTACCAACGAGGAATGTTCTTACGGGTGCCGTTATCAACTGGGACGATGACGAAATGGCCGGTCTTGCCGACAACCCAGAGAACCTTACATTGGCCTGGAAGGACTTATCAGTTTACAGAAAGAGGAAACATCAAACGAGTATATGGAGGTCAGCGACATACGAAGAGGTTAAAGTACTCCATGGAGGTAATTTACATCTCAAACAAGTCTTTAATCATTAATTCATTCAAGCCTTCAATTTCTTTTTTAAAAAAAAACAACATTCAAGTGCCACAGAAATCTCGAGACAGTTTAACACACGGTTTTATTACAAAACCAGGTTTACTGATGGTTTCGGGTTTAAACTATGACTTAAAATATCGGGTGGGCCTGTGCCATGGCACACGGCCGTTGGTTTAACGTGAAACGTCTATGTCAGAGAGTCCCTTTTGATCTGCCTTACTGATGATTTAAGTTGTCAATAACTAATGAACCCTTAAATTATGTCTCTGGGATGTACTGTTCATTAATGGAATTAATGCAAGTTAGTTAAATACTAATTAGGACTAATATAATGAACCTTTCCTTGAGTGTTAGAAAGGAGAGAGGACGCCGGTTTGGACAGTCTGCACGTTACCCCTTACCTGCCAACCCGCCCGTACCTGATGTAGGCTTAAGCGAGCTAATTATATAAGTCAAATAATGACACTTCAGTTAGGTCTCTAAGACTAACATTTTTGTAATTATTAAGACGAGACGATATAGACCTTTTCGCACCCCCCTTAGAGGGTAATCTGTGCCTTTTCGTTACGGTTCACTTTTCACATCTGGTACCTCTATGTTTTGACGTAATTTTAGAGACGTTTGACGTCAAAAGAGTGTTTTGTTCACTAAAAAATCTCTTAGCCGCGGTGCCACAGGCTTCGCGAAATTTGACATTTGCTATCAAATTCCATACTTAAATTTTTAGTTCGCATATTCCTCACGGGACGTCTTTATTGTAACAGACTCTATTTTTAAGCTGTGATTAATTATTAGACTAAGATTGATATAACAAGGGTTTGTGTAGGTTTTTTCGAAAAGTATCTAAAATATATTTTCGGAAGTGGTAGAGTCTGTGGCTGTATTACGACTGTAGCTCGAATAGCTCAACTGGGGATGGACCACGGTCTTAAATTTAAATTAAAGTTAAACTGCCAACAAGTCCAGTTAATTTTAACCGATGAAAGATTTAAGCGTCTATGAGCCAAATCATCCACTTACTTTTAGGTGGACCGTGCCTTAGTGTAATGTACAAAAAGTTTAACTGAGAAAACGAATTACAGTACCTTGGAAAATAATATACTATAAAGCGCATAATATCGATGTTATTGGCAGAGTTTATTGGTCTTTATCAAGAACAGTTTGCGTAAGCCTTGTTTAAAAGGTAAATCTAAGTAGGTAGCACAAATAAGCAACCTGAAAATCTTTATTTAAGCAAGTGTACAACCGCAAATCAAGTAATTATAATGCACATTAATATTACAGGTTTGTTTGCTAATAGCGATGGAATGGGGGCCGATTTGCTTTGTTCTTGTGCAATAAAATATACACTACAGTAAAGTAAATTAAGTAAGTTAAGTAGTATTAACTTTATATCCATCGACAAGAGGCCAGTAACAAAAGATATGGGTTAATAAATAAATAATTAACAAAGAAACTTTTTTTGACAAAAAGCTTAAATTAAAGCTTTTTCGAACTTTCATAAATCTGAAATCATTAAAGAGTGAAATAATTTGATCGATGGAAGGTTCGTTGCGAGGGAACAGAGAATAAATCTTAAATATATTTACTAGAAAGGGGAATGAAAGTGAACGCAAGTAAGACGAAAGTGATGGTTTTTGAAAGAGATGAAAGCAAAACGGTATGTGAAATAAGAATAGAAGGAGAGTTAATTGAGCAAGTGGATGAGTTCGTATATTTGGGATGTGTATTCAGCAGGGATGGGAGATATGATAAGGACATTGAACGACGAGTGAATGCAGGAAATAAAGTAAATGGGGCTCTACACTCTATTGTGAAAAGTCAGAATGTGTCAAAAAAGGCACGTATGGCAATTCATAGTGCTGTATTAGTCCCTACTTTAACGTATGGTAGTGAAAGTTGGGTGTGGCAGAAGAAGCACGAGAGTAGAATAAATGCGGTAGAAATGCGGTCGCTAAGAAGTATGTTAGGGCTGAATCTGAGTGACAGGGTGAGAAACTGTGTGATAAAAGAAGAGTGTGGTTTGCAAGATGATGCGGTGACCAGGATTAAGAAAGGAATGCTTCGGTGGTTTGGTCATGTAGAAAGAATGAATGCGGAAAGACTGACAAAGCAAATATATGTTGCAGAAGTGAATGGAAGAGTCGGAAAGGGACGTCCTAGGCGGAAGTTTGTCGACCAAATTGGCGATATACTAAAAATGGGCCAAATTAAGAGTACTCTTAACCGACGAGCATGTATGCGTAGGTATATGAATGTGGAAGAGGCGAGAAAGGTATGTCAGGATCGTGCTAAATGGAAGTCTATAGTCTCTGCCTACCCCTCTGGGTGACAGGCGTGAGTGTTTATGTATTATGTATGTATGTATATATTTACTACATATTTGTAAAATAAAGGAAAACTCTTTTCCACCAGTCACAAAGACAGGACACGGATAAATCTACTCTTAAAACATCTACGCTGAATAATAATTAAGATAAATTCAGTTTATACGAAGTAAAACATTAGTCTATAATGGTTATTACGGCATTAAGGTATTTACATAAATTACATTAGCTCTATTTTAAACATTGTGTATTAAAATAAAAATTATATTGATTTTATAAATTCATAAACTTATTATTTTTTCCAGTGTGTGCTTTTCACTAGACATAGAGATAGGTTATAAGTTATAAGTACTAAAGGAACGATGTCTACGGAAAGTATATAGTTAGCTTTCAAAAGTGTGTGTTTATTTTTGATATTTCGAAAGGATCTTTTAGATAAATAGCGATGGAGACAATTCCTTATACTTTTAGATAATAAAATGAAGAGTATTTCCTCATTTTTAACGATTTCAAGTTTTTTTTATTTATAACAAACCCAATAATTATATATTTATAAGTAATATATACATACAAATAAAATTGAAATACTGAGCTGGTGGGATGGGACGGACGTTATTTGCATGCCCTGATATAAACTACAATGGCTGAAATGAAAAATTGATAAAATAAACGGTCTTTCGTTATTTTAAATTTAAATAACGCCAAATTAATAGATCAAAGAAGGCGAAGTCAAAGTATAATATTGTGATTATGAATATACCTTTGCTTTATTTCCTTCATTGAGTAACTAAATAATCCCTTTAAATTATCCAAATGGGAGTTTTGGCGGCCGGTGGATTGTTGCGTCGGTTTTGTTGTTAAATTATGGTTTAAAGTGAACGTAATTATACGTAAAAGTGATTATATTTCGTATATTCGACGTCTGCGTATTATGAACCATTGGTGGAAACGATAAAACAAGTGCTTCGATGTTGATATAAACCTGAAATTATTTTACCCGCTTACATTCGAATCTCCGCGAGGAAATCCGGCGACGATGTTCGCCACCAGTCACGTTCTGTCTTTCGAAGGGGCGAAAAGAGGATTGCGTAGGCCCGTCTAGCTACATTTTTATACCCATAGAAAAAAAAAATATCAAATTCATGAAATTTTAGGTAGTTTATTTTTATTCTAAACCTTTGAAATTTAAATAAAACTCTGGGAAAAGAAAACGTTGTAATATGTATTATAAAAACGGGTTTCTCAATTTCCACATACCAATCGTTTATATTCTATTTCGGACGGATAAGGTACTTTACAAGATTTGATTAAAATGTAGGTAGGGTTGCCAGGTCTTAAAACCGAAAAGCCGGACAGACTAGCGAGCTTAGCCGGACATTTCGGTAATAAGGCTGGATACCCTTTTCTGTCTTAGTTAAGAATTTTTTTTAAGTTAAACAATGCTTTTTATCATTTACCGTAAAATTTTCTTAAGTTCTAACGAAATAACAACAATGGAATAAATCAGTCTTCTTTATTATTCATTATTCAATATTCATTACAATATTAACTTCAAATTAGTATGTATGTAAGTATATGAAAAATGTAAAGAAATAGTTAAATTTAAAAAGCCTAAAAAAGCCGGTCACCGTCTAATTTGGCCGGACACGCAACCAAAAATCCTGACTGTGTCCGGCTTTATCCGGACGTCTGGCAATGATATATGGTAACTCTTGCACAACGAACGACCAAGGTATCTCATACGAGGTTGAGATGAACAGGTTACACATGTATTTTGTTTATATTTACTTTAGGTTAATACATTATTGTTATAATTGTCTCGAGAATTATGTTAAATGGATTATAAGTGCGTAATGATGACAGGATGTGTGAGAAACAAAATAATGTATTTAAACATATTGTAAGCAGACCCTGGAACGTAAATGCTAATTATATTTTTTTTTTTTCCAGTGAGCGGTGTTGTATCATCCGGTAACTTGGTAGCGTTAATGGGTTCTAGGTGAGTTATACGGAAAATAAAATATCTTTATCTCTTACTTAGCACACATTTTCCATTATATTAGGTTAATTTACATTATAACACAGAGATAAAATGAGAATAATAATCTTATATTTTAAGCATAATGTTTGATGAATATACGCATAAAATTTAGATCTTTACTATAGAATACTTAATGTTTTATTTAAAATAATATAGATGAAAGATTTATCGCACCTGTAGCTTTATATTTTATAGAAAAATTTGTTTAAAATTGGAAATAAGCTAAATAAAAAGAAAGAAAAATAAAAATTTACGTGAATGATTCTTCTGATGTGTGTTAAAATAAACATGTTATTTATAATCAACTAGAATTAATGATAGTATACCGAATTATTGTCGACGTTCACATTGTAAACAAATAAATTAAATGTGTTTACAATTGTACTCGTATTAATACTTTAATCAATTATTTTTGAATATTTACTGAACTTAAACTTAATCGATAATACGATACACTCATGCACAAATTTAGAGGCACCCAGAAAATGTATATTATATACTATAAAACAGAATATCATGGACATTTGTGACAATTAAGTTTATTAATTTGGATTTCGCTTATAATTCGCAATTTAAAATTGCATAAAAACAAACTATTAATTGACATTTTAGTACTTAACATTCCATTCACTTTTTTCATAAATGCTTAAAAAAGGCTAACCTGGGCTATAATCAGTATCTGCTCAGTGCTGCCCCCTCTTGCTCTTCGAATTGCTTCCAGTCTCTTTGGCATATTTCTAATCAAGTTATTAGTAAAATCTTCAGATATTGCGTTCCATTCTTTTTGATTATTAAACCCTCTCAAATTAGCGGGGCAAAATTTTAGTGATGACATACAAAATTATCTCATGCTACTCAATGGCATGTGGCAAGAAGGGGGCCTCCGGCAGGCAAGTGTTAATTAATTCCTGCCGATTTCAGTATTTTTCCTACAGTTTTTGAGCTGATCGTAACCCTTCTTAGCTGCTACTCTTGGAATTTTTTAGTTTTTAAAAATTTTTTTTATCAGGAATATGCTGCTGCCCATCTCCTACTGTTTCTCTCTGTCACCTCGTTTCTGTCTTCGTGACGATATGCACCAGGGGAGATTCACATAACAAATTTAAAAAGGAATGATTTGAGTTTCTTCGCGGTTAAAATTTTACTTAAAATTATGAAGTATAAGTGGAACGTAACAGCTTTTTCTGTAAACAACTAACTTTTCTGCACTAAGACTCTGGCGACCGTGAAACACAAGTAGCTATATCTATTCGAAAATGCTGAACCCAAAATCCCACAGGCTGGTGTCGGCATTGCTGTGCGAGGATATCGGTTGCCAGCTCTATAGTATGTGAGGGTAATATGGTCATACGGGTAATATAGTCAATTTCTTATAACTTAAAAACTACAGCCTTGTTTAAGATGGCTTTGTGATACGATAGCTTTTCATCAATCAATCAAATATTAAAGGATCGAAAGGACGCTGCTTTATAGACGCCATTTTGATAGTTGACAGTACATATAATAAATATTCTAGTCGATGTTAGTATTGTGTAGTGTAGTTAGTTTTTTTTTTCGGTTAATTTTTCGAAGTGTTCCTAATTATTGCCAACATTTGTTTGTTTTTTTTTCTTAATATATTAGTTATAGTATACTCTTCGTAGTTTTGGTTTTTTAGGGCGGCGAAGCTTACCATGCATTAGCATTATATTACCCTCACTATATTATATTGTAATATCTTGGTATACTTCGAATATTATAAGTCTTAAAAATATAAATAGATAGTAGGTGAAACCAAAACTACTATATTGGTTGACTATGGCGTGAATCTGTTTATAAAGATTCAAAACACCAAACTATATTTCTGTAAAAATAAAATATTAATTTGAAACATACATACTACGTGTATTTTTTATCTTTTTCGCCATTTATTATACTTTTCCAGACTTTATAAAACATTTTATGTAAAAAAGTTGGCAACCCTTCTCACCACCTACCTACCGGTGTGGTATAGGTTTATTTCATCATCATCATCATTACAGCCCTTCTCAAGTCCACTGCTAAACATAGGCCTCCCCCAAGTAATGCCACAAAGCACGGTCCTGAGCCACCTGCATCCATCGACTTCCTGCATATCTTACCAGGTCGTCACTCCATCTAGTGGGGGGTCGCCCTACACTACGCCTACCGGTACGAGGCTGCCACTCAAGAACCTTTCTTCCCCATCGGTTATCGGTTCTTCGAGCTATATGGCCGGCCCATTGCCACTTCAGCTTACTAATCCGTTGGGCTATGTCGGTCACTCTGGTTTTACTGCGGATATCCTCATTTCTGAGTCTATCACGCAGAGAAACTCCGAGCATAGCCCTCTCCATAGCTCGCTGAGCGACCTTGAGCGTCCTCATACGGCCAGCAGTGAAGGACCACGTCTCGGATCCGTAAGTCATCACTGGCAACACGCACTGGTTGTACAATCTAGTTTATACCCCCCATGAATAATTACACAAAACTAGATAGGTTTATTTGTTTTTTTAAATTATGCATGCCACAAGTTGACGAGATATCGACTAAGGCCGACAAAGAAATGATATTACCGTGTCAGAAATGAACGCACAAACGCAAAGGCTCCCAACCCTTGTCCGATGTTACGTTGACTTTGGCGTTCGAATACAGCACCTGCGAAACAACAAATATTTTAACTATAACATACAGGGGCGTCGTAAGTGAGTCCTCACCTTTCCACATCAATGTCTTATAAAAACGAGACAATAATTATTAAAAAATGAAAATAAAATATTTTATTTAGCATTCTTGTAGACAATTTTTATTTTGGAAATTATGTAAGGAGAGTTGTGATCGAAAGAGCACACGTATGTCGCTGATCATCAAACAACCGTATAATTGACACACAACACTCAAAAATATGTTTTCGTTATCATAGCAATATATTTTTATTTTATAGAAATTAACCACGTGAAGGATCCCTTGTTCTAAATGAATCTTTTGTTGATACAGTGGAGCCGGCAAGACGACCCTGCTGGCAGCAATCAGTCGCAGAGATAAAAGCGCGATGACTGGTTATCTCATGCTTAATGGGAGATTAGCCGGAGCTGACCTCATTGCCCGTATCTCGGGCTTCGTGCCACAGGAAGATCTTTCCATTGGCGACTTGAACGTCACCGAGCATATGGAGTTTATGGTTAGTTTAAGTAACACTTTATAAAATTCTCTTAAATAAGAATGTCACTGTACGAATTTTTTATTTTCAGTTCTTAAAACATCCAGTCAAGTTGAATATACTTACGCGAGGAGAGCTTAATGACCGTAATCGAAATACCGATTCGAATTTTGAATATACAACTTGCTTAACAAACCGTTGCTTTAACTATTAAAATAAATGTAGGTGTAGGGTAAATGTGTAATTTATGATAAAAGACTTAATAACAGATATAAATACTGAGATTAAGTAATGTAGATTATTGCTGTAAGTATGAGTAAGTCGGCTCGACCGAGGAAGGGTTACACTCGCAATGCGTAAATATCTGCATAATAAATAATGCTGTTTTTAACTTCCCGCTTTGAAAATTAACAATTATCAATGGTGGGAAGTTATTAATTGCGGTTCGATTTCGAGAATGCTAGTTTTCATAAGATCTCCACGTTTTGAGGTTCTAGGAAGCCGTTCCGACTATTTCCGGTTGGACGTCCGGCTGTGTGTGTGTGTATGTAGTTCATAAAATGTTGTCGTATGATATCTTTGGAACCCCCCAATCGATAGAGATGGGCGGCACGGCGTTTGAAAGTGTTCATTGAGGTTTCGAGTAGATTTTTAAGTCGGTCGAGACATTTCAAAGATTTTCAAAAAAAAAAAATTATTTATAAACAACGAAGAATTCTATCTGGGCGCCGGCGGTGATAACGCATCTGAATTCTTAATTGCATTAGAGAGATATTCGTAGATGTAGGTGTCTATGGGGCACAACACTATCAGGTTTTTATGTGCTTATTTGTCACCCTTACTTAAATTTTGTTCAGTGTACTGCTTGTGATTGGCTTTAATCGTCGACATTATAATACAGCCCTTGCGGTGACAGCCGTATGCCATAAGGTCCGAACTCCAACAAGACGAGACGAGAGGAGAGATGTGTTATAAACAACCAATAGAATTTCGTTATTCACACACACACTCTCGTCTCCACTCAGCTTCAGTGTGCGGAGATGTGTCATATTTGTATGGCGCGATATACGCGGAAAAGTGAGCTGTGCCTCGCAAGCTCTCTCGTCTTCTCCAAAACCGATGTGTTCTTTTGTTTAGGTGGTATAAGTGACGTGAGGGTAACACTTTGCCGCCATATAAAACCAAAACTAGGAGGAAGACAGAAACAAAAACACAAAGTCGTAGACTAACAAATATATTAAGAAAATAGTAGCAAACAAGCTTTGGCAATAATTAGGAACACTTCCGAAAAATTAACGTAAACAATATTGACTACACTACTAATATACTATATAATACTAGTAGCTTGCCAGGCAGCCGTTGTTCTGCCCTTTTCGACGACCCTTTGTCATGTCTTATTAAAAATCCTTAAATTCACAAAAAAAAATTGTGGGTCACTCATGGGCAAAAAAACTATCCTATGTCTCAAGTTGGATCAAACTGCACACGGTGTGCATTAAAATCGGTTAAGTAGTTTAGGAGTCCATTGCGGACAAACAACGTGACACGTACTTGTAATTTATATATATTAAGATATACACAATACTAAAATCGACTGAAATATTTATTTTATAAGAAAGTGACCACATTAACCCAATGACCATATTACCGTCACGTACTATAGATCTATCAATTCTGCTTCTTTAGACTATAGTTCTTCTTCTTCAAGTAAAAGAAGATACTGTTTTATAATAGTGAAATGACTGAGACGTCTGCTTTCGTGTCAGATCACGTTAAACTCTGCATTCATGTCAACATCCAACGCTCGCTGCACGCGGCTTAATTCTGCTCTAGCCGAGACACATCTCCGCTCCAGTCTAGTCAGTACACATCTCCGCACAGCTTCGGTGGATACAGCCTAGTTGAAAAATATCTTCTCGTCTCCGCTTCGGACATGTCCGCTTTGGTGGAGTCCGGGCCTAAGCCTTTAAAATTTTGAAATACGTTCTATTACGTGTTATTTTGTAATGTTCTTTAACATTTTGTTTTTTTCCTTTCGTAGGTAGATTGGTAAACAAATGTTAAAATATAAAATTTAATTTTATTGAACTACAACCTACAGTTGAATACTAATTACATAGGTACTTTATTATGATAAGACGGTATCGGTTTTTATAAGTAAACTGTCCTTAATCCAGCACTTAATTAATTCCTAGTAGTGGTTTATGTTATGTCTGTTTGTTCACTATTGCGATTCATTAGTGGAAAAAATATTTTCCGATATTATTTTTGTTTTCTCGTCTTGATTTGATTCATTCATTTTTATACGCGGTAGAGCCACGCTGTGCAGCTATATTATGATTGTAGCACGAATGAGTCGGCTCGACCGGAGTAGGACCACGCTCTCATAGAATACCAGCGTGGAATAGCAGCATAATGCTGCTGTGTTTCGTATGGTGAGTGTAGAGAACCGGAAATCCTTTTTAATGGAACGGGGCATTACATCTTATTTCTCAGTGGTGAGAACGCGTCTGCATTTTTATTTTTAATCGAGGATAAATGTAGATGTCTACGGGCCACAGCTTCATTTACCATCAGGTGTACTGTGTGCTCGTTTGTCACCCTTATTCTATAAAATAGAATTCATTCATTACCACCTATCTAAAGTCCTCTGCTGATCATAGGCCTCCTCCATAGATTGCGTTTTTAGCAACATTATTATCAACAAGATACTGCTGCCCATATGAGTGTGATACGAGTATATGTTAGTGAATTTTCTTAGCACGCGACTACGCGATAAACTAAAACTATAAATAGTTTAACGAGATATTAGTTATGCAAAATAATATTAAGCAAGTCCAGCTTGTGGAATATATTTATAACGAGACACAAGTACCAACTATATAGAGGAATAATATGAATACACACAAAACTTATGAATATATTAATAGTATTGATGTCTGATAAATTAGTCTAACATATTTTTATTAAAGGAGCTTATCGAAGCTTCTAAAGTAAAGTATCAAGAGCCACCCGGCACCCGACCCTCACCGCCTCGTCACAGGCGTCCACTCGTAGTCGACAGGTGGACCTCGCGTGATCAACGAGTGACCCTTAAATCATACAATAAATTATACTTCCGATCTTCTTCTATAAGTTTTTCTTTGTTCATTTTAAAAACAAACATTAATGCGTCCGACACATTCGAAAGAAAGGCTCGAAATGAAGCGAGCTATCATCGAGTGGTCCAAACCGCTCGAGGCGAGGCGGTGAGGGTCGGGTGCCAGGGAGGCTCTAATGAGCTGTGACCTTTACTTTGTGCCTCGGCTGATAAGCATACATAGTTTGAATTTTGAAATACCTTAAGTACTGTTAAAAATTTCAATTTCACGAATGAATAACAAAAGTTAAAAAAAGTGAAAATCGGCTTCAAAAATCTAAAAATAATAAAATATTTTTTAAAACAAGTATATCACAGAATCAAAATCAATATTTCATTAAATTATTATTATTTGTTTAGTAGCTATTAAATTATGTGCATATTATTTTTGTTAATTAAAATCGGTTGTTACTTTTTAAATGCTTTTTATTAGCAGGCTAATAAAAAGCTACTATACGAGTACATACAGGTCAGGACCAGTATAGTGCTTGAATGTAGTGGATTTTTTTATATTAATTTTAACATGGATGTTACACCGTTGCTCTTAAAAAATTATAATTCCGCCTCCACGTCCTTCAAAACAATGCCAAGGCAAGGTCGGCAGAATTGGTGAGAAGCCTTCCTTCGGGTACCCGTGTAATCTGGTCTCTTGCCAAGGCTGTCCAAGGAAATTTCTGTTAATCATCTCTTCCATCGCTGCAAGGAGAGGACAACTCACTGGCCCATGCCGTAAAGGACTAAGCCAATCTGTTAGGCTCTCCCTTTGCGTCCAACCCGACTCTAGGAAACGGGGGGAACACACCGCCGACCATCCCGCAGTGTGAGTGCTGCCACTACCAGATGGGCGGTTTACACAGCGCTCGGTTTGCAAAGCACTCCTCTCGCTGGACGTCAATAAGTCGAGTGGGCATGATGGAGTCCCTCCCGTTGTGCTGAAGACGCTCGCTTCGGAGTTGGCACCGGTTCCGGTACTCCTACTTTCAAAGCGTAGTCCCTAATTTATGGAAGACAGATTTGGTTCAACCGATCCCTTAAAAAAGGTGACCGCGAATACCTGTTTAACTACAGGCCTATCGCGATCACCTTCTTGTTCTCCAAAATAATGGAATCCATTATAAACTGCCAGTTTATGAGGTACCTTAAGAATCACTAGCTGATTAGTAACCGCCAATACGGTTTTCGTCGTGATCGATCAGTTGGTGATCTTCTGGTCTACCTAACTCATAAATAAGCGGAGGCAGCAGAGTCCATAGGCCTTCGATCGGGTCTGGCACAAAGCGCTTCTTTCGAAGATCCCTTTCTATGGGGCTTAACGAGAAATTGTGCAATTAGATCTCCAGTTTCCTTTTTGATCAGAGCATCAAAGTTATAGTCAACGGTGCATGTTGTGATTACAATCCTATTACGCTGGTGTTCCACGAGGCTGCGTGATATCTACAACGCTGTTTCTTCTGCATATCAATGATATGTTGCAAACTGGTAACATTCATTACTATGCGGACGACGGTGCTGGTGATGCTTTATACACCGGCCGAGCCAATATTTCTCGGGAAATATTTCTCTTTGCTGAACAATATCTCGGATTGGGAGCGACTAAATCTTGTCCAGTTCAAAAGAAGACTTGTTGTGTCTTTGTGCGTTTACCGCTAAAAATAACCCCTTTGTCATATCTCCTCAATTTCAAGGCACTTGCTGCTGCTTCACCTGGCATCGAAATCCTCGGCGTTGACATATCGATTAGTGTGCAGTTTTGTGGTCACTTGGAAGGAAACGCCAAACTGGCTTCCAAAAAGTTTGGCATGCTCAGCAGAATGGGACAGTATTTCATGTCGGCACTTCGCTTGCAACTTTACAAAGCGCAAATTCAGTCTCACACGGAACACTGTTCTCATATTTTGCCCGGGGCCAGCTATCAAGCCACCCAAGTGCCAGCTCCTTCCACTTAACCGCATCCAGCGAAGAGCGGTTCGAGCGTCGACGGCTGAGTTCTTTCCGATCGGCTCGATTCACTGGCACTGCATATAGTGTAAAATGCAAACGGATGTTGCATCCCTTTGCATTTTCTATCCAATCTACCACGGGGAGTGTCCTGAAGAATTGTTCAGATATATTCCAGCCGCCAAATTTCACGAACGCACATTGCGTTAAAATTCACGATACCATCTGGATGTTTGGTGGTCTACCACCAAGCATCCAGATGTGTGTTGTGAAACTAGGAGTTTCCTTCCGGTAGAACTTGTCTGTGGATTGTTTACCACCGGCGATTTTTCCAGACCGATACGTCTTGGGGACCTTCAAGAAAAGAGCTAACTCCTTTCTAAAAGGCCGGCAACGAACCTGCCATTCTCCTGATGTTGCAGTTGTTCATGGGCGGCGGTAGTCACTTACCATCAGGTGAGCCGCATGCTTGTTTACCTCTTTTCTATAAAAAAAATACTTACTTCTGAACAATCTGCAAACGTTTATACGAAATAAACCATGCTGCAGCTACATTATGGTTGTAGCACGAATGAGTCTGCTCGACCGGGGATGGACCGCGCTCACATACTTGTATAATATCAGCACTAAATAGTAGCTCAAAGTTGTTGTGTTTCGTATAGTGAGAGTAGAGAACCGAAAACCCTAGTTACTGGATACGTATCACTCCATATTAGTCCTTAGATTTGACAGACACAGCATCCACTTACATCAGGTGAACTGTGCGTTCGTTTGTCACTCATTATTCTAAAAAATATTTTACGTGATGACCTTAAAGGCGAGGAGCAGATCCATTACAGTTTTGGATAACAGATTATTTTTATTTCAATCCACTTCTTGTCTTTGCCATGCCTGTATTTATGTTGTTTTCCCAAGTGGAACCACTGGCACAAAGAAAGAAAGAAAGTAAGAAAAAATATTTATTTTGACACACACAAGGCACCAAGACATAGAAACAAAGTCAATACAAAAATACAATTTCAAGAAAGTTTAAACAGCCAAAAAAAAAAAAGAAAACAAAGATAATTAAAATTAGGAAAAAAATAAATATATATTCTTAAAATGAGGCACTAGCCTCAGGGTAGTGCCAAAAGATAGAAACCTATTCAGTATGGTGTCAGACTTTCTGTCGACCCCCTGAATTGCATTCCTCTACACCAGCGAAACCAGAAATGTAATAGACTGTACTAATAGATTGTATAATAGACCATATTTATAGTGAAGCTAATTATACAAAATACTTCTATGGTAAAATTATTCCCCGTATCTTACTTTTCTGGAATATAGAATAGCCTTTCGACTTCATTGAAACCTAGGTTATTCTGATTTCTTTGCAATGGTGCCAGATCGGAAATAGATCGAGGTATTGACCGGTTTAAATGATAAAAGTTCGGGGTCTGGTCAAATGTAGGACAATCTAATAAAGCCAATTACAACCATTCAGTTGGGATGGGCATTCGGAAATATTTATCAGATTTTATGTTACATCGCTAAGCCTTAAGACAAACATTTTTGAACGGTTCCTACCTGTATTCACATATGATTGTCATAATAAATAATCAAGACAGTTCTGGAAATAACACATAATTATGCAAATCAATGATATCTTTAAAATGATTTCCCATGCGTTAGAATTTTATATATGTGAAGCATTAATATATTTAAATAAACACTTATCTCAAATTGGATTAAGTATGTATATTAGGTCTATAATATATTTCTATATTATGTTAATATCAAAATATATTAGATATTAATGACAATTAATTCTAACGATAGTTTCTAGTAAGTTTCCTAGAGAGTGTTATTGACACCACAGTAACGGAGCACAGCGGTGCCGCCATTTTCATAACAGCTATGTTTAGAATGCCAAATAGTTTTAAATAGCGGCGAAAATGTCATAATAATTTTCAGTCAGCTTGAGCAGCCAGGTTGCATATTTTTAATACATTTTAATAAATGCCAAATGCATTTTCGGTAGTGCTAGTTATGTTTAAATTACGCCCACGCGAGCACACACACATACATATAGATGTATAAGTGTGTGTAAGATGTCTCCAGCTGTGGATCACCGATCTCAGATATCTTGGAAGCAACACAGGCTTTCTTTCAATATTATCAATTGCATCAATTGCTAAAGTTTAAAATGGTTTGAGTTTAAATGAAGTAGGTACAATTATAATTCTATATGTTCCGAACGTAATATATGTTTTGACTTTACCTAATTATAAATTCCATTCACCACATTGAAATAATTAATCTGACAAGTAAAAATATTACCAGGCACGTTTGATGATGGACAAGCGGTCAAATGCAGCCATGAGAACGCGACGCATTCAACAGCTGCTGGGAGAGCTTGGTGTAACAAACTGCACTCGCACCAAATTAAAGGCACTATCCGGTGGTGAACGGAAGAGGGTAGCGTTGGCTGTACAGGTGAGATATACAAAATATTCAACACAAACACTTATTAAACATTCACGCACACACGTAAATGTATATACGCTCGTTTAGATTTCTATATATAATAGATATATCGTTAAAAAAATAAAAAAGTCGTGTAGCCCACGTATTGATATTCTCTAAAGCAATCGGCACAAATATTCGTGCGGTATTTTCTCAGAGACTCAAATTTATGTTACATGTTAAAAAGTAGTTTACCCTAAGTTTACCAAGTGGGTTGGGTAATGTCCGAATAATTTATAAATAATATAAATGTTCTCAGACCACCCCAGCCGCATACTAACCTAGTGTTTGTTTCAGTATTGTTGACAAAAGTTAATAGAAGACACAGTTATTTTGTTATTATTCGCACTTATCCAACCCACTGGGTAAATCTAGGTTTACTACATCTTCGAATTACCCGTAATATATAAGTCGCTCGAAAAAATAAACCTATAAATATAACACATTACATGAACATTAAATAAGCAGTTGTAGGATTCGAAATTATGAAAGGAAATCAGAAGGATTTACATATTTATGTAATTTTATTAAGATAGTTGGTCGAATATATCCCTCGATTTACGTAACTTGATCTTTGATTAATATTGTAAGCATCATTTTATCTTAAAATATATTAGTAGTGTTAGTGAGAATTAATAATACATATTATATAATGGCGACAAGCAGGATATAACACCGACCGGGTAATTGATAGTGAAGAGAAAAAAAAACATTTTATGGAATCGTAAACACAATATAAAATACCAATGAAAAATAATACTAATGGTTTTTTATATTAATGCGAACACTACACATTTACATACCACTAGTTTTTACGGATTTTATTGCATATATTAACTTATTTTATATTCCGACGTTAATAACTAACGTTTTCGTTAACGTTGTTAACTATGGGACGTTTACATTGGGACTTGTCAGACCCCCTTGACCATGGGTGCTGTAAAGTGCTCGAAACGTCGGAAGTTAATACGCGCGATAAAATCTGTAAAAACTAGTTTTATTTAGAAATAATACTTTAGAAAGGTGGTGGAAATGTGGATGAGGGGAGACATTTTTACATGGTAGAGCCATGCTGTGCATATTTAATAAAAATTAAAATGTATTTTTAATCGAGGATAAATGAATGTGTCTTTGGGCCTCAGCATCCACATACCATCAGGTGGAGTGTGGGCTTGTTTGTCATCCTTATTATATAAAAAAGAAAATTGAAGGAAAGGAAAAACAGAAGGTATAGCTTACCACGAATACGGCTTGATAGATTCTACCTATTGATCCGATTCGATCTAGAGGTTAATCCTCTTATGAAGGGCTTCCGGGAGTGTCTGAGGCATGTTTAAATATGTTCATGGTTTTGTTGCTACTAGAATATATATACAATATGTAACAAAAACCCTGTGGTTCCCGTTAAGTGTGTTATCAGAATCAGTATCCAAGCGTATAGAAATATTTTTTTCACAAAAACACATTTAAAAAAATTAATTTTGATGAAAAGAAATTAATTTGCAAATTGTATGTGGTTTTATTTCCTCTAACTCACACGAGTATCGGTAATGCGGGGTCTTTGACTATCCTCTTACTCCTCGGCCAATGCAGAGATAATAAAACCACATACAATTTGCAAATTATTTTTTAAATGGGTTTTTTTGAAAAAAAAAATATTTCTACATGCTTGGATACCGATTCTGATAACGCAGTTAACGGGAACCACAGGATTTTTGTTACATGTCGTTATGCTTGTACAATGATTTCAATACAAGAAGATGGAGTTACTAAACACTGTTTAGGTTTAGGGCTTAGCTAAGTTGACTTTCAACAACGTTTGGGTAACGTTTAATTATTTATCTAATACACAAGGCAACGACTGTCTCCCTTCAACCATTTTAGAAACCTACTTACTGTTTCAGAAAGTTCTACAAAGTAAATTCTAGAAAGTGCACCTAATGTGTCAACCATTCGAAGAGTGGTTAAAAAATTTGAAGAAACTGGGTCAATTATGGATAATAAGAATCCTTTGTGTCAACGTACCGGTCAGTCTCTTGAAAACATTGCTGCTGTAAACGAGAGTGTTGCTGAAAACCCGAAAACATCAATTCGACATCGTTCTCAACAACTTCAAATTTCACGAAGCACTACGCAGCGAATTTTGACTAAAGACCTCCACCTTCAAACCAGCAGACCACGGAAAGCGCCGGCAATTCGTTCAATGGGTAATGGAGCAACGTGAAGTCGATACCAATTTTTCGGAAAAAGTCATTTTCTCCAATGAAGCGCATCTCCATATGGATGGCTTCGTGAATACACAAAATTGTCGAATTTGGGACTAAGAAAATCCTCATGCAATCCATGAGAAACAAATGCACCCACAACGAGTAACTGTCTGGTGCGGATTTCAGGCGGCGTGATTGGACCTTACTTTTTTGAAAATGAGGCCTAAATTGCAGTGACTGTGAACGGCATTCGTTACAGGAATATGATAACGGACTTCTTGTGGCCTCAACTGGACGGCATGCATCTGGACAACATGTGGTTTCAGCAGGACGGCGCAACCTGCCACACCGCGCATGAAACAATCGACTTGCAGCAACGATTTCCAGAACTTTATCTCACGAAACTCTGATGCCAACTGGCCACCAAGATCGTGCGATTTAACGCCGTGCGATTTTTTTCTTTGGGGTTTTGTGAAAGCTCGCATAAACCCGAAACAATTCCTGAGCTCAAATCGGAAATCCAACGCGTCATCGGTGAGATGCAGCCACATCTCTGTGCAAAAGTCATGGAAAATTTCGTGAAAAGAGTAATGGCCTGTCATCGGAGCCGTGGGGGTTAATTGCCGGATATTTTATTCCATACTTAATCGGAACATGTCTTCTTTACAAGACAATAAAAATATCAACTCTGTCGTAAAATACTTGTTTTTATTTTAAAATGAAAAAGTGCACTCTTACTGAGACAGCCCTTATATATATATATATATATATATATATATATATATATATATATATATATATATATATACATACATACATAAACACTCACGCCTGTCACCCAGAGGGGTAGGCAGAGACTACGGACTTCCATTTGGCACGATCCTGACATACCTCTTTCGCCTCTTTTACATCCATATATCTACGCATACATGCTCGTCGGTTAAGGGTACTTCTAACGTGGCCCATTTTCAAAATATCGCCAATTTGGTCGATAAACTTTTTCCTAGGGCGTCCCTTCCCGACTCGGCCGTTCACATCTGCCATATAAATTTGCTTTGTCACTCTTTCCTCAGTCATTCTTTCCACATGACCAAACCACCGAAGCATTCCTTTCTTAATCCTGGTCACAACATCATCTTGCATACCACATTTATCTCTTATCACGCAATTTTTCACCCTGTCATTCAGATTCAACCCTAGCATATTCCTTAAAGACCGCATTTCTACAGCATTTATTCTACTTTCGTGCTTCTTCTGCCACACCCAGCTTTCACTACCATACATTAAAGTAGGGACTAACACAGCATTATGAATCACCATACGTGCCTGTTTTGACACATTCTGGTTCTTCATAATAGAGTGTAGTGCCCCATTCGCTCTATTCCCTGCATTTACTCGTCGTTCTATATCCCTATCATATCTACCATCCCTGCTAAATACACATCCCAAATACACAAACTCATCCACTTGCTCAATTAACTCTCCTTCTATTCTTATTTCACATACCGTTTTGCTTTCTTCTCTTTCAAAAACCATCACTTTCGTCTTACATGCGTTCACTTTCATTCCCCTTTCTTTTAATTCCCAGTTCATTAATGTAACCATCATTTGCAACTCAGACTTGATCATCGGCATACAAAAGGCATTTGACGGTTAACTCGCCCATTCTTAACCCACATTCTTCATCTTTCAAAATTTATATAATATATATATATATATATATATACATATATATATATATATATATATATATATATATATATATATATATATATACACATATATATATATATATATATATATATATATATATATATATATATATATATATATATATATATATATGGTGGTTTGGTCATGTGGAAAAAATGAATGAGGAAAGAGTGACAAAGAAAATTTATGTTGCAGAAGTGAATGGCAGAGTCGGAAAGGGACGTCCTAGGCGAAAATTTATCGACCAAATTGGCGATTTATTGGAAACGGGCCAAATTAGGAGTACCCTTAACCGACGAGCATGTATACGTAGGTTTATGGATGTGAAGGAGGTGAGAGAGGTGTGTCAGGATCGTGCCAAATGGAAATCTGTAGTCTCTGCCTACCGCTCTGGGTGACAGGCGTGAGTGTTTATGTATATATATATATATATATATATATATATATATATATATATATAATAGTAATACCTAATAATAAAATTTATTCTTTCCTCTCACAAATTCAGCAATTAATTTTATTCATATAGATATATTTTTCATTCTTTTAGCTATTAAACGACCCACCCATACTCTTCTGTGATGAACCGACAACGGGTCTGGACAGTTTTGCGGCCAGTGCTGTAGTCAGCAGACTCAGAAGACTTGCTATTGGAGGAAAACTTGTGATATGCTCCGTACACCAACCTGCATCTGGGGTGTTCGAGCTGTTCCACCAAGTGGTACTACTCGCTAATGGAAGAATAGCATTCCATGGGACTATCGAGCAGGCTGACCAGTTCTTCGCCTCGTAAGTATTGCTATTGGATATGATTGCGTAATATATTTATTGTTAATTTACTTTGCTATTTTCTTATCTTTGACTTACCTTTCTCTGTTTATTACTCTTTCTGACGAAATCGTGTTTCATCTTTTTTGTCATAAACGAATTGCGTTTGTGGTTGCATTGTTCAAGGTTTTAATTCATATTTAATACCAAAATTCATAAAATCTGTTAGAAACATTTGCATATTAGGTAGATAAAATTGTTTCGTGGGAATTGTTGAAGTCAATTCATATAAATATTAATTGCATATTATTATATGAAACTAATTTTTACGGATTTATCACGTTTAAATTTGGGGGTGGGGGCTGAGGTATATGACGTCTCGCTTACCTACTAAGTTTGTTTTCAATTTTTATAGGCCAATAAATTCCAATTTTAAATTTAAAAAATGTAAGAGATGTTTAAATCGTCATCTATCGGAGACTCTGAGACCATTCCTATGAGGTTATATCATAGCCACCTCCTATGAAATGGGGGTATTGATAAAATCACGCCGGCACCATGGCAATCTCGAATCGATTGATATTTTATTTAATTATCATAATTGAATCAGTTACCTTTCGAGTTACTATGTAACATTGTAAAAAGTCGTGTATATTGTTATCTCAGAGTAAATTACTACAAGACTGTTATTATCTTCGTGTCACTAACACCGCATTTTAAAAACAATATTGGATAGGTTTGGTAAGAGCGAGTAATGCTTTTGTCAAAGCGTTTGGTTATTGATGAGTTGATATAGTCGAGCTTCGAATAGACAACATTATCGATGAAAACACCTTTCAACTTGCTGGCTGCCAATAAAAAAGTTAATTCTTCATTAAATACCAAACTGTTTATACACTTGTTTAATGCTGTCTTACGCCTTAAAGAAATCCAATCTATGTATGTTGATCTTATCTTGATCTTGGCAGTGCTGAATTTTGCTGGAATAGGTATTCAAAACTACTTGACAGAATAAGTTGCTTATTCCCATGGTCGCCATGCAGAAGTCCTTCTGCCTAGAGACCAGTCCGCTTCTTGAATTTTCTCTTTTATAAGTTACTTACTAGTTGTGCTCGGTAGACGTTGCAACGTCTTGATAGTCAGGAACCTTAGCGGGGAGTGAATAGTACAGGTATGCATACGGGACAAATACAAAAACATTCGTTTATATATAATACGCTCATAAAAAGATTGGTAATTTTTTTAATGATTATTCTGCCATTTATGACATATTGGTTTAAGTTTCCTACTTTTATATACTATAAGTTGTCAGGAGATATTAAATAAACAACACTCTGAGTTCGTAGATAGTAAAAATAATCTTTTGAAGGGATCACAAGAACGATAAGTATGTCGCCAACATTCGGCAAATTTGAATAATCAAACGTTTGTTGATGATATATATAAAACAATTATGTCTAAAATTTTTATAAGACATCGTTGGTATAGATATTTGTTGCCAAGCGATATCATTGAAATTTAGCGCCTCATTTTGAAAATTAACTTTATTAGCAAAAGTGTGAACAAGATGATGAATACATATAAACTATTAATTGAATACCGTGTTAGTGCATGGGCTAGAATCTTGGTTTGAATTTGATAGTGTGTTATTAGTAACCCGAGTTCGAACCCCGCTGGTATCATGAAATTTCATTCACAATTATAAGTACTGACACGTGATGGAAGCGTATCGAAGAATCGCGGGAAATCTTGTAGATATGTCTAAAAAACCAAATATATTTCGAAGATACGTGAATAAGTCAGTCCGTTTCTTTAGGACAGAGCATTCACTAATCATCATCATATCATCATCAGGTAGACATTGTGCTCTTTGGTTACCCTTACTTTTAAAAAATAGTTAGCGCTTAGCTTAGGTAGAGTGGTATACCCATTCCTGCGCCTTAAACCCTCTCTCGGTTTAGCCTGTGACTCTGTATGTATATGATATCTGATGATTATTTTACTTTTATTTTTCTTTTATTACTGGACAAAAAACCTTTTTCAAAATGCGCTGAGTGAAATGCATGCATTTTCCCTTTATGTACCACGCTGAGCGCCGGAGGATAACCTTCCTCTGGTATTATTAAAATTGTAGATAATGACAGTAAACTGTGGTTGATCATTACAATTCAACAACGCATAATTTTGAAAATCAGACGACGATTTTAAATTTATGGAGACATAAGCGATTTTCATAGCACACTTAATCTTCCGTCTAAGCAAAGCATTATAAAATTTTATCTTAAACAGTTAAAGGGGCTTTATACCAAAGTCAGTTTAAGTCGGTGTGCGTCGTACCATTAAACCGGATGAGGATAATAATAATCTCTTGTCAATCTTGTAACTGTGTGAATGCCGTGCTAGTTACGAATTCGGCAGGAACAACTTGATCATCTCATGGGAAGCTGAAGATGGTAAAAGAAAATTTAAAAACGTGCGTGGGTGTGATTGTGCCTTCATTATCAACTTTCCATTTGGGGATTCATTACTTCCCAATTGGTAAGTTCGATGTTTTTGTTAAAAAATTACACAATCAATTTATTTTTATCAAAAATAGTCGGGTGTTCCAAACATTCCATACTAAATGATTAGTCAAACGCAGTGTTGGGCGAGTCCCACAGATGAGCAAATCCCCAGATGGGCTGATGACCTCCTTTTACTGTGGAATTATATAATTAAATTATATCTCTTTTTATTGTGGACTTACTTGTCATATCTTTATTTTAACATTTTTTTATTCAATATTGAACACTAAAATAATAATTAATATTATAATATTTACGATTAGAACTAATCATATACAATATAAAAGAAGAAACTATAATGTAAAAAATCTAAAACTAAAAATTTTAATAGTCAAAAAGACCTGCTCCCAGTGGTATAGTGCTAAGAACGCTGGCTGCGTTTCCTCGCTGAATAGCTATACTTAGCCTTTGAGCGAGAAAAGAACCAGCCCTCTTATCACCAGCAGCGACGACCAGTCGTGGATACATTTTTTTTTAGAAATTTCACTGCACGCGGACTCCACGGACCGATAGTCTCAAAATTTTAACATAACTTTTGAATACGTGAATTTACATATTAAATATTAAGGAAAAATAAATAACTTTTATTTCAGATAATGTTATTTAACTTGTTTATCCACCTGGAAAAAATAATATTTCACTATTGTAGTATGTTAGCGAAGTAAAAATTGCAAGAGACAGATCATAAATTAAAAATTTAAATTTTTTTTATCAGTCAGGGTCAATCGGGATCTAAGATGTTTTTTACAAAACGTGAAAATATCTTTTGTATATTTTTTAAATTATATTTATGGCTTACTGGGCTTTTACGTAGGTATCAATATTGGAAACAGGTGGATTTAACCAACAATGTTTTTTTTTAATTATAAGCCAGTGCTTGACTACAATCCCATCTGATGGTAAGTGGTGATGAAGCCGCAGCATCGCTGGCACGTGACACATTATTTTGGGCTCGCCACCAATTACCAAGTTCACTATGAAGTTATATTACGAACGAACGCGAGTGATCCTAGTTACATCGTGGACTACTAGTGCTAATGACGCATAGTTCGTTTTATCATCATTATTACTGTCCTTCACAAGTCCATGCCTCCCCCAAGGAAGGCGTAGTTCGTTTACGCATAGCATGGATATAGCATAGTAGTCAGTTTCGTTGACAATACTGTATTTAAACGTTTTTACAACCCCAATATAAGTTATTTATCATCTAATCTCCAACACCAGAAGTTATACTAATGTTAGTTTAATTTGAATTACGCGTATTACTGAAACATATATTATATTATATTATATAGACAAATGTGTAATGTATAATAATAAATGTCTCAATTTAAAAACTCTTTATTTATTTTTGTAGTAAATAAAGTTTTGAGTCGATAGTATTTAGCACTATTATTTCGGGATTATTTTCACAATAATCCCGAAGTCAAAATTATTTTACGGCACGTCTATTACCTAAATAAACATTTCTTTAGAAAAAATTCACGATGATACATAAAGGTTTGTCACTCCTGACCTAGATAGTAAATCGCATTGTCTTAACGTAACAAAAGCCTTTATTTTCTCGCATTGAAGACTGCCAGATTGTAAACAGACGGAAAGATAGACGCCTTATTTTGATGACATTCACAAATAACGAACCTGGCATAAGAACTCAAGGTAAAAGGTGCATGTACCACAACTGGGGTTGCCAGATGGTTGGGATTCGTCTTGATTCTCCCGACATTTTAAATGATCTCCAGACTCCCGACAAAACTCCAAATCGTCAGTCCAACAGCTTCTTGGAAAGTTGACGTATGCCTTTGATTTCAGAGTAAATTGTTTTAACTTTAAATCTTTTCTACTACTAAATGGTCTAAATTGGTAAACTCTAGTAAAGTCCAATGCCAAATACATGTGACAGTTATGTGTCAGCAATGTTAAATCTTTTTGTAGCCTCTTAATTTAAAAAATAAACTTTTTATTTTTATTATTTATTTCTTCTGACAACAACCCCAAAATTCCATTTTCAAAATTTCTAGAGATATTTTGGTCCTCCGATCTGGCAAACCTAAAGGCAGTCACAGTAAGCCACAAATTTAATGCTGCTGTATATGGTGAGTGCAGAGAACCGGAGACCCTTTTGACTGAAAATGAGGCATTCAGTCCTCATGGGGGGAAGAGGAAAAATGTATATATGAGCCATAGCATCTAGTTACCATCAGGTGGACTGCGTGCTCGTCTGTCACCACAATATTATATAGAAAGTTTTTCATTGAACGACACGGTACCTATATCATGGCGATAATACAGAATTTTCATGCCTAGACTAGATTGACATTTTGTATTTATTTCAATAAGACAGGCAATAATTCATATTTTTATCTGATTTACCAATGTCGTATAAAATATTTTTAAGAATTGAGTTTCAGTTCCAGAAGTGAGAGTTTGGAATCATTCCCGTGGTCTATTATTGTAATTAGCCCTTTCTTGTAATATAAATGTATTTTTTATATCAGCTACTGATCCTTGCAACAAACATTCATAAGAAATGATGGAAGGCAATGATGGATGAAGCTAGCTATCAAACTATAGAGACTTGTCAATTCCTGTAGGCCTCTTTTTTACCCAGACTGCGCGACGCAACGGCGACTCATTAGTATTTTAACGCTGTCGGGATTTTTTGAAACTGTATTTAACAAAGTTAAGCTTGTTCATAAAAACAAAATAAATGATGGATCGACGGCACGTATATACTTCGATTAATTAAAATTAATAAAAATTTTATAAGTCATAATAATTTAAATAAGTATGTAGACATAATAATATAAAAATTCATTTAACTTTCTGAGAATAATATCAAAGCCAGTCCAAAGTTATTTTGGTCTTTCGTAAAGTCAAAAAAAGCTTCTAGTTATATTCCTAAAAAAATGATATATAAAGGTAAAACTATTTTCACTGGCGGTGAAATATGCGAGGCTTTTAATAATTATTTTCATTCAGTTTTCATCCCTTCTACGTAAATCAGAAGGCCTTGAATAGAGTAACCACAATCGGGTACTTAAGCATAATTAAGGATTCAACCTTATCATTTATTCCACATATTGAACACATATTAGCTTAGGCTTTAAGAAATCTAGGTTTTATACTACGAATAAGTCAATCCTTTAAACGTCCAGAAACTCCAAAAATTTCATATTTATCTTTTGTCAGATCTTTCCTTGATTTTTGCAGCACTGTTTGGAGCCCTTGTTATGAAGTTCATATTAGGAGAATGGAAAGAGTTCAAAAATTGTTTATTAAATGCCTAAATTATGGCCAAAATATTTTATCTCATTTGTGTTCGTATATAATTTCCGTTCCACTAACATTTACGATAAAAAAATCACAGACATTGGTTTATTTAATACATCAGTATCAAAGCTTAAATCCGATCTCTTTCAAATTTTGGCTTGTGAATAATTTAGTTACCCATCACTGAAAACGTTGCAGAACTCAATTTGCTAATTGAATCTGAATTGAATTTGTCAGTATTATAATAATCAGATTTTAACGTAGGTTTTTCTTCTCTCTTTTCCTTAATTGCACACCAAATGTTAACTAGTTACCTTATCTTAGAACTTAGTGTAATAATAAATAAATAAATTTATAATGTCCTTTAGTCCTAAAAGTGGCTCAATTAGTTTAAAATATTTAAGTTTAGTTAAAGGCACTATAGGTCTTTAGTTATATTAATATTTATCCATGTTACTATCTTTTTACATGACTTTTTGTTGCCTTAAATAAATTAAAAAAAAAACAATAATTGCATATTATGTATAACTTAATACAGCATACATCATTAAGATGGTAATTTGATATAGTTCAATATATATTTAAATGGTATAATGCATCAAAATCAATGGTCGATACATAAGAATAGAGTATAATTTTTTTCAATAGTAGCTGTGTCCGGTAGCGACATGCCTCTTTTTTGTCAGAATTTTTCGCGGACGCGCGCACGCAAACTCACCAGTTTCATCAGACGATGAACGGTGAAGGATGGTAAAGAAGACAAAGAAAAAAATATTTATTTTTAAAAGGTTTTTTGAAAGCAATTATTTAACTCTTTTTATTACGTGGTAGAGCTATGCTGCAGCTATAATAGTTGTATAGTTGTAAGTTGTAATATCTGTATTTTGATCGCAAAGTGCTTTCGTTTTTATACATAACCTATATATAATATAAACATACTGAATACCTATTTATGTTATAACTATATAACATAAACAGGTATTCATACTTGTATGTATAAATAGACCTTAAAGGTCTCGATAAGTTTTATATAGCTTTCGAAATTTAAACAAAATTCATTGACCCTTTTCTGTTCAATGTTTATATGGCATACTTCATTTTTAAAAGAACATCGTGTAAAAAAAGTTGATCGCTCCATTCATGCACGTCAAAATTTGACAGAATAATCACAACTTTGTTATGCTGCGTGCTTTCACGACCAAGCTGTAATAGCTAGTTGTTGTGGGACAACTATAATTATGTAGATAACCAGATAACGTGATGAGACTGCGTTATATCCAAAGATTTTTTTAACATTGTAAGCATGTGAGGGTTAACAGAAATGACAGAGGCATGTGCCCAGCAGTGAAACTTAAATAGGCTGTAACTTTACCTTTTGTTTGCAGAGATGCCCTCGTCCAATTCAGATCCGAACCCATTTTACCACATATTGTGGTCAGTAATAGAGGACATGGCCTACTCTAAACGCAGCTCGCAACGATATTGAGTCACCTAAGAAGAAACAGCTAGTAGTGGCTAAAACTCCCGTGGAGACAGTGTCCAAATTCATAGATTCGCCGGCCGTCTTTGAATAAAATTGTTTTTGAAAATCACTTAGACTTTGATAAATATCTACAAATAAGTTTATTATAATACCGCTTTTTTATAAAGATGTGCATTTTTATGTTAATAGAAATAATGGTCATAATAATAAACAATTTTTTTTCATCGTAACAATTTTTTAAATTGTTACGATGACAATCCTGTAATCACGCATTATCAAAGGTCAATTTAAAAGATCTTAAATTATCTTTATTAAGTATATTAATATCAAATTTAACTTTGGTAAAATAAGAAGACCACTTTGATCTAACGCTCTTAAGTTTTATTTTTCCATATATAGTTTAGTTTTGATAGTTTTATTTATCCATTTAAAACTCTATTTTACTAACCGTAAAGGTTGCAAAGGGCGGACTTAATGCCAGCTAGCATCCATGGCGTGGTAAAAAGTTACTGGCTTTATTTATAGTTTTTAACCTTTATTTTAGGTTAATTAGTTAGTTTTCTACTTAAATAAATAATTTCTATTATAGTAAATAAGTGAAGAAGTTATTTCTAATTAATGTTGCCACAATATTATCCATTACATCGTCATAGTTCGGATAAATCGCGAGATTTTCCGAACGGAAGAAGATTGAAGCTGTCGCTTCTTAGTTTTAATTTAATACAGTGGACCCCCGGTAAGCCGGCCCCTGTCTAATCCGGCACGTAATCCGGCATGTAATCCGTCATGGCCTATTATTTGTTATTGAATTTTTTTGACAATCTTCGCTAATGCATGATTGAACAAGTTATAATTTGTACGCCCCACCACTACTGTGCTTGACGCGTTGGGGTTGGGGTTGTTTTGATTCTGATTGAAAATTTTGATTCTGAATATGGTTGAAGGATCATAATGTTCCTCAAAAAGCGTTATTGCTTATTGATAACGCTCTTAAATCGATGCTTCTTAAATTGATTGATTCATAATTTTTGATTATTTTAGTATGTACATTTGTTTGTACACAATTATTTCCTAATGTAAAGTTCTTGCATATTTTTTGTAAGTTCTATAGCTTTAATGACGTTAATTTTATAATAAAACGTAAGCTCTCTATTGTGTTATTTAATTTACTGAATTTGACATACATAATGAAGTACGATTTGTACTTCAAAGTACATATGTATAACATATAGAACCTTATCATTGGATCTGTAATTTGTCGGACTACAAGGTACTCTTTCGTAAAAAATTCCGGACTATTCCGTTCTTAGGCAGTACTCTATAATCCGACAAATTCGGTAGTCCGACACTGCCCAGCAAAATTGTTTGTCGGATTACCGGGGTCCACGGTACTATAACAGACAAAACAACAGATTTTGCTACACTGCCACACTGCAATATACAAGCCAAGCAAGTTAATCTAATTTAATAAAAATTTATTATAACAGGCTCAACTTCAAATGTCCACTTGGATTTAATGCGGCGGAGTATTACGTCTCTCTGTTAGGAATAGAAACAGACAAGGAGATGGAGAGCCGCGAAAGGATCCGTCGCATCTGCAACGAATACCAACGGTCACAGTTCGCGACCGCCATTGAGAATCAGATCGGAGACATCAAGGATGAAATCGAATATTTCAATGGTACCTTGGATGAAAAGGTAATGAAGTTTGTTTAAATTTTTACCACAGATTTAGTACAAACCTATATCTATGGTTTTTACCAACTTCATTTAATATCACATTACATACTATTTTTTACTACTATTTCACATTACTATTTATTATTATGAAATTCTGGTAACTTATTGCAAGATATTGACGGTTATTTAATTTAAACAGGTATTAAAAACGACAAAGGTCATTACTAGAGTTATATTTGAATAAATGTATTAATCATTTAAGGTTTAGGTCTTCTAGACCGAATTTTGATCACGGAGGCTAATTACAACTGCGGATAGTCCTCTGCGTAGAACAGAATTATAGAGCATGAGTGTAGAGGTGCACTCTCTATTCCCATACCGTCATAGTGCGATGGGGCGGCAGTCCGTCATGATCGGAGAGAGATCAGGCGTAGCACTTTTACTTGCTTTTTGAGGCACGGGGCTGAAACACCGGCAAGTATCTGACGCCGAGTTGCTACTTAGAATTTCTTGTTAGATTAACAGCCAACAACTCACTTTGGCTCTACCCGGTTTTGAACTTGGGACTACATGTTTAGCAGTTGCACTTATGATCCCTAGACCAAGGAGTGAATAATCAAAATGCAATAGCTTCTTTCTATCGCCAGTTAGAATATTATTAGATTGGTGGTTATCTGAAGGTCTATCGGAAGATATAGGATACTAGGTACGTTAGGTACGTAACTCATAAAGTGAAATGTGCTGGGTTAAGCATTCTATTTAATACTATTTATATATATATGTATAAATAGTAGTATACAAATATGTATATGTATAGATCTTTTCTCACAATGTAGATTCTAATCGGCGTAAGAAATAAATTGCCCCAACTCCCAAATTACAGTCCAATGTGTGTGATTATAAAAAGGTATTATTCAGACAAAAAAAAATTATTCTGTCTCTGTAGTAATTATCATTGCGAATTTGTTGTCTTAAAGTTATTTCTCATAAAGATTGTTGAAAAAATATTTCTATCAGCTTTTAAGAAAACATAGTATGGGCAATAAATTTGAATAATACATAATATGTACGTATTGCTTTCTGGATTATTCATTATCATAACAAATACTCAAAGAAATGTCGTCACAAACGGACTTGTTTTTGTCGTACAACAAAGGCCCAATTAACGGATTCCCAGATTCAACAAACGGCGATGTGGGCTACATAAAGATAATTTATGTAAAAGAGAAAAGATCTAAAACTACAGATAGTTCTCGGAGCTACTTTAACTGCGTTGTTTGTCAGTATCAGATCGAGATTTTATGTCGAATAAGATTTATCTGTATGTGTTTATTTAACATCTATTTTAAAGAAAGTTTTCTTTTATAATATAACTGTTTACTATGCTAGCAACCTGCGCGTGAACCCCAGTGCTAGCTGCATATTTTTATTATGAAGGAAAGTTTGGTTAAAACTAGCACTACCGATAAAGCATACTTCGATAAACGGAAAGTTCATGAAAATGTGCGTGCCTTGACACACAGTAGATTAGTTAGTCCGACTTTGCGTTCACTATGGCGTACTTTTTTAGCTTTACCGTCTTCATTTTCGATGATGACAGTGTTGTTAGCCGGGAGGCTTTCACAGTTTCTTTGCACTCATGACTCAAGGCGTATATAAAAATGACTAATTATGGTGATGATGATTGGATTTTTTTCACCTAAACGCCGTCCTAGAGAGGATCCCTGATCAGACGGCTTCATTACACGGACCTATCCGTACGCCCAGTGAAAGGATCTTTAATATAATTTTTTACTTGTAAATTATTATAAATGTGTTATCTGTTTTTTTTTAAATTATTGGTTATATTAACGTCGAGGATTTTTATCTAACCCAATGGATTATAAACTGTGAAATTGAAATTCGATCCGTCAACCTCTTCAAGTGACACTCTATACTTTTTATGCTTTGAATTAATTAAAATGGAACAAGTATTCTGCTTCGACAGCTTAGATCAAGTTGAAATTTTAATTTCTTCTTTGTTTGTTTCAGAATGTCTACTTCGAGAGGTATTTAACACTGTGAGTATATATATTTATGTTACTTTTAAAAATTACAGTAACTTTAAAATTGTTATATCCGTTTAGTATCACTCATGTATTTCTTATAAGATACGTGGTTGTTTCACTTCGGAATGTTTAAATTTAATTTTTTTTCAGAGTCAAAGTAAACTATTTCGTTCAGTTCTATTGGTTGATGTGGAGGAATATACTTGCAGTTAAACACAATAGTTCCATATGGATAGCTGAATTTTTTCTTTTAATGGTAAGAAAACTATTGTAAAATATTCATATGTTATAAATATCTATCAGTTGATTATATTTTCGTCGCGAACACACAGTCCACCTGATGTTAAGTAGACGCTGTAATCCGTAGACGTCTACATCCATCCTCGATTAAGAATTAAAATGCCGATTACCCCTGACCCCTGAGGACTACTATTCAATGCATCATATACAGTAAAAAGTTCTCCTGTTCTTTACACTCACCACACGAAAGACAGCAGAATTGAGCTGCTATTTTACGCTGGTAGCATTCTGTGATAGTGTGGTCCTTCCCCGGTCGAGCCGACCCATTCGTGCTACAACCATAATATAGCTGCAACATGGCTCTACCACGTATAAAAATCTTATCCCCTGTTAATTTTCGTATCTTTTTTAGATCTTCAAGCATATATTTTTTAACCTTGTCGTTTGGTCACTTTTTACGTTTAATTTTGACTAGATTAACAGAGATTTTATAACTACGGTTCGATTTTATCGAGGATCCAAATGTTGTAAAAGGCGTGTTACGTTTTAAAGGTCTATGATTTTTTTTGTTTTGATGTTTGTTGTTGTAACAGTTTTATTTTAAGTCCAGTACTTATTCAATCCTTGATTACAGCCTATTTAAAGTTGACTGTCGTACATAGGCCCATTCATATTCACGTTCACAGGGGATTTGCCATAATTGCCACGCTCGGTGGGCGGATTGCTGTAGATTTTTATTATCTAGAGTTGTTATAAGGAAGATGCTGGTGCCCATCTCCGGTTTTACTTTCCTTTGTCGCCTCTTATGATATCTACGGTATGATATTCGGTAGTGTGCACCCAGTATAATATTTTATATGCGTAGTGGAGAGCAAGTTCTTTATTTTTGTAAATGAATTTTTTAGTTGTGTATTAATTAACGTAATATTCTTTAAAAAGACAGTTATGTAATTGTTTTTATTTTCTTTGTATATTTACGCACAAATACCTGCACTTATATATACACTTTGTGTTTATGAGCATAGTTAGTGGGTTGGAATATCAATTTTTATAAACACAAAAAGATTTTTACTCGAATCTAATCAACTTACATCTTATACATAACCCATAGCTTAATTACAAATACTCGTAAGGTTCACGTCAATTAAGTGTAATCGTTGAAGGCGTTATTGCCTTAATGAACAAACGACCTTCCGTTATGGGAGATTCTCATGGCAAGCCTGTTGGTATTTTATAGACAAAACAGAATGTGTATGTTACATTATTATGTAAATTAAATTGATTTTAACCGAGTTCAAAAATTAAGAAGGTTTTATATTCGGTACCTCTTTTTTATGTATGTTCTCTGATTTCTCGGACGAGGCTGAACTAAAATAAATAATCATTTCTTATTAAATAGGCTTCAAGCGTCCAATTTAAACTTGTAGAAAAACACCTTCGGGGTGAAAAGTTAGGGGATATTTTTTTATTCTAATTTTTAAGATGACATTCAATTTGTTACCTTGAGCTTGTGGTATTGCTTAGTCTATTAAAAAGGTTAAAAAAATAAACTTTTAGTGAAAACGACTTTAAAAATTCAGAAGAATAAAATAATTTATACACACAACAGCTTCTGAAGTCGGGGCATTAATATATCCATACACTATGTCTTAGCACTGACGTCAAAAGCTATTATGTGTCAGTCGGTTTTTAATCGTTATTAAAAGCTTTTTTAATCAGTGACTACTTCTTCACGCCTTTAACTTGTTTTTTTTTTTTCTCCATTCAGTTCGTAGGTCTTATTATATCGGTTCCTTACATTGGTCACTTCCAAAGTTTGGACCAGCGAGATATCCAGAATGCCGAAGGTCTTTTTTATCTCACAATAACGGAGACCATCTTCCTCTTCATATACGCAGTGTTCATCACGTTCCCCAGCGAAGTGCCAATACTACTTCGGGAAACCGCAAGTGGACTGTACTCTCCGTTACCATACTACTTATCGAAGATGATATTCTGGGTGAGTTAATAATAGTACTGACCGTGTGGTGGCGATGTAAAAATATCTACTACCCCATATATCCATAAGTGACGTAAGAGGCGGCGGAGTGAAACAAATCAGAATATGGACAGCAGCGTCTTCTTAATAACGACTAAAAATGTAAAAACTGCGGTTTTCAGCTAGCTTGCCAAGCGTGGCAACTGTGGCAAATATCCCCTAATGAGGCAATCTACGGGGCGAGTCCATATTCACCAGTGGACTACAAAAGCCTGTGATGGTAACGGTATTAAAAGTAATTTAATCTATTGGTATATTTTTTTTTCTGAGAAGGTATTTGGACTTGGAAAGCATCCATTGCACTGTTTCACTACGTGTTTTTGGATTTCACATCATTTTCTTGCAATGTAAATAATTCCTCTCAGAAATGAGAATAGACCTGCGTCAAGTTTTTTATAGAATAAAGGTGACGAACATACGTCTCTATTTTTGCCTTTGTCTGAATACTACCCTCTTACTTTTTTTAGAGTAAAACGAGCCACATATCACGCAGATACGATAAGATATCTGTATCTGAGTGCATATCGTTCAATATCGCTCTCTATGATATTTAATAGTAATGAACTACTCGTAACACACACATACACAACGCACAAAATTTACATTTTATCGTTATGTATATGTAAGCACCGACATAATATATCGAAAGATGATGACAATATTGTTACGAGCGTGGGGTCCGTGACAGTAAAAACTACCGATTGAATTACTAAAATTAACACTTTAATTACGGAACAACAATTAAAACTTAAAACATACTAGTAATTAATCACAATGATCACTTTAGTTTGCAGTTATATCGCTTCAAAGTATTCGCTTGTATTGCCAATTAAATCTGACTCGGTTGCGGTCTGTCTCTCTGGTCTTATATAGGGCCTATTCCACTGAAACATCTAGAGTGTTCGAGCACATACCGGTCCCGACCGACTAGGTTTAGAAAGTTCTAGCATGGAATTTTCCAGAAAGCTCTCCTTTTTCTGTTACTCGATAATCGATGGCGCTAGTGGCATTAATTATGGTGCGCAATACTTCCCCCTCCTATGAAATGCTCGTCCAGAGCATTATTGGCCCCATAATAACACGTCAGTTGATCCACATGGACGATTTTAGAAGTAACTCTGGCACCTTTCTGTATCCGGTTGGTTACGTCATTGATCCTTGTCATAATCCGGTACGGTCCGTCTTAGTTAGCTTGAAGCTTAAGAGATTTCCCTTTGCCGCGGACTGGATTGTGCAACCACACTAGTGAACCTTCGTCGAACCCTTTGTTGTTCATTTTGCGGTCATACCGGATTCTCATCTTTTCAGACATTTGCTGGCCCGATTATCTGACGTGCTCATAAATGTCATTCATTTTGTTTCGCAAGTCATTTGCATAATCGGTTATACTGCGTGGAGCATCAGGTGGTATTCCGGCGATCAGGTCTCCAAGCAGCCGTAATTCTCTTGCAAAGTTTACGAAAGCTGGTGTCACTGATGTACTTTCATGAACAGCACTTCGATATGACAACAAAAACGGTTGTAAGTGCTTGTCCCAATCTCATTGCCGATTTTCCACAACTCTTGCTGGGTACATCTCCAATATCTGATTAAATTATTCTACCATTCCATCAGAGACTCAAAATTCCTTCCTTGATCGCTGTGGATCTCTAAAGGTACTCCAAAACGACAGAAGACTTCATGAACTAGTTTATCTGCTACTGTTGAAGCTACTTGATTTGGAATGGCGAAGACTTCTGGCTACTTAGCGAAGTAATCCATCATAACCATGAAATATTTGTTACCACTTTCATTTTACGGAAACGGCCCCGCAACGTCAAGCGCTATGCTCTCCCATGGTGCACCAACGATCTACAATTTCTATGCACCTCTACTACGAGTCTGAGGTCCCTTCACATCCACAGAACTTGTAAATTTGCGACACCAATCCTCGACATCGTCACGACAGTGGACCAAGTAAAACCGTTCTCGGATCTTCAGTGGAGTTGGTTTGACTCCTAGATGGCCTCCTGATCAACCATTATGATACAGCTGTAGAACATCCGGTACTTTAGCTTTAGGGGCAACCATTTGCAAATGATACCTATCTCCCTGGCCATTTTCCCATTTACGGCACAAAACTCTACCCTGAATCAGCAAGCTGTCCCATTGGGCCCAATAGCTTTTCGTGTTCGAACTTATCGCTAAGACTTCGCTCCACTCGGGCTTGGGAGTTTTCATCCATTCCAGAATCAGCTTGATGTCCAAATCTTCCTGCTGTGCATGTCGTAGGCTTCGGATACGAATACCCTCCGTGTCGTCCTTAGGTAAAATTGACATGATTTTGTTCCACTTCTGTCACTAATTGTTACGAGCTTGGGGTTTGTGACAATAAAAACTGCCGATTGAATTACCAAAATTGACACTATAATTACCGAACACTAATTACAACTTAAAAGACACTAATAATTTTTTAGCCTTTTGGCTATAGTGCACTTTTAGCATTTTAGCTTGGTTGGAGTGGATAACGTTGCTATCGTTTTTAAATAAGTATAATATAGAAAACTTTTTAATAATATAAAAAAACTCTTAAATAGCATTAACTTATAAACTACTAGCGTAAAAGTCGGTTATATTTAGACTTGACGTTAATGGTTGCAGCAGATTTTAATTAATGAATTTCAAATATAGAGACAAGTAGCAATCGTTGTCGATAAAAAATAAAAATGATTAAATTATGTAGATTTAGTTCTTGCATGAACAATTTCTTATTTCGATGCTCCTAGCTTAGCGGGTTTGGACGCAGTTTGTTTACTACTGTCAAATTTGGAGCGAGCGCTTTTGCCCAAAGTATTACAAAATTTGTAAAATAATGGGTTTTTCAACAAGAACTTTGTTTTTCAATTGGGGCAACACCAACAACATGAAAGTTTTAACATTTATTTTTTTGACCTATTCGTAGTAGATGCTTTGGCAATTGCTACAATGAATTAAATTTCGCTCGAAAATCGCATTAAAATAATTAAAATTCACTATGAAAATGGTGGTTCTGTTAATGTTACGTTTCATAAAATTCGTGATATTTTCGGACAACACAATCGTCCTTCTGAGAACGCTATTAAGAATTTGGTCGCTAAATTTGAATCGACAGGCTCGGTACAAAATGTGCCAACACCAACGCGTGTTCGACCGGGTCGTTCAACCAAAAACATCGCAGTTGTGAGCCACAATGTTGAAGAAGATCCAAATTTGTCAATTCCTCGACGTTCTCAACAATTGGGGTTATCCAAAACCACCACATGGCGAATTTTGCGTAAGGATTTGGCTTTGAAGCCTTACAAGGTTCAACTGGTGCAGGAATTGAAGCTCAATTCATTCAGGAACAGCCCGCTGGTTTTTCTGAAAAAATCATATTTTCAGACGAAGCCCATTTTCACTTGTCAGGGTACGTCAACAAGCAAAATTGTCACATTTGGGCTTCTGAAAATCCTAAAGCGATTATTGAGAAGCCTTTGCATGCTCAACGTGTCACTGTATGGTGCGCTATGTGGTCTGAAGGCGTGATTGGGCCGTTTTTTTTTAGAAGATGAGGCTGGAAATGCGGTAACGGTCAATGTTAACATCTCAATTTTGGCCTATTATTGATGACATCGATATCACAAACATGTGGTTTCAACAGAACGGTGCCACATGTCACACAGCCAACGAAACGATCAATTTATTGCAAACCAAATTTCCCGATCGCATAATTTCACGAAATTCAGCTGTTAAATGGCCAGCCAGATCGTGTGATTTAACACCACCGGATTATTTTTTGTGGGGCTATGTTAAGGACAGAGTCTATACGGAGCCAATCGAATCGATCGCGGCCTTAAAACTAAAAATCCGTGACGTGATTAACGAAATAGACCCGCCATTTTGCCAAAAAGTGATTAAAACTTTGATGAAAGAATCGACATCTGTCAGCGTGGTCGTGGTGGACATTTGCCAGATATCATTTTTCATTCATAATTGCCAAACTTTTCTCTTCGTAACACAATAAGAATTTGAATCATCTTCATCTAAACTCTTTGTTTTATTTTGTTTAAGAAAACAAAGTTCTTGTTGAAAAACCCTTTATATTAACTTAATGAAATGCATGTTGATTTATTCTTAATAGTCTATAGATTACAGTTACCTTGAAATTTATACTCAGAGAATGGAGATTTAAATTTTCATGATCATTTTCTTGAATGACAGAATTCAATTTTTTTTAAATAATTAAACCGAAATGACAAACGTATTCACAGTTCACCTCATAGTAAGTGGCCACTGCAGTCCTATGGACTGACGCCTGAAGGCAACTAAGTTCCGGTTTACATTTTCAGCAGTGAGAGGTACGAGTGGCAATGGCAACTCACTAATGATAAGTGTTTAGTGCGTGTGAACAGGCGGTGAGAAGTGATAAGTGTGAATAAAATTCGCACTAAGCTCTTGTCATTCGTCATTTTTGCACTTGCCACTCGTACTTGTCACTTCTCAAAATGTAAACCGGGATTGGATACTTTGCGTTGTCACCTCATAGCACTAAGGTGGAATAATTCAGAGCCCGAAATTATACTGGCTCTATACCCTTCAGACCGGAACACAGCAGTGCAAGTACTGCTATTTGGCGACATAAATAGGTAAGGGGGTGGTACCTACCCAGGTGGATACCTAGGCAGAAAAGCGGACCTACCACTTAGTAGGAGAGGATCTGACTTTCTTATTAATATAATTAACGTAAGTAACGTAACGTACACACATACGTAATTTATAATTAATGTGTGTACTTGTGTGTGTGTGCGTGCGTGCGTGCGTGCGTGTGTGTGTATTCGTAGATATATGAGCGATGCCACAGAATAGTTACTAGCGATCGCCGCTAGTGATTTATGAATGCAATTTGTTAATGTACTTACATATTTACATAAATTCCATTAGTATCAATCTTACTAGATGAATAATGACTAGTGATGAAATATAAATTTTTACAAACGTGACATTTTATTTCATATTTTGCAAAATTTTAACATTTAATATAATATTATAATAGTAATTACATAAAATAAATAATTAAAAAAATCAAAAATATGACTGCAAAAAAAGATAATTTGAAAGTTATGCACTGAAAAGACCGAAACAAGATTGAGAATAGAAAACAAAATAAAAATATATTTCCTATCCGTTTATAATTTGCAATTGATAATGCGGGTATTTAACTTAGGTTTTCAGCTCATAATATAGTCTGTTAAACTGAAGTAGAGTTTACTTTGATTATAGTTTATTTTAATTTTGTTTTCTATCCTCAATCTTGTTTCGGTCTTTGTAATTTTTTTTGCAGTCGGGCCTTTGATTTTTTTAAATTGTTTACTTACATTATTTTAGAATTTTTGATGTCCCTGATATTTATAACTATTCTAAATTTCATATGGTAGCCATATGATGATCATACTAGCTCTCTATTCCCTTCAGTCTGGAACACAGAAGTGAACGCACTGCTACTTAGCGATAGAAATAGGTAAGAGTCTGTCTGGGTAAGACAGACTCCGAGGCATTTTCATTAACAGGTAAATATAAAAAAGGATTAAACAATAAGTTTTAAACAGTTTTTAAAACCAAATCCATCGTGTTGAATCCGTTAAACTGATCCACGAAATATTTGATAAAAATAATTCAAGGATGTTTAATAAACATTGAAGAAAAATGTTAAGCACCTTACCTTAAGGTAATAGTTATAAATAATTCATTAACGTTCTAAACATTTCGGTTAACATAATGATTTCTTATATTTACGCGAACACTACACATTGAAATAATACTAGTTTTAACGGAATTTATCGCGTATATTTAACTTTTTTACCCGACGTTTCGAGAGCTTTACAGCACCCATGGTCACGGGAAGGACTGAGATGTTCAACGTCCAGCTGTCATAGTTAACCGCGGTTACCATAGATTAAAATTTTAACTTTTGTTCCGATCTACACAGTATGAGCTTATCATGGAGTCTTGCAGTTGTATGCTTGGGTTGGGATTTATTTCATTTCGGTTAATCTTCATGTACAAAAAAGTTAATAAATTAAATATAATGATAATTACTGTGTTACACGCCGCATTCGAAACTTGTTATTTTTATGGATTAATTATTAATAGTTATGTCGATTCCACGGATTCATGAACCGACGCTAAGTATTTGAACAATTAGGTAAATTAAATAGTAAACCATGGTAGTTTTCAATTTAGTCACAGTCGTAGTTAGACCCTCATAGGTACCCAATTAGTTGAAATTGTTACTCGTATTATAATACTTTTCTCTAGAAACTATGATTGTGAAGTTTGCCAGCACGCATTGGAGCAGCCAGCGGAGTTTTCTTGTCCAAAAACCCTATCAGTAATGATAGGAATCCTGTGCCCAGCTGTGGGACACGACAGGCTGTTACTTTACTTATAATTAATGGTGATTAATCTTTTGTAGATACCGAGGGCGGTTATTGAGCCGGCACTTTTTGCTTCGTTAGTTTTTTGTGTAGCGGGACTTCAAGGAGGTTTCACGGACTGGCTGGGTTTCTGCTTTGTGTGCATTCTGTGCGCAAACTACGCCAATGCTTACGGTAAATATTATATTTTCATCATATTTATATCACTAGAAAAATATATGCTCGGATAATCTTGCTGTTACGAGTATTATTGTCGTGCTGTGGAGATTAGTAAGGATACTCAGCCACTCTATACATTATAAATAAATAAAATAAATAAGTATACTGGCATGTTTGGTCATTAAATGGCTGCACAAATTCTTACGATACTAAAAATTCCAATAATATTTGAGACGTCACGCTTACAAGTTAGTCATTAATGTTACCTTATCATCTTATCAACTGCCAGTAACAATCCACGGGAGCATTTAAATTTATAACATCACTAAAATATTTTATAGGCAGCGAAAGTTTCAACACATATAAGAATCTCGTATGCTCATATGGAAATGTCTTTGATTACGATGGACAAGCTTATAGTTTGCTATTAAGTACACTATTGTACAAATTGTACAAGGGTAAAAAAAACAATGTAAAGAGATGTTTATGAAATAGATACTGTACATATTTCAATAATATACTATTGTATGCGTGACCTTGCCAAGTCGACAGTAAAGGCTAAACATTTCCAGAATTTCCGAAGTTTTGCATTTGAAGTGGTTTTTTTATTGTATATCTTCTTATTTCCTTAATAGGTATTTAAAAAAAAAACTGTCTGCTGAACTCGCTTAAGTGGACTGTAAAAGCTTTTGGCAAGATTTTTGAACATTATTGTTAATGTGTTACGACGATATGGGCTTGCTGATTTTTACTATATGGTAATTCAAATTTTTTGTGAATATAATGTTTATACTACATGTATAGAAACTTAACGTCCAGCGGGCACGGGCGAGAAGTGAGATCATACCAGTCCGAGAAAAAAATCTATATCAGTTAGTTCAGTTATAACATTATAACTAAACAATTTATGAGAATGAGGAAAATCGACACCTTAAATCATATCAGTAGGTATTCTGATCACAAAGGAGACGGGGATTTCTGGGCCTATTTGTAATAAGTTAAAATATGGTTTAAAAAAACGTTATATTTTTCTATTTCAAAATATAGAAAATCAGCCCAATTCACAATCGGGAAGACGAGAAATCTTAAAAATAAGTTTATGTCGCCATCAAAATAAGAAGTCGATTACTTTAATCGATTAATATGAATGAGTTTTGACAATTAAACATAAAACCAACTTACAGCTGATAATAAAAACGCGATTATGAAATAAATAAATTTGCCGAGGCTGGAAAAGACTCAAAACGTATTTGGGAGACAATAAACCAAGTTACCAATACTAGCCCTAGAACAACACCAGGCCACGAATTATTACAAGTGTGTCCATTCCCATGTGAATCGGCCGATAGAGTCGAGGCGAATCTTTTTTAATTTAATTTAACAAAAGTAGATTATTTGCATTATTATATTAGGGAAAATTTCAGCTCAATTCTTATTAATTATCACATTTATTTTGGAACGAAATATTAAAAACTATTTTGTAAAAATAATTTAACGAGGAAAAACAACACTATAAGTAAGTAGTACATACCTAATTTATTTTGTACAGGCTATAAAGGAGTCATCATCATCATCATTACAGCCCTTCACAAGTCCACTGCTGAACATAGGCCTCCCCCAAGTAATGCCACAAAGCACGGTCCTGAGCCACCTGCATCCATCGACTTCCTGCATATTTTACCAGGTCGTCACTCCATCTAGTGGGGGGTCGCCCTACACAACGCCTACCGGTACGAGGCTGCCACTCAAGAACCTTTCTTCCCCATCGGTTATCGGTTCTTCGAGCTATATGGCCGGCCCATTGCCACTTCGGCTTACTAATCCGTTGGGCTATGTCAGTCACTCTGGTTTTACTGCGGATATCCTCATTTCTGAGTCTATCACGCAGAGAAACTCCGAGCATAGCCCTCTCCATAGCTCGCTGAGCGACCTTGAGCGTCCTCATACGGCCAGCAGTGAAGGACCACGTCTCAGATCCATAAGTCATCACTGGCAACACGCACTGGTTTTACAATCTAGTTTTTAGAGATTGAGGTATACCTGACGAGAATATTGGTCGTAATTTCCCGAAGGAACCTGCCCAGCCGAGTTGAATCCGTCGATTGACCTCTCGGTCGAAGTTGGACTTACCTAGTCGGACTATTTGTCCCAGGTAAACGTACTCGTCAACAACTTCGAGCATAGTGCTCCCAACAACTACCGGCATAGGTGTGACATGGACATTGAACATGATCTTTGTTTTGTCCATGTTCATCTTAAGACCTATCCGTTGGGAGGCACTATTGAGGTCATTGAGCATAGTGCTTAAGTCTTCCAGCGATTCTGCCATAAGGACTATATCGTCGGCAAATCGAAGGTGAGTGATGTACTCGCCATTGATGTCAATACCGTATCCTTTCCAGTCCAGTAGCTTGAAAACGTCTTCCAATGCAGCGGTGAAGAGTTTCGGGGATATAACGTCACCCTGTCTTACACCTCTCTGCAGTTGGATAGGTTTCGAGCTCTGGTTCTGTACTCGGATAGCCATCGTAGCCCTACTGTACAAACACTTCAGCATTTCGATGTACCGACAGTCAACTTGGCACCGCTGAAGGGACTGTAGCACCGCCCAAATTTCGACGGAATCAAAGGCTTTCTCATAGTCCACATACGCCAGGCAAAGTGGCAGATTGTACTCTTCAGTCTTCTGTACAATCTGCCGCAGGGTATGTATGTGGTCTATGGTACTGAAGCCTTTTCGGAAACCGGCTTGTTCGGGAGGCTGGAAGTCGTCGAGTCTGCGTGCGAGACGATAAAGGAGTAGGAGGAGTGTATTACATTATTTTTTAAGATTTTATTTATATCCATTTTCATTTGCGTTATTATTCTAAACTTCAACCTAGATCACTGAGTACATAATAAAAATCGTATAAACAATATATGCATTAGTGAAGCCTAAAAAATTTTCCATAACATTATTTTCAAAGGGCAAAGTTAGTGTCACATTAGTTAGTTTTTAATTGTTCATTGGTTACATATAAATGCGTATTATATGCGATTAGTGTCGAGAAGTTATAATCTTTCGTTCGTAGCAACAATGACGTGACTTTTTATGAATATTTTTTTTTATTGTCACATTATATATTTATGAACATGACAATGAAATAGTTTTGATTTTCCTTCATTTATTTGTTTTGTTGGAAAATACATATTATTTGAGATTTAAAGTTTATAATTTACAGGTTCGTTTTTATCCGCCGTCTTTGACAGAATGGAGACGGCTGCCTTGTTTTCCGTTCCATTCGAACTCATAGGCACCATGTTTTCCGGCATCTACCTCAACCTGGTCAGCGTGTCGCCTTACGTGTCCTGGCTCCGCTTCGTTTCCGGATTTTACTATGGTGTCGAAAGCATCTCTATCCTTCAGTGGGATTCTATCGAGACTATCGAGTGTAAGACTCCCGGTGTTCCGTGCATTAAGACCGGGCCGGAGGTGTTGAGAAAGTTTGGTTTTGCTGAAGAGAACTTCTGGAGGAATTGCGTTTGCTTGATTCTAATGTATTTTATTGCTCACCTGATAGCGTTTATTATGGTCATAAAACGGAGCAGAGGAACGCCGGTGTATTAAAGCGCAATTGTTAAGTTGATTGGATTGAGATAGTTAAGTGCGTGATTATTAATAAATTTAACATTGCCAATTCCTAAAGATATTTGACAACATGACTTTTATAAAGATTTTATATCATAGAAAATAGCTCCTTTTACAAATGTTGATATTTAATGTAAACAGCTAAATAAAGGCCAAATTGTTAGTACTTGTACAGCAACTTGTCGTTTAAAAATGTTTTAGAGTCATTATTAAGCTTGTCAAAAAAGATTTTTGTGAATTATTTTTATTTATGGTAACACGTTATTATATACCAGGTATTATCCTAATGAGCCTCTAACTCCCACGAAAACAGTTAAAAAACAATATATCTGTCAGTTTTGTTGTTAAATTTTACTTACGTTGTGTATGATGTTTTGGTGTAAAATATCATATGTTTAAGATGTTACACAAGACTTTTGAAATTATGTTAAAGTTATAAAATTTAAAGCATTCGCTGGAATTTTTGTAATTTTTAATAAATAAATAATTTAATTTATAGTTGTTTTAATATCACACCTGTTGTATGTAAGACATGGATTAAAAGTAGTGGAAGGGTATTTCGAGGGATCTTGTTTCGTGGCTCTTTTACTGCTTGTGTTCAAATTTACTGAAACATCGACTACATGGTGTAGTGGTCAGGGCACCCCCTTGTTAATCGTGAGTTCGAACCCTAGTTAGTATCGAAAAGCGGAAATTTTCGGTTTTCGCGTCTGGTACAGTCCACTCCAATATAATGTACCTACAGTATAACGTCCAACAGACCGATTTTGGTCATGGCGGCCGGTCTCAATGGAGACTAGCCATCTGCGCAGGACAGGATTATGTCCAAGTGTCATAGTCCGACGGGACGGTAATCCGACGCGACCGGAGACAGATCAAGCTTTACGTACCTTCAGAGACACGGGGGTGAAACATCACCTGGCTTTGGGCTGCTACTTAGAATTTTTGACCTGGGAATTCATGATCAGCAGACGCATCTACGACCACTAGACCAAAAAGCAGTCGGCCTAAATATAATATAATGATATACATAATAATATCTTACAGAAGTACACATGAAAAACTATAAAAACAAAGGTAGGTTTACAAGTTATTCTCGTACAATTGTTATGTTGCGTACAGACTTATAACACAGTAACATAGTAACACGAAATCACGAAAATTTGTTACAGAGTACGAATTTTCGTAGTGTGGATGCCGTGAATTTCATGACCACGCTACGAGCATTACAAGTCGCGCTCGGATTGATCCGTGATTTGTCGGTTTCTCGAACGAACACAAAGGGCGCGCAGTGTGTTCGAAGCGCCAGTGTGGACGCGCACGAACACGAATTGAACACATGCTGAAATCCAGTCATTAATTCCGCACCAGCTCTCTGGTTGTACAACTCTGTACGCTATCAACCGAAGTCTTTGGCGTTTTAAAAAAAAAGACTTATGACTCTCATGACTCAGAGTCACTAATTGGTCTTCACACTCCACTCTCTTCGATATATACTCAGCAGATTGAGTCGTTGTAGATGTCAATATTAGATGCGTAAGTGCAGATTTTGTCAGTATCATCAGTGTCAGTATCGGAGTAACACACATACACGCACACACGCACACGCGCACACGCTCACGCGCACACACACGCACACACAAAAACACGCACGCACGAGCACACACACACACGCGCGCGGGTGCATTTTCCATAGTAACACATAGCCTGCGACTATACCACGAAGCCATGTCTCATTTTGTGATTTCATTTTTTTTATGAACCTGTTTGGATTCGAATTCTATCCGAGATGTCAGGGGATGATATAAAACGAATGAAAACTCGAGAAGTCTTTTTCCACCGCCGAGCAAGTAGTAAATCCTGGAACTCGGGTTACGGGAAATTTATAGTGTGTGCTTAGCCCTATCGTAGCCATGGACCATGGTTCACATAACAAGTATTATTCTTCAGTAACTGGCCGAACAAGTTTGATCCGGCGTAAGTAAAAAATCTTTATCTATTCCGAGAAACTAATGACATACTCGTAAATACTGGTACGAGTTACAAGAAGTACATTTAACCATGTAGTGGCGGTGTAAGAATATCCTAAATCAAAATGTCAAAATACGAGGCAATCCAAGGGGTGGCCTATATTCAGCAGTGGACTACAAGAAACGCTGTAGGATAAATAATTATGTTATCATTGATTTCCGTTTAAATTTGTATTTAAAAAATAATAATTAAAAATTCGCACATGCGTGGTAGAGTCACGCTACATCGATAATATTATGGTTGTAGTACGACTGGGTCCGCTTGACCGGGGTAGGACCACGCTCTCCCACAATAACGGCGCAAAATAGCAGCTTATGTTTCTGTCTTCCGTATGGTGAGTTTAGAGAAACGGATACCCTTTTTACTGGAAACGAGGCATTCCATCTTAGTCCTCAGGGGTGACAACGCATCCGCATTTCGTTACTTAATCTGGGTTAAATGTAGATATTTATGGGCCACTGCATCCACTTACCGTCAGGTGGACTGTGTGCTCGTTTGTCATCCATTTTCTATAAAAAAAACTGAGAGGCGCCAAGAGTACCCCCTAGCACACTATTTGCTTGCTAAAATATTTAGACTATATTAGAGATGTCTTACTTTAAGATGTTCAAAGTCTTAAACGCTTTATCTATACCTACTGATTACTTTATCACAAAGAAAACTCCTGTATTTATTTTAAAATTAAAAACGGGCTCACTCTTGCCCTTCATCTAGCCAGAGAGCAAAGATGAGGTCTACGATGGAGTGAGTTTGCCCAGGAAAAGCCTGTTCACACGCACTTTGAAGAGGTTCTGGTTATACGCACTCGGAAAAACAGATGCCGGCGGGGGGCAAGTTGATATTTTGCTAAGACATCCCAAAGTTATATATTTGTATAAAATTAGAAGCTGTACAGGCGTGAAGTATTGCTTCACCTTATTCATAATACACAGTTTTTTGGCCGCAATTCGTGGTTTAGACTTCACCTGTAAGCCGAGAAACTCGAATTGACCTGTAACCTCTAAAGATATACCTCGGAAAGTAGAAGCCACATCAATCGGACTCCGTTTTGTGAAGAATAGACAGCCTGCGTTTGGGCGCATTGATGATGCAAATGTAAATTATATTTACATTTGCGTCATCAATAAAAAGGTACATAAAAATAAACATATAGTTAAATATAATTTATTAATAATTATGAAAACAGTTCAATAAGCGTATCCTTTCCTTTTTTCTCTCTTCAATCCATAGTAACCCAGGAGGCACCACATAGTTGCTACTAATAGCAATCCTAATGCATCTTGAACAACAAAGTGACTTGAGTATCCATTCTTCATTAACACAGCTGTTCCATCTTTGAAACAGTTTGATGTTATGTTTGTTGGACAATCTGAAGAAAAATAAAAAGATTAATTTTTCTTTATTATGTTATATTTATAAACATACTAGAGTTTGCAGCTTTTTTTTTGTCAGCGTAAGCGAATTCTTTTCTGATATGAGTGACGTAGAAGTGAACGGGGAAAATTCTAAGCAAATTTAAACAACAAAAAAAACCTTTAATTTTTTAACAAAAACCATACGACCCTACAGTCGCAAACATCCACAGACAACTTCAAAAAAGAATTCCACGGAAACGTAGAAACATTTTAATATCTTAAAAAGCGGGTAGTACTTTAAATTTTGAAATATATAAACTCAGGTTGCTCACGTAAAATCCTATCAATGTAGGAAAGGCCTTATTATCAATAATGAAATAATATAAACTCATTTACCGTGAGTGAACCTTGTAGTTACGGTGTAAGAATATCTAATACCGTTTATCTTCTCGTGTGTGTCGTAAGAAACAATTCGAACACATCTAAAAAAACTGCGACCAAGTGTGGTAAAGATGGCAAATATAATATTAGGCAATCTATCATCATCACCATTACAGCCCTTCACAAGTCCACTGCTGGACATAGGCCTCCCCCAAGGAATGCAAAGTTCGATCCTGAGCCACCTGCATCCATTGACTTCCTGCGTGTCTTACCATGTCATCGCTCCATCTAGTGGGAGGTGCCACTCGAGAACTTTTTTCTTCATCAATTGTCGGTTCTTCGAGCTATGTGACCGCCCCATTCTTCTTTCACACACTTCAGCTTACTAATCCTTTGGGCTATGTCGGTCGCTGTGGTTCTACTGCAGATATCCTCATTTCTAAATTAATCACGCAGAGAAAACGCCAAGCATAGCCCTCTCCATAGCTCGCTGAGCGACCTTGAGCGTCTTTATACGGCAAGCAGTAAAGGACCACGTCTCAGTTCCATCCAACACTGGCAACACGCACTGGTTGTACAATTTCGTTTTCAGGTTTTGAGGTATACCTGACGAGAAGAGTTAACGTAATTTCCCGAACGCTACCGAATCCGACGATTGACCGGTCGAAGTTGGACTTACTTACTCGGACTATTTGTCTCAGGTAAACGTACTCGTCAACAAATTAGAGCTTAGTGCTCCCAACAACTACCGGTATAGGTGTGACGTGGAAAACATGATCTTTGTTTTGTCCATGTTCATCTTAAGACCTATCCGTTGAGAGACACTATTGAGGTCATTGAGCATAGTGCTTAGGTCCTCCAGCGATTCTGCCAAAAAGACTATAATGTCAGCAAATCGAAGGCGAGTGGCGAGTACAATACTCGATGTTAATACCGTATTCTTTCCAGTCCAGTAGCTTAAAAGCGTCTTCCAATGCAGCGGCGAAGAGATTCGGGGATATAACGTCACACTGTCTCTCTCGTCACACCTCTTTGCAGTTGAATAGATTTCGTACTCTGGTTATGTACGCGGACAGCCGTCGTAACCCTACTATACAAACACTTCAGTACTTCTATATACTGACAGTCAACTTGGCACTGCTGAAGGGACCGTAGCACTGCCCAAATTTCGACGGAATCAAAGGCTTTCTCATAGGCCACATACACCAGGCAAAGTGGCAGATTGTTCTCTTCGGTCTTCTGTACAATATGCCACATGGTATGTCTGTGGTATATGGCACTGAAGCCTTTTCGGAAACCGGCTCGTTCGGCAGGCTGGAAGTCATCGAGTCTACGTGCGAGACGATTCCTAATGACTCTCGAAAACAGCACGTAGACGCGGCTTAGAAAATCGGTCTGTAGTTCTTCAAGAGAGCGTTGTCGCCTTTCTTGAAGAACAACCGCACTTTCGCTCCTCGTCGCCGGAGTAGTGCCACCATGGATGACGAAATTGGAGAGGTTCTGAAGGACCTTAAGTACCTTTGTTCCACCCGCTTTCAGAAGCTCCGCTGTAATTCCATCCTCGTCTGGGGCCTTGCAGTTTTTAAGGTGCTGGAGAGCCATTCTAATCTCGATCATACTAAAGTTCAGGATATCATCGGAATAGTGTCGTGACGTAGGCAATCTATGGGGATACCTATACTCAGCAAAGCCTCGGGACTGACTTCAGGACTTTGATGAGCTGTAATGAAATAATGATAATGACATGTGAATTAGACTCATAAGTGAGCCAAATTTGAAGTTAAAAACTTGTTTAAAAAAATTTGTACTTAAGATTTATTTGTATACCTAATTGAAAATAGGAATTGCACAACATTATATAATTTTATAATCATCTTACGGATATAATACAGAACAAATACGTAATAGCTTCGATTGCACGCACATCTTCCTAACCACACCTTATTTGCGACCACGTATATGCTAATAATGATTTATTAAGTGTCGACAATATAATAAGATAAGACTAAGTAAACATCGGATTGCATATTTTGCATCATCTATGCGTTTCTTGCAATAGAAACCTGTGTAGGAATATAAACTTTGATCCGTTCACTTTAATTAAATGTTTAATGTATTGTAAATTAATTTTTGTACAGGCTAACTAAATATATTATATTGTTTTGTTGAATCTATATTGGCGATATATAGGAAATACTTCAAATAAATCTTTTCGTTATAAATAGTGATGCAATCATTTATTCCATATATAAATGTAATAGCTAACATACACAACCACTTAGGAGTAAGAAATTCAGTAAAGACTATTTCGTAATATAAGTATAACTTATTACCCTTATGAAATGTAATACTTTCCGACCAAAAATATTTTACTCGTATATTATATTATGATCTATAAGGAACTGGGCGTGTGGTTTTCTACTCGCTAGTCTGAGTACCAAGCATATCAAATAGCGGTTACCTACTCCAAATCCTTGTAACATGTTACTATCAGATCATGGAGAGATGGATATAGACGCTTAGATTTAATTATTAGTAATTGCTTGCATACCATAACAATTACATAGAGCAATATCAAAATCGTTACAACTAGTAAACATAGCGTTACACAAAACTTTCATCTGGAGTATGTATAAAATAGTAATATGAGGAAATAAATGATGCATAATGTTAAATTTTTGTGTTAATGATACTGAGTTTTATTTCGCAATTGCGAGATCAAGATCCTCGTTTAGCATAGATTTGTTTCTAGTTTCTGAAAAAATGAAGGATATTTAATGAATAAGGATTAGACAAAATAAAAAGTTACAACCTATATACGTACTGCTTGGGACAGGCCTCTCATTTCTGAGAGGGTCAGTTTCTTTTATTTTATTTTTTGTAAATCTCAAAATAAAGACAAAATAAAGAAAAACTATAAAATGGTGTTTTGTATCTTTATTAGATTAAATGTCTTATTACCGTTTTTGAAACCTATTATAAGAATAAGACCAAGTTTCACAAACTTTTACTGTATTTATCACGACGATCAAATAAGACGAATCAAAAAAATATGTTTACTTAGCTTTTATCACATACCTATCTTGATTTACATAATATATTATTACATTAGGTGCCAGCTAGAGTATTTTCTTCTCAGGGCTGAACAAATCATTAAACAATCATTTTAATTATTTTTTATCGAATGCTTTACTATTTTGTTCTTAGGGCTGAACAAATCATTAAACAATCATTTTAATTTTTATTGTCGTGCGGTACTATTAAGTCTTTACCTATGAAACTACCGTTTTTTTTTATAAAATGAGTTAACGTAATTTTTTTTCTATATCTTTTATTTTTATTAATCATAGTAATCACCCATGTAATCGTTTTTGCCAACGCAGTGGCAGTTTATTAATGCCCTTCTTGAAGAATTCAGCTGGACGGGAGATAATAAATTCTTCAAAGGCATTTTGTACTGTCTCTCGGGTATTGAATTTTTTTCCGCCAAAAATATATCCACATTCCGGAAAAAGAAGTAGTCTGTAGGCGCGAGTCATGTGAGTGCGGTGGCGGCGGACGACGGAGAGCTCCCAACCCCAAATCTTGTATCTAATAACTTCCAGTAACTTGGAGACCTTCTGTTGTGCAGTATGAGGTCGCACGTTATCGTGCAGGAGCAGCGTGGACGAGCGATTGATACCAAACACGATTGTAGACTTCTCCATCATTGTGCTCAGTTCTTTACAGTACACATTTGCAGTAATACTCATCCCGTTTGGTATGGAGCTGTGATGAATCACATCGGCGCTAGACCACCAAACAGTGACCATCACTTTTGTAGAGCGAAGTTTTCGTTTAGGGCATTGTTTAGGAGCTGAACCAGGATTCCCACCAACTCGCTGAACGCTTGCGATTGTCAAACAGAATCCATTTTACGACGGAGGTAACCATGCGATTCAAATTCCTTCGTTTGTGTGCCAGTTAAGCAGTGCAAGGCACATCCCGAAGCGTGCTTCCCGCTGGCGAATATTGCGATCGTGCGCACCAATTTATCAAGCTTTTTTACCTTGACAATTTGACGCAAACGGACCAATATTGCTTTGATGCTAACGTCGAAAATTAAGACGTAGATTAAGTATGATCAGCTCGTGTCTAATTCGTCATTGTCGTTCAAAGTTTTCAGACGACCACGGGGTTCATGTTACTAGTAGAACGGAAGCAGGGAAGCCAATAACAGGTGGTGCGTTCGTTTTTACTGTTTAGTATTCACTCGGTAACGGTAGTTGATGTTGCATGCCGCATATGCCGCGCTCCTGCCACGACGATTTTTTTACAGAATAGTATGACAAACGAGCTCACAGTCCACCTAATTGGAAGTGGATGCTGTGGGTCATAGACATCTACATTTATCCTCAATTAAGTATCAATATGCAGATGCGTTATCACTCCTGAGGACTAAGATGGAATGCCTCGTTTCTAGTAAAAAGGGTCTCCAGGTCTTACCACACAAAACACAGTAGCATTAAGCTGCTATTTTACGCTGGTATTATGTGAGAGCATGGTTTTACCCCGGTCAAGCCGACCCATTCGTGCTACAACTATAATATAGCTGCAGCGTGACTCTACCGCGTATAAAATATTACTCATATTCCACAATTACTCGAAAGTTTAACGTATCCATGATGACGAAAATTTAAACGCTATGAAAACATCAAATGAATAAAAAAATGTCTAATCTAAAAAAACATGTTTTTAAAAACAAATTAATTTGAAATTAGAATTGTTAGCCAAACAAAAATTATTTTGATTCGAAATAACTCGTACTGCAGAACGGTAAATTCATACGTAACGACCTGTTATAAAATTGCTGTTTTTTGTTTGGTTTAGTAAGATCTTTATACTGAGTGCGTTTGGCAGAAAAAAGCGCTAGCAAGCGCTTACAAGCGCTGAAATAGTTTTCGGCCAGGACACTATTGCTACTTCAGTAGCGCTGACACAATTCGCCATTTTGCTTATTTAATTTGTTTGTTTTAAAGTAGAGTTTAGAAGTTGTTTTGTGCAATATTAGTTTTAAGTAATGTAATGACATGAATAAACTTATACATGTTATTAAAAATTCATGATTGGTAAGTTTTTAATATGAATACTTTACAAACATATGCTCGTATTTAAATTAGGATAGGTTCCCCGGTTAAAACTAACTTCGTGTCCTAGAGGAAAATAGCTACTTACGCTTTGACAGCGTTTACCGCTTACGATCGCCATTTTGCTTACAAGCGCTTGCTAGCGCTTTTTTCTGCCAAACGCACCCTTTATCTTGGATTCTACTTGAATTTGGAATTCAATTCAAATTAATGTCAAAAACAGAGCTATCACACTGATTTTAAATTGAGTTGTCCATTTCTTCGTTCATTCAAGTCATTCCGCTTGCGTGCTCTAGTGTTAAAAAATTGTGTCATTAGTCGAATAGGAGTTCCTCGTGACACGCAATATAACAACGTCCCATGCACCAGGGTTCATAATTGAACTAAATTATCTCCGAGCACGTCAGAGTTAGCAGTAGCCTATGAGCTTACTGGAGGAAAAAAATAGTCGTGTCGAAACTTATATTGACTAAGGGGATACAGAATCAGATGGACATGGATAAAATAAATAAATGCCTTATCGACATTATCTCAAATTATCCGTATCGTCCATATGGACATAAGCTGGCAGTATTCATTACAGATTTTTAATGAGCTAGCACAAAAATTATCCACTTGAAAAAACGACACTGGGAATCCTAACTATTAAATACAAAGCTGCTAAAAATGTAAGTAGTAACTAAGAAGTTACTACTCAAATTACTCGGATATTTTATCACTCTTGTATATATTACGTACATTAGCTTACGATTAAATGATACTAGTTCACCGCACTGTGGTTCACAGCAGGTCGCTGAACTTTATATGCTTTTAGCTTAAGGTTATTCAAGCATGTGAATATGCTAAACACGTGAATTTTTAATTTAATTTTAATTTATTCGCTAACACACAAGCGATTTTGACAGATATACATTTGTAACAACCCTATTTAATATATTCAGCTGCTTCTTTCTTTTTACTTTAAATATTAAGAAATGTCGTGTTTCTGTTTTATAGAACCATAAATAAAATTGGATGCTTATCTAAGCCAATGTGAAGACGCCTACAATATTTTAATGTTGTTTCTAAACAATTTTTCTCATCGTATTCGTAACAATGGAATCAGTTGAAGATAATGAACAATTTGGTTTGGTTTCTTTTAAAGCTTTACAATATATTATTGGTATCGTCGTACTACATATGTACAGGGAATAGAATATAATATTTTTTATTAATTTTATTAATATGGATTACAAAAATACATTAAAATCATTTTAAAGTCATTTAAGTTTTACTGGTTAAGAAAAAACAACTGTTCAGGCAAAAATTAGCAAAAATCCCAGGAAAATGAAAAACGTTTGGAAAATCCAAAAGTGCACGTCTCATTTGATTATATAAAAAAAATATCTCTAGAATTTAAATATTAATTTATTACAATTTAATTTAGAATATTTTTTGTAGAAAAGTACCAGTTGCTTTTTACATTTCCATTTTACAATTAAACGAGCCCAAATTACTCAGTGATTTTTAATAAAAAAAGAATTATTTTGATACATTAATTCTAACGACCGTAATCGTGCGCCATCCACACATACAGACATCCGGACACAATGGAATTTTTTTTCAATCAGTTTGTTTTTACACTAAATACAAAAAAAACTTTTAAAAATAATAGAAACATGAAAACGAGTGATTTTTCTCGATATATGTGTATTTTTATTGTTCTAAAAGTGCAATAGCAATAATAAAAAAATCAAAACATTTTTTGATGGCTCCATGGCGTAGTGGCTTAGCAATGAGTGGCCGCGCTGGGGGTCGCGGGTTCGAATCCCGCACGGAACAAGTATTTTTATGACCTACAAGTAACTGTTCCGGGTCTGGATGTTTGTCCTTGTGAAATTTGTGTTTGTAAACTGCCCCCACGATACAGGAGAAATCCAAGTGTGGAGGTAAAGTTTTTAAAAAAAAATATAAAAATTTTAGCTCAGAAAATTACTGGATTTCCATTAGGTGAGAGTCACAGAACACTTAATATAGCTAGGTTCCACTATATTAGGTGTTCTGTGGGTGAGAGTAGAGCACAACCTCTACGGTTCGCTTATGAGGCGTGCATTGCATCCCTAAATTTAAAAAGTCATAAGGACCATAAAGAAGAATGAGAGATAATAATAGTCTTACACTCAACAGAAATGTCACTATTTGGAAATAAATGTTACGCAGATGGTTACACAGCGTTATGAAAAGTTGCGTTTCAGATACGGCATGGCAAGTATTGACAAAACAATGGCTCTTTATTTTTAAACAGATTTTTAATAATGTTTTTAATTCTTCTACTAGGAATATCCGTAGGTTGGTTTATTACCAGTGGTGGTGAACCTTCATATATCAACGTGCAATTATTGTAAGGAAATGTTTAATTAGGTAATAGACGTGCCAAAATAATTTTGCCTTCGTGGTTATCGGGAAAATAATAGTGCTATACTATCGACTCAAAACTCTTTAGTTACTACAGATAATAAATAAAGAATTTTGAGTTGGGACATAATAAATGTTTCAGTTATACGCGTAATTCAAATTAAAGTAACATTAGTGTGACTTCTGTTGCAGATTAGATGACAAATAACTTATATTGGGGTTGTGAAATCCTAAATACAACACAAATGAACTTTTAAATACAGTTGTGTCAACGAAATTGACTATTATGGTATGCGTAAACGAACTATGCCTTTCTTGGGGGAGGCGTAGACTTATGAAGGGCTGTAATGATGATAATGATGAAACGAACTATGCGTCATTATCATTAGCACTAGTAGTCCACGATGTAACTAGGACCACTCGCGTTCGTTCGTAATATATCATAGTGAATATTGTGATTCGTGGCGTGCCCAAAATAAAGACGTTTTTAGCTCAGAAAACTACTGGATTTCCATCAGGTGAGAGTAGAACACAACCTCAACGCTTCGCTTATGAGGCGTAGCGCTTTCGCTTATGAGGCAATCCAAAATATTATGTCGCGTGCCATCGATGGCACGCGTGCCGTTGGTTAGCCATCCGTGGTTTATCCATTTCTAATCTAATAAATATATTACTAATATTTCTGAAATAAACAGTAATCTCTTTACTTTTCTAACAAATTAACTTCCCCCGCTATGAAATCTGTCAAATATTTAACCGCGCTGCCACGCCATGTTGGCAGAAAAAGTCATGAATGCCTTCTTTTATTATTTTTACTACCTTCAAACGCAACGGAGATTAAAACTTTGTAAGCCCAACTTTTTCTTATAAATTTTTTTGTTCATGGTTCCTCAACAGGCAACCGGTTTTGTCTATTTAATAAACGGACCGTGATAAAGAGGGAGGTGAGAGCTGTATTTGACTGGATATAACCGTATTGGCAGGGAAGATATACGCAAGAATGCGCCGGACATCAGAAATAAAGGTCCCATACCGAGACCTAAAAAAATTGATATATATATATATATATATATATATATATATATATATATATATATATATATATATATATATATATATATATATATATATATATATATATATATATATCTGTGTTATTTCTTTGCATATAAATTTGTTTCTTTAATTAATTTTATAGATAAATAAAATCGTTTTAATATAAGCAGTCTGTAGATTGTGTTATCTCTATTGTAACTTATCTGTTATATCTGTCATCTGTAGCTTAGGTAAAATTAGGTTTCAAACATAAAAAAAACAAATGTAAGCGTTAGCCCTTATATTCACGAACTGATGATGCCGCTCGCCAGTCAATGAGGTTTTGCTTCGGCATGTTTGAACAAAAGCGGAATACACCACGTGTCGTTGCCATTTTGAGCAGCCATCAACCCATCATGTTGAGTATTGACAAATCTTTTACGGTGCACATAAATAGTGGATTCTCACCACGTATGACGCAATCAACTACCTCATATCCTCCACAGGTTTCGTAAGAGGCGACAGATGAGTAGCAGCATCTTCATAAAACAATACATAATAATAAAAAGCTGCGGCGGCCAACCTGTTTAAAAAGCGTGACAACTGTACCAAATATCCCCTCTATGAGGGAAGCCTATGTACGGAGTATACTTGATCACCTTTTTTACCGTCTGGAAAAAATAGGGTGTAACTGAACGGAGTAGAAGCCTATGGCACTGATATTTTATAAGAAAAAAAAACAAACATTGTGAATTAAAAGCTTGAAAATTAGCCTCTGACCCTACAAAGTGACAAGGTCAAAAATGCCCACTAAATCTATTGTTTTATTGCCGTTCGTAAAGTAGGGTGGATATTATTCGAATTTCGATAGATTTTAATTAATTTATTAATTTAATAAAAATTTTGTTCTTATTTTTTGTAAAATAAAAATAAAATATAAAATGCCCACTAAATCTATTGTTTTATTGCCGTCCGTAAAGTAGGGTGAATATGATTCGAATTTCGATAGATTTTAATTAATTTATTAATTTAATAAAAAATTTGTTCTTATTTTTTGTAAAATAAAAGATAACCACTAAATCTATTGTTTTATTGCCGCCCGTAAAGTAGGGTGGATATGATTCGAATTTCGATAGATTTTAATTAATTTATTAATTTAATAAAAATTTTGTTCTTATTTTTCGTAAAATATCAGCGCCGCCAGTAGGCTTCTATTCCGTTCACATGTTACGTCCTATTTCTTTCCAGACGTTAAAAAAGATCATAAAGGTATATAAAGGCTAAAAAAAAGTTACAATAGCCACCTAGTAAACTTCGGTAAGAGGCGACTATAGATTGCCACAGATATCAATGTCCTTTGATAGGTGTTGGCATAGCCATCTTTTTTCACGCTACGTCCGAGACATCTGATCATGGTGAATTAAAACCAAAGCCTTTACCTAACAAGAGAGTCATATGTTTATTAGCTTCCTTTTACAGGCTGACGAAGAACAAGAAACTTCGCAATAATAAAGTACTCCTATTAATAGGGTAATTATCACATATTATGTTCACCTACCATAAGCAGTAGAAGCCATACCAGTTAGAAATAGCGTGACTTAAAACTCTAGAGCAGTCAGAATATAATTAGGCATATATACAGCAGATGTTGCTATAGTAACATATGGAATCGGCAAAATTATACAGCGTGGTATCTGTAACAACCGAAATAATATAAAATTGTGTTATGTTTGTACTCCTAATATGAAATAAATTGGTGTGAGACGGAAAGGATATCATTATTTTTGTGTTTTTATGACGGTCAAGGTACAATAAGGGTATTATTTCATAAAAAAACTGACAAATGCAATAGGAAGCTCGTCTTGATGAGATGCCGTATATAATTTGGTAAGTGGTTACTTTGCTTTCATTGCAATAATTAAGATACTGAAATTCATAAATTACAGGCAGGCCAGGTGTAAGCATCGGACACTGCTGTAACAAAAATTCGTCAGATTAAAAGAAAAAATTTTACTTTGCAGTGGAAAAAAGTTTCCTATACATCGGTTTACATCACATATGATACTTCAACTACAAATGTAAGTTTGCAATCCCAAAACATATTTTTTATGTGATATAAGTAAAAAATTACAAGTATTTTCCTTTACTATTGCTGTTGAACCTTGCTTCTTTCCAAATTCCATGCTTTTATAGTTTATAAAAGATAGCTTGATCTCTGCGACAGCTGTCAGTAAAATCACGCCTATGAAGTCCTGAATTTCTTAGTAGTACAGACAGTACCTGTCAATGTCATACTTTATGGGCATGTCGACCTAATTAGTGCATGCCCATAAAGTATGACATTGACAGGTACTGTCTGTACTACTAAGAAATTCAGGACTTCATAGGCGTGATTTTACTGACAGCTATCGCAGAGATCAAGCTGTCTTTTATGAACCATAGGTCAACGGCATATACTTACCCTGTAGATTTTGGATTTGAGTCAGTTGCGAGAAATAAAATATGTAACATTAATGGCCGTATATTTTGATTGTTCACTTAGAAGCTTGAATTCTTTACACCTCTAAGAGACCGTAGAGCATAGTAATTGATATTAATTTCAACTTGATGCCTCCATCCGTTCCTGAGAAAAAGAACCCTGAAAGCTGAAACACGGATGGGCGTACAACAAAGTGACTCAATATGGTTTAAATTTGTTTGAGGTTTAAAACCCGAAACATAATAATAATAGATTCATCGGTAACTGATTGTCGCGATACCGAAACCACTGGCCCTTCGTCCCCACCACCGCCGCTTAGGGCTATCCATGGAGCCGAAAAAATCGAATCCTAATCGGGCCTGCCAAGCCTATTTAGTGAGCTAACCTTCCACCATAGGCTCGCCATGTAATTCCAAGATGTAAGATTACATGTAAGATGTAACCCTTTGGGGCGTGAGGTCGCAGTATATATTGACTTGATTTTTTTTATATAGCATTAGGTGAGAAACGAGGACACAGTCCACCTTATCTTACACAGGCATGATATCCAACTATCATAAAACAAAATTATTCAGATCAATTCCTTTAGATCATAGATTAGGTAAACAGGTACCATCCTCTTATCTATTTCTGCTGTAAAGTAGTAGCGCTTGCACTGTTGTGTTGCAGTCTGAAGGGCAAAGAGAGCCAACATAATTGCAGGCTGTGAGGCATTCCATCTTAGTCCTTAGACCTTAGATCTTAGAGTTGACAACACATCTGTAGCCTTCTTTGTTTAAAGTGGGTTGATAAAGTTATTTCAGGCAAACGCACTTTATACTTTATGTGGCGAAGAAAGTACGTGAAAATACTTTATTTTTACTTGTTTAACGATTTTCAAGGTTTTATTTTAATGTTTACTAAAAAAACAAATTAAATATACAAGCAAAATTTTTTTTCTATTTAAATTGCCTGCTATTCATTCCCGTCACACTTTAGCGTTATTTACAGTGAACGCTAGGTGATGGGATGAAAGGAACAGAGTACAATCTTAACATAGACATTAAATGTGAAGATATTGTGTGTATAATATAGCATGTCAAATAATAAATAATACTTTATTTTCATTTGTCGTACTTTATTTTTTAGCTTAGAAAAGTATATAATATATTATGCTTTATTTAACCATTCAAAAAAAAAGGTGACAACCCTATCTGTAGGTTACATTACAATTGCACTTACCATTGGACTATAGACGGTTTGTAAGTATAGTTTTATAGGAAAACACATATAATTACGTACTTATATTAAAGCGTATTAAATTATTCTAAAATATTTCCGCGAGATTTCTTTTAAAACAAAGTCTCTTCTCTCCAGTGTACTTGAAAATAATAGTTTCAAACAGAATATCTTTAACAATAATGTGCGTTAATTCGCTAATACTAGTAGCAAACAAGTTGTTCTTCAAACAATATTCTTATGTATTGGAACAAAATTAATATTATATTAAATAACCGTGGATCTACCGGTTCAGAATTTATTTAATAGCTCATATCTTGCGGTGGATCAGGTAATATGAGATATAACGGAGAGATCACGTAGGTAGGTTAGATTCAACAGACTGTAGAAGTTTAAGAATTAACATGTATTCTATTCCTATATGTGCGTTTTTTTTTCAAAATAACAATCCTTATCAATGTTTTTAAAATACAAACAAATACTACAAACTACACTATATTTACGATCATCGGAAATAGAACAAGGAGCTACCGAATTCCGCTCCCTCATACCAATGTAATAAATGGAATACGATATCAATAGAGGAAATGGAAAACCACTTCCTCTATTGAATTTTAATTATAAAGATATATTTTACTGACAGTGAGTATAAGGATTTGTTTGATTGAGCAAGTAGATGATTTTGTATATTTGGGTAGCGTATTTAGCAGTGATGGTAGATGTGATAAGGATATAGAACGACGAATGAATGCAGGCAATAGAGTAAATGGAGCCCTACACTCTATTGTGAAGAGTCAAAATGTGTCAAAAAAGGCACGTATGGCAATTCACAATGCTGTGTTGGTCCCTACTTTAACGTATGGTAGTGAAAGTTGGGTGTGGCAGAAGAAGCACGAGAGTAGAATGAACGCAGACGAAATGCGGTCGTTAAGGAGTATGTTAGGGCTGAATCTGAATGACAGGGTGAGAAATTGTGTGATAAGAGAAGAGTGTGGTTTGCAAGATGATGTTGTGATAAGGATTAAGAAAGGAATGCTTCGGTGGTTTGGTCATGTGGAAAGAATGAATGAGGAAAGAGTGACAAAGAAAATTTATGTTGCAGAAGTAAATGGCAGAGTCGGAAAGGGACGTCCTAGGCGAAAATTTATCGACCTAATTGGCGATTTGTTGAAAACGGGCCAAATTAGGAGCACCCTTAACCGACGAGCATGTATGCGTAGGTATATGGATGTGAGGGAGGCGAGAGAGATGTGTCAGGATCGTGGCAAATGGAAGTCTGTAGTCTCTGCCTACCCCTCTGGGTGACAGGCGTGAGTGTTTATGTATGTTATGTATGAGTATAAAGAGGAATTAATAACTAACTAAACTATACTAAATTGCCAATCTATATCGTCACGAATACTTGCATCTTTTAAGTAACATGTAGATACTATTATTAAAACTGTTAGTCATTGTTTTTAGCCCTCAAAGATAACAAACGAAAAAACGCTTACTAAAGCTTTATCGTAATTGGTTGAGTGGCATTAGAACACATGCCATGGAAGTATGAAAATAGGAAAGGATGAATTATAATTATGAAAGGAACGATCTTTATTGGCTTATAATTAGATTAAGCTTCGTCTCATTTACAAGTCTTATAAAAGTGGAATGTAATTTATACCGCTATTTTTTCATGTAAACGTCTAAACAATATTTTTTATTAACGTACATAAAAGGCTATAAGTTCAATAAACCATATTAACCGTACCGGCTTGAGCCGATGTCTTGAACATTTGCATGTCAAATTTTTTATTTCTACTACAGTTGACGTAGATATCAATAAAAAATTATTGACGCTGAACTGAACCACTTTTGTCCTTGTTATAAATTATTGATGCGCGACTGTATTGTGGATAAAGAATTTCTTTCTTCTACTGCATCATTTCTTTTTAGGCCACTTTCGAACAACGTTTTTCTCGTTGAAGATATAATCACGCAATGCAGGCGCACTCTCTCTTATACAACATGTACCAGATGTTAATATGTCTTCATTAATTCTATCTATTTTTAGTAATCCTATTAATCGCCTTTTTTGATAACCTAGGAAATATGGTGAAAGATTCTCATACACGGCACAGTCGAAGAGTTTACCAATTTATTTACAATTTGTTTACATATTTATTATGTGATAACAAATGTATCTACCTTGGCGACCGACATTCTCGGTGTTGGAAAACAATTATAATTTTCTCAGAATTCAAACATATTGAGATATTCAAACTAGCTGAGTTATAAAAGTTAAAAATTGTCTAAATATAATTTTTTGGTGGTAGCTGCTTTTCTATCTAGTTCTACCACGCTCATATTTAGTGGTGGTAGGACTCCTTCTTTGCCACGTAGTTCGTTTGTGTAGAGGGTGGTGCCTGTTACTCTATGCCACCTAAGAACAGTGCTTCCGCTGCCGTGTTTCGTTCTTAAGGATAGAGATCCAATAAAGGGATAGACAGCTAGTAGAATAACAGGCTGTGAGAGAATCTACTTTAGTTTTCAGATATGACAACTTCTTTGTTTGAAGTTGGCTGCAGGTATCCACGGACTGCAGTATCCACTTACCATCAGGTGCACTGTAAGTTCATGTCACTGCATTTCCATTAGAAAACGCGTAATTTCATTCAAATTGCTGTTTCTGAAAAAACAATTACATGTACTCAAAGTTAATAAACTTGTAAATTAACTTAATATTTTAGTCGCGATTCTACTACCGGTCAGTGCAGCATAATGATGTAATGGCTAGGATGCAGTGGTCACAACCGACACCCTCTTATGGTCGAAAATGAAAGAATGTGAAACAAGACAGATAATGACGGGCTTACTATTGTTAAGAAGAGTCGACGGTCGAGACCCGTTTGTAACCAGCGTGGAACCGCCAAAATAAATGCAAGTACAACACTGCGTATTGTAGAGCCCATCATACAGTTCTACATCTACCATTTGGACAAAAGTACGTCGGGAGGAGATGTTCTGCGTTTCGTGGAAGAACGAAACCGGTACCGCACAGAGGATTTGTTTCTTTACGTTTACAGCGTCTGGAGTCTAATAGATCAACGAACTTCAAATCCTACGTACTCTAGGTTCCATCTGGCCCTCTGGGCTAAGATGTTTTTAATTTTTATACGTCTTTGCCTCTGGGTTTTTCGCCGATACAGGGACGCGCCAAAGAAGAAAGTTCCCTAAATAGTGTTATGTTTATATTTTATATGTATTTTTAGATGAAGGTGTATATTGCTATGGGCCAATGTTCTTAATTTTTAAGTTCTAAATGGTCTAGTATATCACCCCTTCAAATTTGTGCACCCGACCACCAAACACCCTGTATTTACTTTATTTAGATTAATTATGAACCTCTGATTTATAATGCAAATCTGTCAAATACGACACTAAAACAACTGAAATACTTAAGGGTAGGAATAGTTTATTTTTTTATTTAAACATATTTACATTATTTAGGTATACTTAATTTAAGTTAGAAAATAATCCGAGTTAAAGTTTTTATGTTAAGACATTTTTTATCTATCACATACAGCATTTTTTTGCGGCGGTCCTATTTAATTATGTAGGCCGTTGGACCGCTTATCTGAATTATAGAAACCGGTCGTCAGTAAAAGCAGGCTGTCCTTTTACCATGTTCTACTAGCATTTTTATCTATAAGGGACCGTCATAAATTTTATAGACATTGGCCGTAAACAATTTTTTTCTTTTAATTTGTATTGGACGGATTACTTCTCTTCTATATAAATTGATTTCTATTTTAATTGGTTGTTTTGCGACATTTTTTAATCATTACTACATTATTTGAAATAGCAGTATCAGATGGTTTGCTTGCCTTATATCTAATATTATTATTAAATTTTATTTTATATTTTAAATTTAAAACCCTAAATTACACGCGTGCAAATTTAATTTATTTTATATTAAATTAAATTTGCACAAGTGTAATTTAGGGTTTTAAGTTTTTGCGCGGAACCCTAATTCCTTTTCTCAAATAAAAGTAGGTAGCCTAAGTCACGGTAATTTAATATTACCGTGCCTAACTTACTCGTTATAACATTAGCTATCTGCCAGTGAAGTTCACTTCCGTCAAATTGGTCCAGCCGTTTTGTAGATTAGCCGGAACAAACAGACAGAGAGACAAAAATTATAAAAATTAAGTGATGTTATAAGTACCATATATATATATATATACTTTCATATGCATTTAGTAAAAAGCTGTTATTTTGACATTACCAACAGTTACTTCAACTTTATTATTTTTTACAGTTTTATTTGTTTATTTTAAAAATTTTATTACAGATACCAATAAGTTGTAATTTAGCCACACATATACTAAATCAACTCAATACTACGGAAATGCTATTGGCGTCTAAAACTAGACTCAATAAATCAATAGCGGTAACGATGGCATTGTTTATGATAGATATTAGAGAAATTTGTGATATTATAGCTTTTTTTTGAAGCTTTAAACCGAAATGTGCTCTAGTAGCTTTAATAGCACTTTATCTAGGAGTGCGTCTGGGTAGGCACCACACCACACTCATATTTAGTGGTGGTAGGACTCCTTAAAAAATTTTCTTCTGAGAAATTTGTAATATTATAGCAAACTTTAAAACAAAACGTGATCTAGTAGCTTTAATAGCACTTTATCTAGGAGCCCGTCTGGGTAAGCACCACACCACACTCATATTTAGTGGTGGTAGGACTCATTGAAATTTTTTCTTCTTAAAAATGTGTAATATTATAGCAAACTTTAAAGGTAAGTGTGCTCCGGGTTTAGATAATTTAACACTTTACGACACTACACGAACTTTTTAAAACTGAACCTTTGTTTAGCTAGAAATTTTGTGTAATTTAAGCTTTCCGTCGGGCGTATTTCCTAACGTTTTTAAAAAAAGCAGTTTTTTAATTAGGCGACAGAATGTTTTCTTCTAATTACATAGTCATTTCTCTGCTATCTGTAATGTCAAAAGTAACTTAGAGAAACTTGCCAATTAACGTTTATACAATATTTAAAGAGATAAAACCTTTTATCAGACAAACAGTATGTATTTAGAGCTGGCAAATCGACAGATGATGCTGTCTTAAAGTTTACCTGCATCTTGATCGGGGTAAGATGTTCTTAGGAGTATTTGTGGATTTAGAAAAAGCCTTTGACACTCGTCTGGAAAACACTGGTATGAGAGGCATTACGTATCTGTGATTTAAAAGCTATTTGACTGCCAAAGGACGAAAAGTGAGGGTAAATTAATACTTTAGTAATGAAATGCCACGTAGCTACCCAGTTCCGCAAGAAAGTACACTTGGGCCGACTCTTCATCTTATTTATATTGATAGTCTTTGTAGGTTGAATATGAGTGGTTGCAATCTTATGATGTTCGAAGACGATACTGTACTTCTTTTTCACAGTTACAGCTAGATGGGACTACACAGTGTAGTTGAAAAGAAATTAAGCACGGTAACAGTTTGGATAGAGAATAACCTACTGTCTAAAACTAAATATTTATGTTTTAGTAAAACCAAAGTTTCTCTCCCAGAAAATGATTTCAAATTGCGCATACATACCAACCCATGTAATAGGCAACAATGTGATAGTAACGGTAGCTGTGATTGCGAATACTTAAGTCACATTCTAAAATATTTGGGTGTAACTATTGAAACTCACCTGAGATGGGACTTACACTTAAATATAGTGGCAGGTCATTTAAGGAAACTCTTATATCCTAAAATGTCTCCGTTCTGTAGCTGATCACAAACTTCTTGTGAATGTGTATAAATGTGTTTCATGGGGCGGAGCTGCCAAATGCCACATGATAATTGTTGAAATAACCCAAATACAAGATCATCGTTATCATTAATCATTACAGCCCTTCACATGTTCACTGCTGAACATAGGCCTCCCCCAAGGAATTCCACAAAGCACGGTCCTAAGCCAACTGCATCCATCGACTTCCTGCACATCCTACGAGGTCGTCACTCCATCTAGTGGGGGGTCGCCCTTCACTAAGCCTGCCGGTACGAGGCTGCTACTCGAGAGCCTTTTTTCCCCATCAGTTGTCGGTTCTTCGAGCTATACGGCGGGCCTATTGCCACTTCAGCATACTAATCCGTTAGACTATTACGGTCACTCTGGTTCTACTGCGGATATCCTCATTTCTAAGTTTATCACGCAGAGAAACCCCGAGCATAGCCCTTCCCACAGCTCGCTGAACGACCTTGAGCGTACTCATACGGCCAGCAGTGAAGGACCACGCCTCAGATCCATAAGTCATCGCCACAATATACTACAAGATACTCGCTTAAAAGATAGAATTTTTTTAAATATAGAAACTAGGCGTACGAGGGACAAAAAACGTACCGTTGAAAGAAGTAATGACATTACAAGAAATGTTGTCACACACAAACACACACACACACACACACACACACACACACACACACACACACACACACACGCACACACACACGCGCACGCGCACGCGCACGCGCACGCACGCATGCACGCACGCACGCACGCACGCACCCACGCACGCACGCACGCACGCACGCACGCACGCACGCACGCACGCACGCACGCACGCACGCACGCTCGCACGCACGCACGCACGCACGCATGCACGCACGCACGCACTCACGCACTCACGCACGCACGCACGCACGCACGCACGCACGCACGCACGCACGCACGCACGCACGCTCGCACGCACGCACGCACGCACGCATGCACGCACGCACGCACTCACGCACTCACGCACGCACGCACGCACGCACGCACGCACGCACGCACGCACGCACGCACGCACGCACGCACGCACGCACGCACGCACGCACATTCGCACGCACGCACGCACGCACGCACGCACGCACGCACGCACGCACACACACACACACACACACACACACACACACGCACACACACACACACACGCGCGCGCGCACGCGCACGCGCACGCGCACGCACACGCGCACGCACGCACCTTCTTCCTTCTCTTCCAAGTGACCACGAAACTGCACATCACTCGATATGTCAACGCCGAGGATAGCGATACTGGCTGAGGGAACATGGGGAATACCTTGAAACTGGGGAGATACGACAAAGGGATTCTATTTAGCGCTTAACGCGCAAACTTGTGTCTTCTGGGTGTTAAACTGGACTGGATTTAGTCGCTCCCAATCCGAGACTCTGTGCAGCAAAGACTCGACTTCAGACACAAGTTTGTCCCGGTACTCGGAGACGTTTTCCCGAGAAATATTGGCCGGCCGGTGTACAGAGCATCACCAGTGCTGTCATCTGCATAACAATGATTGTTACGGGTTTGCAAAATATCATTGATATGCATAAGAAACAGCGTTGGCGATAGCAGCCTTGTGGAACACCAGTATTAAAAGGCTTGTAATCGGAGTTTGCACCGTCTACAATGACCTTGATGCTCCGATCTGCAAGAAAGCTGGTGATCCAATTGCTTATTTTCTCGGGAAGCCCATAGGAAGGGAGCTACGAAAGAAGCGCTTTGTGCCAAACCCGATCGAAGGCCTTCGCAATGTCCAAACTAACGGCCAATGCCTGCCCCTTGGACTCTACTGCCTCCGCCCATCTATGAGTTAGGTAGACCAGAAGATCACCAGCTGATCGACCACGGCGAAAACCGTATTGGCGGTCACTAATCAGCTGGTGACCCTCAAGGTACCTCATGAGCTGGCAGTTGACAATGGACTCCATTGTTTTGGAGAACAAGGAGGTGGTGGCGATAGGCTAGTAGATGGACAGGTCTGAGCGGCCGCCTTTTTTAGGGATCGGGTGGTCCAAAGCAGTCTTCCATGATTTTGGGACTACGTCTAGGGAGTAGGAGTGGAGAGGAGTGCTTTGCAAACCGAGCGCTGTGTAAACTGCACTTCCGGCATGGAGCACTCACACCGCGGGATGGTCGGCGGCGTACTCCCCCCGTCATCTAGAGTCGAGTTGGACGCAAACCGCCTAGCAGATCGGCTTTCTCCTTTGCGGTATGGGCCAGTGAGTCGTCCTCCCAGTGCGAGAGACTAGAATGCACGGGTTCCAGAAGGAAGGCGAACTAGTTTCTCGCCAATTCTGCCTATGTGCTCTGACTTTACCTTGGCAATGACTCTTAAAGGACCTAGAGGCGGAATTATACTTCTTTTTTAGAGCGCTTGTGTTTACATCCCGGGACGTTGATGCGTCAGCCCAGGCTTGGTAGCACTCCTGCTTATAGCATGATGCTATTTTACAGGAGCGACCAAACCATGGCTGAGATTTGCCTCCAGTGGGCACCACAGAGGAAGGAATAAAAAGTTCCACACCCTGAAGTACCACATCAGCGACAGAATCCGCAACAACGTTGGGATCATCCGGCAAAAAGCGAACCCGCCCCCAAGAGTAGGATGCAAAGAAAGACCGCATCCCATCCCAATCGGCTGAACTATATTGCCAAACACGGCGGCAGCCTACAGAATGTAACTGCGATTTCAGCGTGAGTGGCACCACACTCCGGACAAGACAATGGTCCGAGGAGCCTAAAGGGGCGTCAACGGAAATCTGATATCCGTCCGGGTGAGAGGTCAGCAGAAGGTCCAACAGGGAGTGTGCATGATCCTCCACATCTGGAATCCGCGTAGGCGAAGTAATCAGTTGTGTCAGACCATATGCCAAGGCAAAATCATGAACAGATCTCCCCGCATGATCGGTTAAGCGTGAACCAAGATATTCGGCGCGATGGGCGTTAAAGTCGCCGAGGATTACGATCTCTGCGGAGGGGATCTGCCGTAGCAACGAATCTGTAACCATTCCTTATAAATTCCCAACTAAAAGCCTGTATTTAAAAACTGATACACTAAGTATAAGAAAATTATATATTTTGCACACAATATTAAAAAAGCATAAAGGTTTGATTTTCGACCCAAATACTTTGAACAAAAGAAGAAAAGACATTGTACTTAATTCATTTTGTGTTAAAACTGCATTCGCTAGACGTCAGTTCATTAACCAATCTATTTATCTATATAATTTTGTCTACAAAAAGCTTAATATTTACTGTAGAAATGCCAAGGACTGCAAGATTTTGATTATAAATTGGCTAAAGACCCTGTCTTACGAAGACACAGAAAAACTTATGTTTCGACACATAGGGTGAGAGAGAGAGAAAAACACACACACACATACACACACACACATACACACACACACACACACACACACACACACACAGACACACATACACACACACACATTTATTTTTGAATATTGTATTTTTTTTTGTATAATATTTTTTTTTTATGTAATCTCACGTCTCTTGAACGTTTTGTTTGGCTATGGAAGAGCGGGAGTCTCTGACACAAGTGCCTTAAGGTACTTAAAAGATGCTCCCTACCCTATGCAAATTGTAAATAACAAGAGAAATAAACTATTATTATTATTATTATTATTATTATTATTATTATTATATTATATTTGGACGTGGTCAAAGAGTCGGTCTGTTTCGGCATTACCGCTATGGGACCTATAGAGGCACCCGTAGACGCGCGGATGGTCGTCGCTGTCTACGCGTAGCCAAAGAATGTACAGGTCCGAACCTTCAAGTCTGCCGAGGCGTTGAGAACAGATGTCCTCTCTGACATAAACGCAAACTCCAGCCCGAGGCACAAAGAAGTGTTCCGGTTTGTATCCCGGGTAGGAGAGATACGAGACATCAGCCGGAGAGGATACCTGCGTCTCGGTCAGAAAGAGCAGAGCCGGCCCCGCCGTTTCGAGATGGTAGTGGACGGCGTTTAGGTTAGAGTGAAGTCCCCTGATATTGCAGAAATTCACGGATAGCGTGGCAGGGGTCGCCTTGGTCTTGTTCCTCCGTTTGCCCCGAGCAGTTGTAGTCCTGAGCGGAATTTTGCCCACCCCCCCTCCCCCAGAATACACGGGGCAGCCTGAGCACCCACGCTCAGGAGTGGAGTAACTTGGTCGTGGATGCTCAGCGAGAGATTCTCCAGGGGTGCTGGTACCCTCCTGGGGTAAATCTTCACTTAATTCCGCTACGATGTTAAGGGGGGAGGGGGTAGGAATTTGGGCATCCGGCCACCTGCACTCACCAGACGAAACGCGGAAACGGAGCTTGTACTTCACGCCGGTATTCTGTGAGGTCGTGGTACCACCCCGGTTTGAGCCGGCCCATACGTGCAACAGCAAAGCTGCCGCGTGGCTCTACCACTGTCAAAATATGAAATTGTGTATAGATCTTCCTAAAGAATAATTTGTTTATTTCTTAAAAATATATGGTACAAAAGGAATAATAAGCTTTCGGACACACAGGCGTTGAATACGTTACGCGAAAAGGCTCATGCCGTGCACTTTTTTGAACAAAATAAAATTTGACATAATCGAACTATCGCCTTATCGAACGTAGGATTTTGTCTCGTGATATAGTATTAAAACGTTCGATATTTCATGTCACCAAGCATGTCCATTTAGATTATTCAGATAGTTAACAGCCCACACTAGCTAGCCACTATAAAAAACAGTAAAGGAAGACTTGACGCTATGTTTACTATCTTATAATAGTTGTGCAACATTGAGCATTTTACTATAATATAGAATTTATATTACATATGCAATATAATTTAATTTATATTGTATTTTTTTACCTATGTATATAAAGCAAGGACCTCAACCTTCGTATTAATGGCCCAAAAACTTTTTTTTTTCGAAATGTTGCGTAACATTATTAATGGACCGCGTCGCGATGAAACGTGACGCATTCTATGTGAATTTATAATTTACAAACGATGCGGCCAATTATAGTGATGTTACCAAGAGGAAACTTAGTTCAGACTGTATCGATAAAGTTGCTACGTTATTGGCAGTTGTGTAATAAATTTATATGTTGATATCGTACCGTCTGGTGGCGGCGTAAGAGGATCCACCATCCCATTTCGTCTTGTGGTTGACATAAGCGTCTATTGGAAAAGCCGGCAAGATTTTATGGATTTCGATATATGCAGAGGTATTATAAAGTGTATAACAGGTTTAAACAATAAAAAAATAGTGGCTATATAACCATTTATTTACGCCAGGCGTAAAATATTAAAACCATCGATGGGAAGCTGAAACGTCGGATACTATGATACCAAGCTCCCGTCAAGCGTATAGACTAATTCAAATCCTCACCACTAAGGGTGGGCAGTGTATGATGAAGAAGGAGAACAATAAGGATATCAGGGTGTAATACAGACTGTATTACTCTCCCAGAAAATTAAAATAAAAAACTTAGGTAAGAAATCCCAGACAAGAGTCTGGGATCCCAGAGAAGAGTCTGCCACGTTTCTTCGCGAGTTGATAGACTTCCATCATGCCTACGAAAAATAATAAACGTATCTTGCTTCCAGATTTAAATTACAAGCAAAAATTGAATGATAGTAGCAGCGATTGAACTCTGTAAAAATTTAAGTCGATTACAGGGCCATTTCTAACTCACAGAAAAGAGTCAATCACTCTACCCCAATGCGTGTTTCACAATTTTAACACGGCAACGACCTAAGTATGCTCACTATACCATAATATCATCCCGTCGTTATTGTGAGATGCGACATAGGGAAATACAAACAGGAATGGGGAGCAACATCTTCCTGATAACAATTAATAATAAAGAAAACTGCAGTTAAACCTAATGTGCCTACGACACAATTCCGATAATGAAATAAATGGATATTGTAATTTTTACGACAAGCCGGAACAGAAGTGCTGGGCACATCCCTATCAATGGATCAACAAAAATGTTGTTTTATCAAAATCCGGTTCCGCGGTGTTAAAATTTCCTAGCCCATTACGAACTAAAACATGTGGGTTAAAACACAGTGGGCGTGTACGATAAAGTTCAAAGTTCCACGGATAAAACTACTTACACTTAAAACTGTGATGTGGCGGCCGAAGAAGTCTCGCAACTAGTTTCGTTGCTCGCATTTAACCGGTTTCGGTAATTTTCCAAGATTCTATCAACATAGTTTTCGTTCGAAGTCGGGTTAGAGGATACGGCCTTGATGTAGAACTCGGCCGTGTTGTAGTTCTTGGGACAATGTAGATTGACGCTGAAAATGTAATAAATTAGTTATTTTTACATTATTTACTACAAAAATAAATACTGTTTATGTATATCAACACACTCCTCAACATTAAGGTTGCCACACGTGCTATAATATACAGTATCGTACTTATATTTCAGTCAATTCTACTATATATTATAGAAAATTAATATAGTAAGAAATATATTATATTTTTATCCCTAATTCAACTGTCGCTTTTTTATAGAATAAGGATGTCAAACGAGCGGCTCCTGCCGGGCAAGGTGTTATGCCCGGGGAGCAGCCAACGCTCCGTGTCATAGTTCGGAGATTTTCTATATATACTGTTTATGATTCGGAATGTTGATAGCGTGATTTAGGCTTCGGTGTGTTTCGCTTGTGGCGCGACGACAGCGCCGCCATAGATGTATGCGGAAAATAACAATATAGTAATACTGTGTTTCGTATGGTGAGAGACAACATCCGGCGACCCATTCCACTTACAAACAGGTGGATTGTGTACTTGCTTGTCACTCTTTTTTGTATAAAAATATATATACAATTCTTGATTATACGCTCGAGCATGATTGAATCATAATCGAGAATAATTGCGTATCTACGGCGTACATTATTTCACTTAACATCAGATGGACAGTTTTTGTTGCTCGTGAGTAATCTTGATTTTAATAAAAAAACAACTTATCTTCAATGTACTAAAAGTTGTCGCCATAAAAACCGTTTCGCAAATTAATGTCTCCTTTGCAGTCTATAAAAAATAATATTATAAATGCGTGTTAGTTTTTACACATCCCCATAATTGCTTACGCTTTGGTAATAACGTTGCGCAATTTGTTTTTCGGCCATCATGCGTTTATAATTGCTAGTAAAACGAACCTTTCGAACAAAATCCGACAGTCATCGTGTGTTCCATGAAATAGCAGCTTGCCCTCTGACATTAGATATATCGAGTTGAATTCCTTGAAAAGGTCAGAGGAAGGCTGGTGTACAGAGCATATCACTATCTTGCCAGTCTTAGAAAGATTCTTCAGTACACCAACTATCAAAGATGCGTTATAGCTATCCAAACCAGACGTCGGTTCATCACATATAAGAATTTGTGGGCTTGATAAAAGCTAAAAAACAAAAATATCTGAAATATAAAAATGTTTATACGTGGCAAAGCCAAACTGGTTGCAGCACGAATGGGTCGTCTGGTCGTCTGGACGGGGAAGGACCACGTTCTCACAGAATACTAGGCGCAAAATAGCAGCTTAATGTTTCTGTGTTTCATATAAAATATAAAACCCTTTTTACTGGATAGATGCACTTGATTCTTAACCGAGTAAAGATGTAGATGTCTTTAAGCCACAGTATTCATTTACCATCTAGTGGAATGTATGCTCGTTACTAAACCTTATTCTTTGTTTTGTCAATTCAAAATTTCACGTATAAACAAATTTATACTAATATTTAAAATGCAAATTTAGTTCGTTTGTACTTAAACAGCAATAAGATTAAATCCGATTATAGTGACAAGTAAATACTTATAAACTCATTGACTTATATATTACTAGCGTAATAAACTACGGTACCAAAAGCAATCTAGTTTTAAAATTGCTTAACGATGGAATAAAAAAGCTCTGAACCGTACAAATGACGTAATAATAAGACATCAATGAGACTTTAATGTCCTTGGGATAATAGTACAATGAACTACTCAAATTGGGACAAGAATAAATAATATTATCACGTCATAAATTATTTAGGCATAATATTTTTTCGGATAATTTGATTTCGAGTCGTTTAGAGAGAAGCTTCCGAATTGTATGTTCGTGTTACAAATTGTATGTTCGAGTTCATGTTTATAAATTTGTGTTGTGTTGATAAAATATTGTATGATTTATTGTTTATGATTTGTTGGTTATTTATTCACGATGACCATCAACGAAGATTTCTGATCATGATCGTCATGTATCTTCTTTTATTTAGCTGTCTTCATAAAAGGAAGATTTACTCAATGCGCCTGATTTTTAAATAACGGTTTATAATAATATGTTTCATCTGCGCAGGTCAGGATTATAGTGCCCGAGTGTAAGCACAGGTGCACTGTCTATTCCCTCACTCTCAACGTCCGATGGAACGGCAATCCGACACGACCGGGGAAAGATCATGCACAAGACTTATATGACCTTATAGTTCCAAGACCTAAGCTTTACGAGCTTTCCAAGGTATGGGGGCAATACACCGCCGAATTCCTAACTTCAGATGCTACTGAGAATTTCTTGACAGAAAAACCCAATAACTGATTTTTGGTCCGAACTGGGATTCAAACTCGGCACAGCCCCATCTAAGTAAAAAGGTTATGCTTTAGGAGTGGAAAATAGGAGATGAAGTTTTTAATTTTTCCTATAGATTAAGGGTGACACGAGCATACAATCCGCCTGATGGTAAGTGAATCTTGTGGCCCATAAACATCTCGAGATCTCGATTAAGAATCAAAATGGAAATGCGTTGTCACCCGTGAGGACCAATATAGAATGCCTCGTTTCCAGTAAAAGGGTCTCCGGTTCTCTACACTCACCATACAAAACAGAGCAGCATTAAGCTACTATTTTACTCTGGTATTCTATGAGAGCGTGGTCCTTCCCCAGTCGAGCCGACCCATTCGTGCTGCAATTATACTACTAACGTAACTGCAGCACGGCTCTACTACGTATAAAAATTATGATGGATACCGAAAATTTTATCATTGAAATCCAGAGTCGGCCAGGAATTTGGAACACCAAATTATCAGACTATTTCGTAAAATTTTATAACAAAGAGCATGGGAAGAGTTGGTGCATATTGATTACGGTGCATGCTTGCTTTCATCTCGTGTTTGTAAATAAGGAAGCACTTAGTACTTTTTTTTCTTGTGTGTTTTTTTACCTTTTTTAAGTGTGTAAATGTAGTAAATAGCTGCAACTACTTCGACGTCGATCTTTGAAAATAATCAATATGATCGCAAATCGCAACGGTTCTACAAACGCAGGTTGCGTTTCCGAATGCTGCCCGCAATCCGGTTGACCGCATTCGCAACCGCAGTGAGCCGGACGGCGTTGAACTGGCACCCCTGGTGTAGTGCTCGGGCTGCTCCATGCATTCGGCAGTCTTGAAGGTACGAACCTGTCCATCTTTTTGGCTGCATCTACGGGTGCCTCTATAAGTCCCAAAGAGGTAATGCCAGCACAGACCTACTCTCGACCACGTCCAAATGGCTGCAGAATCCGTGCTACAACAGGTCCCATCCGCAGAGATCGTGATCCTTGGTAATTTTAACGCCCACCACGCAGAATGGCTTGATTTTCGTTTAACCGATGATGCGGGAGGATCGGTTTACGACTTTACCGTGGCATATGGTCTGATATAATTGGTTACTGCGCCTACGCGAGTTCCAAATATGGAGGATCATGTACCTTGCCTTTTGGGCCTTCTGCTGACCTGACCTCTCATCCGGACGAATATTAGGTCTCCGTCCTCACCCCGCTTGACTCTTCGAACCATTGTCTGATCCGGAGAATGGTGTCACACATGCTCTCATCACGGTTGTTCTGCGGGTCGCCACCGTGTTTGGTACTACAGGTCGACCGATTGGAGTAGAATGCGGTGTTTTTGCATCCCCGTGCAACAGCAAAACAGATAAAAGGTCATGCACCGTTCTGAATTTTTCATGTTTTTTTTGTGTTTTTGTATGTATTAAGAGTTATAACTATAAAAATAACACAGTTATAACTACAGAGATGGAGGAATGAAGGGGGAAACCGTATACAGGCTGAAACCCATAGATATAGTATAGTATAGATTGGCGATGGAGTAATTAGGACGAGACCAAAATCACTATAGAGCCGTGGTAGCTCAGATGGTTAGCGCTCGCTGTAAATATAACAGAACGCGAGAAACCCGGGTTCGATCCCCGCCGGCACTAATGAAATTGTTAATTGCAATTTTAAGTGCCGATATACCACGTGCTCGGCGGTGAAGGAAAACATCGTGAGGAAACCTGCATGTCTGAGGAATAAGAAAAACTGAAAAACTGCGGTTGCCAACCCGCTTGCCAAGCGTGGTAACTATGGCAAACATCCCCCATGAGCAACGACACAAACAGACGGCCCCCAGTCCCCGGTAGCTCTACTATTCCTGGCTACGGTGGCGACCATGGTAACGGCGGGGCAGGGACTGCTAAGAATCTCCGGTGCAGGTTCGGTTGCCACCTACGACGACTCAACCTGGCAACATATAACGCATGCACCCTGAGGATTGACGAGAAGATACTGGAGCTGGAAGAAGAGGTAGACAAGTTGAGCTGGCATATTATCGGATTATCCGAGGTCCGAAGAGAGGGAGTGAACACGGTAATCCTCGAGTCCGGCAGCTTGTTCTATCACCGGGAGGGCGACCGTCTGTCCTAAGGAGGTGTCGGATTTATCGTTCACAAGTTTCTCGTCAACAACGTTGACGAAAGATTGAGAGTGTGTCGACGAGGGTCGTGTACCTAATACTCAGAATCACCAAACGGTATTCGCTGAAGGTCATACAGGTTTACGCACCAACCTCGGCACATCACAATGAGGAGATGGAGAAAATGTATGAGGATATCTTAAGAACCATGCATTCCTCCAAAACACACCATACGGTGTTGATGGGAGACTTCAACGTAAAACTAGGTACAAGAGAAAACGGTGAGCTGAAGTTAGTTAGTTGGAATAGGGCAACGGAACCATAGGGGCCAGCAGCTGGCAGACTTTATGAAGAAAGAAGGACTCTTTATGATGAACTCTTTCTTCCAGAAACGGCCCCACAGGAAGTGGACCGGGTCGAGCCCCGACGGTTCGACAAAAATGAGATTCGCTTTATTATGACGACCAAACGCCAACTATTCAGTGATGTCTCAGTGATCGCGAGGGTGAAAAATGGCAGCGATCACCGAATGGTTAGAGGCACACTGAACTTAAACGGTAAGTTGGAGAGGTTTCATCTAATGAAGTCAACGCTCCGTCCCCCTCGTGCACTAATCCAGGGTCCCGAAACCTTTCAACTCGAGTTACAAAACCGTTTTCAGTGCCTAGAAGACTGCAATACAGTGGACGATATGAATGACAAGCTCGTGGAAATCAACATCTAACCCAGATTAAAAATGTTAATGCGTTGTGAACCCTGACGTCTATATAGATAAAGAGTGTAAAGATTGCCTCGTCAACAGTAAATTAGTTATAAAGTTCTCGTCACGAACTTATACGAAAGCATTTTAGCAGCATCATGCTGCTATTCAACGGTGATATTCTGTGCAAGAGTTTCCCTGGTCGAGCTGACCCGTTTAAGCGGCAGTCATAACACCCAGCATGGCTCTCCATATGAAAAAATTTGCCTTAATCCTGGCTTTGCAGATTGAGTGATGAACGCAGTACTAGACATCGACGCTGCACCCCGACGCGGGTCTATGTATTTTACATCGATGCTGCATCCCGACGCAGGTCTATTTTTTTTTATTTTTTTTTAAAAACGTTACTCCTACACTAGGATTTTCTCCTGTATCGTGGGGGCTGTTTACAAACATAAATTGCACAAGGACAAACATCCAGACCCGGAACAATTATTTTGTAGGCCATACAAATACTTGTTCCGTGCGGGATTCGAACCCGCAACCCCCAGCGCAGCCACTCATTGCTAAGCCACTGCGCCACGGAGTCGTCTATGTATTTAACATCGATGCTGCACCCTGACGCAGGTCTTTGTATTTTACATCGATACTACAACCCCAACGCAGGTGTATGTATTTTACATCGATGCTGCACCCCGACGCAGGTCTATGTATTTTACATCGATGCTGCACCCCGACGCAGGTCTATGTATTTTACATCGATACTACAACCCCGACGCAGGTGTATGTATTTTACATCGATGCTGCACCCCGACGCAGGTCTATGTATTTTACATCGATGCTGCACTCCGACGCAGGTCTATGTATTTTACATCAATGCTGCACCCCGACGCAGGTCTATGTATTTTACACCGATGCTGCATCCCGACGCAAGTCTATGTATTTTACGTCTCGCGCTGACGACATATCTGCCATTATTCAAAAGCCGTAAGCTTTATCTGGCATTTCCCATAGTCGCATCTAATCATACACGTTGAAACGGGTGATGGATTATGTTAGCCCGACACTACAAGAAGTAAGAGTAGCCTAAGTGACGTTGTGGTCAAAAAACATCGACTTGCTATATTATCATATTGACAAGTGACGTCAAGTCGTTCCGTATTGAAACATAATGTGTTGACATATCCAAACTAGATAGGATTTTCTATGATTGCCATGATAAGTTGACTGCACTGCATATCGTGTAATGGCGGTGTGAGAATATCGACAGAGAGTAATTGATACAGGAGATGGCAGAAGCATTTTTCTAAAAACAACTCAAAATAATAAAAAAACTGCGGTTGCCAACTCAAAATGTACTTTTATAGACTTTTATGAAATGAAATGGAAGGCCTGTTGCCTTCCATTCCATATGCATTTTTAGGCAACAATGATACTGCGTTGTTTATATAAACTGAAAATAGTAATATAACATTTGAAACAACAATAAGGAAAGAAATTACCATAAAAATCAAATGTTCCATGACGCTTAGACAGTCCATAAAGACGTCGAACTGGGGTAGAATCTCCACCGTACCTTGCGGTAGATCGTTGACATTTAGGCCGTTCACAGTCACAACTCCTTCTGAAGGTAATGTACATTTTCCGGCCAATGAAACAAGGAATGTGGTTTTACCAGCACCACTACAAATATATAGCCAAATATTAAAACCTTTAAGCACATCTTAAATACATTACCGTTGGTGATGGTGATTTCCGTGTAGTCGATTAAGAACCATTAAACCATTTTTATTTTTATACATTTTAAAAGTTTCTAGTTTTTACTTCTTAATAATATCTCCAGATTAATGTAAAATATGTATAAAATACTGAGTAAAATTATATTATATCGCATTTCTAGTTTTCTTTGTTTGAAGTTGGTTGCAGGTGTCCAGGTGAAGTGTGAGGAAACCTGCATAACTAAAAAATAAAAATAAAATATTCGAAGACATTTAAAGTCTGCCAACTCGCACTTGGACTGCGCGGGGGACATTTTATTGTCCTAAAACCCTCTCGATGAAGGGTCCTGTACTGTGGGATTTAATTTAACTTACAAAATATATAATTACAATTACTTTACCTTGGTCCAAGTATCGCCAAAAATTCTCCTGTTTTTATACAGTGTGTAACTGTAAAAAAAATACATTTGTATTTGTCAAAAGTTATAAAAAGGACAGATTATAGAATCATATTAAAACGCAAAAAGGAAATCACTTGAATGTCTTGGAACAGATTACATGATGTAGAAATTCATCTAGTTAATATGTGTTTAAGATAAGAATGTATATGTAATATCTTATTTCATTAACAATTATAAATAATAACTTCATTATATGAAATAAAAAATAAAAACCATACCATTGTTAAGGGGAAATATAATGTCAAAAGGCTTAGCAAGATCCTTCGTTATGCCGAAAATATTGCAGCATTAATGTTGAAATAAATATATGGTAAAGTTGAGGATTAATGTTAAGGATTATGTTAGACGAAAACACGATTTCGTAAAATTTTTTCGATAGAAAAAAAAAATCCAAAGTTACCTCCAAAATAAACAATAAACCGCTGTTATTCATAAAATACTTTAAATAAGATCATGAAACTTTGCATACTAACTGAACTAACTATAAAGCAGTACTTATGTTATTTACTTTTTTTTAAAATACCATTATTTTTACTGCTACCTGAACTACCTAAACTATTGGCCTTTTGAAGCGTGATTCCTGCAGCACGGTCCACGGTCACTTCGCCTCGGCCTTTGGACGGGGAGATTGTGTCGCTTACGATCAGAATATACATTACGCAACGGTACGACGAAAAATTAAAATGGGAAATAACCGTGATAAAAATAAGAAGCGGCTGGCTTGGCGTTAAGAAACAGGCATAAATATGATAAACCTAATGAAATAAGTGTCTAACGACCTTTCTACTTACAGTATTAGTGATTACAAACATGTCGGTACATAGCATACGACGCGCGGGGAAGTGGGGGCGAAATTAGAATTTGAGCTGACTTACTCTATCCTCTTAAGTATTATGGTTTTAGGTTTACTAGGCTTCCTCCTCCACCAACGTTTTTCCTCCGACGTCCACACTATAGGCTTCTCTACCTTCACAATTACCTCTTCACGACGCGGGGAATTCGTATTTGTCTGAAATTTAATAGATGAGGATATCATATAAGTTGAAAACAACATGTAAATGCGTGTACAAAGAATTTTACATTTCATAAAGTGTCATCATAAGATATTGTAAAATATTTCAAAATATTGATATTAATAAAACTGCAGATCTGTGGGGGATTTCTGTAAAGTTATTGCTTCTGTATTAGATACAATCGCTCCTCAACTTGCTGTTATTTTTAATACTAGTATCGAATCTGGTAGTACATTGGAGCCCGCCAATTTTAAGACCTAAGTATTTCTGTACTGCCAACATTAACTTTTTGAAAAAATATTCTTAGTTAATTTTTTATCTTAAAATAGTTTTTTTTATTAATAAAAGTTCCAAAAGGGGTCGCTCGGTATATAAAGGTATTCAAAGCTATTTTTTTTATATTTTTATTTCTATTAATCAAAGTAAATCAACCATGCAATCGAGCATCTTTGTCAACGTAGTGGCAGTTTGTTGATGCCCTTCTTAAGGAATTAGCTGGACGGGAGCCAACAAATTCTTCAAAGTCATATTGTACTGCTTCTTGAGTATTGTATTTTATTCCCGCTTAAGGGGAAATATAATGTCAAATGGCTTAGCAAGATCCTTCGTTATGCCGAAAATATTGCAGCATTAATTTTGAAATAAATATATGGTAAAGTTGAGGATTAATGTTAGTGATTATGTTAGACGAAAACACGATTTCGTAAAATTTTCTCGATAGAATAAAAATCCAAAGTTACCTCCAAAATAAACAATAAACCGCTGTTATTCATAAAATACTTTAAATAAGATCATGAAACTTTGCATACTAACTGAACTAACTATAAAGCAGTGCTTATGTTATTTACTTTTTTAAAATACCATTATTTTCACTGTAAAAAGAAATTACCTAAACTATCGGCGTCTTGAGCTTGAATTCTGTCGCCTCGTTAGTATCGCTTAGGCTTTTGAAGGGAGAAGTTGTGTCGCTTACGATCAGAATATACATTACGCAACAGTACGACGTAAAATTAAAATGGGAAATAACCGTGATAAAAATAAGAAGCGACTGGCTTGGCGTTAAGAAACAGGCATAAATATGATAAACCTAATGAAATAAGTGTCTAACGACCTTTCTACTTACAGTATTAGTGATTACAAATATTTCGGTACATAGCATACGACGCGCGGTGAAGTGGGGGCGAAATTAGAATTTGAGCTGACTTACTCTATCCTCTTAAAAGTTATCCAAATTCTGGAAAAAGTAGAAGTCTGTAGGCGTAAGGTATGATGAGTACAGCGGATGACGAAGAGCTTCCAACCCCAGCTTTTTTAACTTGGAGACCGTCTGTTCTGCAGTATGAGGTTGATGCTAACGTCAATAGCTACTGTAAATTCAGCCGTAAATAGAGTATCATCAGCTTCCACAATCACCTTTAATTCGTCAGTGTCAACCAAATTTTTCGAACGATCACGGGATTCGTTTTTCAGATCGAAAATTTCAGAACGAAGGCGGGCAAACCAACCCGTTCGTTCGTATCATTCGTGGTGCGTTCGTTTGTAGTATTTGTTCCGTAAACGTCGTTGATAATGCGTAATATTCCATGTCGTGACATTCCATAATTACTCGAATTTTTAACGTATCCATGATGATGAAAAAGATAATAAAATGCGATGAAAACCAATCAATAAACAAATGATTAACTTTGAAAAAATAATTCTATGATTTTAAAATAAAATTTAAAAGCATGGAATTCTTTCTGTTTGAAGCCAAACAAAAATTATTTTGTTTTGAAACGGCCAGTACTGCAGAACGTCAAATTCATTGGTAAAGACTTAATAATCTAAAAACTATAAAATACATTGCCTGTTTAACAAATATGCGAACCTTAACTTCATTATAAAGGGCATAATTTCATTTGTTGTAAATTTTAACAGACTGCTTTAGTGGTTTTTTGATGTCCATTGGTTTAATATTGAAGTTACCCTTTCCCATTGTCTTACCACATAATTTATGGTTGCATATCATAGTCGTTTAATTTCGATCTTGACTTCGACTATTTCTAACACTCTTGGGTTCTGTTTCTAACACTCTTATATGAAAAATTATCATTATCATTTATATTGTCATTAATATGGTAGCCATCATTAAATTGTATACACTGTTTCACAAAAACTTAAATCTTTATAGGATAAGACCAGATATAACAGGTAATAATGTTGTCCTCTAGTTTGATTTCGACGTCAACGTTACGATACATACGCGTCATAGACACAGGACATATTATAATGTCATATATAGTATACACGCACAAACGCGATGGCGCATATATGTCCCCATCCTAACCTATTTGTGCAATATGCGATAATAGTGTAGCTAGAATTCAGCATCATCGACACAGTAAACAGACTTTATACGTTCATTTCTGAGACAGAAGCAGTTTTTTCCTTTTAGTTCTGTCATGCAGATTTTCTCTCGGTATTTTCCTTCACCGTCAATCACGTGGTAAATCAGCACAAATGAAAAATAAGCTTGAATACTTATGTCATTGGTACAAATGCACTTACATATCACGTTCGGACAAACACAGGGAAACACCAAATGCAGTGAGTAGGTAGCATTCGCACTAGGCAAAACCAGATCGAAAAAGATTCGAGTGCTACAATCATTATCATCAGGTACTTAGGTGATCCATTCATTCGTATTAAATCCTATCTGTATACAAGTTTTATCCTATCAAATTCCACTACCGAACATAGGCCATAAAATTTTTTTTGATTGCCATAAAAGGGGGGATATTTGTCATAGTTGCTACGCTTTACAGGCGGATTGTAAACCGCAGTTTCTTATTTTCATGTTGTTATTCGGAAGATGCTGCTGCCCATCTCCTGGGCTGTTGTTGACGATACGGAGTGGTGGATATTCTCACGCCGCCTCTACGCTATCGTGCTCTCAACCTTTAGCTGTCCCGTGCTACTTATATGTCATTGCTAGTATCTACCGAACAGTGAAATTGTTAAAATATACAAAGCTTGCGGCGACATCGTAAGACGAAATTTTTAAAGAAGGAAAGTTGTCGAAAAGCTAATTTATTTTTTGTTTTTGTTAATATTACGTCTTGGGTGTTCTCACCAGTTTGAATGAAAATGAAAAAACAATTGGATACTTTAAAAAATATTTACTATTATTTTCTATTCTTTTTTCTTACAGATATGACACCAATATTAAAAAAATTCCGTCCTCCATGGTGGCACCACTCCGGAGGCATGGAGCAGAAGTGCAGTGGTCTTGTTCTTCAAGAAAGGTGACAACGCCCTCTTGAAGAACTAAAGACCGATATCCCTTCTGAGCCGCGTCTACGTGCTGTTTTCGAGAGTCATTACGAATCGTCTCGCACGCAGACTCGACGATTTCGAGCCTCCCGAACAAGCCGGTTTCCGAAAAGGCTTTAGCACCATAGACCACATACATACCCTTCGGCAAATTGTACAGAAGTCCGAAGAGTACAATCTGCCTCTTTGCCTGGCGTATGAGGACTATGAGAAAGCCTTTGATTCCGTCGAAATTTGGGCGGTGCTACAGTCCCTTCAGCGGTGCCAAGTTGACTGTCGGTATATCGAATTGCTGAAGTGTTTGTACAGTAGGGCTACGATGGCTATCCGAGTACAGAACCAGAGTACGAAACCTATCCAACTGCAGAGAGGTGTAAGACAGGGTGACGTTATTTCCCCTAAACTCTTCACCGCTGCATTGGAAGACGTTTTCAAGCTACTGGACTGGAAAGGATACGGTATTAACATCAATGGCGAGTACATCACTCACCTTAGATTTGCCGACGATATAGTCCTTATGGCAGAATCGCTGGAGGACTTAAGCACTATGCTCAATGACCTCAATAGTGCCTCCCAACGGATAGGTCTTAAGATGAACATGGACAAAACAAAGATCATGTTTAATGTCCATATCACACCTATGCCGGAAGTTGTTGGGAGCACTATGCTCGAAGTTGTTGACGAGTACTTTTACCTGGGACAAATAGTCTGGCTAGGTAAGTCCAACTTCGACCGAGAGGTCAATCGACGGATTCAACTCGGCTGGGCAGCGTTCGGGAAATTACAACACATCTTCTCGTCAGGTATACCTCAAAACCTGAAAACTAAGTTGAACAACCAGTGCGTGTTGCCAGTGATGACATATGGAACTGAGACGTGGTCCTTCACTGCTGGCCGTATGAGGACGCTCAAAGTCGCTCAGCGAGCTATGGAGAGGGCTATGCTCGGAGTTTCACTGCGTGATAAACTTAGAAATGAGGATATCCGCAGTAGAACCAGAGTGACCGACATAGCCCAACGGATTAGTAAGCTGAAGTGGCAATGGGCCGGCCATATAGCTCGAAGAACCGACAACCGTTGGGGAAAAAAGGTTCTCGAGTGGCAGTAAATTTATTATTAATTTATTATATATTATTAGTAAATTTACAGCATATATACGTCCCACGGCTGGGCACGGGCCACCTCTCATTTCTTAGAGGGTTTTAGGGTAATATAAAAAAGGGTCGCGCTGCTCCAATGCGTGTTGACAAACTTCACATGTCTTCGAAATACTTATTTTTTTCTTATTCCTCAAACGTGCAGGTTTCCTCACGACGTTTTTTAAAATTGCAATTATAAATTTTAATGGTGCGGTGGGGTCGAATTCGGGACACTCGCGTACTGTGAAATTTATAGCGAACGCCTGGCCCCTGAGCTACCACGGCTCTTCTAAAACTATTTCATTAATTCGTTCATTACAGCCCATTAAAAGTCGAAGTTTTCGGGAAAGGAAGTCGAGTTCGAATTGTTTTCACTTTTCAGGAAAATGCTCAGCTTCACGTCTTCATTGTGTGGTGATTAATCTTCTGTTTCACTTTCCTCTGTCGCATCTTACGACACTTATGACTTCTGACGTCACACATACGTTACCTGGTGGATTATATTACGCTGCCAACTATTTACGGCTTTATATAAAATTTAATACAAGCAAAAAAAACTTTTTTGTGACTTTTGAGCTTTACATTTTTTGTTCTGTTTACGCTTACTCAATATAATCAGATATTATTAAGTATCATTTATTATTTTTTATTTCTTAAAACACGATCGATTTTGCTGTCGTAAAATAGTTTCATTATTTTTAAATGGTAATGCAGTACTGCGGATATCCTTATTTCTGAGTCTATCACGCAGAGAAACTCCGAGCATAGCCCTCTCCATAGCTCGCTGAGCGAACTTGAGCGTCCTCATATGGCCAGCAGTAAAACCAGAGTGACCGACATAGCCCAACGGATTAGTAAGCTGAAGCGGAAATTGGCCGGCCATATAGCTCGAAGAACCGATAACCGATGGGGAAGAAAGGTTCTCGAGTGGCAGCCTCGTACCGGTAGGCATAGTGTAGGGCGTCCCCCCACTAGATGGAGTGACGACCTCGTAAGACATGCAGGAAGTCGATGGATGCAGGTGGCTCAGGACCGTGCTTTGTGGCATACCTTGGGGGAGGCCTATGTTCAGCAGTGGACTTGTAAAGGGCTGTAATGATGATGATGATGATGATTAAAAAAATAATATCCAAAAATTATTACATACAGAATTTAGCTTCAACGCTTTTAAATATTATGTTAAGATTAATTTAATGCTTAAAAGATATAAATGGACGTAAATTTCAAGGCAATTGTAAAATAATATGAACTCAAATTGAATACTTGAATAGTAATTGTAAAGATCTGACTCAATGTTTTCTTGTAATATAAGTACTTTGAAAAATAATAACACATCTTTTCAGGTTTTGACTTCAATTTATTCATAAAAAAATGTATTGTATTAAATTAACATTCTTCAATAAGGATTAGGTATTTAGTATCTATGTAAAATAAATTCAGGATAAATAAAACTACTTTTTCAAAATTTACTTACCTTCATCAACTCCATAATTAGTTACAGAACCACTATCAACAACAAACGCACTACGTTTAAGTAACGTATTAAATAAAGTCTGCAGATATAATATTTTAAAATACAGACCAAAAATGCACTACACCTGTTAAGTTTATGAGATTGATGAAAGAAAGAAAGATCGTAGGCGCCGTATCTCATAACGACATTGTTGTTCAAACAGATACGTGAAGATAACTCAGTTTCTGTATTTGTGTTCCTGACTACAATTTAAATGTGCTTGTCGCTTAAATAAATATGTATGTGTACCTAATTTGCTCCCTTAAGAAATTACCTAAACAAACTCGCGAGTTACATTTGAGAAGCAATACAGACAGAGGCTAAAGTAAAATAAATAACATGGTATTCATAATATCCTAACACGTCGAAGTTTCTTAGTATCAGGTTTCTTTTAACATCGTTCAGTGCTTTAATAGTCATGATAATTGTACCGTATCGAAAACATGTAATATGCACCAATTCCCACGCCTTCGGATATTTTACACCACGTCTAAAATAAGAAATAGTGTTTTAAATTTGCTTGATGTGTGACATGTGGCAGTAAAAAAATTGATTGATCCTGCAGGCCATCCCTGAAACTTCCCGCTAATTACAAATGCAAAGCACTCCAAATTTCAAAAAATTATGATGCGAAATCTCGAAGTTGTAATAAAAAAACCTTTTTTTTTCAAATTCTTTCTTCTTCGATATCTCACGAACGAATGAACTGATTTTTATTTTCCAAACGGCATTCGACGTCATTTCTGATTCGTTTTTGAAATCTATCGGTAAAGCGATTGTTGAGTTGATTAGTGAGATTTTTCAAAATCTACTCGTCCGAATCAGTTCATATTATCACCAAATCTATTCCACATTGACATCTTTAGAACGCCGCCAACCGCATCTCAATCGATCAAGACCTAATAATAGATAGTTCAAAAGTTATGAAAGGTTTACATACTTACACACACACATATAAACATACATCCGTACGGACGTCCACGTGAAATTAGTCAGAATAGCTTTCTGAGATTTCTAAACGTCGAGATTTGATGAAAACTCGATTTTCGAAAATCGGGATGAAACCAATAATTTCCCTATTTTTGAAAATTATCAATTTTTAGCGGGAAGTTAAAAACTTATTCACCCCCTTGCTTCTGCAAGGACAACGCAAGGTTAACCTTCTAACAAGCAGCAAAGATAGCTATAATTATTATAGTCATCGATTTGTATAATTTTTAAAGATTTGTCTGACTTTTTTAACGATTTCTCATTCATCTTTATTTATAAGATTAAAACAAGAAAACCTAAGACAATATGACTCGATATGTCTTAGAAATATTTTTACTTGTTATGTGAGTAGTATAATATAGGTATAAGAAGTTTTTCGGCAAGGCATGTTTCTTCCCAAACAATCAAAAATGTGTCACATAATGCAATATACATGTTGTGTTACTTCGAACAATCTACACGTAAGGTGGTTTAATTGTTTTTCTGCCAAGAGTTCACGTGAATAATTATCATTCACTTTTCTGTTTCTTTAAAAACTATTGTGGGTTAAAACAGCCAGTATAAATAGCAGATTTTGAGGCATTTCGTCTTCATCCTTCTTTCTTTGGGGTAAGATGCCAGTGCCCTATTTAGTGTCAAGTATAATGCAAGCTTATTTGTCTCTTTGTGTTATAAAAACAGAAAGGCGACTTTCACTGGCAACCATAATGACGGTGTAAGATAACGCCGAAACTTTATATGTGGTAGAGCCATTGACTTACCGGGAGAGGACCACACTCGCACAGAATACCAGCGTAAAATAGTAGCTTAATGCTGCTGTGTTTCGTATGGTGAGTGTAGAGAACCGGAGACCCTTTTTACTGGAAACTAGGCATTTCATCTTAGTCCTCACGGGTGACAACGCATCTGCATTTTGATTCGTAATCGAGGATAGATGTAGATGTCTACGGGCCATATCAACCACTTACCATCAGGTGGACTGTGTGCTCGTTTGTCACCGTATCCTATAAAAAAAGAATACCACCATGAAATAGCAGCTTAATGCTGGTGAGTTTTGTTTGGTGAATGTAGACAACCGCAGACGCTGTTTACAGGAAAGTAAGCATTTCATCTTATTCATCAACGGGTGACAACGCGTCTGCATTTAGATTCTTAATCAAGGAAAGATATAGATATCTATGGGATATAGCATCCACTTCCGTCACGTGGGCTGTATGCTCGCTGGTCATCTTTATTTTATAACAAAAACTAAATCAGATGACGGACTGAATTCAAAGAACTCAGGGCTATACAGCTCAGCCACAAAACGTGCTTTCAATAAAGATGTATTTTAAACAGTTGATTTAGCTCAAATTGCAATGATGATGCTAAAGCTAAAAGATATTAGTTCACTTTTACTTTTGATCGCTTGCGTACGAGTTGTTCATATGCCTTAACTACATTGATTATGGAGATATAGTGGACGAGATATAAGTTATATTATGATTTATGAGTGTATGACATATTATAGTATAAAATAGGTACAGATATATTATATGGACATAGTAAAAACCGAAATGATGAAGTACCTACCTTATCTTTTGATAGTTATTGATGTTAAGAAAAAATATATTCCATAAAGAAATAAACAAGAATTTATTAGATATAATATCTCAGAGTTAGTATTATTTACGTTCGTCAATAAAATTAATATTTATGATGACTGGTAAATTGAATAATTTTAAGCAAATTGTAAAGGTTAACTAATATATCATACACTATACACACAACGAATATTGCAACATATTTATAATAGTTTAAAATTTTAATTAAACTCTAAGGAACATCAGTGGGTTAAAACGGAGACAAAACAATAATTAATTCGAAAACCTTCACAAAATTGCAAAACGTGTTTCCGCCCGGGATCGAACCGGGGACCTTCTGCGTGTTAGGCAGATGTGATAACCGCTACACCACGGAAACTTGAAATTGCGTATTCAATTTTAGAGTAACTTTCTGAAACGTTTATTCTAAATAGACAAAATATTTTATTTCAATATTATATAGTTATCTTATTTATGTTAATTTTAGTATCATAAGAAGATAAATATTAATTAAATTAAACCGTTATATCACTGACCTCCATCTTGAATATATAGAGATCAGTGCGTTATATGTAATAATTTTCATATATTTTTGACACAAGCAAGGCCAGAACGGAAGAATGTACGGCAAAATTAAAACGTCAAAACATAACAAAAAAGGTACCAAACAGATTGACAGGTGTCTGTTTTATTCATAGTAAAATTGTTCTTATTATAATTTAAAGTTTTTTACATTGCAAGGTTATTTATTTTACTTATATCCTGCTAAGGCACTGGCCTACACCTGCCGGGCAAATTTAATAATTTGGGTAAGAATAATTTATAGCATATAGTGGTGGCTTAAAAAAAATCTTATACCCCTTATCATCCCTGGGATGTCGTAAGAGGCGACAGAGGGAATCTGAAACAGAAGAGCGACAGCGGCTGTTCTGATAACAATTCTTTCTGATAACACCAACACTGCGGTTGGCAACCCACCTGCTAGCGTGGCAACTGTGGCGAACATCCAACATACGAGCTCATCTATGGGGTAAAACTGTGTTCAGTAGTAGACTTGTAATGCACGAATGATGAAAAAAGATAAAAAAGAATATGCTATGTTCTTCCAAATGGGAACCTTACCTGCGTGCGGTGCATCATGTTGACTGTCCATCCGATAGCTTTAGCTAGATTTGATGGTGTAACTGAATCCCACGGACAGAACCCAAACTCGGAAGGCTGGTGAGGGATACATTTCCGATTTGTCAGCCCTGCGTTTACATTCCACGTGCTTACCGTAGTGAGTACTGGAAAATTGAAATGTTCGAAGCTAGGCAAGCTAGTTGGCGCATTGTGGGAAAGGCGAGTAGCTAAAAACGACTTTTAATGTGTTGCATATGATTGTTTGAAATTGTATTGTTTGCTTTTTATGTCAAACCCTTTATTACGCGCATTGTGTGATTTTTTCGTACAGTGGAAAATTAAGAGCTAAATTTGGTTTAGTACCTATAATAATAATTTTTTTGAATTTGATTCAAACGACGATGGAGCAGTCACCCAGGAACTGGAATTAGAGCAAATGAGGAGTTCATTGGAAGAAGCGATTGTGGAAACGCGCAGCATGTCTCTCGAAAATCGACCGCGGCTTCCCCGCATAGCCCTAAGCAAGCGGAATCGGGCTGTCGTGAGGGTTCTGAACCCAATGCTGGTGACCTATTTGGAAGCCAGTCGGGGCCTTTGCGAGACGGACTCAATTCTTTTTGGCGCCGCTTTAGCAATCTGCCGTATTATAGGCGCCAAACTATCCACGGCTGGACGCGCTACTGGACAAATTGGTGCTATCCCAGCCTGGAGGATAAGAATTGAAGAACGTATCGCAAAGGCTAGGGCCCTCATCGGCATAATGATATGTTTCAGGTCAGGCAATACCAGGCCAAGGATTGTGCGCACCGTCAGGATGGCGTTTGCTGGGACAAATGTTAGTTTGTCTCAGCCGGATATAACGCAAAAACTGACGGAGAGCATAGACGACCTGAAGCAGAGAATCGCTGCTTGGGGAAAGCGGATTCGGCGATACCGAGAGGTCGACAGTCGACACGGTTCATCCAGAATCGTCTCTTCCAGAGTGATCAGAAGAGGCTCTATAAATAGTTGGAGCGACCAATGGTAAGTGGAACGGGCCCAGCACCGAATCAGGCCGACACTGTCGCATTCTAGCGCGGCCTGTAGTCGAAGACCGTAAACCACACCGAGGGCCCTTGGACGGAAGTTGTGGTAAATCAGTGTACGAGTATTACGCCATCATAACGCCGGATGATGTAGCTGAGGTGGTCCGTAGGGCCCTCAACTGGAAAAGTTCAGGGCTTGACGTACTTCGTCACTACTGGTTGAGGGAATTCGTGGTGTGTCACGCTTTGCTCGCCCGACAGTCTCAAGAGGCTCTCAACCAGAAGTCGCTCCCGAGCCTCTTCACTACTGGGATCACTCATTTGGTTCCTAAGGACCAGGGTATCATAGACCCGAGCAAATACCGCCCCATCACGTGTCTACCGACCATAATATACAAGACACTTACATCCATTTTGAGCGCGAGAATCACTCGTCACCTGGACTCAAATCAGGTGATGTCGCGTGCTCAAAATGGATATCGGGGCAGCGGTCGTGGAATCAAAGAACGACTCCTCATTGACTCGGTCATTGGTAAAGTGGTGAAACGCAACCGTCGGAACTTCTCCGCCGCCTGAATAGACTACAGATAGGCATTTGACTCGGTGCCCCATATATGGTTAAAGAGAGTCCTCAAACTGTACAAGATTGACTGTACAGTTCGAGACTTCCTCGGGTAGTGTATGGGGCAGTGGAATACGATCCTCTGTCATCTAGGCGAGCGGATGACGGCTGCGGAAAACCGCATAAGGATAAGAGGGGGTACATTTAAGGGCGCCTGTCTAAGTCCAATCTGGTTCTGCATCTTTTTGAATCCTCTCAGTACTTTACTGGAGGGCTCCGGGAGGGGATTTCAGCTTCGTAAGGGAGGTACAAAAGTGAAGTACCTTTTCTATATAAATGACCTCAAGTTATTCGCCTCTAGTCGCTCCCATCTTGTGGAATTGCTAAACATCACCTGTGAATTTAGCAATTCCATTGGAATGGAGCTGAATGGGGACGAATAAGTGTGCGCCCCTCCGTGTTGAAAGGGGAAGGGTTGCTAACTCTGAGGGTATAGACTTATCTATGCCCATCAACTTAAGAACCCTTTCCGAGGCTGAAACATACAGACACCTGGGTATGTCACAGAACATCGGTATCGATGAGGCTGGTATGAAACAGTCAGTTTGCTACGTGTTTTATGCACGCTTGACCAAAGTGCTTAACAGCCTTTTGTCCGGTGTGAATAGGATACACGCATATAACGGCTGGGTCATGCCTGTCCTCATGTATACCTTTGGCATACTCACGTGGACTCAGAATGAACTTAACGCCCTGGATAGAAAAATCCGCACTAGCATGACGTCCCATAGGATACATCATCCGAGATTGTCGATAATGAGGCTGTACTTGCCGCGAAAGCGTGGTGGGCATGGCTCTCTGAGCGCGCTTACCATGCATAATTGCGAAGTGTGCAGCCTCCGTCATTATTTCCTGGTGATTCGGATGATCCATTCCATAATAATAATAATAATAATAATAATAATCTTTATTAAAAACTTAAGAAGTTACAAAACAAATGTTGCACTGATTCCTAAACTAGGATAAATCCTGTATCTTAGGATATCAGTTCCTTCCCATACAATTTTACAAATTTTAAATTTTAACTCAGATTTTTCGTTAAACAGTTTTTTTAAAGCACGACGTGACGTCATTTCTAGTGATAGGAGGAGCTCCACGGGAGGTACTACAGGGCTCTACATGAGCTCTTCGTAGATTCAGTCGCCTTCCTCCACTGGCTACGTTTTGGTGACCTCTTCGGGGCATCCGAGGGTTTTGTCTGTCGACATCTGTCGAGCTTGTCGCCATCCTGGTGAGTCACTTAGGCATGTTAATTCCGGTTGTTCGGCGCTTTCTAACTCTGAGTACTTGCACAAGCGCAACCTAGTAGCCAGAATTCTACACCAGGAGCTCGCTCTGAAATACGGTCTCGTGGATCGGAAACTGCCTTATTATAAGTACTTACCGGAAGCCGAGCTCGAAAATGACCGCGCCGGGCTATAGTGGAACCGGGCTATCATCACAGACAGGACTATTCTTGCGAATAAACTAAAAGTGTGCCGATGAACCGGGCACAGTCAAGGATATTTTTGGTCGACATTACTATTCCATATGACGAGAACCTAGTGAAAACCGAATCAGATAAAAAACAAAATATCTGGGCCTGGCGCACGAGGTGACCGACATGTGGGGTGGTCTGCCGACCAAAATTATTCCTGTAGTCGTCTCTGCGAATGAGCTAATCCCAGTTAGCGGATCGTCTGAGGCGACTGGGACTCCGTGACGGACCGCTCCGGGCTCACATGCAGAATGCGGTGCTCCTCGATACCGCCCGCATCGTTCGCCGGTTTCTTTCCCTTTCCCCCTAACCCACCGTTTGGCCTGCCCTGCCTTGGGCTTCCATCTGGTTGGGCTTATATTTATTTATGTATTTTTTGTATTTATTTTATTTTATTGATATTTATGTATATTTATCTTTTCATTTTCATTTATAACTATATATTTATAGGACCCAACCAGATGAGAAAACTATATAGATAACCCAATTCTTAATTGGTGTCTTATAGGAATCTCATCAGCAATCAGCGCCCTCTCCTAATTTTATGACTTATACCTTTTATTTTATTACCTAAATATAATTGTCATACTTGCCACTTGCCAGGCGAATTGAAAATCACAGTATCGGTAGTCACACATTATTGAAGCTACTTTCCGTCATCGGTCTTTTACTACTTACATCTGTCACTTATCAAGTAACAACATCAAAGTAGTGGCAGTAGTAACACATAAAAGCAGTATAACGGGCAACTCAGCAGTTCTGTATCGTTTTCACATTTTAAGTTAGTTCTATTGCATTAAAAACGTTTTTACGGCTACTGTAATGCTTATTTGAGCACAAATTACACGGCTTTAGATCCTAAATAGGTTCACAATAATTGTATAATTGCATTATTGTGGTCAAAGAAGGTATCAATCGCGTTAAGGAAGCATTATTATGGTTAATGAAGTTGCCAATCGTATTATACTAGCAATATTTTTGATATTGCTTTACAAGCTTAAAACTACTATTAGAATGTAGTAAAAGAATGATTGGAGCTGTTTAAGTGTTCACAGTTTGAACTTAAATGTGGGGTTTCCACATCATTGCAAAAACGTCTCTATTACGCGGGACTATAGACTAAATGTTACGATACAATTATCGTTGTAATCAATCGACGAAAAAACGGAGTAAGTACTCAAGTCGACGCGTATATTCTTTTTTATTTATGACCACGCATAACTTGTTACAGAGTGTACCTCGAAATTGGTCACCTATAAATTTGGAAAAAATATTCTTACCTTAAGGGTGGGAAAATAGGGGTTATTCATTAAAAAGTAGTCCGATTTATAATTATTTTTATTGGGTAAGGTATTGATTTCTTATATTTACGCAAACACTACACATTGAAATAATACTAGTTTTTACGGAATTTATCGCGTATATTTAACTTTTTAAATACCCGACGTTTCGAACGCTTTACAGCACTCATGGTCACGGGCGGGACTGATATAGTCCATATGTCATAGTTAACCGCGGTTTGTTAAACAAAACAAAAGTTAAATTTTAATCTATGGTAACCGCGGTTAACTATGACATATGGACGTTGAACATCTCAGTCCCGCCCGTGACCATGAGTGCTGTAAAGCGTTCGAAACGTCGGGTATTTAAAAAGTTAAATATACGCGATAAATTCCGTAAAAACTAGTATTATTTCAATGGATAAGGTATACTTACCTTTAAATTGGCCCCATAATAATTTGGAAAAAAATTTACCCTAAGTGTGGGAAAATAGGGGTGATTTATTACAGAGTAATCCGACTTTGCTAATTCTTTTTTAATGGATATATAGGTTATACAATCAAAGAAAATAGAAAATTAATAAAAAGTAGCAGTTGGCCTTACTAGGGTATAATAAGTATTGGTTCATTATTTATTTTTTTAAACGATACAATGCATATAAAGTTGTTCGAACCTTAAAAGGCAGGAACACAGAGCACTGAATAGCTACGCCGCCGCTTCATGCCATAGATTTCAATATATATACTATATACGCGCTATATACGTGCTATACGCGGCGCGGGAGCGTGTATAGCTTGAAAGTCGTGGAGCGGTGCAGCCAACAGAAAGTTTTTTCGACGGAATACCTGAAATATACCAATACTGGCAACATAATATTCGGATTTTAAACACGTTTCCATCTTGGTGCGTATGTTATGAAAAGTCATCAGGTGGATAGTGTGTTTGTTCCGCACCATTGTTCTGTAAAATGAAAAAGAAAACTGGGGCTTGGACAATGCGAAAGTAATGCACGAGGGTACTATTACATATTCAAAATTGAATAAAACTTATTTTACAAATTATATCGCATTTAATTTAACTATAACTTTTCCTTAAAATTTTTGTTAAATTAAACGCGATAAAAATTAGTTTTATACTTTTTTATTATTTTCTTATTCCTCGCCTGTAATTTTTATTATTATTATTATTAAATAAAACAAATTTTATGTTAAACACTTTTATTAATATTACAATAACTTTTTTCGCTCTCACAAAATAAGGTAATACTTATTATTACACAACATTTCCACAGATGTACATCATACACTATTATTATTTATGTAATATATAACTAATTATGACTTTAGCCATAAATGGCACTCAACAACTCCATGAATAAATGCAATGCACGTTAGTGCTTTGACATTTGATACATTGAAGGAATTTATGCGGTTAGGTCAGATGTGGAAACTGGCGACTCTGTTCGAACCTTAGTGTGTATTTAGCTATACATAACAGTATAACTAATGTATAGGTAAATACACTCTAATGTAACCTTCGAGTATAACTTATACTTGAAGGTTCAAACAAGAAAAGTAGCGGAGTGTTAAACGTGCAAGGCCCTGAGTAGCGGCTGCTAGATTTCTTTATAATTATTTATTAATTATAATTAAAATGCAAAAATAATAATAAAACAATTATATTTCTAATTAAGTCCATTAAGTTTCTAATAAACATTTATAAATAACAACCGTAAACTTAAAATATTTGTATTGGAGTATATACTTAATATTTATATAGTAATTTATAGCACATAAATTGCGTTCAATGTAAAACTGCATTTATTCACGAAAAAAATAATGACAATAATAATTATGAGTCAAAATTACATTAATATGAACATGTCATAAATTCGATCAGAACGGGCACTTTAAAATATCATCACTAATTTCATTTTTTCATACCGATAAATCAAACCAAAAACTACCCATTAATTTAAAGGCCCTTACACTTTACAAGGAACAATTTAAAGATTACACATACTTATAAGATTAAATGGAATGGATTGTATTTCTTCAAGCGTCCTTATAGGTACATAAATTCCTAAAACATATTACCGTAAATTTTAATAGAAAATAAAAGAACACATGCGTTGAATGCTCATACATTCATAAGTTTTAGACAATGTAATTATAGATTGTCCGTTTTCTTTTCAAATGTGATGCCAAAAATTGTTCCCGGAATATATTATAATAAAGCTGACTGGTTTATCAGTCACTTTGTCCAACGAAAAGTACATGGTATGTCGATTGGTCAGTTTGTTACGGCCAATAAAAATGGCGCTACACGATTGGGTCAGCAAGCGCAGGATTTACCGCTACCACCGCCATTTCTGCTGTTCTCGCCGTTCGCGATCTTATGGTCGAGACCAAACTTTTCGCCGTCCTTGTCGTTATTGTGTAGTAGCTTGTCGTTGAGGAGGATCTAGTAAAAAATAAACGTGTTATTACAAATATTTTATAATTGGTATATTTTAATAAGCCGCGGGTGATATCTGAGGTCATTATATGCGAAAAATCTCTCATCGTCATGAATGAACTCGTCATCATCATCATTACAGGCCTTCACAAGTGCTGAACATAGGCCTCCACCGAGACATGCCACAAAACACGGTCCTGAGCCACCTGCATCCATCGACTTGTCTCACCAGGTCGTCAGTCCATCTAGTGGGGGTCACCCTACAATTCACCTACCGGTACGATACCGCCACTCGAAAACTATTTCTCCCATCGGTTTTCGATTCTTCTATTGCCACTTCAGCTAACTAATCTATGCAGATAATTAGGCTATGTCGGTCACTCTGTTTCTACTGTGGATATCCTCATTTTTAAGTTTATCATGCAGAGAAACCCCGAGCACAGTCCTTTCATGAACGACCTTGAGCGTCCTCATATCAAGGACCACGTCTCAGTTCCATAAGTCATCACTGGCAACACCCACTGATTGTAGAGTCTCGTTTTCAGATTTTGAGGTATAGCTGACGAGAAGATGTGTCGTAATTTCTCGAAAGCTGCCCAGCCGGCTTGAATCCGTCAAATGACCTCTCGGCCGAAGTTGCAATTACCTAGTTAGACTATTTGCCCCAGGTAAATATACTCGTCAACAACTTCGAGCTTAGTATTCCTAACAACTAACGGCATAGGTGTGACATGGACGTTACGCAAGATCTTTATTTTGTCCGTGTTCATCTTAAGACCGATCCGTTGGGAGGCACTATAAAGGTCATTGAGCATAGTTCTTAGGTCCTTAGGACGAAGTGGACAGCATCAAAGTTGCGTCTGGTACTTTGATCTCTCTGCCAACCGTAGCGATTAAGACAAAACTCTACTTGAGGTCTACGTCTGGCAAGGAACTTTTACGGACTGATGAAAAAGAAGTACTGCATTATTATTATTACATTACAGCCCTTCACAAGTCCACTGCTGAACATAGGCCTCCCCCAAGTAACGCCACAAAGCACGGTCCTGAGCCACCTGCATCCATCGACTTCCTGCATGTCTTACCAGGTCGTCACTCCATCTAGTAGGGGGTCGCCCTACACTACGCCTACCGGTACGAGGCTGCCACTCGAGAACCTTTCTTCCCCATCGGTTATCGGTTCTTCGAGCTATATGGCCGGCCCATTGCCACTTTAGCTTACTAATCCGTTGGGCTATGTCGGTCACTCTGGTTTTACTGCTGGCCATATGAGGACGCTCAAGTTCGCTCAGCGAGCTATGGAGAGGGCTATGCTCGGAGTTTCTCTGCGTGATAGACTCAGAAATGAGGATATCCGCAGTACTGCATTACCATTTAAAAATAATGAAACTATTTTACGATAGCAAAATCGTAAAATAGTTTCATTATTTTTACTTAACTTAATAATATCTGATTATATTGAGTAAGCGTAAACAGAACAAAAAATGTAAAGCTCAAGTCACAAAAAAGTTTTTTTTGCTTGTATTAAATTTTATATAAAGCCGTAAATAGTTGGCAGCGTAATATAATCCACCAGGTAACGTATGTGTGACGTCAGAAGTCATAAGTGTCGTAAGATGCGACAGAGGAAAGTGAAACAGAAGATTAATCACCACACAATGAAGACGTGAAGCTGAGCATTTTCCTGAAAAGTGAAAACAATTCGAACTCGACTTCCTTTCCCGAAAACTTCGACTTTTAATGGGCTGTAATGAACGAATTAATGAAATAGTTTTAGAAGAGCCGCGGTAGCTCAGGGGCCAGGCGTTCGCTATAAATTTCACAGTACGCGAGTGTCCCGAGTTCGACCCCACCGCACCAATAAAATTTATAATTGCAATTTTAAAAAACGTCGTGAGGAAACCTGCACGTTTGAGGAATAAGAAAAAAATAAGTATTTCGAAGACATGTGAAGTTTGTCAACACGCATTGGAGCAGCGCGACCCTTTTTTATATTACCCTAAAACCCTCTAAGAAATGAGAGATGGCCCGTGCCCAGCTGTGGGACGTATATATGCTGTAAATTTACTTTACTCTATGAATACATTGGGTAAAAACGCACCATAATTAAATTTTTACACAGAATAGACCAAAACGTTAACCATACCGACCGATACTACCGTAGACGACGCATCCATAATAGAAATTAAAAGCTGTTTATTATGAAATAGACATACATATATATTAGTCTACTGCTAGACATTAGCCACTCCAAGAATGCTTGGAGCGTTTATTGAAAGATTTGCTCATACTCAACACGCTAGGCAAAATAAGTAAGGGTGATATTAGACGGTACATTCTCAGTGAATTGACGAATTTGTAGTAAACGTTAATTTCATTAATTCCTATCCAAGCCCACTGCTGAACATAGGCCTGCCCATGGAATGCGTCGTGAGGACGATATTTACCATATTGGCCCAAACAACTAGGGAAAGAATCTGCGGTGGCCAAGCCTGACAACTATACAAAAGTCCCCCCTATGAAGCAATCTATGGGGGAGGCATAATTTCAGCAGTGGACTTTTATATGTATATGAAAATATTCTGTGTTTTAGACGCAACCGTAGACAGAGAGTTTCTCTGTCTACGGACGCAACTGACTGTCATGTCAATGTCAATATGATGTACGTAGGCGGTCCCATAATGAATTGGCCTAACTATGAACCAATGAAGGAAATGAAACGAAACCAATTTTATTTTTCAATATAATCACCATGAATACTAACACACTTCTGACATCTGTGAATCAACATCTCTAAACCTTTATAAAAATAATCATATTTTTTATCCTCAAAATGACTGAAGACGGCCGCCTGCAACTCTTCATCGCTTGAAAATTTTCTTCCTCTTAAGTCCCGCTTTAAATTTGGAAATAAATAATAGTCGGGCGGGGCCATGTCTGGACTGTAAGGTGGATGTTGAACTTCTGTGAACCCGCATTGACGAACTGCATCCTTCGAAACACCAGCGGTATGAACAGGGGCGTTGTCATGGAGCAACAGGACATCTTTAGACAGCTTGCCTCTTCGTTTTTCCTATATCTTGTCTCGTAATTTATATATTAAAGAAGCATAATATTCGCCGTTCACGACTGTATTACGTTCTTTAAAATCCACCATCAAAATGCCTTGAAAATCCCAAAATATTGTGCACATCAGTTTTTTAGTCGATTGTTGCACCTTTGCCTTTCTAGGGGGCTTTTCACCCTTATAACGCCATTCCATTGACTCGCGCTTGCTTTGTGGATCATAATACAAGATCATAGTTTCATCACCAGTCACTAGCCGCTCGATCACAGTCTTTGGATTTTCGCCACAAAGATCCAAAAACTCCGAAGCGCAGCGCACTCTTTACTGTCTCTGTACCGCTGAAAGAAGTTTCGGTACCCATCTTGCACTCACTTTTTTCATGTGAAGATGTTCATGGATAGCGCGATGAACGGTACTCTTAGAGAGCCCAAGTCTTGCTGCAATTTCTCTAATCTTCAAACGGCGGTCACTCAGAACCTCCTCTTCGATAAGAGTAATCGTTTCGGGAGTGAGCACTTCCACAGGTCGACCGTCGTGGCCAAAGTCTTCGACGGTTTCTCTCCCGAGGCGAAACTCTTTCACCCAATTTTTCACTTTGCTATAGGAGGGGGCAGACTCCTTATACACGCCATCCAATCGTTCTTTTATTTGGGCAGGGGATAAACCTTCTTTAAACAGAAACTTTATGACACTTCGATACTCAGTTTTCGACATTTTGAAAAAATACGTGACTCTCGTTATTCAAATGCCTGTTAAACTAAGACTAAGCATTTCATGTCGATGCATGTTTCTTACACTAAGTGCACGATAAACGTACTATTTAATGCAACACAACATGTAGCGACATGTCGCGTTGAACTATATCAGGCCAGTTCATTATGGGACCGCCTGGTAACATTGTCGAGTAGAAATATGTGACGGTAGGTTTAGTTAGTTTTTTTACTTAACTTTAGTCTCTCTATATTATAATTATATTTAATAAGTAATATTAATTAGTAATTGATAATTCATAATGCTGTGTTAGTCCCTACTTTAATATATAGTAGTGAAAGCCGGGTGTGGCAGAAGAAGCACGAAAGTAGAATAAATGCTGTAGAAATGCGGTCTTTAAGGAGTATGCTAGGGTTGAAGCGGAATGACAGGGTGAGGAATTGCGTGATAAGAGATAAATGTGGTATGCAAGATGATGTTGTGTCCAGGGTTAAGAAAAGAATGTTTCGGTGGTTTGGTCATGTAGAAAGAATGAATGAGGAAAGAGTGACAAAGCAAATTTGTATGGCAGATGTGAACGGCAGAGTCGGGAAGGGACGCCCTAGAATAAAGTTTATCGACCAAAACGGCGATATTTAGAAAAGGGGCCACATTAGAAGTACCCTTAAGCGACGAGGAGGCGAAAGAGATATGTTAGAATCGTGCCAAATGGAAGTCCGTAGTCTCTGTCTACCCCTCTGGCTGACAGGCGTGAGTGTATATATATATATATATATATATATATATATATATATATATATATATATATGTTATGTAATTGGCTATTGTGCAAGTTAAGAATGAACTCGATTTTCTAGTTAAGCCATTAAAGTACTTAAATACAAATTACATGTTAGTGTGTTATACCTCGAGGCCATCCATCTTTTAAACGCCAGTTAATTTCGGTTATACGAGTATATAATAGATCTGTACCAATCAACACGGCATTTCGTGGCTCGCTGACTTCAAAACACTGACAGGCATATTTGACTTTATCTTATTTGAACTGAGTTAGTCTAAATAATACAACAAAACTAATTCCTCTCTCTACCTCTGACAACCAGACACTCTACCATTCTCTTCTCCTTCGTTGTCGCTCGATATGCGTTCAGCAACATATTGACATATTTTGCCTGCATCTGTTTGTATATTTCCATTCGATTACCAATTCAATTTTGAGTACCAAGTCTTCAAGGCAATGTGAAGTGAGTGCGGTTTAATATTTTCGGCTACAAAACCACTTACCATCAGTCGGGTTAGTGTAAGTAGTAAGCACTGTCTTTTAATATTTAACAAAAGTGTTTGAAAACACTTTTTTTTGTAAAAGTTCAGAATTTATTATCTCCTTAGCAATTTTGGCTAAAGTTATATATATTATTAATAACATTGAGTTGTAACTTTTAAACTTTTTCGTGGTATAGCAACGTTCTAGAGTATTTTAACTACAGGATTGGTTCTACCGGGGAATGAAAACTACTATTTTCTTGCTAACTTACTTTAGAATGTATCGAATTTTGTGAAATACTGTTACTATAAAGATTATTGTTACTTTATAAAGTACCCTACTTACTTTTTTACCCTGCCGTCATTGTGCACATCATACTCAAACGTCAAAAATAATTGTATACAAATTGAAAAGATGTGTTTTAATCATTCACACTTTTGTTATATTAACTTGACAAAACAAATTTTATTTTTTTTTAATCAAAAGCTGTTTAAAATTTATAAGCCTCACTCATAAAAATCGACGCCATTTCGAGAAATGCTTCAAGGTGTTCCGTCTTTTTTTCTAACTGCAATCAAGTAACCAATAATCAACTATTATACGTAAGGCCACCAAAGGCCACCCTGCCACATTGCCACCAATTACATTATGTTCAAAGTTATCATCATGTATTTGACCCTTTTTGTAAGCCTAACTTGATATTTTGAGGTTAAAAATTTAATTGTGAAACGATAATTTTCGTATTTTCAATGTAATCGGATGTAGTTATCACGACGTTAGTAAAATTTATTATGTTATACAAGGAATGTGCGTTTTAAAATAAGAAAAGCGTCAATATAACCTATTGATAATGTTATTGACAAACAAATCGTAGGAAAATCTTTAAATTACCTTATATGTTATTTAGCATTTCAAAACTGGCCACATATTCTAGTAATGGATAACCGAAACATAATTTTATGCAAAGCATTAGTAGAGGAACATAAATTACAAGGTTAATTACCTCATTACTATAGATTATTTGGTGCAACAGGTTTTAGTTTCGAGGATTAGCCACTGATAGAAATTGGCCACTCCAGTTCATAAGTACATAGTCATCTTTCAACAAAGGAGGCCATAAAGCCAAACGCGTTGTCAACCCTCTGAGATGTAAGGAATAGATATAAGCATATAAACATATTACACTGTGTGACTTAATTGTACATATTTAAGAATTGATTATTAAGAATATAGTCAGTATTTACTTACAGTTTTTTTTTTCTGTCATTGATCTCATTTAATTTCATCTATTTGTTACAGTAATAATATTTATATAGTATAGATATTCATAAAGTATATTTTAATTTTTAAGAAAGTACGATAAACCAATATACCTACTTAAAAACCGAAATGTAATAATTTAAATATCATCTTAATATAGATGTTAATGATATGTAAAAAATTTAAAATAAAATAAAGGTTTTATCGAGTCTTGATTGTAAAATTATCATTTATTTCTGAGTATTAATTTAGTGGCATTTTACAATGTTATTGCAATATTTAAGTGTCCCTTTAATTTTGAAACTGATTAAATGTGTTACATATTGTGTATTTATTTTTAAGTTACATAATAAAGTGTAAATTTAACGTTCTTAGACATCTAAACTATGATTATTCCTTAATTTGTATGTTATTCTTATTATAGGATACCATACTGTAAAAGGCACGTGATTATTATATCATAAAAAAGTTAAAGTTACAGCCTATGTACGTCCGACTGCTGAGCACAGGCTTTCTCTCATATTCGAGAGGGATTTTCAGGCGAGGAAATGTCCGTAAATATTTTAAGAAACTGATTACTCTAGAAAGCAGAAGTAGATATAGTGTAGACATGATATGATAGTTCAAAGAGTATTTCTCAAAAACAAACTGATTTGTCTATGCCAGTACTTAAAATGTTAACAATTTAGCCGCTAACTTATCATGAGTTTAATAGTGAAAGAAATCTCATTGAAAAAACCTATCCTTTATGTCTTAGAAAATGATTTTGAAACTTTTAAATTCATTAAACTTCACTTGGGGATCGTGGCAGAATTTCGCGGCTCTATATCTTCTCTAAAATGCAAACTTGTGCTCTTTTTTCACTTATTAAAAAGGATGCGTTATTACTTAAAAAAACAAATATTGTTTGAAAATGCTTCTGAAAATTGAAGTCAATTATACATTCATACATCACACAGTGTATAACTGGCCACAACAATATTTTTCTTCTTGTAATCTTTGTAATCTTGTAATCTTCTCACCTTGTTTACTAAGGAGCGCGCTGCCTCTTCGATATTAATGTTTTCTTTAGCCGATGTTTCGAACCAGCCAGCAAAGCCTTTTTCGCGACAATATTCTTCCATCTTCGCTGGTGAGCTCACGATGCCCTCCTTTTGTTGATCACACTGCAAGCAATATTATTCTATATAATCTAAATCATTATATATTGGCCTGCATCTTGTGAAAACGATCGCCTATAGTCTGAAACCCATGATTAAGAATATGCATTTTTTTTTGAAAAATATATAGAACGACGCAGATGTTACACGTGCGTTATAGTACCTACGTTATGGCACCAGTTGCAACATGTTATATTCATTTTCCAATTCTCAGATATACAGCCAATTGCAGCTATATTACAGTTGTAGCACGAATGGGTCGGCTCGACCGGGGCAGGACCACGCTCTCACAGAATACTAGCATACAATAGCAGCGTAATGCTGCTGTGTATCGTATGGTGAGTGTAGAGAACCGGAGACCTTTTTTACTGGAAACGAGGCATTCCATCTTAATCCTCAGGGGTGACAACGCTTTGCATTTTGATCCTTAATTGAGGATAAATGTCTATAGGCCACGGCATCCAGTTACCATAAGGTGGACTGTATGCTCGTTTGCCTCCCAATGCTATAAAAAAACAGTACCAGAATTAAAAAAGTAGGTGTAGATGAAATCAGGTTTATCTACATTATTATGTTACGATTTGGTTATTATTTACAAATACACAACATGTTTCGTTATAAAAATATTTATAGAAGTTTTACTATGCAAATACGCAAGAAGTAAAGTCGACTCAAAGTCGATAGCGTGATTTGATTTCGCGATATGCATGGCATAAAAACTCGCTAGCGTGGGCACGGTATACCTAGCGCCTTCGCACGTGAAGAGACATAAGTATATTAAAAACGCTAAAATAGAACCTCTTTTAGTATTTATTATGAAAGAAAAGGAATACAACGTACATCAATTAAAAGGTAATACGCCATAGATATGCACAAAAAATATTTGTATTGCATTTTCTGAAGTGTGTAAGCATTTTGATCACGCTCATGACTGTATGCCACTGTGTGCTTTGTTTACGTAATAATAAATAATCATGCTTTTAACCGCATTAACAAAACAAAGCCTTTGTGATAAAATAAAATATTACTCTATCTCGCTGCCCGCCCTGCCGTAAGCATCGAACTATATTAGTAATACCTCAATGGCCGTAAGACCCGTAAGTGCGACAGAGAGCGCAAAGCACTGTATTTATATTTTTTACTTAAACATTTTAATAATAGTAATAATAATAACTTTAACATTATATTTATATAATTTTAAAGTTATTATTTTTTTAACACGGGCAGCGAGTACTTTACATTAGTATAGTCCATAGATTGACGTTCTTAATTGAGATAGCATTCAGCGCTACAACTATTAAAGTCCACCGCTGAACATAGGCCTCCCCATAGATTGCTTCATAGGAGGGATATCCGCCATAGTTGCCACGCTTGGCAAACGAACGAACGAACGAACGAAGCAACCGCAGTTTTGTTATTCTAGTCGTTATTAAGAAGATACTGCTGCGTATCTCTTGATGTGTTTCCCCCTGTCTCCCGTTACACCTACGGGATGTTATGAGGCAGTGGATATTCTTACACCGCCACTACACGGTAGCTGCTGTATAAACAAATATTTTATAGATATGACAATCGATATTTTGTACTGCTTATTGACGACGGCTTTATTTTTGTGACGTCCTTTGTTATATTTAATTAAAAATTTACGCAAAACTTCAAGCGCATTTAAGTCGACCTAATTTGTCATCAACAGAGGAAGTCAACGTCGCTGGCACGGGAATTTCAGCATGTAAAGGAGCATAAAGAACATAGAGCATAGAATAGAGCTTCCCGTATTGTCGTCGAAAAATGGTGACCCAATCTTTTTTTGTGTCAATACTAACATCAATAGTAGTACGTAGTTATAGCTGACTTACTGATTATATCTCACGTTTGTTACTGACCCAATGTGAAGCGGTCTTAATGATTAAAACTAAATGTATATTTCTATTCTTGTTTCAAAACAAGTAAAGACAAACCTTATTCGCCAACAATATACAGGGTATCGGTGATCCGTCTGGTAACTGCACCTTCGTGTCCAAGTCATTCTTCCACTTCACCACCGCATCGAATGTTGCTACTCGGGACACATCGAATACTATGAACGCACCCACCGCCTCTTTGTAATACACTCGGGTCATGTTGCCGAAACGTTCTTGTCCTAAAAATGTACAATTATTCTTAGATTCGATTATCAACAAAATCAGTTATTGCATTTGATAAATTACAGATTGTAGAGTTATTAAAGTGGTTATCAAAGGTGATAGAGCCACGTTGGAACTACATTATGGTGTAGCACGAATGGGTCAGCTCGACCGGAGAAGGACCACACTCTCACAGAATACCAGCGTTAAATAGCAGGTAAATACTGCTGGGTTTCGTTTGGTGAGTGTAGAGACCCGGAGACCCTTTTTTACTGGAAACAAGACATTCCATCTTAATGCTCTGGGGTGACTACGCATCTGGGTTTTGATTCTTAATCGAGAATAAATGTATATGTCTATGAGCCACAGCATCTACTTACCAGGTGGACTGTATGTATGTTTGTCACCCTTATTATATAAAAAAAATCCAAATGATGTTATGAACTCCTTTGATAATAGTTCATTTTGTTTTCATTCAAGCTTTAATAAATAACCTTTTTGAGGCTGAAGGAGTTTGAAAATTAATGGAGTTTAGACATTACTCAAAACGACTAAAAATAAAAATAAAACTGCGGTTGCCAACCCTAAAAATATCCTTCCTATGAGGTGATCTATGTTGGAGGCCTATGTCCAGCTATGGACTTTAATAGGCTGTAATGGTAACGGACCTTATTCCACATATTTTGGGTTCATTTTAAAAGATTGAACCGATTTGTGAGTGACCGACGCTGCAGCTGAATTATTGATGCCGTATGAATGGAACGACGCGACCAGGGACGAATCATGCTTTTACAGAATATAAGGGAAAAATAGCAGCTTAATGCTGCTGTGATTCGTATGCTGAGTGTAAAGAACCGAAGAATTTTTGCTGGAAACGAGGCACTTCATCTTAGTCCTCAGGAGTGCAACGTATCTACATTTTGATTATTAATCGAGAATACACGTAGATGTCTATTTGCCACAACATCCACTTACCAGCGGGTGGACAATGTCCTCGTTTGTCATTTTTATTCTATAAAAAGAGATTCACTAAAGAGACCGATGATTGATTTAGGAGTTCTTCTGATTACATCTAATATTAAAAAAAAAACTCACATAGGCTTTTACGCGGGTTAGATTCTTCAATGTTATCATTACGTTAAACGATCACAAAACACCAGCATTTCTTTACTATCCTTACGTAAAATTTGCATGTATTATATGGGAAAACTTCCTCATGAAATTCTCTAATTTTTTTAAGAGTTATGGGTGAATAATGAGCACAGTGTACCCGATGGTAGCTGGATGCTCTCATCCAGATACACTAACATTTGTCATCGGTTAAGAATCATAATGCTTATAAGTTATCAACCGTGAAGACTAAGATGAAATGCCTTGTTGATTAATGCATTGTTACCCGTAAAATAAGTCGCTGAATCTCTACAATTACCTCACGAAACATGGCAGCATTATGTTGCTATTTTACGCTGGTATTCTGTGGAAGTGTACTTCCCCAGTCGAGCCGTCACATTCGTGCTGCAGCCAAGTAATAGCCGCAGCGTAATACCACCACGAATGAACGAAAATGGCATCAAAATCCAATAAGTGGTTTTATATTGGAGCACCTTTTTACCGTCTCGAAAAAAAATGGGTGTAACATGTGAATACAAAAATTCAAAATTTTTGTTTTTATTTTTTGTAAAATATCAGTACCATAAGGCTTCTACTCTGCTCACATGTTACACCCATTCCAGACGGTGAATAATAAATATATAGCTTTTGGTGGCGTAATAAGAGAATCTACATATATAATTTTTAAGTAGATATACATTTGTAGCACGAATGGGTCGGTTCGACCGGGGAAGCAACGCGCTCTCACAGAATACCAGCGTAAAATATTAGCTTAATTTTGCTGTGCTTCGTATGGTGAGTGTAGAAAATCGGAGACTCTTTTTACTGGAAACGAGGCATTCCAACTTAGTCCTCAGGGTTGACTTAATCGAGGATAGATATAGATGTCTATGGACCACAGAATCCACTTACCATCAGGTAGACAGTGCGCTCGTTTGTCTCCCTTATTCTAGAAAAAAATCTATTCAACACATTGATACAAGGTTTCGTTGGACGCTACTATAGTTAACGCCGAAAAGTCTCACATGTATTTTAACCATTATGTTTGCGCCAGATGTAGAATATTTAATGGAGCAACGTCAAGGGTGGAGGTATCTGGACCTACGATTGTCAATCTTCCTGTCAAGCATGGCGAGTAAGGCTAATCTTCAGTACAAAATAAGAGGAAGAGCGGCCCATGACTAGCAGTGGACGTTTTCAGTCTAGTGAAGAAGTTGAAGAAGTTTAAATATACCCAAAACAATATATTACCATTTTTGGTATATAGATCATATTAAGTTATTTTTATCACTCATGCTTACTTATCATTATCATAGAGCTTGAAGCGAACTATGTAGTAATATAACTTTGGTACGTGTCATCCCAGCCTTTATTGAAAGATAGACTTAATATAAATTTTAAAAATTACAAGAGAATTTATATGTAGCAAAAATGGATTCAAACTTCAACTTACATTATTCATAAACTTAATATGGAACTATTATTAACAATGAAAGAAATAACAGAAAATAGATCACGACTAACACAAGAAATATCCATGAAAAATAATAACCCTGTTCATCCATTTCGTCAAAGTTTTTAATTGTCAAAGGTGACACTAACCGTTGTTGCGTTATGTTAATTTTGACATAGTATATTCTTTAATAAAAACTTCTTTTAAATAAATAAAAATATTTACAAGCCTCTTTCAGGAAAGTGATATTTGTAAATTACAAATACATAATGTATACATAAACAAGAAATGATTGTCGAAGTACGTTAAAAAATAAGTAAAAAGTAAAATAATAAAAAAGTGTGTTTACAGTTGTGTACACAGAATGAATAAAAGTTACAAGGTTAACGTTGGTAGGCGGATTATTTCTTACATAATTTTCCAAAGTTTGAGTTATATTAATTAAAGAATTAAAGTGAGGGTAGGGAAATTACACATAACAGTCTAATATGAAGCTTGATACATTGGTTATTGAACTAATAATTATAATTACTATAAAATAAACGTTGACACCGGCCAAGGAACACTACAAAGCACCTCAAATCTTTCTTCCCCATCGGTTGGTGTTTCTTCGTGCTTGGCAGACGGGTTAGCAACCTCAGTTTTTTTATTTTTCGTTGTTATCAGGAAAATTCTGCTGCACATATCCTGTTGTTTCCCTTTGTAATATAAATATAATAAGAGGCATTATGGCACCCACGGGTGCGGTATTCTTACACCGCCACTACATGGTCGATATACATATATTACTCTTATATATTAAAACAATATTCTTTATTATACATATCATGTATGATGTATAATTCAACCTTCAGTATTGCTGTAAATATTTAATTTATAGAGTTCGACGTGCCTATCAACAGCGTAATCACTAGTCACTATAGAAATGATTACAGTAACGCAGCTCACGATAGAATTAGACTAATCTAGTGCAAAACAAGCCATATGAACTTCAATGTCATTGTAGTAATTCTATTAACTACGCATTTCGCACTTTTGAACTCTTGGAGTCCAATGTATACACTATAGTATTTTACGAAATGGATGAAAAAAGTTTCTTATGACTTGTTATAATTAACTTGTGATTGATGAAAACAGTAAAAATCTTGAAACTGCCGAACGCATTATTTTTTATATAGAATAAGTTTTGTGGCAAACGAGCACACATTCTACCTCATGGTAAGTGGATGCTCTGGCCCATTCTACATTTATCCGCGATTAAGAATGAAAACGCACTCCCTACAACCCTGAGATCTGTCGTAACAAACGTACTCGTGGAATACCCAACGTACTGGCACTGTTCAGTTGTCAAAGCGCATATCTCTATATAGTACTCTATAACAAACTTAACAAAATTCTAAATTTCTATCCCCTTTCAAAACATGAGTGTAAAATTAGAGTTCGAGACTGGTTGTTGTCGTTAGATTGTAATAATACGGAAAATGTATTAATTTAATTTATAGTTCCAAAATAAATAAATAAACAAAAAACAGGGAAGTGTTTTTTGTGAAAATTAATATTAACGTTTCGGTTATGTTAATGCATAATTTATATGTGAACTTTAATATTCATGTGTGTATATATATATATATATATATATATATATATATATATATATATATATATGTGTGTGTGTGTGTGTTCATGTGTGTATATTTATGTGTGTGTATGAATGTATGTATACGTATGTGCTTGTGTATGTGTACATATGTATATTATGTATATGCTCGTGTTGTATATGTATATGTATGTATGTATATATATATATATATATATATATATATATATATATATATATATATAATTTTTTTGGTATTTAATTTAACTTTTCTAATTTTCAATTGTTTACTTTTCTTTTGTTTCTACTGTAATAATGAAAACATGCATAATTCTCCTAGTGTTTGTTACCTGTATTACAACTCTGGGAGAGCTCGCTGATTCCTAAGATACAGACTCGTCTAGTTTGGGAGTCAGAGACTTCAAAAAACTTTTGTGGTTTATTTTTGTTGATAATAAAGAATTATATTATATATAATTACCTATCACGCGTGGTAACTATGAGAATTATCATTCCCATGAGACAACTTATATGGGAGGCTAGTGTTCGGCAGCGAACTTGTAATAGGATGTGTAATAAATGGTAGAAAAGACGTATGTACTTACCTGCGATGTCCCATAATTGTAAGCGTATTATTGTATTCGAGTCCCAGTTAAGAACCTTCAGAGCAAAGTCCACGCCTATAGTAGCGCGGTAGTGTTGACTGAAGAATTGATGCACATATCGCTTGATAATCGACGTCTTCCCGGTACCAAGCTCTCCGATTACCAGGATCTTGTAGAGATGCTCCCGGCGCTCGGTACTTGGTGTCGCGTGCGACTGCAAACAAAAATTAACTTTAGGTTTGTTGAATATTAAGAGCATAAGAGGTAAATTTGCTTGAAGCGAAAGCGGATGTAGGCAGCCAGCAGCGGTAATTTCTATTAGGATTTTAATATCTTGAATGCATCAGTCGATTATCTGTTTGAGAAAAAAACACAAACAGGTTACTCGCTTGTTGCTTGTTTATTTAAAAAAAGGATCAATATAGCTGCAGTCTTGTTTAAATATTATGAAATACATAAACTAAGAAATTATACTATTTAGTTATTTTTTATTAAAATTAACTTTTTTCTTTACTTTATTTGCATTCATATACAGATGTACCATAAATTGATTGAAGCTAAATTTAATGTTTTTAATAAAGTTTATCAGATCCTAATGGAAAATCTTCAAATGCCTCGATGCGTACAAAACAATAAACAAAGACTCGATTTCTCGAAACTTTAAAATCAAAACAATTAGTCATCAATTAAAACTACCTATTGGCTTTTACTCGTAAATAAATACAGCTATATATGAATCCTGCATTCTAGAACAAAAGCCGCAACCTAGACGGTCAAAGCACTCAAGTAAATACATAATCCTTTCACAACGCACCGCTACCGACGGTGTATTATAAATTCATAAGCGCATGTAGACAACGTACCTAGCAAATATTTTGTGTAATGATGGGCACAATTGCGAACTAGAAGCGATCTAGACTAGGCTATTTTCTAATTAGTGTCAGTTAACAACGTGGAAATGTCGGAGTGCACATAGTAAGACGCTTTTGTTGGTTAATCGTATTGGATGATGTAACTTACGGTTTCATCGCTAAATAACTGTTTTTTGTGGTAAAAAAAGAAGACGGTTCCCAATTTCAACGTATTTTGCGTCAATATCTTAAACATTCCGTGGTAGAGCCACGCTGCACCTATTGTGGTTTTAGCATGAATGGGTCGGCTCGACCGGGGAAGAACCAAGCTCTCACAGAATGCCAGCGTAAAATAGCAGCTTAATGCTGCTAATGTGTTTCGTATAGTAAGTGTAGAGAACCGGAGACACGTTTTACTGGAATCGAGGCATTCCATCTTAGTCCTCAGGAGTGACAACGCACCCGCATTTTGATTCTTGATCGAGATTAAATGTAGATGTCTATGGGCCGCAGCATCCACTTACCATCATGTGGACTGTGTGCTCGTTTGTCACCCTCATCCTATAAAATAAAAAAACAATAACGGACCCAATAAGCACTCACCGTAATTTCATAGTACGCAATCAACTTCGAACCCCGCTGGGACCGATAAAATTACAATTTTATATCTCGCCAATATGGCGAGATCACATGCCCAGCGGATATATTGAGAGCATGTGAAGTTCGTAAACACGTACCAAAGTCAACCTTCTCAGAAATGAGGGGTGGCCTGCGCCCAACAGTGTATATTTATATAATTTATACTTATAATAAGCCTCGACTGAGACTGCTTCCTTGGTCTAGTGGTTGTAGTAGTGTTACTAATCATCATAAGGTCCTAGGTACGAATTCCGGGTCGGGCCAAAAAATCGGGAAGTTGGCGGTGTCTCACCCCCGTGCTTCAGACAGCACCTAAAGCCGTTGGCCCTGCGCCAACTCTCTCCGGTCGTGTGTCGGTTTACCGTCACATCGGATTATGAGAGTGAGGGAATAGAGAGTGCACCTGTGCTTGCGCATACACTTACACACTATAATCCTGTCCTGGGCCGATGGCTAGTTTCCATTGAGGCTGGCCGTGACCAGAATTCGGTCTGGAGGACATTATTGTTACTTATAATAAGGATGACAAGCGAGTACATATACCAACTAATGAGAAGTAAATGGTGTGGTTCGTAGACATCTACATCTATTCTTGATTCAAAATCAAAATGCAGATGCGTAGTCACCTCTACGGGCTAATATGGAAGGCCGCGCTACCAGTCAAGTGTGACGCGTATATGTCGTAACTTTACTACTTAACGAAGGTACATATATCAAAATCTTCCCAAATACATATATCAAATTCTTCCCACAATACAAGAAATTCATATTTACAGCAGTGATTATTGCGAGTTATACATTATTAAACCACTTATCAGTCTGATACAATTAGTATCACAACAATTAATAGCGATTGTAACATAATGTTGTTGAGGGTGCGCGGACTGCAAAATAAACAAATCTGAATTCGTCTGTTCGAATCCACAAATCCCATTTGATTAGTGTCGTGGACCATTCCCAACACAAACATTTTAAGATTATTTCAAAATTTTAACGGATAGTCCGTTAAAATATTCAATTTTGTGTTAATAAAAATTATATGTATATGATAATTAATGTTAAAAAATTATATTATTATCTATATAATGCATTATGTTGTTATATTAGATAGCGTTGCTAGTACTCCTTTCTGAAAAAAATAAAGCTGCTTCCATCCTAACAATTTTGAAGTATTCTATATTTTTTTCAATATATTTTATTTTTAATTTATCTGAATGTTTCCCGTGTTGACAAAGTTAAGAGACAGTAATTTTTCGTGTATAAATTGAAATATGTTTTTAAAAAAATTCCTGTTACAATTTCCCTACGACTTAATTTTTTTGTGATGTAAAAAATATTAGTAATCCTATTAATTAACATTACAAATATTCCTTTTAACCCCTCCTGGTAAGCTGAAAATGCTTGTGTTAAGAGTGGTTCACGATAGTAGTCGAATGGTGGATTCAAACCCACGACCTTTTGAGTTCGCGGTCCGCGCCCTGCCATTAGGCTACTGTCGCTTTACGACTTAAATTTATTTCTTAAAGGATTCTAACTCATGTACTCGATTCGCCATAAATATTTACTGTTAACTACCGACCGGTTTCGATTTTAATTATCAGAATTTATCATAAAAACCCATCAGAAATGCTTCGCCAATGAATCGCATCCCAAAACATATTTCTAAGCCCTGACGTAATTAAATGTCGAAGACTTCCTTCTGTAACGCGCCCACTTTTTCAGGTGTAAATTATACTTTTTAATTAATTTTTTTTTTGAAATTATATACGTACAGGCCTATCATCCCATGTGACATAACCATAATCGATGCATGGTTGAAAAACAAACATTCAGTACAAACAAACATACTTTTATATGTTTGAAAATTAGTAAGATACATTAAATATAATTTACATATGTATTATTTTTATTCCACCAACTGTTCGTAAACATAAGTTTACTTTAATTTTAAAAGTTTCCTACAAATTATTAGCGCAGTCATCATTTATGTCGGTATATAAATGATACGATCCAGTTTTTTAAAAAAATCAAAATAATTGGAAATAAAAAACGACAAAATTGTTGAAGATTTAAAGATAATTTAAAGAATATTTAAAAAAAAGTTTGTTATTGGTTATTACACTAAACAATTTTCCACTATCTGATAATAGATAGTTCGCCACAGATAGTTAACAGTTTCCCTCTCCACGAAACAGACACAAAACAATAGTTAAACAATCGAAATGTTCACATATACTTAATTCACGCTACAGGGAAAGGATTGGAAGCAAATTTGTTACAAAAATAAAGAGAAAAATAACAAATAACCTAACTTTATATCACGATTCTAAATACTCACTGAAGTGGATTATTCCACTTGAAAAGTAAAATAGCTAAAGCTTGTAGGATTCCTAGGAACTAGGAAGGACTACAGATATTTAAGAGTATTTTTACTACCTAGTCTATAAATTGCAGATACTACGTACGTATATACATAATATTATGCTTATAATTTGTCTTTACTTTTAGAAATCTGCTTTCCTCATTTTGATAAGTTCTTAATTCAAATAGTACGAGTATATAAAACCTGTGGGAACTACTCAAAAATACTGAAACATTAAACCGTGTCGTATTGAATAAAAACTGATTTAAAAAAAATGAAATCTAATCTGATTAAAAACTAGCTTAGTAATTCCGATGGAATGATTCCCCTCATTTTTTGTGTTACGTGACACATCATAATCCGTCACAGACACGAACGTAACCGATACTATCATCATTGCGATGAGGCAAAATAATCCACGTATTACAAACGGAACTACTTGAAAAATACTTTAAAAAGTCAAGTGTAACCAGAACAGTTAAATATTATATTAAATAAATAAATATTAATAAAAACTTACACCCGTATTTTGTTTTGGCTTCGGCGACATCTTCATTCACGATCGCCAGATAGAGATATCGGTATGTCAAGAAACTCTTGTAAAATTCCAGTGAAACAAGACACGTGAACGATATAGAATATTCTCGATTATAAACTTGCACATTGCTAAGACCACAAGTTTATGGATATACACACATTTCCATTATATTTTTTGCGATTAAAAATATATATACATACATAAAATATATGTTTAAAATCGATAGCCTTTTTATTTTGTCACACCTTTTTGTATTATTAATATAATGAAATTCAACACTCTAAAGAAGTTCACATTAGTTCATATTATAATTAATTATTTACATTTAAAACAATTAATAACAATTATTTTAATTGATTAGAAACTATAGAAGAAGTCACAAGGGTAAGCCAAGTAGAACTATACTAAATGTATCAACGACTGTCTATTTACTAAGTCATTTAAGTGGGTGCACGAGTTCTTATCGGCCATTTGATAACAAACAAGTAAGTATTTATTAGGACTTTAGCTTTCCACTCGAACACTGTTTATTCAAAATTTGTTCGTTCGATTTCGTACCCAATGAATACGAGTAGGCATTTAAAGGATTTATACATTCTTGAGTAATTGGATAACAGTGGAAATAACATTCTTTATGTATTAATTTTCATGTCATAAGGTTTCTTTACATTATTTTCTTTATTACGAGTACATACGTTATATAGTTCATTTGATTGCTGGCGGAATAAGTATTTAAGTAATAAATTATATGATGTTTATAATAAGTAGGTATTAAATTAAAATGGAAAATATACAAAAGGTGAAAATTGTATGTAACACACACGAACTACTTAACACTGATTAAATAAATGGGATTTACGAATTATATCCGCCCTAATACCAAAAGTGGATAAACGTTTACGATATTCTATGGTTGTTATCACATTCTACTGACAGTAGAATGGGACGAAAATAAACGCCACGTAAATAGTACCTACGCGACTTACCCAAGACAAATACATAAAATAATATAGAAAATTAGTTTAGAGATTTTTTTCTAATAAATAAGTATTTGTTTTATGGTTTAGATATAACTAATTTTGTCTTTGATACAGCATGTTGGCCTGCCATCAAGCTAATCACACTCAACATGAGTCATGAGTGAGATCCGATGTACAGATGAGTACCTTTTTAGGATACTTTATATCATATTCTATATCTCCTTAAAATAAGTTTTATTCCACGTGTAGCCTTCGCGTAAATATAAGAAATCATTATGTCACTTTGTATTAATTTTACCACAACTTTCTAAACCGCTTTTCCGACCATTGTATCACACGATACGATTGTGTAAGGATTAAAGGTAAAGCTGAAATAATAGCCGAGATTATAGATTCGACTTTCCTAATCGAATTTCAATGAGGAAGGAAGCCCTACACTTCAAGCAAGCGTTATGAAATGTAATTAAAAGCTAATATTTATAAGGAAGCGATATTTGTCAGTTGCTTTCTCCTATTACGTTATATCTTAATGTGATACCTACATCATACATATGTAATTTTTAATTTATTAATGATGCTCGTTAATTGGTCACTATCACAGATAGAAAAGTCTAAGTAAAAATATAAAGTAATTATAAATTTGCTATAGGAGTTGTCAGGCAAAGTTACAGCAAAATATATAATATAGAGGAAGAAACTTAAAAGAAAGTTCTGATACCTGCTTTATATAATTAATTTTTTTGAAATAAGAACGCTGCACCGGAAACGAATACTTCTAGAATACCATCATGGCATAAAATTGATGACGTTATGTTGTATATAGTATGTTCCAGTTTAAAAGGGTTTCCGGATCTCTATACTCACCATACGAAACACAGCAGTATTAAGCTGCTATTTTACGCTGGTATTCTGTGAGAACGTGGTCCTTTCCCGGTCGAGCGAACCCATTGGTGCTACAACCATAATATAGCCTGGCCTGGCCTAGCCTGGTTCTACCAAGTATACAAGCTTAATGTTGCTGTGTTGCGTATGATGAGTGTGGAAAACCGAAGACCCTCTTTACTGGAAACGAGGCATTTTGCATTTTGATTCTTAATCGAGCGTACATGTTTATGGGACCCAAGCATCCACTAATCATCAGGTGGACTGTGTGCTCGTTTTGCAGCCTTATTCTATATAAAAAATAAAGGCATTTCGACTTGACAAAGTAAGCGTTCGGTCACGCAAAAGTACATCAATTCTTCATAGTAAAGGGCTAAGGAAGTTTATCAATACTCTATGGACATTTCATAGCTGTCGAAACCGTGCCAACTTGCGGTAAACCTATACGTAGGTTAGAGTTACCGCGTCCACACATCAACGACGACCTCTAGCCGTCCAGTTATAAGACCGCGAATGCTCAGCGACGTAGAATCCACATGAATATCATATGAGATATATTATGTTCGACTTTCACTGACCGGTAAGGCCAGCTTAAAGTACATTGTATAATTTAATAACGGCTTAAGAACACTATACACTATAGAAAAAGCCAAAAATACGTCGCAGCTTTCGATAATATATGGTAGAATATAATAATCTCTCTTTATAAAAAATACAATCTCTCGAAAGACGGCGCAAACGAGATGACCAAAACAAGAGAATCAGAGGAATACGATTTACTAGTTATCTTCATGCACGACATCTTTGCGAATCGTTTACCACCGGCGATTTGTCAGGACCGACACGACTGCAGTTAAGGACCTTCAAGAAACGAGCTTACTCCTTCTTTAAAGGCCGGTAACATACATGCAATTTTCCTGGTATTGCCGGTGTTCATGGGTGACGGTAGATACTTACCATCAGGTGAACCGCATGCTCGCTTGCCCCTTCTTCAATAAAAAACCAGCTACGGGAAGCAGCGTCAAGGAATCCAGTCATCTGGAATTATTAACTGCCTGCCAAGCGAGATAGTTACGAACAAATCCTTCGCTCATATCGCCGATGACCAGAAGTGAAGTCCATGGGCGGTCAATCTGGCCATCGCCAATCTGGTCATGGGCGGACTAATAAAATGGAAGAAGAATAATAAAACTTTAGGTACAGAATAAATAATAGCTTTAGGTTTTAGAATAAATAATAGCTTTGTTTATCGGGCTATTTAAAATCTTCCTAATTTAATGGAAATTAATCTTGTTAAGGTTTTTCAGCAACTCTAAGACTTCAGTGAGTTCAGTTTTGCTTTAATTTAATTTCTGAAATTTGTCTGTTTTGAATTGACACAAATTTCATAAAGACTTTATACATACTGGATGATTTTTTTACCGTTTGAAAAAAAACAGAGTGTAACAGGTGAACGGAATAGAAGCCTATAACACTGATATTTTACTTTATTTTTGCTTTTAAATTAACACGATTAAAAAAAAATAAAAACAAAAATTTTAAACTAATCAATAATCAATAAAAAAACTATCGAAATAAAAAAGTAATACGCACTCATTTAGTAGTATTTATTGATAGATCAATTTCGTAATATGTTAACGTAAAAGAAAAAAAAATGTAAAATATCCGTGCCATAGGCTTGTTTCTGTTCACCTGTTACACAGTAAAAAAATCACCCAGTATAAATTTTTCGACACCCGCTGTGGGCTTCTGTCATCTATACTAACTACACCTATATAAGTAAAATTAAAATAATTGAACTGTTATTTTCATGCCATTTAGACATGCATAAACATTTTTAAACATTCTGTCTGTCTGTACGTTCAGATTAATCTTCGGATTGGCTGAACCGATTGTAATGAAACTCACAAATAGATGGAGAGCAATACAAGGATTGATCAAAACTATATATTATTTTATATTGTAAACGAAATCATAAAATAAATGGTCTTTGACTGTCTTAAATCTATTGATTAAAACTACTTTTACGGATTTTATCGCGTCTAATTTCAATTATTTTTAATTCCCGACGTTTCGGGTGTTTTCCAGCACCCATGGTCACGGGCGACTGAGGTGATTGACGTCCCGATGGCATTGTTAAACCCGGAGTACCTTCAGCTTTTTTAATTATTGTTTAATTGTTTATGGTAGTTTTAATCAATGTGTAGTGTTCGCGTAAATATAAGAAATTATTATGTCTTAAATCCAACTACCACCACATTAATATATTCTACGCAGGCGAACCCAGGGCGTGCTGATAGTTAACACTCATAGTTAGTAGTTAGTAGAAAGTTTCATCTTTTCGCGTGTTTTTCCCGAATTCAGATTCATTGCCTTTACTCTGGGGTCAATTAGCAATGTACGAAAAATATTTTTTATCTATAAAATCGTAAGTCAAAAAAAATTATATTGATTTTGATGTGTCTAGAGAATGTTCCCAGAGGAAACACAAGCATAAGTACTACTTTTCGTAAAAATATTATAATCTAATATATAAAAAAAAATTATAGGATAGGGTGACAAAAGAGCACACAGTCCACCTGATGGTAAGTGGTTGCTGTGGCCCATAGACATCTACATCTATCCTCGACTACGAATCAAAATGCAGATACGTTGTCACCCGTGAGGACTAAGATGGAATGCCTCGTTTCCAGTAAAAAGGGTCTCCGGTTCTCTACATTCACCATACGAAACACAGCAGCATTAAGCTGCTGTTTGACGCTGGTATTCTGTGAGAGCGTGGTCCTTCTCTGGTCGAGCCGACCCATTCGTGCTACAACTATACTTCTAATATAACTGCAGCATGGCTCTACCACGTAAAATTTATGTTTGTTTGTTCGTATTTTATGTGCTTCTATACCGTTCATCAGGTTGCGTTAAAACTTTGTCAACTTATTGCTTGCACTTGCACAAATGTTATAAGCATAGTACAATTAACTTATAGTAGGTAGCGTGTATCGTACTTACAAATTTATTTGAAAGTTATATACTATCATTCAATGAATTTTTTTAATTTGAAATTTTTAATTAGTCAAAAAAATAACTTCCCCAAAACCCAAATTTAAAATCACATAAAAAGTAAAAAAGTAAAGTTACGGCCTATATACGTCCCACTGCTGGGCACAGGCCTCCTCTCATTTCTGAGAGGGTTTTAGGGCAAGAAATAGCCCGCCGCGCTGCCCCAATGCGTGTTGGCGAACTTCACATGTCTTCGAAATATATTTTTTTTCTTATTTCTCAGACATGCAGGTTTCCTCACGATGTTTTCCTTCACCGCCGAGCACGTGGTAAATCAGCACTTAAAATTGCAATTAACAATTTCATTAGTGCCGGCGGGGATCGAACCCGGTTTGCAGATTTACCACGGCTCTTCAAATAAAATCACATATTTACTATTATTTCTTCTGCGGCAGTAACGCGTCGGTTATCAGCTGGTAGTAAGTATATAATTTATATAAGATGATGTTTAGTGAACGATGGTACAACTATCTACTTCGTCAATGAATGCTATACGTTAGCACTAACAAAAGTCCAATTGTATCAATGGAGATAAATAATGACACAGAACACTATTACTCTCCACATTGCTTTGAAATATGTAAGGCGGATTGAATTTTATTTTTAATATGGTGTAATAACGACTCTCAAAACTTTTTGAACGTGGTAGAGCAACGATACAGCTATATTATGGTTGCAGCATGAATGCGTCGGCTTAACCGGGGTAGAATAGAACAAATAGAATGCTTATTACTGCTGTGTTTTGTATGGTGAGTGACGAAGCCATTCCATCTAGTCCTCAGGGGTGACAACGCATCTGCATTTTGATTCTTAATCGAGGATAAATATCTATGGGCCACAGCATCCACTTACCATAAGGTGGACTGTTTGCTCGCTTGTCACCCTTATTCTATATTAAAAAAAATTAATTTTTTGTCAGTAATAAATTTTGCTGAACAAATTATTTTAAAACATATAAAAATATTAAGACTGACACAACGTCGAAGTAATCCATCCATCGGATTTCCGTAACTCTATATTTATACACGTACAATAAATGACGTACGTGACGACAAAAATAGACAACTTAAAAATACTGTTAATTTAATTTTTGTAATTTTAAACTCATACTAAGTTTGAATTTGGGCGTTCCCCGTAAATTCCAAAGCCTACGTCGAGGCTTATTTTAGACCCATCGGTATACCATATGAGGCTACCGACCTCACAGATAACCTGGCCATTCAGCCAGTCTTCTCTGGAGGGTAATTCCACTATATACTTTTTATCAAAAGTGTACTATAGTGGACGCATGATATCTGAGATCATGCATAAGACCGGTGATTCCCTAATTGAGTCGAGCATGGATCTCAATCTGTAGGAGAGCAAGCTCAGACCGCCCTGGGCGTTAATCCTATACAAACTAGCCCTCACCTCCTTGTCTAGATAGAGATCAAGGGGCGTTAGGCATAGAAGTGCATTAAGAGCCGCTCCAGGCGATGATCGCATAGCTCCAGTTGCCATTAGGCAGGCCGTCCTTTGTAGACTATTTAGTCTGTCCGCAGTCGTCTTTTGGTTGGCCTTGTTACACCAGACGATAGAGGCGTAGGTGAGAATCGGCCACACTATGCTACTGTACAGCCATAGGACCATACTGGGACGCAAGCCCCAGTTGTTCCCGACCAAACGACTGCACGTACCTAAAGCAATTTTTGCCTTATGGCATACGTTGCTAAGGTGAGAGTTCCACGTTAGTTTTTGGTCGATTATTACGCCCAAGTACTTAACTTCCGTGGAAAATGGTACTTCTTTGCCATTAAATTTTGGTTGGACTAATTTGTCCAACCGTCTCTTTTTGGTAAAGGGTATTATAACAGTTTTATCAGCATTAACTGATAAACTGTTACCCCTACACCAGTTATTTATGGTGTTTAGGGCTCTTTGTATTATTGACGATAAAGTACTTTGGCAAAAGCCCCTTGCAATAATCACAAGGTCATCAGCATAACCCAATGTGTCAATGCGTAGGTCTGCCATTTTGTACAATAGTTGGTCAACCGCAAGAGTCCAAAGAAGGGGTGACAGAACACCTCCTTGTGGGCAGCCTCTTGTTTCCTCGAAGTTTGAAACAGCGCTATTTTTGCCTTTCTGTTTGAGAGCATCGACTTCACCCATCTGATGGTTGTGGGGTCAACATTTTTAGATGTTAGGCCCCCAATCAGCAGTGACCTGGGACTACTGTCGAAGGCGCCCTCAATATCTAGAAAGGCACAAGAGCTATTTCTTTATCCTCCAGTGCTTTTCCGACCCTGTCAATGACACTGATCAGGGCTGTTTCTGTAGATTTGCCTCTGCGGTAAGCATGCTGGTTGTAATGTATGGGCCTCGTAGCAAGAGCTACATCCCTTATATATCTGTCTATAACCTTTTCCAATGTCTTAAGAAGAAAGGAAGATAGGCTTATAGGTCTAAAGGACTTTGGTAAAGCGTAGTCCTTTCTACCAGCCTTAGGTATAAATAGAACCTTGACAATTGTCCATCGTTCTGGAATATATCCCCATGCAAAACTTGCTCTGAAGATTTTCACCAGATAAGGAAGAAGGATGTCGATACCCTTCTGTAGTTGGATGGGAATTATTCCATCCTCCCCGCTTGGTATAAATGGTTCAAAGGAGTCAACAGCCCACTGCACCAGGTTTGGCCTTATTATCTTTGCAGCCCTACGCCAGTCCTCATTGCAAGGCCTTCGTAGGGCTCTGAAAGAGTTCGAGGCTGAAGTGTTGTATGACCCTGGGAAATGGGTTGACGCTAGTAACTCCAATGTTTCTGTTTCACTATTAGTGAAGTTACCATCCGGCTTTTTAAGAAGCCCGATCTGATTAGGTGGTGATAGTGGATATACTTAAACCGCCATTACGCGGTAATATACGACACCACCACGACAGTTATATTTTATATTATGTAATACGTAATTACATTTGGTATTTAGTGACTGCCATTCTAAGAAATTAATATAATGACTAAGAGTGAAGTGAAGAGTAATGTAAATTTAATGTATCCGAGACATAAGGTGTTCATTAAATCATCATAATCAATCATTAATTAATCGATTTATAATGAAAACAAAATCTGAAACATTGCATAAAACATTCTTGAGAAACAAAAAATTTGAGATCATAAGGTCAGTTACTCAATACCTGTAGGTAAATATTACCCACTTCTCATACGAATTCTATTGAGAAATATAAGTCTTCACCATGGCTTTATAATTCATACGTTTCATACGATTATCACGTGTAAGATTTTGTAATTTCATTTTGAATATGATTTTAAAATAAGGTACGTGAGGTTAAAACGGTCACCTTAAACTTTACCGACCTATAAAACCAAAACTGGGAGGTGGACCGAGACGAAAACACAAAGTTGTATATTATAACTAATTTATTAAGAACAAAATAGCAAGCAAGCTTTGGAAAAAATTAGGAACACATCGAAAAATCAATTTAAAAAACTACCAACACAACACAATACTAAAATCGACTAAAATTTATACTTTAATGTACACTATAAAATTGGCGTCGATAAAGCAGCGACCTTTTGAATCTTTGTTATATGATTGACTGATGAAGAGCTATCGTATCACACAGGCATATAAACAATGTAGCGAAATATATAAAAAGTCATCATGTTAGCAGCATGAAGATATTACCTCACGTACTTTAATTTTAGAGTGATTATAAAAGAATTAACTATAAATACAAACAGCGCGCTCTTGAAATTCAGATTCAGCTTTTGAGAAGCCTACCAAAAAAAAGATTCTATTTCATAAAGTCCTTTTTATCACAATTTTTTCAATTATCACAAATTCCTTACTAAATCTTGACATAGTAAAATTTTGGATATCGTTGGGTAATATTGCAGTTTGAAGGACGCATCAATCTTTCCTTTTATAGCGTTCATGTAAATACGGCCCGCGGTGGCTAGCGGTTCCCGTATCATTGTGAAGCGAGCCGCGTATCATCATCAAACGACGCGCGTATCATTACCTAGAGGCCTGCGACAAGAATTTAATCTGCTACTTTCTCTGCCACCAGAACGGCACCACTTTGTATGAAGTAAAATATCAGATTTCATGGAGGGGAATTAAATAGTTAGGAAAATATAAAGAAGCTCTTACTGGTATAGGATTAACCAAACCTCGGATATTTCTATAAATAAAATAATTAATAATTCAAATTATTAAAAACCCCCGAAACAAAATCAAACTCATGATCTTCAAACAGCTGAAAGGATTTTCTTGAACCGTAGCTTAAAACTCGATCAAGTCACCTTTCAAACAAAAGAAACTAAAACTAAATCACACACGGATGGAACAATGACACATGGATACACAGAAACACACGTTAAACATATAACTTTACCTTTAACACCCCTCTTTTTCATCGGGGGTTAGGTAAATAAAGAGTTAAAAATGTGCAAAAAATTTTAAGAGAATTTTTAACGCATTATATATATATATATATATATATATATATATATGTGTGTATATATATATATATATATATATATATATATATATATATATATATGTCACCATGTAATTGCGAAACAAATAACTCCACCCAAGTAGCGAGTAGCCCACATATAATAAAATCAGTGGATCGATGATGCCGTCAAAATATGCTTTTCACATTGTGTAACTTTTGACATAATAAAGTTTATTTTTTTATCCTTACTATTTGAATAATAATTTTTTTGAGTCCAGCATAGCATTAATTTTGAAAATGACCCCGTAGACACCCCTATACTAGTATATTGGCATAACGCTATTATACATTATATATTTATTTATTTAACACTTTTTGTACTAAAGGTACAAACGCCATAATATAAAATTTTCTACAAGCGAACAGGAAAGTTAGTGGGAGAAGTGTGTACATTATTTACAATATATATTAATAATTTTTGTATGTACAACCTTGGACTTAAATGCAAAAATAAAATTTGTGTCAAAATTCTAAATGCAATGTGAAGATAAAAAAGATAAAGATCAATCCGTTACTTTTTTATAGGATAGTGTGACAAACGAGCACACAGTCCACCTGATGGTAAATGCATGTAGTGGCCCGGCCACATCTATCCTCGATTACGAAACAAAAGGCAGATGCGTTATCACACGTGAGGACTTAGATGGAATGCCTCATTTCTAGTAAAAAGGATCTCCGGATCTCTACCCCCACCATACGAAACACAGCTGCATTAAGCTACTATTTTACGCTGGTATTCTGTGAGAGTATGGTCCTTCCCCGGTCGAGTCGACCCATTCGTGCTACAACTTATGCTATTAATGTAACTGCAGTATGGCTCTACGTTGAAAATTTACTTTTTAATAAAAAGTAACTAACAGTTAAGGAAGCGAATAGTGTATTTCAATGTTAAGACATATTGTGTAGAATAATTGTAGGAATACTCAAAGTAAAGCCCAAACCCCGACTTTAGAATGTGTAATTAGTTTGTTCTTTATGCCTTTTATTTACCAACTTCAAAAAGGATGAGGTATTCAATTTGACTGTATGTTTTTTTATATGTTGTACCTCAGAACTTTTCTCTGTTTGAACCGATATTCTCTCTTTACCTGAAAACTGGTACTTCTCATGAGGTCCCATATAAATTTAATCAAGATCTACTAGCAATTTTTTAATTATATTAATAAAGCGTATTTAATTGACTGTGGTTCTCATTTTAATTATATTGAAGTCGGTTGTCGATTTATTTTACTACTTGTTACTTTGAAGTCAACTTTTACTATTAACTTAAAGTTAATCTTTTTTAGTCTTTTTAGTGGACTAAGAAATATCTAGCACAATCTCAATGTCGTCTAAATAGTGACATTAAGAATTCATCCCTTAATTGGAACTCTTAGCTGTTTAATTTCTTCAAATTTATATGACACCACTCCAGTATAGTATGAGCTATGTACTAAAAAATGACTATCGAAATCGGTTTACTATTCATGAAGATATCGCGTAATATACATATTATAAAAAATATACAGTTGAACTTCTACTTTTTTTAGAAGCGGGCTTAAATGGATACACACTTCTACTTTTTTATAAATTACTAGGTGGTACCCGGTGCGTTACTGCCACAGAAGAAACAATTGTGAATAGGTATATCTTTTCAAATGTATAAGAAATATACTGTTTAATTAAGAATGATAGTACATTAATTGAAATTGATGATCTATAACTTTCAAATAAATCTGTCGATTCGATACGCGCGCCAGCTAGTGTAAGTCAATTGTACTATGACTATAACCTTCGCGCAAATGCAAGCAATAAGTTGATAAAGTTTTACCGCAATCTGATGAACGGTATGGTAGGCCATAAAATACAAACAAAAAAAATATTAATTTATAATATTTTTTATGTATTAGATAATAGATTTAGCGTCGGGGTAAGGTTTACCCAAATAGGTAATATAATAACAAATTACAAACAAAGGCCTGATTTTTTATTGAAACACCATATTGTTATTAATAATAAATAAACATTGTTCAAGCATGAATGGGGAATTTTAGTATGTCGTAAACACAGTTTTGAACAAGATAGCGTATCTAATCGCAGGACTTATTTTGTAGTACAAGATTTGATATTTCATGTTTTGGAGGCATCGATCACTAGTAAAAACTTTTATAATGTGTTTTTGAGATTTTCCGTTAAGTGTTGTTCATATTTGAGTATATAATATTGAAAAATTCAATTTTCTTACATGCAGTAAACAAGTTTTACTAATTGGAAGATTTCTGCCTTGATTTTAAATACCTACATGTAATATAATTATAAAAAAATACGTAGCGTGTGTCTATGTACAATTTGTATATTATAGTACCTCGTTCCTACGACTCAAGTCAACCAATCGTCTAATATGTTGAACCGTGTCAAAACGGAAGTCACACCAAACAATTTGAAAATCGTTTAGGTCTTAAAATTTGTTTTATAAGATTTTTGAGGTAACCTAAAAGAATAAACATGAATCTCAACACAAACTACACTGTAACACAAACTCTTCATCAAGTCCCTAGGTAATTTGTAGGTAAAATTTTCGCAAATTATTTTCGTAAATTTTACATCATTTAGGTATTTATTTTTGGTAAGGTTTTTAATTAGTAATTTTAGTAGTAAGTAGTAGTAATTATTGATAGATCAATTTCATAATATGTTAATGTAAAATAAAATAAAAATAGTAAAATATCAGTGCCATAGCATAGATTTCTATTCCGTTCACCTTTTACTCCCTATTTTTTTTCAGACGGTAAAAAACCCAGTAATGTGAACAGACGTATAATTCATACTTATTGATAAGTACTATTTACATATGTATATATTTGTATATATGTGTAAATGTAGGAGATATTCGTATATTTTATTTGTTTATATATTTGTAAAAGTACATATACCACGTAGTTAATTATCATTTTTATTTAATTTTTATTCTATACTCGCTACACTTACGTCAAATTCCCCCCCCCCCCCTCACCCCATGGGTTGATTGGTAAAGAATGCCTCAAGGCATTAAGTTCGCCCTTTGTATTCTTTTATTAGGAATGCAATAAAGAATAAAAAAGTTTAAAATATTTTTAAATTTGCGAAATAAATCAAATCTAATAACTTGCCTCAAATGAAAGTGCATTATTATATGATTTTAACCGGACTATTATAGTCTATATCCGAAGTGATTTAATAAAGATACCTGCGTTTAATTAATGTATGATTCCTTTTGTGAAATAAAATGTTTCAACTGTAGTATTAACTTTGCTTTAAAAGCTTTAAAAAATATTAAAACTTGATTTAAATTAATAAATTTATGATAAATAATGTGTTGTTATAGCTTGACTCTAAAACGCAGGCAGCCTTAAATTTTGTCATTCCATATAATTATATGATTATACGATTATTATATTATACGTAATAGAACGTTATAGGGTATAAGTCAAGCAACGATAGTGAATCTTGCTTAAGTCCAAATTGTTTGCCAAGTAACAGTTTGAAAAACATGAAGGTTAATTATCAATTTTCCGACCTAAGAAAATCTTACATTTATTGAAGCGCTTACCTTTACTTGCTTTTTTGTGACAGCTGTTGAAAAATATTAATACTATAATCCGCAAAAATTTTAGGTTACAATACGAAATTCAATACACATTTTTTGTTAGCAATTCATATTTAAAACATTGTTGAAAGAATAAATAAAATCTAAAATATTAAGATTATTAATATTATATAGTACAGGATTTCATAACTGGAAGACTAGTCAGTGAGTCTATTTTATTATTGTCACATTACAGGAACTATGTATTACATTTTCCATAGTTGTTCATGAGGCATTCTTCTTAAGTGTTATACTTAGATATGTTATGGAAGAATTAACTTTTAAAATCGTTAAACACGGTCGGTGAAACCAGTTTGTATCAAACAGGTTGGTGATAATAACCTAATTTTGTACCAAATTACGTACAACGTAAAGGTTAATGTAAATATAGATAGATATAAACTGTTTTTGGCGTGTAAAAACATCATATAGAGACACGGTTTTTTTTTTCTTAAGATTTACCGTCTATAAGAATTACATACTAAAATGTTTCCAAAGTTTTGAACTGAACTTGTTCGCAGTAGTACCCAAGGGTATTAAAAGCAACTATTTTATTTAGTGTATTTTGGTTTCCAGATAATTTAAAGCGTTCATTTGTTAATTATGCGTATGTAAATTGCATACATAATTAAATAAAATTGAGTTTTTATAATTCTAGAAACTAATAATGGACTAACTTTATTCTAGATTTTAGTAGATTATTAAATACGACTTAACTTTATGGTTCGTTGAAGTTTAAAACATACTCACATTAAAAAAAATATTGTCGGTTTTAAAATTGTTTTAAAAATATTGCGAAATCCAAAATATAACAAAGAACATTAATAGACATTATCAATGAAGTCTGCAGTCGTAACACGATAAAGACTATATTTGAAAATAAGCAATTTTAAATAGATAAAATTGAATTCACTAGACAATTAATTTATATTTGACTGAATTCTAAAACCATAGTTTTAGAATTTAGTGAAATTTCACTTTTTGTAATATTTTAAATTTTTTTATGAATACAAAATAATTATTTTGTATTTATAAAAAATGTAGTAACATTTAAACGTGCGCGTGTACTATAATATAAGCTCCAATGCAAGGAGAATATTGTTTGAAATCAAACGATAAGCTCACGAGCAGGCAGCTTGACGGCGTGTACTCACGAAGGGCATCGCGTTACTCGGCTTCCGCTGTAAACTACCGTGTAATAAAACGTACAGGAAACAAAAGCGACGTCTCAGTGCTGAAGCCGCAACACTCGCACACCGTCAAGTAGCACTCGTCAGCCGTCTCCTCGAAGGTCATGGCGCGCGCGCATCGCACGGGGAACCTTCGCCCACTGACGGGCGGAGCGACATAGACCCACACTCACCGGTCCGCTGCCGTTCCCAGCTTTGTTCTCCGGCTCGATGAGGTCTCCGTAGGCCGGCATTGTGTCCGCGGACCCCTCCTCTTCCGTCTCGTTGTTGTCGCGCGAATGCGGTGGCGAGGGCGAGTGCGCGCCGGCCCCGAGCCGCACGCGCGCTAATGCCACCGCCTCTTCCAGTGACCCCACTTCGCCCCCGCTCCCCACCGCGCCCTCATCTTCATCGTCGTCGTCATCGTCGTCGTCTTCGTCGTGGTCATCAGAAAGACAAGCTGAAGTCTCTATTCGACGCTTTAAAGCGCTCCCGGGACTCGGCTCCTCTACCGGCTTAGGTATGTCGGGTGGCTTTATCTTACGCTTCCAGGCGTCTTTAGTGAACGGACGTGTCGCAACCGCGTGTTCCACTGCAATGGGGCTGATTGGCTCCGGTGATGATGTAAGCGGCTTTGAAACTGATACTGTATGTTTCTTACCATTCACAGAGTTATTTTTATTTTCACCGATAGAATCTGATTTTAGTTCCTCTAACTGAGGCGGCGGGGGCAGTGTAACCTCTAATTGCGATGGTGGGGGAGAGGTATTATCCGGTTGAGGTGGCGGGGGTGTAGTGTTCTCTAATTGGGGTGGTGGGAGTTTACATTCCTCTATTTGTGACGTTGAGGGTGATGAATCCTCTAGTTTTGGCGGCGTGGGCGTAGATTCTTCGGCCCGTTTCTTACCGATAGTTCCCATCCGACGAATGAAACTGGCACTTTCCTTTTTCTTTTTGTCGACGCTCGGTGAACTGTCGGTGCTGCGTGAGGCGTCACTAGACGCGTCGGCGCGTTGTTTTTTTATTTTTTTACGCATCGTGCGTTCGTCGCGCGCGTTATCTCCGTCTGAGGCGGAGGCTTTAGTGGAGCTTGAGCGTTTGATCGAGCCAATGTGGAAGGGCGAGCCGGAGCGGAACGGCGAGCGTAACGAGTGCAGCGTGCGGCGGAGGCGGGAGGGCGCGAGAGAGGGCGCGGCAGCGGCAGCGGGCGACGGCGGGGACAGCGGGGGCTCCGTGTCCCGCATGGCAGCGACTAAAGACTAAAGTAATATATGGGAGAGCGGCGACTACGGCCGGGCGAATGCGTCGCACAGACTGCCGGAGCCTCCACTGGCAGCCCGTTCCTACACGTGCCGGCCTTGTTCCTGATCGCCCGTGCATGAACCTTGGATAAAATTTCGACAAGACCTGATACGTAGCATAAAATGAAGCCTGTGCAATCGTTACGTTAATCCTCTGCGAATTGGATAATTATAACACGTTACACTGCTGGAAGTCATAGTGGTACATGTCACTAATTTTGTGTACTCTTTACGTTATTGAGCAAACGAGATTCCTACGCAAAGGTAATAGTAACGCCTTTAATAAGCGCACTTATTATATTAACATGCATTGCCCTAATACCATTAGCGAAAATATTTTTTTGTATCCTGCTATATATTTACGAACATAAAACTTATTTTAGGCGGCACGAACGATTATGAATTCGATTAATTGTCCACCATGTTTGTAGAGATGTTCAAAAAAAAGTTCTGTGAACTAACCCCTCCACTAAATTTCTTGTTTTTTTTTTTTAAAGAATAAGGATGACAAACGGGTACGCAGTCCACCTGATGGTAAATGGTTGTTGGGGCCCATAGACAGCTACATCTATCCTCGATTAAGAATCAAAATGCAGATGCGTTGTCACCCGTGAGGACCAAAATGGTATGTATACCTCGTTTCCAGTAAAAAAAGAGTCACGCCAGTATTAAGCTTCTATTTTACGCTGGTATTCTGTAAGAGCCTCCCCGGTCGAGCCGACCCATTCGTGCTACAACCATAATATAGCTGTAGCGTGACTGTACCACGTATTTAAAAATATTTTCGTATTTTCGTTCTACAGTCAAACAAGCGGGTAAGTAGAGGGTTATTTTTTAAAGAGTAGCCAAATTTTAAAGTTAAGGTGAAATATATAAAAAATGATATACCATTATTGCACTTTTTGAAAATGTTAGTAAATAAGGCTTCTACTTTTATTTGAAATTATCCCAAATGGAATGTGATGTTGTATGGACCACCATGTTTTTGCCTACCGATCGACCCTTAAGAGAAAAAGGACAGATTGTTTAAGAATTTTTCAATTAATTTTTCTTCACCAATTTTTTCATTACTTATTCTGAACCTTATTTAGCCAGTTAGTGCAAGATGAAACTATGTATATATATATATATATATATATATATATATATATATATATATATATATATATATATATATATATATATATATATATATATATATATGCAATGTTGCGACTTTAGTTTTAAATTAAGCAAATAAGGCATGGAAATCTCGAAGGATATAAATCTTTTCTAAAAACGAACAGTGACGAACATTTAACCTTAACTAACATATTTACTTATTTTTTTATAGAATAAGGAGACAAACGAGTCCACAGTCCACCTAATGATAAGTGGATGCTGTGGCCCATAGACATCCACATTAATCCTCGATTAAGAATCAAAACGCAGATGCGTTGTCACCCTTGAGTACTAAGATGGAATGCCTCGTTTCCTGTAAAAAAAGGTCTCTGTATCTCTACACTCACCATACGAAACACAACACTATTAAGTTGCTACTTTACGCTGGTATTCTACGAGATTGTGTAATTTACTGAAATATATATATATATATATATATATGCTCATTATTATATTTATTTATTTTATATGTATTGTGTGTTACTCACTATTTCCAAAGAAAATATTCACTACTATTTCGTCATTCCATTTATTATTTTCTAATAGAAAAATACAGCCTCTGCTTAACTCACACAAATTGCGTTAGAGACTTAGTGACTAAACGATTAATGCAAGTACTAACTACTAACAATCACATGCACCTCGAAAGGCATAGCAATGAACAGGACTGGGGGAGACACTCAAAAATTATTTTGCTCAATGTATTCATTAATTGAATACTAAATTTTTAATAAGTATATTTTTTAATTTAGACGAGTTTCTACATTCTAATGTTATTACATAAAATTTAATGTGTTTTAAACCTTTGATGATATTTTAAGAAATAATTGTATTTTTTCTGACAAATACAGTTATTTATATTTTAATAAGCTTTTTTTATTATATGTTATTTTGTGATATTTATATTGATAGTGGTGAGATTTGAATCGTAATTTTTATATAATTGTAATTTTATAGTTTTTGCTATTTTATATAATTTAATTGTACACTAATTATTGTAATTTTATATAATTGTAAATTTGGTTGTTAAGATTTTCAGTTGCATTTTTGCATGAATTATTCAACACAATTTGTATTGTTCAGAATAAATAAATAAAAAAGAGCTTAAGAATTTAATAATATTTGTATCTGCTTTTTATTTAGACTGTCGATATTATAATATTATATCCTCGTCGTAGATTAAAATTCTTAACAAGATTTTAAGTTAAACCTCATTTATTCTGCTTATTAGGTGGTAGAAGTCTTTTTCTTCAAAGGGGCCGTCCCTTTCTTTCAAAGGTACTGCCCTCTTAACTTTCTGCCAATAAGCAGCAGTGCGTGCCCTGCTGTGTACCGATTTAATGGGTATAAGGAGCCAGCGTCATTACAGACTGAGAGGCATTGAATCTTAGTCTTCAGTAGTGACAACGCATTTGTGTATTTCTTTTTTAAAGTTGGTTGCAGGTGTCCATGCTGTAGTATCCACTTGCTATCAGGTGGAATGTTAGTTTGCCTGTCACTTTAATTCTATTAAAAAAAAAAACTAAAAATTAGATTAGGTATTGCCATGTTTTAACACCAAGTTTTTAGTTTGAACACAGTTTTATTAAATGTGGTGTTAATTTCAACGCTATTTTATAGTTTGATACTGTGAATAAACAGGTACTGTGAATACTTATACAAAATCTCATAATGTTCCTTGATTTATATAAAAACATAAATTTTCAGTCTAATTATATATAATATTTAAAAGAAAAATTCAAATATCTTTGAATATAAGAAACAATTTCTCAAAATTAAATTTTATAGTATAGTCTTCGTGAGTTATTTTTATGTATTCTATTTAAAAGTAGATTTTATTCAGCCTAATATACATCCGCAAAAGTAGTGTAAAGACTAATTGACTCTAGGTTTCATAAAAGCGTCACAGATTAAACAAAAGTTCCGACGGGGCAGAGGTGATTGACGATCTTCTTCATTGCCAAGTGAACCAATGGTGTGTGTTGTTAAACCATAATTAGTAAATACAGGCACTTATACGGACTCTTTGGAAACGGAAGAGAAACCGTACAAATATGCCTGCTAGTTTCGATATCGACCGTCACTTAAAATGCTAGCCAGTAGGCAATTCCGTTTTTGATTATTATCTATTACTAAAGCCATAAGGTATAATGCAGATAAAAATGAATCTGCTGGCGTAAAACATTAATGACGCCTACGAATGAGCGTCACAAATTAGTTTTCACTTCATTCAGCACCATTAATAATCTATGAAAGTTTTTGAATGTTTTATGAGCTGTGGTAGATAGTTTATAAAACTATAAGTTTACGACGCAGTGTACGCTACAACAAGTAATAATATGTACATAAGTTTTTATTTGGTTTTTTATCTTTACCCTTGATTTCGAATTTTTTCTATATCTTATTCTACATTAATAAATGACAACTAGGGTAGGGATTCGTTTGGATTCTCCCGACATTTTAAACGATCTCCAGACTCCCGACAAAACTCAAAACCACCAGACCAACAACTTCTCGGAAAGTTTACGTATGCCTTTGATTTCATAAAATCTGAGTTAGTAATAGTTAATAATAATAAATTACCTTTGGTGTAAATTGCTTGAATTTTAAACCTTTTCTGAGTACTACTAAAGGGTCCAAATTGATGAACTAGTCAAGTAAAGTCCAATACCAAATACATGTGGCATCTTAAAAATTAAGTGAACTTAAATTAGTTGTGTCAATAATGTAAAATCTTTATGTAGCCTCTTAATTTAAAAAATAAACTTTTTATTTTTAATATTTATTTCTCCCGACAACAACCCTAAAATCCCGACATTTTAAAAAATTGCCCAGATATTTTGGTCCTCCGATCTGGCAAACTTAAATTAGTTATGTCAATAATGTTAAATCTTTATGTAGCCTATTAATTTAAAAAATAAACTTTTAATTTTTAATATTTATTTCTCCTGACAACAACCCTAAAATCCCGACATTTTAAAAAATTGCCCAGATATTTTGGTCCTCCGATCTGGCAAACTTAAATTATTTGTGTCAATAATGTTAAATCTTTATGTAGCCTCTTAATTTAAAAAATAAACTTTTTATTTTTAATATTTATTTCTCCTGACAACAACCCTAAAATCCCGACATTTTAAAAAATTGCCCAGATATTTTGGTCCTCCGATCTGGCAAACTTAAATTAGTTGTGTCAATAATGTTAAATCTTTATGTAGCCTCTTAATTTAAAAAATAAACTTTTTATTTTTAATATTTATTTCTCCTGACAACAACCCTAAAATCCCGACATTTTAAAAAATTGCCCAGATATTTTTATCCTCCGATCTGGCAAATCTAATTAAAACTGTAGCCTATACCAATCCCCCCCGAACGGGTTCCCGCCTTGTCGTGGCGGGGGGGCTTAGTAGCCGTGGCTTGGTCGGTCCACGGTGAACAAAGAGGAACCCACGTGGCTGGCCCGAGGTGAAGGGCCGGCCTGAGGTGGCCACTCCGAGTGGGCTTGGGGAGCCCACTTCGGATGTGTTCTGGTGGACTGCAGCGAGTGGGGACTCGCGCACCCTCTACCGCTGCAGCCGAGGTGGAGTCGCGGAGGAAGAGGAGTGTTGGTATGGCGATGCGCCACTCGCCCTATCCTTCGCGACTCAAACGGGGCCGCACCGTTGATGCGGTGGTGGTGGGGCTGCGGGGGGAGAGGATTGTCGGTATTGCGAGGCGCCGCTCTCCCTACCCTCCGCAGCCGAATCTTGGTTGGCGGCGGAGCCATAGACCAGATCCGCCGCTGGGGTCGGGAAGGCTAGTACTTCTAAGTGCTCGTTTTTCCTGGCCCCATGGCCTTTGTACATCGGATGCGGGGGCGTCTGTTGCACAGACGTAATTGGAGGCCGTGAAGGAAGGCGCGCCATGTGTTCTGGTGCGCCTTACCTGGGAAGGAGAACGGGGAGGAATTTTCCTCTCCCGAGGAGGTGCTGCCGTGGGGCGGCAGGCGCTAGTAGGGCCGCGGATGTGTGCGAAAGCGTTCCCGTAGCCCTACCAATATGCGACAAAGGTGGAACAACATGGGGTTTTAGTCGGTGCGAGTCCGACATAACCCGTCCTTGCCCCCGCGAGGCGGGTATGCGTAGGCATTTCCCCATGTAAAAAAAAAAAAAAAAAAAAAGCCTATACCAATACCCACATTCTACATTAGCTTTGAGGAATACTCAAAGTACATTAGTGTCAACAGTTTGCATTTCATACTAAATATATACTTGATCTATATGGAAATCGGACTCTTGGCCCGGTGTATTGTAGAAACTGCTTCAACGAGACGATTTTTACTGCTACTCAGCGGTACAAACAGGAAAAGACGAGGTGATCCGTCCAGAAATGCGCAAAAATGTACCCCACAATAGGCGGATAAATTCAAAGACGTTTATAAATATATTTATGTTCTACCTTTAAAATACTAACGTATAAAGTAGATACATTAGAAAACCGAATTCGAAAATAATAATAAGCGGAATTACGAAATGCCCAATATCTTACAGATTTCAATAATGGTCTTTTAAATTCTGTCGCTTCTCGAATCCTTTAACGCCCTGGGACCTACACTAAGCATAGTCCATCTTGCAAATACGAAATAAAAATTAGGTGTATGCCGCTTATTCGTATAACAATCATTTTAAATTTATTAGAAATTCTTTGTTGTCACGTTTTATAATAATACATGTAATTAATGTCCTCCCGACCGAATTTCGGCCACGGCGGCCAGCCTCAACGGAGGCTAGCCAACGGCGCAGGACAGGATTATAGTGCCCAAGTGTATGCGCAGGCACAGGTGCACTCTCTATTCACTCACTCTCATAATCCGATGGGACGGTAAACCGACACGACCGGAAAGAGATCAGGCGCATGACCAACGTCTTTACGTGCTTTCCGAGGCACGGGGGTGAGACACCGCCAACTTCCTGACTCCGGGCAACTACTGAGAATTTCTTGAAGGATAAACTCAATAATAAATTTTTGGCCCGACCCGGGATTCGAACCCAGGACCTCATGATCAGCAGTCGCACTACTACAACCACTAGACCAACTAGGCAGTCATACATACACGTAGGTACAAAATAATTATTATGTTGTCCAAAATCGAAAAATTCCAAAATCCTCTAAGCATAACCGAATAGTAAATAAGTTAAAAATATTTCAACATAATATTAGAATAAATGTTACCTAACCAATTAAACTGCCTATTTAAAATTTAAATTATAACTTTATGGTTAGAAAAACACTTCAATAATGAGACTAACCGGTCGGTCAGGGTCGAGACCCCCGGAATTTTTCCGCTTTACTAGCATTATCAAAAAATGTCAGTTGCCCTCCCTGCTAGTGACTTAAAAGCCTACAAACCAAATAAGATATGTTGTTACTTTCCTACAATTTTTTTTATTAGGAAATAATTTTGATTCACAAGCTAAGCCTTATTACATTTGCTTTTATTTACTATATTCATTTTTTTAAATCTTTACTATAGACACCTCGTACGAAAACGAAGGGCGGACTTAATGCCATATAGTATACTCTGAGACCACTTAACCCAAGGTATTCTATATTGAGGTAATCCAGTGAACCCTATTGAAAATATTTGTATCGTTGGATTTAATACTTTTTCAATTACTTTACTACATATAGATAGGCATGGATTAGATCACATTGTAGGATCTAAGATACAAAGGGTCTAAAAAAATTATTTTATTTATAGTCTCGGGCTTAAACTATGCTTTAAGAGAAGTTCTTTTTACGAAAGAAGTCCCTTGGCACAGTAGCCATAGTTTGCGTCTGCTTAATGTCAAACTCCATACTTTACATTTTTTGTCGGATATATTACCGAAGGACTTCTTCCATGCAACAAATTATGGTAACACACACATCATACGACAGAATCTAATTATAAACTACTTTTTGTAATAAGATGGCACCTATACTTTTTATGAGCTGTCAAAATTAAGCGTTTCTAAAAAAATTGCTGGGCATTCATAAGAATTACTTCATAGTTTCTTGTCAACAATTAAACATGTTATTTGCATAATATTTTTAATTGATAAACATCTTATTTTACTTAAAATAGAAAACCAAGTTTTGGGGCACGTTTAGATTAGTTTACGTAGGACACTCAATAAGTTTTGAGATATACAAAAAGAATTCTAGATACTATTAATATTCATTTTACATCTTTTCAAAATATTCTCCATCATGCTCTATACAAAGTTCCATTCGTCTAAACCAACTCTGAAAAAACTTTTGCCAGTCTTGATCTGACAGGTCGGAAATCGCTTCTTCGTGGGCAGCCACGGCTTCCTCGGTGCTTGAAAAAAAACTTGCCTTTTATTTTTCTTTGACTCTTGGGAACAAAAAGAAATCACAAGGAGCTAAATCAGGGCTGGAGGGTGGGTGACTTTAGAGTTTCAACACCAAATTTCTCAATAAATACTTTTGTTCTAAGGGAGATATGTCAAGAGGCGTTATCGTGATGCAGCATGATTCCCCGAAGCCCGGTCTTTGGTCTTCTCTCCCGCACAGCTTGTAAAGCTTTGGCTAATGCAACTGTAGTATACCATTCAGAGTTAACTGATCTACAATTTTCCAGCATTGACTTTTAGAACTTTGTTTTTTTTTTAAATATTGAGCAATTGGCTTATGGAGTTCTATTTTTAAATAAATTTGCATTTTTGAAACATATAACACTGGTGCGTTCCATTTTTAAATTTTGAGCATCTCAAAACTTATTGAGTGACCTACGTTTAGTAGCAAATATATGATGTAGTAATTTTGAATGAGGATTTTATTACCCAAAATATTATTTTTAAGGCTCACAATGATCGCGCTGACCCGACTAATTTGTGAGCAAAAATGGATACTTTGATACTGGTAATGCTTCTTCCCTCATTTGTGAGAATTGATACCGCTTTCGCCAATTAGCAGCAGCGTAATAGAAATCGCTATTCTATATCGTCTTGTAAACATCGTAACTAATAGGCGGCAGAGGGAAATAAAACAAGTAGGAAGCAGTATCTTTTGATAACACCTCAAGTCGAAAACAAAAACCTATGTCTAGGTTTTTAGGTGACGTTTGATAGGCTTAAATTAATAAATATTATCGCGTTTAATCAACTTGTTTTACATTCCCGACATTTGGAGTCATTTGCAGCATCCATGGTCACGCAGGGACTGAAGCGTTCAACGTCCCAATGTCATAGTTTACCACAACAACCTTCAATTTAAAATCATTAAATTTTAATCCGATCTACAGAGAAAGAATTTATAGCATCTTGAAATCTTGCAGTTGCAGGTATCCTGAGGGTGTGGATTCAATTTTATAAATTATAGGATTTATATGTTGTAGCACGAATGGGTCAGATCTACAGGGGTTGCACCTGTTTCATAATATGGTGAGTGTAGAGTACCAGAAACCTTTACTGGAAAAGACGCATTCCATCTGTGCTCAGGGGTGAAAACCCATCTGCATTTTGATTCTTAAATAAGGATAAGTCTATGAACCACAGCATCCACTTACCATTAAGTGGAGTGTGCTCATTTGTCAACCTTATTCTATAAAAAAACATTATTTAAATAGGCTCGTACCATGCCTAGTTAAAATCAGTGTTCTTTTTCAAATATTAATGGGAAATCTTGTAAGTGTTCACAGAATTCAGACTACCCGTAAAATAACTAGTTTCATTCAATGTGTAGTGTTCGAGAAATCATTGTTAATTAAATAATACGCCATTTGTCGGCGTCAATTTCATCAATAGCTGGCCTAAAATATGGACACCTAAACCACCAATCACATCAAATTTATTTCCAAATATCTCACTGATTATATTAAATGATATAACAGCTTTTGTTAATAAATACAAAACAAAACAATTGCGATTTTCATAATATTCCAGCTGTCGACAGCAGAAGAGACAAATAAAAAAATGTATGAACGATAATAATATAGTGTTAAATTAATTGCATTCAACCTTCCGATTGAAGTAACAGCAGCCTGGACCTGCTGGTGGACTGTTAGATCGCTTGTCGTTGTCTAATTTTAAATCTCTTATTAAAAAAGCACACATTCCCGCATCCAAGAATAAATTAAAACTCTGTTGCTCTATTATAATGAACACTCGTTTTACTTCAAACTACGGACACATGCAATTAACTTTAAACAAAAAGACAGATGCGTTATCAATGTTGTGATGTGATATAGGATTAAGATGACTAATAGTACCTAGTACTAAAAATAAGTAATACTAAAAACTAACGCTTTTTCATAGCAGTTATCTATTTCGTATAATATTGTATGTAACGTTTTACGATGTAGTCACGCTAAATGAAGCAAGTCCCAGTTAAGCCAGCCATACCTTAACCCTTAATTTAACCCATCCGGGGTTGGCTAAACTGGGAAAAGACCATGCTCACACAAATTACCAGCATAATGCTGCTGTGTTCTGTATGGCGAGCGAGGAGAACCAGAGACTCTATTTTATTGGTCCTCGGAGTGACAACGCATTAGCATTTTGAATCCTAATCGAGGGTAGATATTAATTTCTATGGGTCACAGTCACGGCATCCGTCCTCATCATCGGGTGAACCTCGTTTGTTATCCTTACTATAATAATGACAAGCAATTTTTACCCAATTATTTACTTCTTCATGCACGCAATATAAAAGAGATACCCTACAGTATTGTACCTACAGTATTTAAAGATAGGTTGACGAATTAAGACTTCGAAATATTATCTTTCTCAGTTTTCCCCATTTTTATATTTCCTTATTCAGAGGATTCTTAATGATGTTTTCTTCTTTGAGTATTCATCCAACTGTTTTCTTTCACCGCCAAGCTCGTGGTTAAGCAGCACTTATAATGACAATCAGCTTTTCATTGGTGCCGGCGGAGACCAAACTCGCGTACTGTGAATTTTACAGCGAGCGGCTCTGTAAAATTTTATATGATATAATTTCTTTACTAAATGGAGAAGATTCCCAATATATTTATTTATATGCAAAGGAAGCAATATCACTTAGCAGCGCCTGTGAGTCAAGCCGTATGTTGACGCCGAAGATTACGACGATGGCTGAAGCAATGAGGGGAAGGCCCTGAAAATGAGGAGATACGAAAAAGGGGTTCCTTTTCGCGGTAAACGCGCAAACTTGTTACTTCCGGGAATTGAACTGAACTAGATTTAGTCGCCCCCAATCCGAGACTTTGTTCAACATAGACTCAACTTCAGACACAAGTTTATTCTGGCAGTCGACGACGTGTTCCCGAGATCATTAGCACGACTGGTGTATAAGTCATAGTCAGTGTTGTCATCTGCATAACGATGAATATTACTGGTTTGTAACATATCGTAGATTTGCACAAGGAACAGAGTAGGCGATAGCAGCCTTGTGAAACGCCAGCGTTCACAGACTTGGAGTCGGAGCATGCACCGTCGACGGCGACCTTAATGCTCCGTTCTGAGAGAAACTGGCGATCCTATTGCATAATTTCTCGGGAAGGCCATAAGAAAGAAGCTTCAAAAGAAGCGCTTTGTGTCAAACCCGATTGAAGGCCTTCCAACGACCAAGGTCTCCCCCTTAGACTCAACCACCTTCACCTATCAGTGTTAGGTAAACAAGAAAATCACGAGCTGAGCGACTCCCACAGAAACCGTACTGGCGGTCACTAATCACCTGGTGCTCCTCGTGGTACTTCATGAGCTGGCAGTTAATAACAGATTACATAATTTTTGAGAAAAAGGAGGTGATGGCGAAAGGCCTGTAATTGTACGGATCAGAGCGGTTACCATTTTTAGAGATCGGGTGTACGTAAGCTGTCTTCCTTTAATTCGGGAAGGCGTAGCCTAGGTAGTAGGAGTACCGGAAAAGACACGTTAGAATAGGTGCCATCTCTGGAGCACACGTCCTCAGCACAATTGGGGGGATCCCATCTGGCCCACTTGACTTATAGATGTCCAGGTAGAAGAGTACTCTGCATGCCGAGCACTATGTGAATCCTGTATCAGGCATAGAGCAAGACACCGCGCGATGATATAGCCGCAAAAAAGGAGTTTAAAAGGTCGGCTTTCTCTTTTGCGGCTTAAACCAGCGAATTGTCTTTAATTATATCTCTTCCTTGATGGTAAGTGGTTGCTGTGGCCTATAGGTATCTACATCTATCCTCGATTACGAATCAAAATGCAGATGCGTTGTCACCCGTGAGGACTAAGATGGATCGCCTTCTTTGCAGTAAAAAGGGACATCGATTCTCTACACTCACCATACGAAACACAACAGCATAAAGCCGACGATTACGAACCGACCCATTTGTGCTACAACTACGAGTATAATATGGCTGTAGCGTGGCGTCCATGTAAATGAAATCTTAGTATCTTATTGATACTTACTAAGATACTAAGATTTTTATGTAAAATGAGCTTAATAAGTATAAAAATATATAATCTATTTGCTTAAACATTATTTTTTCAGAAAAATACATCACTAATGTTTTTCAAAATTTTGTATTGGCTTAGATTATTTTTAAATCTATAATCTGCTCTAACACGCATTGGGGCAGCGAGCCGGAAATTTTTTGACCTAAAACTCTCTCAGAAATGAGAGAAGACCTGGGCCCAGCAGTGGGACCTATATAGGCTGTAACTTTTATTTATAATCTAGGTTAGCTATAGCTATTTTTATATGGTTATAGTTTAGCTTGGCTTAACTTACGGTTCATGGTGAATTCACTAATGCACATCCACAGTCAGAGAAAATTACATGAACTGTATTATTCATGAATAAGAACAATATTGGAAATTCAATTCAATATATTTTTTATTGTAGGTACCCTACCCTATCTTCATAACGATATTTTATAGGTATTTACATTGCCTTGCGTTTATGATTTAACGCAGAAGCTGCAGTAAACATTTATTTTTTACCTGTAAATTATATACGATCATTGAGGTATTACTACTACGTACGTACGTAGGTACGCTAGTAATATAGTTCGATGTATACGATGCACTTACGAATTTGTAGTGACAGAAGTTTTTATAGAAGAGTGGGCAAACAAAGAAGGAAACTGAAATAGGTAATGGCAGCAACATCTACCTAATGACAACTCGAAATAATAAAAACTGCGGTTGCGTATTTTTAAACTCAAAATAATAAAAACTGCGGGTGCGTATTTTTAAACTCAAAATAATAAAAACTGCGGGTGCGTATTTTTAAACTCAAAATAATAAAAACTGCGGGTGCGTATTTTTAAACTCAAAATAATATAAACTGGGGTTGCGTATTTTTAAACTCAAAATAATAAAAACTGCGGGTGCGTATTTTTAAACTCAAAATAATAAAAACTGGGGTTGCGTATTTTTCAACTCAAAATAATAAAAACGCCACCGCAGTTTTATTATTTTGAGTTCTTATCTTTATATTTTTTGTTACGTTTTTCATGGGTGACATTCAGGAAATTACGACACATCTTCTCTTCAGCTATAGGTACTTCAAAACCTGAAAACGAGACTGTACAACCAGTGCATGCTGCCAGTGATGACTTATGGAACTGAGACGTGGTCCTTGGTATGAGGACGCTCAAGGTCACTCAGCGAGCTATGGAGAGGGCTATGCTCGGGGATTTTCTGCGTGATAAACTTATAAATGAGGATATCCGCAGTGGAACGAGAGTGACCGACATAGTCCAACGGATTAATAAGCTGAAGTGCCAATGGGCCGGCCATATAGCTCGAAGAACCGACAACCTATCGGAAAAAAGGCTCTCAAGTGACAGCCTCATACCGGTAGGCGAAATGGAGGGCGACGCCCCACTAGATGGAGTGATGACCTGGTAAGACATGCAGGAAGTCAATGGATGCTGGTGGCTCAGGACCCTGCTTTGTGGCATTCCTTGAGGGAGGCCTATGTTCAGCGATGGAATTGTGAAAAGCTGTAATGATGACGATGATGATGCGGTTGTCAACCCTGACAAAATACCCTCTATTAGGTAATCTTTGGCGAATGACTATGTTCAGCAGAGGACTTTTATAAGCTATAATGAATGGATGGATGAGCAAATAGACACGGCTACCTCATTTAAGGTGACCGCCGCCACCCAATATTGTTATGTTTTCATTCCATCGAAAACCTTAAAATATACTAAACGCATTAAAAATTAAATAATAAAATAGGTAATTAAAATAATAACTTTACAATACTGTTTTAGCTCAAAGTAATAACTGTTAAATATACCCATAAAATTAAAAGGGATAACGGTAACTATGAAGTCGATGCCCCTTGTGGATTAAGGTCACACCGGCTGGATAGAACTATCTACAGGAAGTTGTCATCTACGCAGCATTAGGCCGGGTCCACATTTGATCATCTTTCTGTATCGTAACACCAACGTGTCGCGCAGTTGTCCCACTCCCATTACACTGTTGTCGCACATAGCGAAATTATTCAAAAGGTTGTGGCTACGAAAAATCCGCCCACATATGGAGTTAAAGGGCGGAGCAACATGGTTTTTGCAGCGGCCACTCTATCCAGCTTACCTGCGTGCCGACTGCTACCTTGCGGCTGAGAGCAACAGATGCCGAAAAGTGTTGGGCGTCTTTCTTGATATGAAAAAGGCGTTCAACAGGGTGTGGCACGACTGATTAATTTCAAGCTAATCAACAACAGCAAATTACCGGCGGCTATTGTGCAACTGATAGAGTCGTTTCTAATGACGATGATCATTCTACGTGTGCGTCGAAGAGTCACCATAGGCAGCACGACCCATTACCGCTGGTGTACCCCAGGACATATGTGTATCGCTACACCTATTCTCGATATACGCGAACGGCTTTCCTACTAATAATGGAATCCATTAACCTCTGCCAGCTCATTCGGTAGATATTATTTATTCCGTGGTTTCGTACTATTTTTTTATAAGAGAGGGGGCAAACGAGTATAGTGCTCTGAGGAGTTCGGATAAATCCCAGCTGCCAAATTTCATGAACGCACTACACGGCAAACCTCCCGATACTATACACACCATCTGGATGCTTGGCGGTCCACCACTGTACGTTTCACTAGGAGTTTTCTTCCGCGTACGACCACTCTGTGGAATAGTTTACCACTGGCGATTTTTCTGGGCCGATACAACCCAGAGATCTTCGATAAAAGAGCTTACTCCCTCTTAAAAGGCCGGCATCGCACCTGCTATTCCCTTGGTGTTGCAGTTGTTCATGGGTATATGGATAGTCACTTAACATCAGGTGAACCGTAAGTTCGTTTGCCCCCTTTCCTATAAAAAAAGAAGAGATACAACAAAGGGGTTTTTTAGCGGTAAACGCGCAAACTTGTGTCTTCTGAGGGTTAAACTGGACTAGATTTAGTCGCCCTCAATCCGAGACTTTGTTCAGCAAAGACTAGACTTCAGACACAAGTTTGTCCCGGTACTCGGAGAAGTTTTCCCGAGCAATATTGGCACGGCCGGTGTACATAGTACCAGTGCTGTCATCCGCATAGCAATGAATGTTTTGCAACATATTGTTATGCAGAAGAAACAGCGTTGGTGTTAGCACGCAGCCTTGTGGAACGCTAGCATTAATAGGCTTGTAATCGGAGCATGCACCGTCTACAACGACATTGATGCGCCGATCTGCAAGGAAGCTGGTGATCCAATTACACAATTTCTCTCGGGAAGCCCATATGAAGGGAGCTTCGTAAGAAGCGATTAGTGCCAAACCCGATCGAAGGCATTCGCGATGTCTAAACAAACGGACAATGCCTCCCCCTTGGACTCTACTGCCTCCGCCCATCGGTGAGTCAGGTAGAACCAGAAGATCACCAGCTGATCGACTCCGACGAAAACTGTATTGGCGGTCACTAATCAGCTGGTGATCCTCAAGGTAGATAGTACTAAACAAGATAACTCAAGGTGGTCAAATGTGGACGTGGCCTTAAAGGGCCGAAAATCTAAAGCGAACGGATACATTAAAAGACGCACAATTGATCAAATCGTCAAGTCAAACTACTATGTACAGATATCTAATTTCAAAGATTCGGTTGACTGATCGATCATTTTTCATTACGAGAGTGCCAATTCGATATTCATAATTTGAGTTCGATTTTTAGTTATTATTCGTCTACGCTGTTCAAAAATATATATTTTTCTTCGCCACGTGCAAAGCAATTTTTCGGTACAAATTAATTTAGATTTCGATTTTTAACGCGGTAGAGCAACGCTGCAACTTTATGATTGCTGCACGAGTAGGCCAGAGTATTGCTGCACGAGTAGGCCGCCAGCTCAACCGAGGAAAGCCTCGGTTGAGCTGGCGGTCACGCTCTCACAGAATACGAGCGTCAAATAGCAGCAAAATATGTATTGACATGTCATATGTTGGGTGTAAGAGAATCGGACCAGTCCTTTTGTACCGTCAATTTACTGGTGAGACATTTTATTTTTAGTACTCAGGAGTGGCAACGCATCTCTTTTGTGATACTTAAACAAGGATAGATTTAGATGTCCATGGACCTCCACTTACCATCAGGAGGAATTTGTGCGAGTTTGTCAAAAAATCACTAGAACATGGAACTTAGAGCCCCCCTCCCCTCCTCCACCCCACATACATTTCTTACCATACATTATTAGTGTAATAAAAAATGAGATATTAAACTACATATAATTTAATCACTGTGTAACACTCAATAAAAAAGATAGAAAAAAACACGAAATATAGTGCTCATCAGCGCCTACTGAAAACGAATAGCAAAAAAGTTAAGAAATTACTATAGTAAACTTGCACTTCTCTATGTACGTTGAGATTGAGTGCAAGTTTTATTATACAAATGAACTCTCTTCATATTAAAATTTTATAAAACATACACTTACTATTAGTTGCCAGTACATGTATATATGTTTGTGTTTATTCTTATGGTTTAAGAAACACAAGATTGACTTAAAATAGATAAATATGTTTACATCCGAACAAGTGTTGGAGCAACATTATTTGATCATTGAGTAATCATTCTTCCTATTTATTGATTAAAAAAGTTTTGAGAAGAAATCAATAATAAAAATGGGCGGTACAAATCTTTACAACTGAAATATAATATTAATATTTTTTTCCGAGAGTTATCATCTAATGGTGATGTGTGTAAGTAATACCAGATATCAAATGTGGTGAGGCGTCGGAAGTGGCCCCCGTAAACAAACTACTTAAGGGGAAATATAATCTCAAATGGCTTAGCAAGATCCTCCGTTATGCCGAAAGTATTGCAGCATTAATTTTGAAATAAATATATGGTAAAGTTGAGGATTAATGTTAAGGGCTATGTTAGACGAAAACACGATTCCGTAAAATTTTCTCGATAGAAAAAAAATCCAAAGTTACCTTCAAACAGAACAATAAACCGCTGTTATTCATAAAATACTTTAAATAAGATCATGAAACTTTGCATACTAACTATAAAGCAGTGCTTATATTATTTACTTTTTTTTAAATAACATTATTTTCACTGTAAAAAGAAATTACCTAAACTATCGGCTTGATTCCTGTCTCCCCGTTACCCGTTAGTATCGCTCCGGCTTTTGAAGGGAGAAGTTGTGTCGCTTACGATCAGAATACACATTACGCAACAGGACGACGTAAAATTAAAATGGGAAATAACCGTTATAAAAATAAGAAGCGACTGGGTTGGCGTTAAGAAACAGGCATAAATATGATAAACCTAATGAAATAAGTATCTAACCACCTATCTACTTACAGTATTAGTGATTACAAACATGTCGGTACATAGCATACGACGCGCGGGGAAGTGGGGGCGAAATTAGAATTTGAGCTGACTTACTCTATCCTCTTAACTTATTGCCACGCATTGTCGAACCAATAATACTATTAAAGAATTGGAAGTGGTAATACACGCAGTATTGAATATTGATGCCGACTCACTGTCTCGGTATTGTAAAATAGCTTAGTAACTTTTTCCTAATTTTCTTATAAAACACAATATAATTATACAACAAGTAACAAAAACCCTGTGGGTTACCATATAATATTTTACTTCAAAAAACGCGACCATGAAAATTAAATTAAATTTAAATATAAATTTTATTTGCAAATTGTATGTGGTACTCTATCACCTCTGCGTTGGTCGGGGAGTAAGAACACATGTAGTAAGAAAATACTGTCAAAGCCGTATAAATGCGCATGACAATTAGAGACAATAAAACAACGTAGGTACTCGTATGGTCTAATTTTCTAAATTAAAGCTATACGTTTCAATACTGATTCCGATGACGCACTCGACGGGAACCACAGGGTTATTTTTACATATTGCATAATACAATGGTAATTAGAATTTTTAAATAGATTAAAATATAGAGTGGGTACATAAACGTAAATTCAAAGCCTCGTAAAAACCGTCTAATAGTATTTTTTCTACTGCGAGATATTTCTGTCGTATATGTTAAGGGTGTGCGAGAGTTTCAGAGAGTCCGACCAATTTATACTAGGAGGTGGCAATATTGGAGATTTTACAGAACACACATTCAAGATCAAGATCGATTAGAGATAGTATATAATACCTTGAGATCTTCTCGGTAATCACACAGAATGAGACAAAATGCGGTAAAAGATTGTTTTAAGTTGCTACAATTCGTCTTTATCGTTCAACGAGTTCTAAAATAATGCACTGGTGATACACCAATGTAAGTTTTATCTTTCGTAATTTTGTACGATATTGTACAAAAAGTGATATTCTAGAATTATCACATTGAACTTTTACAATTTAAATATCATAACATATTTTTGGGACGTGCTAACAGTTTGAGGATCGGAAGGTAAAGGAAGGATTCGGAGTTTGTGGAATGGTAACAAACCAGGGGTTGGGCAGCAGCATCCTCCTAAAAACAATTAAAAAAAATTGATTACCAACCCAAGCATGGCATCTTATGGCAAATATACGTATGTTCAGGTTTGGACTTTCGATATACCTTATCGTTCAAGACTATAACAATAACGATTTGTATATTATGCATAACATAAACAAGCCAAACGATTTATATAAATTTAAGTCTATTTCTTCATATAGAAAATTTAAATTTGCAAAGCCTTCATACACCAATATTAGAACTTTAGAAATAACAGTTGAAATCGTTTTTGGCCATAAATAAATATAACTAAAAATTACTGGTATGGAAAATACGTATTTGTACCTATCTAGGTATATTCGAATCACGCGTAGGATATCCCATTTCGTAGTAAGTTTATATAATACAAAATAATAAATACTACAGACATTCTAATTTATTTTTGAGCACATTCGACATTTTTATAATGTATATTTTGCTATAAGAAAAAAATTAAAAAAAAACAGTTGTCGGATACAGGCAGGTGGCTCTGGAGCGTGTTTGTGTACCACCACCTTGAAGGAGGAATACCAGTTTTCAGCGATAGACTAGTCAGGGGCTGTAATAAGTATGATGATGATAAATTATCATTAGCAACTTACAAACATGGATGTATTTTAATATAACGTGGTACATGAGTATAAAATCAACCTTTTTATCAAGTTGGTATATGATGTTGACAATTCTGTACTCATTTTAAGGCTCAAGGATGTTGGCTATAATATCTTATTGACTCACTATCAAACGTCCATTCCTCTGAGCTTCCATTGCTTCTTCCGCGAACATTCATAAATCAATTTGGTTTATCGCATGAAAACATATTTGTCATGCGTTATACTCACAACACAACTGTCATTACAACCGACTTGTGCGTCACTTATTGCTATTAAATTTATCTTCTGTGCGGCAAGAAAATAAAACACTCAAATTTTTCACTGTTCTTACACAATGATTAAACGAAACGTATAAACTATTGACCTTTATGAAATGATGCGTATTTTAAATATCATCTGTATAAAACACATGTAAGTACGTACATTCATAGATGTTCACTGTTCACGCTATCGGGTATTTTGATATAGGTATTATACTATCTACATTTGAGTACTACCGCCTGTTATCAACGAAACGATAAAACATTTGTGACTTTACTTTATTGATACTTAAAAGACGTTAGTAACTGATGCCTGTCAGTTTAATATAAAAATTAAAGTTTAAATTAAAATATACACATATATAAACATCAGAAGATCGTTCGTAGCACCGAGGGAAATATATCTAAAAAAAATTATGTTTTAATAAAATATCACAAAATTTTAAACATAAATAAAAATATATTAATATATGCATTTTAATTTCATTACAATTGTTTTACCCGTATATACTAATATTTTTTTCCTTAAGTAAAAGCCAAGTTTTAAAATAAATGATGATTTATCATAGATAGAAGTGCAAAACTGGAAGAGAGAAAAAATAGAAAACATTGTGTTTCTGAAAAACATCAATCAATTTCATTCTTTTGTCTTTGAAATTTTCTATGTAAAGCACGTGCCGTCTAATAAATAATATATTTACCCAGTTCGTATATAAAAAGTAACATAAACAAAAATTACAAAAAGTCTCCGCCGAGACAGCTTCGCAGCTGCCGTGACCAGGATTCGAACCTGGGTTACTACGGCCACAACGTAGGGTCCTAACCACTAGACGATCACGGCTATCGGAGACCGTACTGCGTTATGCCAAATAATGAATCATTCTGTGATATATAAGAGTTGAAATTATTTAACCGAAAAAGAATCATGCTTTCACAAAATACTAACGCGAAATCTAGCAGCACAATGCTACTGTATTATCTAGTCTTTACATGCAACGCTACTGATTCTTAATTTAAGATAGATAAGGTGTCCATTGGGCACAGTTTCCATTTACAATCACTACCAAGCTATATATTTCTAATTAATTTGTTTTGTATTGTTAATTATAACATACATGAATGTAAGATGTTATTTTTTTTAAATACTCCCGCTGGGTTACTTGCTGCTTCTTCCCAGGACAGAGGTTTTTTTCCGAACCAGTGGAACATAATTGTAAGATGACGGCTCCGTGGCGCATTGGCTTAATAATGAGTTACCTACAGCGCTAAAGGCCGCGGGTTCGAATCCCACACGGAACAAGTTATTTGTATAGGCTACTAGTAATTGTTCCGGGACTGGATGTTTGTCCTTGTGAAATTTATGTTTGTAAACTGCCCCCACGATACAGGAGACAATCCTAGTGTGCAGGTAATGTTTAAAAAAAATAATATAAAAAAGAATATGTTATTTTTTTAAAAATTGTGCCGCTGAGTTTTTTTCTGGTTCTTCCCAGGACGTTTTTTTCCAAACCAGTGGTTAAAAAAGTGACTTTCGATTTATAATGTATATTGAATAAAAAAGTTCCTGTTTCCGTTTCAGGCAAGAGGACAATGTGCTTGGTTTTTTATTGATATAATATATGATATAAACATGTATGTAATATATAAATCTAAGTTAGTTAAAAAATATAAAAATTAATAGCGAGAAATTAATATATGAGATATAAAAACATAATAAGTACTGTTAAACTAATACCTATATGTATAATATACATATGTACGAAAAATACTGTTTATTTTATATTAAATACATGAACATAATGTGAAATCCATACAAAAAACTACATAACTACATAAATAATACATAAACTATAACAAAAGTAAATAAATCCATAATCTAGTTCGAAAAAAGTATTGATCCTTTAATGATGCAGCTGTCTTCAGAAAGTTAGGGTTATGTGACCATTTTTAAGGCAACTTTTTGGGTGCTTTCCTGATGTGTTCATGCAAGGAGTTCCAGAGTATTGCACCCTGAACAGAATATAATTTGCGATTTCGTAAAAAGCCGGTGACGTGTAGAGTAACTGTAATCTTTAGATTTGTTAATGAGCGACGAAACCAATATTCATTTGAGAAAAATAATTGAAATTTGTCCTGAAGACGAGATGGAGAAGAAATATCATTTGAAAAAGAATAAAGAAATAAAATCCTATAGTTGCACTTTTGACGGATGGTAATCCATAAATATTTATAACGATAATATCTATATATAAAACGTCCTACGTAGGTACCTCCTATATTTTAACTGTTTCTACCTATTTACTCCCTTAACAAAATCGTTAACAAAATATTTTATTTTATTATTAAATATTGACGTAAATAACTAAAGTTACTGAAGTCTAAAGTCCCAGTTCGATGTTGTTAAGGTTTTGAAATTGTGCTGCCTTCAGGTTTTTCTTTTAAATTAGATTCATTTTATAAACCTACCGAACGAAACTGCAGTGTTTAATTGTAGTTTACAAGTCGATGTTTGATTGTAGTCAAAACTTTAAATGCATATTTATAATGTATATTCAATATCTTGCAGTAAGGTAAATAGTTCGTGTGGTGCAAGAAAATAATATTATGTTAGACTACCAAATGCTCGTAACTTCGTTTGTGTGATATATATTTGCATTACAGATGGGCCCAACATGGATTTACCGAACTGAATATTCGGCAGGATCACTTTGGTACCTAACCAATTTTTGTCGAAACTTGTAGCCGTGAAGTGCGCCGGATTAGCGTCGGACCCTGCCATTCGCTCCCCCGCCACTAGCGTTGCCAGACGTCCGGATAAAGCCGAACATAGTCAGGCTTTTTGGTTGCGTGTCCGGCCAAATTAGACGGTATCCGGCCTGTACGGCTTTTGTTAGGCTTTTTAAATTTGACCATTTTTTACATTTTTCATATACTTACATACATACTATTGCAATTATTCAAATTAATAATACAGAAGACTGATTTATTGAATTTTATTTTTATTTCATTAGAATTTAAGAAGATTTTATGGTAAATGATATTGATGCATTGTTATATTTTTTAAAAATTGTCATGTTATATACTATTACTAAAAAATTAAGGGTGTCTGGCCTTTTTACCAAAACGTCCGGCTATGCTCGTTGGTCTGTCCGGGTTTTCGGTTAGAAGATCTGGCTAACCCTACCCGCCACACCTGTGGCACTGTGTTAACCCTACCCGCATCACATGTTATTTACATAATCTAGTACTGAGCAAATTGACTATATTGGTGAGAAAATATATGATAGAAATGAGTGGCAGGTGATCTACTATTTGGACTTATTTTAGAGAAACTGACGACCAAAATAAAGTGAAATGTACTTATGTAATGTAATGTTTCTTCGTTTGATTCCAGAAATATTTTATCAAGCTTTATATTTGCTATAATTGGAAACAAATCTACAGTGCCTTCAAAACATAACATTTCAAGTAGATTTAGCTCATAAATAAAATATACTTTCAACAGTAAAATTATGAAAGACATGGCATTTCTCAATACCACTGAGTACAACTTAACTTACTAACCTAGTACCACTTAAACGAATGTTCGGTGATCTGGCCGAATATTCAGCCGAATAGGAATATTCGGTAAAGCTGCCTAATACCGAATATGAAACGAATATTCGGCACATCTCTAACTTGCATTTAGTTAAGCTTATTACGAAGTAGTATATAGTAGGTAATATGGACAGCTAGGACCAGCACAGACGAAAGTTCTTAAAAGTGTTAAGTACCATTTTTCTATGGACTAACTCAAAAACGTCTTAGAAACCGTCCATGGGTAATTATAATTTTGTTCAAGATATTCCCATAATGACATTATATAATATATCAAATATTGAAAGGAATATAACAGCTTTATGTCACAAATTTTTATTATATACCTGTCTATATAATCAAATTTAAAGCTCACGAAAGAACGAATCTACTCACGAGCTATTATCGATTACTAGGTACCTTATTATAATCAAAGATTATTACATTCGCAACTTTCGTAAAAATGCCAATTAGCTTTATTTGAGATGGAAACTTTTAAGTTCAATTTTATAAATTTAATTTAAAATTATGAAGAAAAAATAAAACCTATGTACGTTCCACTGCTGGACATAGGTATCCTCTCATTTTTGAGAGGGTCATCAAATGACTAGTTCGCTGTACTGTTTTTGAAATATATTTATTCTTCAGGAATGCAGGTTTTCTTACAATGTTCTCCATTACCACCAATCACGTGGTAAACCAGTTCTTAAAATGTTTAGGGTATTGCAGGTGAGAGCAGTATCTCTGATTATCTCATTTCTAGGATATCTTGGATTTTTTTTAATACATAACAATTAACAACAAATAAACCAAATTTAAAAAAAAAATCTTAAAATTTGTCATTAACAGTTTTATTGGTACCGGCGAGAATATATCCCACGTTGCTCGCGTTCTATGAAATTTGCGGCGAGTGCCTAGATTAGGCCCCTGAGCTTAGATTGCTGCCAAACATTACTCTAAGCCCTTTTAAGCTCTAGGCCCTTTACTCTAAGCTTGTATAACTAATTATAATTAATAATTAACATTAAAGAAATATGTACTACATAACATTATACTTTAATTAGTAATTATTAATTATTAGCTACAGACAACAGATGGGTGAACACCGGCATTGCAAATAACAATTTAAAATTTGAAATGAACCTTAAATACCGTATAAAATATAGTAAATGGTACCCATACCTGAGAAAATATTTTTCCATTTCTAGTGATAGATGTAGTAGAATTAAGTTTTGTTTTATTTTTACATTCAGAGAACAGCCTTTCCTGTTGCAATAGATGTTCATGCACAGAATGTTTACTCAGTTGCTTAATCATTGTATCGTTTGTTTTAACGAATGCCGATTTTACCTTACATTTATTTATGACACTTTTCCACTATCACTTAACAAACACGCAGTAAGAACAAAATTTAAAAATATTTAAAAAGAACTAAAACGCAATCAAAACAACATTCTATACTTTTCTAAAATGGCGAAAAGGCAATCACAAAATGGTGGGAAGTGTACCAGTTAAACAACGGACAGGAGACAAGTATTCTTATCAACGGAACAAAGTAAAATGAAATGAACATTATTTGCTCTCTTAGTGAAGATAATGAAAACTATTAATAAATATCTTCGAATAATAAATTGCCAATTCAGAACGTTCACCGTTGAGAAATCGTAAGCATGATTTATATGAACTTTATTTGTTTGCGTAAAACGTAGATACATTTTATAACGTGTTGTAGATACTGATACATGTAACTAGTTAATACTTTGGTAGTATATAGATATTATGTTTCAACGAACCTAAAGTTTACTATCTTGAAATCAAAGATTTGTCAAGTATATGTGACATTACGAAACGGTCTGTAATTAAATCTGTCGTGACATTAAGCTTAGAATCTTAGTGAAAAAGTAAAGTTAAGGTTGCCTGGAAGAGATCGCTGTTTTAGCGATAAGGCTGCCTGTTGTACCAATGTCCCTTTAAATATATAAATAATGTAATATGTTCCTTGGTGTACAATAAAGTATATTTTACTTTACTTTTACTTTAAAGTTATAAGCCTATATACACTCCACTGCTGGGCACAGGCTTCCTTTTACTTTAAGGATTTTGGAGCACGGAAGATCACTACGCTTTCCAAATAATTTTTTATATAGAACTAGCTCGTAGCTCGGGGCTTTGCTGCCGCAGAAGAAATTATTGTGAAAATCGTTCGTATCGTTTTAAATTTCGAACAGGTATATTATCTAATTAGTAAATTAGTAATGATAATACATTCATTGAAATTTATCCGTACGATACCCACGCCTCCCACCGTAAATCGATTGTACTATGCCTAGAACCTTCGCGCAAGTGCAAGCAATAAGTTGATAAAGTTTTAGCGCCATCTGATAAACGGTAACGGTATGGCGCATAAACTACGAACAAACATACATTAATTTTTATATATTAGACCCATTCAATCACGCACAAAAAATTTCATGAAAATCGGTCGAGCCCTTTTTCGAGTTTTAGGGAGACTAGCGCACAGCAATTGAATTTTATATATAAGAGAATAGGGTGACAAATAAGCACATACAACCTAATAATGAGTGGATGCTGTGGTCCATAGACATCTACATTTATTCTCCATTACGAATCAAATGCAGATGCGTTGTCCGCCTGACTAAGATGGAATGCCTTATATTGAGTAAAAAGGGTCTCCGGTTCTCTACACTCACACATACGAAATTATAATTTTATATTTCAGGTTTAATGGCAGGCTGGTATCCTGTGAGAGCGTGATCCTTCCAAAATCGAGCCGACCCATTCGTGTTACAGCCATGTTGCTGCTGCATGCGTCAACATCTACGTGTGTTGATTTCACACATGTCCTCAATTTTTTTCATTTACATTTCATGAGATATTCAGAAAACGTATTGAATCAGTATTTCAAGTTGTTAACAATTTTATTGCTACTAGTAGGTATCAACTCCGCTTATCTCTAAACTACCAAGGCCCAGAAGCTAAGCACAAATGATATTACGATTCACCAACTAATATCATAAGATTAATCACATCTAAAACATAAATGTTAAAAAGGTGCCTGAAGCTGTAACGTGGTAGAGTCACGCTGCAGCTATATTATGGTTGCAGCACGAATGGGTCGGCTCGACCGGAAAAGGACCACGCTGTCACAGAATACCAGTGTAAAATAGCAGCTTAATACTGCTGTGTTTCGTATGGTGAGTGTGAAGATCCGGAGGCCTTTTTTTACTGGAAACGAGGCATTCCATCTTAATCCTCAGGGGCGACAACGTATCAACGTTTTGATTCTTAATCGTGGATAAATGTAGATATCGTATGTAATTTAGTAATTTGTTGAATAAAATTTAGTAAAATCTAATAAGAACATACTCATAAGAAATAGAGCAATGAGAAATAACAATGTAATTATTACAAAAGTTACAAGTCAACTTTGTCGCAAATTTAATTCACTGTAGTAGATATCGAGAGTCAAAGAATATTTATTGTTTTTCCACTTCCCCGTAGCTGATAACAATAACAAGACAACCGGATCTAAGTTACATCAGTGCGTTGGTATTAGTTCTTATTATTATTATATCAGTTTACATGTTGAGGATATCCTAAATTTAAATAACGCATATATTTTTTATAACATTAAATCGTAAAATGAACTTCCATTCCACCTTTTTTATAGTATAAGCGTGACAAACGAGCACAAAGTCCACCTAATGGTAAGTGGATGCTGTGGCCCTTAGACATCTACATTTATCCCCGATTAACAATCAAAGGCAGATGCGTTGTCATCTCTGAGGACTGAGATGGAATGCCTCGTTTCCAGTAAAAAAGGGTCTCCGGATCTCTACACTCGAAACACAGCTACTATTTTACGCTGCTATTCTGTGAGAGCGTGGTCCTTCCCGGTCGAACCGACCCACTCGTGCTACAACTATACTACTAATATAGCGCCAGCATGGCTCTACCACGTCAAATATAGCTCCAGCATGGCTCTTTAACGTCAAAAATATTTACCCTATTATAATATTACCTAAACAAATCAATATTATTTATAGCTTTTCGTAAATCACATTTACACGCTGAAAACCTAATTTTACGCGTAACATTTTCGTGTTCGACGACACAATGTTTTGAGAGTTTCATATTCAAAAAAAAACACTTATAGAATTACCTCGGGGTCTAAAGATATATGATGCTTCATTTTATAACATAAACTCAAGTCCGTCACCCTACAGAGACTGGCAGAGATTTTGGATATAAAAAGGATACTCTATTTGGCAGAGACTGCAGACTTCCATTTGGCACGATCCTGACAAATCCTGTCGCTTTTTCACATACATTTTTTACACGCAATGTATAACATAATTACCTAAAAAATTAATTGCTACTAGTAATAGTATAGCGATAGTGCAAAACACTTATTCTATAAATCTTGCCTTTTTTATAATTTTTTTAGCTTCTGCCGAATCTCTTGGCCTTCATATAGGGTAAGTAAAGGTAAAGGGTTATTTTTTAAAGAGAGCCAAATTTTAATCTTAAGTTCAAATATATAAATAATGATATACTGTTATTGCATCTTTTGAAAATACGGGTAAATAAGGCTTCTACTTTTATTTGAAATTCTCCCAAACTTATTGTCATTGATGGGCAAAAATAATTTTGTCTTCCGATCGACCCTCACGAATGTGTGCGTGTGCAGTAAAATCAGTTAAATAAATGCATTACCATTCTGAATTTAAGGCGCTACCCTGACCAAAACCTGGCAAAAGTGCGTTTTTCAGAGACTATTATCTCATTAGTTATGAAAAATAAACAACATCTAAAAGTACATTATTAATGTTCAATATCTTATCATCGCATTCCACGTTCTAATTTATTTTTATGTGCTATAAATACATTTAAAATCAACTTTTAAAAAATGACTAAAATTCTTGATTACATGCATCTGTTCCTAAACGCAACGCTCTAATCATTTGAGGATAACACTAATGGATAGATAATGAAAAAATCTATATTCTCCACGTTTTATTTAAATTTTTAAGTTCGTTTTTCTCTTTTAATTGAAATAATTCCGAAAATTGGGTGACTTCTATGATAAAGGGGCGTGCGCAGAGTGCGGGCGGCATTACGCTGTATGCGTTTGTACGAGGTGGCCGCGTCGCTGGTCACCTCGTCCGTATTTCGCCGCAAACATAATATTATTTGAGTACCTACCAACCGATGCGCTTACGTCACGGTATATTGTAACTCGGCCGTATCTTAGAAATAAATCTTACAGCCGTGCGGTACGTAAACATGCATAGGGCTGTCTGCCTCCAGCATTTTTACATTTGCCCATTGATTTATGTGTTTTATAACTCAATGCATTTTCCTACTTTGTGTTTCCATTTAGTTTTATGATTGTACTTAAATATACTTTTTTATATAAACAAATATATAATAGGTACTTTGTGAATTGAATAGGAAGTGTTCAATAAAAATGCGAGTCGTTTTATTTAGTTGGTAGATTTAATTAAAAAACCATGTTTATGTTTGAATAACAAATCGGTCTTATAAATTTGCGGCCGAAAAATATTTGCGCCTCGGCGGCTCGGCGTACGAAATGCTTTATTATTAAAATTTTAAATATAACAGCATTATAATATAAAGCTTAATTAAAAATTGTTTTGGGAAACATGGACAAGTTGGAGTAAAGGAATATCTTTTACTTGGTTATAGATACCTGCAGCTACTTTACAATTTATATGTTTGGTTTTAAATGAAGTTTGGATTTATTATTTTTTTATTTCTATTCTATTTTCTTAAAGGGTCCTAGGAAAGGAATTATTCACCGCGCTGCCCCACTGCGTGTTGGCGAACTTTGCATGTCTTCGAAATATTTTTTTTTCTTATTTCTCAGACATGCAGGTTTCCTCACAATGTTTTCCCTCACCACTGAGCATGTGGTAAATCAACACTTAAAATTGCAATTACAATATTATTGGTGCCGACGGGGATCGAACCCGGTTTGCTCGCACACTGTGAAAATTTTAGCAAGCGCTAACCATCTGAGCTACCACGGCTCCTCTCCTCTCGAGCTAGAGACTTTATTTTATTTATCGTCAGGCCTGTTGGTCTAGTGGTTAGTGACCCTGGCTGCTATGCCGCAGGTCGTGGGTTCGATTCCCACCCAGGACAAATGTTTGTGTGATGAGCACGATCATTTGTTCTGTGTCTCGGTGTAATTTATCTATAATATTTATGTATTTAGAAATATATAAGTATGTTTATCAGTTGTCTAGTACCCATAACACAAGCTCTGCTTAGCTTGGGACTAGATGGCGTTGTGTGATAGTTGTGGAATATTATTGTTATTATATTATTATTGTTTGGGTATCTGTATAGTTTTCTCATCTGGTTGGTTTTTATAAATATATAACTATAAATTAAAATGAAAAGATAAATATACATAAATATCAATAAAATAAAATAAATACAAAAAATACACAAATAAATAAGTTGATAAAATCAAGGCAAACTTAGGGTAGGGTTGTCAATTATTATTTTGATAATTAAACTAGTGAAATTCCGCGGTTTTATATGTGCAAGCGTGAATGTAGTTAGAACATAATATTATAACCTTTATGTTTTACATATATATCCTAAAAAAACTTATTATTTTAATATTTTACTAAGTACCTATAAAATTAACAAGTTTATTGCATTTTTATTTGAGTAATTTTTTATGCAATTTCTTTATCTACGTCTATTTTAGGAACCTTTATTTAGTCTGAATCACACATAACACTATATTACTGATTTACTTACTTATACGTAGTTTTCTTTTTTGCAGTTACAAATATCTTGTGAGGTTGAAAAAGGCAGTAATGAAAAAATAATAAGAATAATAATAATTGACGTCAGCCACTTCTTTTCATAAAAATTTCAGATCATGGTCCATTAGGTTGCAGCTTCACCGAACCACAACTTATCCTATACCTTTAAACGAGCAATTCTTGTATATATAATCGGAATCTCGGAAACGGCTCTAACGATTTTCATAAAATTTTGTGTGCAGGGAGATTCGGGGGCAATAAATCGATCTAGCTAGGATTTATTTTTAGAAAATGTCTTTTTGTCCGTGTTTTTAGGCAATGAAAAACTGCTACAATATCGTTAGAATAAGAAGGTAAATTTTGACAGTTTATTAATGATTACAAATAGCTTAATTGGTATAATGGGCGGTCACAAAATTGTAATACCATAGTTTGAGCCCAGACCGACCGACCGACTTTTTTTAATTTTATTTTCAAGTTCCTTTCTTTTTTGAGAAAATCTATTTTTTCGAGCCCTTTTTTAGTATTTTTTAAAAACACGAAAATTTAATTTAAACTAATTGCACTCATGATTTTTATTCAAATAACCAGTTTAGTTTTTTCTATTATGTCGCTAAGATCAAAAAATATTATTCGTATTTCATCAGTATGTAATTTGTATCTAAATATAATTTCCAAAACACACGAATGATAAAAAAACCGAGCGAAAAATACCGAGCAAAGCTCGGTCAACCGGATACTAATAATAATAATAACAGTAATAATATAATATTATTTTGTTTTTATTTTATTGATATTTATGTATATTTATCTTTTCATTTTAATTTATAATTTTTATATATTTAAATATTTACAGAACCGAACCAGATGAGAAAATTATACGGCTCCAACGATTTTAGCGACGAACGCTTGGATTTATTTTTAGAAAATATCCTTTTGTCCATGTTTTCAGGCAATAAAAAAACTGCTACAGTATAAGAAGGTAAATTTCAACAAATCAGTAACGATCGTTATAGCTCTGGAGGTATGTCGGTCGGGCGTGATATCGGAGTTCCGTGGTTCGCGTCTTGGCTTTGGTCCCGCATTTTTTCCTTTTTTTAAGTTCCCTTCTTTTGTGAGAATATCTATTATTTCAAACCCTTTTTTAGTAATTTTTAAAATACGAAAATTTTAATTTTAAAAATTTAAAAAAAATCTATTTAGTTACTAATGCTATATTTATTATTTTAATAATTACCTACTCAGTAGGTAAATATTAAAATAATAAATGTAGCATTATAAACAGTAAATCTCCCTCAAACTCAATTTACTAATATTGTTCCTGAATAAGGAATAGCAGATAAGAGATTAGTAGGTAATAACTATTGCTCCTCAAAATTATATTTGACCTCAAGGTAAAACATATCCTAAAATTCAGTAGCTAAATAAAATAATAATACCTACTATTCAAGTATATTTTCAATATGTAAGTAAATGAAAATAACAAAAAAGCACCATTAGCATGTAAAGTTCGAATCCATAATTAACATTTCGACAAATATTATAATTTACTTTATAAAAAGCTAATTCAATATTAGCAGTATAGTATATAGTTAAAAATAATCAAAATAGTCATTTTTATTAATTAGATAATATATGAGAATACATAATTCTAATATAATGCAACTAATATACCGAATAAAGAAAATTAAAATACACATATCATTGTCTGCCGTGTTTATTTCCATAAAATAGTTCATTGCCATTGATAAATTAATACTACGTTCGTACCAGTAGGTGGCGTCTTGCAGATTTCTACGCGATGTATTGTAGCGAGAGCGTCAGCAGGCCAAACGCTCAAGGTCGTTCGCTAGAGGTAAAGCCTTAAAAAGGGCAGAATATTTGAGGTTTTTTAATTAATTTTTCTTTACCATTTGCTTATATTTCTTATTCTGAACCATCTCTCCAAATTTGGCCGGTTATTGCATTGATTTATATGTTACACTAGATAAGTAATTTCCGCGCCAAAGCGTTGTCACTTCACATAAGGCCACAGCCTTATACTCAGCGAACGTCGGTTCAGTGTTCAAGGTGACGCCGTCCGAGTTAAGCCGAACGATTCACAACAAAAAATGGGTAAATGCGTAGTGAAAGAATGCGTTTCAAGGTCACAAAAACATAATAAATCAAGCGGAATCACTTTCCATACGTAAGTTTTAATTTATATATTCATATTAACGTTTAAAACACTAAAAAATTAAATAAAATATCGAATATTGCCATTTAGGTTCAATGTTGCCACTTTTCCGCATTTGTGATTATCCTACATTAATGGGAGACTATATAATTAATGGAGTAAGTTAATTTGTTACCTCCGATTTTAAATATTTTGGAAATTATAATAAAAACTACGTTTTAACTTTCATACAATATAATTAATTATTCTTATTTTAGTTTATTCTTGAATTATCTTTTAAATATATTTTATTACCTATTTTATATTAATAATTTTATATTATTTATAATTTCGTATACATTTTATATTAATTATATTTTATTAGATACCTATTTTTATTGTTTGATTTATTAGAACCATAAAAATACGTTTTATTTCATCATTATGTTTACTTCTATTTATCTGATAAGCTTTGTATCCCTTTTTTTCTAAGGGGACGTAATAAAGATTTTAAAATAAAATATACCTTTTTAATATAAAAACAATTAACTGCAGCTTAAAAAAAACTCATTTTTATTGCGTATTTTAGGTAAAATTTCATATAGTAAGCCACACCAACCCGCCATTGCATGTTTGTGTGTCTATCTTTTTCTAATCTTACGACGACGATATTGTTTTCGCAACTTGTGTAAGTGAGATAGATATATGTTTACTTAAAATTGTTATTAGTTTCAAAGCTACGTCGTCGCGTTTGGATAGTGGTTACACTTTTTTCGACGCGCGGTAATGTGGTTTGCTCCTCTAGTCTTGTATAACTCAATGGGTTATTGCAAAATAATCCTGTATAGTCGTTGTGGCACGAATGGGCTGCTCGAAAGAGGAAGGACTACGCTGTCACAGATTCTTCATCATCATCATTACCTCCACCAAGAAATGTCACAAAGCACGGTCCTGAGCCACCTGCATCCATCTACTTCATGCAATTTTTACCAAGTAGTCACTTCATCTAGTGGGTCACCCTACACTTCGCATACCGGTATAAGGTTGCCACTCGAGAAACTTTCTTCCCCAATGATTTTAGGTTCTTCGAGCTATATAGCCGACCAACTGCCATTTCAGCTTACTAATCCTTCAGTTATGTCGGTTACTTTAATTTCTCAGCGGATATCCTCATTTCTAAGTGTATCATGCAGAGAAACCCCGAACACAGTCCTCTACACAGCTCGCTGAGCGAACTTGAGCTTCCTCATACGGCCAGCAATGAAAAACCACGTCTCAGATCTGTAAGTCATCACTAGCAGCACGTACTGATTGTACAATCTTGTTTTCAAATTTTGAGGTATATTTGCCTAACGAGAAGATCTCACAGATTACTAGCGTAAAATAGCAGTTTAATGCTGCTATGTTTAATATGGTGAGTGTAGAGAACTGGAGACCCATTTTACCGGATATGAGCGCAGAATAGTAAATAATACGAGGCACTCCATCTTAGTCCTCAGAGGTGAGAACGCGTCTGCATTTTGATTCTGATCGAGGATAAATGTAAACTTTTTACGGACCGCAGTATCCATTTACCTGGACCATGGACTGTGTGCTGGTTTGTTGCCCTTTAAAAAATATTTTCTTGTGTAAAAATATCACATCTGCTAGTTAATTCAGAACGGCATTATCTATCTGTGCGTTACAACCACAATCAATCAATTTCGCGCACTTTAGGCAATAAATTAGTATCAGACCACAGAACACTAAATACAGCTAGTAGAAATGTTATACGAGCCGGGAATGCGCGCCGTGTATATGGCTTAAAAGCCAACTACTACAATTTCGTGACTCAGTTCGAAACAAACCGTCGTCACGTGTTAGTCGTGGTGCACGTGGTTAAAAATGGTCTATTATGGTATATCAGAGGGTCGCCCATGATAAGGCACAATAGAGCTTAATCAGCCAGCTGCCTGTCCCCAAAGGCGGTTTTTAGGGGGTATCACTTAGGGTCCCCGGTAGGACAGTGAGTCCCCCATAACCACGATAGACCGGCTATCGTGGTATGCGTAATGCATTTTCCGCCTCCCTACGTACAGGGTAGCCCTTTAATTGCTTCGGGCGCAAAAAAAAAAAAAAAAAAATTTCGTGGTTCAGTTAGAAACAAACCATCGTCACGTGTTAGTCGTGGTGCACGTGGTTAAAAATGGTCTATTGCAGTGTTTCGAACTGTTCAAACTGTTCAGGAAAGGGTTATTGTTCTTCTAAAGGAATTTTTTATCATTGGTGAGTAAAATAATACATTTTTAAGTCGATTTTATTGAACGATATTTTGCCCTTCAACGTATCGTAGTATGGCCGCTGGTCCCAGATGCCAATTAAGGATGTGCTTAGATTTTAGTTTATCGACGCTATCGATATTCTATGCCTTGTATAATCAATTCTAGCAGGTTATTTTTAGAAATAAATTTTGCTGTTAAATAAAAAGCGTAAGTTTTTATTTAACAATAAATATTTTTTCTTATTCAATCAATATTCTTATATTTTTTTAGTTTTCCGATAAACCCAGAAGTTAAGGAAAAATGGATTTTGGCGGCAGGGAAAAAAATTGGTTTTCTTCTAAACATAGCAAAATATGTTCAGCAGATTTTCAAGAAAAGGATTTTAATCCTACAAGAAAACGCCGTGTTCTTTTGGATCATGCTTATCCGACTATTCACGTTTGGACAACTTCTGAAAATTTAGGTATCTTCTAAATAAATAAAGTATTTTAGTAAAATACAAACCATCCCGTGGCTATATTATGCAAAACAGTAAAGAAATTATGTGGCGCCACTAGTATATTTTTGATACTTTATAACTCGGAAACAGGATGCAGTAGTGATAATGAGGCTGCGTACTGGACACATTCCATCTAGAAAGTTTGCATTCCTTATGAAAAAGGTCCAGTCATCGAACTGTGATCAATGCGGTGTTCCAGACGACCTAATGCATGTCTTGATGGATTGTGCCCACAACGCTGCCTTTCGTAATGAGAAATGCCACCACATTTTAAAAGATTTCGCTGATTGTAATATAATTTTAGCTAAGCCACATTCTGATTATATAAAAATATTAGTCAAGCTTTACAAGGTGAATTTCTCGGATCGATCACTCACTTCTCAATGTGATTGATCTGGGAACTTTTCATTTTACTTTTTGTAACTAATTGCATATCTTCTTCAACTTTCTGTAATTAATTATTGATTTGAGAACTTTATAATGTAATAAGTTTAAGTATACCTTATGTAATTGTTTTTTTTTGGTGATGAATTAACGGAGCGACATATTCATATTGTGAATAAGCTCATTAATAAAGAATTTAAAAAAAAATCGGAAACGAAACGCTTTACGACATTCTGAGTAATTATACTGAAATGAAGTCAGTCTTGCTGTCGCATGGATGGGCCGGCTCGAACCGGGGTGGTACCATGACCTCACAGGAAACCAGCGTGATCGGTACGTGAGTGGTTTACTTCTGCGTTTCGCTTGGTGTGTGCAGGTGGCCGGAGGCCCTTTTTACTGGAAATAAGGCATTCATCCGTCGTCATATTTATTTCTACAACCAAAAAATGAAAGTTAAGCTGGCGACACAACTGATGAGCAGTAGTGTGGCTAGAGCTTTAATTTTTTGTTCCAAAACTAACCAACCGGGGTTCAAGGCACAGTAGATTTTTTGCAAAATTTTAATGACTTGTTTGATATTTTAAATTCACGAAATATTAATCAGTTAAACTATAAGAAACCCATAAATTTCAAAAACAAAGATAAGGTTTTCATTTTTTTAAACAATATGGAAGCATATATAAAAAACCTAAAAATGTATAACAAAACGAAAATAATTAAATCACCTAAAAAACCGGGTTTTTAGGTCTTTTGTATTATAGAAAGGTATACAGATCTTGCTGTTGCTGTATAAGCCTTCACCATTTAATGAAAACCTCAGCACAAAAAGTATCAAAAAGACAACTTTTAAATAAATATTTGCATTTTACACGACAATAAATAAATAAATATTTCAATAAATATTTTGTTTTGGAAATGATGAAAATGTCTTATTTTATTTTTTCTATTTTACTGTATAAGTTTTACTCCTTGTAATTAATTATTTTTTCTACTTTACGTTTTTTTTATAGCATTAAGTTTATTTCATTAAATTTACGTTTCATATTATATCATTATACTGTTTTATTTTATCACATATTTATTACCTACATTATTCCGTGTCGATATTTTATCGATAGTTTTTTGTCAAGCACTAGCGTATATGAGTTGAGTGTGTTAACTACCTGCAAGGAGTGGGGAGACTAGCGGCGGCAGTGGTACCGCAAGCAAAGAATATATACACTACGCGAAAAGAAACGACACTTAAGCATGTGTGCACGTAAAATCGCTTGCGGCTATGTGTGGGTGTTTGGATGTGTGCGGGGGCCTTGAGAGGCGCGCGGGGCGTGGAACGGGCAGTCGCCGACTGCCCTAGCCGAGGGCTAGTAGTAATACCGATATTTGTCAGTATTAGTTAATATGAATATATTCGTCAAGTGATATAATATTTCAATTAATATATGAATATTACTGATATCTTAATGTACATATTACTATTCTATTTATATAGGTATTAAGTTTATGTTACCAAGTAACGTTATTAGTTTTTATAGCCGTGTATGCTAGGTTTATATGCTTTGATAAATATTAATGTTGAAATTAAATAAATGATATTATAGTATATGTATAAGTATTACTGAAAGTGATTTTAAGTGATTAGAATTAAAATAAATTCCACTGCACAAAACAAGGGCCCTTGTTTTGTTAGTTTAATTTTTAATAATGTTTTATGATACCTAAAAATATGTGAACTCATTTTAATGAAATTCGATATGATCTTAACAAGAATTATGGGGAAATACCATGACAATAAAACTATAATATCGCCAATAATTTTATTATATTCATTAACTGAAATATACACTATTAAAAATACCACTAGAGTCAAGAAATTTTAGATATCTACAAAGAGTTTTTGTATTTGTTCATTGTTGTATTTATGGATTATTTCGTTAGAAATATACATGCTACGAATATACATGCTAAGAATTTTGTAATTGTTAGAAATAATAAAGAAAATTAAAAAATTAATCGAAAAATTCAAAAATATATAAGAGTAAATTATTTTAACGGATAGTAGGTAATACTGATTATTGAGTACTGTAATAAGTGTTGGTTAATTATTTAAGATTACCATTAACTGTCGTGCATATTTGGTTTTGTCTGAAGTTTTTATATTCCTCATTTAATAAAAGTTGATTTAAAATTGAACGTATCCTTCGCTACCCAAATGCATAAGTTTAAATAATATATAACACGTACCTACTTTGTTTCTTCTTGGGTACAAGTCTATAATATTCCATTTCGGTTCGATATCAACCCTAGCGTTACGCGCTTCGACTCAAGGTCACCGGCGCTTAAGCTCTCACGTACAGGGAGTGTCACCGCTGTGCCGCAAGTAAATTGAAACAAAGGCATTTCTATTCACTATATTAGGTGTTCTGTGTATCGCTCTATATTATTTTTCGGAATATTATTAAAATAACAAAATTTTAAAAAATGGCCTACCCCTAGTCGTCTGCATACTACACAGCATATTATGATACCTACTACATGTTAAAAAATTCAAATATAAGTTACAGTAACACAATCAAAATTTTATTGTTAAACTCTACTCGGCTCTATTAAATGAGGACATTGTTGTACTGAATACAATGAAACTCGTTGAATGATCTATTGTAAGTTGTCCTAGGTCACTTCTTATCAATTCTCATCCTTTAATATACGTCATAAAATAGTTATAGGAGAGTACTACGGTGGTCGTAGGTACTCGTATAATTAATACTTTAAGCGGGTAGTTCTAAAATAATATAAATCGATACCCTGATATAATTTTAGGTTGTGATTGCCGTGTAAGTGCGAATGAAGGTAAACTACCGTATAGTGGCAACAATTGCAAAATCCCCTCTATGACAATCTGTGGGGTATATTATATATATATATATATATATATATATATATATATATATATATATATATATATATATATATATATATATATATATATATGTAATTTGATTTAATACTAGCTCCAAGTATTTCAGACACAATATGAATAAAAATTATTATTATTTTGTTTAATATCTCAAATAGGTATAAACCTTTACTATATTAAAGGATTATATTAATGTGTAGGTAAAGCACTGGAATCGATTACATTTACCCTTAACCCTAAGGTTATCCAAGAGTATATTATTTATTTATTAATAACTAATTTAACAACATTGCAAGAAATCCGGTAACATTCATAACATTAGGTAGTTATAATAATAACAAGTTCGTGACCTGAAAAAATGCAATTTAAAGCATATTCTGAAAAATATATCTACTATCTACCACATAAAAGTTAAAAATAAACTTTTAGAAAGTATACTTTTTGTGTGGCCAAAAGAATATCACAAGTTCGAGTTCGAGGTCACAACTAGAATGTAGTTTAAATATCGAGGTACTCGTACATTAAAACTTTCGTCTCCCATTTTTCCTCCCTTAAGGGGAAATATAATCTCAAATGGCTTAGCAAGATCCTTCGTTATGCCGAAAATATTGCAGCATTAATTTTGAAATAAATATATGGTAAAGTTAAGGATTATGTTAGCTTAGGATTATACGAAAAAACGATTTCGTAAAATTTTCTCGATAGAAAAAAATCCAAAGTTACCTCCTAAATAAACAATAAACCGCTGTTATTCATAAAATACTTTAAGTAAGATCATGAAACTTTGCAAACTAACTGAACTAACTAAAAAGCAGTGCTTATGTTATTTACTTTTTAAAATACCATTATTTTCACTGTAAAAAGAAATTACCTAAACTATCGGCCTTTTGAAGCGTGATTCCTGCCACACGGTCACTTCCATAGATAATACCTATATACCAGAGATCACTTCGCTTCGGCCTTTGAACGAGGAGGTTGTGTCGCTTACGATCAGAATATACATTACGCAACAGGACGACGTAAAATTAAAATGGGAAATAACCGTAATAAAAATAAGAAGCGACTGGCTTGGCGTTAAGAAACAGGCATAAATATGATAAACCTAATGAAATAAGTGTCTAACGACCTTTCTACTTACAGTATTATTGATTACAAACATGTCGGTACATAGCATACGACGCGCGGGCAAGTGGGGACGAAATTAGAATTTGAGCTGACTTACTATATCCCCTTAAGGATGGAATTTTTTCTTTAAATTTATATGGGACCAGCCCGTATATATCATATAGGTATTTTATAAATCGGTGATCATCTCAGAAAAATAGTACTTATTAACTAAAAAATAATATTTAAATTTAAAAAAAAACATGTGTCGATAGAAACTTCTCTTTTTTAATTGACTTAAGAGCATGTACAGAATCATAACAGAAATAGGCCACTAATAATTCAAAAATATTTACATTTTACGAACTTATTAAGGGTACACAGCGCCATCTGTAGTATATTTATGAAATATGAACATACTTACCATATTATTATTATTCCAAATAATTTTAGAAGCACTAGTTTGCTATACTGTTTAAAATTTTCACCGGCCGTTTGTTTTTCTTGTAGCGTCAACACATCGTTTCCCGTGTCGTGACTGTCGCGATGCGCGCGGATGTACAGTATGTCGTCTCACATGGAAAAGATAACGATACGGGCAATAAGTTTATTATTTGCCTAATATACAGATTTCCAGTGGAGTCGTCTTAACGACTGCTCCGTCATTCGTTTAGATTGAACACTTCCATATCGCATAATCAACAACAATCTGTCCATAGACAAAGTAGTAATCTTTAGAATTATTCTAAGACAGTCTTATTTCGTGACTTTTGTTATCTTGCTTAAAAAGTAACTATATATATAAACTACTAACTATGAACGTGTAACAGGATTGGATATTTCTAATTTAACATCGTAACATTTTGTAACTTTAACTTTTTTAAATTTATTAAGTATTTATATATTTTTGTGCTTTAAAGAAATGTGCATGTTTTATTTTACCGATATATATATATATATATATATATATATATATATATATATATATATATATATATATATATATATATATATATATATACATAAACACTCACGCCTGTCAACCAGAGGGGTAGGCAGAGACTATGGACTTCCATTTGACACGATACTGACATACCTCTTTCGCCTCCTTTACATCCATATATCTACGCATACATGCTCGTCGGTTAAGGGTACTTTTAACTTGGCCCATTTTCAAAATATCGCCAATTTGTTCGATAAACTTTTTTCTAGAGCGTCCCTTCCCGACTCTGCCGTTCACATCTGCCATATAAATTTGCTTTGTCACTCTTTCCTCATTCATTCTTTCTACATGACCAAACCACCGAAGCATACCTTTCTTAATCCTGGTCACAACATCATCTTGCATACCACATTTATCTCTTATCAAGCAATTTCTCACCCTGTCATTCAGATTCAACCCTAGCATACTCCTTAAGAGCCCAGTCTTTCAGAGCAAAACAGAAAAATTGCGTTCTGGTGACACATCTACACCCTCCCTGCCCCGCCACTTCATGTACCGCCACCGCAGTTATCTTTCTGGCCGTAGCGTGGAAAGTTGCTCTACTAAGATTTTCCAGTATCAATTTATCTAATATACAGGATTATTGATAATTAGCTAACAAATTTTCACATACAGATTTTCTACCTCGTATCTATTTTTGTTCCATGCTTTTATTACAAAATTCGTTACACAAAAAAAATATATTTTAAGTTTGTATAATTTTTGTTGTTTTGTTGAAAAGGTTTCTAAAAGATAATCATCTAGAACCTGTATAACATGTACTCGTATTATTGATTATTCAAATGAATCTGGCAAGTGCTAGAATGAGTCGTGCACTGAGGGTTTCGTAATAAGTCGATGACACTATCGAAAATCCGTCAAGTACGTCAAGTAGTTCTAAATACTAAAATAGATTAAAAAAAAACTCAAAATAATTTCTATATAAGTACAAACAGTCCACTATCACACATATTTATAGTTTCTCATTAAAGTATAATGTAACTTTGTATAGCATTTACCTATATGCATGAATTACTATTCTTGTACAGCAGCATCGACGGACGACTTAGCGCTTTTTTTTAATTTATTCGCAATGGCTTGAATGATGTATGGAGGGTCTTTGATTGGCATCGAGCGTTCCATGCGAGAATCAATTAGCTCAGGAAGCTAAAGAGGAAGAAAAATGACGTCCAATTTTTTTTAGATTTTGACGTTTCTGTGATCAGCATGACAATTTGCGAACATTGCGCTAAGTCTCCTATTTGACGTCCGTATATTGGACGTCGTAAGCAGTTTGACGCCACATTATATCCAAAATTGGCCATAGTGGGCGTACAATAAATTACGGGATGCTGAGGATATTACTTAATAGTTTACTTGTAGTCTACGTGTATTACTGAATAGTTTTCGTATCTAAAAATGTCATTAACTCGACATCAGCAGCTACCGGTAACAAGGAAATCTCTAGTTGAAAATCAAAAAGACGAAATTTTCCTTATGACACTTAAAAATTAAATTAAAAAAGTATTTCTATAAAAACATAATGTACTTTTTTTAAAAAAAAGGACATTAACCACTCGTGGTAAGCTTAAATTGCTTGTGTTACGAGTGGTTCACGCCAGTAGTCGAATGGTGGATTCGAACCCACGACCTTTTTAAGTTCGCGGTCCGCTCCCTGCCATTAGGCTACTGTCGCTTGTAAACAAAACATCATGTGCAATCCAAAAATGTATAATACTTCTATATTTCCTTGAAGAACTTACATAATATGTAGGTTAGGTACCTAATTATATACCTAATATTTAACCAAGTGCTCACACATATGCACGTTGTTAACTATTTTACTATGAAACACAAAAAAACTTACCTTTGAATTCTATTTCTGTTCATTGCTTCAACGTTTGATTTCAATTTTCGTTTTCTGGTACAAGCATATTTTTTACGTTTATGGTCCATATCGAAATTAAAAGTTATAAAACAAATACAAAATGATTTATAAACCCTTAAAGAATTATATGCAAAAAATAATAAAGTAGAGAAACTTTCAATTCGTAACAATGCGCAACCAAGATTAGGGAAAGAGAGAGAAAGAGGAATGTTAGAGCGAGAGGAAGTGCAAAAATTTGGCACAGACAAGACGTCTGAACGCTACAGCCGCTCAGCGGCTACTAAGGAATATTGCCCGCAATTATTGTTTATAAAGTCAATATTTTATAGGTCGATCGAAATAATTATTAATTTTGAAATAAAGTGGTTTAAATTATTATTTTTTAATATTTGTCTAATTAAACACCTGCCCTTGAGAAAAAAATAATTATAGCATAAATATTTTCAGCTATTGCTATGAAACAAATAGTTTTTTATGAGGCGAAAACAGCGAAATTTAACGAAATTGAGACCTCTTATTTAAGACAATGAAAGATATTTAGAAAAAAAGAAACAGCGCATTTTGGAGATGAAGATGTTTAGCTATTAACGCGCTGAATAGATTTCGCCTTTTTATTATCGATTGCCTTATAATGGTACACGAACAAAGCTCGAAATTGCGTTGGGTGCGAGAGAGCTCTATTTACCGTTTGATTTATCTAACATAGACCACATAGATGAACCAAAAAAAAAAATTTAGCCATTACTTATAATCTGGGTATTTATGTGTTATCAAAATATTTTACTCTGAAACAATAATTTGCTGTAAAAAAAGAAATCAAAGTGGCGCTAATGATTCGATGTGAGTCAACTTTAAAAGACTGTAGCCTTAAAGACCGCATTTCTACAGCATTTATTCTACTTTCGTGCTTCTTCTGCCACACCCAGCTTTCACTACCATACATTAAAGTAGGGACTAACACAGCATTATGAATTACTATACGTGCCTTTTTTGATACATTCTGGTTCTTCACAATAGAGTGTAGTGCCCCATTCGCTCTATTCCCTGCATTTACTCGTCGTTCTATACTCTTATCATATCTACCATCCCTGCTAAATCCACATCCCGAATACACAAACTCATCCACTTGCTCAATTAACTTTCCTTCTATTCTTATTTCACATACCGTTTTGCTTTCCTCTCTTTCAAAAACCATCACTTTCGTCTTACTTGCGTTCACTTTCATTCGCCTTTCTTTTAATGCCCAGTTCATTAATGTAACCATCATTTGCAACTCAGCCGCCGATGACGCAAATATGACTTGATCATCGGCATACAAAAGGCATTTGACGGTTAACTCGCCCATTCTCAACTAACATTCTTCATCTTTCAAAGTTTGCAAACACCTGTCCATAAATAGGTTGAACAGCTATGGGGAAGCCACACAGCCCTATCTGACACGTTTTCGGATGCCAAACCAGTCCGAGTAGACCCCATTGATCCTGACACAAGCACTAGAATCCCTATAAAGAGACCTCAATGCCTGTATCAAACCAGCACTCAACCCATATGAGTTCAGTGTTTGCCGTAACACATTCCTGTCCACTCTGTCATAAGCCTTTTCCAAGTCCATATACGCACAAAAAACTTTCTGGTTTTTAGCTAAAAACTTCTCCGCAATCATGCGCATGGAAAAGACTTGATCTGTGCACCCCATTTCCTTTCGAAAACCCGCTTGCACATCTTAAATTTTTCCATCAGTTTCTTTCATAACTCTTTCAGTTAACACCTTAGCATACAGTTTACCCACAATACTAAGCAAGCTGATACCACGGTAGTTTTTGCAGTCCTGCTGTGACCCTTTTTCTTTATATATTGATACTATAACTGCTTTACACCAGTCATCCGGTGCCCGTTTTAATTCCCAACACAAATTAAACAAGGTGTACAGCAGGCCTGCCACCACTCCCTCTCCAGCCCTTAGCATCTCGAGTGATACTCTATCATATCCAGCTGCCTTACCTGCTTTCATGCTTTTCATTGCTTTCATTGTTTCATCTACACTTATGTCCATACCCCTTTCCACTTCTTTCGGAATTGCTTGTTCATTTAATTCAGACGACTCTTCACTCATAAACACGCTTTCAAAGTATTCCTTCCATCTGTTTAAATTCGAAACTTCATCATTCAGAACACATCCATTCTCGTCTCTTATAACATTAATTATAGGCTGTTTTGTATTTCCCCTGGCAGTTCTTACGAGTTTCCAGAACATTTTTATTTTAGCCTGGAAATTATCAGATATCCTTCTATCATTCTTATCCGTTTTTCTTTCTTTTTCCTTTCAACTACTTCTTTTACTCTCTTATTTAGACGTCTAAATTCTGCCTTTTTTCTTTCAATCTCATCATTCATACCACCTGAATTACCAGCTTTAGTTGCTAGTAAATCTAACCATGTTTTCATCTTTGATTCAACTTCCACCCGTACCTCATCATCCCACCACAACGTATTCCTTTTCCTTTCATTTGTTCTCTTACTTACACCACATACTTCGGTGGCTGCATCCACCAAACCTTTCTTAATATTATCCCACACAGTATTCAAACCATTCATACAAAACTCATACAAACACCTAATATTTTCCCTCAGTCTACATTTATACTTCTCTTTCACATCTTCATCTTGTAACTTCTCTATTCTTATACGCTGTAACGCAGTGGTAGACACAGATGTCCGATGCCGCCAACGCTTGAAAAGACCATTAATTCGACATAAGACCAAGTAATGATCCGTCCCTACGTTGGCCCTCCGGTAAACCCTTGTATCTACGCCTGCACTCCTCATTCTTTCATCCACAATTACGAAAACTATCATGCTTCTATCATCACCTCTTTCCCATGTATACATGTGAATCTTCTTATGACGAAAAAAGTATTCGTCACAAAGAGATTCTTTTCCACACATACGGTGAGGAGGTCTTCACCATTCTCATTTATACTTTCATCACCAAACGTTTCCAATATCCTTTCATAACCACACCTCTTCACCCCAACCCTTCCATTAGTCTCCTAACATAATAATATTTTCATTTTCCTTACATTTTGTCAACACCATCCTTACCATGTCCCAAAACTGCTCTCGGATGTAAGTGGGCTTAGACATGTCTGGGGCGTACACCCCTAGCAAGAACAGCTTCTTTAAGCCCACTTTCATTTGTGTCCATAGCAGCCTCGGGCTTACACATTCATACTCTTTCACACATTGACCCATTCTTTCTGATAGGATGAAACAGACTCCCTGGCATGCCCGTTCGGTCTCGTCTACACCAGACCAATACGCAGTACACGTGCCATGTGCAGTGGCATCCTTTCCCTTTCGTTTCGTCTCATTTACACGTAACACATCTATTTCTCTGTCATTCATCATTTCGCCGGTTTTTCTCCCGGAGATATATATATATATATATATATATATATATATATATATATATATATAATCCTCTACTAGATAATCTATTACTCATCTAGTAATTTTTCTTAAACTAATGAACATAATATCTACAAAAGAAAGTGGAATGAGAGTGAACGCAAGTAACTTAAAGTGATAGTTTTTAATCCCCGACGAAGACAGAGGGGTGGCTGTGGTATCGTACCGTCCGAATGGACATACCGATTTTGATTTAGTTGTTTTTGGTCCGAAGATGACTTGGTCCAGTGTTCTTAGCTATGATCCAAGAAAGTAAAAAGATGTGTGAATTAAGAATAGAAGGAGCATTGGATAAGAAAGTTGATGCGTTTGTAAATATTGGATGCGTGTTTATTACGAGTGGGGCTTACTTTATTGCGGGAAGTCAGAATGTGCCAAAAAAGGAACGTATGGCAATTCACGATGCTGTGCGAAAGTTGGATGTGTCAGAAGAAACAAAATTGTAAAATTAATGCTGTAATGAGTAATGACAAATATTATGTACATACTACATATGTATAAGGTGCATGTGTGCGCTTTACTGTGAACTGTTGTGGGCTGTTAACAAACAAAAGAAAAAAGAATTATTGGTACGTGAGAGCGAGTCAAGAAGTGATGTATGGTTTCAGCATCTCTTGAAATGTACCCAACGCTCAGATTATCTTTCTTTATTGGTCTGATCTCCTGACAGAATAGTTCCACCTATTATACTCCATCCAAGCTGATATTGATAGACGTTGTGACACAAAGCTCGTCCTGTTGCAATATCGTTGTGCATTAAGCGAAGCTAATTTGGGAGGAACTATATGCCCTAGGAAGAAGACGAGGATGGCAGTACACAAGGTGGTAAGATGAAGTTAAACTTACAGCAGGACCAAATTGGAGAAGGGTTGCTTAAGGTGATACCTCGGAATTTTGTGGTTTTTCTATTTCACATATTTTTTTAAGTTTTTTAGATAACAAACCAAATTTTTGGTATATGATTTTTGACTAAGTATATGACCTTGGATTGCATACAATTGTGGATATCCAGGAAAGGATACAGGTTCAAGAGTTAAGAAAAAACCATATAAACGTAGTGAATTTGGACACAGTGATAAATGAAATTCAGGAAAGAAAAAATCGTAGTCGTAATCTTATTGTGTTTGGAATACCTGAATCTACAGCAAATTCACCAGAAGAAAGAAAAAGTCATGATAAAGACCAGGTTTCTAAAACTATAACGTCACTGGCAACTCCAGAACCGGAAATTCTCACTGTCATCCGTTTGGGTAAACCTGTATCCAAAATTGAAAAGCCGCGTCCTATCAAGGTAGTCCTGGCCAATAAACATAATGCTATAAATGTTTTGAAAAATAAAGGTAAGCTGCCAAACTCTGTTAAAGTAAAGGCTGATATATCAAAGAGATCAACTTAGGAGACTTCGTGAAGAACTAGCGGCTAGAACCGAAAAAGGTGAGCAAAATCTTACGATCAAATATATCAATAACATACCAAAGATTATAACAACTACAAAAAACTAGCACATCATAATATCACAGAACTCTGCATACTATACACGAATTTGGCTTCCATTATGGCAAAATTTGATTTATTTCTTCTTGAAGTTAATACACATAAACCTGCTTTTATTTTGATATCAGAAACTCATTTACATTCTGGAATTGATGACAGCCTTATAAATATAAACGGATATACGCTCTTCCGGTTGGACAGAAGAGAAAGAAAAGGGGGAGGAGTAGCAATGTATGTTGCACATGACGTTAACAATGTACCTGTTATATCAAAAGTGAATAAAATATATTATAATTCTTTGGTTGAGGCATTATGGTTAGATATACAATATGGATATTTAGATTTACTTTTAGCTTGTGTGTATCGTCCTCCCTCAAATGTTTTAACAAGTGCTGATGAAATATTATTTAACACCATAGAAAAGGTAGCCTCAAAGCAGACAGTGATTATTGCAGGTGATTTCAACTTACCAAATATAAAATGGCCTCTCGATAATTTAACCGGACATAACAAGCTATGCGAAAGCTTTGTAGCAATGTATTCAAACAGTAATCTCAATCAGCTTGTAACACAAATCACAAGGAAACGTAATAATGCAGAATCCCTACTAGATCTTATACTGTGTAATGATGAAACTTTAATAACTGATATTAAGTATCTTCCGCCCATTGGAAAGAGTGATCATTTGGTCATACTGACTTCTATGCAGATAATTAATAACGATAGTAAAGTGCCGATAAAAAAGATTTTTGATTTTTATAAAGCTGACTATGACAAAATTAACAAAGATTTAGCAGAAAACTTTAACATAATTGGAAACCAAGTAGATGAAATGTGGCTATCATTTAAAAATCAAATACATACATCACTTGAAAATTGTGTAAAAAAATCACAGAGTATAAATAAATCAAATAAGAAACCATGGATAAATAAGGAAATTTTGGATTTAACAAAACGGAAAAAAGAGTTATGGAATATATACATTATTAATAAAACAGAGGATTCGTACCGAAAATTTAGAAATATTAATCATAAAATTATTAAACTGTCAAAATATAGAAGAGCTCAATTTGAAACAAATGTTATAGACTCTGGACCGAAAGCTTTCTACGGATACATTAGAAGACAACTTAATTCTAAAGTCACCATTCCTAACATGCTTAAAACCGAGTCACAAGAACTTGTAGAGGAACCACATAAAATCGCGGAGCTGTTTGCCGATCAGTTCGTTAATAGCTATGTAAGAGAACCAGATGGACCAATTCCCTCCATAAACATGCCAATGGTAACAAACTCAATTGATGACGTAAAATTTACAGCCAAAATCGTACTAAAGACCTTGTTAACCTTTGATGATGCTACTGCCACTGGTCCTGATGAAATACCATCTATATTACTAAAGCGGTGTTCATCATTGCTTGCCGAATATATATCAAGCATTATGAACAAATCCATGGAGGATGGACGCTTACCCGCTGATTGGAAGAAAGCTACAGTCGTACCTATTTATAAAAACGGCGATAAGATGAGACCTAGTAATTACAGACCAATAAGTTTGACAAGTATCCTCTGTAAAGGCATGGAAAAGATCATAACTGAAAGATTAAGAGAATTCCTATTACAAGAACAACTGATTTTAGATGAACAGCACGGGTTTGTACCAAAGCGATCAATCATTACAAATATGTTACAATGTGTTAATGAATGGGTCTCAAACCATGACAATGGATTACCTACAAATGTGATATATCTTGACTATGAAAAAGCTTTTGACCGTGTGCCATTAAGACGACTTATATGCAAATTAAAACACTTTGGTATACGCGGGAAATTGTTGGCCTGGATCAGTGATTTTCTATCAGACAGAACATTCTGCGTGAGAGTTGGAAGTACAATGTCTAAACCCAGGGAAGTACTCAGCGGAGTTCCGCAGGGATCTGTTCTTGGACCATTATTATTTATCCTATATTTATCGGATTTGAAGAGCACGTTACAGCTACCGTTCTCATTATTTGCCGATGACACAAAATTTTTTGGGAACCCTATTACGCAACATCAAGTTATACAAAAGGATCTAAATGCCATCTACGATTGGACTAGTGATTGGCTCCTAACACTGAACGCAGACAAGTGTACGGTTCTACATATAGGGAAAAATAATCCACGAAATACATATTATCTAGGTGATCACCCATTGTCTTCTGTTGAATCACAAAAAGACCTTGGCATTACAATAACCAGTGACCTCAAATGGGAAACTCATATCCTTAACATAGTAAAAAAGGCAAACTCCATGATGTATATGATTCGAAAAAGCTTTATGTGTCTCACTCCTAAAATATTTAACAAGATCTACCGAACGTACTTAAGACCTCTTTTGGAGTTTGCATATGTGATATGGGATCCGTATTTTCGTAAAGATATAATAATACTGGAGAATGTTCAAAGGAGGGCCACAAAAATGGTAAAACAACTACGGAACATGACATATGAGCAGCGAATGAGAAAGCTTAACCTCACAACACTAGAGAACCGTAGGCAGAGAGGTAGTCTGATTGAAACATACAAAATACTAACAGGATATTACAATGTTCCTACTCTGCCGAATTTGTACTTACTAAATAGCAACAAACATCTGAGAGGACATCAACTTAAACTTTGCCATAGGACTGCCAAGCGGAATCCCATGAAGAATTTTATAACAAACCGTGTTGTCACCGAGTGGAATAAGCTACCACAAAATGTGATTGATGCTCCTACATTGAACGCCTTCAAGAACAGATTGGATAAAATCTCCAAACATTAAGATGCACACGCATCAGCTTTTTTAGCTGCTAGTGTGTTTATGTATAAATAATAAATAAAAAAAAATAATACAAGGAAAACACGATATCATGTAATTTTCTCGATAGAAAAAAATTGCGAAGAAGGCTCTAATTAGTTACATTTCTCCATGACCCCACATTATTTTTACGAATAAGTTCATAGAATTATTTTAAGGCATAGTAATCATATCTAAGTCCTCATAAACCATTTTTTTAATCTATAACGTAGTTTTGTTAAAAATAAAATAAAAATGTTGTTTGGCGCTTACTTAGTTTTTTTTTGTATATCTATCTCATAATTTGCGTATTATTAATTCATTGTATCACTTTCATTTTGACACTCCCTCAGTCGTCCGTAAGCTTCACCGACATAGGTATAAGCCACGCTCCCAAAACGATTCATTTTCAAGGTATCCTCTTAAAATAGACAACAATGGAAATCGTTGGAGGAGGCCTTTGCCAATAGGCACACCGGAGTAAGACTATTTGTAGTTAGTACATTCTCTTATTTTTAGTTTTAATGTTAAATATTATTAGATCGGAATAAAGAGCTTTATTATTATATGCCCTACAACCATATGAGTATTCATCAAGTCTACAAAATATGAAGTACGCTATTAGTCCTGCCTGGAATATAAGCCAACCTCTCACCCATTTCTACCACAAAGTAGCAGTGTCTGCACTATGTAGATATCGATCTGAAGGGTATAGAGCCACATCCGACGGCTCAGTGGTGGCTTAGCAATGAGTTGCAGCTCTGGGGGCCGTGGGTTCAAATTCCGCACAGAGCACACTTACAGTACTTGCACAGCCTACAAATAATTGTTCCTGATCTGGACCTTACGCAATTATGTTTGTAAACTACCTCAACGATACAGGGAAAATCCTACTAACATTTTTTAAATAAAGAATAAAAAAGAGTATAATTACAGTATGCGAGGTATTCCAGCTTAGTCCTCAGAGGGCACAACGCGTCTTCAGCCCTCTTAGTTTAAAGTTGATAGCAGGCTTGCAGTGTCTATAGGCTGCAGAAGGTATATCCCATCAGGTGAGCTGTAAGTTCTTTTGTTACTTGAATTGTATCCAAAAAACTGGTGCCATTCTATCTTTTTCTGCCACCAACCAGATGCTTTCACTGCTATGTTCCGGTTTGAAAGGTGAGAGTTATTGTTATTATTCAGGGCTGACAACGGGTCCTCTTTCTATGCAAATGATTGAAAGAGTCCTCGAGCTGTTCTTTACTTCTTTCGAGAGGCTTTGATAGGCCACTCCGGATACGTGTTAGTGAACTGCGGCGGGAGAATTGTCCTCTTACCCTGCTCTCCGCAAGTGAGGTAAAGTCGCGAAGAAAGAAAAGTTTTGGTAAATCGAGACGCTACTCGCCCTCTTATCCTCGACCCCACAATCGCCGCTCAGCTGATAAGACGATTTTGTGGCCACGGGTGAAGAAGAGAGTTGGTATTACGATTCGCTGTTCTTTCTACCCTCCGTAGTCCAAAGATGGTCTGAGACAGAGCCTCAGTCAGTATTGCACGTTTTTTCTGGCCTCCGCATAATGGCCTCTAGGGAGTCCATAGTACAAGTGGAGATCGAGTATGAAGTCACGCCTGTGTTAAGGCGCGCCTTTTCTCGAGGCTTGGAACATTAACCTACGCTCAAAACTAAACCTAAGTTTAACCGGCTAATCTTTTATTATTTACTCTAACATTCGTTGTAATATATGTATTACATTGTATTTGTCCAACACATATAGTTTGCACAGGAATCTGTCAAAGGAAAGGCAAAACAGGAAACTCAAAAACATACATTTCATTAAAAATAAAAATAAATTATGCAGTTTACAACCATTTATTAAAATAACAATAAAGTACAAACAAAATATCCTATTTCTAATAAAATCTGCAAGTGGCAACATCACTCGCTGTGAAATAAATCAAACACAATTCATGGAAATATTAAACCATATTAAATAGGTACCTACTTGAAAATCCAATAAAATGCTAACTGCCGTATTGTGGTGCTGTATTAAGACGAGCAAACGATATTTATTTAAATATTTGTGCTTTTATTCTTAGTGTTTCTATGTTATTTTATCCAATATGATACAAGGCGTACTAATAATTAAAAGGAACTAGATTGACAGCCTTGATGTAACTTTAAACTAACTTAATATATGAGAATATTTTACTTTAACTTTTATGTAGAAGTATTATAAATTTATGTCATAATTATCGAGTGGGGTTTTAGTAGATCAGATACTCAGAGGCTAATCGTTCCATAGCATAACCCTATCAGATATGAGAAGTTTGCGCTGTTGCTGTGTGCTTTACTTTACCTTTATATAGGTACCTAAATTTATACAAAATTTAACATGACCGTCGGCAATTGCTGCTCCTTTATTATTGTTTAAAAAATAGTTTGAAGTGGATTTTGATATGTAAAAGTGATGCGATTTTGTGTATTAAATGTCTAAGCACACGAACAATTAGTGCTTTCTTGATTGGTGCTTATGTTTTTAAGGTGATGTGAACCTCAAGATAACGTGTCTGATTAGACACCTGCGACACTATCGCCATAGACTGACTGTTGGCTCTAGCTGCCGTCAGCATCTTCTAAAATTCCGCAATGTGACGCATTAACTTTGTAAGAAGTGTATAAAAGACAATTTCCTTTTACTTTATTCTGGCAAAAGTACAATCGTACGAGTCCATTACCAAAGAAAGATACATATAAAAACTATGAGTAAAAATCGAAACCGAGGGAAAGAATTACATAAGGTCGTGTAAAGTGATTTTTCTTTGAGGGAAACGGGATGCAGAACGTGATCATGCTGACTTTTATGGTAAGGACTACTACGAGTGTGCCCCTTCCTCTCGCACGCTTTAAAGCCGTTGTAGCCGATTCTAGAATACAAACGAGGCTGGCTGGAATTGATTATATTTAATCCGTTGCTTAAATTTTATTCCTGCTTCAAAAAGCACTGAAAACGAATTTTAAATAATAAGGGTTACAAACGAGCACATAAAATTCGTATTACGAAAATTAGTAAAATATGGTGAACTAAGTAAGTAGATGTTTAGGCCCAAACAACACCCCTGCGATGTCGCCCTGAAAATTAAAATTAAAAGTCACACGAACACGAAACGCAATAGTATTATGCTGCTAGTTTACGCTTGTATTTTGTTAGAGCCGAACAGTGTGACTTTCAGGCATTTATTTTTTATTTATAACGTAATTGCTAATGTAACCCGTAGGATTTTCACCTGTATCAGAGTAAATTTTAATAGGACAAACATCCAGACCCTGAACAACTCTTTGTAGGCCTGCAAATACTTGTCCCGTGCGGGATTCAAACCCGCGGCCTTCGGCGCCAAAATTAATTGCTAAGCGACTACGCCACCAAGCCACGAACATCATACAAGTTTTAGAAATTATGACTATTAATAAAAATGTCTCGTTTTAATGGCCTTACTATGCGTGAGTAAATGATGTAAAACTACAATGTACCTATTGCGACTTGTGAATAATAAAGCATATTGTAGAAACTAATATCGGAATAAAACTTTTCTAACGTAATAAGGTTCCTATTTAATTTATTAACGTTTTAACGCAACCTGTCCAAAGTTCTAATGTAAAAGGATATCTATCCTTTCAATGTTATTTATTTTTAATATAATAATATAAAGTAAAAAGATTTTAAGTAAAACCTGACAGATAACATTTTTGTGAATGACCCTTTGGCATTATACACTGAAGTTTTAACTAACAGTAAGAAAATAAAACAAAAATCAACAACATTGTCCGATATTAAAATCGTACTAATCAAAATGTGGCAATGAAACCCTGTATAGCATTTATAAATGACAAATATAGTATGTACAACACTATTTCTTACATTTAAGTATTTTAAAAAGGTAGGTGCCATATTTGATATTAGATTTAACACTAATGAAGCACATTAAGCGTTAATTAAAAAAAATCGTATAGTTGGAAAATTATGACCCCATTAATAATGTATTTGTACTAACAATATGCATTTGATTGTGATAAGGTTACACGCGTATACGCGGCTACGCGCATGTAAGTGTACTCCCTACTCTAACCAAAATAATCAAGTAAAAAAATATTTTTTTAACCAAACCTTATTTAATTTTAAAAGCAATTTTCCGGCATATAACTCTAAGTATTAAGTTATTGTTTTTCTATTCTTAATAAAATGCAAAATTACAATAAGCATTAATATTATTTAAAATTCTAAACTATACAATTATATATCAATCAATCGGGATTCTCACAATTAGGATAATTAAAGTAATATAGTTTTGTTTAACTGTCTTATCTTGTAAACAATTATTTCGACGAAACGTCAAATGCAATAAGGGAAACACGCATTTTCAAGAATTAATTATAATAAAAAATAATTATTTAAGGAGAAATATTTTGCTAAGCTGAAGGAACTTATGTAAATATTTATAAAAACATACTCAAAAACATTACAAGACAAGACAGTCGAAGTAAAACAGATAAATTAAAATAATAGAAGGTTCTTTTTCTGGCCTAAATTCTTGAAACATTGCTTTTATATATTTATAACGCTCAAGTTGACAATTTATACTGCTGTCCCCGCCGCAACATGTAGTGAGAAACATTCTCATAGGTCAGGAATGTGATCATGGTAGCGGGAACGACTCGCACCAAGTTTGGTTTCAGACCCTTGTAGAAACCTCGCCAGCCCTCGTGCCTGTGGAAATAATAGTATCTCTCCTTTAGAATATTGATGAGTCAAATATTGTTACAAAGAAGATTTACTTACCGTAGAGGTACTATTTTTATTTTTATGAATTATTTTTAAGATAATGAAACTAAATAAGGTCCTTTTGTGTTGATCCCAATTAACATCTATTATTAAAAACATAATTCGTTACATTAATTAAAGCAATATATTATAATTGTAACGCTTTTCGATATATTGAAATCAATAGACATGACATTTTTCGATATTTCGAATTCATAAGACGAAATTCAATTTGTAATTCCAAGATATTGAAAATTAATTTTAAAATAAATAAAATTACTTATTCAGAACCATTTGTAGTAAAATCTAATAATATTAAGGTTTATTAAATATTTAAGGGATAAATGTTTTAATTGTATAAACACCTGTTTGTAGACAAAATAAAAAACGACTCCATTTTCAATTTGCTATCTTTTATTGATTACACAAATTGAATAGGCGATTGGAAACAGATGAAATCTTATACTATATTATATAAAAATATAATATGTCTCAGTAATTAATTTGTGGCCAGCCACTAAACAACTCTTAAGATAACAGCGCAAAGAAAAACATATGCGAAAAAACGATTAAACTTAATAAAATTGAATACAAGAAATAGAAAATAAATACGCAAATCTTTTTTTTAATTAAAACAAGAAACTTTATTTCTAAGAAAGTTCAATTTATTTAAAAATAAAACAATGGAATGACGACTAAAAGAAATGTTACTCTATTATTTTTACGAAATGTTTATACATTAAAGAATCAAAAACTGTACTGTATATAATTACATATTTAAAAGAAGACTGAAAATGTTTTTTCCTCGTCTTTTTTATATAATTTTTATAAATGTCAGCGCGCTAACAATATGCACGTATGGAAGGTGCACCTACACCAAATACTTACTAGTTAGAGTTTGTATGTGCAATGCTAGGAACATGCTTCGTCTCATGTCTGAATCAACTTTTAATCATAACAATTGCATCAAGCTTATTATGTCTGCATGCGTAACATGGTGTCATCAGAACAATTTTTTAAATAATTAATATTTTTTCGAAATAATTTACTTAAAATTGTAACTTTCTGCAACAGCAACCAGTTATTTTTATATTAGCAATTTATATATTAAGGCGTAACGACGACATTGATTTTCTCATTTATAGCAATTAATTATTATTATTATTATTATTATTATTATTATTATTATTAGATGACTAACTTTTACAAATTGCTACATTTACAAATAGAACTGCTCATTTTTATACCTCATTATTCATATTTAATCAGTAAGTTTTAATTTTTAATTGTGAAGAACATTCACTTCTAAATTAAGTCCAATCGTAAAACGCTTATCTTTTTCTCTGAACCAAACATAGCCTAAGAAAATAATAAGAAAAAAAATCTAATTAGTAACAATGTGCCTTCAGATTACGACATCACATTATTTTTGGTGTAATTTTTCATCGCTTCACACATATCAATAAATTTCATAAATTTTCCAAAAGTCAAATAATCGTCAATGATACGTGCTTCATTTGCATTAAGTAAGATATGAAATTAAGTAAATGTTTTTATATTTTGAAATACAAACAATATTGATATGTAGAAATGAACTGTAATTTAATAAATACTTATTTTTACCAATTATTTCTTTTAATAATATTAGAACTACTGATATCAATTTCAACTATTTAAACGGACTGGCTCATACCAAAAATTGTGGATAGTGTTAGAGATGTGTACATTACATTAAAAAAATCTAAACATCGGATGTTGTTATGTATGATATACGTGGGTTTCTACATCTATGATAAGCATTTACGACAGAGAAGCTTCAATCTTGCAAGAACTACAAGAAACTATAGTCATTATTAGGTAATTATAAAATTCCCTAGGGGCAATTTGTTATAATAGTTATGCTAAAGAAGCAAGTTGAAACAAATCCGTCTTACATTAAAACCTGACGTCGTCTCACCACACATGTAACGTTATACAATTAAAAATCGAATGGTGTCTTTTAGCATAAAGTTCGGAAATACGTATTTAATATATTCTAAGTACTATTATCACAAAACTTCAATTTATAACTAAATTGTGCTAAACATGGCAACATACAAAAATTGATATTTTGTGTCGCCTGATTTTGTCGTATAAGAACGATCTGATGGGAAAGAGTACCAACTGCAATATTCAATAGATTACGATTATTTATAACTAAACGATAAAAAAACACAACATATGTCGTGAGACAGGTAATAAATGTAAAGAATAATATCGTAATCACAAAGTTATACAATGAAAATGAATTTTTAAACAATATTTTTAAGTATCTGTCCAATTAAAATACTATCCATTATATGACATTATCCAATATCCTTATTATAGTAACCTGTCGAAATCACGTCTAGTCTATATTTACATAAATAAATAGTACAAAATCGGCCATAATGCTTATATATAAATAACAATAGTATTTATAGTCAAAAAAGTATACATAAATAAAGTAAAACACTCACAAAAATGCATTTATTAAAACGACATATATTCCATAAAGAAAGTATAAATAAAATACATCCTGCTTAAATACTAATCTTACCTTAAAAAAACCACTCCATACGCAAAAAACGAGACCACAAAGAACCCTGTTGGTAGATAGCTGTCAATTTAAAAGGTCAAAGATAAAAGAGGTTCACAAACATATAATATACAAATGTAGCTACAGATCGTATCGTAATAGAGTCGTGTACATTTCCCATCAGATAGGTTCGAATTCAATCGTTATTGGTGAACTTTTCCCATATAAGCATAACTAGGCATATGTTGGGCGTTACATGTAGGAGATACGGCGTCAGGCCCTTGTAGAAGCCTCTGATACGTTCGTACCTCCAGGTCTCGGTGACGCAGTGCCAGGCGCCCGCGTAGTTGCGATGCTGGTCCTGCAGGCGCGCGCGCACCACCTGGTACGGGTACGTGGCGCCCGCCGCGATCAGCTTCGAGATCGCGGCGAACGTTAGGTACTCCACAGATGTCTGCAAGAGATCATTTTATTCATTGCCTTCATCCTATGTCAAATTCACGGCCTTCCCGCCGAAAAACCACGTCTTATAATTTTGCTTCTACCCGTCGTCACTCAGTCTGATCTTCTGATGCAGTCATGCCATTTAAATAAAATTTTTAACTCTTTAAAATAAAAGATTAAAAAATCATGAACCTACCAAAATGTTACATAAAAACTATTTGTAATAATTATAATGACAATTTTAAATAATTAATTTATTTAAATAATTTTTCATTCGATCACCGCAATGAGTGCTCATAATTTTCTGCTCAACAGATGTCTAATAAATAATAAATAATTGAAAAGTTACGATTCAAATAAAAGTTTTCGGTTTCTGTTTTATGTACCAATAAACACAAAACAATACCTCAGTGATAGTACACATGTCTAGAAGGAACTATCGAATCTCCATTACCCAATCTTTTTTCGTACATTTTTTGTCACAATAATTTGGTTTAAATGTTTGTAAGGTGACTAACGTGATATTTTTTACTTTGTAATTAATAGCTGGCTTCAGGCAGGCATATTCACAGGTTCATATTTTTTTTTTCATAATTCTTCCATCATGTATTTGAAACTAAAGTTAAAAAGCTAGTCAACAAAGCTAATGCAATTTCGACAATATAATCAGGAGTTTAAGAGCAAAGCTTAAAATAAATACACACCAATTTTATATCAATAGGCAGATTCCTGTACTGGTTGTATTTATTTTTCATTTCTTCGTATGTCATGAATTGCAAGGCACCGTGGGACACACCGAACATGCCCGGAACAAAACCCTGAAAATGAAAAAAAAAATACATAGGTATTGTTAATTTTCTTACACATTCATTATTTTATTTTACTAATAATTGAATAAAAGTTTAATACCTAACATCTATGTTAACTTCTAATTTATATCATTTTGAAAATCAAGTGGAAACTAAAGATTTAATAGATAATTTATAAAAATATACTATCTGTGGCAACCAAAAACTTTCGGCTTTCATATCATTAATAGAATATCTTTTCAAATACAAAATTTAAAAATAAAAACACTATAGCTTTGCTACATAAGCAAAATATAAAAGGTTGCATTAAACCAATAAAACTTGAATGTTATGTGATAGTACTGCGTTGATCTAAAAATACCAAGTATATTGGCGCTGGGTTTAATTGGTGAATTTCAATAGTGATTGTTTATTATATGGTAACTAGGAATAATATTGATAACATCAATACGACCATGACCTCACTTATGAAGAATATCTGAGAAGTCTTACAAGACACGGACGTTTCCTGTTCCAAAATCCTCACAAACAGGAGGATATAACATGTATGCTGTTACATTACATTTTTACTGTCACCCAGAGAAATATAATTTATGATCATCGTCATTATCAGCCAGTAAAAGTACACAGCAGGACACGAGTATCTCCCATTTCAGACAGTTCGCCCTGATCTTCAGCACCAGCCGTTGCACACCTTTCAAGCTACTTTCTATCGCCGGCCTTTGAATTTCACATCTACGATACGAGATGTTTGTAACAAAGTGTAGATAGAAAGAGAGAAACATATTATCCTCTATTCAACCTTAATCACTATTATTTATTCTGTGCCTAAATCATACATTCGGTTATGTTAATAAACTGAAGTTAACGTTACCGTTAAAGCCTATCGAATTTCACTGCCGAAAATAGGGCTCCCTCTTAGATTGCCTCATAGGGCATAGGGATATTGGCCACAGTTGCCACGCTTGGCAACGGTAGTTTTTAGTTTAGTCGTTATTAGGAAGACCCTGCTGCCAATCTCCTGATTTGTGTCCCTCTGTCAGCTCAAACGACACCCACGCCCACGGGATGATATAGGATAGTGGATAGTCTTACACCACTACACGGTGACGGAATAAACTTAAGTGAAACATTCAATTAATTATGTCTTCTTATTAATAATTTTATTAATTGCTTGAATACTGGTTTCCACAAATGCTATAATATATAATGTATTTGTGTTTTAGGGCAATATCTATGTAACCGAAAAGAGGTTATATCTACGGCGAAACTATTTCAAATGTTAAACTTCTAGAATAATTGGACAAAAATATACAAAATTGAAATTTAATCCGTCCGTGAGATGACCTACTCTCATTTGTGACTAATGTGTTGTTTCAAATCCATTTACTTAAGGGGCTGTAGTAACTCAGCTCAAATTCTAATTTCGCCCTCACTTCCCGACGTATCCCGTATGCCATGTACCGACATTTTTGTAATCACTAATACTGTAAGTAGATAGGTCGTTAGATACTTATTTCATTAGGTTTATCATATTTATGCCCGTTTCTTTACACCAACCCAGTCGCTTCTTATTTTTTTTACGGTTACTTATTTCCCGTAATTAAAGTAAGCGACACAGCTTTCCCGTTGAAAGCCGAAGCGAGACTGATTGAGACTGATCGCTCGGCAGGAAACAAGCTTCAAGACGCCGATAGTTTAGGTAATTTCTTTTTACAGTGAAAACAATGGCAATTTAAAAAAAAATAAAATCATAAGTCCTGCTTTATAATTAGTTCAGTTATATATGCAAAGTTTCATGATCTAATTTAAAGTATTTTACGAATACCAGCGGTTTATTGTTTATTTTGGAGGTAACTTTAGATTTTAATTCTATCGAGAAAATTTTACGGATTCGTGTTTTCGTCTAACATAGTACTTAACATTAATCCTCAACTTTACCACATATTTATTTCAAAATTAATGCTGCAATATTTTCGGCATAACGGAGGATATTGCTAAGCCATTTGAGTTAGTATTTTTACTATTTCCCCTTAACGCTTGACATACTCGCATTCAATTTATTAGTTATTCTTGTTGTATAAATTTAGTCTTAATTATAAAAAATAGTTCAAAACAAGAACCCTGCAAGGTTAATGCTAAAGTAGAAAATTAGTAACATACTTTTTTTACGTTTTATTTATACGTGACACAGCCACGCTACAGCTATATTATGGTTGTAGCACGAATGGGTCAGCTCGACCGGGGAAAGACCACGCTCTCACAGAATACCTTTTGCTGTTGTAATCAAGAGGTTGCTCGGTACAACAATACAACACCACATTTTCGAGATAAGCGGAGGAAATGGTATATCTTTTGTTTGTCGACATAATAAGCGCAGCATTCGACACTTTCACCATTATTGGTATCAATATTGTGACCAAGTGAAAACAAGGACTTTTTTATAGCATTCACTTACCATCAGGTGGATTGTATGCTCGTTTGTCACACTTATTCTATCTAACATGTATCTATCAGATTCCCTTCGTCGTCACTTACGACTCCCAACGAGACGACATGGAGTAGTGGATATTGACCGCCATTACACGGTTTAATAACGAATGAAGGCTATATTGTAGTTTAACAGGAGTGTGATATCAGCTGATTATGCTAAGAAAATGTTGCGTCGCTTCTGTATTAACCAATCTGATTGAGATGTAGCTCGACTCCCATGATTGACTTGACACTGGCAGAATTCTGTCAAGAGAAGCCATAATTTAAAAGAAGAAGGATATAAGCTCATAAGGTACGTCATCACGGATTGTTATACTTAGAACACCGCGTATTCTTAATGTAATCGTAATTCAAAAACACTATCTGCAGTTAAACTTTGATCCGTAAAGATCAAACTCAAACTTTACGGAGAAATCTGGAGCTGCGGCGATTGATAAGTTGCACAGTATCGACAAATTTCATTTCACTGCAGCGCAACATACATCCGCGATTATTTAAAACCAATAGATACAATTTATAAAATGGACTGAACTGAACAACAGTGTCACTTCACTTGATTTAAAAAAAATCTATAGAATTTGAGATAAAATCTAAAAATATATTGCAACATTAAAAATTGTTGATTTTGCAACATTAAGAGTAACATGTGATACAGATAATAAAAACATGATAAATGAAAACAGGACAATAACGTAACGCACAAACATGTTCATTTAATAACTCAATTTTATCAATGTTTTATTCATATATATTGCATATATACAGATATTTGCAGATACACACTGATCAATATTAAGAAATAAAAGTGTATAACGATTGTGATTATATTATATAACCCATGATAGCTATACAAAAAAGGCATTTTCATACAGAATGATGACCATATACCTAATATGCTGGAGTCTAATTAAATGCAATTCAAATGATTTTCTTTTTTCAGTTACTTTTAGTCTGGTCTTTCAATATAGAATTAGTAGCATGCGTATTAGTATAGTATTTAATATACTTACAAATATTTCAACTCGTTATTTTTTTCAAGATCTTTCCTATGCCAATATCATATCCGTGTGTTTGAACGATTTCGGTTGTTCAACTTTGATTTATTTTTAGGGGGAAAAAGGGAGCCATTTTTACTGTGAGGATGAAGATGAATCTAACAGCACCTCACACTGTAAAATATGTCTTAACTCTAAACATATAACTTTAGACTTTAGAAATAGACATACTTAAATATAGACATACATAAATAAATGCGTACATACCTTCATGTACGCATTTATTTTATGTATGTCTACATTTGATGGAGAGAAAATAAATGTTTATTATTATGTAACATACAAAACATATCAATATTAAAAACTTTTCCCTTCTTCTGCGGCAGTCGGGTAAAAAATACAATCTTACTAAACATCCATATATTATCCCATGTTAGCTAACTCTACCTTAGCGCATCTATCGTGCAATAGCTGAATTGGTTTAAATTTTGTTATTCAAAGCGAAATACTGAAGCTGGATATCACGATTTATGTATGAAAATGTTCGTCTAAATTTGGTTCCATCTCCGCCACTACGGTGTTACTAATCATTTAACGAGCGACAATAGTTAATTCAAAATAAACGATGCAAGTTGTGTTTTCGGAAAGTTACAACAACAGAAAGTGGATTTGTGAACGAATATTGTCATGAAATTTAATTATTTTATACTCATGAACTAGGAAACGCATAATTTTGTTTAACCAGCTGACTAGACATTACTTAACCAGGAACTAACTTACCAACCGTAGCTAGTAATTTATACGAAGGCAAAACTTTACTATAAATAGCTTACCGTTCAATAATAATAATGTCCTCCAGACCGAATTTCGGCCACGGCGGCCTGCCTCAACGGAGGCTAGCTATCGGCCCAGGACAGGATTATAGTGCCCAAGCGTATGCACAAACACAGGTGCACTCTCTAATCTCTATTCCCTCACTCTCATAATCCGATGGGACGGTAAACAAGACAAATTAGAAATAGTTTGGTAGCGATCACCCTTCTCAGGGGTTATTATCATTCATAAATTCCTTAATATTAATAATAACCCTTTTTATACAAACTTAGTTTAATAAAATTTTTGAACTTTGTGTATGACAAATTTTGTTTATTTTCTGGGATTTTGTTGTAGCGTATACAGCGCCCCAAGAATGAATTACTGACTCGGTGGAGTCGAGTAACTGGTACTACTAGCTTGTGTCTGTTCCTAGTATTTACAGAATGAATATCACTTATTTTTGCAAAACTACGTTTTCTTGTGTACGTACATTACATTTTCATAAATGTATTGGGAGGCCAGGGTTAATATATTCCCCCCCGAACGGGTTCCCGCCCTGTCGTGGCGGGGGGGCTTAGTAGCCGTGGCTTGGTCGGTCCACGGTGAACAAAGAGGAACCCACGTGGCTGGCCCGAGGTGAAGGGCCGGCCTGAGGTGGCCACTCCGAGTGGGCTTGGGGAGCCCACTTCGGATGTGTTCTGGTGGACTGCAGCGAGTGGGGACTCGCGCACCCTCTACCGCTGCAGCCGAGGTGGAGTCGCGGAGGAAGAGGAGTGTTGGTATGGCAATGCGCCACTCGCCCTATCCTTCGCGACTCAAACGGGGCCGCACCGTTGATGCGGTGGTGGTGGGGCTGCGGGGGGAGAGGATTGTCGGTATTGCGAGGCGCCGCTCTCCCTACCCTCCGCAGCCGAATCTTGGTTGGCGGCGGAGCCATAGACCAGATCCGCCGCTGGGGAGTCGGGAAGGCTGGTACTTCTAAGTGCTCGTTTTTCCTGGCCCCATGGCCTTTGTGCATCGGACGCGGGGGCGTCTGTTGCACAGACGTAATTGGAGGCCGTGGAGGAAGGCGCGCCATGTGTTCTGGTGCGCCTTACCTGGGAAGGAGAACGGGGAGGAATTTTCCTCTCCCGAGGAGGTGCTGCCGTGGGGCGGCAGGCGCTAGTAGGGCCGCGGATGTGTGCGAAAGCGTTCCCGTAGCCCTACCAATATGCGACAAAGGTGGAACAACATGGGGTTTTAGTCGGTGCGAGTCCGACATAACCCGTCCTTGCCCCCGCGAGGCGGGTATGCGTAGGCATTTCCCCATGTAAAAAAAAAAAAAGGGTTAATATATTAATTTCCTTAAATTTTTGTCTCATTGACTCTTTTGGTATATATTTTTTTTATAGAAGAGGGGGCAAACGAGCATGCGGTTCACCTGATGTTAAGTGACTACCGCCGCCCATGATCAACCGCAACACCAGACGAATTGCAGGTGCGTAGCCGGTTGTATTGGTCCGGAAAAATCGCCGGTGGTAAACTATTCCACACAGAGGTTGTACGCGGAAGAAAACTCCTCTTGAAACGTACAGTGGTGGACCGCCAAGCATCCAGATGGTGTGGATGGTATCGGGACGTTTGCCGCGTAGTGCGTTCACGAAATTTGGCGGCTGGGATTAATCCGAACAATTCCCCAGAGCACTCTCCATGGTATATGCGAAAAAAAATGCAAAGAGATGAATCATCTCTTCGCAGTGCCAGTGAATCGAGCCGATCGGAAAGCACACGGTCGTCGACGATTCGAGCCGCTCTGCGCTGGATGCGGTCAAGTGGAAGGAGCTGGTACTGGGGAGCCCCAGCCCAGAGATGGGAACAGTATTCCATGTGCGGCCGAACCTGCGCCTTGTAAAGTTGGTTGCAGGCGGTGTGCCGGCACGAAATACTGTCCCGCTCTGCTGAGCACGCCAAGCTTTTTAGAGGCCAATTTGGCCTTCTCTTCCAAGTGACCACAAAACTGCACGTCACTCGATATGTCGACCCAGAGGATTCCGATACTGGCTGAGGCAACAAGGGGAGTGCCTTGAAACTGAGGAGATACGACAAAGGGGTTCTTTTTAGCGGTTAACGCGTAAACTTGTGTCTTCTGGGGGTTAAACTGGACTAGAATTAGTCGCCCCCAATTCGAGACTCTGTTCAGTAAAGACGTCGAGACTTTCTCGACACTTTCTCGTTCTTCAGACACAAGTTTGTCCCAGCACTCGGTGACGTTTTCCCAAGAAATATTGGCTCGGCCGGTGTAAAGAGCATCACCAGTGCTGTCATCTGCATAGCAATGAATGTTACAGGTTTGCAACATATCATTGATATGCAGAAGAAACAGCGTTGGCGATAGCAAGCAGCCTTATGGAACACCAGCATTAAAAGGCTTGCAATCGGAGCTTGCACCGTCTACAACGACCTTGATACTCCGATCTGCAAGAAAGCTGGTGATCCAATCGCACAATTTCTCGGGAAGTCCATAGGAAGGGAGCTTCGAAAGAAGCGCTTTGTGCCAAACCCGATCGAAGGCCTTCGCAATGTCCAAACTAACTGCCAATGCCTCCCCCTTGGACTCTACTGCCTCCGCCCATCAGTGAGTTAGGTAGACCAGAAGATCACCAGCTGACCGACCACGGCGAAAACCGTATTGGCGGTCACTAATCAGCTGGTGATCCTCAAGGTACCTCATGAGCTGGCAGTTTACAATGGACTTCATTGTTTTGGAGAACAAGGAGGTGATGGCGATAGGCCGGTAGTTGGACGGGTCTGAGCGGTCACCTTTTCTAGAGATCGGGTGGAAGAAAGCCGTCTTCCATGATTTTGGGACTACGCCTAGGGAGTAGGAGTACCGGAAAAGACGCGTTAAAACCGGTGCCAACTCTGGAGTACACGCCCTCAGCACAATTGGGGGCATTCCGTCAGGCCCACTCGCCTTGTGGATGTCCAGGGAGAGGAGTGCTTTGCGAACCGAGCGCTGTGTGAACTGCATTTCCGGCATGGAGCACTCACACCGCGGGATGGTCGGCGGGGTACTCCACCCGTCATCGAGAGTCGAGTTGGACGCAAAGAAAGAGCCTAGAAGATCGGCTTTCTCCTTTGCGGTATGGGCCAGTGAGACGTCCTCCCTGTGCAGAGATGGAAGAGATGGCTGACAGAAATTACCCTGGACAGCCTTGGCGAGAGACCAGAATGCACGGGTTCCAGAAGGAAGGCGAACTAGTTTCTCGCCAATTCTGCCTATGTGCTCTGACTTTGCCTTGGCAATGACTCTTTTGAAGTACCTAGAGGCGGAATTATACTTCTTTTTTTAGAGCGCTGGTGTTTACATCCCGGGACGCTGATGCGTCATCCCAGGCTTGCTAGAACTCCTGCTTATAGCACGATGCTATTTTACAGGAGCGGCCAAACCATGGCGGAGATTCACATCGAAAACCACTGCAACATTCAGGATGTTGCAGTGGTTTTCGAGAAATATTTCTGATTTAGTTAATTTATTGTTAAAACTTAACCGGTAGCTCGAATTGCGAGAGTTAACCTTACCAGTTTCACTATTAATTATACTCCATGTCATTTTAATTTTATTAGAAGCCATCTTTATTTTGTTGCTCAAATACAATGACTTGACTATGGAGCACACTCTTTTAAATATTTTGGAATATTTTTTTACATATTCCCTTAATTCGACGCTAGGATTATATGACCTTTCATTGTAAAGTTCATATAACCTTTGTCTACTCTTATGGACTCCTACTCTTGCTCACTCATTAAATGCCTTGCGATTGTTCAAGGAGAATGTTTTAAAAGTAAAAGTATTATTAAATTCATTGCAAATAAGCTTAAATAATGTTCCATACAAAAAATCTGGATTATTTTGGTATGAAAGTGATGGAAGTTTTTTTTACTATTTTACTTCTAAACTTATCCAAGCGACGTGCATTTACTGGAACAAACACTACTTTTTTTATTTACTTGCTTTTTGTGAACATAAAGTAACGAAACTAATTGTCCACAGTGATCAGAGCTCAATTTTTGAATAATACATTTATTGAACGGCTTAACATTTGTAAAAATGTTATCTATACATGTTGCACTAGATTCAGCAATACGCGTTGGCTCCATAAATAAATTAAAAAGACCATAGGGTTTAAACAATGATCTAAATTTAATATTGGTGGAGGAAGCTTCTAGGAGATTGATATTAAAGTCTCCACATATTACAACAGATTTATTCCGTTTATTAAGCTTAATGATAACTTGCAATCTCTCACAGCACACGTCTTATGCACCATTTTAATCATAACTCCCTACATTAAATTTAACAATAATAAAAGCAAACACGTGTTAACCCCGAAAATCGTGTCCCGAGCTATAAGATTGGCATATGCAACTCGGGCTAGTCTTTTCCACGTCTCGCCCCGTATAATCATGCGGGCGTGCAGGGCGTCATGAGGACGTCTAGACAAGGCGATTGCCCTGTCTAGACGTCCTCGTCGGACTATTGTATGCATTTATATAGTATATACTGTGCTAAAAGGCTGCTTCAGAAACGTCGCAAAAACATAAACAAAATGCTTTCAACGGCGCTAATAGTTTACACTTGCGATTATAGCTTTGTAGAACTCCATTGTGTTATTTATATGGTAAACAAAAAGCAATTGTGCTTATCTGCACTTTTTTAAGACTAAACCTAACGGTGTTTATAATCAGACCGATTTCTACTCTTTTGGAAATAAGTAAAACGTATCACGTAGGTAGGTATATTATATCACAGCAGTATGTCAGCCAAGTTCGGAAAAGAAAAACGACGGTCTCCAAATTACAAGAGCTGGGGCTGGAAGCCCTCCGTCATACGCCGTACTCACCAAACCTTACACCTACAGACTTTTTCTAGAATTAGGATAACTTTTGGCAGGAAAATAATTTAATACCCTTGAGGCAGTACAAAATGCCTTTGAAGAATTTTTTGCCTCCCGTCCAGCTGATTTCTTCAAGTAGGGCATCAATAAACTGCCACTGTGTTGGCAAAAATGCATTGATTGCATGGGTGATTATTTTGATTAATAGTAATAAAAAATATACAAAAAATATTGATTTCATAAAAAACGGCAATTTCATAGTAAAGATATTAAGACAGTGCAATGTATTAAACAAAACCACATCATTTTGTTTACATGAGAATATTTAGAGTATTGGCTATCTCTTATTTATTTTAATGGTACAAGAAAATATATTACATAATATGATGCAACACTATTTTGCTTATGATATTATGATAATTGCTGATTTAACTCAGTGTTAACCATAAATAATCTTCAGAAGGAAATATAGTATTGTTCCTGCAGAGGTACTAATATCTCCGTTATTAAAGAAATTCATGTGACACATACGAGGTGTGTTCAAAAAGTAAGGTGACTTTTTGAATTTCGCGGGCAACGCACATTCGATTTTCGATTTTTGTATTTTGTTGCGTTGGTACACATGTCCTGAGCATATGTTTCAAGTCTGAAGTGCATAGCATGTTTAGTTTATTTTTGACAGTTACAAAGGTCAGACGTACTTTGGTGTGCTCGGCGATTTTCTTCTATCAAAAAAAATGGATCAAAGAATTTGCATCAAATTTTGTGTAAAAAATGGAATTACGTGCTCCAAAACACTTGAAATGTTGACAGTGGCATACGGTGAGTCTACTCTTAGTAAAAAAACGTTTATAAGTGGTACAAGCTCTTTAAAGATGGCCGAGAAGATGCCAATGACGAACCTCGCTCTGGACGCCCCAGCACGTCAACAACCGATGAAAACGTTGAAATAGTGAAGAAAATTGTTTTGGAAAATCGTCGAATCACTATCAGAGAAGTTGCGGAGGATGTTGGCATATCGGTTGGCTCTTGCCATGAAATTTTTTCGGATATTTTGGGCATGAAACGTGTGTCAGCGAAATTTGTTCCAAAATTGCTCAATTTCGACCAAAAGAACCGTCGCATGACAATCGCTCAAGAGCTATTGGATGATGTCAACAACGACCCAGATTTGCTCAAAAGGGTCATAACAGGTGACGAAACATGGGTATACGGTTATGACGTCGAAACTAAGACTCAATCGTCCCAGTGGAAGGACACTGAATCACCAAGACCAAAAAAAGCACGCCAAGTTCGATCAAATGTGAACATTTTGCTTACAGTTTTCTTCGACTGTAGGGGTGTGGTGCATCATGAGTTCTTGCCACAAGGTCGTACGGTCAATAAGGAGTATTACCTTGAAGTTATGCGCCATTTGCGAGAAGCAATACGTAAGAAACGTCCCGAATTGTGGGTAAACAATTCATGGTTTTTGCATCACGATAATGCACCTGCTCACTCATCGTTGCTTGTGAGCGGTTTTTTGACCAAAAACAACACTACAATCATGCCTCAGCCACCATATTCACCGGATTTGGCCCCATGTGACTTTTTACTGTTCCCAAAACTGAAGAGACCTATGAAAGGACGAAGATTTGCAACGATTGAAGAGATAAAAACTGCATCGCTGAAAGAGCTGAAGGCTATACCAGAAAGTGATTATCAGAAATGCTTTGACGATTGTAAAAGCGTTGCACAAGTGTATTATATCTGAGGGGGATTACTTTGAAGGGGACAACATAAATATTGATGAATAAATAAATAGTTTTTCATAAAAATATAAAGTCACCTTACTTTTTGAACACACCTCGTACACAAAAAATCAGACAGACCTAAAACTAACTACAGCAAAAGCTCCTTATTCGTGCTTCCCTTAGTTCACGTTTTCACTATTCGCGGATTAAAAAAATGCGACCCGATTCCTAATAAGATTTCTTTATTCGCGGATCTAATCGGTACATCGGTACATACCACAGAAATAGTAATAATAAGACAATAGAAATGAATTAGCGCTCGATTACTTCCAAAACCGATGTTGCCACATCTTAGCACAAACGCATTAAGCGACCGATGCCTGCAGCCTTATTATAAAAATACGCAATGCACAATATCTAATGTTTCATATTACATTGCTTGGCGAGTTCGACAACGTCGCGTTCGTCGCGTATTACAGTAGAATAAAAGCAACAATGGTAATTGTCAATACGAAAAGTAATAAATAAAAGCTTACAAAAGTACATATCATAGTAAAGTATTCATCTAGATGTAAATTAGTTAAAACAATGATAATTATTAAACAATTAACTTACCGATGAAATGTTATGCCTTTATTAATTGAATTACACGTCCTTGATGAGTTTTACAACTGATTATGCTGCAGTTCATCATTATAATAACAAATTCACGTACAACGTTCCTCGCGCAACTAAATCACAAAATGGTGAATGATGTTCGTCAACACACCATAGCGGCGACAAGGTCACGCGTCTATGCGACTTCTATTGTCTTATTATTACGATTTCTGTGGTACATACATATTAGTAAAAAGGATTTCAATAATTATCCAACCCAATATCCTTTGCAAAGGCGCCGTCAAATGGACTAATAAAAAAGTAAAATAGACCTTATTAACACTATGCCTAAAGTATGTTATTAAATGATATTGCCGTCGCGATCAGTGTTTTTGAGAATGGAAACACACAGAATGAAAGTAAACTTATTCCTAAACATTCAAGGTAGATTGAAAAGTACTCGGCCTAACACAGATACATTCAATTCTAAAAATCAAATCTACCCACATTATTTAGTTCAGTTGAGACTAGTTCATTGTGTGAAGTTCGAAACGTGTGCGATAATTAGTTGTGATTTTATAAATTTATTAACAAAGTAATCGGACATAATTTCCGCGAATTAAGCAAATCGAGCAGCGTGCCGTCATTAAGTACCTCCATAAGAAGGGGCTATCATCAAAAGCCATCCATGATGACATTGTCAGTACATTAGGCGATTGTGCTCTGTCATATTCATCCGTCAAGAAATGGATAGCAGAATTTAAGCGTGGTAGAGAGAGTGTGAAAGATGAACCCCGCTCTGGAAGGCCTTCGACGTCAACTACTGACGAAAATATTAAAAAAGTACTTGATTTAATAATGGGAGACCGCAGATTAAAAATTAGAGAGATAGCCGAGATTATAGGCATCTCTTATGAACGACCTCAAAACATCATTGTCAACGAGTTGGGTTTCCACAAGGTGTCTGCGAGGTGGGTTCCGCGACTGCTTTCAGTTGAACAAAAAAGGACGCGATTGACTATTTCACGCGACTGTTTGGAGTTATTTGAAGCCGATGCAGATGATTTTTTGAATCGTTTTGTTACTATGGACGAAACATGGGTTCATTACTGTACACCGGAAACAAAACAACAATCAAAACAGTGGAGAAGACCTGGTTCACCACCCCCTAAAAAGGCTAAGTCGATTTTGTCGGCAAATAAGGTGATGGCTTCAGTATTCTGGGACTCGAAAGGTGTGATTATGATTGATTATCTTGAAAGGGGTCAGACTATAAACTCTGATTACTACTGCACCTTACTACGTCGTTTACGAGAGGAAATAAAAGAAAAACGTCGAGGAATGCTCAGAAGAAAAGTCCTGTTTCATCAAGATAACGCCCGTGTTCACATGTCAGTACAGTCAATGGCTGAAATTCACAACTGTGGCTTTGAACTGTTACCGCATCCGCCGTATTCACCTGATCTGGCACCATCAGACTTCTTTCTGTTCCCTAACCTAAAAAAGCACTTGGGAGGTCAAAGATTTTCGACAAACGACGAGGTCAAAGCAGCTGTAGACGCATATTTTGACTCTAAGGAAGAATCATTTTTTTTTCAACGGTCTAAATGCTTGGAAGGGGAGGTGGCAAAAGTGTATTGAACTTGATGGTGATTATGTAGAAAAATAAAAATATAACTGATTTAGTATGTGTTTATTTTCTTGGTTAGGCCGAGTACTTTTCAATACACCCTCGTATAAAGTGTATTTTTAAATGATGCCACATATTAGATGTTCCGTCCTTTCGTAAGAGCCACTTTGCGCGTTTTATTGTTTCCTCTTTCCATTCCTTATAAAAATTGTGATCGAGTAACACGTATCTAGTCTCTACCGCCGCTGTCTTCCTAAATAATGTCGAATAAAAAAAATCTAAAACAAGTTTCAACTAGCACTAGAAATGTGACATTTAATCTGAAAAAACTTAGTGAAGTTTTAAGAATGGCAAATGAGCTTTGTGATTTCTTTATGAAAATTGATCTGTCTATGGAACAAAGTCTTATTTTTAAAAGTCAAATTGCTAATGCCACGGCTGAATATCAGAATTGAAGGAGCTTTTAAAACAGCCAAGTAAGAAAAAATTACAAACTTTCTTAAACCATTGCCTAAGCCGGAAGATAATAATTAAACAATAAGGTCAAAAACTTCAATCAATTTGATTTTCTCATATATTTGTTTTCAACTTATTTTGTGACCTAAGAACGTATTCCCTATAATCCCATATAAATTACCATTCCATATTCACAGTTTCTATATTCGCGGCATATTTACGGAACATATACCCCGCGAATAAAGAGCTTTCATAGGTCGCGCTCCACGAATCATGATATTAATTAGCGTCCACTGCGCATGTACAATTAAGCAGAAAAATGCAAATTGTATTATGACATTTTAATATGTAAAAAGTCAAAGGTTGACATTATAACTACACATCAGTCTCCACAAAAACGAAACGATATTTTTATATATCATCGTTAGGTTTTAATTGCTGCTAAATAATATTCTGTATTTTATGTACAATTAGTTAAAGAAATAAAATATTTTGTATTTGTTATTGCTGTTTTGTCTCAAGGTATATTATTCAGTACGTTAAGTCACGTATGTCGTATACGCGACTTTATCGTTAATAACTTTTTTTGATGTTAATGTATAAAGAAGTGTAATACTTTTTTATTTCATTTAAAATATATACGTAAATTCATGAAGAAACATGTGGTTTCCGGGACTAGTTGAACCTCTCTTTTCCCTTGCATGATTCAGTCATCTTTCAATAAATCTTGCTAATTTTTACAAATCTCAAGTCTTTTTGCAAATATTATACAACAATAATTTTAAAAGTCCAAAAATAATCACAAACTTTTCAATATTGTATAACAGGTAGTCGCTAACACTTTAGATATCGATAGTACGCAAGACGACACAAGAATGTGCCCGGGCGACGGGACACAGGGAGACACTACGTAGGGATAGCGCGCATTGGCTTATATATTACTAGCGTAAAGACCGGGCCGACCGAACAACTAAAACGGACCAGTACGCTGGCCCTAAAATTACAGTTTAGGGCCAACGCGAATCGGTCGACAGTGGTGCGCGCGCAGGACAGATTTCCCTGTCATAAATATGTCAAGTTGCGTGATAAAAGAATGCAAAAATTACCGCATTTTTAAAGTTTTATGTTACAGTTAGTTTAGTTACGTTATCAAGATTAGGCCAGGGTTGGATTCAGACCCTGAAAAATACTGTACATGTAAAGTAAAATTATACAATTTAAAAAATTATATCACGTTTGACGTTTCATGTTTATTTTTACCCATGTGCCGGGATTTTGGCTTCACGCGTCTAGTTTATCTATTCGTTTCGTTTTTTAACGGTTTTATTTTTATTTTACTTAATTTTTGTCTAAAGAACTTAGTATAAGTTAAATTTTAAATATTGGTAGCTAATATATTTTATATTCAATAAGAGTAAAACGAAAAGAGTACAAAAGAAACCATATCTGCTTAATTGAATCTGTAAATCTGATTCATAAAATATTTTGAAATCCTGTTTTCAAAACAATTGCTTCTGGAGCATATAGTTTTTATCGTGGTAGCCCCTTCATTATAGTTGTATCAAGGATGCTACATAAATGCATCGATCGAGCATCGATTGATCAGAAAGGGAGCTAAATCTAATTTTATTAAAAAAACGCGGTACTCATGTACAATACAGAAAATCTCGATATCGTAGGGTTAATATTAAAATGTAAAAGGACCCAATAATAATACAAGTAAAATTATGGTATTTTTGCTTCGTATTATTACGATACTATGTACAATAAACTATTAAACAATGGTACAATTAGGATAATTATACTACGAAATCCAACCCTGGTTACGTCGTGTTTTGATATGACGTTTATATTATGACAGATGCGCTACTTTTTCTTGTATGAAAAAGTTATGAGTAAAATATTTAGATGGGCCTATCCTTCCTTTTGATATTACTGATAGCGCGTCGCCCGTTGCTATGGTTTCTCTTCCCCGTACCTCATACCGCACCGCACTGACACCTGTTTTACGCTTCTGCGCAGTGTCATCACTCGTGGCGGGGCCTATACTGTGGTTATCACAGATACCTTCACTTGAATATTAATTTTTGGTACAATCTACACGGAATGAGCTTACAGTATCTTAACGTCTTACAGTGGTATGCTTGGGTTTAGATTTAATTTTGTAAATTATGGGATCCAGAGCAGATGGCAGCATCCATCCATGTTCTCTATTGAAATTAAGATGTTTTTTAATTTCAATAGGTATAGGTAATTATTTAAAAAATTGTTTCCAATACATGTGGAGTCTACCATCACATAATAAGGTTTATATAAAAATTATTTTCCTCATTAAAAGCAAATTATATAAATGTTAGATGTGTTGTAATTTCCAAAATAATGTTACACATGGTTTTCGTAAAAACCAAGAACAAAGTATTTACAAAAGAAATCTTGATTAATAAGATCAATAATCTGAATTTAACATGGTAGAGCTATGCTGCAGTTATGTTAGTAGTATAGTTGTACCACGAATAGGTCGGCTCGACCAGGGAAGGACCACAATCTCACAGAATACCAGTGTTACGCACTCCAGTCGACGACACAACTAGCGCCATCTAGTGTCAGGAACGAGAGCGAGGGGAGCGTTGCAGTTATGACATCACAAATCTTTCGACCAACAGCGCCACCCGAAGAACTAAGTTTCTAGAAAATCTATACTCGAACTCTCGGTACCTTACGCGTGTTTACTTGAACATTCCGGATATTTTGCTAATTTAAATAAATAGGTGGCGCAAGGTGCGATCGAGACAGAGTTGAACTCAGCGACACAAGCGAAGCTTCGGAGCGGAATTAAGTGAATTAGTGTGTTTAATTATTAGTGTTTTTAACTTTAATTTGTGTAAAGTAAATTAAAGTGTTAATTTAGGTAATTCTATCGGCAATTTTTATTGTCACGAACCTCAAGCTCGTAACAATTGGTGTCAGAAGTGGGATAAAATCATGCCGATTTTACCTAAGGAGGAAACGGAGGGTGTCCGTACCCGAAGTCAACGCCAGCAGGAGACGGACCAAAGGAGATTTGGTGGTGCAACGCCGCAGACGTCGGAGGGCCAGCCACCGGCTGCAGGCCCGTCACTAGCCCCTACATCTGCAGCACCTGACTTAGGTGCCCTGATGGTGATGCTGCAGGAGCAGGCTCGCCGACAGGAGGAACAGGCTCGCCGACGGGAGAAACAGGCTCGCCGACAGGAGGAACAGGCTCGCCAGCAGGCGGAACAGGCTCGCCAGCAGACGGAACAGGCACGCCGATTAGAAGAGCAGCTGCGGGGCGGACAGGAGGAACAAGCCCGCCGACAGGAAGACCAGGCCCGTAGGTCGGAGGAGCAGATGCTCCTCATGAAGGACCTTCACGCTACCTTCGGGAAGGAGATAAAGGAGGTGAAGGATAGGGTTGCTCTGCATGACAACCGCCTGTCGGAGGCTGAAACCCGAATCGACCAAGTAAACCATCGGGTTGACAACGTAATGGCTGACATGAAGAAATCACTCGACGAACTCAAACTTGGAGATGGAGCTACAGCTCCCGTAGTAGCTACAACACCTTCGCTACGTGGGTTCAAGGTGCCACCGTTCGACGGTACCTCCTCCTGGTCAGCCTACAAAATCCAGTTCGAGGCTGTTATGAAGGCGAACGGCTGGAATAAAAGTCAGGCCATGACTGCTCTCACACTAGGCCTGCGCGACCAGGCCTTAACAGTTCTGGAAGCTCTCGGTGAGGAAGTGACTTATGAGCAACTCCTTGAGGCATTGGAGGCGAGATATGGCGATGCTCACCTGGAACACGTCTTTCGTGCGCAGCTTAAAGATCGTGTGCAGCGCATCAACGAAAACCTGCAGCAGTGGGCTCTAGAAGTGGAGAAGCTGGTGCGAAGAGCATACCGGTCTGTACCTGCGCTCATTGAAGGGAACCTGGTGCAGACATTCATCGATGGCATCCGCGACCTGGAAGTCAGAGTTGCTGTGAGGCTCGGGCACCACGAGACGCTTAAGGACGCCTTGGCCCATGCACTGGAAGTGGAAGCCGTGCGGCGGGATCATCGTTCCCATCGCGTCAGGGAGGTTGCAGCAGCTACAGTTCGCGACCGCAACAAAGGATACAGCCCTAGGTGCTATGGCTGTGGGGGAAAGGGCCATCTTCGATCCAGCTGCCCTAAGCGAACCGTGGAAAGGAGAGTTGATCGATGTCGAGAGGGTAGTGTAGCTAACGGCACTGCCTGGCGGCGACAGGATCATCGTTCACCTCACGCTAGGGAGGTTACAGCAGTTACGGTTCACGACCACAATAAAAGATACAGCCCTAGGTGCTATGGCTGTGGGGAAAGGGGCCATCTTCGGTCCAGCTGCCCTAAGCACACCCTAGGAAGGGAAGGTGGACGGTCTCAGAAAGGAAGTGCGGCTAACAGCACCGCCCAGCAGCAGCAGGAATACGACTTTACTATCAGACACTGCAGCAGGAAATCTCACGGCAACGCAGATGCATTGTCAAAAAGACCTTGTCCTGAAGATTGCAACCATTGTACTAGGCAAGAGAGTAAGGAAGTGGTATCCGTGAGGATGCTCAGGACAGACCACCTCAGCAACGGGTGGAAGGACAGCCTACGACATGCACAGCAGGAAGATCCGGACATCAAGCCGATTCTGGGATGGATGAAGGCCCGTCCTACCAAGCCTAAGTGGAGGGACGTCTCAGCGATGAGTTCAACCACGAAAAGCTATTGGGCCCAATGGGACAGCTTGCTGCTTCAGGATGGAGTCCTGTGCCGTAAATGGGACAATGGTCGAAGGGACAGCTGTCGTTTACAAATGGTTGTCCCTAAAGCTAAAGTGCCGAATGTTCTACAGCTGTGCCATAATGGTCGTTCAAGAGTCCATCTGGGAGTTAAACGAACTCTACTGAAGGTCCGAGAACAGTTTTACTGGGTCCATTATCGTGACGATGTCGAGGATTGGTGTCGTACATGTACAAGTTGTGCGGCTGAGAGGGGACCTCAGACCCGGAGTAGAGGAGCATCGAAATTGTACAATGTTGGTGCACCACGGGATAGGACGTCCCTTGACATTGCGGAGCCGTTACAGAAAGGCGCAAGAGGGACTCCTAAGATCGTCCATGTGGATCGCTTGGCGCGTTATTACGGAACCGATAATGCTCGGGACGAGCATGTATTAGGAGGGGGCAGTGTTACGCACTCCAGTCGACGACACAACTAGCGCCATCTAGTGTCAGGAACGAGAGCGAGGGGAGCGTTGCAGTTTATGACATCACAAATCTTTCGACCAACAGCGCCACCCGAAGAACTAAGTTTCTAGAAAATCTATACTCGAACTCTCGGTACCTTACGCGTGTTTACTTGAACATTCCGGATATTTTGCTAATTTAAATAAATAGGTGGCGCAAGATGCGATCGAGACAGAGTTGAACTCAGCGACACAAGCGAAGCTTTGGAGCGGAATTAAGTGAATTAGTGTGTTTAATTATTAGTGTTTTTAACTTTAATTTGTGTAAAGTAAATTAAAGTGTTAATTTAGGTAATTCTATCGGCAATTTTTATTGTCACGAACCTCAAGCTCGTAACACCAGCATAAAATATTAGCTTAATACTGCCGTGTTTCATATGGTCCTTTTTACTGAAAACGAGGCATTCCATCTTAGTCCTCAGGGGTGACAATGCATCTGAGTTTTGATTCTTAATTTAGGATAGATGTAGATGTCTATGGGCCACAGCAACCACTTACCATCAGGGTGTGCTCGTTTGTCACCCTATCCTATAAAGAAACACAAAAACAAAAAAAACAAATATCAAATCAATAAACAGTGGTCAAGTTCCCATAATTTTTTTATTCATATGCTCCTATGTAAACATTTCATATTGGCAAATATAAATACATAGATTAATCCATAATGATCATATATTATCTAATTTTCTTTGGTTTTGCATTTTAGAAATTCAATCATAAGTGATGACAACTCCTTTAACTGATAAGAGATTTGATTAACCTTCAAGAACTGAGTTACAGCTTATCAAGAACAAATACAATATTATGTTTTTATTATGTGCTTTAAAACACTGGGGAATTAAAATATTTACCCTAAAATACCTTTCCATATATAATGATAAGAATAAGCAGAAAAGTGCTGTGAAACTGTATTAATTATATGTAAGATAAATAAAAATAAAATATTGTAAATTATTTATTTACGTTTATTTATTTTGGTGGTAGCTCACAGAACACAGAATATAGTACCAGTCTTAAAACTCAGCAAAATTTATGATTGCAATTTTAAATGCAGATGCTCAGTAGCAAAGAAAAGCATTGAGAGAAAGTGTGCATGTGTGTAGGGAACATTTCGAGGACTTATGAAGGCAACATAATATAGTGGTGGACTTTTATCTCAAGAATGAAAGGAGGCCTGCACATGGCATTGGGATGTATAAATGTTGTAGATATTAAAATGATTTTCATTTCTTTGTCAAGTTATTAACAACAAACCTTAACGCTAAAATATCCAGGTTGGATAAGCATTTTAACTCGATAATAAAAAATATGAAGAACCTCAACATATAAATATGCTCGGCGGTGAAGGAAAACATCGTGAGGAACCTGCATGTCTGAGGAATGAGAAAAAAAAATATTTCGAAGACATGTGAAGTTCGTCAACACGCATTTGGGCAGTGCGGCGGACACTTCCTTGCCCTAAAACCCTCTCAGAAATGAGGGGAGGCCTGAGCCCAGCAGTGGGACGTATATAGGCTGTAACTTTACTTTACTTTACAACATATAAAAGGAACCAAGAATAAAGTTCCATTGAAATTGGAAGAAATTGAAAGTACTGACTGCTAGAAATATACTGATATTTTTCTTATATTACTTCTGCAAGTGTATTGTGCTTAACCCTCTCATTCACCCTTTCATAAACAATATTTGTTTATGACATCATCAGTGCAAAGTACACAGTTACAGAAGCTGACAGATAGATATATATACTATGTAAACTTTAGTTGTAACTATTTTACTACATACTGCCTCTCCTACCGCTTGTTTGACCCTACTAAAATAAAAAATAATCTTAAAAACTAAACTCACCCTGTAAAGCCCTCTGATACCTTCAGTTCTATATATTTTAGTAAGACCATCAACCATGCCCTTGTATCGCTTGTTTTCTGTTACATGTTCATCACTGTACTGCAGGCAAAGTCGCGTCTTCACCACCCAGATGGGATTTGTCATGATAAGTGAGAGTATGCCAGCTTCAGCAGCAGCAAGCATATGTAATCCTGGCCCAAGTGGTGTTCGTGCATTCCCACCTTGTATCCATGTTTTAATTGCATTATAACTGTAGAAGGAATTTACAGTGTTAATACAGCATACATAAAATAAGAACATCATCAATGTAGTTGAAGTCAATTTTAACTCTCAACCCCCTAGCGGTCTCATGAAACCGTGGCCATATTCCGTCAAATCCCTAGCGGTCTCATGAGGTTGCATCCACCCACAGCACTTTAACCCATAAAAACTTTAGACTACTTTTATATAAAGAAGTTTGGCATTATATAATCAATATGAAATACTCGTATCCCCTAGTGCAATAAAAAAACTGTTATCCTATGAATATTTATCTATAATCTACATTTATGTCATTTTCGCGTGAATGTTATTGTAATGAAAGTTTCTGTGTAAATATAATTTATCTTTTTATGTAAATAATTTCGAGGAATATATATTGAAATAATTGTGAATTTCATGCTGCTGACATTCAATTGGTATGTTTTTTTTGTTATCAAAATACAATAAAATCTTTTTGTAATGAAGTAAAAACCGTTTTTGTTTAGACCACAAGATAGAGAATTTTGTATAGATTACTATGTAGAGGTTTATCTTTATAAAAATGCTAAACTTCTACGTAGAAAAGTACCTAGTCTAAATATAATTCATAATTTTTAATTACTTAGAATGCAGGTAGATATTACAAGAGTATAAGTAAAACATAAAAGTTCCTATACATTCTGCCTTATCGAGGCATGCAAATTATGACTAATTAGATATAACAATTATTTTTTTTTTTTGATGAATTTAACTTATTTACAAATATCAAAATGTTCATATGTAAAAACAGTAAAAATGACTAGCTTATAATTATTCTAAAACTATCGAAGTCCCTTATAAACTCACAGCAAAAAATTCAAACATTTTTAGATACAGATATTTAAATATGTAATTTCTTTTGATTTTTGTGTTCAAGATACTCATTAACAGTACAGAAACAATTAAGTAAAAGCCATTCATGAAGTTTGTTTTTAACTTTGTCATTGGGAAATTTTTAAGCTCGTCGGGTAAAGAGTTAAAAGATTTTAATCACCATTATAGTTTAATAGTTTTAAGTGCTGCGGGTGGGTGCGGTCGCATGAGACCACTCGGGATTTGCGGGGCGCATGCGACTGCATGGAATTTTTATGGCGCCTGAAGGGTTAATACTCATTATTAAGGATAACTCTAAAACTACTGATCAGATTTTTATTATATTTAGAAGGAACCACATGAAAAGCACCAGCTTTCAAATAAAAAAAGAATCATCAAAATCGGTTAACATAGAAAAAAGTTCCGAGGTAACACACATTAAAAAATACAGTAAAATTGAGAACCTCCTCCTCTTTTTGAAGTCAGTTGAAAAGAACAAGACAAATCTTCAAGATTATTACTTCCATTCTATTTATTGTTACAAATAAAGTTTTATTTAAATTTTATGCCTCACGAATTCTCCTTTGCCTGGCGGATAATATTGATAAATTATAAAATATTTAAATTTTTTTACTAAATTTATTTATTTAATTAAATAATTTATGGAGGTGGTACCAACTCCTGAATCAGCATGTATACATAAAATAATCCACTGCTAGACAAAGGCCTCAACCATTATGAGATGGATTTAGTAGCTATTTTAAATAAGGCATATGCCAGTTAATACATTATATCCCCATTCATTATTAAAGGTAATGAGGACTTCCTGGCCTCTTCCATAATCACATTTTAAGACACCTACTATAGTATAATGGACTTACTTACTCCATTACCGCATAGCATCAGAGGCTTTCTTTTAGACAAAGAAAAGTCACACTGCTACTTTCTTCTCACAATGTTTTACTTTACATAATTTTTTTTACATATATGATACTTATGTTACTGTTAAATACTGTTGAATGTTTATTATAGAAGAGGAGGCAAATAAGCACCTGATGGTATCTACCACCAGAGATATTGCGGGAGTCTTAGGTCTAAAAGTTATATCGTCATAATATGTTGTCATCCTATCATTTAAGTTGAATTATCATTTTATTGATTTAATAGTATAGTGTGTTCACTAATTATGGTTAATGTAATAAAATAAGAACATAAATAAAAAACACAAGTTAGATAGTAAAGAACCTTTCACTATGGTGCTTTATTTTAAAATGCCAAATTCTCCTAAGGGTGGATGCCGCATGTGGCGTCATCTGATGTTGCGGCGGTGCCTTTGATAAGATGCAGCCATGCTAAGGAAGGCGCCATAAAGGCAACCATATCGAAGCCAACAGATTATAGGTAGCGACAGTTAGTTCTTTGTTATTAAACAGTAATTTACTTATTTCTTATTTTTGGTTTATAAATGCTTAAAATTACGACCATTAAAAAAATTTAGTAGGCTGGATAACATCTCAAATAAAAACAACACTTACAATAAGAAGTAGAAACCCCAAGCCGAACCGGAGCCCCAAACATTGGGAGTAACACCCCTATATAATCCACGTACACCCTCTTTCTTAACTATTGTAACAAATGCACTGCCAAGTCCGTCATATCTAGGTACTGTTGCGGTCCTGCCATCATTTACTGTAAACAAATAATGCTTGTAAATTATCAGAAAGCATTCAAGTAAAACATCTACCACCTGTACTATGCTCAATGTGCAAGTCAGAAGCAACATATTAAATTTGATATTAATTTTTTTTAAGCACAATATATTACAAATGCCCTTGCAAGTCATTTCAATAAAAGTGAATTGAAGCAAATTTATTTTTAATAAAATTTATTTTCCTACTTGATGATTGTAATGTATGATTGAAGTGTAAATTTACTTTTAATCAAACTACAGTAAAATAGATTTATTTTACCAACACCAACTAACAAACAAGTATAATGTTCAATATGCATTTTGATAATGCTACAGTAATGTCAAGTGAAAAATATTGTAATGAAGTTGTTATTCACAAATACTTGAGCATGCTTACAAATTCTTAATAAAGTTACTATAATACTATTGCATCAATTTTCTTTAATTAGAAATATATAATTATAATATAATAATTTTACTTTCACTAAAAGTTAATCAAGTTCAAGGCCAAGTAACTAATTAAATGAAACAATGGCTGTTGATAAGAATAACAATGAAGATAACAACCTAACATTTAAGAAATAACTACGAAACTATACGTACCTGCAAATCTGATTTTGATAAGGTCCAAAGGGTGAAGAATAAGAGTAGAAGTGACGCCACCCGATATACCAGCTACCAGGTGCTCGTACTTGATATGGCTAAAGAGAGGGAGTTTAGAAGATGACGAATTGGGATTCTTCATTGTTGTAGTCATGTTGCTTAGATTTGATCACTATTGAAACATTTTGCATGAACCTATGGGCACCTATACTTGTAGAACTTTTTTACTAAAACAGTTGATAAAATTAACTAAAATACAATCACCACTAAACATCATTGCTTTCGTAATATACCAACAAAGCAGAAAATGTGCGAATGAGATAATTTCCACATGATTTCTTTCGTCTATGTATTTTTTTTTTCTTCTTTTTTCTTTCATGTAATAATGTAATTCATCCATAGACCATAGAGTAGAGTAGGGTCAATTGATGATCATCGATGTTAAAAATTAAATTAACGTTGTTTAACATTGATGTTGCCACATGTCAAACATCGAAACATCGATTTCAATGAACCCATAAGACATTATTTGAAGGTTAATTTCAAAAGCTGGCTCAACTCTTTATCAACACAGAACCAGATTGAGATTCTTTGGCAAAATTAATATCTCTTCAATCAATAGCAAAAATATTGAACTGTATAACAAATGAACTATGGTATGTTTCTAGGGCAGGCGGAAAAACGTAGGTACATTGACCTAAAGTATTATGTTAGCATCGAAACAAAACGACAGATATTTCTTACATACATTTATTTATAGATTACGTATCGTTATGCGCCAAGCGTGTCTCATGATACGGGTAAGGGTGAAGTAAGCAGTCATTCAGAGATAACAAAAATGTTTCGACATGATTCGCGGTCTCGAGTCGTGCGTATTTGCGAGAGCAGGCGGAGCAGGACTTATTCCTGATTTTAGATTGGATATAGATAGTTTGAGATTTAAAATTTTCGGTTATAGTTGTTATTTTCATTTTTATTAAGTTTGTTTTGTTTGTTGTATTATTAAGTTTCGTATTAAAGTTTTTGTTATTGTTTTATGACGTTTTGTACATTATCACTGGTATGGAATCGGGTCTATCGACATCAAAATCTTAAAAAGACTTTACGTTACCACGAATAAAGGGAAAAATGTTGCATATTTCGAAAAGTGAAAAAAATGCCTGGCATTAAAAGTTCACATTTTTACCCAACTGCCAAGAAGTGGTTATGTTTTGTACAATTACCTAGCTACCTACTTATTAAACTACTTGTCTACTATTAACGTAATAATTAAAATTGTAATCATTCTTTTGATTTATAAATAATAAATTTAAATTAATGTTAATTTGCTTCTTAATTCATACAAGTACAGAATGATCTTTTTTCTTCATAATATAATAATAGACACAGGGCCTTTAAAGAACTTCGCACTCAGCACTCTGATCTTTCACTCTGATAATGTATGTAATGATACAGGGATAAAAAAATCTAAAAAAAAGTTTGGCTACCCCGATGATATCGTCAAAGGTCAATGTATGTTTTTCCGTATGCCCTAGAAACATACTATAGATATGTTAACTTCTTCCAATTTTTTAATTACTGTTTTAAACTAAGTGCCTTGTTTATTAATTTCATTTATTTCATTAATAATACATAGTGAACAACATGTTCATTTTTTATTAATCTAATTCTAACCTATTAAATACATGTGCTTCGATCGAAAAATTTCGCTAATGTTCAACATCGATGTTTTGAGTAGGATAAATATCGAACACCGATGTTGAGCTATCGCTGCCAACATCGATATCATCATCGATCATCCCTACCATAGAGTAGTTGTTGTTTCTTGTAGAAAAAAAAACGGCAAGCAAATGTTATTGACTATACAGCCTAGTCTGCTGTCGGTCAGGTTGAGATAAAAGAACACATATTGGCCATGAATGATCTGGTAAAGTCATGTAAATACAATGAGGAGCGCTTTGACTCCTTAATAAAACATCAGAGTGAGTATCAACGCTCCATACTATGTTCATCGGGGACAATATGTGTAAATAGCAATGACTCCTTATTTTCACCAACACTCTATGACGGTGCCATAACAAAGAATAAAAACTTAAAAAGTAGTTTAAATATTAAAAAATATAAAGTTACTATGTATTGTGATGACATAGGTAAAAATTTGGGCATGATGTTAAATAACCATTTAAAAGGACAATTGATTAGTAATTATTGTATGCCTGGAGCATCCTTTAGTCATATAATGAATAAAGTTTCAACTAGTAAGTTTTGTCCTAATAGTATATTAATAATTCTTGTTGGGAGAAGAGTTAAAATATATTGATTACCTCAATAGTTTAAATGTACATAAAATTATCTTGTTTACATTGCCTTATATACAGGGTTAGCCACAGGAGAATAAAATAAGGCATGATTTAAATTTATTAATGAATAATTTATCATGTAACAGTAATTTAAATTTGACATTTAATTGCAACAATTATACCAATAGAATTAATTTAATAGATATTAATAATTTAATAAGAAATTTTTGACTACAAATAGGTATTACCTATCCAAATATAATTTAAGACAGATAGCAAATGTACTATCTTATTATTTATATATTAACGCAGTCAAGGACTTGGCTACCCAGACATCTGCTCCTATTGAGCAGCATTATGATTTGACATTCAATTTGGAATCCGTTCCAAGTAATTTAAATTAGAAAATGAGTCAATAGAGGTAATCTCTAGCAGTTATAATAATTTAAATAATTTAGAATGTAGCTTACAAATCCTTAATAGTTGCAGTTGTATAACTCCAAAAAAATATAATAAAAATTGTTCACACCTGGTGCATCAGAATATACAAGGCATGATAGGCAAAGAGCTAGAAATTGAATTGTTTTTAAATAGCAACAATATTCATATTTTATGTATTACTGAACATTGGTTAAAAGCTCATAATCTAATGTTTAACTTCAGTAATCACCAGGTGCTCAGTTCTTTCAATAGAGAAACAATTTTCAGAGGTGGCTCCTTAATTTTAGCTAGTAAATTATTATCATGTAAGGAACGTAAAGATATTGTGAGCCTCTCTGTTGAGCTAACTGTAGAACTGGCATGTGTTGAGTTTCAGCACCTCATTGTCGTGAGCGTTTACAGACCCCATGTTCTTTATATGACACTTTTGAAAAAATTATGGAGGAAGTTTTCGCTAAGCTTAGTAAACAGAATAAAACTGTTGTAATATGTGGAGACTTGATATTTTCAATCTCCTAGAAGCTTCCTCCACCAATATTAAATTTAGCTCATTGTTTAAATTTTATGGTCTTTTTCATTTATTTTTGGAGCCAGCACGTATTGCTGAATCTAGTGCAACATGTATAGATAACATTTTTACAAATGTTAAGCAGTTCAATAAATGTATAATTCAAAAATTGAGCTCTGATCACTGTGGACTTTATATATTAGTTTCATTACCTTATGTTCAAAATAAGCAAGTAAATAAAAAAGTAGTGCTTGTTCCAGTAAATGCACATCACTTGGAGAAGTTTAGAAGTAACATAGTAAAAAAACTTCCATTACTTTCATACCAAAATAATCAAAATTTTTTGTATGGAACATTATATAAGCTGATTTGAAATGAATTTAATAATACTTTTACTTCTAAAACATTCTCCTTGAACAATCTCAAGGAATTTAATGAATGGGCGACAGTAGGAGTCCATAAGAGTAGACAAAGGTTATATGAACTTTACAATGAAAGGTCATATAATCCGAGAGTCGAATTTAGGGAGTATGTAAAAAAATAATCCAAAATATTTATAAGTGTGTGCTCCTTAGCCAAGTCTATGTACTTGAGCAACAAAATAAAGACTGCTTCTAATAAAATTAAAATGACATGGAGCATAAATAATGGGTATAAATAGTGAAACTGGTAAGGTCAACTCTCGCAATTCAAACTACCAGTTAAGTTTTAACAACAAATTAACTAAATCAGATCAGGATGTTGCAATGGTTTTTGAGAAATATTTTACTGATATTCCGATCTCAACCACTAAGTCACCGAATTCTTCTCCTACCGTCGCCGAATCATTACTTAAACAAAATGTAAATGTGTGTACAAAGAATTTTACATTTCATAAATTGTCATCAAAAGATATTGTAAAATATTTTAAGACTATTGATGGACCTATTTCTGTAATGCAAACACTTAGTAAAATTTTTGAAAAAATTATTCTTGATCAAATGTAAAAAAAATTTAATGTAAATAATTTACTTCATAAAAATCAATTTGGTTTCACAAGGGGTCGCTCGACAACTGATGCTGGTGTTGATCTGATTAAATATATATTTAATGCATGAGATAATTCACAGGATGCTTTGGGTGTGTTCTGTGACCTATATAAAGCCTTCGATTGTGTTCACCATGAAACATTAATCAGGAAACTTCAACACTACGGTGTAAGAAGCGATGCTCTTAAATTAATTATTTCATATTTAAGTGACAGAACGCAAAAAGTTGTCATCAATAGTATGAGATTTTCCAGGTCGATTGTACAAATGGGCGTGCCTCAGGGCTCAATTCTCGGCCCCTTTCTGTTTCCTGTATATATTAATGACTTACCTTACATAGTAGATAACCATGATATAGTATTATTTGCTGATGATACTTCATTAATTTTCAAATTGAAACGACAGTTATTAAATTACGACGAAGTAAATAATGCTATAGCTAAGTTAGTCAATTGGTTTAATGTTAATAATTTGCATTTGAAAGGAACTAAAACTAAATGTATGAAATTCGTCACTCCTAATGTTAAATATGTCAATACTAATGTAATTTTAAATGGGGAGGAACTGAGTCTTGTTGATACCACCATTTTTCTTGAAATCAAACTGGACGCAAAGCTTCAATGGCTCCCCCATACATCAAAACTAGCTAGCTATCAGACTTAGTTCTGCAGCATATGCTGTAAAAAAGACTAGAACTCTTACCAGTGTTGAAACAGCTGGAATAGTTTACTTTAGTTATTTTCATAGCATTATGTCGTATGGTGTTTTACTATGAGGACACGCGACTGACACTGAAATTGTATTTATTTTGCAGAAGAGGGCCATTAGAGCAATATATAATTTAAAACCAAAAGAGTCACTGAGACAAAAATTTAAGGAAATCAATATATTAACTCTGGCCTCTCAATACATTTATGAAAATGTAATAATGTACGTACACAAAAATAAAAGTAGTTTTGCGAAAATAAGTGATATTCATTCTGTAAATACTACGAGTAGACACAAGCTAGTAGTACCAGTTACTCGATTCCACCGAGTCAGTAATTCATTCTTGGGGCGATGTATACGCTTTTACAACAAAATCCCAGAAAATATACAAAATTTGTCATACACAAAGTTCAAAAATGTTATTAAACTAAGTTTGTATAAAAAGGGTTATTATAATAAATAATACAAAATTATTAATATAAAATAAGTAATAAAATATATTTAATAGATAATTATATACAGATAATAGAAAAACAACTAAAATAAGAATAATTAATTATTTTGTATGAAAGTTAAAACGTAGTTTTTATTATAATTTCCAAAATATTTAAAATCAGAGGTAACAAATTAACTTACTCCATTAATTATATAGTCTCCCATTAATGTAGGATAATCACAAATGCGGAAAAGTGGCAACATTGAACCTAAATGGCAATATTCGATAATTTTATTTAATTATTTGAGGTTTTTTACGTTTATATGAAAACAAGATCTAAAAATTATGTGTTGAAAGTGATGCCGCTTGATTTATTACGTTTTGTGACCTGGAATAGCATTCTTTCACTACACATTTACCCATTTTTGTCGCGGCTCAACTATGTCGGCGTCACATTGAATAATGAACTCACGTTAGCTAGGCATATGGCTGTGGCCATATGTGCAGTGGTAACGCTTTGGCGCGGTTATTACTGATCTAGGGTTATATAAATCAATGCTTAGGACCGTCTAATAATGCAGTAGAGTAGAATTATATGTTTATCCTGCATTACAATTAAAAAACAATTTCTAATAATAATTTTTATGCCTACCATATACTGAAATATCTTAGACATATTTAAAAGATCGAAATTACTTATTTATAAACTACACTAATTGATATTTAAAAAATTATACCACCTTATTTTTAATTACATATAAAAATCATCTTTTTAGCGATATCGCATTAATTGTTCAAAATGTCTACCGTTCCTTTCTAAACACAAACTCGAAGCGTCTCTCTATCACTTTTTATCACAGTAAATGCGTCTGCTATACGCTGTTTTAAATCACTAACACTTTGTGCTTCTTCTGTGTACACTAATCGTTAAAGAGTGGTCGTTACAAAACGTAATTAGTTACTGAAACTATCTATTCACACAATAGCGGGTAGTGGGTTATTGCAGTGCAACGAAACTATCTATTACAGTAGACGTTTTACTCAGTAACACGATTCACGTTTCACGAATCACGAACGAACGATCAGTAACAAAACGTTTATTCGGCTATTTTCGCGACGCATCGGCGACGGCTTCGGCTGTTGAAGTAGAAGCACATGAGTAAAGAAACCGAATCTTTACCCTGTGATAGAAGTACCACCCACGGAGCAAATACAAAGGTCCCACCGGTCGTCGAATGTCGAGTGAGCGCGGGTGCTTTCGCATTTGACATATGACTCTATTCTCTTCGTATAGATGCGATATTAGAAATGAGAAAGTAAGTGTGCATGTTTTTAACAACAAATAGTTCAAATTGCATAATTTAAGTGGCCTTGGCACGGTTTAAATTAGTCTTGTGTTTAAGTTTAATGACACGGTTTGTTTTTACTTTTTAGGCGCGTTTGTTAATATTTTGTTTTATTTTTGTGCAATAATAATAATATTTTTAGTAAAATAAGAACTAAATACAATTGTATATATTAGTGTTAATAATAATAATCGTACAGTAATTAGTGTAAGTAACTAAGTGTAAAAATAATACTTAAACTTTATGTGATAGTTATCAAAAATGTCTCGAAGAATGCCAGTGTACTTTGGGACTTTTTTACAAAAGATACTACAACCATGAAGGCCAAGTGTACACTGTGCGGTGACTTTTATAGTTATAAGACTACTACGGGAAATCTGAAGAGCTATTTACATAAGAGACATTTAGGCGCATATGAAAGAGTCGCTTCGCACGAAGATGTAATTTTACGAGAGATGCGTTCTACACCAACGGCCGAGTCAGCGTCGCAACCACCGACGACAGCAGGAGCAAGCAGTATCACACCACCTGCTGACGTCACCGGGTCAATTCCTCAATTTAGTCAGACTACTGCTGCACCTCGAGCTGCTCCACATCCACAACAACAACGAATGGACAGGTATGGTACAGCAAGAATAGTGGAAGAGAGAACATTCAAAAAGTTCGCAAGTTGGATACCGGGATACGTATTGCGATTATGATTCCCGCTCTTTACGAGCAAACTAAGGAAAAAATTAAGGTAGAACTAAACTTGATAAGATCAAATGATCATATCAAATTATGCATTACAACCGATTTATGGACATCACGTGCAAACGAAAGTTACGTTGCCGTGACAGGGCATTTATAACAGAGCAATATAAATTAAAATCCATTCTTATGCAATGCTTAATTTTCGATGAGGCTCACACCAGCGCGAACATCCAAGAAAAATTATTATCTACAACTAACGAATGGGCCTGCGCTACAAAATAAACTTTGTGGTCTCTGATAATGCCGCTAATATACTAAAGGCGATTTCGGAAATCGAGTTGAAACACTATGGTTGTTATGGGCATTTGTTAAACCTTGTAGTAAAAGACGCAATTAAAAAGATCGTCATTAATTTAGAAACAATAAAAAAATGTAGGACATTTCAAAACAAACAGTAGTGCTCTTGAAAGTTTATTAAAGGCCCAAACTATAGAAAATCCCAATAGTATTCCAAAAAGACTTGTACAAGAAGTACCTACGCAGTGGAATTCCACATATTACATGATAAATCGATTTGTAGAACTCAAGGATTTTATCAAAGCCACAGTACGTAGCAGTTATTAATAAAAATCTGCCGATTATCACGAACGAAGAATGGCAGCTGTTCGAAGAACTTAAAACAATCTTAAAGACATTCGATAACGCTACACGTTCTTTGAGTGGTGAGAAATATATGACTCGAAGCGCAGTAATAGTCATGACGAGATGCCTCTTAACAGCCAGCGAGAAACTTTTGCTAAAAGACGTTTCCCCAGTTGCAATCGCTGTTGTAAGAGATTTAAAGGAAGGATTGAAGACTCGTTTCGCTGGCGTCGAATAAAGCCGCACATTTGCAATTTGCATATTTCTAGATCCGCGTTATAAAATGACTGTATTCAGTGACCAAAACGAAGCGCAAAATACAAAAAAGAGAGTGCAAGAAATGGTTATGGATATTATTTGCAGTGGAAGTTCACATAAAGAACCAGCAACCTTACGACCCTTTCTCACCATGGTCAATTTTATGTGATATTGTAGGCACGCAACACACGGTCGGCACTCCATTGTCAAGATCTATAAAAGAAGTCGATACCTATTGTAAAGTGAAATGTTGCAGCTGTTTGACGAGCAAAGAAAATGGAATTGCCCCCTGAAATGGCGGAAAAATCATAGATTTACGTACCATTTTTTTATAGAAGAGGGGGCAAACGAGCATGCGGCTCACCTGATGTTAAGTGATTACCGCCGCCCATGATCAACCGCAATACCAGGGGAATTGCAGGTGCGTAGCCTAGCTAAACTGTACATGAGCTATGGTAACATTTTAGCGACATCAGTTCCTTGTGAACGCATTTTTAGTAAAACCGGCCTTACCATTAACGAACGTAGAACGAGATTAACGTCAAAAAAAGTGGCACAATTAATGTTTTTGAACGTTAACTTACAAGACAATTAAACATTTGTAAAAAACTGTGTAAATAATCTAGGCTTGTATATATTTGATTATGTCAAAAAAGTGGCACAATTAATGTTTTTGAACGTTAACTTACAAGACAATTAAACATTGGTAAATAACTGTGTAAATAACCTAGGCTTGTATATAGTACTTGTATATATTTGATTATGTATGTACATACAATGAAATTTTTAATGCGTCTGTGTTATTAAAAGATTAACTTTAGTATTAATTGTTACTTAATTAACCAGCCAGTCCTAAGCCTGGATAAAGTATGAAGGAAATTTCATTGCGGTATAAAAAATTTTAACACTAAAATCTCGATAGCAGTAATCTATTAAAGATGGTTATTTAATTTTTTTTATAGAAGAGGGAGCAAACGAGCATGCGGCTCACCTGATGTTAAGTGACTACCGCCGCCCATGATCAACCGCAACACCAGGGGAATTGCAGGTGCGTTGCCGGCCCTTTAGAAAGGAGTAAGCTCTTTTCTTGAAGGTCCCCAGGTCGTATCGGTCCGGAAAAATCGCTGATGGTAAACTATTCCACAGAGAGGTCGTACGCGGAAGAAAACTCCTCTTGAAACGTACAGTGGTGGACTGCCAAGCATCCAGATGGTGTGGATGGTAACGGGACGTTTGCCGCGTAGTGCGTTCACGAAATTTGGCAGCTGGGATATATATATATATATATATATATATATATATATATATATATATATATATATATATATATATATATATATATATATATATATATATATATATATATATATATATAATTTTATTTGTTAAAATAAACAGTTAAAGAAATTAACAAATCAAATAAATAAAATTAACCATACTGAATAAACTATCATATTCCAGTCCATTTAAAACAATCCACGATCGATTTCTTACCTTACCGCTTTATAATTTTATATTGAATTAGCCGTATTTATGCCATCTAGCGTCTTCTTTACGTACCACCTTAAGAGTCAATTAATTTTCGTTCGATAAAATAACTTTAATACCTGTAGAATGGAGTAGATGGCGGCGGAAAATATTCTATAAAAATATCAATACATGTATTCATTTGATTTATTACATAAAAATGTAGGCTTGAGATGGCTAAAAATAAGCATTGTAATAATTGTTTACAATGTACAGCATCACGTTACAAATTCATCGAAATTATTGCCTCTTAAAGTAGGGTGAGTATGATTTGAATTTTAATAGTTTTTTTTTTTAGTTTGATTTATTTGTTTATTTTAAAACTTTTATTTTTAGTATGGAAAGATTACTTCAAATTAGTAGAATTTATTGATAGATTAATTTCATATTTAAAAAAAATTATTGTTAAAAGGTCATCCAGTATATAGTTGGAAACAACAGGAAACAAAGGATGTCATGTAACTTATTCACATGAATGTTATCATGATTTTTTCCAGAGATTTTTTTTTATATTTTGAAATAATTCGATATAATTTTGAAAGTTTGTAGGAAACAAAGGCTATCGTATACCTTATTCCCATGAATTTTAGCCTAATTTGTCCTAGAACATTTTATTATGTGTATTGCAATATTTTATACACGTCTAAAATAAATGCTGAGTCAACGCCTTCAACTTGTTGCTATGCTTTGCTTTGGACTTAAAAAGCATATATCTACAGGTTGAGTATCCTTAACTTGCTCGAGCGAGGTGGTGCTAAACAGGATGGCTTTATTTTCTACTTAAGTGACCCTACGATTTGGTATTGTCGGACTTTTGACAGACTTCTGTGGGATGATGAATATTTATTAGAATGTGTAGTATTTATATAACATTTTGTTGATATTTAGGGTGTTCAGAGAAAGTTCCAGATCCTACACCTTCATTTATTTTAGAACCATACGTGAAAACTCTAAGCCCCTTTGGGTTTAATCCAGCTGGGCGGTTTCATATAATTGTATCATATACTTCTTATCAAATACAAATTGTTTTCGGATCTTATCTTACTTAGCTTGTAAGATAGGAATTTTTGAGTAAATTCTATCACAATGATTTCTTATTTTACGCGAACACTACACATTGATTAAAACTACTTTTACGGATTTTATCGCGTTTAATTTTAATTGATTTTTTATTCCTGACGTTTCAGGTGCTTTCCAGCAACCATGGTCACAGATAAGAGTGTATATACGGAAGTATGGTCACGGGCGTAGATAGAGAAACCTATAGACTAATTGACGACTTCTTTCGCATTCGCACACGAAAAAGATAGATTTATGGATACGTCTTGCATAGAAATGAGACAGAGCGGTGTGATTGTTTGTCCCTTTCTCCGTGCCGGTTTTTTTATTTAGCAAACTACACTTTACTAAACAACTTTGACAGTTCGTAGCGATCTAAGAAGTTTACAAGCTGGTTTAAATGAGAAAAGAAAAGTGTTTTGTGAGCTTAAGATTGGTGAATCTTGTTCAGTTCAGTTCTTAGAACAATTAAAATTTTTATCTAAATACGTTTAAGTCATAAAAATTATTGTATAACCTAAAACTACGTTATCATCCTTTCTTAGTCGAGGCCACGCTAATCATTAGGTTATAGGTTTCTCTGTCTACAGTCACGGGGGACTGAGGTGACTGACGTCCCGATGTCAATGTTAACCCAGAGTTCTTACAGCATTTTTAGTTATTGTTTATGGTCCGACCTATGCAGAATGAACTTACTCTCTCTAGAAGTCTCTTGAAGTAGTTGAAACTAGACCCAAGCATGTTTACCTAACTATAACTAACCCTAAGCTTTAATAATTACAGGGTCCTAAGCAGGTGGTAGTACCCAGCCTCATTCTCCATTGAAATTAGGATGTTTTTAATTTCAATAGCTTTACGTATTATCCTTGGTAGGAATCGATGTTCTTACGCGAGAATTTGTGATCTATCAAATCTGATGTAATGATTGGGGCCGCCTATGATATGATCACAAACTGTAGACTTCCCGGAACGTTGATGCTTTACCTCAGCTATATGTTCTTTTACGCGGGTTTTAATAGATCTTTTTGTTTGTCCTATGCATGAGAGACCACATTCATAATCAAGCTTGTACAATCCTGCATCCTGTAGAGGAATATAACACTTAACAGATAGTAAGAACTGACTTATCTTCTTCGGCGGCTTGTAGAATGTTCCAATGGAAGCTCGCTTCAAGATGTAGCCAATCTTGTCTGTGACACCTGCAACATATGGTAGTACAGCAAGCACACGCTCAACTGTGGCCGGCTTCACTCGATCACTGTGACGTAGGTGCGGTACCTGAAGCTTGTTGTGGTGCAGAACCTGCTTGACGTGCAGAAGCTCGCCGGCCAGGTGTTTGCTGTCACAGATCCCTCGTGTTCTTTGTAACAAAGATTTGGCCACAGTAGCTAACTGTAAGGGTAGTGGTGGGATTCACCGTTTAAATATCGGTTTGTATGGGTCTTTAGTAAGCATAAAAAAGAACATATAACAGCGGGACTATTTTTTTAACCCTTTAACCGCCCGATTTCAAATCAGTTGTCGTGCCCCCAGCGCCCGTCAGATGATTCATAAAATAAATACCTACAACAACCTCTTTGTTCCGTTATAATATCGATATATGCGAGCGTTTAGTCTACCGGTCGAGTATCTAACTAACAATTTACCTAAATACTACTTATATTTTAATATTGTTAGGTATTTTTGGTAAGTCAGTAAAACAAAAAGCCTTTAAAGGATCTTAAATGATTTACTACTAAGTACTTATGCTATTAGCAACTAGTTTCTTCATAATAAAATCAGTCCAGAAATAAACCTCTTCATTTTTATTTCTCAATGGTTAATTTTTTTGAGCAATATATATTTTGATATATAGTTATATAGTATTTTAAAACACCGTACAATACAATAACGGGTCGTGTTCTTTAACCTTTTGAGCGCCTGGCGTGGCTAAATGCCCCTAGCGCGCGTATACAAATCGATAAAATATATAGGGTGACAAACAAGCACACAGTCCACCTGATAATTGGATACTCTGGTCCATAAACATCTACATTTATCCTCAATTAAGAATCAATTTACAGATACGTTGTCATTTACATATACGTTGTCATTTCTGAGAACTAAGATGGACTGTCTCGTGTCTAGTAAAATGGGTCTCCGATTCTCTACACTCACCATACGAAAGACAGCAGCATTAAGCTGCTGTTTCACGCTGGTATTCAATGAGAGCGTGGTCACCATTAAAGGAAATTTATAGAAAATACTATAAAAATAATAAAAATATTCTAAAATTATTAATTCTAATATATTAAAAATAAAAAATAATAATGAAAAATAAGAAATATTCTAAAAAATGTGAACAACATTAATGGAAATTTCTATTCATTTGATCCGCTTGTGACGTAGGAGGCAAGGTGTATTAATACGACAGCCGCGCTAGACTTACTAGAGAAATGTGTTGCAAACATAGGCGTTTAGGAATAGGAACTAACCTCAAATGTTGTCATTATACAAAGAGCCTGATGGATATTTTTCATATGAATAATTAGGAAAAGAATTAATAGCACAAGGTAATATGTTAAATAAACTTTATTTCGTATGACACTGTTTATTTTATGCTGAATATGTATATGTATACACATATGATGCATTATACCTGATTATTTAACTGTTTGTTATTTCGTTTATGCGCATTGCATTGTATCCCATCCCTATAGTCATATATATGCGACGCGCAGGATAGACTTCGAAGGGAGGTCCAAGCTGCCAATTATTTTTTTCTGATTAAACTTTTTCAACACTTATAGCTACGAGATATAATTTTAAAGAATTGTTGTAAATAATATCTCTATTTAATATTAGTTTTAGTTATATCACGCAGTTAATAAATAGAACGTAAAAATCATGCATGTTCTCTGTCGCAGAAATACGACACGAGCGGTAGGGACACGGAAACATGTGTCAGATTAATGCGACACAAGCGTTCAAAATGTTAAATAACAGCTTAAAATCATGTATCTTAACCCTTTAACGCGCAAGTAATTTTTTTTTCGTAATTTAATAGTTCTTGTACAAAAAATATATTTCATATGATAACAATGTCCATAAAAATAATAAAAAAATATTTTGAAAAACTGTTTTTGAGAAAACATATGTTAATTATACTCAACATCACGAAAGATATAAAGAATTAAAGGTATGTAGAGACGTTAAGTATTTTTAACATTGCTCTTTTATGGATGATCAAAAATAAAACGAATACATTAAAATAAAAAGTTTACTGTTTTACATGGAAGTTATAGAAACAATTTCTCTTACTCACTAAGCATAGTCTCAAGGAACATTTGGTACATTGCATATTTGTGAAACCGTTTTTACAAAATTTGCACCTACCATAGGGAACAAATACTGGCAAATGCCCAGTGTTATCGTATCGTACAGCATCAGGTGGTCTCGGAGCAGATGGTAATTGAATTTGGGCAGCAGCTTTATTTTCCTTATTCGTGTCTTTGGGAACTCTATTTTTTTCAATAGTTGCATTGCATGCATTTACTGAGTGATATTTTGTTATCTCTTTTGTATAACAGCCATGCATTATTGACACATATGTCTATGGCTTGCGAAAATATGGCCATGTACCACCTCTTGGTTTTGAAAGAACTGCGATAAATTGCGATTAACATATCGGCCAGGTCGACGCCCCCATGTGCAAGTTATATTGTTTTATTATTTGAGGACAATCAACTTCTGCCCTTGTCTTAGCATCTTTCGAATAACGCTTGATTTTTTCAATAGGGTGCGAATCCACAAATGAACTAGCAAGGGTAACAGTTTTATTGTCATGCCATTTTATAACAGCAATTTTATTTTTATTGCAAACCACTTGCTTGCTTGAACCCCTTCCTTTTTTGCCAAATTTTTATCTGTAGGTAGTTTATCTTCACATCCTCTCAGTCTATTGCTTCTAATTGTGCCCAAGCTGAATAATCCGTACTCATCACGTAAAAGATGTATCAATTCAAGTGACGTAAAAAAGTTATCAAAGTATAAAATTGCAGGTCTTTTCTGTATAGTCTTCGCCAGAGCCAGAACCACTTTAGCCCCTAAGCCAAGGCTGTTTTCATACTCGTTAAATGACATGCCCCTAAAGGTAATCGTCACCACCATATGGCAAAAAATCATATACTAGCCCCGAAACTCCTGCTCGTATAAACATTTTGAAGCCCCATTTTTTGGGTTTTTTTGGCAGATACTGCCGGCGGCTGCCTGCCCTAGTGCCTTTATAGGGTACCATCATTTCATCGATGCTGTACCTTCCTTCTTCTTCAACTAATAGGCAGTTTTGTCTTATTTTCTCGAGGATGGGACGTATTTTAAAGTAACGGTCATCATTTGCATCGATATTATTCGAAAAATGGAGGTATTTTCTAATTTGTTCATACTTTTTCAGGGGCATGACATCGGCAATAGGTGCATATCTTAACGTTTGACTCCAGCAGTCCCTGTAAGATGGCATTTTCACTACTCCCATTAAAATGGTTATGCCGAGAAAGTCACGAATATCATCTTTGGATATATTTATGCCTTTCGCTTGCCCCCCTCCACATTGTACAGCATATAAATTTGTTTGATCCACTATTAGATCTATAATATCTTGCGAAAAAAAAGAATAAAAGTAGTCAAGAGGAGATTTAGTATCGGTAGGTGTGCTGAATTGAAACAGGTCTTCAACAGTTCCTGCATATTTAAATTTACCTTTTGTCCATTTGAAATTAAGAGGTTTACGGATATATTTTTTTACCTTTTTTGTTACTAATTTCGATCTATTGATAGCTTTTCTTTTATTTGATCTTGTATTTTCCGGAAGTGCAGATAAAAGTGGCGAATTTAATGTAGGTAAGGTATGTAGTAACTCTGACCCCGGTCTAAATATCTCATTCATAAGTGAAGTCAATGGGACTGTATCTTCTTCATAAGGAGATATGGGAGATTCTGGATTTTGTTGGATATTGGAGTTACTATTATCAGATAGATCTTCCAGTATATTTAACCTTTCTAAAGAAGACTCTATTGATTTTGGCTCGGAACTAAAATCAGATAAGTCATTCGTCTCAACGTGTTCTAGTAATTTAGGAACCTGGTCTTCATCTTCTGAAGTATTGCTACTATCAGAAGGGGCGCATGCAGGAGGCACCAAAGCCATAATACGCCTAGTCCGCTCCCATTGTGATTTTACCTTCAATAACCAAAAAAAAGTATGCAAAACCCAAATAAACAAGCAAATACACTTAAAGAAATTCGCATAATTTCAAACAAACCCAAATGCATTACATTTAAAACAATAAGCATTAAAAAGATAGCTATTAAAAACCATATCTCATTACCAAAAAAAACACAAACATAAAAAACACCATATAAAACAGCATTAATGTTACTCTATGTGTCGGGCAACGTTGAGTATTCTTAACGTACCCAGTTATATGTACTTTAGTCTATGTCTCGTAACGTTAAAAATACTCAACATGCATCAAACGCTTGTTTTATTTCATTAGTAAATGCAGTTGGGGATGCAATAATAAGATGAAAACAAAGGTTAGTTATTTGCAAACACAATTATAGCAAAATAAATGTACAAATCTTATGACAATCGCGAAATTAAGAAATAAATTACCTTACGGTCACGCATTGCTGCTGCACTCGACGCCATTTTGGGGCTTAGTATCAAATTTTGAAGTGTGACGTGTGAGATACTTTTTTTTTAGCTTGCCAGTTTGTTTGCCTCTCCGATTGTAAAGTGTTACCATATAAATAATCAACAATTTCTAACAAATAAATATTTTTATTAATAGTTGAGTATACTTAACATTGCGAATTAAAGGGTTAAGTCAACAACGCAAAACAAATTAGAAATAATTTGGTAGCGATCACACTTCCCGGGGGTTATTATCATCCATAAATTCCTTAATATTAATATCTAATTAATAACCCTTTTTATACAAACTTAGTGAATAATAAAGTTTTTAAACTTTGTCCAAGTAATATTTTGTATATTTTCTGGGATTATGTTGTAAAAGTACAGCGCCCTAAGAATGTATTACTGACTCGGTGGAGTCAAATAACTGGTATTACTAGCTTATGTCTATTCCTAGTATTTACAGAATAAAGTAAAAAAGTAAAGTTACGGGCTATATACGTCCCACTGCTGGGCACAGGCCTCCCCTCATTTCTGAGTGTTTTTAGGGCAAGGAAGTGTCCGCCTCGCTGCCGCAATGCGTTTTGGCGAACTTCACATGTCTTCGATAATTTTTTTCTTATTACTCGGACATGCAGGTTTTCTCACGATGTTATCCTTCACCGCCTAGCACGTGGTAAATCAGCACTTAAAATTGCAATTAACAATTTCATTGGTGCCGGCAGATATCGAATTCGGGTTACCCGCGTTCTGTTATATTTACAGCGAGCGTTAACCATCTCAGCTACCACGGCTTAGTATTCACAGATTGAATATTACTTATTTTTGTAAAACTACTTTAGAGACTTAGCCATCAGCGCAAGACAGTATTATAGTGCCCAAGTGTATGTCCAAGAATAGGTGTACTCTCTATTCCCCTACTCTCATAGTCCGATAGGACGGTAAACCGACACAACCGGAGAGAAATCAGGCGCAGGACTTTACGAGGCACGGGGGTGAGACACCGCCGACTTCCTGACTCCGGGCGGTCAATGAGAACTTCTTAAAGGCAAAAGTCAATAACTGATATTTTTGGCCCAACCTGGGATTCGAACCTGAGACCTCATGATCAGCAATCACAGCTACTACAACCACTACACCAACGAGGCGGTCCAGTCCTGCAATGATATTACTTTATTGTCAACATATTAAAGTATTTTTTTGTGTGATAGTCGAAGCTTTATTTCATTCGTTAGAACTAGTGTTGCCCAAATGCAAGAACAAGACGAGACTTAGCCAGTCTTGGTCTTGGTCTTGCGCCAATACACCTGGTCTTGTTCTTGGTCTTGGTATTGCGCTCTCAGTCTTGTTCTTGGTCTTGGTCTTGCAGCAAGAGTCTCGCAAGTCTCGCAATTACCTATTAGCCTATTGTTATTTATTAAACGTTACTTTAGATCTTAGAACAACTTAACAGAGTAGGCACATTTTGAGCTTGAATTAACATAGCCATAGAAAGACCAACCAAATTAATAAATGTCTAAACATTTAATGAGAAATTCGAAAAATCAACTAATACCGGGTGGAGTTTAACCCACGACCTAAGCGATCCGTGCCGATGCTCTAACCAACTGAGCTGTCTAGCAAGTCTCACGGCCACGGGAGTTAGTCTGTTTCTTAGTAAACGTTTACGTTTAATAAGCTTATATGTGCTAAAACTTAGTCAAAACATATAAAAAACAAATTAATGACATTAACTTGACTGTATTATAAAGAACATTATCTGTCTAAAAAGAGATTGATAGACCCTTATATGAAATGGAATAAAAGAGTTATTACAATTTACCATTTATTTAAATAAAAAAATAAAATACAATACAAATTAAATTACATAACAGTACACAACAGCTTTGACATTACTGTTACTTTATATTATTTCTTTTGACCAAGAATTAAAACAAGGTAACCACCTGGCTGACTCATCACTTAACCTATTTCTATGTTTTCTAATTAGTAAAGATGCTTTAGAAAATAATCTCTCAGCAGGTACTGAAGTTGCAGGTATTGAAAGAAAATCACGGGCCATCTTCGATAAAGTCGGATATTCTGTCTCATGCGTCCTCCACCACTCTAAAATGTCTTCCGAACTGGCGGCTCTGGGTTTACTTAGGTACTCCTCCAACTCGTCTATAACTAAGCCTTGATGAAAGATCCAGATCCAGATGACGTCGAGGGACATGCATACAATTTCTCAAAGTCTATTACGTCTTCATCTTCATCATATTCACATACTTTCTTTTCATTTCTTGGTGATTCTAGAGATGTATTCACTGAGTGTAGACTTTTATATTCTTTATAAAGTTCATTAAATTTACGCAGGCTTTCTGTTTTAATTTGCTTCCCCCATAATGTCATGTCAAAAGTCTGAGTCTGAGTGAGATCGTAATGCGCATAGGTCCAGTTATCCAATTTTTAAATATATTTTTTGCGTCTCATAGAGTCCCTAAGCGTATACCTGAACTCCTATACTCCCTGAAACGACACTCATTCCTAACTGCAAGACGCAAGAGTCTCGCAGGCTTAGTCTTGTTCTTGCTCAAATCTTACACGGTCAGTCTTGGTCTTAGTCTTGCTAAAATTAGGCGGTCTTGTTCTTGGTCTTGGTCTTGCAAAAATGCAAGAACAAGACTAAATAGTTAGAACATTACTATTCTGTTTAATTGATCTTTACTGTGGGGTTAACTGAGGACATGATACTTGTATTCTTAAAAAAATCTGAAGTTTCAAACATACTTTCATCAAATTTCATTCTGCGATGTTCATATTTATATTATCTAACCTCTGAGCCAGATGCAGTAATAACATTTAATGCATGTGACTGGTATATATCTTTTCTTTAAATATTAGTAAATTGGATAATATCGAATAACACCTAAATATTTGTAATTTTGCGTTAAGTTGATTTTATCTATCGTTTTGCAGCATTATTATGTCTTTCACTTTTAATTTATTAAAACTTAATATAGAAATCGCTTCGTTAATTGCCTCGTATCATCAATATTCAAATAAGAGAAGGTATTGAAAATGATTATGGTTCTAACCTCCAACACAGCATTCTAAAATGACCCTAACTTATTTGTACAAAGATTAAGAGAACTAAGAAGAGCAATAAAAATATTAAAGTGATTTAATATTTTTATTGCTCTTCTTAGTTATCTCTTATTATTTTAGTTGTCCATAGCACGTTTTCGGATTTGGGAAAATAATCAAATAATTTGGTAACACTGATTCGTAGCCTTCTTTCTGGTTTCTGATTTGGGGTGTTTGACATTTGAGTTCGATCATTCATTTTATTACGTAAATCAGCGAGCGAAAAATTTAGTAAGTATTAGATATAAAAAATGTTGAAAGCAGGATTAACGTTAAAGTTACTTTCAAAACAGAGTAATAATGTGCGACTTCTGGCAACTGCCGTCGGCTACAAGCAGGCGTTAGTTAATATTCCTCCAACAAGACTGACAGTCCTCGATAATGGAATCCGTGTTGCTTCTGAAGACTCCGGATGTGCGACAGCGACTGTAGGCCTGTGGATTGACGCTGGTTCAAGGTATGAGACATCAAAAAATAACGGTGTCGCTCATTTCCTCGAACACATGGCATTTAAAGGTACGAGCAAAAGATCCCAGACAGATTTAGAACTGCTTGTTGAAAATATGGGAGCGCACTTAAACGCGTATACATCTCGGGAACAGACAGTGTTCTACGCTAAGTGCCTAGCAAATGATGTACCTGTGGCTGTCGAGATTCTTGCTGACATCATTCAAAATTCTTCGCTCGCTGAACCTGAAATCGAAAGGGAGCGTGGTGTCATTCTTCGTGAAATGCAAGATGTCGAAAGCAATTTACAAGAAGTAGTATTTGATCACTTGCACGCTACAGCCTTTCAAGGCACTCCCCTAGGTCAAACTATTCTTGGACCTACCAAAAACATCAAGAAAATTTCTAAAGCTGATTTGCAACAATACATCAAGACACATTATCAGCCAAGCAGAATAGTCCTATCTGGTGCTGGTGGAGTAGAGCATGAGAGACTTGTAGATCTTGCTACTAAACATTTCAGTGGACTGAAAAATACTGCTTATGACATCCCAGAATTGGCCCCATGCCGTTACACTGGATCCGAAATAAGAGTTAGGGATGACTCCATGCCTCTTGCACATGTAGCTATTGCTGTAGAAGGTGCAGGTTGGACTGATGCCGACAACATTCCTCTTATGGTGGCTAATACTCTTATTGGAGCTTGGGATCGTTCTCAAGGTGGCGGTGCAAACAATGCTTCTTACTTGGCTCGTGCAGCATCATGTGAGAACCTCTGTCACAGTTTTCAATCATTTAACACATGTTACAAGGACACCGGTCTATGGGGTATTTACTTTGTAGCTGAACCCTTACAATTGGAGGATATGGTATACAACATTCAAAAGGAATGGATGAAGCTGTGCACTTCAGTGACAGAAGGTGAAGTAGAAAGAGCTAAGAATCTGTTAAAAACAAACATGCTGTTACAGCTTGATGGCACTACACCAGTTTGTGAAGACATTGGACGTCAAATGCTTTGCTACAACCGTCGCATCCCAGTTCATGAACTTGATGCTCGCATTGACTCTGTCACAGCGCAAACTGTTCGTGATGTCTGTTCTAAATATCTGTATGATCGTTGCCCCGCAGTTGCTGCAGTAGGTCCTACTGAGGCGTTACCAGATTATACTCGAATTCGTGCAGGAATGTATTGGCTCAGAGCGTAAATTGAAATCATAGCTAACTTTTAGAAATGTTATTTAAAATCAGTTAAGATCAAAAACATTAAATTACTGTACCCAAATGTCTGTTGTTTTATTGTTATAAAACACATTGTCTTTGGTCAATTTATTTATTTATAAGAGTATAAGTAAATAAAATGTGTAAATAAATTCTGTTCTTTTTAATTTCTGTTTCTTTTTAATGTAACCAATAGACTAATGCACATTGCAAGTCCACTGCCGAACTTTAGGTCTCACCCAAATATAACAAAGCATCGTCACCACTCCATATAGTGAGATGACGCTACACCCAGCTTACTGGTATGAGACTGCCACTAAAGAACCCCCCATCAGTTCAGTTGGTCCTTTGAGTTATATTATGGCTGGCCCATTGCAATTTCAGCTTAGTGATAGATTTTATAAGCACATAAAAAATCCGACCAGAGTCCTTTCCATAGTTTGCTGAGCAATCTTAAGTTTTCTCATAGAGTCAGTTGTGAAGAAGTCTCAAATCTATAAGTGGCACTATGCTACACACTTAATTTTAAGTTTTTAGGTAGGACAGGAAGATGTCATAACGTCACAAAATTTGCCCAGCCGAGTTGGATTCCTCGATCACCATCTCAGTCGAAATGGGACATACATAAATATTTACGCCTGTCACCCAGAGGGGTAGGCAGGGACTACAGACTTCCATTTAGCACAATCCTGATATACCCCTCTCGCCTCTCCCACATCCATATACCTATGCATACATGCTCGTCGGTTAAGGGTACACTTCATTTGGCCCATTTTTAGTATATCGCCAGTTTGGTCGACAAACTTCCGCCTAGGACATCCCTTTCCGACTCTTCCATTCACTTCTGCGACATATATTTGCTTTGTCAATCTTTCCGCATTCATTCTTTCTACATGACCAAACCACCGAAGCATTCCTTTCTTAATCCTAGTCACCGCATCATCTTGCAAACCACACTCTTCTTTTATCACACAGTTTCTCACCCTGTCACTCAGATTCAGCCCTAACATACTCCTTAGCAACCGTATTTCTACTGCATTTATTCCACTCTCGTGCTTCTTCTGCCACACCCAACTTTCACTACCGTACATTAAAGTAGGGACTAATACAGCATTGTGAATTGCCATACGTGCATTTTTTGACACATTCTGACCACAATAGAGTGTAGAGCCCCATTTACTTTATTTTCTGCATTCACTCGTCGTTCAATATCCTTATCATATCTCCCATCCCTGCTGAATACACATCCCAAATATACGAACTCATCCACTTGCTCAATTAACTCTCCTTCTATTCTTATTTCACATACCGTTTTGCTTTCTTCTCTTTCAAAAACCATCACTTTCGTCTTACTTGCGTTCACTTTCATTCCCCTTTCTTTTAATGACCTGTTCATTATATTGTAACCATAATTTGCAACTCGGCCGCCGAAGAGGCAAGTATGACTTGATCATCGGCGCGGCGTACAAAAGGCATTTGATGCTTAACTCACCCATTCTTAACCCGCATTCTTCAACTTTCAAATTTTCCAAACAACTGTCCATAAAAAGGTTGAACAGCCACGGGGAAGCTACACAGCCCTGTCTGACACCTTTATGGATGCCAAACCAGTCCGAGTAGACGACGTTGATTCTAACCCAAGGACTCGAGTCCCTATAGAGAGACTTTAATGCCTGTATTAAACCAGCGCTCAACCTAAATGCGTTCAGCGTTTGCCATAACACATCCCTGTCCACTCTGTCATAAGCCTTTTCCAAGTCCATGAACGCACAAAAAACTTTTTGGTTTTTCGCCAAAAACTTCTCTGCGATCATGCGCATGGAAAAGACTTGATCTGCACACCCCATTCCCTTTCTAAATCCCGATTGCACATCCCAAATTTTTTCATCAGTTTCTTTCATAACTCTTTCAATTAGTACCTTAGCATACAGCTTTCCCACAATGCTAAGAAGGCTGATACCACGGTAGTTTTTACAGTCCTGCTCCCTTTTCCCTTACATATTGGGACTATCACGGCTTTGCACCAGTCTCCCAGTACCCGCTTTAGTTCCCAACATAAATTAACCAAGGTGTACAGCAGGCCTGCCACCACGTCCTCTCCAGCCCTTAAAAAACTCTATCATATCCGGCTGCCTTACCTACTTTCATGCTTTTCATTGCTTTTATTATTTCATCTATACTTATCTCCCTATCTCTTTCATCTTCTTTCGGAATTTCTATTTCATTTAGTTCACACGTCTCCTCACTCATAAATACGCTTTCCAAATATTCCTTCCATCTCTTTAGACTCAACACTTCATCATTCAGAATACAGCCATTCTCGTCTTGTATCGCATTTAATCTAGGCTGTTTTAAATGTCCCCTGGTATTTCTTACGAGTTTTCAGAACATTTTAATATTTGCCTGTAAGTTCTCCGATATTCTTCTATCATTCTTATCCTTTCTTTCTTGCTTTTTCCTTTCAACTAATTCTTTTACTCTCTTATTTAGACGTTTAAACCCTGCCTTTTTTCTTTCAATCTCATCATTCTTACCGCCAGAATTACCAACTTTGGTGGCTAGTAAATCTAGCCATGCTCTCTTCTTTGCTTCAACTTCCATACGTACCTCATCATCCCACCATAACGTATTGTCTTTCCTTTCATTCGTTCTCTTACTAACACCACATACTTCGGTAGCTGCATCCACTAAACCTGAAAAGGAACCGGGCTCGCAAGGTCCTCTTGAAAAGGAACCCAGCGGGCTTAAACGTTCAACTAAGAAACAGAAGGGAGGAATCGAGGCTTCTCTCGATCCGGCCTCCTATCACGCCTACGTTGGGTTCGGGAACAACGTATGTGATCTCCGCAACGGAGTAACACACAAGGGCGATAACCTCTTCCTTTTCAGAAAATAGGTTCAGGCGGGGATTACGGGTCTTCTGAAGTCGTCCCGGTCCCAACGCCTTAATTCTTCGATGTGGACTGTATAATTTTGAGGGATGAATTTCTTGGGAATAAAACAGCAATTATCTTCAAACCGTTCCGTGAGAGAGTAATCACTTTTCCCTATCACTTCCCTACACTTTTTCTTCTTATTGACTGCTGGTCTTGCACTTTTTCCTGAACTAATCCTGAAGGATTCCCGAACGAATTGCAAGAAAACTCGTTTACTGAGCTACCCCTGAGCTATACCGAGAGCCGCGCCATTTGCGCGCCTGCGCAACACAATTACATCAATTTGTACTATCACTCTCTCACGGTTTTCTCAATAATTTATTTTGTATAAGACATACATTTATACAATTTACTTATAAAGATAGCACAAAAAATATCTTTACTACGATATACATTGCATTTTCATATCACAAAAAACCTTTTATTTGTTTAACAAAATATGCCTATTTTACTCACATGTTCAAAGTTGGAATTTCTTAAACATTCAACATAGAAAGTTAAAACAATGTTTTCCATTTGAAATTATACATATCTTAACCAATACAACAGTTTAATTTACATTTTCTCTATACATTTCACTATTAAAACACTTTTAAATTTCTTATACAAAACTATCATTATTTCACTTACGAGTATTCACAGGAATTTTCACATAAAAATAACACAGAATTCACCTCTTTTGCACGTACAATCAATCTGAAATGTTTTACAAGTCATTTTTACATAAATTGCTGAAATTGCAAATATTTAAATTTCTACATATTTGGCCTCCTAAGTACGTGGCTAGCGTGCGTCTATGATCTCACACTATTTGAACAACTGACGTTTGCACGGTTATCGACTATCAGTAAAAATGGAAAGTCTAATATCAACAATACTAGGTGAATAAATGCTTCTACACAATTCTCAAACTGTAGGAAACTATGTATTTCTAATCAGATTCTTATCAGTTATCATGTCTCTTATCAGATAACATAGACAAAATATTTCATGAATCAATACATTGAAAATAGGCATTTGTTTTCATACAAAACATATCAAACTCATATAAGACAATACTTATGCAATTAATTTCCATTAATTCTACTTATGCACAGCGATCATCTCGACCGGGGAACAAATCCGGTCTCTAACTTTATTTTAATATTCCTTTAAATTAAGATGATTTCAACCGGGGAAAAAATCCGGTAACATAATTTATATCTTAAAAATTCCCTCTACGAATTTATTAAAAGATATTACTAAGAAAACGATAAACTATTCCGGCCTGGGAGTCGAACCCAAGACCTTCATATCATTAATTCGATATTTCTTTAAGATTCAACTAAGCATTTTCTTATTAGAATATTATTGCTTGATAATTTGCTTTTTAGAAGCTATTCGTAATCGGTTAACTTATAAATTGAAATATTCTTATAGGCGCGTCGCCAACAATCTCCCCCCCCCCCCGTGCATCAGCACCATCATTTGGGAGGCGTCGCGGGTACCAGGACTATTATTCTGGATGTAGGTCTCCTCAAGATACCTGTGCTAGTAATGACGTCAACCACTCTGGCGTGACCGTCTGGTCCCGGTAGCGTCTTGCCTTTCGGCCACGTATTTCGTGGCAATGAATGATCTATTATCAAGACAATATCACCTTCTTTAGGTTCCATGAACCTTCCGTTATTACCTATTCGAGGTATTAAAGTAGGCATGTATTCTTTTAGCCATCTTGTCCAAAAATGGTCGGCTAACCTCTGTGCAGATTTCCAATTGAGTTGACCCGTCAGATGTTGCTCTAAAAATAATCCAGTTGGTCGATCACCACATGAGCGTCCCAGAAGAAAATGATTGGGTGTCAAACCCTCTTCAGGACTATCCATACTGAATGTTACCAGAGGTCTGGAATTTACAATATGCTCTGCTTCTAAAAGCAACGTATGCAGAACCTCCTCTCGCGGGCTCCTTTCTTTGAGCGTAGCGGTCAACGCAATTTTAATTGATCTTACTAACCTCTCCCAGGCGCCACCCATGTGCGGTGCTCCCGGAGGTATAAATTTCCATTTAATATATTTTTTAAATGACTCATTCTTCATGCCCTCATAGCATTCTTCGCATGCTTTCAATAATTCTTTATTCGCAGCTTTGAAATTTGTCCCGTTATCGCTGTATATAACGGCTGGTTTTCCTCTTCTGGCGATAAATCGCCTCAATGCCATTATCATTGACGCTGGTGTCAATGAGGCTGCTAATTCCAGATGTACTGCTCTGATGGTCAGACACGTAAATAAAACACCCCAACGTTTTTCGTGTCGCCTTTCTATAGTCACACTCATAGGTCCGAAATAATCCACGGCTGAGCATGTAAAAGGTGGTTCATGATGAGCTATTCTCTCCAGAGGAATATTTCCTTGTGGCACGTTCTGCGGCTTTGACCTGTATGTCCTGCACCACTGACAATGATGTGACACACTTCGTACTACGTTACACAAGTTCAAGACATAAAATTTTTGGTTCACTTCATTCATCACCGTCTGGTGATTGGCATGTCCAAAATGATGATGAACTTCTCTAATCATCATTTTAACGATTTCGTGTTTACCGTCTAATACGACAGGTTTTCTACTTTCCTCGGTCAAATTAGACTTAAAAGGTAAACGCCCATTTAAACGGAGTAAGTTATCTTCTCCTATTTCCATAGATAATTTACTTAAGCGTGAACTTCTTTCAACGCATTTGCCTGCTTTCAAGCATTTTATTTCCGAATGAAAACACTCGTCTTGAACGAACTTCCAAATTAATAATTCGGCTTTTTTCAAGAGCGCTGTGTCCAACGCGCCATCGGGTCCTTTAACCGATTTTGCTAAAATTTCGTTGGAACACATAACCGACATTTCGGCTGCGTTGTCGGGTCCTTTAATCGACTTTCTTAAACTCTTGAATTTTTCTACCGCTTGTAAGGTGCGTGTAGTTGCCCCAAGGAATTTCTTAAAGCTGCTAAATCGTCCGTAGTCGGGTAGACTGAACGGTTCTTGCTTTCTTAGCGCATTTACGCCTTTTGGCGATTTTTCTTCACCTGTTTCTAAGCTATTAATGGTGTCCACTTGTTTGGGCCATAAATCAGGACTTTTCCTGAGGAATTCAGGTCCTTGAAACCAGCGATGACTTACATCGAAGGTGGAAGGAAAATTTCTAGTGGCGTCGTCTGCCACGTTTTGTGACGTCATTCTATACTCTTCCGGTGGCGCGTCACGATTGTGCCGCCATAAGAATCGAAGGCTATCCCTGTCTTCTACCCGGATTTTCACTTGCAGGAACATTTCTTTAATGTCTGCCATTACTGCCACGCTTCCTTCTCTGAATCGTAGCAGAACTCCAAACAACGACTTCAATAAGTTCGGTCCGGTTAACAATGCATCATTGAGACAACGTCCGCCCGTCCTAGCGGCGGCGTCGAAAACTATTCTATTTTCTTTTTTTGTGGATGAGTCACTGCGAAGTGAGGAAGATACCACGTGCGTGGGGAAATGGAAATATGGTTCGCTTTCTCTGTGTAACCGTTAACGATGAGATTTTCAATTTGCTTCTCATATTCTTTTTTCAACTCGCTATTTTTGTCGAGCTTCTTTTCGATATTAAACAGGCGACTTTCAACCTGCACTCTATTCGACGGCATGCACTCATTATCTGTGCGCCACAACAAAGCAGTCTCGTACCTATTATTAGGTATACGACGTACCGTTTTGTTCAAAATATTTAAAGCTCGTTCTTCTCTCGTTCTTTGTTCGCGGGCTTTTGCGCAGACACTCCCAGAGATTCCAAACTAAAATAATCTTTGATTAACTTATCCATGTCCTCCTCCTTCTTGGTGGAAATGTGGTTAACAATCTTGATTGGTTTGATGCCACCCGATATGTGACCGTGTAAAACCCATCCAAGTTTAGTGAGCGATGCTACAGGTAAGTTCTTACCTCCTGAAATTAATTCACGAGTAACTATGAGATGCCAATTGTCCTGGCCAATTAATATGGTAGGTCTGGACCTCTCATACATCAACTCGTCCTTAATCGGTGTCAAATGAGAACACCGTTGCAATAATTCTCGGCTCACTGACTGCAGAGAAAGGTTAAGTGACTTAATTGTTTGTACACTTATCTCCTCTAAGTCGTTCGAGTAAATGCCTTTTATCTTAACGTTTAAGCGATACGAACTGTCGTCGTTAATTCGCTTATCTCCCACGGCTTCAATACGTAATTCTTCTTTACGTCCGCGAGGCGCTAACTTCTGAGCCATCCACTCCTCTATGAGTGTCATGGTCGATCCCTCATCAAGAAGAGCTGTTATCTTGACCTTTCCTCTAGGTCCATACAACTCGACCGGTATAATCTTTAAGTATGCACATGCCAGTGCATTTACTGTGCTAACAGTTGTAATTTGAGCCTCTTTACCCCCCTCGTCCCCTTGCGGCGAGGTATTTTCATTGGGGTATCGGTGTAGCATTCGATGATGTGACATTTTACATCCCTCTACACCACATTTTTTCGCTCTGCACTCCAACCTCCTATGGTTAGATGACAAACATTGAAAACATACTTTCGCTTTTTTAACCGCTTCCCATTTCTCGCGATTATTCATGTCCTTAAACTTGTAACAACTCACTATAGAGTGCTCCTTGTTACATATAACACACTTATGTGTTACCCGACTTACAGGCTTGTCCTGGGTTATCATAACCACTTGTCGGTTGTGCCCTTTATTATTTCGGTGTTCTAGACGCTCGCTCGCATTACTTCGGCGCTCATAGCGCTCGCTCTTAACACGGTTGTGTACACACCCCTTTGCAGTGTGTACAGTTTGCTTCCTGCATTCAGGACGCTTCCGTTTTTCAGGCACATTTTCATTGCTTAAGGACGTTCCAAATTGTTAACTCAATAAGTTTAAAAACTTGGCCATCTTCTGTAACTCTGGCTCCAGAGGATGCTGAGCGCGATATTCAAACCATTTAAATTTAATCATAGTTCCGAGTTTTTCTACTATGCGGCTTACTAACTCCGGTGAGTATAAATACTGTGGTTGATTCAACGATTGTATTGTGGCAACCACGTTCGTAATACGATTTGCAAAAGATCCTATATTCCAGCAATCTTCTGTCAATCTTGGCATACGCTTTACATTCTCGATTTCGGCTAAAATGAGCATCTCAACCCTACCGAATCTTCTTTCGAGAGCGCTCATTATTTCTTCAGGTTCACACAAAGTAAACAACAACGACTTAACCGCTTCCTTAGCGGTACCCTTTAATGCCCTCCTAAGGCGTGCGACATTCTGCACCCCTGAAAATTGGCTTCTTGTATCTTCAAACACCGTTTTGTAAACTATCCATTCACCCGGGTCTCCATCGAACACCGGTAATTCCTGGAGGAAATGAAGCTGGGAAGACTTATCTTTTCCCGCTATCTTTATTGCACTCACAATTGCTTCGGTCAATTATGACACCTCACTCGCGTGTGTTTTCTGTGCATTTCCTTGGTTGCGCTCGATCTCCGCCCTTTTGCGGCGTGATCCTTTACACGCTTCCTTATCAGTAATATCGGGTTGCGTTACACTAACCGGCACGCTCATTATGGTCTGCTGAACCCAACTCCTTACGAAAGGTTCCACCTGTCCACCTGAGTATTCCGCTCTTCATCATCCTCACTCGAGTCGATCTCCTCTTCTCGGTTGAGTCGTGCCAACTCCAATTGAGACTTGGCTAAGGCAGCAGCTGCCTGTGCTCGTTCGAGCTCTGAGCGTTCGAATTTAATCCGCGCCTCTAATCGGCTTTCAGTCTCGCCGATCGCGATGACCTACTACCTCTCTGTGACCCTTTGTCACTAGTGTGCCCGATTACTGTCCTTGACGATGCCGCTTCTTCGGTCCTTTGACCCACTTTTTCGACTACCGTTTCACTCCTGGATATAACGGATTGTTGTGCGGTGCTGGCCTGCGTACCACTGGTGTCCGTCCTGTTGCTTGTCGTTGCCACGGACGTCCCTGAGTCCCACGTGCATGTGGACGTATCGGTGGTGGCTCCACTTGAAGGAGTTGCCCCACTCGAAGCAGTAGCTGTGGTCACTCCAGATGATTCCACCTCTTTAGCCTTTCTTGAGAGCCCTGTTCTTGTCCTGCTTCCTTCGCTCCTCTCTGTCTGGTCTTGTGCCTTCTTCATCTTGCAGGAAGGTGATTGTTGGCCTACAGTCCCTAACTGTCTCTACGGTCCCTACAACCCCTTACCTACAACCCTTCTACACCCCAACCTAACCCCACTACCCCCCCCCCCTTTATCTCCCAACCCTACTACCTTACTACCACCCTAACAGCCCTATTAGCCCTATCAATCCTGAACGGGGCCTACTGTGGTGAGCCGTCCAGGGATGGAGTCGTGCAGGAATGGAATGGAGGAAAGGTTTAGGAACTGTCCCGCCAAGGAATATGACGAAACAGTCGAGCGGTAGTGCAAGCGCAGTCTCGCTCGAGAGAACTGCTCCACCCGAAGGTGTTGTGCCAGAGCCCGACCCTTTGGCACCGTTAGGTGGTCGGGATGTATGCTGCGCTTCGTCGCCCAGTCACCGGTGACGCCTCGTCCAAGCGCCCTCCTCCGGCCGCGATGCAGTCAGGTGCCCACAAGCACCCTCGCCTGGCAGCAGCAGCGGTGGATGCTTCTTCTTGCACCCTCTGATGACCCGACAGGAAATGCCGGACACGGTCGTCCGACAGGAAATGCCAGACACGGTCGTCCGACAGGAAATGCCAGACACGGTCGTCCGACAGGAAATGCCGAGCACGCTTGCTCGACAGGAAAAATGCCAAGCCCTGCTTGGCCACGATGAGTGCCTTCACAAGACACCTGCGCCTGGCTGCGATACGTGCCCCATGCGAGCACACGCCCCAAGCCGCAATCCCGGTTTTCTTTCTTCCGGTAGTTCCAGGTCCAGTCCTACTGCGCTGACCTGGTCTTCTGGCCTTTGGTCCTGTTGCTTCAGCTCAAACCTCCGGCTTCCTTCGGTTGCTGATCTTCACTCGGCTCCGAAGGTCTTCTTTCTCCAACCAGCAGTCCACTGCTGGTTCCTTGATCCTGGCTGCGAAGGACCAATTGAAAAGGAACCAGGCTCGCAAGGTCCTCTTGAAAAGGAACCCAGCGGGCTTAAACGTTCAACTAAGAAACAGAAGGGAGGAATCGAGGCTTCTCTCGATCCGGCCTCCTATCACGCCTACGTTGGGTTCGGGAACAACGTATGTGATCTCCGCAACGGAGTAACACACAAGGGTGATAACCTTTTCAGAAAATAGGTTCAGGCGGGGATTACGGGTCTTCCGAAGTCGTCCCGGTCCCAACGCCTTAAATCTTCGATGTGGACTGTATAATTTTGAGGGATGAATTTCTTGGGAATAAAACAGCAATTATCTTCAAACCGTTCCGTGAGAGAGTAATCACTTTTCCCTATCACTTCCCTACACTTTTTCTTCTTATTGACTGCTGGTCTTGCACTTTTTCCTGAACTAATCCTGAAGGATTCCCGAACGAATTGCAAGAAAACTCGTTTACTGAGCTACCCCTGAGCTATACCGAGAGCCGCGCCATTTGCGCGCCTGCGCAACACAATTACATCAATTTGTACTATCACTCTCTCACGGTTTTCTCAATAATTTATTTTGTATAAGACATACATTTATACAATTTACTTATAAAGATAGCACAAAAAATATCTTTACTACGATATACATTGCATTTTCATATCACAAAAGACCTTTTATTTATTTAACAAAATATGCCTATTTTACTCACATGTTCAAAGTTGGAATTTCTTAAACATTCAATATAGAAAGTTAAAACAATGTTTTCCACTTGAAATTATACATATCTTAACCAATACAACAGTTTAATTTACATTTTCTCTATACATTTCACTATTAAAACACTTTTAAATTTCTTATACAAAACTATCATTATTTCACTTACGAGTATTCACAGGAATTTTCACATAAAAATAACACAGAATTCACCTCTTTTGCACGTACAATCAATCTGAAATGTTTTACAAGTCATTTTTACATAAATTGCTGAAATTGCAAATATTTAAATTTCTACATATTTGGCCTCCTAAGTACGTGGCTAGCATACGTCTATGATCTCACACTATTTGAACAACTGACTTTTGCACGGTTATCAACTATCAGTAAAAGTGGAAAGTCTAATATCAACAATACTAGGTGAATAAATGCTTCTACACAATTCTCAAACTGTAGGAAACTATGTATTTCTAATCAGATTCTTATCAGTTATCATGTCTCTTATCAGATAACATAGACAAAATATTTCATGAATCAATACATTGAAAATAGGCATTTGTTTTCATACAAAACATATTAAACTCATATAAGACAATACTTATGCAATTTATTTCCATTAATTCTACTTATGCACAGCGATCATCTCGACCGGGGAACAAATCCGGTCTCTAACTTTATTTTAATATTCCTTTAAATTAAGATGATTTCAACCGGGGAACAAATCCGGTAACATAATTTATATCTTTAAAATTCCCTCTACGAATTTATTAAAAGATATTACTAAGAAAACGATAAACTATTCCGGCCTGGGAGTCGAACCCAAGACCTTCATATCATTAATTCGATATTTCTTTAAGATTCAACTAAGCATTTTCTTATTAGAATATTATTGCTTGATAATTTGCTTTTTAGAAGCTATTCGTAATCGGTTAACTTATAAATTGAAATATTCTTATAGGCGCGTAGCCAACAAAACCTTTCTTAACATTATGCCACACATTCTCCAAGTCAACTCATTCACACACAACTCATCCAGATTACTTATATTTTCTCTCAGTAGTCTACATTTGTACTTGTCTTTCACAGCTTCATCTTGTAACCTCTCAATTCTTATAAGCTGTAACGCAGTGGTAGACACAGATGTCCGATGCCGCCAACGTCTGAATAAACCCCTAATTCGGCATAAGACCAGGTAGTGGTCCGTCCCTACGTTGGAACCCCGATAAACCCTTGTATCCACCACTGCGCTCCTCATTCTTTCATCCACAGTTATGAAATCTATCATGCTTCTATCATCACCCCTTTCCCAAGTATACATGTGAATCTCCTTATGACGAAAGAAAGTGTAATACTTTCATCACCAAAGTTCCCAGTATCCTTTCATAGCCAAGCCTCCTCACCCCAACCCTTCCATTAAAATCTCCTAACATAACAATATTTTCATTTTCCTTACATTTCATTAACACCATCCTTACCATCTCCCAAAACTGCTCTCTGATATAAGTGGCCTTAGACATGTCTGGGGCGCAGTCCCCTAGAACCAACAACTTCTTTAGGCCCACTTTTATTCGTATCCATAGCAGTCTCGGGCTTACACATTCATACTCTTTCACACATTGACCCATTCTTTCCGAAAGGATGATACCTACTTCCTGGCATGCTCGCTCGGTCTCGTCTACACCGGACCAGTACGCGGTATATATGCCATGTGTAGTGACATCCTTTCCCTTCCGCTTCGTCTCATCATCATCATCATCATCATCATTACAGCCCTTCACAAGTCCACTGCTGATCATAGGCCTCCCCCAAGTAATGCCACAAAGCGCGGTCCCGAGCCACCTGCATCCATCGACTTCCTGCATATCTTACCAGGTCGTCACTCCATCTAGTGGGGGGTCGCCCTACACTACGCCTACCGGTACGAAGCTGCCACTCGAGAACCTTTCTTCCCCATCGGTTATCGGTTCTTCGAGCTATATGGCCCGCCCATTGCCACTTCAGCTTACTAATCCGTTGGGCTATGTCGGTCACTCTGGTTTTACTGCGGATATCCTCATTTCTGAGTCTATCACGCAGAGAAACTCCGAGCATAGCCCTCTCCATAGCTCGCTGAGCGATCTTGAGCGTCCTCATACGGCCAGCAGTGAAGGACCACGTCTCAGATCCGTAAGTCATCACTGGCTTCACGCACTGGTTGTTCAATCTAGTTTTTAGAGATTGAGGTACCTGACGAAAAGATATGTCGTAATTTCCCGAACGCTGCCCAGCCGAGTTGAATCCGTCGATTGACCTCTCGGTCGAAGTTGGACTTACCTAGTCGGACTATTTGTCCCAGGTAAACGTACTCGTCAACAACTTCGAGCATAGTGCTCCCAACAACTACCGGCATAGGTGTGACATGAACATTAAACATGATCTTTGTTTTGTCCATGTTCATCTTAAGACCTATCCGTTGGGAGACACCATTGAGGTCATTGAGCATAGTGCTTAAGTCCTCCAGCGATTCTGCCATAAGGACTATATCGTCGGCAAATCGAAGATGAGTGATGTACTCGCCATTGATGTTAATACCGTATCCTTTCCAGTCCAGTAGCCTGAAAACGTCTTCCAATGCAGCGGTGAAGAGTTTCGGGGATATAACGTCGCAGTTGGATAGGTTTCGAGCTCTGGTTCTGTACTCGGATAGCCATCGTAGCCCTACTGTACAAACACTTCAGCACTTCGATATACCGACAGTCAACTTGGCACCGCTGAAAGGATTGCAGCACCGCCCAAATTTCGACGGAATGAAAGGCTTTGTCATAGTCCACATACGCCAGGCAAAGTGGCAAATTGTACTCTTCAGTCTTCTGTACAATCTGCCGCGGGGTATGTATGTGGTCTATGGTACTGAAGCTTTTTCGGAAACCGGCTTGTTCGGGAGGCTGGAAGTCGTCGAGTCTGCGTGCGAGACGATTCGTAATGACTCTCGAAAACAGCACGTAGACGCGGCTCAGAAGGGAAATCGGTCTGTAGTTCTTCAAGAGAGCGTTGTCGCCTTTCTTAAATAACAAGACCACCGCACTTCTGCTCCACGCCTCTGGAGTAGTGCCACCATGGGGGACGGAGTTGAAGAGCCTCTGAAGGACCTCAAGTACCGGTGTTCCACCCGCTTTCAGAAGCTCCGCTGTAATTCCATCCTCGCCTGGGGCCCTGCCGGTTTTAAGGTGCTGGAGAGCCATTCTAATCTCGCTTAGACTGACGTCCGGGATATCATCGGAATAGTGTCGGATAAGAATTGCTCTTGGATCGTTACTCACACTTGCGTGTGTCTCCAACGATGATGTGTACAGCTGCCCATAGAACCTCTCAATCTCACTCAAAATCTCAGGTGTCCCGGAAACGATGCTGCCACACTCAGTCTTCAGCTTTGACAGTTGGCTCTTCCTGGCAGACAGATCTCTGGTAAAGACTTTGGAGCCCTGGTTCCGCTCGATCGCTTCTTTAATACGAGCAGTATTAAAGTTGCGTAAGTCACGCCGCATGCATTTGGAGATCTGTCTGTTCAGTTGCCTGTATGCTGTCAAATCTGTTGACGATTGCAGCCTCATCTCCCGTCTAACAGCCATGAGATTAAGAGTGTGATCGGAGAGTTTTTGTGTTCTTCTGCGGCGGGTCTTGCAGAACTTAGCTCCGACCGCATGGACAGTTTCCACGAGCTTGTCATTCATATCGTCCACTGCATTGCAATCTGTTAGGCACTGAAAGCGGTTGTGTAACTCGAGCTGAAAGTTTTCGGGATTCTGGATTAGAGCACGAGGGGGACGGAGCGTTGACTTCATTAGACGAGACCTCTCCAACTTAACGTTTAGGTTCAGTGTGCCTCTAACCATTCGGTGATCGCTGCCAGTTTTCACCCTTGCGATCACTGAGACATCACTGAACAGTTGGCGTCTGGTCGTCATAACGAAGTCAATCTCATTTTTTGTCGAACCGTCGGGGCTCGACCAGGTCCACTTCCTCATAAAGAGTCCCTCTTTCTCCACAAAGTCGGCCAGCTGCTGGCCCCTTCGTTTCCGTTGCCCTACTCCAAATTTCCCTAACTTCAGCTCACCGTATTCTCTTGTGCCTAGCTTTGCGTTGAAGTCTCCCATCAACACCATGTATGGGTTTTGGAGGAATGCCCGACTTTGGAAATATCCTCATACATTTCCTCCACCTCCTCATCGGGATGTGCCGAGGTTGGTGCGTAAACCTATCTGACCTTCAGTGAATACCGTTTGGTGATTCTGAGTATCAGGTACGCGACCCTCGTCGACACACTCCCAATCTTTACAACGTTGTTGACGAGAGACTTGTGGACGATAAATCCGACACCTCCTTGGGACAGATGGTCGTCCTCCCGGTGATAGAACAAGTTACCGGATTCGAGAATCACCGTGTCCTGCCCCTCTCTTCGGACCTCGGATAATCCTATAATACTCCAGCGCAACTTGTCTATCTCTTCTTCCAGCTCCAGGATCTTCTCGTCAGTCCTCAGTGTGCGTGCGTTAAATATTGCCAGGTCGGGTCGTCGTAGGTGGCAACCGAACCTCCACCGGAGATTCTTAGCACCTCCTGCCCCGCCGTTACCATGGTCGCCACCGTAGCCAGGAATAGCGGGGCCGCCGGGGACTGGGGGCCGGTCCGCTTCGTCTCATTTACACGTAACACATCTATTCCTCTATCATACATCATATCGCATACTTCATCCATCTTATTATTCATTGCTCCACATTCATTCGGCGTAGCTAGACGGGCCTCCGCAATCCTCTTTTCGCCCCTCCGGGTGACAGAACGTGACGGGTGGCGAACTAGGGGGTGGTATATTTTACGCCGTTACCACACGGCGAATAGCCGAGTCTGTTCTTTAGGCTTTGTCGCTCTTTTAGCACCACCCGGGGGAAACGTGTAGGGTGGGCCTAGGATTAGAAGGTCGAAGCCTACGGACGCGAGTGACTTATCCCCCCCAAGCGACTTTACTCGAAGTTTTACTTTAAAGTTTGTTTGTTTTAAGTTTGGTTGTTTGTTTAAAGTTGAAGTTTTACTTTACTTTCGAAGTTGGACTTAGTCGGATAATTTATCCTAGGTAAATTTACTCTTTAATAACTTTCGAGCGTAATGCTCCTGACAACCACCAAGAACGTAAGTGCATTCATATATATCTTATGATTTACGAAGCTGCTGTGAAGCTTCGTGTCCGTTCAGATCTCCAAGTTTCCCAATTGATCGGCGAAGCCGTCAATCCCAAACATCGTTTATACCAAACTTCGCTCCTTTTAAGCGTTTTGTTTTTATGGGGATACCTAACATAAATTTTTGAAATAAAGTGTTACCCTTTTTACAATCATAATAAATACTGACCATACATAATAATGACCTTAAGGCCCGGACTCCACCAAAGCGGAGACGTGCGAAGACGTCCAAAGCGGCGACGAGAAGAGATGTTTTTCAACTAAAGAATTCCCCCATCTATATTACACGTGGTAGAGCCTCGCTGTAGCTATATTATGGCTGCAGCACGAATGGGTCCACACGACCAGGGAAGGACCACGCTCTCAAAGAATACCAGCGTAAAATAGCAGCTTAATACCGCTATGTTTCGTATGGTGAGTGTAGAGATCCGGAGACCCTTTTTACTGGAAACGAAGCATACATACATAGACACACAAGCCTGTCACCCAGAGGGGTAGGCAGAGACTACAGACTTCCATTTGGCACGATCCTGACACACCTCTGTCGCCTCCTTCACATCCATACACCTACGCATACATGCTCGTTGGTTAAGGGTACTTTTAATTTGTCCCGTTTTCAATAAATCGCCAATTTGGTCGATAAATTTTCGCCTAGGACGTCCCTTTCCGACTCTGCCATTCACTTCTGCAACATAAATTTTCTTTGTCACTCTTTCCTCATTCATTCTTTCCACATGACCAAACCACCGAAGCATTTCTTTCTTAATCCTGGTCACAACATCATCTTGCAAACCACACTCTTATCTTATCGAGCCGTTACCGCCAAATTATCGTAAGCGACACTTTTGTCGAAAATAATAATAATAATAATAATGAGCTTGTCGCCATCCCGGGGAGTCACTCAGGCATGTCATCTCCGGTTGTTCGGCGCTTTCTAACTCTGAGTACTTGCACAGGCACAACCTAGTAGCCAGAATTCTACACCAGGAGCTCGCTCTGAAATACGGTCTCGTGGACCGGAAATTGCCGTATTACAAGTACTTGCCGAAAGCCGTGCTCGAAAATGACCGCGCCAGGCTCTACTGGGACCGGGCCATCATCACATACAGGACTATTCTTGCGAATAAGCCTGATATTGTGCTGATGGACCGGGCACAGTCAAGGATATTTTTGGTCGATATTACCATCCCGTATGACGAGAACCTCGTGAGAGCCGAAACAGATAAGCAATCAAAATATCTGATCCTGGCTCACGAGGTGACCGACATGTGGGTTGGTCTGCCGGCCGAAATTATTCCTGTAGTCGTCTTTGCGAATGGGCTAATCCCAGTTAGCCTCTCTGGTCATCTGAGGCGACTGGGACTCCGTGACGGACCGCTCCGGGCTCAAATGCAGAAGGCGGTGCTCCTTGATACTGCCCGCATCGTCCACCGGTTTCTTTCCCTTTCCCCCTAACCCTTGGCCGTTTGGTCTCCCCTGCCGAGGACTTCCATCTGGTTGGGCTTTTATTTATTTATGTAGTTTTGTATTTATTTTATTTTATTGATATTTATGTATATTTATCTTTTCATTTTCGTTTATAATTATATATTTATACATCCCAACCAGATGAGAAAACTATATAGATACTTAAAAATAATAATAATAATAATATTCCACAACTATCACACAACGCCATCTAGTCCCAAGCTAAGCAGAGCTTGTGTTATGGGTACTAGACAACTGATAAACATACTTATATATTTCTAAATACATAAATATTATAGATAAATTACACCCAGACACAGAACAGAAACAGAAACAGAAACAGAAACTTTTTTATTCAATGTAGATTATAACAAATACTTATTGAAAGTCACTTTTTTCATTTACCACTGGTTCGCAAAAAAAAAAACCTCTATCCTGGGAAGAATCAGCAAGAAACCCAGCGGGACTATTTTTTTTTCAATAATAGCTTACAATCATGTTTACAATTAGCAACACAAGACAAATTAGAAATAGCTTGGTAGCGATCACCCTTCCCAGGGGTTATTATCATCCATAAATTCCTTAATATTATAATAACCCTTTTTATACAAACTTAGTTTAATAACATTTTTGAACTTTGTGTATGATAAATGTTGTATATTTTCTGGGATTTTGTTATAAAAGCGTATACATCGCCCCAAGAACGAATTACTGACTCGGTGGAGTCGAGTAACTGGTACTACTAGCTTGTGTCTGTTCCTAGTATTTACAGAATGAATATCACCTATTTTCGCAAAACTACTTTTATTTTTGTGTACGTACATTACATTTTCATAAATATATTGAGAGGCCAGAGTCAAAATATTAATTTCCTTAAATTTTTGTCTCAGTGACTCTTTTGGTTTTAAATTATATATTGCTCTAATGGCCCTCTTCTGTAAAATAAATATAATTTCAGTGTCAGTCGCGTGTCCCCATAGCAAAATATCATACGACATAATGCTATGGAAATAACTAAAGTAAACTATTCTAGCTGTTTCATCATTGGTAAGAGTTCTAATCTTTTTTACAGCATATGCTGCAGAACTAAGTCTGCTAGCTAGTTTTGATATATGGGGGAGCCATTGAAGCTTTGCGTTCAGTGTGATTCCAAGAAAAATGGTGGTATCAACAAGACTCAGTTCCTCCCCATTTAAAATTACATTAGTATTGACATGTTTAACATTAGGAGTTACAAATTTCATACATTTAGTTTTAGTTCCATTCAAATGCAAATTATTAACATTAAATTAATTAACTAACTTAGCTATAGCATTATTTACTTCGTCGTAATTTAATAACTGTCGTTTTAATTTGAAAATTAATGAAGTATCATCAGCAAATAATACTATTTAATGGTTATCCCCTACTATGTAAGGTAAGTCATTAATATATACAAGAAACAGAAAGGGGCCGAGAATTGAGCCCTGAGGCACGCCCATTTGTACAATCGACCCAGAAGAACTCATACTATTAATGAAAACTTTTTGCGTTCTGTCACTTAAATATGAAATAATTAATTTAAGAGCATCGCTTCTTACACCGTAGTGTTGCAGTTTCCTGATTAATGTTTCATGGTGAACACAATCGAAGGCTTTGGATAGGTCACAGAACACACCCAAAGCATCCTGTGAATTCTCCCATGCATTAAATATATATTTAACCAGCTCAACACCAGCATCAGTTGTCGAGCGACCCCTTGTGAAACCAAATTGATTTTTATGAAGTAAATTATTTACATTAAAAAATTTAACATTTGATCAAGAATAATTTTTTCAAAAATTTTACTAAGTGTTGGCAGTACAGAAATAGGTCTAAAATTAGCGGGGTCCAATGTACTACCAGATTTAAATAAAGGTATTACTTTACTATGCTTCATTAAATCAGGAAACACACCAGATTCGATACTAGTATTAAAAATAGTAGTAGTAGATAGTTGAGGTGCGATTGTATCTATTATAGACGCAATAACTTTAACAGAAATCCTTCGCTTGAATCAATTTCGCTTAATATCAATAATCTTAAAATATTTTACAATATCTTTTGATGACACTTTATGAAATGTAAAATTCTTTGTACACACATTTAAATTTTGTTGAAGTAATGATTCGGCGACAGCAGGAGAAGAATTCAATGACTTCGTGGTTAAGAGCGGAATATCAGTAAAATATTTCTCAAAAACGATTGCAACGTCCTGATCTGATTTAGTTAATTTATTGTTAAAAATTAACTGGTAGTTTGAATTGCGAGAGTTGACCTTACCAGTTTCACTATTTATACCCATTATTTATGCTCCATGTCATTTTAATTTTATTAGAAGCAGTCTTTATTTTGTTGCTCAAATACAATGATTTGGCTAAGGAGCACACTCTTTTAAATATTTTGGAATATTTTTTTACATATTCCCTAAATTCGACGCTAGGAATATATGACCTTTCATTGTAAAGTTCATATAACCTTTGTCTACTCTTATGGACTCCTACTGTCGCCCATTCATTAAATGCCTTGCGATTGTTCAAGGAGAATGTTTTAGAAGTAAAAGTATTATTAAATTCGTTGCAAATGAGCTTAAATAATGTTCCATACAAAAAATTTGGATTATTTTGGTATGAAAGTAATGGAAGTTTTTTTACTATGTTACTTCTAAACTTCTCCAAGCGATGTGCATTTACTGGAACAAACACTACTTTTTTATCTACTTGCTTTTTGTGAACATAAGGTAATGAAACTAATTGTCCACAGTGATCAGAGCTCAATTTTTGAATTGTACATTTATTGAATGGCTTAACATTTGTAAAAATGTTATCTATGCGTGTTGCACTAGATTCAGCAATACGTGTTGGTTCCAAAAATAAATTATAAAGACCATAAGATTTAAACAATGATCTAAATTTAATATTGGTGGAGGAAGCTTCTAGGAGATTTATATTAAAGTCTCCACATATTACAACAGATTTATTCTGTTTATTAAGCTTAGCGAAAACTTCCTCCATAATTTTTTCAAAAGTATCATATAAAGAATATGGGGGTCTGTAAACGCTCACAACAATGAGGTGCTCAAACTCAACACATGCCATTTCTACAGTTCGCTCAACAGAGAGGCTCACAATATCTTTACGTTCTTTACATGATAATAATTTACTAGCTAAAATTAAGGAGCCACCTCTTAAAATTGTTTCTCTATTGAAAGAACTGACTACCCGGTGATTACTGAAATATAAATATTGTTATATATAAAAATATGAATATGGTTGCTATTTAAGAACAATTCAATTTCTAGCTCTTTGCCTATCATGCTTTGTATATTCTGATGCACCAGGTTTAAACAATTTTTATTATCATTTTGTGGGGTTATACAATTGCAACTATTAAGGATTTGTTAGCTACATTCTAAATTATTTACATTATTATAACTGCTAGAGATTACCTCTATTGTCTCATTTTCTAATTTAAATTAAATGTGGTCATCACACAAACATTTGTCCTGGGTGGGAATCGAACCCACGACCTCCGGCATAGCAGTCAGGGTCACTAACCACTAGACCAACAGGCCAGTCAGAAAATGCTTTTTTTATCGTAAGTAGTATTTTAAACCATAACGGATCCATCCCTGTTGACATTTTCCGCCAAAATTTTACCGTTATAAAGTTGTAGCAAGTGCTAAAATTATCGTAAATACATATATTTTTAAAGCCATAACGTAAGCGACAACAAGCATTTTTATCGTAAGCGCCTTGCGATCAATTTTTTGTAGCGCAAGTGACACTACTTGTTGTCAAACAAACCTGTCGTGACCTGTTTATTTCCGAGAAAGTAATGCGACAAAAACATCGTTCTCGTTGAATTGTAGCAAAAAAAAACAGTTTCCGCCATAATAACATTTTAAATTGTATTAATTATTGTTTCGTTATTGTGTTTTAAATAAAGTACACATAGTTAACTCCAAAACATAATATTTTTGAAAACTATTGGGGATTAGGTTGTGATAAAAGACAAAAAGATTTCCTGCTGTCCTGTGCTAAAGAAAAACCGATTGGAAGAAAAAGATCCAGTAGTAATGTTCGCAAAATATCATACGATTATTTTATCAGCTACAATGGACAGAATATTAAAGTATGTCAACAATTTTTGCTTAAGACCCTAAACATATCCCAAATGTCAATGAGATACACCATCGAAAATGCTAATAAAGCTCTGAATACCACTCGAGATGGCAGAAGAACTAGTCGTCCTCATAATAAATCTGACGAGGTAGAAGTCGCTCAGTTAAAATCATTTATTGAGATGTTGCCCGCTGTTCCATCCCATTATTGTCGCAATAAAAGCACTAAAGTATATTTACCTCAAGAATTTCAAAATATATCGTTTTTGTATTTACAGTATGTTAATCACGTGAAAAAAAAATAATCCAGAATCATCAGTATTATCAAAAAGAGTATTTTGTAACATTTTCAAAAGGGATTTTAATATCGGTTCCATCTGCCTAAAATGTGCTTTTTGTGAGAAGTGCAAAAATTTACCACCTGAGAACAAAATTATTTTTGAGCAAACCCCTGAATATAAAAATCACATTCGAGATAAAGAAAAATGTAAACAACTGTTTTTAGAAGACCAAAAAATGAGCAAATTAACTGATTCTAACCCCTTATGCGTAAGCTTTGATTAAGAAAAAGTCCTGAATACTGCACACGGTAAAAGTGTTACCCTATACTATACCAGGAAGTATGCATACTATAATGAAAGTATATACGAAAGTGGTACAAGGGAAGGTTACTGTTACCTGTGGGGTGAATGCGACGGAAAAAGGGGCTGTAATGAAATTGTTACAGTCCTTTTTAATTACTTGATTATGGTAGACCAAAGAGGTACCCATACAGAGATAAATTTATACTCCGATAGCTGTGCCGGGCAAAATAGGAATCGAGCAACGATATCCATGATAATTCATTTCTTGAAAACCGCAATTACTATTACGCAAATAAAGGTAACTTATCTTTTACCGGGACACACCATGATGCCTGTTGACTCAATTCATAGCACTATTGATAGTTTTGTGCGTAATAAAACAGTATGGGCTCCTTCTGATTGGCCAACTATGCTTACTAATGCTAGAAATAAGCCTAGAAACTACAACGTAAATGTTTTGAACTATGGAGACTTCATGGATTGGAAGAATTTTTCACAAGCTTTATTACCAGCAAAATTTAAGATTAATTTTAATTCATTAAGGGTGGTGCAATTTCATAAAAATAATCCAATTGTTAAATTTCGATACGGTTTTTTCGAAGATAGTGACAATTACGAAATAAACATGGATTGCATCATCAGATCGAGAGCAAACAAAGCTATTGTGGAAAAGGGACCTACACCTTTATACGCCGAAGAGCTCCAACTTTCATTAGCTAAATACAAAGATTTACAGGATCTGTGTAACAAAAATGTGATTCCAAACAGATACCATCAAGAATATTTAAGTATGTAGCATGATGAAAACGTACGTGATGCTTTAGCTGAAACAGATGAGGATGAGGAGAATTAAAAATATTTAATTTAATTTTATTTGGCTGAGTCTCCAGGGTTCAGCCATTGCGACGAGCGCTTCCGATTATCGTACAGTATCCATTTTTCATCACAAGTAATGATTTGATCAACCGACACAAAATGAATCCCTTCATTTTTGTGTCGCTTGAGCAGAGTAACACAGCACTCGACGCGTGTCTGCAGGTTCGATTCACTCATTTCATGAGGTACCCATCGTTCAAGTTTTTTTACTTTCTCGATTTGCTTCAAGTGGATTAATACAGTTTATTACTTACCCCGAAGCCTGCAGCTATCTCTGAAGTGCTTTGTGGTGGCTCCGCGTCCACAATAGCCTTTAATTCTTTATTTTCCACTTTGATCTCCAGCCGTCTATAGGGTTGGTTTTGAAGGTCAAAATTTCCAGAACGAAAACGTTGAAACCAAAAACATACCGTGCTTTCTTTTGCAACACCAGCGACGTACACATCATTAATCCTTCGAGCTGTTTCTGCAGCACTGGTGCCGCGGTAGAACTCGTTCTCGTTAATATACTGATATTTCATGTTTTCCATTGTGCGGTAATAAGCGACGCCAAAGAAAAAAATAATGAGGAAAAAACAAATGAATGACTGTTTACAAAACTCAAATGTACCAGCTAAATGAATTTATAAATTTGAATTTGGAATTCTTAACCAAAGAGGAGATATTTCAGATCAAATTGGTCAGTGCGACAAAACGCTAATTTCATATGTAAGGACCCAATATTACAACAGGACCATTTGAAGAAATATGATGAAACAAAAGGAATTGCCTTTGTACTAACTTTTTGTTTTATTCTGTCATCTCAATTGTTTACCACAAAGTACAGTCCTGAACCACCTACACCTGTCGCCTTGCAAGTTAAATAAATTTATATTTGAACTTTATTATTGTATAATCAAAAGTAAGAGAAAAAGAACCTTTCAGTGTTTACCTACTTTCAAAATATTTAATAATGTAATTGTATACCTGTCTCTTTCTAATGTAATTTAGTGAAAATAGAACGAGAGAGCAACTGAGAATTTCACACTCATAATATACTAATAGTACTCCATCACCGTCTTGCATCTGCGTACAATGAGTGCCTCATTACCCCTTCCAATTCTCAATTCCACACGCCTCCTGCTACACTATTGTTGAAATAACAAAGTAGATTTCCATCTTAATTATTTGTCAGTTCCGTTTAATTATTGCTAAAATAATATACCGAGGAGAATAGGTCTTTTAAGTGAATAGCGTGTGCAATTTAGGGAGAAGACACGGAAAAACCATTTAATTTTATTTTGTAACTTTACAACCCCCACGAGGTTTTAAAGCCGCGACTTTACTGTTGATTGGGTATATTCAAGTGTGCAATCTAGAAAGATACTTTAGAAAGTCCAGGCGCTTTTCCTGCCGACTTGCAGACAGCCAACTAGCGGGTTACACCGGTGATATGCAGGTCGGCTGGTTGTTATAGCCGATGGTATAGTTCACGCCGACTGTTATCAGTAGCTAGTGGGTAAATCCTTATGTTCCAGACATCAATTTAATTAAGCGATAATCAACGATTACAAGTAAAAACGACAATATTTTATGGCAATATGTCTATTAACATTTTTATTTTTATTTAATTATTTTTATATATTATTAATTATAATAAGTATATATTATTTAATTAAATAATAATTTTATTTATATGTAATCTTATTCTTAAGCATAATTCTATGCAACTGGCTTGACATTGTCCTTTTCTTCCACATTTTCTTGGATATTGGCAATGTTTGGTTTTTTAACTGTACTTGTCTTCCTCTTTTTACCATACGGCAACACTGGCTCACTGTGGCTGATTAAACTGGCAGAGGATATAAACACAGATACTTGCTCTGGTGTGGGACAAGCAACTATAAGCTTATCTTCGTATGAATATCCAGCATTGTTAATAGTTTGTTCAATTTGCATGAAATATCCAACAACATTATTCTGAAAATAAAATATCAACGGTCAATGTCGGGAAAACTTTGAAATTATATATATATATATATATATATATATATATATATATATATATATATATATATATATACACTGCGTGACCTTTTTTACCGACTAGAAAAAAATAGGGTGTAACATGTGAACGGAGTAGAAGCCTATGGCACTGATATTTTACAAAAAAATAAAAACAAAAACTTTTAATGAAACCTTAGAAAAACTTTTTGGAACAATTATTTTGCCTTTGAGACTGCGACCCTGCGAAGTGACGTCAAAGTAAGGTAGATATGATTTGAATTTCGATAGATTTTAATTAGTTTATTTTATTTATTTTTGTAAAAAATCAGTGCCATAGGCTTCTACTCCGTTCACATGTTAAACCCTATTTTTTCGAGACGGTAAAAAAGGTCATCCAGTATATACATATATAAACGATCATGATTATAGATCATAACGGTCTACAGCCCTGCCTGATTTTGCCAGTCACCACACGTAGTCTAGGAAACGCTGTATTTTATTATTTTGGGTTATTAGGAAGATGCTGCTGCCCATCTCCTGTGTCAGTTTCCCTGCGCAGCCTCTTACGACACATGAGATGATGTGGGATAGAATTTCTTACGCCGCCACTACGCCTCCTGAACGACTACTGGATAAAAATGATGGTAAATTATATTTTCGCTATTTGTTACTGCCATTAGTATTTTTAATAGGTCTTAATAAAATAGTGATTTACAATTTGATTGGTAGCCGTGTTGCTCGCGTACTGATAAATTTACAGCGAGCGCTTAGCACCCGAGCTACCACAAGTAAGTCCCGTTGACTATTTTGACCTATTAACTCGTGTGGAGATGGTATCAAGGAGCACCAGGTTTCTTAGATGGCACTATAGATACTTCCTAGAAAGAGACCGTGAGAAAGCACTTGTGTTCCTTCCTAAGTTTTATAGTACTTTACTGTCTGTTTTATATTTGGCGTATATGAGATTTCTATCGCGTAGTAAGTATAAGACTGTGTTAATACTAGGGTCGTGTGTTGGAAAACCACAAAAGGTGGCCTGTATACTCGTTATTTACACTTACTTGACGATGAAAAAAACCTTTTGTGAGTTATTATGAGACTTATGAAATGAAAAGAGGGGAAATAGATACAGTCACTAACCAGACACAACGAGATTATGTATTTTATACAAACATTGCCATGATATGCACATAATGATTTCTCATATTTACGCGAACACTACACATTGATTAAAACTACTTTTACGGATTTTATACGTTTATTTTACTTTTAATTACTTTTATTTTTAATTCCCGACGTTTCGGGCGCTTTCCAGCACCCATGGTCACGGGGGACTGAGATGACTGACGTCCCGATGTCATTGTTAAACCCGGAGTACCTTCAGCTTTTTTAATTATTGTTTATGGTCCGATCTATGCAAAATGAACTGACTATGTCCTGTCCTATATACTGCAAGACCTCAGGACACAGTCAGTTCATTTCGCATAGATCGGACCATAAACAATAATTAAAAAAGCAGAAGGTACTCCGGGTTTAACAATGACATCGGGACGTCGGTCATCTCAGTCCCCCGTGACCATGGGTGCTGGAAAGCGCCCGAAACGTCGGGAATTAAAAATAAAAGTAATTAAAAGTAAAATAAACGCGATAAAATCCGTAAAAGTAGTTTTAATCAATATGATATGCACATACCAAACATAGCATTTTTTTTCTTTTTAAAGAACGTTACCTCCACACTAGGATTTTCTCCTGCATCGTGGGGGCAGTTTACAAACACAAATTTCAGAAAGACATCCAAACTCGGAACAATTACTTGTAGGTCGTACAAATACTTGTTCCGCGCGGGATTCGAACCCGCGACCCCCCAAGCGCAGCCACTCATTGCTAAGCCACTACGCCACGGAGCCGTCAAAAATTCATGCCCTTTTCCTAATTCCCCTACTTTCAGCTCATCCATTCTTGTGTCTAGTTTTGCGTTGGAGTTTCCTATCGTTGTTATAGGAAACTATAGTGAATTTAGGAGAAAATCTATATGTAGTAAAACTACGCTGCAGTTATATTATGGTTGTAAAACGAATGGGTCGGCTCGACAGGGAAAAAACACGCTCTCACAGTATACCAGCGTAAAACAGTAGCTTAATGCTGCTGTGTTTCGTATGGCTAGTGTAGAGAAGTACTGGAACAAGGCATTCCATCTTAGTGTTCAGGGTGAACACGCATCTGTATTTTGATTCTTAATCGAGGATAGATATAGATCTCTATGATCCACAGCATCCACTTACCATCAGGTGGACTGTGAGTTTGTATATCACCTATTCTATAAAAAATGCCTGGATCTAGAGCCTCCACCAGCGCACCACCCATCGGGATGCGCAGAGTTTGGTGCATAACACCAAGAAGACTAAGAAGAGAGAAGAGTGTGTTATCAACACACTTCCAATCTTTACAACGTTACAAGACTTGTGAACGATAACGATGACCCAAATTGGTCTGAATAGCTAGAATAGCTAGATTATGTTCTTTCTAATCATACATTTAAATCCACTGCTGGAGATGCATACGGCGGTGTAAGAATATTCACTACCCCACATCGTCCTGAAGCGACAGAGGGAAACAAATATGGAGATGGGCAGCAGCGTGTTCCTAATGACTGAAGAATAAAAGCTGCGTTTTCCAACCCGCTATGGTAAATATCCTCCCTATGAGGCGATCTATGGGGGAGACTTATGTTCACCAGTGGGCCTTAAGGGGAAATATAACCTCAAATGGCTTAGCAAGATCCTCCGTAATGCCGAAAGTATTGCAGCATTAATTTTGAAATAAATATATGGTAAAGTTGAGGATTAATGTTAAGGACTATGTTAGACGAAAACACGATAACGTAAAATTTTCCAGATAGAAAAAAAAACCGCTGTCATTCATAAAATACTTTAAATAAGATCATGAAACTTTGCATACTAACTGAACTAATTATAAAGCAGTGCTTATGTTATTTAATTTTTTAAAATACCATTACTTTCACTGTAAAAAGAAATTACCTAAACTATCGGCTTTTTGAAGCGTGATTCCTGCCGCACAGTCACTTCGTTTCGGCCTTTAACGGGGAGATTGTGTCGCTAAAGATCAGAATATACATTACGCAACAGTACGACGTAAAATTAAAATGGAAAATAACCGTAATAAAAATAAGAAGCGACTGGCTTGGCGTTAAGAAACAGGCATAAATATGATAAACCTAATGAAATAAGTGTCTAACGACCTATTTACTTACAGTATTAGTGATTACAAACATGTCGGTACATAGCATACGACGTGCGGGGAAGTGGGGGCGAAATCAGAATTTGAGCTGACTTACTATATCCCCTTAAAGGTGGGCTTATACGGGCAACTAAAATTGCTCAATTCCAGTCAATACTCGTCAACTATGACGTCACGACTACTTCAAGCAATTTACGGCAATGGCAACAAGCATCAATACTGCGCAATACAATATTGAGCGATATGGCGCAACTTCATCAACTAGGCAATACTGTCCTACACGAGCATTTCAGTATTCGCTCGCTATGGACGACATTGTTCTTGCTGCGGCGGCTTGTAGCGCTTTTTTTATTATTAATCAAAAACAAAAAAGAAAGAAAAGGAATAAGCGTATCTGGGTGCGATCGTTTTTGGCAATGAGGCTGCAATTTTCATTGTGTAAAGAATTAGATGATATATTATTCAAAAATTTTACTAGAATGTCACAAATAGACTTTGAATTACTTTCGAATAAATAAAATTTGAAATAATTTTGCGGCTTGCCGTCTTGCTTCCGCGGAGAGCAAGACGGCAAGCCACAAAACAAACAAGTGCGAATGAGATATATACAAAAATTGCTAGGAATTTCCAAGCACATTGGATATTCGTCAATTCGTATCTGCGACATTGAGCGATATGAAATATCTTGAGCAATTAGAAGCAATATCGCCGAAATAATTGCCGCAATTTTCGCCATTGCTTTGAAATTGCTCCATTAATTGCTCCAGATCGGTCCATTCGTGTCGCCGAGCAATTATTGTCCTCGTGTAAGCGCACCTTAATAGGCTGTAACGATAACGGTAATTATACATACCCGAATTGGTCTAAACAGAATAAACTCAGTCTCCTTATTAGCTAAGTATAATTGCATAGAGCGCTGGAGAGGTGCGAGATGAGTTTTTATCCTCTTCTGTGCCTCCTTCACAGCTACTGCCATTTCTTCAGGTGTCGCCCAAGGTTGGATTTTCAATTGTTCAACTGGAGTAAATGCTTGAACCTAAGAACAACAGTTGCTACACATTATGTGATTAAAGAAAGTAATGTTATAATCTTTATCCTAGTTATAATGTTCGCTTGCTTTTGATACGATATCTAATCAAATATATAAAGTGTCTATTTGTAATGTCAAAATAACCGCTTTTCATCAAAATAAAAGTATTCATCAATATACACGGTATTTATAACAAAACCATAATTTTTAAAATTTTTGTCTGTCTGTCTCTTTGTTCCAGCTAATCTCCAAAATGGCTGGACCCATAATACACAACAGAATGGCTGTCAACCTTATTTCGTACGAGGATCGGCGTTGCCGAGAGCACACATACAAGAAATTACGTCGTATTATTACTACTACAGACCTGACTCGCTATGTTGACAGACGTATTTACTAATTTACACATTTTAGACTTTTGATTTATGTTCAAGATCATCATTAAAAAAAATCCTTTAAATTTTAATACATATTTATTTGTAAAGAGTGTGCAATTTGGAATTTTCTAAATAATTTGCATGCAAAATTTGGAAACGATTGTAACGCCAAAACATATCTTGTGTTGACATTTATACGTGTGTACGTGTGTGTACATGTGTATGTCAATTACATGTTAGTGACATTTTAGTGGCTACACGGGCTCCGCCCACTCCCCCGTCCTACTACGTATGTATTATAGTATTCTATGGCTAGACCTATTGTGACGGGCCTTTCACTGGCAGATAGCAGATGTTATAAGGAGTAACCTGGGTCACTTTAATAAAGCAAAACAAAGTAAAATAATTAGGGTGCGGAGCCCTAAAAATTAGAACCGCACAAAGCCGCAAAAAAATTAAAATCCTAAATTACACGCGGGCGAAGTCGCGGAGAACAGCTAGTTAAAATCTTTTTTGGTTGAAATGACAACCTGATAAAATATTCATATATTTATCTTAAAAACGAAATAATTACAGCTCACCTTCTCAATGAATTCTATGAGGGGTCCTGCTAATATTTCCGTCGCATGCTTTATGAACGTCTCGCAACAATTCTTCAGCTGTCTGTCCACCTCCTTCCTGGAGTCAAGTAAATGTTCCTTCACCATAGGTGTCCCTTCCAACAAAAACTCAAGCAATGCGTTGTTGCTATTAAGCGAGAATATTTGTCGAGGCCTCTGTATTAAACCGTAAGCCGCATTTTTCACATTACTGAAGTCTAATGTGGTTTCTTTTATAACGAAGTCCACTTGGAACGGAGCAATCTGTTCTCTTAAAATAAGCAAATGTTTTATTTGGAATAGCTCTCCGTCAATGTTTGTTTTATTGGCAGAGATCTGTTTAGCGGCGTTGTCAACGCTTTGGACACACAAAGAGATAGCCTCTTGTGCTAAACCCTGAAAGACTCTCTTTTCTAAACATCGATATAGTCTAGATAGTGCAGCTAAGGTTCTTCTCACACCTGGATACCACATTCCATGCAAATCTGCCGGGGAAGCTTGCGGTCTTCTCTGGGCTTCGACGTTGATATTGGCAACTTCTTGTGAAGTTGCTGACACGTCCGATATCATAGAGTTACGGGAATCGCTACGTTTTAGGCTTTGTTCTTGAATTGATATGGCGATTTGCTGTAAAGATACAACCTTCAAATTAATTTTTACATTTTAAATATTATTTTGAGTGATATTTAAACTATACATATAAATAAAATTGAAGTTTCAGTCTATCATATTGGAATATGCCTTTTATTAAGCTCAGGGGTTATTGGCATGTCATTTAGACATGATTTACCATTCCCAAAATGTTTGCTTGTCTGTCCGCCTGTCTGCCTGTCTGTCTGCCCGAGCTAATCTTCGGAATGGCTGAACCGGTTGTGATGAAACCTCACAAACAGACAGAGCGCAATGTCAAGAATTATCTAGGCTATATTTTTTTTTCAAAAAACTTGATAGTATAAATGATCTTATAAGATTATCTCAAATCTAAATGACACATTATTGGATCCAACTTAGGCGAAGCCGTGGCAAGTTGCTTGTATTAGTTTTCTATTCGTTTCGTGTGTCGAAGTTACCAAATGCTTGGGATGTCTACATAAAGGGAGATGTACATATCTACACTGCCAGTAGAGAGTTATTACGGGCTGGTGAGAATAAAGATGCGCGAAAGTATTTACTTTGCAAAATCGGTGTAGAACTTCGTTTTGCGCTTCTCATAGAACACCAGTGTAAAATAGCCGCATAAAACTGCTATATTTTGTATAGTGAGTAAAGACCCTTTTTACTGGTAATGAGCGTGAGTGCATAAGACCATTGTGAGCTACAATGATTACATAAGGACTTTTCGGAGTATGCGAGGTTGCCAGACCTGACTGGTCTAGAGATGCTGTGATAAGCATCGACTAAAGACGGCGTACGTACGTATTTGTGCGTAAATGCGTGGTTGCGTGTGTATAAACGTGCAATACATATCGCGCGTACGCCGTTGGTCTCCATCTTACACTGTTTGCGTATTTTTAAAAGACCGGCAAAGCACCCCTGATATTGCAGTTGTTCATGGTTCAACTTTTTTCGTATTTGCCTAAAAACAGTAACTGTCGGAAATGATAATACAACAGCGTCACATATTTACCTTGCCAGCTAACGCCCAGCCGACGCTTGTGCGGTCCAAAGCTGTGACACATATTTTGTTTTGAATTGCCGGTTCAGTACTATTCATAAACGTCTTTGACGTTTTGGTGTATTGTGTGCATGTGTGCGTGCGCACGTACCTCCATAATCTGCAGCTAGTCGGGGTAGGCGAGGTCACTGGGCGCGGGACGGTACAGCAGCACGTCGTGACGCAGGTGCACGTGCGCGCGGAACACCGAGCCACTTCTGCATGTCCTGCAGTAATGTGCGCGTGTGTGTGTGTGTGTGTGTGTGTGCGTGTGTGCATGCGCACGTATCACCATCATCTGCAGCTTGCCGGAGTAGGCGAGGTCGCCGGGCTCGGGGCGGTACAGCAGCACGTTGTGGCGCAGGTGCACGTGCGCGCGGAACACGAGCTGCTCTTGCGCGTCCTGCAGCAATGTGCGTGTGTGCGTGCGCACGTACCTCCATCATCTGCAGCTTGTCGGGGTAGGCGAGGTCACCGGGCGCGGGGCGGTACAGCAGTACGTCGTGGCGCAGGTGCACATGCGCGCGGAACACAAGCCGTTCCTGCGCGTCCTGCAGCAATGCTCGCGCAGCTTGCCCCAGCGCGTGTAACGCCGCTGCAACACGACACTACGTGATACCACTTCCCCACATGCTAGCGATTACCAATTTTCCACTCCCTTCCCGCCTAGCGGGATGATCCAAGGTCGTTAATGCCATAGAAAACTATAAAAATGAACGAAATCAATGCTATCAGTCAATCACGTGACTGTCACATCATCATAATATATAAGATTAATTATTCTTAGACAATCTCGAGTTTGAACTCGAAATTCCACTATTTCAAAATTTGAATCTATTCCATACTATAATACCGTACTGTATATAAATAATAATTGTAGCAGGAATGGGTTAAAGAAGACCACGCTTTCCCAAAACACCAGCGTGAAATGGCAACTTAATGCTGCTGGTTTGTATGGAGAATGTAAAGATCCGGGGATCCTTTATATCCTGATAATGGGGGGACAACGCATTTGCATTTTCATTATTTATTATATAATATAACAATAACAATTCAATTCAGTGAACATCTGTATGTGAATCTGAACTAAATAACTTGATATCTGTGTTTCAGACAGCAGCGCTCTTCCCTTAAACATTATACATTTGTATCATTTTACTGTATACAAGACATATCATTAATCAATTAGAAATTTAGAGTTAAAGAGGGTAGGTAATAATAATAGTGTTGAGTGTAGGTAATATTGGGAATAGTTTAAGATACATACATATTCATATGTAGTAGAGTCACGCTGCTGCTATATTACGATTGTAGCACGAATGGGTCGGCTCGACCCAGGAAGGACCACGCTATCTGAGAATACCAGCGTAAATTAGCAGCTTAATGCTGCTGAGTTTTGTATAGCGAGTGTAGAGATCCGGAGACCTTTTTTTTACTGGAAACGAGGCATTCCACTTAGTCCTCAGGGGTGACAACGCATCTGCGTTTTGATTTTTAATCGAGGATAAATGTAGATGTCTATGGGCCACAGCATCCACTTACTATCAGGTGGACTGTGTGCTCGTCAGCCACTCTTGTTCTTTAAAAAAAAATTTAATAAAGTAATTTTTCTCACATTTACAATACTGAATATCATAAAATTTAAACGTGCGCGCCCTTTCTTTTGTGTTTTAGTAGATTTTAGCACAGAATATCATCGTGTCATAGCGGCCTAATGTGATGTGTTTCATATGGTGAGTGAACCGGAGACCTATTTAACTAGTAACAAGGCCATGCATTCTAGTCCTTCAACGCACAGCCTGCATTTTGATTTTTCACCCAGAAACGTAGATGTCTATGGTCACAGCATCCACTTACTGACTGGACTGTATGCTCGCGTGTTACCCTTATGCTATAGAAAAATAGGATCTCTACCACCCTCCTATTTTTGCAACCAAACGGCAGTGCTTGCATTGCTGTATTTCCGGACTGAAATATATATGTAACTAAGTTCACGGAGATGAAAACGAATCTGTAGCGCTGTTTGAAGTTGGTTGCAGGTGTTTATGGACTGCAGTGGTCACTTACCACAGGTTGACTGGAAGTTCGTTCGCTTCACGGAGTGAGTGTGACTCATCCATCATCATCATTGTAGCCTATTAAAAGTCCATTGCTAAACATTGTCCTCTTACATAGATTGGCATACTGGGGCAATATAATGCTCATCTACTATTTCAATTTCTTTCGGTCGCCTCTTACGACACCCACGGGACGACAAATTGGGTAGTGAATATTTCTATGTTGCCACTACGCGGTAGTGCCACGTCCCGTGTCCCGTCACTGTGCGTGTGTGCGTGCTTGTGTATGCCTGCGTGCATGCGTGTCTGTGTATGTGTGTGTATGAGAGAAAGAGTGTGTGTGTGTGTGTGTGCGCGTGCGCGTGTGTGTTTTTGTGATTAGTAAAACAGAGCGAATTCGATCGTCGAGGTAATGGTTCACAGAAAACCGACTTTAAAAAAACCGGAAAAAAAATGTTGTCCTAATTTAAAACACCTCTATTTTGTTTACAAAAATTTCAATATTATGAACGCAATAAATTTCACGAATCCGTAGCGCAATGACTAAGCTTTTGTCAGCGACATTGCAGGCCCGCGGATTCTAATTTCCACGGAGCAAAAGTTTGTTTGGGCTACAAATAACGGTTTCGAGTAGATGTTGAATGTGTTGTTATTAGCTTCTAGGAGAGTGCGAGTAGTTTCGGATAACATCTCTAAAGTCAAAATAGGAACTTAACTATAGTAGCAGTTTATTTTAAATTAGAACAATCAAATAAATGGAAACAAATTGAACTTCACTGTACTGTGCTGTGTGGTCTCAATACTTACGGTCATTATTGACTTGTTCTTCAATCACTTCAATTCGTAATATAACGCACAATTCCGCCAGGGTTTCCAGGTGGTTAATGTGTATTATTTGCGGCCGCAGAGTTTCGTACAGTCCATTACACAGCGATTGGAGATATTCACTGTAGAAAGTAATTTAATATTAAATAAATATTATATAATAAAGAGTAAGATTCAATATTAAACACACTGTGAAAATCAAACTTTAGCACAGGAATATGTAACTACATATTATAGATTGAATAAAACGATTATTTACGGATTTTATCGCGTTTAATTCAACTTTAATTTATTTTTATTATCCCGACGTTTCGGGTGCTTTACAGCACCCGTGGTCACGGGGGTGTCCCCGTTAAAGTCGAATTATACGCGATAAAATCCGTAAATAATAGTTTTATTCAATGTGTAGTGTTCGCGTAAATTTGAAACAAAACTGCGATTCTGCTACATGTTTCCACCAACATTGAGTCCTCAATTACCGTAATACCAATAGAAATTTCGTAGTGAGTATGTAACGTTTGGTTAGGTGTAAGTAAATACCACACTATGGGGGTTTAGTCGGTGCAAGTGAGACATAACCCGTCCTTGCCCCCACGAGGCGGATATGTGCAGACTTTTCCCCATGTAAAAAATAAGTGAAAGTATATAAATTCATCTCTCCATATCTTCTTTATATATTCTATTTATATTCTTATATAATTATATCGGACGGTAGCCTAATGATTAAGGGAATTGAAAGAGAAACGCAAAAATTGTTCGAATGGGCCAGTCGATCAAGTGAAAACCACTTCTAGTACATGTATTTTAGGTTATTTGTAGTGGTTAACCGAAGTATAAAAGTAAAGAAGTAGTGCTGTAAGTATTCTTATAAAAAAATCAGTCAACAGCTTTAAAAGCCTCTCTAATAATGAGCCAGTTGGCAGTTATTCATGTTTTTCTAAGGTTGGTAAGAGCCGCTATCCTCGTACTGACAATGCCGATTCCTAATGTCAGTTTAGGACATTTTGGTTTAGCATTTTGGATGGCATTTTCACCAATAGTTCCTGCTTATAGATGTGAAAGCGTTTGTCAACGATTTCAACTGAGCTGATAACAGCGGTTGTTTTCGTTTTCAACGGTTGACAACCGCTATTGATGGCATGTGCAATATGTTTTTTTATTATTCGGTAATAAATAAACCACAGAAAGCGCTATAACATTATAATTTTAATTACAAAAATTTTTAAGATGTAAGTAGCACATTTTCAAAAAACGCCAGTACAACTTTGTCATTTATACAAAGTCTATGAAAAACAAATTAATTTGTTACTGGCGATAATAATAGTGGTATTTTGACTAGATGTAGAATCAATATTTGTCAATACGGAACTCTTCATGGGCGGGCGGGTCCGACTCGCGCTTGGCCACTTTTTTTCAACTTTTAGTTTTATTTTAATGCGGGCTCCAGACCCCCCTGTCGCGAAGTCTTCGCGAAAAACATATCCCTCCACATTCGCTATCATTCACAGTTTAGTTCACGCGCTCGTCGAGAACGTGGTAGTATAGTGTTACGAATGAGTCGAATGATGAATTAATGAGGGAAGGACCACGATCTCACAGAATATCAGCGTAAAATAGTAGCTTAATGCTGTTGTTTCGTATTATGATATAGAGAACCGGAGACCTTTTTTATTGTAAACGGGGCATTCCATTTTAATCCTCATGGGTAACAACGCATCTGCATTTTGATTCGTAATCGAGGATAGATGTAGATATGTCTCTGTCGGCCACAGCAACCACTAACCATCAGATGGACTGTGTGCTCGTTTGTCACCCTATCCCATAAAAAAAAATTAAAAAAATTAGTAAAGACATAGTCAGATATTAGATCGTTTACGGAGAGCAAAATAAAAAAGTCTAGAAAAACAATCAGCACAAATTTTAATGTAATGTCTTTCAACTAATAAGTAAGTAATGTTCAGCAGTAGTAAAATAACATAGAGACTGAATAAGACAATAAAATATACAAATATAACTTTAGGTCTTTACCTATGTAATTGCGTTTTTGTAGAACTTGCTATTTATTTTAAACTCTATACATACTAGGTTTGACTTGAAATTCTAAATTAAGATCATTGAGCTATATTATACTATACACGTAGTACATCTACGTATTAGAGACGACACTGCATTTCGTTACGCTGTACCATTCAATTGCGGCGTTAGCGCCGCACTTTACTCAGTTAGTGAGTTGACACGTGTTGATTAATTTTATTTAAAAAAATTCTCGATAAAATATGCCTTGGTGTGTTTTTAGATATTGCACAAATAATTCAAGTAATGTTAGCAAATACCAAGGAATAACTTTTTATCGGTTAATAAGATACTAATCAATAAATAAAGTATTATAGATTAATGATAAAACAAATTGTTCATATCATGGAGTATAGATTACGAAATTAATTTGTTCAGATGCGACATTTCTACGGGTACCTAAGTATAGGACGAATATATTATTATTTACTATGCACAACTATTTGTAGAAACATATAAGTTATTATAATGAGGCTACATTTTTCATATTTAAATCTGATCATTATTCTTTTATTTTATTTTTAGTTTAGTAGTAGTTTCCACATCAAAGTCAAAGTGGAATAAATTCGTCCAATTTTAACTCTCGCATGCCCAGCATTTATGAACGAATCTTATTTTAATTTAAATAAATATATTTGTAATTTAAATGTTATATTAATAAGTTTTGTTAAACATACATTTAGTATTAAATATTCTTTTACGAGCCAAGCCATAAGGTTATGGAATGAACTTCCACTCCAAATTCGACGTGCACAAACTTTCGAAAGTTTCAAAAGTGACGTCAAGAAGCATTACCTAACACTTTGTGGTTATTGATAACCAATTCTAGCAACAGATAGTTATTCTGTGTTTTTCTTTTTTTTCCTCTTTGTTTTGTATTTATTTATTTATTATCTATGTATATATATGTATGTGTATATATTTATATATACATATACCTATTTATTAATATGTATGTTTATTTTATTATTATTTTTTATGCAATATTGTGGTATTTTAACAAAATATAGTTTAGTTTATTTAGATATTAGAATGTAAGTGTAACATAAAACGCACCACCTCCTACTGTTCTTAATTCCAGTCTCTCCTTAGCCCAAAGGTTGTCTGGAAAAGATCGCTCTTTAGCGATAAGACCGCCTTATTGTACATACGTATATATTAAGTTTTCTCTGTAATGTATTTATTCGTTGTATATGTGTGGTGTACAATAAAGTATTTACTACTACTACTACTACTACTACTATGTTTTTTTTTTATATTTGACATAGTTACCTTTTAAAATATTCAGATAAAAATATCAATAAATGTAATTGTGATATAATATTATGCAATATAATATTAAATAAGTAAATATAATATACAAAATAAATGACAACATTTGAAAATTGTACTAGATATAATTTAGCTATTTACCAATATAATCTATTATTACCTACTGATCATTCTACCTATGTTTATTCTATGATAAAAAACCAACCGCGCGAACACAGAGTAGCGCACATTTTTTGTTTGAAATAGCCGTTCTTTACTGTACTTTCTTGTAAGTACATATTACTTCAATCATTGAAATACATTTTATTCTACTACAACTTTTTCAAAATCTGCAATATATTTATAACCAAGGATTTTAGGAAATTCGTGTTTTTTTTTAACAAGAGTTCCGACGTCCGAAACAAAAATAATATGTCTTTGTTTTCGAGAGCAACCGAGGGGCGGAGAAACTGGTATACAGTGCCAACTGGTCTTCAGTAACGATCATGGGGTTTGCAACTCGTCACCCGCCACACTTGGTCAACATGGTAGATCCGGAAAAGGACCACGCTCTCGTAGAATACCAGCGTTAAATCACAGTTCAGTGCTGCTGTGTTTCGCGTCTGCATTTTGATTGTTTATCGATTAATTAATATCTATGCGTCACAGCATCCACCTATCGTCAGGTGGACTGTAGGCTCTTTTGTCACCCATAATCTATGAAAAAAATTACCTAAAATTATCTCACAATCCTACGCCCAGCAATACGCCAAACACGCTGGCTCGTCTATGCTCGATGAAATAACCAGGCTTCTTCTTATATAATTCTTCTGTCTATGTGTCATATGAAATTTACTCTCTACTACTATAAACCCTCTCAGAAATGAGTGGAGGCCTGTGCCCAGCAGTGGGACGTATATAGGCTGTAACTTTAACTTTAACTATGTGTCATGTAACTGAATTCCTTCTGAACGAATGGACCGATTTTGATGAAATTTTGTGTTTGTGATTAAGTAAATTTGTGAATGGTTTAGATTCACAATTGGAGCCGGCAGGTGGCGGTGCTGTCGACATCCAGAAAACACCCGTGCAAAGCACATTGCTAGTACTATTGTATAAAAAACAAATACACACACATACATAGGTACTCACTCGAGCGCAGCCGATGGGCGGCTGAAGAAGTGTGCGTAAAGTGCGTACTCATCGCGGCAGGCGAGCGCCAGCAGCGAGCAGGCGGCACGCAGCGCAGCGCAGTGGTCGCGGGTAGCGCCGCGCAGCGCTGCGCCCGCCGCGCTGCCCGCAGCGCGGGCACGGCGTGCTGCGTACTCACGCCGTGCGTCCGACACCAGCGCAGCGTAACTATCGACCGTACGATTTATTTATTTATTGCCGACTGCGCCCGCGACTTCATATACATTGATGCAAAATTACAAATCATATCTGTTGAACCTTTTGAAATACCATTTTTACGGCAAAATAGATCAATTACTCAATCGAATGAAATGCCCCAGAAAACCTTTTTGCGCAAAGAACTGGTGTTTACAACGAACACGTAAGGTGTATATAAATTAGACAATTACCGTTATACTTACAGCCCATTAAAGTCAACTGCTGAACATTGGCCTCCTCCATAGATTACTTCATAGAGGATATTTAGGGTTGACAAGCGAAAAGGCAACCGCAATTTTTTATTTTTAGTCGTTATTAGAAAGATGCTGCTACCAATCACCTATTTTGTTTCTACTTCACTGCACAGCACCCTATATAGTCTGATAGATGCCGGATCTATTGATTTATTTTACTATTTCTAGCGGCACTCGCAACTTTATATGCATGAATGCAACTCAAAAAGTTATATCTTAGGAACCTTTTGGAAACGTTAAAAAACTGCGGTTGGCAACACGCTCGCCAAGCGTGGCAACGATGGCAATATACCCCCATGAACAATTACACAAATAGACGGCCCCCAGTCCCCGGCGGCCCCGCTATTCCTAGCTACGGTGGCGATCATGGTAACGGTGGGGCAGGGGGTGCTAACAATCTCCGGTGGATGTTCGGTTGCCACCTACGACGACTCGACCTGGTAACATATAACGCACGGACTGACGAGAAGATCCTAGAGCTGGAAGAAGAGATAGAAAATTTGCGCTGGAATATTATAGGATTGTCCGAGGTGAGAGGAGGAGGACGCGGTAATTCTCGAATCCGGCAACTTGTTCTATAACCGGAAGGGCAACCATCTGTCCCAAGGAGGTGTTGGATTTATCGTCCACAAGTCTCTCGTTAACAACGTTGTAAAGATTGGGAGGGTGTCGACGAGGGTTGCGTACCTTATACTCAGAATCACCAAACGGTATTCGCTGAAGGTCATACAGATTTACGCGCCAACGTGGAGTGGAGGAAATGTATGAGGATATTTCTAGAGCCATGCATTCCTCCAAAATCAATTATATACGGTGTTAATCAATTCTTCTTCGACGCAAAACTAGACACAAGAAAGAACGGTGAGCTGAATGTAGGGAAATTTGGGATAGGGCAACGGAACCCAAGGGGCCAACATCTGGCCGACTTCATGGAGAAAGAGGGACTCTTTATGATGAACTCTTTCTTTCAGAAGCGGCCCCACAGAAAGAGGACCTGGTCGATCCTCGACCATTCGACAAAAAATGAGATTGACTTCATTATGACGACTAACTGTTCAGGGATGTCTCAGTGATCGCAAGGGTGAAAACTGGCAGCAATCACCGAATGGTTAGAGGCACACTGAACCTAAACGTTAAATTGGAGAGGTCTCCAACGCTCCGTCCCCCTCGTGTTCTAATCCAGAATCCCTAAACTTTTCAGCTCGAGTTACAAAACCACTTTCAGTGCCTAGAAGATTGCAATGCAGTGGACGATATGAATGACAAGCTCGTGGAAACTTTTCATGCGGTCGGAGCTAAGTTCTGCAAGACCCGCCGCAGAAGAACACAAAAACTCTCCAATCACACTCTTAATCTCATGGCTATTAGACGGGAGATGAGGCTGCAGTCGTCAGCAGATTTGACACCATACAGGCAACTGAACAGACAGATCTCGCGGAGGTGACAACGCCCTCTTGAAGAACTACAGACCGATTTCCCTTCTGAGCCGCGTCTACGTGCTGTTTTCGAGAGTCATTACGAATCGTCTCGCACGCAGACTTGACGACTTCCAGTCTCCCTAACAATCCGGTTTCCGAAAAGGCTTTAGTACTATAGACCACATACATACCCTGCGGCAGATTGTACAGAAGGCCGAAGAGTATAATCTGCCACATGGCCTGGCGTATGTGTACTATGAGAAAGCCTTTGATTCCGTCTAAATTTGGGCGGTGCTACAGTCCCTTCAGTGTTGCCAAGTTGACTGTTGGTATATCGAAGTGCTGAAGTGTTTATACAGTAGGGCTACAATGGCTATCCGAGTACAGAACCAGAGTTTGAAACCTATCCAACTGCAGAGAGGTGTAAGACAGGATGACGTTATATCCCCGACACTCTTCACCGCTGCATTGGAAGATGTTTTCAAGCTACTGAACTGGAAAGGATACGGTATTAACATCAATGTCGAGTACATCACTCACCTTCGATTTACCGACGATATAGTACTTATGGCAGAATCGCTGGAGGACCTAAGCACTATGCTCAATGACCACAATGGTGTCTCCCAACGGATAGGTCTAAAGATGAACATGGACAAAACAAACATCATGTTTAATGTCCATGTCACACCTATGCCGGTAGTTGTTGGGAGCACTATGCTTCGAAGTTGTTGACGAGTACGTTTACCTGGGACAAATAGTCCGACTAGGTAAGTCCAACTTCGACCGAGAGGTCAATCGACGGATTCAACTCGGCTGGGCAGGGTTCGGGAAATTACGACACATCTTCTCGTCAGGTATACCTCAAACTCTGAAAACTAGATTGTACAACCAGTGCGTGTTGCCAGTGATGACTTACGGATCTGAGACGTGGTCCTTCACTACTGGCCATATGAGAACGCTTAAGGTCGCTCAGAGAGCTATGGAGCGGGCTATGCTCGGGGTTTCTCTGCGTAATAAACTTAAAAATGAGAATATCCGCAGTCGAACCAGAGTAACCGACATAGCCCAACGGATTAGTAAGCTGAAGTGGGAATGGGCCGGCCATATAGGTCGTAGAACCGATAACTCATGGGGAAAAAAGGTTCTCAAGTGGCAGCCTCGTACCGGTAGGCGTAGTGTAGGGCGACCCCCTACTAGATGGAGTGACGACCTGGTAAGACATGCAGGAAGTCGATGGATGCAGGTGGCTCAGGACCGTGCTTTGTGGCATTACTTGGGGGAGGCCTATGTTCAGCAGTGGACTTGTGAAAGGCTGTAATGATAATGATGAACCTTTTAGAAGGCCGTATATAATGTGTGTAGATGCTACTAAAGTAAAAATATTTTTTTTAGTTTTCAATTTTCTCGTGAATTCTATCCTTATGAAGTTACAAATTGTGACCAGTAACTTGTACCAGAAAATTAATAATAATGTAAAAAAATAAACATACTCTTCATTAGTTTCTGCTCGTTTCTCAATTTCACTTATGACCATCCTCAGTTTAGGCGCTGCAGCTTGAAACTTGCCGAAGTAAACCGCGTAGGCAGTATCCATTGTGTCTTGGTCAGTGGTATCCTCCTCAGGAGCCAACACTTGCTCAGTTGCATGATTGAGAACTTGTATAATGTACGACCGGATAAGGGAAATTCCTCGGTTTTGTAAATGCCTGTATTTTACTAAATAGGTGTGTGCCTCCTTGAAGTTATTCTGTAAAATGATGGCACTGGATCAGTGGCATAATTCGTATGAAGGTTTGCAGTTGCGTACATTTAACTATAAAGGTATATATATATATATATATATATATATATATATATATATATATATATATATATATATATATATATATATATATATATATATATATATATATATGTATAATGAAGTTTTTCTGTAAAATGATAACATACTGAAAAATTATGTTTTGGAACTAAAACAAGTTGGTGACATATTTTTTACTCTTATGATTGCTTCTTGATAAAATGTTTAATTATCTTAAATGATATTAAAGTTATTGATATTAAATTGAGTAAAATGATGAGTCTTACCTAGTTTGAAAAGCACCTCCCGCCCTACCTCAATTGCGCGCCTCATTCCATCACCACCAATTCCAGCACCACTACTCCCAACACCACTATTCTAGGAAAGACACACCATTGTTTCGCCTCTGCACGAGGCATCTTCAGGCGTGTAGAGGCGAAACACGTGTCGTATTATCGTCAATGGTGTGTCTTTCCTAGAATAGTAGTGTGGGAGTAGTGGTGCTGGAATTTGTGGTGACGGGATTAGTGCATGCAATTGAGGGAGGGCGGGAGGTGCTCTTCAAACTAGGTAAGACACATCATTTTATTTAATTTGGCGGATGGTTGCAAAGTAACTATTAATCAATGATTTCAAAAGGAAGGATAGGCCCATCTAAATATTTTACTCATAAATTTTTCATAGAAGAAAAAGTAGCGCATCTGTCATAATACAAACGTCATATCAAAACACGACGTAACCAGGGTCTGATTTCGTAGTATAATTATCCTAATTGTACCATTATTTCATAGTTTGTACTACACTATGTACTATAGCATATCGCAATAATACTAAGCGAAAATATCATAATTTTACCTAAAGGTAGATTTGTATTACTATTGGGTCCTTTTACATTTTAATACTAACCCAACTATATCGAGAATTTCTGTATTGTACATGAATACCGCGTTTTTTTTTAATAAAATTAGAATTAGCTCCCTTTCTGGTCAATCGATGCTCAATCGATGCATTTATGTTGCATCCTTGATACAACTTTAATGAGGGGCTACCACGATACAAACTCTATGCTCCAGAAGCAATCGGTTTGAAGACAGAATTTAAAAATATTTTATGTATCAGAATTTCAGATTCAATTAAGCAGATATGGTTTCTTTTGTACTCCTTTCGTTTTACTCTTATTGAATATAAAATATGTTAGGTACCAATATTCAAAATTTAACTTAAACTAAGTTTTTTAGACACAAATTAAACAGAAGTAAAAATAAATCCGTCAAAAACCGAAACGTATATCTTATATCCAAAATCCCGACACATGGGAAAAAAGAAACATGAAACGTCAAACGTGATATAATTTTTTTTAAATAGTATAATTTTATTTTCCATGTACAATATTTTGAGGGTCTGAATGGCCTAATCTTGGTAACTTAATTGAACTAACTATAAAATAAACCTTTAAAAATGTGTTTATATAAAAATTTAATTGTAACAAAATTAATATAAGGTTATTAACCGATGATACGATATCCCATGTTTTTTTTTAAATCTTTGTATCGTAATTTTTGCATTCTTTTACCACGCAACTGGACATACTTGTGACAGGTAAATCTGTCCTGCGCGCGCACCACTGTCGACCGATTCGCGTTGGCCCTAAACTGTAATTTTAGGGCCAACGCACTGGTCCGTTTTAGTTGTTCGGTCGGCCCGGTTCTTACGCTAGTTATATATAAGTCAATGCTATTAATATCATTTATTGTATTCCATTTCCGCAAAGTAACGCCTGATTACATCAATTAGTTTAATTACCTGTTAACAAATAATACAGTTTTGTCCATAAAGCCTAAGTAGTCAATATGATTTTGTTACCTAAATTTATTGTATTATCTGTTAATTGAACTCACCTACACCTGGATATCAAATTTTAAAAATAAAAATACAAAGTATAATTACATGATTTCTCATATAGTCCAAGCACTCATCAATCTTGGCCAGCACATTAAAGAATGCCTCGCTATTCACTGACATGGTTGAACTGTTTAGTCTTTGTGACAGATGTTCAACTTGTGTAAAGTAATGCAGCTTTTGTTTTATGTCGTCACCTGGAAATGGCCAATATATTGCATCTTTAACTAGCTTAAAGTAAAGTTGCAGCCTATATAGTAAATATTATATTACACTGTTGAGCACATGCATTCTCTTATTTCTGGAGGGTTATCTAGCAATAAGACCGCCGCTCTGCACTAATGCGTGTTTGCCGACTTCACATATCAATTAATTTTATTTTCTATGATGAAAATAGTGAAATGGAACATGTTTATTATCATTTAAGTTCCTGTCATTCTATCATAGAGATTTTTCTCTTAGAGGATAGCCTCTGGACATAGGACATAGGTCCTAGGGTGGCTTCCAACAGTGAGTGACATAGTTCACAATATCATGGAGTGGACAGCTGACGACTATGAACAACCACATGGTGGTTCCAACAGTGTGTGTGTGAGTCTGTGCCGGTCTGAGATACAAAGTCAATTTGCTATTCAAAACTGCTAAGTGAAGAGAACATACGGCTGCCCTTGTGGTACATCTGTATTACTTAGACATAATAATTATGTGAAGTGCTTAATTAAAAAAAAAATTCTTATGATCTAGTGTTGTGGAATTCCATCATATTAACTCATTCATTTATCATTACAACACATCAAAAGTCTACTACTAAACATAGGCCCCTCTTGTAGATTGACTTAAAATGTAGGTTTAAAGAAGTGAAATATACAAAGACTACAAAAATGTTAATTTTTACATTTTTGAAGCCTTTGTGCGTTAATTCAATACCTTTGATAAATAATATATTATTTCAAAAATGAAAAATTGACTATTTTGTGTTTACTTTTATTAAATCTTTTTGCAAAAAAGTGCTTGAAAATTATTTTCAACTACCGTATATCCAAAAGTGCCATTGAAAATTTCTGTGAAGAATATTTAATCTCAAATACTAATAATATGACATATGTAGATTGACAGAAAATTATGAAAATTGTGATTTTTTAATCACTTTTCATCAAACCAATGCATGTTACCAGTGGTTACGTATGGATGTGATTTTTCACTGCTTGCTGTACGAGTAAGCTCAAAGTCGCTCAGCGAACTATGGCTAGGGTTTTATGCAGAGTTTCTCTGCATGATAGAAATCAAATAAAATATCCGCAGTAGAACCGACAAAGGCCAACGGAAAAGTAAGCTCTAGGGCCTATCGTATATAGCCTAAAGAACCAACAACTGACAGGGAAGAGTTTCTCGTTAGCCTCATAAGCATAATACAGTGGAATCTCTATAACTCGAACCTCGTTAAGTCGAAAACCTCAGTAAGTCGGAAAAAATTGCCATTCCCTTCCGCTGAACCCCTAAATACCCGGTATCTCGAATTATTTAGACTTTGTAACTCGAACAAAATGTTATTTCCCTACGAAGTACTAGTAATACATATTTATACTCTATAACTCGAATTTCAAAAAGGAGACTCCGTAAGTCGTAGTTAGTAAAATATAATGACGTCTTACATGGAATACCCCGAAATAATAGCAATAAAATCCAAAATGAATGTTGGGTTCGGGGCTTCTAATCTATTTTTTTGTCTTATACAAGTGCAATGAATGAATACATTCATAAAACTTTCTAAGTAACACAGCTGTGAACGTTATGTTTGTTCCCGGTCGACACAGGACACGATTACTTTTAGCGGAGCTTGTCCGTCAGTATTCATTTTGGCTTTGGCTGAGCTAGAAAAAATAACTGATAAAAAAAATCTGCAAATAGTTCAAATAAAAAGAGGAAGAAAGAAGTTTTCTTCATTAATATGTAATTTGTTTTAATATGTAATAAATATATTCTATAAAACTTAAGTCGAAAATCGTTATTTAAATTCGACTCTACAAATCGAAAAATATACTTAGGAATCGCGCCTTTGTAATTCGAAATTTCAGCAGTTAAATCATATTGTTACGCCGCGCTCAAATCAGCGCACTGCGCCATCTAGTGTCAGGAACGAGAGCGAGGGGAGCGTTGCAGTTTATGACATCACACATCTTTCGACGGACAGCGCCACCCGAAGAACTAAGTTTCTAGAAAATCTATACTCGAATTCTCGTTGCCTGGCGCGCATTTACGTGAATGTTCGGGACGCTTCTTTGCTAATTATATAAATAGGCGCTGCAAGATGCGATCGAGGCAGTACAGAGTTGAACTCGGCGACAAAGCGAAGCTTCGGAGCGGAATTAAGTGAATTAGTGTGTTTAATTATTAGTGTTTTTAACTTTAATTTGTATAAAGTAAATTAAAGTGTTAATTTAGGTAATTCTATCGGCAATTTTTATTGTCATGAACCTCAAGCTCGTAACAATTGGTGCCAGAAGTGGGATAAAATCATGCCGATTTTACCTAAGGAGGAAACGGAGGGTGTCCGTACCCGAAGTCAACGCCAGCAGGAGACGGACCAACGAAGATTTGGTGGTGCAACGCCGCAGACGTTGGAGGGCCAGCCACCAGCTGCAGGCCCGTCGGTAGCTCCTACATCTGCAGCACCTGACTTAGGTGCTCTGATGGTGATGCTGCAGGAGCAGGCTCGCCGACAGGAGGAACAGGTCCGTCGGTTCGAAGAGCAGCTGAAGCGCGGACAGGAGGAACAGGCCAGTCAGTTGAAAGAGCTGCAGGAGGAACAGGCCCGCCGACAGGAGGAACAGGCCCGTCGGTTGGAAGATCAGCAGGCGGAACAGGCTCGTCGGTCGGAAGAGCAGATGCTCCTCATGAAGGACCTTCACGCTACCTTTGGGAAAGAGATAAGGCAGGTGAAGGATAGGGTTGCTCAACACGACAACCGTCTGTCGGAAGCTGAAACCCGAATCGAAGAACATGAAACCCGAATCAACCATGTGAACCATCGGGTTGACAACGTGATGGCTGACGTGAAGAAAACGCTGAATGACCTCAAACTTGGGGATGGAACTGCAGCCCCCGCAGTAGCTACTACACCTTCGCTACCTGGATTCAAGGTGCCACCATTCGACGGGACTTCTTCCTGGTCAGCCTACAAAATCCAGTTCGAAGCTGTTATGAAGGCGAACGGCTGGAATAAAAATCAGGCCATGACTGCTCTCACACTAGGCCTGCGTGACCAGGCCTTAACAGTTCTGGAAGCTCTCGGTGAGGAAGTGACTTATGAGCAACTCCTTGAAGCATTGGAGGCGAGGTATGGCGACGCTCACCTGGAACACGTCTTTCGTGCGCAGCTTAAAGATCGTGTGCAGCGCATCAACGAAAACCTGCAGCAGTGGGCTCTAGAGGTGGAGAAGCTGGTGCGGAAAGCATACCGGTCTGTACCTGCGCTCATTGAAGGGAACCTGGTGCAGACATTCATCGACGGCATCGGCGACCCGGAAGTCAGAGCTGCTGTGAGGCTCGGGCACCACGAGACGCTTAAGGACGCCTTGGCCCATGCACTGGAAGTGGAAGCCGTGCGGCAGGATCATCGTTCCCATCGCGTCAGGGAGGTTGCAGCAGCTACAGTTCGCGACCGCAACAAAGGATACAGCCCAAAGTGCTATGGCTGTGGGGAAAAGGGCCACCTTCGATCCAGCTGCCCTAAGCGAACCGCAGAAAGGGAAAGTGAACGATATCAGGAGGGTAGTGCAGCTAACGGCACTGCCTGGCGGCGACAGGATCATCGTTCACCTCACGCTAGGGAGGTTGCAGCAGTTACGGTTCGCGACCACAATAAAGGATACAGCCCTAGGTGCTATGGCTGTGGGGAAAGGGGCCATCTTCGGTCCAGCTGCCCTAAGCACACCCTAGGAAGGGAAGGTGAACGGTCTCAGAAAGGAAGTGCGGCTAACAGCAGCGCCCAGCAGCAGCAGGAATACGACTTTACTATCAGACACTGCAGCGGGAAATCTCACGGCAACGCAGGTGCATTGTCAAGAAGACCTTGTCCTGAAGATTTCAACCACTGTAGTAGGCAAGAGAGTAAGGAAGTGGTATCCGTGAGGATGCTCAGGACAGACCACCTCAGCAACGGGTGGAAGGACAGCCTACGACATGCACAGCAGGAAGATCCGGACATCAAGCCGATTCTGGGATGGATGAAGGCCCGTGCTACCAAGCCTAAGTGGAGGGACGTCTCAGCGATGAGTTCAACCACGAAAAGTTATTGGGCCCAATGGGACAGCTTGCTGCTTCAGGATGGAGTCCTGTGCCGTAAATGGGACAATGGTCGAGGAGACAGCTGTCGTTTGCAAATGGTTGTCCCTAAAGCTAAAGTGCCGAATGTTTTACAGCTGTGCCATAATGGTCGTTCAAGAGTCCATCTGGGAGTTAAACGAACTCTACTGAAGGTCCGAGAACAGTTTTACTGGGTCCATTATCATGACGATGTGGAGGATTGGTGTCGTACATGTACAAGTTGTGCGGCTGTGAGGGGACCTCAGACATGGAGTAGAGGAGCATCGAAATTGTACAATGTTGGTGCACCACGGGATAGGACATCCCTTGACATTGCGGAGCCGTTACAGAAAGGCGCAAGAGGGACTCCTAAGATCGTCCATGTGGATCGCTTGGCGCGTTATTATGGGGCCGATAATGCTCGGGACGAGCATGTCTTAGGAGGGGGCAGTGTTACGCCGCGCTCAAATCAGCGCACTAGCGCCATCTAGTGTCAGGAACGAGAGCGAGGGGAGCGTTGCAGTTTATGACATCACACATCTTTCGACGGACAGCGCCACCCGAAGAACTAAGTTTCTAGAAAATCTACACTCGAATTCTCGTTGCCTGGCGCGCATTTACGTGAATGTTCGGGACGCTTCTTTGCTAATTATATAAATAGGCGCTGCAAGATGCGATCGAGGCAGTACAGAGTTGAACTCGGCGACAAAGCGAAGCTTCGGAGCGGAATTAAGTGAATTAGTGTGTTTAATTATTAGTGTTTTTAACTTTAATTTGTATAAAGTAAATTAAAGTGTTAATTTAGGTAATTCTATCGGCAATTTTTATTGTCACGAACCTCAAGCTCGTAACAATATAATAGCTCTAAGTTCTTGTTAAGTCTAAAACTCGTTAACTCGAATTTTTTTGCATTTCTCTTGACATTCGAGTTATAGAGATTCCACTGTATAATATGGGTGACCCAGTAGAGACGAAATGGAGTGAGGAAGGAAAATAAAATTATTTGAGTTGTAATTCTGAAATTAATTGTGGTGTAGTGGTACTACCTCATATCATCCCATTGGCATCATAAGAGTCAAAAGAAAAATGCAGATATGCTGCAAGTAAAAAGACCGCAGTGAGTTTTGTCACCATATAAAGCTCATTATGCTGCATTGTACTGCTATTTTATGTTGGTATTCTTTGCTAACGCCGTGTAGTGACGGTTGAGAATATCTACCACCCCATATCTTCCCGTGGGTGTCGTAAGAGGCGACAGAGGGAGACAGGCAGGAGATGGGCAGCAGCATCTTTCTGATAACAACCGTGATATAATAAAAAAACTGCGGTTGCCAACCCGCTCGCCGAACGTGGCAACTATGGCAAATATCCCTCCATGAATAACGCCGCAAACAAACGCCCCCAGTCCCCGGCGGTCCCGCTATTCCTGGCTACGGTGGCGACCATGGTAACGGCGGGGCAGGGGGTGCTAGGAATCTCCGGTGGAGGCTCGGTTGCCACCTACGACGACTCGACCTGGCAACATATAACGCACGCACGCTGAGGACTGACGAGAAGATACTGGAGCTGGAAGAAGAGGTCCGAAGAGAGGGGGAGGACTCGGTAATCCTCGAGTCCAGCAACTTGTTCTATTACCGGGAGGGCGACTATCTGTCCCAAGGAGGTGTCGGATTTATCGTCCACAAGTCTCTCGTCAACAACGTTGTAAAGATTGGGAGTGTGTCGACGAGGGTCGCGTACCTGATACTCAGAATCACCAAAAGGCATTCGCTGAAGGTCATACAGGTTTACGCACCAACCTCGGCACATCCCGATGAGGAGGTGGAGGAAATGTGTGAGTATATTTCCAGAGCCATGCATTCCTCCAAGACCCACTACACGGTGTTGATGGGAGACTTCAATGCAAAACTAGGCACAAGAGAAAACGGTGAGCTGAAGTTAGGGAAATTTGGAGTAGGGCAACGGAACCGAAGGGGCCAGCAGCTGGCCGACTTTATGGAGAAAGAGGGTCTCTTTATGATGAACTCTTTCTTCCAGAAGCGGCCCCACAGGAGGCGGACCTAGTCGAGCCCCGACGGTTTGACAAAAAATGAGATTGACTTCGTTACGACGAGCAGACGCCAACTGTTCAGTGATGTCTCAGTGACCGCAAGGGTGGAAACTGGCAGCGATCACCGAATGGTTAGAGGCACACTGAACCTAAACGTTAAGTTGGAGAGGTCTCGTCTAATGAAGTCAACGCTCCGTCCCCCTCGTGCTCTGATCCAGAATCCCGAAACCTTTCAGCTCGAGTTACGTAACCGCTTTCAGTGCCGAGAAGATTGCAATGCAGTGGACGATATAAATGATAAGCTCGTGGAAACTGTCCACGCGGTCGGAGCTAAGTTCTGCGAGACCCGCCGCAGAAGGACACAAAAACTCTCCGATCACTCTTTATCTCAAGGCTGTTAGACGGGAGATGAGGCTGCAGTCGTCAACAGATTTGACAGCATACAGGCAACTGAACAGACAGATCTCCAAATGCATGCGGCGAGACTTACGCAACTTTAATACTGCTCGTATGAAAGAAGCAATCGAGCGGAACCAGGGCTCCAAAGTCTTTGCCAGAGATCTGTCTGCCAGAAAGAGCCAATTGTCAAAGCTGAAGACTGAATGTGGCAGCATCGTTTCCGGGACACCTGAAATTTTGAGTGAGATTGAGAGGTTCTATGGGTACGCAAGTGTAACGATCCAAGAACAAGTCTTATCCGACACTATTCCGATGATATCCCGGGCATCAGTCTGAGGGAGATTAGAATGGCCCTCCAGCACCTTAAAACGGCAGGGCCCTAGGCGAGGATGGAATTACAGCGGAGCTTCTGAAAGCGGGTGGAACACCGGTACTTGAAGTCCTTCAGAAGCTCTTCAATTCCGTCCTCCATGCTGGCACTACTCCGGAGGCGTGGAGCAGAAGTGCGGTGGTCTTGTTCTTTAGGAAAGGCTGTTTTCGACAATCATTACGAATCGTCTCGCACGCAGACTCGACGACTTCCAGCCTCCCGAACAAGCCGGTTTACGAAAAGACTTCAGTAACATAGACCACATACATACCCTGCGGCAGATTGTACAGAAGACCGAAGAGTACAATCTGCCACTTTGCCTGGCATATGTGGACTATGACAAAGCCTTTGATTCCGTCGAAATTTGGGCGGTGCTACAGTCCCTTCAGTGGTGCCAAGTTGACTGTCGGTATATCGAAGTGCTGAAGTGTTTGTACAGTAGGGCTACGATGGCTATCCAAGTACAGAACCAGAGTTCGAAACCTATCCAACTGCAGAGAGGTGTAAGACAGGGTGACGTTATATCCCCGAAACTCATCACCGCTGCATTGGAAGATGTTTTCGAGCTACTGGACTGGAAAGGATACGGTAATAACATCAATGGCGAGTACATCACGCACCTTCGATTTGCCGACGATATAGTCCTTATGACAGAATCGCTGGAGGACCTTAATACTATGCTCAATGACCTCAATGGTGTCTCCCAACGGATAGGTCTTAAGATGAACATGGACAAAACAAAGATCATGTTTAATGTCCATGTCACACCTATGCCGGTAGTTGTTGGGAGCACTATGCTCGAAGTTGTTGACGAGTACGTTTACCTGGGACAAATAGTCCGACTAGGTAAGTCCAACTTCGACCGAGAGGTCAATCGACGGATTCAACTCGGCTGGGCAGCGTTTGGGAAATTACGACACATCTTCTCGTCAGGTATACCTCAATCTCTGAAAACTAAAGTGTACAACCAGTGTGTGTTGCCAGTGATGACTTACGGATCTGAGACGTGGTCCTTCACTGCTGGCCGTATGAGGACGCTCAAGGTCGCTCAGCGAGCTATGGAGAGGGCTAGGCTCGGAGTTTCTCTGCGTGATAGACTCAGAAATGAGGATATCCGCAGTAAAACCAGAGTAACCGACATAGCCCAACGGACTACTAAGCTGAAGTGACAATGGGCCGGCCATATAGCTCGAAGAACCGATAACCGATGGTGACGAAAGGTTCTCGAGTGGCAGCCTCGTACCAGTGGGCATAGTGTTGGGCGACCCCACACTAGATGGAGTGACGACCTGGTAAGACATGCAGGAAGTCGATGGATGCATGTGGCTAGGGACCGTGCTTTGTGGCATTACTTGGGGGAGGCCTATGTTCAGCAGTGAACTTGTGAAAGGCTGTAATGATGATGATGATGATGATTTTTTGCTAAAGTGGACTTTCATTCTTTAACAGAAACATGTTTACTTATGCAAGTTACACAGTTAAATAAAAAAGTATAGTTGTAGTACGAATAAGTCGGATCGACCGGGGAAGGACCACGCTCTCACAGAATACCAGCGTAATATAAAAGCTTAATCACAGAAATCGTTATTATAAGACAATAGAAGTCGCATAGACGCGTGATCTTGTCGCCACTGTGATCTGTTGACGAACATTATTCACCATTTTGTGATATAATTACGCGGGGAACGTCGTATGTGAATTTATGTTATTATAATAGTGAACTGCAGCATCATCTGTTGTAAAACTCATTAAGGATGTGTAATTCAAATAATAGAGGCATAACATTTCATCGGTATGTTGATTATTTGATAATTATCATTGTTTTATCTAATTTACATCTAGATGAATACCTTACTATGATATTTACCATCTGTAAACTTTCATTTATTACTTTTCATATTGTTCAATTACCATTGCTGCTTTTGTTCTACCGTAATATGCCACGCACGCAATGTTGACAAGCTCTCCAAGCAATGTAATGTGAAACATTAGATATCATTGTGCATTGCATATGTTTATAATATGCTGCGGGCATTGGTCGCTTAATGCGTATCATCGGTCGCTTAATGCGTATGTGTTAAGATGTGGCGACATCGGTTTTGGAAGTAATCGAGCTCTACTTCACTTCTATTGTCTTATTATTACTATTTCTGTGAGCTTAATGCTGCTTTGTTTCGTATGGTGAGTGTAGAGGATCGGAATCACTTTTTACTGGAAATGAGGCATTCCACCTTAGTCCTCATGGGTGACAATGCATTTACATTTTGAAAAAAAAAATTCAGTTTTCTTCTGCAGCTTACTTACCAATATTAGAAAGTTTTGTTTGATCTGCTAACAATTGTTCACTCATGGTATGAAGGGCATTTGTTTTATTTGAAACAAGATTATACTCTTCTGATAACTTGTTCAAGTCTGCCATTGTAGCTGTAATCTTCAAATATATAGATATACATTAACACATGAAGTACAAACACTAGGAATTCAAAATATTTATAGACAACCCTCATCAAGACTCTTATTACCGGAAATGAGGCTTTCCATGTTAGTCCTCATGGGCGACAACACATTTTCATTTTGATTCGTAATTGATGATACATGTAGAGGTCTATGCGCCACAGCAATCACTTACTATCAGGTGGACTGTGTGCTTGTTTGTCACCTTATTCTATAAAAAAAAGATACCTATTGCTGAGCACATTAAAATCTACAAATACGCCAGTCACTAAAAATAATACCTGATTGGTTAAAGAAACACACTCATTTCTCCTCTCTTCCAGTTGCTTATAATATGTTTCATAAGGAGCATCATCTGCTTTTATGCTGTTTTCATACAAATGCTCATACCATTCGAGAAAATCAAATGTAGTGTCAATTGATGGTATTGAAGTTTCTCCTTCTGCTTTAATCGAAACTTCTGTCTTATCCTAGAAATTGATTAATTGTAATTAAAACAAATTAGTTATAGTAAAACAGTTTTCGATTCAATAATTTCAAGTTTTGAAGTAAAAATGGCACTATGATTAGATTAGATTAGATGTTGCAGGGATAGCAGCAAATATATCTGTTTTGTAAGGCTGTAATGGTCCAATGCTGGCCACAAGGCCTTTCATTATATAATGATTACCCATTATCACCATGATTAGCAGTTGACCTCTTGGTAGCACACTTTGCATCTTTGATCCTGTTCTTTGACACCAATCCACATGTCTTACACCTGGTAAATACATACTGATAATATCTCCAACTATTTAAGGACATTAGTTGGTTAGTACAATAATCAAAATTAACTTTCAAATATTTATCATGTATGCAAAAAAATAATATTGGTCCAAAATTATCTATACATAAGATATATTTTTGTCTTATGTGTGACATAAAATATTTAGATTGATGATGGCAAGTAATATCTAACGGGTGAAATATTGCAATCAATAATCTGCCTGCTAGTGCCAATACATCAAATCCGTAAAACAAGAGATATCTGTAGCAGGCAAATGACAACTTAAAAGCTAATGTATCATCATCATCATCATTACAGCCCTTCACAAGTCCACTGCTGAACATAGGCCTCCCACAAGTAATGCCACAAAGCCCGGTCCTGAGCCACCTGCATCCATCGACTTCCTGCATATCTTACCAGGTCGTCACTCCATCTAGTGGGGGTCGCCCTACACTACGCCTACCGGTACGAGGCTGCCACTCAAGAACCTTTCTTCGCCATCGGTTATCGGTTCTTCGAGCTATATGGCCGTCCCATTGCCACTTCAGCTTACTAATCCGTTGGGCTATGTCGGTCACTCCGGTTTTACTGCGGATATCCTCATTTCTGAGTCTATCATGCAGAGAAACTCCGAGCATAGCCCTCTCCATAGCTCGCTGAGCGACCTTGAGCGTCCTCATACGGCCAGCAGTGAAGGACCACGTCTCAGATCCGTAAGTCATCACTGGCAACACGCACTGGTTGTACAATCTAGCTAATGTATAAGTAAAAATATTTGTTTTTGATATAGTAATAGGTGTCATCTTAGTGAAAGTTTAGATAAATGTATTATTTATTAATATCAAATATTACAAAATACTAACGTCTCCCGAATCGGGTGCTTTATCAAGAATCAATGATTCTAAATCAAGGATTGCTTCTCTTTGATTAGAATTTAGTGGTGCCAAAGGATTTTCCGATGTTTCCCATAGTAGTAGTTTATTTTGAATTTCTTTTAAAGTCATGCTATCCATGTTTACATGGAAATACTTAATAATATGTATAATTTACACAAATAAAAAAATTGTGTAAACAATATGTAAAGAGCGACTGACAGATGACGTCAAACGCCAATGCCAAGTTGATGGGTGCGTTTGGCAGAAAAAAGCGCTAGCAAGCGCTTGTAAGCAAAATGGCGATCGTAAGCGGTTAGCGCTGTCAAATCGTAAGTAACTATTTTCCTCTAGGACACGAAGTTAGCTTTAACCGGGGAATCTAACCTAATGTATGTATATATATATGTTTGTAAAGTATTTATATTAACCCTTAAAACTCAGCGTCTCCGTATGGAGACGTCAATGTCTCCTTGTTAGACCGCGCCAAAGAGTATACTAATATTTAGAGGGACGCCTTAGAACTAAAGAGTATATGATCACTAAGTTTACTCGAAACCATAGATAAGATTATAAATAACATTTAAAAATAATTATATTATTATATAGTTCACATATAAACTTAAAAACTTGGTAATATTAAGTTGCTGACAGACACGCTCTACTTAAAAAATTATATGCGTGTTATGATATTCAGTGGAATCTCTATAACTCGAACCTTGTTAAGTTGAAATCCTCAGTAAGTCGAAAAAAATTGCCATTCCCTTCCGCTGAACCCCTAAATACGCGGTATCTCGAATTATTAGACTTTGTAACTCGAAGAAAATGTTATTTTCCCTACGAAATATTGATAATAGATATTTATACCCTATAACTCGAATTTCAAAAATGAGACTCCGTAAGTCGTAATTAGTAAACAATAATGACGTCTTACTTGGAATTCCTCGAAATAATAGCAATAAAATCCGGAATCTTAATCATAAAGTAGCTGCCGCGTCACCTGCCGAGCGTCGGCCGAGCTCGGTGGGTGACGCTGGCAGCTATGACTGACATGAAATGTCCTATAACTCAAAAAGTATGAATGTTAGAAAAAAAAGTTTCAAACAAAAGTTTTGGGAAATAAACTGGTCTTTCAAAATAAATTTATGCATTTTGTTGATTAATCTAATATTTCAAGAGTTATTGGCCGCGATAGAAAAACCGGTTCATTAAATGGGCCATAAATCGTAAACGGTAAGTTTTACAAAAAAGATTACGGGAAACAAAAGATGTGAAATTTTATTTTCTACAATAATGGTTTTTATAACTTTTGCCTTACAGTGCATAGTTACCGAGATATCGACTGAAAACGTTTTTTCAAGCTTGCGCTTGAAGCGCCACCTGGATCTGTCGGCATTTTGTGATTTTATGCTGAATAAGTGATCCTAAACCTCATAAAAAAATAAAATTGAATAGGAAATTTCGTGCAATGTTAAATTCTATTTTTACTGTACTATTTCATTAAACATTTTATTTGTCAACAACGTCTCACAATCATTTCTCTAGCGCTCACGTGACCTTCATACAAATAATTCGATATTTTAATTGTTGATAATTTTTGATAAGAACATGGTAATGACTCTAAGTTATATTTACCTTTAATTAAAAAAATTGTCTTTGGCCAAACCTACTATACTCTTTGGCTTGACCATAGGTTTGACTAATTGGTTTAATGAACTGTCAAAGTCTTGAGTGGTTAAAAACTTACCAATCATGAATTTTTAATAGCATGTACATATGTTTATTCATGTCATTATATTACTTAAAACTAACATTGCACAAAACAACTTATAAACTCTACTTCAAAACAAATAAATTAAATAAGCAAAATGGCGGATTGTGTCAGCGCTACTGAAGTAGCAATCGTGTCCTGGCCGAAAACTATTTTAGCGCTTATAAGCGCTTGCTAGCGCTTTTTTCTGCCAAACGCACCCGATGACATTGACATTTTGTTAGGTATGTTCCGAAAAATACAACCCAGTATACTGGCCCATGGAGTATAGAGGTATGGACGATTTCCCATAGGAAAATGGTTGAAAATGTGTCCATCTGTAAGGCAGTAAATAACAGTTCAAAAACTCTCCATAACGGTGCTCGAGTAGCTGCAGGGCATGATAAATTGCCGTAAAATACGTTGAGAGTGGTTTTGAAAATAACATTTTTTAAAGCAATAAAATAATGATTGTAAAAAGAATTATGGTAAAAGTCTGTGCAATAAAAAAATTATAAAATTTCTTTAAAATTAAGACTGTAGCTACAGTGGCGCCACCCTTATTTAGCGCTTTCCTACGGATATTCTTTATACTGAGTCTGTGCTCCTTACCTCTACACTCCGTACAGCGAATGCTAGAATGTTTTTTTTATTTATTTTTTTGGAGTTTTGGCGGGAACTTGGCCGTAGACGGACTGTCGCTCCTGTTTTGTCACTTGAATAATGGTCCACATCCACAAAAGTGATGCGATTTTGTGAATTAGGTGTCTGCGCGCGTGAACTATTAAAGAAAACGACGAAACAAGTGCTTGGATGTTGATATAAACCTCAAGTTATTTTGATCGCGTGGGCGCCTTATGAACTTGAGTGGATGTCGTAATCAACTGTCCATTGGGTTGAACCGTCGTCAAAATCTCCCAAGGACTTAAAAAAAGTATATGAAAATGAAGATTCCGAAAGAAATGATAGGCTCAGAAAGGCTAGAACCGAGAGCCATAAAGAGAGATAATTAAAAAAATGATTTTTGTACTAGCTGGCATTACGGCTCCGGGTTCTAGTTCTTAGGAGCCTATTGGCAATTAAAGAGAGAAAGAGCATAGTGTACTCGTATGTTTTTTTTATTTATACTATAGTTCATAAAAGATAGCTTGATCTCTGCGACATCTGTCAGTAAAAACCACGCCTATGAAGGCGTGATTTTACTGACAGCTGTCGCAGAGATCAAGCTATCTTTTATGAACCATAGTTCCTCCTAACATGGAAATCAGGGACTTTTTCCATCTTTTTATTTTTTATTTTCTTTATTTATTTCTTTTCTATTTTTTATTTTATCTTTTTGCTTTTTTCTTTTTTACTTCTTTTTAACTCTTACATTCAATTACAGATCTTATTTTTAGTTTACACATGTCTTACATTATTACATTCATATTTATTACTATATTGTTTGTTACATTTGGTCCTTATTTCTAATTTAAGTTATATCTACCATTTTTATTACCTACATTAATTTTTATTAATGTTTCTTAAACTACGTTACTGCTAAATTTGTGGAATAGTTTACTTTATATTACTATATAATATAACTTACAGTTTCCCTTGATTCTAATTCCATTTATTTTTCTTTACTACATTATTTGCAAAATCTTACAGTAATTAAGGAACCTATTTCTGATATGCTTATTTCCTATAATTTAACATATGTTATTTTTATCTATTCTTAATCCTAGTTCTATTTCTATGTTATTTCTTTCTTTATTATATATAGGACATTCAGTTATAATGTGAACAACAGATTCTTCTTTTGTTGGATCACAGGCACATGCCGGGCTCCATCATGGCGGCTGCGGAGGCCAACTTTGTTGGGGCCGGGCCTAATGCGGACGAGGTGGCGAAGCTGCGAGCGGACGTGGCCCGCCTGACGTCTGCCATGGAGACTCTCCAGAAGGAGAACGAGCAGCTCCGCGCAGACCTGGCCAGTCTACGTGAGCCTGCCTCTCACGCGGCGCCCCAGACGCAGCGCCCAAGCCAGCCCGTGCCGATGGAGAACCAGGTTCTGAACCTGGTCCGGCAGGAGCTGGCTGCCTTCCAGCACCGGTTTTCAAGCAAGGCGAAGGCGAGAAAGGGCAAGGCGGCAGCACAGATGGTGGCTGCACCAGCCCCAGTGCCTGCGGCGAATGTGCCAGCGCCAGCGGCAAGCCAGCTGTCGCCACCGTCACCGCCCCCCCAGATCCCTACACCTCCCGCGGCTGAAGCCGGTTGGCAGGTGGTCGGGGATAAAAAGAAGGGGAAGAAGGCAGCCAAAAAGGCCAAAGAGCAGGAGCGGCAGCGCCAGTTCAGGGCGCGCAAGATCGCGGCAAGGCTCCGCGCCCCGAAGACCGCAGCTGTAGTGATTACACTACAACCGGACGCGGAAAAGAAGGGCGTTACCTACCGCGATCTGCTCGCGAAGGCGAAGGAGGCGGTGGACCTCGGGGAGCTCGGGATCACTGGGGGCCTCCGGCTCAAAGTCACCCAGACGGGGGCCCGTATGCTGGAGGTCCCCGGGGAATCCAGTGGCGCAACCGCGGACGCTCTGGCTGCGAAGCTCAGAGCGTCTCTGGACGCGGATGAGGCCCGAGTGTCAAGGCCCGTCAGATGCGCAGACCTGCGCATCATGGGTCTGGACGACTCGGTATTGGAGGAGGAGTTGGTGGCCGCCGTCGCCAGGTCCGGGGGGTGCACTACTGACCAAGTCAGGTCAGGCGCCATACGCCCGGACCAACAGGGTATGCATGCCGCTACGGTGCGCTGCCCTGTTACGGCGGCCAAAACCATAGTGGAGGGCCGAAGGCTTCTGGTGGGCTGGGTCTCAGCGCAGGTTAAGCTGCTGGAGCCCAGACCTCTGAGGTGCTATCGCTGTCTCGTGGGGCACCACGTATCAGTGAGATGCGCCTCGGAGGTTGACCGCAGTGGCCTTTGCTTCCGCTGCTGTCAGCCCGGACACATATCGGCGACCTGCTGCGCCACGCCGCACTGTGTTGCATGTGCGGCGACCGGCAAGCCAGCCGATCACCGGGCCGGAAGCAAGGCCTGCGTGCCACCCGCCAAGGCCAAGGCCGCGGGTAGGGTAGGGGCCAAAGCCGCCACCGCCTCTGTGGCCTCCGCCGCGGCCGCAACTGCCACCGCCACCGCTGTCACTGTCGCCGCCGCCGCCGCCGTGACACCGACGCCCGCAGAGGGGCCCCCCGTGGAGGAAGCTGAAATGGAATGCCTATAACGGCCCCATTAAGCTTCCTCCAGGCGAATATCAACCACTGCGCCTGCGCTCAGGATCTGCTGCTCCAGAGCATGGCGCAGTGGTCGATTAACATCGCTGTGGTCGCTGAGCCGTATTTTGTCTGGCCTAGTGAGGACTGGGTGGCGGACCTTAACGGCTCAGTGGCCATCATCTCTTCGGCCGCCGCCGGTACCCCGACCCTTGAAGGTGTCAGGAGGGGTCAGGGGTGCGTAGCAGCACGATTCGGGGAGTTCGTCGTTGTGGGGGTGTACTTCTCCCCGATCCGATCTCTCGCCGAGCTCCACAACTCTCTTGCAGAGCTGAGAGCAGTCGTCGTCGGAAGTTATCCCCTCCCCGTACTTGTCCTCGGGGACTTCAATGCCAAGAACTTGGCTTGGGGTTCTCGTCGTACAGATGTGCGGGGTAGGATGGTGGAAGACTGGACTCTGGAGACAGGCCTGGTCGTCTTAAATCGGGGTTCTGTCCCCACGTGTGTGCGGATGCGGGGCGAGTCGGTGGTGGACATCTCGTTCGCTAGCCCCACTCTGTCGCCGCGTGCCATTGACTGGCGTGTCATGGAGGGGGTGGAGACCTACTCCGACCACCGGTACATCCGGTTTGATGTCTCCACCCAGCCCTCGAGCGCGCCAGTCCAACAGGCCCCGAGTGGTCCGCGTTGGGCGCTAAAGCAGCTGGACCGGGAGCTCCTCCTGGAAGCCTCGATCGTGCAGGCCTGGGTGTCATCACCGGACAGGCCTGCCGACGTCAATGATGAGGCAGGGTGGTTCCAGGAGGCCATGTCTGAGATATGTGACGTGGCAATGCCCCGCGTTCGGCCAGGAAGCGCCCGGCGTCAGGTGTATTGGTGGTCGCGTGAGCTGACATCTCTGCGCGAGGCGTGTGTCGCCGCGCGGCGCCTGTATACCAGACATCGCAGGCTCCGCATTCGTCCACCGAATGCGGCAGCCATTGAGGCGGAGCTGTACGAGGGATACAGAGCGGCGAAAAACGCCCTCCGAGAGGCTGTCCTGCGGGCCCGGAATCGGGCCCGTGAGGAGATGCTGGAGACTCTCAACAGAGATCCGTGGGGGCGCCCTTACAAGATGGTGCGGGATAAACTCCGCACCTGGGCCCCCCCGCTGACGCAAAGTCTCCGGCCCCAGCTCGTGGAGGACGTGGTGAGCGCTCTGTTCCCTGCGCGACGGGAACATCCGCCCCCGCCTATGGCTCCGCCACCTGCGGTGCCGGACCACCAGGACGACGACGACGACATCCCGGAAGGGACCGGGGTAGACCTGAGAGTGGCGGTACGTAGGCTCAAGGCCAGGAATACCGCCCCAGGACCCGATGGCTTGCCTGGCAAAGCCTGGGTCCTGGCCTCGGAGGCTCTCGGGCCCCGACTGGAGGGGCTCCTAAGCGCATGCTTGGAGAGAGGCCAATTCCCGCTTCGTTGGAAGACGGGGAAGCTGGTCCTCATTCGGAAGCCAGGGCGCCCTGCGGACTCTCCGTCCGCATACCGGCCCGTGGTGCTGCTCGACGAGGTGGGCAAGCTCTTTGAAAGAGTCATTGCAAACCGCCTCGCCGAGCACCTTGCGGGGACGGGGCCGGATCTTGCGGAACACCAGTTTGGTTTCCGCAAGAGGCGCTCTACGGTGGACGCCATCATGCGCGTGAGAGCCCTCACGACGGGGGATGAAGTGGCCAGAGGGGGGGTTGTCTTGGCGGTGTCTCTCGACATCGCCAACGCCTTCAACTCCATGCCCTGGAGCTGCATTAGGGAGGCACTCCGGTATCACCGGGTGCCGAACTATCTCCGTCGTATAGTCGGGGACTACCTGACGGACAGGGCCGTCATCTACCCCGGTCGCAACGGTGAGTGGAACCGGCGAGAGATGTCGTGCGGTGTCCCACAGGGTTCGGTTCTGGGGCCACCTCTGTGGAACATCGGTTACGACTGGGTGCTGCGCGCCGACCTCCCTACCGGCGTCAGCGTAGTTTGCTACGCTGACGACACGCTGGTACTGGCACAAGGGGGGTCGTACGAGGCGGCGGCGGAAAATATGACACGCGGGGTTGCGATAGTCGTTGAGAGGATTCGGCAACTGGGTCTTGAGGTGGCTCTGCACAAGTCCGAGGCCATGCACTTCCATGGTCCTCGGAACAGGCCACCACCGGGATCCTCAGTGATGGTAGGAGGGGTATCCATCGACGTCGAGTCAACGCTGAAGTACCTAGGACTCGTCCTCGACGGCCGATGGAACTTCGTTGAGCACTTCCGACGTTTGGCTCCCAAACTGGAACGGACCGGGGCTGCCTTCAGGCGGCTCCTGCCGAACCTGGGAGGGCCAAACGCCTCCTGCCGGAGGCTCTACGCGGGGGTCGTGCGGTCCATGGCCCTTTACGGGGCCCCGGTGTGGGCGCGTGGTTTGGCGCGGCTTGCCGTCCACCACCTGAACGCGCCCCAAAGGGTGATAGCCGTGAAAATGGTTCGCGGCTACCGCACGATCTCCCGCGAGGCGGCGAGCCTCCTTGCCGGATTGCCGCCATGGGATCTGGAGGCGATAGTCCTCGCACGCCTGCACGAATGGCGTGCGGAGGCACTGTGCCGTGGGGAAACCACGCTGCCGCGGCAAGTTGTCGCGCAGCGGACAGACTTCCGGCACGATCTCATGGCGACATGGAGACAGCGACTGTCGCAACCCCGTGCTGGGCACGCCACTATAGCGGCGATAAGACCCCTCTTTGAGGAGTGGCTTGAGAGACGCCACGGCATCCTCACCTTCCGCCTGACGCAGGTCCTCACCGGACACGGTGTGTTTGGGAGGTTCCTGCACCGAATCGGGCGGGAGGAAACGCCCGGGTGCTCCCACTGCGAGGATGGACCGGAGGACACGGTGGAACACACCGTGGAGGTGTGCCCTGCTTGGGCGGAGCACCGCCGTGTCCTCGTAGCGGCGATAGGCGGCGGCGACCTCTCGCGTCCGGCCCTGGTCGAAGCCATGGTCCGGAGCGAGACGGAATGGGATGCCGTCACCACCTTCTGCGAAGCAGTGATGCTAGCGAAGGAGGTGGCGGAGCGGGAGAAGGAGAGAGCAGCAGCTTTCCTCCCCGGCCGCCGCGGGAGACGCCCTGGGCGTCGGGGGCTACGTCGTGGCCCCCGGCCACCGTAGGCGCAGGCCTGTGGACGGCGAGCAATGGGTAGCTCGTCGTCCGTCCGTCTAATGACGACAGGCCGTGTCGACGGCGCGTTTTGTTCCACGCGCGCCTCAAAGAGCTGTCAGCAGCGTGAAGGGGCCCGCAAGGGCCGACGCCTGCCGGGGCTGCGGGCTGTTCGAAAGAGATACCGCGGCTCCGGAACGTAAGGGCACTGAAGGAACACGGATGGTTTTTAGTCAGTAAAAGTCTGACACTCCCTTGCGCTCCACCCAGAGCGAAAGGGGTCATTAGATGATTTTCCATCCGCAAAAAAAAGAAAAAAAAAAGGCACATGCCGGGCTCTCCTTACACTTGAACCAGTGTACTCGTATGTTAGAACGAGAAAGATAGGGTAGACCATTGATTTAGACACTATCAGCAACGTTAAGGCGGCTACTTACTTGTCTGCCGCAGGGGCAATCTAGCGTATAGGAGTGGCGATGGCCCTTAATTGTGATGTGTGTATGCAAGCAGGGGCAATTTTCTAAATCGGCCCTACGGCAGGGCGGCAGGGGCGCAAGACCTTCCTTGCTTCCTAGATCGTAGCTGCAGTTGTCGCGTATGTAGCGCAATTGGGGCAATTTGAATCAGTTCGTTGGTGACTTTCGCACGAAGCACACGTGTGAGTACAAGTCACAATGAATGGATGAATTAAAAGTATGAAATTTGGACACGGGTGACAGAAGTGTAGATGTTTCACCTTAACAGCCATTTAGACCAATTTCACCAAATGAGTTGTCAATTGATTCATCTTTATCAAAAGTTAAGGATAAAAAAGAGAAATCTGTATTATTTTTACTGTGTTGTAATAATATTATCACTACTCTATATTTATCATATTTTCAACTTATGTTGAAATTAATTTGCACCCAAACAACAGTGTCATTTTTAATGATTATTATGTCTTCTGTTTTGATATTGTGGCACAAATAGTTATTTTTTACCTGATCGTAACGTAGTGATTTTGATGACTAATAAAAACACGAATACTTGTTAAAAATGATTGTTACAAGCTTCATTATGGACCTATACGATCATTGAATAACGATCCGCCCCGACTTCGCTCGGGTGATTTCTGGATCTCGACAACAGAGCCACCTACCGAGGCCATGTGAATATAAGTTAATAATTCCTAACTGTTAAATAAATAAAATGATGAGTGATTTCGTTCGCAATGTTAGCAACAATCGATATCGATATACTCGTTTTGTTTAGTTATTTAATGTTATTACTTTTGACGCCTAAAATATACTATTTAAAAAATACATATTATTAATCGAACGATCAAGTAAATTGTTTTCTAAATCAAATGATGATGAGAATTTGAGAGGTATCAATCTAAGTCTTGACAGAGACACCGTACATGAGCTAGTTGGATCCCATTTGTAATCCCAATTTTAAATGCCGACTAACGATCCGCTCTGGCTTTGCCACACTGTTTCCTAGATCTCGACAACAATGCCATTTACCGGGTCCAATTGTAAGTGTGAAATATTCATCGAAATCTATCCAACTTCTCTTAAGTGATGATCTTTCATGCATCCGGTAATTAATTTTTATTTTTATAGATACCACTTGCTTAGCGGAAAATATAAATCATCGATTATATTCAATAAAGCTTTATCTACTTGGATGAAAATATTTCTAACTCGTGAAGGTAAGGCAGGATCTTGATCATGCCGTGTAAGGAAATTCACTACCTCTAACCAAATAATATATATTATTACTCAGAAGCTCTAAGACCCCGTACCATCCCGTGAGTATCGTAAAAGACGACGGAGAGAAATGAAACGTGAGATAGGCAATAATAACGCCTCCCGCCACGTTCGGCAGTAGACATTTGATTGGCTATATTTAATTAATGAATGATGAATAATATCTTGAGGGAGTAGAGAAAACGGGTAATACGTTCGTAATCGATTAATTTGTAGTTGTGATCTAGCGACAAAAGAGAAGGCAGACCGCGGTCGAGCCACTGTTATATCAATATACTTCTTTACGTGTTAAAGTCACGTTGCAACTATAATAGTTGTAGCACGAATGGGTTGGCTCGACCGGGGTAGACCGCGCTCTCATAGAATACCAGCGTAAAATAGCAGCTCGCTCTTTCGTTGAGTGTAGAGAACCGTTGACCCTTTATACTGGAAACGAGGCATTCCATCTTAGTCCTTGAGAACGCATCTGCATTTTATTTTTAATCTAGGTTTAATGTAGATATCTATGGGCCACAGCATCCACTAACAATCAGGTGCACTGTGCGCTCGTTTGGCATCCTTATTCTATAAATATAACTATCGTAACAGTGTCCTCTGTGTACGTTCCATCCGACACAAACTGAAAAGTAACCAGGGGCAACCGTTAAACTAAGAAACAGAAGGGGGGAATCGAGGCTTCTCTCGATCCGGCCTCCTATAACGCTGTGGCGTCATTAATCTGAGAAATAAAAATAAACAATTAAAATTAAAATAAAATACAAAAATAAATAAGTAATATAAAACTTACCTTGAAGTCGTGTCGCAGAAATCGTGATCAAGTCGTTGAGTACTAAAGACGCCCCGATAATGCATCGAACAAAAGATTGAAGACATCGAAGCGGCGCACCCGCCACGCAGTTAGTAAGAATATATTACTGTGACGGTAAGACGTATGACGCTTGCGCCCGGCTATTGTTTTTATTTGCTACTTGCTTTGAACTTTTTCTTCCTTCTTGTGCTATTAACTTCCGTGCTACGCTTTGTGCTAAATTATAAACAGTATTTTATATGTGAACTATTGTATTCGTGAACTATTGTATTCGTGAATTATTGTAGCTGTGAACTATAGCATAGGTGAACTATTTAATTGTGTGAAATGTTCTGCTTACAATAAATTTTATAGAAAGTGATTGGTGAGTAATTTATTAAGAATCTCCCCATATCACTTCAATGCCTACGTTGGGTTCGGGAACAACGTATGTGATCTCCGCAACGGAGTAACACACAAGGGCGATAACCTCTTCCTTTTCAGAAAATAGGTTCAGGCGGGGATTACGGGTCTTCCGAAGTCGTCCCGGTCCCAACGCCTTAATTCTTCGATATGGACTGTATTATTTTGAGGGAAGAATTCCTTGGGAATAAAACAGCAATTGTCTTCAAACCGTTCCGTGAGAGAGTAATTACTTTTCCCTATCACTTCCCTACACTTTTTCTTTCTTCTTCTTATTGACTGCTGGTCTTGCACTTTTCCCGAAGTTTCTACGAACTTCCCCGAACGATCCCCAAACGATTCCCCAACGATTCCCGAACGAATTGCAGGGGGGGTTGTCGTCTTCATGTGCCTAAGCACATGCAGGTTTCGGGCCTCGGGGTAAGCCCCCATTACCCGTGCTGTCCTCGCGGCCCACCACTATGCACCGGTCCTGGGAGCCTTCTATTGGCATTGTAGGTGTTAGAACGATTTTTGTCGCAAACGGTAAATTTTTCGTAGTCGGTTATGACTACGAAAAAAGGAGGTTATCTAATAAAGTCGGAGTTGGCCTTTCAGCGGCATTGAGGGTTGTTACTCGACTCTCTAATCGATATAGAGAGGAGTTCTCTTGGATAGGGTCGCCCGTCCGGAGGGCGAGTGTGTAGCGGCGCAAGGTTGTTTAGATGTATATGCGGCCCGTTGTCTGCGCGGTCGAACATTCCGCGCGCCAACCGGGCCTCAAATTCCTGTATGGTTTCTATCTTCAGGTTGGCCGCTATGACGTCATTCCGGACGTAGCGACCCGCACCGACGATGGTTCTTAACGCCATATTTTGCTGGGCCTGCAGTCACCGCCTCAGACGCTCGCTCAGAAGCGCGTACCAGGCCGGAGCAGCATAGGTGATAATGGATCTAATGTAGGTTTTATATACTCGCACTTTGGTGTTAAGTGGTAACTTGGATGCCAGGACCGGACGTAGCATCGCCCGCGCACATCGTGCTCTGCGGACGACGAGGTCGACGTGCGCAGTCATGCGCAGCGCCCGGTCGATCCGGCACCCAAGGTAGGTCACGGCCTTCTCGTACGCGATCTGCTGGCCATTGAGGGTTAGTTGAGGTGGTAGGTTCCTGAGGCGGCGAGTGAGCAGAGCGGTCGTCTTACCAACGTTGACGACCATCCTCCACTCATCTAGCCATGGTGGCAGCAGGTCCAGGAGACGTTGCATCCTGGCAGTGGCAATGTGGGTTCTTCTGGACGAGGTGAAGTAGGCGCTATCGTCCGCATATAACGCCAATTCCACGTCGTCCTCCCACTCTTGCAGCCTTCCTGCCAGGGTAGGGATGTCGTTGGTATAAGCCGCGTACAGGACTGGAGACAAACAGCTGCCCTGAGGAACGCCGGCTCTGATGGTTCTGGTTGCGGACTCGGCGCCCTCTACGCAGACGTAGAACTTCCTGTCTGCCAGGAAAGACGCAACTAGCCGCAACATAGCAGGAGGGACACTGGTCTGTTCTTCCAATTTATAAAGTAGCCCAGAATGCCACACCCTGTCGAACGCCTTCTCGATATCGAGAAAGACGCCCAACGTAGTGCGGCCTCGGTTGTAATCGGCCGCAAGCAGGTGCAGCACTCTGGTCAGCTGTGTTGCTGTAGAGTGACCCCTCCTGAATCCGTGCTGCTCCGCCCGAAGTTGGATGCACGAGCGGAGGCGTCTTAGCAACAATCTTTCAAGCAGTTTAGCTATGTGTGGTAGCAGCGTGATCGGCCTGTAGCTGGCAGCTCTACGCCTGTCCTTCCCGGGTTTTGGCAAGACGATTACTTTGCCTTTCTTCCAGTCCTCCGGGAAGTGGGATGTCCGCAATATCCCATTGTAGAGTCGACCAAGCTCTACTAGGACTCTATGGGACAGCTGTCGGAGTGCAGCGTTGGTAATCCCGTCGTGCCTCGGCGCCTTCCTCGGTTGCAGGCGGGTTGTTGTCCACCGCAGTTCAGCGGGGGAGATGAACCACTATCCTGCAAGAGGCGGCGCGGGCGACGACAGGAACTCCTGTACGCGACTCTCCTTTTGGGCATGAAGCTCCAAGAACTCCGCACTTGCTGGGTTCGGCATAAATTGCTCCTCGAAGTGCTCGACTAGGATATCCGCTCTACCCTTGGCATCGTAACGACGTTCGCCCGCGTTGTTGGTCAGCGGGCAAACGGGAGGTTTGGCTTTAGTTAACTGTCGGTTCAGTTTATAGAGCGACGCATCATGCTCTTCCGCCTTCCATATGCGCCGCTCCCAGGCATCTCGGGCAGCGAGTACGCGCCCAGAGTCTCCTTAGTGCCCTTTTTCTCTTAATCTGCACGCAGATGTGTTGCGGCAGATCATCCCTTTTGGTGGACATCGGGACGATCGTAGAGGCAGCGTTGAGGGCCTCCTGTATCGCCTTTGTCATATTAGCGGCTGCGGCCTCTACGTCGTCCGCTGTGTTTAAGGGGTGGTGTGCTGGAGGTCTCTCCTGCAGGTGTTTGTGGTAGAGCCTCCAGTCGACACGTGTCTTCACTGTTCTGGGCGGCGTAGTCACCGCCTTTAGGCCAAGGGTAATCAAGATCGGGAGGTGCTGTGAGTCCAGGTCGTACAGCACCTCTACCACTATCGGGTAGTTGATGTTCCTAGCGAGCACGATGTCCAATACATCCGGACGACTTCGTGGATCTGTTGGAACATGTGTAGGTTCTTCGGGACCTAAGACGTCATAGCCGTATCTTTCGGCGTCTTCGAGTAGTGCATGACCCGGCGGGTTGATCAATCTAGATCCCCACGCCGGGTGTTTGGCGTTTAGGTCCCCGGCGATGATGGTCGGTGTTTCGCTTTCCATTACCGTCCGGACGTCTGAGGAGCAAAATGGAGTCCCTGGCGGGCGGTATGCTGCGTAGATCCTAAGTTCCTCGCCCGCCGCCTCCATTTTTATGCCGATAGAGCGCATCGTTTGGTATTCCGGTAAGTCAAGTTCTTGATGGACGATGTCCCTTCTCACTAGGACCGCTGTCCCTCTGTAGGCGGCCCCCTGAGAAGTGACCTCGTCCCTCCTATATATATGGTAATTAGGCAGCTTAATGCGTGTACTCGGATTTAATTGCGTCTCTCCCAGCAAGATGACCTGTACGTCTTGTTGTTGGGCGACAGTGCGGAGTTCTTGTAACTTCTGCTGGATTCCACCTGGGTTCCAGTAGAGGAGGCGCAGGTTAGACTCCTCCACTGTAGTGCCGAGCCAGTAGATTAGCCAGCGCCTTCATAACCGCTGTGATCGGATCTGTCCCGGCTCTGATATCAGCCAGGACTTGACTGCCGACCTCGATTGCCATCCAACGTTTGATATGCCAACCAAACGTTGGATGGCGTCAGCAGTCTCGAAGCCGGCTGGAGGTGTTCTAGATGTATGTGCGGTTGGCGCTGGTCTCGGGAGTTGGTGTACGTTTCTTTGTATATGGGTAGAGCGCGCTCTATGTGTAGAGCGGGCTCTATTTTCTGATAGAGCCCTTTCTGGCACTCTACCCATTCTGGCTTTCTTGTCATCCTTGGTAACCTGCGCCTGGGCTATCGTTACCGCTGGGGTTGGTGTAGAGGTTGCTTCCTGAGGAGGAGGCTGCACCTTCTTCTTCTTCTTCCTCCCCCGCTTACTCCTCTGAGAGGTTTGGCGCTCTATGGCGTCATTAGCGGGGGGCTGAAGAGTCGCCCCGGTGGTTGCCTTTGATGTAGTGATGGTGGGCACCACCGTTTCTGTGGGTGCCGTGACGGGTGGAGGGGGGGCAGGTTGCCTTCCCTTTCCTCTGATTGTAGTCCACCCGTCTTCCTGGACCACGGCCCTGGGACGACTTTGGGGTACCCTCTTGGGCTCCTCTGGGAGTAGTCCCGGTAGAGTGATCCCCTGCTTCCTTGCAATCCTCCTCAGGACTGGGCAGCGGCGATCATTGGCGGTATGGTTCTTAGCGCAGTTAGCGCATCGCGGTTCCTCATCTCTACCCCTTGGGCAGTTGCTGGCGATATGGTCTCCGGCGCAGCGAACACACTTCACTGGCCTGAAGCAATTCGTGGACGCATGGCCAAAGGCCTGGCAGCGGTGGCACTGTGAAGGGCCCGCTCTTCCTTGCCAGGCCTCTATGACGACTCCTCTCATGAAGAGGAGCTCGTCGATCTGGTATAACTCATTAAGGCGCTCCAGGCTCAGGTGGTCCAGCTGCGCGAAGTAGAGGCACCTAGGTCTGCCTCTACGGGGGGGGGATCCCTTTTACATATCTAATCGGGAACCCCTTTGCCCTGATAGCCCCCTCTATCGCGGTTGGATCCGTGCCCACTGGTAGTCCCCGTATGCCCACTTTCGTGGGCTTGTCCTCCTCGGGGGTGTAACAGTACCAGGACATAGCTGGTACTTTCTCGGTCATCTCTATTAGGTACTTTTGTACCGTCCGGAATTCTTCCGGACTCTGGGGGGTGAATCTTACCCCCTTGCCGAATGGACGAGCATTCGGTGGGTGGCCCAGCTTCTTATTAAGTGCCTCGAAGTGCTTCGTCCAATCCGGCAAGCACTAAGCCACTATAGGTGGGTACCTTTTAGCCGATTCTTCCGGCGGTTTTGGTTTTACGGCTGTCTTTATCCTTGGTACTGCCGGGGCAGCTACCAGTTGGGCATAGCTGGTGGAAGGCCTCTGACCATCGTTCGATGGCCGGCCTGACGGGTTGGTGGTAGGCGCGGACGGTGAGTGTCCGGCGGATGTGCTAGGTGCTAGGGTAGCATACGTGGTGGCACTCCATCCGTATGACCCTTCTCCTCCCTGCTCCAGATCAGCAGCATCCATGCTGGTGTGTTCCGGTGTTCTGGGGGGGGGGGGGTTTAATCGGCGATGGCGATTTGGGAGGTGATCTTCTAATCGGCTTTTCCGGTTGGTGGTCCGATTCCCCCTCGGATGATGAATAATCCGAGGAGTTTGAGGTACCGATGCATCGCCTCTTCTCCTGGAGGGATGCTGCTGTCTCTGGAGGTGTATGCCTCCTCGTCGTCTTTTTGGCCCGCTGATGTTGTGGGAACGGCTCCCACCCAGTCGTACCTTCAGGTACGATGGGCAAGAGCGCGGTCCTCGGTGCGGGCTCTTTACCCGGTGAGGAGGGTTTCCGTGTCGGGATCTGGGAGTAGGAGGACACTACTCTAGTCCTTTCAGGATGAAAGATGTCATGGTACGCGATTGGACGCTCTAATACACCAGAACGGTCGGGTGGTCTTCTTGGATTCGGTTTAGGTGGAGGTTCCCCTTTGTCCTTATCGGACATACTGATAACCTACTTACCTACCTAAAGTCAGTCAGGTAATCTACTAGTGGCCCTGTCTAAATACCAGCCGTTCGGCACGATGCGCGACGCGGATGGTTAGGTATAAATTACGTTGGCGTAATCTCATGGGGCACTGCCTACCCCTTTTACAATAAAAGGGTTGGGGGAAGTGCAACGGTGGCACTTTACACGCGACTAGGCACAGGATGCACGAAACGCATAAAGTGCCAAGAATCATCAAGGGGCCGGTGACCTCGACGCCTCACGGGATCACGGGACTCAACGTTCGGCGGAGTATGTCGTACCGGCGGTTATTTGCAGCCACTGTATAACTGCAAGCAACGCACACCTAGGAGACCCTTATACGAATTGCAAGAAAACTCGTTTACTGAGCTACCCCAGAGCTATACGCGAAAGTGAGCCGCGTCATTTGTGCGTTTGCGCAACTCAATTACATCAATTTGTTCTATCACTCTGTCACGGTTTACTCAATAACTTTATTTGTATAAAACATACATTTATACAATTTACTTATAAAGATAGCACAAAAAAATATCTATACTACGATATACATTACATTTTCATGTCACAAAAAACCTTTTATTTATTTAACAAAGTATGCTTATTTTACTCACATGTTCAAAGTTGGAATTTCTTAAATATTTAACATAGAAATTTAAAACAATGTTTTCCACTTGAAATTATACATATCTTAACTAATACAATAGTTTAATTTACATTTTCTCTATACATTTCATTATTAAAACACTTTTAAATTTCTTATACAAAACTATCATTATTTCACTTATTCACAGGAATTTTTACATAAAAATAACACAGAATTTACCTCTTTTACACGTACAATCAATCCGAAATGTTTTACAAGTCATTTTTACATAAATTGCTGAAATTTGCAAATATTTAAATTTCTACATATTTGGCCTCCTAAGTACGTGGCTAGCGTGCGTCTATGAATTCACACTATTTGAACAACTAACTTTGCACGGCTATCGACTATCAGTAAAAATGGAAAGTTTAGTATACACTAATATCAACAATACTAGGTGAATAAATGATTCTACATAATTCTCAAACTGTAGGAAACTATTTCTAATCAGATTCTTATCAGTTATCATGTCTCTTATCAGATAACATAGACAAAATATTACATGAATCAATACATTGAAAATAGGCATTTGTTTTCAAACAAAACATATCAAACCCATATAAGACAATACTTATGCAATCAATTTCCATTAATTCTACTTATGCACAGCCATCATCTCGACCGGGGAACAAATCCGGTCTCTAACTTTATTTTAATATTTCTTTAAATTAACATCATTGGAAAGATGATTTCAACCGGGGAACAAATCCGGTAACATAATTTATATCTTAAAAATTCCCTATATGAATTTATTAAGAAAATATTACTAAGAAAACAATAAACTATTCCGGCCTGGGAGTCGAACCCAAGACCTTCATATCATTAATTCGATATTTCTTTAAGATTCAACTAAGCATTTTCTTATTAGAATACTGTTGCTCGATAATTTGCTTTTTAGAAGCTATTCGTTATCGGTTAACTAATAAATTGAAATATTCTTATAGGCGCATCGCCAACAATCTCCCCTCCGTGCATCAGCACCATCATTTGGGAGGCGTCGCGGGTACCAGGACTATTATTCGGGATGTAGGTCTCCTCAAGATACCTGTGTTAGTAATGACGTCAACCACTCTGGTGTGACCGTCTGGTCCCGGTAGCGTCCTACTAATCTTGCCTTTCGGCCACGTATTTCGTGGCAACGAATGATCTATTATCAAGACAATATCACCTTCTTTAGGCTCCATAAACTTTCCGTTATTACCTGTTCGAGGTATTAACGTAGGCATGTATTCTTTTAGCCATCTTGTCCAAAAATGGTCGGCTAACCTCTGTGCAGATTTCCAATTGAGTTGACCTGTCAGATGTTGCTCGCCTCAATGCCATTATCATTGACGCTGGTGTCAATGAGGCTGCTAATTCCAGATGTACTGCTCTGGTGGTCGGACACGTGAATAAAACACCCCAACGTTTTTCGTGTCGCCTTCCTATAGTCACACTCATAGGTCCGAAATAATCCACGGCTGAACATGTAAAAGGTGGTTCGTTGTGAGCTATTCTCTCCAGAGGAATATTTCCTTGTGGCACGTTCTGCGGCTTTGACCTGTATGTCCTGCACCACTGACAATGATGCGACACACTTCGTACCACATTACCCAAGTTCAAGACATAAAATTTCTGGTTCACTTCATTCATCACCGTCTGGTGATTGGCATGTCCAAAATGATGATGAACTTCTCTAATCATCATTTTAACGATTTCGTGTTTACCGTCTAATACGACAGGTTTTCTACTTTCCTCGGTCAAATTAGACTTAAAAGGTAAACGCCCATTTAAACGGAGTAAGTTATCTTCTCCTATTTCCATAGATAATTTACTTAAGCGTGAACTTCTTTCAACGCATTTGCCTGCTTTCAAGCATTTTATTTCCGAATGAACACTCGTCTTGAACGAACTTCCAAATTAATAATTCGGCTTTTTTCAAGAGCGCTGTGTCCAACGCGCCATCGGGTCTTTTAACCGACTTTGCTAAAATTTCGTTGGAACACATAACCGACTTTTCGGCTGCGTTGTCGGGTCCTTTAATCGACTTTCTAAAACTCTTGATTTTTTCTACCGCTTGTAAGGTGCGTGTTGCCCCAAGGAATTTCTTAAAGCTGCTAAATCGTCCGTAGTCGGGTAGACTGAACGGTTCTTGCTTTCTCAGCGCATTTACGCCTTTTGGCGATTTTTCTTCACCTGTTTCTAAGCTATTAATGGTGTCCACTTGTTTGGGCCATAAATCAGGACTTTTCCTGAGGAATTCAGGTCCTTGCAACCAGCGATGACTTACATCGAAGGTGGAAGGAAAATTTCTAGGGGCGTCGTCTGCCACGTTTTGTGACGTCATTCTATACTCTTCCGGTGGCGCGTCACGATTGTGCCGCCATAAGAATCGAAGGCTATCCCTGTCTTCTTCCCGGATTTTCAGTTGCAGGAACATTTCTTTAATGTCTGCCATCACTGCCACGCTTCCTTCTCTGAAACGTAGCAGAACTCCAAACAACGACTTCAATAAGTCCGATCCGGTTAACAATGCATCATTGAGACAACGTCCGCCCGTCCTAGCGGCGGCGTCGAAAACTATTCTATTTTCTTTTTTTGTGGGTGAGTCACTGCGAAGTGAGGAAGATACCACGTGCGTGGGGAAATGGAAATATGGTTCGCTTTCTCTGTGTAACCGTTAACGATGAGATTTTCAATTTGCTTCTCATATTCTTTTTTCAACTCGCTATTTTTGTCGAGCTTCTTTTCGATATTAAACAGGCGACTTTCAACCTGCACTCTATTCGACGGCATGCACTCATTATCTGTGCGCCACAACAAAGCAGTCTCGTACCTATTATTAGGTATACGACGTACCGTTTTGTTCAAAATAATTAAAGCTCGTTCTTCTCTCGTTCTTCGTTCCCGGGCTTTTGCGCAGACACTCCCAGAGATTCCAAACTAAAATATTCCTTGATTAATTTCTCCATGTCTTCCTCTTTCTTGGTGGAAATGTGGTTAACAATCTTAATTGGTTTGATGCCACCCGATATGTGATCATGTAAAACCCATCCAAGTTTGGTGAGCGATGCTACAGGTAGGTTCTTACCTCCTGAAACTAATTCACGAGTAACTATGAGATGCCAATTGTCCTGGCCAATTAATATGGTAGGTCTGGACCTCTCATACATCAACTCGTCCTTAATCGGTGTCAAATGAGAACACCGTTGCAACAATTCTCGACTTACTGACTGTGGAGAAAGGTTAAGTGACTTAATTGTTTGTACACTTATCTCCTCTAAGTCGTTCGAGTAAATGCCTTTTATTTAAACGTTTAAGCGATACGAACTGTCGTCGTTGATGCGCTTATCTCCCACGGCTTCAATACGTAATTCTTCTTTACGTCCGCGAGGCGCTAACTTCTGAGCCATCCACTCCTCTATGAGTGTCATGGTTGATCCCTCATCCAGAAGAGCTGTTGTCTTGACCTTTCCTTTAGGTCTATACAACTCGACCGGTACAATCTTTAAGTATGCACATGCCAGTCCATTCACTGTACTAACAGTTGTAATTTGAGCCTCTTTACCCCCCTCATCCCCTTGCGGCGAGGTATTTTCATTGGGGTATCGGTGTGGCATTCGATGATGTGACATTCTACATCCCTCTACACCACATTTTTTCCCTTTGCAATCTAACCACCTATGGTTAGGTGACAAACATTGGAAACATACTTTCGCTTTTTTAACTGCGTCCCATTTCTCGCGATTATTCATGTCCTTAAACTTGTAACAACTCACTATAGAGTGTTCCTTGTTGCATATAACACACTTATGTGTTACCCGACTTACAGGCTTGTCCTGGGTTATCATAACCACTTGTCGGTTGTGCCCTTTATTATTTCGGCGTTCTAGACGCTCGCTCGTATTACTTCGGCGCTCATAGCGCTCGCTCTTGACACGGTCGCGTACACTCCCCTTTGCAGTGTGTACAGTTTGCTTCCTGAATTCAGGACGTTTCCGTTTTTCAGGCACATTTTCATTGCTTAAGGACGTTCCAAATTGTTCACTCAATAAATTCAAGAACTTGGCCATCTTCTGTAACTCTGGCTCCAAAGGATGGTGAGCTCGATATTCAAACCATTTAAATTTAATCATAGTTCCGAGTTTTTCTACTATGCGGCTTACTAACTCCGGTGAGTATAAATACTGTGGTTGATTCAATGCTTGTATTGTGGCAACCACGTTCGTAATACGACTTGCAAAAGATCCTATGTTCCGGCAATCTTCCGCCAATCTTGGCATACGCTTTACATTCTCGATTTCGGCTAGAATGAGCATCTCAACCCTACCGAATCTTCTTTCGAGAGCGTTCATCATTTCTTCAGGTTCACACAAAGTAAACAACAACGATTTAACCGCTTCCTTAGCGGTGCCCTTTAATGCCCTCCTAAGGCGTGCGACATTCTGCACCCCTGAAAATTGGCTTCTCGTGTTTTCAAACACCGTTTTGAAAACTATCCATTCACCCGGGTCTCCATCGAACACCGGTAATTCCTGGAGGAAATAAAGCTGGGAAGACTTATCTTTTCCCGCTATCTTTATTGCACTCACAATCGCTTCGGTCAATTCTGACACCTCACTCGCGTGTGTTTTCTGTGCATTTCCTTGGTTGCGCTCGACCTCCGCCCCTTTGCGGTGTGATCCTTTACACGCTTCCTTATCAGTAATATCGGGTTGCGTTACACTAACCGGCGCGCTCATTATGGTCTGCTGAACCCAACTCCTTACGAAAGGTTCCACCTGAGTATTCCGCTCTTCATCATCCTCACTCGAGTCGATCTCCTCTTCTCGGTTGAGTCGTGTCAACTCCAATTGAGACTTGGCTAAGGCAGCAGCTGCCTGTGCTCGTTCGAGCTCTGAGCTTTCGAATTTAATCCGCGCCTCTAATTCGGCTTTCAGCCTCGCCGATCGCGATGACCTACTACCTCTCTGTGACCCTTTGTCACTAGTGTGCCCGATTACTGTCCTTGACGATGCCGCTTCTTCGGTCCTTTGACCCACTTTTTCGACTACCGTTTCACTCCTGGATATAACGGATTGTTGTGCGGTGCTGGTGCACTGGTGTCCGTCCTGTTGCTTGTCGTTGCCACGGACGTCCCTGAGTCCCACGTGCATGTGGACGTATCGGTGGTGGCTCCACTTGAAGGAGTTGCCCCACTCGAAGCAGTAGCTGTGGTCGCTCCAGATGATTCCGCCTCTTTAGCCCTTCTTGAGAGCCCTGTTCTTGTCCTGCTTCCTCCGCTCCTCTCTGTCTGGTCTTGTGCCTTCTTCATCTTGCGGGAAGGTGATTGTTGGCCTACGGTCCCTAACTGTCCCTACGGTCCCTACAACCCTTCTACACCCCAACCTAACCCCACTACCCCTCCCCCCCTTTATCTCCCAACCCTACAACCTTACTATCACCCTAACAGCCCTATCAGCACTATCAATCCTGAACGGGGCCTACCGAGGTGAGCCGTCCAGGGATGGAGTCGTGCAGGAATGGAGTGGAGGAAAGGTTTAGGAACTGTCCCGCCAAGGAACATGACGAAACAGTCGAGCGGTAGTGCAAGCGCAGTCTCGCTCGAGAGAACTGCTCCACCCGAAGGTGTTGTGCCAGAGTCCAACCGTTTGACACCGTTAGGTGGTCGGGATGTATGCTGCGCTTCGTCGCCCAGTCGCCGGTGACGCCTCGTCAAGCGCCCTCCTCCGGCCGCGATGCAGTCAGGTGCCCACGAGCACCCTCGCCTGGCAGCAGCGGTGGATGCCTCTTATTCTTGAACCCTCTGATGACCCGACAGGAAATGCCGGACACGGTCGTCCGACAGGAAATGCCAGACACGGTCGTCCGACAAGAAATGCCAGACACGGTCGTCCGACAGGAAATGCCGAGCACGCTTGCCCGACAGGAAAAATGCCAAGCCCTGCTTGACCACGATGAGTGCCTTCACAAAGCACCTGCGCCTGGCTGCGATACGTGCCCCATGCGAGCACACGCCCCAAGCCGCAATCCCGGTTTTCTTTCTTCAGGTAGTTCCAGGGCCAGTCCTTCTGCGCTGACCTGGTCTTCTGGCCTTTGGTCCTGTTGCTTCAGCTCAAACCTCCGGCTTCCTTCGGTTGCTGATCTTCACTCGGCTCCGAAGGTCTTCTTTTCCCACAACCAGCAGCCCACAGCTGGTTCCTTGATCCTGGCTGCGAAGGACCAATTGAAAAGGAACCACAGCAGCACATAAACGTTCAACTAAGAAACAGAAGGGAGGAATCGAGGCTTCTCTCGATCCGGCCTTCTATCACGCCTACGTTGGGTTCGGGAACAACGTATGCGATTTCCGCAAACGGAGTAACACACAAGGGCAATAACCTCTTCCTTTTCAGAAAATAGGTTCAGGCGGGGATTACGGGTCTTCCGAAGTCGTCCCGGTCCCAACGCCTTAATTCTTCGACGTGGACTGTATAATTTTGAGGGATGAATTTCTTGGGAATAAAACAGCAATTATCTTCAAACCGTTCCGTGCGAGAGTAATCACTTTTCCCTATCACTTCCCTACACTTTTTCTTTCTTCTTCTTATTGACTGCTGGTCTTGCACTTTTCCCGAAGTTTCACCGAACTTCCCCGAACGATTCCCGAACGATTACCGAACGGTTCCCGAACGAATTGCAACGTTGATGTCTTCCGCTAAGACTAATGTCCTGCAGGTTTCGGGCCTCGGGGTATGCCCCCATTACCCACGTTATCCTCGCGGTCCACCACTATGGACCGGTCCTGGGAGCCTTCTGACGAATTGCAAGAAAACTCGTTTACTGAGCTACCCCAGAGCTATACGCGAAAGTGAGCCGCGCCATTTGTGCGTTTGCGCAACTCAATTACATCAATTTGTTCTATCACTCTCTCACGGTTTACTCAATAACTTTATTTGTATAAGACATACATTTATACAATTTACTTATAAAGATAGCACAAAAAATATCTATACTACAATATACATTACATTTTCATGTCACAAAAAACCTTTTATTTATTTAGCAAAGTATGCTTATTTTACTCACATGTTCAAAGTTGGAATTTCTTAAATATTTAACATAGAAAGTTAAAACAATGTTTTCCACTTGGAATTTAACATATCTTAACTAATACAATAGTTTAATTTACATTTTCTCTATACATTTCACTATTAAAACACTTTTAAATTTCTTATACAAAACTATCATTATTTCACTTATTCACAGGAATTTTCACATAAAAATAACACAGAATTTACCTCTTTTACACGTACAATCAATCCAAAATGTTTTACAAGTCATTTTTACATAAATTGCTGAAATTTGCAAATATTTAAATTTCTACATATTTGGCCTCCTAAGTACGTGGCTAACGTGCGTCTATGAATTCACACTATTTGAACAACTAACTTTGCACGGCTATCGACTATCAGTAAAAATGGAAAGTTTAGTATACACTAATCTCAACGATACTAGGTGAATAAATGATTCTACACAATTCTCAAACGTTGAAAACTATTTCTAATCAGATTCTTATCTGTTATCATGTTTCTTATCAAACAATATAAGTGAATGTTTTCATAAATCAATCATAGAAAATAGGCATTTGTTTTCATACAAAACATATCAAACTCATATAAGACAATACTTATGCAATTAATTTCCATTAATTCTACTTATGCACAGCGATCATCTCGACCGGGGAACAAATCCTGGTCTCTAACTTTATTTTAATGTTTCTTTAAATTAACATTATTGGAAAGATGATTTCAACCGGGGAACAAATCCGGTAACATAATTTATATCTTAAAAATTCCCTATATGAATTTATTAAGAGATATTACTAAGAAAACGATAAACTATTCCGGCCTGGGAGTCGAACCCAAGACCTTCATATCATTAATTCGATATTTCTTTAAGATTCAACTAAGCATTTTCTTATCGGAATATTGTTGCTTGATAATTTGCTTTTTAGAAGCTATTCGTAATCGGTTTACTAATAAATTGAAATATTCCTATAGGCGCGTCGCCAACACAAACTAAGTTTCGATTAAACAAACACAGTTATTATTCCTGTTGAAACCCATACGAAGGCTAAGGATAATTTGGCAGAAATGTATAGACTGAATTGAAGTAGATTTCATAGTGAACTTTTCCCGATATATTTTTAATTATACAACAAAGTACGAAATTCTGCATTATGCAACTACGTTTTGTTGTAAGATGTCAGATGAAGCTTTCATAAACTTTCGTTGATATAAATAAGTATTACAAACCGCATTAATAAAAAATCTTAATATTACTAAGTTATAGACAAAATGAATATATCGACAACGTTTATTCCTTTCGCTAATGGCACATCAATAGTGGTGTCTATAGAATGGTAAAACGGCAACCACCTTGTAAAAGAAAGAAGGTGAAAATAATATAGCTATCTTATTTTTTACTATGTTAAACGTCATATGTATAAAGTATTCAGCTATAGGAATTTTGTTCCTATTTTAGGACTCTCTCTATGCTATAATTACTCTGAGCACGAAACCATGACACGTACTTCGTATTAGTTTATGGCAAAGATATTGTTTTGTTACATAGTTACGAGTAAGGAGTGTAGAAGTACCTCTACACTACATAGTTACGAGCATGAAGGTTAGAGAACTGGAGAACGATCGCCGTAGAAAATAGTGTCCCAGAAATATGGACACTATAAGTGAGGCGCTGCGATCACTAAGTTTGGTCAATAAAAGTCATTTTAAGTCTATTTTTCCGATCAGACGCTAAACCACTTGCACATCCACACACAATAAAATATTTCTCCATTTTTTAATGTTTCTTTTTGTCAAAAATTACAAAATTACGGAGCATGAAAATTTTCTCATTAAAAATGCAACGAAAATTTGTACATTATTCAACTATACTTGTACTCATAAACAGCTAACTTCGCAGTCACTACTCACCGACGTCAGCGCCGCTATACACTCGTATTCTACAATTTTCAAGGACAGGCGGGCTATGCTTTAGTACGTAGTGATCGTTCTCCTGTTCTCTAACCTTCATGGTTACGAGCTTCGTGACAATAAAAACTGCCGATTGAATTACAACATATATTATACGCAAATACTTAATATATTATAAATCAATTAATACCTAATGTATTTATTTATTAAAGTAGGTAAGTATAGATTTGATAAGAGTTTAAAATTAAAACATATAGTGTCGCCACTGTAGTTGACGACACAATATTCAATCATATACATTGATATTTACTTAATAATTTTAGTGCTAAGAGGTTTGAGGAAATTTATAACTATGGCTGAGGACGAGAAACATTTTCTATCACACTATTTGATGAGTCTATTTTGCGAAAGGCATTCTATCCTATTTCAAGCAAGCTATGATCTGGTTCCTCATTTCAAATCATACAAATACTATTCTGTTAATTTTAACGTTTTGCTTTACATTTACAATCAATAATAAGATAGGTAATGTAAAAGAGCAAATTGTGTAGTGCAAAGAGAAATAAAATGGTGTTTATTGTAACGAAGAAACTAAACCATAAAACTGTAATGAAAACTGTCCTTAGTTTAAATAAATTAAAAAATGAATTCAGCGCCATCTACTATTGAGTAGCACATCAAATTAACTTTAATGTTGATAATGAAAAAGTACAATAATATGTTCACGAATTTAATAAAATACATTTTAACTTTCCTTTCTTTTTCATTCCATAATTCTTTTCGGTAAATATAATATGTACTAAAAAGATTGACATACGATCACAAAGTCCATCTGATGGTAAGTGAATATATCCCACAGGTCCCTGCTTATCAATTTTACATCTATAATATCAGTAATCTTAATTTACAGCTAAAATACAGCAGCAGTATGACGCTTTAGCAAGTATAATTAAACGTGTCTGATTTATCACGTAAAAATGAGCGCGTAGCGATGCTCTAATCTTAATTCACTAGGTACGTAAGTAACTTGATGAACCTAGAGTGGTAGTAATCCCGTAGGCACTTACAAAAGGACAAGTAAAGACCTTTACAAACAAGGTAAAAGATACTATTACTTAGTACTTTAGATACTAAATTAGCGCATTGTCTTTGATCTTACCAATTTTATCTACTAAAAGTTGTTTTATTTACATTTAATACTAATTTACGTTAAACGGTAAATAGTAATGCTGATGTACTTAGTTTTACAGTTGGTACGGAACTGACATTAATATATTGTTTTATAAGAAGATATTTTGTGATTATTCATAGCAAAAATTTAAAAACGTAATATTAGCAACAGTAAAACAGGTTATCTTTGTAATATTTCAAGTAAGTGACATCTTTTGGGTAAACTTCGTACTACTTTACTTAGTGCTATTGGAATATGAAATTGGCTGAATTTACGCAGTAATGAAGGAGGCCTAATAATATTTCGCTCAACAGATGTCTCTAGTTGACATCGAGGTGAAATTTATTGTTACACAATGTTGAGAAATTAGTTTTAAATAAGTTTATTAGTTTCTATTACATTCATAGTTTCTATTATATTATATTCATACACAAAACAACAAGTCGGAAGGGACGTCCTAAGCGAAAATTTATCGACCAAATTGGCGATTTATTAAAAACGGGCCAAATTAGGAGTACCCTTAAGAGGATATAGTAAGTCAGCTCAAATTCTAATTTCGCCCCCACTTCCCCGCGCGTCGTATGCTATGCACCAACATGTTTGTAATCACTAATACTGTAAGTAGATAGGTCGTTAGATACTTATTTCATTAGGTTTATCATATTTATGCCTGGTTCTTAACGCCAAGCCAGTCGCTTCTTATTTTTATCACGGTTATTTCCCATTTTAATTTTACGTCGTCTTGTTGCGTAATGTGTATTCTGATCGTAAGCGACACAACTTCTCCCTTCAAAAGCCTGAGCGATACTAACGGGGCGACAGGAATCAAGCTTCAGGGCGCCGATAGTTTAGGTAATTTCTTTTTACAGTGAAAATAATGGTATTTTAAAAAAAGTAAACAACATAAGCACTGCTTTATAGTTAGTTCAGTTAGTATGCAAAGTTTCATGATCTTATTAAAAGTATTTTATGAATAACAGCGGTTTATTGTTCAATTTGGAGGTAACTTTGGATTTTTTTTCTATCGAGAAAATTTTACGGAATCGTGTTTTCGTCTAACATAATCTTTAATATTAATCCTCAACTTTACCATATGGTGGAGCCACGTGTTTAAGGCTGCCGAAGTCTAGTTCCCCGGTCAAACCTTAAACCTATTACGCGAGATATTAACTAAAGTGGACTGTATATGCGGTTGCTTCTACGCTTACGTAAAGGCGACTACTATAGCATGCGGTATAATGCACTCGCTCTTCCCTAAAACTAAACTATTAATGTGCCAAATCGCTGAAAAGGAATCCTGCCTTATTAGGAGAACAAAAAAATTGGAGCGGGTTAAAACTATGTAAGGCAGGAGCTAAATTAAGGAATGTTGACTCACCGGGGTTTCTTCTATCCTGTTGAGCACTATAGCTGCAACTTCTGGAACTTCTTCTGGAACACTCCGGAGAGAGGCGGTGCGCGACTATATCTCACACGAGGTGAGGGAACTTCTTCTAGACAGACACTATGGGGCCCCAGGGGTGCGTCGGGAGAGAAGCGTTGTGGTTTCAGCGACGACTGCGGTGGAAAGAGGCCGCGCAACGGTCGCGCGTGCCTTATATGTCCTCGGCCCCGATGATTACGTGACATTCTAGAATCATCTTCTTGCCCCTCCCACCCCACCACCCCGATGTGTCGATGGAGGATCGAGGAGGGTATGAATGATATTATTATACGGCTTGGCACCTCTACCGTCAAATATAATAATCCAATGGTTTTTTTTTTTTCGCGCAACCATCTCCCCCGCCCTTGAAGGATTTCCTTCAAAATTAACTAATACAACTAGAGCTAAGATCAACTAACAAAATAACTAACTAACGCTAAGATTACTTAAATTCAACTACAATTTAATCTAGAAAGCTAATTTAAATTATGGAAGAGGCAGGGGGCACAAACGGATAACCGGACGCAAGTAAGACCCAACCGTGGTCTTAACGCGAGCTATCCTAACTACTCCGTCGGAACCGGGAAAGACCTCTTCGACAATTCCTAACGGCCAGTGGAGAGGCGGCGTATTCTCTTTGGTGAGCACAACTACAGTTCCTACAGCTAAAGGCTCAGTTGCTGTGTTCCATTTTTGCCGAGACTGCAAAGTATGCAAGTATTCCATCCTCCATCGCTTCCAAAACGATTGCACTAACCGATCTAATAATTTGTGGCGTGCGGAAATGCTAAGTCTGTTCTCATCCATACCTGCGGCTGGCAAATACTTTAAAGGCGTTAAATTCAAAAAATGTGCTGGAGTTAGAGCCAGCGGTTCCGAGGGGTCACTAGACAACGTACGACAAAGTGGGCGACTATTCATTACGCATTCAATTTGAGCGAGCACCGTACTTAGCTCTTCGAAGGACAAAATTTGATCTCCTATTACTCGGTATAAATGACTCTTTAGACTCTTGATATTAGTCTCCCAATTGCCCCCAAAATGGCTCGCGGCTGGGACGTTCAGAGACCACTCAATGCGGTTCTCGGCTAGAATGTGAGCGAACTCCGAATTATAATATTTGCTAGCTAAGAGCTCATGTAGTTCCGATAAAATACGTTTTGCACCGACGTAGTTCGTACCGTTATCCGAATACAATCTACTTACAGGGCCACGGCGGGAAAGAAATCTTTTAAATGCACCCATAAAGCCTGCTGTGCTTAGATCACCAACGAGTTCTATATGCACCGCTCGAGTAGTTAGACATACGAAAATGCAGACGTAAGCCTTTGTGGATCTTATACCACGCCCGCGAGTGAGCGTGACCTTAAACGGACCAGCGAAATCAGACCCGGTGTGCGTGAAGGGCTTTACTGATTGTATTACTCTACAAGATCTAAGTTCCGCCATTTCCGGAAATGACGGCTTGGGGCGTGCCCGAAAGCAAGCTATACATCGGTGCACCCGATTGCGTATTAAACTACGTGCAGAAAGAATCCAATAATTCTGACGCAAAATCGACATCAACAAGTCGGGGCCAGCGTGCGAGTTCAATTTATGATGGTAATCGACTAATAAGTTCATGATATGGTCTTTACGCGGTAAAATAATAGGGTGCCGTTGGTCGAAACTCAATTGCCAGTTGGACAAGCGTCCACCCACCCTTACAATCCCATCCTGTAAAAATGGCTTAAGGCGTTGAAAGGCGCGACTACAAGCTCTACTCGATTGTAATCTTCTAATTTCTTCAGAGAAGTGCGCACGTTGAAGTTCACGCAATACTAGCGACTCAGCATAGTTGTAATCGGATGCTAAGACATACGAACGTCGCGGTAACAGCTTCGCGAATCGACAAACGTAAATTACGCTACGCAATAATTTCGACCAAGAGGACAAACGGTTCGCCAAAGCAATGATTGGAGAAACCTCGCTCGAAACGTTCGCCACTAGAGCGTGTCTCTTTTCTTCCGGCGGTTGTGACACTGACGAAGGTTCGAAATCGGTTATTGGCCATTGCGAGGGATCCAAGTGAACCCAAGCAGGTCCGTGGAACCAAAGCGGGTGGTCCATTATTTGCATCGGGGTGAGTCCACGGGATAGACAATCGGCGGGGTTTTCCGTACCGCACACGTGATAAAAGTTCCGCGTTTCTAACTCGTCTTGTATCTTGGCCACTCGGTTCGCAACAAACGTATCCCAACGGTGGGGTGAAGAATGAACCCAGCATAAGGCGACGGTGGAGTCGGAAAAGGCCTTTCTATGTGAACTCTATCCCTACATGCGCTGATAACTGCGGTAATAAGCTTGGTGAGTACTAATATTGCGCAAAGCTCTAAGCGCGCCAGAGAGACAACCTTACGGGGGGAGACTCTCGACTTAGAACTAATGAGGCTAATCGAATTTCTACCATTATTCTGGACGTGGAAATATACAACGCCCCCGTAAGCCTTCTCGCTGGCGTCTGCAAACCCAACGACTGTTATGGCGCTACTTCTATCTACGTTTATATGACGCGGTATTTTAATTTCTCTTAATAAAGGAAGTTCCTCTCTAAAGCGCTGCCACAACCGAACAATGCTGTCAGGCGGCGAGTCATCCCAGTCGCATTCCAATAACCAAAGTTGTTTAATTAAAAGCTTAGCGTATAATACCACCGGAGCTACGAAACCCATGACGTCCCATATACTAGCAACGCATGACAGTATTGTGCGCTTTGTGCATTTCTCTACGGGCGGATTTACCTTAAGGCTAAACACGTCGGACTCTGGTGACCAACATAGACCGAGCACCTTGTGTGTATCAGAATCGTCGAATTCCTTTATCGCCGAAAGACGGTGTGATAGTGGGATTGTATCCAAAACCGGACGCGAATTACTGGTCCACTTCACAAGATCGAATTGACCCGATTTCATGAGCCTTATAACCTCGGCGGTGGTTAGGGTTGCCTCCTCCACGCTATCGACCGAGTACACAAAATCATCCATATATAATCCGCTCTCAATTGCCCTCTTAGCTTTAGGATAAGAGGGACCTTCATCGTGAGCGAGCTGTCTCACCGTGCGTAACGCATGAAATGGGCTCGACTTTAAACCAAAACAAACGCGATTAAATTCAAACACCATTAGAGGTTCCTTTGGGTTGAAACGATATAAAATGCGTTGGAATCTACGGTCGCATTCACGGACCCCTATGCAAAGAAACATTTGACGAATATCGGCGGATAGTGCTATACTAAACAAACGAAAATTGACTATTATATTAAATAAACTGCCCTGTAAATTTTGCCCACTATAGAGGATATCGTTAAGCGACAGGTGAGTGCTAGTTTTAGCACTAGCGTCGAGCACTACACGTAACTTAGATGTAAGTTTGTCCTCTTTAATGACTCCGTGGTGTGGTATGAAATACGACGGTGTGTCTTCGTAGTTATCTAATTTCGAAGCCACAAGTGATATGTAACCTTCTCTTATATATTCGTTAATGACGCCGTCGTAAGCTTCCTTTAACTGGGGTGAAGCGAGCATCCTACGCTCCAAGCTGTAGAAACGTTTTTCCGCCATTTGACGCGAATCGCCGAGAGATAAAACATCTCCTTTAAAGGGTAGCGCTACACTATATCTACCGTCGCGATCACGAATGGTCGTGCGGACGTAAATTTCCTCGCATAACCTGTCATCTGAGCTAGCTATGGGTGGGACGTTCACCTCCTCCATCTCCCAAAATTTGCGGACTAACGACTCGAGCGGTTCGACAGCCATACCACAATAAGAGGTTGCCGAAATACTATCTATGATGGGGGCGGAGCCAAGGATCACATAGCCCAATACGGTTTCCAGTGCGTAAGGCGCGGTATGCGAAGAGTTGCCCCTGACCTTATTGTTTAACAAAAGATAAGGGAAAAGCGATGCTCCAATGCGCATGTCTATGTTTCCAGGAACGGCGTAAGTGTCGTCCGCCAGAGTCAAATTCTTAAATTCAATCATTGCCGAGGTGTCAACCGAAACGGTTGGCAACCGTTCAGTGACCCTATCTACTACTAGTGCATTTATATCAAAGTTAACATTACGATCTATCCGAGAATAAATTTTTAAATTTATATATCCCTGTGTCGATTTACTAGTGCCTCCGATGCCTTTAATTACAGGACATGAAAGTGACCTATTTATTACTAAGCCTAAGCGCTGACAACATTGTCGCGTTATAAAGCTATTTTGGGCTCCGCTGTCCAGCAGTGCACGGACGCTTTGTTCGTTTCCACGCGAATCCCTAACCAAAATACGTGCCGTACCCAGTAACACGGTTGAAGGAGGTTGTGCTCCCATATTTGCCAATGAGCACAGAGCGACATCACCAGGTCGACCGCTAGAATCGTTGACCTTAGTAGGGGCGAATTCCTTATCCGCTTTACTTGACGCCGCTATGTTGCTATTTTCAAAATGTAATAGCGTGTGATGTTTCCTGGCGCACTTGCTACATACGGAACTCGAATTGCATTTTGCAACTAAATGCTTATCGCTTAAGCAGTTCAAACATAGGTTGTTTGTCTTTACTAATTTATAACGCTCGCTTGGTGAATATTTACGAAAAGTCGCACAATTATATAAATTACCGTGTCTATCTTTACATACTATACAAGTATGCTGGAGTGATGTTGGCGTAGCGGTTACGTAAGTTAACGACCCTGCTATTTTAGATGGTTGAGTCTGTCTACGGTCGACGCACCTTTTAATCTCCTGTTTAACGTTCGGAGAGCGCTGCATCACCTTTATTTGAATCTCGCACGAACGATGCTAATGAATGAAAGGAAGGCATCTCCGAGCTACGATGCTCCATTTCAAACGCACGCACGGTGTCGGGGTCCAACTTCTTCAGTGCAATATGGAGAAACACCACGTCCATAAGATCATTAAATTTCAAATTCTTAAGTGCAGCCACCGATGCCACAAATTTATCTAGAAATTGCTCTAAGCCGTTGATGTTCGCGGATGATATAGATTTAAGATCGAATATCTGGTTCAAATATTCGGAAGCTAACATTCTCCTATCTTCATATTTAGTTTTAAGCGTTTCGAATATTAATAGGTAATTGTTTGCTGTAGGTGTAAAACCAGAGCAGATCGACTGTGCCCTGCCACTAAGTTTACTGATTAAGTAATATAATTTTTCGGCGTCCGATAACGATGGGTTATTGTGTATATTGTTTTGAAAACTACTGAAGAAGAAGGGCCACGTCTTAATATCACCATTAAATACCGGAATATCTATTGGCGGCAACCTAATCGAGTCGCTTGGACGTACCTGTTTTTCCGGCTTTGCTTCGTTTTGAGATAGGGATCTCGCAATTCTTTTCACGCGACACAACATATCTTCGAATGCCAGCAGCGGTTGGTAGTTCACTATGTATTTCGGGTCGATTTGTAATTCCAAATGATTAATTTGGTCTAATATTTTTTCGTAATCTATTCGTAAAGAATCTATCGTTTCGATTTCATTCGAAAAGGTTTCCCGCACTGCTTCTATATGAATGTTCTTTATATAATCACTTATATTCTGCATACGCGAAAAGAGTATATCCCTCTTAGCATAAAGCGTTTTAATTTTGATTTCACTTCCACTAACTGCCATTTTAAACTATTATAATAAAGTTATATCGATCACAATTAATCTCACAACGCACAAACAATGAAGGATGGACACTCGGTATGCCGTATTACGTAATTAAATCGAACACCTGCGCAGCGAGTCGAGGTGACGCGTCATTTGCACTCAATAATTTTATCAAAATTGTGGGTAAGCGTATCAAACGGTTCCTATTACACTGTTTCAATTATTTAATAGGCTTTAAATTTAATCAAATACGAGCGCTATAAAACGAATAATTCTGTTTGCGAGTACCTAATCAAAATTTAAATTTAAACGAACACTATTTAAGTCTATTCTATAAATTAGAGTGCATTATCTAATTAATTAATTCAACAATTCGACCAAAATCCTGCTCGAAGTGACCATAAAATGGTGGAGCCACGTGTTTAAGGCTGCCGAAGTCTAGTTCCCCGGTCGAACCTTAAACCTATTACGCGAGATATTAACTAAAGTGGACTGTATATGCGGTTGCTTCTACGCTTACGTAAAGGCGACTACTATAGCATGCGGTATAATGCACTCGCTCTTCCCTAAAACTAAACTATTATTGTGCCAAATCGCTGAAAAGGAATCCTGCCTTATTAGGAGAACAAAAAAATTGGAGCGGGTTAAAACTATGTAAGGCAGGAGCTAAATTAAGGAATGTTGACTCACCGGGGTTTCTTCTATCCTGTTGAGCACTATAGCTGCAACTTCTGGAACTTCTTCTGGAACACTCCGGAGAGAGGCGGTGCGCGACTATATCTCACACGAGGTGAGGGAACTTCTTCTAGACAGACACTCTGGGGCCCCAGGGGTGCGTCGGGAGAGAAGCGTTGTGGTTTCAGCGACGACTGCGGTGGAAAGAGGCCGCGCAACGGTCGCGCGTGCCTTATATGTCCTCGGCCCCGATGATTACGTGACATTCTAGAATCATCTTCTTGCCCCTCCCACCCCACCACCCCGATGTGTCGATGGAGGATCGAGGAGGGTATGAATGATATCGTTTTGTCGGAAAGGAACAAGCGGCTTGGCACCTCTACCGTCAAATATAATAATCCAATGGTTTTTTTTTTTTCGCGCAACCACCATATATTTATTTCAAAATTAATGCTGCAATACTTTCGGCATAACGGAGGATCTTGCTAAGCCATTTCAGGTTATATTTCCCCTTAACCGACAAGCATGTATGCGTAGGTGTATGGATGTGAAGGAGGCGAGAGAGGTGTGTCAGGATCGTGCCAAATGGAAGTCTGTAGTCTCTGCCTACCCCTCTGGGTGACAGGCGTGAGTGTTTATGTATGTATGTATGTACAAAACAATGTCTCAGGGTTTGCTCTTAACTTTTTGCGCATTTTTACTCTTTTTTTTAATTTATCTTATTTTATAGATATCCGCAGTTTGGTTTATTTATTTTTAATCGAAGAAAGAAACTTTAACCTTTACATTTTTCGAAAAAATTAACTCCCCCGCTGTGAAGTCTGTCAAATATTACAACTCATTTTTAAGTGGCGCCGCCCTGGTGGAGAAAAAGATCGTGGATGCCTTCATTCGCGAGGTGCATGTGACAATATTAATACGCCCAATAGATGGCGGAATAAGCAATCAAATGATAAGAAAATATACTGTTGTTTGTGTGTTCCTTTACCAATATTTTTTTATGGAAATTTCCAATTAACATAGATAATCCACATAATTTTCATATATCTATGACCCGCAGGACCAGTGTTGGATAATTAATATGTTCATTTTATATAATTTTATTTAGACTTGGTAGAGTAGAGCCATGCTGCAGCTAGCATAGCATAGCATGAGTTGTAGCTCGAATGGGTCGTCTCGACCGGGGAAGGAATCCGCTCTTACAGAATACCGGCGTAAGATCGCAGCTCAATGCTGCTGTGTTTCGCATGGTGACCGGAGACCATTTTTACTGTATACAAGACATTCCATCCTAGACATCAAGGATGATACACATCAGCATTTTGAATTGTAATGAAGGATAAACATGTAATGTCATGTAAGGTCTCAGTATCCCCTTACCATCAGGACTGTGTGTGCCCGTTTGTCATCCTTATTCTATAAAAAAATGTTGTGTCGACTCATGGGTATCGTAGGAAGCGACAGAGGGAAACTGAAATGGAGATGGGTAAAAACATTTTACTGCCAACGACTGAAAATAATAAAATGGCGGCTGCCAGTCCACCTGCTAAACGTGGCAACTATGGCAAACTTCCCTCTATGAGGCAATCTGTGGGTGAGGCCTACGTTCAGCAATGGACGAATGAATGAACGAAAACGATCTCAATCCAAATACGTATGTAAATGAAACACGAATGACGTACCGCTGAGACTCAAATGCACTCTGTTCTGCTCTGTAACTAAATGGGCATTAGGGAAAATATTTATTTATTTATTCTTTATTGCATTACATAAAGCAAAAGAATACAATCGTGAGGCATTCTCTACAAGTCAACCCATAGAGTGATGACAATTTCACGTAGGTGTGGCAATATAGAATAAAAAACAAAATAAAAATGATAATTAGCTACCTAATATATATTTACATTTGACTAATATATAAACTATACAAATATAATCAATACACACTATACATAATAAGTACATATAAAATTTAAAGAAATTAATATATTAATTTTGGCCTCTAAATACATTTACGAAAATGTAATGTACGCACACAAAAATAAAAGTAGTTTTACAAAGTAAGTGATATTAATTCTGTAAATACCAGGAACAAGACACAATGGTGTTGGTTCTTCCCTGCACAGAGATTATTTTCCAAACAAGTGGTAAATTTCAAAAAAGTGACTTTCAATAAGTATTATTTATAATCTGTATTAAATAAAAAAGTTTACATTTCTGTTTCATATAAATAAATATGAATTTAAACGTCTGTTTACAATATATATGACATTCATGTAAGAAGTAGATGATTAGGTACCAATTAATTAAAAACATTCTTATTGAAAGCTTTTGTTATGCTATCGGGCAAGAAGTTTCAAAGACGTGTGGCCTGAACTGTAAAGAAGTTACCATAAAACTCGGTGAAGTGAACAGGAATACTTATTTTGCCTTAAGAAGAAGAACGTAGAACTCTATCAAATATTATACACCAATTAAGCTCAAGCATTGAGGTGGCACCCGTAAGAGTAGAGTTTATTACTTAAAAGACTTTCTCTTCACTATATTTCGAAATAAAAATAAGCGGCCAAAAAAGCTGGCTAGCTATTTTTAATATGCAAAATCGAAAAATAATCAAATTAAAAACTAATTCGGTGACGGGTTTACAGTATAAAAAAAGTAATAAAAGTGCTTTGTAAATTAATTTTATTTGTAATACTGATGAAGCACTGATTATTTTAGATTATTGTAAGAAGAAAGCTTGACAAACCACCACAGTCTACCTGTTAGTAAGTAAGTACTGCGGTCCATAGACTCTACATCTCTACAAATATCTTTAAGAATCAAAATGCGATGCGTTGGTCACCCGTAATTACTAAGACAAAATTGTTCATTTCCGGTACCAACTCCAACGGTCTCCGGTTTTCTATACTCACCATTCGAACAGCTGCAGTATGCTATTATATTTACGTTGGGGTTCTGTGAGAAGAACCGACAGCAGATGTAGTAGAAAAATGTTCTCCAGTGGTAGCTTAGTACAGGTAAGTGAAGTGTAAGGCAGCGCCACCTCTAGCTGGAGTGGCCACCTGGTAAGAGATGCAGGAAGTCGATGGATGTACGTGGCTCAGGATCGTGCTCGTGTAAGAAATGTATCCTACGATATACTAACAGGAAGCGTACGTTCGGAACAGATACTAAGAGGCGTATGTTGCAAAGGCTTTTAAAGGGCTGTAATGAAGATGATAATGATGATGATTCTGTGAGAGCGTGGTCCTTTCCCGGTCAATGCAACCCATTCGTGCAGTAGCCTTAATACAGCTGCATAGTAGCTCTACCACGGGACTACCACGTACTCGACATTAAAATTAGCGCTACTAGCAAAAATTATCCCACATTTATAAAGAACTAGCTGCTATCCGGCGCATTGTTGCCGCAGAAGAAACGAGTGTGGAAATATTGTTTTAAATTTGGAAGAGTTATATTGTTTTAATTATGAATGACAATACAATCATTGAAATTGAATTATCTATAACTTTCAATTAAATTATCATACAATGCGGGCGCCACCTAGCGTAAGTTAATTGTACTATACCTATAACCTAAGCGCGAGTGCAAGCAATATGTTGACAAAGTGTTACTGCAATCTGATGAACGGTACGGCAGCACATCGAATACGAACAAACAAAAATTAATTTCTATACATAAAAATATACAATAAATTTCATATTTCATATTTTGCCATCTTTTAGGAAATGCAGAAGTTTTCTAACGAACTGGTGATTACACAAACTAACACTCCAAACTCGTAACTCGAAAACCAAAATCACTATTTAGCAGCATATCGAATGAAATGTGGACCTAAAATCATCATCATCACTACAGCCCCTCACAAGTCCACTGCTGAACATAGGCCTCCCCCAAGTAACGCCACAAAGCACGGTCCTGAGCCACCTGCATCCATCGACTTCCTGCATGTCTTACCAGGTCGTCACTCCATCTAGTGGGGGGTCGCCCTACACTACGCCTACCGGTACGAGGCTGCCACTCGAGAACCTTTCTTCCCCATCGGTTATCGGTTCTTCGAGCTACATGGCCGGCCCATTGCCACTTCCGCTTACTAATCCGTTGGGCTATGTCGGTCACTCTGGTTTTACTGCGGATATCCTCATTTCTGAGTCTATCACGCAGTGAAACTCCGAGCATAGCCCTCTCCATAGCTCGCTGAGCGACCTTGAGCGTCCTCATACGGCCAGCAGTGAAGGACCACGTCTCAGATCCGTAAGTCATCACTGGCAACACGCACTGGTTATAACACTTCAGTTTTCAGAGATTGAGGTATACCTGACGAGAAGATGTGTCGTAATTTTCCGAACGCTGCCTAGCCGAGTTGAATCCGTCGATTGACCTCTCGGTCGAAGCTGGACTTACCTAGTCGGACTATTTGTCCCAAGTAAACATACTCGTCAACAACTTCGAGCATAGTGCTCCCAACAACTACCGGCATAGGTGTGACATGGACATTAAACATGATCTTTGTTTTGTCCATGTTCATCTTAAGACCTATCCGTTGGGAGACACCATTGAGGTCATTGAGCATAGTGCTAAGGTCCTCCAGCGATTCTGCCATAAGGACTAAGTCGTCGGCAAATCGATGGTGAGTGATGTACTCGCCATTGATGTTAATACCGTATCCTTTCCAGTCCAGTAGCTTGAAAACGTCTTCCAACGCAGCGGTGAAGAGTTTCGGGGATATAACATCACCCTGTCTTACACCTCTCTGCAGTTGGATAGGTTTCGAACTCTGGTTCTGTATTCGGATAGCCATCGTAGCCCTTCTGTACAAACACTTCAGCATTTCGATATACCGACAGTCAACTTGGCACCGCTGAAGGGACTGTAGCACCGCCCAAATTTCGACGGAATCAAAGACTTTCTCATAGTCCACATATGCCAGGCAAAGTGGCAGATTGTACTCTTCGGTCTTCTGTATAATCTGCCGTAGTGTATGTATATGGTCTATGGTACTGAAGCCTTTTCGGAAACCGGCTTGTTCGGGAGGCTGGAAGTCGTCGAGTCTGCGTGCGAGACGATTCGTAATGACTCTCGAAAACAGCACGTAGACGCGGCTCAGAAGGGAAATCGGTCTGTAGTTCTTCAAGAGAGCGTTGTCTCCTTTCTTAAAGAACAAGACCACCGCGCTTCCGCTCCACGCCTCCGGAGTAGTGCCACCATGGTGAACGGAATTGAAGAGCTTCTGAAGGACTTCAAGTACCGGTGTTCCACCCGCTTTCAGAAGCTCCGCTGTAATTCCATCCTCGCCCGGGGCCTTGCCGTTTTTAAGGTGGTGGAGAGCCATTCTAATCTCGCTTAGACTGACGTCCGGGATATCATAGGAATAGTGTCGGATAAGACTTGCTCTTAGATCGTTACTCACACTTGCGTGTGGCTCCAACGATGATGGGTACAGCTGCCCATAGAACCTCTCAATCTCACTCAGAATCTCAGGTGTCCCGGAAACGATGTTGCCGCACTCAGTCTTCAGCTTTGACAGTTGGCTCTTACTGGCAGACAGATCTCTGGCAAAGACTTTGGAGCCCTGGTTCCGCTCGATCGCTTCTTTAATACGAGCAGTATTAAAGTTGCGTAAGTCTCGCCGCAAGCATTTGGAGATCTGTCTGTTCAGTTGCCTGTATGCTGTCAAATCTGTTGATGACTGCAGCCTCATCTCCCGTCTAACAGCCATGAGATTAAGAGTGATGATCGGAGAGTTTTTGTGTTCTTCTGCGGCGGGTCTTGCAGAACTTAGCTCCGAGCGCATGGACAGTTTCCACGAGCTTGTCATTCATATCTTCCACTGCATTGCAATCCTCTAGGTACTGAAAGCAGTTTTGTAACTCGAGCTGAAAGGTTTCGGGATTCTGGATTAGAGCACGAGGGGGACGGAGCGTTAACTTCATCAGACGAGACCTCTCCAACTTAACATTTAGGTTCAGTGTGCCTCTAACCATTCGGTGATCGCTGCCAGTTTTCACCCTTGCGATCACTGAGACATCACTGAACCGTTGGCGTCTGGTCGTCATAATGAAGTCAATCTCATTTTTTGTCGAACCGTCGGGGCTCGACCAGGTCCACTTCCTGTGGGGCCGCTTCTGGAAGAAAGAGTTCATCATAAAGAGTCCCTCTTTCTCCATAAAGTCGGCCAGCTGCTGGCCCCTTCGGTTCCGTTGCCCTACTCCAAATTTCCCTACCTTCAGCTCACCGCTTTCTCTTGTGCCTAGTTTTGCATTGAAGTCTCCCATCAACACCGTGTAGTGGGTTTTGGAGGAATGCATGGCTCTGGAAATATCCTCATACATTTCCTCCACCTCCTCATCATGGATGTGCCGACGTTGGTGCGTAAACCTGTATGACCTTCAGCGAATACCGTTTGGTGATTCTGAGTATCAGGTACGCGACCCTCGTCGACACACTCCCAATCTTTACAACGTTGTTGACGAGATACTTGTGGACGATAAATCCGACACCTCCTTGGGACAGATAGTCGCCCTCCCGGTGGTAGAACAAGTTGCCGGACTCGAGGATTGCCGTGTCCTCCCCCTCTCTTCGGAGCTCGGATATTCCAATAATATGGCAGCGCAACTTGTCTACCTCTTCTTCCAGCTCCAGTATCTTCTCGGCAGTCCTCAGGGTGCGTGCGTTATATGTTGCCAGGTCGAGTCGTCGTAGGTGGCAACCGAACCTCCACCGGAGATTCTTAGCACCCCCTGCCCCGCCGTTACCATGGTCTAGGGGCCGTTTTTTTGCGTCGTTATTCATGGGGGGATATTTGCCATAGTTGCCACGCTTGGCAAGCAGGTTCGCTATTTTTAGTCGTTATTAGGAAGACGCTGCTGCCCATCTCCTGATTTGTTTCTCTTTGTCGGCTCTTACGACACGCACGGGATGATACGGGGTAGGGGAAGCCTATGTATACTTTAATAGGCAGTAACGGTAACTGTTCCTTAGTAGTCTGTTTCAGACAAGGATAGTATAGTATTTGTTTATAACACGCTTTTATTAGCTTGCCGTGCATCCATCTACAAGTATGTAACGGAATCTTTTAATGTAATTTTTACCAACTTGTAGGCGGCTGATTGTCTATGTATTGCCATATGTCTATGCCTATGTCTATATATTGCCCTTGATACGGGTGCGAATCTAATCGCACTCGTATCAAGGGCAATATATAAATTTAATAACTTTATCCTAGTATGCCGATCGGGAACACAGCATGAAATAAAATAATTATCAGGATCAACGCAGCTCATGATTAATGATCTCTTTCTTAAAAGGTTGATATTATATTTGGCGTAATGCTGTAAAATATATTTTTTTAATTATATTGCCATAATATAGATTCATTTGTATTTGTATTGAGGAGGTGATCGCTACCATGCTGTTTCTAGGTATTTTCATATTTAATTATACTTTTATTTGAAATAAAATTATTATTGAGCCGTGGTAGCTCAGATGGTTAATGCTCGCTGTAAATTTCACAATACGCGAGTAAACCGGGTTCGATCCCCGCCCGCACCAATGAAATTGTTAATTGCAATTTTAAGTGCTGATTTACCACGTGCTCGGCGGTGAAGGAAAACATCGTGAGGAAACCTGCAAGTCTGAGAAATAAGAAAAATAAATATATTTCGAAGACATGTGAAGTTCGCCAACACGCACTGGGGCAGCGCACACTTCCCAAAACCACCTCAGAAATGAGAGGAGGCCTGTGCTCAGCAGTGGGACGTATAAAGGCTTTAACTTAACTTAACTTTATTTGAAATTATCCCAAATTGAATGTGATTTATAGTCAACATTTTTGCCTACCGATCGACCCTTACGTGGACAGAATGTTTGATATTTTTTAATTAAATTTTCTTCTCCATTTGCTTATATTACTTATTCTGAACCTTCTCTGCAAATTTGGCCGGTTATTTCAAAATAACGCTGTATATTGAATAGAAATTAATCTATTCTATTCTGTGTACGTATGTTATCGATGTGGTATATAGTTCTAGAGACGACAGATTATGTATAAACATGATGTATATTTATTATTCATCTTAATGTAAAGATAATTTTATGTTTGAATACCCTTTAGATCATTTTATCTATGTCATTATAGCCGTAATGACTTTGAGACTGCAAATTGGTTGTTCTATGATTTTCAATTTTTTTAAGAGACTGTTAAAAGCTGTAAGTATTCTTAGTGACCGTCTCGATGGCCTAGTGGTCGTAAACGCGATGGCCGATCGTAAGGTCTGGGGTTCCAATCCCGGGGCGGTTATTGTAATTATTGGGATATTTTCCGTCAAGAAATTCTCGGTAGTACCCAGGAGTCAGGAAATTGGCGAAGTTTTACCCCCGGGGCTCGGAAAGCAGGTAAAGCCGATAGTCCTGAGCCTGATCTTTTCGGTCATGTCGGATTACCGTCCCATCGGACTATGAAAGTGAGAGAATAGTGTGCACCTGTTGCTTGCAAGTATATGCGTACTTGTGGACTATAATCCTGTCTGTATGTATAATACGGTATGGTTAGTTTCCGTAGTTTCCGATGTGACCGAAGTTCATTTCTGGAGGAGATTATTTTTCTTAGAGTACACTAGAGTGTAGCTGAAACATTGACACTTCAATTTTACCGTTTTCAAAACTAAGTAATTTAGATTATAACTGAGTAATACTTTTTTAAACATTCACCCATTCTATAATGCTAAATAATAAAGTTCAACTAGCTAGCCTATAACGCCCCACAGCTGGGCATAGACCTGAGATATGAGAGATTCTGTCTTAGTCCTCAAGGGTCACACATCTGCATTTTGATTTTTAATTGAAGATAGATCTAGATGTACATGGGCCACTATATCCACTTACCATCAGGTGGACTGTGTGCTCGTTTTTCTTAAGAACTTTTAGTTTCGCAGCTCATGTCAGGTCTTCCGTTGTAGGGAGGTTAATTGTCACGCTTAGCACATAAATTGACAATCGCTTTACTAATGTTTTAACAGTGACATATACACCGGTTTGGGTATTTTCGATTATAACGCCATCTGTCAGAAGCCAAGAGGCCTTTTTGGCATATTCTACGGTTGTCCCTTACGATACCCTTGACATGATATGGAACCATAGGGATAGTGTGGCTTCAATAATACATGTATATCCAGATTTCTCTTCTAAATTGTAGATGACAGTTTCATAAAATGGTACCTACCACTAACGGAGTACCTTAGATAGTTCTTTTAAATTTAGCAGTCATTGATAGGCCACCACTAATAAGGGATTTAATATGCCATCACCACCTTATAAAATTTTTACCTTTAAAGGATAAAATTAAAAAATAACACACTTTTAATAGTTTCGCATTTATTGGGTATGAGGAACCTTTCTGGTCAACATAAGCTACATGGACATTGTTTGTTTACTAGTATATTTACAGTTTTCAGAATCATATATAATTATACATATCTAGTTACTAGGATAATGCTTTTAGGTGTAGATTACTGTATATTCACAATAATTACGAGAACCTAACATCTGTACACGTACGCAGTTGCGTTGTACAAAATACTACACTAGACACACAGTGCTCGCTGGGACATAACTTGATCTCCGGAACTCATTCGTCATGTCCCCGCCAACAGCGATTCTATACAATCAGTCACCAGCCACTTTGTTCTTTAATTTGTAGATTAACAACGAAGCAAGTTTAAAATACAGCAAATATAATTATAGTTCTGTTAGATATATCTCTTCATATGATAACTGTAATCCTACTTAGTCGGAACACTCCAGCGGCTTCTGTAATCACATTCTTTTATATTTACATCCTTCTATCTCATAATTCTATTACAACTTGTACTATATACAAACAATTTATATTCTTTAAAAAAATTAGTGTTTAACTGCTATAACCTCTCTATTATCGATACATAGGGCTGGAATAAAAATAGATTTTTTTCTTTAGTATTAGCGTGTACTAAAGCCAGCGATCGCAAGAGGCCGCCTCTCGCGACGACTACGATATAAAACGTTTTATTAGTGTTCTACAAACATCAAAGTCAGGTCATATAACTTCAAACATTTATTATATATTTGTAATAATTATACTAAAAATTATAAACTAAACGAAATTCCACACATTACAATCAGACTAAAATCAACAGATCATTATAATCGGGCTGGTGAGGAACAAACTCTAAAATTTATTTGTTAGCACGGTAAAACTCGATAAATAACTTAAAATTATTACAAAAAATATAGTAAATAAATTAACAGTCATTGTTTAATGCGTAGGAATAATAGACTATTTTATTACATTATTACAAACACGTTCTTACAGTAATCTTAAATGGAATACATTACTTGGATAGCGACATCTAACTTTAAACCGAATAAAAATATAGACGTTACATCGAAACACTAAAAAAGGCTCGTCGCCGAGTTGCATAGCAAAAGCATGGCAGTTAGCACAAAGTTCTGCACCCTATAGATTAAATAACAGAAAAATATATTCTACGAGTCCAAGCCTGATACATGAGCGCAAGGCTCGGAGCGCCGCGGCGGCATTCAGCGGCCGGTCGGCCAGAGATGTGCCAGTCGCGCCGTACGCTAGTCATGCTAGCCGTACGCACGACAGCTCCTCGGAATCGATAGGCGTGTCACGCTGCGTCCCTCGGCACTCGACCGGCTCTGCGGTCGTTCCCTGCTAACCTACGATATAACATAGCACAGCCATCGTACTTTCCTCGGATCGAGCGAAGGCACGGCGGCGGCGCCTACGAGACGGGCGGCTGCGGGCCCTGCGGCTGCGGCGGCGGCTTCACGCCGGCAGCCGGCAGCTGCGCGAGCGTGTCCTGGCTGGCGTGCGCCCGCAGGTACGTATTCTCTACCTCCAGCTGGTTGATCCTCTCCATCAGTTCGGCGATGCGCTCTTTAAGCACTTCCACTTCCTCACGCACCGCGAACATCAAGTGGCTCTTAACCAAATCCTGAAACAAACAACAATTCGTCCATTAGCGCGATTTTAATAAAACAACGACTGTAATATACACGATGTTATTTTATCAGCGCCTGATCGAAACACCGTAAACCGGTTTTGAGAAACATTTCCGTCCAAATTTAAAAATGATTTAAAATAACAATACTTAAACATTCTGAGTAATTTATTAAATTCAGATAAGAATTATAACATTCACATAAATGAGTTATCGAAAATGTTGGCGATTATGTAAACAACCTACGATTTTATATAACTATACTAAATATTTTATAAAAAACGCACACAAACAAAACAACGTAAACCTACTTCTGGATTAGACACGACCACGTAACAAGTATCTTTCGCTCCCTTCCTAGTGATTTCGTATAAACAGCCATCTTTGGCCTGAACAACGTCAATCATGTTTTACACTTGAGTTTCGGGATCACTGCACGCGTGCGTAACGGGGGGAGGCCTGAATCAAACTGAATAATTTTATAAAAATTATACTGCAAGAGACCTGCGCTTACGCGTTTTACCGGGCGACTGATAGTCTGATCGTGCGCTCGCCCTATTTAAAATGGCGGCGCACACGTCACCGCCACGCGAGTAGTCCGTGCACCCTGAACTCTACAACTCGGCATATCGACAAAAACAAAGATCTTGTTTGCTTCATTCGCGACATTTGCGAATTGCAAATGCCTATTATATTTCCTTATAAAAATTACTGATTTGGAAAATAAACTTAATGATACTTTATTAGCAGCAAAATGTTTCTGTAGCTGGATTGAACAACTAGTTATAATTTATCGTCTTGAAAGGCGAAATAAAAATATAAGAGCAAAAATATTTTTTTTGTAAATAATTATACCGTTTGAGATATTTGAACAAGTACATAATAAGTAATATTGTGTAATTGTGGAATTGTGATGTAAGCTCATTTTCCTGCAATGGTTTGTGCAATAGTACAAGCGAATTTTAAAAACCAATAAAAACTCTGACTACAAAAAAGTTTATTTAAATTAAATAATTAATAAAAAAGGGAAAATAAAAAAAATCAAATGTTGAGACTTGTATTTTTTTTATTTCGTAATTTTCGAAGTTTCGTGAACGCAAAACCGCTTGACAGTATAAGAATACGAAGTGTATAATATAATATAAAGACAATTTACAGCTGACAATTAAGCTTCATTAGAATCTATTTTCGCTCATAATAAAGACAGGCCAGCGTTGGACCAGAATAAAAACAAAAAAGGAACAATTAATTGGTAGTAGTTACGCAATAGATTTAATTGAAGCAAATAAACACAATGATAAAATTACGAAAATAGTACATTACAAAGATAATGATCTAATGTCAATATAATGATAAATGGGAATGCGGATAGCAATTAAATATATGGAAAAATATAAATTATGTAAGCTTTGCAGATGAATATTTATGTAGCTACATTGAAGCAATTTAAAAATGCGTCATACGCATATTTGTACATCGATTTTCTTTGTTTCTTTGTATGTACAACAAACTAAAAATAAATATCAAGACCTAAAATCCAGACTAAGCTATACAGTCATTAAGCAAAGTGAGGTTGAGCTAAATTTTTCGTGATATAATTAGAACCTTCCAAAAATAAGAGTCAAAACATCTTTTCAGCGTGGGTGTGGCGACCTTCAATCGCAGCAATTCCAGCGCTCGCCGGTCTATAGTGAATCTCATCAGTTATAACGGCACAAATCATTACAACGCAGATCAACTTCAAAACTGGGTATTGGCAATAATGAGCATAATCATTTTAAAAGGTAACGTTCTACTTCCTAAAACAAACGATCCTAAATTTTAATATTTATCAAGTTTGCTAACGTATACATTTTAGTGCGTGAGTCTGTAATCAGCGAGAGTATGAAAATTATGCCAAGAGGCCGAGATAAGCAGAAGAGCAAGAGATGCGCAGGATGATATTGGTGATACAATGAAGGCGAAGCAACAGCACTAGCGCTTGGTGGGAAAGTGATCGGAATCAGTGCAATGTTCTCATCAAGAGTGCAGTGAACTTTTTTCGCAGTTAGTCACTAAATACAGAGGGCGATGATATAATGAGTCCAAGGGCGTATGATAAAACCAGTCGCGTTGATTTAAACGACAGTTGCACACAGCCGGCAGCCAATGCTTTGCATCTACAGATTTATAAAATTGCGTATCAAATGTATGAACCAATGTTTTGTTGGATCCCTCACAAATAAAATGGCCATTACGGATCAGAACAAAGAATATTATAGCTAAAGGAAATATTTTAACTTAGGATTCATACCAAAGGTGAGATAATCATAAGGATCTCTACCGAAAATCAAAAGATAATTACAAATTCTCATAGATATCTGCTTAGGGACTGGTATAGGAATGAACAATCATTTTTTATCGGTATTATCATATAATTTCTTTCATTGTCAATTACAAAAACACAAACGAAATCTGAAATGTACGTCGATGACAAAGCAACAACGTTTTTAATTATAGAATAAATTTGTTTAAATGCGCAATTGAAAAATGTATTTGCTGGTAGCCGTAAGGTCCATGTCTGCATGATATCATCGTTATATTAAGTAGCAGCTATGTTTTATTGAAGTAAACACAAAATTTGATTTTTAAACAGTATGTCGCTTATTTACGTTTTGTACAATTAAAATTTTTATACGTGGTAGAGCCACGCTGCTATATCAATGGCTATATTATGGTTTTAGCATAAAAATAAATAATTAGCAAAAACACGGCTCAACCAGGAAAAGATCACGCTCTCAACGAATAGCAATGTTTCGTATGGTGAGTGAAGAGAATCGGAGACCCTTTTAACTGGAAATGCGGCATTTCGTCTTATTCCTCAGAGGTGACAACGCATCTACATTTTGTTCCTCATCGAGGATAGATGTAGATGTCTGTGGGCCACAGCATCCACTTACCATAAGGTGGACTGTGCGCCCGGTTGTCAGTTGTCACCCATGTTTTATAAAAAATATATAAATGACTATACTTGCTTTAACTTTATCAATTTCCTCAGTGCTAATGTTTTGAAGGCGTATTTATTATTATAATAAAACATGAATTTTAAAATATGATTATGAGCATATAAATATATGTTTAATAACGATAGGGTACGGAATATTATGTTAAACTGTATAATAAATTTTTTTTGATTACCCATATAATATTGTTTGAATTATAAATAAATAAAAGAGCCGTTAATTTAATAATTAAAAAGCCTTGAAGGTATTTTGTGTCTAGAATGAACAAACAAAAGATTTGTTAATGGTATGTTAAAAGATAAACTTAAAACAAGAAACTTATTAAGATTTTAAATGTAAGTTGGAGAATACTCCATTGAATTGAGTAGGCTATTTTTAAGTGTAAGTTAAGGAAAAAAAGCTTTTGCTATAAAGTAAAAGCCCGCTTCAAAGAACCTAAACAGAAAAATTTATTCCCACATCATAGTTTCTGAAGCCGGTGTTGCGAGATATTGAGCATAGAAAAATTAAAGCCGAACTCAGAAGCTATAATGTATATGGAATATTTTTTTGAAGTTAACTAACTTTTTATTAAAAACTTAATTTGAGATCCTTAATAGTGAATGTCACAATCTCAAGGTAACACCAAGTGGAATGTCATTATAATGGTTACTTTATAAACATCACGCCCTATTTTTTCACCTTTAGGGTAGAATTTATACGCGATTAAATTTGAAGTATTAACCTATTTAATAATAAAAAAAATCATCTAAATCGGTCTACCATCGGACGAAAATATCGCTTTATCTTTTTTGAAGTCAGAGAATAATTTACTTATAAATAGTAGTAGTATATTGCAGGTTTATGATAAAAGCAGTATATACTATATATAATTGAAAATCGAAAGTTAAAATATTTTATAGTAAAATTATTATGATTATAAATATTAAATATATTATTCCGGCATAAAACACCAATCTGAAACTGGACTGAACAGAATGTGGAATTATTTGAGGGCATGTGTTCAAGACACCGCTGTAACAACAAACTCGCTAATGTTATTAAACAGTGTATAATATTTCCGCTGTTGGAAACAAAGGTACTCGATCTATTAATATTCGTGACACAATTTAAGTGTTATGCCGCACAGTACTATTCTGCACTATAGCCCTATATTATTACGATATGTACTAATATCGTGTAAGAAAATTAACATGCTACAACAATAAAATTATACGAGTGACGTTTATTACCGCCAATATATTGACATTTTATCTTTGACATTAACACTGATAACATGTAACAAGAAAGGCGTAGAGTAGCCCATTACGAAAGAATAAAAAAGCAAATTTTTCAAAATTGGTTAATGTTACGAGAAATTAAATCACTATTGTTTTTTTTTTTATTAAAGAGCACGCACGTACAAGTAAAAGACACAAGCATTGAGGTATCAACCAATACTTATTTATGCAAACAATTCAGACGTAATCGTCACTTAACACTGGACCCGCAATAGAAAATTAAGGGAAATAGTATCTACATCAAGCAACATAAAGACATAGCTAACTTTTACTAAAAAGTAAAAACCGATTTCGAAGAACTAAAAGTGATCAACCCTGAAATACCATTTAATAAAAAACTATTTAGTAAAAAACAAATCATGAAAATCGGCTCAGACTTCAGACGAATAAATCTCGTAATATACGAAAGACCTGCAAAAATATTTTGTCAATATTGAACTCGGCTAATTATTGAAAAAGATTTGAATTAAGAAGTAATATAATAAGCCTAGGTTTCGTTTTGAACCTGTATGTGGTGTACTCTGTCCATGACGGACAATGCTCTGGCGACTTATTGATGGTGGAAAATCTATTTAAAAGTGCTTAAACCAAAGCAGAATGGGACTTTAAGGTTTGAATGAAAATCTTAAGTTAAAAAGTTAAATTATAGTATAAAAATTTTGCGATTTACGTCTTTTTATAATTTGAAATATCAGCTAATTGTTACTAAAAACTTATAAAGCCTTAAATAATTTATGCACACGATCGATTATGTAAGACCAATGAATATAACCTCTACTACCTCAAACGAATATGGAAAACCGAGAAAACCAGGTAAATGTATCAATTACAAGTAATACTTTTCAATCATTCAACGTAAATATTTTTAAAATTTCAAAAATAATATTGTTACTACTGAAAAATAAAACATCAATACGATCGATTTATATTTAGGATACGATTCGTAACTTCAATGCTTATCTTTACTCTATACGATATAGTTTGTGTTTTGTATAGTCTGTGTTTACTCTATACGATTTAGTGTGTGGGCATGTCGATTTTTTTTTAATAGGATAGGGTGACAAACGAGCAAACGGTGCACCTGATGATAAGTGGGTGCTGTCGCCCATAGACGTCTACACCTATCTTCAAATACGATTCAAAATGCAGATGCGTTGCTACCCGTGAGAACTAGAATGGAATGCCTCGTTTCCAGCAAAAAGTGTCTCTGGTTCTCTACACTCATCATACGAAACACAGCAGCGTTAAGCTGCTATTTTACGGTGGTAATCTGTGATAGTGTGGTCCCTCCCCGGTCGAGCCGACCCGTTGGTGCTACAACTATTGCACTAATATAGCTGCAGCATGGCTCTACCACGTAAAGAAGGTATAGTAGTTTCCATAGAGCATTAGTACACGTACAGAAATTGCATGCATTCCGTTCGAGGGGTTTTGTTTCTTTGTTATTATTTCTATATATTTAACTTCGAATGACAATTTCTTTTATATAGGGAATCCAAACTATTATCTACTTATATGTACCAAAAATAAATTCTATGGTAAAAAATAACCATTTCAAAGTGGGTGAACATAGTTCTTACTTACAAAACTCAATTTATTATTTTTGTGATATATTACTTTTATAAATAATATCATATTCATAATACATACATCCAAGTTATAAAAATGTAAGAAATTATATCGGTCTCATTTCACAAGCTCAGGAAACGGGAGGAGCAGCAGTGCCAGTGTAGGTTAATCTTCCAAGAATTACATGCCAGATGTCGTATTCTTGCAAAGGCCTTTTAATGCATGAGTTGATAACAGCTTCCCTATAATGAAGTTCCTTTAAAATTTTACCTATGTAAGGTTTCTCTCAAATTTTTTAACAATATAAGCTACTGCTTGAGTCTTGAAGTACTCTTGTTTTGAAATCATCAAATATATTTAATAGCTCGCATTCGATTTCAAATCGCGTTTAGATCCAATACAATATTTTTAGAGTTATAATGAAATTAAAAGAAAGAATGTAAAAGCGACTGCTGGTCCTGGATTCGAATCCCAAGTGGGGCTAAATCAGTGACAGAGTTTGTTCTCCAAAAATTCACAATAGCAGCTCCCGTGCCTCGGAAATCATTGAAGCGCGAATTTTGTGAAATCCAAGGTCATGGATGTATTTGCTTAGCACACATTTACTGATCCCATACCGCAATTCTGTTAATGCTTCTTAACTTTCAAAGCAATATCATGAAAGATATAAAATTCGATCAACATAATATTTGATAAATCTAATACAGTATTTTTCTGTCCTTGAAATGATTATCGATATTGAGTAAACAGTTTCAGTCGTGCACTGTTACGTTTTTATCCATGCATAAATTGTTTCTACTATTCATTACTATCTAAAAAGTTTACTGTTGAACATAGGCCCTCCTCCTTAGATTGCCTCATGAGGTGAGGGGGGGGGGGATTTTCACATAGTTACCACGCTTGGCAGGCGGTTTGGCAAATGCTGTTGTTTTCTTCCCTCTGTCGACACCCACGGGACGATAAGGGGAATTGGATATTGTTATTCCGTCACTACACCGGTTGCACGTTTCTATTTTAACGTATTTTACTTTTGCATATTATATTGACTGCAATGAATGAAATTATAACAATTCATAAAGACACGGTAAACGATCAATGTTCGAGTCAACTTGTCTTCTAAATATTCTATTATAATATATTACATACATTGTAAATGTCGTGCAATCGGTATCCGTTCTTATTTGCAAATGAATGGGCAAATCTTGATTAAGCATAGTGTTACTTCGCGTGACCCCTGGCGAACTGTCTTTTCTCGTCTATGTTTCCATTTGCACTGCAATCAGGAGCACGTGTCTGCGTTTCAGTGGCACATTGGGGCCAGCTTTCCTTCCGTGTCTATTCTAAGCAGCCCCGTCGGGTCATGTCTGACTCATGCAAATCAAGCGTACAATAAGGGAATTAGCATATCTACTGTGGCGCTTGGCTTAACCGTGAATCAAATTAATTCTGCAGCTATACACTCTTCATTTTAGAACCAGTATATAAACTGCGCGTTAACAGCATCTCTAAAAATAAAACAAATACGCTAATCGATATCTCTATATGAGATAATATGACTCCAAAAAATGTTTAGGCCGATATTCAGACAATCTCCAGTTCGAACTCTAACTCCACACTGTCAAAATACACTGAAATATCTTTAAAGTTTTATCTTTTGTGTTCCCTCTGATCAAAGAGACCTATGTAGGGCGTACTCATCCACGCGTATAAATGTCAAAAATAGGGTCAGTGGCGTAAACGACTCTTTATAAACATCGAGTGGGTGAATTTCCGATAAACAAAACTGCGATGACGCAACAACACGAGCACGGAGCCCAAATCTTTCGGAATTGACAAGGGTCTGTACTTTAGTGTCTGCACTTTGCCGTTACAACATGATAGAGTACCATCACTCCTTTTTTACATGGGTGTCCAAGAGGCGAGTATGGAAAATGCCAGAAAATAACTTATGCATTCCAACAAATGGCGGTATAACCATCTTGTTTGCGTCAGACCGGCGACACAAAAAGCAGCATCGAAGATGCGTCCTAGACGTTTGGCACTGTGGTCGTTAATCCATCTCTAAACGTGACGATTAAGGCAAATTCTACCTTCAACGGGAGAGACCCGTAGCCAGTATTGGACTTTTACGGTCGATAAAAAAGAAAGATAAAGATGTTATTTGACACAATATTTCACACCTACTAAGAACTGTAAGGTATCCGTTGCTATAAATTACTAGTTTTAAGATAGACTGGCATCATATAAGGCTTTCATTTAAATAAAAAGATTTACGTGTAATATTGTCATAAAAATAATGGTTTAGTGAAACCTTTACTATGTGTACAAACCATATCCCAGCTACGCTTTTGAAATTAGCTAACCACCAGTTTCCCAATCATATCACCTTGGTTACGAGAGAACTTGCACGTTTATATTGACTAGATCATGTAAGTAGCAATAGCTGTACCATTGTCGATTTGTTAAAATGAATTTTCCGCCCTCAATCAATCGCTAAAGCCATGTTCGTTAGTTTGCAGGAGCGGGCAGTTGAGATGTACCAACATGGTGTTGGGAGTGGGGTCTCTTACATGTCCATTTAATTCTGTAACACTTTTAATTTACAATGAAGCTTTGAATAAGAAAGTTACTCGAGTAGACTTTGAAGTCTATTCTCGGCAATACCATTGAAATTATTAATTCCAATTTGAAGTGCTGATTTACCACGTAGCCGGCTCGACAAACATCGTGACAAAACGTTCACGTCTGGGAAGTAACAAAATATGTATTAGAATGACTTAGGTATCAAATGTTTATTTTCTAATGAGAGCTAGTTTGAAAGTAGAGTAAAGTCTTACATTTAATAGAATATCAAATTTAGATTAATGTATTAAAACCTTGGGTATTGCTTTTAAAAATCAACTGCTCATTTATTTTCCCTCCGTTTATTTTTTGAGTTTTGCCCGTATGACGGGCTCTGTCGTGGAATCAATGTAGAAAAACATTTATACTACTGACGTTGTATATATGTCGTAGCTATCTAGCTTAAGTACCCTTCCAGTTGACAGCCTAGTATTTTTACTAAAGAGCGCCGTTTAACTAGCGTCGTGAACGATATTCAGCTCATGAATTTCAGCCGATGCGTCTAATACAGCATTTTATACATAATTATGCACTTTGTAGTAATATTATATAAATATACGCGGTTTTAGGGTGGCTCAAAGGCCACCCCAGCACCTTGATATACTATCGCTGATATAACAATTTAGTTGCAATGTTGTATTAGACGCATCGACTAAATATCATTCAGGCCGCTAGTTAAACGGAACGGTTTAGTAAAAAGGCTAGGCTAGGTTAATTGAAATACTAATGAAGCTAGTTGGCTGCGACATATTATATGTCGTAGTTCAATCGAGGATTTTGGCAGATCGTGATCTGAAATAAGCACCGGCCGGCACGACATGGTAATACGGCGGATAATTAAAGGCCAAATCATGAAAAGTAGGCGAATTATGAAGTGCCCAGGCAACACTAATACTACGATTATACCTAATACCTATAAACCTATAAGTATTCGGTATATCGTATCTATACAGGTACATACGTGTTTTTGGAAATTATCACATGATGCATTTTGAATTGATCAGTGTCACTCATGCCCCCTTGACGACCGGAATCCAAAGTCGATAATGACGAAAGTTATAGTGGAAGCTGATTAATCTCAAAACGCGTTAGCAGTAGCCATTAGTGGCAAAGCGGTAATATTGATTAATTTACATCAAGTTTGAAAAGCTGACATAGATGTAAAAAAAGGTAGACGATAAGTCGAGTAGCGTATAATATCGTATTTACTGCAGTTATACAGTTAAGAATTTCCATTGCTGATGGACATGAGCAAATAACTAATTCTTACTAACGAACAATTTAGTATTACGACATCGTTAGCCTACACATATCATAACCGATATATTATGTTCTGTTTTAGTTCTAGTCTATTAAAGTCCAACATAGGCCTTCCTAAAGTGGATTACCTCATAGAGGGTATTTACCATAGTTGCCACGCTTGGCTAGCGCCGTTATTTATTTCCAGTCGTTATTAGGAAAGCGATGCTGCCTATCTTATGATTTTTGCCCCTATCGCCCCTTACAATACCCGCGGAATAATGTGAGGAAGTGGATATTCCTTACAGCCCACACATAACGGATTATCCCAACATTTTTTATATTTTTTCAAATTTTTTTAATGAATTTAAAATTGAATATTTTCTGTTTGCCGATAATAAATCTTACACTTAATAATTTTGGTTAACGTATATGCATTATGATGAGCACTTGGTTGAATGACTCTACGTACTACTATGGTCGATCTAACATCAAAGTCGTTACAAAAGGAGAGCGTTAATATGTACACGAGCGTGTAGAATAAGAAAGAATAAAAATACTTCGCGTTGTGTTCGTTGTAGTGGGTAAATTGGGCCGGATTGGGGTCAATCGCTTGAGGCCATCTCCGATAGCTAATTATAGTTAAATATTCAAGCTCAGTAGCGCAACTGTGAATTTCTATTGCTAACATAAGTTAGTATCAAGAACGGATTCAGTAAACAAATCATATAAAGGACCTTTATGTTATTGCGAAAGCAAAATATATTTATAATGAAAATTATCTTTAAGAATGCGAACTCCTCTACCTCTTTCAATTTGTCATTTTTTTAGTTCTAAACAGATTTAGCAATCTGATAAGTCTTACAATTACTTTAATAAATCACAATAATTTTAAAAATAAGTACCCGGACATCCGGGTATTTTTAAAATTATACGGAATGATGATTTTTTTGAAATTACATTTAGATACAAATTACATACTGATGAATAATATCTTTTGATCTTATTGACATAATAGAAAAAACTGAACTGGTTATTTAAATAAAAAATGATGAGTGCAATTAGTTTAATTAAAATTTTCGTATTTTTAAAAAATACTAAAAAAAGGGCTCGAAATAATAGATTTTCTCACAAAAGAAGGGATTTGAAAAAAAAAAGAAGACAGGACGCGAACCAAGGCATAACGATTTCGCGACCGCTCGATCCACTTGAGCTATTACGATCATTAACACAATGTCAAAATTTACCCTCTTATGTTGCAGCAGTTTTTCATTTCCCGAAAACACGGACAAAAAGATATTTTCTAAAAATAAATCCTAGCTAGATCGATTTATTGCCCCCGAAGCTCCCTGTACACTAAATTTTATGACATTTTAAGTTTATTGTATGTAACCTGTATATGCCGCAAGAGCTATTTCTTATAGGAGAATAATTAACTTTTTTCCATAAACAGAATTTACTTGTAAATCGACATCTATAGAATTATTGTTCACACACAAGACGAAACAAGCTAAATATACACCAGTCTACACGTTGGTAAGAGGCGACAGTTGCCACAAGATACATTTTAGCACATCAACTTCACATGTTATATTACTTATATAAATTATTTATGTTAAAGTAAAAAGTAACGGTGTTTTTTTTTTCTTATTTTCCGTTACCGATCCGTGTCACAAGATATTTTTGCTTGTCCATCAAGTACTATGGATAGAAAAAAATCTAAATATAATTTATTCTCAGGTGAAAATCTTATTAGGCTTTAACCTACGAGTGAATTAAGTTAAAAATCCATATCTTTACCTTGGACTTTCTAGAATCTCTTGACTGTGAAGAGGTACGTCTTTGGTTCTGCTTTAAAATTGGGACATTGCGGTTCGGACATAATATGTACAAGCGCAATAGACCATTATGTTAAGTGACACGTTACGCAAGCGCTTCATACGCAGCGCGATTATAATTATAAATACACACAAAAGTAGAAAATAACAAATTTGTAAGTTTCTGTTTGAAAGTTCAGCGTTATTTTTTTTTTTTTTTTTTTTTTTATAGAATAGGCTGACATACGAGCACACAGTCCACCTGATGGTAAGTGGTTGCTGCGGCCCATAGACATCTACATCTATCTTCCATTACAAATAAAAATGCAGATGCGTTGTCACCCGTGAGGACTGAGATGGAATGCCTCATTTCCAGTAAAAAGGGTCTCCGGTTCTCTACACTCACCATACGAAATACAGCAGCATTAAGCTACTATTTCACGCTGGTATTCTGTGAGAGCGTGGTCCTTCCCCGGTCGAGCCGACCCATTTATTATTATTATGCCTTTCAAAATACAAAAGAATGATTTCTCATTATGGAAACCAAATAGAACTTGAATGCCGTCTGTCATCAAAAAGTCTAAATTGTTACTTCGACTTCATAAAAACATTGTGTCTGCGATTTATGGTTACATATATCATCTTCATACGTGATAAAACTAGGTAATTCGAATTATTCGAAAGGCGCACCACGTTGCATCGGAATATTGCTACTGAATTCAAATGACTAAATTAATACGGACGGTTTGAATATCAAGTGTGCCGTGTAGTGGCGACGTAAGAGAATCTATTAACTCGTATCGTTCCCTGTGTGTTGTTATAGGCGACAGACGATAACCGAAACAGATGGGCAGCAGCACCTTCCTGATAACGACTCAATAATAATAATAAACATTGCGGTTGCCTATCCCCTTACAACCGTGGTTGCACAAATACGAGGGATATTGATATAATCTAAGGTATAATAATGTAAGGCATGTATATATGTGTCTTACATTATATGTTCAACAGTGGACTTCTCAAGAACCGTAATGAATATCATCATAACTTACTTTATTTATAGTACTATTATAAAACTGTAAATAAAAAATAATTCGGAAATAAGTATATACTCAATAAATTATTCTACTGTATTTAAGACTGGGACGTGTTTCCTGGTCATTCGAAAGACGGGAAGTCATTAAGGATTCGAACTGTGTCCAAGATCTGATAACGGAGCTATGTAACAAAACTATTACAATCCTGATCTGGCTAATCGTGGGAGGTTGTAGTTTTACGCAACAAAAGCGTGAAACCCAATTCGTAAAGAGTGATGCCTATTAAGGATGCGCGGTAAATTTTTGGACCGGACTAAATCGACTATTGCCGACGATCGATCGACGATATCGAGAGACTATTGCGCAATGTACCAGTAGGTAGATTTGGTATACAAAAATTCCTTAAATTGCAATGGTTTATTATACATAATAAATTGCCCTTATAAAAATATATAATATAAGGGCCCAAAAAAGTTGGCTTGCTCGTTTTACCTTAACTTTTTTTTTCACACGTGACGTAAAATCAAAATTTTGTCCAGTTCTTCCCTAAGAACCAAGATAGAATACCTCTTCTTCCTCATCAACTCGTTTAGTCTAACGGGCATCTACCGTATATGGGAGGATTTGCCTTAAACGACACGCTTGACAGACAAATTGAATGTTTAGTTTTTAGTAATTGGGTCAATATTTTACGGGTATCCTAGGTGTTTCTATAAGAGATTGGTCCTTCCCTGATCAAAACAATCATATAAGTATAAGTATACAAATATGCCGTGTCAGTGCCACATTTTTGTTCACACAAAATTTTGTTTATGACATGTAATTACAATAGTATCTAATAGTACAAATGTTATAAGTTGTTAAGTTATTATAAGTTTATCTAATAAGAAAATATGAGTATAAATTATTGCTACCATAGTTACCAAAAAGTGACCAACTAAAGTTAAAGAAAACTAACTTATATTGTGAGAAAAATACAATATTAGGCAAAAACAAACATCGAATTGCAAAATCCAATTTTGTAATCCTCCTCGAAGCGCAGTTCACGTGCGCGAAGTATGAAAACATGTTTGTGCGTAGCTTTCGGCGCGTGGCCCACATAAGCTTGCGAGTTTATTTTCATAATTGAACATTAGCCCCATTTGAAAATTCTAGTTTTCTGATTATCACCTGCTTTCTGCAATTATATCGTGTTTACTAATCACAAAATAGAATCATTTATTATACCGCTTCTTAATAGATAGCAGTTGGTCAACATGGACGGACGACAGACAATTTCAAGTCATGAACCTTGAAATGGTAAACGTATTTGTTTACTTTTTGATAGAGAGAGAATTTGATAAAAGTTTAGTTAACATTGATGATCCAACATGGCTTTCAAATAATAAAACAAACTATGCATCCAACTATACATCGTTAGATACAACACAGGCCTCCCCCGTATATTATTATTTTAGTTGTTGTCAGGAATATGTTCATTCTGCTTTAGTTTCCCTCAGCCGCCTTTAACATTTTGGGCAGTGCATATTCTTACACCGGCAATACGAGATTGCCTTTAACAAGCCAACAAATAAAAATCCTACTCTAGAATATTTTATTAACTTGAATCTCGATCGAATAATTTGAAATTCGATCAGATGATCACGAAATGGATTTTATATGTCAGGCTTGCACATTAAAACACACAATTTTCATCCCACAATTAATATTTACGATTGAATCTTTGAATTGAAATTTAAGGACCTTGAGCGTTCGGTCCTATACAATCCACGAGCTCTCGCTACAATATATCGCGTATGGAAATACGCCCATTTTTGGAATTATTTCAATTAAAAAATTGGTTGACCCTGCAGGCCATTCCTGGAATTTCCCGCTAATATCCTATAAGCTAATTTTAAATGCAAAGCGCTCCAAATTTCACCAAATAATGTTGCGAAATCTCAAAATTATGTTAAAAAAAAAACCGTTTTTTTCCAAATCTTTCTCCTTCGATATCTTATGAAAGAATGAACCGATTTTTATTCTCCAAACGGCATTCGACGTCATTTTTTGAGGTTAGTTTTTGAAATCGATCGGTAAAGCCGTTTAAAATTTATTCCCAAAAAAAAAACAGTTTTTCAAATTTTTCATTTCTGAAATTTTTCAAAATCTACTAGTCCGAATCAGTTCATATTATCACCAAATCTATATACTTACTACATTGAAATCTTTAGAACGCCGCAACCGCAAAACCGCATCTCGATCGATCAAGACGTTCAAAAGTTATGAAAGGTTTACATATTTACACATACACACACCACATACATGCATACATCCGTACGGAAGTCCACGTGAAATTAGTCAGAATAGCTGACTGGGATCTCAAAACGTCGACATCTGATGAAAACTCGATTTTCAAAAATCGGGGTGAAACCAATAACTTATATTTGAAATATATAATAACTATTTTTGAAATTTTCAATTTTCTTGGCCGAAAGTTAAAAAAAGAGCGAACTTGAGAAATTAAATAAAACGTGAATAATATAGATTTTTAAATTATCTATCCATAAGTGTAATTCTCAAATGATTAGAACATTGACTTTAGCAACAGATGCATGTAATCAATAATTTTAGTCATTTATTAAATATCGATTTTAAGTGTATTTATGACACATAAAAACAAATTAGAACGTGGAGTGTGATGATAAATTGCGAACATTTATAATGTACTTTTAAATGTTGTTTATTTCTCATAACTAATGAGATAATAGTCTCCGAAAAACGCATTATTGCAAGGTTTGGGTCGTGGTATCGCCTTAAGGTTTCATGTACCTAGAACAGAATGAATGAACAGAAGCTCTTAGATTTATGAACGAGATACTAAATTTAGCTAGTGAAGTTGTAAGGTGACTCTTATGATGCCTTGCTCTTATAATGCGTTAAGATCCGGTATTGAAAAATTATTCGGATAAATCCGTATGGGTTGCACACTAGTCGTCGAGTGCATGGAAACTCGTTATGAAACGGAACTGTTACGAAATACAACCGGCTCACACACGGGCAGAAATGCCTACGGTTATATTCTTTAAGTTGCAAACACTGATAGCTTGAGTGATTTATACTGCTACATTAAGCAAACATCTCGATTTTCAAGTTTTTTTTTCTATTAATGAGGGGGCGAACGAGTATGCGGCTCACCTGATGGTATGTGACTACCGCCAGCCATTAATAAGCGCAACACCAGAGGTATTGTAAGTGCGTTGCCAGCCTTTTAAAGAAGGAAGCTCTTTTATTGAAGACATATCAATTATTTGGTTTTCCTCCCAAAAGCTATACGCGTGAGGAAGAAAATTTCAAAGATCCCAGAGTGGTGGACGGCCTAGCATTAAGATGGTTTGTTGCGGATGAGGTCGATAATTTTGTCTGAATGTGAGATGATGAAACTAAGCGACTGGAATTAATCTGAAGTTCCTCGGGCTACCCACATGAGCAACAACATAAATAACGGCTTCCAGTGCCTGGCGGTTCTCGCCATTCCTGGCTATGGACCATGGTAACGATGGGAAAAGGTTGGAGGTTCGGTTGTCGCCATTCCTCTACTTGATGGTCACCCAATATAAAGTTGAGAGTTTAAATGTGATTATATCACTGATTTGAATTTTAAAAAAGATATGTTGAAGTAAAAAAAAATATAACAAATGTACCTATATATAAGGTTGCGGACTCATTGAGTAATCACATCAAAATATTTATGAGGAATACTTCTCACAGTTCTAACAACAGAGGTCACATGTACTGCAATTTAAATAAATTTCCTAAGCTAAGATGTTTTATTTTTAATTAATATAAAACCGTTTTTAAATCCAATAAAAAACAATTAACTTGAAGTGCCTCGATTTCACCGCTTTCTTGTGCATGAGTACCAATGAGCGGAAATTATTTAAAATTTTATGTTATTTGTTACTACTTCAGATAAATAAAAATAACGAATTATAACTTTTCAATAATTTTGTATTTTATTGCCTCAGTAGTCATAGCACTTAAATTTACAAAATTTCACTTTGCAATTATTACTGGAGAAATGTGCAACAATGGATTCATGAAAAACTTCGCTGATATGAAAGACAAAACAACTTTACACTTGAAAATATGTCGCCTTTATGTACTAGGAAGTTACAAATGTCTTCAAGTACTGATAAACTGGTAAGATATTAATGTAAACTGATAACAACTGGCAAGGTCAACAGTGAGAGATGCCTCTTGTAACCTATATTATGCGTTTGTTTACATTTGAACTCGTTACTTCCTAGCAAATGCGACTGGTTGTTTTTATCGCCTCTTTCCATGCTTTTCCGAGAACTTCTTGCATCGAGCACACGCGGAACCCTCAGTGTGCGGCCGACTGACACGTTACCGAGTGCCCGCAATACGACCTCATCAACAACGATCCATGTCCCGCATGCTGTCGTAGTTGAGACCATTCCTATACCATGCGTAGTTTCTTTTTATTGTCAACAAGATTACTACGGAACGATATTTCTGTGAGTCTAGATGTCAAACAATGGTTAAACTTAAGTTGTGAAGCGATACACTTACAGCGGTTTCATACACTGCTGTTTACCGAACTATTTTTCTTACACGATTTCTAAATGGATATGCAAGCCCACGTGGGTTACACAATACGATAAAACCAAACGCACTAAAGAAAACGTTTCGTATCTGAATCACAAAACGCAATTGCGTTCTACCGGATCAGAAAATTAACACACAAAACGTATAATTGTTAAACACTAGATTTTTAACGAACACTGCTGAACTGCATCTGCATTAGAAAACCGAATCAAATAATGGTAGAAATATAATCTTCAATTTACTGTTCAACACTTATTCTCATCTTGTGATTCGAAAAAATTGTCGTAATCACCCGAAGTAATCATCAAACTTTATAAACGAGTTATTACCGACTGACACCATTTTATTTATTGGCTAAACAAAAAATAAGACCCACTATATATATATATATATATATATATATATATATATAAAGTTATAAGTCAAGTACTGAATATCGTAACACTAGAGAAATTCTTGTTATACGCTATACTACTATATCGCTACGACTAGAAGATATAAAAGTCATTAGGGTGAGCTGAGCCACTTGCAATCATGGACATGTCAATAATATATCAAGGATCTATAATATAGCACTGAGAACCATTCGGTCTTATTTTATGGCTTAAAATAGGTGTTTCGAATAGGTCAAATGAAATATTTTGAGGTTGAATATGAGAGTAACAAAGAGGTTACGGAGTAATAAACGTTCGAGCAGATTAAAAGTTCATTATTTTTCGATTCTGTTTTTATTATTTTTATGCGACGAATCTGTTTTTACTCGTATATCAAGTCTTCTTAAACGATGTTCTTTATTCGAAGTTAATAATTGTTCGTAATCAACATAGTAAATTTTCATTTTATATTTTCTTTAATATCCTTTTGATAACGAATATATCATTGCTTATGGGGTTTGCAGTTATTAGACATATTTTTAGTGATAGACTTGTGAATGAAAATATATTATTTTACTCGTCACTGCATTCAAGTATTTCTAAGGCCCCATTACGTTCCTCAATGACCTAGACTTTCTAGATCGTTTAGCATTTTTATCAAATACAGAAATTCATTAACAATCGTTTGCCTAAGTTAAAATATTTAAAATTAATGTAATAACACAATACGTAAAATAATTTTATACTACACTTAATAAATGAAAATTTTATATAACTTTTAAAATTAAAAACTGGCATATATTTTATAAATGAAATGAAATTAATTGTGAAATTAATACGTATTCTGCGAGGCGTTTGAAATGGATACTTGCAAAAAAACTGATAACATTTTGGTTAGTTATATAAATATTTCATTTTCGGTTTTAATTCGATTGCATTATTCAGAGTTTTTTCGGGGCAAGGAAAGAAGAAGGCAAGAGTGAGCAGGTTTTTTCAGCCTGTAAATAATCACGTAATAATTAACAAAAGATTAAACGAAAGAAAATAAGAAGTTTGTCTATCTATTCTACAATAGTAAACCAGAAAACGCCCAGTCAAAATTAATAACACAAAATATCGGCTAACGGCGAAAGATTTAAAAACTTCATAAAGGTTCGTATGTAACGTGAAATAGGTAAGTACTCCTTTGTTTTTTAACCGACATCGAAAAGGAAGAGGTACTCAACTCGACTGCATGTTTTTTTAATGTGTGTTATTTCAGAATTACTTTCTGGGATTCTGGGTGAACCGATTTCGATGATTCTTTTTTTATTTGAAGAACAACATGTATTTTTATAAAAGCCAAGGGATAAAAGAACTTACAGTCCACCTGAGGGCTGGTGACTACTGCGGCTCATGGCCATCTGACATCTTGCGGTTGCCACTTTACCGATATTATATACTTCTAGTTAGAGTTGGAGGGTAGTACCCACTCAGACGGACTCCTAAGCTGAAACAGGAGTCCTAACACCTTGTATAATTTCACACCTATTTCATAAATATTCTATTATAGACTTCTTCTTTAAGGCATATGAATAACTCAATTTCTGTTGGAGCGAAACTTCTCGAATTCAGTATATAAAAGTTACCAATTAGTGACTAAATCATAAACAGTATTTGTGGTTTTTTTAGGGAGGCTGCTAGCATGACTTCCGCCCAGAATCCTTCCAAAAAGTGCCTTAACTCTGAAAGTATTAAGTAATTTTTTTTCTTCCATTATTAACTGTCACGAACTCGTTACTAAATTTTTACATTGTAAAATTTTGGTTATATTTTTGGTAGGATTCGGATTTGAAAAAGGCAATTTACCTACCCGAAGGTACGTGTCCTTAAGTTTCCTCGGATTTTATTATTTAATTGGTAGTTAGCAATACTATCAAGCATGTAATGCAATCCGTAACTAGTAAACAAAGTGTGCAAAATGCAGCTGTTGTAACTTACCATAGCTTGCTCGATCTTGTTGTCGATTGCCACGGCGCTGGTACCCGACGCACTGTGAACAATATGATTTTAATTAGTGATAATATATAAGGTAACGGTCCAATTTTGTACATAGTAAACCTTACATTATATAATAAATACGGTTTTAATTTTCACTATTAAAAATTATATTTAACATTATTATGTTTTTGTTATCTCATAACAAAAACAATAATGTTAAATAACGCTGATAACAAAAAAGGCCAGACATTTGCCGTAATCGGAACGCTTAGCTAACGGCTAACTGGGTTGTGGTCAAAGTTTTAGATCTTAGCATTTGCTTTCTTTCTTCAGGGCCAAAATGCTAGATCTGAAATGCTCGCCGCAGTGATCAAGTTTGGCATTTTTAAATTTTTTCTTTCTATTTAGAAAATTATTACTTTTCCTGGCATTTTTCTCCTCTCTTTATGGTGTAACTTGTTTGCTGTTAGCTACTTTAACACGTATGAAAAAAGTGAAGATTTTTTACGCTGTCACCACACGGCGGGGTACGGAAACATAATAGCGTAATGTAATATCTACTAGTTTATACTTAATTAAATAAAGTTACCAATTAGTGACTAAATCACAAACAGTATTTGTGTTTTTTTAAGGATATTGAACGACGAGTGAATGCAGGAAATAAAGTAAATGGGGCTCTACACTCTATTGTGAAAAGTCAGAATGTGACAAAAAAGGCACGTATGGCAATTCACAATGATGTGTTATTCCCTACTTTATCATATGGTAGTGAAAGTTGGGTGTGGCAGAAGAAGCACGAGAGTAGAATAAATGCAGTAGAAATGCGGTCGCTAAGGAGTATGTTAGGGCTGAATCTGAGTGACAGGATGAGAAACCGTGTAATAAAAGGAGAGTGTGGTTTGCAAGATGATGTGGTGACCAGGATTAAGAAAGGAATGCTTCGGTGGTTTGGTCATGTAGAAAGAATGAATGCGGAAAGACCGACAAAGCAAATATACGTTGCAGAAGTGAATGCAAGAGTCGGAAAGGGACGTCCTAGGCGGAAGTTTGTCGACCAACCGTACCGTACCCTTAACCGACGAGCATGTATGCGAAGGTATATGGATGTGGAAGAGGCGAGAGAGGTATGTCAAGATCGTGCTAAATGGAAGTCTATAGTCTCTCCCTACCCCTCTGGGTGACAGGCGTGAGTGTTTATGTTTTTTTATGCTTAATTATAAAATAATTAAATACAGTTGCTTATATCATAGTATCTAAGTATGTTTTTGGAACAATATGTTTATGGCTCGCTCAGATCGCTAATCTTTTATCGGCGAAGCCGACCCCGAACGTCGTTTGTACCGAACTTGGCCCCCTTTTCACATTTATGTTTTGGGTGAGATATCTTTAACGTTTGAGAAAAGTTTTAGAAGTTTATTAACTTTATTAGATACTTGTTCTCCAAAAGTTTTTCTAGCGTTTACACTTTACTATTTTCTTTTTAATATTGCACGCATAGTCTTACTTGAAACTAACTGCAGCAATAATTTTGTCGACATTTTCGACACTGACTCGTTAATTTTCAGTATTCAGACTTTGTCCTTAGTGAAGTGGCTTAGTTTTTAGTAATAATTGATAAAAATGACACTTTTCACACCTTAATAACTCAAGGAATATAATAGGATCATTCATGAAATTTGAGGTTCTATAAGGGGTCCTTAATAGCCAAAATAACAAGGATAATAGTTTTTTGAGTAATGACGGGTTCGAAAGCGCTCGTAGTGGTTTGTGTAAGTATAACACACTAAAGGTCGCCCTTTCCTTTTCTGGCAACTTGGCAGATAGACTGTCGTGTTTGTGTCTAAATGTTAAATTTTTTAACACATAAGTACACATTTAATAATTTTTGTAAATAGAAAAAAATGTGTTATTTATACATAGGAATAAATGTAAATAAATCATTATAAACAAGGAGCACATTATTCAAAACACGTCAAAAGAAATTATACATGTATAGTTAACACATCCAATTCGATTGAAGCAAAAATTCGCGTTCAATGTAAATCGGTTAAGCGATATCGAACGGACCTAAATTTATCTCAATGTAACTTTGAGTTGAGTTCTCTCATGTTTGGAATCGATAAATTTAGAATCGGAATGCGTATATAATTCGCCTTATTATTATACGCAGCCGCTATTTTAAAACCCATAAAACCTTAGCCTAAGAATGCATTTGCATACGATGGTGTTTGTATTGTAAAAGGTGATTGTGTCAAAGCACCATAATTATTACAATTGATCAAATTTACAAATTCGTGGACGGACACGGCTCAAGGATGAATTTCCGTCCATTGCTGCGCGGATGATTACACTAATGTTGGCGGTATGCGTAAATATGGCAGAGGAGACAAATTTTAGTTTGATAATGAACGCTTAAAATAACAGGATTTAAAGACAAGGAACAATTCACGATCGCATATTACTTTAAAATATACCATAAAACATATTACACTGTGCATAGACAGTAAATCTTGGATGAAATAAAAGTATAAAGCCAAATTAAGAGCATATTCAGGAAAGCAAGTGACAATAATTTTTGCTTATTCTAGCATTATTCTAAGATAAATATTATCATGAACATATAAAAAAAACGTGAGCGAAGCTACAAAGATGTCACGAGAGCACCACGTTGTATTTCGCTACGTACCGCCGAAGAATAACGATACAGTCTACTTCGCGGCAGCTCGAGACGCAATTATTGCTGACTATTGCCGGACTTATCCATTATGATACAATCGTCCCCGTAATCATCCGGCAGCAATATGTAGCACATTGTGCGGCTACTTACTTGACTTTCTCCGGCCTCGGGTTCCGAGTAGCGTCAACGAGGTGAACAAAACAACGCTAAAGTTAGAGCCACTGAGGCGTCGATAACGAGCGTGGCCGCGGATCGATTTCGACCAGTCCATTATTGTACTCTCGGATATTAAATAACAACCGTGGACCGCATGACCGCCGACGCAACTGACGCCTCAGTACACAATGTTCAATTCAGGATATCTTCTTAATTGCAGAACATACATAATGACAAATGAGCACATGTCAATAGAAATTAGTATCGGATTACGAGTATTTTCTTTACAATTTAACTCTACTTGGGGACAATAAAATAAAAATTAAAACAGCTTTCTCTCGCTGGATGTGAGTAAAACGAGTTTAGTGTTCCTCAAGTTAATTACTAAAGGAACGTAACGTAGTAGCAAATTAAGAGTTCGGAAAAAAAATTTGAATTCGTAAGCCTAAGTACGAGTAACTCGTAAGTTTGACAGATAAAATTTAGTAATTAAAATAAGGTAAGGTAGAAGTGGTGCTGAATGGGCATTTAAAATTGAAGATAAACCTCCTTCATAACATGTGGTGTATCTTGCTGACTGACACACCAGGCTTTGGTAACCGGCTGATGGCGGAAAATCCATTCATAAGCGCAAATTTCACAGACTCTTGAGTATGAGTAAATCTTAAGTATAATGTGTTAATTTTAAATAATGATATGTTGATAATGATTATCACAATCGAAGTAAACACAAACAGTATGATAATAATTCCTAACAGGAATTAAAAACCACTTTTAATTTTTTTCATTTCTTTAACTATTATGTTGTATACCATGGTTAAACCTACGAATTTTGTAATAATAACAAAACAAATTTAGTTACTGAAATACATAAGTAAAATTATCACCACTTATAAATAAAATAAAATTTATTCAAGCACTGTGTTGATATCGAGAAAACCTCACAAATTAAAATACTTTCAAATTCATCAGACATTGCAAAATTATACGATGCTATAAAAAGTTGACTGGCGTGACTTTCAAAACCAATACGTGAGAGACTGTTTGTTGCCAAATATACCTTTAAGCCTTAATATGTGCTCGTAGTTGTAACATATTAATTTTGATATTCTGTTTAAAAGAGTCATCTTCAAAAAGGTTTATGTAACATTTAAAAACAGGCAAAGAGTTGGTTACACGAAACAATAAGGCAATTGGCAGTGCTTAAAATAAAACCTTAAAGCACGGACGCGTTAAAAGTAAGCATTTGCAATTGTTGTCTAGGCAAAGCAGCTGCTTGAGTGACGAACAAATAGTATGCTGTATAAGGTACTCAGTAAATATAAGAGGTAAACAAAAGAAAGATAAGGGCTTTGTCACCACGCACGTGCGTTCTTGAGAACAACGTCCCTTAAGCAGATTTTAATAACGATTACCTCAACAATAGACTACGAGTATAATATCAGGAAATTTCCTTTAAAAGTTTAAAGTAAGAACTAGGAATTTAAACTAAGAATTTGCGATGAGCGAAAACAAAACGTGTTAACTCTCCTCATCCATGCTTGATTTAATGTCTTAAAATTTCCCGAAATAAATGCAGGGGCACGAAATATTATAAGACAAGCTCTTAGCACGCGATAACAAAAGTTTGAAAAGGTTTTGGATTAATTTTTCTTATAATGGTGGGTCAAAATGTATACTTTTAGTTCAAGAGGGTAATTTCTAAAGCTGAATTCTATCCTGATACCTAATTAAAAAAATAGCTGTATGTTTATGCAGTTTTGGGATTTTTTAAACGTTTTTTTAAATTACATTTAAAGGAGCAAAAACTAAAAAACTACCATCTAAACAGGTTGCACAAGCCGTAACGCTGAAAAATTACCAAAAGCTGACACAAGTGACTGTTGTCCTGAATATACCACGTTCATCAATGCAGTATGCCTCAAAAAGATACAAGGAGCCTCTTCTCCCAAATATCAGGTTGTGGGAAGGTTTCTTTTATAGAAAAGGGTGACAAACGAGAACATAGTCCAACTGATGGTAAGTGGTTGCTGCCGCCCATAGACATCTACATCTTTCCTCGATTACGAATCAAAATGCAGATGCGTTGTCACCCGTGAGGACTAAGATGGAATGCCTCATTTCCAGTAAAAAGGTCTCCGGTTCTCTACACTCACCATACGAAACACAGCAGCATTACGCTACTATTTCACGCTGGTATTCTGTGAGCTCCTCCTGCCGAGGTCCTTCCCCGGTCGAGCCGACACATTCGTGCTACAACTATACTATTAATATAACTCCAGCATGGCTCTACCACCTCCTCACACCTCGAGCCGATGTATATTAGATATAGAGGAGAGAGATATAGAGGCGGCCTTTTTGTTGCCCTCGAAGTATTACGAAACTACCTTACAGCTATTGAGACACGACATAACACTCATAGACCGGCACGCAGCATAAAGTAACTCATACAACTCCGAGTAGCAATTCTAGGGTTCGCACGATAACATACAACTGGATCCACGAGCAATGGGCTAGATTGCTATTTATAACTGCCCTTGTACTACTGTATAAGTGCCGAACTACAGCAAAAAAAGAGCAAAAGGAGAAGAACGGTTTCTAGCCATAATGAGGCTCCATAATGTTTGTTTATTAAAATTCTTTAAATCCATCTAACTGCAGTCCATTGACACTTACAGATGATAAAAAAGGCTACAAATGCGTTGTCACCTTTAACGACTAAGCTCGGTCTTCAGAGAAAATCTCGAGTTTAAATTCAAACTCCACTACGTCAAAATTAATGTGATCAGCATAGTGTGATCTAAACTCAAATTATGACCTTGTGGAGTTTAAGATTAAAAGTTTAAGATTATTTTAATGCATGTGCGAACTTATAATAAGATCTGCCTACCTAAGAGGTAAGAGAAACTGCAGTTGGCCACTGCAGCTTCTCTTATTCCAGACTTGCCCGTATTCGACTTAAATCCAATACAGCACATCTGGGGCATATTTAAAAGAAAGACAAAGTTCGGTTCTAGCCCGCTGCAAACTTTAAACCAGCTCCGCAATAGAGCACGGGATTGATGGATACCTCATCAGAAACGTCGTCCAGAGTACGCCCAATCGGATGCAAGCGCACTCATAAGAGCTAAAGGACTAAGCACCGGATTTTAAATTGTATGGGTTATAATTATAAATTTAAAAAGGCTTGCTTTTTAATTGTCCGGTATTTTAAGTGTGTAATAAAAAAAAAACTTTGACTTAAATCATTGATATATTAAAAGGGTATTTTTATATATCAATGACTTAAATACATATATTCTTTTGGAACATGATTTCTTCATTGTTTAATCACTGTTAAAAATCCAAAAAAAAACTAAACCTAGCTACACCAAATCATAAATTATTGAAAAAATATTGTTAAAAACAAGTTACTGCAAAAATTTGTTATTGGCCAAGTTTCGTCCCTGAGTGTATATTCGCAAAGTATATAAATATAAATATTTTGTATACTGTACTTAGGTTTTGCGTAGTTGTTAGCTTGTTTTATGAAAACAGTGAGTTGTTTATTATAATTCATTTTAAGGATATTGTCCATAATAAGATTACAAAATTAATGAACCTTTACTATAAAAAAGTAACTAAAAGATAAGCAGATTTATAACGAGAGCGTCAAGTACATCGCCTTTACGTAAAAAATGAAAAATTGCATTTATATTAAATTTATCGATATTGAGCTATTGTGTTTCGTGAATCACACAATGCGGGTATACAAAACAATGCTACTTGGGAAACAAGGTCACGAAATCATGAAAATTTTGTAGCATTATTACTCATACATTGTAACGTCACATGTAAATAGCTCGAAATACTTACGAAGGTGCGTACTTAATCTGTTGGAGTCGGAGCCAACAAAATCCTTTTCTAACGGTAAGTTATTTATATGAATTGATCAAGTTCGTTTATGAAGTGATCGTCCAAATTGATGTGATTGCAAAAGTTTTAATTATATTCGCTCTCTATACTATAAAGTTGTAATCGATAATCGGCGTTACTGTCAGTGTGAAATAAAGTCGTGTATATTTTGTTATCTTGAACTGAGTGGACTGCGCAAACAGCCAAGGCCGTTGAAGGGAAATCGACGGGTGTAGCGTGGCCGACATGGGTGATGTATTAATATTTAAAACTTCTAATCTTTCACTATGCTACTTTAGATTTGGTTATTTGACTGCCTTATTTTATATTTATAGTTTCTGATCGTCTCGGGTTGGGACTATGGTTAAAATAAAAGTACTTCTTAAGAAAGAATTCACTTAGCCGCGGCGCCATTCCTAATGAAATTTTAAATTTAACAAGAATTTCATACTTTACATTTTATTTCGCATATTTTACAAAGGACTTCTTAATTTATATAAACTTGAGACTAATACACACTACTTTTTGTAATATCTCGGAAAATGTTCTTTAATTGCGTTGTTAAAAGCGTCTTGCATTAAATTGCTTTATTTATCTGATGAAATGAAAATAATAACGTGAGGCGATAAAATCTCAGTACAGCTGATTGCGTACCTACGCAACACAGTAACCCATAAGCGATAAAAACCAATTGGGCACAGAGGACATTAATGGGACACATGAATACACAGTATGGAATTAGATTTAGTTAGTGTTGGTCACGCAAACACATCATGCAATGGTGCTATCCCTAAGTTTTCACAATACACAAAGCAATTATGAATGGTTTAATTAAAAACTGAATGAAGTATTATGAAAAATTTGCATTTTTCCTTAAATTATTAAATGAAAGAAAAAATACTGAGATGGTTACTTTTTAGCATATCAGGCGATAAACAGGTATGTCGGCTTTTTGGTAGAAAGTAGTCACTATCTTATGCACATAGCCCTAAAATATTGTCAAGCTTTTTGTTAGATTATGGATTACTAGGGTCTAGAAAATGAACGTGCCGAAAGTAAAGCTAAAAGAGATGTGTGCGACGAGAAAAGACAAATGCTTAACTGATAGAAGATTAATGTCGCAAAGGGCGGAGCTTTTCGATCTCAATACTCACAAGTATTGAGATCGAAATATATATAATGTGTAAAATACTAAGAGTTTAGTGCAGCGGATCGATACAGCAGCAGTCAGGCGATAGAGACGCCTAGCTTCAATAGGCGGCGCTGACGTCAGCCAATGGCAACCGTTCGTCTGGTTGCAGTCAGAACACGTTGTCGTGGAACCTTCACCGACTTACCGGTTCGGTAATTAGTTGAACTCTTTGAGAGCCTTAACGTTAACGTTATGAGACTAAAAGAAAAAAAATAGAAAATCAGCAATGCGCCTTGAAAAATGAGACAAAGGATGAATGGTACTCACACTGGATAGAAATAATCAATGTACTTGACAACCACTTCTCTTAGCAAATCCTGTTTGTTCATGATCGATGAGTAGGTCCCACTAATGAGCTTAGTTTGCATGGTTCCCAGTTGTTGTTGCGGCTGTATGATGCGGGCCCGCCGGGTCCCGGTCGTCGGATTTAGGGGAGCCGTGTTTGTGAGCGTTGTGCGTGTCAGGGTAGAGTTGTGATGGAATTGTTTACGTCGACAACACGCGAGCGATTCGAACGACGCGTTGCGGAGAACTGGGTTTGGGGCCTGTCTCCGGGGCATGGGAGGGGGGATAGTCAGCAAGTGGCGCGCGCAAGACTCTACCTACTACTACGGTGCTACGATGGCGCCTCGGAACACCTAGGTAACGCTTTTGCGACACACCCGAACGCCGCACTTTACAACGAAATGAATCTGTAGCAATCAAAATGCGCATACAACGATGCCGCAGTTCGCTTTGAATCATAGCATCAAGGTTCAAGGCTAACCAGATTTGGCCGCATTTTTCATACATTTTAAAAGAAGAACAGGTGCGCCACGTCAAAAAATAGACATTTATAAATTTTAGGACTTTTGTTACGTTCAAAATTGTACACTACGTTACTTTGACTGTTATTAATTATTCATAGCTCAAACTTAAATATCAAATCTAATCACGTAGACAAAATAACTTAATTTAACGCCCCAACTACTGGTTATTTCAGTCGTGACACGTTTGATGATAACGAAAAATTAACTATGGTTAAATTAAATCAAGTTGCTACGTTGCCACTTGCCAGTGGTATGAAGTATGTACGACAACATGTCAAAACTTTTTATTAATAATAAAGAGTTTTGGCCGATCAAAATTCCACGACTGAACATAGGCCTCTTATAAAAATTGTATCACAAGGGGGATGATTGCTATAGTTGCCACGCTTGGCAGAAGGGTTGGCAACAGCAGTATCTGATTTTTGTTGTTATTAGGAAGATGCTGTTATCCATCTCTTGTTTCATTTCTTACGACACCCATGGGACGAAATAGGTTGGTGGATATTCTTAGTTCTCACACCGCAACTACCTACATGGTGAAATATTAATAAATAACTGCTGTCTTTTCAGAAACATCTAAAGCAAAATCTTCGAAGACTTCGAAACTTATCAGGATTGGAACTCTTCTAACTCAATCAAGCTCAAAAATGTAGATATTCACTGATTGCACGGTACGCTTATGTGTATTTTTTTTGATTACATATAATAAGCCAGTGCTCGACCACCATCCCACCTGATGGTAAGTGCCAATGGTACAAAAGCCTATTCAATATTGTCCTAGAAAACGCATTATGATCGGATAGAAAAACTGATGCTGGCAAATTATTCTACTCCTTTGCTGTACGCATTACGAATGACGAATCAAGCCACTTGTTGTAAATGTCTCGTATGTGGACAACAAAGTGGTAGAGACAATCCGAGCGTTTGTTGGTCAGATGGTGGAGGAGAGAAGGCGAACCGAAACAATACGGAACGGGCTATGTTCGGCAGTGAACCTTCGATTGGCTGTAATGTTTGAATGACATTCTAGATGGTTCAATCAAATTAAGAAGTGTTCATAAAGTAAAAAAAAAGTAAAGTTACAGCCTATATACGTCGCGATGCTGGGCTCAGGCCTCCCCTCATTTCTAAGAGGGTTTAGGGCAAGGAAGTGTCCGCCGCGCTGCCCAAATGCGTGTTGACAAACTTCACATGTTTTCGAAATATTTTTTTTTCTTATTCCTCAGACATGCAGGTTTCCTCACGATGTTTTCCTTCACCGCCGAGCACGTGGTAAATCAGCACTTAAAATTGCAATTAACAATTTCATTGGTGCCGGCGGGGATCGAACCTGGGTTACTCGCGTTCTGTTATATTTACAGCGAGCGTTAACCACTGAGCTACCACGGCTCTGAAGAAGTGTTCATACACACGTAAAAAATACAAACGTATTTTTATTTAGTTCTTACACGAATTGTAAAACTTAACAATATGAATCGCTTAATACGTCATCAGTACCTACATAAAGTAACTAAACGGATTAGTTGTATTGCGGCTTCTGGGCTAAACGTAAACGCCTTGAGTAAACGCGGATGAAGCCCGTTGAGGATTTTGCTAAGAACGATTGTAGCGAGTTTTTATAAAAGACTTCAAGATAATTAGAATATTAAGAAGCATTTCTCCAGATAGTAAACAGCAAACACAATTTTACATTATTTTAACTGGATGTGACATGCTAAGTATACAATACTAGTTTCTTCCCGCGTCTTTGCTAGCGTGGACTTAGTTTTATACCAACATCATTAGTGTTCCTTGCAAAATTCGGGGTCACTCGTTGTCTGTCACTGCGTCTCTCCGTTCGTCATAAACATTATTTAAGACAATAATAATATCACTATGTAAGTTTTTGTACTGTAAAATTATAAATCTACCAGCGATCCGCACCGGCATTGCACGAGTGATTTCAGGATCGCGACCAGAGATGCCGCGAATAGTTGTAATGGCGAATAGTCGAATACCGATTACTCGCCATTCCTCACGGTGAATAGTCGAATACTCGCTATTATTATTCGACATAAAAAAAGGAATATACAAAATAATTTATTTGTTATCAAATAGTAATATTACACTTATAGTAGTCTCTTGAACTTACCTATCATTTATATGTTACTGTAATCTTAAAAAATCTAAGATTATGACTATTATTATGGAAACCCTTTTGTTGTACGTAACATATTTTACGGGGAATAACCTCCTTTAGTGTAAGAAATGGCGTCCAAAAGATCTCGCTTAGACAATGAAAAGGGGGATGTCGTTTCGGAAACTCATAAACTATTTTGGGCATGTTTCGAAGAATCTAAATCTACGAAAACAGAGCAGCCTAATGAATAGCAACCCAATAATGGCATTGCCGATGAAGTTGCCAACTACATTAGGTTAGCAAAGGCTGTCAGAAGTATAAACCCATATTGTATGGTGATCTTTGAGTACCAATAAGAATCGATTCCCAATTTTAAGTAACCTTGCTAAACCATACTAAGTCACACCAGCAAGGTCCGTTTATTCAGAGGGACTATTTTCTGAGGCAGGTTTGGTTTACGGAAAAAGCGCAACCAACTCGATCCCAGTGGTGCAGAAAAATTAGTTTTTATGCACTACAATCTATCTCTTTTAAACTTTGAATATTAATTAAAAAGCCTTATTAACTTCAACATGACTGATTTTTGCTAACTTTTATATTTTTAATGATGATCACTAAGCTAGTGGTACCAGCTACTCGACTACATCGAGTCAGAAATTCCTTCTTGGGCCGATGTATACGCTTTTACAACAAAATCCCAGAAAATATACAAAATTTGTTATACGTAAAGTTCAAAAATTTTATTAAACTAAGTTTATAAAAAGGGTTATTATAGTATTAAGGAATTTATGAATGATAATAACCCCTGGGAAAGGTGATTTCCTACCAAGCTATTTCTAATTTGTCTTGTGTCGTTAATTGTAAACATGATTGTAAGCTATTATTGAGAAAAAAATAGTCCCGCTGGGTTTCTCGCTGATTCTTCCCAGGACAGAGGTTTTTTTGCGAACCAGTGGTAAATGAAAAAAGTTACTTTCAATAAGTATTGTTTATAATCTACATTGAATAAAAAAAGTTTGTTTCTGTTTCTGTTTTGTTTAAAAGATAAATACAAGTAATTATTTTGTCTATCTATAGTTTTCTGTCAATTTAATATAAGTTTATTTTCTTTAGACAACTATTCGCCGAATATCGAATAATGAACACTATTACTCGCTATTCGACGAGTAACAAATGCCGAGTAATGCCGAATACCCGAGTATTCGCGGCATCTCTAATCTCGACAGCAACGCCACCTACCGGGTCCAACTGAGTTTTTAAACCATCCGGGAACTCAATCAAATACACACATAAAAATTGTACAAAGTAATTTTATTATTCATTATAGCCCGAACTATAATTAATTTTTTTTCCTTCCATTACAACGCCCAGCAATCCCCTTCGTGAGTGGAATTTCGTAAAATTCGTTCTCAGTTGAACTCAAGATGACAAAAATAATACTTTCACAGATTAAGAGTTTATTTTATTATTTTTAACGCCCGCGTGTGGAATTTCATAAAATAAGTTCTTGGTAATTTTTAACATGCCAAAACGAATATTTTGGCTAAGTTTTACACATATAAGAGCTATAATTTGAAAATGTGTTTGTTTTTTAATTAAAGCCCCCGCAACCCCCTTGGGGGTGGAGTTTCCTAAACTCCGTTGTTAGTTGACCTCAACTCGGCGAAAGAATGTTCCTAGTCTTTAAGAGGATACCTTGAAAATGAATCGAAGTTTTGGGGGCGTAGCTTATTCCTTTGTCGGTGAAGCTAACGGACGACTGAGGGAGTGTCAAAATGAAAGTGATGCAATGACTTCATAGTACGCAAATTATGAGATAGCCATACCGAGCAAGCGCTCGGAAAAAAACTAAGTAAGCGCCACACAACATTTTTATTTATTTTAACAAAACTTCGTTATGGATTAAAAAACTGGTTTATGAGAACTTAGATATGATTATTTACTATGCCTTAAAAATAATTCCATGAACTTATTAGTAACAATATTGTGGTGTCATCGAAAAATGTAAATAATTAGAGCCTACTTTGCAATTTTTTCCTATCGAGAAAATTTCATGATATCGTGTTTTCCTTTTATGCAATCCAAGGTCATATAGTCAAAAATCATTTACCAAAATTTTGGTTTGTAATCTATAATAAAACTTTAAAAAATATGTTAAATAGAAAAACCACCAAATTTTCGAGGTATCACCTTAAGCCTTATGGTTGTTCCAGAGATATACAATATGTTAATATCTAGTCCAATTTTGTTATTTTCTTTTCTGGCACTAAACTAATTTGTGATTTTAAATTTTTGGTACGAAAATGTTCAGTTCATAATAACTTGAATAGGCACACCATCTATCGAATCGTACTTTTATTTAATTTTGTTTATTTTAGGGACTTACATCCACAGGGAGACTATTTTAGCATATCTATGAACCATCGTGTCGACAAAAACAAGTAATTCAGAAATTACACCAAGAATTATACAGGATTATTTTGCAACTAAGTGTAAAACTGGGCTACTGTTTCAAAAATAAGTACCTATTATATCATACGCGGTAGAGCCACGCTGCACCTATGTTATGATTGTAGTACGAATGGGTTGGCTCTATTTCGTATGGTAATGTAGAGAACTGCATCTTGGTCCTTAGGGGTGACAACGCATTTTGTTTTTGATCTTAAATCAAATAAAGACTTTTTGTAGTCAATATACATATTTACATATGCTATTTTGGCACACCGCACCATCTGATCTCACACACATATTAACACATTTTGAAACGAATTGGATTGGCCTAGTTAGTAAATACATGTAGGTATGTAATAGAATAAAAGTAGACATAATATAATAACGGGCGCGTGTTCGAAAATAAGAAGCTGTGAATAAATTTAGCTTCCGCGGTTGTTGTAAATAAGTCCAGCAGTGTCGTCACTGGGACACACGAGACTACCATCATTAGCACAACGAGTTGGATTGCGCGGTGCGGTGTGTGGTTAAATTATATAATTGTAATAACCTTGACGCTTTTAATGTGGATACACAACCTGACTTTGTTAGGTTAGTTGTACATTTAGAAATATAAATTATGGCGAAGTAGTATGAATTGATGTTAACTAAGAATGATTAACATAACAAGACTGGCCGCTTTTTATATTGAGACGTGTCAAAACATTATTATTCTAATCAATTGCGTATAGTTAGAAGGAAACATTCCACGAACATTAATATTTTTTAAGTGTTCAATACGAGCTTGTCAAAAAACAATCATAAAATCTGGTCGGAGATAGAAAACATAAACAATTGAATGCAAGCTAATGTATTTACCGGCGAAATGATCATACAATGCACGATAATGGTTGTTGTTGCAAATGTGAGCGTTAACGTTTTACGATACTTTGACGACCAGAGAGCTTTCATCGCTTGCATCGCTGTGACATCATCACTACATAAACTAAAAGCTGTTAGTACTGGACTTGCTGCAACCAAGATACCTAATGATGAAACCGATAGCCTTTAGTAACTAACATACCCATACCACATTAAATTGCCCGTTCGTATAAAACCCATTAATTAGCCCATGAATTTTTAAACAACTTTATATTCAGAAGTAACTAGGAATTCAGAGTTAAAATAAATAATATTGTTGTAATGCTAATTATGATGGTTTACAGAGAAAAAAAATATAAATAGTCCTCTTAATCCGTTTTAATTGGTAGTAGTATCCAGATTTTGCAGTATCATTTGATAATAAAAATTCTTGGTAGAAGCTCAACAGCTCATTTAAATTTTAACTCTATCGGTTACATTAGACATTAGAAAATAGAAAATGCAATAGACAAAACAAGAAACGTATGTGTGTAGGAATACGTCATCAGTCTTTTGGACTCGTAAACTCTGTTTAAGAAATTTTATAACATTAGGATTAATAAGATTAACTGATATTTGATATAACAAAATATATGTTAATAAAATTATCATAAGTGATAACAATTAAAGATAGTTATAGTTGTACAAGTACAAAACCAAGGTTAATTCAAATTCAAACCAGGATTATTTCAAATTCAAGTAGAACAAATTTTTGAAAATTTGAAATCTATAAAGAAGGTCCATTACATACACATAGACACACTTAATAAACATTGTATTATCTATATAGGTAAAGTAAAAGATAATTTTCCGACAAGCTTTAAGGGAAAATATAATATCAAATGGCTTAGCAAGATCCTCCGTTATGCCGAAAGTACTGCAGCATTAATTTTGAAATAAATATATGGTAAAGTTGAGGATTAATGTTAAGGACTATGTTAGACGAAAACACGATTCCGTAAAATTTTCTCGATAGAAAAAAAATCCAAAGTTACCTCCAAACTGAACAATAAACCGCTGTTATTCATAAAATACTTTAAATAAGATCATGAAACTTTGCATACTAACTGAACTAACTATAAAGCAGTGCTTATGTTATTTACTTTTTTTTTAAATACCATTATTTTCACTGTAAAAAGAAATTACATAAACTATCGGCGCGTAAGCTTGATTCCTGTCGCCCCGTTAGTATCGCTCCAGCTTTTGAAGGGAGAAGTTGTGTCGCTTACGATCAGAATACACATTACGCAACAGGACGACGTAAAATTAAAATGGGAAATAACCGTTATAAAAATAAGAAGCGACTGGGTTGGCGTTAAGAAACAGGCATAAATATGATAAACCTAATATAATAAGTATCTAACGACCTATCTACTTACAGTATTAGTGATTACAAACATGTCGGTACATAGCATACGACGCGCGGGAAAGTGGGGGCGAAATTAGAATTTGAGCTGACTTACTCTATCCTCTTAACCACTATAGCCAAAGAATGACGACATTCATTTAATTGTAATGCTGTTCGTATTACAGTTAAATGGATGGTAAAGACAAAAAGATTATCAACTTTTTGCCATGCACAATGATGCAATTATGAAAGAATTATCTTTATATTAAAAACGTAGTTATCACGTATAAAACAGATAACAAGAACAATTATTGTTAATAACAAGTACAAAAATAACTCATGTTAATTTAATGATATCGTACAAGTTGTGATAAGCATTTGAAAGATAAAAAATACGTTAGCTTATTGCGTGCCGTGCATCACGTAAAAGGTTAAAGCTGGTGTTTCTAGTAGTAGGTCTCGTTTTATGCGTAGGAACTTAAGGGGTCGAGAGAGCCAGTATAGCTACAGGCTGCGAGGCGTTGCACCTTACTCCTTACAGATGGCAACGCATCTGTAGCCTTTCGTGTTTTAAGATGGCTGCAGGTGCCTAAAGGCTGCCAGTAGCCACTTCAAATCACATCAAATGGACTAAAGTTCGTTTATCACGATGCAATTTTTTTATACTATATTTTTTGATCTCATATTGGTTGCAGTTACAACCATATAAAAACACATTTCCGTCCAGAAAGTGATGTTAAGAAAATGACAGCAAAACACCCTTCTGGAAAAGATTGCATTGACTAAGAATCCCAGTCAGTAGTTTCTTGTAGTAGGTACAATTGTGAAACAAAAGTCGAAAATTGAAATAATAGCATTTAATATAAATATCAAAGTATTTCGACATATCTTTGTACAGATTACATTAACACTTAAACTGTAATAACTCCATTTATCGGTGGTAAATAATATCTCATTCATCTGATGATGATAAGTAATAAAATTTTTGCAATTAAATTTTAACACTACTTAAATAAGCTAAAATAAAATTTGTTAAATTTGGTCCGTGATCAAATTCATTTATATCATTTGCGATATACTCCTAATTTTTGCTTTTCAAAATCTATTATCAATAAGTTTTATCTCAAATGTTGTGTTTTTCGTCGGAGTTGCTGTTGTTAATATTACCAGGTACAAAATGTAAAATAAAATTGAAATCTATAATAAAAGAGGATGTAAGACAAAAAAGAGCGAAAGTATTATTTTATTTTATATATGATTAAGAACACTGCAAGCTTCTATTGTATTTAAGAACCTAAAGCAAATTTCTCAAGTGACAAGTTCCTGGCTACATTTATTGCCTCAATGAGATGTAAGTCGAATAAATTGAAATTTCCGTTAGTTTCAGATCAGTAGATGGTAATGCAACAGATATTAGTTGTGCTCTAGAACAGTGGTGAGAATAAATGATTCTTCAATATTTCAATAATTAAAGCAGAATGATTTTTCAATATTTCAATAACTAAAGAATAATGAGCATAAATTAAAGTCAGTGACACTAAATCCTAAACGCCGATTTTTATTTAAATAATGATGATGTAAGCATACAGAGCAACTAACTAAAAACTTGAGTTACCACAAAGTGCATCAAATGAGAAAACGTGATAGGTTAATGTTATCAGTATAGCATAATATGCATACCAATTCTGAATAAGCAGAACATTTATTTTATATTTATTAATGTTACGGTAAACTAATGAACCCGATTATGGAACAAAAAAATATTTTATATTTAAAGAAACTATTTCATACAACCATAATATAATATATGTAATAGATCTAATAACCTATAATAAATATATACATAGTCTAATGGCTTTCGAGATATCTGCTCATAGTCATAGTACTCGTAATAACTCTCAGCAAAATGAACAGAACATTTAGTATATTGTAGTCCAACATGAACTAAATTTAAAGTAAATTCAGAATAAAACAGACATGAGATGGGAGTGGATATCGTTAAATCAATCACGCGCTCATTGTGATTCACATGCCAGTACGAACTTGATAACGACCATTATGATACCACAACAAACGATAATGTCTACAAATAAGATAACTGTTCCATACAAAGGTTTCCCCTACTTTGCCTTGCTTGTTATCTTATTACTAAGTAACGAACCATTCGTCGAAGGCAATTAGAATTAAAATTCAAACTTACGAGCACCACGTGTTTCTGCGCGCAAATGTAGATCGAGATGTTTCTTCAACTGTTGTTGATTTTGGAGCTGTATCTTGTGGTAAATTAAGTTTAAAACCCGCTATTGACTTTCGTCTCTTTGCAGCTAGGGCGCGGGTGGCTAGGTCAGAACCTTGCACCTGTTCAGGTGGGGATGAGGTGTGGGTACACGTCCTTATGTGCGCCTGCGCGGTCGCAACCTGAAGCAGCTTGCTAGACAGGCTACGCCGGCCTAGGGCTTCACAAGTTGCGCAACGTCCCTCCTCCATGAAGATCCTCGTGCGTCCGAGCCGGCCACGAAGCGGGCACTGAGCGATTATTATGACCAGCGGTCGGGGCAACTCTAACTGATGTCATCCGACGAGCGACAAACGCGTCGCCGGTCGTGCACGCAACGCGTAATAGTTAAGACTGTGTTTCGTCCGACCGTGGAATCGATCGATACCCGAACGAAATAGGCTTAACGTGATAATAGAAGCGCGATAAGGTAGAGGAAAGCGAATAAGTGGGTTGACCTAGAATAGTGAGACGTAGCACGGCTTAGGGGCGACACGGCTTCGGGGAGCAACGTGCGGCCGTTCGCGGGCGGCTCGGCGCAAGCGACTGCCCTCGCCACTGTTAAGAACCCCCGCCGCGCCGGTCGTCATAATCAGAACAGAGACCAACATATTGGTGTTTGCGGTGAATACGACGACGTGCCGGAGTCGTGTGACTTGCGGTATACACTACTTATAAATTAGTAACAACACGTGAGTAAATATTCGCTCCTAGGTAGAGCGTCCTGACTCCTGACATAGTGCTGGATAATAATCTAGATGTTTACACTGAGCAATTACTTGGTTTGACTCCGTTATACCTACTATAAACCATTGCATTGAGTAACAATATCAACAATTACGACATCTGGATCAAATGGGTCAGCTAACCATTCAACATAATTTTTATATTTTTAACATATTTTATAATATTTAGAATTATACCTACCTATCAAGACAACGATAAATGTGAAAACAACTACATTCATAGAAGCTAGTAAACAACGGAAGATAAATTTGATGGAGCAGATATGATTTTTAAGATCCTATGCGTAGGCACATTGAATTATTAGATTTAATTTACCATTGACGTCGTCGATTGAGTTCAACAAGGACTTTTATTTCGCGCTTGTTTCTGCTCGCGTGTGTAGGCAAGGAATTTACTTCTACTGATTGATTCTGTATTTTTGGTCATTTTCAAAAAGGAGGAAGTTCTCAATTCAACTGTATGTTCTTGTTTGTATGTATATTAAGCGACAGTAGCCTAATGGCAGGGCACGGATCGCGAACTCAAAAGATCGTGGGTTCGAATCCGCCATTTGACTATTGTCGTGAACCACTCCTAACACAAGCATTTCAAGCTTACCAGGCGTGGTTAAAAGTAATATTAGTAATGTTAATTAATAAGATAAATAAAAAAAAAGAAAAAAGTTATACTTCGAGGATCGTTTCATGTGAATTAATAAAAATTATGGGATGAAATTACCTAAATTGGGTCAAAAATGATATAAGTAACTAAAACTTTTAAGTAAATAAAGGTACAAGTTGACTTCAAAAAATGAAAATAATCTCCACATTGTAAGTTTCATCTACAGTTTGATAACGGCATAGAGAGTCTGTGAACCCACTTTATTTTTCGTAAAAGACAATGTCGAGGATATATAGTCTTGTTAGTATAATTAAATTATGTTGTGTATCCTAATAAGGATTGCTCAAATTATTAATATGGTGCCTTAGGCTTTGATAGTAGGTGGTAACCACGCTGCTGATGTTTTATCGCCGTAAGTGCGAATGGGTCGGTTCGAACTATGCTGATATCGCTGATGTTTCGATTTGTGAGTGTAGCGAACCGGATACACTTTTTACTTGTTACGACGAATTCAAATCCACAGTTTTTTTTTTGTATAAAACTGAAATGCGGAACTTCTAATTAAAATCCAAAACTTTTTATTCAATCAGGCTTGTTTTAAGTTCTAATGTATCTCAAAAATGAAGCCATCTGTATAGTGTCGTGTGTATTTGTTTCCAACTTACAGTCCATTCGATGGTAAGTGGCTACTGCACGCTTGCACACCAGCAACCCACTTTAAGCAAAAAAGGCTACAGATGCGATGCCTCGTCTGAGGACTAAGATGGAACACCTCACAATCTGTAATTATACTGCGCGCTTGTCAGATGAAGCTGTAAGAGTCGTATAGACTAACAGCGCTAACGTCCAGAAAATAGAGACTGTGCGCTCTGCAAGCCTGGGTGGTAACCACCCAGGCGCACCCTTAAACAGAAAAGGAGTTCTCTTACGTAGTAGTAACAACGCATCTGCATTCGATTCTTAATTGATGAATGATGAAGTGTCTATCTACCAAAGTGGTAGATAGACACCATGGACCAGAGTATCCACTTCCCATCAGGTGGACTGTGTGCTCGTCTGTCACCCATACTACCATACGTGGTACAGTCACGTTGCAGCTATATTATGGTTGTAGCAGAATGGGTCGGCTCGACCGAGGAAGGACAACGCTCTCACAGATTACCAGCGTAAAATTAAATACGGCTACGTAAAATTAAATACGGCAGCAGCTTAATACGGCTGTGTTTAGTAAGGTGAGTGTAGATATGTGGAGAAACTTTTTTACTGGAAACATTATTATCTGGGGAAACAACAACGCATCTGCGTTTTGAGTCTTAATCGAGAATAAATGTAAATTCTATGGGCTACAGAAACCACTTAACATCAGATGAACCATGTGCGCGTTTGTCACCCTAATCCTAGTTTAAAACAATCTTCTTTAAGAAAAAGACTTTCTTGACCTAAAATTTTAGGGAATTTCATTTGTTTTCCCACATGTCTAACATGAATAAAGCATCATCATTCGGGTATACACATTGCCGGTATCCCTAAGCGGATTCAATACATGCATACAGTGCAGACAGTACGGAATAGTCGAATAAACAGTATACAATATTTATTCGACTATTCCATACTGAGACAAAGACACATTGAAAATATCATAAAAATAAAATGGCAAGTGTGAAAGGCATAACGCCATCATTAAACGTAAATACAGTATGTTATGCTGGCTGTGCGTCAACATATTATGTAGGTATAACTAAATTGTTGTTTCAATAAATAACGTTCCATTTCTTAAAATTAGCTAAATGAGTGATACAATTATCAGAAAAATAATTTCGCCTTTTTTGGATTATGCGAATTTGAACCTAAATTGTTTTGACTTGAAAGAAATATATATTTTATATAAAGATAATTACGGTTTTGTTAAGAAAGCTCGTACAGTATGATAAAAAAAGCGGCCAAGAGCGTGTCGGGCCACGCTCAGTATAGGGTTCCGTAGTTTCCCGTCCGTCACAGTAAGTGTTCCCACTTATGAGTTTGTACAAAAACTGTTGTTTCCATCCAAGTTCAAAATAATTTTCCTAGAAAGTTCTTATAAAGTTCTACTTTCCAGATTTTTTTCATATTTTCTAAACTTATGGTTCAAAAGTTAGAGAGGGGGGGGGGGGACACATTGTTTTTTACTTTTGGAGCGATTATTTCCGAAATTATTGACATTATCAAAAAATGATTTTAGTAAACCCCTATTCATTTTTAAATACCTTTCTAACAATATATCACACGTTAGGGTTGAAATTAAAAAAAAATCACTTCCCACTTTACATATAGGGGGGCTATCCTAATAAAACATTTTTTTCCAATTTTTATTTTACTACTTTGTCGGCGTGATTGATACACATATTGGTACCAAATTTCAGCTTTCTAGTGCTAACGGTCACAGAGATTAAGCGAGGACGGACAGACGGACAGACAGACATGGCGAAACTATAAGGGTTCCTAGTTGACTACGGAACCCTAAAAAAGCTAGTTCCTGGTATTCGTATCGAATGTACATGAGTTAATATTTAAGGATTATCATCATCATCAACACCAATGCAACCCATGATAAGTCCACAACTGAACATAGACCTACCCACAGAGAAATACCACAGAGCACGGATCTTAGCCACATGCATCCATCGACATCGATCTTTTACCACGTCGTCACTCCATTAAATGTGGCGTGGAGAAGAGTAAAGCGACCCTACACTTCACTTATTGGTATGAAACCACCACTCGAGGACGTTTCTTCAATATCCCCATTTCTAAGTCTATCACGCAACGAAACTCCGAGCATAGCCCTTTTCATAGCTCGCTGAGTGACCTTGAGTTTCCTCACACATATATGTCAGCACTGGCAACACGCACTGGCTGTACATTCCTGTTTTCAAGTTTTGAGGCATTTGAAGGTTAAGCTATATTTAACATTGTGTTGCTTTGTATTTTCCAAATGTAATAGGATTATGATTTCCTTATCAATGCATTAGAGGATTTGGTCTTACGTTTTTCTAGAGATGAATATTTGCTTACAGTCGATTTATTGTTACACATCACAATCAGTAACACTTTTGATCACTAACCTGTCGAGAACTATACTCATGTGCCTGTGAAGGTTTGCTTTTAGATCTCGTCGTGAATACTGATGCTGTGCGGGCGGCGGAGCTGGGGGAGGTCCCCCCACCGGCGCTCTTTTGCCGATGAGCACCTTTAACTCGGCCATGAGCTTTTGCACCATGCGAACACGACCTTTCCCCACCGCACACCTTAAACTATTGCAGCAGAACCCTTAGTCGATTTCTACGGAGCCAACAGCCATTGGTCAGGCCTTTGCAACGAGGTTTTACGTCACTCCTGCACGTGATTGTTGTTGAGCTATCGATATCGATACGGGCGTCTTTACAACGCGCAAGCGGGCTCTGCACTGTTCGCTCGCGTCCGACGCTTGACCTCGCCTCTTTTTATAAGTGCGCGATGAACGTGCAAGGTAGTGCGAGACAAAATAAATTTTGTAGTTATATTTAGGTGTGAACGTTATTCGAGCATGATTCTTATGCTAAATGGAAAAGAAATGGAAAAAAAAAACTTTATCTTAATTGCTTTATATTATTGAAATATTTTTTTTATTCTTTTTTTAAATTTAGGGACTTAGGTTATTTTAAACATGTCAGTCCCATTGTACCTAATAACTAGTTAACAAACTAAAATTTCTTAAATTATTTAAACAAAAAATTAACTAAGTTATATACAATTTGAGCAGCATCAGATAATGATTCAGACAAAATGCTTTGATATTCCCCTAGGTTACAAATTTTAATACCAGTTTTGGCAACTACTAGTTTCCTTTCACGATGATTTTTGGAACATTCCGCGAGCAAGTGTTGTACATCTTCTATTGTTTTGCATGTATCGCAATTTGGAGATTGTTTCATTTTCATCATGAAAGCAAACTTATTACACGGAATGTGTCCGGAACGAAGTCGCATTGCTAATACAATATATTTTCTATTCAACAGACATTGATTAAACCAAGGCACTTTCGGAGGCTGACTCTGGATGGTTTTGTACCAAATCCCTTTTTCTTGCGATCTTTTATCAAAATATTCTTTCCAAATTGTATAACATTTCTCTTTATATTTAATTAAAATTTCTGAATAATCAGGATAAATATTATATTCTCTTCCTTGGGTGATTGCCAATTTCGCCAGCTTATCAGCCTCCGTAAACCGATGTGAGACGGTACCCACTGCAATACTAACTCACGGTTTTTACATTGAAGTTTCAATATTTCATTTAATATCGAATATGCTATCGATACACCTCTGAGACCAGAGACGCATCGAACAATATGTTCAAGAGCACTCTTGCTATCAGTTAGAATGACTGTTTTTTGAAAATTAGTTGTACCAGCATGTAATAGGGCATCATTAACAGCAATTAATTCAGCTGACATTATCGTAAAATTATTAGGAATTTTAATTTTACTTTTATTACCCAGCAATGAGTGAAAATAAGCGGCACCTACACCATATTTGTCTTTGGATCCATCACAGAAAATTTTGTGCCATCCGAAATAATCAAAATTTAATTCATTTATTACATTCGACTTTAAAGTATTTATCTCCTGACATCTTTTAGCACCCTTGATACAATTTAAGTCCTGTTTAATTACGTTTTTAACATTTATACTTGATACCCAAGTATTTAAAGAGATCAAATCTAGTGGATCCGAAGAATACACATTATTATTATTAACTTGTTCTAATGTAATTGCTAGAAGTGCTTTCTTTTTATTGAAACCCAAAACTTTTGGTTTCAATAAAATGAAATATATATTCTACTTATACATATTTCATTGAAATATGTATAAGTAGAGTTAAAATAAATATTTCTGATAACGAAGAGTAAAGAATCGGTTTGCTAATTAGCATCGAAACGAAATATAGGTCGATTGCAGAACATCACAGATTGCCGCAAGAAATAGGGTCATGCGAGTGTTGTTCGTGTGCACAGCGAGAGGAGAGCTAAATGGGGCGCTCTATACTTCCGAACAGTCCAAATCCAAAGACATAATATGCGAATTATTTTCTTTTATTATTTTAAATACCGTGCCGTGACCGTGCTTTGTGGCAATCCGTGGGTGAGGCCTATGTTCAGCAGTGAACTTGTGAAGGTAATGATGATGATTATTATTTTAAACTATATGCATATTATTGTAATAATACTAGTTTTTACGGAATTTATCGCGTATATTTAACTTTTTAAATACCCGACGTTTCGAACGCTTTACAGCACCCATGGTCACGGGCGGGACTGAGATGTTCAACGTCCATATGTCATAGATCATAGTTAACCGCGGTTACCATAAATTAAAATTTAACTTTTGTTCCGATCTATACAGTATGAACTTATGGTATCTTGAAGTCTTGCAGTTGTATGCTTGGGTTGGGATTTAATTTTATTTATTATAGGATCCCAAGCAGATGGTAGCACCCAGCCATCTTCTCTATTGAAATTAGGATGTTTTTTGATTTCAATAGCCTCGCGAATCATCCTTGGAAGGAATCTGTGTTGTTTAGCGAGGATTTGCGGTCTATCAAATCTGATGTAGTGACGGGGGCGATCCTGTACGTGTTCACAGACTGCAGACTTCCCGGAGCGTCGAGCGTCTGCAGTCTGTGAACACGTAAAGGATCGCCCCCGTCACTACATCAGATGTGCACACACAAATGGACGAACAAGCGGCTACTATAACTGGAGATAGAAGCGAGATAAACAAAGAAGCACCTTAATTTTCGTAATTGTGTTATATGTTTATATTTTCTAACCTTCTAACCTAAAAGTAATTTATAGTTAACAAAGCTCTCCCGAATTATATTCTATTTTTTGCGGCTTGTGATTAAATATTAAAAAAAATTATTTATTTTGGCAGATTATGTAAAGATTGCATTATTTATTCAATATTACAAAATCTATATTTATATTCCTTACACCAACAAGGAAGGTAAATAAATGTATTAGTTTCGTAGCGGAGCTGCGCGGCGGTGCAAACATTTAGAGCAATTAAAAAATTGACCGATTTTCGTAATCAAATGTCTGCATAGTCAACATGGTTACGTGGTTTGCGTCTCTAAGAGCAAAGAAGTGAAATATTAGCATGTAGAAACAAATGCTCGATTGTGTAATAATGATACAATGTGATTTCCATAAATTAACTTGACCATTACAAGTTTTGAATTGACTGCAACGCACCAAGCCAACGGTAACGAACTTTCTCTAGTTGGAATCAAACACAAAGCAGATCTCATCGGGATTATCGGAGCGTAATCGACAGACGTCGAGACTAATGCTTCCGACTTTAATACAATACGATGTGGAAATCAGAAGCAATTACCTTAGGTGCTTACAAACAACATACTCAAAACCGAATCATGGATGTTTGTTTTTGTAGAATTTAAAAGATAAGCAAAACGTTTTCACAAAGAACTGGTATCTTGAGAATTAAAAATGTAAAGTATAAAATCAGTAAAATAAAATAGTTTGCGCTTGTGCCATTCTAACGCAATAATCTAGGACAATATTATGGAGCACGTACCACATAGGATATCAACGTAAATGAGTTAAGTAATATTTTACAAGACCTAGTAACATTTCTACAAAGTATAGCGTGAGTAGAAGAGATAAAGGTACAATGGTGGTATTAGCGTGAACAATTTTTCATTCATAAATAAATAAAGAGCTTTGAGCAGAGGACGCGGAAGCTTGACCTAGTTTCAAATAGTTTAAGTCTACTCGATAGAGATTGATACTTACAAGTGATATTTCAGTCTGTCCTCCAGTGTTGTTGGTAAAGATTGTGATGGTTGTATCGCCGATGAGCTGTGGTCACTTTCGCGGTATTTTTTGTTGTTCTAAATAGGCCGAACGTCCGCCTTTCACCGAAGTCGAATAAATACTGAGTGTGCGCGCGTCCCTATTCCCGACGTCCTTGTGTAAATGGGGCGGTTTTGTAGGGTGGCGCCATAGCAGCACGTAGTGGTAAAGCGTCAATCAATATGCGAGATGTGATCCCTTGCTAATCGGTGAACCGTCGTGCATTAGTTATAGTATAATATATTTGTTATTAGTTTCGACTAGGTACTGATCTGACTAATGATGAAGCTGATGTATTAAGTTTATAGAAGATTGAATAATAAAAATTTATTTATTAATTTGGAAAATGTAATATTTAAAATAAACTCTAAAAATGGAACGGTAATACAAGTTTTTACGGATTTAATCGCACGTTCACAATCAAGCTTGTACCACTCCTGACGTTACACTTGACTGGATGGTAAAAACTGACCAATCTTCTTCGGTGGCTTGGCTTCACCCATGGTCTCTCCTATATAGGACATACTAAAAGATCAATTAAAACCCGCGTTAAAGAACATATAGCTGATGTGAAGAATCGACGCTTCGGGAAGTCTGCAGACTGTGAACACGTACAGGATCGCCCCCGTCACTACATCAGATTTGATTGACTACAAATTCTCGCTAAAGAACACCGATTCCTTCCAAGGGTGATTCGCGAGGTTATTGAAATCAAAAAAAAAATCCATCCTCTCTATTAAAATTATCAATACGGAAGATGGCTGGGTGCTACCATCTGCTTGGAATCCTATAATTAATAAATTTAAATCCCAACCCAAGCACACAAATGCAAGACTTTAAGATACTATAAGTTCATACTGCATAGATCGGAACAAAAATTACATTTTTAATCTATGGTAACCGCGGTTAACTATGACATCTGGACGTTTAACATCTCAGTCTTCCCCGTGACCATGGGTGCTGTGGTAAAGTGCTCGAAACGTCGGGTATATAAAAAAGTTAATATACGAGATAAAATCCGTAAAAACTAGTATTATTTAAATGTGAAGTGTTAGCGTAAATGTAAGAAATTATAATGGAACAGTCTTTTTGCAAGTGGAAGACTGTGACAGGCTATAAAGACGATTATACTAATATGTATGATCAGCAAGACGAACAATAAATGTATATGACAAAAATATGTTTGAAGTCACTTAGTAATATTTAATAGTTTTACTTGAAATAATAACAAAATGGACGAGTTGTACAAACGAAAGTAAAGAGGAAACGTCGATGAAGTAACAAAAGCACAGCAAATGCCCAGGCAACAAGATTTACGTATGCACATCAGTGCAGAGTGCATATGCAATACACCTCGCGCAAAACTCTACAGCGACGCAATTTTTATCCCCTCTTATGATTTCTAACTTTATATGGAGAACTATGACGATTACGAAATATGTAATATAATGGTAAGCATGATAAGATCGACTTCGAGAAACAACTTGTAGGAAAAACGTTGTCGGTTGCATACGCCTCTTAAAACGTTGACTACCTGCTTAATAACGGAATTTTAAAAACGGAGTTTTAAACGGAAAAATGCAAAAATAGTTTGTATTATTTAAAAAAAAACATAAACAAAAAAATATAAACGTCATTGTAATATGACTGGCTATAATAAATAAATTACAAAATGAATACTATTAAAATAATTGTTAATCCTATACTATTAAACGAGCAATTCTTGTATATATGTATATATATATATATAATCGGGATCTCGGAAACGGCTCCAACGATTTTCATAAAATTTAGTGTCCAGGGAGTTTCGGGGATAATAAATCGATCTAGCTAAGATTTATTTTTAGAAAATGTCTTTTTGTCCGTGTTTTTAGGCAATTAAAAACTGCTACAATATAGTTAGAATAAGAAGGTAAATTTTGACAGTTTGGTAATGATTATAAATAGCTTATTGGTATAATGGGCGGTCACAAAATCGTAAAACCCCGGTTCGAGCCCAGACCGACCGACCGACTTTTTTATTTTTTTTTTCAAGTTTCTTTCTTTTTTGAGAAAATATATTTTTTTCGAGCCCTTTTTTTAGTATTTTTTAAAAACACGAAAATTTAAATAAAAATAATTGCACTCATGATTTTTTATTCAAATAACCAGTTCAGTTTTTTCTGTTATGTCGCTAAGATCAAAAAATATTATTTGTAATTCATCAGTATGTAATTTGTATCTAAATATAATTTCCAAAACACACGAATTAAAAAAATCGAGCGAAAAATACCGAGCAAAGCTCGGTCAACCGGGTACTCATAACTATGTAAATAACCAATACATCGGCTTTGACAGATGTAGTAATTTTCAAATGGTATGAAAAAATTAAAAAAAAATACCTAAAGCTTGAGAACATTAAAGTTCCGGTTTTTTTTACAAAACGGCTTTTTACTAACGAGCAAAGATCATATTGTATTATTTTATATCGTTTTACAGGTTACTTTACAACTTTTAGATTGATACTAATGTACTGTACATACAATACTTTCTGTAGTCCTCACATCATGAAGGTAGTTGATGGATGCAGGTTTCAGGACCATACTTTGTATCTTTGAGGGTGACCTATGTTCAGCAGTGGACGTGTCATGGGCTGTAATGATAGTGATGATGATGATGATGGCAATAATTATCTAAATAAACAACCAGTAAAACGACACTTTTGTTCTACAAGAATTGGTTTACGAAAATAAAACGCAAAGGCAAGTAATTAAAAAAAAATTATAATAAGTATTCCTTCTCCGGGTATCAAAACATCCATCATCGGATTTCCCATAGACCGTATATGTACATGTGTTAATAATAGACTTTGAGGTAGAACCTTCCACTTCTATTGTATGGCAGGGTGATGGACCCGAAGCCAAGTAGGTTCAGAATTTTTTGCTTACTCTTCTTTACAGCTGATCCCCGACATGTGTAATGAGATTGATGTGCGAGCTTGGAGCTGGACAAATCATCATCATCATAATCAACAAAAACTAAGATATAATACTTCGTTACCAGAAACTTTTCCTCGGTTCACACTCTACAGCTCTACACTCACCATACTAAACAAAGCAGAATTAAGCCATTCGTGCTGCTACCGGCATAGGTGCAGTGTGGCTCTATCATGTTGAAACAAATATGTATTCAGCTCTTACAAATATTGACGAGCTATCGTTGTGATGTGTGATCTGGCATGTCACGCGTAAAAAGGAAATTGTTTCCATTATTGCGCGTAACACTCTTCAGTCCTTCTGCAAATTCTACACGACCGACCATTGTGAACATAGAGATATATTTTACATTCATCAGAAAACAAGACAGGCCTATTCGTCAAAAGTCTTTTCGGTGAACTACGATCAATTGTGGAAAGGAATTAATTATGCTAATCATCTGCTAATCGTCTTCTAAGTATCGACCGCCTTATTATGACATTCTGCATTTCTTGGAGTTGGTGTGCTAGATCAACTGCGTTCAAGTATCGTCAAGTTCGTTCAAGTGTTTCTTAAGTAAACCGGTATTAACTGGTAGATGTTGCTCGAAGTCGGCCTGATCCTTCGCGTCTCACGTAGCCTGACTTCATGATACGCGTCGAACGGAATATCGACTCAAAGTCTACTATCGAACGATTTCACTTTGATTTTGTTCTGCTGGGCGTGTAGTCAATATTGATGCTCTCAAGTTTAATTGCAATTCAAATCAATAAGGTACTGATAAGACAAATCGCAGTTTTACACGGTACTGTTACAATATGATATAACAAAGCGTATGCGCGCGATAGAAGTACCACTGACGCATTGTGCAAGTGCACATTATGAATTGTACCGGAACGCACTATCTTCTATCTCATTGTAACGCGTCAGTGCGGGAATAAACAGCCGACGACTAAGGAACACACGACGATACTATGAATAAAATAGCCACAAATAGGTCACCCATAGCGGTAAGGAAAGACTACGGGACTTTCATATGATGATCCTGATACACCTCTCGCGCTTCTTTCACGTACGTATATTTAAGCATACATGTTTGTCGGTTAAGTATACTCTTAATTTGTCACATCTTCAAAATATCGCCTATGGAGACTATTTAATGATAAATGTATCCTAACGTTTTGTTAATATTTTAACTACAGCGATATCGTCTATATTTATGTATTTACGTTCGAGGATACCGTTTATGAAACCAGTTTTTATCGATATTAATTAAAATAATTACGAAGACTAGTACTGTAGTATTAGAATTAGAATCCATATTATACAGAACTTCTGCATCACTAAAGAACACTTAGAAGTTGTTTATATCATGTTTTATAAGACATTTAGAGTACTGTTTCAGCCAGCATATTAATGTGTTATTACTTATCATATTAACAAAATATTAAAAACTGCAATGGGCTGTTTTTATTTTCAAACAAAGGTGAAAGTTTTTTAACCACTATATAATTACTGTTATATCTTTATAATCATCAAAGTAGTTAATAGTATTTAAAGAATCTAAACAAAATACGATAATGATAAGCTATTTTGGAAAAGAACTTTTCCTAAGTTTTTACAAGTACACACTTTATAATGTTTATGTTACTTAAAAGCAAATCGAAGTTGTCGAACAAAGAAAGAGACAAAATTGCTACATGTTGCCGTACAAGCAAACAACAAATAAACATGATTTTATGAAACAATTAAAGTGTACAATGCAACGAAGGAACGAACACCATCGATTTCTCTTTAAAATTCAAACTGACCAACGTGACATGATGCAACTGATAAAATTACAAAAACATGACAAGTACGAACCGCTGAAAGTATCTCCGCTTGTGATTGATATAATGATAAAATCAGAAAACGTGCCATCGATGTTATATAGAGATAGTTGGGTAAGATGATGACTGCGCTTGCATTCATGTTGCGTAAGTTCAATAAAACACTTTGTCCTTTATGACGAGAAGAACAGAAAACAACACATGGACTTGGGAAAATTTACTACATAGTTACAGAGAGAAATCGACGGATATTAGTAACCGACCATTAGCGTGAAATGAAATAAACAAGAGGAATTAGCTCCGGCCAATAGCTTGAGCTATCTGAACGCAAGGGAACGGGCGCCACCGTGACTTTCGCTTTTCTTCTCGTGAAAGTGATGATGGTCAGCGAAACAAAGCAATATTTTGCCTCCTAGACCAATTTAAGCAAGTCACTAAAGAAAGTCTAGGGATATTTAAAATAGCAATATATCAGATAAGCATGATATCAGAAATATGTCGTCAGCGTGTTTAGGATATATAAAAAAATATTGTTATAATATATTTTAATTGTTGTTGCTTCTGTTAAATATCGTGTAACTTCTTTAAGCTTCAACCTATTGATTTCTTGTATTTACGCGAACACTACAGATATAATAATAAGTGGAAGGAGTACTACTACAAGCAAGTAGATAGTGTGGCGATGGGCTCACCTGTGTCTCCGATTGTCGCCGACATATTCATGGAAGACTTTGAGAAGAAAGCCCTGCTTACTTTTTCTGTAAATCCAAGATCCTACAAGCGGTACGTAAACGACACCTTCACAACTCTACCTTTAGATAAAGTAACTGCATTTTCAGACCATCTTAACTCTATAAATTCTAAAATTGTGATGTGTTAGTAATTCGGAATCCTGATAACACCTTGAGCCACACAGTGTATAGAAAAAAGACCCATACAGTTAGATATTTGAACGGTGATTCTTACCACCATCCTTCACAGTAAGCTACCGCGGGTAAATCTTTGTTTTAGAGAGCACGAGGGATCTGATAGACACCTGGCCGCCGAGCTCCAACACGTCAAGCAAGTTCTGCATGACAACAAGCTTAGGGTCACGCACCTGCGTCATAGTAAACGAGTGAAGCCGGCCACAGTCGAGCATGTACCATCAGTCGAGTGTAATGTCCCTCTACAAGATGCGGCAGTACAAGCTAGATTGTGAATGTGGTCTCTCTTATATAGGATAAACTAAAAGATCAATTAAAACCCGCGTTAAAGAACATATAGCTGATGTGAAAAATCGACGCTCCGGGAAGTCTGCAGTCTGTGAACACGTACAGGATTGCCCCTGTCACTACATCAGATTTGATAGATCACAAATCAATTCGCGAGGCTATTGTAATCAAAAAACATCCTAATATCAATAGAGAAGATGGCTGGGTATTACTATCTGCTTGGGATGCTATAACTGATAAAATTAAATCTCAACCCAAGCATGCAACTGCAATACTTCAAGATACCATAAGTTCATACTTTGTGGTGGTTTGTGGTCCAAAATAACTCATCCCAATAATACTTCGGTTTAATACCAGAAAAAAAAAACAGAATCGGGGCCCAAAATGTCCAATTATTCAGAAATTATATATTTTGCACAGTAAAATACTCCAGAGCAAATTCAGAGCGAAACTCATCGCGACCAGAAGGGCAGAACGAGGTCTGCCTGATAAGCTAGTTTTGTGATTAAGGCAAACCATGCCATCGTTTGGGGAGTGTCAAACTGTGACGTAGAAAATTAACGATCGCTTGTTATCTGAAATTACTAATTTCAACAGTCAACTTTCTATGATTCTTAAGCAAATTCTACATATTTTCAAAAGAAGTTTTAACATCGACTTTTAAATGAAATAAACAGCGACACTTGCAATTTGTAAGAGAGAACGAAATTTAGCACCTGTTTAAAATACTCAACGTATTTAACAACCCTGTAAAGAGAGCTCATGTTACCAGTAAATAATTCGTCCATCTTTAAACTGAATACTGCGTTCGTTAATTGTGCTTGTACTAGTTAGAAACTCTAGAAACACCGGCCACTGCCAAGTCGGTCATTGTAATCGTTTCATATTTATCTTGATTAGGTGTTACGCGCATAAACAAAGAAGTTTATGAAACAGTAAAACAGTTACTAAGTACTTTAAATTTATTAAGTTTGTGTTTGTTTGTGATTCAACGATGTGGTATTGATAATCCTAATATATATTAAAATTCTTTATATGCAGAGTATACGCATGACAACACCGTGAACAAAATAGCCACATATGTAAGTACAGACATACAAAACTCTAACACATGTCACTCGTAGGAGTAAGCAGAGATTACAGGACTTCCATTTGGCAAGATCCTTACACATCTCTCTCGCTTCTTTCACATCCATGTTATATCTACGCATATATTCTCGTCGGTTAAAAGTGCCCTTAATTTGGTCCATCTTCAAAATATCGTACACAGAGACGACTATTTTATCATAAATATGTAATAATAATTTGGTTATATTTTTATAACATATAACAAGAACCTCCGTATTTATGCATTTGCATAAGAATTAACGTGTGCAATTTACATACAGGCGATATACTGTTTTTGAAACCTGCTTAGAAAGACTAGAATTGAATTATTAATTATTATAGTTTAAATAACAACCGCGTGGTTAATTGTAAGAGTATCTTACTAATGATTTATGGGTTCTCATTACCGCGGCTTTTGTGCTCCACGTAGTTTATGTTAAGAAAAGTGCTAGTAGGCTGTCTCGTCACGGTTCTCTTAAAGATGTTATGCGAATGACTCTTAAATGTATCCTCGGCTTTAAAGCCATGTGGAAAATTTAGAGACGATGGCAGTAGACAGTACGACTTATGTCCCTAAGAAGAAAGGATATTCCTTATCCAACCTGGCTTATTATTCTTAAACAGTTTTTAAAATACGTACAGAGAGGGGTAACGATTTTATGCCGTCGTCATTATGCGACAGTTAGTCAACATTATTCTACTCTATGATTATTTACTTTGCAGCGTTATTGTGCGGCCCTTATTTAATACAGCAGCGCATTATATTGTAAACCGTAGCAACAGTATCTGTACATCAACCATTGTTTCCAAAAATGTATATTTTTAAATGTAAGAGAATAGGGTATTTTACACCATGTAAAAAAAAATGAAAAAATATACATTTATGATAGATTTTGTAAAAAATAAACGAGAAATATTGATTTCTTTTTATAAAATTGCATTATAAATTTTATATTTCAATTTTCAGAATATATTTTTTGATTTCTAATATTTACGCGAACACTACACATTTAAATAATACTAGTTTTTACCCATGGTGCTGTAAAGGGCTCGAGAGTGTCGTGACGTCACTGATCCCATCTCAGGGAATTAGTGTTCTGTATCACTGATTAAGAGCTACCTAGCTAATGTGCTGTGTTAATTCGAAAATTTTCAAGTTATCATTACGATTATTGAGTTTTATGCCGAATTTTATTGAAAAGGCATCATGGAAGACGAATTCGTAAAAACAGAAAGTACTAATCTACCAAGGATAAATAAAATGATGGTGGAAATTTTTTTTGCATGCAATCCAAATTTTTGTTCTGCTGAGTTGAGGAATGTTAAAACATCAATGTAAGTAGGTATTAGCAACTTTTTTATACAAAAATACAATACAGGTCAAAGCATATTTTGATATAACATAGTAGCTATCATAGTTTCGTTTATCTATAATTATCTATCATTAGCTATCATTAGTTGCAATATCTAAGTTAACGTAATTTATTACAAAATTTGACTTGCAATACCCTTCACTTGATGATGTTTTGTTTTGTATAAACCATAGTTAAATATGTCATACTTACATCGAAATGATCTTCTCAGAAAAATAGTCTAGTTTTTGTAGACAATGTATTCGGGTATCTTCTTGCCAGTTTAACCAAGTATTTCTTATATTTAGATCAGTAAGCATTTGAATCCATAAATTTTCCGGCATAACAACCTAACAATGATATAGATGATAACACATTATTAAACATTAAAAAGTAAGGTCAATGGAGGCTATTGCAACTATGGGGCTAAAGCAACCAACAGCGATATCTTCTATTCTATGGTTTTTTAAATACAATGCAATCTATTGGCATGGAGAAAAATCATAGTTTAACCTATCATAAACAGATGGCATCACTTGGATCGAAACTGTTTTACCAGAGCTTTTTTGTTAGTCGCCATTTTGATCTCGTGTTTGGTGGAGAGCGTCTCATCAACTTTCAACAAAAAAAACACTTATCGTGCATTTTAAGCAAGGGTTTATACAACAACATAGAAAAACTAACGGTAAGTACTCTATAAACTTATTTTTATAACGTTAGATCCTTTAAATCGTAAGATAATGTAATAGTTACATTAGCCTCAATTTACCGCGTTGTGGGGCTATTGTGTCTAGTTATTTTAGTTACAATAGCCCCTTTGCGTTTGTATAAAAATAAAAATGCTAGTGATGTCGAATGTTGATAGTAAATCAATACAGTTACAGCACGATATGAATGCATTCGGGACCTGAGTAAATTGCTTAAATAAAGGGTAATGCATGGCACTGCCCCCACCGTAATACACTCTATCGTTTTATTTATTTTATGTATGCTTACAGTAAGAACATAGCGTTCTCTTTTATTTTTATGTTTTTTTTTCGAGATATTTGAATTTAACTATCATTTTTTTGTTTAAAAGTTTGTTCTCATTTATTTCACTTGTTTCAGATGGTCCGAAATTATATTAAGAAAAAGAAAAGAGCTATTCAAAAGAAAACCTTCTCGAGCACTCGAGTTAGTTAAAAACAAAACGTTAAATAGCTACGAGGCAGCAAAAAACTTTAATATTCCGAGATCCTCATAGGAAAATTTAATAAATATTTGCCATTGATTTAGTATTTAATTTAATTAAGTTTATAGTCCTCATAAATAAATGTGATAAATATGTGCCATTGATTTAATAGTGAAGTGATTCGGTTTGATTTAGTATTATATTAAGTATATTATTCTTGTATTTAAACGTTAAAAATGTGATTAATATGTTCCATTGATTGAAACACAAAGTGATGTTAAGCTAAGTAGTTATTTTTATAACTGTTTTTTCAATTAAGCATAATGTCCTCATAGGAAAATTTGATGAGCGAAAATTTCACGTTGGAGGATCATGCCTCTGATTCTGAGCACATACGCTACAAAAACGAATAAGTTATTTTAAACAGTTGCATTTACCCCAACATGGGGCTATTGCGACTTTTTCTGCCGGCATGGGTTAATATTAAGATTTTGGGTAAATCATACAGCTTTTTGACATTATTATAGGTCGATACGAATCTCCGTTATATGCCTTCTAAATCTTATAGTTTTATAATCCAATAAAATAAGGTGGACATTTTTAGCAAAAGGTAAAAAAATTTTTTTTTTTAGTTGCAATAGCCTCCATTGACCTTATCTTATTCCCTAGCAAAATCGGCAAAATTCTAGGACAGTGAAATCAGGAGTTGAATAGTATGGCGGCTAGCGTTTTCGCGCGAAAATTTAAAACAATAGATTTAAAGTAATTTAAGGCACTATTCGGTTTTAATAAAATTATATAAAAATTATAGTGGTTCATTATCACTCTAGGATTCATTTAAAACACTTTGTGAACATGATTCTTCATTTCACGGATCGCTACCGGTGCCTTCAAGTATTGTCAATCCATGGACCACCAGTTAAGAACCACTGGTCTACATAAACAGATATTTCGATTTTCAATCCAATTTAAAACAACGGATGAAACAAAACAAATGATCCGAATTTGTCTAAAATTCATATGATTTACATTAATTGTCGACTAATTAATTGCGGTTTCGGTTTACAACACTCTCTAAAACGTTAAGAACGTGGCGTACACGTGACATTAGTAAATTCTGTTACCAAGGTATACATACGCCGAGTAGATTGAGTTCTGTTACTGGTAGATAGCGATATCGTTGAGGCTGCCCAATTAAATATAAATAAAATATTAACCCGTTCACTGGTTTTATACTAATTAAAAACCACTGTTTGACAAAAATTGCACATGGTTGTAAACGGCGATGAACGCCGAAAGACGCTGAAAAATTATTCCACTTCTGTGTTGTGCGCATTATAAAAGTTGAAGAAAACCGTTTGTTTGCTTTCCGTTTCTGTGCTATCCGTTTAATACGTGGAACATCAGAAAACAAAAAGTTGAAATTCATAAAACAACAGCATCATGGTGCTATATCACGGTACGGTGGTATTCTATGTGAGCGTGGTCTTTCCACGACCGAGTCGACCCATTCGTACTGCCAAATAAGATCACAATAGTATCTACGCTGTATCGTAGCTTTACTATTATGCTTTCAAATGGTTACCTCCATTTAACTGCATCTACATATTATAATAAATTATGATTTATTGCGACACAACCTCCTTGACCAAGCGAAGCAAAATATTTCTTAATCTGATGGATCACAAAAACACCTATTTAATAATATGTAAGACATTCATTTATCACATTCTGGCCTTGCAAAGTTAATTTCTTTATGTTGCTAGACTGGTAGGTCGGTGAGTTAATTGTATACCAAATACGGCCTTCATATAGAACATATTGACTTTTGTTTTACGGTTTAATTAAACAAAAAACATTAAAACATCTACTGCTGTCACATTGATGTCGATCAAATGTTTTTGTTTTCTACTTTGGACGTTTTTTTAATATAAGAATAAACAATTAGTTTATTGTACACCCCTAAATGCATATTGTTACTTGCATAAAATACAATAATATATATTTCTAAAACTAAACGATAGGTTTCTATAACTTTAATACTCATCAATACTATTTATTATGAATTTAAAGGAAGACGATAACTTCTTAAGTAATTATGAAGAAAAAATTAAAGTGCATAGGTACCTAACACAGATCTAATACAAGAAAACTTACAGTTTGCAAGTACGACTTTAATACTGTAAATATATATATATAAGGACGAAATGAACGAACGTTTCTCATAATCTGAAAACACCAGCTGTCAAATTGCGGGCACTCACCCGATAAAGTTTTTAATGAAGCAATATACTGCGAAGAGCGTGGCGTCGCTGAGACCTAGGTCGGGCTCGATGCGGGGTAGCGGCACGTCGGGCGCGAGTTCTCGCGGCGAGGCCGCGCTCATGGCGGGCGCGGCGCGAGGCCGCGGGCGCGGCGCGTGCGGGGCGATCGTGGCGGCCGGCGCGGCCGGCTCAGCGCATCCCAGCTGCGTGCGGCCGCGAGCTCGCCGCGCGCCACCAGCCTGCCGCGGCCCGCGAACCCGCGCCGTACGACGCCGCAGCTATCGATCGTTGCGACGCGCCTGCGCGCCGCTCACACGTCCACCATAAGGAACGCCAGGTACACCACGAGGAAGAACCAAGGACAAAATAGGTACATGCAAACGGACATCCCTGCGGCGATCCTGTTTATGTTTTAATCGATAGCGGGGTAAAGGTTCCGTTATCTATTTGGGATGGCGTGTTCGGTGATGGCGCGTGCAAGTCGCGCGTGCGTCTGTCAACGCGACGACACTCTGACTGGACGCGCTCGCGCCGCGTGCTCGATATCCGCTCACCGCGGCGCCGTCTATACCCGTACATGCGGTACACGCAGCCTGCGCACCTTCATTTACTTTACAGGCCGATCACATATAAATTGAGTACAAAATTTTCGTTATGACAATTTTCTGAAACTGTCTCTATCTACTAATAAGAGCAAACAAACAGCTAAACTCTAACAACCATTCTTTAACAAATTCCAATAAGCTTTTTATAAATTTTCAAACTAAACACTGTATAAATATAAATCTCGCAATAAATGGGAGTACAACACTATCGACTACACATAAGACTAAATATTAAAAATAAACAAGAAGAAAAGTTGTCAAAATTAAATTCAAAAATTCTCAATGAATTTGACAAGGTGAACCCAAGTTTTATTGGAGTACAACTTAATTTTTTCTACTAACAGTAACAACGTTAATATAGTATACAAAAACTTTGTTTAGGTACTTAAAGTGTAGAAATATGTTAATTTAGAACCGCTTAAGAATAAAGGAAAAAAATAAGTTTATCTCTAGGTTTCATTAATCTGCACTAATTTCTTATTTTTGCATTATCTTAAATTAAATTCAGTCGGACAGACTCACCCAGTTATTTTAACATCAACTTAAGTCGAGTTAGCCAATCAAATCAAAAATTACAGGAACCATAATTAGACATTCGAAGATCACACACAATTATTTAATTTATGTATGTTTATAATAAGATTTCTATACAAGATATAACAATGAAATTTATTTAAATATGTAGCAGGAAGCTGAGACTATCCACATGGAAACCGATCCCCAAATAGTGTAACCACGGTCAACGTCCGCGCCTCGGGTTGACAGAGCGTTCCGACAAGTAATCATGGAAAAAATACTTCATCATCAATCAAGTAACAGAGAAATGACGCAAAACACTTTTTGCCATCTCCATAACTAGTGCTTGGTATTTGTCTAATGAACTCTAAGACTGTTCCGAGACAGCAGAGCTGCGTCGCAGTCGAACATCGGCGACATATCGCATTTCATCTCGAGAGTGCGTTGATCTCAACCTTGCTACTGTATTTAGCGAGATTTTAAACATTTCGCGTTACTGTTATTTTAACTAATCAACTATAAATTAAAAAATACGATAAAATTTTTAAAGATTCCCATAGCAACAATATGTTTAGAAATATGAAGATATAATAATATCAAGAATATGAAGTGAAAAAACAATATGAAACCAAATAAAACTATTAAAGTAGTATGTACCAGTCGCCTAGTACATATTATTTAAATGTATTTTACTAAATTTGAAGTTATTTGTTATATGAAGAATAAACGAAATATTTATAATATCGTATAAAACAAAGGAGATTTATAAACGAGTATTCATTGACAATAAGGATAACGTCACAAAATCGTTTAACCAAAAAAGACTGTTAATTGGAAAACTGCAATAACACAATTAGCTTCCTAGAAAATTCCCGACTTCCCTGCCGAGTCCTGTTTCGTTTCTTAGAATGAGTTCAAACAAATTGAGCGACGTATTAATCCGAGCAATCATTATTAATAGATGCGACGGATAAAGCTGTCGTGTGCAGTAATTTATATCATATTAGGAACTTCCTATAGTGAAAATTTTTTTTTATACATCAAAGGATTAAAAAGGCATATACTACCGAATGTTAAAGAAATGCTTTAAAAATTTGAAAATACAAATGCAGATACATTGTCACTCCTGAAGGCTAAGATTGAAATGTTTCGTTACTTATTGTTGTTTCCAGCTCTAATACGAAACACAGCCGCACCAAGCTGGTGTTTAGGAGAGCGTGGTCCTTTCCCGTTCGAGCCAACGCATTCATGCTGCAGCTAAAACAGCTGCAGTGTGGCTTCACCACTAAAAGTTGAGTTACACATACGTTGGTGACCAAAACACGTAAAAATATGAACGGAAGAAATAAATATTAATAGTGAAGAATAAAAATCAATAACAAAAATTACAATTAAACACATATATTTAATGATTTGGTTTGTTTTTGATCCAAATGTGCTCATTTTAATAAATATCACATTAGTACACCTTAGTTACGAACAGAGAGTGCCGCAGCATTTATAATATCCAACGCAAGGGTACAACATAACAAAGAGCTAGAGTAGGCTTTTTGTAAAATGTTCATTTGGAATACTGGAAAATGCTGGCGGCCATTAGACTGAAAAGGACGCTTTTCTGGCGCACAACCTGCGGGATAAAGTGTATTCGACTTTTACGCGATATATTTTAGTGGATTTTCAGTCAACATATTATGTTTTTTTTTTCGAGAAATAATTACACTATGAATTAGTTTAAACATTTTGCTGAACGTGAAGCTTCCCTGAGTCGGGATACAATAGCCAGGCTCGACTGACAGAATAGCGGCAGCAATATCGACACGCTTGAGTTTGTATGGTTTATTGGCCAATGTATCCGGCTAATGCACCCTATTATTATGTTAAAGATTTTTTTATTTGTCTATTATCAATACATCTGAAATTATCGACGATTTTATTGGGTAATTGTTATTGACGATATTTTCCGTAGTTTTTCGAAGTGGTTGAAGCTGTGAAGAAGTGGAGAACTTTAATATCGCAACACCAAGCACCGTGTTGCCTTTTTTTATATTAGCGGAACAAACTAGCAGTTCTCCCGATGGTAAACAGCTATTAGCTTTTAGACCTCAATATCAAACAATTTGTTTTTTAGCTTTTAGACTTCAATATCAATTTGTTTTCAAGAATATCATAAAAACGGGTTTTGGTTCAATATATATTATAAAAAAACTTATTGAAAACCATTCAAATGTTTTTTTTAACCATTGGTTCGGAAAATACTTCTGTCTTGGAAAGAATCACTAAGAAACCCAGCAGGACTTTTCATTAAAAAAAATTAGAGTTTACAATCGTGTATTATGTCGTACAATTAACCATGTAAATTATATTATAAATAGTTTGCTAGCGATTGAACATTCTGAGGGGTTATTATCACCCATAAATTCTTAATATTATATAGGTACTAACCCTTTTCGTACACCAAACGGAACGAAACATATTATGCATGTATACACTGCGGCAGTAATAGGTTACAATTTAGTGAATTAGCAAAATTTCTAGACGTTTGTTTTAAGTTTTCTGACAATATCTTTCATCAAAAAAGAAGTCAAAGAAAATCAAAGAAGAATATTCTTTAAAGAGGCCATTTGCAGTAAAAGTAGTACATGAAAACCCCTTTTCTTAAACCACATACCAGTTCAACTATTTATGACCGGTTAAGTTTTTTCATTTTAAAAGTTATCTTGAATTGCTGAATTATTAGTATTATTAAAATATTATATATTATTAGTAGTAAAGTTGTAGAATATGTCGGCTCGACCGGGGAAGGACCACACTCTCACAGAATACCAGTGTAAAAGAGTAGCTTAATGCTGCTGTGTTTCGTATGGTGAGTGTAGAGAACCGGAGACCCTTTTTACTGGAAACGAGGCATTACATCTTAGTCCTCACGGGTGACAACCAAAGATTCTTTATGGTGACAACGCATCTGCATTTTGATTATAATCGAGGATAGATGTAGATATCTATGGGCCGCAGCAACCACTTACCATAAGATGGACTGTTTGCTAGTTTGTTACCCTATCCTATGAAAAAAGTAATATAATTTTTTACATACACCTAGTATATAATATAACAGATCGTGACGGAGTACGAAACAGTCGTCGATAGTACGCGTTCTTTGCGCCTCTATTAATCGTATGTGACGATTGACAGAGGCACAAGAGAATTTACCAAGCAAATACAAAGTATTCAAATTATTGCACTTCTACTATAGACATAAGTGCCTCTTTCAGATTGACGTTGACATGTGTTTGCAATACACCCGTCGTATTACCGAACGGTAGAGTGCTACTAGAAAATCACTGTGCCGCATTCGCAACCAGCCCCATGGTGTCTCGGCGTTCGCGTGCATCGTCGGTGCATTGACGCAACATGACCCAGTTGCTGTTCCTATGAAACCGTTCGCCTTCTAACTATAGCTACGTAAACATTGGGTTTATATTTTTAAGATCAAAGAAAAATGGTTACAGGATGTGGTTCTAACTCATTCGTTCATTAATAAATAAAATGAGATATCCTAAAAACGCTTGTTTATTTTGTTTACATACCTATTTCGAAAAATGGATTAGGGATAAGATTCTGTCACAAAAATTGGATTCTACCTCTCTGCCTGTCATTTTATATTGGATATTGTATACAATAAAATGTATTAAATGCGAAAATAAACAATGTAAAGCAATAAACTGACACCTACATCCCGTGCTCAATTAAACCTCAACGCCGGCAGTAGCTACCGCATTACACAATTGTCGGCCACTTCCAGCAACTGGTGTACTCACCAATGGTAATTCAACGGATAAATGTGATATGTGTGGCGCAAGCTTCAATCATTATTTTCATTATGATCCGCCGCTAGCGTTCTACAAATTGCGGCATAGCAGATCAACGACCCATAAACACTTTGCCATTTTATTGCTATCAGAATCTATATACGTATAATCTATACGTGGTAGAGCCATGCTTCAGCTATATTATGGTTGTGGCAGGAATGGGTCGGCTCGACAGGGAAAATATCGATAGTATATAATATAGTTTGCTAGTTTTTTCTACTTTACGCTGTTTATTCTGCATATCAATGATATGCAGACTATGCAGACGACAGCACAGGTGCTGCCTTATATACCGGCCGTGCCAATATTTCTCGGGAAATCGTCGCCGAGTACCGAAACAAACTTGTGTCTGGAGTCGAGACCTCGTTGAACAAAGTCTCAGACTAGGGGCGACTAAATCTAGTACAATTCAATCCCCAGAAGACACAAGTTTGCGCGTTAACCGCTAAAAAGAACCCTTTTGTCGTATCTCCTCAGTTTGAAGGCACTCCCCTTGCTGCCTCAGCTAGCATAGCATATAAAAAGCTTGGCGTGCCCAGCAGAGCGAGGCAATATTTCGTGCCGGCACATCGCTTGCTTGCAACTTTACAAAGCGCAAGTTCTGCCTCACATGGAATACTGTTCTCATCTCTGGGCCGGGGCACCCCATCCAGCGGGGCATCCAGCACAAAGCGATTCGAATCGTCGACGACCGAGTTCTTTCCGGTCGGCTCGATTCACTGGTGCTGCGTAGGAATGTTGTATCGCTTTGCGTTTTCTATCGTATCTACCATGGGGAGTGGGAATTGCTCAGATTAGTTTCAGCCGCTAAATTTCACGAACGCACAACGCGTCAAAATTCACGATACCATCCTCACCATCTGGATGCTTTGCCCACTTTGTCCACCACTGTGCGTTTTACTAGAAGTTTTCTTCCTCGTACAACCTCTATGTGGAATTATTTACCACCAACGAGTTTTCCGGACCGATACGAGATACGACTTAGGTGCGTTCAAGAAAAGAGCTTAATCCTTTCTAAAATGCCTGCAACGCATCTGCATTTCCCCTGGTGTTACGGTTGTTCATGGGTGGCGGTAGTCACTTACCATCAGCATAGCCGCATGCTCGTTTGCCCCCTCTTCTATAAAAAAAATACTATGTCATAAGCTCGAACACTATAATTCTAAAAAAATATGTAGTGAACGAAATTCCTATATTTTAATAAAGGCGGACTACGGCGTGAGATTGGTAATAAAAAACAAAGCAAAAGGAAATATTTCTTTAAAATAAAATTAACTTTTATCTTACCACATGTTTTTTTTGTTTATATTTTTTAGGTAGGTAATACTCCCGAAAATACTGTATTTAATACAAAAAGTAGGCAACCCTAACCACTATCACCCAGACCCAGATGTACACATATTAAGGCTGTATATTATTTTATAAAAAGATTTCATTATCGGTTTTTGCGAGGTAGTCTCAAAGCTTCGACAATACTTTCAATCATCGATCTGCTTATTTTAGGTCCAGCATATTATAAAACGATACCGTCTGCTATCCAAGACGGCTCTTCCTCGCATTTCGTTAAATGAGATGAGGCGGTGGATTATGATAACCCCTTATGGTGATATTGAAATTTAAATACCTTTATTTTTTATGTTAATTCACTCTACAGCACGCGAGAGATAAGAGTTTAAGCATCTTGATGATTAATATCATGAAGGAGCCTCGTATTAAATATCATTAATATTACTACGTAAACATCTAAAAAAGAGGTACCAAAGATATACACACAAAGAAAATCACGCGTGTATGATGCCGTTCCACAGGATTCATGGCTAAGAGCTAAGATTTCTTTGCCTTACTGGAGGAATAATAATTTTATACGATTAATGTAAGAAAAAAGTTATTGAAACAAATATTTAACTTTGTTCCACACATCTATAGTAATATGCGGGCGATACTCATTATAAATTAATTCGCGCTACAATTCGACTCTGTTGTCTAGGAATGTGCTAAGTATGAGAACGTTGGGAAAGAATGTCACGAGCAGTTGTTTGACACCGTATCAACCGACAGTTGGCCGCCGGTGTCTCATTACTCCGATCGTAGGTAGACATTATTTTGTCTATAATTCAGGTATGTCAGCCAGTGTTCTAAGGTGACGATGAAATTACACAAGCAAATTTGGATTTTACTGTCAGATATGATGACAGAACGTCAACAATACTGTAATATGTCAGGACTGATTGACAGAGAAATAATACTCGATAGCAATAAAGTATGTTTACGTGGTAGAGCAACGCTGCAGCCAATATAGTATATAGTTGTAGCATGAATGGGTCGGCTCGATGGGGCAGAACCACGCTCTCACAGAATATCAGCGCAAATTAGCAGTGTAATGCTGCTGTGTTTTGTATGGTGAGTGTAGAGAACCGGAGACCTTTTTTATTGGAAACGAGGTATTCCATTTTAGTCCTCAGGGTGACAACGCATTTGCATTTTGATTATTAATTGGAGATAACCGCCATAATTGAGGAGGCCACAGTGCATAAGTGGATACTTACCAGGTGGACTGTGTGCTCGTTTGTCACCCTTATAATATAATGATGCTATACAAAATGTTATCTAATACAAAACCAAGACTTGGAATATCTCGTTATCGGTACAGATATTAAAATTACAGACTAATAAAATCTATTTTTGTATTCTTCATTTATAGAAAATAGAAAAATATAAAATTATCAAAGTATATATTAGTTATTACATATTGCTTGACACATTACGATTGTGGTCATAATATAAATACTTTTAAAACTAACTGGTGAAATATATAAAATAAAATATAAAACAAAATGTTATTACAAATGCTTGAGAAAACAGTCGAAGCAGTTTTTAGTTCAACCTTTTTACTTTTTCAAAATTAAGATCCGTTTACAAAATTATTTTAGATTGTTACATTTCAAATGCCCACGTGCTTGAAGTTTTGAGTGACGACATCAGCAACAGAAACGTCTGGAAAATTTGTACACATAATTAAGAAAAAGCCAGGTAGCGCAGTGACTACGCGTTTGATTGCAGTTACAGCGCTGTGAGGCCGCGAGTTTGTCTCCCACATTTAACAAATGTTTGTATATAGCCTACAAATAATTGTTTCAGGTCGTGGTATTTGCGAGAAAAATAAGAATATTTTTTAAAAAAAAGAAAAAAGGAATTACTCAAAATTATTTAATCATGGCACCTTAAAACCCATAGTTTATTTTTTTAAAGTAACACTCGTAAATACGTAATGTTACTCTAATAAAGAAATGAAACTGCATTCAATTAGACAGAAATTGATGATTTAGCAGCACAAATTACCCGTGGGATGCCCATGAGAAACAGATCGCTTGCTGTGGGCGATTCTCTCACGCCAATGTTTATCTTTTGTGCGTAATTAAGGCGAGTATGCTCTGCGTCGGGGTTCTCAGTAGTGCACCAAAACTTCCCAAGTAGTTCTGAGAAATTAATAACCAACCGGAAAAATTCTCTGAGATAAGTTTCAGTTATTACAGAATCATCTTGAGCCAAATTTTGCAGAATTTTTATAAGGAAATTTCTGTGAAGTTTTATATGTAAGATAGCTTTTAGAAGGGTATAACAATTACAAATGGCTTCGTAGTAAGTAAGGAAACAGACTTAATTTAAATATTTCTGAGATTGTAAAATATAAATTATAAGCAAATTTATATGGCAGATGTGAACGGCCGAGTCGGGAAGGGACGCCCTAGAAAAAAGTTTATCGACCAAATTGGCGATATTTTGAAAATGGGCCACATTAGAAGTACCCTTAACCGACGAGCATGTATGCGTAGATATATGGATGTAAAGGAGGCGAAAGAGGTATGTCAGGATCGTGCCAAATGGAAGTCCGTAGTCTCTGCCTACCCCTCTGGGTGACAGGCGTGAGTGTTTATGTTATGTTATGTTATTGTAAAATAAACATATTTGAGTATGTAATGCGTTATTATTTTATAATGTCTCATTATTAGTTTTCAAAAAGATAGTTCCAGATGTTAAAATTAACATATCACGGAATTCACTTCCTGCTGAAATATGTATGCAGTTATTTTGGTAATACTCAAAATTACGTGTTAAATACACTATAGCAACCTTTACAACAGAGTTGCTGCCTTAATGCCTTCAGTAACGAAACGCAAAGTAGGTCCAATATATTGTTGGAAATAAATTGGTAACCCAATTGCTTTCTAACAGGTGTACTTTCTATTGCCTCACACTTATAGTTCGCTGTGACGGCAATTCGATACGAACGGACAGACGGAGAGATCAGGCGCAGGATCAACGGTTTTTACATGTTTTCTAAGGCACGGAAGTGAAACACCGCCACCTTCCCCACTTTGGGCTGCTAGATACTGAATATTTCTTTACAAAAAATCCAATCAGTAAATGATTTTAGTCCGACTTGACTGATGGAATACGACCCCCTTAAAGAATACCAGCCTATAAAAGCAGGGTAGGGTAGTGTATCGTATGTTTGGTGACGAGAACCGGAGAGCCCTTTTAACGTAATCGAAGCATTCTATGTTAGTTTCATAGTAATTAAAATGAAACTACAATTTTTGAATTTTTAATCGAGGGTCGCTGTATGTAACGAACCATAATATCCACTAAGTCATCAATGGGACCGTGCGCTTGTTTGTCAACCTTACTCAATTTCTTACAAAAACTTACGTCAATTAAATATTTGTAAACTTTCTATTATTAACTTCTCCTCTTAACATTGTTCAAACATTAAAGTAAGCAATTGCTGCATTGCAATTTCCAGACGCTAAGTAAATTAGTTCTTCATTTTCACTCTATTAAAAATGTCTTTGTTTATTTATAAGGTTTTGTCTCGACATGTCAATCCTACCATAACAAACCTAAAATATATACGTGAACTTTAATGCCAATTTAGTCATATTAATGTGACTAAAATACACTTGGCAAAGGTTTTTTTAAATTGTTTAAATAATTCCAAACATAAAATTGTCTATCGATCAATGGTGAAAACAACATTGTATATAATTTTTTTTAGGTCTGTCACACAAATATATTTTTAAAATCGTAGGAAAAATTTATGCCAAATAGGTTAGCACTGTCGTTGCACAATCTCGAACAATAACAGATCGTTTACAAGTACACGTACCCTTTACGAATCGGCTACGTAATCCGAACGATAAATCACAGCGTTACCGCCTTGCAGTGGTATCCATTGTGATCATTAGTTAACCTCACGACAGATGCAGCTCTATTTTAGAACAATGACTAATTTTTGGACGTATGGCATAATGTAGCGAGCTTGAAGCATATTGCGAGGTTAGCATAATACACCACCGCGGGGAAATTTTATATATTCTAACTAGATTTTAGCATTAGCAAAAATCATCACATTAAGGAATATTTAAAATAGGCACAAAAATTAAATTTAAAATGCGGTTAATAATTAATATATAATATAAAATTGAAGAAAAATCTCCTTAGTTGTACTGTTTGCATCTGGCTGGTTTTAACATCAATACAAATAGGACATTAATCATCATTACACCCCTTCACAATTCGACTGCTGAACATGGGCCTCCCCTAAGAAATCCCACAAAGCACAGTCCTGAGCCACCTGCATCCATCGACTTCCTGCATATCTTACCAGGTCGTCATTCCATCTAATGAGGGCTCGCCCTACACATCGCCTACCGGTACGAGGCTTCCACTCGAGAACCTTTTTTCCCATCCGTTTTCGGTTCTTCGAGCTATATGGCTGGCCCATTGCCACTTCAGTTTACTTATCTATTGGGCTATTTCGGTCACTTTGATTCGACTTCGGATATCCTCATTTCTAAGTTTATCACGCAAAGAAACCCCAAGCATAACCATCTCCATAGCATGATGAGCGACCTTGCGCCTCCTCATACGGCCAGCAGTGAAGGACCACGTCTGAGTTCCATAAGTCATCACTGCCAACACGCACTGGTTGTACAGTCTCGTCTTCAGATTTTGAGGTATACCTGACGAGTAGATGTGTGGTAATTTCCCGGACGCCAGCCGAGTTGAATCCTTCAATTGAACGATCGGCTGAAGTTGGATTTATCTAGTCGGACTATTTGTCCCAGGTAAATGTACTCGTCAACAACTTCGAGCTTAGTGCTTCCAAAAACTACCGGCATAGGTGTGACATGGACGTTACACATGATCTTTATTTTTTCTACGTTCATCTTAAGACCTATCCGTTGAAAGGCATTATTGAGGTCATTGAGCCATAACTTAGGTCCTCCAGCGATTTTGCCATAAGGATTAAATCGTCGGCAAATCGAAGGTGAGTGATGTACTCGCTATTGATTTTAATACCGTATCCTTTCCAGTCCAGTAGTTTGAAAACGTCTTCCAACGCAGCGGTGAAGAGTTTCGGGGATTTAACGTCACCCTCTCTTTCTTACACCTCTCTGCAGTTGGATAGGTTTCGTACTCTAGTTCTGTACTCGGATAGCCATCGTACCCTAATGTACAAAAACTTCAGCACTTCGATATACCGACAGTCAACTTGGCTCCCGAACAAGCTTTAGCACCATAGACCACATACATACACTTCGGAAAATTGTACAGAAAACCGAAGAGTACAATCTGCCACTTTGCCTGGCATATGTGGACTATGAGAAAGCTCTTAATTCCGTCGATATTTGGGGGGTGCTATAGTCTCTTCAGCGGTGCCAAGTTGACTATCGGTAGTTAAAAGTAATGTCCTACATTAAGAAAAAGAAAAGGCAAAAGTAAAAAAAAAACATTTTCTTGCCATTTTTCAATTGTTTTTCTGTCCGTCAAAATGAGTGAATTTAACGAAGAAATTCGATACATTCTGAAGTTTTATTACAAAATGTATTTACATAATGATTTCTTATATTTACGCGAACACTTCACATTGATTAAAACTACTTTTACGGATTTTATCGCGTTTAATTTTAATTATTTTTAATTTTCGACGTTTCTGGTGCTTTCCAGCAACCATGGTCACCCGTCCCGTCTGACGTCCCGATGTCATTTTTAAACCCGGAGTACCTTTAGCTTTTTAAATTATTGTTTATGGTCCGATCTACGCAAAATGAACTGACTGTGTCTTGAAGCTTGAAGTCTTGCAGTGGTATGCTTGGGTTTAGTTTTAATTTTATTGATTATAGGGTCCCAAGCAGGTGGTAGTACCCAGCCTCCTTCCCTATTGAAATTAGGATGTTTTTTTAATTCCAATAGCCTTACGTATTATCCTAGGTAGTGATCGGTGTTCTTTCGCGAGGATTTGCGGTCTATCAAATCTGATGTAATGGTTGGGGCCGTCTAGGATATGATTAACTGCAGACTTCCCGGAACGTTGATGCTTCACATCATCGTGTACCCGAAACGTCGGGAATTAAAAATAATTAAAATTAAACGTGATAAAATTCGTAAAAGCAGATTTAAACAAAAAGTGTTTGTTTAATTTGTGACGTTTATGGACCTAATGGAGTGTCAGTAAAAGTAGCACAAAATTGGTTCATGCATTTTCAGTCCGGAAATTTTGATGTCATCTTTGACTGCTTTAGCTTGCTCTAATCGCCATCATACGGATAAGGTCGATGCCATTTTTTGAAAAAGTGGAGCAAGATCGGCATATTGGTAATTATGACATAGCCGAGTAACTGAGGATTGACCGCAAAACAGTATTGCTATTTTGAAACATTATCAAGCGATAGTAGCCTAATGGCAGGGCGCGAATCGCAAACTCAAAAGGTCGTGGGTTCGAATCCGCCATTTGACTACTGTCGTGAACCACTCCTAACACAAGCATTTTCAAGCTTACCAGGAGTGGTTAAAAGGAATATTAGTAATGTTAATTAATAAGATTACTAATATTAAAAAAATATTTGAGCACCACACAATCTCACTGAAAGGAACCTAACGAATCTTGTACTCATTTGCTGTTCTCTATTGAAACGCAATGAAACCGAACCATTTTTAGAAAGATTGATCCTAGGATGCAACCTGGGAAACATTATTATGTAGGTAAATAAGTATTTCGACCAAAGAAAAATAGCAGGAGACAATATAGTGACATAATTATTGTGTTTGAAGTGGTGGCGTAAGAGAATCTACCCCATTTCGTCATTCACCCCAAGTTGTTTTTACTGCCACTTGCTCCACCCTCATCGGTGGAGCAAGTGGCACTAAAAACGTATCATCAGAGTCGCGATTCGCGACGTTTGTTATTGAGATTATCAATCCGCCTGCCAATCGTGACGATTAAGGCAAATCCAGTCCACTACCGAGGAGGCCCATGTCCAGCGGCAGACTTGAATTTTACTGGCTGATGAAGAAGGTGAAGAGAAGTTTATGAGCAAATACAGACACAGTCAGTCGTCTTGACCTCATTAACTTCTCAACGCGTCACCCGACCTGCCGCCTTAAAGTTTTCTCGTTGACAACTGTCAGACAGGTACACGAAGCCCTTATGTCCTCGAAGCGACTATATGCGGTCAGTGAGTTTGATACCGCGCGGTCAGCAAGTAGACGCAAATAAACTTACATAAATTTTTGATATCAGTACCCTGTCCATTATTAAAGTCTGGTATTTCCTAATGACTACGAAAAACAAATAAGTATAGCATTTATTATTTAGGAGTATTTCAAAATAGATGGAGAATAAATTTTTCGTGTTAACGATCATTTATTAATGAAGAATCATTAAATATATTAGTGATCCTTAACACGAAAAATGGATGAACTTACTTAAGAATGAATTTCATGGAACGAGTGCAGCCTAGAATTAAAAAAAGGTTTTATCGCTTTACATGTAGGTGCCGGTATCATAGTGTCATGCATAGTTGTTCCTGCTACTTGCCTGATATTAGCGCATTACTTGCGTTTTTAATTTTTCAAACGAAGGCCTTATATCAGGTAAAAGAGATTAATGACAATTTTAGAAAAATAAGATATCATAATAATATGATACCATCCGCTAACCTTAAGCCCTATTCAACCAAGCTAAGCACATTGACGATGTAATTTATGAGTAACAAGGGAACAGTAGGTTGTCAACGAGTGGCCCACTCGCAGTCTGCATAGCGGCAGCTTGCGAGTGAGGCGATCGGTAACCATACGAAGTTAATAAGTGATAACAAACAGACAGTACACGTTAGGAATAATAATTACTCGAGTCGTGGCGGTGTGCCACGGGTGCCAAGTTGATAAGTGAACGACGACCTTTAGCGATAACGAGGGTAGCTAAGAATGCAATTCCAGACGACAGTGTGTTAGGCAAAAATAAGGATGAACGCGCGTCGTGGATTTGATTCCCACACGGAACAAGTATTTGTATGACCTACCCATAATTTTTACAGGTGTTTGTCAACGTGTAATTGATATCTGTAAAATACCTCCGCGATATTGGAGAAATTCCTACCGTCCGATAAAATTCATTTCCAGCATCAATTTGCATTGAAAATAAAGGAGGAAAAAGGAGGCCGCTCACTCTGGATTGGACTCTTTGTGATGTATTTTTGCTGTTAATCGACCGTCTTCAGCATTGTGGGTTTGAAATTTCTTCGAACCTCAGCTTTACATTCAATGCGTTCCAGACCAAAGCAACCGCTAAGAAACTAGGTGTCCTTGTTAAGGTGTGGCAGTACTTCACACCGGGACAGCTTCTGAGTTTATTTATAACACGGGTCCGGTCATGAATGATATTACTGCTGTCACATATGGGTGTATATGTAGCATGTAGGTACCTACTCAACATTACATTAATGTTATCTCAGTAGACACTAGACAAGTCGTAAATATGATTAGATTCGGTTAATTAATGAGATTTATATAAAGTCAGTTGTTCTAAAATGATTATATGTGGACAATGACGACGTGTTGGTGCCAGCAGGAAATGTGTCTTAGACAATATTATTCTGAGAAAACGACTCTGAATCTGGCTTGCGTTGGCATAAGGAAACTGCATTAAGAACTGTTATTATCTGAAAATTTTCAGTACTATACACAGAATGCAAAATTCTGGTACCTATAGGAGTAACAATAAAGGATTTGAAAGGAAAATAATAATGCTTTTTAAGAATTAATACGTGATAGAGCCATGCTGCAGTTATATTAGTAGTATAATTGTAGCACGAATGGGTCGGCTCAACCGGGGAAGGACCACGCTCTCACAGAATACCAGCGTCAAATAGTAGCTTAATGCTGCTGTGTTTCGTATGGTGAGTGTAGAGAACCGGAGACCCTTTTTACTGGAAACGAGGCATTCCATCCTGGTCCTCACGGGTGACAGCGCATCTGCATTTTGATTCGTAATCGAGGATAGATGTAGATGTCTATGGGCCACAGCAACCACTTACCATCAGGTGGACTGTATGCTCGTTTGTCTCCCTATCCTGTAAAAAAAAATTTATACGTGGTATAGCTACGCTGCAGCTATATTATAATTGTCCCACGAATAGATCAACTCGACTGGAAACACGCTCTCACAGAACAGCAGCTTTTAATACTGCTGTTTTTTGTATGGTGAATATAGAGAACCAGAGATCCTTTTTACTGGAAACAGAGCATTTCATCGTAGCCCTCAGGGTTGACAATGCATCTGCATTTTGATTATTAATCGAGGATAGATGGAGATCTCTATGAGCCTCAGTATCCACTTAGCGACACGATGACGAACAAGCAGTCTACCTGATGTAGATTGTGCTTGTTCGTCATCGTCATTCTATAAAAAAAGGCTTATTAAAACATTTAAATAAAAGTCTTATTAAATAATTTAAAGACAACAATTATGTTACTTGACCCTACGAACTTTACAATTAACTACTAACCTGTACATAAATCGGTTATAGTCAAAAATATTTGCCATTACCATACGACGGAACGATATTTAATTTTATGCATTCATTTAATTATCCAGTTATGGTAGTTTTTAAATCAGTGAAATTAAGAGATTTTATACTTTTGAGAAAAAAGACTATTTACTATAAAATTGTATATTTTTTTAATATTAAACGAAAGTGACGAACAAACTCCAACAGTCCAGGTGGCTACTGCAGCCCTTTGACACCTGCAACAAACATCCAACAAAGAATGCTTCAATTGCAATGTCGCCTCTGATAACTAAGATAGAATGCCTTGCAGCCCATAATCATACTGGATCTCTAGAACCATACACCGATAATACCTACCCAGGCGGATTACTGAACAGAAAGGAAGGAGTCCCACCATTATGTACATACAAATCAATAGGAAAGCATACCGCTACACAATGTCTCGTGCAAGAGGCGACATAGGGAAACTGAAACAGGACATGGGCAGTAGCATCTTCCTGATTACAACTTAAAATAATAAAAAACTGCGGTTGCCAACGCGCCTGTCCAGCATGGCCACTATGACAAAATCCGCCCATATAAGGCGGTTTGCGGGGAGGCTTATGTCCACAACAGTAGACTTTTATAGGCTGTAATGGAATATTTAATACACTACGAAAGTTTAATATGGGTACAACCACGTAGCAAGTCTTAACGTACGTAACATGACATAGACAAAGAGTCAAGGGTGGATTCCAATCGATCCACGACAGTGTAGACTAGCTGGTTGATATGGTAACAACGTTCAGATTGCGTTATAAATACTTTACATACACCATTTCGATATCACGTAAAGGAAAATAGAATCAACTATCTTTGCAATAAAGAGCAATATCCTATCCTAGGTTGTGAAGCTTTGGTAGTTGATCGTGAACATACCGGTTACGCTAAGCGGAGCGCAACAGAGTGACAAATAAAAGGGCACAGTCCACTGTAATCCAACCAATTAGTACACGCGTCACTTTCAAAGTCAGTGTCTAAACAAGTCTTTGATCAACCGAAGATGTGCTAAAATTGTCCACTCAAAGGTTAATAACACTGGGCAACGGAGAAGTGTTTTCTTAGAATATGCCACCGTAAGATGTCTGTCGAAATCTATGTAATTAGATATCTGATGAATAAGAGAGCTAAAGTGTGTTGGATTTAATTTCTTTCATTTCAGTCTTTATAAAGCCACGAGTTACATACAAAGAGTACACTAGATACCTATGACAAAACATGTCACATAAGGTATGTGTATTTGCAAATTATTCTTTTTTAAACGGGAGCAAAAGAACCATGCCGGCTTACCTAATGGTAAGTGTCAATGGTCGCCAATTAACAACTGCAGCAGCAGAATTGCAGTTACGTTGCCGGCCTTTTAAAAGGAGTAAGCTCGGGTCCTATGTTGTGCAGTGAACTTCGATGGGCTGTAATGAATACGAGAGAAAAAGAAATTTTTAACGTTACCGCTGTCTATTGGCGGCCATGAGATCTTTTTTTTATTGAAGAGGTTGCAAATGCGTATGAGGCTCCCCTATTCAACGTGCGTTACCGTTCCTTTAAAAATAGTAGTCTGGTAAATCGCAGTGTCGGCCCTGCCAAGCATCCAGATTGTGTGAAAATAATCCGAACAATTAGTTACACTGCACACTTATCGTGGTAAATGTGAAAGAAAATTAAGAATCTCAGCAATCAGAAATAACTCTGTCGTCGAAGATTCGTTAACTCTTCGCATTTTTATAGTTTTGTATTGTGTCAAACATCAGTCCCTAGATTAAGCCTACTTTCAATAAAAATTTAATAATGTGCACAGTGCACAACTGCTATTGTCCTATAAATAAATAAATTTAAAAAATATATCGACAGCACGAAACTAGACCATACAACACTTTATCTTTGCTCAATATATCTAGTTACCAAGGGAACATAGAATGTGAAGGCAAACTACAAACGTTCAACATTTTGCTGCAACAAAATATACAAATTATCGTGTCTGAAGGCACCTCGTGAGAGGCCATCACGCCTGGAGTTGTCTCGCTCTACAACCCGCAATTTCCTACAAGGTGTAATTTAACCCTAAACTGTAATTACGATTCAATTGGAAGGTGCGAATATTCTGTTATAAAACAATTTATTTTATGATTCGCGTGAAGCATAAACGATTTATATAATTAAATTGAAGAGAGCACCAGTTCGGTATAGATAATTAGCGATAAGTTCAATATTTTCCGTTCTGCATTGTTAAATGAAACAGGACAAATCAAAATCAACGTTTTGTTTGACAAGTGCCTGATTATTGACGTAGACGACATGAATTAATGTAAAAAATTAATACGCGTGACTATTTTCCAACAATTTTAAACAAAATATTTCAACATGGATCAATTGCAAAACACAGAGCACCGACCCTCGGTCCTGCTCTATTTCCTGAGTCCAAGGATATGGCTTCAGGCGGATTGTTTATACGTTTTTTTATAGGATAAGGGTGACAAACGAGCACACAGTCCACCTGATAGTAAGTGGATGCTGTGGCCCTTCTACATTTAATCTCAATTCCAGTAAAACGGGTCTCCGGTTCTCTACACTCACCATAGGAAACACAACAGCATTAAGCTGCTATTTTACGCTGTCATTCTGTGAGAGCGTGGTCCTCCCCCGGTCGAGCCGATACATCCACGCTACAACCATAATAACTGCAGCGTGGCTCTACCAGGTATAAAGTGCGTGCCACGTGCACTTAAAATTCACCAGCAAAAAACTCAATTTGGATAACAATATTTTCGACCCTTAAGCTATTTATTATACCTTTCATTATTGAGCATATTACTTCTAACATCATTAAGAACAGAATAACATTTTAAGAGGCTGATCGACTGATTGATATCACTAAATATGTCAAAGTCGAATATCAGTTTGCAGAAGTAGTGCATTTCGAGCGTCGTGAACAAAAAAAAAAGATGCTTATTGGACTATTAAGCCTACTCTGGATGGTTCATCTTTATACATACATACTTCTTTTGTACGGGTATTAGTCACCGAACTCCTCCTAAACGGATTGCATCGATTTTTGATAAAATTTTTGTGTGTGTTTGTGTGAATCCCTGGATGGTTTAGATTCGCAATTGGAGTCGGTAGGTGGCGCTGAGTCGAGATCCAGAAATCACCTGTATGAAATAGGGGCGGACCGCTAATATAATATAAAGTATGTAAAACATTGTAATAAAGAGAGACTTTCTATTCTAACAACAGAGTTCGAAAAACGGGTGTTGACAATACGAGTAGTGAGACAGTATTGTAGTCGCATGCCAAGTGAAAAGTTTCCAGTTATAGTTTAACCACGTGTTTCCGGCATGACTATTCCACCAGAATATTAAATGTATGTACGAAATGTGTGGTATAAAAATAACTCAAAGATTTGGTGACATTGCTTGCAAAGATTGGGTGATGTTGTACGTAAATTCAAGTGTTCAGTTAGTAGTTAGGTAGTCCAGAGTTTTTTATGAATAGTTTGAAATAGTCTTGTGCTTGACAGTTTTCAGATTCATGAATTCGATAGTTAATGAAATGAGACAATACTCTTGGAAAAATGGTGGCACTAAAGGTAGACTCAAAGTGAAATTTGCTAATATCAAACATTTCGAATGATTTACATGACGAAAGGAATTTTCTTATATGCAAGAAACGTCAGAAAAAAGAAAACAAAATTAAAGCAACCCACTGTAGCGGGAAAAATAACCTCTTTCAGATTCTTATGTGCGACTTGCGAAAGAATTGTTCAATCATTATATTAATAAGTATAATTTACTGTAGCCATACTGCACTGACAAGATTTTTATATTAGCAAATAGGGCTGCTGTTTGATGTTTTCATGGGTTCTGTCGCCTTGACAATAAACAAAGTATATATATATATATATATATATATATATATATATATATATATATATATATATATATATATATATATATATGTAATATAATATAAATTAATATCTTTTTTTTCTTGACTTTAATCTCAGAATCACATAAGTATTATATATACTTAGTCAAAAAAAGCGTCAGATTTCAGAAATGTCTGACAGTGTGATCGTCAATACACCTGACAAGTGTGACAAGTGAGAAAAGTGAGAAAGGAAAACGAGAAAGGATCCTAAAGCAGAAAATTTTTTTAAACTGATCAAAAAGAAATATATCTCGACTAATAAATGTAATCTCACCTATGGTTAGTCATATTTAACCTACTCTTAACAAATGCCAAAAATTTAACACACTATATAATATACATACACACAATATTTTAAAGCAAGGAAATGTCACATTTCTGTACTTCTACGTCAATTATTAAGAAGCAGAGCATATATTTTACTATTCTTTTCAAAAATAACGTTTTACTTTGTTGAGTTTTTACTTTTATATCCATAAATACTCAAATCTTTGACAAAGTAACAACTAAAAATAAATTTTGTATTGTAGCCAACTGTAGGAAAACTTCAGAGCGGGGTGAACAACAAAATACCCACTTAAGCGTTCAAGCGTATACGAAGAAGATACGATAATTTCAGTTTCGGCGAAACAAACAAAAAATATAATTTTTTAAACAGCCAGATGTCTGCTGAGTTATTCATTTACAAGATGGATGTTTCTTTTTGGATGTTTATGATGGAGTATTACTTAAACAAAAATCTGTGAAGGCAAAAGAGTTCGTTCTAAATTATGCATTTGTTTAACAAATACTTTCATTAGAAACAATTTAACTTAATAAGCCTCTTAAGTTAAGATATTTTTTATTACTTTAACGTATGACCTAAGTAGCTTAGTCCATAATACTTAACTATATGACTTAATTATATGTATATTATCTAGTGATATTAAAATCAGATGTAGAATTCGGATTGTAGATAGTGGAAAAGCGATTTATAAGTAGAAATTAATTGAAGTGAGATGCGTTGCGCTTATTATGACCCGTTGAAGAGTAATTATTATGAGTTTATGCTAAAGTAATAATAAGCGCGAGGCGTTTGTTCGCGGGTTCGCGGCTCGCTCGAGGGCATCGTAAAAGGCAGTCTGACATCATCGCCCAAGTTACACCCCATTGTTGTTGTTATGCGGCGCACCGCTGAGCGAAAGCCACGAGATGCTTTATCGGTTATCGCCGACTGCTGAGAATATTAAAGTGGTTTCAAATCAGGCCGTCATAGAACTGTGTTATTTTGCATTGAGTTTTGAAGTTCATTGCCACGAGAATATTATACTTAACTAAAATTATATGGAGTAAACCTTACTGGTTGTTACGTTATAAGCTGGTTAAGTGCAAATTAACTTTAAGGAAATAAATCTGTTTTTTAATGACGAAATATCTGGTTAAAATGCGAAAATGTCACATAGCGGTGCTCACCATTTCTTTTACTTAAATAAGCTGGTATTCGTTAAGTTAACAATATGTTAATTCTTTTTAAATGGCAGTATTTCTCATCGATCACGTAACGATTCAAATAGTTTTAAATTTGTCTATATACAGGTTTTAGTTTACTTGTACATACGTAATATTAGTATAATATACCGACTTGCCAATGATTTACTTCATTTAAATGGGAGTTACAATGTAGAAAAAATATAAATACCTACTATGAACTATTTTGTACAATAACGATTATGTACTTATAATGAAAAAAACATTTATTTCTTGCTACATTCGAAAATATTTTTTTACTTATAAATTATAATGAACTACACAATAGGTATTATATAATTATATTTAAATATATATATATATATATATATATATATATATATATATATATATATATATATATATATATATATATATATATATATATATATATGTATATGTAAATGCCTGCAATGTTTAAATAATCTAAGAGTAGTTTGTTGTTTTCACTAACTACTAAACTAGTTAATTATCAATCTAATTTGTAATATAAGGAATTATGTGGTGTTGTGTTATTCCAAGCCGATAACGCATCAGCATCACCCACTCGCACACATATGTATCTATCTAAAAGAATTTGAAACCAACATGGTTTTAGATGCAGATAGTGTGTGCGCCAGTCACGTAAAAAAGAGAATACTTTACTTTGTGGTCTTACAGCGTTTACGAGCTGAAAAGGAAAGGAAGAAGAAAGATGAGTGCGAGTCAAGTGTCACTTAAAACGTTCGTAGTGTTCCTTACCCGTCTTTGTTGGTCTGAGATGTCTGCTTGAACTCCAGTGTTTATGACAAAGCATATTTGCTTTTTCGCACAAGATCGCGATATATAAAATTATAATATCGGTAAATTGAAATGTTGACGTGTAATTTGAATAGAGAAAAAAGCCAAGGTAGGTTTGTTTAACCGCACTGTTGTTCAGACCAAAACAAGTGTAACAAAAAATCTGCGTAATTTAATTGTATGTACATAAAGGGGAACTCGCATTCGCGTGGCGCCCATTGCTGTGTAAATTTCTGGCAACGTACGAATTTGCGTCGCAAAATTCAAAATGAAGGCGATAAAGCATTACGGGCATTTCCAAACCTGACTCTGCAAATTATGGAACATGTGGTATTTAATGAATGCGATGTTATCGAAACTTCTGAAATATCGAAATATTGCTGTACTCCAGGTATGCATTTGGTTTATATAAAAACTATATTGCTACAGAAATAAGATGCTTTTGTTAAGATTTTTTTGTTTAGTATTTAATTGATTTACAAATATAAATTAGAATTTTTGTACACTTACTTATATCATGTATGACAAATGGCAATAGCAGTAAAACACTTTTGGGCAAAAAGTCCATCTTCAAAATTGTTTATTTTTCTGAGTCTGGATGCCTCGTTTGTATATCTCTAGTCTCCAATACATGTTTTTAACATACTCGTCTAATGCGTTCAATAAGGAACGAAAAGGCGAAGACGCGTGGTATTTCTTTACCATCCTAGTACAATACAATCGCTGTTCAAAGCAATGTTTATAAATTGTTAAGCGGTATTCGGTATAATCAAAATATAGTTTTTGAACAGTTTTACTCGTAAAATAAGAAAGACACGCATGTAAAAGAATACTTAAAAAGTATATAAATAGTACTAATCTAGTATAATGAATTCTTATATTTACGCGAACACTATACATTGATTAAAACTACTTTTACGGATTTTATCGCGTTTTATTTATTTTTATTTTTAATACTCGACGTTTCGTTTCATATTAAAAATATAAATAAATAAAATATATAGTCCCCCGTGACCCGTGACCATGGGTGCTGGAAAGCATCCGAAACGTCGGGTATTAAAAATAAAAATAAATAAAACGCGATAAAATCCGTAAAAGTAGTTTTAATCAATACTAATCTAGTAATCAGATCGCAATCCTCTTTTTGTCATTATACCAAAATAGTTGCATACTTAGCCTACATCATTTCTAGGTATTTCAGACGATATTATATATTTCACTGCCTCTTCCCAATTCTGTGGTTGTTAAAGATCAAGTAAATGTCCGCAGCATTTTAATTTCTTAGACATGCAGGTTTACTCACGATGTTTTTCTTTACCTCGATGTTGAACGTGGTAAATCAATTCTTAAAATTGCAATTAACAATTTCATTAGCGATGGTGGAGCCGTGGTAGCCCAGGGGCTAAGATCCCGCCGTTAATTTTACAGTACGCCAGCCGTAATACTAAAAAAGATCCAAATTACTTTTTTTATTTGGTTTAAAGAATTAAAAAAATAAAGGTATGCCTTCGCAATCGAACTTTTAAGATCTATTATTATTAAAATATAACTTAGCAACAATCAGCCTTCAGACCGAAATTGACATTTGGGTCAAAATAGTTGTAACTTTAACTGTATTATCAGCCGATTAAATTGTCGATCTCAATTTGTTGCCGGGTGAACCAATTGAAACTGGTTTTCGTAACACTATATTCGCTTCGGCCAAAATGAGAAGCCACGATGTTATTTTTTGCCGGTACTCGGTAACGTTAGTGCGAGATGAATTATTTTTTGTTAGTGGAAAACAGATGGTGCGTACAGTTTTTGGTTTGCATATAAATAATTTTGTTTGTAAGCACCAAAGCTTGATTTAAACGTGAGCATTTACTTTGTTTGTAACATGATTTCACTACAACTTATTGCAAGGTATTAATTCATATTATAGTACTACCTTAAATTAAAATATCTATTTAGAATTACAAAATGATTTCTTAAATTTACGCGAACACTACAAATTAACCAAAACTATATATGATTAAACGCGATAAAATCCCTAAATATAATTTCATTCAATATTTAGAATTATAGGAACACTATAAAATTCCAATATTTCAATAATACCATACGCAAGTTATAAATTATAATAGCGTCAGATCATATGAAATCTTTTGTATGATCCACAAGTTCAAAGTATTACTTAGCCCTATTATGAATTCGTGAGTTAGAAAGAAGACAATATATTCGAACGAGGCTCTTAATAATATATTTTTAATTTAATAATTCTTGTTTAATAATTTTTTGTAATATGACACCTACTCAACTAAATTTCGTTTTATATATGTAAATAAATAACTGATAAGAAATATAATTTAAATTTTAGCGATAATAGGCATGGTGACATGTGCTATGAAAATTAATTTCACATAGCGTGGGCAGTTTGCGTCGTTAAAGTCAGCCAGTTGCCAAAGTTTTAAAATAATTGTAGTAAATGCACGACAGGAATGCCGTGTTGGAATTGGCGGGAAGACATCACTCACTCACGATGACGATAATAATTATAGCTCGTGATTACTTCTCAGTAGGTATTTTAATGTAAAAATATTTGAAGATAACCATGAATTCCCCTATGAAGGATTATCGTAAATATTGCAATGCCTTGACCTGAATACTGCTATGCTTTGGATAAAGTAAACACAAAAAAACACAAATAGAGCTTTTTATCTTATGATTTTCGGCAAGTCGAATAAATTGGACAAAAAAGACTGATAATTATTATATTGAAAAAAAATTACATACAATGATCTATGTCTACGACCTGTGTGTGATTCAAGTTATTTAGGAGAATCCATAAAAACCATCGAAACAAACAAGACCACCGCAATGAGCCGACGGAAACCAAGCGGTGTTCCATCCGTAGGTACTATAAATAATCGAGAACTATACGGGGACGATATTTTTATCCCCTTTTCTCCAAAAGAGGACTGAGCAAAAGCAACTGTCCACACTGCATATATAAAAACTACATTTATGATGTAGCACGTAGCAAATGCCGACCACAAAAAGAGATATTTATAAGATCTCTACCCAAATTGAATTTTTTCACTTTAGAAGATATTTTACCGTACTGATTCTGATGAAGACATACATACAAAGCCATAAACATCTACGTGGATGACACCAATCCTTAAACGAAAATCAACAAAGACTGTTAATGTAAATGAAGTCAAAAGGGCTCTTGAGGAATTTATAATGTGTCTGCTTGCTAAATTTTAGCATTTAGTAAATTGTACATTTATACATTACTTGCTCCATAAAGTCTCCTTTTCTGCTAGGAATTAGTCTAAATAGGTTACCATCTCTAACCTCTCTTTCTCTTAACAATTTCTGTCGATAATAGCAATGCTTGCACTGCTGTGTAAAACTAAGAGATCTATAAAAACCCGCGTGAAGGACATATCGCTGATGTGAAGAATATACGCTCCGTGAAGTCTGCAGTATGTCAACATGTTCAGGATCATCCCAACCATTATATCGGATTTGATAAACTATAAATCCTCGCAAAAGAACACCGATTCCTACCAAGGATGCTTCGTGTGACTATTGAAATTAAAAAACATCCTAATTTCAATAGAGAAGATGGTTAGGTGTTAACATCTGCTTCGGACCCCATAATTAATAAAATTAAATCCAAGCCCAAGCATACTTCTGCAAGACTTCAAGATACCGAAAGTTTCTTCTGCGTAGATCGGAGCAAAAATTAATAATTTTTATCTAGAGGTAGCTGTGATTAACTATCACATTGAGACGTCGAACACCTGAGTCCCGCCCGTGAGCATGGGTGCTGTAAAGTGCTCGAAACGTCGGGAATATAAAATAAGTTAATATCGCGATATAATCCGTAAAAACTAGTTTTATTTAAATGTGTAGTGTTCGCGTAAGTATAAGAAATTATTATGTAGCCTTCTTTGTTCGTAGTTGGCTGCCGACAGCACGCACGCACACAAAAACACACGCATGCACGTTTGTACGCACGTACACACGCTCGCACGCACGCGCACTAACGTGCGCGATCTCACACACGCACACACACACACACACACTGAATGTAAAAGGAAAAAGTTTTACTTCAGTTATTTATTATGCCCGTCCTTTTTTTACAATTTTTATCTTGTTGTATATATATTTCATTTGATCATAGCTAAGTATAATTTGATCATGCTCATGACAGACGGACATGCACCTGCATAAAATGATATTTTAATTATGCCGCAACGACAATTGACACTAAATATGCATATGACAGCAATCACACTGCAATAATAAATCATAAAACCACAATTACTCATCCTTCCTGCGGTTATCATGTGAGATAAACACGGCGAAGCTAGTAATGAGCACACTGTTATTATTACAAAACATTTTGTGTTTTAAATCTCACACTAATAAGAAAACGGTTTGTTGCGTTACTATAATCAATATATGATCAACACCATAGAATACTATAATACAAAATCGAATGGCTGTCAACCTTATTTTGTACACACATACAAGCAATTACGTCGTATTATCAGTTATCACTACTATAAACCCGATTCGCTGTGTCGACAGACAGAGCGAATTTAAACATTTTAGACTTTTGATTAATGTTTTTGACACATCAACATTTTTTTATTTTTGTTTCTAATATTCACAAAATATAAATAGTTTCGACTTACCGGTTGTAGGATATGTCTCCTTTATATAGGTTGTAGGATATGTATCGAAACGTAATTATTGCACAATTTGGCATTTTTTAAATAATTTGCATGCAGCGACGCTTGACACGAAAATTGGAAACGATTAATTGTGTTGACATTTATAGGTGTGAATTGACATGTTAGTGGCTACACGGGCTACGCCCACTCCCCCGTTCTATTGTGTATGTATTATAGCATTCTATGATCAACACACTACACTGCTTTTGCTGTACATAGGCCGCTCACAAGGAACACCATAAAATACCGTTCTGAGCCACTTGCATCCGTAGATTGTATGCATGGTTTATCGGGTCGTTACTCAATCTAGTGGTAAGGAGGGAGGGCACCATACAATTAGTATACCGGTTCAAGGCTGCTGCTCCAGAAACTTTACCCATTTTTTTTGTAGGATAAGTGTGACAAACGAGCACATAGTCCACCTGATGCTAAGTGGATGCTGTGGCTCATAAGACATCTACATTCGATTAAGAATCAAAATGCAGATGTTTTGTCATCCCTGAGGAATAAGGTGGAATGCCTTGATCCCAGTAAAACGGCTCTCCGGTTCTCTATCCTCACCATACGAAACACAGCAGCATTAAGCTGCTGTTTTACGCTGGAATTCTGGGAGAGCGTGGTCCTTCCCCGGTCGAGCCGATTCATTCATGCTACAACTATAATATAGCTGCAGCGTGGCTCTACCATGTAACATCTCCTTAACGATTATCAGTTCTTCGACCCATTGCCACTATGTCGGTTACTTCGCTTCTGTTGCGGATATCCCCATTACGAAGTCTATCACGCAGGGAAAAGCTGAGCATACTCTTCTAGCAGGAATCCTATGAAGAAAATTATTCTAACCACCCTGTGAAAAATAACAATAGAATTGATTCCATATGTCATGTTCTGCAAACAAACTCATTTGAGTCAATTTATATTCAATGAAATATGTATAATAAGAGTGTACCTTTTATATTTTATTGAATATAAAAAAGTAAAATCGTTCTGCTCAATTAGTCATGGAAGTCACGCTTTCCTTCGGCCATCTGTCTGTCACCTCGGCGTGTTTTGGCGTGTTAAAGAAAACAATAACATGCTAATGGATTGCCTGGCACGATCCTCTGCGCGGGAGCATCGGTCAGATTTCATTAATCTATGTGAACTCAAATACGCAACTGTTTTAGCATTGCTTTTAAAAACAGCTTATTCAAAAAGTACGAAAAATCATATTATAAGAATTTGTCATCAGCATAGCATACATACATAGGTCCATCATCCCGTTCACAATTTTCTCGAACTGCGACGAATATAAAAGTGAATATACTCTTTTTCGAAGTGTTATACATTTATCTTCTTTGTAATTAGTCCATAAAAGTTCATTCGTCACCACGTCTCTCATCTTCAATTTCTCACATTATATGTAGGTATATCTCCTACTCCCTTCCGACTCCAGCCAAGATTAAATAACATGTTTGTTACTTAGAAGCAGCCGGGGTAAATTTTGTTTGCACACAAATACTGGATAATATGTAATAAAACGTACAAGATGTGTGTATAACGCAAAAGTAGAAAAACGAACATTTAGGTATTTAAAGCAAGTAAAGCGAATTCTAGAAAAATAGGTATTACATAACAATTATTGTTTGGTAAGTTACTACTATCACGATTCATGATACGTAGTTATTAAAAGCAACATAAATAATTCGTAAAATATCTAATAATAATAAGAGATCGATAGTCTGTTTACTCTATTTCAAGGTCTCTCAGGTAACTAACGCGAGCGACCCATTAGGGGAGTACCACAAGCGAAAAACTGAACGAAAATCAACCTAGTATCTATTCATATGAGTTTCTTTTTGCAACACTGCTGCCGCATAAATGCTCCAGACGGCCTGTCGCCGCTATCAAACGAAAGAAATAGACTGATTACTTAATATTGCGAGCAAGCGAGAGAGGAAATGTACGTGAAATGTAGGAAATGTATGCGTGATACTGAATGCGTGGGATTAAAAAAAGACAATAGTTAAGTGTTGCCTAGTGACTATTAAAATATTTCAACTCCTTTATTTTCAACGGTTTGCTTTGGGATTTTGAGTTTCAAATAATTGTGTGTGTGTAAGTGTGTGTGTTTACTTGACCTGGCGGGAAAAAATAAAAATAAGCGATGCCGAAGGTCATCAAGAAAATAAATAATTAAAGCTAGCAGTATTTCAGTTACTATTTTTCTTAATTAAATATATTACATTAATAGCTTTTACACTTTAATAGGTTATGAACAAATGAACATTGAGGACGCGTTTTTAAAAATCAGTAACAAGTGTTCAACCCAAGTAAAGTGAAATTGTTTAAAAGAAAATTTTAGACTATAGATTAACATAGAATGGGTAGACGTAACGACGAATGCTAATTCTGCCGTGTAAGTCATAACTCATAGGTCATAAGGCACCAGTTAAAAAATCCACTTTATCAACTAAGAAAATAAATGAGAGAAAGTAAAATAAAAATATCAAAGGCGGAGCGCTAGAAATAAAAATTCAAATAAGGAAACCGTATTCAAGTTTTGGTTATCCCAGCTCGTAAAATATAAATGACGACAATCACATTGATGACAATGGCAGACAATCGTGACATCATCGCCAGCGGCGTGGCGCGGTTCACCAATTCGCATACAAATACTGTGACGCAATTAATGGTGACAGATTACGGTCACCAACGAGGAAATTGTTGCAGGATACGATCACCAAAAACAAAAACAGAAGCATCGTTTCGTTGTAATGAAAAACTGGATCAGATCAGTAATGTTAGGTAGCACCAGTTTTATATGAATGATTACTTGTGTACTACATTTATTTGTAAATTGCTTTAGCAAACTTTAACATTAGACTTACTGAAAGAATGATGGAGCAAGAAATTATTATTACTCTGCTCATATCCATTACCATTACACGCGACTCGAATTTCTGATGAGAACCAGAAGAGACTCCGGTACAGAATAATGCAATGATACAGTGCTGAGGTTACTTCTAGCACAGGTTTGCCTAACATTGACAGCGGTGGTCACTAAGAACACTGTAATAAACGATCGAGTGTTTATTATGCAAACGGGACGCTCTTCTGGGCTTTACCGTAAGGCTTAATGAGAAACGACAAATGTGTATAGCAGTGACCAATAAAGTTTGCCTTATTGAGTAAGGAGAATTAATCAAGTAAAGCACGGAAGCCATACTGTCAAGCTCAATTTTAAGTAGGGTAAACACTACTTTGAAATTATTATATAGACTTTGTACCGACCTAAGAACTCATATATTATATATACAGACTTTAATGCATACATTTATTAAAGAGATTTTTTTCAAGGAAATAAAAAGTTAAAGAACCTAAACAGAAATCTCAGGCCATCATAATAGGCAGTAGGCATTTGCGTAATAGATTAGAATTTATATCACTACCTTTTGTTTGTTTTAATGGCGTTCCTATACCCTTTGCCAATACTGTCAAAAACTTAGGCGTCATATTTGATCACCATTTAACATGGACCACGCATATCGCTGAAGTTAGTCGCAAGGTCTACTTTACTTTGCATTCGCTTAAATGTCTACAAAATTTCTTACCCCTTAAAGCTAAAATTTCACTCGAGCTTACTCTTATCCTACCTCTCCTTGATTATGCGGATGCCTGTTATTTGGATGCTACAGAGGAGCTTCTTAATAAACTTGAGCGCTTGCAAAATCAGTGTATCCGTTTCATATTTGGGCTCAAGAAATTTGACCGTATATCTCAGTTTCGTAAGCAACTCAAGTGGCTCCCAATTCGACTTCGAAGGAACACTCGATTGTTATGTCTCCTCTATAACATTTTGCACAACCCTTCCCCTCCCACATACCTCAGAAGCCGATTTTCCTTCACCCATCCTCCGGACAAACCATGCAGATCCCTTGTTAAAAATCTTCTTGACTTTCCCGTCTTTAATTCCGGTTTTTACTCCCACTCCTTTTCAGTTCACGCGGTAAGATTATGGAACTCACTACCGTCAAATATAAGAAATTCCGAAACTTGGTTGGTATTCAAGAAACTAATATAATAGAATAATATATATATATATATATATATATATATATATATATATATATATATATATATATATATATATATATATATATATATATATATATATATACATATTATTCTATTACATTAGTTTTAGTTATATATATATATATATATATATATATATATATATATATATATATATATCATATGTAACTATCGTATTTATTATTATTATTATTTATTGATTTATTTTATTTTTATTTATTGTTTTATTTTATATAATTTCCGTAACATTGTGTATATTATTTATTTTTAGTAGTACTAATGTATGTACTAAGTTTGCAATTTAAATATAATTTCCTTTATGGGTCTACTGGAAGATATTTCAGCGAATTTGGAATAAGTAGAACCTTTGTACGTAATTGCTATAAGACTGCTTCTGTACCTTAATGTGTGTACACAAAATAAATTAAAAAAAAAAGAGTAAAAACATTTCAAGACATATTTCATTCTAAACATTTTAAATATATTACTTTTCAAAAACTGATGAAATCTGGACAAATAATAACAAATACGTAAGAAAACCTGTTGAAGAGAATGACATCAACTCACACAGTTTGTTTATATAATCCGCCAGAGCTGGATATTTATAGCATATAAAACAACTTTGCATTTATTTCGCAACTAAAAAAAAAACGAGAGCTATAAAGTGTCAAGCCGTTTCGCGAAGAAACCAGGGCAAGTGGCAGTTGACGCAAGTTTGCAAAACTTGCTTGGCGTAGTTAACATAGATGAACATAAATCCGGGTAGTAGTCAATAAATAGTAGTTAGTGGCCAGTTCTCCTTAAAATCTCCAACATGAAGAGCAGAACATTAGAAAACTTCAACCAAGTGGCATCTTTGCTTTGATTTATCTGACCAGTGACGAAGGAAGAGCCATTGGTACTTGTTTATTTATTTATTTAAGTACTCCATGTTACAAATGACCTACTTATTGTCATTATCTCCCATTCTAATTAGAAAGTGATTCAATATCGTGATAGGTAAATAAAAAAAATCTAAATATCAAAAACAAAGTATAGTTAAGGATATCCATATAGAACTACCCCGCATTAGAAAGTTATAAAACATTAGCTCGAATTGCAAACTACAGAAATGGCAACAGACTATCAGGAATTGTTCGGATCGTTTCGTTCTTTGAGAAAGACGCTGTTCACGGATCAACTTCAACAATATAATCAAAATTTATTACTGTTAATATATAATATGCTAATGTTAAACAAAAGTCAGTTTTATTTTCCAATAAATATTAAATTTCTGTGAACTCGGAGTTGGTATTATGTAAGCTATCGAGTATTAAGTTTTACTAAGTTGACAATTGAATGTGACTTAAAAGCCGTCAAAATAAAATGGCGGGATATAATAGATCGCGATACTAATAACAGAAGGGCGAAGTGTGTTATCGTAGATTACGTACCTAGAATAAAATATTTACAACAGGAAACAAAACTGTTAGCGGGTGTAGGCCATAAGGCGTACAAACAACTCTTTTAGGGCCACTAGGCAACAAACTGAAGTCCTTGTACTAAAAATATTGCCTTCACGACCTATTTACGATATCAAAAATGGGCATCTTTGTTTAACAAATTTAGCTGCTTAGACGATTTAAATAAAACTAGTTTTTACGGATTTTATTGCGTATACTAACTTATATTCCCGACGTTTCGAGCACCTTACAGCACCCGTTGTCACTCGGGGGGAAGGGGACTAAGGTGGTCGACGTCCCGAATTAAGGACGACATTGGGACGTACATTATATTACCCTCAGAGTATGAACGTCACAACTTATGCACCTCGGTAGAATATTATCCCACGAAAATCATATATGTGAAAAAGGGGCCAAGTTCACATTAATGTTTTCTTGGAATATAATAAATTTATGAAAAATGTTATACCCTGTTATTAATTTAGTAAAATACATGACCATCAATATTATTACTTGTTTTTATTTACGCTTCATTCTTTTCTATGTTTTTATTTCAACTATATGAATTAAAAGTTAACAACGAATATCGATAATTTGTAGTTGAACAAAGTCTATATTTACACAAATCGAATCGCGATGCCAAGTATTTGAGTTATTGAAATAAGATAACTGTATATCTGACTTCATTTGGGTTATCAGGGTCAAATTCTAAGGGTCAGATTTTGGAGTTTTTATAGGCATAGAAAAGTATATGAATAAGTAAGTATATATTATAAAATTATAATAGCATAATAAATACCTTTACACCGTTAATATGTATAACGAGATTCACCTAGGAAATTTAACATATTTTTTTAGCTTTGTTCTATATTATATGAGAAAGGAACATTATTAGCACCCCTAATATCGATAAATATTTTACGTAAGTTTAAAACGCACGAATTGAAAGTGGTTTGCGGCAGTGGTCGAATGACGAGATATCTGCTGTATAAGCTGACGTCAATGCAACACCTATGAGGTAACCTACGACCTGGCGCGCGTCTTAGCGCATCCGGTTATCACAGCACATCTGACACTGATAGAATTGTGATCGTTTTCTCGATGTATAGGCTACGTCCTGCTCGACCTCTAATACAATTCATGTAAGTTCTTTATAAAATCTAGGAAATCATATTTATGTCATTTTTATAACGTTGCAGTTGAAATTAAATCTGTACAAAATTGCTAGGTAGACATCTAATAAGTAGTCATACTTAATATAAAGTAGTTAGATGATGGTTTTTTGTAATACATATTAAATAACATACTAGAAATTTCAAATTGGAAAATTCTTGCCTCTACTATTTATGTCCTACGGATTTATATATATATATATATATATATATATATATATATATATATATATATATATATATATATATATATACTTCCAATTCTTAAACTTCCAAAAGACCTTGTTTTTAAAATTTAATACAAAAACATTTTGGTTTGTAATCGCACACTTGCAAAACGGTTGTTTAACAATCACCGTAAAAGGTTTGGAGGTGCACCGAGAAGGTCCTCAATCATATATATTTCTTCACTTATACATATAATATATTTTAATAATACACAATATATTTTAATATTAATAATATCAAAAATTATATTAAAAATAGTTTATAGTAAATTATAACAACAATACTGAGACTAAACCAAATTATTGTTACTATTATACCACTCTCATTCGTGCTGTTTTTATTTACTTCGAGATAAACAATATTGATGTTTGCAAAATATTATTGTAGGTATTTATAGATAATGCTGTATGGGGCATTTTAGTTTTTTAATGTACATATTATACTCATAAATAATTTACGTACATTGCAAAACATGTAATGATTATCGCCAAGAGAATACTGCCGACCTGACTGTATAAATAAACAAACGTAGATAAAAATAAAGATAAATTGCTTTCATAAAGATGGCTGCCGGGCTATTAGATTTATCGGATGTGACGATTGACATCATTACCAATCACCCAGGTTATCAACAGGCTAGAGAAGAAAACAATCTAGCTTGATTACATATATTACCATATCTTTTCAGCATGTCTTTTAAATTATGACAAACTGATAGAACCACTTTGACAAAAAAAAGAAAACGTATGTGCAATAGATATAATGTACACATAAATTATAGAAAAAAATATTACATTACCTACATCATAGATAAAACTCAACTGAACGTATTCTTTTCGAAGAAGTCGCCAGCTGTCAAATATTACTCGAAACAATAGCGCACACCGTCACGCTGCATTGGCAGGTTGGCAAGCACAGATAACCTATGGTTATGCTACATTATTACTACCAATCTGTAAACTTGGGTTTAACATTTTCGGATGGATGTTGTGTTATTAGTCGGTTGCTAGAGTCTCGTCTGTCAATCACAGCAGGGTGCAACGCCGAGTTAACATTTGCAGAAAATAATGGTACGTTTCTCCTCATAACCAAATGAGTTAATTTATTATTATATATAGTTAATTTATTATTATATATAGTTAATTTATTATTATATATTTAAATAAATTATTATTAATTATGACTTTATGTGTAAATCTTCGCTCACTTAAAAATAAGCAATTTATGCCCTAACAAACGCTGCTTAATTTTAAGAGACCGTAAGAAACGTAAGTCTCGTGCTGTTTCTATCACTTCAAGCCAAAGAGACTGTGACACTAAAGCGTTTGAGCATATGGCCGTTAGAATATTGGCATTATTTATTGAAACTTTCAATCGAAAAATCTTAAAGATTAATTTCTAAATGATTTGGCCGCTTGGGGTATGAGACAAGGTTCGGATATAATGTAAAAACTCGACTATATCACATCGAAGACTTTAAAAGCAATCCACGTCTAGTTGACGTAACTGAGCGAACTAAATGACGACGTTAAACTACGAAATAATTAATGTATCAGAACACTATGTTTGAATAAATATTCATGTTAAAGATGAAAGATAATGAATAAGAGAAATCTATCGTACTCAAATGTTATATAAGTAATAAAGCATGTTCACAATAGTGGCACGTGCGGCTAACATAAGTACCTAATTGAATAGCAACAGTCAAAGGGGCATTCGAAGCACGATTAAAGAAACAATAAACGATTCACAACAACGCTTAATTATGTTATCATAATCGAAGATCTATGTAACGATGCGATGTGAGACGATACATGTTGTGTTATACGTAAATATATAACTTTGATAACAGAACAATTGTCAATTGTCTAGTGTCATTAACATTGACATGAAAATATTCAAGTAATCAATTATATTAATTAGGTACGTTTATTTAATATAAATGCAGATGTATGTGATATTTCCTGTGAGGGAATTGATTATTTAAGTTCACTTGTATATTAAAATTGTATATTGCACAGTCACGCAAAAATTAGGAAATGTTTCGCTGTAATTAAAATTTGCAAATCAAGTTTACAGTGACCATTGTTATCGCATATAGATAGCTTTTATATACACAAATGATCTGAATACAAATTGAGCGAACAACACCCGACGAGGTGTAAGAAAAAAAATTGCCAAAACAAAATACTATGGCTTGAATTGTCGTGTCTGAGCTAGAACGGGCTGCTTGCCAACGCAGCCCGTTCTCCACGTAAACATGCTATTTCGGATCTGAAAGTCAATTCGATTGGCTTATTGATATTCCATCGGACCACTTCCCTCTACACTGTCAACATCACCGAGATGTACTTGTAGAATAATGTATTGAACGCGTCAAGAAATTTCAAACGCCTAACAATGACGTAAATTTATATGCTAATCAGAACGTGACACATTTAAAGCACACAAAATATATTTTTGGTTATGATACAATATTTTTGCGATAATATGAACAGTGACTAATTCTATGTTAAAGTCAATGTTTGAATTTGTTTAATACCATGGTTAAAACTGATAACATACGGCCACATCATATGCCAACCACGAAGCAAATATTTGGTGAACTGTGACTAATTCGTTGAACATTAAGTAACCATTGCCGGGGTGGATGACCGGCTATTTGTCCAACGCTCCGAGGGCAGGTTCATGTATTTAAAGCGCAGTCAAACAAACTTATACGAATTCGAGTCGCAACGTATGTATGTATATATACAGTCGTGTAAATTATTACAAGCTTGCAAGTAAGTAAGACGAATTTGTAACGTCGCTCGCGATACACGACCTCTTTCAGTCAAAAAGAACGATGAAGAGTTTTTGATCGATTACTCTAGCACATACCTTCTCCTTACTAAATGTGTCACCCGTTTAGAAGACATTGTCTTACCTGAAAAAGGAAATGGAAACTATTAGTCATTAAATATTTTAGAAAGCTAATTTATTTTGAGAGCCGTTTTTCTTTGCCAAAGGTTGCCAGGAAGAGATCACTTTTAGCGATAAAGTCGCCCATTGTAAAACAGATTTAAGACACTTTCTTTATTTTTTTCTGTAAATTTTATGGTGTACAATAAATCTATATGTATTATTATTATTTCCTTATATCCTCATGTACCTAAGTTATTTTAAAAACCTAATTTATGTGCATGGAAAGATTCAATATAAAATAGATGCTCTTAACTAAGAATGTAAATGAGAAAGTTTTGATGATATTAGTTTAAATATATAACCTTAATGACCGATATTAGGTAAAATTTATTGGAAGTTTTCCTGTCCGAACCGAAAAGGCCAAATAGGTACCGTAATGACGTTACCAAAAATCATCCATTTAATAATAATTATAAAATGTTATTATTATTTGCAATAAACGTTTTCGTACTATTTTTTTTAATTTAGCAAATATTTAATATCTAGCAACTCGGTCGTCGACGATGGTATCTTTGAAAGTGTTGTCATTTTGATTTTGTTACCATGTTGTTGTTGCCATGTAAGCTCCTCCATTTCAATGAAATAAAGTTTTATGAATAAGGGTCTCTTTGTTATTTGTAAAATAGATTACATGAACAAATTCATATAACGATACCTAAAAGCATCCTCACGGATATGACAAGGGTTTTTTTTACATATAATATTAGACTCTTTTTAAACCGTGATAGCTTTATACCACGGAGCAATGCTCCGTGCTTTATACTATATCTAGCTACTTTCTAATTACAAATTTTTTAGCATACGTTGCAAGTATATGTAATGTACACATTTAATGCAGCTTCTGAACAAAGGTTTTCAATACAAGTGTATTTTTTGTACGTGTGTGACGCGATATTTATATTTATTTACGTCAATGTTGAACTGGTTTTGGTTTATTAAGTCGGTTATACTTCAGGAGTTCTCTATACAAATTTGGTGAATAAAATTCATCCGAAAGGATCAAGTGAAAAAGTCAAAATATGGCGATGAAGTTTTTAATGCAACTATGTAGACGACAATGAGATTGTGAGTAGTCCATTCAAAACGTTAAAAAATTACTTTTAATAAAAAATGAAAGCCGACTTCAAAAAACTAAAAATAATTAAATAATTTCACATTCAGAAGTCGTGGTCTAAGAGCCAGTGAACGGCAGACTTACTTTTTGTATCGGTTTATTTAATAACAAGTAAAATCAGTGTTGTTTTAAAACAATATTTGTCTGCTAGTGGCAACGATCATTGTAGATACGTCCATCGATATACAAATGAAGAAATCGTTCCACGTTTTAAGAATCGATATTATCAATTGATAATATTGGCTCACTACTTGAGTTTTATTCTCGGCCATAGGCATAATCAATACTTTTACTGACAACAACCTAAGCGCAGGCATAACATACATGGACACATAACTACATATTATCATATTTTCTATAATAATCTGAGTAAAATTAAACATATTCATCACTTAGGCAAACACAGTTTTTGTAAATAACTGATGTGTACAAAAAAAAAAAAAAACAAATCTCACTGTGGCGGGGTAAGTGAATTTTCACCCCATTTCGTACTGTTGCTGTCGTTAGAGACGGCTATGAAAAATGTCAAAAAGCTTTCGATATATGGCGGTAAAACTACCGGAGATCTTTAATTCGCCTGCTAAGCGTGATGATTAAGGTAAACCCTTCCTCGCACATCAATAATGAATGATGAATGTAGGACAGCCGGAATCCATAAAAGTAGACGAAGGTTGTATGAGCTTCATAGTTTAAAGATATAAAAATATGTAAAAAATATTAAATTATTATAAATTATATAATTCAAGCTTCGGCATTTAAGCAACAAAATTAACACTACATCTAATAAAATTAAAACATGACATGGTCAAATTACGTAAATATGCTTTTCAATTGAATCATATAAATAATTTGACGAAACCTGATCAAGACATTGCTGTGGTTTTTGAGAAATAATTTACTGATACTCCTTTTTAACAACAAAATCAATAAATTATGCTCCTTCTATCTACCGTCGCTGTCTCGTAATTAAACATAAAAGGCTTGTTCAAAAACATTTAAATTTCAGAATTTGTGATTTGGAAAATCATTGTGTCAAATTCCACAATGGTTTGCGAAAAGATATCGTAAAATATTTTTTAAACTATTGATGTTAAGAAAACGGTACTTATATCGGAGTTCCGTTATAGTTGTCTCTTATAGGTATACCTATACATATAATTGCACCTATCTTCATCAACCATTTTTAGTAGAAGCCTTGAATCGGGTGTCCCTTGAATGTGGTGTGATTTAGTGAAGTATAGTAAAAACATACCCATTACATATTTAAATCTGGTAGTAAATTAACCTCGCCAATTTGAGATTGATAATTTCTGTACTATCCGACGTGAAGTAAATTTTTTGAAAAAATCATTTGAGACCAAATGTCAAGAGGTCGCTTGATAACTGACGTCCCGAATATACTTTGGGTAAAATTTGTGTAAAAATTATTTGCCGTTATTTTATCAGTACCATGTTATCCACTACATCTCACTGATCGTGAATTAGAACGACAAAAATAATTACGTGCAAAACAAAAAAGAGTTTAAGGGGCCGATAAGTAAGAAGTAGCTATATCAAAAACAAAGTCTATTTGCACGAGCGATTTACTACTTTATTTTTGTTTTATAGGTTCATAAAAATATTCACTCAGAGTCGCAAATTTAAAACAAACCTTGTTATTTTTACTCAATTATAGAAAATGGTTTTCACACGTACGTTTTTGAGTATATACTGGGTGTCCCAAAAATATCACGTCAGAGTGATATGGAAGATAGGTTAGCCTTAGGTCTTGCAGATGAAAAAGAATTACCTTATTAAAGTATTTTAGTTTTTGAGATATCGTCAATTGTTTTATTTTCTCAAAAATCTCTACTTTAAGTTAGTGTTTCTACCGTTGTCGTTAGAAATACCTTGAAAGTTGTTGGATTTTATATTTTTTTATTTTTCGAACAGTTGTTCCATGCGTTTAAAGTAAATTTGTCCAAAAATCTATTGTATTTTTTAATAAAATAAATTGATTTGTGTTACTTTTTACCTTTGAAAAAGTTGAACTCCAACTTTTATGACCTGCCGTGAAAAAAAAATGTACTGACGTAAACTGGCAAATAATTTGCAAAACTGCTCCAATTACTGCTGATTCAGAAAAGGTATAACACTTATATCAACTATTTAAAAAAAATGTCAAAATTACCATTTTTATTATTAAGGGTAGTGCTCTCAGCAGGAAGCTCTACTATGTTATTGAATAAACGAATTCTTTTTTCAAAGGCAATGAAAAGAAATGTTGTTTAGTTATTGTGTTTAGCATCCCATAAACCAGTTCTCCGGTCATAAACTGAGCGAGAAAGCTGTGAATAGAGGGAGAACAGTACTATCTCAGTCTCGCACAGGTAGCTTCAGACTTCGGTGGTGACTACTCGGCGTTTATTAATTGGACTTTGATTTGCTTACTACTCGGACTGTTGTTGAACTGATTGATTTTGTTGTGAAAGTACTAATAATGGAAAATCCACGAAGAGGCGCTGTAGGTCACTTTACACATCGTGAGTACCTACGCTGACATGTACTTGATTTACGGCGAAACCAGGCAAGTTTCTACTCGAGGCATAGTTTCCTTAAACGCAAGGTTGGCTGCAAGATTGTACGTGGAACGGTATCCAGACCGTAGACATCCGACGTATGAGGTGATTGAACGATTAGATTCTGCCTATAGGGAGGACAGAATACCTGGAACTCGAGGTTCTCAATCTGGGAGACCGCGAACAATCGAGGACGACGTCGTGCTACAGGAACGCGAAGATGATCCCTCGACTTCGGTTCGTATGATACAAAGCCGCACTGGAATACCGAAATCATCGGTTCATCGTATTTTAAAAAAAAGGTATCAATATCACCCATAAAAAAAATTCAAAGAGTGCAAACTCTCCTTGAGGGTGATTATGTAAAACGAATGCTGTTTTGCCGACGAATGCTGGAACTAAATAGGCAAGATCCCGACTTTTTTCATAAAGTTTTGTGGACTGATGAGTCTCAGTGCAGAAGGGACGGATATCTTAACCTGCACAATATTCATAGTTGGCAGTTAGAAAACCCCCATGAAACCAGAGAAGACCGTTCACAATACATGTTTAAAATCAATTTATGGACAGGAATCTTTAATGGTTCAATATTAGGACCAGTAGAGCTACCTCTTACATTAAATGGTAAAAACTATTTGGCATTTCTTCAACACCAATTGCCAACGCTCCCAGAGGATGTGCCACTACAAACACGGGCAACGATGTGGTACTAAAACGACGGTTGCCCAGCACATTGCGCTCGAGACGTTCGAGCCTATCTTGACGACAGTTTCCCAAGAAAGTGGATTGGGCGATTGGGGCCAATCTTATGGCCCCCTAGATCCCCTGAATTAAATCCTTTGGATTTTTTTTATTGGGGTTGTCTCAAGGATAAAGTGTACCTAAAACCAATCCACAACGAAGGGGAACTCCGTAACCGAATAAACATAGCGACTCAAGAGATATCGCAAATAGGTGTAAGAAGATTAAAATATAATTTTATCAGAAGATGTAGATTATGTATTCGAACTAGAGAGAAACAATTCGAGCATCTGCTTTAATAAATACATTAGTTAAAAATTCCATTTTTTTGGCAATATCCCATAACTAAGCCAATAATTATTGCCAATAATATCAATTAGCGTTACCTTTAATGATAAAAATGGTAATTTCGACATGTTTTTAAACAATTGATGTAAGTGTTATACCTTTATCTGAATCTGCAGTAATTGGAGCAGTTTTGCAAATTATTTGCCAGTTTACGTTAGTACATTATTTTTTCACGGTAGGTCATCAAAGTTGGAGCTCAATTTTTTCAAAGGTAAAAAAGTAATACAAATCATTTTTTTTTATTAAAAAATACATTAGATTTTGGGACAAATTTATTTTCACCGCATGAAACAACTGTTCGAAAAATAAAAAAAAATATAAAAACCAACAACTTTCGAGGTATTTCTAACAACAACGGTAGGAACGCTAACTTAAAGTAGAGATTTTTGAGAAAATAAAACAATGGACGATATCTCAAAAACTAAAATACTTTTACCAAGGTAATTTTTTTTCATCTGCAAGACCTAAGGCTAACCTATCTTCCATGTCACTCTGACGTGATATTTTTGGGACACCCTGTATAATTACTAATACAAAATATATATTGGCTATAATTTGTACTTAGTAATTTAAAACAACAATAATTTCCGACTAAAAGCAGACTTAAAATACAAAAATAATAAAAATTTCCAAGTACTAGTCACTGAAGTTGGTGTTAAGAAGTGTATTACAGAATTAAAGTTCAACTTTAGAAGCTTGTCCGCGTATTATTTTACTCAATTTAGTTTTCGAAACTGATTTTTTGTTTTTATTAAGAGTTAAATTTTTTATCCCTTTGAGTGGAGTAAGCAATATTATAAGCTCGTGGTAACAACTGGACCGTCTTCTCAACAGTTACAGTAAAAAACATCAACGTTTATTTTACCACCCTAGTAGTGGAATTTTTTCTGAAAATTTTGTAAGGAGGAGGAAGAAACTTAAGCTATACAGTCTATTTGATAAAAATAATACATTCGTTACATCGATTTAGCCATTTCTGAGAAATCGGTAAACATACATGAAAACATAGCGCGTCGAGTATATAATATATAACCTCCTCACTTTTTTTAATTGGCCAAAATAAAAAATAAAAAAATGAAAATTACGAAGCAATAAAAATAAGTTTCAGCGTTGTCAAATGATTAACCGCAACAATCTTAGTAACTATATGATAGTAACGAGCCGCTACTTGCACCGTTACAGCGAATAAGCTCTGTGAATTCAATATAAAACCTCCGACAGAGGTAACGGTATTCGTAGACGTTTGCGCGCGATCATTCTGCCTACAGGCTAACAGAATTCAACAGCCTCGTGACATTGATGTGCTGGAGATGTGAAGCGTTCGTGCTCGTATGAGCATCCGTTTTGCTTGGGACAAGTATTGTTTTTCTTTATACATTTAAATTTCAGAATTTGTGATTTAGATATATATCCGGGACCGTGCTTTATGACTTTCCCTGAAAGAGTCTGTGTTCAGCAGTGGACTTGTGAAGGTCTGTAACGACGTTGATGATGAATCCATATAACATAATATATAACATAAACACTCACGCCTGCCTTTCAGAGGGGGAGGCAGAGACTACGGACTTCCATTTGGCACGATCCTGACATACCTCTCTCGCCTCCTTTACTTCCATATATCACTCTCGTCGGTTAAGGGTACTACTAATGTGGGCAATTTTCAAAATATCGCCAATTTTTGGTCGATAAACTTTCGTCTAGGGCGTCTCTTCCCGACTCTGCCGTTCACATCTGCCATATAAATTTGCTTTGTCACGCTTTTCTCATTCATTCTTTCTAAACGATCAAACCACCGAAGCATTCCTTTCTTAATCCTGGTCACAACATCATCTTGAATACCACATTTTTCTCTTATCACAAAATTTCTCACCCTGTCATTCAGATTCCATCCCATCCATCATTGAATCCCTTACGAGAAATAAAATTCTAATACAAAAAATATTAAAAAAAAATTGCCTTGAAATACAATCAACAGCCTATTAAAAAAAGAAAAATTTGAAATCACATAAAATTTACAGCTCATTCAGTCTATCTATCAGTAGTACTTTGTTGGCAACCTCAAAGCTGTTTAATACGTAAGTACAACCGAATAGCTGATGTCTTATGGCTGCAATACGAATGGGTCGGCTAACCGGAAAAAGACAACATCAAACAAATAATGCGTCGTCGTCGTCTGGAATCCTAAATCGAAACACAATACTGGATTTATTACTGCTTTGCAACAGACTCCTTTCCAGGATAGCCAATTCTGCCCGAAATCCATATGGGTAGGTATCATCCTAATCCATTTCTGCCGCATATAGCAGTACCTGCATTGATTTGACTCAGTCAGAAAGGTACAGAGCCAGTACAAATATGCTGTAAGATAATCATCTTAGTCTTCAGAGGTGACAATGCATCTGTAGCTTTCTTGCTTTGAGGCTGTTTGCAGATCCACTTACACATTAGCTACTTAGAATCATGTAAACTGAAAGTTTGTTTGTAATGTTTGTGAAGTTTGTCATCTGTTTCTCTAACGATTTGTGAAAAATAATTAAGGTATCTTTTAATATTTTGGAGTTTATCCATAGCATCGAGTTTCTTTTCTATAGACAGGGGTTAAATTAAAAAGATTAAGTTGCCACTTTGAATTAATTATAATTATTCTATTGTTTAACTTTCAATTGTTTCAACATTCAGTATTATGGATCTAAATATAATAAATTTTCATATTCGAGTTCCGATGTGATTGTAACGGCTGAGACAGCAAGCAATATCAATTGCTGAGTTTGGATAGGATACTACTAACGAACGTTTAACATGTTTGGTTTAATCGCTTTTGTAGTTAGAAATTTGGAATTAAAGAGACGTGTGACGACGTGAATGAACGACCAGGAAGACCACGCATTAAGGTAAATAACGATTAACTAAAAGTAATGGTGGGAGGTACGGTTTGACGTTAGCCTACCCATAATACTGACTCATTTGCAACAGATAGGTAAAATAAAATGAAAAAGTCGAGAAATGGATGCCTCCTGAATTAAATGACAATTTGAAAAATGAACATAAACGTGGTAGTTACGCTGCAGCTATATTAATATATTAAGGTTGTAGCACAAACGGGTCGGCTCGAAAGTTATATGTTCGCTATATGTTCTGATGAGACTTCAAGATACTGTAAGTTTGTACTGCATAGATCGGAACAAAAATTAACAATTTTAATCTATGGTAACCGCGGTTAACTATGATGTCTAGATGTTGATCATCTTAGTCTCCCCCGTGACCATGGATGCTGTAAAGTGCTCGAAACGTCGGGTATTTAAAAAGTTAAATATACACAATAAAATCCGTAAAAACTATTATTATTCAAATGTGTAGTGTTCGCGTAAATATAAGCAATCATTATGTAAACTTCTATCAAGCAGAGATTGAGATAGTTTTTCTATATTATGTCTAGGTTTTCATAATAGTTCTAAGTTTATTTAGTACTTTTTATGAACTATTTATATATAATAATGACAAATAAAGTGCAGTTGAATACAATGTGCGGTAATATTATCATTATTTCGGTTGTTATTATGATGCTCTCGGCACTCAGAATTTACGCCGTAGGAGGCTAAAGTATCTCGTTAAGCGCGTTGAAGAGTATGTACTATGTAGATTGCACGGCTGCGTAATTACACAAGTCTATTTGTGGCACAGGTCAATGTTAACTCAGGAGTTAATTAAAAGAGCTGAGAAACAATAACGTTCAAAGCTGTCCATCTTAATAAGAGAAGTATAACGAGATAAATGGGTACCAGTAAAAGCCGATACTACGAGATATAACTAGATAGTATCATCATAAGTAATGATACATATCGTCCTTTGGGCGTCATAACATTTGACAAAGGAAACATACCAGAACATGGGTAGCAGCGTCTTCCTAATGACACTTAGAAAATAGAAGAGTGCGGTTGCCAGCACGCCTCTCAAACATGGCAGCTATGGGAAACATCCACCCATGAGCAATGAAATGCAGACACTTGCCACCAGTTTCCGGCGGCCGAACATGGTAACGGTGCGCCAGGGATTACTAAAAATATCCGGTGGAGGTTCCGTTGCCCCCTATTTTACATCTCTATGTATATTTACGGTTATATATAACCGGGCAACATATAACGCACGTATTCGAATAATGACTGAAGAAAGAGAAACACCACTTATGGTGTGTTCTTGAGATCTGAAAAAAGAGGACAAGATAATGCTCGAATTTGACAACCTGTTATATGACGGTAGAGCGTCCCTGTCCCAAGGAGATTTCGGATTTATTAAAACACTCTTGGTGTTGGGAACAACATTAGGATTGGGTGTGTTGACAAGAGCTGACAAGAACATTTATCCAAAGGCATGGAGCAGAAGTGCAGTGATCTTGTTCATAAAAAAATACGATAATGCTTTATTAGACAACTGCGGTATTACTTTTGTGCCGCGTTTTCGTACTGTTTTTATGAATCGACTTCAGGCCTTCTAAACAAGCCAAAAGGATTTAGTATCATTACCAAATTCCCAACCTTTGGCAAATTATAAAGAAGACCAAAGAGTACATTCTGAAAACGAAAAGAGAGCCTTGGTTTCAGTCGAAATTTGGGCGGTGCTACAGTTTCCTCAACGGTGCCAAGGTGACTATAGGTATATCGAAGTACTGAAGTGTAGTTAGTACCAGAGTACAAAACCCCTCCACATATAATTTACATAGAGATGTAAAATTTAGATTGTAAATTGCGTGATACTCCTGAAACTCTTCACCACTGCAGACATTTTCAAGTTACTGGATTGAAGAAAATGCGGTATCAACAATAATGGCAAATTAATGGCTCAACACTTGAAAGCAAGGATGTATTATTGTTCACGTCAGGTAAACGACTGTCACGATCAAAGCGTTGAGATTGAAACTAACAAAATAAATCTTTAATATATTTTAGCATACATTATACAAATTTTTATAAAAATCTTATTACAACGACACTCTTTTTTATTAATTATACAAACAGTTTAAAGTATGATTAATGGCACAGATAATGATATTTTAAAGGTCAATGTTGGCGGTCACTTAAATCATTTAAATATTTTGGCCTTTATCTCGACTAATAAGACAACACAGGCGTGAAATTTAATTAATACATGAACAACAGTGTGTTTTAAAGGAGCAATCTATACAAATAAATAAAACTGAAGTGTCTGTTTGTAAGGTCAAAATAACAGCTTTTTGATAAATGTATATAAAAATATAAACACGGTACTTATACGGAAAACACAATCTTTAAAAGTTTTGTATGTCTGTTAATTTGTTCCGGCTAATTTCCGAAATGCCTGGATTGATTTGGATTGGATTTTCACTGGAACTGGATTTTCATAGCTGATATTATACGGAATAACTAAGCGCAATTTTATTTAAGAAAAAGAATTAGGTTAAAAAAATTAAAACTCATGAAATCAAACCGTTTATAAGTTACCGTAATAAATTCGGTTATAAACTAAAGAAATTCATTCGTCTCAACAGCCCATTTCGTCCCGTGGTGATAGTGGCTGTGGTAAGAGGCGACTACGGGAAATGACAAAAAAATCTTACGGCTTTCGATAGATGGTGATATTTTCAACGTGTTAGAGCCATGCTACATCTGTATTGTAGTTGCAGCACAAATGGATCACCGGAGTCACTCGACCGGGGTAGGATCAGTGACTGGAAAGAACCGGAGACCCTTTTCAAAAATGAAGCATTCCATCTTAGTTCTCGGGGGTGACAACACATCCGCATTTGATTTGCGAAGACAGATGTAGATGTCTATGGGCCACAATATCCATTTAGCATTAGGTGAACTTTGTGTTCGTTTTTCACCCTTATTCTACAAAATAAAACATCTCGTTAAGGGGAAATATAACCTCAAACGGCTTAGCAAGATCCTCCGTTATGCCGAAAGTATTGCAGCATTAATTTTGAAATAAATATATGGTAAAGTTGAGGATTAACGTTAAGGATTATGTGAGACGAAAACACGATTCCGTAAAATTTTCTCGATAGAAAAAAAATCCAAAGTTACCTCCAAACTGAACAATAAACCGCTGTTATTCATAAAATACTTTAAATAAGATCATGAAACTTTGCATACTAACTGAACTAACTATAAAGAAGTGCTTATGTTATTTACTTTTTTTTAAGATACCATTATTTTCACAGTAAAAAGAAGTTACCTAAACTATCGGCGCGTAAGCTTGATTCCTGTCGCCCCGTTAGTATCGCTCCGGCTTTTGAAGGGAGAAGTTGTGTCGCTTACGATCAGAATACACATTACGCAACAGGACGACGTAAAATTAAAATGGGAAATAATCGTTATAAAAATAAGAAGCGACTGGGTTGGCGTTAAGAAACAGGCATAAATATGATAAACCTAATGAAATAAGTATCTAACGACCTATCTACTTACAGTATTAGTGATTACAAACATGTCGGTACATAGCATACGACGCGCGGGGAAGTGGGGGCGAAATTAGAATTTGAGCTGACTTACTCTATCCTCTTAAGGGGATATAGTAAGTCAGCTCAAATTCTAATGCCGATTCTAGTACCGATATGTTTGTAATCACTAATACTGTAAGTAGAAAGGTCGTTAGATACTTGTTTCATTAGGTTTATCATATTTATGCCTGTTTCTTAACGCCAAGCCAGCCGCTTCTTATTTTTATCACGGTTATTTCCCATTTTAATTTTACGTCGTACTGTTGCGTAATGTATATTCTGATCGTAAGCGACACAACTTCTCCCTTCAAAAGCCTAAGCGATACTAACGGGGCGACAGAATTCAAGCTCAAGACGCCGATAGTTTAGATAGGTATTTTAAAAAAAGTAAATAACATAAGCACTGCTTTATAGTTAGTGCAGTTAGTATGCAAAGTTTCATGATCTTATTTAAAGTATTTTATGAATAACAGCGGTTTATTGTTTATTTTGGAGGTAACTTTGGATTTTTTTTCTATCGAGAAAATTTTACGAAATCGTGTTTTCGTCTAACATAATCACTAACATTAATCCTCAACTTTACCATATATTTATTTCAAAATTAATGCTGCAATATTTTCGGCATAACGGAGGATCTTGCTAAGCCATTTGACATTATATTTCCCCTTAATGCCAGACGTAAAGTATCCAAAGCCGCAACGGGCAGGTTTTTAATGCACCTAATATACAGTATAAAAATACACAAGTACTGTTGTTATTTCGACCACATTCAAAATAAATTTAGCAGTGCAGCATTTAGAAAAAATAGTGTAAGCGTTTTGTTTTTGATAGTTCACATTTGTAAAATATATGTAGGTATGTGTTATTTTCAGTCTTATAAATTTCGGATATTTATCATCTAAAATTTTAAATTCAACTAGGGATACAATTTAGTCAAACTTGCTTGACACGTTCGGGTGCTAATTATCTTTTAAATCTAAACGTAAGCGCTTTATCTAATGATCACTTACGTAAAATATCCAGTTCCTCTTTAAAAGTTGTATCAGGAGTACGAACAAGGATTACGACACACCAATGATCTACTATCACCCTATAACTGTGTTTATGTCACAAAGTGTGTATTTTACTCTATTTTTTTCTTTCATTAAATTTTTTAATGAAACATATCCAATTCCCGGCTTATAAACACTATAAGTTTATTATATATAGATTTGGTTATTAATAGCATTTTTTTCTTTATTTTAATTTTAGAATGTGCCGAGAGAACAAAGCGGGCTGGCAGGAACAAGGCACACGTTTGAATCCGGACAATTAAACAATATCGAACGTTTCGGTTGTAATATTATTTCAAGTCATGCTAGGTTCCTTGCAGATTCCTCCCAGAACTGAGGTTTTCCCGAACTAATGGTAAAAGCCCATATATACTATATAATATAGCGTTAACTTTGGAAACTGTTAAATGAATTTTTGTAAGAGTTTATTTAGTCAATGATGCAAAATAGATTTTTAAAAGCTCATAGTCGATATTACTTTGCAGACTATACTTATTCATCACGCAATTCATAAAAGAACAACATTAAGTTATATGAAAACTACAATAACATTAAGTAACAATGTAAGACAACTGCATACGCAGCAATGATCTTTCCAGAACATCAGCTAAGGTTTACGTTTAATGTGATATCAACTCTATTACGTTTGGGGAAAATGCTAATATTCTTAACAACAATGTGTTCTTCAATGTAAGCGCGAGTCCTTGCACGGTTGGGTGCCTGGAAGAATCTCGAGGATGTTGTTACAACCACTTTGGACAGGTTTCAATGTCATATGAAAAACTTTAAATGCTACTAAGAGAGATAGCAACACTACATAGTTCTTAACACGCAGTAAGGTAATGTCGAGTGTCTACTAGTACTAGTCATTGTGTTTCTGATCAAATTGTATATTAGGCAATTATCACCGTTACCGTTAAAGCCCATCAAAGTTCTGCTGAACATAGGCAGATTGCATGTGAAGAAAATTAAATATTATAATTCTTTGCCGTGTGGTTTGTAAAAAAAACCTATCACGCTATTTCGTCCAGGGGGTGACGAAAGAGGTAAATACGTGAAATATACAGACCGGCGATGGGTACCCACTGCGATCAACAATCCGTCGACAAGACGATTAAGGAAAATGTTCCGTCCAATGCGAGAAGTCAACATTCAGCATAGAAGTTTTATGCCCTGATGATCATGATCAATATTCTTTTCGTTCCTTTTTCGTTGAATTGATATATATATTTATAGCATCCTAGGTTATTATAGTTAAAGACGTCTACTTATACTCGAATCACATTTGGTATAATTCACCAATAATAACTGTAAAACTTTAGCTCATATTTAGTGTCCAGATTCCTGAACGGCAACCATTCTTACAAAACAAAACTATTTTCAATACATTAAGCAAGAACGTAGCGACTATTACAACTATCCGGACGCAATGTAAGCAACTATAAAGAGGATATTTGCTACAGTTGCCACGCATGGCAGGCAGATCGGTAACCGCGGTTTGTTAATTTTTACTTGTAATTAGGAAGACGCTGCTACCCATCTCCTGGCTTTTTCCCCTCAGTCGCCTCTTACGACACCTAAAGGAAGCGCCACAACACGTATAATAAGATATCATATACAGTTTTGTCATCATTGGGTGCGTTTGGCAGAAAAAAGCGCTAGCAAGCGCTTATAAGCGCTAAAATAGTTTTCGGCCAGGACACGATTGCTACTTCAGTAGCGCTGACACTATCCGCCATTTTGCTTATTTAATTTATTTGTTTTGAAGTAGAGTTTATAATTTGTTTTGTGCAATATTAGTTTTAAGTAATATAATGTTATGAATAGACATATACATGTTATTAAAAATTCATGATTGGTAAGTTTTTAATATGAATACCTTACAAACATATATTTAAATTAGGTTAGGTTCTCCGGTTAAAACTAACATCGTGTCCTGGAGGAAAATAGCTACTTACGATTTGACAGCGCTTACCGCTTACGGTCGCCATTTTGCTTACAAGCGCTTGCTAGCGCTTTTTTCTGCCAAACGCACCCATTGTTACATAGCTAAGAAGTTGCAAACGAGATCTTATTAGGAAATCATGAAACCAAATCTCGATACAGTGTGATTAGCACTATTTTCGTTTCGCCGTGCTATATAGGTACTTTATGACGGAGTCGTGAGCAGTTGAGCAGTTTCAGGCGCGAGTACTAAAATATAGCTGCCCACGGCTTACGGAAACTGTACAAGCTGTATTAAAGCTCACATACCACAGCCACACTGTTGCAACAGCTAAACAAAATTAGCATTTTGTTTTAAGTGTAAAAATGAATACTATTACAGTTTCATATCACTGCTGAAGATAAGCCTCATAGTCTCATAGGAGGAATACTTGCAGTAGCTTGCAGCTAATACGCTAGGCGAGCAGCTCTGTGAACTTGGAACCCGAACTAAATAAAATAAAAAAATAAAACTTGATTCGCGTACTACAAACAACGCAGGTGATTGTATTAACCTCTATTCGTTTGTAGTCCTATAAAATCTTATGAAAATCACAAAAAGTTGAAAACTTTCATGAAATATGCAAATTATCAAGTTGAATATTACTCCACAAAGATGGACTTAAATACCCTATATTATTACCAGTAGTCCAAAAATAATTAAAAATCTGTCTCATTTCTTGGTGGTTGATAAAATTGATCAATCTCGTAACTATCTGGTGTTAGCCAGCTAATCTTATAAATAAGCTAGTGTTTGTCAGATAAAACTTGTGCAAAATAAAACAACTTCTCGAGATAACATGCAATCAGAATAAAAATATGGATCACTATCAGATATCAGCGCTCACTTGTGATTTCATTCGCATGACCGATTTCCTAGCTGTCAGATTTGATGTTGCCACTTTACTGACATAAAATCGATGAAACTATACCAATTTTTGTTCGATTAATAATTTCATAAAAAGAATAATCTTTTAGGCGCTTTAAGTACGGCACGCTTATTAAAATATACTTTCCTTTATTTATTTAAATTCTATTATATGTATTTTTAAGAACAGTTAAATTGTGCAGTAGCGTTTTGTTATACTCTTAAGAATTCACGGTAAATCAGCTAGTAACTCGCTTGTTTAATTATCATAACATCATAATATCGATTCGATTGTTATTCGATTAATAATTTAGGATTAGCAATTTTCATAAGATTTTTTGGGACTACAAACGAATAAAGGTTAAAACAATCTCCTTCAAACGATGCTGAATGCATTGCCAATCAAGGTTTTTCGAAAATTTGCATATTTCATGAAAAATTACAACGTTTTGTGATTTCTTAAGAAGTTTTTTTAGGACTACAAACGAATAAAGGTTATAACAATATCCTACAAACGATGCTGAATGCAATGACAATCAAGATTTTTTGAAAATTTGCATATTTCATGACAATTTACAACTTTTTGTGATTTCTTAAGAAGTTTTTTTAGGACTACAAACGAATTAAGGTTCTAACAATCTCCTACAAACGATGCTGAATGCAATGACAATCAAGATTTTTTGAAAATTTGCATATTTCATGACAATTTACAACTTTTTGTGATTTCTTAAGAAGTTTTTTTAGGACTACAAACGAATTAAGGTTCTAACAATCTCCTACAAACGATGCTGAATGCATTGACAATCAAGACTTTTTGAAAATTTGCATATTTCATGACAATTTACAACTTTTGGTGATTTCTTAAGAAGTTTTTTTATGGTCTACAAACGAATAAAGGTTATCAGAATATACTACAAACGATGCTGAATGCAATGACAAGCAAGATTTTTCGATAATTTGCATATTTCATGAAAATTTTTAACTTTTTGTGATTTTCATAAGATTTTTTAGGACTATAAACGAATAAAGGTTATTACAATCACCTGCGTTGTTTGTAGTACATGAATCAAGTTTTATTTTTTATTTTTTTTAGTTCGGGTTCCAAGTTCACAGAGCTTAGGCGAGCGGCTTGGGAACTGCAGTTGTGGTATTTTGAGTTGTTATTACGAAGATGCTACATAGGTTTGAAAATAAATTTACTAAGTCATTTCTGACAACTATGAAACAATTATATTTGTTTTACTTGCGGCCAGCAGGATAAACGTTCGTCAAAAACTTAACATAATACGCGAACAAACCGAGTTTGATGCCTGCCGATACAAATTAAACTGTTAATTGCAATTTCTAGTTCCGATTCACAAAGTATGCGACGTTTGTAAACTTTCCTTATACTTGATTAACCGAGTTCAAAAAACAAGAAGGTTCTCAATTCGATCAAGATGTTTTTTTTTTGTATGTTCACCGAACTTTCGATAATGGCTGAACGTATTTTAAATGATTCTTCTTTCCTTAAAAGGAAAAAAAGGGTAGATACATGGAGGATAGATAGATAGAGGGAGAGATAGGAGGAGATTTTAATATACCTATTTAAACGTCGTTATAGCAGTTACCTCGAACTTGTTATATCTTTCGATCACTCAAAAGGTTAAATTAATCACAGTTTTGTTAAAACGACTCCAAAAACTTAAAAAATTGGGCTTTACTTGAAATTAATCTATACACTATGTCTTAGCACCAACTTTAAATTGTAGAAATAACTTCTTTTTAGTTTCAAACACGCTTTTATTAGCTTCGCGAGTATCTATCTATGTAACGGAATATTTTAATGTAATTTTCACTAACTTGCAGGGAAACTCAGCATTCTCACATTACGTACGTAATATTTTAAACGTAAAACTGCCTCTTTGGTCTAGTGGTTGTAGTAGTGCAACTGCTAATCATGAGGTCCTGGGTTCAAATCCCGGGTCGGGCCAAAGAATCAATTATTGAGTTTTTCTTTCAAGATTCTCAGTAGAGCAGAATTCTCAGTAGCTGCCCGGAGTCAGGGCAGAAGGCCGATTGATTTGAAAACTTGCACGTATCAAGGACCGATGAGAATACAATAATTTGATTTCTTCTTTATCATAGTACCTATCCTGATCAGGATCACATGGATAAAATAAAATAATTTTATCTTTAACGTCTTTCTTTATTTTTTTAAACTATAATTTTATTAAAATCGATTTTACTTCTTATTAAAAGTTTCATGATACCTTTAAATTTTTGAGCTACAAATAGAGTTAAATGTAAACGACGTTATGGAATAATAAAGCTAAGTGTCTAAAGAAAATTCAGACTTAGTTTTATTTATCACCAATAACTCAACACAACAGATTGACAGGCTTCAGTGTAACATGATAAATCGCCAATGGCGAATCTATGAGGTCGGGCTTTTGCCGGGCATCGAACTCGCTTTGCCTTTCGTTACAAGGCAAAAGTAACGGTTCATTTTGAAGTATTACGGGCAAAAGAAATCAAAACACTCGTGCAAATATCAGTTGCTTTTTAGGTGTATTTACATTACTTTTGTTACATATTATCATAGTATATTTTACCTATATAAAATGTTAGTTTCTAACCTTATCTATTGCAAAGATAAAATATTATTTCAATACTGGCTAGTCTTAAATTCAAATTTTGAATAAGAATTAGAATTCAAAGTCATCATAAAAACTTGTTGCGTCATGGGAGAATCCGTTCCCCGTTTTAAAACGTCAGAGTATCCATGAAGGTCCTTTTATGTAAGTATATATCAAATTTAATTTAATATAAAAAACATCACATTGCACGTACAATATAGACTCAGTAGTACCACATTATAAAGGTTTCCATTGTTTCTATTGAATGTTGGATCCCCCATAACCCCTCTAATTAACGCTACTCCTGTTTTGAATAGTGTAGTATACATATCCATGCATTATTTGTTCCCAACTTCCGCACTCAATATGGGGTAACAAGTGGAGCGTGCAATTTGTGTGGTAAGTTGCACATGTGTTACTGTTACGATCGAAAAAACACTCGTACGTGGTAGAGCCACATATTCGTGGTACAACCATAATATAGCTATGTTATGGTTGTAGTATGAATGGGTCGACTAAACCTAAGAAAGGCCACGCTCTCACATTAATTATTTAGCTTAATGCTGCTGTATTTCGTATGGTAGGTAAGCGTAAATAACCATTTACTGGAAATCAGGCATTCCATATTAGCACTCAGGGGTGACAACGTATCTGCATTTTGATTCTTAATCGAGGATGTATGCAGATGTCTATGTGGCACACGTCCACTAACCATCAGGCAGACTGCGTGCTCGTGTGTCGTCCTTAACAACTATTAAGTCATATAATTTCATATTACTCCAACGTGGCTTGGGGCAGTTTGTATAAATAATTTAAAAAAAACACACAGAATATCCTTAGTACTGTGACAAACCCTAGTTTTCATTACTGAGTAACGTGTGCACTGCCTGACTCGAAGTACCGAATCGATACTCTCAAATATATTTCGTTATTCGCAATTTGTTGGTACTAGAGCATGAATATAGGAAATTAATGCGGAGCCCGAAACGCGGCGATTGAATGAATTGTGCTATCGATATGAACCAAAGGTTTCTTTATTTTTGTTTATATTTAAAGACTATTTTGTTTTGACTGAATTTAGTTATATGTTATTTGGATTTTATACGTGTTGTTAAATAGGTTAAAGATTTTTTCTTTTGGCTTTTTATTTTAGTACATTGTTTTCGAAAATGTCTTTCTTGTATTATTTAAGTCAGTAATGTGTCCTGCCCCATTTTGAGAGCACCTTCCACCTTCCCCATATTCTTTAATATGATGGATTCCCGCAAAGTAACACCTGATTCTGTTAAAAATAGCACAATTATTCTTTATAACCGAATTCGTTATTTTCATTATTTATTCATTGCTGTCGCAAAGATAGATGCAAAAAACGAAATCGCATTGAGATGTTAAGTGTAGATACAAACAAGATATGTAGTACGAAGATCACAAAAACGTAATAGCGCAATCCATAGAATGCTTGATGCATTATAATATTCTATGGCGCAATTCCACATGATAGTTAACTGCAACGAAAGTAACGAGTAACGATAAGTTTATAATAGTTACAACACTGTTTAAAGAGGCAACGAGTATATTTAAGTAACGTTCACATACGGTTGTAGATTTTTTGTTACTTTTACATTTTTAATTATCATTAACTTACCATCACTGCTAGTTTCTTCTACGTTAATATTTCATAATAAGCTTTTAGATTGATCGAAAACTTATCAAAAACATATTAAGTAATTTTATTTGGAGGTAAAATTTATCAAAAGCTATATCTCTCCGGGAAAATTGAGTGATATCACGGAACACATACTTGCTACTACCTACTATTTTTATGAAATAAGCTACAAAAATCTGGCTAGTATCAACGTATGCTTTAATATAGTTCACGTTTACAACCTTTACCAAACAACAAACACTATCAGTACGTAAGAAGTATCTTCAGCTACTACGAATTTGGAAGGTTTGTATTTGAAAAGTCCATGTTTTATAATCAGTATAGTCTTTTAGTGTTAAAAGTAAAAACTTTTTAAAAATTAAAAATAATTTAACTCGACATTAACATTTTATCTGCTACACACATGTACAACGCATGTAGCGTTAAGCATTAAAATTCATAACAGGAACAACACACAAAAAAAACTGAGCCACCTCGACGCCCACGTTACAGCGTACCCTTGCAATGACATCTAGCGGGCTCGTGCAATAACCCGCTGTAAAAAAAAACCTATAACATGTCATGTCATCATTTGACAGCCAAGGAATTCTATTTTCAGAACATGATGTATGATGCCCGTCCCGTTTTAAATACATCTAAAATGCGGCGAACCGAATTCAAGCATGATTAGCGTTACAATTCACAAAAAATAATTGGTTATAACTTAATTTTATCCATATTCAGAGGAATAATTTATATACTTCTATCACTGAATTGCAGCGTAGTTAATGTTAATGCTGCTGTGTTTCACATGGTGCGGGTAGAGAACCGAAGATCATTTTTACGGGTGACGAGGCATTCTAAGGTGACAACGCACCTGCATTTTGATTCTGAATCGAGAATAGAAATAGGTACCTATAGACCACAGCATCCACTTAGCATCTGGTGGACTATGTGCGGATTTTTCAACCTTATTTTAAAAAAAAAATAACATAAACACCTAGATCAGCGACGGGCAGCAACGTAAAAGATGCAGGACTTATGGTACTGCTATCGTCATGTCAGTCTGCCAAGAGTGACGACTGACAAATAATACAAATCCTCCGAACAACAAGAAAGGCCCACAATTATCAGTAGACTATTACGAGCTGATGATGAAGAAGAATGCACGATTTTAAGTAGAGATGAAACGGATATCCGGTAACTATCCGGTATTCGGCCTATCCGGTCTAAATCACTATCCGGCCGGATACCAAATAACAAACGGCTACCCGGCCGGATACTGGATTTAAAAAATATATCAAATATAGTTTTTTTATATAGAATAAGGATGACAAACGAGCACACAGTCCACCTGGTAGTAAGTGGATGCTCTGACCCATAGAAATCTACATTTATCTGCAATTTAGAATCAAAATGCAGAAGCGTTGTCACCCCTGAGGACTGAGATAGAATGCTTCGTTTCCAGTAAAAAGGGTCTCCGGTTCTCTACACTCACCATACGAAACACAGCAGCATTAAGCTGCTATTTCACGCTGGTATTCTGTGACAGCGTGGTCCCCCGGCTGAGCCGACCCATTCGTGCTACAACCACAATGTAACTACAGTATTGCTCTACCACGTAATAAGTACTTTATTTATGTCACTTAAAATATATTTGTAATCACGAAATTTACATTTTAAAACTTAGAAAATTAGTACTCGTAGGGGAATAAATACTAATTTCTCTGCATTGAAAGGTAACAAGTGGTTTCACCTGTCTTAATAAACAAGGCCAGTTTCAGAAAAGTCTTTCACTGTACACACTACCGCTGGGTACTGAAAGATAGATTTTGGCAAACTTTGATAAATTAGAGTATTATGTAGCATTAGCTGCCTACCAAATATAAGGGTCACGATCGCGAACGATTCGCACTGATTTTACTTTTCGCTTCTTGCGATGCACCAAACGGCTATGTTTGGCAGAATATCCGGCGGCCGGGTATCCGTCTATCCGGCGATAAAACTGGCCGAATAACCGGTATCCGACCAAACAGCTACTCGTTTCATCTCCAATTTTAAGTATTATACGTGTTAGAGCCTCACTTCACGATATTATGGCTGCAGCACGAGTGGGTCGGTTGGATTAGTAGGGGAAGCATAGCCACTTCCAGTATGCAAGCGGAAAGTAGCAGCATAGGAACGTCGTGTTCCGTATAGTAAGTGTAGAGAACCAGAGATCCTATCTTCCGTTAACGGGGTATTACATCTTGAAGAAACCTCAAAGGTAATAAGTAATAACACATCTATATTTTGCTTCTTAATAGAGGATAAATTTACTCGTCTAATGATAACTCTATCCACTTACCATTAAAAAAAAATAATGAACAGGATATAGTGAAGCTATTTTGATACGTGTCATCTTTAATGAGTGTAAAGCATTAAATTAAACGTCACTGAGCGACTGAATCGCGGTGTTGAGTGATTAGAGGATGTTCAGAGGTGGACTTCGGTCGAGTAATTACCTTACGTGTAATGATCCTATATTTAGACTGCAACTTGACTATTTTAACACGCTTTGATTAGCTTCACGTGTATCTATTTATCTATCTATGTAACAATCTTTGAATGCAATTTTCACCAACTTATAGATGCCCGATGGACTTCTAAATTTGCATTTGTATCAAGGACCATTGGTCCTAGTATCAGATCAAAATCACCAGGATGAAATAAAATAATTATACAGGGTCATTACAGCTCATGAAAATTGCATGTTGTTTAAGTTTTTTTAACTTCCCGCTAAAAAAATAGAAAACTTTCAAAAATAGGGAAGTTATTGGTTTCACCCCGATTTTCGAAAATCGAGTTTTCATCAGATCTCGACGTTTTGAGATCCCAGGAAGCTATTCTGACTAATTTCACGTGGACGATTTACAAAACTAATCAGCCCTTAAACTCAAAAAATGACGTCGAATGCCGTTCGGATAATAAAAATAGGTTCATTCGTTCGTGAGATTAAAAAAACGTTTTGTTAACATAACTTCGAGATTTCGCAACATAATTTTGTGAAGCTTGGAGCGCCTTGCATTTGAAATTAGCGGGAAGTTCCAGGGATGGTCTGCAGGGCCAACCAGTTTTTTTAAACTTTAATAACTTTAAAAAAAGATTTATTATATAAAACCTTTTTTAACCGTCAACCCGAAAAAACATTGTCTTGTATTCCGTCAGTGTCCTAAGACTAACAGAAATGCCATTGAACGCTATTGACATCCTAAGAGTACACATAATAGCTTGCTTGTGTACTCTAAGGTGGCATCTGATAGATGGCAAATTAAATAACTTAAAATAAGAAAACGACAACGGAAAGCAATTACCGCGATCTTTCTATTAGTACGTCAAGTATTTCATACTTGGAAGAGCCCTTACCAGTAATGAAATTTAATTAAGAAATGATAAGTAATCATTTAAAAATAAGATACGTGAATAAGACACGTGGTAGAGCCATGTTGCAGTTATATTAGTAGTATAGTTGTAGCACAAATGGGTCGGCTCGACCGGGGAAGGACCACGCTCTCACAGAATACCAGCATAAAATAGTAGCTTAATGCTACTATTTTATGGTATATATAGGGGCTAAGCGCTCTTTTAAGTGCTGATTTACTACGTGCTCTACAGTGAAGGAAAACATCGTGAAAACATCTGCGTGTTGTAGAAATTAAATAAAATAATATTTCGGTGATACGTGAAGTTCACCAACACTTTTCCTTTTCCTGGCCCTAAAACCTTCTCAGAAATTATAGACTTAATAGGTTGGAACTTTAACTTTTAACTTTAGTATTCATTTAATAATCATATGTATAAGTAGTTATTCTATTATAATATAGTATCATTGGAACATTTTCAGTTTTTATATTGAATCGAAATAGTAGTTCTGATCTTAGAGCAGATCTTAGATATTTTGTGATAAATTTTGCTCATGCCTGTCACCCAGAGGGATAGGCAGAGACTACAGACTTCCATTTGACACGATCCTGACATCCATATACCTACACATACATGCTCGTCTGTTAAAAGTACTCTTAATTTGGCCCATTTTCAATTTATCGCCGAATTGGTCGACGAATTTTCACCTAGGGCGTCCCTTATGTTGCAATAATGTTTGACATTGAAATTGCCCGACCTACAATGTTACGTACTTATGTTCAATTCCCATGTTTCATTATTTACAAAGCCTGTCTAATTCTTCCATTGCAACGTGATACGGCGAATTGCGATTCTTGATAGATGGATAACAATTAATTAAGCTCGTGATTCTTGATAACAAATCAATTTCACTAATTCTATAATACGACTAATTTATGTACTAATTCGGAAAAACAATACCATAAAAAGCTGAAACATCTAAATTCTGAACAAGGAAATTAAGACATTGAACTGGCAAGCATGCATTTAAATCTACAAACAATATGACAACTATTGATTAAGAAATGAAATAAAAACCGAAACCAAAACAAAACCTTGACAAAAACACAACCAACACCATAAACTATCGTGTGCCAACAAACGATACGCTAGCTTTGTTGTTACATTTGCACAATGACAGTTATTTAAAAATCAACGAAAAGAGGCAAGAGGCAATGAACTTTTCTAGCACTTTTACAATATATATATAAAACATAAATCAAATTTGAACAATATTTCATTAAGCTTTTTTTTTAATTAGAACTCTTCATTCTGGTTAAAATTAAATAAACAAAACAGTAAAAAGCTAGCGATCGTGATCACAGAACAAAAACAACCATTAACAGATAAGCCAAACGTTCCTAGCGTGGCGCTTTCTACCTGGAGTGTTGCTGCCTCTCCGAAGGCGGCGGGGAGGGCGCGCGGGAAGAAGTCGCCGTGTGATCTCGCGCATCCGTCGATGTTGAAGGGCTGCCCGTGCTGCTTCCGCCGAGCGCCAGCGCCAACCCGCTGATGCTGAAGACACACCACCACATCACCACAGCCCTAGCGTTGAGCTTCAATCGATAGATAACCATGACCTAGCTGCTCCAAATATTCGTGCATAAGAGATAATCACAAAATATTAAATCACAAGATATTTGGAACAGATAAGCCATTGTGATGGAACTAAGATTGATACGCTAACGTAGTACTAGATTAGTTAATGTTTCTAATCTTATATATAGTAATGTTATCTAATATTAAATGTACTACATAGTCACTAATGGGCACAATACGTATATATATTCCACCGTGGATAAATAAGATTCCATTTATTAAAACTTCGATTATACAGAACTAAATCAGCCGAGCGAAGCAGAACATTCTCAGCGGGGTGAAGAGATACATAAGCGGTGATGTTCAGTTAGTGGCAAGGCAACGGAGGTGTCAGTTAATTTGAAGTAATTTCAAGCAAGCGCACGAATTCCTTTGGTATTAAGACATATCATGCAAAGACTGAAACTGAAAGAGAAGTATACTCCTACGTGTCGCTATTCTATGTTACATCGCCTATTTCGAACTTGGCTATATAATTTGGAGCTAAGCTCCAGAGCTTTACACAGAAACTATGAACTTGTTTTAAAAAACGTTGACTTAAATTAACTAGGCCTCTCAATATTTTGAACTTCAATCTAAGCGATTAGAAGAATATAGCGGCGGTAACAGAAGTGGCGGCAAAATAAGCACGCCTCCTTAAAGTAAATGAAAGTAATAACAACGGATCACGGTAACAAATAAGAAGTTCTGAGAAATGAAGAGTTTTGTGCGTAACATGGCAGGCATTAAATAAAATGCGTGGGGTGGCCTTCAATAACTCCTGACACAGCGCAAAGGATTTATTTTTCGACAGCTCTAAACCTACAAAATTTTTGAGTTGCTTGCAATAAGACGTACATTTATATCTTTATTTAGCAACCTACTTCCAATTAAAGCATAATTATTAATTATAAGAAAATTGATGAATGATTTTTAAAGGAAGGTTTTTTTTAAAACAAAATACAATAAGTAAGGCATTTCCTTTGATTTCACATATAAATTAATTGGAGGACTTGACCAGACTGGCAAACCTATAGTGCAATTATTCCAAGAATGACCAGATTTAACTGTTGCTGACAAATTTTTAACCAACTAGACATGGCCACCCTCTTCACCTTTTCTCGAGAAACTAGGACGCCCCTAGTGCCATCAAATTGATGGCGTGTGAGAGCGTACAGTACAGCGACTGTTACCAAAGTTTCCACCCTAAACATATCCTGCCAATCTGCACAATATTTGGGTAGAGGCTGCCATTAGGGAAGTAACTTGAAACTTTTTCAAACAAAAACATTTAGTTAGGTTGCAAATTCAAGGTAACGGTTAGCAGGAATAATGGTTGATAATATTAATTAAAAAGTAGATATGTATGTTATAATGCTAATTCATTCGTTTTAATAATTTAAAGTTCTTTGTTTTCCAGAACTAGACATTCGTGTAAAAACAACATTTCTTGTTAATAAAGAAGTGTAAGTAAGTAATAAACATACGAAAAACAGAACTGCTGTATAAACTAACATATTAAAGATGAATGATGATGTATAAAAATAAAAAGTATTTTTAAACAGAACAAAAGGTCACCTGAACGTTTCTTTATGTCAAAAATAAATTTTAATACACGATTTGTATATGTGCGATAAAGATTCAATTTCCGCAACTCTTAGTTTTCCGGAACCATAAAAAAGGAGGTTGGCTGACGTCATTCAGTACGAGGCCAAGTTTGGGCGGAAGTTTGAAATTGCAACAAAGGATATTAACATCAGCTCACGTATTTTGTGTGCAAAGTGAAATTCAAAGCTAAGTTTTTATCGATTCCGGAACGTTAAAAGGCAAAATGCAATTAAAATTGGTATTTAAAAAAGAAAAATTGATAAATGAAATTAAAAATATTCGTAACTTATTTAATGCAGATGTATGTTGGATTTAGAAATGTCTACATTTTTTTAAATAAAATAAGTATGACAAACCAGCAAATAGACCACCAGCCACCTGATGATAAGTGGATGTTATGGTCCACAGACATATTAATCTATCCTCGGTAAGAATCAAAATGCAGAAGCGTCGTTACCCCTCAGAACGAAGATGGAAAAAGGTCCCATTTCCAATAAAAACTGTCTCCCGCTCACTACACTTACTACACGAAAAGCAGCATTAAGCTGCTATTTAACACTACCAGTGTTACCTCTAGAGCCTGGTCATTCACCGGGCGAGCCAACCCATTTGTGCTACAACCATATTACAGCTGCAGCATGATTCTACTACGTATGAAATTTTTATTATTAAATGGGGAAAATTAATTCATCTTTGTCAACCTTTAAAAAACCCATAGCTACATACGAATCGTCCACATCGGAGAGGATTTGCCATAGCGCTTGGCAGATGGATTGACGACACCAGTACCAGATATCAGAAACAGATATTTACGACTCCCACAGAATGACATTAGGTAATAGATTCTCTTACAATTATGGGGACGAATCACACGACATTTATGTATAATAAAAAAATATAAATCATAAACTCTCAAGCCCAACATCCAGAGTTCCATTTGGATCCTGACATCCTCGACCTGACACTTCCTTTTACGTGGTAAACAGAGCAGGTGGTGACGCAGAGCCACGCTGCAGCTATATTGTAGTTGTAGTACGAATGGGTCAACTCAACCGGGGTAGGACCACGCTCTCACAGAATACCAGCGTAAAATAACAGGGTAATGCTGCTGTGTTTCGTATGGTTAGGTAGAGAACCGGAGACCCTTTTTACTGGAGAAGAGGCATTCCATCTTAGTCCTCAGAGGTGACAACGCATTTATATATTGATTCTTAATTGAGGATAAACCTGGATGTCTATGGGCCACAGCATCCACTTACCATCTGGTGGACTGTGTGCTCGTTTGGCACCCAATGATATTAAAAAAAAAGATCTTTCGCTTCTTTCACATCCAAACAACTGTCTGTAAACAGTCTGAACAGACACGGGGTATGCACACAACTCTGTTTGACACCTTCATGGATGCCTAACCGTCCGTGCAGGTCCCGTTAAACCTGATACAAGCCTTAGAGACTGCCAAAAAGCAACACTATCCATTCAAAAAGAAATCTTCCATTAATAATATTTCATTTATTCAACACCTTATTCTACTTTATCATAGGCCTTTTCCAAGCCTTAAAATTCTCAGAAAACTTTCTAATTTTTGACCAAAAGCTTCTCTGGAAAAATCCGAACCTACATTATTTTTAATAAGATAAGGGTGACAAACGAGCACACAGTCCATCTGATGGTAAGTGGTTGCTGCGGCCCATAGACATCTACATCAATCCTCGATCACGCATTAAAATGCAGATGCGTTGTCACCCATGAGGACTAGGATGGAGTGCCTCTTTTCTAGTCTACACTCAACATACAAAACACAGCAGCGTCAAGCTACTATTTTACGCTGGTATTATGTGAGAGCGTGGTCCATCGGCCTTCACGGTCGAGCCGAACCATTCGTGCTACAACTATACTGCTAAATATTCGGTTATATAGGCAGGTATATATGTGAGAGCGTGGTCCATCGGCCTTCACGGTCGAGCCGAACCATTCGTGCTACAACTATACTACTAAATATTCGGTTATATAGGCAGGTATATATGTGAGAGCGTGGTCCATCGGCCTTCACGGTCGAGCCGAACCATTCGTGCTACAACTATACTACTAAATATTTGGTTATATAGGCAGGTATATATGTGAGAGCGTGGTCCATCGGCCTTCACGGTCGAGCCGAACCATTCGTGCTACAACTATACTACTAAATATTTGGTTATATAGGCAGGTATATATGTGAGAGCGTGGTCCATCGGCCTTCACGGTCGAGCCGAACCATTCGTGCTACAACTATACTACTAAATATTTGGTTATATAGGCAGGTATATATGTGAGAGCGTGGTCCATCGGCCTTCACGGTCGAGCCGAACCATTCGTGCTACAACTATACTACTAAATATTTGGTTATATAGGCAGGTATATATGTGAGAGCGTGGTCCATCGGCCTTCACGGTCGAGCCGAACCATTCGTGCTACAACTATACTACTAAATATTTGGTTATATAGGCAGGTATATATGTGAGAGCGTGGTCCATCGGCCTTCACGGTCGAGCCGAACCATTCGTGCTACAACTATACTACTAAATATTTGGTTATATAGGCAGGTATATATGTGAGAGCGTGGTCCATCGGCCTTCACGGTCGAGCCGAACCATTCGTGCTACAACTATACTACTAAATATTTGGTTATATAGGCAGGTATATATGTGAGAGCGTGGTCCATCGGCCTTCACGGTCGAGCCGAACCATTCGTGCTACAACTATACTACTAATATTTGGTTATATAGGCAGGTATATAATCAAAGCTACTAATATACCCACAGTATGGTTCTACCACGTAAAAGCTATTTTAATGACACTATCATATCAAGCTGTCTTACCGACTTTCATACTTTTTATTGCTTTAAATATTTCTTCGAAACTTATTTTATTACCTCTTTCTTTTTCTTTTGAAGATACCTTCACGGATTTACTTTATTTATTATTAAAAAAAATCTATTGAGAGATCTTAGCTACACGAAACAAACTAATATGTACTTAAGACGATAATTATGATCTAACCACGACCGTTCGAATTAAAATTGCAATAACGTCATGAGTTGATTTAACAATGCATCGTTACATGTAAAGGTGAACTCAGATTATCAGCACCGCACGCGCTGCATTTATTGATGGCCTTGCACATTACACATGCGGTACACAAACCTTTATTTTTGCCAATAACTTTTGGAGTTTTTTCTAACTACGGGTGAGAAACGGCATAGTGACATTGATAGAAAAAAAATGTAATATTCTGCTAATTGGCAGAGGAAGAAAAAAATAAATTTCGAAAAACAAGATTTTGGATTCACAGTATTCATTTAAAAAGACAGTTGCATGTCTTGGCTGACGAATCATTTTTGCCTACACAGTAAAAGTAAATACTCCTGAAATGAAGTAAAAATGTATTTCGAACCTGTAAGTGCCTTAATGGTGGACATCTTGCCACTAATTGAAACTTCATCATCAATTATCATTACAGCCCTTCACAATTCAACTGCTGAACATAGGTCTTCCTCAAGGAATGCCACAAAAGTGAAACATAATTCTACTGAACCAGACACCAGACACTAAAAGAAATATTTCTCCAGAATAAGAAGAAGACGAAACCACCATAAGTGGAAAATCCACTAAGTTGACAACATTAGACAATACTGAGTATCAGCATGCGCCGAATGCGTCGCATTATATGACGTCATCAGCGTGCCTCCTTTAATATTCGGATACCTACAGCATTTTATGAAATACTGCACGTAAGGTTCTGGTGGAATGTGTGAGGTTTCATAATTATGATTTCATACAAAGAGTTTTAATATGGCGGCGCCTTGGCGTTGGCCTACGACGCGTGATGCGCGTAGGTGCTGATAAATGTGCGTTCACCTTTAGTCTACAATGTGTTACCGATCACTAAGTACCAGTGTGAGAGAATCAAAAGTGGATGACATCATCGCAATTATAATATGTTATGCGTCAGTAAACTTTATACACAAATACATATCAAGTAATTTTTTTTTAAATACGATGTTAGCAATAAACATAATTTGGTCGTCTTCGTTTGTTGCCCATGAAAATAAGTAGGTATGTGGCGAATGAAGGTATGAATCTTATGTGAACAAAGAGAACCTAAAAGAATAGACTAGACTAGCACTATCTCTTATCAGTTGTAGCAAAATAAAATTCCTCTGTAATATATTATAAAAAAAATTTCTATGATGTTTGACTCTTATTGATTGATGATTTTATTGAGATAGATATGTATCATAATTTTCATAGTCTTCGTAATTGGTAAATAATGGATGTGTAGGTAGCTAGGTAGGCGACTGGCGAATGTCCGGTTCGATGAAGTCATTTATTTACCATATGAATCTCGTTATTTAAAAATTGTAATCGTAACTTTTGTTTATATACACTGCTCGTAAAATTTGAAGTAATGCCTTGATTAGACTTTCCAAAATATAACTAGATGGCGTTGTTATAGCAAAAGGAACCAAGGCAGTTTTTAAATAAAATGTTTAAAACTTAACATTAATTATTGCACCATACAGCTCAAACTATATTTCATCTGAACTCCCGAGGCGGCAAGGTCATCGACGAAGGTTGGGAAAGTCGTTGGCTACAATTTGTAATTAATTATGAAATGAATTATTATATTACGAAGTGACGTTAAGTAGTTCTGTTAAATTATAATTACAGACAACTCAACCTCTATGTCCACGACAGCTTACTCAATAAGTAATTTGCGCTAGCAAATATAAAACGATAACTGATAAGTATGACACAAAAATTCCATCAACTAGAAAGTTAAACATATAAGCATGAGCATTATTTTTGACAATTAATTAGATATAATGATGTCCTATTGTTTTCATTAAACAACGATGTAAATAAAATAAGAAGTAATATAAATATTAATATAAAACAAAAACAAAGGAACGTTAAAATTAAGTAAATCGCTTACGGATATGTCCAGCTGAATACAGCGTTTTTTACAACATAAGTGCTCATCATACGCACTATGCGGATAACCGCAATGCGGCTAGCCGTCCGGCTCACTGCGGTTGCGAATATGGCCAACCGGATTGCGGCCAGCATTCGTAAACGCTTATTGCGGTTGAAGAACCGTTGCGATTTGCGGTCATATTGATTCTTTTCAAAGATGGACGTGGAAGTAGTTGCAGCTATTTACTACATTTACACACGTTACGTATAGAAGAAAAAACAAAGAAAAAAGTACTAAGTGCATGCTTATTTGCAAACACGAGATGAAAATAAGCATGTACCGTGATTAATATGCACCAACTCTTTCCATGCTCTTTGTTTAAAAAAAATATCGGAATAGTCTGATAATTTGGTGTTCCGACTCTGGATTTCGATGATAAATTTTTCGGTATCCATCATAATTTTTATACGTGGTAGATCCATGCTGCAGTTATATTAGTAGTATAGTTGTAGCACGAATGGGTCGGCGCGACCGGGAAAGACCACGCTCTCACAGAATACCAGCGTAAAATAGTAGCTTAATGGTGCTATTTTTCGTATGGTGTAGAGAACCGGAGACCCTTTTACTGGAAACAAGGCATTCCATCTTAGTCCTCACGGGTGACAACGCATCTGCATTTTGATTCCTAATCGAGGATATATGTAAATGTCTATGGGCCACAGCAGTCAAGCCATACCATCAGGTGGACCGTGTGCTCGTTTGTCACCCTATCCTATAAAAAATATAAGCGTACAGCAGCAACAGTCGCAAACTGAGGCACGAATAGCGAATAACAATCGTCCGGCTGGCCATCATTCGGGCCGCCGCCCTCCGAACGACTGCTCCGGTTTGCGGGTAGCCGCATCGCGGTGCGAATGGAAATAGGTGTTACGTATATATATATATATATATATATTTATATATATTTATATATATATGTGTGTGTGTGTGTATTTGCTTGTGGTCAGCCTTAGAGCCTTACGTTATTTCTGAACCCTAAGACTAATAAGACTAATATTAAGAGGAGTATTTGAATGACGTAGTTAAAGAATGATTAAACTGTACTTAATACTGTCCTTGTGGTACCGAACTGACAAGGAAACATTTGAACTTCAAGCAACCGCAATTTTGATAAAATAATATACGCAGTGTCACGATGCCCGATGGCATTAAATTAATAACTTGTTTCTGAAATGCAAAAAGTTTCTGAAATGCGTAACATGTGCTGTATACAGATTACAGATGCGCGAATAAAATGAGTCATTAGAACGAAGGGATTTCGTGTTGACATCCCATACCACCATAAAATTATACTTTAGAACACCGACACTGTGTAAGTGTTTTAAAAACTTTCAGCACATTTTTCACAAACTATCAAAGTTTAATGATTTACTGGTAGCTAAAATATTCAGAAATTTATTTTGGCTTTTAGATAGAAAGTGAAATATATTGTACAACGAAACCAAAATAAAGTCATGTCTGCCCAATAGTAGTATACATTCGTCAGTATAAATTCTAGGATGTTATCCAAAATATTCATCTTGCGTAGTAACATTATCAAAATTTTGCATGGCATGGACACGAAGACAGCTGGCAAATAATCAACATATGTGGAATATTACGCGGTTCATAGTGAATTAGTCACGAATAGTGCGAAGTATTGCAATCTACTATAATGCGTTGGAGCGACCATAGCCACTTCAATCATATGTAATATAATTGTTAGAGGAATAAAACCACAAGTACAAATCTTTCTTCTCAAAAGACAGCGCCATGTAACTAGGTAACAATGTGAAATTTTTACAACAAAAATTGAAAAGGACGAAGAGAGAAAGAAATGTGAAATATGGGTAAATCAGGAATGTCTAGAACAGGTAAATGAAATTCTATACTTGGGGAGTGCTTTCAGCCAGGATGGAAGATGTAATTTAGATGTGGACAGGCGTGTCGCTGCCGGGAACAAAGTCAATGGTGCCCTGAATGCGTTGTCAAAAGGCAAGGCGTAGTGAAGAGTGCACGCCTTGCAATACATAACGCAGTGTTGGTACCGACTTTGTTATATGGCAGCGAAACCTGGGTATGCCAGAAGAAGCATAAAAGCAAGTTGAATGCAGTGGAGATGCGATCTCTTCGTAAAATGTGCGGCGTTACCATAGCCGATCGAAAGCGAAACGAAGAGATTCGCAATATGGCAGGATTGAAAGATGACCTTATCACAAAAATTGATAGGGGGCGTACTCCAATGGTTTGGGCACGTTGAGCGAATGAGTGAAGACCGAATGGTGAAGAAAATATATAGCGCGAAAGTAAATATTAAAAGGTGTCGAGGTAGACCGAGACTAACTTTCGAAGACCATGTGAGCAAATTACTCGAAGAGGGGAAGGTCAAGAGTACTCGGATACCTAGACGTGCATGTATGAAGAAGATAATGAACCTGAAAGAAGCGAAAGAGGTATGTAAGGATCGTGACACTTGGCGATCTGTTCTCTCTGGCTACCCCGTTAGGGATTGTGTGTGAAGATAAGTAAGTAAAATGAAAGTGTAGTTTCCCTGTCCGCAAAATTGATACTATAGTTGATTCAATTACATATTATAGTCAGTAATTATTAAAAGTCCACTGCAGTCATAGGTTACGTCATAGATTGCCTCATAGGGGGATATTTGCTGTAGTTGCCACGCTTCCGCCCATCCGTTTTAGATTCACTCTTTCCGACAAAAGTTCAAAAACAATCGAAATGTTCTTATAAAACTCACGAGACAGAGAAGTAAAATACCTTTGTTTAGGAAAACAAATTCAAGAGAGAGAATACAACGAATAGAACAACGCAGAAACGCACTTTTGTACTGAATACTGATGAACCCACAAGATGTTTGAATTATTTGTAACGACAATTAATTCTTTAACAAAAATAATGTTTGTCGTATTCACTACAAATATAGAATCGCAGCGAAAACCCGTTCACACCATACTATTACGTCCCTTGTCACTAGTAGTCTACGTTTTTTATAAGTTAAAAGTTTTTAACATATGGCCATAGATATCTACATCTTTCTTTCCTCGACTAAGAATCAAACTACTATACTACTAATATAGCTGCAGCACGGAATGCAGGTGGTAAACATGGTGGGTTTACTCCGTCATGTCGAAAGTCAATAGTTATTTCATATTACCGTTACCCTTAAATCTTAAATCAACGCTAGAGCGCGAAATATTTTATGATATTTTTTTTATGAAACACGAGCACATAATCCAACAAAATCCATCGAGATGGTAAGTAGATGTTGTGGCTGATAGACACCTAGGTTCTATCCTACATTAAGAATCAAAATGCAGATGGCTTGTCATTCCTGAGGCTTAGATGGAATTCCCCGTTACAAGTAAAAATGGTCTCCGGTTCTCGTCACTTACCACAAAAAGAACAGCAACATTATGCTGCTATTTCACGGAGGTATTCTGTACGAGCGTGTTCTTTACCCGATCGAACCGACCTATTCGAGCTGCATAATACGCAGCAGCGCGGCTCTATCACGTAGTATAATTTATTTGCAAAATAAATAAATTATTATTTAATGTGTCAATGTGACGAAAATTAACTAAACTGGTTTGTTTTGCTCAGCTACTTTTTATATAACAAACAACTTATCATAACGCTAGGTAGGTAAAATGCATTTAAGATTATAAAAAGAAAAGTTATACAATATAAAAATTGCGCAACCGGCCGTGCAGCTGGCCGTTCCCGCACCGTTAAAGTCAAAGTCACTCTTTGACCCAGGTGGTATAAAAGCTGCGGTTATTACTGTCACGGTTAATTTTATTGCATCAGTATCTATTCACTACGTATGCTGTTACTGCAGTTTCAATCGTACATTATTGGTAATTACGGGTACGCCCGCAGGCTGTGACGATAATGGCGTGTCAGGGTATTCTAAGTTAGTATTTATTTTCTATTTAAGGCCAAGAAAAGAATGTGTTTACTTAGGTGGGTGGGTCATGTTAGCCCAGTAGACAGTCCTTTCTCTCACACTCACAGTTGCTAATTTGCTACTTCCGAGTTTACGGCATTTGACGTAACCAACGTAATAATAAACGTAAATGTATTTCATAAGTCTATTTGTTTCCTCATTTATGAATAAGAGATGTAATTGATTATCTCTTCGACAAACCACGCAGCTCAGACGTTTGCTTGCGATTACAGTTCTAAGTCTCGCATGTTTGAGTTTGACGCTGTTTAACCTCGCTAACGATATAGTGCTATTTGGATTTTTCACGCCGCACTGCAAGCTAATAAGCCAAAATATTTCTAATTCATACATTTACTCCCTAGCGTAAGAAGGCGGAAAATCCACCTGTAAGTAAATACTTCGTATGTCATTCGGGTTTAAAAAAAAAACATTTGTTAGCACAAGCCATGAAACAATATAAGAATTTTCTTTTTTACAATTAGTAAAAGCACCTCTTAAGTGTGACAAACATGGAATCTGTTTTTCATAGACAAAATTATATTTTAAAAAATTATATATATATATATATATATATATATATATATATATATATATATATATATATATATATATATATATATATATATGTGATGATCTTTGTACAATTGCAGCATTATTGATAAACATTGAACAATATATATGCTGGCAAACTATGATGAAAAATTACGCGAAGTAAAAGTATTACGAGGGTGACACTGAAAGTTCTTAGAAAATCAAAAACTGAACAAACGAGCTAGTAATTAGTTATATTATATCTTTACAAAATAGTGTCCATTTACATCAATACAATGCTGCATCCGATGGAACCACTGAGAAGAGCACTTTGCCCACTCGTCCATAGGGGTCTTTTCGACGGCATTTTGAAACGGAGCCACTGCTTCCTCGGCGTCCATAAAACGTTTTCCTCTATTTTTTTTTTCGGAAATAAATAAAAATTGCAAGGTGCTAGGTCGGGGCTATAGCGCGGGTGACCTAGTAATTCCACGTCTGACGTCGACAAGTAGTCAATTATTCGCTTGGCGGTGTGCGACGAGGCGTTATCGTGGTGAAGGAGAATCCTACTGCGAGGTCGATTCTCACGAACTTTTTCCAAGACAAGTGACAAACAATGTTTGTGTACCACTCTGCAGTAACTGTTTTTCGATCCTCTAAAACAATTGTTGCGTAATGACCTGTCCTTCCGAAGAACGAGGCCACCATATTTTTTCCCACGCTTCGACCTCTCTTTACTTAAGTTGTCAATTTCTTGAAAGGAAACACCAGACAGCAGACTGTCTCTTAGTTTCAGGATCATAATAATAAATTCAGCTTTCGTCACCCGTAAGTATGTCGAACACAGCATTTGAATCACCTCCGTTAAATCTTTGAACCATTTCACGACACCAATCAACACGACGAAGTTTTTGGGCCTCTGTCAAATTATAAGGTATCCACCGGGCACAAAGCTTCCTGACCGCTAAAAGTTCATGAAGGATTTTGTGCACTTGACTCATACCGATGCGTAAACTTGTCGGAATCTCCTGATAAGTCACACTTTTGTCGTATCTATCTTACGCCGCACAACATTTATCAGTTATCTTCAGTCGTCACCGTAGAAGGCGGTCCCTCACGCAGATCGTCGTTGAGATTAGTGCGACCACGTATAAACTCATTAAACCAGTTCTGTGACCTGGTGCTAAAAGAGCCATAGTACGTTTTTATTAAACAGTACAGTACTGTACAGTAGCACATATTTTATTTTATTAAACTTGGCCTTTTTTACATAGTATCTTTTGAAAGACTATCAACAAACGTACGCCCTTTTACGACAAACAAATTTCATACTTTTCAATATTACGGCTTTAAAATCTCATTTCTTAAAAAAAATTACTTTGGCACTTTTAGCAACAGGTCATAGAGTTGAAAACAGTGGAACAAGATGGGGCTTCACCTTGGAAAGCCAATAGAAGTCTATCATAACTTTCTTCTTGACTTAAATTTGGTAAACTATTTATTAATCTGTGCTTAAATGACGTCGAAACTCATAAAAAATCATTGTACGAAAATTTTCTCGCGTTAAATTCATGCTGACGTGACACAGACAATTTTCAACTTGCCGCAAAATCGTATACAAATGACAAATTAATAAAAAACATACACAGTAATATTGGCAAAGAGTTTCATTTACGAAATTTGAACTTATTTTTTTATTATAACGTATTAACGTAACTTTTACAAGTGGCCAGTTCTAAAAACTTTCAGTGTTGTCCTCGTAAATAGTAACAGTTTGTTTATAATGCTTTCCCATTTAAGCCGAGATTTGTATATTAGTCATTGAGTTATATATTAGTAGGGTAAGTACCGGGCCATCCTCACACCACTAAATCGGGACCAGTGCGCTGGCCCTAAAATTACAGTTTAGGGCCAACGCGTCTCGGTCGACAGTGGTGCGCGTGCAGGGCAGATTATGCTTGTCATGAATACGCTTAGTTGCGTGGTAAAAGGATGCAAACATTACGATACAAAGATTAAAAAGTAACATGGGATATCGTATCGTCGGTAAATAACCCTTATGTTAATTTTGTTACAATTAAATTATTAAATAAACGCATTTTTAAAGTTTTATTTTACAGTTAGTTTAGATACGTTACCAAGATTAGGCCAGAGTTGGATACAGATTCTCAAAAATAACACGGTAAATAAAGTTACACCATTTGTCAAAAAATTTATTACGTTTGACGTTTCACGTTTCTATTTTCTCATTTGCCGGGATTTTGGCGTCACTCGTCTAGTTTATCTACTATACTTTTCGTTTTTTGGCAGTATTATTTTTATTTCTGTTTTATTTGTCTAAAGAACTTAGTGAAAGTTAAATTTAAATATTAGTACCTAATATATTTTATATTCAATAAGGGTAAAACCAAAAGAGTACAAAAGAAACGATACCTACTAAATTGAAACTGAAACTCTGATTCTTAAAATATTTTGAAATTCTGTTCTCAAACATACATATAGAGTTTTTATCGTGGTAGCATTATAGTTGTATCAAGGATGCAACATAAATGCATCGATTGACCAGAAAGGGAGTAATGCTAACTTTATTAAAAAAACGCGGCACTCATGTTCAACACAGAAATTCACGATATCGTAGGGTTAATATTAAAAAGTAAAAGAACCCAATAATAATACAAGTAGGTCGACTTTAAGCTAAAATTTTGATATTTATTCGCTTAGTATTGTTACGATACTACATACAACACACTATGATATACAAATAGGATAATTATACTACGAAATTCGACCCTGGTTACGTCGTGTTATGACGTTTGTATTATGACAGATGCGCTACTTTTCTTGTATGAAAAAGTTAGGAGTAAAATATTTAGATGGGCATATGATCCTTCCTTTTGAAATCATTGATATTAGTTTTATATTTTTAACATATAAATTTTTAATAGAATTGTAAGATTTAGTTTAGAATGGAAAACACCTTTGAGATACGTAATGTCTATTGCATAAAATATAAATAAATTAAAAAAAATTATTGGTTCAAACTTTCTAAAATTATAAATAATAAATCAATATAACAAAACGAGGCCAATCAATGAAGCTTCAAAGTTTCAACGTCTGTATTGAGAAATAATTTCACACTTTCGATACGATAGTCGGAAAGATCGAGAACGTGAAATACCATAGATAAACTGCACAAAAAATATTATGATTAGCCCTCGAATTAAGTTTAAGGTTTAATTAATAAATTACACTAAATGTAATGAAACAAAAAGGAAGAGATGCATGCAGCCCGACTTGTGAGTTGTGAGTAATATAAATTACGCAAAACTTAAAAGAAATTTGTTTATTTGGAAAGTGAGTAAAATGAGATTAAATGTATTTGAATGAAATGAAAATAGTAAAAATAAGATTATTAACGTCGGTTACATACACGGAATATTATTTTATGTTTTCATCGATTTTTTTCTTACACAATACATAATTATGTTATCCATAAATATATTAATTTTTTTTAACATTTTTTAAATAATAATTAAAATTATAATATTTACAATTAAAATTAATTATACATATTTTATGTTTTTTTTTTTATAGAAGTGGAACGGGCACGCGGCTCACATGATGGTAAGTGACTACCGCCGCTCATGAACAATCGTAACACGAGGGGAATTGCAGGTGCGTTGTCGGCCTTTTAAAAACGAGTAAGGTTGCTTATTTGGTGACGCATAAGAGAATCCAGCACCCCATTTAGTCCCGTAGCTGTCGTTAAAGCGACTATGGAATATGGCGGAAAAAATTGTAGCTTTTTAGCGACTATGGAATAAGGCGGAAAAAATTATAGCTTTTTTTTATAGAATAAGGGTAACAAACGAGCACACAGTCCACCTGATGGTAAGTGGATGCTGTGGCCCATAGACATTTATATTTATCCTCGATTAAGAATCAAAGCACATATGTGTTGTCATCCCTGAGGTCTAAGATGGAATGCCTCGTTTCTAGTAAAAAAGGGTCTCCGGATCTCTACACTCACAGCAGTATTACGCTGCTATTTGACGCTGGTATCCTGTGAGAGAGTGGTCCTTCCCCGATCGAGCCGACCCAATTGTGCTAGAACTATAATATGGCTGTAGCGGCTGTAGCGTGACTCTTTCACATATCTAGCTTCCGATGAATGACGGTATAACCAGACCATATGGTGTGCCAGACATGAATTAAATGGGTCCGGTACTGCGATCGTCAATCCGCTTGCCAAGCGTTACGACGAAAGCAAAATAGAAAACTTTGCTCTTTCAACTACAACGGGGGAACCCCGATTTCTAACAGTGGAACTTTACGGGCTGATAAAGAAGAATTTGAAATCGAACTTAAACCGCCCGAACGGAGCATACAAATGAAAACACACAATACTGAGGAAAAAAGTCTTTATTGATTGTAGTCTATCCAATACATAATCGCCTTTATAGTGCAGAATGCGTGCAGTTCGAGATAACCTTCACCAAGCGTCAAAACGAGCCGATTGTGTAACCGTGTTGGGAGTTGTTAAGCTAACAATGGTACCCTTCAAAGGAGTACGCTGTAAATCATACAGACAGCCGTAAGAGGCGCGTGCGGAGAGCGATAATAACGATAATGTCGCGCCAATATAATTTAAACTTAGTTTGTAACATCTTAGTTATCATTTTGCTTTGTTGGAAACGATCGGAACTTTTGTTTGGTCTATAGACCGTAGAGCGGTGATAAATGGTACGGAACAATCGCCTTTTCATCCGGAATCACGTTCGGTTTTGTCTTTGTCCCTCGAAGAAGTTCACATTTCAACTATAAGTACGTCATTTATTTTTTTTATCAACAAACAGCAAAACAAAGATGGAAACAAATTGCTTTGTACCTACATGAAGTTATTATTATTGTAGCTCGATACATAAAAACCATATATCGACCGATATCAACACGATGATTTACGGCGAAAGTAATGTGTTTAAACAAGCGAAATGACCCAGGCGGCCAGCACCTAATAGCACGAGCGAATATATTTTTAGGGTTAGTATTTTTGTGAAAGTATAACTTAAATTAAAAACCCCCGAATCAAAAAGAGCTGATGATCTTCAAACGGCTGAACAGATAACGTGAAACATAGCTAAGAAATGCAGGAGCATACAAAATCGAGTGATTAATACAAAGCTTAGGTTTATGATGATTCTTGCATACTAAATTAAATGCAAGACTTACGAAATGTCCCGGTAAAGAATTCAAAGTACGGGATTATCTTAGATCCCAATTTAATATGATATAAAAGGAAGAAGATAGGAAATGTTCGAGTGGATTTAAACTCAGGACTATGTTGTGTCTTGCACACTATATCCAAAGCCGATAAAAAGTAAAGCAAAGCCATATATTACAACACTAGTGCTATTTACAAAACACCTCTCATTTATGAGAGGTATTTAGTGCTATACAGAGTATGCCATGGTATCTTAATGCGTCTTGATGGACTACACATGCCCTCAAATTTCGGAAGGACTCGAATTCGGTACTATAAATTACGATTTCATCTAAACATCCACCTATTTATTAATGGCGTTACTTATCCGTAATGTATGTGCTTTTTCAAATCTACTCACTATTCCATTCTGGCATACCCCGTAAGGTACGGGTTTAATATACTACTAATATATAAATACTGATTATACCTCTGTATAATCAGTATTTTCCCAGTGACCAAATTTAAGAAATCGGAAATATAACTCTCACATAAACCACGTCTATCGCTTAAAGGATTTTTATGCATACGTACCTGACAAAAATAAAATCGAATTTGGAGTAAATAATAATACATCATTAGCCCGCAAGCACTGCATTAGAGAATTTGGTTTGGTGTCATAATGGAGTACGTAACACAAAAATACGAAAATTAATTTATCAATTTTTATACATATTACTGTTATTTAACAGCAGCGTCTGCACTACTGTGTTTCGATCTGAGGAGCATAGAGTCAGTATTTGTACCGGCAATGAGGCATTTCGTCTTAGTCCTTAAAGGTGATTAACGCATCTTCTAAGCTTTTTATTTGAAGTTACGACTTAGTCACTTACCATCAGGAGGACTGAAGTTTCGTTTATCACTTCTATTTTAAAGTAAAATAAAACTTACAGCACTAAACACAAGTGTATACAATAGACGCCACGTATGAATATTAGACAGTTACAAAAGTGAATCATTTTCTGAATCAGGGGTGTCGCTAAAAATATCAGCTTCATTTAAAATTAAAATCAAACCCGAGAAGCAGTAGCGTGAATAAATTATTCCATCTAATACTTCCGTGACGCCTAGTGAAGCTGAATTATATTGGATTTTGCTAGCTCGCGACACGTACTATGATGACTATGGTTTATTTTTAATACGAAATAACTTTATGATGTTTTTATAATATGCATCAAAATTAATTTATAATTTAAATAATGTTGAAGAGAATTCAATTTTGTTGCTCTAAGTTTACTTACATAAAAATAATGCAAATTACAAAAACTATAAATATTTTGCATTTAACATAATGTTTTAAAAAAAATTTAACAAGTTTTGGCAGCGTCAAAAACAATATTAGTTTTCCAACAAAAATCTTAATCAAAGAATCTAGTTACCATCCGTGACAGCGCCGTACAGAAAACAGGTTTTCGCAATGATTAACGTTTTCATGATTGTTTATTTTCGTTCATCTTTGTGCTGACGATGGCGCCAGGTTCACCTTGACCGAAGCTCTTCGTTTACATAGGAACCAACGAACGCTGACCTTCTCGCACACGGACTGATTTTAATGGTATTTAAAAAACGAGGTGAATTTGGGACGAATTAGAAAAGCTTCCCTTACAGCGGGGACTAAACGTAATGCCCCCTACATGCTAATTTCCATATCAGCAATATTTTTTTCGTGGTTAAATTTGTCGATTGTTGTAACATTGTTGGAACGTAGTTATTCTCGTCAGTTAATACTAAGAAAAAAAGTATAATCAATGTATATAATAATTAATAATCAATAAGATAACCACACAAAATGATTTGAAATCATCGTTAACGGTATTCATTTTTCATACCTACTAGTAATATCACGAAGACAAATAATGGTTCTGTGGATGTCGTTAGCGGCGACATATGGAAACAAATATAGAGATAAGCAGCGTTTTCTTAATAAAATCTAGAAGAAAAATACTGCGTTTGCTAAGCTACCTGCCAAGCGTGGCCTTTATAACAAATATCCACCTTATGGCGAGGCTACGTCCAGCAGTGGTCTCTGATAGACTTAGTAATAGATAGATAATATCACGAGAAGAATATCACGGCTAGCATTTAAGGTTAACGTACACAAAGAGGGTTTGCTTTAATTTGTTTAAACCGAGTTAAAATCTTCGTAAAATCTATTCTAATCAAGTGTCAATAAGCGTTTTACTAATGTTGAACGCATTTTGTCAATCGTAGACCGAATTTTTGCTAAATTAGTACAAAGTAACAAAAAATATTAATATGGATAACATCGCAATTCCGAGGGACGCCATTGGTTAAAGACATAATAGAATAAAATTTTGTCGATAGAAGAAAATCACAAAGTCACCTATTATTTTCATCTTGAACCCATTTGTTCTGGCCGTGATGTGTATTATATGAAGCAAAAAATTTAATAAATGACATCATTTATGTAATATCCAGTTTTATTATTCTTAGGGATGGTTGGTTACAAATTAATTATATTTTTCGAGTTATTGAATAAAATACATTTGGTGTTTACTGTTTACTACATCTTTATTCCGTGCAATAAATTCTCGTCCGTTTCGTCAGACGAGGCTTCTAGTATGTTTTGTTTCACGCATCGCTCACAATCGCTCCATTGAAACGGGAAGGCTGTTTTTTTGTGCACCGCGACCGCGCCAAAAATATGATCGTGTTGTACACGTACATAAAACTGAATTTTGACTAAAATTTGTTTAAACGTGGTAAGAGCCATGCTGCAGTTACATTATGGTTGTAACACGAATGGGTCGACTCGACCGGGGTAGGACCACGCTCTCACTACGCTGTATTTCGTATGGTGAGTGTAGAGAACCGGAGACCCTTTTTACTGGAAACGAGGCATTCTATCTTAGTCATCTCAGAGGATGAAACGCATCTGCAATTGGATTCTTAATCGAAGATAGATGTAGATTGGCCACAGCATCCACTTACCATCAGGTGGACCGTTTGTCACACTTATAATATAAAAATAATAAGTCGATAGAAATATGGCGAACAACAACGAGCAAAAACTTAACTGTCGATGTATTTTTCTTAGAGAAAACTGGCCTGAAAACATTGATCATAATTAGTGAGAGAGTATACTATAAAACTCAATCAAATTATCAAACGCTATGGTCATCAGCGCGTAATAAATACAAAATTATGTTATAGGTATCTACATACTGCTGGTCGGTAGATTACTAATGTTATTCGCATCGACCACTAATAAAGAATTATTAATTAGTGATCGATGATTATTCGCAATTATTTATACATATTTCGGAAGGAAATAAATAAGCAAGGGCGGACAATGGACTCAATTTCAAATTTGAATAACTATGCACAAGCAATGAATTTATACTGAACGAACCGACAAATAAACTAAAAGAAATTATAATAATAAATAATTATAATAATTTTATTATTTCAAGCATAGAATATCTTAATTTCTAGGATACAAACACTTTAAGATAGATACAATTCAGTGAACATCTGCGTCTGAAATAGATCACTTAATATCTTGTTTCAGACAGCAACGCTCTTCCCTTTAAGATTTTACATTTCACTGTATGCAAAAAGATCACAAATCTATAACTTTTAGTAGTAGAGTATAATAATAATAAGCATCCTTGTGTGTAGTATGATAGTGTGTGCATGTGTGTAAGAGGTTGAGTATAATATATAACAAGGAACATTAAGTAATTGTTTAGTTTAGTAGAGCCATTTTAGGTTTATTTTTTTACAAAACCGGGCCTAACCTTTTTTCTAATCAAGAAATCCAAATACAGTAAAAGCAAAAAAATATCGTGTCCATATTATCTACGTACTGATTATACAGATATTATGCATATTTCTTCTAATTCTGAAGATAGCTGTCACTTTAGTACATTTTCTCTGTATGTGAAACTACTTAACTCCATAATATTTCTTTTATTTAATACTAACAACTAACGCACATCCTTTCCAATGCATGAAAGGAAAAAGTAGTAACACGCATTACGGGTTGATAACGGTCTCAGGATATTAGTACTTATTATTGTACTTAAACATTATAATATGTCATAAGACCGTACGGGAAAGCGATGTATATTATTAAAAGTTGGTACCATTGTCATTGAGCATCATGTAAATTGAGCTGTCTCATCACTCTATGCTCAAGAATACCGTCAAGAACTTTAGCTAATACAGTAACCTAGGGGATTGGCCTATAATTGTCCCTTTCTGAAATATCAGCGATCTTATTCTTAACTATGGGTACAATACAAGTATCGTTGTCATCAGTTCAGTAGGTAGATACGAATGCCTTACACACAAATTGAACAGCATTGAAAGTAACCTCCGCAGATGCGAACCCGCATGTTGCAAATGTTCTATGCTTAGGCTGGCTTTAAGTACTCTGATCAGTGATCACGTATCGATCGATGATGTAATTTTCTTTCTTGATTTTTTATTTCTGATACAAAAACGTAGTTGCAGTAGGCTCGAGACATCTTTTTTGTATTAAAGTGGTTTGAAGATAAATTTAAACCCAAGTCCAATGAACGAGGATAAAATTGTCCCTTTCAAATGTTAAAAAAGGATAATTTTTTCTTTTTCCTTTAGCTCCATGCTACGGGCGGTGGGATATATGTCTACTCGTTATGTCAAATGGGGTTATACTTCTCCTTTCCCCTGTTGCCGTGCTCTGGCTTTTTTTGTCTCCTGCCCATGCCAGCCCTGCAGCAAGGATATCTATCCATACATGAGCACAACCTATGAAAGCACCGCTGAACATAGGCCTCCCCATAGATTGTATTAGGGGAATTTTACTACAGTTGCCACGCTTGGCAGGAGGGTTGGTTAGAATATCTAACGCATACCTGCTATCTTTTTTGAAGTACCTTTATATTACTATTAGTTATCAATATAATCATTAGCGACCAAACTTTAATTGCGCGTGCAATATGATCGGCGATTTCGTAGCTTACGGTAGCTTATAATTAGCCTACTGGTAAGAATGTGACTACCACGGTAGAACGCACGGGTTCAAATCTCGTTAAGGTTTAAATATAGGTTTAATAAATTAAATATTTCAAGTTATTTTTTTAAGTATTCTAACACACGTGCCCCGGATATGATTGGTAAAAATAAATTATTTGCCGAGTTACGTACATTTTATGGCGCCTTGCGTACTTTTTAAACGTGAGGTCAAAGTTTTGGTCGCATAAACCCGGAGCGAGTTATGGTTGTAGTTCCGCCATCCACCAGCACGGTGGATCCACGGTGGTCCACAAGCGCCGCGCTCTCCGTGTGGAATGCGAGGGTGAAATCGCAAAATTTTCTGGCTTAATACTCACTCAAAACAAAAAGCAAGTTATTGAAGCGCTGTTACACTTACGTACTGTTTTTATTAGTCAGTCTGTATTTCCTGGGTGAAAATAATGTTAATAGGGAAACGAACGAGACGTATCCTGCTACACGATTGCTGCACACCAAGTTCCGGGATTATAAACACGGTGGTAATTAACGACACAAAATTATAAAGTGCCTCCTTGAAACCTTTAATGTTCTCAAGTTCCGGAGCAATGCGAAATAATAAAGAAAGACAATTGCTTCAAAGGTCAAATCATTTCAATGACCGTCGAGTCTAGACAAGCAAGTGCTCCATTGTCAGCTTTGGCACACTACGCGATAACCCTGATGTAAAAACATTGCACGAAGCGTAAACATATCGTAAAGAAAAAGATGCATAGTAGGTACATGAAACAGAGTGAACAAACGTCAAATCTGCGCAAAGCCCGTAAGCTACAAGCGCATAAAAATCAAGAATCCAACATTTTGTCGCATGAAATCTTAACTAATAATCATATTGAACCTTTGAGTATTCAATTAATACTCAAAGTATTTTGAACATATATATTATATTAAAATCACATTGTAAGAAAGATAAATGATTGTTGAACTTATTATTATTATTATTTTTACATAAAAAAAGTGGTTTTAGTGGCCTATGGTGTCGATTTATCACGTACGCATGGAGGGGTAAACCACGTTAACTTTTGGAAATATCAATTGTTCAGCTCAATCAATTTTTTAATCTTTTCATCTACATATACATAAACACTCAGGCCTGTCACCCAGAGTGGTAGGTAGAGACTACAGACTTCCATTTGGCACGATCCTGACACACCTCTCTTGCCTCCTTCACATCCATACACCTACGCATACATGCTCGTCGGTTAAGGGTACTCCTAATTTGGCCCGTTTTCAATAAATCGCCAATTTGGTCGATAAATTTTCGCCTAGGACGTCCCTTTCCGACTCTGCCATTCACTTCTGCACCATAAATTTTCTTTGTCACTCTTTCCTCATTCATTCTTTCCACACGACCAAACCACCGAAGCATTCCTTTCTTAATCCTGGTCACCACATCATCTTGCAAACCACACTTTTCTCTTATTACACAATTCCTTACCCTGTCATTCAGATTCAGCCCTAACATACTCCTTAACGACCGCATTTCTACTGCGTTTATTCTACTCTCGTGCTTCTTCTGCCACACCCAACTTTCACTACCATACGTTAAAGTAGGGACCAACACAGCATTGTGAATTGCCATACGTGCCTTTTTCGACACATTTTGACTCTTCACAATAGAGTGCAAGGCCCCATTTACTCTATTTCCCGCATTCACTCGTCGTTCTATATCCTTATCATATCTCCCATCCCTGCTTAATACGCAGCCCAAATATACAAACTCATCTACTTGCTCGATCAACTCACCTTCCATTCTTATTTCACAAATCGTTTTACTTTCTTCCCTTTCAAAAACCATAACCTTCGTCTTACTTGCGTTCACTTTCATACCCCTTCCTTTTAATGATCCGTTCATTAATGTAACCATCATTTGCAACTCGGCCGCCGACGACGCAAGAATAACTTGGTCATCGGCGTACAAAAGGCATTTGACGGTTAACTCACCCATTCTTAATCCGCATTCTTCAACATTCAAATTTTGCAAACAACTGTCCATAAATAGGTTGAACAGCCACGGGGAAGCCACACAGCCCTGTCTGACACCTTTATGGATGTCAAACCAGTCCGAGTAGACCCCGTTGATCCTAACACAAGCACTAGAGTCCCTATAAAGAGACTCCAATGCCTGTATCAAGCCAGCGCTCAACCCAAATGAGTTCAGTGTTTGCCATAGCAAATCCCTATCCACTCTGTCATAGGCCTTTTCCAAGTCCATGAACGCACAAAAAACCCTCTGGTTTTTGGCCAGAAACTTCTCCGCGATCATGCGCATGGAAAAGACTTGATCTGTACATCCCATTCCCTTTCTAAATCCCGCTTGCACATCCCAAATTTTTCCATCAGTTTCTTTCATGACCCTTTTAATCAGTACCTTAGCATACAGTATTCCCACAATGCTAAGAAGGCTGATGCCACGGTAGTTTTTACAGTCCTGCTGCGACCCCCTTCCCTTATATACTGGGACTATTACGGCTTTGCACCAGTCTACCGGTACCCGTTTCAGTTCCCAGCATAAATTAAACAAGGTGTGCAGCAGGCCTGCCACCACTTCCTCTCCAGCCCTTAGCATTTCGAGTGAAACTCTATCATATCCGGCAGCCTCACCTGCTTTCATTATTTCATCTTTACTTATCTCGCTACCTCTTTCCTCTTCTTTCGGTGTTTCTACTCCACTTAGTACACACGTTGTCTCCTCACTCATAAACCTTTCATCTATCAAGTGGGAAGCCATGGAAAGTAAATGTCTGTTTAATTTTATTTCGTTTAGTCATAATAAATTTTTTTTCGGCTGAGAAAATCCGAAATTTTCGATTTTGGCGCAGCCTTGTAATAATATATTTTACTAAATATAGATACACTTTGACTCGTTTGTTTACAGCGGCTCGTGATGAAAAATATCAATCGCTGTAAAAATACAAAATATTCCAAAAACTAAATTTGATACATACTTGACCAATGTAAGATATTATTTTTATAATTACAGATTTTCATTACAATATAATGTTTCGCTAAAAGTACGTAGGACTTGTATATAAATAAACTTATACGTCTTGGACTTTATGGAGTGACCTGAAGGTGTACTTTGGTGAGTGCTAAATTAAAATACTGGTTATGACCAGATGAAAAACTTTTTGAAAGCAAAATTAATTTGATGAGAAAAAAAAATTAACGAGTCAGGTAAAAAGACTAGTTATTACGATAATACCTGAGTATAAATACCTACCTAAAAATTTAAAGTATGTAATATTAAAGATGATTTCTGATCGTTTTAGGATAACTCTGTTAATAGTTTTTTCAATTAACAATAATAAAAAAAATTAATCTCAATAACAATAACGTAGTAAAATTAAAAATATACTTTCTATTGTCGATTGAGTATTTTTTTTTCAACATTCTTTCACGATCATATAAGCATTATGAGTCGTACACTTTGGATTTTCAAAACTTTTTTTTTGACGTTTGATACAAAATTATCGGAAAATTAGAAATGATAGTAACAAGGTTAATAATGAAAACTTGTGTGTACCTAAAAATTTACGTATGTATAACATGAGCGCTTAAGGCATGGCACATTTGGATTTAAATCTATGTTGTATGTATTATGTTAAAACAATCACAATGACATAACGCGGAATGTGATTACAATTGTTACTAAATAGGTACATTACCAATAATTAAAAATTTATAGAACAATTTGCTATTATACAATCGAGATTTGTTAGTTACCTCGACCATTAACTTCTACACAACAACCCATGACCATAAATTAAAAAAATAAAGTTCTTTAAGACAGGCCCGATACAGCATGTTCCAAAATAGAATTATGCCAATATCATGTCTGACACAGCTTCATTTATACAAATTCTCGAATAACTCTCAATGTAAGTCTGTTAATTGAAGGTTTTCTTCTTATCCCAATATACTCGATACTTCCTGAAGGATTGTAATGAAGAGAGTAAAGTGTGAAATTGCTATTATAAAAAATTCTCCTCCAGCGAAAAAGTTTGGATATGTCTTATAAAATTAGACTACAGTTTGCGGCGCAGCCATCAGTTTCCTTTCTGATGCAGTCCGTGCAAGATTAAGAAGTTAATGACAGTCTTTCACAACCGGTTGCGTCCGAAACGCTAATAGAATTCATACTAAGAGAGATGGAAATAGATGATCTGTCTCGAGGTATTAATTCATTGCGCTATCATTTCCTAGTCTTAAAATAGCTGATATAACAAAGTATCAATAATTAGTACTTACTTGCAGTGTCTGTTGCCTTAATATTTGTCACGATTTAATTAAAACGAACACAATATTAATAAAATAACTGTATTTAACTTTATAAATTCTATTACGTGATAATATTTCCTCGACCATACAAATATTGCTTGCTCGAAGTTTTCTTTAGTTATTTTTTTCGGGCCGAATCAAAAATTTGCAAATTTAGTGGTTGGATTTGCAGCAGTCTCATATAGCCCTTTTACGTGCTAGAGCTACCCTGCAGCTATATTATAATTGTTACACGAATGGTTCGCGGCTCGACCGGGATCGGGGAAGTCACACACTCTCACAGAATACCAGCGTAAAACAGCGGAGACTCTTTTTACTGGAATCGAGGCATTCCATCTTAGTCCTCGGATATGACCACGCATTTGCATTTTAATTCTTAATTGAGGATAAATGTGGATGTCTATGGACCACCGCATCCACTAACCATCAGGTGGACTGTGTGCTCGTTTGTCACCCAATGTTATCAAAAAAATACCCATGGTGATTTTCCTCCTTTAGGTATTTATTAATTAAAAGTTTTCATTTACCATAATTTTATGTTTTAATTTCACTACCTAAAATTCAAAGTACTAAAATATTATTTTTAAATACTAAACTACTTAAAACGTTGTAGAGCCACGCTGCTATAGCACAAATGGGTCGGGTCGACCGGGAAGGGACCATACTCTCACACAATACCATATACCAGCGTAAAATAGTAGCTCCATGTTTCGTATTGTGAATGCAGAGAACTCGATACCCTTTTACTGAAAACGAGAAATTTCATAGTAGCCCTCTGGGGTGATAACGCAGTTTTAATTCTTAATCGAGCATAGATGTAGATATCTATGTGCTACAGCATCCATTTACCGTCAGATAGAATGTGTGCTCGTAAATCTATAAAAATACCATAAAATCGCGGTGGAAACGGCAATGTATCAGTTATCGATATTTACTACCATTCGATAGAAACATCGATATTTTTTGTCCCATCTCTCGTAATCACGAATTTTGTAGCATGTACGAGGTGCGGTTTGATAAATGAAGTCAGACGTAATATATTATTTAATACTGACTTTAATAGCATGTCAATTTAATAGAATGTGGTAACCTTAGCAGATGATGTTATTATAATAGGTGTTAACCGAACTAACAGTCTGCCTTTTGGCAAAACGCCCATACACACTTGCGACAGTAAATAACGAACAGAAACTATACCTATAATAATTTCTTAAATTTACGCGAACACTACATATTGAATTAAATTAAATTTACGGATTTTATCGCGTTTAATTAACTACTTTTACTCCTGTACTACGATCATGATCCTTGTCGTGGATCAGGATTGTCCCCATCATTACATCAGATTTGATAAACCACAAATCCTCGCAAAAGAACACCGATTCCTACCAAGAATGATACTCGAGGCTATTGAAATTAAAAACATCCTAAATTCAATAGAGAAGATGGATGGGTGCTACCATCTGCTAGGGATCGTATAATTAACAAAATTAAACCCAAGCCCAAGCATACCACTGCAAGACTTCAAGATTCTGTAAGCTCGTTTTGCGTAGATCAGACCGAAAAATTATTATTAAAAAACTGAAGGTAGCCGGTCTATGACATTGGGACGTCAAACATCTCAGTCGTGACCATGGGTGCTGTACTCGTAAAGCACCCGAAACGTCGGGAATTAAAAATAAGTAAAGTTAGTTAATTAAACGCGATAAAATCCGTAAATTTAGTTTTATTTAACTATACCTATATACATCGTTTTAGATTTAATATAAATTTTATTGAACCTAATACGATGTATAGAAACTAAAGGCACACTTTAAAATATTTTTCCATAAGAAAAACAAAAATAAAATAAAAACCTCGAGATTTTAAAAGTATATTTCGCAAGTTCAAAGATGCTAAATCATTTTTATTTAAGAATTATATACATTTGTTGAGCGCATTTCTTTATTATCCAGCGTGTACTCAAAACTGCAATTAAATATTTTGGTAAAACGAACACGGGCGGGGATCAATCTCGGGTTACACTTACTTATTAAGACCCTGGAGCTACCACGACTTTCTACAGCAGCGCAGACATCCTCCTCGTATTAAGTGTTATGCAACAGCAGGTTGCATAATTTAGCATTCAGCATTTAACATGAATAATGTAGGTATAATATATTCGGAAAACAGGTTTCCTTAGATTATCAGCTTCGCCAAAGAATTATTAATTTTTTTCGTAAAAGTATACATTAGATAGTATAACAAGGTATTAAGAGCATTGTTAATTGAAGAAGGTAGTATTTGAAGTATATAATAGGTAGCGCTGAAAATAAGACGTATTATTAAATAGCGAATTATTGTTTCTATTAACTTCTTGGACATATTACATTTGGACCATTAATGTCATTATGTTTAGTAATATGTAGTAAGTTTTTATTCGCCCTAAAGTTGTGCACTCCGTACGATATAAGTAGGCATGGTATAACACTAATTGATGTGTTAATCCTTTCTACAAGTTACTAGAACTAAAAATCGTAGCGATGATAGCAATAAATTAGAATCAATTTTATTTAAAACTGATGCTTTCTGTAATATCCATCTATTTTAAAAATCACTAATAACGTAATTTTAAATGTAATGTTATCGTTGAAATTTTTGTATTTTCTTATGTCACTATATGGTACAGCAATATCACTATAAGCCACCTTTTGAAAGGACATTGCCTCGCGCCCGTACATTGTTCGACCTGGAACCAAGAGCATCGGAAAATTGTGTGTTGTATTGTCGATCATTACGGAATTCCTATACGACTCCTCAGCTCTTCTCTGCAGCTAGTCCGATATAAAAATCCTATACGATTTTTATATCGGATTAGCTGCAGAGAAGACATATTTTAAAATAGTATCAGATTTTGAGGTTATAATAGAACTACTAATATTATGGTTTTTATCATTTAGTAGGATTTTTAAGAAACAGAAACATTTAACAATTTTTAGTACCGTCTTCCAACAACATATACAGAGCTGCTATTTACACAAAATACACTTTCCATTGCATACGCGTTATGCACGACGCAAAACGATGAGATACCTGCGTAGTACAACCAGCACGGGTTGAGCAACTCAGGGGCGGTGGGCGGAGCCAAGGGGGTCGCGTCCGGCGAGGTTCGACAACTAGCGAGGGTGCATACAACAACACAGAAAAACAGCCGTAGTCTTGATTGTTGTATTTGTTAAACATGTATAGCTTATCTTCAATAATAAAAAGAATGATGTTGTAACTATGCAATAACTCTCCCAATAAAGGCATCGAATAAATAACGAGAGTTAGCATAGATTTTATAATTAAATTGTACTCTTATAGTTAAATTGTATTCTTATAGTTAAATTGTATTTAAAATTGTACTCTTATAGTTAATTTACCTTTGTTGCATATCACTTTTATTATATATTACTTTTCATACATATTAACATTCAGATAAATTACCTTTCGAGCAAAAAATAATTGTAACAGGGCATGTTATCGTGACGGAGCAAATGAAGCTACGCGTAGGGCGACACGACGTTTTATATTTATAGTGCTGAGGTGCGGGGCAGGGTTCTCAGCTTAAAAATTGTGAATTACTAAGTTTAAAACCGTTTAGAATATAAGAAAATTATTGTGAATATAATAGTATAGGAAATAGAGGTAAGAATATTGTATAATTAAGTAAGTTTATAAATAAATAAGAGTTTTATGGAAATAAAGAAAGGCGCGGGGGTGAGGCAAGGGTCCGCTGGCCAGCAGCGGCCAAATCATATAAAAGACGGGCCGGCCGGTAGGGTCGGCAGTCGCTCTCCAGCCACCGAAAAGGCACTACCAGAAGAAAAAGTACAAGTTCCTCCTCACCGCCGCTTGCCTCCTATATAAACAGTGAACAACGCGTTTTATTCATTTTTCGAACGGCGTTACGGCGATCCGTAACATTAATGGTCCTTCGAAGAGCCGAATTAAGAAGCAAACCTCAAGAACGAAAAAATATTATTGTGAAGAAAAATGGTGAATACGCGTAGTAACAGTGGAGAATCATCGAAGCGTCGCAAGGATGAACAGATAACCCAGGGGGCCACGGAAGAGGCCTCCGGGGGCGACTCGGCCGCTAGTGGCTCATCAAACACCACTAGCGAAACCACAACGGTCAGCGGTACGACCACTACCTCTGCGACCGATGAAACGACTGCAACGGAAGAAACCCAGCAAGAAAGTGATCAAAGGTCGATGCGCACACTAAAGCCGGGCGAGACTAGGTCACGCCGCTTCGTAGTCTCACGCAAGAGACTCCTCGCGGAGTTAGAGGCAAAAGAGCGGTTGGCCGAACTCAAGCTCGAGCAGGCCCGATTGCAAGCAAGAATGGAATTGCAGGAGATACATGTGCAGCGACTACAAGCAGAAGTCGGATCAACCGAGGACGAAGAGGAAGAAATAGAAGACGACTTAGCATCAGTGCGCATTAGTACATGGTTGCAAGAAAAACCTACATCTCAACCCGCGCCGCAGCCCGCGCTGCAACCCGCGCCGCAGCCCGCGCCGCACCCCGCGCCGCAGCCCGCACCACAACCCACGTCGTACTTCGCGGCGCAACCAGCACCGCAGATCGCACCACCCGTACTCCAACAGTATGCACCGCAATACGTTCCACAACATACCGCGCCGCAGAAAGAAGACTATGTACAGGCGCAGCAACAAATCGACGTCGCTACCTTAGCCGCTGCTTTATCACAAGCAGTGAGAAGCACAAGGGAGCCGCCGAAATATTTGCAAGAGCTGCCCACATTCAATGGTAGCAGCAAAGAATGGCTCAGCTTCAAAACAACGTACGAAGAATCTTCAAAGTACTTCACGATGAACGAAAACATAGCGAGAATACGCCGAAGCTTAAAAGGGATAGCAAAAGAGACCGCAAGCTGCCTACTTATAAGCCAATCAGACCCCAGAATAATAATAGAAGCTTTGGAAAGGAGATTCGGACGACCAGAAGCATTAATTCACTTAGAAATAGAGAAGCTGAAGCTGCTGAACAAAGTCACGGACAATCCCAGGGAGCTATGCATATTCGCCAATCGCATAGCAAACGTATTGGGCACCGTGGAAGCGCTCAAGAAAGCACACTATCTGCATAGTCCGGAGATGACGCGAGTTATCACAGACAAACTCACGCCCATATTGAGAAGCAAATGGTACGACTATGCAGCCAGAAAGAAAGAGGATATCCCAGAGCTTAAGAAAATATCAATCTTCTTAAACGAAGAAGCGGATAAATGCAGCGCGTATGCCTTGCCGGAATTTATCACGGAGGACAACGAACCGAGAGAGCGAAGGCCGAGAAAAATAGAACGTGCCTTCGCCACAAGCAAGAAACAATATGAAGAACGCTGCCCTCAATGCAAACAAGAACACAAACTGCCCGATTGCAAGTCATACGCCGCTCTGTCCACAAATGACAGATGGGAAGTAGCAAAGAAGTATAATATCTGCTACCGCTGTCTACGAGGCAAACATCGCCGATTGCTGTGTAAAGCTCCACCGTGCGGAAAAGATGGATGCATGATGAAACACCATAAATTGCTGCATCACGACAGAAAAGCAGAAACTGAAAAAGAACCCGCTATGGAAACCGCAACATCGGCAAAGGAGGTCATCACAACAACTCGACCATACAAACACCGCCGTGCTTACCTAAAGATTGCGCCCGTAACAATAAAGGGGCCGCGTCGAAACATACGCATTATTGGATGAAGGAAGCACAGTCACCTTAGTCGATGCCTCGATCGCTGACGTCATCGGCGCCGACGGTCCAGCCCACGCAATGTGGATACAAGGAGTTGGCTCGGAGGTGAAGCATGAGAAGAGCAAGATCGTCAGCCTTAAAATAAGAGGAAAGCACGCGCAAGAGGAACACAACATAGAAGCAGCGCGTACGGTAGAGCGGTTGGACTTCGCGCCAGAATCCGTGAATGAAAATCACTTGGAGAATTGCCAACATCTGCTGGATATCAAAGAGGATATCACCTACGAACGCGCCTCACCGAAAATACTAATCGGGCAAGATAACTGGCACCTCATAGTGTCTAGAAAACTGCGCGTCGGTAGTCGAGACCAACCAGTCGCCTCATACACCAACCTGGGCTGGGTTCTGCATGGCTGTCATAGCTCATTGACGTCGACGGTCACCTTCTGCGGCAGACTACATCAAAGGGAAGAGGCAGTGCCAATAGAAGAAGAAATAAAAAATTATTTCAAATTAGAATCACTGTGCATCGAGCCGAGGAGACCTAAAGAAGATCCCGAGCAGCGAGCTATGCAAATATTGAGGGAGACCAGCAGGCGGTCGGCGGACGGCAGATTCGAGACAGGGTTGCTGTGGAAAGAAAAGGATTTCCAAATACCAAATAATTACAAAGACGCGGAAAGACGTCTGCACACTCTAGAGAAGAGGCTCGACCGAGACAGCACTCTCAAGCTACAGTACGAAGAACGCATACAGAACCTCTTCAACTCAGGTTACGCAGAGCGCGCGCCCATGCCACCGCCACAAGGAAAGACATGGTATCTACCACACTTCCCAGTCATCAACCCTGCGAAACCTAACAAGCCGCCGAGATTGGTACACGACGCCGCAGCGAAGACAGCAGGAATATGTCTCAACGATATGCTTCACTCGGGCCCGGACTTATTACAATCATTGCCTGGAGTAATCATGAGGTTCCGACAGTATCCGTATGCAGTGAGCGCCGACATAAAAGAAATGTTTATGCAGATCAAAGTGCGCAAAGAAGATAGAGACGTTTTACGTTTCTTGTGGAGAGGCAAGCGGCGGGAGGGCCAACCGGAGGAATATAGGATGACATCGATCATCTTTGGAGCGACATCATCACCATGCACAGCATTATATATCAAAAATAAAAATGCTGAAGAACATTCAGAGGCATACCCGGAAGCTGCGGTCGCCATTGAACGAAATCACTAAATGGACGACTACTTGCAGAGCTTCCACTCTATCACGGAGGCTCAGCAAACTGTAAAAGCAGTCGATCACGTCCACAAACAAGCGGGATTCGTACTCAGCGGATGGACATCGAACGAAGGAAAAACAATAGAAGAAACAACGACAGAGCATAAACAACACGACGCGACCGTGCGCCTGGGCGGAAAAGAAACTGAGAAGACGCTCGGACTGCTCTGGCATGTACAAAGCGATCATATTGGATTTAATACAAACAATATGAAGATGCCGATCGACGTAAAAGAAAAACAACGCTTGCCAACTAAACGCGAAGCGCTGAGCATAATAATGGCATTATTTGACCCGCTGGGGTTAATATCACCAGTGACTACCCCAGCGAAGAGAATATTCCAAGACACATGGCGTTACAAGGCGGAATGGGACGACCCTCTGCCAATAGAGTTAAAAGAAAAATGGGAAGGCTGGATTACTTCACTTCACGCCCTAGAACAACTGAGAATACCACGATGCTACGATTACAACCCAGTGTCGACGTGGCAACTACACACGTTCGTCGACGCAAGCGAGGAGGCCTACGCAGCCGCCGTGTATTGGAGAACGGAGCGAGCAGACGGCAGCGTTAACATATCATTGGCCGCCGCCAAGAGCCGCGTGACACCACTAAAACCAGTCTCCATACCACGGCTCGAGTTACAAGCGGCACTACTGGGAGCTCGTCTTGCGCAGACCGTGATCAGTGAGCACGATGACGATATAGCGGGCAAGACGTACTGGTGCGACTCTCGTACTGCACTAGTGTGGATAAGGTCGGAGCCCCGCGCGTACAAAGCTTTCGTCGCTCATCGCCTGGCGGAGATAGAAGATACGACCAAAAAGAACGAATGGCGTTGGCTACCGTCCAAAGAAAACGTGGCAGATGACGCGACCCGAACCACACCAGAAAGGTTCGACGAGTCGCACCGGTGGTTCCGAGGGCCCCCGTTTCTACAACGTCCACCGGCCGAATGGCCGCAGGAAGAGAAAACAACGCAATACGACACTGGGGAAGAACGAGAAATATGTAACATCACAGTTAAAAGTGAAGACTCGCCAACAACACACCTGCCACAAATAGAAAGATTTTCAAAATGGATTCGCCTCATAAGAGCGACAGCGAGAGTCCTCCTATTCATCGACATGTGCAGACCAAACAAGCACGTGGTGAAGGCTGGGCGTAAACGCAACAAAGCAAGACTAGATAGCGACCCTGGCTGGCAAAGAACAAACCGACGTAACACCCCCACCAAGGAGAAAAGGGCAACACCTACTGTCTCATCGCGTGTAGGAATACCAGCCGCTTATCATGTAAGAGCCGAACAACTGTGGGTGCAAGCCAGTCAGCGGGAAAGCTTCACGAAGGAGCTCAAGAGGATCGCCAACGGAAGTGTTCCAGGAGGCGACGACAAACTAGGCCACCTGAGCACATACGTCGACGAAGAGGGGACCCTACGCCTCAGAGGTCGAATAAAAGCAGCATCAGAAGTAGAGGAGGACACGTACGACCCTCCCATACTAGACGGGAAGCACGCATACACTCGTCTGTACATAGCACACGTACACGAGAGGTTGCATCACGGAGGCGTGGAAACAGTCGTGAACGAATTAAGACAGAGATTGTACATAAGAAAAATACGTCCAGTAGTAAAAACTGTCATCAAAGGCTGCCTACCGTGCCGCCTAAGAAAAGCCAAGCCTGCATCACCGTCTACAGGAAACCTGCCGTCCGCGCGTCTCGCTCATCACGCACGTCCGTTCACATACACCGGACTGGACTACTTCGGGCCAATAGAAGTCACAGTGGGACGACATCGTGAAAAACGCTATGGCGCGTTATTTACCTGCATGACGTCACGAGCAATACACATAGAGGTGGCCTACTCGTTAAGCGCCGACTCAGCCGTGTCAGCACTTAGGCGTTTCATGAGCAGAAGAGGATGCCCAAAAGAAATCTGGAGTGACAACGCTACGTGTTTCAAGGCTGCTGCCTTCGTCTGCTGACAAGGAGCTGGCCGAAGCAGCACTCGCAGCCCTCGAGAACGAAACCACATGTCAGCAAACTGTGTGGAAGTACATACCACCATCAGCACCATTCATGGGCGGCGCCTGGGAGCGAATGGTTCGCTCCGTGAAAGAAGCTCTACGCGTCACTCTCAACGAACGCTATCCCAGTGACGAGACACTGGTGACCCTGCTCGCCGAGGTCGAAAACACAGTCAATTCGAGACCTCTTACACACGTCTCAGTTTACCCAGGAGACCCGGAAGCCATCACGCCGAATCACATCCTCATAGGTCCCAACTCACACGTACCTGCACCGGGACACTTCAGCGAGAGCGACGTGACGGCCCGCCAGCAGTGGAAACGAGCTCAAGCCCTAGCCGACGTATTTTGGCGCAGATGGGTGAAGGAATACCTGCCCCTACTCCAACACCGGCGGGAGCCCAGCAGCGTAGGCGCATCGCCGAAGATTGGAGACCTGGTCATCATTTGTGACTCTAATCTACCGCGCAACATCTGGCCCAGGGGAAAAATAAGCAACGTATATCCTGGCGTCGACGGAGAGGTACGAGTAGTGGACGTAACCACTAGCAGTGGACATGTACTTCGAAGACCAACAAAGAAGATCGTCGTGCTACCAGAGGGATCGCAGCGTGGCGACGGCGGGAGAATATGCACGACGCAAAACGATGAGATACCTGCGTAGTACAACCAGCACGGGTTGAGCAACTCAGGGGCGGTGGGCGGAGCCAAGGGGGTCGCGTCCGGCGAGGTTCGACAACTAGCGAGGGTGCATACAACAACACAGAAAAACAGCCGTAGTCTTGATTGTTGTATTTGTTAAACATGTATAGCTTATCTTCAATAATAAAAAGAATGATGTTGTAACTATGCAATAACTCTCCCAATAAAGGCATCGAATAAATAACGAGAGTTAGCATAGATTTTATAATTAAATTGTACTCTTATAGTTAAATTGTATTCTTATAGTTAAATTGTATTTAAAATTGTACTCTTATAGTTAATTTACCTTTGTTGCATATCACTTTTATTATATATTACTTTTCATACATATTAACTTTCAGATAAATTACCTTTCGAGCAAAAAATAATTGTAACAGGGCATGTTATCGTGACGGAGCAAATGAAGCTACGCGTAGGGCGACACGACGTTTTATATTTATAGTGCTGAGGTGCGGGGCAGGGTTCTCAGCTTAAAAATTGTGAATTACTAAGTTTAAAACCGTTTAGAATATAAGAAAATTATTGTGAATATAATAGTATAGGAAATAGAGGTAAGAATATTGTATAATTAAGTAAGTTTATAAATAAATAAGAGTTTTATGGAAATAAAGAAAGGCGCGGGGGTGAGGCAAGGGTCCGCTGGCCAGCAGCGGCCAAATCATATAAAAGACGGGCCGGCCGGTAGGGTCGGCTGCGCCCTCCTTTCTGCCACCTGCGCCCTCCTTTCTGCCAAGGAGGGTCGCGTTCGTATACGGCTTAGAGATCTCTAGTCAGATCGTTAAGCCAATTCCCAAAAGGTTGAGTTTAGTGGGTAAAAGTCCCACATAACCACGCAGCCGGCTGCGTGGTATGCTATGAGCATTCTCAACCTCCCTCCCCCGCTTTCCGGAAGGTTGCCCATATTTGCTTCGGGCGCAAAAAAAAAAAAAAAAGTAGGGTCGGCAGTCGCTCTCCAGCCACCGAAAAGGCACTACCAGAAGAAAAAGTACAAGTTCCTCCTCACCGCCGCTTGCCTCCTATATAAACAGTGAACAACGCGTTTTATTCATTTTTCGAACGGCGTTACGGCGATCCGTAACACGCGTAACAAAGAGAATATAAACGAGGCGGGACTCCCTTAGTAAAAGTAAATGTATGATAGGGCGCCAAACTACTCTACCAACATCAGAACATGACATTTATTTTTTGAATAACAGTGCTGACAACATTGGCGAATTATACTAGTGCTATATATGTCTATCCACAAATCATTTTACCGATATAATGTGTACCGATATATATTGTTTATCGTAATATTTTATTATAGAACAAGCGTGACAAACGAGCACACAGTCGACCCGATATTAAGTGGATGGTGTGGCCCGTAGACATCTACATTTAACCTCGATGAATAATCAAAATGCAGATTCGTTGTCACCCTTGGGAATTAAGATGGAATGCCACGATTCCAGTAAACGGGTTTCCGGTTCTCTACACTCAACATACGAAACACAGCAGCATTAAGGTGCTATTTAACGCTGTTATTCTGTAAGAGCGTGGTCCTTCCCCGGTCGATCCGAGCCATTCGTCCTACAACCATAACATAGCTGCAGCATGGCTCTACCACGTATATAAAATAAATGACGACTCCGTAGCACAGTGGTTAAGCGTTTAACTACAGCACTGCAGGACCGAGGATTCGTTCCCGCACTGAACAAGTGTTTCTATGCTGTAAAATAAATAGTCAGCGTTTAGATGCTTGTTTTTAGCACTCGTTTTTTTTTTTTTGGAAAAAGGGTCAAGATATTGTTTTTTTTTAACATTGATTGAATTAAATTACTTTTAAATGTAACAAATACTATGTACGAACCGCTAGCCTTCTTCACAGAGGTACATACTACTCGCAGATTGTGTAATAATAGTGGCTTTCAAAATTAATGCTCATTATATGTTTGTAGGTGTATCCATAAAAAATAGTAATTTTTTTATGGATTTACCTACAAACATTGAGTTTAAGCGGTACACATTTTCGAATCACAGCCATGTAAGTCGTTTTTGAAAGCAATCGAGAGTCCGTTAAAATAGCTAAGTCGTAATATTCAATAGATAGTCCTGAAAGTCACCAAAACACACCGATATAATTACGAAGAGCGAGCGAAGCTAATATAATTGATAGGTTGAGCACAGGTGAGATTAACTAACTAGTGACATGTTACCATTTAGTGACGTCAAAATTGGGGGGTACCAAATACGATATAATTTATTCCTTTCCTACGATTTACTATGGCCATAGGTTACAAACAGCATTACAACAACTTTGTCATACAATAATATTAATACCGTAACAAGTAGGTAAGACAATGTCCTACTTTACTTGTAATAAACTACCCTTCTTTACTTCTTCTGTACTCGTAACATTATTTATTAATCATAACATCTGTATCTAGTTTGCGATATTGCTTTTATTAAAGAAAACATTTATAACTCATGCAGGATCGATAAGATTTTTTTTAAATATTAATTATCGTAAACTCGTAAGTGATCGTTTAGTTAGAAGTAAACCACACATTTTAAAATTATCATTAGAAATAATGATCGTGATAAAATAATTAGGTTTTGTTCACTTCAGAAGTATTCTATCTATTTAAAATCGAGTATGACCTCATTCATTAGGTACAGTAAATTTTTTTTAAATTATACTTTTAGGGAATAACAAAAAGGAATAGTGATTGACTTTTTTACTATAGTTTATATTTGTACTTTATTTAAAATAAATTTAAAAGATGGATTACCATCGATTGGGCATCCCTAGTCATTTTTACACACCACATGACGTTTGGCGTTTAATGTTATTTGTCGATTAGAATACCTACTTTTTAATGTTCATTTTGGCATGCAGCTAGTCCGCGTTATTAAAGTATTTGCAACTAATAAGAGATAATTAATTATCGCGTATATACGATACTTTTATTTCACAGGGCGATTTCGAACATTGTCCTTTATAAGTCCATTTTGCCATAGCTGCCACACTCAGCAGGCGGTTTGGCAACCAAAGTTTTCTTTTATTTTGAGTTCTTAACAGAAAAAAAACTGCTGTCCATCTACCCACAGGACGATATAGGGTGGTAAATGTTCTTACACCGCCACTACATTATTATTTTTAAGGCATATTATTGTGTACTCGCAGACCTAATAATATAGTAAAACATCACAACATTATAAGCGTATATTAACGTTCAGTGTTTAGATTTCTGTGGTCCTACGCTTATGAAATATGAAACCAAGGTCACTGAGCTGTGCTGTCTTTACAAAGGTCGTCCGTCGAACCTAGTCCGCTTCCGAGAGGGGATGATTGACACGCGGCACGACGACGTACCTCCAACTACGGGCCAATGACCGGGACAATACACGCAATTTATGAGGGTTGAACGTCAAGTAAAAACCAAGCCACCAATATATATAATAAATAAAATACCTGCTAAGGATATTTTTACTTCGAGGAAGGCGAAATAGTTGAGTCCATGATGTGCAAATATATAAATTAAAACTAGAAAATAGGAAGAATTACTAACAACCAAATACTAATGAAAATTACTTTCTTTCTTTATATTATTTTAGTAGCTATCCATGAATTTGGACGAGGTATCGTCATTCATCAAATAATAAAGATTGTAAGGAACTTCCTGCTAGAGTTAATATTATTTAAATTTTAAACTAAAAGTTCACCTCTGAATAACAGATAACGTTATGGATAATTTCCGTCAGGAACGGCTTATCTCTGCTCTGTTCCCACAACCATCAAACATCCGAATGGTGAATTATTTTCTACATATAACTTTTAGTTTTGGTTATTAATCGACAAGTACGCGTTTATTGTGTTACTACATTTCTTGATGGACCTATAACCCACTCCTGTCTTAATAAAATAAATTTAATGGCTTTGTTAATAAACATAACTGCCGTATTTGGAGCAAGGAAAATCCAAAGGTGATAGATAAACTATCGATGTAGCTGAAATATGCACCGTTTGGTGCAATTTAAGGGCCGGAGGCGTCATCGGATCATAATTCTTCAAAAATTTTGAAAATCAAAATAACAATGACGCGAGGTACAAAGCCATGATATTTTCTTTACTGCGCGAACATTTTCTTAAAGGCCTTAGTTTTCAACAGGATAATGCCAAATGCCATACTACATGTGAAAACATCGCACTTATTGAAGATTGTGTTCGATGAAAAATTATCACCAGATGTAGAACTGTGGCTGGCCTCTCAGATCAAGCTATTTGACGCCGCAGGAAATATCCTGTGGTGGTATTTGAAGTCTTATGGTTTATGTGAACAAGCCAGTAACGATTCTAGCCTTGAGCGCCAATATCGAGTCATCATTCATAAATTGCTATATGCCCAAAATAATCTGCTATGATTAATTCCTTAAAATAAACTAACAAAAAGAAACCGATTACTTTAACCATTGTGTGTGTTTCACTTCAATTTAAAATTCTTTAGCTTTTTAAAACAGCCATTATAACATAAGTATTAACCTCGTACTGATAAGAAGCTCTCCTGTCTAGTAGTCCATCTAGAGTTAAGTATCACTCTCTGAATATCTTGGTAAAAAGCGTGAGAAAACCAATAAAATAACAGGCTGTGAGATTTATATCATTCCTTAGGGGGTGGCCTGCCTAATATTATTTATTTAAAGTCAGTCATAAATATATATAAGCTGCAGTAGCGATTTACTAGCAGATGCTTTATCGACTCCTTTATTGAAAAAAAATTGACTGCTGAGTCAGTGTTTTTTTTTTTCAAACTGGCTACGCCTCCAAACTATGTATCATTTCGCACTACCTATAAAATACGGGTAAAGTTCGGACCACACCGATGACGCCAATGCGGAAATGCAAATAAATATCGAGTTTAGCTGGCGTCAGATTTAGCGTCAGTGTGCGAAACGTTCGGCGCACTACAGTTAAACCGTTTAACGTTGAACTAAACTGTTGTGCGAAAATTATCGCCTCATGCCTGCAAAAAAACATCACTCGTACTTACAGCTATTTTGTAGGTACCTCTTTTTAAATTGAAACTTAATACAAATTTTGAAATATTTTACATAATTATATTCTACAAATATAAAAATATACGAAAATTAAGCATCTGTAACATGCTGTTGTCTTTCCTTGTTGTGAACGGCCCACGTAAGACTCGTTTCCATTTGTGCGTGTCTCTTAGTGTTGTTACATATTAAAAAAGAAAAGATAAGGCAGATTAAGAACTGCACTCAAAATCACACAAATTTTATTACAAAATCTCTAGTTGCATGTTCTTAAATATAAAATGTTTTATAACGACAAGCTATATTGTACTATTATGTCATCATGGATGATGCGACAGTTTTGCAGAAGTTGTTATAAGGAAGCTAAACGAGACGACATTAACCAGGTCCATTATTGTAATATCCTCATACGGTTACTCGCAACACGACGACAGTCATTTAAAAAGATTTTCAACTTTCTATGATATACTTCTATTCATGCGGCAGTTCACTGCTGTAAAAAGACTTTTCACAAGCACGATGTTTAGGACAAGGTTTAGATCACCACTATAATCTAACTTTGTATATAGCATACACGGTGCAGGCCCTAAGCAATGTATCTTGAATTCGTTAATTCAATATTTGACAGATTTAACTTTAATCGGTTGTTTACTCCGTTATGGCTTACAGGCAAGCGAACAACATTCGGTGAATACTCATTAAATGACTAACGGATGAATAACGGAAAGGAATAACGGAAATGAGGCTTGCAGGAAGTGGCATGATGATGGCGGCTTACATGGCTCTGTGGCAACCCAGAGCACAGGTCTATGTTCGACAGGATGAGGCTGATAATGGTTTCATCATTTGTTAGTGATAAAAGATGTTACTATTTATCTTTGTCGATTCGCCCTGAGTCCATAAAGACCGGTATGACTACATTATCAAAACCATAAAATTCTGGTAAAAAATAACTGGGTACTTAAAGTTAAAAACATTACTTATGTTATCAGACGCGCATTTTCCTCAATAAAGAGAAGAAAAGAAGTGCAAAATAATACTACCTCAGTTCATAAGCTGACGTCATGCTTAAAGCGAATGATGAGATAATGCCGACTTTATAATGACAGTCCGCTCAATAACAAATGGTTTGTAATTTGACCGAGGTCATTGGCAGGAGCGTTTAAATGCGAAGCTACTTGATTTTATGATCTAATCAAACTTTATTTTGTTTTTACTTCACTAAACGTCTTTGAGAATTAGCCTAGTTTTAGAAACACCAGTTTTAGCGTAAAATAAAAGCGAGAGTTTTACAATTTATTAATACGCCAACTTAAAGTAAAAAACGCTCTAAGTATTAACTGAGTTTTTCTTAATTAAAAAAATTTAAATGATAATGAACAAATATTAATGTTTTCTTACGTTTACACGAATACTACATAATTAGTAAGAATAATTTCACAGATTTCATCGCGTTTATTTTAAAGTTACTTTTAAAGCTCGGATTCTCTCTTTGGAATTGACGACTTGATATCATATCATAATTATCACTCCTTCGACTTCTTTATCAGCACACATTACTCCACTGCTGAACACGAACGTGTGCTGTTGTTAGAAGGTTTTGCCATGCATAGCATCCGATCTACGCAGAATAAGCTTACCGTACTTTAAATTTTTGAAGTACTATGTTTGGCTCTAGACTTAACTTTATTAATCAATAGAATCCATTGATATTTGGATAATTTTTATTTAATAGCGTTACGAATTAATCTGGTATGTAAGTAGAACGACAAATTGGTGTTTTTTTTTTCAGGATATTTGGTCAATAAAATCTTTGTAAAGGCAGCTGCGCGGCGTTGCCCAACAAGTTCACTGATCCTGCAGGCTCACCGGAGTCTATGTTTCCGTCAGGATTCTTTATAAATAAAAATAAACGCTTATCGCGTAATTTTGGATTGTTTCATTGAATATTTTTATATGGGAACATTCCTAATATGTTAAAAAGGTTAGGGAAACGCAAAATAGGGCTTGTAAAATAACGACAGTAGATTACAGCTGCTCACTAAACATGGGCCTCCACACAGATTGCGTCACAAGCGGGATTTTGCCATAGTTCCCGCGCTTGGCTGGCGAGACGCAAGCCGCAGTTTTTTTATATATTCGGCTTTCATTGCGAAGATACTGCTGCCATCTCCGGCTCCAGTTTTCCTCTGTCGTTTCTTACGACATCAACGGGATGATATGGTGTAGTGGATATTTTTACGCTGCAACTAAACACCATATTAAAGTCGTATTTAGTGATAAGATTTGTAACTTTATTCTATGTATATGTATCTATGATACTTTGAATCGTATCAAGCATGGTGGACTAAGCTATCATTTAAAGTGAACTTTGAACGTCGACTTACGGAACGTGGAACGTGGAGCTCCTTATGAGGAGAAACCCTAAATCATTTTCCGTTTGAAAAAAATATTACCAGTAGGTAGTGCTGTTTGCATATCCATTCGATGAATATATAATAATCTATTCTTAATATCTCTTAATATATTAATATCTATCTATGACAGTACTGACAAATTAGATGGATAATCTGTGCGCGCATAAAATACACAAGTCAAGACCAAATTTAACACGTTTCTGTTTACACGTGATGATAAGGGTGACCTAGATTTTACATAATGTAAGAAATCTCGCAACCATGCCAGCCACTCTTAGATGGGAAATGGAATGAAATTGAATTTCAACAGTAATTTCGTTGCGATGATTGCCTCAACAAAGATAATCGAAAGCTTAGCTTTGGAACGAATTTTGAACCAACTGTATGTATTAATTCTATGATATCGTTTGTAATCTTCTAATTTTTCCGAACCGGTAATTAAAAATTCAATGGATGACTCATCTGCTGCGGATGTTTTTTCAGGTTACTGGGTCTTTGTATGGAGTTGCAAGATAACGAGCTTTAACAAATAAACGAGAGTAGAATTTTAGTCACGCCTTAAAAGCAAATGTTTGGCAATTAAAATTGTATCTAAACTATACTATAAAGTGGCTTCTTTACTTAACATTTGTCCAATATGCCAATATAAGTATGCAGATTTTTAGAAATAAAATTTTAGGAATATTTTAGTTAGGTTTTTTATTCATAATACTTTATTGACAAACGAACTTACTGTCCATCTGATGATAAGTGGTTACTACTGTCCATGAACACCCGTCAGCCAAGCAGTGCAAGCAGTGCTTGGCTGGCGGCAGATACAGGTAAGAAGTTATAAGAACCTACCCTGACGGACTCCTTGGCAAAAGAGGAGTCGTACCACCTTGTAAAACGAGCTTTTAATTATATTCAATACTATTACGAAACCCATATCATGTTATCAAAGGATACCACCGATTTAATTTGGTCAGCCTATAATCACCAGCTACCTTCCAAATTAGGAAACAGCAATGCAAAATACGCAATGTAAGCAAATTTAATAGCATATATATTGTTCCATCAGTTCACGATTAGAAATACGTAATATGCATACATAAAATATTAATTTGAGTCCTTCAAACGCTCCAGAGTACGAGAAATAACGTAAGTGATATACGAGTACCTGGCTTTACTAACAACAGTAAATTCTATAGATCTATAGAACTGACTGTTGTATTTAGTAATTGCAGACTTCCGCACAGCTACCGGTTGATGCATTAAGATAATAAAACGATACAAGTTCTATTAAGGTCGATAGTGCAGTGATAGTGTGAATGCGGGCATTATAAGGCCGAAAGAGATCGGTACAAGGACAGGCGCGGTTTACGCAATCGTTAGAATTATTTCCTCCATTTGTTGAACGAATGTACATTTTGTAACGGTCTACATTCATAATGACCAACGACGGCGACCTGACATTACGGGTACGTCTAGGCGTTCATTATCCATAATTTCCACATTGCACAAAGGGCTACAAAACGATTATTATGTGGGTGACGTTTGTAAACTATTAACGCGCGAATGAATTATTGATTTGTTGCGCGTTGTAAAACCGGTACGTTGCAGAAGTTTATACTTAAATGAATAGGGACATTTTAATCGTTCTGTGGCAGATTTCATTTTATGTCCACTCGTCTTCGCGTTAGGACAGAAATATTCATTAGAATACAAAATAAATTTGTTTTGAAGAGTGCTTGAGAACTTGGAATAAACAAGCTTGGATGTCTGGCAAATACCAATTGTTTACAGGCTATTAAAGTCTATTGCTGAACGTAGGCCTGTCCCATAGATTGCCTCGTAGGGATATCTGCCATACTTACCAAACTTGGCAAGCGGGTTGGCAAACACATTTTTTATTTTTAGTCGTTAGGAAGACGCTGCTACCCATCTCTTGATTTACCTCCTCCTCCTATCCTCTGTCGCCTCAAAACCGGAAAACTTGATTGTATAACCAGTGCGCGTTGCCAGTGATGACTTAAGGATCTGAGACGTGATCCTTCACCGCTGGCCGTATGAGTACGCTCAAAGTCCCTCAGTGAGCTATGGAGAGGGCTATGCTCGGGGCTATGCTATTCTTTGCGTAATAAACTTAGAAATGAAGATATCCGCAGTAGAAACAGAGTGACCTACATAGTCCAACGGATTAGTAAGGCCGGCCCATTGAAGTGGCAATGGGCCGGTCATATAGCTCGAAGAACCGACAACCGTTGGGGAAAAAGGTTCTCGAGTGGCAGCCTCGTACCGGTAGGCGTAGTGTAGGCCTATGTTCAGCAGTGGACTTGTAAAGGGCTGTAATGATGATGATGATGATGTCGCCTCTTACGAAACACCTGTCTGAAATATAAATTAACGTTGCAAACTCATTTGCCAACCATGTTACCTTAAGCAATTACCCTTCTAATTGAAAAATATTAACGACTATTATTCGCTCATAAGTTTTTGTTTAATTTTGATGTAGGTTGTTATATTTTACATATAATACGTATACGACGCGACCAATGCAACGGTATGGCGCTGGTGTGAAATATGATATCGGATTTTTCCTAGTCTATCAATCATAATAATAAAGTCAATCTAAACGTGAAGTGCAACAGTCCGAAGCACTGATGATAAGTGGACGGCCATTTTGCAACGTAGATTGGAATAATTACGGGCACGTGGCGGCCTGGCCCGGGTTATTCAATAACCAGCTCTAGATTATGTAAAACTTCGAAACTCTAACATAGAGTAATTGTTTATTTAAACTGATAAACGCTTGCGTTTTCTGAATAATTAAAATAACAAGAATATTTTCAAAAATTAAACAATTACATAGATAACTGTGAAATAAATTATAATTGTTAAATACATATCTATATATGTGAAGGTTTGTAAATACGTGTGGATGTTTGTTAGTGTAGCATACACGCCTCACGGATTTGTACCAAATTTTGCACAGATACTGTTTTTGTAGTGGATTGAGGCGTAAGAGGCGAATAAAATGGATTTAATTTAATATAGACAGGAATACTCGTTGAAAATAATTTAAGCTTTTACCACTGGTTCGGAGAAAAACCTCTATCCTGTGCAGAACCAGCAAGATGGTGTTACTTTTTAAATATTAATATACAATAAATTACATTGAACAATGAATGAATTGAAAGGAACAAATATGAAAATATTTAGAATCCAAATGGAGTTATTATATATATACATATATATATATATATATATATATATATATATATATATATATATATATATATATATATATATATATATATATATATAAATGGGGTTTTTATTATCCATCATGTACTTATAATAGTTCCTTACTTTGAAAAATTAAAAATTTTGATGTTACATATTATCAGGAAATTTGTTGTAAAAACGTATAGATTATCCCATGAAGGAATTCCTCATTCTTTGAAGTCGAGTAATTGTATTAGTAGCTTGTGCTAATTCATAATATTTACAGAATGTACATTACTATTATTAATAAAACTATTTTTGTTTCTGTGTACATACATAAATTTATGTAAATGTTTACTGCAATTATACTTGTATTGTAAATAATATAATGGCTACGACCATGAGATACGCCGGCGAGAAGCAGCGGTCAGAGATGCGAGACATTTGATCATCAACATGCCTGCCAAGCTTGGCGATGAAGGCTAATCCTCCCAATAAAATATACAATAAGCCGCTCAAGCAAATAAAGATTTTAACTACAACTGTACTCCCTAAACTATTATGTATTCTGTCTTCTGTACACAGAAGAAGTGTCACAAACCACCCACTGTTTAAATCGTCTGCAATAGGCGCGATGCCATTGTCGTCATTTTATTTCGCGAATTATTAAAAAGAACTTTTCTCAGTTTGGTCTCAAATATCTGCTTAGAGCAGTTGCAATCTGATACTTTTTTAGAAAGAGGACGACAAATTCAAGATATTTTTTCGACAGCCGTTAAAATATATTTCATGTTGCTTTATCGCCATATACATACCAGTAGTATAATGTTTACATCGATAAAATCAATAGTCATAAAACAAGTTTTTGGATATTTCGTGCCAGAAGATATTATAAGCGTTATAAAAATTAAACTAAAAATTAGCAGAAAAGCCGATACGAAAATTGATATTAAAAATGATTAAAAACGTTATCGCTGTTAAAAGTAATTGGAGGGATACACATCGTTTTCTCGATCGAAAGGAAAAACTGTATCAGTTAATTATGAACGAATATACGTAAGAAATTAATTTGATTACATAAAACGATTGCATTTAAGTGAAATATGATACTCATTTCAAATGTCAGCTTTTGTTTTTTCTTTGAGGAAATATTTGTTGCTTTTTTTTGCAAATGGTTACGTTTTAAAATAGTTGCACACCCAATTAACACGCAACTTGTTTTCATCATTTCAATGAAAAATACTAGGATACGATAATTATAGCTAGATAGCCGTTAGCCAAAAATTCTCCCAGTTTTTTTGCTTTGGCCAGTTCGAACTAAATAATTAAGCATGGCTTACGACACATACATTAAAGACGACAGTAAAAGCTCATTTAAAATAAATCACCAAACAAATATCACATCCTGGAAAGAAAATCTAAGTTTGGAAGTACAAACAAAATTTTCTCCAACTAATTATTAATGTTCTTGGAACGGAAGCATTCGACTATTCCAAACGAGGCGTGGAAGAAATCTTCTCGTCACAATACAAAGAGATGGCTCCTTTAAAGTGGTATATTGTGTCTATATCTGTCCACGGCGTCGATGGAACACATCCGAAATAAACGGTTTTGACCTCGATTTTAATAATCAAAATCAACCTGTTGAAAAGTAAGTTCCATGTAGTTTTGGCAGTTTAATAAACAAAACGAAAAAAAAATCATGTCAGCGATTTGATACAAAAATTTTAATTTTAAATAAGTTTTGAGTAAGTATAATTGTAGTGCCTTGATTGATTAGTAATATTAGTGATATTTTTTACTTTTACAAGAAATGTTATCTTGATAGAATATAAAATCTAAAATATTTTTTATAGGAAATGGTGACAAATGAGCACACTGTCCACCTGAGTGTAAGTGGTTGCTATGGCCCATAGAGATCTACATCTATTCTCTATTACGAATCAGAATGCAGATGCGTTGTCACCCGTGAGGACTAAGATGGAACGTCTCGTTTCCAGTAAAAAGGGTCTCCGGTTCTCTACACTCACCATACAAAACACAGCAGCATTAAGCTACTATTTTACGCTGGTATTCTGTGAGAGCGTGGTCCTTCCCCGGTTGAGCCGACCGATTCGTGCTACAACTATACTTCTAATATAACTGCAGTAAGACTCTAACCACGTGTAAAATTCATCATCATCATTTTCATTGTATATTTCAAGGTCACATTAAAGCTTCGGCAGACACTTCCTTGCTCCAAAGTGTTCTCAAATACAAAAAATGTGTGTGCCGAAGTACTTACCCTCTAAATTTAATGCCCTTCGGTACCAATAAACTGGTTAAGTGAAATTTTATGTGCTGATTATTAACGTTTTTCGTGATGAAAGTAAACACTGTGAAAAGTATTTCGTATCGGAGAAATAAAATATTTTGGGAAATCTGCCTGAGAACAGGAGAGAACAATAAAAAATTATTGTGCTTGCCAACCCGCGTGCAAGCGTGACAACTGACAACTAAAGGAAATATCTCCCAAATGTAATACAAAAGTAAGCGGGCGGCCTTTGTTCAGCCGTGGACCTGTGATATGCTATAATGATCAATGAACTATTATGCATTTCTTTAACGGATATACTAAATTGCTGTATACATAACATATAACGAACACGTATTTCAATAACTTTTTGATTCGCTTCGCGTGCGATGCACCAATAAAAATCAATCATCTAAAAATAGGTTAGCGGTGGTTAAAAATATCGCACTGCAGAACGTGGTGTGCAGCATTCTAGCAACTTTATAGTGCAATAAATTGCTAACATGTTTATTCACGTCAACAACAGACAACGGAATTAATTACATGCGAGCACGGGTTAACGATAGCTCCGATTGACATGATTTACTTAATAATGCTTCTGGAAGCATGTGGAACGAGATGAGGAAAACACAACATAATATGAATCTTCCTTTTCATTAATCGAATCTGTAGACAGTTGTTAATACCCCTCTGCCTCCCCCAAACGGGTTCCCGCCTTGTCGGCTTAGTAACCGTCGCATGGTCACCCGCGGTGAACTAAGAGGAACCCACTTTGTTGGCCCATGGTGTAAGGCCGGCCCGCCCGAGGTGGCCACTCCGAGTGGGCTTGGCGAGCCCACTTCGGATGAGTGTTAGTTGGCTGCGGCGAGAAGGGTAACCTGAGAGTTAATGTTATATTAACTTTTGTAAAAATAATTTATTAGGTCTGGGTAAGTATTGCTATGTTCCAGTCTAAAGGATATAGAGGTCTCAGTCAAGTCTATAGGCTTTCTTGTATAAAGTTAGCTGCAGGTGTCCATTGAATGCAATGGCCACATACCATCTAGTTGTCTGCCAGTTCGTTATCACCTCAGTTTTATTAAAACTAGGGATGGGCCGAATATTCGTTTCATGTTCGGTATTCGGCATATTCGGCAGCTTTACCGAAATTTCGTATTCGGCTAAATCACCGAACATTCGTTAAACTCCTACTCAAGGTGTCCACTGTATTGAATGTACGAATTGAGTAATGCCATGTCTTTCATAATTTTACCATTGAAAGTATATTTTATTTATGGGTTAAATCTTATATAGCGTTACGTTTTTTAGGCACTGTAGATTTATTTCCAATCATAAACCGTGACAAAATGTTTTAAGAATCAACAAAAAATCATTACATTACATTAGTAAATTTCACTTTACTTTGGTCGTCAGTCTCTCTAAAATAAGTCCAAATAGTAGATCTCCTGCCACTCATTATTATCATATAATTATCAATTTTCGCTAAAAAAGAAATACTTTTTCTCGCAAATATAGTCAAAAAATAAGCATGTGCCGGCAATTTGCTCAGTACTAGTTGATGCAATAATATGTCAGGTGTGGCCGAGAAGCGAGGGGGAGGGTCTGGTGGTAATCCCGCGCGCTTTGTGGTAACAAGTTTTGACATAAGTTAGGTACCGAGATGATCCTGCCGAATAATGTTCGGCCGAATATTCGGTTCGGTAAAATTTTTACCGAACGTTCGGTTGAATATTCGTATTCGGTAAAATCCATATTCGGCCCATCTCTAATTAAAACTCCTAGTTGTTTTTATAAAACTGCATTGTGTAGGCGTTTTACATTACGTAAAATAGCTCACACTACATCCAGGCTCGAAACAATTATTTGGACATACAAATACTTGTTGCGTGCTGCATTCGCATCGGCGGACTGCATCGACGCCGTAATTAAAAACTTAGTTTATAAAGATTTATAGATATTTTTTTACTCAGTACACTATGGTCTGGATCAACACATTTAAAAATATTTACTATATGGAAATAAGTTACCGCGCAAAAGAAGATGAAGGCGTTTCTGTTTACTCGTGGACAGACCAGCGAGCTAAAGCTAGTTTTCATCATATATTGCTGTCGCATTTTTTTTAAACTCCTAACATAAAACATGGAATAAAACGATCAATTTTAATTTAGTTATTGACTGAGGTTAATAATAAAGTACTCGCACATCGTTACATAAATTATGTTGCGTAAGGTTTATTATGTTCAAGATAATTGCCATTTGAATTGAGGAAACAATTTAATCTTCTGGTAACAAAATCAATGGATAAATAAAGCGTGGCACACACTAACCTTGACTCGTTGCCAAATCAGTTGCGAAGTGTCATAGTGATAATTAATGGTATATGCTCACAAAGGTTTTTGCAGATTGCAGTGCATTTTATTTATAATAAAAAATATAAATGTTCATCAATAAAATATAATTATCAATATATTAATACGTGAAGACAACATTTTGTACTCCTTTTTCATTGATATATTAAAAGGGAAGATACGTTACACGCTAATATCGCAATCACTAAACCTGGGCTCGGCGCACGACTACAAGCACCAAAAGGGGCATGCCCAGTCTTCATAGACACTTCGGCCATGAGTGCCCACATATAAAAGCATATAGATACGATAATATGCAATTAAAACAATGAAATGGTAAAGGAATTGCTTTAAAAAAAGTCGGGGTTTTGAAAATATTTGAAGTTTTTATTTTCACAAATGCAGTTTTTTTAACAACTATTTTTATCGATTTTATCGCGTTTTATTTCTTTGATTTTTAATTCCAGACATTTCGGGTGCTTTCCAGCACCCATGGTTACGGCAGACTGAGGTGACCGACGTCCCAATGTCAGTGTTAACCCGGAGTACCTTCAGATTTTTAATTTTTATTTATTGTCCGATCTACAGAATGAACTTACTGTGTCTAGAAGTCTTGCAGTGGTATGCTTGGGTTTTTAATTTCATTAATTACCAGGGTCCTAAGCAGGTGGTAGTAGCAAGCATCCTTCCTAAAAAAGAATTTATATATTAGATATTATATAGAATTTATATAATAAAATACACTTTACGACTAATAGTGATGACTTGCAATTCTAGCCCTAAGTAAAGATCAGCTAGGGCTTAACTTTATTCCTTCCATAATGCTGCTCCTCTGGTTATTACAGAGTTCTATCCGGTAGCAACCATTAAATCTTATATGCTCACCATAATAGTAGCGAGCTTGCTTTAATTGGTATGTGACACAAGCAATTAATATTAAGTCGCTGTAAGTTAAAACAGGAAATTCCCTAACATTTTAAAGTCTACATTTATATTTCTAAAGTCTGCCTGCCCTAGCTCTATTTAGATTGTTTTCCCTAGCATACTCAGAAAAATCATTATTTGTCTCCATATTTTGATGAACTATTTCAAGTATTTGAGCCGCATCATCCCTGTCCCTTATTTTTGTGTGGAATTTATTAACTATAGCAGAAGCCACAGCAGTCTATCATCAAATGTGTAGAAGCCCTGTTAAAGTAATTTTGATGAAATATTTTAAATTCAGTTTTAAAAATGCCATTCACCACCTCTACTACCCATATCGACACATAGTCACGGCTCTGGATTTATTAGCATATCTTGTCATTAACTGAAATTCACCATCTGCTGGAGACATTTCTGCGACCCTTAGACATCCACATCTATCCTCGATTACAAATCAAAATGCAGATGCGTTGTCACCCGTGAGGACTAAATCATTTTCTCGTTTCCAGTAAAAAGGGTCTCCGGTTCTCTACACTCACCATACAAAACACAGCAGCATTAAGCTACTATTTCACGCTGGTATTCTGTGAGAGGGTGCTCCTTCCCCGGTCGAGCCGACCCATTCATGCTACAACTATACTTCTAATATAACTGCAGCATGGCTCTACCAAGTATAACACACATACATAGTACTTGTCACTATGTATGTTTGTTATCGCAAAATGTAGTTAATCACAAAAGAGACATACTTGCAATGCTGATGGAACTGTTACAACATGGTAAAAAACATTGTGCTTTTATATAATTAGTTAGCAGTACACTGTGTGATGTATGATCTAAGCTTTGTTGTTCTGGGTGCAATACATTACTCACTTCAGATTGCAACGAGGATGGACTAGATGATTCAGATGGTTCCCGTTCTGCAGTTGAACATGATGCTGTTCTATCAGTTCATTGCCAGCAATTATGATATACACGGCATGACAACTGAAATAATGTAAAATACAAAAAATGAAGTCAAAGTGAAAAAATAAAAATAAAATAGATTTATTTCAAACTCAAATATAAATAAAATATTTATCAAGTTAAATGTTACTGCACAAGGACGGATTTAATGCCCTATATTATTTAATAATTAAGGACTGACAGACTACCAGCAGTCCAAAAACAATGAAAAATCAACTGTCTCCTTTCTTGGTAGTTGATAAAACTGGTTAATCTCATAAATAAGCTAGTATGTTTGTCAGATACAGCTAGGGCAGATGTGAAAAAATAAAACAAGTTCTTGAGTTGATATACAATCAGTGTAAAAACATGTATAATTATCAGATATATGGATCACATTTAATAAATTGAAATGTTAAACATGTTAAACACTTACCTCACGTAGCGCAAATAATTCCTCACGTGGAAAATCGAAGACAAACAATGTGTGTGATCTTATTCTCATAAGTGTCAGTGCCACAGCTGATGTATAGATGTTCAAGACGAACTATTGGTGCATTTTGCGAGTGCCACACTACACGTTCACTGTACTCGAAACTTGTACCTAATAAAGAAGCTACAATTATTATATTGATATTATTCAAGTAAACTCAGTTATAAAGCATTTCTTAGAGGAAGACATACCACATCGTGATATGTACCAACTATTTACCTGCTGTGTTCGAACCAATTGTTGAGAGATCAACAATTGCATTTTACTTTTATAACAAAACAATAACATGATAACAACACGTAATTTAATTCTTGTGACATAACAGTGACAGCGGCCTACCTGTCGGATACGATGTTGCCACTTAACGGTCATAAAATCTATGGAATGATATCGATTTTTATTCGATTAATAATATCATAAAAAGAATAATCTTTGACGCGTTTTAAGTTCTGCACGCTTTTTAAAATATAATTTCCTTTATTTATTGAAACTCTATTTCAAATGTATTTTTAAGAACAGTTAGCTTGTGCTGTATTGTTTTGTTATGCTTTAGAGAATTCGTGGTAAATCAGCTGGAAATTAACTTCTTGAATTATCATAACATGATTCCATTTTAAATGTTATGTTAAAAACAGATAAGAATAACAGTTAACTTGTGCAGTAGCGTTTTGTTATACTCTAAAGAATTCTTGGTAAATCAGCTAGTAATTCGCTTGTTTAATTATCATAACTATAAATGTGAAGGTTGTCAATGAATTCAACCGAGCCTATAACAACGGTTGTTTTAGTTTTTAATGGTTGACTGCCGCTTTTGATGACTTGAAATTAATAAAAACCTATTTTGCGCAATAAGTTTTTTCTCTTTGGTAATGAATAAACCACAGAAACCCCTTTAATGTATAATAGTCCTTTTTTTGATACAAGTAGCACATTTTAAGGAACCGCAAAAACAACTTTGTTATTTATACAAACACTATGAAAAACAAAATAATTTGTTGCTGGCGATAATGACAGTGGTATTTTGACTCGATTTAAAATATATGCTTGTTACTACTGAACTCTTCATGGGCCTGCGAGTCCGACTCGCACTGAACCACTTTTTTTCAACATTTAGTTTTATTCTAATAAATAGTTTTTTCGTTTAAGCGGAGCTCTTTTACTTTAGGTTTATTACCTCTTTATCTACAATAATCAATCTGAGTAAGTACAGTGTGTAAATACGATTCTTAAATTGTAAAAATAATAATTGGATTTGAACATCTTAGGTAGGTATTTAGTTTTATTTATTTAGAAAATATTAATCTCGCAATTATTTATTGTAATAATATAATTTATCACACAGCTAACGCCCTCATTAGCAATGTAATGGTGAAAGAATTTTCAAAATCGGTCTAGTAATTTTTGAGATTAGCCAAAAAACGTATTCATTGAAAGTAGCGCCCTCAATAATAAAATTAACCCTATATTAGATATCTAAAATTATACATAACAATCTAGTGGTGAAAGAATTCTTAAAGTTGGTCAAGTACTTTACGAGTTAAGCGAATAAAATATTCTTTGATAGTAGCTCCCTCAATAATAAAATGCATCCTACGTTTTAAGCACCATAGCAAAAAACGATTCAACATAGCCTAATCCGCACACACAGTAAAAACATAACCATCCTTTTTCGTCTGTAGTCGGTAAACATTTGGTTAATAACGGTTGCGTATCGACTGCTTTGGATAAATATCCATTGTCAACGGTTATTTTAAACCTATATCCTAACATCGTAATAATTATCGAAAGATCATATAAGCATTGTAATAATGACACCATAAGTAATCGATTGAAAAGGGGAATCGATTTTTTAATGATTTTTGTGATTGGCAACATTTTTTATTTTATTCACTGACTAATGAATTACGTATTTACCTAATTTTATTTTTATCTTTTCGGTACTTTTAATTTGTGCAAAAATATTCCCATTGTTTTAGGATAAATGAATACCGCGATTAATAACCATAAATAAAGATATATTTTTTTAACAAATGCACATTGTTGGGCGTTCGATGGCCTAATATGGGCATCCCCCTTTACACATCTGTTATCTTAAACGCAAAATTATATTTAACGATAGACAAGGACAGAAATAGGAAACGTCGTAGTTGTGCGAGCGAAATCGCGTCATCGCGAAATCGGGCATCACGTGCGTATCGTGTCTCTCACGCATGTTTTCTCGCTCTTACAAACGAGCCAAGTACGGGCAATCCCGTAGTTATGTAGGACCGGGCGCTTTGATTTAGTGACCTATCTTCCCCTTTTAATATATCAATGTCCTTTTTAAGTATATATGCGCGCACGGTATATGATTTGGCAAAGCTAAAATTTAAAATGAGTGGAGAAAGCTAAAATTTTAAATATACGTTACAAATATGTACTCAAATGAATAAAATTATGTTTACGTTCATACTTTTAATATCAATAATTGACAATTATTGTCAAACGCGTAAAGCGAGTCACACACTACGCAGATACGATATCCGTATTTGAGCACAACATATCTTTCAATATCGTTGTCTATTAAGGGGAAATATAACCTCAAATGGCTTAGTAAGATCCTCCGTTATGCCGAAAGTATTGCAGCATTAATTTTGAAATAAATATATGGTAAAGTTGAGGATTAATGTTAAGGATTATGTTAGACGAAAACACGATTCCGTAAAATTTTCTCGATAGAAAAAAAATCCAAAGTTACCTCCAAACTGAACAATAAACCGCTGTTATTCATACTTTATATAAGATTATGAAACTTTGCATACTAACTGAACTAACTATAAAGCAGTGCTTATGTTATTTACTTTTTTTAAGATACCATTACTTTCACTGTAAAAAGAAATTACCTAAACTATCGGCGCGTAAGCTTGATTCCTGTCGCCCCGTTAGTATCGCTCCGGCTTTTGAAGGGAGAAGTTGTGTCGCTTACGATCAGAATACACATTACGCAACAGGACGACGTAAAATTAAAATGGGAAATGATCGTTATAAAAATAGAAGCGACTGGGTTGGCGTTAAGAAACAACGTACAACCTCTCTGTGGAATAGTTTACCATCGGCGATTTTTCCGGACCGATACGACCTGGGGACCTTCAAGAAAAGAGCTTACTCCTTTCTAAAGGGCCGGCAACGCACCCGCAATTCTCCTGGTGTTGCGGTTGATCATGGGCGGCGGTAGTCACTTAACATCAGGTGAGCCGCATGCTCGTTTGCCCCCTCTTTTATAAAAAAAAAAACAGGCATAAATATGATAAACCTAATGAAATAAGTATCTAACGACCTATCTACTTACAGTATTAGTGATTACAAACATGTCGGTACATAGCATACGACGCGCGGGGAAGTGGGGGCGAAATTAGAATTTGAGCTGACTTACTATATCCCCTTAAATTCAGTAAACTAACACAGCTCTGTATCTTTAAGCACCGACGATATATCTAAAAATAATGGCAATATTATCTGCTCGTGCAAATATATCCGCAGATAACATCCGCAGATTGTATCCACACATTATGTTCTATCGCATAGGATTTTAGCTGCAGATAAATACCGGATGATCACTAAAAAAATGCGATTACATTCGCCTCGGTCCTTCTTAAGCTTTCTATGATGTTCTATCTAAATTCTTCGCCTTTTGGTATATCATACTAACACGTGCATCAAAATCAAAACCTGAATTCTATTCTCACGAGCTGTCTAGCAAATCTAGAAGCAATATACGCCAACTCCTTGTAGATAAGGTAACACTGTATTATAAACAATCGGCTGCAAAAAAACGTCTAGTAAGTTTGAAGGATTTCGATTGAATATATAATTTCGTATATATTATTATACCTTTATAGTTATGGTTATAGTTTATATATTATACCTTTAGACAATTAAGATTTTATAATCAGATAAAATAATATTTTCGTATATGCGTAGTCTGTGACTCGCTTAATAGTCAAAGAGTATAATATAATAATCATTACGTTTTAATAATAGTCTATGTTCAAACAGTTGCAGAGTGGAGATTGTCGCCAAAGAATTTTACAATGTTGCCAGCAAAATAATTACTGGTTAGATTGATTGAATGAATGAGCTGTGAATATTAAGAGCTTTCTAATGTTCCTTTCAATAGTTTATGGAGTGTACATGTCAAGGCAAAAAAGCCTTTATATTATATGTTGTGTATTAGATATTTTTGTTATATTAATGTGCAGTTGAAAGTGAAATACAGCTTATTATACAAACTTAAAATTTTAATGAATTACGGTCGAATTTTCACCACTACTATTGGGCGAGCACTGGCAAAAAATTATTACTCAATACTGCTGTTTCTTTGGCAATGTTTTCACAATGTTTTGACATTCCTCCAAAAAGGGTCAATCTAACGGCAAATAACAATTGCCTCCTTACCGGTTACGCCGAAGGCTTAATGCATTACTAAATTTAATAATTTAGTTTAGTTCTTATAACTAAGTTTAGTTATTTGCCTGATTCAAAGAAACGGACAGCGTTTTACTACGTCAACTTTATCGATTACGCAAAAACAGAAAACGTATTTAATATCAGTCTATACGCCATACAATAAGCATTCTTACGTCCATCCATTACAGCCTATAAAATTCCACTGCTGAACAAGTCTTCCTCATAGGATTTTGTCATAGTTGCGACGTGTGGCAGACGAGTTGGCAGCACACACAACAGTTTTGCGTTGTTATCAGGAAGATGCTACTGCCAATCTCCTGTTTCCGTTTCCCTTTGTCGTCTTACGACACTCACGGGACGGTACAGGTTAGTGGATTTCACCGCCACTACATTATCTTCGCTGCACACGGTCATTCTTACAGACTCCAAAAATTAAAAAGAATGATTTTTCACAGTCAAACCATAGTATATCGAAGATTTAAAGCCGCAACTACAAAAGCTCTTAAAGTTGAGAATTATTTTATTCTTTTTAGTTTTTAAAGTCGCTATTTTTTATTGATTTTTTTTTCTAATTGCTTGGAGGAGTAAGTAATATTACAAGCTCAAAGTAACAACAAGAATGTCGTCTGAATAGTTACAATAAAACTTCACCTCTATTTTGACACCCTTATGGCCAAATACTCAAATGCTACTCAAAGGGGGATGCCCATATTAGGCCATAGAACGCCCAACAATGTGCATTTGTTAAAAAAATATATCTTTATTTATGGTTATTAATCGCAGTATTCATTTATCCTAAAACAATGGGAATATTTTTGCACAAATTAAAAGTACCGAAAAGATAAAAATAAAATTAGGTAAATACGTAATTCATTAGTCTGTGAATAAAATAAAAAATGTTGCCAATCACAAAAATCATTAAAAAATCGATTCCCCTTTTCGATCGATTACTTATGGTGTCATTATTACAATGCTTATATGATCTTTCGATAATTATTACGATGTTATGATATAGGTTTAAAATAACCGTTGACAATGGATATTTATCCAAAGCAGTCGATACGCAACCGTTATTAACCAAATGTTTACCGACTACAGACGAAAAAGGATGGTTATGTTTTTACTGTGTGTGCGGATTAGGCTATGTTGAATCGTTTTTTGCTATGGTGCTTAAAACGTAGGATGCATTTTATTATTGAGGGAGCTACTTACAAAGAATATTTTATTCGCTTAACTCGTAAAGTACTTGACCAACTTTAAAAATTCTTTCACCACTAGATTGTTATGTATAATTTTAGATATCTAATATAGGGTTAATTTTATTATAGAGGGCGCCACTTTCAATGAATACGTTTTTTGGCTAATCTCAAAAATTACTAGACCGATTTTGAAAATTCTTTCACCATTAGATTGCTAATGAGGGCGTTAGCTGTGTGATAAATTATATTATTACAATAAATAATTGTGAGATTAATATTTTCTAAATAAATAAAACTAAATACCTACCTAAGATGTTCAAATCCAATTATTATTTTTACAATTTAAGAATCGTATTTACACACTTTACTTACTCAGATTGATTATTATAGATAAAGAGGTAATAAACCTAAAGTAAAAGAGCTCCGCTTAAACGAAAAAACTATTACTTACTTACTTACTTACTTATCGTCACGCACAATCCCTAACGGGGTAGCCAGAGAGAACAGATCGCCAAGTGTCACGATCCTTACATACCTCTTTCGCTTCTTTCAGGTTCATTAACTTCTTCATACATGCACGTCTAGGTATCCGAGTACTCTTGACCCTCCCCTCTTCGAGCAATTTGCTCACATGGTCTTCGAAAGTTAGTCTCGGTCTACCTCGACACCTTTTAATATTTACTTTCGCTCTATATATTTTCTTCACAATTCGGTCTTCACTCATTCGTTCAACGTGTCCAAACCATTGGAGTACGCCCCTATCAATTTTTGTGATAAGGTCATCTTTCAATCCTGCCATATTGCGAATCTCTTCGTTTCGCTTTCGGTCGGCTATGCTAACGCCACACATTTTACGAAGAGATCGCATCTCCACTGCATTCAACTTGCTTTTATGCTTCTTCTGGCATACCCAGGTTTCGCTGCCATATAACAAAGTCGGTACCAACACTGCGTTATGTACTGCAAGGCGTGCACTCTTCACCACGCCTTGCCTTTTTATTAATGCATTCAGGGCACCATTGACTTTGTTTCCGGCAGCGACACGCCTATCCACATCTAAATCACATCTTCCATCCCGGCTGAAAGCACTCCCCAAGTATACAATTTCATTTACCTGTTCTAGACATTCCTGATTTACCCATATTTCACATTTCATTCTCTCTTCGTCCTTTTCAAATACCAGAACCTTAGTTTTATTAGCATTCAAACGGAGACCTTTAATTTCACATTCCTCTTTCATACACGTGACTAATGCCTGCAGTTCTGCTTCTGATGGTGCAATAAGCACTGCATCATCAGCATACAGCAGACAATTAACTTTTATGTCACCCAATTTCACACCCAAACAGCTATCTTTCAGCTTCTGTAAACAGCTGTCGAGATACAGTATGAACAGCCAGGAAGACATGACACAACCCTGTTTTCTTCAACTTCGAATCGCACGTTCAATCTCTTTCATGCTGATGATCTCAGTGTCATCGAGGTCCGTTTTTGTCGTGCCAGTCACGGCGTCACCCCCGGATCCTTCACTAAGATCATGACACGCATACAATTCTCTATAAAATTCACTCCATCGCTGCATGACGTCCGATTTTTCTGAGAGGACGTCATTGGTTCTCGAAAGCACTTTGTTCATTCTTAAAGCTGTCGCACCACTCCGGGACCTTCCAACCTCTTTCCAGAAGAGTTTGGAGTTTTCCCTAAAGTTGTGCGACAACCTCTCGTCCGCTTCTATTCTACACCTTTCACGTACTTCCTCAATCAATGTTTTCGCATGAACTTTCTGCAGCTTATATCTTTCTTTCATCTTCTCTCTCATATGCTCATCGTTACTAGAGGCTAAGTAGTCTAACCATGCTTTTTTCTTCTTTTTTACAGCTTCTTTCACGTCGTCATTCCACCATGCATCTCTTCTTTTACTACTACCTCTTTTTGTCGTACCACATACTTCTTCCGCTGCACTTACCATTCCATCCCTAAGGTTCTGCCATATTCTCTCTACACATTCTTTCCTGCCATCGATGGTGTCAAGCTTTTCGGCTACCCTCGTGTGATATTTGTCCCTAGTATCCGCTTCCTGAAGCTTCCAGCTTCGGATGCGACAGACCGACTGTGGTTCTGTTACTGCCGTCCGGTGGCGCCAACCCGCGAACAAACCCCTAAATCTAGTAATTACTAGATAATGATCCGTTCCCAGGTCAGCACCCCTGAACACTCGTGTATCCATCAACTGTTTTCGCAGTCGGTCATCCACCAGGAACAAATCAATCATACTTCTCTCATTCTTTCTTTCTCTAGTGTACATATGGATCTTCCTGTGATTAAACATAGTGTTTGTCACAAGAAGACCCTTTTCCTTGCATACAGCCAGTATAAGCTTGCCAGCATCATTAACCCTTTTATCTCCAAACTTTCCGAGCACCGACTCGTATCCTGGTCGAGCGATGCCTACCCATCCATTCAAATCACCACATACAACAGTTCTTTCGTTTCCCTTAACCAAATCTAGAACTTCTCTTACATTCTCCCAAAACTCCTCCAGCTCAGCCCTGGACGACGAAGCTACCGGCGCATAAACAGCCAAAAGGAATAACTTCGTCAGTCCCATTTTGAAGCGAACCCAGAGAAGTCTTGAGTTCACAACCTTGTATTCAGTCATAAGATCGACCAACCGGGACGACAACAGCACTCCCACTCCTTGGCAGGCGTTCTCGCTTTCCGGGACTCCGGACCATATAGCTAACGTCCCGCCAGGGAGCTCTTCAATACCACTGCCTTTCCGTTTGGTCTCCGACATACACACGACATCTAATTCTCTTTCTTTCATTATTTCGATCAACTCATTCGTCTTATCTCTCATGCCTCCTCTAACATTCCACGTGCCAACTCTGCACTCCGTCCTCCACCTTCCGCCGTGTCGGGCTGTGCGTGACGGGTGGCGGTCCCCATCGCCGCTTTGCGCGCTGCATTCCACACCAACGGGGACGAGCTGGTGTGCGTCGCCTTGGGGGGACGCCCTAACCCTCGTTCGCATGGATGCGCAGCTGTGTAGAATTGCAGCCCTGAAAAGGGCTGGCAGGGGTCGCGACGAGCACGCTTCTACAATGACCCCCCTAATAAAAAACTATTTATTAGAATAAAACTAAATGTTGAAAAAAAGTGGTTCAGTGCGAGTCGGACTCGCAGGCCCATGAAGAGTTCAGTAGTAACAAGCATATATTTTAAATCGAGTCAAAATACCACTATCATTATCGCCAGCAACAAATTATTTTGTTTTTCATAGTGTTTGTATAAATAACAAAGTTGTTTTTGCGGTTCCTTAAAATGTGCTACTTGTATCAAAAAAAGGACTATTATACATTAAAGGGGTTTCTGTGGTTTATTCATTACCAAAGAGAAAAAACTTATTGCGCAAAATAGGTTTTTATTAATTTCAAGTCATCAAAAGCGGCAGTCAACCGTAAAAAACTAAAACAACCGTTGTTATAGGCTCGGTTGAATTCATTGACAACCTTCACATTTATAGTTATGATAATTAAACAAGCGAATTACTAGCTGATTTACAAAGAATTCTTTAGAGTATAACAAAACGCTACTGCACAAGTTAACTGTTAATCTTATCTGTTTTTAACATAACATTTAAAATGGAATCATGTTATGATAATTCAAGAAGTTAATTTCCAGCTGATTTACCACGAATTCTCTAAAGCATAACAAAACAATACAGCACAAGCTAACTGTTCTTAAAAATACATTTGAAATAGAGTTTCAATAAATAAAGGAAATTATATTTTAAAAAGCGTGCAGAACTTAAAACGCGTCAAAGATTATTCTTTTTATGATATTATTAATCGAATAAAAATCGATATCATTCCATAGATTTTATGACAGTTAAGTGGCAACATCGTATCCGACAGGTAGGCCGCTGTCACTGTTATGTCACAAGAATTAAATTACGTGTTATCGTGTTATTGTTGTAAAAGTAAAATGCAATTGTTGATCTCTCAACAATTGGTTCGAACACAGCAGGTAAATAGTTGGTACATATCACGATGTGGTATGTCTTCCTCTAAGAAATGCTTTATAACTGAGTTTACTTGAATAATATCAATATAATAATTGTAGCTTCTTTATTAGGTACAAGTTTCGAGTACAGTGAACGTGTAGTGTGGCACTCGCAAAATGCACCAATAGTTCGTCTTGAACATCTATACATCAGCTGTGGCACTGACACTTATGAGAATAAGATCACACACATTGTTTGTCTTCGATTTTCCACGTGAGGAATTATTTGCGCTACGTGAGGTAAGTGTTTAACATGTTTAACATTTCAATTTATTAAATGTGATCCATATATCTGGTAATTATACATGTTTTTACACTGATTGTATATCAACTCAAGAACTTGTTTTATTTTTTCACATCTGCCCTAGCTATATCTGACAAACATACTAGCTTATTTATGAGATTGACCAGTTTTATCAACTACCAAGAAAGGAGACAGTTGATTTTTCATTGTTTTTGGACTGCTGGTAGTCTGTCAGGCCTTAATTATTAAATAATATAGGGCATTAAATCCGTCCTTGTGCAGTAACATTTAACTTGATAAATATTTTATTTATATTTGAGTTTGAAATAAATCTATTTTATTTTTATTTTTTCACTTTGACTTCATTTTTTGTATTTTACATTATTTCAGTTGTCATGCCGTGTATATCATAATTGCTGGCAATGAACTGATAGAACAGCATCATGTTCAACTGCAGAACGGGAACCATCTGAATCATTTAGTCCGTCCTCGTTGCAATCTGAAGTGAGTAATGTATTGCACCCAGAACAACAAAGCTTAGATCATACATCTATACTGCTAACTAATTATATAAAAGCACAATGTTTTTACCAGGTTGTAACAGTTCCATCAGCATTGCAAGTATGTCTCTTTTGTGATTAACTACATTTTGCGATAACAAACATACATAGTGACAAGTACTATGTATGTGTGTTATACTTGGTAGAGCCATGCTGCAGTTATATTAGAAGTATAGTTGTAGCATGAATGGGTCGGCTCGACCGGGGAAGGAGCACCCTCTCACAGAATACCAGCGTGAAATAGTAGCTTAATGCTGCTGTGTTTTGTATGGTGAGTGTAGAGAACCGGAGACCCTTTTTACTGGAAACGAGAAAATGATCTTAGTCCTCACGGTTGACAACGCATCTGCATTTTGATTTGTAATCGAGGATAGATGTGGATGTCTAAGGGTTGCAGAAATGTCTCCAGCAGATGGTGAATCTCAGTTAATGACAAGATATGCTAATAAATCCAGAGCCGTGACTATGTGTCGATATGGGTAGTAGAGGTGGTGAATGGCATTTTTAAAACTGAATTTAAAATATTTCATCAAAATTACTTTAACAGGGCTTCTACACATTTGATGATAGACTGCTGTGGCTTCTGCTATAGTTAATAAATTCCACACAAAAATAAGGGACAGGGATGATGCGGCTCAAATACTTGAAATAGTTCATCAAAATATGGAGACAAATAATGATTTTTCTGAGTATGCTAGGGAAAACAATCTAAATAGAGCTAGGGCAGGCAGACTTTAGAAATATAAATGTAGACTTTAAAATGTTAGGGAATTTCCTGTTTTAACTTACAGCGACTTAATATTAATTGCTTGCGTCACATACCAATTAAAGCAAGCTCGCTACTATTATGGTGAGCATATAAGATTTAATGGTTGCTACCGGATAGAACTCTGTAATAACCAGAGGAGCAGCATTATGGAAGGAATAAAGTTAAGCCCTAGCTGATCTTTACTTAGGGCTAGAATTGCAAGTCATCACTATTAGTCGTAAAGTGTATTTTATTATATAAATTCTATATAATATCTAATATATAAATTCTTTTTTAGGAAGGAGGCTTGGTACTACCACCTGCTTAGGACCCTGTAATTAATGAAATTAAAAACCCAAGCATACCACTGCAAGACTTCTAGACACAGTAAGTTCATTCTGTAGATCGGACAATAAATAAAAATTAAAAATCTGAAGGTACTCCGGGTTAACACTGACATTGGGACGTCGGTCACCTCAGTCTGCCGTAACCATGGGTGCTGGAAAGCACCCGAAATGTCTGGAATTAAAAATCAAAGAAATAAAACGCGATAAAATCGATAAAAATAGTTGTTAAAAAAACTGCATTTGTGAAAATAAAAACTTCAAATATTTTCAAAACCCCGACTTTTTTTAAAGCAATTCCTTTACCATTTCATTGTTTTAATTGCATATTATCATATCTATATGCTTTTATATGTGGGCACTCATGGCCGAAGTGTCTATGAAGACCGGGCATTCCCCTTTAAGATGTTAAGTCTCGTGGCACATGAGTAAATAAACGGAACGGAGATAAAGTTTCATACAACCGCGCGAATCGGTTGCACTACTACATGTGTGCGTGACCACTGGCCGCTTGTAGGTATGTGAGTTGGTTGGTTTGTAGTAGGTATGTGTGTTAAGTTCACATATTACAAGTAGGATTTGAACCACTTCCCGATGTCAAATTGAGTTGGAATTTTGTGTGCCGTAACTTCAGTGACAATGCAATATTATGAAAGATATAACCTGGTGCTGCGGCCAAGGTTGTCTCCTCACTAGCGAACTCTTCAGCAGTACTCGGGCAGTAGCAGGGTCACGACATTTTGTGTGTTAGTTTAATTTTGATAGTTTAACACGATTTTTATCATGAGCCAGCTAGCATTGTCTCCTTACGGGGGAACTCTTTGACGGTTAGTACCATGGACTTGAAACTATATTTTAAATTAAATTTTGTTTGCTAAACATGATCTTCATGATAAACTGCCGCTGCAGACAGGATAGTCTCCTTACGAGGGAACTCCTCAACAGGCATAGTAAACTTTATGTTAGATTAAGAATTAACCACACCATCAAAAGAAACAATAATTATTAAAATACAAACATTTCAAATAGAAAATTATTGGAGTAAGTAATTTGTAAAGTGTTCTATCATACTGAATAATGTAACTATTTAACAAATGATTTCTTTAATTTGTCTTCCCCTATTGTGACAACCCTTCCAAAATAGGTAACAATTTTGCAGGTTCTTAAGAAGCTTTGTCTTTGTTCCGTTCATCTACTCATGTACTCGTGGTGTAGCTGTAAATTATAGGGACGGCACGAGACTTAACGGTATCTTAAAATTAGCAGCGTTTGAGTATTTTAGGGCATTAGGGTAGTTTATACTTGCCCTTGAGATAATATAGCCTAATAACTAAAGAATAAACATTTTAATCAATTCAGATGAATATAAGTTAAAGAACGTAGGTAACTTATATCAACGATAACTTCCGCGTATGAAAATCATCGTTACAACGTTGCATTTCTCCCCTAGGCATTAAATTTATGCTTGTTACTAGGAGAGGTTTCAAACGATAAGTCGATTAAGCGTGGCCACTGCAAACTGCAATGCATTCAGAATAGAACACGAAGTGTTGTATTATACCAAGGAAATAAATTTTTGAGGGAAATGTTTGTTTTCAAATATGAGATAGTAAAGTCTACCTATTATCAGTAATTTATTTTCAAAAACGTATACTAGATTTCCATTAAGTTACCTTTTGTGTCAAAAAGACTAGTATTATAACTGATGGCGGCCAAAAAAAAAACATTCTATTTCTATAGAACAAGGGTGACAAACGAGCACACAGTTCACCTTATGGTAAGTGGGTGCCGCGGCCCTTAAGGTGGGCTTATACGGGCAACCAAAATTGCTCAACCAAAGTTGCTTAAGTTTTTGAGTAATATATCATCTAATTCTTTACACAATGAAAATTGCGGCCTCTTTGCCAAAAACGATCGCACCCAGATACGCCTATTTCTTTTCTTTCTTTTTTGTTTTTGATAAATAATAAAAAAAGCGCTACAAGCTGCCGCAGCAAGAACAATGTCGTCCATAGCGAGCGAATACTGAAATGCTCGTGTAGGACAGTATTGCCTAGTTGATGAAGTTGCGCCATATCGCTCAATATTGTATTGCGCAGTATTGATGCTTGTTGCCGTTGCCGTGAATTGCTTGAAGTAGTCGTGACGTCATAGTTGACGAGTACTGACTGGAATTGAGCAATTTTAGTTGCCCGTGTAAGCCCACTTTTAGACACCTACATCAATCCTCGAATAAAAATCAGAATGCAGATATTTTGTCATCTAATGAGGACTAAAATGGAATGCCTCGCATCTAGTAGAAAGGGTCTCCGGTTTTCTGAACTCACGCTACGAAACTTAGAAGCGTTAAGATACTATTTTAGCTAGTCCTGTGAGAGTGTCGTCTTTCCCCGCTCGGGCATGGAAATTTGTGCTACAACCATAATATAGCTGAGCTCTACCACGTAAAATGTGGTAGCATCTACGACCTTATTTTGTAGCCATAGTAGCTGTCCCGATTAGAAAACAAAATTCCCAATTATTTTTACCTACCGTCAAGAAATTTGACCCACTGCACCTGCCAACCATAGCCACGGCATCCATTTTTCATTAGGTAGACTGTGTACTCATATTATTCAGTTAAGGAAATCTTTTGCACTGTTTGTACTATTACATACTACCTATTATCCATTTGTCAATAACAGCTTAATATTATGTAAACACACACAGCTTAATATTTTAGCTGTTCTATGATGTCTCTATTAACACTCCATTAGTCGCGCCCCTGTTTGGGACGCGAGTGCTCGCGCGCTCTACATATGTAGAACTATTTCGTGTAAAGATTTTACAGGAACAATAAACAAATATAAAAATACTTCAATATCATATGAAAACAAACTTTAATAAGAAACTAAAATAGACGAAACATAACTGTTACCATTTATTAGACACTTAATATCAGACTTCTTGTGAATTTTGAGAAAAATCAATGATTTTTGGCATCAAACCTTCTCAGTCTCCTTTTTTTACTCGCTCATATCTTCCACACAGTCTTTATCATTTTTACAACAGTCAAGGCATTGAAGAACTTGATGTTTAGGACGAATCCACTTTTTACAGGTGTCACATTGTTTTCTAGTGGACTTATTGCACGCTCTGCCACAAAAGGAACATTTCCCGACTTGACCAGTATTGGGGAGTTGTGCTGGGCATGATTGTAATTCCGATGGCTCTTTCATGCCCAAAAGCATTTTCCCTTTCATTTTCAATGATTTTGGAATACTTTCAATATTTATTCTGCGTTGTATGCATGGCGTGACTAGGTGAAAACCAAGTTCATATAAAAAATTCTTCCTGGCCTCATTTCTGTAGGCCTTGTTTATTGTATGTACAATATAACCGTTTATAGCACTTATATTCATTAAATTAAAAAAATGGTAAGTGGCCTAGAGTTTTTAGAGATGTCATAAATACTACAAATTTTGTCTACAATGTCCACGCCATATTTGGTATTGTTGTAAAAAGTTATTATTTCCGGCTTACGTATCTCTGCTGTTTGTAAATCGATATAATCATCATAGTGCATAGTTGAGTATATAAGCACCACTTTCTTTGATTTTGGCATGTAAAATACTAAAGTACCTTGTTTTTGAAAGCCAATAATTGACCTCGTTTCGCTTCCGTTTCTTGTGATTTTGAAATCTTTGGCAATTTGTGGCTTATTTTTCTCCACAGTGCCTACGACAGTAATTTTTCTATCTAAGATTTCTAAGCATTGAGGTATATTCGTGAATCAATTGTGCATTGTGACGTTATAACCTAAACCATCCAATGGGGTAAGCATTCGTTGCACAATGTCCACAACTTTATTTGGTTGTGCATAAGGACCATCTGGCTGAGCACCTGCGTATATTTCCATATGGTAGGCATATGGTACCTTTGTATTCGTTGGTAAAAATATGTTCATCCCATACTTTGCTGGTAGCTTCATCAGTAATAACTTCTTCCAACCATTTCAAAATTATATGCCATTATTGTGCGAAATATAGTTACTTCGGTTAAAAATAATATTATCAAACAAAAAAATTCATAATAACAATATTTATACATAATATAAACACTTACATAAAATAAAAACGTTAGGTAAACTTCCGACAAAAATAACATGCGAGTGCTCGCGCGCTCTACTATTGTAGAATTTTAGTTTTGGTGTGAAATTTCTAATAAGTGCTATCGCGCAGTTTTCCGAAAGGGTACTAATTGTGATCACCAGCTAGTAATAGAGGAATACTATGAGTGTGTGCGTTAGACACCCACAATTAATGTTAAAATCCCACGAAATGCATGCCCGTTCTACAATAGTAGAACGCGCGACTAACGGAGTGTTAAGGCGCTACCCTGACCAAAACCTGGCAAAAGTGCGTATGTGTTATGAATACATTTAAAACCTACTTTTTTTTTATAGGATAGGGTGACAAACGAGCACACAGTCTACCTGATGGTAAGTGGTTGCTGTGGCCCATAGACATCTACATCTATTCTCGATTACGAATCAAAATGCAGATGCGTTGTCACCCGTGAGGACTAAGATGGAATGCCTCGTTTCCAGTAAAAAGGGTCTCCGGTTCTCTACACTCACCATACGAAATACAGTAGCATTAAGCTACTATTTCACGCTGGTATTCTGTGAGAGCGTGGTCCTTCCCCGGTCGAGCCGACCCATTCGTGCTACAACTATACTACTAATATAACTGCAGCATGGCTCTACCACGTATAAGAACCTTAAAAAATGACTAAAATTATTGATTACATGCATCTGTTGCTAAAGGAAATGCTCTAATCATTTGAGAATTACACTAATGGATAGATAATTTAAAAATCTATATTCTACACGTTTTATTTAATTTCTTAAGTTCGCTTATCTCTTTTAATTGAAATAATTCCAAATATTCGGGCGTATTTTTCCGTGATATATTGTAGCGAGAACGCGTGGATTGTATGGGACCGAACGCTCAAGGTTCAAGGTCTTTCGCTAGGGGAACCGTCTTAAGGTTTATTTTTTGTATCATAATGCAGACTACCGCCATCTATTAACTGTTATTTAAACGATGATGAAAATGGATATGTTGAAAATATGGATGTGCCGCCATCTATCGCAAACATAAGGTATAATGTTATGCCGGATTAGTAATATAACGTAACACAACTTATGCTAGATGGCGGTTTAGTCAAATTAAAACATGTTCCGTTTCCACGTTCCATAAAAAATTTCATTCACACTGGATAGCAAAATTTTATCACGCCGTGTAAGCATTTTGGCAATTACTGTATTAGATAAAGATCAAAGATGCCTTGCATCTTCAAAGATGCTCCACTTCGCCGACTTGGTTGTTTTATTTAAAATTCACAGCGTTTTATCTTAGAACGTCCAAGGCGAAAATATATCAACCAAATTGGCGATTTATTGAAAACGGGCCAAACTAGTAGTACCCTTAACCGACGAGCATGTATGCTCCTACCTCCTTCACATCCATATGTATATAGGTACATGGATGCGAAGGAGGCGAGAGAGGTGTGTCAGGATCGTGCCAAATGGAAGTCTGTAGTCTCTGCCTACCGCTCTGGGTGACAGGCGTGAGTGTTTATATTTATGTTATGTTATCTTAGAACGTGATGGGATGAAAGATGTTCTAATAAAGTTGCCACTGCGTTAAAAACAAAATATTTTTTCATCTATTTTATCAATATCATGAAATGTATTGAACATTTTACAAAAATGATAATATTAGAATTACCAAAAAATAAAAAAAAACTTTAAAAAAGGTAAACTATTTGAAATAAAATTAAATACATAATATAAAAAAACAAGCCGCCCGAACAGGGACTTGAACCCTGGACCCTTGGATTAAAAGTCCAATGCTCTACCGACTGAGCTATCCGGGCTCATATCGGAGAGAGTAAAAGATTCTATCCAATGCTATAGTATTTGTTATTATCTTATATAACTTAAAATGAAATATTGTACATTTATTATTATTGTCTTCAAAAACTTATATACGTACATAGTATCCCATTATTTTATAATTACTTATAGAAAAAAATTCTAGTTATATATTAGTAAGAAGTATAGACTGTGTATTAAAAAGTGTCCACAGAAAACCGTTAAATAAGGGTGGCGCCACTATAGCTACGGGTTAAATTTTAAAGAACGTGCCGAAAAATATTAGTGGGATAGACGACTTTTTCGAGGTTATATTTACTATATAAAATTATTTTAGATTTTAGAGCTACTGAGCAGTTTAGCAGCACACTTCAAACTGTCGACAACTGCTAAGTTCATTTCATCCCAGTAGCTATTCCAGCGCTGTTGTGGAGTTTTTGAACTGTTATTTACCGCTTACATGTGGACACTTTTCCAACTGTTCTCCTATAGGAGTTGGTACTCCTTACTTCTACACTCCATAATTAGATGAGGCACGAGTATAAAATTAAAATCAAAAACAAATGCCTACAATTTTATCTTACAACTAGCGTCATCTGTGTCGTAGCAGCGAGAATTCAATTTCCTGTCTAGTTTCGCTACTTGCCGTTAGATGGCAGCATTGTTATTATATAAACAGAGTTGCAATTATGATTCACGTTGGTTATCACAAATAAGGAAATGTAAATTTTAGAAAAATAGTATATAGTTATTTAACGACTACATATTATGGTTATTGATTATATGGCGGATGAAGATATGAAAACACAATGGAGATAAAATAAATAAATATACAAACGATAGCCTTGCCAATAAACATATTATCATGTAAAACTTCAAACCCTGAGGACGATCTGCTCCCACTTAGCGGGGGCATTGACGGGATCTACCTATGATTTATGACTTTATGAGCGTAATACCATTCATGTTTTCCATTATAAGAAAGAACGAAATGTTGTGACCCGGATTGCAACTTTTTTTTCTTTAAAATAGAAATAACGGTGAATTCAATGAAAGTTTAAACAGCCTAAAATGTTTTAAATTTTATAATTTAAGCTAAAGCTAAATAAAGTTCTGATGCCTTGAAATCAATGCCAGTAGCAGAAAACTTATCAAATTTACTAAAAGTTTTTATAGAATAAATTGACCAAAAATAACTTTATAAAAAGTAGATAAGGAAAGACGCCCAATGAAGTGAGGTTTGCGCCCTCCTTTCTGCCAAGGAGGGTCGCGTTCGTATACGGCTTAGAGATCTCTAGGTAGATCGTTAAGCCAGTTCCTAAAAGGTTGGGTTTAATGGGTAAAAGTCACCACATAACCACGCAGCCGGCTGCGTGGTATGCTATGAGCATTCCCAACCTCCCTCCCCCGCTTTCCGGAGGGTTGCCTATATTTGCTTCGGGCGCAAAAAAAAAACAAAGTGAGGTCTAGGCGATGCGATGTCCGGATGCCAACGATGCACACTGCACAGGCTCAGTTACGCGGCAAAATAACATGAAAGGCAACTAAAAAAAATAGTGTTTATATTAAAAGACCTATTTAGTAACCTATTTAAAAATATATTTTTAAAAAACTAAGTTATATTTGACTACAAATTTTTTGCTTTAAATAAATTAATTACGCAAGGTGGTATGTTAAAAAAAACATCCAAGATGACAATAAACTTTAAATATTTATTTAGAATTAATATAAGATTACGCCGTAAATCGTGTTTATAAGGAATTTGACTTGCAATTCGGGCACTTAGTTTAATTTCGTTAGCAGGAACACGAATGGTGTTACAATATTAATGAATTTTAATTATTTATTTGCACAGAATATAGACTACTATTTTCATTAAACCTACTGGTATCGAGTAAAGATTTCTGCAACTTGTAAACTAGCGATTGCGATGATCTCTGTATAATTAATGATTAGTTTTAATTTGTTTAATACCTCATCCATATGTATAGTTGGAATTGATTTAATATTCAATGTTGGTACCTTTAAACTAATTTACTTATAGGCTATTATTATACGTGTATTTTTCCAAAGCTCGAGTAATATGAACAAATTATAGTAGTGCGTCGTCAATATTGTATTTTTCTTCTTCTTTTCAGTGTATAAAGAAGACATTGATGACATTGTGTGATACAATATTATTTAAATGTACATATAATGACGCTGGTTGATAAAATCAGATACTCTGGAAATATTAATCAAGTAAAGCTATTATATTCGGAATTTACAATACTACGTTCCTATCGTATCATTTAAATTTGATCATTTTATGTATTTTGTCAACCAGCGACATGTTATCGGCGTTTGACTCACTGTGTGCGTCGCAGGCTGTCATAGTACCTGTAAACAAAAGCAAACTGTTAGTTGATTACTGTTGAAGACTATTTGTTATTTAATTAACAAATTTACAACTTAATATTATTAAAATATGAATATGTGATTATACCAAAAAATTTTAAGTACGTATATTATTTAATTTTATTAAATTGTAAAATCTAAGTTCCTATGCGAATATGTTTCTCACATTGATATTGACGCTGATTCTTGCTTAGTGAAAGCCAATTTGCGTTCAATCCAATATACGCGAGAATTGCTTGCAGCGGTGGAAACTATTTGGCATAATTCTAGGAGACATGCAATAGCCAAGCGCAGGTCATTCTCGACTTCACAATAATAAGCGGTGTCTTTTAGCGATTTATTGTTAATAGCTAGAAAGGTGTGGTTGTTATTACTATTTGAAGATCTAAAAATGCTTCACATTGTCTATTCTAATCATTTGGGTAAAATGAAATATGCATGTGTTTGATCGAAGGTGCAAATCTTTCTTTCATTACAGCCTAAAAAGTCCACAGCTGAACAAAGGCCTCCCCTCATAAAAAATCCGTCCAGATATTGCTATAGTTGCCACGCTTGGAAGGCGGGTTGGAGAAGTTTTCCATCCTCCTCTGTCGCCTCTATAAACAGCTACGATGATATTGGGCAGTGGCTTCGCTTACGTTGCCACAATACTACAAGCTGCAGATACGCACTGCCTTTTTCTTCTCTTACATAAGCCTTTAGACAACCATAGCTGTATATAGGCCCGATCCGTAGTAGAGGATTCGTTCTAATCTTTTATAGGATAGGGTGACAAACGAGTACACAGTCCATCTGATGGTAAGTGGTTGCTGTGGCCTATAGACATCTACTTCTGTCCTCGATCAGGAAACAAAATGCAGATACGTTGTCACCCGTGAGGACTTAGGTGGAATGCCTCGTTTCCAGTAAAAAGGATCTCCGGATCTCTACATTCATCATATGAAACACAGCAGTATTAAGCTACTATTTGACGCTGGTATTCTGTGAGAGCGCGGTTACTCCCCGATCGCGCCGACCCATTCGTGCTACAACTATACTATTAATATAGATTATGCCCTTCGGATACAGCTAAGTGACCAACGAACAGAAATACCGCATATCCTTCAAATCTTTATATTTAATGACCCCTTTTAATCAATTGCTTTGTCACCAGGTTTTGCGAGCGGCGTGAGAAGGGTGTAATAAATAATAATAAATAATAAAAGGCCAAATATGAGGCCATCTATGGGGGAGGTTTAGGAGGCAGTAGACTTTAATAGGATGCAAAGATAACGGTAATAAATAAATACTCATGATTAAAATACAAATAACAAATAAAATATAAAACACTGGGCAAGCACTGTGACAACAGCACCGTCAACTATGTGAATTAAACCGAGTGCACCATGCCTTGAGCGTTGTTATCATTGTTCTGGAAATCAATTAATTAAAGAACAGAAAGCTGTTACATATCTGTTAGCCTGTTCGTATTAGCAGTGCGTGCGTGCGCTCGGCCAAAACAATAGGCTGCAATAGGTTACCGTTTATGCATATTGATATGTTTGCCCTTGTAAGCTCTACTTGATTTGTCAATCATCGAGCATTCAATTCGTTTAGTGGGACTTTTCAGCCATAAAATCAACACATACACCAAGAAAGAATTAAATGTATTCCGAACCCTTCAGAGAAGACCCGTGCCCAGCAATGGGACGTCATGTAGGTCGTAACTTTTATAACACTGAACAGTATGACGTAGCTGAATTAATACTAACACAACTACACTTCATTTCCTAATGTAGTGATGTTGAGATTGAAAGTGGTTGTGTTGGGATTACACAATTGAGGGTGGGCGGGAGTTGCTCTTCCAACTAGGTAGCGCACTTCATTTTTATTTTTTACGCGGTCTTAGTAATTAATTTTAACATTTAAATTTAATTGTTAGCCCAATTAGTTCCTAATATATGCTTATTTCATTGTGCATTCTTATGGCATTTTGCTACAAGCTATTGTATACGAGGTGTGTTCAAAAAGTAAGGTGACTTTATATTTTTATGAAAAACTATTTATTTATTCATCAATATTTATGTTGTCCCCTTCAAAGTAATCCCCCTCAGATATAATACACTTGTGCCAACGCTTTTTCCAATCGTCAAAGCATTTCTGATAATCACTTTCTGGTATAGCCTTCAGCTCTTTCAGCGATGCAGTTTTTATCTCTTCAATCGTTGCAAATCTTCGTCCTTTCATAGGTCTCTTCAGTTTTGGGAACAGGAAAAAGTCACATGGGGCCAAATCCGGTGAATATGGTGGCTGAGGCATGATTGTAGTGTTGTTTTTGGTCAAAAAACCTCTCACAAGCAACGATGAGTGAGCAGGTGCATTATCGTGATGCAAAAACCATGAATTGTTTACCCACAATTCGGGACGTTCCTTACGTATTGCTTCTCGCAAATGGCGCATAACTTCAAGGTAATACTCCTTATTAACCGTACGACCTTGTGGCAAGAACTCATGATGCACCACACCCCTATAGTCGAAGAAAACTGTAAGCAAAACCTTCACATTTGATCGAACTTGGCGTGCTTTTCTTGGTCTTGGTGATTCAGTGTGCTTCCACTGGGACGATTGAGTCTTAGTTTCGACGTCATAACCGTATACCCATGTTTCGTCACCCGTTATGACCCTTTTGAGCAAATCTGGGTCGTTGTTGACATCATCCAATAGCTCTTGAGCGATTGTCATGCGACGGTTCTTTTGGTCGAAATTGAGCAATTTTGGAACAAATTTCGCTGACACACGTTTCATGCCTAAAATATCCGAAAAAATTTCATGGCAAGAGCCAACCGATATGCCAACATCCTCCGCAACTTCTCTGATAGTGATTCGACGATTTTCCAAAACAATTTTCTTCACTATTTCAACGTTTTCATCGGTTGTTGACGTGCTGGGGCGTCCAGAGCGAGGTTCGTCATTGGCATCTTCTCGGCCATCTTGAAAGAGCTTGTACCACTTATAAACGTTTTTTTTTACTAAGAGTAGACTCACCGTATGCCACTGTCAACATTTCAAGTGTTTTGGAGCACGTAATTTCATTTTTTACACAAAATTTGATGCAAATTCTTTGATCCATTTTTTTTTGATAGAAGAAAATCGCCGAGCACACCAAAGTACGTCTGACCTTTGTAACTGTCAAAAATAAACTAAACATGCTATACACTTCAAACTTGAAACATATGCTCAGGACATGGGTACCAACGCAACAAAATACAAAAATCGAAAATCGAATGTGCGTTGCCCGCGAAATTCCAAAAGTCACCTTACTTTTTGAACACATCTCGTACATATATAACGTTGAAAAAGTGCGTAATAAGGCCCATTTTTAGCAAAGGCAGTGATCCCGATAAAATACTGTCACTTCCGTCTCCGTATGTTAATGGGAAAATTAAGTATGTTCAAAAAAATTTAAATTACTCTGACAAACATATAACTTACATAGTGATTTATGACTCTTACTACTTCTCCATTCTTAAAGATAGGTTAGCATAAATTAATTCGTAATAAATGCTAAAATAATTTATTATTATTAAAAAAATAGGAAAAAATGCTTTACAGTTTTTTCTATGTACAGAGGTCTAACTTTTCGTGTCAGTAATAGTTAGGAGTTAGTAGATTTTCACCTTTAATTTATTGTATATCAATTATTGTAGTGTTTTATTTTAGGTTTTATTAGTAGTGTGTAGTATTTTAGCCTTTAACTGTATAAAATATTTGCTAAAAATTTTTTTAGCAAATTTTTGAAGATCCGATTTCCATTATACTTTTATTTTATAATTCGGTTACTTTTATGTAAGTATTTATCTCACTTACTTACTGACTTAAGCAATTAAAAACTAAGTTATTTTATCAAAAAAATCCAATTATCAGTTTAGTTTTACTTAGGTATTACTATAATATTTAATTATTACAAAATAATAAATATTTATTATTACAACAATAAACCTATGAATTTTAGAAACGTAGTTTATTACAGTTGTGTATTTGGTACTAGCGGATGGATTTGCAGTTTGCATTCGAAAGTGCCCAGGTTCGATTCCAGGAATATGATCTCAAATTTTCTTTTTTTGTCTTTTATATATTTCGTACACGAAAAAGAAATATTTATGAAAAAATGAATTTAAAATTAAAATACACAAATAAAACGATCTTTACGTAAATACTGCAGCAAAAAGAGCGACACGTCTACATAGCACGAGGCCGTGTCTGTTACACAGGCGTTTACGCACACATCCGTACGACTTATTTCAGAAATAAGAATATGCGATTTAAAATAAAAACAATTAATTGGACTAAAACATTAAAAAACATTAAGTTAATATGTAGCTTCTATAACAATCTGACAAAAAACCTGAATGATTGCAAGTATATTAGTAAGGTTTTTACTTGTTAAAATAATTTTTAGAGGTATCTTTGTGATTTTTTTCTATCCTATCAAATTAGTAGCATCTCGTTTTCAACACAACAATTAACTAGCATATGTCAAGAAAAATATCATATATTTTTCTGGTTTTGTTTACTGCAGTATATCATATACTTTGACGCATTATAAAGCTTGCGTTTAGCTCCTGTAGTCCTCTTAAAATAAGTAAAAATATACCCGGTGTTGCTCGGATATCAATGTACAAGTGTACCGTAAGTATACGATTAAATTTAATAATTGTGTAATACAGATATTTATTTCCGAGATATTCACCCTTACAGGTGTAAACTAGGTGGAGTCGACATCTTTTATCGTCTCATCGGTCAGTTTGACACGAACGAAATTAAATAAGTATGTATGCATAGGATGCATCTTACTTATCATAGTTATTATTTTTCTGATAATGGTAGAGGTCAAGACTTTAAATATTTTCCAAAAATCTGTTGTAAAAAAATTTTGGCTTTTTTAAATCAATCCGGAAACGCTAAACCAAATTTATGAACACTAAGTATTTTTTTTAACTTCCCGCTAAGAAAATTGAAAATTTTCAAAAGTAAGGAAGTTATTGGTTTCACCCAAATTTTCGAAAATCGAGTTTTTATCAGATCTTGACGTTTTGAGATCCTAGAAAGCTATAGGAATAATTTTTAAAAACGGCTTTACCGATCGACTTCCGAATCTAATCAGCTCTTAACCTCAAAAATTGACGTCAAATGCCGTTTCGAACGTTTTTATTTAACATAACTTCGAGATTTCGCAACATAATTTGGTGAAATTTGGAGCGCTTTGCATTTGAAATTAGCAGGAAATTCCAGGGATGGCATGCAGGGTCAACCAATTTTTCTTCTCAACCAATTTGTCTTCTTCAAAATGATTGAAGATGGAGAGCACGTACTCAGAGCGAAAGGGTCAGCTCTGTCCTCACGCACCCGTATGGTAATGATACCTTGTACTATTAAATATTTTATGTTAGGGATAATTTCTCCCAGGTAATTTGATGCTTCTTGGAAAACAATCCAGAATCTGTTAAAATGGTTTAAAAGTTGAAAGCCATTTTAAGTCAACGGCTGGACGTTGGTGCAATAAGTACAGGTGTACTTAACCGAATAGCATGTATGCGTAGGTATACGGACGTAACTGTGCTAAATGGAAGTCCGTAGTCTCTGCCTACCCCGCTGGGTGACAGGCGTGAGTATTTACGGTATGTTAATTTAACTATAGTATTTAATTTAGATTATCTGATGTAATAAATTAGGGAACTTGCGAAATGTGGTTTACATAAGTGATATACTTCGTCCCAGTAGCGTTGTCATTGAATTGCGTGTCACTCGATCTTTTAATTACAAATCATACTCTGCGAAGTACTGAAGTACAGATAACATTCTAGAAAACTATAAAAATTGTTTTGTATGATTTCAAAGAAAAATGAATGAAAACAATGAATCGTTACCCATGCATTTTATCAAATTAAAATAGAACATTTCTCAATTATAAGACACTAATAAGTTGGTCGCCGTTAACTTCATCCCATTTGCATAATTTATCATTGCAAATATGGCAATTTTAATATAAATCTCAATATTATACATTCGTGTGATTAGTGTGAGTTATTTCTTTATGATTCAATTCTGAAAAACAGATAATTAACAAGCAGAAAAAAACGTTGTCTGGTCTATAAGATCTAATTAATTATTATCAATTTGTATTGGATTATGGACGGCGCTACGTATTGCATCATATAAAATATGAATGAACAGTGTTTGTCTGATATCATAGCCCGCACATGCAACGTCGCTTAAAAATAATTACGCTATTCCATTATCTACGATACAACAATTTTTGCAACGCCTAGAGACGCGCCTAGGGCGGTCTAAAAGCCCTCGTTTCCAGCCATTATAACAAATATTCTAGTAAGGTCAGACTAATCAATAAGCTTTTAGTCGGTCTAACACTTGTCCCGGATCGTCTTTCGTACATACGAAAAAGGCAAATGTTTTAAACACATGTTTCAGGTTTTATTAACTTATTTCATTGGGTGACAAACGAGAACACAGTCCACCTGGTGGTAAGTGAATGCTGTGGCCCATAGACATCTGAGGACTAAGATGGAAAGGAAATGAAACACACTACACGAAACACAGCAGCATTATGCTGCTATTTTAAGCTGGTATTCTGTGAGAGCAGAGTCCTACCCCGGTTGAGCCGACCCATTCGAGTTACAACTATAATATAGCTGCAGCGTGGCTCAAATGTATACAAATGTTTATTTACTCTTGAAGCTCTACTGCGTATTACATATAAGTATACAAACGTAAGCCAATTTACTAGTGTTAAAAATACAATATTTACGGTAGTTTCGTATAAAATCGCATCTTTTCATGTTGCGTAATTAAACTAGTTAGAAGTCTAGCCGGCTCAGATCACCTAAACGCAACCTTGGTAATAATTACATTGGCCTCAATATTAATTAGTTGTTTAATTAATTAGCATCAAAATAAATTTGTGGACTTCATATAGGTACCTAGTATTCATATTTCTAGAAACTTCTAAACATTCGATTGATAACAAAGTAATTATAAAACATGGTAAAATAAGATATTAAATGCAGGCTATAATATTCATGACATTCTAATTAATATAATATTCATGACGTCTCTCACATCATATTTGGACGGAGCCGTAATGCCAGAAGATTTATCTCTATTCAATATTAAACGTATCTATGTAATTCTATTTACGTTATGTTCTATGCATATTATATTAATTGTTGTAATTATTATTAAATCTCTTCTTATTTTTTTTAATATTAATAGGTTACTAACATTTTTCAAATTCGTTACGAATAAAATTTCGTACTTTCTGGAACTGTGTTTTAAAAGCGTAGAACACTATTTAATGAACCTATAAAGTCAGTAATTACCGACACCACGTTTTTAAGATGCTAGTGACATTATGTTTGCACTTTTCTTATTGAGAGTAATTTGATTTAATAAACATTACAAATAAAATTCCCAGAAATGTACATTAGAAGCTCAAAGAATGAAAATAAATTTTTTGTACCCAATAGAATTTAGGTTAAAAAACAAATATAGCATCTATGGTAGTTACTATTAGCAAAATTTTATACAACGTAATGTTATTCTATAATAAAATAAATAAGACCGGCCATTTGAACATTAGTCTGTAATTTATCGTAATAAAAGTGTAAAAAATATGTAATATTAAATATAAAGAATACAATATTTACTTATCACGCGTTTATTAGAGACTAGAAGTCTAGGATAAAATCAATTACAAATCATTATATTCATTATAGTCTATCTATGTCCACTACTGAATACAGGCATCTTGATATTAGGAATACGCTGAATGCCTGTTTTCTGTTTATCCTGTCGTCTCTTAATAAAATAATAACAAAAAAATTCCGAATGTTTAGCTAAATCAATAATATACTTATTCTATCATAAGCTGACTAAAGAAAGCGTAAATTATCCAAACTACACTTTAAGGTTTCAACGCATTGAGTTAACATCAATGTTTCAACGTACAATAAGAAAGTAGTGTGTTTTTTTTAACTTCCTATAATGACCACCGTGTTTACTCATTAAACAAAGCGATTTAAAACTTAAAACTTTAAATTTTCTGTATAATATGTTTGTCAAATCGTTTTTATTGCAAAACAAATTCGTGCAAAAAAGTATCATTGAATATTTTCAACCTTCGCAAAAGTTTCATTTGTATTGTACAATGTAGCTTTATGATTTTTCTTCGTGGATTTCACATTCAATAAGTCATGTCCGAAATGTTCACCTATTTGTTACGTTGCATTAGCAAGGTTAATAAGGTGTATTACTACGAGACTGGTGTGCGACGTTAACACACTGAATTGTGCTACTTGTTACAAGGAGACTAAATATTATCATCTACCTTCGTACTAAGTGTTTCTACGTCGTAAATAATCCTTGTATTTAAGCGCTTGCGTGTAACTGCTAATTTTGGTTGCAAATAAAATCGTTAATGCAATCCCATGCTATGTAAAAAGCAACATTAGACAAATCAAAAATTATCTAATTATCTACTGGTGTTATGTTCGTCTCTTCAAAAAAAAAGATCTTCCCGCCGGGTTTTTTCCTGATTCCTCTCAGGACAGACGTATTTCCGAACCAGTGTAAATTAAACATAAAATTGGCGCTCAATATGTGTTATTTGTAATCTAAATTGTTTCTATTCTACTCTTTCAGTTATATAAAGTATCAAGCAAGTACATCACGTTGGCCTATAATAATATATTTGCCATACTATAAACTAAATAAAACACGTAATTTTTCGATGCATGTTTGTTATCGTTGTTATAAATAAATCTGACTACCTCGTTTTGGTCTAGTGGTCGTAATAGCGACTGTTGATCAGGTAGTGCCGGTTCGAATCCCCGGTGCCCGACCTGGGATTCGAACCAACCATCGAAATCAGTCATAAGGTTTTTTTAAATATAGAATAAGGATGACAAACGAGCACAGTCCACGTGATGGTAAGTGGGTGCTGTGGCCCAGAGCCATCTACATTTTTCCTCGATTAACAATTAAAACGACGATGCGTTATTACCCCTGAGGACTTGGATGGAATGCCACGTTTCCAGTAAAAAAGGATCTCCGGATCTCTACACCATACGAAACACAGCAGTATTAAGCTGGTATTTTGTGGTCCTTTCCCGATCGAGCCAACCCATTCGTGCTACAACCATATATAGGTGCAGCGTAGCTCTACTACGTAGATTTTTCTAAAGATAAATTTTCAGTAGTATTCTAGAGTAAGGACGTTGGCAATGTTTTCTCCCCGTGCCTCGGAAAGCCCGTAGGTAAGGTAGGGACGGTTTGCCGTTCCAGCGAACTATGGTAGCGAAGGAACAGAGTCCACTCGCGTAAACACACGAGCACTATGATCCTGTGTCTGTCCCATGTGACCGTTGAAACGTTGGTGTCGTAAAAGCGACACAGGGAAAGTGGAACAGGAGATAGGCTGCAGCATCTTCTTAATAACAATTAAAAATAATAAAAAGTCAGGATGCCTGCGCGTGCCAAACATATAATCTGTGGGCTATGTCATGTTCAGCAGAAGGCTTTGGATAGGCTGTGATAATTATGATGATGAAATGATAAATCAAAATACAAAATCTGCAATAAGCTCCAAGACGTTCGCCAATATTACACAAATTAATCAGTTTTAAAAAGCGCCATCACCTTTTTACGAAAATTATTCCTTAATATATTATAAAAATTTCACAATTATAATAATATATAATACCAATAAAAAGTAGAATAGCAAGATGATTAAATAATGCAAAATTATTTAATCATCTTGCTATTTAAGCGACATCAGAAAAGTTTTCTAGTATCATCAATGCGACTAAGTTTATGTACCTGTATTTATTAAATTAAACTCCTAGACTAGATAGTCTAAGTAGTTATCCTAAATAAAACACGATAAAGTCAGTAAAATTAGTTGTATGCAATTTCGCGGTAGCTTTTGCATTAGTGATTTTGGTTAAAAACAATTTTTTGTACTATATTGGTATGTTGTGTTGTGTATTCTAATGGCAGGGCGCGGATCGCGAAATCAAAATGTCGTGGGTTCGAATCCGCCATTTGACTACTGTCGTGAACCACTCCTAACACAACCGTTTCAAGCTTACCAGGAGTGATCAAAGGAATATTAGTTATGTTAATAAATAAGTTTACTAATATAAAAAAAGAAAAATAAGTTTTGATCACTACAAAATACATGATTTTAGATATTTTCTTGGCTTAAAATAAAAGTGCCTTTTTTGTCTAAAACCGCAACATAAATAAAAATAAGTAAAAATAAATAAAAATAAAAAAGCCTTTTATTCCATGCTAAATAAGTTTTACAATATAACTTTTTTTACAATGTAATTTGCATTTTATAAAGAAAATTGAAAATATAAATTTAGTTTTTTTTTTAAAATACATTAATATATCTATCAATCTTTTTTGTAGATTTTTATGTATTAATTTATTATTTTTTTTTAGATTTTAATATATTTATTTAATTTATTACTATATTAATGAATGAATTTGATTGAGGTAATAATTAATGTCATAATTTTGGGTATGATAACTATTTTTCATTATATTCGGTTAAAATTTAAATGTGCATTGCACTAATAACATTAATATTTTCAATCTATGTAATTGATTTTTAAATTTTAAGTGGCTATTTTTAATGGATTTGGTTTTTTATAACATTATGAATAGGAAGTAGTTACGATGTACCAGTTCTGGCTCACTTGTAGAGAGTTGTACAAGTACGACGTTCGTCGATTCACGATCCTAAAAAAAAAAAGGTTTTGGCATGCTCTGATCACGAATCTGCGGTCCATTTTTGCGTAGGATGCACGGTTCCGGAGATGTGCAGATCAATTAACTCTTATCTAATTGATATCCGCTTCGAGCCTCAACCGTCATTATCTATTATTCGTCGGCGTGTGGGTCGGCTTATGCTATTGTATTATACTCCTTTGTTCCTATCTACACTAATGTGACTCATTAATAAAACACATTACCCAATTTTGTTAAAAGTTTTATTTATAAAATACAAAATCTTATTACTTATTATCTATAAAATAGGAGCGAAACATCTCATCCACTAAAATATCGTTGTACAATGTGTTCCCTGTAAATATACTCGTAAAACTATGCATTGAACATCCCTGAAACTTATATAGCAAATACATTAAGCAATATTCGCCACAAACTGAAGTCCACTCATTCTGAATCCTATCAACATTCCAGTTCCATCTTTTACAATTTCTTTTAAAAAACTCTAGATGATATCGTACAGGTGCCCGTCCGAATGAATCAAAATATTGACCGACGTCATTCGTATCGATATATAAAGCTACCCAATGTGACCCTGGTTTATCATCTGTATCCAAATTGCATATTATATACGTTGGTACGTGTGTGTACATGGGTAGTTTATTGGCAGCATAAACATTATTTTCTAGAGTGGGGTGAATCTTTTTCAGACGTTGTTGTACATCTAGTGTATCCATAATATTACTGCTATTAGTAGATTATTACAGTACCAATCTACTCAATGACTAATATAGGAGTGATCAATTATAGTGATTTCTAAATATTAAATTGCATTCTTTGTATTATACAAATCGTATTTGAGTCACCAATACACTGAACAAGACACGACAGGAAGGACGTAGGAATGTAGAGATAAGCAACAGAATGTAAGGTAAGCTTGTTGACGCATAAAGATACTATCAATTCTACTGCAGAAATTCTTTAGATTAGAATTATTACTCACTGGTACTATATAAGACCAAGCAACTGCAGTCATGGAGTTAGTGTATGGTCGTTTGACCGCAGTGGATCTATCAATACTACGTTTGTGTTACTTCAACGCATCAAAGGCCATGGATGTAAGTGTTTATTCTATTGACAAACTTACTTTTCTTTCTGTTATTTTCTTACGTGTGTATGATTTAGTGTCAACAAATTATATTTAAATATTATGTGTGTGTATATGGTTAAGCCGTGGTAGCTCAGATGGTTAGCGCAAAGTGTAAAATTCACAGTACGCGACCCGGGTTCGATCCCCGCCGGCACCAATTAAATTGTTAATTACAATTTTAAGTGCTGATTTACCACGTGCTCAGCGTAGCCCTAAAACCCTCTCAGAAATGAGAGGAGGCCTATGTTCAGCAGCGGACTTTAATAGGTTGTAACTTTAGCTTTTTTAACTTTTATGATTAAGTGTTAACAAATTGATATTAACATGATAACTGTGTTGTTGCAGAAATCATTGAGCTTCGATGAAAATACCTATAAACAGTATTACTACTCGCCACTCTCCCCTCAAGAAGAGAGTGATGACATCGTCATTAATAATAACACATGCGATGGTGGAAAAAGAAAATCGCAATCGATTGATCATTTTTTTGAAGCTGAATCAAAAATAAAAAAGAGGAAGCTGTTATCATCAACCGTAGCACGAGCCGCTAGAGATGGTGTATCATACATTTCTACTAATTCTGACGACGGAGACCAAGCGACGCATCTCATCAAAATTGAAATGTACGATATGAAGAAGCTATCCAAGATTCCAACTACTGATCATTGGAAACATGCTTCCACGAGGATTAAATATTACGTAAAGACTAATAAGGATAGCATCTACGACAACACAAACGCCCTCGTATACAATATTACAAAGACAATAGCAGAAAGTGAAAAAGTTAAAAAATACTTTTTTAACAATGACAGTCATTAGCTGATCATTAGTGAATGTGATTCTGTTTACTTAAATTACAGGAAGACAAGAGCAGAAGAAAGAGATGAGTGTGGCATACGTGTACAGAACACATCATTGAAGAACAAAACTACAACACTGAGTGGAGATGAAAACGAGAAGAATATGCAGTACTCAAGAGCTGAATATCCATTCTTCAGTTCAAAATCTAGCCGGTTGCTCAGTTTCGAAAACTGGCCTCTCGTTATGCGACAGAAACCTGAAGATCTTGCAGAAGCCGGTTTCTTTTATACTGGCCATGCAGACAGGACCAAGTGTTTCCATTGTGGTGGTGGCTTAAAAGATTGGGCAGATGATGATGATCCTTGGCAGCAGCATGTTCAGTGGTTTAGTCAGTGTGCTTATGTAAAATTTAAACTCGAACAGAGTTTTGTATTACATTAAATAGAATATTTATAAAGAAATAAAAAAATAATATATTGCATACAATTTGTTTTATTTAATTTTATAATGTTTCACATAGTTACATACACACAAAATGCATTACACATAACTCATAAAATCTATCACACAACACATATTATAACCTTAACTACTATAGTCTACAGTAACATTTCTGTTTTTATCTATCTCAATAATATTATCAAACTCAGCATAAACTATACAGTTAATTGTTTGTATTAGTGAGGATTCAAATCGTACTTCTAATCTTACACTACCATGCTTTATGAGATTCCAATGAGCTGATGAGTTGGCTGATAAATCAGGAGTTAAGTCAAATGCTAATAGACAGTAACCTTTGGCATACTGTTCACAAGAGATTCCATTTCCTTCATTAAGAAAGTGAATACCAGTTCCCGAGAATAGAGTATGATATGCTGATGTAAATATGCTATTATTAAAAGATGGTTGCAAAGCTTTTGAAGGTATTTGTTGACCATCAATATATAAGCTGAAAGAATTAATACCATAGTTTTCAAAGTTAAATGGATTTTTAGTAAGGGAACCATTAAATGCAGAATTGTTCACAAATCCAATTATACATCTTTTGGGTACCTGCCCTAAAAATATATTATCAAGAGTTTTTCCTTGAACACCCGATGGAATTGTTAAAACTTTTACTTCAGCTCGAGTAATAGGATATTTAGCAGTGGTAGAAGCTAAAACTTTTTGATGTGCGAGTAATACACTTGGATTAATTCGTGCTCGTCGAACAATAAGAGTTGCATCCGTAATGCAAACTTTAAACTTTACATCGTTTGACCCAGCAATTAAATTAAAGCTCTCTCTAGATCGAACCAATTTAACACTCATTTCAACACCATTAATTAAAAATTTATCTTGGTTGAAAATGTCACCGTGAAGATGACCAATCATTTCTATTTCCTTACTTTCACTAATCAATTCCTGTCTTTTAACAAATCCTATGTTTTTACCATCCGTAGAATCCATTTTTCCTGCTGTATCATCATACCAAAGACTACAAGTAAGATGAGATTGTTTAGCAGCAGGAGCATAGTTTAAAAGGGTTTCCATGTATGCTCGATATGCATAGGTATTATTAGGTGGTGATACAAGTTTTTGGTTTAAATAAACATCAAGTTGACTAAAAAGTGAATGCAGCCAATTATTTACAGGTGCTACTATTGTAGTAGCTATCAAGTTAGTTGAATCTTGATTTAATACTTTTGCCTTTATGTGGAGTAATGTATGAGACAAATCTATGTAGTCATCGCCTGTCCCAGGAACTTGAAACTCGATAGGTCCATCATCACCAAGAGATGAAATTGGTTTATAATGAATCCACAATCCATTTTCAATGCTAGTTTGTGTAGACGGTAGTGCAAACAAATCCAATTCTGACTTAACGCACTCGCAAGAATGATTATGAAGGAAAGACATATTTAATTTGAAAATATATCTTTGTTATTTTTTGGTTTTAGACCAAGTTTTTTCGCAGCTTTCACTTTAGCAGTTAATGGTGGAATGAACGAGGTCAATCGTTTTCTTTTAGTTTTATACCCAGATCCTGTCATGTTAAATTGATCAATTTTCTCATCAGCCTTTCGTTTTAAATTCGTACTAACTTGCTTTAGACGATCTTTTATTGAGGCTTCCATAGGACGCGCTTGAACCATATCCGATAAAAGTCCTACTCCAGCGCTTAATGCCTCCTTACCAATCACTCGAGCACCACTTGAAAGTAAAGGTAAAACTGATCTAAATAACCCCCCTAAGAAGCTCCCAATACCATGACCGCGTTGGTATGGTGCACCCTTATAAATTACTCCAACTCCTGACCCAGCTTGATGTGTATAATAATTTTCATATGGACATTTATGATGATCACGAAGGGAATTCATTATTATAATTTTCGGAAATGTAGTTTAATACACACGGTTCCAAACTGGAATGGTATTTTTTGTCCTGTGCTCGATCTTATAACTATTTCCAGCGTATCGAACTCTCTTCGCATAACAGGTAAGTAGTGAGGTTGAGAGAAAACGTGCATTTTATTTGCACCATAAATGTATTTTGTAGGATCTAATGAAATGACTCTTAGTAAAGGAGTCATAACATCACCCACAATCTGAGGATCGATAATGTCACAATATAGAAAGAGTTGAGATGGTAACCCTAAGTGTAAATTAGCAGGACACTTTCCAAAATTTCTCTCTAGGAGATTTTTATTTGGTTCATAACCTAGTTGTAAACTTAATTTGGGTGATAATGTTACGGATGTTATATTTTTATCCAAAACAGAAATAGACACAAATTTTGTTATTTCATCATAGCGAAATTTCAAGTTCTCTCCGATACCATTTAACACTCTTAAAATATGCTCAACGTTATCATAGTTGGTAGCTGGAATATGTTTTTTGTAGTACACTGTGGATGGTTTATCTTCATTAGGCATTAACATAGATTTTGTAATGTATATAACATTTTCATGATCTTGAACAGTAAACATGGTACATGGATATTGAAACTCGACAACTCCAACCGACCATTCACCTTCTAATTTAATAGCTTTCGGTAATTTCGTTGAAAAATTTGTGGTCTTGTTATCAGGAAAATATTCCATTGAACTATTGCTGAGCAAAGTTAAATAAAAACTTTCTTTATTCATATTTCTTTTAAACTAGAAGCTAAAATCCAACTGTTAAATTTATCTGGATAACCTTTCCACTTCACTAATACTTCTTTTCTGTTACCTGAGTAACGAGTGTCAATTATTTTATCTATTTTATATTGTGAGGTGGGGTTGTAAGTGATTTTCTGTAATTCTCTTTCATAAAAAGTACCAACTATTGGTTCATTTTGTAAATCTGTTATTGTATAAACAACCCATGGAGATCTATCAATTATTGAAGATATAATAAATATTTCATCACTCCAATTTGATTCATATCCTTTTTGGAAAGCATGTTTATATTTAGTTATTCGAACATAATCACCCACATTGAAATTTGGTTTAGGATTTTCTAAAGAAAGTTTGTTTGACCGTCTATCATAAAGATTAGTCCAAACTGTCATAATATTGTTGGAATTTACATCACATGGGCACATCTTAATACTAGAGTGAAAGCTGTGATTGTAAGAGTATATTAAATCTTGTAAAACATCTATATATCTATAAGTATTATTATGAGTGAAATAACGCCACATTTTCATTTTTAGTGTTCTTTGAAATCGTTCAACAATACTGGCCTTAATGTCAGGATTGTTAGTGGTATAGTAATTAATCTTTTTGGATTTAAAGTATTTTTGTACATCTTTTGAAACAAATTCTGTACCTTTATCAGATTGTATGTGAGTAGGTGTTAAATTACTTTCAGTAAATATACTTTCAAAACATTCTTTAGTTGTTTCTGAGTTTTTCTTTTTCATTGGTCTTGCAAAAGCATATTTACTAAATACATCAATAACACAAAGTATATACTTGAAACCATCATTATATTGAGAATAAGTTCGCATATCACTTAAATCAGCTTGCCACAGTTCATTAATATTTGATAGAATGTACCTATTACGCGGGAATTTTTTTCGAATGGGTTTATGTAATGTGTATGTTTCTTGTGATTTTAACCATTCCTTTACTTGCTTTTTATTCATTTTACCCTTCATGGCTTTTGATAATTTATCAATACTACCAAAACCAGCGGGATTAGATGGATCATAATAAATCCTGTTAATTTCTTCTAGTACGGGGTCCATTTTTCCCACTCAAGCCTTTTACGTATTTTAGTTGTAGACTTTTTATCTCTACTGCTCGGTGTAGAAAACTCTTGAAATTCAATCTCAGAGGGTTTGTTCAGATCTTTTGCTTGAAGTTGGTTAATAAACTCACATCTCTTTGGATTTCCAATATAAGTAAGTGGTACTTTAATATCTTTTAATGCTTCAGCAAATCTATCCCAACCTACTGGATCACTTCTTTTTAAGGGTCTTAGTGAATCATTTATTAAATCAACAATATTACTTCCAGGAATTTTTTCATTATCAATTGTGACTGTACCTTCATTATCCCAATGTATTTTACCTCTACTTGTTTCAACTAAGTTTAATAATAACTGTCCTTTTTTATTATAAGTTTTTGGTATTAAACTGAGTATTTGAGCTGGTGTGTAAAGTGGATTTTCAACATTTTCTTTACTTTTGATGGATCGATTCTCCTCCAACAAAGATTCAGCATCAACTGAAGTTTTTAGATCTCTATCTTTATTTTTAAAACCAATTTTAGACTCGTTTGAATCTTCATTAGATGTATCAGAATAAATTGGTAATCTGAGTGGTTGACGATCCTCTTCGGTAAAATGAAGGTATCTTTGCAGTGTTTGTAAATATAACATCCATTTCTTTCGGTCTTCCGTCTTACTATTCATAATATTTTGCATTTCGATATCTAATCGAGATAAACTACTACTCGTATTAACCTTATTTTCTTGTTTTAATTTTTCAATCAATCCAGGTTCGATAAGTATCATTTTCTTTGCATTTTCCATGTTAACTGGCTAGTCCACTCACTAATCCACTCAATATTGCACCTAATATTATTGGTAAGAAAGCCCCTCCTTTTTGTATAATTATATTTTTTCTTAGTTTATGTTTACACTTACGCACTAGTTGACGGAGTATATTTTTGTGTTTATTCAATTTTTGTTTATCTTGATCTTTAAGAGGTACTTTTCCTTGTAAAACGTTATGAATACACTCACAAATACAGTTAATTTCTTCTTCATCACACGTTTTAAGTAATGCTCTTTGATATTTTGGTTTAAGCGTATGCAAAGCGTTTAGCAAATGTTTATGCGTTGTGAGTCGACGATGCATCATTTAGCAATGATTTGAAATGTTTGATTCTTGGTGTATTTAAACTCTTTTGTGGGGACGTAGACTGTGCAGAAACCATTAAATGGGAAGACATTTGTCTTGATACGACAAAAATCATTGGTATTCTGTTTTAAATCTACCATTAAATATCCATGCGCCTCTAGAGTTGCATCCCTGTAGGCATCTTCAATAAATTTTGGGTTATCTGGTGACACTTGTCGTGCTAAATATCTTATTTGAGTTTTATCTCGAGGGTTTTTAAAATATATTATATAACTTGAGTTTAAGGATATGTCTCTTTGCCCTTTACCCTGATGAAATAAATTTTGTGTTAAATAAAATACACTAAGATTCCTGTGATGACTACCTTTTGTAAATATATCCACAATTCTTCCATCGGACTCTCTCATTAGATCATCAATAATAACAAGATGTGGGTTTTCACCGTCAAACATATTAACATTTGGAATTCCTTGATGGTAGTTAACATTTGGTAAATTATATAAAGGTTGCATTTCATCAAAGCACCATGTGATCTGATTAAAATCACAATTACATATTTCTGTAACTGATTTTATGAAATTTGTTACAAAATTTGACTTCCCACATCCACTTGGCCCCGCCACAATAGCAGTAAACGGATGGATAAAGTGAAACATTATACACGTCTAAAGTTCTAAGGGGTGAAATAAAAAATGAAAGTGTTGGTGTTAACAATTAATATATATTGCAAACATTATATAAAACAGAATGATCTGTATACTATTTCTAACACAATTAGTACATCATAATTTTACAATCAACTCAATCTCAAATAAATGCACACACACACACACACACACACACACACACACACACACACACACACACACACACACACACACACACACACACGCAAATATAAACAACAATTAACTTAAATTATTTACAATAAAACAACGATTAAATATGTAATAAACTCTACGTCATATTATACTATTATCATTATTTTACAATCAATACAAATTTTATTTACATGCAGACATAAAATTAAAAACTATCAACACTTACATAACGCAGTTTATAATGACCCCAAGCTAATGTTTCAATATTATTATCTAAAATATGCCTCTTTGTGTCATTATATGATAAACCAATCTTATTTAATTTTTGTGTAAAAATTGTGTGTTTAATTGATTTAAATCTAAGCATACTATAATATTGCACTTTTTTATTAAATAGAGAAGACTTATAATTATCCATGGTCATCTTTTTAGTGATACATTTATTTACGCCTTTTGCCTTGGCTATAGTCTTATTCTCTAAGTTAAAAGCGTACATTTTGGATCGTAAACCCACAAATTCTTTCATGATTTTACCATTATTTTCATCTTTAAAAAAACTTAATTTCTTTTTATTTAATTTTGGATATTCAAAAATATTATTTGCATCATAAGCTGAGGTATCAAAGTATGATGAAAGGTCAGGTTTTATATCAGAGTAAAAATCATCTGTAAATATATGATATATTAAACTATCCGTATCTGTATACAATAATTTGATTTTACTAAACTTTTTAACCATATAGTTATAATGAAAATCATACATTAATGTTTTTGAAATATCTAAAATGCAAAACCCTAAATAAATTGGTTTGTTATATATTAACTTTGTTTTTCGCAACTGAACCGCAACTAGGTTTTCCGAAAATACTGAAAGACTATGAAATTGTGGTTTAGCGATTAGATCTTGAGCACCTAAAGCTTTGCCCTGGTTCTCCCAGTGTGTAACTAATTTTATGTTAACCCTTTTTTCAATATTCTCCATAGTCTTTCCGAAGACTGAATTATTCATTAATTTATAAAAATCTTTTTCGAAATCTGATTTTGCTAACGTTCTTAATTTTGTGTTTAGATCTATGTACATCTTTAACCAGCGAGACTGTTTAAATTTTAAAACTCTATGAATTTTAGTTAATTTAACTCCCATTTCTATGCACTGCTTTAAATTTCTGTAATGAATTACATATTTATCTTTATTATTTAAATTTGGGACTAGTTTATTTTCATTAATATTGTCTGCACAAATGTTTTCGGGGCATAAAGGAAAGTCCGAATGTAAATCATGAAGTTCATCTGGATATTCCAAATCAACTTCTAAAATAAAACCGAAGTTCGATGTCTCAGACACATTAAATTCTGTATTCGGATTTACCCATTCGAATCCACCAGTAGGAAGACATTGAGACATAGCCCAACCATATAATTTGTTGGCATCAAAATATGTGATATATGAATTTGGTTTCCCTGCATCATAATCCCCCATATATTTGTTATTAGCTCTAGCATAACGATTACTACATTGAGATACACCACCCCTGATACCTGATCTAATAAATGCAATTTTCTCATAATCTGTTAAAAGTTCTAATTCTATTTTTGTATATTTTAACATTGCTTCCCAACTTAAACCGGGTGCTGTGTAATAATGGGCAGGGTCTAAATCATAAGTATTAATACATAACTTTCTAAAGTTTTCAAATACATCGGTTAAAAGTAAAACGTCTGTTTTTAAATACAGGTTTGAATAATCTAGCATATTACAACACCCAAAGTGTTTCCAAACATCTTTAGCATGATTGTAATCATCATTTGAAATATGGGAATCTGTGAGCGAGCTATAAAAAAATTTTTGTTCGGGGAGCGATGTTAGGTTTAAACTATCATAATTAGTCATAAGTTCATATGGATAAACGCCTTTCCGTTTTAAACGAAAGAAATCTTCATCATTAGGATAATTTCTACGTAATTCTTGAAATTGATCATTACTGAGATTTTTGGCCAATTCTTCTAATTTGCATGATAAAAACTTAAATGAATCCAAGAATCTTAATATAATTTCGTGGTTATTCATTTTTAATTTTTTGGAAAAGGATATATATTTTTCTTTATTTTGAGGGATAACTTCGACTTCACCATCACAAAAGTTTAACGCGTGAACAATAAAATGAGCATCATAGTGACTAAGGTTGTGTAAAAATATTGGTATATAACGAGGTTTTCTGAACTTCGAGCTACATGATTCGTGAGCAACACCTATAAAACTACCGGTGTACCAATCAAAATCATAAAAATGTTCTGCTAACTCTGTTTCACAAATATGACAAATGGTTGCATTTGAAATTTGGTTTTTGTCTTCATTTGTTAGCGGAAGTGGAGGATATTTTTGAAGTCTATTTATTTCTTTGAGATTGTTAGATAAACTTTCCATAAACACTTGTGCACAGTTGGGTCCGCAATACGTTACATATTTTGATAATTTATCATCATATGAACATTTAATATAATAACCAAAACTATGTACTTCATGTTTCTGAATATTGTGTGTGAAAGGTTTGGAAGGATCGTTAGAACATGATTCTATTGGTTTTAAAAATGCTTCAAAATCAGCATAAACTACGAATGGTATCTTCAACTTTTTTTCATAACTATCAAATTTAATTTTATCATTTGAAATAGGTTGACCAAACCAATTCTTTTTTTTAAAAGTTTCACTGTTTGGTAATTCTGTACAAATGTGGGCACAATCGTATTGTTCATGGTTATTTAAACTTTCCTTAGATGGAAAGTGAAGTAGACATGCTTCGCAAATGTACATGATGTGACCGTCTTTTGAAATTTGTTTACTAACTAACCGCGATAAATTTTTTATGTAACAATAACGATTTTTTGTATCCTTGGAAAAAAATAATAAATTGATATGTCTATCTTTACGACACTTTGTTAAAAATAATGGACCTACTATAGAATTACATCGTTTTTCTTTATTATATTCTAACCCAAAAACATTAATACTAATATCATTTAATTTCTCTACTTTTGCTATGTCAGAAATTTTAACTGGAAAGGAAATACCATCAAATTTAAGTTTATTTGCATGTTTAACGTACGATGATACACGATCCGCGTTTTTGTTTACGGGATATAACGCCGAGAGTAACGCCCATTTAAAACAAAAATAATCCTTGCTTTTTACATTTATAACAGCCTTTTTTAATTTTATGTCACGAGGAAGATCTATGTATGAAGTACCGCGTAGGGGGTTAAATTTATTAACATTCATGTCTATAGATTTTATGTTTTTTAGACTCCATCCACTATCTTTTTTTTCAAATGCACTAATTTTAGTGGTAATTGTATCATTTAAAGATGAAAAAAAATATTTAAGTCATCTCCTTGACAAATAATATAGTTAAGCGTTTGAAAATCGAACGTATCATGAATATCTTTAGTTTGTTGAACAAAATCAGCATGCAATATGAAGTTTACTTTAAAAATTATGTGTTGATGAATACACTCTTGTATTAAAAATAAAATATCATCTTTAATAGAATTTAAAAATAGTTCAGGAGTTTCAAAATTTACCAATGTCGAACTATCTACTCTACTCTTGATTTTATAAGTTAAAATCCTATTTCCAAAAGCAGATTCAATAACACTAACGTTTGATAAAGAATTATGTGAATTTAAAAGATTATTTTTGTGAACATTACTTTTAAAATGATTAGCTAAATACCGTTTCTTGATAAATATATGACACGTTAGACATTCCACTTGATCATCGTTACTGATACTGTTCCCTGCAGAGGTAGGCGCTTCTGCTTCCGTTGTTGGTTTTTTGATGATCTTGGGTTCTTTGCTGCTCGTTCGCTTCGTTCCTCTTCCAAGTTGTAGTGGTTGACTACTAAAATGTTTAAATTTATTAAAAACTGTACAAGACATTGTGTAAATTATGATCGAAATGAATGTTTATTTTACTTACTTAAACTGTGTTTCAACCATCGCACAGTGATTATACAACTCATCATCATACGATGAATCGAACAGTTGATCCTTCTCCATTTCATCACAAACTTTAGACAACTCATGATTTAATTCGCTGTTGAATAGTTCCGTATTCTCTTCCATGGTTGTGGAGAAGAAAGCACTGGTGCACACTTCACTGAAGTTTGCCATCCTTATAGTAAAGAAGAAAATAGGTAGCAGAGTAGGTAACAGTTCAGTGTTGGTAGACCAACTGATACCCAAATTTCAAATAATGTCCGATATTTAAGTCTAACAAAGGATTAGAAATAGAATATAATGAGTACACGGAAGTAATTTAAGTAAACAGAATCACATTCACTAATGATCAGCTAATGACTGTCATTGTTAAAAAAGTATTTTTTAACTTTTTCACTTTCTGCTATTGTCTTTGTAATATTGTATACGAGGGCGTTTGTGTTGTCGTAGATGCTATCCTTATTAGTCTTTACGTAATATTTAATCCTCGTGGAAGCATGTTTCCAATGATCAGTAGTTGGAATCATGGATAGCTTCTTCATATCGTACATTTCAATTTTGATGAGATGCGTCGCTTGGTCTCCGTCGTCAGAATTAGTAGAAATGTATGATACACCATCTCTAGCGGCTCGTGCTACGGTTGATGATAACAGCTTCCTCTTTTTTATTTTTGATTCGGCTTCAAAAAAATGATCAATCGATTGCGATTTTCTTTTTCCACCATCGCATGTGTTATTATTAATGACGATGTCATCACTCTCTTCTTGAGGGGAGAGTGGCGAGTAGTAATACTGTTTATAGGTATTTTCATCGAAGCTCAATGATTTCTGCAACAACACAGTTATCATGTTAATATCAATTTGTTAACACTTAATCATAAAAGTTAAAAAAGCTAAAGTTACAACCTATTAAAGTCCGCTGCTGAACATAGGCCTCCTCTCATTTCTGAGAGGGTTTTAGGGCTACGCTGAGCACGTGGTAAATCAGCACTTAAAATTGTAATTAACAATTTAATTGGTGCCGGCGGGGATCGAACCCGGGTCGCGTACTGTGAATTTTACATTTTGCGCTAACCATCTGAGCTACCACGGCTTAACCATATACACACACATAATATTTAAATATAATTTGTTGACACTAAATCATACACACGTAAGAAAATAACAGAAAGAAAAGTAAGTTTGTCAATAGAATAAACACTTACATCCATGGCCTTTGATGCGTTGAAGTAACACAAACGTAGTATTGATAGATCCACTGCGGTCAAACGACCATACACTAACTCCATGACTGCAGTTGCTTGGTCTTATATAGTACCAGTGAGTAATAATTCTAATCTAAAGAATTTCTGCAGTAGAATTGATAGTATCTTTATGCGTCAACAAGCTTACCTTACATTCTGTTGCTTATCTCTACATTCCTACGTCCTTCCTGTCGTGTCTTGTTCAGTGTATTGGTGACTCAAATACGATTTGTATAATACAAAGAATGCAATTTAATATTTAGAAATCACTATAATTGATCACTCCTATATTAGTCATTGAGTAGATTGGTACTGTAATAATCTACTAATAGCAGTAATATTATGGATACACTAGATGTACAACAACATCTGAAAAAGATTCACACCACTCTAGAAAATAATGTTTATGCTGCCAATAAACTACCCATGTACACCCACGTACCAACGTATATAATATGCAATTTGGATACAGATGATAAACCAGGGTCACATTGGGTAGCTTTATATATCGATACGAATGACGTCGGTCAATATTTTGATTCATTCGGACGGGCACCTGTACGATATCATCTGGAGTTTTTTAAAAGAAATTGTAAAAGATGGAACTGGAATGTTGATAGGATTCAGAATGAGTGGACTTCAGTTTGTGGCGAATATTGCTTAATGTATTTGCTATATAAGTTTCAGGGATGTTCAATGCATAGTTTTACGAGTATATTTACAGGGAACACATTGTACAACGATATTTTAGTGGATGAGATGTTTCGCTCCTATTTTATAGATAATAAGTAATAAGATTTTGTATTTTATAAATAAAACTTTTAACAAAATTGGGTAATGTGTTTTATTAATGAGTCACATTAGTGTAGATAGGAACAAAGGAGTATAATACAATAGCATAAGCCGACCCACACGCCGACGAATAATAGATAATGACGGTAGTCAATCAACAATAGATAAGTAGATAAGGACAATGGAGCGCTAATGACGGTTGAGGCTCGAAGCGGATATCAATTAGATAAGAGTTAATTGATCTGCACATCTCCGGAACCGTGCATCCTACGCAGATTCGTGATCAGAGCATGCCAAAACCTTTTTTTTTTTTTTTTTTTTTTTTTTTTTTTTTTTTTTTTTTTTTTTAGGATCGTGAATCGACGAACGTCGTACTTGTACAACTCTCTACAAGTGAGCCAGAACTGGTGCATCGTAACTACTATAGGATAACATTAATTTAAATTTAGTTGCAAATTGACAAAATATTTTTAATTTTATAATTTATTAAGGATCTATATACTCATTTGTGTTTGTTTGCTTTGCATGGAAATAAATAATACTTAATACAAATAAAATACTGTTTAAAATAAAAACAAACTTCCTCTGTGTTTAACATATTTAATCTAGACGAAACGGTAACGGCATTACAAAGGTTTGTGGGCAATACGCATCATGACATTCTTAATTGTTTTGACAAAGGTCAATAAGAAATCAAGGTCTAGTAAACTTGAAAATATTAAATGATTATTTTATATTTAGCTTATGCAACAGAAATAAACAAACATATGACTAAGTTATGATTTATACTTTATTGTTTATAAGTAATAATATCAACCATAATATATCAATAAGTAATAATGATTTTGGTGCATAATTGATCATCAAAAATGGTGCCACTTGGTTGTACTTAGCCTTCACTAAAAAAATCATTAATCTACATAGACTTACTAACTTATTATACTACTGCGTATTAATCTATTAAAATTTTAAGCAAAAGAGAAGTAAAAAGAGCTATTCCTTTTTTATGTGAATTATGTCCGTAAGTTCCTACCATTTTTTGTTTAATCAAAAGAAGAAAGAAGAATCAAAAGAAAATTAATGAAAAAAAATTGTTATAATTCCGTTTGATTTTTTAGTAGAAGAATTCCTAATATAAAAAGTAATATTTGTTAAGTTTAGCCGCAGTTATAAACATTCGAATGAACTAAAAAAACTTAAAACTAATAAACTAAACTACTATTTTATTAATGCTTCGTTGTAAAACATATTTTTTTTAATTTAATTTGGTTTGTTCAAACGAATTCGAAAGCGACTTCATCACAAGTGTAAAGGCGGACTGGACTACGTCGCACTTATCAGTCTTTTTAGCTATGAAATTGCCAGTTTTTTTGTGAAATAAGTTAACGTAATTTCTTTCAATATTATTTATTTCTATTAATCAAAGTAATCACGCATGCAATTGATACATCTTCCCCCACGCAGTGGCAGTTTATTAATGCCCCTCTTGAAGAAATCAGCTGGATTGGAGGCAACAAAATCTTCAAAGGCATTTATTTTGTACTGCCTCTAGGGTACAAAAAATTTTTCAACAACCAACAACAAGAACTAAACAAAGTATAAATTGGATAATTCTAAACAAGCGCAAGGTCTGGTGAGTACTCTGATGAGTATCCGCCGTACTCACCAGCAATCGCCTATAATTCGTTATTGCGGACCAAAGTTTTCGTACGATCACGGGGTGCATTTTTCAGGTCGAAAGAAGTATGCCCACTTTCCATACATTGATTGACCTGTCATTCGATTCTTTTCACAGGTCGCGTCTACATACAACTACTGTTGCATAAAATCAATTATCGTTTATAATAACATAATAACTTATCACCTTTTTATTTAGAGGCCAGGGAAAAATGCTATAAAATAAATAAATTTTACAGATTATAAGCTGTCAACTGTACACTATGGTATACTATGGCGTGGAAAGAAAAATAACCTTCACACCATAGTATAAAACTACAAAAAAGTATATCTGATCATAAAATAATAAGATAAGTAACAAAAAACAATTGGTTATTTTGAACGTTCATAAACATGACAAATTAATAAGATTTTCGTAGTCTGTGAAACGAAATGTGTAAAACACTTTTTTTTTATATATATTGTCATGGCTTCTGGGCTTTTAAGTCATTTTTAAACAGGTTCCTTCTCCAAAAGTCTATTGAGAACGATAAACATATTAACATTACTTTTTTCCTGGCTTTATTGGAAAATTCTATTATGCGATACGAAATAAGCAAAATAAAGGCAATTTTATAAGATATTTCACATTACTAGACGCGTTAGAAATTTTTCATGTCACAATTGGACATGATTCTTTCCATAACGGAAGAGGTTAAACCAATAACAGGTAGTGCGTTCGTTTGTAGTATTCGCTCCGTAAATGTCGTTGATGTTGTGCGTCGCTTGTGCCGCGTTGCTGCCACGGCGGTACTCATTCCATAATTACTCGTATTTTTAACGTATCCATTACAACTAAAAAGATTCAAATGCGACCAAAACATAACGCTAAACAATAAACAATAAATATTATATGACTTATTTAACAAAAAAAAAAAGACTTCTATGTTAAATAAAATTGAAATTAGAATTCTTAGCCAAACAAAAAATATTTTAATTTGAAATGAGCAGTACTACAGAACGGCAATTTCATAGGTAACAACCTACACTCGCTGAAAAACTGAGAAACTGAAACGGTTTACTAATTCACTAACCGCTGCATGGTTGCCAAATCGGCCAACTAGATTGTTTTAATGCAGGAAGCGTTTGTAACGTGCGATCGGACCGCATATTGTCACGCAAGTCCAATAAGTGTTCAGCGTTGCTTTGCGATTTTTAGACAACCGTTGTTGAAATAATTACTAACAAAAAGCATCATTTAATTTTTTTCGTAGAATGAAAGTTGCCATATTATCCTAGCTAGAGTTTTTACAAAGATTAAGAAATTAATTATTAATTTAAGACTTTTTTTTCTGGCGACGAGGCACTACATATTAGTCCTCAACTTTTTTATATATAAAAAACTATAGAAGGGTATATGAACATTTTGTACTTTCCCAATTTCAAACTGTCCCAAGCTAACTATCCCAGGCATTGGAAGTGTGGCATCCCTGCGTGATGACATCAAATCACTGTGTTAATCAATTTACAAGAAGAAATTTGTTCACCTGCGAAAACGTACTTAAGTACATCGAAACTTTTTGTAAAAATAGTACAAGTCATGCTTACAGCTATATTTGAGAACTGCTCGGCAAACTGCCGGGAGCTTAGATATGATAGGGTTTCGCATAAGGTTAATTTCGTTAGGTTAACTATTTTGGCAATTGTAAAATTTTATCTAATTTGCTTTAAAAATTTCTTAAATTTACACGAACACTACACATTGAATAAAACTATATTTACGGATTTTATCGCTGTTTTAACTTATTTTTTTTAATTCCCGTTCCCGACGTTTCGGGTGCTTCACAGCAACCATGGTGACGGGGAGGGGGGAGGGGGGACTGAGATGTTTGACGTTCCAATATCATAGTTAGTCAGGCCACCTTCGGTTTTTGAATATTAATTTTTAGATTCGATCTACGCAAAACGAGCTTACAGTATCATGAAGTCATGCAGTGGTATGCTTGGGTTTGGGTTTAATTTTGTTAATTATAGGATCCCAAGAAGATGGCAGCACCTATTCATCTTCTCTATTGAAATTAGGATATTTTTTTAATTTCAATAGCCTCGCGTAACATTCTTCGTAGGAGTCGGTGTTTTTTTGCGAGGATTTGTGGTTTATTAAATCTAATGTAATGGTGCGGGCGATCTTGAACATGTTCCGTAAATACAGTTTTATACCAATTTGCTTTGATATGAAAGGACGTTCAAGATAACTTGTTATGATTGAATTATTTAACAAATAATTAGAGTCAGTTCTCAATTCAAACTTCTATCCGGATTTGGTAAAAATTTTATAGAGGGTCAACTGAAAAACATTTTTGAAGAAAAATTAACAGCTAAATCGGTAAACTAACCTCGGATATATTGCGTTACATACAATAAAACAGTGCAATCGACAACCTCCTTCTATTTGAAGTCGGTTAAAAACGCTTAATGGTTTCCTTTTTGTGAGTGCAACTACGGTTAGCGCAATGTGGTCAACGAACTTAGATAATATTCTAAGATTCTTTGTATTAGCCTCAATACTACACAATTTAAAAAAACCCAGTAACGTAATTGGTTAAGCAATTTGGGTGGTTCATTAATTATGATAAAGTAAGTCGCCTATCGTCTCTCTTAATGAATAATTAAAGTGTGGAATGTTCTCGAATAACGACTGGTGGGAAGATAAGAAATACATATTATATACGAGTGCCAGTAGCTTCCAAATTTTGTATGAACGGCAATTTAAACATTTATATGTTATGGACCAAGTGATTAATAGGGCATTATTCGTAATGTCCAATATTAGTAGGCGATGTGATAGAGACTATTGAAATAATTAAATTGACCGAGCTTTATGAATCAACTCCTCTGTGTGCATTTTTACACTTGTTAATTTCAGATTCGGTACATTATTAAACCATCATCTTAAAAGTGATAACCATGGTTACGTTGCCCGGACATTATAAATAGTGCCCTGATTACTTCACTCACTCTACTTCGATCGCCTTCACACATTATTTGTATATGCACACACATTATATATATATATATATATATATATATATATATATATATATATATATATATATATATATATTAAAAAGAATATTAACAATGCTATAAACATTACTAATATTCCCCTTAACCACTCGTGGTAAGCTTACAGTTACTTGTGTTACGAGTGGTTCACGCCAGTAGTCGAATGGTGGATTCGAACCCACGACCTTTTTGAGTTCGCGGTCCGCCCCCTGCCATTAGGCTTCTGTCGCATTGATAATATATATAAGAACTTAAAATAAAAGAAAAGAAAATAAATATATAAGAACTTAAATATAATTATCGGTTTATAATTTTCACACACGTATTTTGTTTCCTTTTCTTTACGTATACAGTAAAAGCTCTTTATTCGCGGGGTATAATATGTTCCGTAAATATGCCGCGAATACAGAAACCGTGAATATGGAATGGTAATTTATATGAGATTATAGGGGATACGTTCCTAGGTGACAAAATAAAAAAAAATATATATAAAAATCAATTTAATTAAAGTTTTCGACTATAATGATTAATTACTATCTTCTGGCTAAAGCAATGGTTTAAGGTAAGTTAATTAAACTGCCAAGCAAGAAAAAATTTTGCAGTTTTTAAAGCTCCTTCAATTCAGACTGATATTCAGCAGTGGCATTAGAAATTTGCCTCTTAAAAATAAGAATTCGTTCCATAGACGGATCAACTTTTATAAAGAAATCACAAAGTCATTCTTAAACTATCACCAAGATTTTTCAAAGTAAATGTCACATTTCCAGTGCTTGTTGAAACTCGTTTTTCATTTTTTTAGTCGATATTATAAAATAGGAAGACAGCGTGTGACAGACGTGTTACTCGATCACACTTTTTATAACGAATGGAAAGATGAAACAATAAAACACGCAAAGCGGCTCTTGCCAAAGGACGGAATATCTAATACGTGGCAGCATTTAAAAATATACTTTATGCATTGAGTAATAAGGTTGCTTTCACTCTGTGTGTTTACTTTCTCAAAAACGACCGCGGCGAAGGCGGCTTATGTCAAAGTCCGAACTAATACAGTAGCGATATCATTTGATAACATACTTTAGGCATAGTTGTAATAAAGTCTATTTTACTTTTTTATTAGTCCATTAGACGCGTTTACGAAGGACGTAGGGTTGGATACCTATTAGAATCCTTTTATTAATATGTATGTACCGATTAGATCCGCGAATAAAGAAATTTCGAGGGGCGAATATAGGAATTGGGTCGCATTTTTTTAATCCGCAAATAGTGAAAACGCGAATGAAGGAAGCGCGAGTAAGGTGCTTTTACTGTATAGTTTTCTACAGAAGGATATGAAATACTAGATACTAAAATTATTACTTACTACTACTACTAAGGGGTAAGCATGGTAAGCGAACACCCCTTGCAAATGACGGTAAGTAGATATTGTAACTGTAACTGATGTGTGAACACTGACGTCTATACTCAATGAAGAATTTGAATTATGCGTTGTGTGTCAAAGTCGATTCGAAATATCCAACAAGCTATTTCACGCTGGTATTGTTAAAACACAATAAAATAGTTTTTGATTTTACTCCACCGTAATCAAATGATGTCACACCTATTCGTACTTTACTGCGCTTTCAGTTGTATGGTTCACTCTCTCATCATTGAGATTAGTCTAGAACTACTTTTTTGTTGGTACAGACTCTATAATTACATTGCTAAATGTCTTTAGTTATAAGCTAAGTGTTAGCCGTTTTCATAGTAAATTAAAATACGTGGCTAGATTGAAAAGTTTGCGGCCTCATACACAGCTACGCAAATGACTTGGATCGATGATGTTACGACGGTTGGGTACAAGAACAAGATAGTTGCAATTTTGTATTAGACGCAGCGGCTGAATATCATTCAGGTCCCTAGTTAAACGTAAAAAGGCTTAGCTGTTAATTGAACGGCTAATTATACTAGTTGATTGCGACAGCTTGTTCTATTTTTCATTAAACTTTCGGAAAACACCATCAAATAGTTGTTTTTCGTCGCCAAATTGACAGCTCCGAGAGTTTCGGAGCTAAGTGGCAGAAAGTGGAACTAAATTGAGATGAACAGGCTAGGCAAATAATGAAACATCATCAACCCAAGACATTTGCCTAGCTGTTTGATCAAATGGCTAAATATCATTCAGGTCGCTAGTTGAACGGCGGTGTTTAGTAAAGAGGCTAGCCCGTTGATTGAACGGCTAATTAAGCTAGTTGGCTCTGACATAGACATGATTAAAAAATATTTCTTTCTGCCTTCATTATATTAAGTAACTCTTTAGTTGTCTTTATGTGAAGTTTCATTTTAGTTCTTTTGTTTAAGAGTTTACAGTGTTTTATTGAGCGTTAAGTAAAGCAATTTTTAAAAATGGGGAAAATCGAACATCGCGCCGTTATCAAGTATGTGTTCAAGAAAGATTAACGCCGAAACAGATTCACGAAGATATAGTAGCGACTTTAGAAGAATCTGCTCCATCGTATATAAAACCGTTAAAAACTCCTATTTTGGGGATTAGTTATGTTCGTCTACATTCACTAAAGTAATGCAGCAGTGAAACGTATATTATAAAAATTCTAATTAACTAATTAACCTACGACATATATATATATATATATATATATATATATATATATATAAATATATATATATATATATATATATATATATATATATATACACTGTTACATTACTGTCTTTATGACGCGTATACGTTTAATACATGCAAAGGCATTTCACAAAGCATCGGACAAGTGACTTTATACAAAACAAAATGTTAAAACGGTAGTGTTTGCAAACATAAACGTTATCATTGCGATTTTTGTGCGTAGATCGTAAACAAAATCGACACCTGTTTATAATAAACAAAAATATCTCGCTACTGCTATATTTTCATAATTTACCGACATGTTGTTTGTGGCCCATGAGGTGTCTTTTCGTACGCCAAGGTGTACTTTTCTCGACATGCCATGTAGTCTGAAAACTGGTTTCGTCGATAGGCAGTGCGGGTGTAAATACTCAAGACATGTTTATTGTTTAGATAGGTATTTCACCACAGAGAAAACCTTTCATAGGACAGACAGACTGCTGTTTTTAATGTACTTGCTACTGTGTAATCGGCGAAAATTATTTTAATGCATCTAATTTCGTAGATTAGTGGTAGACTCACGCTCCTAATATTATGGTGGCAACACTAATGTGTCAGCTTAACCGAGGTAGGCCCACACTCTCACAGAATACCAGAGTGAAATAGCAGCTTAATGCTGCTGTATTTCGTATGGTGAGTGTAGAGAAATAGAACCCCTTTTACAGGGAACGAAGCATTCCATCTTAGTCCTCAGATGTGACAACGCATCTGCATTTTGATTCTTATTCCTGGATAGGTGTAGACGTCTATGAGCCACAGCATCCACTTATCATCAGGTGGATTTTGTGCTAGGGGTCATTGTAGAAGCGTGCTCGTCGCGACCCCTGCCAGCCCTTTTCAGGGCTGCAATTCTACACAGCTGCACACCCATGCGAACGAGGGTTAGGGCGTCCCCCCAAGGCGACGCACACCAGCTCGTCCCCGTTGGTGTGGAATGCAGCGCGCAAAGCGGCGATGGGGACCGCCACCCGTCACGCACAGCCCGACACGGCGGAAGGTGGAGGACGGAGTGCAGAGTTGGCACGTGGAATGTTAGAGGAGGCATGAGAGATAAGACGAATGAGTTAATCGAAATAATGAAAGAAAGAGAATTAGATGTCGTGTGTATGTCGGAGACCAAACGGAAAGGCAGTGGTATTGAAGAGCTCCCTGGCGGGACGTTAGCTATATGGTCCGGAAACCCGGAAAGCGAGAACGCCTGCCAAGGAGTGGGAGTGCTGTTGTCGTCCCGGTTGGTCGATCTTATGACTGAATACAAGGTTGTGAACTCAAGACTTCTCTGGGTTCGCTTCAAAATGGGACTGACGAAGTTATTCCTTTTGGCTGTTTATGCGCCGGTAGCTTCGTCGTCCAGGGCTGAGCTGGAGGAGTTTTGGGAGAATGTAAGAGAAGTTCTAGATTTGGTTAAGGGAAACGAAAGAACTGTTGTATGTGGTGATTTGAATGGATGGGTAGGTATCGCTCGACCAGGATACGAGTCGGTGCTTGGAAAGTTTGGAGATAAAAGGGTTAATGATGCTGGCAAGCTTATACTGGCTGTATGCAAGGAAAAGGGTCTTCTTGTGACAAACACTATGTTTAATCACAGGAAGATACATATGTACACTAGAGAAAGAAAGAATGAGAGAAGTATGATTGATTTGTTCCTGGTGGATGACCGACTGCGAAAACAGGTGATGGATACACGAGTGCTCAGGGGTGCTGACCTGGGAACGGACTATTATCTAGTAATTACTCGATTTAGGGGTTTGTTCGCGGGTTGGCGCCACCGGACGGCAGTAACAGAACCACAGTCGGTCTGTCGCATCCGAAGCTGGAAGCTTCAGGAAGCGGATACTAGGGACAAATATCACACGAGGGTAGCCGAAAAGCTTGACACCATCGATGGCAGGAAAGAATGTGTGGAGAGAACATGGCAGAACCTTAGGGATGGAATGGTAAGTGCAGCGGAAGAAGTATGTGGTACGACAAAAAGAGGTAGTAGTAAAAGAAGAGATGCATGGTGGAATGACGAAGTGAAAGAAGCTGTAAAAAAGAAGAAAAAAGCATGGTTAGACTACTTAGCCTCTAGTAACGATGAGCATATGAGAGAGAAGATGAAAGAAAGATATAAGCTGCAGAAAGTTCATGCGAAAACATTGATTGAGGAAGTACGTGAAAGGTGTAGAATAGAAGCGGACGAGAGGTTGTCGCACAGCTTTAGGGAAAACTCCAAACTCTTCTGGAAAGAGGTTGGAAGGTCCCGGAGTGGTGCGACAGCTTTAAGAATGAACAAAGTGCTTTCGAGAACCAATGACGTCCTCTCAGAAAAATCGGACGTCATGCAGCGATGGAGTGAATTTTATAGAGAATTGTATGCGTGTCATGATCTTAGTGAAGGATCCGGGGGTGACGCCGTGACTGGCACGCCAGACACGGACCTCGATGACACTGAGGTCATCAGCATGAAAGAGATTGAACGTGCGATTCGAAGTTTGAAATGTGGTAAGGCTGCGGGACTAGACAGAGTTACTGCTGAAATGGTCAAGTACGGTGGGCCTCGCGTCTGGGACAGCTTTCATCTGCTGTGCAATTTGTGCTGGCGGACGGGAGATGTCCCGGATGATTGGCGATCCGCGGTCATTGTGCCTTTATATAAAGGTAAAGGTTCACATTTTGACTGCGGGAGCTATCGGGCGATCTGCTTGACCAGTTTAGCAAGTAAAGTTTATTCGAAGGTTTTGACACGCAGGATGCAAGAGAAATCGGAAAGATTCTTATGGGAGGCACAATGCGGATTTAGACCTGGAAGAGGATGCACGGATCAAATGTTTTCTCTCCGCATGATCACGGAGAAGCTTCTGAGTGTTAACCAGAGGATTTTCTGTGCTTTTGTGGATCTGGAGAAAGCATTTGATAAGGTTATAAGGAAGAAAATGTGGGAACTGTTGCCGGAATATGGTGTGGATGGTCGATTGTTAAGGGCTGTGCAGTCACTTTACTATGACTGTAAAGCCTGTGTGCGGGTAGGGCATGACCTGTCACCCATGTTTAGCGTCCAAGCGGGCGTAAAACAGGGTTGTGTCATGTCTTCCTGGCTGTTCATACTGTATCTCGACAGCTGTTTACAGAAGCTGAAAGATAGCTGTTTGGGTGTGAAATTGGGTGACATAAAAGTTAATTGTCTGCTGTATGCTGATGATGCAGTGCTTATTGCAACATCAGAAGCAGAACTGCAGGCATTAGTCACGTGTATGAAAGAGGAATGTAAAATTAAAGGTCTCCGTTTGAATGCTAATAAAACTAAGGTTCTGGTATTTGAAAAGGACGAAGAGAGAACGAAATGTGAAATATGGGTAAATCAGGAATGTCTAGAACAGGTAAATGAAATTGTATACTTGGGGAGTGCTTTCAGCCGGGATGGAAGATGTGATTTAGATGTGGATAGGCGTGTCGCTGCCGGAAACAAAGTCAATGGTGCCCTGAATGCATTAGTCAAAAGGCAAGGCGTGGTGAAGAGTGCACGCCTTGCAATACATAACGCAGTTTTGGTACCGACTTTGTTATATGGCAGCGAAACCTGGGTATGCCAGAAGAAGCATAAAAGCAAGTTGAATGCAGTGGAGATGCGATCTCTTCGTAAAATGTGTGGCGTTACCATAGCCGACCGAAAGCGAAACGAAGAGATTCGCAATATGGCAGGATTGAAAGATGACCTTATCACAAAAATTGATAGGGGCGTACTCCAATGGTTTGGGCACGTTGAACGAATGAGTGAAGACCGAATGGTGAAGAAAATATATAGAGCGAAAGTAAATATTAAAAGGTGTCGAGGTAGACCGAGACTAACTTTCGAAGACCATGTGAGCAAATTGCTCGAAGAGGGGAGGGTCAAGAGTACTCGGATACCTAGACGTGCATGTATGAAGAAGTTAATGAACCTGAAAGAAGCGAAAGAGGTATGTAAGGATCGTGACACTTGGCGATCTGTTCTCTCTGGCTACCCCGTTAGGGATTGTGCGTGACGATAAGTAAGTAAGTAAGTAAGGATTTTGTGTTCGTTTGTCACATTATTTTCCGAAAAAAGTTTGTGAGCGAATAGGTATACTACTTGATATCTGTTTTGTTAACAGCCCTTCAGAACTCAACAAATAAAATAGTATATTTACAGCCTATACACGTCCTATAACTGGCACAGTCCCTATCTAATTTCTATGAGGGTTATAAGAAGTGTGCGCCGCACAACTGCAATAGGTACGGATTGGCAGACTTCAGATGTTTTGAAATATTTTTTTTTAAATTTCTTAAACACGCAAATTTCCCCACTATGGTTTTCCGTCACTGCCGAACGAAGATAAATTAATACCTTCTACGTGCAGCCATGCCAGCTAGCACCTTAGATTTATCGCTCGCAGTAAATTTACATCTTACAGCAACACGGGGGGTTCAAACCCGACGGCACCATTGTAAACTTTTATTGCAATTTTAATCTTTATTTTCAAAAACGTGGTTTTGTTCCACTGCAAGTATCTAAAATTTTCTTATCAACACCCTTTACGGATTAATTTTTTATCATTTTATTTTATCTAATATATAAAAAAAAATAGTTTGTTCGTATTTCATGCGCTGCCATAACTTTAATCAGATTGCGGTAAATCTTTGTCAACTTATTGTTGCACATGCGCGAATGTTATAGGCATATTTATTTCAAAGTTACCCGTACCTTACCGACAAATTTATTTAAAAGTTGTCTATCGTTCAATTTCAATGAATGTTATGAAAATTATCATTCCTAATTAAACATTAGAATTCTGTTTAATTAGGAATGATAATTTGAAGAAATTAGTTACCACTCTTATCATGTATTTTACATACTTAATAACGGCAATAAGTCCAAGCACATCTGAAAATCCTTTTAACAAAGTTTAAAACGTGAATTATACCATTAAATCTTCCGCTTGTTGCAATTCTAAAAGAATTGGTTCCGTCATCAATTGGACGCTCTATTCCTGTTATTTTCCACGAGACAAACTGTTATGATGTAATATCTTAAAAGTCGGCTAAAATGTGTACTAAGCGAAGACTATACACGGGTATGAAAATGATTGGACCAACAATAACTATCATGTAAAACGAAGAATTTAGAGTATTTGTGCTCACAGTAAAACATAAACAACTTTAAACATAAGTATTTTTGATCTTATCTATAGTATCAAGATAAGACTTTTTTTAAGTAAAGGTAACGACAGAATAGTGCATGGACAACTCTATCCAGTTACGAGTTACAGTACTAGATAACTAGATTCTATCTTCGATTAGGAATCAAAATGCAAATGTCTCGTGACCCATGATTACAAAGATAAAGTGCCTAGTCTCTTTCGTTCGAGATTCACTGTTGATCTTGTTTTACAGTATGTATGCCTGAGCACTGGGTGCTCTCCGCCCTCTATCTCGAAAAGGGTTGTGCGTATAGAAAAAAAAGTTGAGACAAAAGCTGTGGCAAAATTTTTTATCTCTAATTTTCATAATAGGTGTTGAAGTGATTGGAATCATACAAACTGAGATAATTGCAAAAAAAAAACCTATTTTCGTGACCTTTGACCTCGAATAACTAACGATGCAGACACGAGATAATATTAGACTTTGAGACAACTTTTAGAACGCCAAAATGAAGTTGTACACGAATTTCCAGCTTTTTATCTCAAATTCCGAGATTGACCCCATTTTGTCCCTAAAGTGACTGGACTATATATGCCTCCCCCGTTGTAGGAAAGATTTGCTGTAGTCGTCACGCCTATTGACGATCGCAGTAACAGATGCCTCGCAACTGTGACTGCCGGTTGCTGCTGCCCATTGTCGGTTTGGATATTCGAGGTCTTATGTGAACGAGATGGTTATACCGCCATCTATCGGAATCCATAAAAATTTACTGAGACCAAATGGATTGACGGATTCTTTTGCACCGCCACAACGCGTCACATAAGATACTGTAGTCGGAGTTAGAACATTTCGAATAACAAATAGTATGCGCATATTTCCATTCACGATAATGATAATCTTCATATCACCCTAGAAGATTTCCATTATGGCTTTAATAAAGAACATTTTATTACACGCGTATTTTGGCAAACAAAAAAGCACTTTATTGACTCACACCACTAAGTAAGTGTCCATTAAGTAAGTACCATTTGTCGAGTTAGTTCGCAATATTTAAATTGAACAGAAAAATAATCGAAATAGGTAATCATACATGTAAGAAGCTAAGAAGTCGACGGATGTAAACGGTTCAGGACCATGCTTGGTGTCATTCCGTGGGTAGGGGAATATTCAGCAGCAGACTCGCGATATGTATTATGTCGTATACATAGTTTGTTACTAATGCACGCAACTCTACCACAAAGTAAAGCTCTTTATTTATGATCTTACTACTTATAACCAACCACTCAGCCAGCTAAAAGAGCAGAAGAAACGAAAATAAGTCAAATTGGCTTTAATTTTGATTTTTATTAAGCCATTTGTAGAGGTCGATTGACCTCCAAAACAAATAAAAAATATTAACAAATCAAACGATATTACGTTACATAGTTCTTGACAACACCTCTAATTTTGGGTTTGTAATATTGAGATCTAAATAATATTGCATCTTATATAATATATGTACATATTATGTAACATAAATAAATACACACTCTTTACAAAACAACTAAAAACCACAATCACTACACGTACACACTACATGACACGTATCGAGCTTTAAAAAATAGCCAATAACTTAAGGGTTAACCTCTTGTAGTATAAAATGCAGCTTACATGGGTATTGTGTAAATAAAAAGATAATATGATATACAAGCGGTAATCCAACTATTACCATAACCAATTTATGTCATAGCCTAAGTAATTTTAGATTTAATCCATTAAGTGTATAAAAGCGCAAACGATTATTTGCACAATCCACAAGTAGTTTTATCTTTACTTTAATATATATGTATTAATTGTGCATAAAACTCTTGATTTGAGGATTTTCGTCTAAGTCCTCAGCCACTTACTTATGAGGGGATTTATAAAAGTACGTTCATCACATTATTTAATGTATCTCCTAAAGTTGACAATTTTTCAAAACCTTAAACTACTTCCATATCAAATTTCATAGTTATACCACGTATTTTCGTTATCTCAGTTGGAATACACCCTCTTTCCATAAAACGGTGAGCAGTCAATTTGTCTCTGTCTACATTGCCATGTGGTGGCGGTAAAAGAACATCACCGCATTCCGTCCCTTGAATATCGTAAGAGGCGATAATGGGAAATATAAAACCCCTTTAATAAAACCCTATTTACGGATTATATCGCGTTTAATTAACTGTTTAACTTACTTTTTATTCCCGACGTTTCGGGTGCTTTACAGCAGCCATGATCGCGAGGGGACTGAGATGCTTGACGTCCCAATGTCATAGTTAGCCCGGCTACCTTCAGTTTTTGAATATTAATTTTTGGTCCGATCTACGCTGAACGAGCTTACAGTATCTTGAAGTCTTGCAGTGGTGTGCTTGGGTTCGGATTTAATTTTGTTAGGGTTTAAGTTTGTCAGTAGATTTGTAAAGTATTATAATAGCGCTCGCGCAGTCTGTTTGCATACAGACGCTCGCAAAACTCGCTGCAACTGTCAGGTGTTTACTTTGAATATGTTATAGATTATCAAAATAATGTGTACTACTAGCACAGATTAATAAATAGTGATACTAGCTCTATTAGGTGTGATATGGCAATAGCCATGTTTACTCTGTGGTAATATAGAGTGACTTGTATCTTTTTTAAAAAATAAACGTCAGTCTTGACACAACTACTAGCGTGTTTCAATAGGTTATGGGCCCAGTCCCGTATTTTCAAAGTCAATAAGTGTTATTAAAGTAGTTTTAACCTATTTTTCTTTTGGAAATCATGTCGTCATCCAGTTATTTATTAAGTGTACCAAAGTTGAAAGGACGCGAAAATTATGATGACTGGGCGTTTGCCGTAAAAAACTTAATGGTGTTAGAAGGCGTTGATTTGGACAATATTTCACCGGATTTGAGTGACAGTGAGCAAGTGAAGGCTAAAGCAAAGCTTGTTATGACCATCGACCCTTCATTGTACGCTCATATTAAGACGGAGATAACTGTAAACGCGTTGTGGAACAAGTTACGGCAGCTATTCGATGACACCGGATTCACTAGGAAAATCAGTCTACTGCGAACATTGATATCCATCCGCTTAGAAAATAGTGAATCCATGACAAGCTACGTGTCTCAAGTGGTTGAAACGGCACAGCGTTTAAAGGGAACAGGGTTTGAAATCAATGAAGAGTGGATTGCATCATTGCTTTTGGCCGGGCTTCCAGAAAAGTTCGAGCCAATGATAATGGCGATCGAGCACTCCGGTTTGGCCATTAGTGCAGACGTCATCAAAACGAAGCTTCTCGATATGTCTTGTGATGTTGGCAACAGTGGACCGGAAACAGCGTTTTGGACGAATAGTCGAACCAAAGGTGGCAGCACTGTTCATTCCAAGCAAAGACAAACGTCAACGTCAAAGTCAAAAAAAATGTCATCAGGAAGTAAACAAATAAAGTGTTATAAATGCAAGAAAATTGGACACTATAAAAACCAATGTCCTGAATTGAAACTTAAGGAAGCAGGTGCTTTTAGTGTAGCATTCCTTAATGGAGAATTTAGTACTGAAGATTGGTATATTGACTCTGGTGCCAGTGTCCATATGACGGCGAACCGTGACAGTTTACGGGATATGCGGAAACACGAGATAAATGAAATAGTTGTGGCGAATAAAACATCTATACCAGTTATGTGTGCCGGCGATACACTATTAACTACATGTGTAAACAAAGCTCAGTTTGACATTCATGTGAAAAATGTGTTGTATATACCCAACCTCACAACTAACCTCCTATCTGTTAGCCAGCTTATAGCAAATGGAAATACAGTTTCATTTGAAAAGAATTGTTGTAATATCCGCAATAAGCAGAATAAGCTGATTGGAGTAGCAAGTTTAAATAATGGAGTGTACAAACTAAACACAGTGAAGTCAGTGGGGTTAGCAGCTTCGGCAGTACATACATCAGAAGCAAGACTGTGGCATAGGCGACTCGGGCACATCAACAGTAGTGACTTAGAGAAAATGAAGAATGGTGCAGTGGAGGGTGTATCCTATAAAGATAAAGCAAACATCCAGAAATCCAACTGCGTTGTGTGTTGTGAGGGTAAGCAGTCTCGCTTGCCTTTCCCATCAGCCAATCATAGGAGTGAATTCCTGTTAGAGGTGGTGCACTCAGATTTATGTGGGCCTATGGAGTCGAAATCTCTTGGCGGGGCTAGATATTTTCTTCTCTTTGTTGATGACGCCAGTCGAATGTCGTTTGTATATTTTTTAAGAGAAAAGAATCAAGCTTTGAAGTACTTTAAGCAATACCAAAGTTTGGTGGAGAACCAAACGGGAAATAAAATTAAAGTGCTCAGAACAGATAATGGAGGAGAATTTTGTTCCAAAGAGATGGAAGATTATTTGAAAACTCAAGGGATAGTTCATCAAAAGACTAACCCGTACACCCCGGAGCAAAATGGCCTCTGTGAGCACTTCAACAGGACAATAGTTGAACGTGCTAAATGCTTACTCTTTGAGGCTAAATTAGAAAAAAAATTTTGGGCAGAGGCAGTGAACTCGGCAGTTTACCTTAAAAATAGGACGCCGGCCTCAGGTCTAGGAGATATTACACCATTTGAGAAATGGACATGCAGAAAACCTGATTTGAGTCACGTCAGAGTGTTTGGTAGTCCTGTAATGGTACATATACCAAAGAATAAGAGACTTAAATGGGACAAAAAGGCTGTCAAGTATATCTTACTTGGTTACCCAGACAATGTAAAAGGGTACAGATTATACAACTTAGAAACTAAACAAGTTACTATGAGCCGGGATGTGACTATTATGGAAATAGAAGAAACCCCAGATAATGCTCAGATAATAGTGCAGGAATATAAGACTGATATACAGGATTCTCAATTAGTGGAGGAAGAAATACAAGAGGAAAGTAGTAGTGCTTCAGACTTGGATGATCTCACCTATGTTCCGGAGTCTTCCAGTTTGTCCTTACCATCAGAAGACTCATACCACACGTTAGGTGAGGAAGAAGTTTGTGAATTAAGTGCAGAAGAGTTACCATGCAGACGTACAAGAAAACCAGTAGAGAGGTATGGTTCCTCAAATCTTAGCATAGCTGACAAGCAGAAATCTTGGAATGATGATTTAACATATGAGGAGGCGATGAAAGGGCCAGATAGAGAAATGTGGAAACAAGCAATGGAGCAGGAACTCAAAGCTTTTGAAGAAAACCAGGCTTGGGAACTGGTGGATAAAAAGGAGGCAGATAGAGTGGTTCAGTGCAGGTGGGTGTTTAAAGTGAAACATGAAAGTGACAACAAAGTGCGATTCAGAGCTCGTTTAGTTGCAAAGGGCTTTACCCAAACAGAGGGTGTAGACTATAGTGATACCTACTCTCCTGTTCTTAGATACTCAACTCTGAGGTTGTTATTTGCAATAAGTGTTAAATTAAATTTCAAAGTCACCCATCTGGATGTAACAACTGCATTCTTAAATGGCTGTCTAACTGAAAATGTGTACATGCAAGTTCCTCCTAACTTAAAATGTAAAAGTAATACTGTTTTGAAGTTGAAACGTGCTATATATGGGTTGAAACAATCTGCCAGAGCCTGGAATCAACGACTTAATGATTGTTTACTAGCATTAGGTTATGTAAAGTCAAAATTAGAACCATGTTTGTATAGTAAAAAGAGAAACAAGGAGCAGATTTTTGTAACTGTGTTTGTCGATGATTTTTTCATATTTTCAAATAATAGTACTATGACAGATAAATTAAAAAAAGATTTAATGTTAAATTTCAAAATTAAAGATTTAGGGCAAGTAAAAAATTGTTTGGGTATGAGGGTTAGGATGTATAAAGATGGCAGCATATCATTGGATCAAGAGCAATTTGTTGATAATATTCTTAAAAAATTTGATATGTTAGATTGCAATGGTGTGGATACCCCAATTGAAATTAACTTGAAGTTAGATAAGTCCGGTAACGTTAGTTCACAATATCCTTATCAGCAGTTAATTGGAAGCTTAATGTATCTATCTATCCTAACACGGCCAGATATTAGTTTTAGTATCAGTTATTTAAGCCAATTTAATAATTGTTTTGCAGCAGTCCATTGGAGGCATGCAAAGCGAATATTAAAATACTTAAAGAAAACTAAATCATATGGTTTAATGTATACTAAAGATAATAAAAATTTGGAAGGCTTTGTTGATGCTGACTGGGGCTCTAATAATATTGATAGAAAGTCTTATACAGGTTTCTGTTTTAAATTTTCTGGAGCTGTAATATCATATGAGTGCAAAAAACAGCAAACTGTAGCACTGTCAAGCACAGAAAGTGAGTACATGGCAATATCAGAGGCCTGTAAGGAGGCAATTTATTTAAAAAGCTTAATGTACGAAATTCTTGGCTGTAATTATACAATTATCCTGTACAATGACAATCAAGGTGCTCAAAAATTGACAGAGAACCCTTTGTTCCATAGGAGAACAAAACATATTGATATTCGTCACCATTTTGTTAGAGAGGCTGTTGCTGATAATATTGTTAAAATAGTTTATCTGTCAACTTCTGAAATGCCAGCAGACCTTTTAACCAAAGGTTTAAGTAGTAATAAACACAACCAATTTGTTAAACAATTAGGCATACAAAACATTGTTTGATGTTTACTTATTTTTATTGATGTATATTAAATATTAGATAGAGTTGTGTACCTACTTAGGTTAATATAATAAACAAGTCTGTATAAATAATTTATACCATGTTCCCATTATTTTGATAAGTGGAGGTGTTATAGATTATCAAAATAATGTGTACTACTAGCACAGATTAATAAATAGTGATACTAGCTCTATTAGGTGTGATATGGCAATAGCCATGTTTACTCTGTGGTAATATAGAGTGACTTGTATCTTTTTTAAAAAATAAACGTCAGTCTTGACACAACTACTAGCGTGTTTCAATAGAATATTGTCAGTGTTGTGTTTAAACAGTTAATTATAGGATCCCAAGCAGATGGCATCACCCATCCATCTTCTCTATTGAAATTAGGATGTTTTTTTAATTTTAATAGCCTCTCGTATCATCCTTGGTAGGAATCGGTGTTCTTTTGCGAGTATTTGTGGTTTATCAAATCTGATATATTGGTGGGGACAATCTTGAACATGTTCAAATACTGCAGACTTCGCTTAGTGTCGGTGCTTCACGTCAAAAATCTCAGTCCCCACGTGACCATGGGTGCTGTAAAGCACCGGAAACGTCGGGAATTAAAATTAAGTTAAATAGTTAATTAAACGCGATAAAATCCGTAAATAAAGTTTTATTCAATGTGTACTGTTCGCGTAAATCTAAGAAATCATTATGTATTCAAATCATAAGTAATCATTATAGACTTGGACTTAGTAACAACCCACCAATTATACTTTCTAATGAGACAATCATTTAGAATGTGTTTAGTAGTGGTATTTTAACTGTCGCCCTCACTTTTGCTTATGTAGGCGATTGACGTTTTTTACTACCAAACAAACTGGTTTCCGAAATCTTTAATACCGTACATCACATATATACCCAAGACCATGAGATCAGTTGACGGATCCAACTCGACTAGGCAGCGAGAGATTACGACACACCTAGTCAGGTATACCTTAAAACTTGAAAACAGGTGTAAAACTTACTTCCCAGTACTTAGTTTAGTCACTGAATTTACGTGTGTGACTGGAGAAACAAATGCTCATTCTATCTATCTAAAACCAGTGCTTATTGCCAGTGATGACATATGGATCTGAGATGTGGTCCTTTAATGCTGGCCGTATGAAGAAGTTGAAGAGGGTCGCTCACCAAGCTATGGAGAGGGCTATGCTCGGAGTTTCTCTGTATTGAATTGTAATTTCTATGATAAACAGAGATCCCAAGCTATATATGGTTATTTTCAATAATATTTCATAAAATGCAATCTACTTGGTCTAGCACCGCCTGCAACCACGGAAAACGCCTTAGGATGAAAGATTTTGCGCACTAATGTCAAGAGACATGCAACTGGGCGTGCTTAGCGAAACATCATCGCACGTGCACGTGATCGACGACTAGTTATATATATGACGAGTTTTAGTTAATATTATGCGTCTTCAAACTTCAGGATTTTTCTTATAATGACGTCCGTATGAAATACAGTCATCAACTAGATAACAGTTATGTCTTCGTTCCTGTAATTACAGCTTGTAAGTTCAAAGATGTAAAAACAATTTAAAAATAAAAAGGGAAGAGTTGTGTAATAACTAAAAAGTAAAAACGAACCCCTTTTCTAGATGTCAGTATATTATTTTGGTAATATTCTCTTACCTATATCTGTTGAGAGCCATGATAATAACAGACTGAGACATTTCATCTTTGACCTAAGACGCGCATTTGTAGCCAATTTTAGAAATTTGTTTCATTTACCGGTGAGTAGACTTGTATCACTATTGCATAAAAAAGCAAAGCAGTGGTAAAAAGCATTAAATATAACACTATACCAATAAACTACTTTTTCTTATTAAGTAATGTAATAATTCTATAGTTAGTTACCTTCAATATGTTACTTTTGGCACAGTGATTACATTAATTTACATAAAATTTTATCGATATACACGCTTTACAATGTGACTAAGCAAAAAATCACCAATTAGTCAAAATCCTTAAAAAAATAAATAAAGCTATAGGATATGTCCAATACTTGTAAAGGGTTTACGCATGTGTACTAAAATACATTCGGACAACCTATAACATCACATTCTTTCACATATGCGCGTCGAGTACATGAAATAGCCAATTAAATAACATTATGTAATATACGGGAGTAGGGATATTATATTTTCTCCAAATAACATATATTAATTCTGTATTAATTTCGATTTGCACAAATTCTTTGTGTGCCAATAATATTGTACGATACCATTATTAAGCCGGACAGAAGATTAGTGTACGCATTTACAAGTCAACGCCGTTGCCGTTTATAAATAGATAATTTAGACGTTGGCGCACGTTGAGTAATTGATATTTAAAGACTGGAATGTACTCGTATGAGACCATTTTTATTATTTACAAGCTTACTGAGATTGAGATCTCGATCTATATCTTATTTTAATTAAAAAAGTGAGTATTTCTACTGTAAAAGCTCTGTTACCATTTATAGCTACTACTTTGACATGCACTCCTACCTACCATCATGTCATGCATTCACACGCATTTATATAGCCACTACTACTCTGTCATGATATGTTATGAAAAATCCTGGCCAATAACTATTAAAAACATACAGATATTTTCTACCAACCGTAATTAAAAAAATACGACGGTCGTCTTTTTTAAAATGAGCGTTCATTTTAAACTCTTACGTTATTAGTTTTACTCATCACTAATATGAATACATAAAAAAAACACAACGTAAAGCCAAGGAGAAATAATATTTTAAAATGTCTCCGTTGGGTCAGTCGTCTGAAAAACCAGTCAAGGGGGCACGTCAAGTCGAAAAAAATAACTACCTGTAATTACTTTGTATGATATTTCAGAACACGAGAACGAAAGAGAGAACATTTAGAGGCGGTGTAACAATGTCCAATACCCCATATCGCCACGTGGGTGTCGTAGAGGCGGCAGAGAGAAACTGAAACCGTAGATGGGCAGCAGCATCCTCTTGTTAACAGCTCAAAATTATAAAAACTGCGATTGCCAACCCGGCTGCGGTTTATATGCACGTGTGATATTCAACAAGACATATTTTTCTACAATTTAAGTGTTACAACATTCACACAAATGTGACATATACGCGAGGAGATGAGCGCGCGACGCTCTAACCTGCGGTAGGTCATGGCATAAGTGTTGGCTTGCAAATCGCGAAAATGCAAAAACAAGAACAAAAGACGAGTTCGAACTCCGCCGGCACTGAATTCTACTGAAAGTGGTTCTTTTCGATCGTTATTACAAGTTACTGTGTAAAACATCACAGCCTATCAAAAGTCCACTGCTAATCATAGGCCTCCCCGATAGATCGGCCCGCAGGAAGGATATTTACCATAGTCACAAAGCTTGGGAGGCGGGTTGGCACAAGAAGTTCTGTATTATTTTGAGTTGTTAGCAGGAAAATGCTGCTGCCAATCCGCTGTTTCATTTGTCTGTAGCCTCTTACGACAAACATTGGATGATATGGTGAAGTGTGGATATTCTTACAGCGTCATTACACGTTTTGTAATTATAAATGAAGAAAGACTGTCAAAAAGTACAACTACTTACATATTTTCATAATATTTTTTTGCTAAATAGTGCCTAAATAAAACATACTTTAACCCAATTGAAACAAAAAATTGATATCTGCAGTAATTATTGAGATAAAATTGGCGTAGAATGAGACAATTAGCATGACTTTACTGGTTTGTACGAAGTGAACACCGTCATGTTACTTTTCAGTATGTACGCGTGAGGGCGCCATCGCTCCGCACAAAGACTGAATTTGATTTAAGAATTTGATTTAAGTGTCATTCCATAAGTTATCGACTATCGTGTAATGGTAAAAAAGTGTATGGTCGGCGAAATAAATATTAAATCTAGAAGAAAGTACGCAAAAAACAACATGATGTTTCGAATAGTGCGGAATTAGATCTAAGTACGCAGTGATAATTGTTTTATAAATATTTATTTTAATAATAATACCAATTAACAATAACTACATGAAAATCATATCAAGCGTTTAGATTTTCCAAGATATAAGTTGTCTTAGTCTGTGTTATATTTGATTATAGGATCCGACCGATTGACATCTTCCCAATCATGATTTTCTTATTATTTAATTGTAATAACTATGATATTTGTTGTTAAATGTAAATGGAATCGTAAATCAATGAGTAGCCAATAATTTGCTTGAAGGTGATGAACAAGTATTCGATAGCGACAGAACGAGCTGTGAATTCAATTAAAATCGCCGGAGATATTACTCTCATGCAAATTAACAAATTTATCTTTATTAATCTTTTATATCTGATTATTTATCTGAAATAAGCTCGATCTTTCTCTATAACACCTGCTTGAATTGAGTTTTTATTCATAATACTCGTATATCCCACAGTCCAACATTAACTTATACGCGCAAAAATTACAACGGAAAATGAGATATTTGAAAAGTTAAGTAAATTTCGATCTTAAAGTGACAATGTATTGCATGTTTTGTATTGTACTATAGCTAAGAAATAAATTTATATTTATAGATACTTATTGCTAAAACAAACACAGGAATGGCGATATTCTTTAAATAATCAATGCACAGCCGGATAAGTGGTAGATGTTTTACTTCTCAATTGTATAATAACGAAGTGTTAGAAGATTACATAAACTACTGTAATATAACAATAACATTTGTATATGTTATGTATTATATTATTGTTATATTATTGTTAACAAAACTTGACAAATATTTATGTTTCATGTGTCTAACTTATACAAAGAAGAAAGGTTATCAATTTTCAGTAATAATAACAAAATAGAAAATATTAAAGTTATACTTATAAGTCTTATTGATTCCTCATTTTATAAGAGCTTTTATGGTGAATCGGGGGATAAAATCTACTTTACCTTTACCTTTACATGCACACAATAAAGGCTGTTTTATAAGTTTTAGAAGTAAAGGTGACAAACGAGTACATAGTCTATCTAAGGGAAGTAAATACTGTTATCCATAGACCACTACATCTGACATCGATTACGAATCAAATGCAGATGCGTTGTCATTCTAAACGATGGAATGGCGCTGCTAACAGTAAAAAGCGTCTACTACTTGTAAATTAAAACTGCACACAATTGTTTGTAATTTTTATAGTATAAACAAAAAAAAAAAAAAAAAAACAAACGAGCACAGTGCACCTGATAGTAAGTGGATGCTGTGCCCCATAAATATCTATATCGAACCTCAGTTCATAATTAAAATGCAGATGCGTTGCCACCCCCGAGGACTTAGACTTAATGAATCGTTTCCAGTGAAAGGGGTCTAGGCATTCAACATAGAAAATACAGCAGTATTAAACTGCAATTGAAGTCGTTGTTCTGTGAGAGCGTGGTCTTTGCACGGTCGAGCCGACCTGTTCGTGCCACAACCATAATATAGCTACAGTGTGGCTCTACCACGTTGTAGTAAACAAATTATTAGTTTGGGAGTGGATGTTTGTTCATGTGAAATATATGTTTGTAAAGTGCCTCCATGTCCATAGGAGAAATTCCTAGGAGGGTTACGTTCTAAATAAAAATTAAAATATAATTTTATCGCTTAAACGTTAACACAACATAAAATTTTATATAAGTAACTGAGAATAACAGTACTTACACAGGTGTGGTCAGCGCTCGCTTAACTGCCTATAAAAGCCTCTGTCACGAGTCTCACTATACTTATAGTCATTACGATTGAGGGAAGAAAGTAGACACCGCGTAGACAACATAGAATGACCGAACAAGAACTGGGTTAATTGAAGACAACAGCGCTCATCGCCGAAGGCAGTCTTTGAGATTCGATCTTGCTATAGCTCTAAATTAATAATGTAGCCACTACTCATTCGTAATTACGGGCGTAAGCTTTGTTACCAGTGTAAAAGCGCGTAATTCGAGTGTTTCCAAGTAAATTATTAAAAACAAAACCTCACCGCAGAGATCCGAGTGATATAAGAGATTATCTATACATAATTAAAATAATAGTAATATATGTCTTATCATGATATATAATTTATGTTCTATATAGATTATGTCATGTAATAATAAAATTACTATTAGATTACGTGTTACAGCCATGCTGCAGCTAAATTATGCAGCAGGGATGGGAGTAGGGTTTAAGTCCCGGGACGTCTCGTGTCTTGAAGTCCCGGTACTTTTCGTCATTTTAGTTGTCTCGAGTCCCGGGACTTTTAGGTCGAGACTCGAGACGAGACAAGATTGTCGAAATTGTTATGTTATCATGTTTGTTTTCAAATAATTGAAGGAGTCTAGCGCCATCTGTTAGTTAAGCTACAAAAGGAGTTTCAGTTATTTGAAGCAACCGGAAAACATACAGAAAGTTTGGAACTACTGTATAAAGCCTTAAACACAATCAAACCGACATTTTGTTGAAAACAAGGGTGTGGGTTCTCCTTGTCCAGTAGCATTATTACAAAAATCAGAAACAAATTGTCGAACAAAGCTATTAACGCTCTAATTTTTTTAAAAGCCTATTTTTAACTAGGTTCGTTTAATAACTATAAGATTCAACTGCTTAAAAGTGAATCTGTGTCTGATTAAAAGAAATGAACAATGCAATTATTAAGACTGAAATAACGTTTAAGTAATTAAGATAAATTATATTTTTCTTAATAACATTAATAAATGTTGAGTTTTACAAAAAATTGCCTTTTACAATACATTTCACCAGAAATTTACTCAATTAAAATTCTTCAAAAAAGGCTCACTTCTCCTAAAAATTTTTTTCTTAAAAGTTGAAGTCCCGGGAACTCCCGGGACTTTGATAGTAGACTGTCTCGTGTCCCGGGACTTAAAAATTGTCGGGAATTCCCAAACCCTAGATGGGAGATATGATAAGGATATTGAACGACTAGTAAATGTAGGAAATAAAGTAAATGGGGCTCTACACTCTATTGTGAAAAGTCAGAATGTGTCCAAAAAGGCACGTATGGCAATTCACAATGCTGTATTAGTCCCTACTTTAACATATAGTAGTGAAAGTTGAGTTTGGCAGAAGAAGCACGAGAGTAGAATAAATGCAGTAGAAATGCGGTCGCTAAGGAGTATGTTAGGGCTGAATCTGAGTGACAGGGTGAGAAACTGTGTGATAAAAGAAGAGTGTGGTTTGCAAGATGATGCGGTGACCAGGATTAAGAAAGGAATGCTTCGGTGGTTTGGTCATGTAGAAAGAATGAATGCGGAAAGACTGACAAAGCAAATATATGTTGCAGAAGTGAATGGAAGAGTCGGAAAGGGACGTCCGAGGCGAGAGAGGTATGTCAGGATCGTGCTAAATGGAAGGCTGTAGTCTCTCCCTCTGGGTGACGGGCGTGAGTGTTTATGTTTATGTACCTATGTATGTTCTATATAGATTATGTCATGTTATAAAAAATTACTATTAGATTACATGGTAGAGCCATGCTGCAGATATATTATGGTTATAGCACGAATGGGTCGGCTCGAGCGGGGAAGGACCACGCTCTCACAGGATACCAGCGTAAAATAGCAGCTTAATGCTGCTGTGTTTCGTATGGTGCGTGTAGAGAACCGGAGACCTTTTTTACCGAAAACGAGATATTCCATCTCAGGCCTCAGGGCTATCAACGCATTTGAATTTTATTTCCTAATTGAGGTTAAATGTAGATGTCTATGGAGCACAGCATCCATTTACCATCAGGTGGATTGTATGTTCGTTTACCACCCTTATTCTATAAAAGTTTTTAAATATCTTTATAAGCTTTCGATAACATACTGCGTCTGAAAGTCATCACACTAATGGGATGTCAATCAAATCTATGCACGTATGGTCACGTTACAAAATTCCTCCCATAGTCAAGCATAACGAAAACTTATGTTAATGCACTTAGTATGCGATAGTTTAGCTAAATGCCTAGAATCAATATTTAAGCTAATTGCGCGTTTCTTTAATTTCTACCTGTGCCTAAAAAAGTTCAGATCATTATTCAAAATATATCTAACAAACATTTTTGTCTTTCAGACGTTGAATTATAATAGCTAGCTTTTCCTACGATCATTTTGTAGTGCTCAAGTCAAACAATAGTAAACAACACACAATAAACAGCTCAAAAACTCGTCTAATTCATTTTCTATCGTGAAAGTAAAAAAGCTCTCTATATAAACAGTTCAAGAACGGCTTTCTCCGATAGATGCGGGGTGTACTAATATCTCTAGGTATCTGCAGTGCAGACATATTTATTATCGATTTTCAAGCGCTTAAAAATTAATTAAATGTAATCCCTTCAAATCATTTTAGCTTATTTTTTTATTTTGTTAAGTCTTACTTTCTCTCTCTTACCTACTGCTGCGAAACAGCAGTTTGCCCACTGCAGTATTCTGATTGGTATATATTGGTCAGATAGTAGGTATAATTACAAAGTTTAAGGCATTTAAGTTAGTCTTAAGAGGGAACGTTAGCTCGATTGTCACCTTAGTAATGCATGTAACAAACGCAAATACAAAAAAGGTAGTATCATAATATTAACCTGCGTGCTATTGATTTTGACTGATGAAGACATTTATAAATAAACTTACAAACTCACAGTTATATTTTCCTTATGATACCTTTCTTGCACACATAGCCAAAATGGAATTGGAAAGGTATGTGCACAGTCCGACACCGTAGACTAGTTCGTTTGATTTTAATGCAAAGAGTCACTCGCTTAACAATACACCGTAAACACAATAAGCTAACGTAATGTGAGGTAAACGGTATACCGCTTCCTGCCCGATGGACATTAAGCGAATACTAAACGCGGCCTCAAACATTAGAAACTATTTATTGCTTGCGAAGCAAATTGGCACACAAACTTATTTGAAGGTTAAGAATACTAAGACTTCTCTAGTTGAACAACTAGCATTAATTTTTTACCATTATTTTGTGAAGATGTTGACATTTAATTTTAGAAGTGGAAAGAAAAACTTCTTAATGACTAATGTCACATTCACAAGATGCAGCAAAATATTATGAAAAATAACACTTATTAAGAACCAGATATATTTCAAGGTTATAATGAATATTTTACATGTTCTTATTAGAACCAACAAAAACCTCACGGCTTGCATGCACACACATATTCATATATTAGTAACGCAAATACATCTGTGCGCGTATGCTTATACTTTACTAGTTTTAACCCAGATTATCTGTACACAGGACTAGACAATGTAAAAGCAAGATAGGTTAACACCGGGCAGCTAGACTAAGCAGTTATAAAAAAAACACGAGCGGAACTTGTCGTATAGTGTATTTTATTTGACACCCACACGAACGCAACGAAACCAGAACAAAGTTCAATGCACTTGGATAGTGAAACCCATTCATCAAACTCTACAGTTAGATCAGTAGTGTGTCGAGCTGCTTGTCAGAAACAATAGCAGACGTATGACAGTCGTGGTTGACGTCATCGTGTAAAAAGTAAATTAGAACGAGCGGCTTTAAATTTTTCGTGTCTATTTATGAACTAAATAAACTCATATAATTGGGTGTACAATAAACTGAAGTACCTAGTAAGAGTCTGGTCACATCGCTCGGAGACATGACAACCGATGGGCAAGAAGCTTTTTGACCAGCAGATTACTGAAATTCTGGCTTCAATGTGTTTTGATCGCCCATCGGCATATATAACACGATAACACTGCATTTAATTATTTCGGTTATATAAACTAAAACGCATAAATATGCGTGGCGGGTCGTCGTCTACGATATCCCTGTAATGTTTTTGTTGACAAGTCCGATTATAAGGTATTAACGAATTATGAATCTAGAATAAATTATCAAGGACTATGGTATTCAACTAACGCGACACACACACTGATTGTGTATATGCGAATTAACCCAAAAGGAAAGTTGTAAATTAAGATACCAATAGGTCTAAAACAATATACCTAGTATTTCTGGTGTCAAGAATATAGACAACGATCGGAAATCGGAATAGGTTTCGACAACAATTGTTTAGCTGTGTTAAAATGAGTTCATTATTATACGATAATGAAAGCGCTGCAGGAAGGCAGTGCGGCCAACTGTTCCGGGAAGCGACCGCAGACGAGGCGTAGACGAAGGTGACGTCACACCGCGATCCGCCAATTGGGGCAGCGGGTCTATCTCGTTAAGCTCTTTGTTAGTCAACTTATTGTGCTTTGGAGTCACTTTTATAAATATTCCATTATAACTATGAAAACTTTAAGATCTTTTGTGGACGGAAATGTTGCCTATAAATTTTAAGTTTTTTAAATTTTTTTAACCTCTCTACTTTCATTCAAATGCGCAAAAACAAAACTATTTTATAAAATTTGTACATACGGAGAAGTTTTGTGTGAAAAAAGAAACGCGAGATAATTAATATATAATATAATACCTGTTTCTATAAAACCACTACGTAAAACTTACTTAATTGCTAATCAAATGTTTACCTTTTTTATAAAATGGGGGAGATAAATGAGCACACAATCCACCTGATGGTAGGTGAATGCCGTGGCTCCTAGGCGTCTACATTTATATTCGAATGCAGATGCGTTGTGCACCCCGCAGATGCGTTGTTCACCCATCAGGGCTACGATGTAATGGCTTGTTTCCAGTAAAAAGGGTCTGCGGTTCTCTACACTCACCATATAATAATAATAATAATAATATTCCACAACTATCACACAACACCATCTAGTCCCAAGCTAAGCAGAGCTTGTGTTATGGGTACTAGACAACTGATAAACATACTTATATATTTCTAAATACATAAATATTATAGATAAATTACACCCAGACACAGAACAAATGATCGTGCTCATCACACAAACATTTGTCCTGGGTGGAATCGAAACCACGACCTCCGGCACAGCAGTCAGGGTCACTAACCACTAGACCAACAGCAACTATAAAACGCAAACGCAGCTATATATGAAACGCAGCATCTATAATCTTTAAGCTGCTATTTTACGCTGGTATTCTGTGAGGGAGGGGTCCTTCGCCGATTTAGCCAACCCATTCGTGCTACAACCGTAATACAGCTCAGCTACAGCCCGGCTTTATAACGTAAAAAGATTTCATAATGACATTCAAATGCGAAGAATTATTATGTTAAGGTCTTGTAAATAAAACATGCTACGAAATAGTTGTCAATTTACTACGGTTTTATTAAGTCACTTTCTTGTTTGTCTGTCTGTCTGTAGCTCCGGGTGGAATTTTGAAACTCAAAGGAGATGGCCAAAATGTGCCCCAAGCTGTACAAAAATAAGACTATTGCTATTAATTTAAAGAAAACAAAAAATAATTTTGAATAACTATTAACATTTCATAGCAGCTTTTAAAAAATAATCAAGTTTAAAAGTATTTAAAGTGATTTCTTCTCTTTGAAGTCAATCCATAGCACCTTTAATGTGACTTATAATACTTAAAACGATCAGAGTAGTGAAAAAACAATAGCTAAACTCATAAAAATACTTTATTTATGATCAAAATAATCAAAATACACTAAAGGATAGAATTTTATTTATTTGTTTAATACAGCAACAGCTTAAACTTGTAGCGTTACATTATAGGCTAGGGTTATTTTACTTTAGTACTTGCAACACTGAATCCGTCCGTCAAGCATCAAAACAGTCAACGTGTCACCCGGTACATGATAATATATGTACGCTTTTCCTTCGTATTTGTGTATTATCGTATTTTGGTTTTATTTAATAAGTGCCGTAGCCCCACGCGTGTGATAAACCACTAATTATAAACGGTGTACATACATAAGTTTAATTATTTTCTGTCTAATATACTACAATCAATAATTATGTTACAAAAATAGTTACAAAATAATAATTTCAAAGACTGAAAAAAATGCTGTCCTTGTTTTTTTAGCTAAAGCAGTTAGGATACATCCTACTCATCATGCATATACGTTAACCTACATAACACTCATGAATTGGAACTTTATTAATATCTTTATAACTTTTGTCCACTACTGCGTAGCTACATACACTTTTCTAATTTTTTATATAGAAGATCTGTACTTTCAAATGACATAGATTTCATCTCTGTACAGTCTGGGGCAAGGTTCATAAATATTTTGGCCATCTCCTTTTGAGCACTTCTCGATGAGCTAGAGACATGGAATTTTCAACATAGCTCAGAACCGCATTTTTGATTTTAGTATAAAATTAAAAAAGATCACTTGTTTATCCTATGGAACAAAAATATCAAAATCGAACAATTCACACGCAACCGCTCCGGCAAGTGTCCCGCTGGGATATCCTTGAGGTTGGCTCTACCTTGTTTTTTTTTTCAAAAATTTTCTCTGACTCTTAGTCGCAAATTAAGGAACATTATAAGTATAATACATACACAATAGAACGTGGGAGTGAGTGGTGCCCGCGTAGCCAGTAACATGTCAATTCACACCTATAAATGTCAACACATCTCTTTTGACGTCACAGTCGTCGTTGCCCTATTTTTGTGTCAAGCGTTACTGGGGACAGTTTATTTCAAAAACGCCAATTTAGTGACATAATTACGTGTAGGAAAAAACACCGGATGTGGAATTTTAATAAAAGTTGTATATCCTTTTACTAACAAGTCGAAACTATTTATATTTTGTGAACATAGAATCAAAAATAAAGAAATATTCATGTTTAAAAATAACAGTACTAAGAATTTAACAAAATTTTACTGATTCCGGTAAACCAGGAAATAATATCGCTTTTAAAAGAATACTTGGTATAGTGACAAGCTAAATAGACACGATCAAGTACGGTTGATTTAGTAATTTAATGACCTACGAATAAATTGTTACAACATTTTTTTATTAAATATTAATTTAGTTTCCTCCATATGTCTCATTGAAAAATTTTAGTAATGTTTTTAGATTCAATCTTCTGGTTAAGCATCATTACTACATACTGTATGTTCACTTCACGCTGGATTCTTAAAAATACTTAGGTACACCCATTTAGTGTTAAAAGTTTAAAAAAAACATATATTTTATAATTTTACGTATTTTTATACTTTTTCTCCCGATTTTGCTCTTGCCTGGTGTTGGCTTACCAATACTGTACTATTTACTACTATTATATTGGTACTTTTTTAGATAAACCATTTTTGTAGTTTTCCTGAAGATTTGAACATAAAAAATATCGATAGAAGCCAAGTAAGGCTTAACTAATAATTTGTTCATCACAAGAGATATTTTGATTTGAAGGACAATGCAATTTTACGTAAGAAAATGTATACACAAAATTAGCACCGGTAAGTGTGATCCAATGAAAGGGATTAACTCAACATCTGAGAATGTGATGGCTTGAAAAAAGAGGCTACAGATTACAGAGATTGAAAATGGCATCGCCTCTATTCACCTCTCGCTCGCACATAGTCACTATCTATACTCACACCCGCCGGCAAAGACTGCAAAAAAACTACGTTGCGATATGCGTTTTTCGTGCGTTCTGTAACTTCAGTCCAACTTGTCAGAATCAATGATAAAAATGCTATAAACTACAAAAACCTCAGTCCGGTTTTGCTAATTTATGAGTTACGACGCGTTCTGAGAGTTTTCTTCGTAATTATAGTTGATTTTGTCTGTTAATATTTTTGTATAAAATATTTATATGCCATTGAGATATACGAGCAAGCATTTTTAATATTGTGCTTTGTCTGTACGTCCGAGCTGATCTTCGGAATGGCTGAACCGATTGTAGTAAAATTTCACGAATAAATAGAGAGCAAAAGCAGTAGTGACCTAGACTAAATTTTATCCGAAAAATTTAGATCTTATTTAAATAGAAATATTAATAAGATAAAATAAATGGTCCTTAATGATTATCTTAAGTCGTCAGATAGATTACACCCAGGCGAAGCCATAGCAGTCGCCAGTTATTAATGTTATTTTAAAATGAATGTACCTACTTGCATATACAATTATTTAATTTAAATATTTTCCCCTTTGTCGAAAATTTCCAATTAAAGGAGTAGTATAACGTTATACCGATATAACGTTATTAGCGAGTTTTCGCTATTGATACTGTGGATGCTGACGGTACGGTTTGGATGTGCCGCCATCTCTAATCCCATTCTTTTTCCGTGCGGACTGTACAAGTTAAAAGGTTGCGACAGATTACGATAAACGGTCACTATAAAATTATAAGGTTTTTAGAATAACGGCGGAATACCAAAAGTCTTAAATTACCGCACATCATCATTATGAAAAAAGCAAGTTACAGCCTACGTGAGAGTACGTCTCACGCCTGTACCACATTTCAATTTGAATAATAATATGGTAGTTATGGTTACGTATTAAAATAAATAGCTACCATAATATTATTAATTTAAAATATCACCAAGGTAGTATGTATGTCGCAGCCAACTAGTTTAATTAGTCTTTCAGTTAACAGCCTAGCCTTTTTACTAAACGGCGCCGTTCAACAAGCAACCTGAAGATTTCAGCCGATGCGTCTGGTACAACAATTTTGTAATATCAGCGACAGGTTATGGTGCGGTTGGGTTAGCCCTTGGACCGCCCTAAAACCGCGTACATTTATATAATATAGCACATAGAGCATAATTAAGCACAGACCAACGATATTATATGGCATGGTCAACTTATTAATTTCGTTCAACGAGACGGGGCAGCGCCGTAAAGTCTAGGCTGGTTAACTATAAGGCTAATTAAACTAATTGGCTGCGACATAAGTATAAATATGATAATTATAACAAGCGGATAAGTTTGTATATCAATTGAAAAAAATGCTTAAAAATTATTTCATTATTTATTTCATTCTAATAAGAAGTAAAAAGATGCCTATATTTGAAAATAAAAATTATAGTTGCGGTATTAAATACAAAAAGGAAATAAATAGATACATAAGTAAGAAGATTTGCTCCTGTAAGGTGTGTGAACAAGTCAAGTACAAAATTAGTAGCGGAGTGCATTGCCACTGGGAAGCATTGCGGTCGGCCACCGGACGGTGTACCCACCGTCTACGGTCGTATAACAGGAAACCCAACTTTGTGAAGTGCATAACATGAGTAACTTTTATAATATCATAAACATAATTCATTTAAAACTTTATATTACAACCAGAACAACTGCAAGCATTTAGTATACTACTGAAATCCTAGCACGTGGTTGTGCCTATAATAAAGTATTTTTCTATTACTTATAACGTTGTACCACTATGTACAACGTTATAAATAATGGAAAAATACGTCACATGCAATGGCTTAAACTTAGCACACCACTAAGTGTCCATTCAAATTATACTTAAATTTAAAATAATGTATTTAAAAATATTATAATAAGTTGCCGTAATAAAGTTCTTTACATGAGTTATTATTAAGTTCATAAGGTATGAATATAACTTCGTCCGTTATCTTTTTTTTTTTTTTTTTTATATAGAAGAGGGGGCAAACGAGCATGCGGCTCACCTGATGTTAAGTGACTACCGCCGCCCATGATCAACCGCAACACCAGGAGAATTGCGGGTGCGTTGCCGGCCCTTTAGAAAGGAGTAAGCTCTTTTCTTGAAGGTCCCCAGGTCGTATCGGTCCGGAAAAATCGCCGGTGATAAACTATTCCACAGAGAGGTTGTACGTGGAAGAAAGCTCCTTGTGAAACGTACAGTGGTGGACCGCCAAGCATCCAGATGGTGTGGATGGTATCGGGACGTTTGCCGTGTCGTGCGTTCACGAAATTTGGCGGCTGGGATTAATCCGAACAATTCCTCAGAGCACTCCCCGTGATAGATGCGATAAAATACGCAAAGAGATGCAACATCTCTTCGCAACGCCAGTGAATCGAGCCGATCGGAAAGCACTCGGTCGTCGACGATTCGAGCCGCTCTGCGCTGGATGCGGTCAAGTGGAAGGAGCTGGTACTGGGGAGCCCCAGCCCAGAGATGGGAACAGTATTCCATGTGCGGTCGAACCTGCGCCTTGTAAAGTTGCAGGCGGTGTGCCGGCATGAAATACTGCCCCGCTCTGCTGAGCACGCCAAGCTTTTTAGAGGCCAATTTGGCCTTCCCTTCCAAGTGACCACGAAACTGCACGTCACTCGATATGTCGACGCCGAGGATTCCGATACTGGCTGAGGCAACAAGGGGAGTGCCTTGAAACTGAGGGGATACGACAAAGGGGTTCTTTTTAGCGGTTAACGCGCAAACTTGTGTCTTCTGGGGGTTAAACTGGACTAGATTTAGTCGTCCCCAATCCGAGACTCTGTTCAGCAAAGACTCGACTTCAGACACAAGTTTGTCCCGGCACTCGGAGACGTTTTCCCGAGAAATATTGGCTCGGCCGGTGTAAAGAGCATCACCAGTGCTGTCATCTGCATAGCAATGAATGTTACGGGTATGCAACATATCATTGATATGCAGAAGAAACAGCGTTGGCGATAGCACGCAGCCCTGTGGAACACCAGCATTAATAGGCTTGCAATCGGAGCTTGCACCGTCTACAACGACCTTGATGCTCCGATCTGCAAGAAAGCTGGTGATCCAATCGCACAATTTCTCGGGAAGCCCATAGGAAGGGAGCTTCGAAAGAAGCGCTTTGTGCCAAACCCGATCGAAGGCCTTCGCAATGTCCAAACTAACGGCCAATGCCTCCCCCTTGAACTCTACTGCCTCCGCCCATCTGTGAGTGAGGTAGACCAGAAGATCACCAGCTGACCGACCACGGCGAAAACCGTAAGCGTTATCGCGCTTTCTCCGCAACTGGAAGTTTGAATGCGATTGTTTTTTTTTATTTTATTACGAGCGTTGGAGCACACTAATACGATTTTAGTATATGGTTAATTTTATTATTTTAATGCTGATTAGGTGAAAATAAATTAAACGTGGCTGAACCACAAAATGGTCGCATTTTACCTTAGTCTTCAGGGGTAACAACGTAGATGCGTTTTAGTTCTTAGTCGAGGAAAGATGTAAGTGTTATGGGCCACAGAATTCACTTACCATCAGGTGGACGACTGTGTACTTGCTTGTGGCCAATTTAATTTATACAAATAAATAAAATGGATGTGTCTGTTTGTAATGTCAAAATAACATTTTTTTACTAAATGCATATGAAAGTAAATAAACTTATAAAAAAAAAACATAATTTTTAAACATTTTGCCCGTCTGTTCCGGATAACCGATGTTTTAAGGAGTAACTAAGGCTACTTTTATTTTAGAAAAATAATTAGGGTTCCGCGCAAAAACATTAAACCCTTAAGTTATACGCGGGGAACAGCTAGTTAGAGTATAACATCATGCAGCAATGTCAGAAAAGTTAATGTTAACGAAATCGAGACTGGTATTCGTGGAATTCGAAAGCCAAGAAAAAAAGCTGTCTAGCCGCATTTAACAAAACGGCAGCGTTAATTTTAACATAACCGCCGCAGAGTCAGCGGCCTTGGCTGTGGAAAAAAATCGCATCGATACCATAACAGAGCTATAGCGTGCCATTGAGACGGGTGGCCGCCAAGGTCGTAGAGTCAACAAACAGAACAGGACGCCACCTGTCTCAGTCGCCAATAAAACTATGTATATTAATTATTGCGACACACATGTTGTTATTATAAAATGATCTTTAGCCAGGGGCTATCAGCCTACATTAAATAGAAATGAGAAGACGCCTGTGGCCAACGGTAAGGCGTATAATATGGGTTATAAAATTACTTTTTTTTTTAATTAAAAACCCCTCCAGTAGGATTTTCTCCTGTAAAGTGTACTCCTGAACAGTTTACATGCATAAATTGCACAAAGACCTACAACACCTAGACCCTAGAATTGTATGTGGACGATATGTTTGTATGGTCTTATTCCATGCGGGACTTGAACTGAACCTTGATGCGCCACAACCAAACGCTTAGCCACAGCGCTACCGAGCAGTCTAAAATTATGGTCACATTAATGTGATTCGATAAACCGATGGGTTTTCTCTAAATCGTCACTCTCTACCTAAAGCGTAAAATGAAATATATATTAATATAATATACTTAAACGTATCTTAAATTAAAAATAAATATTTCATGGACCTGGTGCTTGGAGAATAAAAGGGAATAAATAAATCAATATTTTAAGATTTAAATACGGAGATGAATTTTGATATGGAAAATTATGGTATCGTAATTCCGAATTAAGGATCACAGCCCTAAATGCTTGTTCGTCCTTAATCTACAAGTAAGATAGTACGCGAAACTTGTTGCACATTCCTAACAAATATTCCTGTATGACGAGGCTTCATTCTACTTTTAGATAACTGGTTTAGTTTATAAGTTTATTCGTTAAAATAGAATTCAAGAAACATACCAAAGCAGGTAAAAACTAGGGATGGGCCGAATATGGATTTCACCGAATACGAATATTCGGCCGAATTTTCGGTAAAATTTTTACCGAATCGAATATTCGGCCGAACATTATTCGGCAGGATAACATCGGGACCCAACCAATTTATGTCGAAACTTGTTACTGAAAAGCGCGCGGGATAAGCACCGGACTCTGCCTCTCGCTCCCCGTCACACCTGACAGTTATTGCATCATCCAGTACTGAGTAAATTGCCGGCATATGCTTATGTTTTGACTATTCTTGTGATAAAAAAGTCTATCGCTGTTTTATTCTTAGTGAAAATTGATAATTATATGATAAAAATGAGCTGAAGGAGATTTACTATTTGGACTTATTTTGGAGAAACTGACGACCAAAGTAAAGTGAAATGTACTAATGTAATGTAAGGTTCTTTTGTTTGATTCCAAAAACATTTTTATCAAGTTTCTATTTGCCATAATCGGAAATAAATACGCAGTGCCTCAAAAATATAAATGTATAGATTTATGCATTTGAGGCACTCTAGAGTAAGTACATTTAACCTATAAATAAAATATACTTTCAACAGTAAAAGACATCGCATTAGTCAATTCGTCCATTTCAATATATTGTAAAGCTGCCGAATACCGAATATAAAACGAATGTTCGGCCCATCTCTAGTAAAAACCAGATAATAAAAACATATTTGGCAAAGACGATTTTATTCAGAATCAAAATAATAGTTTAATAATTCCATTTAGTTAAAAGTCGAAAAATAATAAATGAATCTTAAAAAATATAAAAAGAAAAAGTAGCGCATTAATCTCTATGGGCCTAAATAAAGATTGGTCCGAGTGCACTCCGCATTCGGCGGGGCGAGAAGCGTAAACGAGCATTTGGCAACACTGTAATACAAGAGCATGTTTTTCATGTAAGCTGGACGCCCTCACCCCTAACACACGCTCGTCACTTAGTTTCTACACTTAGTAATTGGAAAGAAAAGTAGGATAAATATTAAACAATGTAAAATACTATTAGTGAAGAAGGAAAATTGTGTTTTAATGGTAGTAAGCCGACTAACGAGCTTACTGTCCATTTAAAGGTTTTTTATTTTAAGAAAATAATGTGGCCCATACATTTATTATCGAGAATCAAAAGGCAGATGCGTCGTCAACTTTGACGCCGTCAACCAAGATGCAATGTCCCGTTACCAGCAAAAAGGGGACACGGTGTGCAACGTATGATGAGTGACGAGCACTTATCATACGTTGCACAGCAGCTTTATGCTGCTGTTTTACGATGCACTAGTCTATTATGCGAGCATGGTCTCTCCCCGGTCGAGCCAATCCGCTTCTAGTAAGAATGGTGCTGAAGGTAGATGCTTTAATGCAGTACTATCCTAATTTCAATGTATAGACATTAATAGCACACAATGATAAAATATATTACAGGAAAAATATAAACAGATGGCGTATAAAGATAGATTTCAATATAAATTCTTTGCTAATGCAAACGTCGCTAACTTAGTCATGAAATGGAATGAGTTTCGACCGAGATGTGATTTACAATATTCCCGTGGGCGTAGCGAGCGAAATGTATCTGCCTCCAGAAATGGAAACTGCATATTCCAGAACATTCCTTGTTGTTATTAATGTTTGAATATAAATTAAGGACAACTAACTACTACAACGGGAAAGGCCCTGCACAGCAGTGGACTTTTAGGGACTGTGGATGAAGAAGAACAAAACATGTGTGGAATTTTAACAAATGAGAGCATCATCTTCATACTACAATACATGCATGAAAATGCGTAAAGAAACGACATTTATAAAAAATACCTCCTTTTATAGATCCGAAGATGTGCTGTTTAAATTTTTTCAAGTATTATCTTGCAAAAGTAGCATTTTATGAAATATTCAAATAAATTACAACACTAGAGGACTAGTGCTATAATTTATCTAAATAGTTAAAAATATAGAAAAGTTATTTAGTTATCCTCTGGACATCTGCATCGAGAAAACAAAATGCAAAATGGACAATACCGTTTTAAAAACTGAAAGAGTTATCAAGGTAGTCATGAAATATTAATTTATATTGTATAAATATAATAAAAATTTGTGATATCAATGAGACTAGAAAATTGAACAGACGTTATGGATTAACATCTATGAACACTGTATTAAAGTCTATTAAGATAACAATAGAATCCCTTACATTTAAATATAGGAAAATAAAAATAAGCATCTGAAATACTAAAAAACTAGAGCTTATTAAAAGTCTAACGTTGCAAGTTCTAATAGTCGTTAGTAGGTTTAATTGCGAACTGGGAGCATAACCCCATAATTTATTTAAAAAATCCTTAACATGCTCTCGTTCAACTTGCAGTGTGTGCGGAGTTTGTTCTGGAGTTCAAAACGCCATCTCGACCGGCTTACGTAACGACATATTTTTAAATTCGTGATGTTTACACGGATGTGGCCTGGCAACATACCAATGGTGCTTTTTAATCGGTCTAATTCATTGAGAGGTTGTTTTATCGTTTGGCAATTGCGAATAGAGAGGGACGACCTCCTCAAGGTCGCATAATATTTTAAGAAAAATGAATTATAATCTACAAAGTGACTCAGTTTATATAGTTTTAAATGTTTTTGCACATAGGCTTACTCGCACATAGGAGTAGAAATGCACAAAAAATTGTATCCAAAAGGAAGCTGAGTATCCCATGATCCTCTGCGTCCCTTTTTCGATGAAGAGAATTCATTAAAGAATAAATACTTATTATGTATTGAAAACATGTTTTTGTATTGCTGAGTTCATGTCTTGAGTTGGATAGATTTTAGACGCTAGAATAATAGTAAGAATAAAACTTACCATGAAGTTTACAATGCGTCTAGTCTTCAACCAAATGATAATAGTGTAATAAGTGTATTGATGCGTTTTATTTGTTTTCAAAAAATATGATACGGTATGATACAGTGTATAATGCCCGTCTTATGTTTACAATTTTAATACCTAAAATTAATTTTAAATGATAAACAAGAGATAGATTATTAATTTATAATTATTGTGATGTACATCTTCTCTAATTGACATCCTCACCTGCTCGTGGTAATGCCTAATAATGATAAACGAGTTAGAGACTCATTTGTTGATTATTATGAATCACTACCAAATCATCATCATCATCAAACTCAATTACGAGTACACTATATCAAAAGTAAATTGGTGACCATAGGCTTCCCTCATAGATTACCTAATAAGAGGGTTTTTTGCCATAGTAGCAGATATGCTAACGAGCTTATAGTATCATGAAGTCTTGCAGTGGTATGCTTGGGTTTGGGTTTAATTTTGTATATTATAGGATCCCAAGCAGATGGCAGCACCCAGCCATCTTCTCTATTGAAATTAGGATGTTTTTTGATTCATTCATATCATCCTTGGTAGGAATCGGTGTTCTTTTGCGAGGATTTGTGGTTTATCAAATCTAATGTAATGGTGGGGACGATCTTATATATACTATAAGCTTGTTTTGTGTAAATCGGACCAAAAATTAATATTAAAAAAAATTGAAGGTAGCCGGACTACGACATTGGGACGTCGAACATCTCACGCCCCCCCCCCCCCCCCGTGACCATGGGTGCTGTAAAGCACCCGAAACGTCGGGATAATAGAAATAAGTTAAAGTAGTTAAATGCGATAAAATGCGTTAATAATAGTTTTATTCTATATCTATAGTATAAAAGGTATTTGAAGTAAAGCAGTATATAGTTTTATTTTTATTTTTTACTATCTTTTAATTTATATCATGTGCATTTGATATATTATAGTATTATGTACCTATTTCAAAAACCAGATCTTTTAATTAAAATTTCCTCAACAGCATTCGCGGATGATTGCTAATAACACGGACGTCACGCGTCGCAGAAAAATCAGAAATAGAACATTTTTATGTATCTATTCGATTGTCCGCTGAAATAGTTTTGTTTCCAGTCTTAAACAAAGCTGCCTGATACAATACAGATTTCGTAATAACACTACTTGTTTATTACGCAACTGTAATCGAGAAAAGACGCTGAAGGCGGCGTTAAAAATCGAAAGGAGAAAGTGCCGAGTCTAAAAATAATAGGTTTCAGAACCGAAAGCAAGTATAACAAATTGCTATAATGTTTTTTTAAGTTTGTTGCCAACTATTAATCATTTTCGTTTATTATCAATCTTCAAAGCTCTGTATCAAAGATAAATAGTATCTATTTTTTAGTTTCATAATATCAAAAGGTTTTTATTCACCGATGATGTATGAAATACATAAATATACGATATAATCAAATTAATTTTTATTTTTGCCGTATGTTTAAATACAAATCTATATATATATATATATATATATATATATATATATATATATATATATATATATATATATATATATATATATATTATAAAAGGTAAGTGACGTAAAGTTTTTCTTAGGAATAATAGAACATTATTAACATTACTAGTACACATATTAAAGTCTCCAACTTAACTGAAAATGTTCGTGCTCCATGCGTTACACATTAAAGTACCCGGTTGACCGAGCTTTGATCGGTATTTTTCGCTCGGTTTTTTTAATTCGTGTGTTTTGGAAATTATATTTAGATACAAATTACATACTGATGATATACGAATAAAATTTTTGATCTTAGCGACATAATAGAAAAAACTGAACTGGTTATTTGAATAAAAAATCATGAGTGCAATTAGTTTCATTTAAGTCTTTGTGTTTTTATAAAATACTAAAAAAGGGCTCGAAAAAATAGATTTTCTCAAAAAAGAAAAGAACTTGAAAAAAAAATTAAAAAAAGTCGGTCGGTCAGTCTGGGCTCGAACCATGGTATCACGATTTTGTGACCGCCCAATATACCAATTAAGCTATTCGTAATCATTAATAAACTGTGAAAATTTACTTTCTTATTCTAACGATATTGTAGCAGTTTTTCATTGCCTAAAAACACGGACAAAAAGACATTTTCTAAAAATAGATCCTAGCTAGATCGATTTATTGCCCCCGAAACTCCCTACACACAAAATTTTATGAAAATCGTTGGAGCCGTTTCCGAGATTCCGATTATATATATATATATATATATATATATATATATATATATATATATATATATATATATATATATATATATATATATATATATATATATATATATATATATATATACAAGAATTGCTCGTTTAATCTTTTAATTTAAATTAAGTTTACCTATAAACTCAGAAACTCAGTTGACAAGCGCGCAGCAGGTAGGGTGGCTCGGAGTGAATGATGAACATACGCTATTGTTTTATATTGTCTTACAGCCCTTTTCGCTAACTTTGTCGACATCAAAATGACAGTAACTTCGTAGTACATTGCGTCGTATGTTTATGGATACTTTTACAGGAAAAAAAAATAAATTACCTACGCAATAAAAATATATACTACAATAGTGTGTATTATTTTGTTGTCAATTTAGCTAGCTTTGTTTAATTTATTTGATTTACCAGCGTTTGCTTACATTCCTATATTGACATCTTTCGCGACTCTTCAATGTTTTAAATATAATGCATCCAGAGTACCAGAGCTATACTATTTTACGTTATTCAGATTTTACAACCCTAACAGTAGGAACCTACATCAAAATTATTTGTGAGTATTGTTCTACATAGGCAAAGGAACACTGTTCGGTGCTTCCATTTGCGAATATAGTCTTTATTGTTATTGAGTTAAAATGTTGATGATATGTCTTTAAAGTAATTAACATTGAAATCATGCCTAAATTATTAATTAAACGTAACAAATACTAACAGGTACAATAACACAACAATAAGTGACAATGTATATTAACAAATCATGGTAAAAAGAAGACTTTTAAGTATTTATGATGGTTTCGCGCAGCTTTTAGGTAAGCCAGAGTTAATATTTCAACTTAATTCATTTACAACTTTACAGATGCCTGACATGGGGGCTTAAAGTCAAGTGCTGTAGAAAAGGTCTATAATAGTAAAAAATATAAAACGAAAATTAAATCTACCCAATATTTGGGGATAGTCAATATACTGTCGTACCATTGCCATAAATTTTGGATGAAAAAAAACACCACTATAATGACTCCTAATAAATTAAAAAAAATCTAAACACATTGCATTTATAAAATAATGATAAAAAAACTTACTTTACACTTCACTGACTTTATTCTATGTAAATACACATCTTTCTCTCGGTTCGAATAGCTCGTTAACTGTGAGAAGTTACTGTTACTATGGCCATTCTCATAGAAAATTTACAGCTTCCTTAGAGGGGAGTTTAGTTTAATACTTAAAATTTTACTGCCATCGTAAATGCATTCCTTCCTTGTGATATGAAATAGGTCTATGTAAAGAGAAATTTTATCTAATGTATAAAAAGTAATATTTTTGTTTGTTCGTATTTTATGTGCTGTCATACCGTTCATCAGCTAGTGGTAAAACTTTGTCAAGATATTGCTTGCACTTCTTTGAAGGTTGGCGCTGTTGTAGAGTCCAGATAATTATCACCCGTGCGAAGCCGGGGCAGATCGCTAGTAACTAAAAATATAAGGCATTATAAAATATATGTTTATCTATTAGCTTTAATTCATAATTCCTTAAAACACATTGCCTCAAGATTTTTTGATATTTATCGAAAATATAACACGTTTAACGTAACAAATATAATGAAACACTAATAATAACGTAAAAAAAACTATTAATCGCCGTAAGTTTCATAGACGCGAATAACCTGAGTTCGATCCCCGCCGACACCAATGAAATTGTTGATTATAATTTTAAGTACTGATTTACCATATGCTTGGCGGTGAAGGAATATATCGTGGGAAATCCGTATGTCTCATACATTATTTCGAGGACATATGAACCGGAGCAACGCAGCACACTTTTTACTCCACAATTCCTCAACCCTCACAGAAATGAGAGAAGGCCCGAGTGTCCAGCTGTGGGACGTTAAAGGCTATAATTTTAATTGTTTTAATCTTAAATTTGAGAACAAAACCTTGCATTGAGACACAACAGGAAAAAGTTTCCTTTAGTTAAAACGCTAGGTAATTTTAAGGGGTAGATCGATTCTCTTTTCCGGTTGTAGCCGAGCATGTTTCTTGTTAGTTATAAAATAGTGAAAGCTGAAAAAAAAAACGGCTATATTTGCGGGTACCGATTATTGACGTTTGTTTTGTTATATAAACTACCACGCTAAAATACAAGGGTTATAATCGGTTCTGTTAATGATTGTGTTTGCGCTGGCGCAGCGGCTGGCCTCACAGTCAACGAGATAAGGGCTATTTTAAGTCGCTCGATGAATACAAATACGTCGAACGTTTAAAAATATATGGCATTGGAGGCGCCGCGCCGGAAGAGTGCGGTCCGGACCTGCCAGAATTGTTATATTTAATTATTATTTTATATTTACATTAAACGCCTCCACATATCAAGCTTTTTATATAATTTATTTATTAATTATTTAAAAACAAGTAACTTGTACCAATGCAAATTCAATAAGAAATTTTAACATGCAATCTTACACAATATTTATTTTGATTGTATCTATCTGTTTACAAATGTCGATACGTTTAATTTACAAAGTGCTGCAGAAAATAAACCAGCAGCATAGAATACATGTTTCTAAGACACTTGATATTATTACATATATGAGAAAATCATTACCTCGTTGTACAATTAAATCTACCACTACTACTGATAACTTAAGACCGAATTAATAAATATATAAAATAAAATTATATAAATAAATAAAATTAATAAATAACGAAAACACATTAAGCGTACTCTTTGCCGACGATGTGTCAGTGTTAGTGAACTGCGATAAAAACACAAATTATAACTATATTGTCTACAACACTCTACACACTATAACAAATTGGCTTGAAGATCACAACTTAGAAATTAACTTTAAAAAGACCAAAATTGTGCAATTTAAAACATATAAAAGCAGCCCATTAACTTTAAACATAAACTTTAATAATATACAACTAGAAGAAGTTGATACTTTTAATCTTTTAGGTTTGAAAGTAGATTCAAACATCAATTGGAAAACGCACATAAATTATATAAAGTCTAAAATTTCAAAATTTACGTATGCTTTATTTCAAATTAAATACACCACTGACACAGCCACGGCATTGTCAGCTTACTATGCCTATGCTCATTCGTGGCTTAAGTACGGAGTTATGTTGTGGGGAAGTAGCGTCGATGTGCAGCAGCTTTTTATTACCCAGAAGAAGTGCGTTAGAATACTAGCCCAGATAGATAACACTACTAGCTGTAGACCGTATTTCAAACAACTAAATATTCTTACCTTACCCTGTATGTACATTTATGATCTATGCCTGTTTGTCCACAAAAATAATAATAGTTTTAAGAAAATTAAAGATACGCATAACTTAAATACACGTAACAAAAATAAATTATACCTACCACAGTCGCGAACAAAAATGTTAAATACAAGCCCCTACTATACGGCAATATAAGTATATAATAAATTACCACAGGAAATAAAAAATGTATCAGAATTAACCAAATTTAAATCAATACTCGGTAAATATTTAAAACAAAACCCCTTCTACTCAGTAGAAGAGTATTTAGATAAAAAATAACACTATTATATATTTTTATATCTTTTTATAGCTTTTAATTTTATTTTATTTTATGTATGTTAATAGTATATAAGCAGTGCCCTTGTCAAATTTGCAGTGCCTGAAAAGGGCGTCTAAGTTGTAAGCACATTTTTAATTTAATACCAATTATGTACACTTAGATTGCAAATAAATGATTGATTTGATTTGATTTGAATTACATGTAATTAAGATAAAAAGCCCAAAATATGCAAGAAAAATAGCTAAAATATGCATTAAAATCCATAAAAGGGCCACAATATGCAATATGAAAAAATAAAATTATAGTATTTTTAAATGTTTTTATTTTAAAAAGCTAGTACCTGGTTGACCGAGCTTTGCTCGGTATTTTTCGCTCGATTTTTTTTTAATTCGTGTGTTTTGGAAATTATATTTAGATACAAATTACATACTGATGAAATATAAATAATATTTTTTGATCTTAGAGACATAACAGAAAAAACGGAACTGGTTATTTGAATAAAAAATCATGAGTGCAATTATTTTTATTTAAATATTCGTGTTTTTAAAAAATACTAAAAAAAAGAGCTCGAAAAAATAGATTTACTCAAAAAAGAAAGGAACTTGAAAAAAAATTAAAAAAGTCGGTCGGTCGGTCTGGGCTCGAACCGGGGTTTTACGATTCTGTGACCGACCATTATACAAATTAAGCTATTTATAATCATTAACAATGTGTCAAAATTTACCTTCTTATTCTAACGATATTGTAGCAGTTTTTCATTGCCTAAAAACACGGACAAAAAAACATTTTCTAAAAATAAATCCTAGCTAGATCGATTTATTATCCCCAAAACTCCCTGGACACAAAATTTTATGAAAATCGTTGGAGCCGTTTCCGAGATCCCGATTATATATATATACAAGAATTGCTCGTTTAATAGTATAGGATTATTTCTCAACGATAACAATCGTATCTGCGAAAATGTCAAGTACAAAATATATTTTAGAATGAAATTTACAATTTTCCTTTAAAAATGTATACGAATGAGTACTGTTCCAAATGTCACAAATTGTGTCTACGATCGCTTAATACATTTTCCTCTGAGGTGACTGGGCAGAATTAAGTGCCATGTTTGAACTTATTGTGGTGGGTGAAATTTTAAGTTATCAATTTGGCATAAGGTAAGCCTTGGATTTGAATTCAGTATGTTTTGAAACTTTTTTTTGAGAGTACTCGAGAATAGCGCTGGCAACGAGGAATAAGACGATTTTTCTTTATAAGTCGGACGGATGTATTTGGTGTCGGTCATCGGAACGAGATGGAGATCAAGCGAAATATCAAGATTCCAAAAAATATGCAACTGCCGCTATAAAGTCTAATTATAACAATAACTGTTTATGATCATCATCATCATTAAAGCCTATCACAATTCCAATGCTGGAAATCGGTCCCTTAAATAGCTGTGCTTGTGTCACACATAGCCACCTGTACCCCTAGTGGGGGGGGGGGGGGAGCGAACCTACACTTCGCTTTCCGCCCATCGATAATAATCTTTATTCATTTACAGCTCCGTACATTTACGAGATTGTTATTGAATACAAATCCTCGATTTGATCAATTAATGAAACCTAGGGATTTATAAGCTAAAGTTGTTAAGAAGCCCTGCAATCGAACATGATTCATGTAACTATCAACAGTATTGTGGTACATGCTTAAAAGCGCTAAAGATTCTACAAGGCTTTAACTTTAGAGTGAAGATTCGCCTTTAAATTTCATAACCAAGCCCAAGCACATATTATAATACACCAAAACCTTACACATTTCGTAGGATTTTCATAACAACCCAACATGTAAAACGCATGTATGTTTTTACTTAGCTTAACGTGATAAAATTTAAGTGGTTGCCACCGTAATCGCAGCGAAATAATGTAATGATAAAAAAGATGTTATGACGTACTCAGATAAAATAATCCATTGCCAAAGAGCAAGTCAAAATCGTTATTCGATAAAAGCGTATAAATTTCGGATCGATCCGCGTATTATTAACACTTTACTTCACACAACCTCATCGGTTATTTCTTTTAATACCTTTTACGTGCGATCAGGAAATTCAATATTAAAATCAGAAGCAATTTTCTCTTCTACATTACTCAAAAAATTACCTTTTGCTTGAACATGACCATGCTTCGAAAAGAAATGACACTGTCCTAAAATTACATTACGACTCATTTAAATAATACTAGTTTTTACGGATTTTCTCGCGTATATTAAACTTTTTAAATACCCGACTTTTCGAGCACTTTACAACACCCATGGTCACGGGGGAGACTGAGATGTTCAACGTCTCGATGTAATAGTAACCGCGGTTACCATAGATTAAAATTATAAATTTTGTTGTATGGTAAGTGTAGAGATCCGGAGACTCTTTTTTACTGGAAATGAAGCATTCCATCTTAGTCCTCAGTGTGACAACGCATCTGCGTTTTGATTCTTAATCGAGGGTAAATGTAAATGTCTACGGCCCACAGCATCCATTTACCATCAGGACTGTGTGCACCCTTATTCTATAAAAAAATATAAATAGGTATAACTGTTTTATAATCTATGCCACCTTTCGATAGAAGAAATATCAATAACTACTACAGGAAGTTATTGAAGGCACGAAGAATATACTGCCTTAACAGGAAGACCTAGTTAGTCATCGATTTTCTTTAAATTACGTTGTCGGCGAGACAAGACGGTGAAAGCCTGTCCGCCCTTGCGACTCGAGATACCTACACAAGAACGTAATTCCATATGCTCACTTAAACGATTCAATAACTGTAAAAGATCAACGAGTTATTGATACATAGTTGATAAAGTAATATTTACTGTGGAAAAATATTGAAGGAACAAGTCTTTGGAATCGATCTAGAATATTTTTGAGAATTACTGCGTAATATGCTTCCGAGATGAAGTTGAGTGGTGTGAAAACAACTCGAAATCCATAATAAATTGTTTTTTTTTACATTGAACACAAGGTATTTGATGAAGTACTAGGTGGTAGGGCTACTTTTCTGCCCAGGAGTTCATCTGCATAGGTACACTCTTTTACATATTTGATGAAGTACTAGGTGGTAGGGCTACTTTTCTGTCCAGGAGTTCGTCTGCATAGTTACACTCTTTTACATATTTGATGAAGCACTAGGTGGTAGGGCTATTTTTCTGCCCAGGAGTTCGTCTGCATAGGTACACTCTCTTACATATTTGATGAAGTACTAGGTGGTAGGGCTACTTTTCTGCCCAGGAGTTCGTCTGCATAGGTACACTCTTTTACATATTTGATGAAGTACTAGGTGGTAGGGCTACTTTTCTGCCCAGGAGTTCGTCTGCATAGGTACACTCTTTTACATATTTGATGAAGTACTAGGTGGTAGTGCTACTTTTCTGTCCAGGAGTTCGTCTGCATAGTTACACTCTTTTACATATTTGATGAAGTACTAGGTGGTAGGGCTATTTTTCTGCCCAGGAGTTCGTCTGCATAGGTACACTCTCTTACATATTTGATGAAGTACTAGGTGGTAGGGCTACTTTTCTGCCCAGGAGTTCGTCTGCATAGGTACACTCTTTTACATATATGATGAAGTACTAGTTGGTAGGGCTACTTTTCTGCCCAGGAGTTCGTCCGCATAGGTACACTCTTTTACATATTTGATGAAGTACTAGGTGGTAGGGCTACTTTTCTGCCCAGGAGTTCGTCCGCATAGGTACACTCTTTTACATATTTGATGAAGTACTAGGTGGTAGGGCTACTTTTCCGCCCATGAGTTCATCTGGACAGGTACATCCTTTTACATATTTGATGAAGTACTAGGTGGTAGGGCTACTTTTCCGCCCATGAGTTCATCTGGACAGGTACATTCTTTTACATATTTGATGAAGTACTAGGTGGTAGGGCTACTTTTCTGCCCGAGAGTTCGTCTGTATAGTTACACTCTTTTACATATTTGATGAAGTACTAGGTGGTAGGGCTATTTTTCTGCCCAGGAGTTCGTCTGCATAGGTACACTCTCTTACATATTTGATGAAGTACTAGGTGGTAGGGCTACTTTTCTGCCCAGGAGTTCGTCTGCATAGGTACACTCTTTTACATATATGATGAAGTACTAGTTGGTAGGGCTACTTTTCTGCTCAGGAGTTCGTCTGGATAGGTGCACTCTTTTATATATTTCTGCAGCCAAATAGCAGTGCTTTTACTGTTAAGTTCCTGTCTGAAAGGTATAGAGAGCCACAGGCTGATCCATTCCATCTTAGTCTTCAGAGGTGACAAGTGAAGACGCATCCGAAACCTCCTTTTTTGAAGTTGGCTGCATGGATCGCCGCACGACCAAATAAAGTTGGCATATAATACTCATAAAATGGATGCGTAGTATGCGTGGAGTGGAGACCTATTCACGAATTTAAAGATGAACTGGCGAAAAATTTAAAGATGGACATCTTTCAGATTTTTTTCTGCCCAGAATGAACCTAAAAAAAAAACAAGAATCGTTAACGAAAATTTTCGCGCTATTCTATTGTATCGGATGTAATAATTAAAGTCGGCGGATGCAATTACGCTGCAAGCGCGGCGCATGCATTCCAGCAGCGCGTCATCTTGCGCGTCAGCGCCGTGTAACAAAGTTTAATCCCGTTAGAAAGTTAAAGATTCGACTGTGAGGCCGATGACCGACATAATTCACGAGACCGGCCTATTAATCACGGACACGTATCGCATACTTAATGATTAATTATAACGATAATTTGAATATGTGACCTAAATACAGAAAATAGGGTAAGAAAGGATTCAGAATGCAAATAATTGTTTTAATAATTAATATATGAACTTTTCGCGACTGTATTTCCATATCTATTATAAAAAAATTCATCATCTATGCGACAAACTAATAAATTAATATTTTTTATTAAATATTTTTACAAAAAAGCAGCAGTTAGACCTTATTAGATAAAATTACATTATAATAATAATAATAATATAATAATAAAATATTTATTCATTGACCAAAAGTAATAAAATATTTAAAAGTTAAACTAATACAAAAATAATATTTTTAGAAGGACAATGAAAGGGTTCTGACTCAGCATGTGTTACAGAGAGTCTACAACGCTGTTATTCTGTCAGCACCCATATACCTACTTAGTGAGCTAAAGTTTAACAGTAATACGCGTACATCACCGATTATATTACAATTAGCTTTTAGTGTTAAATTATTTATTTATTCATTCAGCCAGTACAAGAACTATATAATTAACCAGTACAAGTTATCATAATATTTCTATTAATAATTTGATAATTAATATACATGTACAAGAGATAAAACATAATATAAACAAAATATAAACGTAATATAAACAAAAACATGAAAAAAATAATAGTATTAAAAGTAAGAGCTACAGTAGTGTTTTATTTATCCAGACTAATTATAATAATTATGCTAGAACAACGTAATGGTTATTAAAAAGAATATTGGTAGTAAATGTAAGTTTTACATAATTGCATATATTCAGCCCCTGCCGAATTTTCTTATATTTATGACATTTTCTGCGTACTTAATAAATACTCTTTGTATTTTCTCTTAAAACTGTTCTTATTTGTTATGACTCGTAATGGTGGTGGAAGATCATTCCAACATTTTGTGGCCATAAATTTGTAACTACCACGAAATGCTGATGTCCTATGTTGAGGTATGCAAAGTACTTTTGCACACTTTCGGATACCGTACATATGTTGATTTTGTCTCCACTGAAGCTTTTCATATAGGTATTCTGGTTTCTTTGTTTTTATCACTCCAAATAGCAGGGAGGCATAAAATAATTTGAGACGTTCCTGCATTTTAAGCATATTAGAGGCATTAAGGTAAGGTGTAACATGTGTTCGTCTTGGTCATTCTTCAAAAATGTTATTTATGTTAATAAAAGCGAAACTATAGGTTTATGTGCGAAGAATAAAACGTCACCAACAACTAGGTCCACCCAAAATAATATCAAGATTGTGTTCTAATGAAAGAATTTTATTAATAAAATATATTATCGGGTAGAGTAGACCGTCGAACCAACGTGTAGAAACATGTTTTCAATTACAATAAAACATCCATTAACACAACGAGATGAAGAACATGTTTTCAGTTACAATAAAGCATCCATTAAACGCAACGAGATAAAAATTCACCCATGGTACATGATACATGATGTACATCCCCGTGTACCTTATGTATCATGTATGTATGTCTGTATGTAGGCATGTCATCATGATGATAATGATGACATGACACATGAGGTACAATCCTTATACAATGGTGATGACGACGAAACAAATTTAAGTTATTTATTATATCAAGTGAAAATCTATACACTGCGAAAGTTAGTTACGCTTTCCATAAAATTAAAAAAGTCGGTTAAGTAATGTCAGAGATTCTCATAAAGTTATTTCAAAATTACAGTAAACTCTGCGCTTAATTAAAGCATCTGCACGCAAAGCACTGTTTCTACGAAATTATCTTTTTTATTTTTAAGTGACAGGTAAACGATAAAAACAAAGAGAAAACATCTTTAGACATACATTATTAATCTATTATCTATACAAAATCAAATAGTGAATATAAACTATAAAACGGGTTTAACAAAATATAATTTTTTTGATCATCAAATTTTAAAACGAAAAAGATTAAGTATAAATAAACGAGTCAAATGGATGCGATCTAATGTAGAATGTGGTTTTATAATTGAAGCAAAAAAAAAACTCTGAATTTAAGATAAATGACCCGTCAGTAGCACGCCCGTGCGAGTTCGTGATTTCGGACAGGAAATTATAGCAGACTTCTGTACCATCACCAAACAAAAGAGATGCCAGTGAGAGTGATTTTGTTCCGTGAATACTTTTTGCTGGCTGGGGAAAAAACATACGATAATCAAACATTGACCTAGCGTGTAAAGAGGTTAATTTTTTGGAGATTATAAAATGTGAAACTTATTTTTAAACATTGGTTTATAAGCTGTTCTTGTTTATAATTTATAACGCTCTTTTTAGGGTTCCGTAGTCAACTAGGAACCCTTATAGTTTCGCTATGTCTGTCTGTCCGTCTGTCCGTCCTCGCTTAATCTCTGTGACCGTTAGCACTAGAAAGCTGAAATTTGGTACCAATATGTGTATCAATCACGCCGACATATAAAAATTGGAAAAAAATGTTTTATTAGGGTAGCCCCCCTATATGTAAAGTGGGAAGTGATTTTTTTTAATTTCAACCCTAACGTGTGATATATTGTTGGAAAGGTATTTAAAAATGAATAGGGGTTTACTATAATCATTTTTTGATAATGTCAATAATTTCGGAAATAATCGCTCCAAAAGTAAAAAACAATGTGTGTCCCCCCCTTTAACTTTGGAACCATAAGTTTAGAAAATATGAAAAATTTCTGAAAAGTAGAACTTTATAAGGACTTTCTAGGAAAATCATTTTGAACTTGGATGGAAACAACAGTACCCACTACCGGGAGCAGTTGCAGGAGCGCGGAACGCTGCTGGAGCGCGAACATAATGGATACCCGCCTTTAAACTCATAAGTGGGAACACTTATTGTGACGGACGGGAAACTACGGAACCCTACACTGAGCGTGGCCCGACACGCTTTTGGCCGGTTTAATTTAATTAAAAACACCAATGAGAAATCAGGAGCGACATTAAAACGATTTATGAAATAATTACTTTAAATGAACTTATGAATATAATATTAAGTACAATTTACTATTTAAAATTGAGAACTTTGAGGTTTCTTTCTTATACAAAATATCTCGAGGAGTGAAAATTGCAATGGTGCTTTAATAGTAACGATTTTTTTCTATGTAATTTTAAAATTCTTCAACAAATTACGGTATCTACTTGTGTCTACGTTAGTTAAATAAGTAAAAACTTTTTAAACAGTAATGGAAGACTAAGTCATGATGAAATAATGCTATTGTTCGAATTTTAAATTTACAATCCAATTGAGTCTGTCGCGAACAGAGGATCGAAAATCTGCCAATCCGCACTGGGGTGATGCGTGAAAACTAGATGAGGCATGTGCACGGCAGTGGTATGTACCTATTTAGGCTATCACACTAAAGGTAATGATGAAATTAACTTGCGCTTGGCGTTATTAAAATTATGGAAGAAAATAGGGACACGGACTAACAAAACCCGACCATTACGAAATCAGATGGACGATTTAAGACCTGTAAGACTTATTACATGCGCATCAACGTCAAAGCTTGTCTTGTACATATGACCGTTCCGCATTATTCGACGATGAAAATTCCTCTATCGATATTTTTAGTGCGATTGATGGTATAGTTCAGGGTGCAGTTCAGGGTGTGTTTTTCATTAAGGTGAGAGCTATCAGACTATATATTATATTGTTATAGATAACATAACGACGTTATGAAATATAATGATATGAAGATTATTTAAATCAAAAAAATACTTATAAAAGTAACGCTTAATTAAAATGTTAAAAAATATGCATTGAAAATTATGCAACGTTAGGTGGTGGTGTAAGAATATCAATTATCTCATACAAGGAACATTAATGACGCGAGCTCAAAATAATCAGAGAAAATACCCGCTATACTTCTCTTTAAAGCTACAGCCTATATTATATACTTTTTTATAGGAGAGGGGGCAAACTAGCATACGGCTCACCTGATGGTAAGTGATTACCGCCGCCCATGAACCTACAATACCAGGGAAATTGCAGATGCGTTGCCGGCCTTTTAAAAAGGAGTAGGCTCTTTCCTTGAAAGTTCATAAGTCGTATCGGTCCGGAAAAATCTCTGGTGGTAGTCGATTCCACAAGGAAGTTGTGCGAGGAAGAAAATTTTTTTAAATCGCACAGCGGTGGACCCCCAGTAATCCAGATGGTATGGGATGGTATTGCGAGTTTTGTCGCAATATGCGATGGTGAAGAGCGGTTACCTTTTTTAGGGATCGGGTGCATGAGGGATGTCTTCCATGATTTCGGGACTATACCGAGGGAGTAAGAGTACAGGAAAAGACGTTAAAACCGGTGCCAACTCCAGAGCACACGTCTTCAGCACAATAGGAGGGACGCCATCCGGCCCACTCGACTTGTTGACGTCCAAGGAGAGGAGTGCTCTGCGCACCGAGCGTTTGGTAAACAGGACATTCTGCATGGAGCACTCACTCCGCGGGATGGTCGGCGGTGTGTTCACCCCGTTATCAAGAGTCGAGTTGGACGCAAAGAGAGAGCCCAGCAGATAGGCTTTGTCCTTTGCGGCACGGGCCAGTGAGACGTCGTCCCTGTACAGAGTTGGAAGAGATGGCTGACAGAAGTTTCCTTGGACAGCCTTGGCAAGAGACCAGAATGCACGTGTTCTCGAAGGAAGACGAACGAGTTTCTCGCCAATTCTGCCGATGTTCCCTGACTTTGCCTTGACAATGCCACTTTTGAAGGAACTGTAGGCAGAACTGCACTTCTTTTTAATAGCGTTGGTATTTGCATCCCGAAACGTCGATGCGCGGAGCCCAGGCCTGATAGCACTCTTGCTTATGACGTAGTGCAATTTTGCAGGCGCGACCTAACCAAGGCTGGGTTCTGCCTCCGATATACGTTCCACTCCTGGGCACAGGCCTCCCTCCGCTCATTTCTGAGAGGGTTTTAGGGCAAGGAAGTGTCCGCCGCGCTGCCCCAATGCGTGTTGACGATTTTTTTTATTATTCCTCAGACATGCAGATTTCCTCGCGATGTTTTCCTTCACCGCCGAGAACGTGGTAAATCAGCACTTAAAATTGCAATAAATAATTTCATTGATGCCGGCAGGAACGCTGTACATTTCTTAAATTTCCTTAAACCACTAAGTATAACTAATAGATTATTTACCAATCGACTAAACAGTGTATCGAGATATCGTTAGTCGATTACGGACTAACAAAGCGACCGAATCCAACAAAGTTATGTATATAAAACAGAAACAATGTTTCTCCCTATGTCCGTTATAGAGTGTGAAACTATTCATTCAACGAGTTTTTTCGGGTATGTTTGATTGGGTTTCTAGATGGTTTATATTCACATTTGAACCCTATCGCTGGCTGGCGCTGCTGTCGAGATTCAGAAATATCCCGTGCGAAGCCGGGGCGGATCGGTAGTGTATTACAAAATAAGACCTAAGATGGCGTACTTATGGTCTCGTAGAACAGGGCATCGCATGGTAACACCTCTGTATGCAATAAAGTAACTACAGACACGGTAAGGGGGAATATTGATTAATTATTTTTCAGATAAAGACAAGTAAAGTAGAATAAAAAGTACAACCGTAAAATAACTGTCAGTCTTTGAGTATTAAACCAACCAGTCAATGAGAGACAGAGCAATGAAGATCCCTCTGGAGAAACATCTTGTGTCTGGAAAGAGGTCATCATCTCGCATCAATAATGGTTTATATATAATTTATTTTATATATAATATATTATATATAATAAATTTATCTGGCCAATTAACACCACTTTATAGCAGACAAATTATGTTGATTACTTTATTCTCATTTGCTTTTTTTAGTAATCCAAAATGTTGTGATCGTTTCTAGCATAGAAAACTTTTTTTGAAGTTTATGGCCTGGTATCCAGACCTTTAGGCCAATAGAAAATTTTTTATCAGAACTACAGACAGACATTTAATATAAAAAACTTTTTCTTTAACTTTTACTTTTTAGACGGAAATACTTATAGCTTTAAAATGAATGAAAATTTATATTTGAAGATTATTTTATAATAATAGTTTAAACTTTTTTAAATTTCTGTCGAGCATTATACCATTAGAGGACCCTGTTTTTAATATTTGTGCTTTTCAAATAATAAAAGCAAACGTTTGTATTGCTTTTGCGTCAGAGGGCATTAAAAAGTAAAATAGCGTAGTGTGAAGAAATCTATGGAATTTATTACGCGATCAGTGAGACATTTTCTTAGAATAATGAATATGCTATTCAAAGAAAAATTGCACGCCGGTCTCTGAGGAAATGGCGTTCAGGCAATGACAAAGGCGTCAAGTCAAACTGAAAGTTCTTTTCTTTCGGGGCTACGATTGTGTTCTTATGAACATTAAATATGATTTACTAAGTAAACGTAAAGAAATTGGCGTGGTACGAACTGGTACGATACCATAACCTCGTAAGCGAATGTTAGACAACCTTAAAATAATCGATGTTATTTATAAAAATAGGACCGACCGTTTAATTTACTATTAAGGAAATTGTCTCTAATTGCTACGATATATATTTATTATCACTATTCTTTATATCTTTAATGATACACTGTACCATAATTAAGTTTATTTATTCTTCGAATGTTTAAAAAATACAAGTCGATGTGGGTTTTTGGTGGTTCTATTTTATCATTTAAATTAAATAAACATTCCTTGATTAAAAAGATCATGATGGTGAAGAAGTGAAGTTACAGCTTATATACGCCCACTGCTGGGCACAGGCCTTCCCTCATTTCTGAGAGGGTTTTAGGGCAAGGAAGTGTCCGCCGCGCTGCCCCGATGCGTGTTGGCGAACTTCACATGTCCTCGAAATATTTTTTTTCTTATTCCTCAGACATGCAGGTTTCTTCACGATGTTTTCCTTCACCGCCAAGCACGTGGTAAACCAGCACTCAAATGGTAATTAATAATTTCAATGGTGCCCGCGGGGATCGAACCCGGGTTACTCGCGTTTTGTTATAATTACAGAGAGCGTTAACCATCTGAGCTACCACGGCTCTAAAACAAGATCATATCAGATAGAAAATAGCGAAACATGATGTACCTTTTTCTCACGCTCGCAAGGTTCCTACTATTCCAGGGTAACAAATGATACATTAACTTTAAAACATTTATTACATCAGAGAGCGGTACCTCGAGGAGAAGGATTAATTAAAAATTAAATACCGATGTTTCCAGATTATATGAATATGAATAGATAATATGCATTGGTATAAATTATTACAAAATAACTAGCTTGAATTTAAAGAATAAGTTATAAGGCGGTGGATAAAAACAAGTTGAGACTAATCCTTAACTAAAACAATAGGCTATTAATCGAACCAGTCAGACAATAACAATGTAGGTTGTCACTGTGCACTGGCTGTCGTTACATTAAACACCAAAAAAGGTAATATAACCATGTCGGATGCAAATGATACGTACATTTTGCATGCACGAGGCCAGCGAGGCATCCGATAGTGCCTTGGTTTATGTTAATCTTCATTCATTGCAAATCGGCTCGTACTGCATCTAACCGTGGAGATAATAAGGTGCGCCATGTGCCACGTTGGTGACTCAGTGAGAATTTATTCCTGCTATTTACGATGTCATCCATGATCTTGTATATTTGCGTGATTCCACCGTAACATAAACTAAAGAAAGAGAGTAATTGACAATATAAACAACTTTATAAGAACTATTTAATCACGCAAAGAGCATTACATGCGATTTTAAATGATCGTCTGTAGCCCTGTACCTAATACATAATGCATAGCATTTTTCCACCAATTTCTTTTTACTTATTTGTGATGCTTGTATTCCAGCTAATTGTCTAATTTAAAGAAAAAGTAACAGCCTTTTCTTCTTGTGAAGAAGCCTCCTCAAGTAACGTATCAAATTCCTGTCTACGTAAAGGGAAAAAATGGATAGTCAGGCTTTATTGATTGATTTATTTGTTGGATCTCCAATAGTTGTACATATTAACTTACAAAAAACTTGAGTTTAATTTCTCGATTGAAAAGTTTTTCATAAAACATAAAACTAAAATCTGATCCATATATATTATTAATTTATAATTTTTACTAGTCTTATTCTATGAAAAATCAAGCTCAAGTACTTATACATCTGACTTTCCATGCCAAATTAAATGGTTTTAAGAATTTTTATTTTTTATTTTCTCAACCTCCCTTTTTTCGTACCCATCGAAAAACCCTTCCTCTTGTCATATGTGTCAAAAGATATCGAATTTTTGTTTATCTTTATCATTTGTTTAAATTTATATTTATCATTCAAAAATGTGGGGTTAATTCAACTCTTGGCATAGATCACTATGAACTTTGTAATAATGCCTACCTGCTCACACTCTACGAAAGGAGAATAGTCGCGTCTATATTATTGGTTAACGGCTTGTGTAGAAGCAACATAGATTGTATGCGGTTTCTAGCCCTCTTACGATTTCACATTTCGTCTTGTAATACAAGGTCTACGAACCTTTTTTACGTGCCTATGGCTAAAACCACTTTGGCGCAGGCTTCAACGTTCTACAGACTAACCACTATATGTAACTTTACGTAAAATAATTCTGATCGTCTTCTTGATTTATTGGGTTATAATCAACCAGTCACAAGCCTGCTTCACTGCATAGATATTACTCTCATTTCATCAAGATCACTAAGGTATGTACCCAGTTACTGAGCGTGGTCCAGTTTCTGACCCTTTCAGCTTTAATTGATTTAAATAATGAAATAAATTATACGGAAATATAAAGTAACATATTCTATGCCTTATTAATAGCAATTACGAATTTATCAGATAAAATAACTGGATAAAAACATCTTAAAGATTGAAGACATTAAGAGAGTAATTTTTCACTTGCTTAAGTACGTCATCTAAGAGTGTATGAAGTGTAAACCGAGAGATTTTTTGTACAAATATAAAAATGTGATAACACATGGACAAGCCAATAGTTAATTTAAATATAATTAAATACTAAAAAAAAACAATTTTTTCAATATACTTGCTAAAATATAGAGTTCAGTAACTGGGTCTAATTTTTACGCCTGTTGCAGTTGTAGGATTATTATCATATATCATTAGGAGATAACCTATTCAAATGTGAATTTTTCATCACATACTCAAAAAATAAAATGCCAAAGTAGCAGTTTATCTTATTTATAAAAATAATAGTTTCCTAAATCTTTTTAGCATGTGCCTGCAGCACTAATTGAGCACTAATTTATTATCGTATGTCTCTTTACGTGGTGGAGTCACGCTGCAGCTATATTATGGTTGTAGCACGAATGGGTCGGCTCGACCGGGGAAGGAACACGCTCTTGCAGAATACCAGCGTAAAATAGCACCTAATACTTCATAATACCGATTTGAACAACTGATTATGAATTTAAAATCAGATAACTGCTGCCGCGTTGCTCGTTGAACCGATTTCATTAGATAGCCTTTTTGTGACTTAGCGGTGTAGGTGCGGATAATTTGATCGGCTAAAAATAGCTATCAATAGCGAAATGAGCACTTTCTATTTACCGAGACTAATATCATGACAGTTTTTAGGTATGGCGGTAATGTGAAGTGGTCGGAGGAGAGCAATGAACTTGGCGCTCAGCCAGGAAAGCAAAAGGCACACTGCACTGGGTCACACAGGTGATTAAAAGTTATGTTATTAAGGTACGATATATTTCTTCGCAACTCTTAAATTGATCATGTCATCTACTTTCATTAAATTTAATTTTATGTCAATTTGTCGAGAAAAGATTTATTGAAATGATTTATGGTATTAATTACGATAATAGTTTTGTTTATGTAAGTTGTACCACGTGCTCGTCGGTGAAGGAAAACATCGTGAGGGAACTTGCAAGTCCGAGGACTAAGAAAAAAAATTTCGAAGACATGTGAAGTTCGCCATTACGCATTGGGGCAGCGCGGCGGACACTTCCTTGCCCTAAAACCCGGAGATAATCTGGACAGAGACACTACATTTTTATTTACATGTATAGATATAAATAAGTCTTTAACAGAACCGTAGAAGCTCAGAGGCTGGGTATTCGTTTTAAGGTGATACCTCAAAAATTGGTTTTTCCATTTCACATATTTTTTAAGTTTTATAGATTACAAAACCAAATTTTAGTATATAATTTTTAACTATATGACCTTAGATTGCATAAAAGGAAAACACGATATCATGTAATTTTCTCGATAGAAAAAATTGCACAGTCGGCTCTAATTAGTTACATTTCTCCATGACACCATAATATTTTTCGAATAAGTTCATGGAATTATTTTAAGGCATAGTAAATAATAACCTCTAATAAGTTCTTATAAACCATTTTTTAATCCATACCGAAGTTTTGTTAAAAATAATAAAAATGTTGTTTGGCTCCTACTTAGTTATTTTCCGAGCGTGTGCTCGGTATAGCTATCTCTTAATTTGCGTATTATGAAGTCATTGCATCACTTTCATTTTGACACTTCTTCAGCTTCACCGACTTTACTTTTATTACTACTACTTCTTAGCCCCCCCCCCCAATTACAATTCATTTTCAAAGTTTAATATTACGCTATTTAAAGTACTAACTTGCCCCGGCTTCTACGTTGAAGGAAAACAGCTAAGCTGAATATACGAGTAATTAAAATATTTTAAAGGCATGTGAACTTATCATAAAGTTCGTTAATTGAGCTTGCGCTCTGAATTGCAAATGCATTCACAAATACATTTAATTAAGCCGCGTTCCCACGTCTATTACTTGCCGTACAATATACGAATCTGTTTACACCGCAATAAGCTAGGTTGCGGCGATATAATATGGTCAGTGCGAGCGAAGCAAATTGTCTAGGACAGATAAAGTCCATTTCAAATAGCGGACGCAATCACGTACCCATTTACCCCTTTTTCCACCGTGAGTTTCATAAAAGTGCTATCAAAAATCAAACGGACTAACAGCAATCTCGCGTGATGGGAAGGATAAGGTTGAAATGTAGTATTCCATTTGCTTGTGTGAACTATATTAAATGTCCTCGAAATATATTCCTTCACCCGTGAAAGAAAATATTTTAGATCTTCACTTCGTATTCGAATTTATTTTATTTCTCTGATATGCAGAATTTCCACGCGATATTTTCATCCGCCGCAGAGCACATGGTAAGGAAGCACTTCAAATTGCAATTCACAATGTCATGGATGCCAACGGGGATCCAACGCTTGCATACTGTGAAATTATTAAATATCTAAAATTATCTCTATTCAATCACGGATATTTACTGGTAACCGGTTTTTTCGTACGCTGAATGAAGGAGCAGCAGCGTATATGACAGACAAAAATGTGTAAAAAGAATGTGAAATAAATACATACGTAATCTTCCTACTCGATAAAGCCAACGAAATCCTCTTAGGAAAAGGGTACCTACCACCTTCTTTCTTTAAGTATTTCTGTTTCTTCAAACAGCCCACACACACAAGAGACATGAGCCTTTGCCGTTGTAGAACTTATAACGCTGCTGCCAGTCGCTCGTTTAAGTATTATAATTCGGAGATAGTATACCGGCATCTATCGGAAGCCATAGGGTTTTTCAGGCATTTTCCATAGTCGCCTCTTACAACGCTCAGGAGAGAAAATAATGAGGATTCCTCTAACAACGTCATCACAATTTAAATAACTGCCGGAATGTTATAACATTCTAAGTTTGGCAAATCGCCATAGAAAAGTCGATTCAAACTCCCGGTTGTGAGTGTTTCATATTCAGTGTAGAGTGCAACTGTAAGCCGATGTCAAAGTGGACGGTTATGGCGTGCGTCAACTAATACACCAGAACGCAATTTCTACGGCTTCGACGTCACTTACATTACTCTCGTTAGTCTGAAACGTGTCACGGGTGACATGTGATTTACATATCTAGCACGTTTAATTAGTTGATAGTAAAATGTCCAAACCGAAAGTTTCTTACAGAAACATTTTAAAGAAATAAATATATTAACTTTAGGCTGTCAGTATATTTACGAAAATTTAATGTATATTTACAAAAAACAAAGGTAATTTTAGTGAAAAAAGTGATGTCCTCTGTAAACACTAGGAACAAACACAAGCTAGTGATACCAGTTTCTCGACTCCACATAGTAATTTATTCTTGGAGGCAATGTATATGCTATTACAACAAAGTCCCAGAAAATATACAAGATCTCTATTACCAAGTTTAAATATATAATTAAAAAAAACTGTAAAAAAAGAGTTATTATAATATAAATGAATACACGGTTTATAATAATGCCTGGGAATGAGGTGTTCGCTTCCAAGCTAATTCTAAAATAAGTTTTGTAAATATTTTGTAACCATTCACATTGTAGAATTTATTTTTAAAAAACATCCTGCTGGGTTTCTTGCTGGTTCTTCCCAGGAGAGAGGTTTTTTCCGAACCAGTGGTAAAGTAAAAAATGACTTTCTAAAAGACTTACATGCAATCTATATTGAATAATAATTATTCTATTCTATTCTATATAATAAAAACTGAGTGTTTTTTAACCATACTTATCATTGTTTTACTTTTAGTAATCTCTGGGTTATGTTATATACAAACGGTTCGAAAGCTATCTGCCGTCTATGAAAGTAATCATAACACTAAAGTGGCAGAAGTGTTACCGACATTTGAGGAACTACTGGGCTTGTTTTTGAAGGTAATTCACGCCAAAGAATAAAAAAAAATAAAAACATCATATACCTAACTATTAATATATTTTAATTTAATAGTTTCGCTTTCACCAATCCGAGTGCCCAAGATGATGAATATTTAATGAAATTTTCAGGTATCTAATTGAGCCAGTTATAAAATAGTGCCGATCAAGTAATCAATAATGGTTGTTAAAGCATTATGAGAATAGCCATAAATATATAATAATAAGCAGTGGAAGATTCAAATCGTTGACATCTGGGCATCTGACGCAATTATTACAATTAAGAATATCGCAAACTGCATCGCTCCCGGCACGTAGTTTATTTAAACTTTTAAGATGGTAGATAATAATCCTTTTGAAAAAAAGCATGAAAATAGGTAAACACTGACCAGGTGTTCTTGTAAGTTTTAAATTTTAAGGAAAGTCTTATTAAGCAAATGACACGCACAATATGTGTAAGCTGTAAGCTAAGCTGGCTCTACAGAGTATTTATTGGTTGACTACACTTACGTTTGCCAGATGTACTTACCATAGTAAAGATGTATTTGCATCGCGAATAAAACTAAATAAAAAGGAGTTTAATGTAAAATTCAGAATTCATATTGCAATAAGCGATTAAGTTGATTTCTACTTCTTAGTAAATACACAAGCACTTACACGTAATAACGCCCTCACAGGCCTATGCACACTTGACAAGTACGCGCACACACACAAACATGCACCGCATATCCTATCCTATACCTTTAAACGAGCAATTCTTATATATATATATATATATATATATATATATATATATATATATATATATATATATATATATAATCGGAATCTCGGAAACGGCTCCAACGATTTTCATAAAATTTAGTGTCCAGAGAATTTCGGGGGCAATAAATCGATCTAGCTAGGATTTATTTTTAGAAAATGTCCCTTTGTCCGTGTTTTCAGGCAATAAAAAAACTGCTATAATATAAGAAGGTAAATTTTGACAGGTTACTAACGATCGTAATAGCTCAGATGGGATGTTGTTCGAGCGTGGTATCGGTGTTCCGTGGTTCGCGTCCCGTCTTGAGTCCGACTGTTTTTCCTTTTTTTTTCAAGTTCCCTTCTTTTGTGAGAAAATCTATTATTTCGAGCCCTTTTTTTAGTATTTTTTAAAAAAATACGAAAATTTTAATTAATCTAATTGCACTCATGATTTTTATTCAAATAACCAGTTCAGTTTTTTCTATTATGTCAATAACATCAAAAACTATTATTCATGTATATAAATGTAACTTAAAAAAACCGACCAAAGCTCGGTCATCCGGGTACTTTATATATTATACTGTTACCGCTACAGCCTGTTTAAAAGTCCACTGTTGAAAATAGCCCTCCCTCATAGATTGTGTAAATTTGCCATTGGACATTTACGTACTTTTTTATTTAAAAGCGCGTAGGTATGTTCTACTAGCGCCTAAAAATCAAGAATAGAACGTTTTGTCCCATGAAATCGTATTTAACAATCATATTGAACATATAAATGATATAAAATGCACATTTGTCGCAAATATAAATGTTTGTTGGACTTATTAATTTGATTTTTAAATCGCTTAATTGCTATTTTTACATTAAAAAAGTTGTTTTAGTTGCTTACGGTGTAGATTTATCAAGTCTGCATGGAGGGGTAAACACGATAACTTTTGAAACTATCAATTATTCAACTCTATCTATTTTTCAATCTCTTCCTGTAACGTGTGGGATATATGGACTGTAAATGGGGGTTTAATTTTGTTTTGTTTACTTATTAAGTTATAGTTCTTAAGATATTATTATTAATTTTATGACCTCAGACTTTGATTACAATATATTTTGTCGCTAAAAGTACATAGGATTTATATATAAATATACATTTACGTCTAGGACGTTATGGAGTGACCTGAAGGTGTACTTCAATATCAGCTACTGGAAATACTCGAGGAGTAGAAATAGGTGTGCCGAGATTGTGCTCGGTATGCTAGTTATGGTATATCTTTCCCCCGGACTTGACGGAATGACCTGAAGGTATACTTCGGTATCAGCTACTGGAAATCCTCGACGAGTAGAACTAGGTGTGCCGAGATTGTGCTCGTTATATTGGTTATGGTGAGACGTTGCCCCCGAACTTGACGCAGTGACCTGAAGGTATACTTCGATGATTGCAACTGGGACTCCTCGAAGAGTAGTAATAGTAATAGGTGTTCTGAGTTTGGGCTCGTTTTGTTAGTTATGATGAGACCTTACCTTCGGACAGTGGCGGATTATCCTTAAGGTAAACTAGGCACGTGCCGAGGGGCGCAAGGTTAAAAAGGGGCGCGCGGAAGTTTAAAAAAAATCGAATCGAACTACGATGATAAGGTTCTTTGTATGTAATTAAAATTGACGTATAACATGAGCGTTAAAGGGTTAAACATTTGGGTTTAATAAAAGTTATTTATATTATTACACGAATTACGCACATATCAAATACACGAATTACTGAAATAATTAGATACAACAAATTAGTAATTACATGTACTTACAATTTAGGCGCCAACTGTTGACTTTTAAAGTGAACAGTGCTGCTTCTGCCCAAGCAATGTTGTAGGTCAACAAACTTGGTGCTTTATCAAGCTTGTTTTGTTTAGTCCGAACTCTAGCGCCGATAATAACTAAACTGGAACCTCGCTCCGTTTAGACCTTATCAAAACACCTACGCCTTCCATTTCTCTCATATATTTTATTAAAGGGTTTAAAACAGCACTTTTAAAGATGCTTGTGTTAGAGGATTTAAATTTAATGAACATATTATTTTAGATCCATAAACAGGTGCTTAGTCCATTCAAAAGCGTACAACAACTACCTATATTTAAAAAAAATTGTAAATATTATCTCAACAAGGTTTCTTTAATCCACTGTTTCATATTTTTTGTTATAAATAACATTTTGATAAAAAGGAAAAGAAGACTTTAAACAACTAAAAAGACTAAAATTACACTTTTGAATTAAGTAGGTAATATCCCAATTTCAATGTCGTCTAGAGAGTTATATACAAAACTTTATCTCTTAGGTGTAGGATAACTAACACATACACGTCCTTAGATCCGAATAAAATAAAAAATTAAAAGGACCACCCGTAAAACATACAAACAAAAAAATGTACCCTCGAATTGTAAACCTCACATTTAACTAGTAAGGAGCATAGGGAGAAAGGACATGGTCTATGTAACATAGATTAAAAAATTACTACGTAGGTATTTTAATTTCCTACGATCTTATGAAACATTAATATCGGAGTAGTAACAATTCGTCCTGCTGGCAAGTCTCACCTACATAAATATAATTTAATCATAAACAAAGAAGAAATGTTAAGGAAAATGTATGGAAGAGGAAAATATATCCTTTTGAAAATGTTAAATTCAAATGGGTGATCCTTAAATAGGGATAAATGATTTTTTTTAATATAGGATAAAGGTGATAAACGAGCGCACAGTCCGCCTGATGGTTAGTGGTTGCTGTGGTCCAGACATCTACATCTATCCTCAATTACGAATCAAAATGCAGATGCGTTGTCACCCGTGAGGACTAAGATGGAATGCCTCATGTCCATTAAAAAGGGTATCCGTTTCTCTACACTCACCATACGAAACAGCAGTATTGAGCTGCTATTTTACGCTGGTATTCTGTGAGAGCGTGGTCCTTCCCGGGTCGGACCAACCCATTCATGCTACAACAATACTACACTATAGCTGTACTAATATAGCACTTAGAATTTCAAACATGACCTTATAACAATATGCCTCTATATAAATTAACTTCATTTTATCATATTACGCTTTTATATTAAAATTTTGAAAATTATGTTTTTGTTATAAGTGGAGCCGTGGTAGCTCAGATGGTTAGCGCTCGCTGTAAATTTCACAATACGCGAGCAAACCGGGTTCGATCCCCGCCGGCACCAATGAAATTGTTAATCGCAATTTTAAGTGCTGATTTACCACGTGCTCGTCGGTGAAGGAAAACATCGTGAGGAAACCTGCATGTCTGAGAAATAAGAAAAAAAATTATTTCGAAGACATGTGAAGTTCGCCAACACGCATTGGGGCTGCGCGGCGGACTATCCCTTGCCCTAAAACCCTCTCAGAAATAAGAGGAGGCCTGAGCCTAGCAGTGGGACGTATATAGGCTGTTACTTACTTTTACTTTTATAAGTACCGCATATAAATTATCTTATATAAGTACCGTGTATTTAGTAAAAAGCTGTTACACATCTCCTGATTCAGTTTCCCTATATCATCTCTGGCGACACTTACGGTACAATACGGGATGGTGGATATTCTTACATCGCCTCTACACGGCTATGTATGTATGCATGTATTACTCGTAAATGTTGTTATACTCCAGACTCCTACTTTAAATACAAGCGGTTAAGGAAAAAATGGAGAGGAAATCTGCAATAATAAGCATCGTGGCAGTGGAAAATTATCTCTTCGGAAAACCCTCTCAGAAATAAAAGGAAGCCTAAGCTTAACAGTAGAACATAATATATACTTTACAATTTGTTTAACGTTTAATTTAGGATATCAATGCTGGACATACTCGTACTTTGACCACTTCCATACATCGGCTGCAAAGTACTTTACCAGCTTATCACTCCATCAAGTAGTATCTACGTATAACTTTTGGATGCAATTTAGACTTTTCTTTTGTACGCCGATGATCAAGTTATTCTTGCGTCGTCGGCGGCCGAGTTGCAAATGATGGTTACATTAATGAACAGATCATTAAAAGAAAGGGGTATGAAAGTAAACGCAAGTAAGACGAAGGTTATGATTTTTGAAAGAGAAGAAAGTAAAACGATTTGTGAAATAAGAATAGAAGGGGAGTTGATCGAGCAAGTAGATGAGTTTGTATATTTGGGCTGCGTATTTAGCAGGGATGGGAAATGTGATAAGGATATAGAACGACGAGTGAATGCGGGAAATAGAGTAAATGGGGCCCTGCACTCTATTGAGAAGAGTCAAAATGTGTCGAAAAAGGCACGTATGGCAATTCACAGTGCTGTGTTGGTCCCTACTTTAACGTATGGTAGTGAAAGTTGAATGAAAGAAGTAAAATGAACACAGTAGAAATGCGGGCGTTAAGGAGTATGTTAGGGCTGAATCTGAATGACAGGGTAAGAAATTGTGTAATAAGAGAAGAGTGTGGTTTGCAAGATGATGTTGTGACCAGGATTAAGAAAGGAATGCTTCGGTGGATTGGTCGTGTGGAAAGAATGAATGAGGAAAGAGTGACAAAGAAAATTTATGTTGCAGAAGTGAATGGCAGAGTCGGAAAAGGATGTCCTAGGCGAAAATTTATCGACCAAATTGGCGATTTATTGAAAACGGGCCAAATTAGGAGTACCCTTAACCGACGAGCATGTATGCGGAGGTGTATGGATGTGAAGGAGGCGAGAGAGGTGTGTCAGAATCGTGCCATCTGTAGTCTCTGCCTACCCCTCTGGGTGATAGGCGTGAGTGTTTATGTATGTATTGCTTAACTTATAATGTAACCGCTTCGTTAATTCAAAACTAAAGTATAGAAATAGATTTAAGTATCTCTGTTTCTAACTGCGAACGACAGGACAAAGGACGATAAAGGATATATTATTAGATACATCGCGAGTACAGAGGTCAATGCGCGTAGCAGCACTGTAATCAATAGATCTGTTCTTTGTACTCTAATTATGTACTGTTATTTAATTAATGAATCGTAAGTCTTATTCTCGGTTCGTCCGATAACGCACTTAACGCGTTTAAGTCTGTTTAAACTGTCGGACAAGGGTTATTTATAAGTCTTAAAGTATTTTTAATGCTGTGACTGTGTGTTTGGTCAGTGAAAATATTATATGAAACATTTTATTATACACGAAACCTACACGGTTTCGTGTATAATAAAATGTTTCATATAATATTGTAATAGTGGCGAAGTAAGAATATCTACTACCCCATATCGTTCCGTGGGTGTCGTAAGAAGTGACAGAGGGAAATTAAAACAGGTCATGGGCACGAGCAGCGTCTCCCGGATAACAACACAAAATAATAAAAAAAACTGCCGTTGACTACTCGCTCGCCAAGCGTGTCAACTATGGTAAAATTCCTCATATTCGGCAATCTATAGGGGAGGCCTATGTGCAGCTGTAGACTTATAGGCTGTGGTGATGATGATGATTATACACGAAAATAATGATTGCGTTAAACGAATAAATGAAGATATGAAACGCAATAAGGATAATGGCTGATAACTTGTTTGCTTTATCAGTTAACGAACCGAGATATCGATTTATTGCCATTAAACGCAATCAATTTAAGTTTGTTCGCAAGTTTCACACTTATATGTAGTGATTTAACCGATGGTAATTTAAACATACTAAAGAAAAACCACTCCTGAAGATGAGACATCACGTCATACAGCAAACTACACACACCAGCTATTGTTTGCGCCAAATTTTACAAATGCATATACATACGTTATATATGAGCAGACAGTACGAGCGAAGCGAAGGTCGCAATCTAATTAGTGGCGTGGAAGTATGTGTGGAATTTACGAGAGATCCACCGGCTCATCGTCTTATTAACAACATCATTATTCGCACGAAATTATTACACGAAGCTCAATTAAGGAAAATCTCCTAAAATGTTTGCGTGTTGCAGCTCAAGAACCTTCCAGAAAAACTTTTTGGAACTATAACGTAAAATGACAATTTTGCTGCTGCGCTGCGTAGGCAGTTTAAATGAAGCGAACACTATATTGGATAGTAGCGTTAACATAGTATAGAATATTTTTTCTGATAGGGTGACAAACGGGCACACAGTCCACCTGATGGTAAGTGGTTGCTGTGGCCCATACACTTCTACATCAATCTTCGATAACGAATCAAAATGCAGATGCGTTGTCAGCCATGAGGACTAAGATGGAATGCCTCGTTTCCAGTAAAAAGGGTCTCCGGTTCTCGACACTCGCCATACGAAACACAGCAGCATTAAGCTACTATTTCACGCTGGTATTCTGTGAGAGCGTGGTCCTTCACGGTTGAACCGACCCATTCGTGCTACAACTATACTACTAATATAACTGCATGGCTCAACCACGTATAAAGTTTTTTATTCACTATAAATTCAAAGAATACTAATTCATTTAATCTTTATCACTGTTTCGAAAAAAAAACGGTCCTGGGAAGAACCAGCAAGAAACCCAGTATGACTTTTTTTAATTAATTTACAATATAATATTTTATACAATTAAGTATGAAAACATATTTATTAATTTGCAACTGCATGGTAGCGATCACCTCAATTATCAAAAATGGGATATTATCATTTATACAACCATTAAGAAAACTCATATTCTTATTTAATATTAGGCTATTGTTAAAACAACCAAACAAAACGCCAGGTGACGTGATCGTTTCAGATAATCCGAACGTCAAAGATAATACAAATACCGGTGGGCGGTAAAATTATTTAAGATATGTGTGACATCTGGTACTTTGATATTGGCTGTCAAAGTACTTTAATTGTAATCATAAAGCGTAACCCTCTGATGCAAGTTCAGAGAGATAAATATTGTACCTTTAACAAAAAGCTGATTAAAATTCCTTATACTATATCCGCATTAACTTAAAAAGCAGTTATGTCCTTGTGTGATACGACAATTATAAAAAATCCTCCAACGAAAAAATATCCGGCCGCTACTGCGCGGAACAAATCAGTGCCTCTATAAGAATATGTCTATATTATATATAACATTATTGCTTACAATATGTGATCTATGAAACCAGTTTTAAATTGCAAATCAATAAAGGTAATTAAGTTAACACCTAAGTTCATAAAAAATAATAGTCCTACAATTTTTTTTGTGATCTAGGTAATTTAGCAGTCTAATTGTTTACTGAAACCATAATAAAGTTTAAATTATAACTTTTTTTGTGATCTAGGTAATTTAGCAGTCTAATTGTTTACTGAAACCATAATAAAGTTTAAAGATCCTTTAATTGTTGGAGACGGCAGACAGTACAGTCTTTTATTTACATTACAAAGACCATTTTCTGAATCTAAACGGTAAGGATTATCCGAATGAAATAGTATATCTGGATAACCTAAACGCTTTTGGACTAGATGACGTCCTTGCCCGACGCCACCGCATAGTCACGCACCGTCAAACCGCCGACATTTGTTGGACAACAAACTTGTGGTCAATATGACTACATAATACAACAATCACCAGTTTTTCGAGATAATGTTTTTGTGTATACTGAAGGTTTTAAAGTAGATATTACGCGAAACACGCGAAGTGCGCTTCCGCTGTGCAGATTAGGCCTATAATATTCTAAAACTCGAATGCTCATGTTTACTAGTAGAGTGGAATATATAAGGCAAGATTTATTTCTTAGCTTTTAAGTGATTTTAATTTTATAAAAAAGTAATGTTACTGTGACACATTAGGTTGTTATTGTCGTTAGTTTACCTAACATGATACATTTTCTGAGGAAGTTACAAAATTTTGAAGATTGTTAAATTGAATTACGAACGTTTGTATAATATATATATATATATATATATATATATATATATATATAAGTTTACTTTAGGAAAGGAGAACTTTTTTATGACAATGGAACCACCACCCACCATGTTGCTTCAGCATAATTTGGCGAACTGCACAAGTATGAAAGATTCTTCATATTTTCTCCCATTGTAGTGAAAACTGAATTCGGTAAAATAGCATGTACATAAAAATACATATCCGTAAAAATAGTTTTATATAAACTTAATAACTAATACTTAATACTTTAGACGAAGCCGCCATCTTGAAGAAAGCTTCAAAAATGGTTTACTATCAAATATAAACTTGGTACCCTGCGCTTCGGCCATCACGGCTCTTATTATTATTAATTTATGCTACGCCGTATAGGAATCTCATTTTAAAGTAAACATACAGGTTATTTACAGATTTGTTCAATATAGTCAAGTAACTATGTAATAGTAATAAAATATTCCAACCGCTCACCTCGCATAGGCAACGACATTAAACGTCACCAACATAGTTTACGTGGAGAGTGCATTGACGTCCATATAACAATTCATAAAACTGCGCTTTCCGTCAATGACTTCGAACGTTACGAGTCTAACGCCGATTGTTCCAAACGATGTAACAATACATCGATTTATTGTAATCGGATAATTTGATAATTAGATGCTCTGGCTTGGAACAAATTGTTCCTTGAGGTGTAAAATAACTCAGCATTCTTTATTAGCTAGAAATGCAATTTATTACGTCGTGTTATAGCTTGTTCTCGTCGTTCAAAAATAATCAGGTTTGTTTACAAAACCTATTTGTTATTTTCCGACGTATTTTTTTTTATCATTCATTACAGATTATCAAAAATCCGCCATAGGCCTACCCCATAGATAGCTTCATAGAGGGGATATTTTTCATCATGCTTAGCAGGCGTGTTGGAAAAGGCAGCTTTTTTTATTGGACGAGGCTGCTGTCTATATCCTGTTTCATTTCTTTCCATCTCATATTAGGATACGCACGGGAATGTCATACGTCGCCAATGCAAGATAAAAATTTCGACAAATAAAAAATTTATTAGTCCTCGGTCAATTATTAAATGTTTTAAAATGAGTGCCCTTTTAAAACGTGGTTAATATGTTTAAATAATACCAGTTTTTACGGGTTTTATCGCGTATATTAACTTTTCTATATACCCACGTTTCGAGCTCTTTACAGCACTCATGGGCACTCATACCCCCATCCCCGTGACCATGGGTGTTTGTTACCAGTGTTATTTAAATGTGTAGTGTTCGCGTAAAAATAATAAATCATTATGTGTATCTGATATCTGTGTATCTCAATAAAGAAGAAAATAGAGATAGAATTTTTCCAAAATCGTACCCATTTTTATTATTTTTAACTTATCCACCAGTGTAACAACATGTTCCCATACCTACCCTATAAAATTAAATATATTGACTAGCTACCGAATGTACATCGCTAATTGGATTCACGAAAGTTTCATCTGACAGATGTTAAGTTAATAAAAACGAAATCTATGACTAGGGGTTTCGTACAACAACTTTCACCGATATAAGTGCGCTAATAGATGCATCGGATTGAAAATGACGCGCTGATGAGTCTGAGAACTCTCCGCTTTCGTGTTCGATGTTTAACTATATCATTGTAGATTAAAGACGAAATCATTGATTATAATCAATACGGTTTTATAACGAGATGAAATTTCTTGAAGGTATATTCTATGTCCATTTTTGTATATTTTTTATAGAATAATAGTGACAAACGAGCACACAGTTCACCTGATGTTTAAGTGGATGCTGTGGAACATAAACATCTACATAAATCCTCAACTGAGAATCAAAATGCAGATGCGTCAGCACACTTGAGGACTGAGATGGAATGCCTCGTTTCCAGTAAAAAAAGATCTCCGATTCTCTACACTCACCGTGCGAAACACAGCGGCTTGAAGCTACTATTTTAAGCTGGTATACTGTGAGGCGTGGTCCTACCCCGGTTGAGCCGACGAATTCGTGCTACAATCATAATAGCTGCAGCGTTAAAAAAATTACTTCTTTTACGGATTTTATCGCGTTTAATCTAACTTTTTTAACTCCCGACGTTACGAGTGCTTTGCTTGGGCATTAAAAAAGCTCTCTAACTTCAATAGAAAAGGAGGATGGGTACTGGATTACCGCTATTTGCAGATACGCTTGGGACCGTGTCATTAATAAAATTACCTAAAATAAAGCCCAAACACATACGTACACCACTATATCACTGCAAGCTTTCAAGATAAAGTAAGCTCATTCTGCAATTCTGCGTTGGTCGGCAAAATGCTGTTGAGCTTAATGGAACAGTTACTTGGATATTACAGACAGACAGTTCCACTTTCACCACCTTCCACCAGACTAGACACTACACTAATATGTAAGTATATAGATGCATTAGATCTACAGAAGATGAAGGATTTATAAGTAATGTTTTGGTAGTAGGGTTGCCACTCAAAATGATTCGATAGGGATCATAAGCTACTAATCATTTATTACTTACACCCTTTCAACAGTCCTCTGCTGATCATAGGCCTCCCCCATAGGTTGCCTCGTACAGAGAACATTTGCCAAAGTTGCCATGCTCAGTAGGCGGGTTGTGACCGCGGTTTTTTTTTATTATTATTGAGTTGAGAAAGACACTGCGGCAATGTCTTGTATCATTTTCCTCTCTCGCTGCTCATATGGGATAGTGGATTTCATCACTAAATAATATTTTCTTCTTAGAGCACATTTCAACTTATATCGCTTAAGGTTTGGATCAAATATTATATAAAAAAAAGATAATTATTTTTCAACTCACGAATTAAACGCCTTCACCCCTATTCAAGCGACACAGCATACAGAAGTATAGCAACTGTTACGCTCAATTGATTGTTTCACTACGACTTGCTATTCATATAACTTTAATCTGTATATCGCACGATCGTGCAGTGTGATGCATACAGTGATCAGGAGGGAATGGAAGGCTCAAGTTTCACGGCCTTCCGTTCGCGACTCGATTACCGACGACGCCGGTGACGTTGCCCTGGCGCCGTCTTGGGCTCTCTCATGTTAGGACATCGTGACTTGATTACCAAAGAGAAACATTAAATGATGGTTAAAGAAATCCAACTATTTATTTTCAGAACGTTCATTCGAAGCCTATAATTGACTTTTTTTAATAACAGACTTATATAACACACACATTAACACTTTTATTTTGTACAAAACAACCAGCCTATTTCAAAAGCTTTAAGTAAATGACTAAGATAGTATGAAAGCGCTTAGTTAGAATAGTTAGAAAGAGATCGTTAAAAATTGTCCCTAAGTTAAATCACGAAAATGTAACGAGTAGTTATCTACTTTAATATACTTAGCAAAGTTGAATCTAGATAAAAATCATTAAGTACCTATTACACTGTCATTTAGTATAGGTATTAGTGGAACAAATAGTACAATTTCATTATCATTTATGAATGCCTGTCCAGTCTGAATGTCCACTACTGAATTAAATTATGTCATAGTTGCCAAACTTGGCAGGTCTTTATTACTTTGAATTGTATCAGGAAGATGCTGCTGCGGATGTTCTGTTTCTTTTCGCTCTGTCGCCTCTTAAGACAACCACGGGATGATATGGGTAGTCGATTCAATTATAGAATTGGTTATTTAATACTTAATAATTATTCAAAACTAAACTAATGCTTTTTCTTGAAATTAAAACAAAAATATTAATAATGCAATAAAATTATCTACTTCGTAAATTGTGTAGAAGACTAGTATAGATAAATGTACCAACTTATATCATATGAACTTTTCGCTTTCGAAAAATAGAAGAACGAACGAATCAGAGTCGAACTATTTAGCTGAAGTTTAAGAGCGTGTTGCGCGTGAGTCAGCGTGCACCGCGCATGTCAACCGCCTATTTACGTCGCAGGACGAAGCGCAAATAAACACCATCAAAGGGAAGCTGAATTCCGCCTGGTGGCAAGAGACTCGGTATAAAGCGAAGAAAACAACCTCCATTGTCTACGGATGGGTTATTTTCGCGGATTGTTTCGCTAAAGTTAGTGGGCCTGAGGCTATGCGAATTTGAACTTAAAGAACTTTCAACGTTTCTTTTGAATCAAAACCCACAACACTGATTTTCGAAACTGAAACGATTCAAAGTTTACTATAGGCATACATTTCAATAACAATGTTACATATGGCGCAAAATAATCGTAATATGTGTTCATTATCATCCGCCTTGACAAACATATCGCGTAAACTACATACAAAAATACAATCGAATTTGAACCCTCCTCATTTTCTGAAGTCGGCTAAAACTGGAATACTGTCCCCAGCAGTTAACAAGACCCAAAAAGTTCCAAGTAATGAAACAATGTGAAAAAATATTAATTATTACTAAGGTGACTAGTTGTAGCTTTACATACTAAATAATTGTAATGTTTGTTGATTGCCACCCTTACTGCAATCACAATAATTAATTTTTCAACAACAAAAAAATTTTGTGCAGTTAAAAAAGTTATTATGACAAAAAAAACAACACTATAACTATTAAAATGTTTCTATAGTAATATCAAGTGTTAATTAAATCTCTTATAATAATTGCGTACAAAAAAACTGACCAAGTAATATATTAAAGAGAATATTTCGATAGGAAAGTAATTGGGTGCGTTTGGCAGAAAAAAGCGCTAGCAAGCGCTTGTAAGCAAAATGGCGATCGTAAGCGGTAAGCACTGTCAAATCGTAAGTAGCTATTTTCCTCCAGGACACGATGTTAGTTTTAACCGGGGAATTTAACCTAATTTAAATATATGTTTGTAAAGTATTCATATTAAAAACTTACCAATCATTAATTTTTAATAGCATGTATATGTTTATTCATGTCATTATATTACTTAAAACTAATATTGCACAAAAAAACTTATAAACTCTACTTTAAAACAAACAAATTAAATAAGCAAAATGGCGGATTGTGTCAGCGCTACTGAAGTAGCAATCGTGTCCTGGCCGAAAACTATTTTAGCGCTTATAAGCGCTTGCTAGCGCTTATAAGCGCTTGCTAGCGCTTTTTTCTGCCAAACGCACCCATTAACTGACCTTTCATCCTCGGGCGGTGGTGCGGGTTGCGGCTCGTCCTTGCCGTCGCCGGTGTCGCCGGCCTGCAAACCTTCCGAAGCAGCTTCCGAAGCACCACTGTCACACGCATTGACATTGACACTGCTCATAACCGCGCCATTGACCGAATGAGACACCACTGCACTCACAGGGCTTCCGAAGCCCTGACTATCGTGACCCGCTTGGGCCGTGTTGGCGACGTACGCGGCCGAACTCACCGGCAGAGATACTACCGGCGAATTAGTTCCCGAAACGGTCGCCTCAACCGGCGCGACACTACTCTGCGACATAACAGGCACAACACCACCGTAACCGAGTCCCATATTCGTCTGGGACTGCACCACATTTGCGTGTACTCCTCCTCCCATTCCAACTGGCATCGCCTGCTGCATTGACATTGGAATGTTCTGGTGTCCCATCGACACTTGCGGCACGGCCTGATTAGAAACATACTGTACACCGCCCATCTGTCCCTGTCCACCTCCTACTTGCTGCTGCAACATGTTCTGTTGCTGAGCAATATGTTGGTTTACAGGCATTTGCTGGCCGACGTTGGCTGGCTGCATGAATATAGGATCTGAGGCTGGTATCTGCATGCTGGGCTGATTTCCATCCATAGTCATTTGTATATTCTGTGGTGGAGCCGTCATCATTTGAATATTCCCTTGTGGCACTGTTCCTTGTTGTGGTGCCATTGCATGCACTGTGGTAGGCTGCTGCTGGTTGGCCAGACTTTGAAGATTTGCAGGCAATGTCGATCCTTGAGGTTGAGAGGCCATCGATTGGAGATTAGAAGGTAGGGTTGCACCTTGTTGTGATGTAACAATACTTGTGAGCACCTCTTGAGGCATAGTCTGTCCTTGCTGACTCATCTGCGACTGTTGTGTGTGATATTGTGGAACACTATGTTGAGTTTGAACCATTGGTTGCTGTGAAGATGGCATACTGGCCGTAATCATATTCTGTGCATTGGATTGTTGGTTAACCGCTTGGTTGTACTGTGGCTGAACACCAGACATAGCTTGTTGTTGCATCTGTGGATGCATTCCTGTCACCACAGATTGCTGAGGTTGTGGAGGGATTTGATGAATTTGTGGTTGCATTTGTTGTATTTGTTGATTGGGAGCACTCAGCTGTGTTGGCAATTGCATCTGTTGAATATGGTTTGGTATTTGCTGATTTTGCAAAGCTTGAATTTGTGCCTGGCTAGGCAAATGCTGTAGTTGTGTCTGTTGGGGACCCATAGATTGCTGTCCTTGCATGTGATGACCTGCTCCTATATTAGTCATCTGCGCTTGTTGCATCTGATGTAATTGTTGTGGGTTCGGCTGGCCCTGCATAGGTTGCATTTGCATTTGTTGCATCTGTGGCTGTTGACTGGCCACCTGGGTCAGTTGGCCTTGATTTGGCAAGCCCTGCATCTGTGGTATTTGCTGTTGAATTTGCTGCATGTTGGTTAGTTGGGCTTGTGGAATATGTTGATTGATTTGTTGCATTTGTTGGTTTGGTATCTGTTGCATCTGCTGAGGCATTTGTTGATGCATAGGAATTTGTTGCATAGGAATTCCCTGCGATTGGGCAATAACTTGTTGCAACTGATGCTGAGGAAAGCTTTGTGAGATCTGCTGTACTTGTTGCTGTGGTGCAGATTGTGCATGGCCTTGTTGCGCACCCTGCATAGTAATGTGTGCCATACTTTGAGGATGTTGCTGCCCAACTTGTTGGTTAGCCATATTCTGTGGAGGCATTTGTTGGGGCATTTCCAATGGTGGTGACTGCACTGAGACATGGTTCACAGGTATTTGTTGTTGCACAACATTAATAGGTTGGGTAAGAGATTGCCCAGGGGAAGCAATAGGAAACTGTTTTTGAATACCTTGTTCTATCTGCTGTACAGCTGGAGCACTCGCTTGGAGGTCTTTCGTACCTTTGCTTCCTAGGTCATTACACATATCATCATGCTGACTATCATTTATAACAACTCCACTGTCTGGTGCTTGTAATGTGTTATTTTCAGTTACATCCAAGTTGTTGTTCAAAGTGATTGGTGCATTTTGTTGAGTGGTAGTATGATCCAAATAATCCATACACATCCACCGGCCTCTTCTAAAGGGTTCGGTGCTTTCTATTTTTACAACTTTAAACCGCTCATTTCTCACATGTTCCTGTATTTCTTTCATGCCTTCTTGGGGTTTTGTATTACCTATAAGGTTGATAATGCTACCCGCTCCGGCGTTAGTGACACTGACATGCATGTCATTAACTTCTGTGTTATTACTATTTGGCACTGCACCTACTTGATTTGTATTGTTTTCCTGACCGACAATAGCAAGACCGTACTGCGAACTCGTCGGTATGACAGGCGCACAACCTAGCGAAGCACTCGACGCGTTGTAAAACACATCGTCTTTTGAGAATGTATCTTCGGAATAACTCGGTGTTTCATTCTCTATATCGGTCACCCTTGAAATGTCATCGGTGTGAGATTCGTCCAGATCGTCCGCGGAGTCCTCCCCTGCATCAGTGCTCACTCGGGAGCCAACCGTAACACTGGTGATCTGAAAGGAAGATATTTTCCTTGGGTTATGGCTAGATTGAAGGCTTGTCGGGTGACTCACTCCTTTCTCTGACTCGTTAAGCCGAAGAGATTCGCTTGTAGTACGATGAACAACGTTGTTATACTTGTTTTTTTCACTAGTTTTATGTGACTTTTGAATCAGATTGTCAGCCATTATGCTGTCCGACTCGAATGACTACCTAAAGTAAATTTCACTGTTTATTGGCCTCAGAGACATTTGATAGACTTTTAAATAACGAAAACAAATTTAGTATGAAATCATTGTACACTCACAATTTCACAATCACTGTAATTTAACTACGAACGTTCTTAAAAATCATTAGTAAACACACACAGATGTGAACATCTTTCAGACGGCAGCAACATGGCGGCCATTTATGCGCAATGCATTATGGTTGACAATTGGCAGTAGACTATAGACGCTACAGTAGACCTACATTTGATTAGTAGATATCTATGGTCGCCAGGTATCAGTAGCTGTGTTTTAAAGACGATGAAATGCTTTGAAATGGCTTTATAACTGATATGTTTTTTTTATTTATTTAGTTTTTAGCATTTTTCCTTAGTTTTAATCTCATTTAAATATGATACCATTACTGACATTTCCATAATTGCATAAAGAAATACTGGTTAAACATATTAGAGCTAAATTTCTGTTGAAATTAGAAGTGTAATGTTTTCGTATATTAGTTGTATTTCGTATATTGCTTAAAAATAAGTTAAAATCAAAATATTAATATACTTTTATTTTAATGAAATTGGATTTTTGGTTTAATACATAATGATTGTCATTCATTTTAATAATAATTTACTTTACTTAATTATTAATATTGTAAAGGATACAAATTATTTAGTTTAAATTCGAGGAATAATTTTTTATTTTAATATTACCATTATTATTTAATTAAATGTCTATTAACAATTCACTTCTTTCACGTCCTTGAACGTTGGCTGAAAGCCATTTATCTAAGGCAACCATAAAATATTCTAAAAAAAACTCATATCCTCGGCTATTCTGCAATAGATGGCGTAGTCAGTTAAATGTAAGAATAAATGTTTTTTTCTTACATTTAACTGCTACATTTAACTACCACAACTTTTCTGCCATTAGGGCGGCGCCACTTAAAAAGGAAGTTGTAATATTTGACAGATTTCATAGCGAGCACCTTCATTGGAATTTACTTTGTTTAAAAAATGTAAAGGTTAAGACGACACTTCGAAAGAGTGGCTCCGGTCTATCGCCAGTCTATGATCGGAGAGACGAGAGAGTGAATCTTATGAATCTTATGACGGCGTTTTTTAAGTTTTTATAGAAATTATGTTCTATAAAAACTTAAAAAACGCCGTCATAATAACTAAAATTGCGTAGCGCCCGCGACGATTAAGACCGCTTAGAAATAGTCTGAATCCTAAAATATTTAAAAAAAATATTGATTTCAGTAATCAAAATAATGAGCAAGTATATTATGAATATAGATATTATGAACATATGTGAGGGATTTCCAGGCATATAGATAAGTAATTTCAACTAAAGTGATTTTAGAGGTGTTTTCGCAAATAATTATGATCGAGTCAAAATAATACAATCGTGTTTTTGAACAAGCAAATTCCAGATAAAGACATGAATTTACCTATATCAAAATGCCACTTTCGTTAGTGGTGTCATAGTCCTATACTATTCGATGAAAGGAGGTGCATTTTTCTTGTCAATTAAATAACAATGTGTAACAAAAACCTACACCTCATTGTCAGCTAGCGACATCTGGTGAGCAGCAGATTATTAGCATTCATTGACAACATTGATATTGATAAAATCTTTAATTCAAAAAAATTAAAACTAAAAACTCAAATTATCTATTATTACAGTTCAACTCCCCGGGGCTGCGTTTCCTCGCTGAATAGCTTTACCTAGTCTTTGATGGAAAAAAGAAACAGCCCTATTACCACCAGCAGCGATGACCAGTTGCGGATACAATTCCTTTAGGAACTTTACTGAACGTGGAACCAATGAACCGATAGTGTCTGCTTCCCTTTATATATTACTATTCTCTTAAATCTTTACAGCAAATAACAGAAATATGTAGCATCTACATTGTATAAGTAGTTTCTTATATTTACGTTAGATGGCGCTTTTTTACATTTGTTTAATTGTAATATTTATGCTTTGGATTTTATGCTTTTAAATTTAGGTACCTACATACTAGGTTCAATAGTCGATAAAGATGTGATTAATCTTAATTTTGCTAAGTATGAGTGTATTTATTGTTTATCTACTTATTTTGCATTATCGCATTTCGTTTCTTTGATTATTTAGAATTGAATTTATTAGAATATATTTGAATTTATTTTATTATTGTGGAATAGTAAAATATATTTTTATACACACAACACTGATTTGCGAAAAAAGTATCTCTCCAGCGTAAACATCATAAACATTATGAATGGTTATTATAAATCAATGAATGCAAAAATACTGTTGTTCTTAAAACGTTTTTACCTTTAGGGTCTTTGAGTACTCGAGCGAGTAACATTACATACAAAAATAACACCCACGCCTGTCACCCAGAGGGGTAGGCAGAGACTACAGACTTCCATTTAGCACGATCCTGACATACCTTTCTCGCCTCTTCCACATTCATATACCTACGCATACATGCTCGTCGGTTAAGGGTACTCTTAATTTGGCCCATTTTTAGTATATCGCCAATTTGGTCGACAAACTTCCGCCTAGGACGTCCCTTTCCGACTCTTCCATTCACTTCTGCAACATATATTTGCTTTGTCAGTCTTTCCGCATTCATTCTTTCTACATGACGAAACCACCGAAGCATTCCTTTCTTAATCCTGGTCACCGCATCATCTTGCAAACCACACTCTTCTTTAATCACACAGTTTGAATGAATGAATGAATGAATGAATGAATATACTTTATTGCACACCACAAACAAATTTACAGAGAACATAACAGAGAGCAGATTACATGTACAATTCGGCGGCCTTATCGCTACATAGCGATCTCTTCCAGGCAACCAAAGGTGTAAAGGAATAAAACAGTGAGTAATAGGTAGGTGGTGCAATATAAATATACCTAATATAATATCAATACATGCAATAAAATAACATATAAATAACTAATACATTAAAAAAATATGATACACATATACATACGTATATACATAAACATACATACATATACACACATACATATATATACACATATATACATACATATACATACATATATCCTCAAATACATACCACTAACAATAACATAAACAAATAAATACAAAACTACATAATCACATAATTTATCCTAATGATTTGCGAACGATTGAGACAAGTAATGCTCTTTAAGAAGACGCTTAAAGACTACAATAGTCTGAGCTTCGCGTATATACAAAGGTAGGGCATTCCAGAGCTTAATAGACTGTACAGTAAAAGATTTATTAAAGGAAGATGTATAGTGAGTTGGTACCCTTAAAATGAGTTTTCTTGAAGAGCGTAAAGGTTCCCCTGGAAGCCCAACAAAACTAAATTTCTCCTTAAGATAAGGAGGAGTAGAAGGGTGAAATAAGACACAGTACAGAATAGAAAGAATATGCATGTTCCGGCGAAATTGGATAGGTAACCACTTGAGACGTGAGCGAAATTGAGAAATGTGGTCAAATTTGCGCAATCCAAATATGAACCGAATACTAGTATTTTGAAGTCTCACAAGCTTAGTTAGCTGGTCTTTAGTTATGTCTACATAGCTTGCGTCAGCATAGTCGAGAATCGGAAGGAGAAGAGACTGTGCGAGCATAATTTTTGTAGGAATGGAAAGAAATGATCGAAGGCGACGCAGTGAACTAAGAGCGACAAAGGTTTCAGTTTCTCACCCTGTCACTCAGATTCAGCCCTAACATACTCCTTAGCGACCGCATTTCTACTGCATTTATTCTACTCTCGTGCTTCTTCTGCCACACCCAACTTTCACTACCATACGTTAAAGTAGCACTGTGAATTGCCAATTGCCATACGTGCCTTTTTTGACACATTCTAACTTTTCACAATAGAGTGTAGAGCCCCATTTACTTTATGTCCTGCATTCACTCGTCGTTCAATATCCTTATCATATCTCCCATCCCTGCTGAATAGACATCCCAAATATACGAACTCATCCACTTGCTCAATTAACTCTCCTTCTATTCTTATTTCACATACCGTTTTGCTTTCTTCTCATTCAAAAACCATCACTTTCGTCTTACTTGCGTTCACTTTCATTCCCCTTTCTTTTAATGACCTGTTCATTAATGTAACCATCATTTACAACTCGGCCGCCGACGACGCAAGTATGACTTGATCATCGGCGTACAAAAGGCATTTGATAGTTAACTCACCCATTCTAACAGTAGCAGTAGAGTAACATTAAACTCAAAAAAACTTAGCCCATCAATTTTCTTTCATTTAAATTATTTCGCGCTTGATTTTACACCCTATAGTAGGAGCATATCGGTAAGAAATACTAATATTACTAAAAACAAGACCTATTTATATTAATATAATATTATTATAAATAGGTCTTGGTTTTGATAATAATTGCGAAAAAATGTTTCTAAATGTCCATGTAAGTAATTTATGTCCTCATCAGAGTTCATTCGGTCTTAGTTTCAAAACATTTTTACGTTCTTATGCGAGTACTGTCTATTTCTAATCTTCATTTTATTCCGCTCAAATAGGTTGACAGATAAATACATCTTTAGAGTTCTAAATTTAAATTAAGCGACAGTAATTAAATTAAGCCACAGTAGCCTAAAGGCAGGGCGCGGATCGCGAACCCATAAAGATGGTGAGTTCGAATCCGCCGCTCGACTACTGACGTTAACCCCTCGTAACACAAGCAATTTAAGCTTACAACGAGTGGCTAAGGGGGATATTAGTAATGTTTATAGCATTGGTAATATTCTTTTTTTAGTAAAAAAATGGGTGCTCTATACCTGGTTAAAAAGGAAATGCCATTAAATTAAAAATATCAACCGTTATCTTCAAGTAGAGGTGATGAAAGCGACTACAGTGAGCAACTTCGTAAGAAATACGAGTATTAATGGTAGTGCAGTAATGTGGGAGACAGATTAGTAGGACCGGTTGCTGGATTTGCAAGTGAAAGATGCATGGTTAAATTATCAAGTCTAAGATATCAATAGCGGAACAGTCTCGATTGAAGTAGGTTCATTGAGATATTTTAAATCGAAGTTGAGAGAACAAATGATCAATGAAAACACTGTAAGCTCTGATGAAAAAATCAACGGATGCTAAGGGGTGGAACCGACGTCCAAAAACAAAGAACGTAGAATAGATATTTACCCTTATCTTTAACTTGACACACTCAACAAGCAGACCACATACCAGTCATGACTGCAAAGTAGATTCGCTTCAGATTTTGAGGCTGTTCTAAAAAATGTAGACTACTGTCCCAAATGTGGCATATATTTATGTTTAATTATAAATTTTGATACATACTTTTAAATGAGTATATTTTTACCGAAGTCTTTTGTTCAGTAACTATTAATAATAATCTATGATAAAATTTTACATAACGTTGAACTTCAGAGTGAAGTTATAGAATCTAATTTTAAATAAAAAATACACTAACTAGTTGTTACTAGGTTTCATATCTACAAGGTAACTTTTTCAGAGTGGTTTTAATTCCATAAAATTTAAAATGTTTTTGTACTAGTAAATGTAACCATTAAGTAAAATAAAAAAATAACAATAAATTATTTATTTTCTCTTCACAAACAATAATTTTAGAGTTAACAATATGCCATACTTAGGTTAGCGTTGTGAGAGATGGGTGCCCGAAGTAGGTTTTTGTGAAAAATCCTGTGTTACAGGTGACCAGAGCCCCGCGTGGAGAATTAGTGGGATAATCAAACTAAAATTTATATATACAAAGAACGAAAAAACGGTTGCAGAAATTATAAGTTTGATAGAGTTGGTGTGGTGTCAATAAGTGTGTGAGTGCAAACGTTTGAACGATGTGATGTTTGGAAGTTTAAATGTGTAAAATTGTAATTATATGTGTATGTGTGTTGCGAGAAAGATTAATAAATGGTGATTGAAAGTAATAAACTAATAAACTGCTTTTATTTAATACTCTCCAGAGCGTGCTCGCACGTAGACCAAGTCCTCACGTACTCAGTCGAGAACATATGAAAAAACTTCAGAAAAAACCGCAAGAATTTTTAATCATTTTTGCCAGATACTTTGATACATTCTACCTCAAATTTATTCCTGTATATTTGGTAGTAGTTTTTAAATGATGTGGTAGTTTTCGGACTTCTTGGTATTGTGACGGACCATCATTATTATTAATAATTAATTTCTATATAAGGGGGCATCACAAAATGATCCAAAAAGATATATATTAAACAATAAAATTACATTAATAAGCATAAAGTTAAAATAAATACATTTTAGACATTAAGTATTATAGCAAATTAAAGGCAAAATATTTTCTTTCAAAATAAATAAATTTATTAAATATTAGGGACTTATGATACTTAGGTCTATTACACTAAAACATTGTTATAGTAGATCCCCTTGATGCATAAGCATTACATGGGGTGGTCCGGTGACAGCTGTTGCACAATGACTAGTCCTATATTAGGGACTTATGATAGTACTAGATATACTATTACTATAGATATGTGCCGTGTAGTGACGTTTGAGAATGTCCACTACCCCATTTCTTCCTGTGGGTGTCGTAAGAGGCGACAGAGGGAAACAGGCAGGAGATGGGCAGCAGCATCTTCCTGATAACAACCGTGATATAATAAAAAAACTGCGGTTGCCAACCCGCTCGCCAAGCGTGGCAACTTTGACAAATATCTCCCCATGAGCAAATAAACGGCCCCCAGTCCCCGGCGGCCCCGCTATTACTGGCTACGGTGGCGACCATGGTAACGGCGGGGCAGGGGTGCTAAGAATCTCCGGTGGAGGTTTGGTTGCCACCTACGACGACTCGACCTGGCAACGTATAACGCACGCACCCTGAGGACTGACGAGAAGCAGCGTGCGGGAAATTACGACACATCTTCTCGTCAGGTATACCTCAATCTCAGAAAACTAAAGTGTACAACCAGTGCGTGTTGCCAGTGATGACTTACGGATCAGAGACGTGGTCCTTCGCTGCTGGCCGTATGAGGACGCTCAAGGTCGCTCAGCGAGCTATGGAGAGGGCTATGCTCGGAGTTTCTCTGCGTGACAGACTCAGAAATGAGGATATCCGCAGTAAAACCAGAGTGACCGACATAGCCCAACGGATTAGTAAGCTGAAGTGGCAATGGGCCGGCCATATAGCTCGAAGAACCGATAACCAATGGGGAAGAAAGGTTCTCGAGTGGCAGCCTCGTACCGGTAGGCGTATTGTAGGGCGACCCCCCACTAGATGGAGTGACGACCTGGTAAGACATGCAGGAAGTCGATGGATGCAGGTGGCTCAGGACCGTGCTTTGTGGCGTTACTTGGGGGAGGCCTATGTTCAGCAGTGGACTTGTGAAGGGCTGTAATGATGATGATGATGATACTGTAGATATACTATAGATCTCTATGGTGAATTAGCATTACAATAGTAGAGTTGTGGGTTTAAGTCCCATATATTAAAGACATATAATACTAAGGTCTATGATACAAAAGCAACACTATAGAAGGTCTCAAAAGCAAAGTTATGGAAGGTATGGTGCTATACGTTGGTGTAGTTTCTGTTAACAACATCTTAGTGCCGGTGGTAAGCGGGTTTGTTGTAGCATACGGCTTTCCCGTGGACATCGCACAGCCATACCGTTTGTGGGCGGCGTCTTAGCTCATAGCAATACGTCGTCTATCTTTCAGATTGGGATGAGTGTGTTTGGTAGCACTTTTTAGTGTAACAAGCATACTCAACTTCATGTCTTAGTGCATTAGCGCTATGATACGTGGAGTTTTGTTCACTTGCGTCATATAGCGTGCTACTACGATACGTTGGTGCAGTTTTTAGTTAACAACAATACAAATTTTGTTACCAAAGTCGACAGGATTTACGTGGGTGTGTTGTCACATCCGTATCACAGTTGCATTGATGCTTATTGCTACTTGCGGTATTGCGTCTTGTGATGGATCTTCGGGTTTGCTGCGCCTGATTCGACGCATTCTTGTGGTTCTGGTCGATGGAGGTATGCGGGTGGTGATGTCTGCTGGAATGTATAGTGGACCTTGGGATGGTGTAAGCCCGACGATAGTTGTATTGATGCCGTTACGTTCTGTAGCATTGCGACTCTACTATGGTGGTTTGGTGGGACGCTATTCTCAAAGGCGCTCTCTGCGTCTTGGTTTGACTCCCACCTAAGTAGCTTTGCCCAAGTCGGATCCCTACATTACGGGGCTGCAGACTGTCTGACCTTCATGATGTTATATATAACAACATAATAATATATCTCTGTAACTTTCCCTCTTTTGAATGATTGAAGGTAACTTGTTTGTGCGTCCGTGACATAAAACCTTTCTGATGGCGTATTATTACTCTTATCTTATACCTTACGTGGTAGAGCCATGCTGCAGTTATATTAATAGTATCCATAGTTGTAGCACGAATAGGTCGGCTCGGATGGGAAAGGACCACGCTCTCACAGAATACCAGCGTGAAATAGTAGCTTAATGCTGCTGTGTTTCGTATGGCGAGTGTAGAGAACCGGAGACCCTTTTTACTGGAAACGAGGCACTCCAGCTTAGTCTTCACGGGTGATAACGCATCTGCATTTTGATTTGTAATCGAGGATAGATGTAGATGTCTATGGGCCGCAGCAACCACTTACCATCAGGTGGACTGTGTGCTATTTGTCCCCTATCCTATAAAAAAAATAACTGCCTTTTGGCTATATCCGCCGTTGTATTGGTTGGTGGACCATATGTGTCGACCTCATGCGGGTGGTTGCTGGAGGGAGGATCTGAGAAGACTTTCAAGGCTGCGGCCGAAAGCCGCACAACGTGGGACTCCATTCCCTTGATGTGAGCGGCAGATTCATGACACGCTCTGCGGCTAGTAGCCGTGCTGATCATGCAAGCGATGGTGATGCCATACACTTAAATCATATCTGCAAGAGCGGCGGTCTGGCAGATGGTGGCGTTCACGGAGGGTTTACGGCCAGTGTGCCTATTTGCGTAAACCGTGTGACGTACATTCACTGCAGCCGGATTTGTTAGTATTCGGTATGGCGTGTACATTTGACATTGACATGCGCGACTTCGGTCAAGTTGGCCAAGCCCTTTTTTACTGGTTCGCCAGTTATTTTGCTGTGGACTACGGTCCAGTTCACAATTTAGCGTTCCCTTCGGGGGGAACGCATTAAAATGGTTGGCGGTCACCGCGCACGGCGTGTCTGTAAATGTGGGAGAGTGAAACCCTTGTATCGGGTATTTTTGTATATATAGATACATATTGTGAGCTTTTTCCAAGCGGGAAGGGATAAATATTATAAATTAATAATGTGAACCTGATAAAAGTGGAATAAGGACGTTTTTAACCTTTCTCGAGCCCTGTCTTCGTGAACGGGGTTCACTTAGCTTATAAGGCACTACCAACAGCTTTCAATTGCTCTAGAGAATATTCATTCTTCCAAAAGACACCTAAAAGGACTAAGTCACTAAACTAACACAACGTAAATAAGGGTCCTAACTAAGACGATCCTGCCTACAATATTACTAAAGGCCGTATCGTCATATCCAGGTCACATATATATATAATTTTATTTAAGAAGAGTAAATTAATTATATATAAATAATATGTATTTAAGAGGGGAGGGGAGGGGGGAGCGTTACAGTGTGAAAAAGTTAAAACAAACAGACAAAAATATTAGCAATTATTGTATTTTTGTTGTATTTTTGTTGTATTATAGTAGTATATGCATTTTAATAAAAAACCGTTCTTTTGACGTTACAAAGAGACACTTTAAATAAATTGTTTCAGTCATTGTCTTTGATACTTATACATTTTTAAGTACAATAATTAGTATAATGTATTTGCTACATCTTTTGATGAGCACATCACAAGAAGCATGTATTTAGAGTAACTGAAAAGCATTATAAAAATTATTTATATGTGACGGGTAAAACAAAAACAAGGTCCCGAGCCACCTGCATTATTTACCAGCTCGTTACACCATCTAGCAGAGGGCGCTACACTTCGCTTACGGGTACGAGGCTTTCAATAGGCTGCTAATAGACTCGGGAACCTCTCTTCACCATTATATGTCGTTTCTTCGAACTACATATCCACTTCAGCTTACTGATCAGTTTGGCTATGTCGCTTACCTCCATTTGAGTAAAGATTTTAAAGAAAGAAGACTTATAGACATTTCAATGAAACTTGCAAGAAATTGTTTAAGCCTTTTCCGGCAGGTGGTGCGGTGAGTTTTACTCCGAATTCATGTTATTCATAAAATTAATAAATTTATTATCAGCTAGACCACAGCGTTACCTATCGCGTTTGCAAATTTTGTGATATTTTTGGGATCAAACAAAGATACAAGCGTGGATTTGAGTCATTGAATTATTTTGAATTGGTTTTCCTGAAAAGGTTTGAAAAATAATATCTAAAAACAATTTAAATTCCGCAAATTGTTAAAACTCCTGCTTCGTTATGCTTTCCCATAATCAAAATTCATCTCATCGTCACATAATTAGTCGAATAAATTTGGAAAAATGTATATTCCTAACTTATTGACACTTTTGAACACTTTTAAAATATTTTAAAAGTGTTCAAAAGTTACAGTCTACAAACGTCCCACTGCTGGGCACAGGCCTCCTCTCATACCTGAGAGTGTTTGAGGGCAAGGAAATGTCCACCGGGCTACCCCACGCGTGTTGGCGAACTTCACGTCTTCGAAATATTTTTTTCTTATTTCTCAGACATCCAGGTTTCCTTACCATGTTTTCCTTCACTGCCAAGCACGTGGTAAATCAGCGCTTAAAATTGCAATTAACGATTTCATCGGTGCCGGCGGGGATCGAACCCGGGTTGCTCGCGTACTGTAAAAGTTACAGCGAGCGCTACTAGAGCTACTACGGCTAGACGTGTAATATAAAATATTATTAGCTAAAAAATCATTCATACGTTATATTTTTATAATACCGTGGTGACGAACGAACTACAGTCCACCTGATGGTAAATGGTATAACAATAAAAAATGGGGTATAACATGTGAACGGAAGCCTATATAGCACTGATATTTTACAAAAATATAAAAAGAAAATTTTTGAATTAAATAAATAAATTAACTAAAATCTATCGAAAATCAAATCATATCAACCCCAACCATTACATCAGATTTGATAGACCACAAATCCTCGCGAAAGAACACCGATTCCTACCAAGGATGATACGTGAGGCTATTGAAATTAAAAAACATCCTAATTTCAATAGAGAAGGAGGCTGGGTACTACCACCTGCTTGGGATCCTATAATCAATAAAATTAAAACTAAACCCAAGCATACCACTGCAAGACCTCAAGACAGAGTTAGTTCATTTTGCATAGATCGGACCATAAACAATAATTAAAAAAGCTGAAGGTACTCCGGGTTTAACAATGACATCGGGACGTCAGTCATCTCAGTCCCCCGTGACCATGGGTGCTGGAAAGCGCCCGAAACGTCGGGAATTAAAAATAAAAAGTGAAAATAAACGCGATAAAATCCGTAAAAGTAGTTTTAATTTCTTGTAGTTATTTATCTAGTGATTTTAACAAGGTTTTGCCAATCATTTCGTAGGATTTTAATTCATTGGACATTATTTTTATACATATTAATTTGGAAAATAAGTAATTGATACAAAAATAAATAAACATTTGTCCTAAATATAAAATAACAGGTTAATAAAAAATAAAATAAAACTACTTACAAGAAACAAGCCACTAGGAAAAGTCGTGCTAATTCATGACCGGCACCAACGAGGGAACTAAAAGCCTATAACCAACAGCGCCCGGTCCCCGGCTATTATCCACAAGGTCTTGGAATCGCCAGCCGATTTAACAAACATCCCCACCAATCGCCGTGACACTTCTTAAACGAAGGTAATTTGCTATTATTTGTAAATTGGCCCGCCGCGTCCGCCACGAGCTGGCCGCTCCGCAGTAGCTCGGGAGCACGGGAACCTTGCTGGCTCTCCCGTTGCCACCGACGCTCATAATCCTTGTGTAAATAACCGTCATACCTCCGGCACCTCTGTCGCCGATCTGTGCAACAGTCGATTAGATATACTCGGCGGACGAACTCGTTAGTAATGAACATGTGAAACGTATTGATATGGCGAAGTCTTGGGATAACTATTCGAAAAAATACAGCGAGGACGATACCAACATGGACGAAGGCAGCGAGACATCGTTAGGATGCTTTAGACGGCTGATACTTTCGTTGCGGATCAATCCCAACTTAATTATGTTAAAAGTGACATTATTTGTGATGTACGGTGCTACAGCGTCGCTTCTACCTTATTTGACTATACACATGCAGAGTATAGGATTAACTGTGCCTGAAATATCATTTGTGTATTTAGCATTGCCCTTCACTACCTTTCTAAGTCCCCCTATAACAGGTATGTAACTTAAGGTTGAAATAGAAGAAAGCCTTATCAGGAAATTTATTTTTATAATTATTATTTTAGGATTTCTGGTAGATCGCTTTGGAGAATATAAACCGGTTGTAATTACAGCACTTATACTAAATGCTGGCTTTCATCATTCTTTGTTGTTGATACCGCATCAAGAGACACCAGGGATCATACCGTCAGCGTATGTTATGCGTCACCCCATCAAACAGAGTGTTGAGGTATAAATATATATAAAATTGATTAAAATTACCATTTAAGATTTGGCCCTCGGTACGTAGTTGTGAATTAAGTCGTCCTCTAAGAATTTGAGCAAATCGTTTTCATCCGGCCTCAGGGTATATTAACTAGTGTCATAGCGTAAGACTCTGAATTAGTATGATCAAGCGAAATTTATGCATATTAAGATCATAAAAAGTGCCTTATTGTTCTAAAAAAAAATCTTGAAATTAAACTGTATAAGAAGAAGAGGGCAAAATCTAAGGCAGGCATACTTTTTAAATTTTTCGATTTTTTTAAATTTTTTTAAATACACCAATTGGCTACACATAAATAGATATCATGTAAACTAATTTGAAGATTTGGTGGAGTCCATGCCCTAGCAGAGAATGTCCTGATGAGGATGAACAAGTGGATTTCGTCCTGGACAGATGCGTGGACCACTGCCTGCTGTTACGTCCTACCGAGAGTCCGAGCAGCGATCCGTCTGACGATAAAGACGACCTGGACTTCCATATCAGTCACAAAATCAAACCTCCGAATTTATCTAATAGCAGGTAACGTAAGGCAACATCAAATTTACCTATTTCATTATTTGAAAGTGGTGCTGAAACTATGCTCTGATTTGTCACGAATATTTTTGAAAATTCTGTGTGAATAACGCTTTATAGAGTCTAATTATTAGTCTCAAAACAAAAAAGAAAATTAGAACAGACATAATAGGCATCCTAAAACTAACCTAGCATAATAATGTCGAGACTCGTGACTATTAATAATGATGTTTACAACTAATAGTATTAATGTCTTCCAGATCGAATTTCGATAATGGCGGCCAGTTTCCATGGAGATTAGCCATCTGAACTGCACGGGATTATAGTGCAAGAGTGCCCAAGCACGGATGCACCCTCTATTCCCTCACTCTCGTAAAATATCACCAACTTTCTAACTCCAGCCTGCTACTGAGAGTTTCCTGACAATTAATAACTTCGGTACGACCCAGGATCCGAACTCATGATCACAAGTCGCGCTCACTCCTCTACACCAACGAGGCAGTCAAGCGACTTATTTTTTAAATGCTTAAAAAGTTATTTCATGTGTGTCAATACTTCTTAGAAGACTTTTGCACAAACTTTGCAAGACTTTTTTGTTATTTTGAACAAAGAAAATAAAAAGTGATTTTCTGTTGCTTGTATTGAATAAAAAAAAACAATAAATAATTTAAATTAAGAACTTTAAACATAGTATGATTATTTTTTTAGTTATCTAAACATGACAGATAACGATGAAGATTACAACGATGCTGCATTCTTTTTGATAGAAGTTCACGACGATTTAGGAGAACCCAAAGAGCAACTTGGAATCGAAATGGAGCGGGTTTGTACTAAATACACATTTATATCACTGTATCTTTCCAAACTATTACACTTTTAAATCCCTTTGTTTTTTGTACTTTTACTTATGTTAAATGTTGTTTAATGTAAGTTGAAATATAAAGAAACAGTAATGATTCCTTATTACGCACCTATAGTGGTTAATTACATATATTAAATTATTCAATGAACAAAATTTATTTAAAAAGTATACACGTTCTCAATATAAATTTTGGTTAAAATCTCGGCTTTAAAAAGTTGTCGTCACAAGAAGTTCTTTACTACCTTACCTACTCATACACCATATTATTGTGAAATTTCGTACTTTACGTTTTATAGTTTGCATATTTTGCACGGGACTTTGTTCTTGAAACGGGCTCATGTTTTAGCCTGAGACTAATTGGAAACTAATTTTTGTAATAAAACGGATAGTTTATTGTCATCCTATGAAATTGCTTTCTGTTACATTATATAAGGTTACAAAATCAATTTGTTTCAGGATGACAATGACACAGTAACGGATTTTCGATCCAGATTTGGCGAGAAGTTATTAATAGCGCAAGGGGTAAATATAACTGCTCTAGATAAAGAGGATCTGAGATGCGGGGGTCTTGTTATGTTGCATAACATGACAAAATTGTCGCAGCAACGTCTTGAATCGCTTTCTGCTGATTGTATGGTTCAAAAATGTGACTTTAGGTAATAATGTAAGGACCTGATTTTATATTTTTACATTCCGGCAATATTAATTGTAATCGTGCTTGTATATTTCCAGGAAGGGTGGTCCTGATATTTGTCCACCTGATTACAAAGAAAGTGATGACAAAACTTTCTACATTTATTTCTTTCTGAGATTCATGGGTACTATTATGCTGTCAGCAGGCGTCACGATAATGGATCCGATAGCTTTGACTATGATTCAGAAATACGGTGGTGACTTTGGCAGGGAAAGATTGTTTTCTAGCATTGGAATGGCAATATTTTCACCTATCACTGGTATGCTTATAGATATGAGGAGTAAACAAGTTGGTATGTGTTCGAATATCTTAATCGTTATCTTCAATGTCAATATGCTATGCTGAATGTTTACACCGGTCTGTTACAGGTTATACAGACTACTCAGCTGCTTTTTATACCTACGATATTTTACTTCTAATATCTGCAGTCACCGTAGCTGCAATGCCGCTGGGAGCCAAGTTACCAGCCGATAATTTGTTACGCGACTTAATAAACATTATCAAAATGCCGCATATTATTATATTTATCTTCTTCCTATTCGCTTTAGGAAATTTTTGGGGTTTCATTGAATCATACTTATTTTTATACCTAAAGGAATTGGGAGCACCGAATTTTTTACTTGGTAAGTGGTTAGTTATCGTTGAAAATTTATTCGAATAACATCAGTCAAATAGTTTATACGTGGTAGAGCCATGCTGCAGTTATATTAGTAGTATAGTTGTAGCACGAATGGGTCGGCTCGACCGGGAAAGGACCACGCTCTCACAGAATACCAGCGTGAAATAGTAGCTTAATGCTGCTGTATTTCGTATGGTGAGTGTAGAGAACCGGAGACCCTTTTTACTGGAAACGAGGCATTCCATCTTAGTCCTCACGGGTGACAACGCATCTGCATTTTGATTCGTAAGCGAGGATAGATGTAGATGTCTATGGGCCACAGCAACCACTTACCATCAGGTGGCCTGTGTGCTCGTTTGTCACCCTATCCAATAAAAAAAATAGTTCTCTAAAAATATTCTCTCACAATACAATAGTACAATAGTTGCTAAGTAAAGTGACATTATATGTTCATTACTTTGATTGTAAGCTGTTTATTGTCTCAAGAGCAACTAATGTCCAGGAATAACCGTGACCGTGGGCACACTGAGCAGCATCCCGTTCCTCTACGGGGCGGATGCCATCACCGCCCGCATCGGCCACGTCAACGTCATCATTGTCGCGTTCTTTTCCCACGCTGCTAGGCTTGTTGGCTACTCCTTTATCGAGTAAGTATCTAAACTTTGATATTTTGTGGTAAAATTATTCGGAACTATATTTAAAACAAAAGCAATAAACAGTGAATTAATATCACAATAATATCAGTATCACAGTCTACACTATCTTACAAATATTGCAATGTAGACGATCATATAACGATTAATGACATTACAATAGCACGCTTATCAGATATGAGAGAAAACGTGTTCTCTGAAAATAACAACAATTGAAATATGATCTTGTCATGTGGATATTTACTTTAAGGATGTTTTTTTTTGTCCATTCATACAAATAAAGAATTTATTTTAGAGCGTCGATACACTTCTGTTAGAAGTCTATTAAATAAAATTCGGCAACAATAAATTTAACTAAATGAATTGTATTAAAACGATTATAACAAATATTTAACAAATTCATTTAATTCGCTATCAATATTTAGTAAGTTTTAGTATCGTCGGATATAATATAATACAACTTTATAACTATTACTATCGAGGCTCTGTTCAAGCTAGGACACACTTTTACATTTTTTTTCATTACTTCCTATTTTTAAACGTCTTAATATAGGAACCCATAGATTTTACATATGGACATGTATGTCCATATGTAAAATCCATGGATGCCAAATCCGTGGTTTGGAATCTGGACGTATCCAGACCCTGAACAATTATTTGTAGGCCATACAAATACTTATTCCGTGCGGGTTTTAAACCCGCGGTCCCGCAATGACACTGTGATACCGAACTCTCAAAAGTCAAAACATAGCTTATTGCCAGGGTTAGCCCTATACTATATCTCGCTGACTTTACATCCCACAAAGATAAAAACTGCAGAATTATATAAGGATATTTTGTAGTAAATATCATAAGTCAGTTGTATTGGTCGGAAGGTAAATAATTTTATCCTTTTACGTCAAACTCTACTAGCGTGGTAATGAATGTATCAACCTTTAGTGATAATGCATTGTCAAGTTTATGAGCACAATGATACGCCGTGGGCGGACCCTCACGTCTCAACATTTGCGTCGGACTACTTTGCGATTTGTTCCCGTATCTATTTAAAAATATCCTATAGCACAATGCAGTGTATGGTTTCAAAAGAGGGTGTGTTATGTTCTGACAAGTTATGTTAGTTTAGTTTAGTTTGCGACGGGCTGTTTTCCGCAACTCCACGTCTATGCGCGTTTTTTGCGTGTGGGCAGGAATAATGTGATTCGAGCCATGAGATCTCCCCGAAGAAGCTCAACAGTCCCTTGATGTTGCATGCAACTTCGGGGAGTGATCCCGGCGTGCCGAGATGTTTAGCCCTGTACGTAGCGACCTCCGGACATTTCAGTAGCACGTGGGCCGCCGTTTCTTCCTCCCCCATACATGCCCTGCACAGGGGACTATCTGTAACACCTATAGTAAATAAATGTTTGTTAAAGGTGCCGTGTCCTGTGATAGCACTTGTTACTATCCTGATCTGCGGCTTGTTCAGTCTCATTAGAACTTTGGTTAAGCGACTGTTTATTACAGGTAGGGCCTCCCTAGCTTGTCTACAGTCTACTAGATTTTTCCAAAGCTGGGCGTGTTGATTAGTGAAGTGTCTACGTACCATTGAACGAACGTTACCAAAGGGGATTGGTATGATTAGTTCCGGCCCTATAGTGGCCAGAGCCGCTCCTCTTCTGGCCAGTTCGTCCGCTGCATCGTTGCCTCTGGATCCACTGTGTCCCTTTATCCATTGCAGAGTCACATTGTTGTTTTTACATACCTCATTTAATCGTTGATGGCATTCATATATTAGTCCCGAGTTCACCCCGCCCTACTGTCGGTCAGTATTCTGATGGGGAAGTCATTAACCTTCCTAGCATCTATTGCTATGGCCGCTTGAATGATACCCATACATTCCGCCTGAAAGACCGTGTTATAGGTACCCAGCGGTGTGCATATGTGAATATTGAGGTCTTCAGAGAAAGCTCCAGAACCTACACCTTCATTTGTTTTAGAAACATCGGTGAAAATTCTAAGCTCTTTTGGGCTTAATCCTTCCGGCTGGCTGTTTTCATTTAATTGTATCTTGTATTTCTTATCGAAAACAAATTGTTTAGGAATCCTATCGTATTTGGCTTGTAGGATAGGAATTTCTGAGTGAATTCTATCAATTATGCCTGTATGAGGGACACTATTCTTACTCCAAAGATTTAGGGTCTTGAGTCTGATGGCAGCTAAAGTCGCTTCTTGTTGTACATGTAGATGAAGCGGAGTTAGCTCCAGCATCGCTTCCAAGGCTGCTGTTGGCGTAGTTCTTATGCAGCCTGTGGCAGCCATACATGCCAGTCTCTGGTAGCGCTGAAGCTTCTTAATTGTGGTGGTTTCATTTGTCTTGGTCCACCATACCAGAGCGCCGTATGTGATCATGGGCCGAATTACAATTTTGTAAAGCCACAGTATGATTTTTGGCGTCAGTCCCCATCTTTTGCCAATCATGTTTCTGCATTGCCAGAAAGTTATACTAGCTTTGTTGATTTTGTTTTCTATGTGTTTATTCCAGTTAAGTTTGCTGTCCAAGGTAAGACCTAAATATTTTACCTCAGAGGATAGCTGGAGTTTTGTGCTGAAAAGACTTGGAAGATGATAGTTATTCAGCATTCGTTTTTGTGTGAACATTACTAAAACCGTTTTATTTGGGTTGACGGTTAAGTCGTATTCCCTGCACCATCTCTCCACTATACGGAGAGCCGCTTGGGTCAGGTCGCACACAATGCTTGCTGTCTTTCCCGAGACCAGTATTGTCAGGTCATCAGCATAACCTACTGTATAGAAGTGATTAGTATTTAATTTGCTGATGAGTTTATTAATGACCATATTCCACAGGAGAGGTGAGAGGACCCCACCCTGCGGGCAGCCTTTCTTAATTAGGATTGGTTGAGATTCACCAGCAATCTTTATTATTCGTGTACTGAGCATGCAAACTATCCAGTCGATCAGTGCCGGTTCAACTTTATGTCTACTGAGTGCACCTTTTATGCTGGAGAAGTTCGTTCTGTCAAAAGCACCTTCTATATCTATGAAGGAACCTAGACATATTTCTTTGTTTTGGATGGCCTCTTCAATCTTTGTAATTACCTGATGAAGTGCCGGTTCTGTTGGTTTGCCTAGACTTTAGGCGTGTTGCTTGTCGTGTAGTGGTAAGTTCATTAGCGCCGACCCCCTTAATTCCCTTTCACACATCCTCTCCATCGTCTTTAGGAGAAAGGATGTGAGGCTAATGGGCCTGTAGGATTTAGGGTCAGTGTAATCGCTCTTACCTGGTTTGGGTATAAATGTGACTTTCACTTCCCTCCATCCCCTAGGAACATATTTAAGAGCCAGACAGGCTCTCATTGTGGCAACAAGTCTGACTATTAGGGCTTTACCCCCCACTGTAGGAGTGCCGGGAATATGCCGTCAGGTCCTGCCGCCTTATAGGGGAGGAAACTGTGAATGGCCCAATGGATTTTGTCCATCGTTACCACTCTCTGTGCTAAATTCCAGTCTTCTACTGTTGGTGTCAGTATGTCGTCATGCCGGTTTGCCTCAAGTTATGTTAAATATATAAGTTAATACTTTTAAAATGTAAAAAATTGTCATTACCTATATAAATCACCAGATAAATACAGATGATACCAGATACAATATAAATCACCGGGTAGTAGTGGCGTTGGCAGCATTGATTGTTTAAAACCTAATTAAATTTTTAATTAATTAGATTTTAATTCAGTATATATAATTTTACCATTGTATGATGAAATTGGAAATAACGATATTGACATCTATACTTTAGTATCATCATGACAATACTGCCAATAAGGTGGGATTAGCACAAATAGAAATTTGCTTCAATCCACTCTCAAAAAAGTTTCACTAATCTTTAGTTTTGGTATTTTATTATCGTATGCGTGAGCAGTATGTAGACAGATCAGGCAATATTATTAAATTAGTCCTAGTGTTATCCCCAAATCTAATTCATTTATCTGTCACAAACTCGTAAACTCACTACGCTGAAGTTTCTTTTCACAGGCGACAACTTATAGTTTTTATAGGTCAGGTAAAATGTTATATATATATATATATATATATACAGAATGGGTCCCACATATATGCAAGAAATGAAACCATATACTTGTTATCGCCTTTGCTGACGATATACAAAAAATGAACGTAATCGGTCCAGTAATTAGGTCAAAAAGTAGAGTTTTAATTTTAAGCAAATTTGAACACTCTATAGAATTGGGTCACTAAGTCAATGATTCAATGAACTTGAATGAATCTTTGAACATTAAAAAGCGATGTTGCCACGCAGTGCAAACTATTGTATTGCGACATATCGACAGCGGTGTCTTTTGTCGGCGTGCCACCCGCGTGCAACGTTGTCACTCTTCCAAGGAGTCAAGGTACGTTGTCTAAACAGAGTGTTCACTTTTACTGAATTTATTTTAATATTTATTTTGTTTGAAAATTTAACTTTTTTATTCTACGGGTTTTAATTTAATATTTAATTTTTCTACACTTCTACGGACTAGTATTACTTGTGGTTTCATTTATTGCATATATGTGGGACCCATTCTGTATATATATATATATATATATATATATATATATATATATATATATATATATATATATATATATATATATATATATAGGGCATTAAGAAAAAGAACAATAAAAAGTAAAAAAAACTTTCCCGCGTTTTTGCAATTGGTTTTCTTTCTGCGAAAATGAGTGAATCTAACGAAAAATTCGATACATTCTGAAGTTTTATTACAAAAAGGGTAAAATGCGACTTAAGCCGTGAAAAAAAATTGCGACCTAATGCAGTGTCAGTAAGACTAACACAAAGTTGGTTCAGTCAAGGAATTTTTATGTCAAAGATGCAGCCCGCTCTGGTCGCTCTCATATTGATGAAGTTGATGCCATTTTTGAAAAAGTGGAGCAAGATTGGCATATTAGTAGTTACGACATAACCGAGGAATTGAGGATTGACCACAAAATAGTTTTAACCCATTTGAAAATGTCTGGCTATACAAAATAGCTCAATATTTGGGTACCACACGAGCTCACTGAATAAGAACTAATAAATCATGTACTCATTTGCACTTCTTTATTGAACGTAACGAAATCAAACCATTTTTGAAAATATTGATCACTGGTGATGAAAAGTGAAAAAGAAACAAGAACGTGCAAAAATATCATGATCAAAGGGTAGTCAAGCTGTGCTGATGCTGTGTGTATTTGCCGCCGGGCAAAACCATCAATTCGGGTAAACAATATGAGTAAATTATGGCAACCGGTTCATTTTGTAGCTGGAATAAAGAATCCCGTAATACGGTATTTAAATAAAGCAATGCAGAAGCTTGATTGTTTGTAACAATGTAGTCCAGAAATTGAATCTCAAATGAAAGAAAAAAAGAATACAATCAAATAACGAATGTTAACACAGTTTACTTTTTAAGACAGTAAACGATTGGTTTTATTTATGATTTAAATTATTTGAACTTTCTCAAACATTGCAATGATTTAGGTAAAATTCTTTGGAAATGCGAAAACAGCGACATAAAGCCTTTCGAACTAATTTTTAAAATACCATTCACTAGTCTATCGCTTTGAGTCTATCGCTTTGGTTGAATACTCAAAGGTCTATCGACTACGCAAAACAACTCCTCCAGTACATTTTAGAAAATAATTTGCAAGAAGTATATTCAAATTTTTACATGACAATCAGAATCGTGCCCATAGTTCTAATAAGTACAGCTTTTGTTGTGAGAAACTTTTTAAAGTTAAAATTGATTAAAACCTTGAAAAGCACGCTGAGCTAAGAGAGACTATCCGCGATACCAGTTCTATCAATCGAAGCTGAAATAGCGACTGAAATGAAATGAATGATTTTTATTATAATACATAAATACATAAACACTCACGCCTGTCACCCAGAGGGGTAGGCAGAGACTACAGACTTCCATTTAGCACGATCCTGACATACATCTCTCGCCTCTTCGACATCCATATACCTACGCATACATGCTCGTCGGTTAAGGGTACTCTTAATTTGGCCCATTTTTAGTATATCGCCAATTTGGTCGACAAACTTCCGCCTAGGACGTCCCTTTCCGACTCTTCCATTCACTTCTGCAACATATATTTGCTTTGTCAGTCGTTCCGCATTCATTCTTTCTACATGACCAAACCACCGAAGCATTCCTTCCTTAATCCTGGTCACTGCATCATCTTGCAAACCACACTATTCTTTTATCACACAGTTTCTCACCCTGTCACTCAGATTCATTTATTATAATAACCCCTACAAATGAAAAATTTAAAAAAATTTACAATTTTTCTTTAATAAAACATTTGATTTTCTGTGATTTTGTTGAAAAAGAGTATATATTGCCACATAAATGAATTACCAATTCTGTGGAGTCCAGTGACTCTTATTACAAGCTTATGTTTGTTCCTAGTGTTTAAAATATAAACATCTTTATTCTTGTGAAAGCTTTTATATTTTTATGTACATACATTACATTTTTCAATTTTGCAAATCGCCCGTACGGCTCTCTTTTGCAAAACAAATATGACTTCAATATCAGTTGCATTACCTCGTAGTGAAATTCCTTAAGACACGCTATGAAAGTAACTAAAATAAACTAATCTAGCTGTCTCAATATTGGTGAGACTTCTAATCTTTCTTACAGCATATTATGCAGAACTAAGTCTGCCTAACTATATAGGGGCCTCATTGAAGCTTTGCGTTAATAGTAATACCACGAAAAACAGTGGTATCCACAAAACTCAACTGTTTTCCATTTAAGAGTACATTGGTATTTGAACTGGTGTCAGCTATAATGTAATCTTGAAAAAATTCAGTAAGTCGGAAAGCCGAAAAGATTATTTACTTTAATTTGTGTTTGTAATTGTAATTTTTATTATCATTTGATTAGCAATAATACTGGAAAAATGTTTTTTTTATATTTTTTTAATAGAAGTTTTATGTTCAGCAGTGGAGTTTTAAGGAGCTCTAATGAATGAATAATAATAATATTATTATTATTATTAGTTTACATACAGGAACAAATATGATTACAGAAGAAGAAGAGAATCTAAAAAAGAAAAATTGATAAGTCAAGTTTATAATATTAGCTACCTGCCTGAACTAGGTTGAGGTATTGAGTACCTGTGTTTCAGACCATGACTTGAATGCATAAATAATAAATTAACCATCTTAAAAATCTACATAAAATTAAAAAACAATATAGGTCTATTAATTTTATTATATAAATTTTATTTTTCATCAATTTTAAAATTAACATTTTAACCGCAAAAGTAAAATGTTTATAGCGCAAGGGTTTTAATCTCTGAATTTTTTGTTGCTTACTAGAAACAAATCCTTGTAAGCAACTTAAGATTGGTTATCTTGGCTGTTTTATTCCAATAATTTTAAGTTAAAATTATTTTCAGAAACTCCTGGTGGTGTTTTCCGTTTGAAGCCATGGAGTCATTATCGGTGCACTTAATGTGGGTCGCGGCAGCTACTTATTGCGCCATGCTGGCTCCCAAGAGCCTGTTGGCAACACTCATTGGCGTGTTAGGGATGGCACATTTTAGTTTAGGTAAGCGGTATCTATAGAGTATAATATATTAACTAGACAAGAGTGACAGCCTATTATAGTATAACATACAAGAAGTCGCAGGATGCAGCTGATCAAGATTGTGATTGTTTGTCGAGGTGAATTGAGGGATTGTAATGATGATAATTTTTACACTGCTCAATAAAAAAAGATGCCAAAATGTTCCGTGAATTTAGATTTTTGAGAACGTGGAAACAATAAATAAAATAAAATACATTGTTTAGTTTCTATGTCACTGTATAAAATTATAGTAATTAATATTCCAATTCGGCTCAAATGTTAAAAGCGCATTTACGACATCTAAATATTTTACCCCGACAACTTTTAGGTATTACAGCGGGAAACAGGGAGAACGCTTTCAATAAAGGGTCACATGGTGACAGATTACTGATGTAGTCTCATCAGGGGTGGCCAACCAAGTGGATCGCGGCTAGGCTAAAAACCTATAAGTTTAATATTCCTAATTATAATATTTATATTATCTGTAAAAATACGTAGAACAGTAATCAGTGATTACTGTAATCACGTAATCACCAACAGTAGTATCTTCTTGTATTATTTTTCAGAGTATAAATAAATATGATTATGGCTCAAAATCTTATATAAGAGAAGTTTCTAAAAAGTGCTATATTTTAATTTTACTTTATTTAACAATTTTTAAAGAAAACTAACTAGGTACTAAAAACTGGATAAATAAAAGAAAACTAGGAGCTAATAACAGCTCCCACTATTTATTTGAATAAGAATTAATACTACGATACGAATGAAACCAACTTTCTTTTCAACCGGAGATCTAATATTTTAGAATAGTAACAATATTCGTATAGCATAAACCAGCGCAGTTATAGCTTAGGTATCCATCTTTTAATTACCATTATAACAAGCCACATTTTACTACAATATATAAACATTTTACTTGATTATTTCACTTAATTTTGTCTGAATAAATTAAGTTTAAATATAGTTATTGATATTGCTTTTGATAAACTTTTCATATTTTTGATGCTCATGAGGACATCAAATTTTGGCAATCAATAAAGACATACGAGTACCGTTTTATTACATAGGACAGAAAATCACTAAATATTAATAATAAATACTAAATATTAATAACCATTGTAAAAATCTGTTCATTGTAAAAAGTACTTTTGTGTCCAATCCATGAAATTTCTATAAAATAATCCAGTTTTGCAAACCTATGCCTATTCTTAGGGTCGTTGACATCAAAACTTTCTTAAACCACTCAAATATCAGGAGCAACAAAATCATTGTTTACCAGTGTTATTGTAACGTCGTGTAATTGTGAAATATAAATTATCATCGTCAGTATTATCAGTTATTACATTGTTTAAAAACAAGGTGACTACCGCTACTACCTACCTTAGCTACCTACTAAGTCCCTGGTTTGAATATCAGCCGAGGCGGATTCTCTTACAAAAACATTATGAAGTTGTAATGTTTCGTTATTTTGTATACTTCTTTGTTTATCGGGCAGTGCATTGAAATATTTCTTTATTCTTAGATTTCTATTTCTTTATGCATATACGAGTATGACCTTTACATCAAGTAACGTAATATGAACGCGGCACTATAATACTGCGCAGTTAAATTTTGGTTGATAACCGAAAGATGTCACCTCGTTCAGCAATTGTTTATTTTTTTTTTAAATTATTTAACGTAATTTCGTTAAAATAACTTATGACAATAAAACTGTAACTTATAGAATTTATTAGGGATGGTCCAAATATTCGTTTCATATTCGGTATTCGGCATATTCGGCATCTTTACCGAATATTCGTATTCGGCCGAATATTCGGCTAAACCACCGAATATTCGTTAAAGTGCTACTCAAGGTGTCCACTGTATTGAAATGTAGGAATTGAGTAATGCCATGTCTTTCATAATTTTACTGTTGAAAGTATATTTTATTTATGGGTTAAATCTACTTGTAAAGCGTTAAGTTTTAAGGAATTGTAGATTTATTTCCAATTATAGCAAATATAAAGCCTGATAAACTGTTTAGGAATCAAACTAAGAAACATTACATTACATTAGTACATTTCACTTTACTTTGGTCGTCAGTTTCTCTAAAATAAGTTCAAATAGTAGATATCCTGTTACTCATTATTATCATAAAATTATCAGTTTTCTCTAAGAGTAACACAACGAAATAGTTTTTTCTTACAAAAATAGTCAAAACATAAGCACGTGCCGGATTTTTGCATAGTATTACTAGTTAATGCAATGACATATCAGGTGTGGCGGGGAAGCGAGGAGCAGGATCCGGCGCCAATCCCGCGCACTTTGTGGTAATAAGTTTCAACATAAATTGGTTAGGTGCTGAAATGATCCTGCCGAATAACTTTCGGCCGAATATTCGTATTTCGTAAAATCCATATTCGGCCCATCTCTAGTATTTATTAAATACATTTTTAAAACAGGTAACATTGAAAAAAATTAAATAATTGTAACAATATTGACCTAATGGCTTTATTGATGTGGAAGTGGAATATCTTATATTTATATTAATGCTTATGTAAAAGGTATAAAGGTAATACTAGCGATAATAGCGAAATTGGTTAGTTAATTTCGAAGTATTGCTGGACAATATCAACATTTACATGTGGTAGAGCCACGCTGTAACTACGAGTATTATGGTAGCAGCGGAAATGAGTCGCGCCCGACCGGGGAAGGACCGCTTTCTCACAGAATACCAGCGTGAAATAGCAGCTTAATGGTTATAGGTCTCGTATGGTGAGTGTGGAAAACAGGAGAATCTTTTTGCTGGAAACGTGACATTTCATCTTAGTCCTCACACATTTGCATTTTGATTCTTAATCGAGGTCAGATATTTAGATAAATGTGACATAGACAGGTATCTATGGGATACAGAATGATGAGATATGGGAAACAGAATTTTTATTAATGAAAAACTGTAGATATTACTTAATGATTTCTTATATTTACGCGAACACTGCACATGATTAAAACTACTTTTACGGATTTTATCGCGTTTATTTTTACTTTTTATTTTTAATTCCCGACGTTTCGGAGTACCTTCTGCTTCTACAATAATTTAAAAAAGCAGAAGGTACTCCGGGTTTAACAATGACATCGGGACGTCAGTCATCTCAGTCCCCCGTGACCATGGGTGCTGGAAAGCGCCCGAAACGTCGGGAATTAAAAATAAAAAGTAAAAATAAACGCGATAAAATCCGTAAAAGTAGTTTTAATCATGTGTAGATACTACTGTTAGTCCAATTATATATAAAGCTGGGTATGCATATGTATATGTATATTGTATATTACGAATTTTCGGACATCAAATGCGAGCGTGAATTCAGCCGCCCGAGCTGCCTCTGGGTAAGGGCTGAACTGAAAACCAGTGCTGTTACTGAGTTCGGTGCGTTTCGCAGTTTCATGCTGCAGCACAGGGTATTTTTAAAATGTTTTTTCTTAAATTTTATAATGATGTGAAATTACTTATAATTTAGTTTTATTTATCTCTTGGCATTTAAATTACTTTTTACTTGTTGTGGTGCGTGATTAAACTGAAATAAAATGTATTTCTTTCTTTCTTCTTTTTTTTCTTTCTTTCATCAGGTCATCTTTCACTGTGTACTCGTTTGTGACAGACAAAAATCTTACTCGATAAAAAAACATACAAGAGAATTAAAACATACTCCTTTTTAAAAATCACAAAATTCTTCAAGCTCAAATATTCCGTGATGTTCACAGGAAGAGGCAGTGGCAGTTTCGGAGGTGGTCTGCTCATAGCGTCTCTTGGTACTAGGGAAGCCTTCCGTTATATGGGCCTGATTGCGTTCTTAGGCGGCATCTTATATGGTATTTTGCATTACTTCTGGTTGAGAAAAATCAACATGTCTAGTATGCGTGAAGTTTGTGAAGCGGATACAGGTGAGATTTATAAAAAAATTACCTAACACATTTTATTTACTTAGACTTTTGAGTTTTAAAACATATCTAAATATTTCAGACTTAATGATTTGGTAAATAAGGGGACACAGCAAACTTTGCGGAGCGAAAGGAACAACGCTAGCACAGGCATTATTGTAGTAACCTTTCATCCCGTCGGTGTCGTAAGATGCAACTGTGGGAAATAGTTCTCTGTCAATTTTTGTGTAATATCCGGCTGGGACAAACTAACATTTGTCCCAGCAGACGCCATCCTGACGGTTCGCACAATTCTTGGCCTGTTTTTTCCGACCTGATACATATGAGCCTGCCGATGAGTGAGAAAAATTTTAGTAGAAGATTTTTATGGCTTCCGATAAATGGCAGTATACAATTTCATTTGCGTCAGACGTAAAGTACTTGGACTTAAAACAAGGTATTGCAATCATCAATTCTCCTACCAATCGTGACGATTAAGGAGTCTTTAAAACGGGGGAGGCTCATATCCAGTGGTGGATTTAGGATTGATGATGAAGAAGAAAGTATTCAGCAATCTAATTAGGTTATGTGAAATCATTAAATACCTCACATCTTTTCAGAAAGCGCAGAAGGTGACAAATTGAACGGGGAACCGCTGAGGAAGGATGCCGAAACAATGATTTCACTCGAGAGACTGCATATTATCACTCGTTTTAATCCTTTAGGTTCATTACACTCCTTGCGTAGAAGTTCACGCGCTAGAGTAAGTAAAATTTAAATAATACATTACTCATTACGATTACTTTAGTATTTTCTACTTTTTATAAGTATTTGTTTTGTGGTCAATTTGTAGTAGAATTTTTCAAAGTTATTTATGTATATTGTTATTCATAATTAGTACTAATAGTAATTAATTACCAACTCATATAATCATGTTCATGGGGTCAATTAAGGTCCCGACAGAAAACTTGCTGTAAGACGCTTTTTGACACCACACAACTAAGTATGGTCAATTATTTATTCTGTGGTACGGTAAATTATATGTATAATTTGTACGATTTTTTTTTAATCCTGTTTTTATCAAATACACACATATATATATATATATATATATATATATATATATATATATATATATATATATATATATATATATATATAAGTGGCCTATAAAAGCACTTGGAAAGCGATCACACGGCCCAACAGACATATACAAAGGCTTAGTAATTGCGTTATCAAGACGCCAAAAACAAGTTATATCAGTTAGTAAGTAAGCAGCACACAATTGAAATCAGTATTAATACAAGGATTTCTTATGAATACTAGACAAATATCCCATCGTATCCGAATATAAACGACGCGAATTTAAAGTTAATTGAAATAAAGGCGATAAAATCCGTAAAAATTACTAAAATTTGATAATTTTTTAATTAATAAAAATCAGCATCATTAATGAAAGGATTATTGTGAATTATGAGTATGACAGAAACACAAATTTACAGCACCGTTCTCTTGTTTCGTTTTCTGCATGGAGTCTGGCTGTGTAAATACCACAGAGCATCTAATATAGCGGAATATTAAGTGTTCTGTGGTAAATACCCTGTTATTTTCTGCTCCCAATCAGAAGCTTGTGCATCACACCGTGTTCCGGTTTGAAGGGTATTGACAGTCAGTATAATAATTAAAAACTGTGAGGAATTCCACCTTAATCCTCAGAGCTAACGACGCATATGTAGCCAACTTTGTTTGAAGTTATTTTTGTTTATTTGAGATTTTCAGAATCTATTCGCAAAAAGTATCCGTGCGCCTATTTCATCTCGATGTTGTCTTTAACTAAATAAAATATCTCGTAATATCCGCAATATATATATATATATATATATATATATATATATATATATATATGTGTGTATTTGTAAACAAAAACAAAACAGGATTAATAAAAATCGTACAAATTATACATATAATTTACCGTACCACAGAATAAATAATTGACCGTACTTAGTTGTGTGGTGCCAAGCATACCACTGCAAGACTTCAAGATACTGTAAGTTCGTTTTGCGTAAATCGGACTAAAAATTAATATTCAAAAACTGAAGGTAGCCGGGCTAACAATGACATTGGTAAAGCACCCGAAACGTCGGGAATTAAAAATAAGTAAAATCAGTTAAATAAACGCGATAGAATCCGTAAATTTGGTTTTATTCGATTATAATGTTACCAACATTTCTCTAGGTTAACGTAGCTATAATCTTTGTCTTGTATGGCCTCTCGCCAAAAAAAGCTTAGCCGCGGGACGTATGTCGTAGCCCATTACTTTACCTTATTTCGCCATTCCAGCTATCACAAGGGGATATCAACGAGTTGTGCAGAAGCCGCAGTGGCAGTAACAGCCAGAGACGCTGCAGCAACATTGAGATTCTGCTAAAGACTCCGCAAGGCTCGGCGTCCAAGGTCGATTTACTTCGGTCCGCGCTAGAGATCACTCATCAACAAGGAAGGGGTCACATATCTAACCCAGTATTGTCTACTTCAAATAGACCAACACATAATCCTTACAAGGTAAATAAATAAACGAAATATAAAACAGTATAATCATTTATTAGCTGTTAAATGAACTATAAATTTAAAAATAATTTTATTCAGATTGAAAACAAGCTGTTTTATATTTCTTAACCTTTAAACGATAATGAAGCTCCTTCGTCTATGTCAAAATTATCACACATAATTATATATATTTTTAAACTTTGAACCTTTATACCGTGTGCATTATATATTTTTAAACCTTGAACCTTCATACCGTGTGCATATTAAATCTTTATGTACCTACTATCAGTTTCAAGTTTTCAAATAATAGTATATTAAACCACTTTTTTCTCGTTTGCTGTTAAAATGCAAAGTTTGCCTTTTTTATTGAACACACAAGACATATATTTGGTGGTACAACAAATGTAATGTTATAAATTGTGAATATATACAAGTAGAAGCTAAATTATATAATACAACTGATATTAGAACGACAAAGAATACAACTGTTATTAGATAACGACCAGTTTTTAATTAACGCACTAAATTTACATTAATAAGTCACAGATAAAGACGGCAAATAGAAATTACGACGAAATTTGTAAGCAAGGTTCCAACTTATTTGTATTGGCTTTAGTTGAATAAATAGAGTATCTGTTTCCGTGCATTGGCACCTAAAACTGTTCGAGAATCGCTTAGAGTATTTATTACGTACGAGGAGAATTGAGAAGGTATTTTTTGAATTTACATTTCAAAGAATTTCCTTACGTTTTTATCTGTGCATTTGTTTATGCTAGAATTTATTTTTAACGACTTCAAAAAGGAGAAGGTAATCAATTCGACTGTATGATTTTTTTATGTGTGTAACCTCATATCTTTTCTCTGGGTGTACCGATTTTGATGATTCCTTTTTTATCTAAAATCTGGTACTTCTCGTGTGTTTCCGTATAAATTTAATCAATATCTTATCAGCAGTTTTTGAGTTATCTTTAATAATGCGTATTTAATTGACTTCTAATACATTAATGATGTTTTAATTTTAATTATATTGAAGTCGTTTTTACAAAATTTTTAATTTTAGCACTGGTTCTAATTTTATCATAGCTGATTTTGAATAAAATCGATTGGTATTAACCAGTTGACATGAGCTATAATCAAAAAGGCACCTAGTATTGTTCCGGTTTCCACATAATAAGATAATGTATCAATACCTTATTTTTGATACAATTACACAAAGGATTCTACGGTATTAAAAATACAGTAACAAGCAGTGCGACCGGGCAACCAATACATTACACCAAAAGACATGATCCCCCTCTTATCTGTCTTAGCATTTGTTAATATGGCACTAAAGCTGTAGGGCTATTATTGTCCTTAGTTTTATTAGAATTCAAAAAATCATTACATACATTTTCCATGTCAAGAAATAATAAATACAAATTAAATACGCTGCTATGATATAACAATTCAAAAATCTTCTAGAAAATATCCATATTTGGCGTGGAAATTATAAGTGAAGTAATTTTGAAGATTTATGCTTATAAAATAAACAAATGAAAACTAGTGTATCGTTACTCGTCGTCGTCATCGTAGAACTTTACAGTTTTTGTGCCATAATAATAAATGCTCAGAAGAACAAGCTCTAATAGAATTTATCAAATCAAACATATAACCCAATTATTATGGTATAATAATTTCAAAAACGATACCACTTAAATTAGGACTAATAATCTTACACACACCAGATGTCGCTAGTTGACACTGAAGTAAAAATTTTTGTTACTCATGTCAATTATTTGAGAAGTTTTAAATAAAAGTTAATCAGTTTCTAGAGTATTATATTAATCATGGAGTAAAGAGGTAAGGAGGACAATCTCCCATAGGAGAATAGTTGAAAATTTGTCCATCTGTAAGCAGTCAATAACAATCAATAACAGTTCAAAAACTGTCCACGACAGCGCTCGAGTAGCTATGGGGTACGAAAAATCGCGGTTAATACGTTGAGTGAATTTGAAAATAAAAATTTTGAAAAAAAAATAAAATAATTATTATAAAAAGAATTATGGTGAGTCTGTGCGAAACAAAAATTATAAAAAGTTCTTTCAAATTTACACTGTAGCTACAGTGGCGCCTCCCCTATTTAGCGCTTTTCTACTGACACTTTTTTATACAGAGTCAATCCTTATCTTTACACTCCTTAATATTAATACACAAAACAATGTCTCAATGGTTTACTCTTTAATTTTTTGCACATTTTAAAAGGTTTCTACTTTTATTAGTATTTGTAGTTTGTTTTATTTATTTTTAATCTAATTAATATAAAATATAACGAATGGTAGATACCGAAAGAAATTTACATTTACGTTTTCTAAATAAATTAACTTTCCCGCTATGAAATTTTTCAAATGTTACACCTTAGTTGTAAGTGGCGCCGCCCTGGTGGCAGAAAGAATCGTGGATTAAAAATTCTCATGCACCGGAGGTCAAATTTGAGTTAGGTACAATTTATTCGTGTATTTTCGCCATTGCTCAAACCACTATGAACTTTATACTATTTAATAGATTTAGATTATAAATCGTCTCATATAAAAGATGGTTGCCACGCTTGGCATGCAGGTTAGGTTATCGCAGTTTTTATCTATTTTAGCTACTTTTAGGTAGATGCTGCTGCTTTTCTCCTGTACTTATCCATTCGTCGCCTCTTACGACACCCACGGGCTGATAGAAAGGGAACGCAGGGCTCTGTCGTAAGAATGTTGGGTATAACAATATATAGAGGTATATCTACATCCGTGCTGCCTGTGGATGGACTATATTCTTTCGCTATAGTTTTCGGAGTCCTTCAGATTCAATTTAATAACGCATTGGCGATGTTGATTGGATTGTTCCGCCGCAGCAACGGCTCGTGGTTATTATAGTGCCAGCCCCAACATTCTGAGATTACAACTCTACGGCGGCTGACTTAGCGGTCAGCCACCGTAGAATCTACATCATCTGAAGATGCCTCATGTAGAGGTGAAACACGTGTCGTATTATCGTCGATGGTGTGTCTTTCCTAGAATAGTGGTGTTGGGAGTAGTGGTGCTGGGATTAGTGGTGACGGGATTAGTGAACGCAATTGAGGGAGGGCGGGAGGTGCTCTTCAAACTAGGTAAGACACGTCATTTTATTTAATTGAGCGGATGGTTGCAAAGTAACTATTAATATCTTTATTGATTGTATTTTTATTTATTTTGAAAGCTGATGCTTTTCATGAGGTCCCATATAAATTTGATCAAGATCTGACCGGTAGTTTTTGAGTTATCCTTAATAATGCGTATTTAATTGACTTCGAATATATTTGTGATGTTATCACTTTATTTATGTTGAAGATGATTGTACAAAATGTTTAACATTATTTCAGTTAGCAAACAGCGCTCCGAAGCTCACACAACGCAATAACATATCTCAACCGGCACTGGCTGAATTCGACGCTCGTCGTCGTGACTCCATACCTGAAGAGGCAGAAGAAGATCGCCTGGCTGCCGCTGCAAAGTTACCAGCAAAGACTAAAAGTGACAATTTGCCTCCTCCACCGACCTACGACGAGGCTACCAAAGAACATAGAAAAAGTTGGCATTCTGATGATAGTACCCCTACATAGTATATGTATTTAAGTTTGTTATAGGCATTGTTTAGGCTGTTGTCATAAAACTGGTTAAGTTTTTTATATTCTAATGTTATTTAAACATAAAATGTTACAGAAATTGATGTATAATGCGATACCCTATTTTATGACGTGGAAAATACGAACTAATAAATAAAAAAAATATTTTTACGTTAGCAAAGTCAAATTAACTTCAGAAATTTTAAATGTACTAATTTTTATGATAATGAATTTTGTTATGTAATAATTTTACTAAGTATACAGTATACCTTAAAACAGATTATACTTATGTTAGTACGTTTTTATGAAGACTATAAATGTTTCCTTAATAAAGTAATGTACCATTTATACGTATTTAACACTTTTGCATTATTGTTGTTTATACATTTGTATCAAATTTAAAAAAAATACTCTTTTCATGTTTGTCTAATAATGAAATGTACATTTCTTAACAAAGTACGACACGCTTCTACAATAACTTGAGTTTAGAAATAATAAAGACATAATTTCATTGATAAAAAAAAAGATATTTGATTTTTATTCCATGACTAGTTCTTCGCTTCGTGTCACCCATACATGTACAGTAAGACTTAATATACGGAGCGCTCAAGATATCACATGGAAACTTTTTGGCGGCCTTTCGAATAGTTACACCCTAACAATATTTCTCTTCGTACTCATTCATCCTACATCTTCAACTCTTTGCCTCTACACATTCGCCGGCGGTAGTAGCCACACACCAATAAATGTATGCGCAGGATTATTTAAATGCCATAAACATACGTCACTAGTTTTGCATGCGTCCAAGATCTTACGTGAAAGAAACCGGGGAAGGTTTACATCACAGAATCAGCAATAGTTCTTCACCTATCATGTAATGTAAAATTCTAGATCCCTATATTGGCTAGGGAGATAAAGAGCTACCTTTTAGCTATGGTTGCGGAGGTTAGATGAACAAAATGAAATTTAGTAATTAAAAATTCTTATAAGTATACTAACTTGCCAGGCAGACGTTGTTCTGCCCTATTCAATGACCCTTTGTCATGTCCTATTAAAAATCCTTAAACTCCCAAAAAAAAAAATGTGGGTCATTCATGGGCAAAAAACTATCCTATCTCTCAAGTTGGACCAAACTGCATACAGTGTGCAAATTTGATTAAAATTGGTTAAGTAGTTTAGGAGTCCATCGCGGACAAACAACGTGACACGTAAATTATATATATTAAGATGAGTCCTTGTTCGATTTCGGCCACAGCGATCATTGGATCTGCTTTTTTTTTTTTAATTAAGGATTGATAGTATTATACCTAGATGATGTTTAAAATGTTTTTAAGCTCATCTCGTTTAAGGTCTAGACGTCACGCCTTCCGTCTTCCTCAAGTGTATTTTTCGCGCCTCCACCGTTTGATTCATCAAAATCAAAAAAGTATAATTCCGTGCAATTTTGACCCAGAATCTTTAAATGTTATGGTGGTAAAGAAGCCATCGGCCGAAGTAATGTTCTTTTTAATTCATTTAATAATTTGCAACACAATGCTGCAGTGTTTTATACGTAGAGAATTATTAGGTATTCTATTTTAGTAGGTACAAAGTATCTGGATCATTTAGATTTTTAATCGGGGAAAGAACGAAAAGAAAAGAACGTCTAAAGTTCATTTCATTTTGCAAAACGTAGGTATACATACGAGTAAGTATTCTATAGTCTTGACTGTCTCTACTCGAGTGCGACTGCTGATGAAGATCCTGGGTTCGAATCCCAGTTCAGGCCAAAAATTCAATTATTATATAGAAATTCCCAGTTGCTGCCCGGAGTCACGAAATTGGCGGAGTCTCACTCTAGTGCCTCGGAAAGTCGGAAATCACGTAAAGCCGTTGGCCCTGCGCCTGATGTCTCTCTGGACGTGTCGGTTTACCGTCCCATCGGATTATGAGAGTGAGGGAATAGAGGGTGCACCTGTGCTTGCGCATACATTTGAGCACTACTAAGTCGGATCATAAGTTCTGTCAAAACCTTATCATTTAAAAATTTTGAATATTGGCTGTATGAACTTTACTACTTTGCTCTTGCCGAAAATAAAAAAGACATCATTTTTCTTTCATTTACAAATATGGAGTAGTCGAAGAAAGAAGAAGAGTAGCAGTTATCGCGTTGCATCGCTGTGATTACGCGCCAATTACAATACACGAATACGAATTTTTTTATTGCACTAGGTATCAAACGATTCACTGAAAATTCAAACTTTGAAGATCGTAAGAGGACCGGCCAACTTCGTGCAGTTATGAAATCCTGTTCGTAAACAAAAAATCTTAGCTGTTCAGATGGGCCTAAGCAGAACCACGGTCAAAAGAGTGATCAGTGAGGACCTAGGACCTACGAACTTATCGTAAGAAGACCGGACATTTTTTGAACAAGCGTTTGAAAAAAATTAGGTTGTATAGATCCCGCGCTTTATTACGGCGGTACGCGGGAAAAACATACCGCAAAATATTGTTTTCGGATGAAAAAAATTTCGACATCGAAGAAAATTATAATAAACAAAATGATAAGGTGTATGCCCACAGCAGTGAAGAAGCCAGCACGCGTATTCCGAGGGTTCAACAAGCAGATTATCCTTCGTCACTCATGGTTTGGCTTGGAGTCTCATATTCAGGTTTAACTGAGGTGTTTTTCTGTGAAAAAAGTGTAAAAACCATTGCCGAGGTGTACCAAAATACCGTCTTAACAAACATAGTGGAACCTATTTCTCAAACAATGTTCAAAAACAGACATTGGATATTCCAACAGGACTCCGCACCAGCTCATGGGGCACGAAACACGCAAAACTGGTTGACCGCCCATGGAATTGACTTTATCAGACATGAAGACTGGCCTTCTTCTAGTCCAGATTTAAGCCTACAGGATAATTTTTTTATTTTAAGATATGTCAACATTTGGAGGAGAAAGTCTGTGCTAAACCTCATTAGAATTTGCAATCTCTCCTTTGCCTAAAGCATTCGCAGATTCTTTGCCTAAAGCAGCGGCAGAAATGTATATGAGTGTGATGCGTTCTGCGATTTATGATTGGCCGCGTCGATTAAGGGTATGTATTCAAAATAGGGTTTGCCCCTATTTTGAATACATACCCTGGCAAAGTGCATTTTGAATAACGTAAATAAAATTGTATTCTAAATTAACTTACCTTTCATTTTATATATAATTATCAAAAAGTGTATCATTAATTTTATAAAAAGTTTTTGACAGAAGTTATGACCTGCCTAAGTATAATCCTGCGCCGTAGGCTAGTCTGTTGAGGCTGGCCGCCGGGACAGAAATTCGGTCTGGAGGACATTATTATTATATACCTGTACTTTACGTGAGCAATTCTTGTATAATAATATATGTCATGGATTTCTCCAAAACGGCTATAACAATTTTGATTAAATTTTGTGTTTGGATAAAGTTTTACTTTATAGTTTATAGCTGAGAATTTTTTTCAAAGCTCGGTAGCCTAGGTACCGTTTTATGATAAAACTAATTTTTATATTTAACAAAATACCAAGTACAAGTAACGTCAAAAATATTTAAGACGAAAGGTTGTACTAAATTATAATTTTCATAACAATTTGGCTAGGCAGTAGCTTGAAATCCACTTAATGCTATGTGAGCACCGCTATAAAAATATATATAAAAGGTTGTATATATAAAAGGACCCTACTTAAGACACAGATGAAAAGGGTACAACGAAATCAATGGTCAGCCTTACTTACTTGCCTGGAATAATTAAAAGTCGGGAACTCTAACAATACTATATTTAATTCTCTTTGTAACAATATTTTCTGTACTCAAACATTATTTTTAATAATCTCTAAATACAATTTTTGTTAGAGTAAAACGACCTATCCTCTTATTATATCCAATAATTTTTCAAAATTCGTTTTTCCTTATTTATCTTTTAAACAATGATAGTGTATATTAAACTCAATATACACTACACTATTACTGCTTTTATAACATAAAATAGGCGCTGTATTATTTCGCCTTATGAAATATTAAATGCTTCAATACCTTTAAAATAAGTAGAATATATCTAAGGCACTACTGACGTAGAAATAGAAATATATTTTGACACATGAATTGCAAGGCTATTAATTGTCTTCAATCATACAGTTGGTCTGATCTGTTTTTAAGAAATGAGATTGATCGATATTGTTATCTTTTATAGCTTCATACGCTTTCTTTAAGACGCTGGCTGGTGGGTTTCGTTGCCTCGTAAGTATCCACGCGTTTCCTAAAAAACAGAATAATATCATGAGTGGGAAATTGATGAGGCTATTTGCATGGTGATGAATTAACGGGAATTGATTCAGGATATCAATTCCCGAAAATTCATCATCATCAAGGTACATCATCACAGCCCTGTCACAAAACACGGTTCTACATCCATCGATTTCTTGCATGTTCTACAAGGTAGTCACTCCATCTAATGGCAACTCTACACTGCACTTACCAGTACGAGGCCATCACTCGAGAACCTTTTCTCACCATTGGGTATTGGATATTCGAACTATATGGTCGGCTCATTGTCGCTTCAGTTCACTGGTCACCACAGTTTGGTTTTGGTTTTCGCACAGTTGACTCTATACGAATTCATGACGCAATTGTTTATTATTCGTGCTCGGGGTACTGAGGCTGAGGCTATCACGGTTAATAAGACGGTTGATAAGAAAATAGGCCTAAGGGCTACCCAGTCGCACCTTATTTTTATATTTATCGAATGAAAACGAACCGAGTTGATGTATTCAAACGCTGCGATCACTGTGTATCTACAAAATAATAAATTGTATAAAATAAAGAAAAATGATCTGAAAATTATACAAACGTCCATGAATGACATTTCCAAATCCAATACAGCCCCACACGACAGCATAATTGTCGTAGTCCGTGTCGATGACCCAATATGGCGCCGGGATGCTCACCGGCATATTGGGAAAGGTCACCAAGAGTTTAGCTTCTCCCGTCTTACTGTCAAGAGTAGCGTAACCGTCGATTCCGGTCCTTTTTCCAGTGCTGGAATAAATAAACTTAAGGTTGCCTATCATTGATGCATTTACTACGCGTTCATTTCGAGTTTGCCGTCGTAGACCGTTACGACGTCACAGCTGACGGTACCGTAGACGAAAAAAGTCATCATGTATATGTTTTTTAGTATTCGTATTTTCAATAAAGTTAAATAATAACGTGTTCGATGAAATAAGATATTTTTTGAATGATGATGATGATGAAATAATAACGTGTTCGATAAAATAAAATTTTCATTTTTACACATATACATTTTTAAATATTCGAAAAAAATAAAATTACTCATTGTAACAGAACAAATTAACGAATATCAACAGAAACAAAAAATCAACAGTAACAAAAACAACAGCAAAAACAGTAACAAACTAGAGAACGTATGGGAGCATAAAAAACGGACGTAAGTACACTTCGACGTTGCTATCGGTACTAAAAGGGCGACGCTGAGGCGCGGAATGAGGGGGCGCGGCGGGAGGTAACGGCATTCTTGAAGTGAACGACTAGTATGTCTTTATTGCGTAGTGGTTGCGGGTCGCGGGTTCGATTCCCGCGAGCAACAAGTGTGTATATAGCATACTCAAAATTGTATCTGGTATGGAAAAAAGTTGCACTTAGATAATCTTTCCACGTGCAATTTCCATCCGTCCATTTCATTAGTGCCGTTATAGCCTTTTTTTTTAAATAGAATAAGGGTGACAAACGAACACACAGTCCAACTGATGGGAAATGGATGCGATGGCTCATAGATATCAATATTTATCTTTAATGAATCAAAATGCAGGTGCGTTCCCAGCCCTGTGGACTGAGATGGAATGCCTCGTTTCCAGTAGAAAGGGTCTCCGGTTCTCGACACCCACGGTACAACACGGGGTAGTGTAGATATTCTTAAACCGCCACTACACGTCTAAGTGCAGTTTATGTATGTAAAGTACCTACACGTAACAGAACAAATTCGTAATGTTAAGTTTAAACAAGTGGTAAAATAAAAAACAAATTTGTAACGACTTCCGTATAAGTAAAATGAGAACATCATCAATATAGTCGAAGTCAACAATGTAGAATTGTAGAAACACGAATTATTAAGGATAACTCATAAACCACTGGTCAGGTCTTGATCAACTTTATATGGGACCAAATGAAAAGAATCTTCAAGTAAAAAAAAAGAATCGTCAAGATGGGTTTACATAGAAAAAAGTTCTGAGGTAACACACTTAAAAATTACATTCGAATTGAGAACCTCCTCTTTTTTTAATGTCGGTTGAAAACTGCCTGATTGTCGTTATGTAATATTGCACTATTTTACACAAGTAACAAATTACAAACTTTGTAAGATTACATCGATACAGGACGTTAATTAATAATTACCTATTTAGTTGTATTAAACACTTCTTTAATATTATTACCCATTAAATTGCTTAATGAGACCGGGCCGACTCAAAAATATTAATTATCATTATACTTTTATTATTTACACATGCAATAATTTTAATTTAAATATTTTGGATTGGTTTGCTATATTATATAGATAGGTTTAAATTCAAAGCGTAAAAAAGAATGTGGGGCCGCCGTATGGAATTTTTTTGCTTGCATCGCTTTCCAATAGATGGCGGTGGTCGTCATGGCCAGAGAATTATTGTTAGTATTAAATCGAAATTACTATTACATTACATAATAAGTTGTATAACTTTTAGAGAATTATTAAATTATGTTATTCATACTTAAATTTTATTTTCTTTATTAAGCTTTAAATAGTTCTTTTTCAGAATACTAATTCAGAACAGAAGTTACCTATTTTAATTAGAAAAAACTTACACTAAAAACTACTTACATATTATTAATTTGCTTGTTTTTAACAGTGATAACACCGTCCTTTTCACCATAATCTGCTGTGATGCATCGGCCACCAAATTCGAAAAATGCAAAATATTTTTCCGCTTCGTACCACCTGCCTAAGTACTGTGAAAAATAAAAAAAATAAATATTTTTATGTAGGTATAGATATAGTCCATAGGTTACGTGGTAGAGCCATGCTGTAGTTATATTAGTAGTATAGTTGTAGCACGAATGGGTCGGCTCGACCGGGGAAGGACCACGCTCTCACAGAATACCAGCGTGAAATAGTAGCTTAATGCTGCTGTATTTCGTATGGTGAGTGTAGAGAACCGGAGACCCTTTTTACTGGAAATGAGGCATTCTCTGGGCTGGGGCTCCCCAGTACCAGCTCCTTCCACTTGACCGCATCCAGCGCAGAGCGGCTCGAATCGTCGACGACCGAGTGCTTTCCGATCGGCTCGATTCACTGGCGCTGCGAAGAGATGTTGCATCTCTTTGCGTATTTTATCGCATCTATCACGGGGAGTGCTCTGAGGAATTGTTCGGATTAATCCCAGCCGCCAAATTTCGTGAACGCACTACACGGCAAACGTCCCGATACCATCCACACCATCTGGATGCTTGGCGGTCCACCACTGTACGTTTCACAAGGAGTTTTCTTCCACGTACAACCTCTCTGTGTAATAGTTTACCACCGGCGATTTTTCCGGACCGATACGACCTGGGGACCTTCAAGAAAAGAGCTTACTCCTTTCTAAAGGGCCGGCAACGCACCCGCAATTCTCCTGGTGTTGCGGTTGATCATGGGCGGCGGTAGTCACTTAACATCAGGTGAGCCGCATGCTCGTTTGCCCCCTCTTCTATATAAAAAAAAAAAATCCATCTCAGTCCTCATGGGTGACAACGCAACTGCATTTTGATTTGCAATGGAAGATAGATGTAGATGTCTATGGGCCGCAGCAACCACTTACCATCAGGTGGACTGTGTGCTCGTTTGTCACCCTATTCTATAAAAAAAAATAGTACTCGTTATCATAATCGCCATGCTTATCAGGCAGACTGGTTCTTTATCGTAGAACCCGACGTCTCCTCGCACCTTTGACGTTGGTTCTGGTCTACCAGGGTAATTTGCGCCTGGTAATATATACGAAATGGTTCTAATAATATACGAAATGGTTATACCACCATCTATCGGGGATCACATAATCTTTCTTGCATTTCCCGTAGTTGCCGCCAGTTGCCGCCAGTTGCCTCTTATTATGATTTATGACCGGACCACCGGACATTCACACACATTTTACAATACCGATTCTTATCTAAGATGTTTCTAGACATTTTATATTAAAAATCTTCGAAATTTATATAGAGAAGATATATATACATACATAGAGGTAACTGTAATAGCCTGTAAGATAATATAAAGGCGATATAAGTGCTTCCTACCATCTCCCTTCTAATTTGTAAAAATTAATGTTTGTTTGTTAGTATTTTATGCGCTGCCATACCGTTTATCAGATTGCGGTAAAATGTCAACACTTATTGCTTGCACATATACCTACATGTGCGAATTATGGACTCCATAGCGCGAATGTTATACCTAGGCATAGTAGGTACAATTAACTTACCAGTAGTTGGCGCGGGTTTCGTACCGACAAATTTATTCGAAAATATGCTAAATATACCTACTTATTATTAAATTTCAATGAATATATAATCATTCCTTATTAAACAATATTAACTCTTCTAAATTTTGAAGGTATATTTCCGCAAATATTTCTTTTGCGGCAGCAATGCGTAAAGTTTTATAAAACTGGAGTAAGTAGGTATGCCATTGAAATACATCAAGATAATGTACGCTCGTTCTGCATAGATCGGACTAAAACTAATAGGTATTAAAAATAAAAAGTTAAAGGTAGCTCGGATAAACTATCAGAACCGTTCGTCAATCACCACTACCACTTTGGGATTTATAAATAACTTATAATTTAATGCGACAAAATTTGTAAAAATTGTTTTTTTTTCAATACAAATTCAAGGTCTTTGTATTTAAATGTATATTTTTATCACCGTTAACCTGTAATATTGAGTTATATTTACTAAGTTATATATATATATATATATATATATATATATATATATATATATATATTGATGGCCCGTAAACTCGCCTCTAATAGAGGTACATTAAATATAAATATATAATATGCGCCTTATTCATAGTAGATAATATGCTGCAATTATCGTGCTTGGCAAAGAGGTATATTTATATACTATTATTTATAGTATGTTCTCTTGTTTAGTTACAATATATTATATTAATAAAAATCTTAAAAAAAATTTTGCGGATCGCCAACTCATAATAACATGGAATCGGACAGGTTAAAACATTAGAAACAAAGTGACTTAATGCAACTACATACGGCAAAATACGCCAACCTTACCCGTTTAGCATCAAAATTACTCATAGCTTTCATTCCAGGGCATTTTCCAACAGACAAAATTTGAGCTCCGCAAAGTTTCAACGACAAAAACCCGCAGAGGAATACTGCGATTGCTCTTATTACAGACATCTGAAAAAAAGAAAACCAAAATCATTAGCATAAAATAACAAATACATAGATCCGTTGTAGGTAAGTTTCTACGTCGAACATAAAAACCCGCATAATCTACACTAATATTATAAAGAGGAAAGATTTGTTTGTTTGTTTGTTTGTTTGAATTGAATAGGCTCTGAAACTACTGAACCGATTTGAAAAATTCTTTCACCATTAGAATCCTACATTATTCCTGATGCACATAGGCGATAGAACGTTTTCAAAAAATTTAGGGATCCGTATGAAAACTTCGTTAATGTAACCCAAGGTGTGAAAAAAATACCAAAAAAAAACCTTATATCGCGTACGCTACGGAAACTATTGACAATAGAGCAAAGTGATGTGCTACAGTTTTATGGAGGACATCAATATCTACATAAAAGTCTGCAATACCATATGTCTAACTATTATAGTTATCTCATTCGTTGTATATATAATGAATAGTGACCCCGTAGTAACTCCTACCAGCAATTGACGTCCATCCATCAATGGTAAATGACATTTTAGATGAAAATTGTTGTAGTCGTTTCTTAAGATTCAATTGAAGCTCTTCAAACCGTTCTTTGAACTTCCTTCTAAGTGTGGCCCTTTTAGGAAACACCATATTTGGGCAAATTGATCGAAAATATACTTGTGTAGCTTCGTCATCGAAAAATGAGAAGGGAAGATATTTTTTAACCATCCAATCAACTGTAGCTGTCGTGATGTTGTCACTGCTATTTTCAGATTGAAATAAAACAGTAAATCATGTGTCTCGCCGATTATAAAAACAAATGAAAATATGAGTGACTTATAAATACATATATAATACTATATATATATATATATATATATATATATATATATATATATATATATATAATATTATAAGGAGGAAAGATGTTTTTGTTAGTTTGTTTGTACCAAATAAGTCCGAAACTACTGGACCGATTTTAATCAATTTTTACCAATAGAAAGCTAAATTATAGGGGGGGGGGGTGAGTGGATAAAATTTAAATTTTCTGTATAACGTGTATGTACGCGGGTGAAACCGCGGGGTACAGCTAGTAGAGCATATAGCTGACGTGAAATACCAGCGCTCCAGGAAGTTTGCAGTGTGTGATCATATCCTAGACGGCCCCCGGTATTTCATTAGTATATTTGCATCATCTCGACACATATCGTCACTAAAGAACATCGATTCCTACTAAGGATGACATGTGAGACTATTATAATAAAAATAAAATAAATAATTAAAAAATCAAAAACCCGGCTGCAAAAACAACAATTTAATAATAATGCACTATGAAGACCGATACAAGATTGAGAATAGTAAACAAAATTAAAATAGGCTATAAACAATATAAACCCTACTTCGGTTTAACTACATTATGAGCTGAAAGCCTAAGTTAATTATCCGCTACAGTTTGGTAGCAAGTGGAACCCGTTAATTTTTTTTAGGTATATAACTTGCAATTGGGTCCTGACTTTATTAGTGTCCCGACATGATAGCACGAGGTCCGACATAAACATGGCCCATTTTTATTCTATCAAAAACTTTTTAAACCAATTTATTACCTAATTATCGTTATTAAATTTGGATTCCCCTTTTAAATTCCTTTATTTTGACACCTACTCTACTCGATAAGTTTGGTAAATTTTTTATTAACGCTAAAAATATGCCATTTTTTTCAAACAGCTATCTAAGAACACTTGGGTTTTTAAGACGAATATAACGATAAAATCCATCTAGCCGTTTGGAAGATACGAGGTTATGAGGTAATAAAGAAATTTACAAAGATACATACAAGATACGTATTTACATACAAGATACGTTTTTATAGGACAAATGGTCGCCGAAAAGGGTGTAATAATAAAGGGTAGTCTATAATTTCGAGGTGGTCCAGTATAAATTTAAAGAAAAAAGTTCCACCCCTAGGTTAGGTGATAAACATGGGGGATGAAGCTTTTAAGGTAACAATTTAGCTAACTTACTAAGTACTTAGTAGGACTCATTTTTACTCATTTTAACACTCCACCGTAAGTATCTTCAAAGACGGACTCTTACCTATTTCCTTCGCTACATAAACGTGCACTGCTGTGTTCCGGTCTGAAGGTAAAGAGCCAGTATAATTAAAGGCTGTGAGGCATTCCCTCTTAGTCCTCAGAAGTGATGGCAACACATATGTTCATGTATATATGATCTTTGCTTGAATTAGGATGCAGGTGTTCTTGGGCTCCAGTAGCCACGTATAATCAGGTGAACTGGAAGATCGTTCTTCACTTGACTTTTATAAAAAAAATTGACGACATTCTAGTTGCTACCTGGAGTTGAGCTTGTATGTAGGATATTTCATTAATCTTTTTTTAATAAAAAATATTTTAGTAAAACGTACAAGCCAACTTCAAAGAACTAAAAAGAATAAAATGATTTCAAATTTTGAAGGGTGAGGGGGGTGATCATTCCATACCTTACCTAAACACCAGAAGTTTAACCTTGTTTAAAATTAAAAAGAAGTACACAGGAGATTAAAACAAAGTTTGCAAGAAACTAAAGCTCAAGTATTCGAGTTATTTATACGTAATATGATTTGTGATAAGAGGCTTTTTTTAAAACGCAAACTCTTTTATTATTTCATTACTGAAGCGCTTTTATTATTGTAAATTATGTAAATGTTAATACAGAAGAAGAATAAAAATCTAAAATTAAATATTCAATTATTGATTTGTGTATAAATACGCTTAAAATTTTTTCTTTTGTACGAAACTTCTGTCGGTCGAATTTGGTTTGCCTTATCTCTCTGTTTTCGCTATCTTCTTCATCAGCCCGTTTACAACAGTTTATTACTATATAGTCATGGAGCTCTTGGAAGGATTTCCTTCACGATTGGCAGCTTATTTTATGTAATATAATTGATAATATACCGCATTATATCGAAGACATTATTATAAATAGCTTTACATGCTTTAAATATAATTATACGATAATAATTTAAATATTCAACGTATTTTATACGAAAATAGTAAACCAGAAAATGTATATTTGGCAACTTGCGTTCTTAAGATGTATGAAGTACTAATATATAACCAGGTACCTTTAGTAAACACTTTGTTACTATTTTTGATTTTGTTAATTGTTGTGATTAAAACTACTTTTACGGATTTTATCGCGTTTATTTTTACTTTTTATTTACTTTTATTTTTAATTCCCGACGTTTAACGTTAAACGTTAACGTCCGTAAAAGTATCAAGTAAGTATAAATAATCCGTAAAAGTAGTTTTAATCATGTGTAGTGTTCGCGTAAATATAAGAAATCATTATTGTTAATTGTTGTTAAAAGCTGACTTACAAATAGCTAAATGAATGATAAATATCACAAATGTTTAAATTTAGACGTTTGTTTGGCCTAGATAAATTACGAAATGATATTACTATTCCGACATGCGACCTTCACGTTATGATTTCAAGTTCGTCGTGTTTCCAATGGTTTTATAAATGCGGGTCCTAATTAATTTTACAGTAATATGTCATTGGTCTAGTGGTCGTAAATGCGATTAGTGGCTATGAGGTTCTGGGCTCGAAGCCCGGGTCAAAAATCAATTATTGAGTTTTTCCGTCAAGAAATACTCAGTAGCTGCCCGGAGTCAGGAAGTTGGCGGTGTCTCAACCCCGTGCCTCGGAAAACACGTAAAGCAGTTGGTCCTGCACCTGATCGCTCCCCGGTCGTGTTGGTTTACCGTCCCATCGGATTATGGGAGTGAGAGTATAGAGAGTGCACCTGTGCTTGCGCATACACTTGAGCAATATACTCCTGTCCTGCGCCGATGGCTGGTCTTCGTTGAGGCAGGCCGCCGTGACCGAAATTCGATCCGGAGGACATTATTATTAGCAAAGGACCTATATTAGCCTATATTAATGACGACGGTTGCACTGTAGCATCGTTTAATTTTTTTACTGTTAATGTTTTGTTATTAAAAAACGTGAATTAAAAAAATTGAAGCTTTAAGATTTATTATTATAGCACTGGGCAATAATATTAAAAAACGACTTTGAACATGTATCAATAACCTTCGTATTTCTTAGAAGTTGTTCTTATAAGTGTGAATTTACGCGACAGATCGTGAATCAATATTTACTTTAAGCAACAAATGTTGTGAGAATATTTTCAAATACCACAAAACACGGTCCTGAGCCGCCTGCATCCATAGACTTCCCGTATATCTAATTAGGTCTTATCAGGTCACTCGTCTCTCAGCTTACTGGAGTCCAGGCTGTATTCCGCTTTACGAAATGTCGCTGCCAATCGCACAATAATGCTGCAGCAAGTTATATTTGTAAGTAACGAGATTAGGAGACCCTTCTTCACGGACTTCAAAAAAGGAGAAGGTTCCCGGTTCGACAGTATGTTTTCGATTTTTCTTTGTATGAATGTGACGCGATAACTTTGTTAAGTCTGAACCGATTTTGATTTTTATTCAATAGGTCATACGTCATATTTTACTACGTATATATTCATTACGAAGTTTTTAATGGAATTATTTAGATGATTTTATCCTGGTGAGATTCAAACCTAGAACTTGCGTTCTACTAACTCAAGGGGTGGTCAATCGTATCATGAAAGTGTGAAGTTTCTAGATGAAAAAGTGCTTTAAATACGGAATCACTTCAAGGAATATTAAATTTTTAATATAACACCCAAGCCGACTTCAAACAATTTAAAAAAGAAGTTAGGGCGTTAATTCTTCTATGTAATATACCTAAGCACCCACTACATGATGTAAAATAATTTCATTACTTTTAGTTGTTTGAAGATTGCTGATTATAGGAGCAATAAAAGGTAATTACGAATAGCCAGGCTAGATATGCTAATCGTCAGGGGCAACAAATCTGTGACCTTTGCTTGAAGTTGGTTTTAGATGACCATGTGCCCCTATATAATGTACTTTAAGGCCAGTAAGGGAAAACAGCAACAAACACGATGCTCGGCGGGTGTTTAAGTCCTTCCTACTTGAAAGTGGCTGTTATGACAACACTTCACTATTATTTTATAGGGTCTTTTAACTTTGAAGCTGGCATTGTTGTTGGCAGGTTGGCTATCCACTACTTCCCAGACGGACGTCGGAAAAGAACCCCTACTACCTTAGGTAGGGTTTTGTTTCTGATAATTTTTATGAATCTTGATATGTTCTTGGATGATATAGGGTTTTACTGCAACTTTCCTAGCCGACATTTGTTGATTTCGTACCAACGAAACGTCGCGAGTTGGTAGATTAGTGCAAATATGTTATGGTTGTAGCACGAATGGGTCGGCTCGACCGGGGAAGGACCACGCTCTCACAGAATACCAGCATAAAATAGCAGCTTAATGCTGCTGTTTCGTATGGTGAGTGTAGAAAACCGAAGACCCGTTTTACTGGAATCGACGCATTCCGTCTTAATCTTCAGGGTTGACAACGTAGATGTCTATGGGCATCCACTTACCATCAGGTGGACTGTGTCACCCCTATTCTATAAAAAAAATACAATCAGCAAAGATCAGGCCACGCTAGATGAACAAAGAAAAACCCACTTGGCTGGCCCTTGGTGGCCGGCACGAGGTGGCCGCTCCGAATGGGCTTGCCTAGCCCACTTCGGATGCGCATTGGTGGATTTTGGCAGAAGGGGTGTCCTTTCCGCCTTCCCGCCACAGCTGAGGTGGAGCCGCGGAAGAAGAGGAGTGGCATGGCGATGCGCTACTCGCCCTATCCGCGACACTTATGCGCTTGCGGTCCATGCGGTGGTTGTGGGACCGCGTGGGCAGATGAGTGTCAGTACTGCGAGGTGTTGCTCCCCCTACCCTTTGCCGCTGAAACTTAGTTGGCTGGGCTCAGAGAGGCTGGGGCTCCACGTGCTCGATTTTCCTGGCCCCATGGCTTCCACGTATCGGTCTCGGGTGTATCCGCAACTCTGGTGCTAGAGTTATCCGTAAAGGAAGGCACTGTTTTGTTGGATATTACCTGAGAAGGAGAAGGGGGAATTGCCCTTTCCCGAAGAGGGGCCGCTATGATGCGGCCGGTGCTGGTTGGGTCAATAAGTGGTGAAGGTAGAACACCATGGGGTTTGAGTCTGTGCGAGTCCGACTTATCCCGTACTAACCTTCGCGAGGCAAGTAAAAAAAGATGAGTGCAAATGCTTGTCAGCCTAAATCATACATAATATAAATATTTATGACACCATTATTAGCAAATAAAGGCAGCGTTGTATACAATTGTAAGCACTAGGCAATGTGAGTGTCAGGCTTCGCTCCCTTTTTCCAACTTCCTATAGGAAAATATACATGTAAGCAGAATTCACACGTGGTAGAAGTGAAACCTTCAGAAGAGGAGGCCGAAATAATAAAAAACACTGTAAATTTTTTTTTCATTTCATTCTATTTTTTCATTCTATCTCATTCTCTCGTAGGCTACTTGTAATGTATATATTGTCTCTTTTTAGTGTCGGTTTTCCGTTTCATCTAGATTGAAATCACACCAATTCTAAAGAAATTTTCACTTCAAAAATTTTATTTATTTCATATGACGAAAAATGCTTTTTATAAAGCCGCGTGTCCCCTTAGCGAGGCGAGCGCAGAGTGCGGCACTGACTTTGTACGTGTACAATGCTCATTATTCCTGAAAGTGTTATTTTGAGGGGTAGCACAGGCGAGGATTCACTCATATACGTTAAAAAGCTTTCTTTCTTCGCTGTTTGCATATTTGTCCAGCACGAAGTAAGCGTGCGACATACGGTGGACAAAAAGTTAGTTCAACTATAACGTTTTTGCTTACTACCAGGAAATTAAAGATCGAAATAAAAGACGTAGTCAATAAAGAAATGTTATATGTTATCGAAAAATATTATAAAGCCTTAAAAAATGAGAATTCAAACGTCATAGTTTTTCCCGGTGATTATTTTTTTTATCTCAATATATAATATAATAGAGTATTTTAAAACCCATTCGATTAAGAATTTCATTGAGTATTTCATGTATGCGCATATTTTTTTCTAAACATATACTGTTTCAAGAAGTGTCAATTCTCGAGCGTCAAATTCGAAAATCTATATTTTTCTCCAAGTACACGACAACCCGGGCTGAATCCATGACGGTAGCAATGAAATTTTTAATTGTAAATTTTATTTTTTTCGACGTAAAGGAAAATATATGAATTTTGCCAACATGCACTGGAAGACAACGTTCTGAGGTATAAGAGGAGGCCTAAGTCCCAGCTTCGGGTTGTCGATGGATGATGGTGGCTTAGGCTTTGTGGCATTCCTTAATGTTCAGCAGTGGACTTGTGAAGGGCTGTAATGATGATGAATTTCTTGTGACATTTTCTGACAATCTGTAGCTAAGAATAGAATAGATTATAATAAATTTTATTCAATATAGATTATTAGATAATACTTATTGGAAGTCATTTTTTATTTACTGGTTCGGAAAATACGGCTGTCCTGGAAAGAACCAGCAAGAAACCGAGCGGCATTTTTTAAAGCATATTTCACTTTACAATAAATTTTGTAAAATTTTTAAACGAATTATAATTTTTTTATTATTATTTATTAAAAGCTTTTATTATAAATATATTGCGATGCTATAGTAATTAGTTTATTTCTTTGAAATATTTTGAGGGACGTTTTACAATTTTTTTCAGTTATAAATTGCCCGTACGGCTCTCTTTTACAAAATAAATATGGCTTTAATTTCAGTCGCATAATCCTGTAGCCTCCCATAAGAGATCACGCTATGAAAGTAACTAAAATAAACTAAACTAGGTGTCTCAACATTGGTCAAACTTCTAATCTTTCTTACAGCATATTCTGCAGAACTAAGCTGCTCCCTAATTTAGATATGTGGGAGCCCCATTGAAACTTTGCGTTTTAATACCAAGAAAAACAGTGGTATCCACAATGCTAAACTTTTACTTTTAACAAATAGGTATTGTAAATTTAATAAATTTTATCTTTTTGCCGTTTAAGAGCAATTTCCAATGTACTAATTTCGATAGAGCATAATTTACATCGTCATAATTAAATTACTGGCGATTGAGTTTGATAATTATCTTTTATTATATTATTAATTATAATTAAAGCGGTATCAACAGCAAATGATACTACATATCGTGATTGTATCCTAAAAAGATAAGGCAAGTCATTAATATAGATTAAGAACAGGAATGGGCCAAGTATCGAGCCCTGAGGAACGTTCATTGATACTACCGATCTGGTTGAACCTTACCAGTAATAACGACTTTTTGAGTTCTGTTCCTTAAATATGAAATAATAAGTCCAAGCGAAATATTTTTGACACCGTAATTTAGTTTCCTGATTAATGTCTCATGATGAACACAAGCCTTGGAAAGATCACAAAAAATATCTAACACATCTTGTGCCTTCTTCCAAACATTAAAAATATATTTTATAAGCTCAAAACACCGGCGTCAGCTTTCGAATAGCCCTTTGTAAAAGAAAATTATTTTTATGGAGTAATTTATTTGTATTAAAAAATGTAATAATTGATCCATTATCATTTTTAAAAAAATTATTGAGAGTTGATAGTACAGTAATAAACGGTCTAAAATTGGAGTCCAATGTACTATCAGATTTAAATAAAGGTATTACTTTACTGTTTCATTAAATCAGGAAACACACTAGGTTCGACACAAGTATTAAAAATAATAGAAAGATGAGGTGCAATTCAATCTACTATGAACGCAGTAACTGTAACGGAAATCCCCAATAAATCTTTGTCCAGGAGCAATCGACGCATGATTACTTAAAATTATTCCACCTCAATATTTTTATGCGATTCTCTGATGCATGTTGCCATGGGGTCACTTGGTGCCATATTGTTAAAACCGATTTCTTTTTGTCAATTGCAAGAAATTGTTATTTTTAAACGGAACGATTTTTTAACTTCTCGCTATGAAAATCCGGTATGAAAAAATCGTGAAGTTATTGGTTTCATCCCAGTTTTCAAATTAGTTATTATTCGTAAAAATATTTGTCGATGGTTTTGAGATCGAACATAGCGAGAAGTTCCGGGGATGGCCTGCAGGGTCAACAGATTGTTTTAATATTCGTTGATGAAATACAAATAAAAAAGGCCCTAAGACTTTTTACGATAAAGTTAATATTTTCGGAGTTTTTTAAAAATCCCGATATCCGCCACAGGCATGTATGTAATAATATGTGGTATGTAAATATACTGTAACTTTTAATAAATATGTAATATGCATGCATATTTATTAAGTTACAGTTTATAGGTATAGATATATTATTAATATGGCATTTGTATGTACATGTGTGATCTTTGGGCGCTGTGGCTACGACCCACAACTACATGTGCTGTTTTTTTAAGTTTTTTTAGAACAATTAAATTAAACCATAAGGCACTTGTTGGGTGACTGGCAGGTTGGCAGAATTCCTTATGCATCAATCGCGTGATGAATAAACATTTAAAGTTGTAATAGTTAACATCAGCTGTACCGTTAGCCGACGCGGATCGAACTCGGGAAGTATGAAGTTTAAATCTAGAGCTCACACAATTTTTTCTGACTGAATGACATTGTACATTAAAACCTAAAAAAAATATATTTTTTCATATTAATAAACTTTAGTTGCCGCGTAGAGATTGAAATTCAATTACAATTTATTAATTGGTTTTTTAATCTTACGTAGTTTTAGTTTTAAAATTTTTTTTTAATAGTTTGTGAAGTGAATGTCAAGGGAAAAAGTTTCGTTCTTCTTCCGTTTATTCTTTATATGATATGTGACTAATAATAATAATATAATTATATGAATAATAATAAGTTATTAGTCACAGATCATATAAAAAAATAAACGCTTGACATTCACTTCACAGACTATTAAAAAAAACATTTGAAATTACACAAAATTAAGTAGTAACTGCAGTAATTATTTGTAACATTTTAAACGATGGCAATATTTTAAAATTGTTTGGCGACAATCTTCATGTGATTGTTTGATCCACAGAAATCGTAATAATAAGATATTATTATTACGATTTCTCGATACCGCCCGCATCGTCCGCCGGTTTCTTTCCCTTTCCTCCTAACCCTCGGCCGTTTGGTCTCCCCTGCCGAGGGCTTCCATCTGGTTGGATCTTATTTAGTTATGTATTTTTTGTATTTATTTTATTTTATTGATATTTATGTATATCTATCTTTTCATTTTAACTTGAAATTATATATTTATAGAACCCAACCAGATGAGAAAATTATATAGATACTCCAAAAGATATTATTACCATTTCCGTAGTTTTAACAATCTATTATGTGTTTAATATTGGGAGTATGACCGTAAACAAACGACAGACATGTGTTTGACCTTGGCAGTATGAAGGCAAACAATGAGCGTTTTATTTTATTTCATTTAACATTGTAGTTATTTTAACACATTACATTATAAATTATTTTTTCTTTCTGAACTTCCCCATATAAAGTTTAAAGTTGACAATTTTCACACACCTCCGTTTGCGCAATATATTTAAAAAGGGGTCCAAAGTCTTCGCTTCACGTATTCATTTAAGAATTCCGAAACTGCACGGTGACCTTAGTTCCATTGAAAATAATCTTTAACTATTACGGTATATTTAACGGTACTTTTACTCGCTTAGTTCTCGTACTGAAAATAGGTTAGCGAAAGCATTATTGAACGTACATCATCTCATCACACACACACACAACATACACTTTGGGGCGTGCTTCGGAGTGACGTGTGATGTTTCCTGCGCTCGAAAGGCTACGTGTGAAGGCCGCTATAGTCTCGTGCACTCGATTGGCAGTTCTATGTCGTCTAATTTATTTCTTAAGCAGTCTGTGTAAAGCTGTGAAGTTTCTATCATTCAGTGATTTAGATTTTTCAACGTAAGGTGTTGAGAATATTGGCTACAGCTTGGTTTTAAAAATTTAGGAACTATACTACTATTCCCTTCGAAAATAATTGAATATATACGTATATTGCACATGCAAATCTCCTAGTTTATAAATTAGAAAAGAAATAGTATAAATAATGCTTTTTAATTTTCTCTGCCCAAAAATATATAGCGGCCAGTGCGTCACCTACTACTAAAAATGTACGTAAAAATAAATGCATCAGCAGTGTGCGAATACTGCAACCTTTTCCTAGAAATCTGTTATCTGTTTAGCGTATACTTTGGAATGTATTTACATTACACATGATTACCTAGTATAGTAGATATTTGTAGCTCATTAGATATTGATTTCATTTCATTCGAAAATTTTGTGAGTTCCATAGCAATATATCCGAAGACGGTGAAATGTAGGAACTTGCTGGAGCAGTGCAGCTTAGCGAAATCTTATCGAGAACGCCTGCTCCCAACAGTGGGGCAAATTGTTACTGGACTTCACATTCATACTATTTTTAGAACTGTATACTGAACCTTATATTTTTACCATATTATTTCACGAGTGTGAATTACTTAATCTTATCAAAGAAGGTTGGTTCAGTATTATTCTATTTGTCTTCTATATCTGAATAGTGATATGTGCTATCTGAGTATTGTTTTATATAAGTACACAAGCGATAAGTGTTTTTATAAGAAATGAACACACCTTAAACAAAGAAAAAGCTTTTTAACGTGGCCGCTAGCCGGAATTTTAATTTACATACGTTACTTGGATGACGAAGTAGATTTTTTATTGGTGCAGTTTTTTGTACGGTCTACAAGCAAATAAAATGTACAATAGACAAATGTAAGTTTTTTAACGACAATAAATGTTGTTATAAGACTTAATTCACAAAGTCTGTATGATGTAATACTGTTCAAAGGTTGATAATTAATTACTTGCAGAAAGAACAAGGTCAGACATCATCATTTGTATGAAAAAGTAAGCGTGGTGAAGCAATATTTCGATTTGATCGATGATAAAATATATTAGCCTTTTAAAGGTGTTATAAATTAATTTGCTAAGATCTGCCCAAAAATTAGAGGTAATCCATTGCGAGTCAATTTCTCCCCATAATGCCTTGTTTAGTGGTGAAACTCGTATCGTATTATTGACAGAAGTATGTCTTTTCAGGTGTAGCGGTGTTGGGATTAGTAATGACGGGAAAAAGTAACAGAAACTTTTTTATTTAACATAGATTACAAATAATACTTATTAAATGTTACTTTTTTTAATTTACCACTGTTCGGAAAAAACCTCTGTCCTGGGAAGAACCAGCAAGAAACCCAGCGGGCCATTTAAAAAAATAAGAGCTTACAATCATGTTACAATTAACAACACATAAAAAGTTAGAAACAATAAAAAGTTAGAAGCAGCAACAGAAAGGGTGATCGCTACGATCACCCTTTCCAGGGGTTATTATCGTCTATAAATTCCTTAATATTATAATAACCCATTTTTTTACAAACTAAACTAAAACAAAGTTTAAAAAAGGTTTTGTACGGGGATAGTGCACGTACAACTAGGTAAGAGTAAGACACATTTTTTTTCTTAAGCGGATACTATATATATAACTAGTACTAGTACTAGTACTATATAACTAGGTTTGCTAGAACGAAGACCAAAACATCTGGATACATTTTGAAAAAGTCGGGATTTGATTTTGTCGGGAGGAATAAATATTAAAATTGAGAGGTTATTTTTAATCCAGAAACTACAAATAGTATTTTAAACAGAACTTATTTAGGTACACTTATTGCCACATGTATTTGGCATTGGACTTTACTTGAGTCTACCAACTTGGATTATTTAGTAGTATTCAGAAAACATTTAAAATTTAAACTATATACTTCAAAGTTCAGTATAATTACTATCTCAGCGTTTAAATTAAAGGTCATACGTTAACTTTCCAAGGAGCTTTTTGTCCGGAGATTTTGAGTTTGGTCGGGAGTCTGGAGATCATTTAAAATGTCGCGAGAATCTAGACGAATCCCGACCATTTTCCATCCCTTATTATAACTTAATATTTGATTTTGTATAGAATTAGAGCGACAAGCGAAAATACAGTCCATTTGACGGTAAGTGGATGCTGTGGCCCATAGACATCTACATCTATCCTCGATTAAAAATCAAAATGCACTTGTTGTCACTCCTGAGGACTATAATGGAATGCCTCTCTTCCAGTTAAAAAGAGTCTTCGGATCTCTACACTCACCATACGAAACACAGCAGTATTACGCAGCTATTTTACGCTGGTATTCTGTGCGAGCGTGGTCCTTCCCCGGTCGAGCCGAGCCATTCGTGCTACAACCACAATAGCTGCAGCGTGGCTCTACCACGTATGAAAGGATACAGTTAATCCTATCCTATTCCTATACCTTTAAACGAGCAATTCTTGTATATAAATATATATATATAATCGGGATCTCGGAAACGGCTCCAACGATTTTCATAAAATTTAATGTCCAAGGAGTTTCGGGGATAATAAATCGATCTAGCTAGGATTTATTTTTAGAAAATGTCTTTTTGTCCGTGTTTTTAGGCAATGAAAAACTACTACAATATCGTTAGAATAAGAAGGTAAATTTTGACGAATTGTTAGTGATTATAAATAGCTTAATTGGTATAATGGTCGGTCACTGAATCTTAAAACCCCGGTTCGAGCCCAGACCGACCGACCGACTTTTTTTAATTTTTTTTTCATGTTCTTTTCTTTTTTGAGAAAATCTATTTTTTCGAGTCCTTTTTTTAGTATTTTTTAAAAACACGAAAATTTAAATTAAAATAATTGCACTCATGATTTTTAATAATATTGAAATAACCAGTTCCGTTTTTTCTGTTATGTCGCTCAGATCAAAAAATATCATTTATATTTCATCAGTATGTAATTTGTATCTAAATATAATTTCCAAAACACATAATTAAAAAAATCGAGCGAAAAATACCGAGCAAAGCTCGGTCAACCAGGTACTTCATCATTAATAAAGCTTTACTCCCTAATAAATAAACAAATGAAGTAAACTTAATACGTAGTAACGTAAGGTTCCCTTTCTACCTAGGAGTCCGTCTTGGTAGGTTACCACCCTACCATCATACTTATTACTGTCGCCAATAGCAGCTCTCGTACTGCTGTATTCTGGTCTGAAGGGTACAAAGAGCCAATATAATTTTATTGCCTGCAGGTGTACACGGGCTGCAGTATCCACTTACCATCAGGTGAACTGACAGTTTGTTTGTCACTTCAGATTTATAAAAAAAATAAACAACAAACCTCTTTATCTGTCTAGTATGAACCAAGAACAGCGATTGTTCCATATTTTCTATTTAAAATTAAAGTCAAATTCATTGATCGACAACACGCACGTTCTACGATATGCTAATGTAGAATTGTATAGCGAAAGTCCAAGGTGTTTTAATGAAATGACATAATTCATATATCATGTATGTACGCTCCGTAAGACTAAGACCTCAACCTCCTCATTAATGAGACTAGTTATATATTTTGGAACGTGTTGTGAGAAATGTTTCAACTAATAAAAACATAAGGTTATTCAGATTTGAAAGATAAATGTATTTGTCTTGCGGTAGAAAACCTATTATATCATATTACGTTGATAATTTTAAAGAGAATTCAATGTAGATTGTAGGATGACTTGTTATATTTCAAAAATCTTTGATACCAGGAAATAAAAAGAACAAAGAGCCTCTGGATCATAGTTTTGGCCAGTTTCATTTATGCAAAACATGGTCCTTTCATGAACGCTAATGCTTTTCATGACTAACTATATAACTAAATATAAGGGTATATTCACAAACAAAAACTTTACTTAATATTGAAAAATTGATTTAGTTCTCAGTCTCAGTTGTTAGCAATGGATAGAAATGCCTTTCCTATTTTGACGCCTGGTTGGTTACTCCGTTCGTTTTGTGTAGACCGGCAATGACCTCTTTTTATTGAATACAAAACGCTACCTAGCAGCGTTGGACTCGGTAGAGACTCGCTAAGGCGCTCATTGATAACCTTGATTTGGTTCAAGACAACCTTCTCAGCTTCGAGCACAGGCGCAGAGTAGCCAGCCTTTCTGTATTCTATAGGATACATTTCGGAGAGTGTGCGCAGGAATTACATACTTTAATCCCCTAAAAGGGGAGGGATCTTTTATTCACCATCGGACAACCAGGCCATCGGTGGGTCTTCACCCCTTTGATATTCGTTCGGACCAAATGGTTTGCTTCGTTTTTCTTACGTACAGCAAAGAAGTGGAATAATTTGCCGCCCTCAGTTTTGGGCGTCTTCAAGGCAAGAGTGAAAAAGCTTATATATAGCACTGGCTTATAGTAAGTAAATAAATAAGGTTGACAAACGAACACACAATCCTGTTTGTAAGTAAGTGCCCAAGATACCTGCATCTACCCTCAATAAAGAACTAAAATGTAGTTGCGTTCTTTTGTCCGTCGATGATGACAAACGCGCAACACAGCTAGTCCACCTGATGGTAACTGAAATTCTAACGATCTAAAAATCAAAACGCAGATGTGTTGTCACCCCTGAGGACTAAGACGGAATGTCTCGTTTCCAGTAAAAAGGGTCACCGGTTCTCTACACACACCATACAAAACACAGCAGTATTAAGCCGCTTATTTATGCTGGTATTCCGTGAGAACGTGGTCATTCCCGGGTGAGCCTACCCATTCGTGCTACAACCATAATATAGCTACAGCGTGGCTCTACCGCATAAATATGTAGAGCCATGCTTCTGATACATCCATAATGTATCTGCAGCATGACTCTACTACGTTAAAACTGTTTGTGAGTAGTCTAAGTCTTTACCTAAATAATATTCTGCTATCTATTCGGTGAAAGTGATAGCAATGGGTATTGATCGTACCGTTACAAATAGTGATAAATACAGAATTATCAGTGAGTATTACATAATTCTGTAAACATACGTAGCAACGAACAAAAATGTGGGATTTTTAATGGTTACAAAACATTGCACTGTATTATTTAATTAATGATCACCCATCACATTTCATCCACTGCTGAATATTGAACAAAGCCACCTGCATCCATGAATTGCCTACGTGTTCCATTAGGTCATCACTAGTTATAGTAGGAGTTACCCATCTCTATGCTTTTCATTACATAGGCAAGAAATGTTCGTGAGTAATAGAACATTTCTTCATCGTCTGTTGTGGGTTCCTCGAGCTAATGGCCAGCCAGTTGGCACTTCAGCACACTTGTCCGCTGGGCTAAGTCAGATATTCTTGTTCTTCTGCAGATATCCTAATTACCTAGTTTCTCAAACAGCTAGTAGAGAATTATTAAGTATTCCCTATTATGGAATACCGCGTGCTTAGCTGTGAAGGAAAACATCGTGTGGAAACCTGCATGTCTGATAAATAAGAAAAAAAAAATTCGAAGACATGTAAAGTTGGGGCAGCGCGGCGGACATTTCATTGCCCTAAAAACCTCTCAGAAATGAGGGGCGGTCTGTGTCCAGAAGTGGAACGTATATAGGCTGTAAATTTAACTTTAACTTTATTGTGGAACAAAATATACTTTCATATAGCGTTCGTAAAAATAAATGTACTATAAATAAACACCCAAAATACCAATTATGAATGTTTTAGATGTAGAAATATTAAAGAAACGGTTCCTAAAGTATGGCGATTATTTTAATAAAATCACGTTCGTAGGTAGGTGTCTATAAAAACGTCTAGCTATATTTAAAGTTTAAGTTTATCTGTTAAAAATTGCTTAATCAAAACTTGTTTCTTTTGTGTTAATATCTTATCATAACTAACCTAAAATTATTACTATATTATCACAAACTATCTTATCAAGATTAGCCTAAAACTACATGAAGAGGTTAAAGCCCCTTATATTATTTAATTAGGTAATGTCCGGCCACGCCGTACTAAGTGACAGGGCACTAACGGCGCTCCAAAGATAAACTCCAAAGATAAACACTTTTGTAGCAATTTTGAATTTTGATTTACCACGTGCCTAAACGAAAACTAAAACAGGGACGTCTCAGTATGTGTATGTCAGTATGACTGTGAAATGAAAAATATTTCGAAGCCGTGAAACGATGAGCCTCGACGTGAAACTAGGAGCTCATAAGTTGCACTGGAGTGATGCCAGTGCAAGTTCTCACCGTCTCCATTTGTTTAAAAAAATAGACCTGGGTCTTGCAGTGATATATTTCTAGGTTAAGGCTTTGACATACTTGAACCCTATTCTTTATTCCAATAATTTTTATAAAAGTGTTGTTTATATGTACTTCAATAAAGTTTTTAATGTGTATGTCAATGAACTGATCAAAGAACTCAGTACCATGCACGAGGGACGTTACATAGATAAAAAGAAGATGAAGTTTGCATTAACAACATCAGTTCTGTCAACGACCGAGTGCTGTATACCCATTCGATCAGTGCTTTGCTGGTAGCTGCTGTATATGTGTGTATAACTGTATGCTGGTAGTGTGTGATGCATTTTTTGGCACATTTGAAGATTCATTAGCTTATATGTATATAATTAAATTAAAAAAGATTATATGTTCTTCCGGTCGGAGACCAAATGTCAACTCCAAAAATACTCTGTGGTTACATATTGAATAAAGTAAAACAATATCTGGGACAGGTCTCGACAATGAGAGGGAACGGAGAGCAGTAACGGTGAAAAGTAACGTGTTGGCCTCATATTTCCTCGCAGCTGTAACGAGCAGTCTGTGGAAGGATTATACGTATGAAGCCATATCAACAACCTTCAGAGCGCTGTTGGAGCTGCTTTGATTTTGTAGTGCGGGATATGTTGCTGAGGACTGCACTATTTATTTTAATTTCACTATTATTTATTAATTGGTTGTAATTTTGACTGTTAACAATTGTTTACTATCATAGATATAAGAAATTTTCTATCATTTTCTGACATAAAATAATAATAATAAATATTATTGTAGTTTACTTTATTTAAAAAAAAAAATAGTTTGATTTACGAATATTTATATGTGTTATGTTCGCATTGTATTTGAAACAGGGGTAAACGCAAATACTATAGGATAAATATTTAATTAATGAAATATTTATTTTCTAATGTTTTATTTCTGTAACAGAATGTATTTAACGCAACAAAATGACTAGGTACATATTTCTACGTAATAATGTAAAGTACTTGTTGTACTGGGAGAGCGAGGTTTGCTCGAAATTATATAATATAAAATTATAATATTCTCAGAGATGTCACCTGTCTAGATAAACTTAAGTACGGGATCTAAATACAAAATTTCATCCAAATTATTAGAGCCGTTTATGAGAACGTAAATACATATTTACATATACTTAGCATACAACAAGATGGTATCCACCATAAAGTGCGATGTTATCTGTACATGGTAGAGTAATGTTGATATATTACTATATGAATGGTCGGCTCGATCAGGGAAGAAACATCCTCTCACAGAACACCATAGTGAGTGTAGAGAACCCGAGACCTTTTTTTCTGTAAACGAGGCTTTCCATCTTAGTCCTAAGGGTTGACAAAGTAGGTATATTGATTACATCTTGATTCTTAATCAAGGATAGATGTGCCACAGTTTACCATCAGGTGTAGAGTGTGGAGTGTGGACTGGAGCTCGACTGTCATCCTTGTTCTATAAAATGTTTTTTTCTAAAAATTGTACGTTATTTACAAGAACTGCTGCTAGCTTACAACATTTATATATATATATATATATATATATATATATATATATATATATGTATGTGTTGCTTTTCAGACAGATATCATACAAATTAGAATTCTACTTAACTAATTCATCTTCAAACTTTTCAAACCTTTAAAGAGCTGGATAGTGTAAAGACGGTTAACAAGTGGTAAAATTGAAAATGTTATACAACCTACTTCAATATAAATAAAACGAGAACATCATCAATGTAGCCGAAGTCAATTAAATACGCATTATTAGGGATGGCTCAAAAACTACTGGTCGGATCTTGATCAAATTTATATGGGGCCACATGAGAACCAGCCAGATTTCTGATAAAAATAGAATAATCAAAATCTGTTCACATAGAAAAAGTTCTAAGGTAACACACACATAAAAATACAGTCGAATTGAGAACTAAAAAAGTAAAAGTGAAAAATAAAAAGGCCACTGTCAAGGTTCAGAGAACGTTGAAAATCGAAATGATAAAGTTTGCTTATAAGAGTATAAACATCTTGTATCATAAATTTAAATTTTGATCTGTATTCCATATTTTATAGTCTTGTCTCTAATTATTTTTTAAAAGGAAAAATTTGAATAAATGTTGTTTTAGTAAAACAATATACCTAATTACGTTTTAAATAACAATAGCTGTATAACAATTATAAGGTTTTTTAAAATATTTTATTAATTTATAAGAAAATGGTCTTACCTTTTATTTTAATAACTGACAGGCACTAACATTAAATGCAGTACTAAAAATAAAAAAAATTGTTACAAAACTACCGAGTAATGTGTAATCCGATCTTAGAGTAATATATTATTGTAAATCCGATTGATGCTTTCCGTTATCTGGCCACCACACGACTGCGACTGACGGCTTACCGGATCGGCATGCATGGAAGCGTTTTAAAAACGTCATACGTCCAATGTCAAATGTTGGAGACCAATTCATATTATTTGTGATAAATCTGTTTGATTACAACATATTTTCTATTGGATTTGTCGTTTATATATATATATATATATATGTATATATATATATATATATGTATATATATATATATATACATATATATATATATATATATATATATATATATATATATATATATATATATATATATATATATGTATGTATATGATTTGAAACTTGAGCATTTTCTTAATTTATTATTGAGTAGTAGACATCAATGATTGTAATGTGTTAGGGTCCTGGGACGTGGTAAAAATGAAAGTGGACTGTATATTCTTATAGGGCTGATATAATCATCCGTACTTTACAATAACCCGGTCTACTTAATAAAATTATTATAATAAAATAAAATAATGTTGTCGTCCGACCGCGGTGGAGTATCGTAAAGTGAGAGGCCGCCGCGTCGCTGCCGCTCGACGAGACGTCGACGTGTCGTCCTCCCGCGCGTCTCCACCCGCGCGTATATGCAACCGGTTCCCAACATGCTCCCCGGGTTGAAGTGTGCAGAGAACTTCAAAAATCTGGAAGGGGACAGATTAAAGGCCCTTCGAATTGTGCCTCTCCTTGTCTTCAACTCGGCGGCTCTGGAAACGCCGTCGCCGCCAGGATAGAGCTGCATGACTCGTCCTAAGGACCACATCAATGGTGGGAGAGCTCTTTCCTTGACAAGAACAAGAGATCCCAATTTCAGCTCCTTAATCGACGACTGCCATTTCACCTTTTGCTGGAGTAGAGTGACATACTCTAGTGAAAATCGGATCCAAAGGTGCTGCTTTATAAGCTCGATTCTCTTGAATTGATCAAGGCGGTTGTTACCACCTATCACCTATTTGTGGTTGAGGGATAGCAATTAGTGAGCGTCCAATTAAAAAGTGGGCAGGAGTGAATGCGGAGAAATCTGAGGGATCAGTGGAAATAGGGGTGAGGGGCCGAGAATTCAAAACAGCCTCTATTTGAGTGAGGCATGTAGCCATTTCCTCATAAGTTAAATGAGTGGTTTGTAATAAACGCTTAAGATGGTGTTTTGTAGAGCGTACTGCTGCTTCTGCTAAGCCATTAAAGTGAGGGGTATGAGCGGGAACAAATTTAAATTCGATGCCTTCTTGAGCCATTTGACCTTCATGTTCCGATTGAAGAAGAAATTGAGCCAGCTCGTTGCTTGCACCGACAAAATTCGAACCGTTATCTGACGTGATGCTCTTGGGCTTTCCGCGACGGGACACAAAGCGATTTAAAGCGGCTATATATGCTTCGCTGGATAGTGCCGTAACGAGCTCAATATGACAGGCCTTTACCGGACTGCAAATAAAGATTGCCAAAAAAGATTTAATAAGTTTACAACCTCTGCCCTTACGGTCTGCTATCAACACTGGCCCGGCGTAGTCGACGTTGCAATGAAGAAAGGGAAACTCTAGTTCGGTACGCGAGGCAGGGAGCTGGCCCATGATGGGCTGAACAGTTTCCGCCCTGTACCGGAAGCATCGCATACATTTGTTAACTGTAGCTTTAGCTAGGTTTTTTCCACCTAAGGGTCAATAAGTTTGCTTAATATTTCCTAACAGAAGTTGTGGCGGTGCATGTAAATATTTTTGATGGAAATGTTCAAACATAAGCTTAGTGAAATGATGTTTGCTGCATAACAAAATTGGGTGCTTTGTGTCGTAACTGTAAGGGGAGTTATCGAGTCTTCCACCAACCCTTATTATGTTATTAGCATCGAGAAATGGGCTTAAAGCTTTAAGTCGATTTTTGTTAGGAAGCGCCTTTCCGGCTTTAAGAAAAGTATATTCGTCAGGAAACATCTCAGATTGAGATTTAAGAATAATAAAATTTAAGGAATTTTGAAGCTCTTGAACTGAAAAATGTTCTTTCATTTGCTTTTTCGGGTTCTTACAGTTGTAAATAAATCTTTGTATATATGCTATAGTGTTTTGTAAGTTTGTTAAATTAGATTTGTTTTGGATTAAGTTAGATATTAAGTCTGCATTAGAATTGTTAAGCGCGAAGGAACAAGTAATCAACTCTGGTAGATTCTGTTTCACGCCGACGTTGGGCATTTGTGGCCAATTAGTTTCAATGTCTGTTAAGAAAGGTGGCCCTGACCACCACAATTCTGAACCGCTGATGAGGTCAGCCTTCAGCACACGGGAAACAAGATCCGCCGGATTGTCCTTCGACGGTACGTAGCTCCACGTGTGACCCTCTGTGCATTCCTGAATTTCATGTACACGATTCCTTACGAAACTTTTAAGGTTAGTAGGTGGTGTTTTTAACCACCCTAAAACAATAGTTGAGTCACACCAGAATCTACACTTGCTGATATGTAGTGTTAAAGAGGTTAATACTTTGTTACACAGTAGTAGTTACGATGTACCAGTTCTGGCTCACTTGTACAAGTACGACGTTCGTCGATTCACGATCCTAAAAAAAAAAAAAAAAAAAAAAAAAAAAAAAAAAAGGTTTTGGCATGCTCTGATCACGAATCTGCGGTCCATTTTTGCGTAGGATGTACGGTTCCGGAGATGTGCAGATCAATTAACTCTTATCTAATTGATATCCGCTTCGAGCCTCAACCGTCATTAGCGCTCCATTGTCCTTATCTACTTATCTATTGTTGATTGACTACCGTCATTATCTATTATTCGTCGGCGTGTGGGTCGGCTTATGCTATTGTATTATACTCCTTTGTTCCTATCTACACTAATCTGACTCATTAATAAAACACATTACCCAATTTTGTTAAAAGTTTTATAAATTGTATTATACTCCTTTGTTCCTATCTACACTAATCTGACTCATTAATAAAACACATTACCCAATTTTGTTAAAAGTTTTATTTATAAAATACAAAATCTTATTACTTATTATCTATAAAATAGGAGCGAAACATCTCATCCACTAAAATATCGTTGTACAATGTGTTCCCTGTAAATATACTCGTAAAACTATGCATTGAACATCCCTGAAACTTATATAGCAAATACATTAAGCAATATTCGCCACAAACTGAAGTCCACTCATTCTGAATCCTATCAACATTCCAGTTCCATCTTTTACAATTTCTTTTAAAAAACTCTAGATGATATCGTACAGGTGCCCGTCCGAATGAATCAAAATATTGACCGACGTCATTCGTATCGATATATAAAGCTACCCAATGTGACCCTGGTTTATCATCTGTATCCAAATTGCATATTATATACGTTGGTACGTGGGTGTACATGGGTAGTTTATTGGCAGCATAAACATTATTTTCTAGAGTGGGGTGAATCTTTTTCAGATGTTGTTGTACATCTAGTGTATCCATAATATTACTGCTATTAGTAGATTATTACAGTACCAATCTACTCAATGACTAATATAGGAGTGATCAATTATAGTGATTTCTAAATATTAAATTGCATTCTTTGTGTTATACAAATCGTATTTGAGTCACCAATACACTGAACAAGACACGACAGGAAGGACGTAGGAATGTAGAGAATGAGAGGTAAGCTTGTTGACGCATAAAGATACTATCAATTCTACTGCAGAAATTCTTTAGATTAGAATTATTACTCACTGGTACTATATAAGACCAAGCAACTGCAGTCATGGAGTTAGTGTATGGTCGTTTGACCGCAGTGGATCTATCAATACTACGTTTGTGTTACTTCAACGCATCAAAGGCCATGGATGTAAGTGTTTATTCTATTGACAAACTTACTTTTCTTTCTGTTATTTTCTTACGTGTGTATGATTTAGTGTTAACAAATTATATTTAAATATTATGTGTGTGTGTATATGGTTAAGCCGTGGTAGCTCAGATGGTTAGCGCAAAATGTAAAATTCACAGTACGCGACCCGGGTTCGATCCCCGCCGGCACCAATTAAATTGTTAATTACAATTTTAAGTGCTGATTTACCACGTGCTCAGCGTAGCCCTAAAATCCTCTCAGAAATGAGAGGAGGCCTATGTTCAGCAGTGGACTTTAATAGGTTGTAACTTTAGCTTTTTTAACTTTTATGATTAAGTGTTAACAAATTGATATTAACATGATAACTGTGTTGTTGCAGAAATCATTGAGATTCGATGAAAATACCTATAAACAGTATTACTACTCGCCACTCTCCCCTCAAGAAGAGAGTGATGACATCGTCATTAATAATAACACATGCGATGGTGGAAAAAGAAAATCGCAATCGATTGATCATTTTTTTGAAGCTGAATCAAAAATAAAAAAGAGGAAGCTGTTATCATCAACCGTAGCACGAGCCGCTAGAGATGGTGTATCATACATTTCTACTAATTCTGACGACGGAGACCAAGCGACGCATCTCATCAAAATTGAAATGTACGATATGAAGAAGCTATCCAAGATTCCAACTACTGATCATTGGAAACATGCTTCCACGAGGATTAAATATTACGTAAAGACTAATAAGGATAGCATCTACGACAACACAAACGCCCTCGTATACAATATTACAAAGACAATAGCAGAAAGTGAAAAAGTTAAAAAATACTTTTTTAACAATGACAGTCATTAGCTGATCATTAGTGAATGTGATTCTGTTTACTTAAATTACTTCCGTGTACTCATTATATTCTATTTCTAATCCTTTGTTAGACTTAAATATCGGACATTATTTGAAATTTGGGTATCAGTTGGTCTACCAACACTGAACTGTTACTTACTCTGCTACCTATTTTCTTCTTTACTATAAGGATGGCAAACTTCAGTGAAGTGTGCACCAGTGCTTTCTTCTCCACAACCATGGAAGAGAATACGGAACTATTCAACAGTGAATTAAATCAGGAGTTGTCTAAAGTTTGTGATGAAATGGAGAAGGATCAACTGTTCGATTCATCGTATGATGATGAGTTGTATAATCACTGTGCGATGGTTGAAACACAGTTTAAGTAAGTAAAATAAACATTCATTTCGATCATAATTTACACAATGTCTTGTACAGTTTTTAATAAATTTAAACATTTTAGTAGTCAACCACTACAACTTGGAAGAGGAACGAAGCGAACGAGCAGCAAAGAACCCAAGATCATCAAAAAACCAACAACGGAAGCAGAAGCGCCTACCTCTGCAGGGAACAGTATCAGTAACGATGATCAAGTGGAATGTCTAACGTGTCATATATTTATCAAGAAACGGTATTTAGCTAATCATTTTAAAAGTAATGTTCACAAAAATAATCTTTTAAATTCACATAATTCTTTATCAAACGTTAGTGTTATTGAATCTGCTTTTGGAAATAGGATTTTAACTTATAAAATCAAGAGTAGAGTAGATAGTTCGACATTGGTAAATTTTGAAACTCCTGAACTATTTTTAAATTCTATTAAAGATGATATTTTATTTTTAATACAAGAGTGTATTCATCAACACATAATTTTTAAAGTAAACTTCATATTGCATGCTGATTTTGTTCAACAAACTAAAGATATTCATGATACGTTCGATTTTCAAACGCTTAACTATATTATTTGTCAAGGAGATGACTTAAATATTTTTTTTTTCATCTTTAAATGATACAATTACTACTAAAATTAGTGCATTTGAAAAAAAAGATAGTGGATGGAGTCTAAAAAACATAAAATCTATAGACATGAATGTTAATAAATTTAACCCCCTACGCGGTACTTCATACATAGATCTTCCTCGTGACATAAAATTAAAAAAGGCTGTTATAAATGTAAAAAGCAAGGATTATTTTTGTTTTAAATGGGCGTTACTCTCGGCGTTATATCCCGTAAACAAAAACGCGGATCGTGTATCATCGTACGTTAAACATGCAAATAAACTTAAATTTTATGGTATTTCCTTTCCAGTTAAAATTTCTGACATAGCAAAAGTAGAGAAATTAAATGATATTAGTATTAATGTTTTTGGGTTAGAATATAATAAAGAAAAACGATGTAATTCTATAGTAGGTCCATTATTTTTAACAAAGTGTCGTAAAGATAGACATATCAATTTATTATTTTTTTCCAAGGATACAAAAAATCATTATTGTTACATAAAAAATTTATCGCGGTTAGTTAGTAAACAAATTTCAAAAGACGGTCACATCATGTACATTTGCGAAGCATGTCTACTTCACTTTCCATCTAAGGAAAGTTTAAATAACCATGAACAATACGATTGTGCCCACATTTGTACAGAATTACCAAACAGTGAAACTTTTAAAAAAAAGAATTGGTTTGGTCAACCTATTTCAAATGATAAAATTAAATTTGATAGTTATGAAAAAAAGTTGAAGATACCATTCGTAGTTTATGCTGATTTTGAAGCATTTTTAAAACCAATAGAATCATGTTCTAACGATCCTTCCAAACCTTTCACACACAATATTCAGAAACATGAAGTACATAGTTTTGGTTATTATATTAAATGTTCATATGATGATAAATTATCAAAATATGTAACGTATTGCGGACCCAACTGTGCACAAGTGTTTATGGAAAGTTTATCTAACCATCTCAAAGAAATAAATAGACTTCAAAAATATCCTCCACTTCCGCTAACAAATGAAGACAAAAACCAAATTTCAAATGCAACCATTTGTCATATTTGTGAAACAGAGTTAGCAGAACATTTTTATGATTTTGATTGGTACACCGGTAGTTTTATAGGTGTTGCTCATGAATCATGTAGCTCGAAGTTCAGAAAACCTCGTTATATACCAATATTTTTACACAACCTTAGTCACTATGATGCTCATTTTATTGTTCACGCGTTAAACTTTTGTGATGGTGAAGTCGAAGTTATCTCTCAAAATAAAGAAAAATATATATCCTTTTACAAAAAATTAAAAATGAATAACCACGAAATTATATTAAGATTCATAGATTCGTTTAAGTTTTTATCATGTAAATTAGAAGAATTGGCCAAAAATCTCAGTAATGATCAATTTCAAGAATTACGTAGAAATTATCCTAGTGATGAAGATTTCTTTCGTTTAAAACGGAAAGGCGTTTATCCATATGAACTTATGACTAATTATGATAGTTTAAGCCTAACATCGCTCCCCGAACAAAAATTTTTTTATAGCTCGCTCACAGATTCCCATATTTCAAATGATGATTACAATCATGCTAAAGATGTTTGGAAACACTTTGGGTGTTGTAATATGCTAGATTATTCAAACCTGTATTTAAAAACAGACGTTTTACTTTTAACCGATGTATTTGAAAACTTTAGAAAGTTATGTATTAATACTTATGATTTAGACCCTGCCCATTATTACACAGCACCCGGTTTAAGTTGGAAAGCAATGTTAAAATATACAAAAATAGAATTAGAACTTTTAACAGATTATGAGAAAATTGCATTTATTAGATCAGGTATCAGGGGTGGTGTATCTCAATGTAGTAATCGTTATGCTAGAGCTAATAACAAATATATGGGGGATTATGATGCAGGGAAACCAAATTCATATATCACATATTTTGATGCCAACAATTTATATGGTTGGGCTATGTCTCAATGTCTTCCTACTGGTGGATTCGAATGGGTAAATCCGAATACAGAATTTAATGTGTCTGAGACATCGAACTTCGGTTTTATTTTAGAAGTTGATTTGGAATATCCAGATGAACTTCATGATTTACATTCGGACTTTCCTTTATGCCCCGAAAACATTTGTGCAGACAATATTAATGAAAATAAACTAGTCCCAAATTTAAATAATAAAGATAAATATGTAATTCATTACAGAAATTTAAAGCAGTGCATAGAAATGGGGGTTAAATTAACTAAAATTCATAGAGTTTTAAAATTTAAACAGTCTCGCTGGTTGAAGATGTACATAGATCTAAACACAAAATTAAGAACGTTAGCAAAATCAGATTTCGAAAAAGATTTTTATAAATTAATGAATAATTCAGTCTTCGGAAAGACTATGGAGAATATTGAAAAAAGGGTTAACATAAAATTAGTTACACACTGGGAGAACCAGGGCAAAGCTTTAGGTGCTCAAGATCTAATCGCTAAACCACAATTTCATAGTCTTTCAGTATTTTCGGAAAACCTAGTTGCGGTTCAGTTGCGAAAAACAAAGTTAATATATAACAAACCAATTTATTTAGGGTTTTGCATTTTAGATATTTAAAAAACATTAATGTATGATTTTCATTATAACTATATGGTTAAAAAGTTTAGTAAAATCAAATTATTGTATACAGATACGGATAGTTTAATATATCATATATTTACAGATGATTTTTACTCTGATATAAAACCTGACCTTTCATCATACTTTGATACCTCAGCTTATGATGCAAATAATATTTTTGAATATCCAAAATTAAATAAAAAGAAATTAGGTTTTTTTAAAGATGAAAATAATGGTAAAATCATGAAAGAATTTGTGGGTTTACGATCCAAAATGTACGCTTTTAACTTAGAGAATAAGACTATAGCCAAGGCAAAAGGCGTAAATAAATGTATCACTAAAAAGATGACCATAGATAATTATAAGTCTTCTCTATTTAATAAAAAAGTGCAATATTATAGTATGCTTAGATTTAAATCAATTAAACACACAATTTTTACACAAAAATTAAATAAGATTGGTTTATCATATAATGACACAAAGAGGCATATTTTAGATAATAATATTGAAACATTAGCTTGGGGTCATTATAAACTGCGTTATGTAAGTGTTGATAGTTTTTAATTTTATGTCTGCATGTAAATAAAATTTGTATTGATTGTAAAATAATGATAATAGTATAATATGACGTAGAGTTTATTACATATTTAATCGTTGTTTTATTGTAAATAATTTAAGTTAATTGTTGTTTATATTTGCGTGTGTGTGTGTGTGTGTGTGTGTGCATTTATTTGAGATTGAGTTGATTATAAAATTATGATGTACTAATTGTGTTAGAAATAGTATACAGATCATTCTGTTTTATATTATGTTTGCAATATATATTAATTGTTAACACTAACACTTTCATTTTTTATTTCACCCCTTAGAACTTTAGACGTGTATAATGTTTCACTTTATCCATCCGTTTACTGCTATTGTGGCGGGGCCAAGTGGATGTGGGAAGTCAAATTTTGTAACAAATTTCATAAAATCAGTTACAGAAATATGTAATTGTGATTTTAATCAGATCACATGGTGCTTTGATGAAATGCAACCTTTATATAATTTACCAAATGTTAACTACCATCAAGGAATTCCAAATGTTAATATGTTTGACGGTGAAAACCCACATCTTGTTATTATTGATGATCTAATGAGAGAGTCCGATGGAAGAAAAGTGGATATATTTACAAAAGGTAGTCATCACAGGAATCTTAGTGTATTTTATTTAACACAAAATTTATTTCATCAGGGTAAAGGGCAAAGAGACATATCCTTAAACTCAAGTTATATAATATATTTTAAAAACCCTCGAGATAAAACTCAAATAAGATATTTAGCACGACAAGTGTCACCAGATAACCCAAAATTTATTGAAGATGCCTACAGGGATGCAACTCTAGAGGCGCATGGATATTTAGTGGTAGATTTAAAACAGAATACCAATGATTTTTGTCGTATCAAGACAAATGTCTTCCCATTTAATGGTTTCTGCACAGTCTACGTCCCCACAAAAGAGTTTAAATACACCAAGAATCAAACATTTCAAATCATTGCTAAATGATGCATCGTCGACTCACAACGCATAAACATTTGCTAAACGCTTTGCATACGCTTAAACCAAAATATCAAAGAGCATTACTTAAAACGTGTGATGAAGAAGAAATTAACTGTATTTGTGAGTGTATTCATAACGTTTTACAAGGAAAAGTACCTCTTAAAGATCAAGATAAACAAAAATTGAATAAACACAAAAATATACTCCGTCAACTAGTGCGTAAGTGTAAACATAAACTAAGAAAAAATATAATTATACAAAAAGGAGGGGCTTTCTTACCAATAATATTAGGTGCAATATTGAGTGGATTAGTGAGTGGACTAGCCAGTTAACATGGAAAATGCAAAGAAAATGATACTTATCGAACCTGGATTGATTGAAAAATTAAAACAAGAAAATCCTATACTATTAAACGAGCAATTCTTGTATATATATATATATATATATATATATATATATATATATATATATATATATATATATATATATATATATATATAATCGGGATCTCGGAAACGGCTCCAACGATTTTCATAAAATTTAGTGTCCAGGGAGTTTCGGGGATAATAAATCGATCTAGCTAGGATTTATTTTTAGAAAATGTCTTTTTGTCCGTGTTTTTAGGCAATGAAAAACTGCTACAATATTGTTAGAATAAGATAGTAAATTTTGACGGATTGTAAGTGATTATAAATAGCTTAATTGGTATAACGGTCGGTCACAGAATCTTAAAACCCCCCCCTGGTTCGAGCCCAGACCGACCGACCGACTTTTTTTAATTTTTTTTTTTCATGTTCCTTTCTTTTTTGAGAAAATCTATTTTTTGAGCCCTTTTTTAGTATTTTTTAAAACGCGAAAATTTAAATTAAACTAATTGCACACATGATTTTTTATTCGAAAACCAGTTCAGTTTTTTCTATTATGTCGCTAAGATCAAAAAATATTATTCTTATTTCATTAGTATGTAATTTGTATCTAAATATAATTTCCATAACACACGAATTAAAAAAAAACCGAGCGAAAAATACCGAGCAAAGCTCGGTCAACCGGGTACTAAGGTTAATACGAGTAGTAGTTTATCTCGATTAGATATCGAAATGCAAAATATTATGAATAGTAAGACGGAAGACCGAAAGAAATGGATGTTATATTTACAAACACTGCAAATATACCTTCATTTTACCGAAGAGGATCGTCAACCACTCAGATTACCAATCATTCTGATACATCTAATGAAGATTCAAACGAGTCTAAAATTGGTTTTAAAATTAAAGATAGAGATCTAAAAACTTCAGTTGATGCTGAATCTTTGTTGGAGGAGAATCGATCCATCAAAAGTAAAGAAAATGTTGAAAATCCACTTTACACACCAGCTCAAATACTCAGTTTAATACCAAAAACTTATAATAAAAAAGGACAGTTATTATTAAACTTAGTTGAAACAAGTAGAGGTAAAATACATTGGGATAATGAAGGTACAGTCACAATTGATAATGAAAAAATTCCTGGAAGTAATATTGTTGATTTAATAAATGATTCACTAAGACCCTTAAAAAGAAGTGATCCAGTAGGTTGGGATAGATTTGCTGAAGCATTAAAAGATATTAAAGTACCACTTACTTATATTGGAAATCCAAAGAGATGTGAGTTTATTAACCAACTTCAAGCAAAAGATCTGAACAAACCCTCTGAGATTGAATTTCAAGAGTTTTCTACACCGAGCAGTAGAGATAAAAAGTCTACAACTAAAATACGTAAAAGGCTTGAGTGGGAAAAATGGACCCCGTACTAGAAGAAATTAACAGGATTTATTATGATCCATCTAATCCCGCTGGTTTTGGTAGTATTGATAAATTATCAAAAGCCATGAAGGGTAAAATGAATAAAAAGCAAGTAAAGGAATGGTTAAAATCACAAGAAACATACACATTACATAAACCCATTCGAAAAAAATTCCCGCGTAACAGGTACATTCTATCAAATATTAATGAACTGTGGCAAGCTGATTTAAGTGATATGCGAACTTATTCTCAATATAATGATGGTTTCAAGTATATACTTTGTGTTATTGATGTATTTAGTAAATATGCTTTTGCAAGACCAATGAAAAAGAAAAACTCAGAAACAACTAAAGAATGTTTTGAAAGTATATTTACTGAAAGTAATTTAACACCTACTCACATACAATCTGATAAAGGTACAGAATTTGTTTCAAAAGATGTACAAAAATACTTTAAATCCAAAAAGATTAATTACTATACCACTAACAATCCTGACATTAAGGCCAGTATTGTTGAACGATTTCAAAGAACACTAAAAATGAAAATGTGGCGTTATTTCACTCATAATAATACTTATAGATATATAGATGTTTTACAAGATTTAATATACTCTTACAATCACAGCTTTCACTCTAGTATTAAGATGTGCCCATGTGATGTAAATTCCAACAATATTATGACAGTTTGGACTAATCTTTATGATAGACGGTCAAACAAACTTTCTTTAGAAAATCCTAAACCAAATTTCAATGTGGGTGATTATGTTCGAATAACTAAATATAAACATGCTTTCCAAAAAGGATATGAATCAAATTGGAGTGATGAAATATTTATTATATCTTCAATAATTGATAGATCTCCATGGGTTGTTTATACAATAACAGATTTACAAAATGAACCAATAGTTGGTACTTTTTATGAAAGAGAATTACAGAAAATCACTTACAACCCCACCTCACAATATAAAATAGATAAAATAATTGACACTCGTTACTCAGGTAACAGAAAAGAAGTATTGGTGAAGTGGAAAGGTTATCCAGATAAATTTAACAGTTGGATTTTAGCTTCTAGTTTAAAAGAAATATGAATAAAGAAAGTTTTTATTTAACTTTGCTCAGCAATAGTTCAATGGAATATTTTCCTGATAACAAGACCACAAATTTTTCAACGAAATTACCGAAAGCTATTAAATTAGAAGGTGAATGGTCGGTTGGAGTTGTCGAGTTTCAATATCCATGTACCATGTTTACTGTTCAAGATCATGAAAATGTTATATACATTACAAAATCTATGTTAATGCCTAATGAAGATAAACCATCCACAGTGTACTACAAAAAACATATTCCAGCTACCAACTATGATAACGTTGAGCATATTTTAAGAGTGTTAAATGGTATCGGAGAGAACTTGAAATTTCGCTATGATGAAATAACAAAATTTGTGTCTATTTCTGTTTTGGATAAAAATATAACATCCGTAACATTATCACCCAAATTAAGTTTACAACTAGGTTATGAACCAAATAAAAATCTCCTAGAGAGAAATTTTGGAAAGTGTCCTGCTAATTTACACTTAGGGTTACCATCTCAACTCTTTCTATATTGTGACATTATCGATCCCCAGATTGTGGGTGATGTTATGACTCCTTTACTAAGAGTTATTTCATTAGATCCTACAAAATACATTTATGGTGCAAATAAAATGCACGTTTTCTCTCAACCTCACTACTTACCTGTTATGCGAAGAGAGTTCGATACGCTGGAAATAGTTATAAGATCGAGCACAGGACAAAAAATACCATTCCAGTTTGGAACCGTGTGTATTAAACTACATTTCCGAAAATTATAATAATGAATTCCCTTCGTGATCATCATAAATGTCCATATGAAAATTATTATACACATCAAGCTGGGTCAGGAGTTGGAGTAATTTATAAGGGTGCACCATACCAACGCGGTCATGGTATTGGGAGCTTCTTAGGGGGGTTATTTAGATCAGTTTTACCTTTACTTTCAAGTGGTGCTCGAGTGATTGGTAAGGAGGCATTAAGCGCTGGAGTAGGACTTTTATCGGATATGGTTCAAGCGCGTCCTATGGAAGCCTCAATAAAAGATCGTCTAAAGCAAGTTAGTACGAATTTAAAACGAAAGGCTGATGAGAAAATTGATCAATTTAACATGACAGGATCTGGGTATAAAACTAAAAGAAAACGATTGACCTCGTTCATTCCACCATTAACTGCTAAAGTGAAAGCTGCGAAAAAACTTGGTCTAAAACCAAAAAATAACAAAGATATATTTTCAAATTAAATATGTATTTCCTTCATAATCATTCTTGCGAGTGCGTTAAGTCAGAATTGGATTTGTTTGCACTACCGTCTACACAAACTAGCATTGAAAATGGATTGTGGATTCATTATAAACCAATTTCATCTCTTGGTGATGATGGACCTATCGAGTTTCAAGTTCCTGGGACAGGCGATGACTACATAGATTTGTCTCATACATTACTCCACATAAAGGCAAAAGTAATAAATCAAGATTCAACTAACTTGATATCTACTACAATAGTAGCACCTGTAAATAATTGGCTGCATTCACTTTTTAGTCAACTTGATGTTTATTTAAACCAAAAACTTGTATCACCACCTAATAATACCTATGCATATCGAGCATACATGGAAACCCTTTTAAACTATGCTCCTGCTGCTAAACAATCTCATCTTACTTGTAGTCTTTGGTATGATGATACAGCAGGAAAAATGGATTCTACGGATGGTAAAAACATAGGATTTGTTAAAAGACAGGAATTGATTAGTGAAAGTAAGGAAATAGAAATGATTGGTCCTCTTCACGGTGACATTTTCAACCAAGATAAATTTTTAATTAATGGTGTTGAAATGAGTGTTAAATTGGTTCGATCTAGAGAGAGCTTTAATTTAATTGCTGGGTCAAACGATGTAAAGTTTAAAGTTTGCATTACGGATGCAACTCTTATTGTTCGACGAGCACGAATTAATCCAAGTGTATTACTCGCACATCAAAAAGTTTTAGCTTCTACGACTGCTAAATATCCTATTACTCGAGCTGAAGTAAAAGTTTTAACAATTCCATCGGGTGTTCAAGGAAAAACTCTTGATAATATATTTTTAGGGCAGGTACCCAAAAGATGTATAATTGGATTTGTGAACAATTCTGCATTTAATGGTTCCCTTACTAAAAATCCATTTAACTTTGAAAACTATGATATTAATTCTTTCAGCTTATATATTGATGGTCAACAAATACCTTCAAAAGCTTTGCAACCATCTTTTAATAATAGCATATTTACATCAGCATATCATACTCTATTCTCGGGAACTGGTATTCACTTTCTTAATGAAGGAAATGGAATCTCTTGTGAACAGTATGCCAAAGGTTACTGTCTATTAGCATTTGACTTAACTCCTGATTTATCAGCCAACTCATCAGCTCATTGGAATCTCATAAAGCATGGTAGTGTAAGATTAGAAGTACGATTTGAATCCTCACTAATACAAACAATTAACTGTATAGTTTTTGCTGAGTTTGATAATATTATTGAGATAGATAAAAACAGAAATGTTACTGTAGACTATAGTAGTTAAGGTTATAATATGTGTTGTGTGATAGATTTTATGAGTTATGTGTAATGCATTTTGTGTGTATGTAACTATGTGAAACATTATAAAATTAAATAAAACAAATTGTATGCAATATATTATTTTTTTATTTCTTTATAAATATTCTATTTAATGTAATACAAAACTCTGTTCGAGTTTAAATTTTACATAAGCACACTGACTAAACCACTGAACATGCTGCTGCCAAGGATCATCATCATCTTCCCAATCTTTTAAGCCACCACCACAATGGAAACACTTGGTCCTGTCTGCATGGCCAGTATAAAAGAAACCGGCTTCTGCAAGATCTTCAGGTTTCTGTCGCATAACGAGAGGCCAGTTTTCGAAACTGAGCAACCGGCTAGATTTTGAACTGAAGAATGGATATTCAGCTCTTGAGTACTGCATATTCTTCTCGTTTTCATCTCCACTCAGTGTTGTAGTTTTGTTCTTCAATGATGTGTTCTGTACACGTATGCCACACTCATCTCTTTCTTCTGCTCTTGTCTTCCTGTAATTTAAGTAAACAGAATCACATTCACTAATGATCAGCTAATGACTGTCATTGTTAAAAAAGTATTTTTTAACTTTTTCACTTTCTGCTATTGTCTTTGTAATATTGTATACGAGGGCGTTTGTGTTGTCGTAGATGCTATCCTTATTAGTCTTTACGTAATATTTAATCCTCGTGGAAGCATGTTTCCAATGATCAGTAGTTGGAATCTTGGATAGCTTCTTCATATCGTACATTTCAATTTTAATGAGATGCGTCGCTTGGTCTCCGTCGTCAGAATTAGTAGAAATGTATGATACACCATCTCTAGCGGCTCGTGCTAAGGTTGATGATAACAGCTTCCTCTTTTTTATTTTTGATTCAGCTTCAAAAAAATGATCAATCGATTGCGATTTTCTTTTTCCACCATCGCATGTGTTATTATTAATGACGATGTCATCACTCTCTTCTTGAGGGGAGAGTGGCGAGTAGTAATACTGTTTATAGGTATTTTCATCGAAGCTCAATGATTTCTGCAACACAGTTATCATGTTAATATCAATTTGTTAACACTTAATCATAAAAGTTAAAAAAGCTAAAGTTACAACCTATTAAAGTCCACTGCTGAACATAGGCCTCCTCTCATTTCTGAGAGGGTTTTAGGGCTACGCTGAGCACGTGGTAAATCAGCACTTAAAATTGTAATTAACAATTTAATTGGTGCCGGCGGGGATCGAACCCGGGTCGCGTACTGTGAATTTTACATTTTGCGCTAACCATCTGAGCTACCACGGCTTAACCATATACACACACATAATATTTAAATATAATTTGTTAACACTAAATCACTGTAATAATCTACTAATAGCAGTAATATTATGGATACACTAGATGTACAACAACATCTGAAAAAGATTCACCCCACTCTAGAAAATAATGTTTATGCTGCCAATAAACTACCCATGTACACCCACGTACCAACGTATATAATATGCAATTTGGATACAGATGATAAACCAGGGTCACATTGGGTAGCTTTATATATCGATACGAATGACGTCGGTCAATATTTTGATTCATTCGGACGGGCACCTGTACGATATCATCTAGAGTTTTTTAAAAGAAATTGTAAAAGATGGAACTGGAATGTTGATAGGATTCAGAATGAGTGGACTTCAGTTTGTGGCGAATATTGCTTAATGTATTTGCTATATAAGTTTCAGGGATGTTCAATGCATAGTTTTACGAGTATATTTACAGGGAACACATTGTACAACGATATTTTAGTGGATGAGATGTTTCGCTCCTATTTTATAGATAATAAGTAATAAGATTTTGTATTTTATAAATAAAACTTTTAACAAAATTGGGTAATGTGTTTTATTAATGAGTCAGATTAGTGTAGATAGGAACAAAGGAGTATAATACAATTTATAAAACTTTTAACAAAATTGGGTAATGTGTTTTATTAATGAGTCAGATTAGTGTAGATAGGAACAAAGGAGTATAATACAATAGCATAAGCCGACCCACACGCCGACGAATAATAGATAATGACGGTAGTCAATCAACAATAGATAAGTAGATAAGGACAATGGAGCGCTAATGACGGTTGAGGCTCGAAGCGGATATCAATTAGATAAGAGTTAATTGATCTGCACATCTCCGGAACCGTACATCCTACGCAAAAATGGACCGCAGATTCGTGATCAGAGCATGCCAAAACCTTTTTTTTTTTTTTTTTTTTTTAGGATCGTGAATCGACGAACGTCGTACTTGTACAAGTGAGCCAGAACTGGTACATCGTAACTACTCACAGTCTTGCAGCCACTAACGATCCGCAAAGTGCCAGGCGCGGAATAGTTGTTGGTTTTATTGGCGCTACCTTGCTCTTAGAAGTCAAAAGTTGTACTTTGATAGAGCCTGATGCGTCTATAGAGCGAATGTAGACGCAAGCCCCATATGCTCGCTCGGATGAGTCCGAAAACACATGAATTTCATGGAATATTGAATGGTCTTGAAGTACCCACCGGGGAACCCTTAAGTGGTTAAGAAGTGGTAAGGTGTCGGCGAACGAAAACCATGAACGTTTTATTTCCGTTGAAACCTCATCGTCCCATGAGCATCGTTCGATCCATAGCCTCTGCATGATGAGCTTTGCTTCGATGACACAGGGGCCCACGAGACCCAATGGGTCGAAGATCTGACTTATAACGGAAAGTATGTGAAGTTTTATCACTTTGTCACGAAGTTCGATATTGATTGAAAATGACAAAATGTCTAAATCGCAAATCCAATTTAGACCTAAAGTTTTAGAAGAAACATTACTATCGATGTTTGCTATGTCTAAGACGTTATCTGATTGTAATGAAGATGAAACGTGATGTAAAATTAATTTGTTGTTTGATTGAAATTTGCGTAAATTGAAATTTGCAGTTTTAAGTGTATTAATAACTCCTTTGCACAGCTTGATAGTGTCGTCAATAGTCGACGACCCGCCTAAATAATCATCAACGTAAAAATCGCGTTGAATCGACTGCTTTACGTCGCTATCGAGAGCACTAGATGCTAAGCTCACCAAACACTTCGTGGCTAAGTATGGGGCAGACGCCGTACCATAAGTCGCCGTGTTTATGCTGGCGAAAACGTAATAAAATAGAATAAAGGTCTTCTTGTACAGTCGGCCCTACCATTTGAATGTCGTTAAGCGACAATCCAGAACTAGATACGACGGAAGCATCGAAGACTGTGCGAAGCTTGGTGGTAAGGCTGGACTCACGGATGACTCCGTGGTGAGGTAAAAAATAATTGACCTGTTGTAAATCGCCAAATGAAGACTCTTTGTTTTCAGTCATGTGACCTAGGCGTTCATATTCGTGCATGAACTCCATGTACATATCCTTAAAAACAGGCTCCCGAAGAAATTAGCGCTCTAAAGATAAGAAACGGCACTTGGCCATTTGAAAGGATTCTCCTAAGACTGACGGATCGTCCTTTAGTGGCATGGAGACGACAAAGCTACCGTTCTCGCTGCCTACGGTGTTTGTTAAAAAACTCTGCTCGCAAGCACGCTCCTCAGGAGACAAAGAGTGTTTTGCTGCCACAGTGTCTAACTCCCAAAAACGAGTTAAGTCTGGATTGGAATCCTCGCTTATAAAGTGACAAACGGGAGATGAAGACGGTGCCTTAAGACGGGCGACATGCCCGGACACCAGCCAACCCAGTTTTGTCTCATACAACTTAGGCTGATTTTTGCCCAAGTCAATGGAATTATTACATAAGACGGACCAAAATACTTCGGCACCCACTAAGATGTCTATAACCAACGGTATGTTAAAGGAAGGGTCGGGTAAACTAATTCCCATCGAAAGAGGAATATTTTGTATGTCTATGAAAGAAGACGGTAAAGCTTTAGTGATCTCAGGCTATCTTATTTAGGCTTCAGGCTAGCTTATCTAGGCAGATAAGGCAGTCTACAGTAAGGCTATAGTTATTATGAAGCGACTTAATGTTAAGGCTGCAAGACTGTGTAATATGAGATGAATTACTGTTTATACCTGTCACCGTGGAGCTCACGCTACGTCGCGACAAACCCAGCTTACCGCAGAGCGATTGAGTAACGAAGTTAGACGTGCTGCCATTGTCGAGCAACATGCGGGCAGAGTGCGCGGCGTCGGTGCCGTCCAGAACCTTCACCAGCGCTGTGGAAAGCAAAACAAGCTCCGGCTATCTATCTATCCAGCTCGAAGGACCATTGTTAGGGTCCTGGGACGTGGTAAAAATGAAAGTGGACTGTATATTCTTATAGGGCTGATATAATCATCCGTACTTTACAATAACCCGGTCTACTTAATAAAATTATTATTATAAAATAAAATAATGTTGTCGTCCGACCGCGGTGGAGTATCGTAAAGTGAGTGGCCGCCGCGTCGCTGCCGCTCGAGTAGTTAGGAAAATAAAGGTTTTGGCATGCTCTGATCACGAATCTGCGGTCCATTTTTGCGTAGGATGCACGGTTCCGGAGATGTGCAGATCAATTAACTCTTATCTAATTGATATCCGCTGCGAGCCTCCACCGTCATTAGCGCTCCATTGTTCTTATCTACCTATCTATTGTTCGCTCAATACCGTCGTTATCTATTCTTCCTCAGCGTGGTGCTATTGTATTATACTCCTTTGTTCCTATCTACACTAATCTGACTCATTAATAAAACACATTACCCAATTTTGTTAAAATTTTTATTTATAAAATACAAAATCTTATTACTTATTAACTATAAAATAGGAGCGAAACATCTCATCCACTAAAATATCGTTGTACAATGTGTTCCCTGTAAATATACTCGTAAAACTATGCATTGAACATCCCTGAAACTTATATAGCAAATACATTAAGCAATATTCGCCACAAACTGAAGTCCACTTATTCTGAATCCTATCAACATTCCAGTTCCATCTTTTACAATTTCTTTTAAAAAACTCTAGATGATATCGTACAGGTGCCCGTCCGAATGAATCAAAATATTGAACGACGTCATTCGTATCGATATATAAAGCTACCCAATGTGACCCTGGTTTATCATCTGTATCCAAATTGCATATTATATACGTTGGTACGTGGGTGTACATGGGTAGTTTATTGGCAGCATAAACATTATTTTCTAGAGTGGGGTGAATCTCTTTCAGATGTTGTTGTACATCTAGTGTATCCATAATATTACTGCTATTAGTAGATTATTACAGTACCAATCTACTCAATGACTAATATAGGAATGATCAATTATAGTGATATCTAAATATTAAATTGCTTTCTTTGTGTTATACAAAACGTATTTGAGTCACCAATACACTGAACAAGACACGACAGGAAGGAACTGTATACTTTTTAGAGTTTTACTCATTTTTACATATGGAGTGGACGCTTAAAAAAGACCGTGTTGCTGTTGCGATTACGCGCCAATTAAATTTTTTGATATACTGAAAAATTTGAATATAACCAAAAGATTCGTTTATCGTACCATCAAACGATACAATGAAGACTCTAGTGTAGCTGACAGGTCAAGAAGTGGTCGCCCTCGATTTGTTAGGACTCCAGCAGTGATAAAAGCTGTAAAGGTGCGAATTCAAAGAAATCCCAAACGTAAGCAGAAACTGTCGGCCCTTCAGATGGGGTTAAGCAGAACCACGGCGTTAAATGAAGACTTAGGGCTTCGGGCATATCGAAGAAAAACAGGACATCGTTTGAATGCTCGTCTAATGGATCTGAGATTGAAGAGATGCCGCGCTTTGTTGAAGCGGTACGCGGAAATAAAATATCGGGAAATTCTTTTTTCGGATGAAAAATTTTTTACAGTAGAAGAGAGCTACAACAAACAAAATGATAAGGTGTACGCACACAGTAGTGAAGAAGCGAGCAACCGTATTCCGCGTGTCCAACGGGGTCATTTTCCATCCTCGCTCATGGTGTGGTTGGGAGTTTCTTATTGGGGCTTAACAGAGGTACATTTTTGTGAGAAAGGTTTAAAAACGAATGCAGTTGTGTATCAAAATACAGTCCTGACGAACCTTGTGTAACCTGTTTCTCATACCATGTTCAATAACAGGCACTGGGTATTCCAACAAGATTCGGCGTCAGCTCATAGAGCGAAGAGCACACAAGACTTTTGACAGCTCCGTGGCGTAGTGGCTTAGCAATGAGTGGCTGCGCTTGGGGGTCGCGGGTTCGAATCCCGCACGGAACAAGTATTTGTACGACCTACAAGTATTTGTTCCGAGTTTGGATGTTTGTCCTTGTTAAATTTGTGTTTGTAAACTGCCCCCACGATACAGGAGAAAAACCTAGTGTGGAGGTAACGTTCTTTAAAAACAAAAAAAAAAGACTGGCTGGCGGCGCGTGAAATCGACTTCATCCGACACAAAGACCAGTCTAGATTTGAATCCGTTAGATTACAAGATATGGCAACACTTGGAGGAAAGGGCGTGCTCAAAGCCTCATCCCAATTTGGAGTCACTCAAGACATCCTTGATTAAGGCAGCCGCCGATATGACATGGACCTCGTTCGGGCTGCGATAGACGACTGGCCGCGCAGTTTGAAGGCCTGTATTCAAAATTACGGAGGTCATTTTGAATAAACTATAGTGTCATAAGAATCTATGTTTTGTTAAGTTCATTTTGGTATATAAATGGTTACATAATGAATAAACTCGTTTCAATTATTTTATATTAAACATGTGATAGAATTTATGACCTGACTAGGTAATATGCAATTTGGGTACAGATGATAAACCAGGGTCACATTGGGTAGCTTTATATATCGATACGAATGACGTCGGTCAATATTTTGATTCATTCGGACGGGCACCTGTACGATATCATCTAGAGTTTTTTAAAAGAAATTGTAAAAGATGGAACTGGAATGTTGATAGGATTCAGAATGAGTGGACTTCAGTTTGTGGCGAATATTGCTTAATGTATTTGCTATATAAGTTTCAGGGATGTTCAATGCATAGTTTTACGAGTATATTTACAGGGAACACATTGTACAACGATATTTTAGTGGATGAGATGTTTCGCTCCTATTTTATAGATAATAAGTAATAAGATTTTGTATTTAATAAATAAAAATTTTAACAAAATTGGGTAATGTGTTTTATTAATGAGTCAGATTAGTGTAGATAGGAACAAAGGAGTATAATACAATAGCACCACGCTGAGGAAGGATAGATAATGACGGTATTGAATGAACAATAGATAAGTAGATAAGAACAATGGAGCGCTAATGACGGTGGAGGCTCGTAGCGGATATCAATTAGATAAGAGTTAATTGATCTGCACATCTCTGGAACCGTGCATCCTACGCGAAAATGGACCGCAGGTTCGTGATCAGAGCATGCCAAAACTTTTTTTTTTTTTTTTCTTGGTATCGTGAGTCGACGAACGTCGTACTTGTACCACTTCTGAGTCAGTGCGCCAGAACTGGTACAACCTTTCTACAAGTGCGCCAGAACTGGTACAACGTAACTACTCAAACAAAATTTATGATTAATTTAAAATTTTATTTTCAAGCAATAACCACTTGTAAAAAACCCACACTTCGTCACAAGAACAATGTAAAATTTTGTGATTATTTTTTGCAAATATATGATTATTACACACATAACGTTTGTTTAAATTTATGACATTTACCAAATCATTGTATTTTGGACATTTGTATTCTTCAATATTAAAAATTCTATCATTCGTCTTCAACATTTTTAAAAATTGTTTTTCTGTTGAACGAATTTTGTATTATATAGTATACTACAACTAATTTTTTAGGAAATCAAACAAAATTTATGATTAATTTAAAATTTTATTTTCAAGCAATAAACACTTGTAAAAAACCCACACTTCGTCACAAGAACAATGTAAAATTTTGTGATTATTTTTTGCAAATATATGATTATTACACACATAATGTTTGTTTAAATTTATGACATTTACCAAATCATTGTATTTTGGACATTTGTATTCTTCAATATTAAAAATTCTATCATTCGTCTTCAACATTTTTAAAAATTGTTTTTCTGTTGAACCAATTTTCTATTATATAGTATACTATAACTAATGTTTTTGGGAAATCAAACAAAATTTATGATTAATTTAAAATTTTATTTTCAAGCAATAACCACTTGTAAAAAACCCACACTTCGTCACAAGAACAATGTAAAATTTTGTGATTATTTTTATCAAATATATGATTATTACACACATAACGTTTGTTTAAATTTATGACATTTACCAAATCATTGTATTTTGGACATTTGTATTCTTCAATATTAAAAATTCTATCATTCGTCGTCAACATTTTTAAAAATTATTTTTCTGTTGAACCAATTTTGTATTATATAGTATACTATAACTAATGTTTTTGGGAAATCAAACAAAATTTATGATTAATTTAAAATTTTATTTTCAAGTAATAACCACTTGTAAAAAACCCACACTTCGTCACAAGAACAATGTAAAATTTTGTGTTTATTTTTTGCAAATATATGATTATTACACACATAAAGTTTGTTTAAATTTATGACATTTACCAAATCATTGTATTTTGGACATTTGTATTCTTCAATATTAAAAATTCTATCATTCGTCGTCAACATTTTTAAAAATTGTTTTTCTGTTGAACCACCTTTGTATGCAATCACTTCGTCTTTGCACAAATTTCTAATATACCAATTTAATATGGGAATGATGTTCTCTTGTTTGTAGGCACATTTTAATTCTTCGGTCACATCAAAATATGGAATGCCGTGCACGTGTATTTCACAATAACGAACAGTTTTTTTGTCTTTTGGCGACAAATAATTGAAAGGATAACTTGGCCGAAACAAATAATGATCGATAAACGAATCATTTTTATTAGATAGTTTTACGTCTAGAATAGCCATTTCTCTACACTGAAAATGTTTATGAGGATATGTAATGTAAAATCCGTCCATGTCGATGATGTATCTAATATTTTTTAGATTTTGTGTCATTTTGAACCAAAATGTTAAAAGTATTTACACGTGACTAAAATATGTTTGTTCCAACAAACTTCACATAACAATTCATTCTTCATTACTTCCCATCATCCCATTTCTTCCTTCTGCTCTTTTCTTCCTGTAATTTAAGAAAACAGAATCACATTCACTAATGATCAACTAATGACTGTCATTGTTAAAAAAGTATTTTTTAACTTCTTACTTTCCGCTATTGTCTTTGTATTTATGGCTAGGAAATGTCCGCGGCGCGATCTCAATGCGTGTTGGCGAACTTCACATGCCTTCGAAATTTTCTCAGACATGCAGGTTTCCTCACGATGTTTTCCTTCACCGCCGAGCACGTGGTAAATCAGCACTTAAAATTGCAATTAACAATTTAAGTGGTGTCGGCGGGGTTCGAACCTGGGTCGCGTACTGTGAAATTTACAGCTTGCGCTAACCATCTGAGCTACCACGGCTTAATCATATACGCACACAATATTTAAATATAATTTGTTAACACTAAATCATACACACGTAAGAAAATAACAGAAAGAAAAGTAAGTGTGTCAATAGAATAAACACTTAAAATTGCAATTAACAATTTAATTGGTGTCGGCGGGGATCGAACCCGCGTTACGTACTGTAAAATTTACAGCTTGCGCTAACCATCTGAGCTACCACGGCTTAATCATATACATACACAAAATATTTAAATATAATTTGTTAACACTAAATAATAATAATAATAATAATAATAATAATATTCCACAACTATCACACAACGCCATCTAGTCCCAAGCTAAGCAGAGCTTGTGTTATGGGTACTAGACAACTGATAAACATACTTATATATTTCTAAATACATAAATATTATAGATAAATTACACCCAGACACAGAACAAATGATCGTGCTCATCACACAAACATTTGTCCTGGGTGGGAATCGAACCCACGACCTCCGGCATAACAGTCAGGGTCACTAACCACTAGACCAACAGGCCTGTCGTTCAAAATCATACACACGTAAAAAAATAACAGAAAGAAAAGTAAGTTTGTCAATAGATTAAACACTTACATCTATGGCCTTTGATGCGTTGAAGTAACACAAATGTATTATTGATAGATACACTGCGGTCAAACGACCATACACTAACTCCATGACTGCAGTTGCTTGGTCTTATATAGTACCAGTAAGTAATAATTCTAATCTAAAGAATTTCTACAGTAGAATTGATAATAACTTTATGCGTCAACAACCTTATCTCACATTCTTCGTGTTGCGTCTTATTCAGTGTATTGATGACTCAAATAGGTTTTGTATAACAGAAAAAATGCAATTTAATATTTAGAAATCACATAATTGATCATTCCTATGTTAGTCATTGAGTAGATTGTACTGTAGTAATCTACTAATAGCAGTAATATCATGGATACACTAGATGTACAACAACATCTGAAAAAGATTCACCCCAGTCTAGAAAATAATGTTTATGCTGCTAACAGACTGTCCATGTACACCCACGTACCAACGTATATACCTAGTCAGGTCATAAGTATTGTCACACAGTAAAAACTTTTCTTTTAGAATGCTGGCCACAAAAAAGTTTATTGAATTCGAATTATTCATGAAAATAAAATTGTATACTTTTTAGAATTTTACTCATTTTTACACATGGAGTGGACGCTTAAAAAAGACCGTGTTGCAGTTGCGATTACGCGCCAATTAAATTTTTTGATATTCTGAAAAATTTGAATATAACCAAAAGATTCGTTTATCGTACTATCAAACGATACAATGAAGACTCTAGTGTAGATGACAGGTCAAGAAGTGGTCGCCCTCGATTTGTTAGGACTCCAGCAGTGATAAAAGCTGTAAAGGTGCGAATTCAAAGAAATCCCAAACGTAAGCAGAAACTGTTGGCCCTTCAGATGGGGTTAAGCAGAACCACGGCGTTAAATGAAGACTTAGGGCTTCGGGCATATCGAAGAAAAACAGGACATCGTTTGAATGCTCGTCTAATGGATCTGAGACTGAAGAGATGCCGCGCTTTGTTGAAGCGGTACGCGGGAAAAAATATCGGGATATTCTTTTTTCGGATGAAAAAATTTTTTCCGTAGAAGAGAGCTACAACAAACAAAATGATAAGGTGTACGCACACAGTAGTGAAGAAGCGAGCAACCGTATTCCACGTGTCCAACGGGGTCATTTTCCATCCTCGCTCATGGTGTGGTTGGGAGTTTCTTATTGGGGCTTAACAGAGGTACATTTTTGTGAGAAAGGTTTAAAAACGAATGCAGTTGGCAACCGTATTCCGCGTGTCCAACGGGGTCATTTTCCATCCTCGCTCATGGTGTGGTTGGGAGTTTCTTATTGGGGCTTAACAGAGGTACATTTTTGTGAGAAAGGTTTAAAAACGAATGCAGTTGTGTATCAAAATACAGTCCTGACGAACCTTGTGTAACCTGTTTCTCATACCATGTTCAATAACAGGCACTGGGTATTCCAACAAGATTCGGCGTCAGCTCATAGAGCGAAGAGCACACAAGACTTTTGACAGCTCCGTGGCGTAGTGGCTTAGCTATGAGTGGCTGCGCTTGGGGGTCGCGGGTTCGAATCCCGCACGGAACAAGTATTTGTACGACCTACAAGTAATTGTTCCGAGTTTGGATGTTTGTCCTTGTGAAATTTGTGTTTTTAAACTGCCCCCACGATACAGGAGAAAAACCTAGTGTGGAGGTAACGTTCTTTAAAAACAAAAAAAAAAGACTGGCTGGCGGCACGTGAAATCGACTTCATCCGACACAAAGACCAGTCCAGATTTGAATCCGTTAGATTACAAGATATGGCAACACTTGGAGGAAAAGGCGTGCTCAAAGCCTCATCCCAATTTGGAGTCACTCAAGACATCCTTGATTAAGGCAGCCGCCGAAATGACATGGACCTCGTTCGGGCTGCGATAGACGACTGGCCGCGCAGTTTGAAGGCCTGTATTCAAAATTACGGAGGTCATTTTGAATAAACTATAGTGTCATAAGAATCTATGTTTTGTTAAGTTCATTTTGGTATATAAATGGTTACATAATGAATAAACTCGTTTCAATTATTTTATATTAAACATGTGATAGAATTTATGACCTGACTAGGTAATATGCAATTTGGGTACAGATGATAAACCAGGGTCACATTGGGTAGCTTTATATATCGATACGAATGACGTCGGTGAATATTTTGATTCATATGGACGGGCACCTGTACGAAATTGTAAAAGATGGAACTGGAATGTTGATAGGACTTCAGTTTGTGGCGAATATTGCTTAATGTATTTGCTATATAAGTTTCAGGGATGTTCAATGCATAGTTTTACGAGTATATTTACAGAGAACACATTGTACAACGATATGTTAGTGGATGAGATGTTTCGCTCCTATTTTATAGATAATAAGTAATAAGATTTTGTATTTTATAAATAAAAATTTTAACAAAATTAGGTAATGTGTTTTATTGATGATTCAGATTAGTGTTGTAGATAGGAACAAAGGAGTATAATACAATAACATAAGCCGACCCACACGCTGACGAATAATAGATAATGACGGTAGTCAATCAACAATAGATAAGTAGATAAGGACAATGGAGCGCCAATGACGGTTGAGGCTACACCGGATATCAATTAGATAAGAGTTAATTGATCTGCACATCTCCGGAACCGTGCATCCTACGCAAAAATGGACCGCAGATTCGTGATCAGAGCATGCCAAAACCTTTTTTTTTTTTAGGATCGTGAGTCGACGGACGTCGTACTTGTACCACTTCTGACTCAGTGCGCCAGAACTGGTACAACCTTTCTACAAGTGCGCCAGAACTGGTACAACCTTTTTACAAGTGCGCCAGAACTGGTACAACCTAACTACTCGCTCGACGAGACGTCGACGTGTCGTCCTCCCGCGCGTCTCCACCCGCGCGTATATGCAACCGGTTCCCAACATAATGGTTATGGGTAGATTCTTATTTTCACAAAAATAATTGAAATAATATAACTGATATGTATGTTATTTATTGATTATTTAATATTGACCAAATTAAAAGCCGTTGTAACACATGAGGAGTACGCGAGCAAACCGAGTTCGATCTTCGTCGACACCTATGAAATTGGTTATTACAGCTTTAATTGTTTAGTTGCCAAGTGCTCGTCGGCAAAGGAAAATATCGTGAATAATTTTGCATTCAAAGTCTGAAAACACAAAAATATTTGAAGACTATGTGAAAGTTGACAATGCGCTTTGGAGCAGAGCCGCGTCCTGATTGCTCCGTTAATAAAATAAGTTGCGGATTACGTAGATTTGAAAACATTTACTTTATCAATTTTATTAAGATATCCGTGTGTTTTGGATAAAATATAGATAGATAGTCTAGATCACCCCTGACACTGCTCTCTATCTGTTTGCGAAGTTTTGTTATGATCGGTTCAGCAGTCCGTACAGACAGACCGACAGACAAAATGTTTGAAAATGGTTACTCATGTCTTAATGAAATGCAAATAACTCCCTCAGTTTAAGTTAAGGCAGTTTTTTCGATCTTACACACGGACACTTTAATTTTATTTATAGTACCTATAGATGAAACATTTTTAACTAATTTTGGGCTCCAATCTCACAACAAAAAACAATATTAATAATGTCCTCCAGACCGAATTTCGGTCACCGTCGGCCAGCTTCAACGGAGACTAGCCATCGGCACAGTACATGATTATAGTGGCCAAGTGTATGCGTATAATCCGATGGAACGGTATACCGACACGACCGGAGAAAGATCAGGCACAGGACCAGCTTTACGTGCTTTCCGAGGCACGGCGGTAAGACACCGCCAACTTTCGGACTCCGGGCAGCTACTGAGAATATCTTCACGGAAAAACTAAACAATTAATTTTTGGCCCGACCCGGGATTCAAACCCAGGACCTCATGATCAGCAGTCGTACTACTACAAACATTAGACCAACAAGTCAATTTTATTTATAGGTATAGATAAATTATTTTTCAACTAATTCTGGGCTCCTATGTCACTACTACAAACAATACTACAGCTCTAAGATGTAAAATAAATATACGTATATAACGATTTAAAAACGAACGTAGGTGAGAGAAATAAACAATTTTATTTTATATTTCTTTACACTTCTTGTCACTACTGACAAAACTGCGGTGCTCAGTAACTATTTACAGTTCCTGAATCCCGTTCATTTCTGAGTCACGAGTTTCGGATTCATATGCAAACCGCTACGAGATTAGATTGACTTTTGGAAGTTATTTGTAAATATTATAAGTTGACCGATTATCTGTTTGTGGCGCAGCATTGGAACCTACATTTTATTACAATGCGCTAGCGTTACTTAAAACCTTCTTTGCAGTTGATCAATTCAGGTTTGACTTTAATGGACTTTTAAAAACTACTTTTTTGCTTAAGTTTCTTCTCTCTTTCTAAGAGAGGACGAAAGCTTATCCCATCCGTAGTTAGTTTCCACTAAACCAGAGGGAATATGGAAGGAGCTCTGTGCTGCGACGTATTCGACACAGTAGCAAAGCATGACCAGCAAGTACCCGTTTTCAACAGTATCTTAAAAATATAAAACAGGTAAAATTCTTCTACAACCGCCCTTGTTTATCTAAAAATAAAAAAGCAATACAATGTTTTTTCATACTCATCCCTACCATTGACAAGTGAGTCAAATTTCGATGCAAGTCAATAAGATGACGGGAGCTGAGGTGTCACCGGCCTAACGTTGTGTTGTACTTTTCAGGCGTTTCCAGAAGAACCAGCAACGGAATACATACCTAGCAAAGCGGTCTTACCACTGCCACCTTAGGTGCCCGTATACCATTTACCTAATTTGGTTTTAGTGCTTCTTCAAAGTCAAGATAAAATATGAGTGAAAATAAATCTCACAAAATCAACACAGACATGGAAACGAATTATTGTTTTTATTAAGAGTACTTACGATGAAAAACAATTGTAATTAATAGGTCAAATTGACCACGGTAGTAAGTTTCTAAAATCGAAACCATTATCTAGAGTTCACCTCCATTTTAGGGTTCCGTAGTCAACTAGGAACCCTTATAGTTTCGCCATGTCTGTCTGTCCGTCTGTCCGTCCTCGCTTAATCTCTGTGACCGTTAGCACTAGAAAGCTGAAATTTGGTACCAATATGTGTATCAATCACCCCGACAAAGTGGTAAAATAAAAATTGGAAAAAAATGTTTTATTAGGGTAGCCCCCCCTATATGTAAAGTGGGAAGTGATTTTTTTCTAATTTCAACCCTAACGTGTGATATATTGTTGGAAAGGTATTTAAAAATGAATAGGGGCTTACTAAAATCATTTTAATAATGTCAATAATTTCGGAAATAATCGCTCCAAAATTAAAAAACAATGTGTCCCCCCCCTCTAACTTTTGAACTATAAGCTTAGAAAATATGAAAAAAATCTGAAAAGTAGAACTTTATAAGGACTTTCTAGGAAAATCATTTTGAACTTGGATGGAAACAACAGTTTTTGTACAAACTCATAAGTGGGAACACTTGCCTACTGTGACGGACGGGAAACTACGGAACCCTACACTGAGCGTGGCCCGACACGCTCTTGGCCGCTTTTTACGTAATATTGTGATGCATCACTGTATTATGGCTGTAGCAAGAATAGGTAGGCTTGAACGGGAAAAGATCATACAGATGTTGACCATTTATCAGCATAAAATAGCAGCATAATTCTGCTTTGTTTCGTATGGTAAGTGGCGAGAAGCGGAGAACCTTTTACTGTGCAGTTTTAAATATGACTCCTAGAAATCTCTAACGAAGTGTGTAAGATGGGAGTCTCGTGCAGTTTCAAATTAGACGATCTCTAACATAGTTTTATAAAATAGAATCATGTACTCAGAGACGAAAATGCATCTGCATTTCGATTCTGTGCGCCATGGGATTCGCTTACAATCTAATGGACTACGTACACGCTTGTCACCAGAAAGTCGCCGTTCAGAAAAAAAGTCAAATAGTTCAGTGAATAAAAAACAAAGATATTGATATGATAATCCTAAAATTGCTTTGGAAAAAATTCTAAATCTGAGATTAAATACAATAGCTTGGAATCAAGCCACTTTTCCTATCAAATTTGGTGATATAGGTGTAAGAAATATTTCTAGCGTCGCATTGCCTGCTTTCCTTGCTTCCGTGCATAGTGTCAATGATTTATGTAACACAATTTTTAATAATAAAGTAGACCTGTCCTTTGCTGCGGAGGCAAGGCAAACATGGCTAACGCTCTTCCCCGGCGAAAATGTCCCACTAGAAGTTAACTAACAAAAACAGTAGATATTCCGTTGGTACGGAGTATCCAGAAAAAATTATTTCAAAATTTTCACAGTCAACAAGATCCAGGCTCGCCTTCTAGCTGTTTCGAATAAGGAATCTAGTCACTGGTTACACGCTCTACCATCAAGTAATCTCGGTGCATTGCTTGATGGGGAAAGCTTGCTCATCGCCGTAGGAATCCGGCTAAGAGTGGCAATTTGTCAACCTCACCAGTGACCCCGTGGTAGCAGCGTCGATGAGTTTGGGCTCCACGGACTTTCGTGCAAGAAAAGTGCAGGTAGGTTTACCCGTCACGGTTGTATGAACGAAGTCATCCGAAGGGCTCTTGTCTCCATAAACATCCCGTCGATTTTAGAGCCTTGCGGGATATTTAGAGACGATGGCAAGAGACCCGACGGTATGACTTTGGTCCCTTGGGAGAGAGGTAAAGCCCTAGTGTAAGATGCTACTTGCGTTGACACTTTGGCGGACTCTCATCTCAATGGTACCTCTTTTAGAGCCATCGTGGCATTAGAGGCAGCCGAATTTAATAAATGGCGCAAATATGAGTCTTTGAGAAATTACTACATATTTGTGCCATTTGCTGTAGAGGTGTAGAGACTATCGGTCCGTGGGGTCCACGTGCAGTGAAGTTCCTAAAGGAATTGTATCCACGACTGGTCGTCGCTGCTGGTGATAAGAGGGCTGGTTCTTTCCTCGCTCAAAGACTAAGTATAGCTATTCAGCGAGGAAACCCAGCCAGCGTTCTTGGCACTATACCACGGGGAGGAGGACTTTTTGACTTTATATTAGTTTAGTACTAATTATTTAATTTTGTAGTTTTAGTTTTTCTATATTACGGTTTATTTTTTATATTGTGTATAATTAGTATTAATTGAAAATATTATAACTTTAATTATTATTTTAGTTAAGTTTCTAGTATATTGTTAAAATCTACTATATAGTACGTAAAATAAGTTAAATACAAACAGAAAAATTTACTCATTTCCATCTGGTTGTCATCTGGTTGAGTATCGTTGTTAGAGGAAATACAGATTTAAGAACTTTTCTTTTCTGACTAAGACTAACTGGGTACCACCCTCTTAATTATTGCTGTTGTATTGAGGTTTGAAGAGAGGAGAGTCTTCTTTTAAACAGTAATGATATACTATGATCATAGATGATAAAGCATGTTAAGCTTAGCAGTATTCATAACTAAAAACATTTTGACCCAGTGAAAAATTCATGAATAGATCTGAAACTGTAATACTTATAGCATCTGCATGATGCGTGTTGAAAACTGGAAAAAAAACGTTAAAAATCTAAAGAGGTTATATTCGTGTACAATAAGTTGCAAAACTTCGACAGTAGCGCCATCTTCCCACGCTTTTAAAAAACTTTAAGCGCGGTACATAATAAGATGGTAGAGTAATACCACTGAGCTCACGCAGAGGTCGCCACTAATGCTTCAATATAGGTATTTAAAAAATTTAATAAAATTTAATAAAGAGGGGAAAAAAATATATGATTTTATAATATTTTTTTAATAAATTATTTGAATTTATTTTGTAAAAATTGCACATATGACAAATATCAATTACTTGTTCAGTTTTGTTGTTTGATTTGAATATCTGACTTTGTTAAATATTATATGTACTGTAAATTCAGTACGTCTTTCGACTGGGAGCGTGGCGTCTCCTGTAATCCGGCTACTCGGAGGTCGGGATCGGAGGATGGTTTGAGGTCGGGAGTCCTGGTGCTGTGTGGCCCATGTTGACTGGACGTCCACACTAAGCCTGGTATTAATATGGACCCCCCGGAGGAGTCTGGGGGGTGCAGGTTAACTAAGGAGGGGCGAACCGGGCCAGGGGGGAAACCCAGCAGCCAAAAGTCCCCGTATCGGGCAGTAGTGGGATAGCGGCCGGGAGTGGGCGCTCAGTAACAGCCCGACCAATACAATCAGACCCTTTCCTTTTTTGCACTATTTCATTATTCTTAATAATTTACCCTTAAACGATTGTTCTTTGTTATGACTCGTTTAAATTCATTTTCGTCGTATTTCGAAATGTATAAAAATGTGTTTTACTGTGGGTGTTTAGACTTCAGTACTTTTTTTTGCACTATTTTGGCGAACCGGGCCAGGGGGGAAACCCAGCAGCCAAAAGTCCCCGTATCGGGCAGTAGTGGGATAGCGGCCGGGAGTGGGCGCTCAGTAACAGCCCGACCAATACAATCAGACCCCTTCCTTTTTTGCACTATTTCATTATTCCTAATAATTTACCCTTAAACGATTGTTCTTTGTTATGACTCGTTTAAATTCATTTTCGTCGTATTTCGAAATGTATAAAAATGTGTTTTGCTGTGGGTGTTTAGACTTCAGTACTTTTTTTTGCACTATTTTCATTATTCTTAATAATTTACTCCTCAAACGATTGTTTGTTATTATGACTCGTTCAAAATTCATTTTGACGTATTTCGAAATGTATAAAAATGTGTTTTGCTGTTGGTATTTAAAATTCAGTAAACGTAAAACGAAGTAAAAACTTTTGCAATTACTAAATGATTTAAGTATGTATGGATTATGTCATCTCTAGACGGATCGTCCAACCCTTTATTTGGTCGAGTTCACCTGGTAATCGGCGTTACAGTACTTAATGGACTCTCTGATACTCGTTGGATAATTGTGAAGTAAAAGTGCAAGCATTAAATTGATAAGTGCTGATTAATTTAGCTAGCTAAGTTGAATAAATTTCATTATATTCAGCTAGTATGATGTGTCCTGGCCCTCTTTCATTTCTGTAATGGTTTTGGAAAATGAATTTGTCCCCCGGGCTGCACTATTTAGTTTAACATGTAAGGGCGAATTTCACATGATGTGTGAAACATTTTTAATTTCATTACCATTCAGGCTACCTCAGAATGTTTCTTTCAGCGGTAAATTGTAAGTCGGCACATAATAAAGCCTTTTATAATTGTGCTAGAATAAAATTATTTATAATTTCGTTAAATCAAAGGAAGCCACAAGTGAGTATTTATCCTAAGGCAGGACTTAGATGAAACATCTTACGGCTTGTGATTATAATGACCTATGAACGTTCTGCAGTACTGGCCATTTCAAATCAAAATAATTTTTGTTTGCCTAAGAATTCTCATTTCAAATTTATTTTACTTTAAGCAAAAATTGTCATTTATTTACTGATTAGCGTTATATTTTCATCGCATTTGAATCTTTTTCGTCATCATGCATACGTTAAAAGTTCGAGTAATTATAAATATCAGTAGATACCGTCATGGCAGAAACGCGGCGCAAGCGGCGGCATCAAACGAGGTTCAATGAGCGAATACTACGAACGACCGCGCCAGCGTTTACCCGCCCGCTTCCGTTCTGAAAATTTCGACCTGAAAAAGAGCCCCGTGGTCGTCCGAAAACTTTGGTTGACAATAACGAATTAAATGCGATCGTGGCAGCTGATAATACACAATGTACGGATGAATTATCAGCAGCTTTCGACATTAGCATAAAAACAATAGTCCAGTTGCGTCAAATTGGGGAGGTAAAAAAGCTTAACAAATGAGTTCCCCACGAACTCAATGATCACTAGCGCGAAGTACGAGTCAAGACGTGCCTTGCACTGCTCATCAGGAACACAAACGGAGGAATTTGAATTGTTATTAGAGATGGGCCGAATATGGATTTCACCGAATACGAATATTCGGCCGAAAGTTCGGTAAAACTTTTACCGAACCGAATATTCGGCCGAACATTATTCGGCAGGATCACCTCGGAACCTAACCAATTTATGTCGAAACTTGTTACCGTCGACCGACGACCAAAGTAAAGTGAAATGTATTTATTAATGGAATGTAATGTTTCTTTGTTTGATTCCAAAAACATTTTATCAAGCTTTCTGTTTGCTATGATTGGAAATAAATCTACAGTGCCTCAAAAACATAACGCTATACAAGTAGATTAAACCAATAAAAAATATTCTTTCAACAGTAAAATTATAAAACACATAACATTACTCATTTCGTACATTTCAATACAGTGGACACTTTGACCACCACTTTAACGAATTTTCGGTGATTTGGCCGAATATGAAACGATCATTCGGTCATCTCTATTTGTTATCTGCGCCGAAAAATGAATTCTGTTTGACAATCGCAAGCGTCAGCAAGTTAGTTGGATTCTAGTTCAGCACCTAAACAATGTTTTAAACGAAAATTTACCCCTAGAAAAGTGATGGTTACTGTTTGGTGGTCTAATGCCGGTGTGATTTATCCCAGCTTCTTACTAAACGGGATGAGAATTATTGCAGAAGTATGTATTATTAAGAACTGAACACAGTGATGGAGAATCTCGCAAGTCTCCAACCAGCTTTGGTCAATCGCTCGTCCCCTCTGCTCTTGCACGATAACACACGGTCTCCAAGTTGCAAGAGCTTCGGCAGGAAGCTCTCTGTCATCCGCCGTACTCAGCAGACCTTGCACGTACAGACTTCTAATTTTTCCTGAATTTGGATAACTTTATGGCGATAAAAAATTTAATACCCGAGAAGCAGTACAAAATGCCTTTGAAAGATTTGTTGCCTCCCGTCCAGCTGATTTCTTCAAGAAGGGCATCAATTCACGACCACTGCCTTGGCGAGGATGCATCGATTGCATGCGTGATTACCTACTTTGATTAATAAAAAAAATTAAAAAAATTACGCTAACTTTTTCATAAAAAACGGCAGTTTCATAGGTAAAGACCTTATATGTACTGCCTTTCTTTAGTCTTCAAACCAGAACATAATCGGTGTACTGCAGCGTTGCGGCGGAAACGGTTACTCCAGTAGTATAGGCAACCCAGACGGCCTCCTTGCCAGAGAAGTTCTACCACCTATGAGTAATGTCTATATTAAAAATATACACTTTTATAAAATAATATTGAAACATTATTGCGGTTGATATACTAAGATTAAAAATGTAAACCATAATAATCTAGGTTTAATAAATCTTCTTATATTCAACTGAGCGAAATAAAATAAATATAATAAAGTTTATTCATTTATTCATTCATTGTCGAAAAAGAACTTAATCTCTACTCTAAATCTACTCGTAAATTCATGTTTGCAAAACATCGAGGATAACGATCTCGTGGCAGACGAAGTCATGTTTGTTTGGTACAAAATCCTTTTGGAAAGCTTCGCACAATCACTGCTTCATATTACAATGTATCTGCAGCATGACTACTACGTTAAAACTGTTTGTGAGCAGTCTAAGTCTTTACCTAAATAATGTTCTGCTATCTATCGCAGTGAATGCGATAGCAATGGTTATTGATCGTACCGTTACAAATAGTGATAAATACAGAATTATCAGTGAGTATTACCTTTTATTTATTCTGTGTCACTACGCTTGTTAGTACAAGCCTGGCACTCATGAACCTTTCATCACTATAGTTTGTTGGTTCCCCGCGCAATATGACCAGCCTATTGAAACTTAACACACGGGTCCACTGGGCTAGTTAGACACTCTTGTTCTTCTGCAGATATCCTAATTACGGACTTTATACCGTCCTAGCATAACCCTTTCCATCGAACGCTGATTGACTTTGAGCTTCCTCGTACAGGAAGCAGTGAATTATTAAGTATTCCCTATTATGAAACAAAATGTACTTTCACATTAGCTTTCAAAAAGTAAATGTACGATTAATAAACACCCAAACCACCAATTATAAATGTTTTAGTTATAGAAAAATTAAGGAAACGTTTCTTAAAGTATGGCGATCCTCTTAATAAAATAACTTTTTAGGTAGGTGTGTTTTATAAGGTCTAGCTGTATTTAAAATGATTATCTATTAAAAAGTAACTACTAACTGTCTAACCAAATTTTTTTTCTTTGTTTTACTATATATTATCAAGACTATCCTCAAATTATTACTATATTATCACTACCACTATCTTATCGAGATTAACCTATAACTACATGAATAGGGCAAAGCCCTTTATATTATTTAATTAATGCCCGGCCACGTCGTGGTAATTTGGGCACTAACGGCACTATCCTTGAACACAGTAGATAAACACTTTTGTAGCAATTTTGTATATTGATTTACCAAGTATCTTAACGAAAACGAAAAAGGGACGTCTCTGGTACGGCTATCAAATTAAATATATTTCAAAGTCGTAAAACGATGAGATAAAAAATGTGACGGATGACAACTGCCTTTATTTTGACTAAATATTTTAATTGAATCGATGATTTCTAAAACATAAACATAATTAACATTTTTGCTGAAATCGAGTTATATATATATATATATATATATATATATATATATATATATATATATATATATATATAAAAACATTTATTTATTTATATAAATTACGTGTCACGTTGTTTGTCCGCGATGGACTCCTAAACTACTTAACCGAAGTGAACTTAACTGAAGTTCAAATTTGCACACCGTGTGCAGTTTGGGTCCTACTTGAGAGACTAGTTTTTTGTCCACCCAATTTTTAATAGGACATGACAAAGAGTAAATACGATTCTTAAATTGTAAAAATAATAATTGGAGCTGATCATCCTAGGTCGGTATTTACTTTTATTTATTTAAGTAATATATACATATATATATATATATATATATATATATATATATATATATATATATATATATATACTTATATCTAGGGCCCGGATTAATATGTAAATCCATATTTTTATTTGAAATGGCTTTTGTTCTTAATTATATTTTCTACATAAATTATGATATTTAGATCAAGAAAATGCAATTTCTATTTTCCATATTTTTCCATATTTTAAGTATAAATCCATATTTCACAAGAAATTAAGTAAATTTATCCATATCTTCATTATTTTATGTTAGATGAATCAGCAGCTCTGTAAAATACCTAAAAATGAGTTTTGCGCCAAGATGACAGCGGTCACTGAATCGCGCTCGCGTCACCCGCCCCGCACCGCCTTTCCTCACCTGACTCGTGCGTCGTGCGTGCCCCATAGAGGTGGGTCGTCGACGTAATTTTCTTTAACGAAACTAGACCGTCTATTGCCGTTTATCGACTAGGTGATCAACTAGTTGAATTCGTCGACTAGTTAACGCGATAACGGCAGACGTTCAATCGATTAAAGCGCGGTGTCTACGGGCGCAACGCAACGACGACGGTTTTGCCCACTATTCGTCAGTTGAATGAACGGCAAAGTTAGTTAAAATTCAAAGAAATTTGATTTGAGCACAAGGCACTCTGACGGTGTGTGTGGTGTATAAATACCTACTATCGAATTTTACAATCAATCGATTTAAACTTCCCTTCGTACTTTTCCAGGCTTAGGACTAGTGAATAAGTTTTTAAAAGATTTTACTACTATCGTATTTCAGGCGTATTTAGAAGATCAACTGATTTTATGTACATATTTAATTATTTACATTTTTTATTTAAATATTTTTATGGATAGGTGTTTAAGGAATATTTTTATTTGCTTTTTTCTTTGTTTTCGTTTTTTATTAATGTATGTACAGAATAATCACATAAATTATTTTATAAATGAATTAAAAAACCTCTCCTTTTTTTAATCTCTCCTCAGGTGTATTTACGTTTAGGACATAATTTGCTCAACTTTGCTTGTCGTTAGTCTCGTTCGCCTTTCATTAATTAAAACATTATAAGACCTGCTTTAGAAAACATCCGTTCGCAAGGAACAGATGTTGCTACAATGTTACAATGGATTACAAATATTTTTTTTTATAAGACCTGCTTTAGAAAACATCCGTTCGTAAGGAACAGATGTTGCTACAATGTTACAATGGATTACAAATATTTTTTTTAATTTGGGTGGACGTAGGTAAGTATTGGTGTTTTCTCCACCATTCAAGGGGGCACGCCAAATGTCCTCTCTGGTCCTTTCTTGGAAGAATTTCTTTAGCTTTGACCTTGCGGCGCGAGTCGACACACTAATTTCAAATTTCTAAACAACGGCAACGTTTAGGCACGGTAATATTATCTAGTTTAGGTAAACAATAGTCCGCCAGACCGTCGACATACTCTTTCACGCAATATCAGAATGCTCTTGCCTTTTCACTCAAACAATTCTATTAAAAAAGAAATATTAACTCCTATGTTATATACTTAAGGTTTAAATTGGTTTGTACAATGATACTAATTCAACGAACGCATGCACTTATATTAACCGGGTATGTTTACGGCGTCGTCGTCGCATTGTTAGTAGATAAGAACGCTGTGGACTCTCAGTTTAGCCGTCTATGAATTCGACTAGATAACGAATGAACTGTAGACCGTCGAAGCGTCGATTGAACGTAGACCGTCTATTTAAACCGTTCGTTGATTCAACGCCCATTACTAGTGCCCCACAGTTCGTAAGTGACGCTCGTAATTGCTTGCCGTGTCGATTTGTCGCGTGTGATTGTATTTTGTTACTTACTCGCATTGCAAAAATGCCTAAGGATAAGCAACCATTGCGGTTCAAATTGGAAAAGTATATCGAAGATTTCCCAAACCAATGCCTAACTACAGATGGAAAAGTACTATTTTGTAATGCTTGTGAAAAATCTATATCCACCGAGCAACGTTTTTTGATATCACAACATGTGTCTACTGTTAAACACAAGCAAAATATTACAAGAAAGAACAAATTTAAGCAACAATTTTTTACTGATGCAGTCGCGAGCAGCTCCCAAAGTTCTACTTTCTCGAAAGAATTATGTGAAGCTATGATATGTGCAGATATACCCTTATGGAAATTGAATAATCCTACTTTTAAACAATTCCTGGAAAAATACTCTGGCAAACGCATTCCTGATGAATCCACACTTAGAAAAAATTATGTGTCTGGTATTTATGAAAATTGTTTGGCTTCGATTCGTGAATATATAAAGGATGGCCCTATATGGGTTGCCATTGACGAAACTACAGATTCTCAAAACCGATGCATTGGCAATGTGATTATCGGACGTCTAGATGAAGAAAATGCCAGCAAATCCTTTTTATTAGCATGTGAAGAACTTCCTAAATGCTACCACCAAACGTCAGCAAAGCTTTTTAATGATGCAATGAGTGTTTTGTGGCCTGATGGAGTTAAACATGAACAAGTTTTCTTGTTACTTAGCGATGCTGCTCCTTATATGGTAAAAGCTGCAAGTGCCCTTCAAGTTTTGTATCCAAAAATGATTCATGTGACGTGCTTGGCTCATGGTATAAATAGATTAGCTGAATGCATAAGGTCTCTGTTTAAAAATGTTGACAGTTTAGTATCAAACGTAAAGAAAATTTTTTTGAAAGCACCAAGCAGGATCTCAAAATTTAAAGAGATGTATCCCGACATTCCTTTACCACCAGAGCCAGTGCTGACTCGCTGGGGAACTTGGCTGACAGCAGTTGAATACTATACCCAGTATTACACTGAAATCAAAACTATTATTTTTGAATTAGAGAACGAGGCTGCTGCTATTTCAATCTCAAAAGAACTTCTCGAACATGACACTCTACGTAACGATTTGCTTTACATAAAAAGCAATTATTGCTTTTTATCACACGAGATAAAGGCACTCGAAAATTCTTCTACTTCTCTAAATGATAATTTGAAGATTATCGAAAATATCGAAAAAAAAGTTTTAGCATCAGAAGGTCCCGTTGCTGAAGTAGCGAGGCAAAAATTAAGCTACGTACTGGAAAAAAACAAAGGATTTAATACCCTAAAGAAAATTAACAGCATGCTGTGTGGAACATTAGAAGGCACCATAGATGTACCCTACTCACTTGAAGAATTATGCAAATTTAAATATGCTCCAATCACATCCTGTGATGTTGAAAGATCATTCAGCCAGTACAAGGCATTGTTTCGTCCGAACAGAAAGGGTTTTAATTTTGAAAATTTAAAGAAACATGTAATTGTATACTGTAATTCAAATAATAATGAAACAGAAGCGAAGTAAAATTGTATTTTTTTTGTTTTCCTTAATAAAAAGTCGATTTAATGTACAATGTCGTTATCTTTTATTATACATATTTTTCCCATATTTGAGGATTTTCAGTCCATATTATATGTACATATTTTGATGTTTTCAATACATATTAATCCGGGCCCTACTTATATCTATAACCATCAACCTGAGTTGGTAAAGTGTGTAAATACGATTCTTAAATTGTAAAAATAATAATTGGAGCTGATCATCCTAGGTAGGTACTTACTTTTATTTATTTAAAAAAAATATTAATTACGCAAATAATTATTATAATAATATAATTTACTCACAAAACAAACGCTCTCATTAGTAATGTCATGATGATAAATAGATAGCATGTGAGTTTATTGATAACCAGATCAATAACTTTTCTTTCACATTGCGTTTTTCCAAGAAAAGCTGCATTTCTTCACATTTTTTTTTTCATTCAGAATTGGCATATTCGGCAAAAAAACAGATAAGTATAAAAAAAATTGAAGGTATCAAAAAGTTAATCTCCTATGTCCCTGATACATTTAAAGACTTCTATAAAGAAAGTTTGGAGTGGCCAACCACAACAGCAGAAGGTGTAGATGATGTGGGAGAAGATGCATAATTATAAAAGTAGGTACACTAACATTATGTTGTAATTATAAGATTAATAAAGTTGAACAAATATGAGTACTTGACTTATTATTTTATTTTAGAGTAATTGCTTGGGCATCAAAACAACATAAATAGTAGTAAATAGTAAATAGTAATAAAATAGTGTCGAAAGCACATAAGTGAAATTTTTTATAGTTCATTTATTTATACTAAAATAAAATAAAAAGATGTGTAAAAATACATTATATTAGAGCTCTATACACTAAAATAAAAATTATATAAACATAATTATAAATTACTTGCATTATAAAAAATTATACAGTTTTTTGTATCTCCTGCATATTTTATTTTTAGTTAGTTGTGTTGTTTTAGAAATCATTGATTCAATTATAATAACAATTTTTTATAATATATATTTCCTTCCTCCTTCCTTCCTTCTCCTTCACTACCATTAAAGGCAGACGTGATTCATCTCAAAAATAACAAATGCGGTAATAGGAGTATGATAATAGGAGTGCGGATAACAAGCGCGTTAATAGAATTAAAAACTTGGAGTATAATCAATAATGAAACTGGCAGTATGTAACTATACAACTCAAACTGTCAATTAAATTTACAGTAATTTAACGAAATCAGATAAAGATGTTCGGTGTGTTTCGGTGTGCTAGTGGCGCGCTGTCGTCGCGCCACTAGCACACCGAAACACACCGAAGCCTAAATCGCGCTATTAACACGTTAACTGCCATGTCAGGCACCGGAGCTTGACAGACATGGCACCTGTTAAGGCCATGTCAGTCCCGGGTGACTGACGCCACAGTATATAATTTAGAAGATCTCAGGGAGCTGTCCGGCACGTTTAGCTCGTTATTATCTATTAAAATTGACTGACAAGGCCCTGGAAAAACTATGTTCTACTTGGCCTAACGTTTTTATATTTAGAACTGGATTTATTTAGGTTTTATTGGGAAAAATAAAATGCGACACAATGAAACTATAAAAACTTTTTATTGTTCGAAATAATCATATTTTGGGCTTATACAGCTTAGAAAATTATAAAAAAAATGCAATTTAGAGTAATGAAATGCAATAATCAGTCAAGGAGTCCAAGGGAAAGTTACATTGTTTTATGTTCCTCGTTGAAACAAGATAGGCAAAAATGTGGTTCTTTAGGGCATACATAAAAAAAAAACATAAACACTCACGCCTGTCACCCAGAGGGGTAGGCAGAGACTACAGACTTCCATTTGGCACGATCCTGACACACCTCTCTCGCCTCCTTCACATCCATACACCTACGCATGCATGCTCGTCGGTTAAGGGTACTCCTAATTTGGCCCGTTTTCAATAAATCGCCAATTTGGTCGATAAATTTTCGCCTAGGACGTCCCTTTCCGACTCTGCCATTCACTTCTGCAACATAAATTTTCTTTGTCACTCTTTCCTCATCCATTCTTTCCACATGACCAAACCACCGAAGCATTCCTTTCTTAATCCTGGTCACAACATCATCTTGCAAACCACACTCTTCTCTTATCACACAATTTTTCACCCTGTCATTCTTTAGGGCATTGTGGGCAATAAGTATTCACTTGCTTAGTCTTCTTTCTAGCATAATTTCTTTCTTTATAACACCGTGAACAGTACTTTCTAGATTTTTTTACAGGTCCTTCTTTCTTTTTTAGCTCATGCTTTTGCCTCCTATTTCTTGTTAATGGCATGTCAGGATTACTGTTTTCTTTGCCCGAATCTGTTAGATTTTTGCATAAATATTTCCTATATTCTACTATCCCTATTTTAGACTTCGTGGTTTCTTTATAAATTATGTAAGAATTGAGTAATGCAATGTTCAACAACAGTTCAACACCAAGTTTTCTGTACCATTTTACACTTTTTCTCAAAGGTGTTGAGTATGTGATCATCTGATCAGATAGGTCTACAGAAGATTTTGCGTTGTTATAATCGACTACAATTTTCGGTTTTATTATTTCTTTGTCTCTTTTGCAAGTCCTTGTAAATCCAATAGAATGTTTCGTAGACAGTAAATAAACATCCCTTTTATCCTTCCATTTCATACATGTCATACCATCTACATTTTCTTTAGCTCTAAACTCTCCTTTTTTATCTTTCCGTTTATAACATCTTTAGGCAAATATTTTCTATTTTTACGTAAAGTGCCCACAAGATGCGTTTCTTTGTCTAACAATTTGCGTCCAAGATCAATACTGGTATACCAGTTATCGGTATATAATGTATGACCTTTTTGAAGATATCCTTCCATAAGTGACATCACAACATTGGTCGGGGTTGTAGTTTCGGTCTCACTTCTCTTTCCCGCATATATTTGAATTCTGTTAGTGTAGCCTGGATTAGTACATAATTTAAAAACTTTAATTCCATATTTGTGCCTCTTCAATTTGATATATTGTCGGAATATAATGCGACCCCGAAATGGTACCAGAGACTCACCAATACAGAGATTTTCTTGAGGATAGTAATATGTTTCAAAGTTGAGATTCAAAGTATTTACCAATTCACGTATTTTGAACAGACGGTCGCCATATCTTTGGTTATCATTGTTAGAAAAATGTACCATTCGTAACAAAATTTCAAACCTGTTACGAGACATAACCGTACGCGGGAAAGATTGACAAATCAGGGGGTCTGTTGACCAATAATCAGCTAGCTCAGGCAATCTAACTATGCCCATATATAAAATCAAACCAAAAAACCTTTTGATTTCATCTTAGTTTGTATCAGACCAACTAAGCAGTCGCGATCCTCGTTTTATTTGATTTTTTGAACTAAGTTTAGTAATTGTCTGAGCAACAAATCGGTTGGTTTCCATAGCTATATCATGAAACACACTATCCGGAACTAACAAAGAATAAAAATCCTCTGGTTTGGATTTTGCCATCGTATTTCTCAAACTATAAGGTTTCAAACCAGGGCACTCTGTGAAAGGTATAATTCTTCTTTGCTTACCCGCTGGTTCATACCATAAATCGCTCTCAAGCCTTGTGCTAACCTGCTGTTCTGGGTTTTCATCTTCGTCACCACTTTCTATCACATACCGCCTCTTTCTGTTTTCTCGCCTATGCAAAATTACTTCTGTATCGTCACATATTTCACTACAACATGGAATTTCTAAAAGCGGGGAATCTCTTTGAGTCAGTTGTTTTTCTAGTTCGTCAATTGCTTGCAGATCTAACAACGATAATTCAAAATCACATGTATTGTCAATAATGGACATGATTACAATAGCTATCGTCAGACAAAATCTCCAAAAACACAAAAAAACTAGAGCAATGGGTGCGTGCACTTCCGCAGATAATTCGAAGCGACTAAATAAACATTCTAGGTACACATCCCATGGCACGCGCCGGACGGGTTGCAACCTGCCAGGAATGAACTACGACACGCGTAGGTACTTTTGTTCAAACGGCCGAGCGCCGTACCGAGTGATTTCCCGCGCAAATAAATTGGCGGCCGGCGGACGGTGCCTGACAAAATACTTGACATGGCCCAATAGCTATGTTTTGTTTCGTTTGGGCCTCGTCAGGCACATATGCCAGACATTTTATTTTTTTGCTTTATTTTACATTATAATCACCGGAAACAAATTAAAATAGTCATATAATGTGATTTACTTGAATATACAACCAAAAAACAAAAATAAAAAAAAACGTCATCAAAATTTTACTATGGCAGTTAACGTGTTAACATTCCGAATCATAGACAGTATATATAGAACTTCTACGAACTATCACTCGGAGTGTTGTCCGCTCCCCGGGCAGAACACCTTGCCCGGCGGGAGATCTCCTCTTTTCCTTAAACGGCCATAGTGGTGACCCTGACGTTATCTGTACACGCAACCAACAACCTTCGAAAACTTCAAGCTTCATCATCGTCATAGAATACCCCCACCCATTCGCTCCCGAGCAGATATCGTCTGCTGTCTTCATATCCTGCAAGCCAGCTAGCTTCACAAGGTTCATCGCAGCACTGGAATAATAATGCTTCCTGTTCCTTCAAGCTACTCTCTGCGCTATACAATGTTCGGCACGGCTCTGAGCCTTACTGCTCGCCTCTGCTTCACGGCACTCTCGCAGATTACTTGCCTTCTTCTCGACTCATCGCAGACTACAAGGCAATCTCCTGGCACTTGCACATTCGTCGACAACGAGACTTCACTATCGACCTTCGGCCTGAGCAGGAGGGTGATGTAGCGGCGCTGTCGTCGCGCCACTAGCACACCGAAACACACCAAAGCCTAAATCGCGCTATTAACATTCCGAATCATAGACAGTATATATAGAACTTCTCCGAACTATCACTCGGAGTGTTGGTCGCTCCCCGGGCAGAACACCTTGCCCGGCGGGAGATCTCCCCTTTTCCTTCCACGGCCACACTATACTATAGGGTGCAGTAGAGAGATTCTTCTTTCTTCTCATCAGATGTAATCTGGAGCTCTTCTGTGCTTCGAATGAATTCCGGTGTTTTTTTTGTACCCGAAGCAATTAAGGGCAACCCTCCGGTAACGGGGAAGGGAGGTGGAGAATGCTCACAGCATACCACGCGTCCGGCTGCGTGGTTATGTGGAGACTTTTCCCACCGGTCGGGGTCTTCACCCCGCGGCTGAGGTCGCGTAGGTGACGAGGCTCACACAGGCTTGCAGGGGCTGTCGCGCGTGTCGTCTATCTTCGTCGCAGTGCGGGTGCGGGGACGTGCCGTGGTATGAGGCGTGCGGGATTACGGGGCGGCGACTCCCCACGCCGTCCGTAACATCTATTCTATTCTTCTTTGATGGTACTTATCCGAAAGCGTCATAAAACATGTTATTATAACGTATTATACATTAAATATCATTTTATTAACAGTACTTACGATGAAAAAACATTTTTATTAGGTGGTCAAATTGATCACTGTAATAATTTTCTAAAAAACTCAAACACTCTTGTATCTAGAGGCTAGAGGGCACCTCGATTTTTACGTAGTGTTGACAATCTCTAACTCTAACAAAGTGTGTAAGATAAAGTCATACACTCATAGATGACAACGCATCTACATTTTAGAGGCCTGAATTCTATGCGCCAGAAAATTCACTTAACATCATAAGGACTACGTAATACGAGTACGTATTCGCTTGTCACCAGAAAGTTGCCGTTCGGAAAAAAAAGACAAATACTTCAGTAAATACAAAACAGAATTTAATTCACGCACACTCACTTATACCAAAAATTTACGTCTGGATGTCATCTGGTTGAGTATCGCTGTTAGAGGAAATACTATTGCATGTAGAGTCGGTAGAGTCGGTATAATTACTTTATTTCATGTAGAGTCGGTAGAGTCGGTAGAATTACTTTTTTCCTTTCTTGCACAATACTTAGTATATTAGTAGAACCAATGAGTCGGCTCGACCGGGGAAGAACCGCGCTCTCACAGAATACCAGCGTAAAATAGCAGCTTATCGCAGTTGTGTCTCGTAGGGTGAGTATAGAAAACCGGAGACCCTTTTTACGGGACACGATGCAATCCATCTTAGTTCTCACGGGTGACAACGCGTCTGCATTTCGTTTCGTGATCGATGACAGATGTAGATGTCAACCACAACCACTGACCATCAGGTGGACTTGTGCTCGTTTGGCATCCTTATCCTATAAAAAAAACTCTATGTAGGAACAAAACTCTTGTTCATTGCTATCTTTTGGAAGCAGTACACCCACTGTCGTTTTGGATTAAATGTAGAGACTTTTTCTTTTTTGCCCAAGACTAACTGGGTAACACCCTCTTACTTCTTGCTGCCATCTAGAAGCAATAAGCCCACAGTCATATTGAGGTTTGAAGGGATGAGAGTATTCTCTTAAACAGAGATGATAAACTATGACTTATTTTTGTTAAGCTTAGCAGTATTCAAAACTAAAAACCTTTTTACCCAGTGAAAAATTCATAAATAGATCTGAAACTGTAATATTTATAGGACGATGTGTGCTGAAAAAAACGTTAAAAATCTAAAGAGGTTATATTTGTGTACAATAAGTTGCAAAACTTCGACAGTAGCGCCATCTTCCCACGCTTTTAAAAAACTTTAAGCGCGGTACATAATAAGATGGTAGAGTAATACCACTGAGCTCACGCAGAGGTCGCCACTAATGCTTCAATATAGGTATTTAAAAAATTTAATAAAATTTAATAAAGAGGGGAAAAAAATATATGATTTTACAATATTTTTTTAATAAATTATTTAAATTTATTTTGTAAAAAATTGCACATATGACAAATATCAATTACTTGTTCAGTTTTGTTGTTTGATTTGAATATATGACTTTGTTAAATATTATATGTACTGTAAATTCAGTACGTCTTTCGACTGGGAGCGTGGCGTCTCCTGTAATCCGGCTACTCGGAGGTCGGGATCGGAGGATGGTTTGAGGTCGGGAGTCCTGGTGCTGTGTGGCCCATGTTGACAGGACGTCCACACTAAGCCTGGTATTAATATGGACCCCCCGGAGGAGTCTGGGGGGTGCAGGTTAACTAAGGAGGGGCGAACCGGGACAGGGGGGAAACCCAGCAGCCAAAAGTCCCCGTATCGGGCAGTAGTGGGATAGCGGCCGGGAGTGGGCGCTCAGTAACAGCCCGACCAATACAATCAGACCCTTTCCTTTTTTTGCACTATTTCATTATTCTTAATAATTTACCCTTAAACGATTGTTCGTTATTATGACTCGTTTAAATTCATTTTCGTCGTATTTCGAAATGTATAAAATGTGTTTTGCTGTGGGTGTTTAGACTTCAGTACTTTTTTGCACTATTTTCATTATTCTTAATAATTTACTCTTCAAACGATTGATCGTTATTATGACTCGTTTAAATTCATTTTCGTCGTATTTCGAAACGTATAAAAATGTGTTTTGCTGTGGGTGTTTAGACTTCAGTAAAAGTAAACGAAACGTTAATGTTTACTGATAAATCGTTCAAACCAATAATTTTTAAGCAATTTTTGCATTTGCGTGTATACTTAAGCACACACTTGAAAATCGGTGTAATCGTATTCAGCTTTGTCATCAACATTATCCATAGCGATACTTTTCGATAAACAAAAATAAAAAAATTACAATATAGTAATCTCTATACGTGATACTGATAATTCCACGAAGCAGGGACATATATTTTTTATATTATTACCCATTATGGCAAAAATGGTTTGGTTCGAACGGGGGAAAACCATGCATGCACAGAATACGAGTACCAGAGGAAAAATGAAGTTATAATTCTGCTGTTTTGTACTGTGCTACTCGTAACATTTTGGCAAGGCATTATTTCATTTTCTTCATCAAGGGTTTGCATTTTGAGACAGTGGATGTAGTAGTCAATATTCTCAGTAGGTATTCGTTTGTCATGCTTAACTCGTTATAAATAATATAAGAGACTGTAATATCTTATAAAAAAATCATTAAAATTAAATTTCTATGTAGTAGCGATGAAATGGATAGCTCTTTGGCCGGATACCAGATACCGGATATTCGGCCAGTCTTATCACCAGATAGCCGGATATCCGGCCGCCGGATATTCTGCCGAACATTGCCGTTTGATGCATCGCAAGAAGTGAAAAGTAAATTCAATGCAAACTGTTCGCGATCGTGACCCTTATATTGGGTGGGCAGGTGTTGCTACACAATACCCAAATTTATCAAAGTTTGCCAAAATCTATCTTCCAGTACTCTTGTAGTAGTGTGTACAGCGAAAGATTTTTTCCTGAAGCTGGCCTTGTTTATGAAGACAGACGAAACCGCTTGTTACCTTTCAATGCAGATAAATTAGTATTTATTCACCACAATGTGACCTTAGCTATTCCGGCCTTAGCGCGAGTACTAATTTTGTGTTTTAAAATGAAAATTTTGTGATTACTGATTATAATTGTTAAGTGACATACATAAAGTACTTAACTAAATTTTATATTTAGTGTTATTTTCAATTCAAAAATTAATACAAAAATTTCAAAAAATTTTAAAATCAGGTATCCGGCCGGATAGCTGTTTGTTATCCGGTATCCGGTATATATAGTAACTTTAGGGCAGATGGGCCGAATACCGGATAGTTACCGGATATCCGCTTCATCTTTACTATGTGTAGGTATAAAAATCAATTGTGTCCGTGGAGTTGGACGGTTATTCACATTATTTGACATTAAATTAATAATTGCTGATTAATTTCGCTAGCTAAGTTGTATAAATTTCATCGTATTCAGCTGATCATTGTATTTTTATATCGTATACAAGGTAGGCACTCCTTGGGCCATCTTTCATCTCTGAAATGGTTTTGAAATATCAATGGATCCGCCGAGCTGCACCATTTAGTTTGACTTGTAAAGGCGAACGTCACATGCCTGAAACGTTTTTAATTTTATTACCATTCAGGCTTTCTCAGAATGTTTCTTCCAGCGGTACTATGTAAAACTGCACTTAGTAATGCGAAATATAATTTCACTAGAACTGGCGTGGATTGAACTTGGCGTGTTCCCGTTCTATCAAAAAAAAAGCCACAAATATCACCGTAAGTCTGTTAAATATAAAACATTTTACCGCTTGTGATAAAACTGAATAAATGATTTTTTTTAATAGAATAAAGGTGAAAAACGAGCACACAGCCCACCTAATGCTAATTGGATGCTGTGGCCCATAGAAATCTAAATTTATCCTAAATTAAGAATCACAACGCAGATGTGATGTCAATCTTGAGGACTAAGATGGAATGCCTCGTTTCCAGTAAAAAGGGTCTCCGGATCTCTACACTCACCGTACGAAACACAGGAGTATTAAGTTGCTATTTTACGCTGGTATTCTGTGACAGCGTGGTCTTTTCTCGGTCGAGTCAACCCATTCGTGCTACAACCATAATATAGCTGCAGCGTAGCTCTACCATGTACAAAAAAGTATTATAGTCTTTCTTTAATTTTACGAATACATACTGACTTTGTTACCAGAACACAATTGGTGCCCTGTAGCCTTACGGCACAATAGGTACGCGGTCGATACCCACTCAGACGGTCTTTAAGGCAAGTTTTAGGAAAGCTCTACCACCTATGAGTAATGCCTACATTATATTTATAGTCAACCAAATCTTAGAAATACCTTTTGACGTTTCACATTAATCATTATTAATTACGCAATAACCTTATACATGAATCCTAAGAATTACGAAGTTATCTATATTTCATTACGACGTGTGTAGTTTTTTATCACTAATTTAAATTTAAATCTTTCAAAAAAAAGCAAAATATTAAAAAAATAACCATTATCAACTTTTTTACTTGACGTATTTTCAATAATATGTCGCTATGTACCTTACCGTAGTGTTTGGATGATTAAAATTCATTATTATCCGAATAATCGACAAATATATTCAAATAATTGGTAAAAATATTCAAATAATCGAATCATTAATCTATTTAATGTATTATTTGTTCAATTAAATATTTAATTTTAAAATTGCTTAAATAATATGAATTGTGAATAAAACAAGTTTATTTTTATTTACTTTGTTAACATAAATTTGTGTAGGCAAAATAACTAAAATAAAGGCCGCGCTGAAAAAACCAATACTTAATTTCAATCTCCCGCCATTTCGGGAGCTGTGCGTAATTTTGTGATTTTGAGTTTGTCTCGTATTTTGTGACTTGGCTTTAACGTTTTAGACTGTTTCTTCTATATTCGTGGAAGCATGTACTTATGTCACAATGGATGGTTGGGCAAAAGTGGCAGAAAAACAAAAACAATGATTATGGATGACTTTGAAAGCGACTTTAATTTTGACTGCATTATTGAAAATCAAATAATAATTAATCTAAACAGCGACAGCTCAACTAGTTGTACTGAAAGAGGTTGAATAAATTTAGTTTTAATCTAGTGTCAATATTAAATTTCTAAAACTTTGCTTCTAGAAATAAGCAGTAACAACTCTCTAAATAATCGATACCGATTTTTTTAAGAATCGAATATTGTACGTTCCCATTTTTCGGTTGCCATGCTTGGTGCAATAAGTCTGACAGCTGTCAAAATGTATTTCTTAGATTTGGTTGACTATAAACATTATTGAGGTTGGTATACTTTACTTAAAATATAAAGCCATAATAATCTAGGTATCACAAATGTTTTTATATTCAACTGAGCGAAATAAAATAAGTAGGCACAAAAAGTTTATTCATTTATTTATTCATGGACGGAAAAGAAGTCTTATAACTAGGGTCTTTTTGATGGCAGTCTAGACACCTACACTAATTCAATGTAGCAACATTGTGTGATTGAAACACAAAACCATCTCTCAATCTAGGTATTACAAATCTTTTTATATTCAACTGAGCGAAATAAAATAAATATAAATTTTTTTATTTATTTATTTATTCATGGACGGAAAAGAAGTCAATCCAATTACAATTACTAAGGCAAATCTAACTAGCTAAGTACATGTTTGCAAAACATCGGGATCACGACTCCGTGGCAGACAAAGTTATGTTTATTTGGTACAATAGCCTTTTGGAAAGCTTCGCACAATCACTGCTTTAGTTAACTACAAAGTTCTAGCGAACTCGTCATTAGAGAGACAAGAGTTATTGTACAGGTTTAGAAACAGTCTGTATCTTGGACACACTTGATTCTTTCATATCGGGTATATCCTTTTTTATATTAGCTGGCTTCTCTGAAATTTCTAATTTTTCTTCATTTTTCATAGATTCAGATTCCTTAATTTCTGGTTTCAATTCCTCAATAGATTCAGGAATAGCAGACTTTACTTGGGGGACTTCCGCCTTGACTTCAGGCGCTATTTTCTTCTGTGATGTAGAAAAGAATATAATAGTTTTTTTTTAATGAAAATCAATACAATATATCAATATATATTAATAATATCAAGTGGGTTTGGCTGCAATACTGAGGATCCCGGGTTCGGATCTCGCACGTAATAAGTCTTTCTATAGTTCCTAAAAAAATATATGTTTTCCACGTGCAATTTACGGAAATAAAACGCCTGCATGATACAATGATAATGCTAATATGGGGGTAACTTTTAAATAATGAAAAACAAAGAACACATGTGAATTGGGTCACATTTTTGGTAAGAATATATATATAAATCAAAGTAAAGCACCAGTGTATATACTTCCCACAGTTAGGCACAGGTTTCATTAGGAGCAAATACTCTGCCACGCTGCTCCCTGGTGTGTTGGTAGACTTTAAATGATCTACGAAACATTAGACATTCAAGTTTCCTCACAATGATTCCTTCACAGTATGTGGTAAACAACTATTAAAATTGCAATAAACAATTTAATTAGTGAGGGCTTTTATTTTACAGCGCGTTTAGTTTATTAAGTTATTACGTAAGTAGTATATTAATCGGCAAACAACTTGAGCACTTATGACGCTTAATACGCAGAAACCCCCCTCCCCTCCCCTACCCCTCCACCCGATTAATAGTATGAATAAGCGCCCCCACGCCTATAAACAGCTCGGAGTCAGATGAAGCTGTAAGATCTGTATAGGCTAATATCACCAACATGACAGAAAATAGATATAAATTCCTCAAATGACACCATAGTATTAATATTTAGAAAAAATGTTACTATTGTAGTTACCTCTACAACGGTTTCAGTTTTTGAAGCAGAAGCAACAGGAACCATGCTGGCATGCTTTCCAGATATTTCGGAGATTCCAGCTTCTTTGGCCTCAGGATACGCAGCTGGTTCAGGCAGAACGTAGCAGTCTGCTTGATTGGTCTTTACAAAGAAAGCTCTGGACACTTTGAATTTATCCAATGCTGCATACGCCTTTTGCAAAATCAGAGCTGGCGCGAGTCTTTCGCGCGTCAATACCCATGCGCTTTCTGAAATCAATAATTCATAAAATGTACTATCATTTAATGTATAAAGAATATTGCCACACTATATATACATTTGAGATTTTTTTTATAGAATGGGGGGGGTGACAAACGAGCACACAGTCCACCTAGTAGCAAAGTGCATGCTGTGTCCCATATACATTATCTCCGATTAAGAATCAAAATGCAGATGCGTTGTCATCCCTGAGTACTACGATGGAATACCTCGGTCTCCGGTTCAGAACATTCCATCGTAGTCCTTAGGGATGACAACGCATCTACATTTTGATTCTTTGGTTTTACACTCACCCTACAAAACACAGCAGTTCATATTAAGCTGCTATTTTACGCTGGTATTCTGAGAGAGCGTGGTTCTTCACCGGTCGAGCCGACTCATTCGTGCTACAACCATAATATTATAGAAATATATATATATATATATATATATATATATATATATATATATATATATATATATATATATATATACATCCCATAACTTATTGTACGTCCACAATGGCCAATTGTGCATATAATGTGGCGTCAACCTGCTTACGACATCCAATATACGGACGTCAAATAGGAGACCTAGCGCAATGTTCGCAAATTGTCATGCTGATCATAGAAATGTCAAAATCTAAAAAAAAAATTGGACGTCATTTTTCTTTCAATCTTGCTGTACTGAATATTTACGTAGTTCCGCTAATTTTCGTTGCAAAAATAATAGCGCTGCTGCCGATTTGTGAATACTTTCATTTATGGCCGTATTTGACTTCCGCACAAAATTAGGAGATGCGACGTTGCCGTTCCGTCTCCGTTGCCAACGTGTTACTTATATTTAGTGATATATGGTTATGTTATGACTGCCTCGTTAGTCTAGTGATTGTAGTAGTGCGACTGCTGATCGTGAGGTCCTGGGTTCGAATCCCGGGTCGGGCCAAAAAAATCAATTATTGAGTTTTTCTGTCAAGAAATTCTCAATAGCTGCCCAGAGTCAGGAAGTTGGCGGTGTATTACCCCCGTGGCTCGGAAAGCACGTAAGGCCGTTGGTCCTGCGCCTGATCTCTCTCCGGTCGTGTCGGTTTACCGTCCCATTAGATTATGAGAATGAGGGAATAGAGAGTGCACCTGCGGTTGCGCATACACTTAGGCACTATAATCCTGTCCTGCGCCGATGGCTAGTCTCCATTGAGGCAGGCCACTGTGACCGTAATTCGGTCTGCAGGACATTTTTATATGGTTTATACCGCGCTTGGTACTAGTAATTTTACTTTTAAACTTGTTTTCTTAACCTTACATTTATCTACATATAATATGGACTTCCGAATATCCTAAAACTTTCATACTGAATGGTATTTGACACCCGTATTTTTGAATTTAGTTATATTTTTATAAATGTAGATGCGGATGTCAGCTTATCGGTTTATTTCATGCTGCACTATATTTTAACGTTTTACATTTGGTACTAATCTGCCTAAAAAAACTCTTGTTAGGTATTTCGTAAGCAACCCATAATTCTGTTTGAGTATAAGTTACTTTCTGATTGAGTACAGGAAGATGGACTCAATTGTAGATATTGACAGGTTTCATAGAAGTTTGTTTTATTATATTGGGACTAATAACCTCTGACTAATAACCTAATATGGTCTGGCGAAGAAACTCATTTTAATATAAGGTTTTACTGCATTAACTGCCAATAGGTTGTTAATTTCTGCAACAGACAGTGGCATATTGTTGCTGACATAACTCCGAAAATATAATTTATTTACTTGATCGTGTTGAGTTTTGGTGCTCTTGAGTGCGACTATTGTACCTAATCTCTACGAAATTGCTCTCTACTTAACTAGATTCATTTTTGTGAAAGGCTGTTTTTGTTAAATTATGATAATATTATGTTTGGTTTTGCAGTTAGTTGAAATAGAATTTAATTTTTCACACACGTTTTCTAAGCTTCTAAGCGTTTTATCATTTCTAGAACGAAACATTTTATGAAACACTAAAATGACTATTTTACACCGCATGGCCTCCCTACACTAAAATAGGAATAAAACAGTAGCGAAAAATGTCATTAAAGCAATGATCATTAATGTGTGTCTAATAAACAAGGAATTAAAATATAAATATATTCATGGTCAAATATCGTGCGGTATTAAACTTTACCGATAATCTGACGTACACATATAGAAATATAACAAAATTCAAAAATATGGACGTCAAATATCATTCATTATGAATGTTTTAGGATATTCGGCCGTCCATATTATTATGTGTACACAGGTAGTAATTTAAAGTTAAAATATTGGCGCACACAATGCCCCAAAAACCGCTACAAACGGCAACATTTATCAAAAAAGAAATAAGAAAGGTTTTCTAAGCGTTTTATCGTTTTTAGAATAATAATAATAATACTAATATTCCACAACTATCACACAACGCCATCTAGTCCCAAGCTAAGCAGAGCTTGTGTTATGGGTACTAGACAACTGATAAACATACTTATATATTTCTAAATACATAAATATTATAGATAAATTACACCCAAACACAGAACAAATAATCGTGCTTATCACACAAACATTTGTCCTGGGTGGGAATCGAACCCACGACCTCCGGTATAGCAGTCAGGGTCACTAACCACTAGACCAACAGGCCTGTTAAATGGAATGGAATGGAGCATTTTATGAAACAACAAAGTGACTATTTCATACCGCATGGGCTCCCCACACTAAAATAAAAATAAAACAATACAATAGCGAAAAATGTCATCAAAGTAATGACCATTAATGTGTGTCTTATACACAATAAATTAAAATTTAAACATATTCATGGTTATGTGGACGTCAAATATCGTGTGGTATGAAATTTTACCGGTAATCTGACGTCCACATATAGAATATAACAAAATTCAAAAATATGGACGTCAAATATCATTCAGTATGAATGTTTTAAGATATTCGGACGTCCATATTATTATATGTAGCTAATCTAAGGACACGAAAACAAGTTTGAAAGTAAAATTATCTACTAGCACTGAGTACAGTATACACCGACAAAAAATACCAAAATATGCCTTGAGCACTAAATAAATAATCAAAATCAATAAATAGTAAAATGTAATAATCAACAACAACTTTGAACATTGGATATAAAAGAAGTGGACATCAAATAAAACTTAGTGTGAATATTTTAGGATATTCTTACGTCCGTATATGGGTAAATACTCCGTTCAATGTCCATGTCAAGTACATTAATCAACTTACACAAGTTTATTTACCTAAGTTACTAAATATAACCAAAGAAACTTAAATGCAAGCAAGCATAAGCGTGGAAGGTTCTCAATGTGCGTAGGTCACAATACGGACGCCAATTAGAGCACAATATGCTGCATGTTTTTAGTAATATAGCGTCCAATATTTACAAGAACAAACACAAACAAATTGTATTTCAATTAACTGCATGCATGTATTGCAATCTTGTAGGCACTGAAAGCGGTTGTGCAACTCGAGCTGAAAGTTTTCGGGATTCTGGATTAGAGCACGAGGGGGACGGAGCGTTGACTTCATTAGACGAGACCTCTCCAACTTAACGTTTAGTTTCAGTGTGCCTCTAACCATTCGGTGATCGCTGCCAGTTTTCACCCTTGCGATCACTGAGTCATCACTGAACAGTTGGCGTCTGGTCGTCATAATGAAGTCAATCTCATTTTTTGTCGAACCGTCGGGGCTCGACCAGGTCCACTTCCTGTGGGGCCGCTTCTGGAAGAAGGAGTTCATCATAAAGAGTCCCTCTTTCTCCATAAAGTCGGCCAGCTGCTGGCCCCTTCGGTTCCGTTGCCCTACTCCAAATTTCCCTAACTTCAGCTCACCGCTTTCTCTTGTGCCTAGTTTTGCGTTGAAGTCTCCCATCAACACCGTGTAGTGGGTTTTGGAGGAATGCATGGCTTTGGAAATATCCTCATACATTTCCTCCACCTCCTCATCGGGATGTGCCGAGGATGGTGCGTAAACCTGTATGACCTTCAGCGAATACCGTTTGGTGATTCTGAGTATCAGGTACGCGACCCTCGTCGACACACTCCCAATCTTTACAACGTTGTTGACGAGAGACTTGTGGACGATAAATCCGACACCTCCTTGGGACAGATGGTCGCCCTCCCGGTGATAGAACAAGTTGCCGGATTCGAGAATCACCGTGTCCTCCCCCTCTCTTCGGACCTCGGATAATCCTACAATACTCCAGCGCAACTTGTCTATCTCTTCTTCCAGCTCCAGGATCTTCTCGTCAATCCTCAGTGTCCGTGCGTTAAATGTTGCCAGGTCGAGTCGTCGTAGGTGGCAACCGAACCTCCATCGGAGATTCTTAGCACCCCCTGCCCCGCCGTTACCATGGTCGCCACTGTAGCCAGGAATAGCGGGGCCGCCGGGGACTGGGGGCCGTCTATTTGTGTAATTGTTCATGGGAAGAACTACAGACCGATTTCCCTTCTGAGCCGCGTCTACGTGCTGTTTTCGAGAGTCATTACGAATCGTCTCGCACGCAGACTCGACGACTTCTAGCCTCCCGAACAAGCCGGTTTCCGAAAAGGCTTCAGTACCATAGACCACATACATACCCTGCGGCAGATTGTACAGAAGACTGAAGAGTACAATTTGCCACTTTGCCTGGCGTATGTGGACTATGAGAAAGCCTTTGATTCCGTCGAAATTTGGGCGGTGCTGCAGTCCCTTCAGCGGTGCCAAGTTCACTGTCGGTATATCGAAGTGCTGAAGTGTTTGTACAGTAGGGCTACGATGGCTATCCAAGTACAGAACCAGAGCTCGAAACCTATCCAACTGCAGAGAGGTGTAAGACAGGGTGACGTTATATCCCCGAAACTCTTCACCGCCGCTTTGGAAGACGTTTTCAAGCTACTGGACTGGAAAGGATACGGTATTAACATCAATGGCGAGTACATCACTCACCTTCGATTTGCCTTATGGCAGAATCGCTGGAGGACTTAAGCACTATGCTCAATGACCTCAATAGTGCCTCCCAACGGATAGGTTTTAAGATGAACATGGACAAAACAAAGATCATGTTTAATGTCCGTGTCACACCTATGCCGGTAGTTATTGGGAGCACTATGCTCGAAGTTGTTGACGAGTACGTTTACCTGGGACAAATAGTCCGACTAGGTAAGTCCAACTTCGACCGAGAGGTCAATCGACGGATTCAACTCGGCTGGGCAGCGTTCGGGAAATTACGACATATCTTCTCGTCAGGTATACCTCAATGTCTAAAAACTAGATTGTACAACCAGTGCGTGTTGCCAGTGATGACTTACGGATCTGAGACGTGGTCCTTCACTGCTGGCCGTATGAGGACGCTCAAGGTCGCTCAGCGAGCTATGGAGAGGGCTATGCTCGGAGTTTCTCTGCGTGATAGACTCAGAAATGAGGATATCCGCAGTAAAACCAGAGTGACCGACATAGCCCAACGGATTAGTAAGCTGAAGTGGCAATGGGCCGGCCATACAGCTCGAAGAACCGATAACCGATGGGGAAGAAAGGTTCTCGAGTGGCAGCCTCGTACCGGTAGGCGTAGTGTAGGGCGACCCCCCACTAGATGGAGTGACGACCTGGTAAGATATGCAGGAAGTCAATGGATGCAGGTGGCTCAGGACCGTGCTTTGTGGCATTACTTGGGGGAGGCCTATGTTCAGCAGTGGACTTGTGAAGGGCTGTAATGATGATGATGATGTACCAAACATAATAACATAATTTAACAAAAATAGCCTTTCACAAAAATGAATCTAGTTAAGTAGAGAGTAATTTTGTCCAGATTAGGTAAATAGTTCGCACTCATCCTTAAGATAGTGATCATAAAACATAAACTCGCAGTGAGAGCACCAAAACTCAATACGAGCAAGTATGTAAATAAATTATATTTTCGAAGTTATTTATGTCAGCAACAATACGCCACAGAAATTAACAACCTGTCAATGTCTACAATTAGTACTTATTTACAATAGTAAAATAAATAATAATATAGTCAATCTATAATGTATCACGGCTGGGCAATCCTAGATATCTGTTCGTATTTAATAAACGAATAACTAGTTGGTAAATTAATGATGATATCTATCTGTTTTTTTTTTCGCCGGAGACAAAAATGGTATATTGCGTATTTTTCGTAACTGCACATTCTGTGGATTTATTTAATTATTTTGAACAGTATACGAAACTTAAGTGACTAAAATTAAATCTAATCTGAACCAGAATCATAAAAACTATTATTCGTGCTAAACGAATCTACCTAATAAAGATCTGTTATTTTTATCTTCTGCGGAAAAACAAACTATAGGAATCTATCGAATACCTAGGTACATAAACAAAATATCACTTATAAATAAAATAGTACAAAGCGGAATATCTAATAAGAGTGGCAACGTCGCGCCATACAAAGGAATTGCGTTAAGCAGGAGAATGAATTTAAAAAATATGTAATACTCGTATATTACGGGGATTCTGGATAATTTGTAATATGGAAGGGAGTCCTGATTGGTTTCCCTCCGTCTGGCAATATACGAATATTTGTATATCGACATATGGTAAATTTTCAAAGAAATGAGTTAAACACTATCTTTGAAATTGTTTAAAGGACCAATATACGCTGTCATAATGTATAAAAATTGCTTACAAGTGGTGGACGCTACAATAATGCGAAGTGAAAGAACATAGGATTAATATTGTGATATATATATATATATATATATATATATATATATATATATATATATATATATATATATACCGAATCCCGAATGATCTGAATAAACAGGCGAATCGAATTAACAATGCAGACTGCAGAGCATAGAGTAGAGTAATATATATATGTATATATATATATATATATATATATATATATATATATATATATATGTATATGTATGCAGACTGCAGAGCATAGAGTAGAGTAATATATATATGTATATATATATATATATATATATATATATATATATATATATATACATATATATATTACTCTACTCTATGCTCTGCAGTCTGCATTGTTAATTCGATTCGCCTGTTTATTCAGATCATTCGGGATTCGGTCGGTTTGCGGCTCATTCACAATTCAAACAAATCGCGGGTTAAAAAGGTACCGTCAATTGTTTGTGATTTGTTGTACTCACAGAACACCTAACTAGCTATATTAAGTGTTCTGTGGTTGTACTGGTACATTCAAAAACAAATGAATGGACCATCAATACTTTTAAGTGTACCAGCTCTCTAGTATATAGTCAGTAATCTATAGTACCAGCTGGTAACAGATGAAATTATTTATTTATATACTGTTGTTTAGCATTTTTGACATTTCGACCTGATGGTAAGCGGCTACAGCAGCCTATGGATTGTAATTATATACGTAAGAACCCTTAAGTAGGGACTTAATAAGTTAACCGACTCGGTATTACATGGATCTTACAACTTTTTAAGGTAGAAGTACTGAGCTGCGAGACTTGTTTTATTTTACAAGTTATGTTTTTGATGGCATCTCATTTCTTTTTGTAGATAAGATAGTCCTACATTTTCGTTTCCGGTACCTTCTACTTCTTGAATACCCACAACGTACCTATCTACACCTATTATACATATACAAGTAAACCGATTCATTCATTGCAAATGTATCTTTGTAATTCTATATATTTATATGCGATTACAAAGTTATTTATGCAGTTGCTGTATCTAGAAAACTGGACCGAAATTAAAAAATATTTTAGTTTCTCCTTGATTTATATTAGTGTTATTTATATAATATACACTAGTTGTATTCTAAATTTAAAGCTTATATGTCTGCTAGAAGTGCCTTAGAGTTTTGATGATCGGTCAGTCAGTGAGTGACAAAATTAAGAAACTTTGACTAGTTATACTTCTTAAGCTACTGGTTCAAATTGAATGACATTCGAAATATACCATGTTTATACAATGTCTACTCGGTTACTAAAAATTAAGGCTTCTAGTTTTATCCTCTACGAAGTTATAGGGGGTCGAAAATGGCCTGAATTGCTTCGAGAAAACAATTGATACGGCCGTGCCGCTTTTTTGCTCGACTTGCCGGGGGCACTGCCGTAGCTAGAGATGGGCTTAAACGTTAAAAAATAATAACACTGCTAAATGCTAATGCTAGAAATAATTAACACTTAAAATTAGCAGTTATTTTTAGCAACTGTTAAATTTAGTCACAGGCAGATTTTTAACACATAATTAATTCTCATTTCCTTCATACTTTTCACAAGCTTAGGACTGTCAACTTTTTCTGTTGGCGTATTTATAATGAGAATCAATTTTTTGCTTTTTTTATATCTACTTTTACTTAGTAACATAACATATCTTAAAATTTTATATATTATTTATTTCCATTTAAAAATGATAATTGTTTTTTACGGTATCGCTATCCGTAAAAACGTTCCATATTTCACCTTTTTTTTTGGCGTTGTATATCCATTTTAGTTGTTTTCTTCCAATTTGTAAGTATTCTGTTTCAAACGCAAACAACACTACACAAACAGTCAAACAATTGGAATTTTCACTCACAACACTAACTACCTACCTACTACCTAGATAACGAACTCGCGTAAGCCTTCGTAACGAAAATCAGTCTTTATTTAACACTAGTTAAATATTATAATAAATTATTTCCAAATTCAGCAGTTAGCACTTAGCAGTTAATTAAATGAACTCGCTCGACCTTAACATTCTAACTGTGACTGAACACTAAATACAAAATTAGTAGTTGCTAAATAAATCGCTATGTTGAAAACAATTCAATAGAGACGGAAACGGAACACGTGCGTCGTATGTCCTTTTTTTACGTTAGTACCTACTCTTATTAGTTTGTGTTTTCTTTGTTGTTGCCGTCGCGTCTGCCTGCGGTCTGCAGTAGTGAGATAAAGCGAGACAAATATATATCCGGCGTCCGTGTTTGGTACGGATGGGAGCACTGTCCATGTCCAGCCAGCAAGACCATTATTGTTTTGTTGTGAGTTGTGACTGCTAAATTTAACAGCAATCTCAGAACTCATTTAACAGGTGTTGACACAAAAAAAATTAGCAGTGTTAATTAAGCAGCTTATTAATTTTAGACCCATCTGTAGCCGTAGCCACAGATGTAAAGTGCATGAAGTTACAAACGACGTTTCTCAGTGGTCTAGTGGTTGGGACCGCTAATTCTGGGCGGGCCCAAAAAATCACTACTATACTATACGTGGTGGAGCCATGCTGCAGTTATATTAGTAGTATAGTTGTATCACGAATGGGTCGGCTCGACCGGGGAAGGACCACGCTCTCACAGAATACCAGGGTAAAATAGTAGCTTAACGCTGCTGTATTTCGTATGGTGAGTGTAGAGAACCAGAGACCCTTTTTACTGGAAACGAGACATTCCATCTTAGTCCTCACGGGTGACAGCACATCTGCATTTTGATTTGTAATCGAGGATAAATGTAGATGTCTACGGGCCGCAGCATGCACTTTACCATCTGGTGGACTGTGTGCTCGTTTGTCACCTTATCCTATAAAAAAATCACTTATTGAGTTTTTATTAATTTTTCTGTCGAGAAATTCTCAGTAGCAGATCAGAGTCAGGAAGTTGGGGGTGTTTCACCTCGTGCCTCGGAAAGTGCGTAAATCCATTAGTCCTGGACCTGACCTCTCTCCGGTCGTGTCGGATTGCCGTCCCGCTGAATTTTGGGAGTGCTCGCTAGTGCACCTGTGCTTGCGCATACACTCGGGTACTATAATCCTGTCCTGCGCAAATGCCCAGTCTCCGTTGAGACGTAACATGTGACCGAAATTCGGTCTGGAGAACATTATTATTATTAATACCTTAATTGATTTTCCTATTATAAAAACCAAAATATGACTTAAGTATAAAGAACTTTGAAATAAATAACGCATGGTACTTACGAATATGCACCGGTCCCATACCACTGCACGACCACATCACGGCATAATTATCATAATCTGTGTCCAGCACACTAAACTCTGTGTCATATGGCCTAGGAAGTGCCGCGTACTTAACGAACATATAGTACGCGCGCGAGTTCATGTCCATCGGGGACAGAGGCGGCGCGCGGGGGCAGCTCGCCCCGCTTTCAACCACCTCGCCGCATTTGTCTGCAGTCGAGTGTTGTCCTTGACGGTTGTGACGCGCGCTTATCGATACAGAAAATTAGTCGAGATTGTATTATTTTATCGTGAATAAACCATGACTACTTCGCTTCCAGCAAGTTCGGGTAGGAAAAAACCTTTTATAATACATAAGCAAGCACGTGAAATGGCGAGAAATGTCCTACAGATGTGTGTTGAAGAGAAAAAAGAGAATAAATTCGCTTTTCCCGTTAACAATGCTTTAGATCGAGCGGCCCGTTACACTGGACTTACTAAAAGAACATTGTCTAGAATTCAAACAGAAGCAAAAAATGGACCTCTTCATTCGCCTTCTAAAAAAGGGAAATCGTGTAATAAAATGGGGAATTTAAATGTAGATGATTTCGATAGAAGTGTAATACACAGATGTATAGAAGAATTTTATTTGACAAAAAATATCGTTCCCACTTGTCCTAAACTTCTGGCGGCAATCCGGGAAAAAATAAATTTTCCCTGGGGGACTACAAGTTTACGAAAACTTCTAAAGAAAATGGGCTATAAATGGCAAAAATGTCACAACAAGCGAAGGATTTTGGTAGAAAGACCAGCTGTTGTATTTGCGCGGTCAAATTATTTGCAAAAAATTCGTCAATACAGAGAAAACAATCGCGATATTTTCTTTTTAGACGAAACTTGGATCGACAATAACCTCACATTTAAAAAGTGTTGGAGAAACGATTATATAGACGCGATACTGACTGACACCAGCTCAACGAACAGGCTGATTCTCGTTCACGCCGGATCCAGACGTGGTTTTTTGGATAGCGCAAAATTGCTTTTCAAAGCTGGTACTGCTACAGGCGATTACCACGGGCAAATGAACAGTACGAACTTTGAGAAATGGGCGACTGACATGTTCATTCCCAATTTGCCACCATCCAGCGTTGTCGTTATGGACAACGCACCATATCACAGTGTTCAGGAAAATAAAGTTCCTACAAAATCAAGCACTAAAACGGTTATGTTAGAATGGCTTATTAGAAACAATGTAGAGGCTTCACTAAGCATGAGAAAAGGCGAGCTTTTTGATTTGATAAAATTGCATGCGCCCCAAGAGAAAAGTTTTAAAATAGACCAGCTCATCCGTAGTCACGGACATGAGGTTTTAAGATTGCCACCGTACATGTGCGACTTAAACCCAATTGAGTTAGCATGGGCAAAAGTCAAGAGAGTTGTGAGGGAGTACAACGTTAACTCAGATTTATCCCTAACAAGATTGAAAGAAGTAACGGAAATGGCTATAAACCAGGTGACAGAAAAAGATTGGTGTGGATTCGATGATCACGTTATAATTTTGGAAGAGCATTACTGGCAAAAAGACGGACTAATGGAAAATACGATCGACAAATTCGTAATTGAAGTCAGCGACGGCGAAGATACTGATTCCGACTCTGCTCTGTCGGTTGTTTTTGCATCTGATAGTGATTAAATTGCATTTTAAAAAATATTTTTCTCTATTAGCAATAAACAAGTAAGTACTTATCACATTTATTTTATTTCATTATTTGCAAAATCACCTTAAGTTACAATAAACCAAATTGACAGCTGTTGACTAAATCGGTAGTAATTATCGACATTACCATAATTGATTAGGTCACAGCACTACCGCATTCCTCAGGATGGACATGAACTCGCGCGCCTACTGTACGTCCCTCGCCATCCCGACCGATCATCTGTAGGTGACCGTCCAAAACTCTCTTCATTCCAGTCCTGTGTTAAGAAAGCTCATTGTAAGTTTTTGTCTGGATGATGTTTTCATAGTCTTGTGATGACCGCAGTGGGACTTTCGAATGGTTCAAAATTATGTGTAGTGGCGGCGTGAGGAAATCGCCGTGTCATCCTGTAGGAGTCGTAACAGGTGACAGAGGGAAACTGAAACGGGAGATGGGGAGCATCATTATCCTGATAGCAATTTGCAGTAAGACAGTCTGTAATACTCTCTAGTAGTGGAAACACTGTTGTTAGGTAGTATATCTTTGGTACTTCAGACCAGAACACACATGTGATGAAGTAGTACCAACCCAGCTCAACACATAGTAACAAGTTCGATTAGTTGAAAATTATACACTAAGTTCTCGGTATTAGGCCAGGACAAACGAGCGCACAGTCCAGTTACATGTTACATGGTAAGTGAATGCTGTAGTCCATAGGCATCTACATTTATCCTCAATTAAGAAACAAAATGCAGATGCGTTGTCACGCCTAAGGACTGAGATGGAATGCCTCGTTTCCAGTAAATGGGGTCTCCAGTTTTCTACACCGAAATACAGCAGCATAAAGCTGCTATTTTACGCTGGTATTCTGTAAGAGCGTGGTCCTTCCCAGGTCGATCCGACCCTTACGTGCCAAAACCACAACATAACAGCAACGTGGCTCTACCATATGTAAATATTTTTATTATTTTGAGTTACGAAACCCACAAGATTATGTGGGGAAGTAGATCCTCTGATGTCGCCTCTACACGACGAAGTAATGGGGTTACTCACATCGAATTGGTGATTTCGTTGGAAACGATAATCCTGCCCTCTGGTGTACTCTCGTACTTAGTAGTGACACAGCGGGTACCGAGCTCGCTCACAGAGAAGTAACGTTCCGCCTCGTACCAGGTGCCAAGAAAATGGTTTATGTTGAAGTCTGCCATGGGCTGTACGAGAAACGATTAAATTAGACTTATTATACTACTGCGATTATATTGAGATGTCTAGGCAAATTATTTTCTTGTGCTCTTTCAAAAACTTTTACAACGTCTTTTGAAAATAATTAATAAATTCTTATTTTTGTTCTTAGGGCGCGTTAATGTTAAAAAAAATACAAACATTGAAAAAATATGTACATGAGTCTTTTGGTTGAATACTCAAAGATATGAATGAGTACATGATACTTCAATGGTTATAAATTTACGTAATTGTTTTTATTGTAGGTACCATTTTAGTTTTAGGACATCAATACATTTCTACATTTCTTTCTAGGTCATTACAGTGGTCAACCTTGTACATATAAAAAATTACAGCCAATATTAAGTCCCACTGTTGGCCACAGGCCTCCTCTCACTTCTGAGCGGGTTTAGGGCAAGGAAGTGTCCGCGCTGCCCCAATGCATGTTGACGGACTTCACAAACTTGTCAAACAAAATTCTATTCTATTCTATTGTTTCATTATTTTATTTCTCAGATATGCAGGTTTCTGTACGATGTTTTCCCTCACCGCCGAGCACGTGGTAAATCGGCACTTAAAATTGCAATTAACAACTTCATTGGTGCCGGCGGGAGTCGTACCCGTTCGCGTACTGTGAAATTTACAGCGAGCGCTAAGCCCCTGAGCTAACACGGCTCTTGTTTATATTGTCAGAATCGTAATCGAAAGTGTTATAACAGAGCGATGTCAATGACCGTGATTTGCGACCGGTTGCTCTTTGTATGCGGTCGGCATTGCTACGTACTAATTATATAACTCACCTGATGTGACCCAAAAGTGTAAGTAAAAGTTCAAGGATAGAGCCTTCTCTCTATAGATAATAAATTTTATTAATGTATAATTACAACTGAACGTTTTTAAGTGAAATTAATTCGATATATTAGTGTAAGCCTAGGATAAGACTATTATTTGTTTGTATGTACCTATTTAAACTTTCTCATGTAAGTGAATTGTTGTAAATTCTTGTGAGAAATAAAGATATCTCAAACCTCTACCTTGAATGAACCATATTCAATACTAAACGAATTTTTTTATTCCATAAATTTCTAGTAAAACTTATGTCTTGAAACAAATCAACAAATAATAGTTTTTTTTATGTCACCAAAAACGTCAATTAAGAAACTTTGGCTTATTACATGAACGTAGTAATCGTTGTTGATTTGTAAACAATATATTCAATAAGAGATATTAATTACACGCTGTTTTTCTGTGTTTATTTTCTTTTATATTATTATCGGTAAAATAAATGGTCTTTGACCATTATTTTAAATCTACATAACATAAATAGTCCTATGCAGGCGAAACCACGACAGTTTGCTGTTAAAAAAGTAAGAGCCGGCTTCAGTGAGCTATAAAGTATAAAACATTTTTCAAATAATAGCTTCTGAAGTCAATCAGTTTTGATTATTCGACATACTACGTCTGAGCACCTATTATTATGTAGAAACACTTTTGTACTATTTTTTTTATCTGAAAACGGTTTTAAATTTTTATTAAAACTATTATTACCATTTAAAACAATAGAGTATTTCTTTTTGGGATTTTCCATGGACTTCGTTGAATTTTGTTCTATGAAGTGTTTTTTATAATTTTATAATATTAGAAGCATTCGGTAACATTAAAAAAATTGTTTTTTTAATGTTACCGAATGCTTGTAAATTGGCCATACATCATCAAGCCATCTATAACATTTATTTAACTTTGAATACTCAAAGTTCTTTAAGGATGTTTGCTCGTGTACTATGAAATTAAAGACAAGTAGTGCCTATCCTATACTATTAAACGAGCAATTCTTGTATATATATAAATATATAATCGGGATGTCGGAAACGGCTCCAACGATTTTCATAAAATTTAGTGTCCAGGAAGTTTCGGGGATAATAAATCGATCTAGCTAGGATTTATTTTTAGAAAATGTCTTTTTTTCCGTGTTTTTAGGCAATGAAAAACTGCTACAATATCGTTAGAATGAGAAGGTAAATTGTGACAAATTGTCAATGATTATAAATAGCTTAATTGGTATAATGGGCGGTCACATAATCGTAGAACCCCGGTTCGAGCCCAGACCGACCGACCACCTTTTTTTATTTTTTTTTCAAGTTCCTTTCTTTTTTGAGAAAATCTATTTTTTCGAGCCCTTTTTTTAGTATTTTTTAAAAACACGAAAATTTAAATTAAACTAATTGCAAACATTATGTCGCTAAGACGCATATTCATTATATGTAATTTGTATCTAAATATAATTTCCAAAACACACGAATTAAAAAAAACCGAGCGAAAAATACCGAGCAAAGCTCGGTCAACCGGGTACTTATTTATTGTGTGACAGTACGTAGTACTATTATTTATTCTGTGGTGATATTAGCTGCCGAACTATTACGCAAGGTCATGTCTTAAATATCAGGTTGTTAATCACGATTTTTAAACGTAATTTCGATTTCGATGGCGAAAAATTAGAAAAATTTCTAAGGCATACTACAAATTTTGCGGCTCATGAAATGCAAACGCAGTGTATTTATTGTTGATTAAAAAGTCACAGTTAAAATAAATAAAAAAACATTGATATTTTTTTAATCATAATATTTTAATTTATAAAAAATTTGTCTATTTTTGTGAAATATCCAAATAAATAAACCAAAATATTATTTATAAGCCTTACCTGGTAGTCAGGACAAAATCCCAGCGAGGGGATTTGTGCCGATACGGCAGCTATCAGGAAAAACAGGCGCCACATAATGAAGTTACGGGAATACGCCTCAGGGAACTGACGACACGGGAATGATCTGCGGAGTCCCGGGTCTCTGCTTTTAAACCTTTGCGCTTGTTTGGTCGTTCGTCCAGGACAGAAACCGGTCCTGCAGTGAAAAACCATCTAATAGGCCTGGCTACTTATCTAACAAGTCCAGCTAATTTATTATAGTTGACTATAGTTGTTGTAGATGCTTCTTGTAAAGGGATGAACACTTCTATACGTGTGTGTTAATGGGTCGCATACATTGTTTTTTACTCATTGCGTTTAGTTCAAGTCGGCTGGACGTTTTAGTAAAAGTAGCGTAGCTAGATTTTGTGATTCCAGTTATAGTTTTACATATGCATCTTACGGCTGCATACTCGTATGTATACTGAACATAACTTGCAGTTTTATTTGGTTCGATTTTAAATCAATACAATAATATAGAATTGGGTTGAAAAACTGTTCATGAGTTCTTAGATTTTAGGGTTGTAAATTGTTTAAATTGCCATCATCTGTATTTTTATTCGTGTTTAATGTCTTAACATCTTCAAGACAAGAATATCGCGGCGATTGTTCGTTAATATCTTAGAGTATTAAACTAAAGAAGACGGCATCGCAAGGCATAAATATTTCAAACGGCCTATCAATAAGCCTTTACAAATATCGTTTGGAAAGATCAAAACGTGTTTATTTATCCTAGTCACATATATAGATATAATTTTATATAAAGGGGAAATAATAAATAAGAAGGGGGGTGAACGTACTTTATGAGAACGCAATTGGTGCCCCGTAGCCCCTCGGTGGAAATAGGTACGCGGTCGATACCAACTCGGACTAAGAGTATCGCCTACGTTATATTTAAACACTAGCTGTGCCCGCGACTTCGTTCGCGTGAAACCAGTACTTTTGCTATTCTTAGTGATGATGATTTATTTTTAAACCAGATTTTAACCGTGGCTTCGCTCTCGTGGGGTCTAATTTAGCAACATTAGTAAATGTTCCGCTTTAAAATTGGCAAAATTCGGCCACTATTTGAGTCACCTCGGTGTCTGTGTCTTTCTTTATATCTGTTTGTCAAAGATTTTTTTGAATTCTCAAAGACTATTGAAAGTAGATTATTGATATCTGGCAAAGGTATAATATGTTATAGGAACACGTGAATAAATAAGTTTTTCACAATTTCATTAATATCTTATGTTCCAATAATACCTGCTATTTTTTATAACAGGCGTCACTTCCGATGTCTCTTATATAAGAAAGGTAATTATCAATTACAAAATTGTCTTAGAATCAATTTTTATTCACATTTTTACATTTAGAAAAATAGCGTTATTTTTATATTCTTTTTCATTAAAATTAGTTTGGTTTTAACAAAACAATGATGAATTTCACTGTCGTCGATTAAAATTACTTTTACAGATTTCATCGCGTTTAATTTTAATTATTTTAAATTTTAATTCCAGACGATTCGGGTGCTTTCCAGCACCCATGGTCACGGGGGACTGAGGTGACTGACGTCCCGACTTCCGATGTCATGATTTTCGAGGCTAAATTTAAAAAAAACATACTAATTTCAACAGAGAACGTGTCTGGGTGCTACCATCTGCTTGGGATCCGATAATTACTAAAATTAACTACTGCAAGATTTATAGCCTTCGTTAACTATAACAGCAAGACGTCAAACACCCCAGTCATGCCGTGACCATGAGTGCTCTAAAGTATTAAAAAAGGTTCATTCCAACGAACACAGTAAAAGAGTGGCAAGAACTACATTCATGAACGGAAGTAGAAAAATATTCGCTTTGTTGTGGTGGCGAAAGAGTATCCACCACTTCATATCGTCATAGCAAATATCCAGCCTGTTTGACAATTTACGGGGGAGGGCTATGTGGACTTTTGATAGGCTGTTATGATGACGATAATGAGTTCTCTTCCTTTGCGCCATTAAAAGTAAAAAAGTAGCAGCCATCGTCATCAAAAAAGTTTTTGCTGTGCACGGAATAACCTCAATTCAGGATGAAATCTCACGGCTCTCGTATATATATTTTTTAAATCATGAAAACTGACAGAAAGCTTTTGCGTGATTGGTGCCAACGATGCCACGAACTATTTCATCAAATGGAGTTGGAAATCTCACAGTGCACTTAATTTTCAATCATTTACATCAGACAACTCGACAACAAATGAAATTGGTGAAATTAAAGCTATACCGATAGGCACCTAATTTATTCAATTAAAGAGCTTCTCTCATAATCACAGTTTTTCAGTTAGTAATTTTGCCAAACGTAGTAATTGCGGTAAATTATTCCGAAAATGGCCACCGGTCTGGGTTCCTATTTATTTATTTATTTATACTTTCATGCACAAAAAAGGTACATATGGCGGACTTAATGCCATAGGGTATTCTCTCCCAGTCAACCATTAGGCTAAACAGAGATAGACATTATGGAGGCGGTGCAGCAATAATCAAATAGAGAGGATAAAAGAAATAATAATATATGTAATAAACAATACATAGATATTATTTACACACATATATATACATATATAATATATAATAAAATATATATACATACATACATACATACACTGTACACACATAAATACATAATATATATATATATATATATATATATATATATATATATATATATATATATATATATATATATATATATATATATATATATATATATATATATATATATTTAGTTTTGATTCTAAAGGAATAAGTATTCAGTAACCTCTATTATTTCATCAGTGACTTATCATTAGTTTATTTAGTAGTAAATAGATGGCGCTATTAGATGAGATAATGAAAGACTATAACTATATAACTATTCTATCTAGTAATATCAGCGAAAAAAAGTTTCGGTGCGACTGGAAAGCCGTCAACATTTATTCATCATATAAATAAGGCATAAGGTTTCGTTTATTCTGATAAAAATTGTGTTTATGTTAAAAATGCTATATACTCCGATACTGGTGAAAAACTATTTGACAATATAACTATAATATCATGAAATAGCTATGTTATTTAGTTATTTGAGTCAAAACATCTCTATTTATTTATTCGGACAAGCTATATTATGGCATCAAGGTCAACAAATAGTTTAAATTACTACTACTATTTCACGAAATGACACACTACTTTAAGATATGATCTGTCTGTGGCCCATAGACGTCAAAATTTAATCTCGATTAAGAATCAAAATGAATATCCAGAGTAATTAAGACATGATGAACACTGCAGCATTAAGCTGCTATCTTACGCTGGTATTCTGTGAGAACCCTAACATGAATAAAACTACAACAAGCCGCTGTTGCCTGTTTTTTATAGAATAAGTGTGACAAATGAGCACAGTCCACCTGATGGTAAATGGATGCTGTGCCCCATAGACATCAACATTTAATTTCGATTAAGAATAAAAATGCAGAGCGTGGTCGTTCCCCCGTCGAGCCGACCCTTGCGTGCTACAACCATAATATGGCACTATCACGTAAATATAAAAATATATCCTGATTTGTTTTCCTCTAGTAGGGTAGTTGATATTCTTCTTACACGGTAAAATAATATTATTATATAAATTTATTTAATTTCAATAAATTACATATAAATAAAAATTGTTATATATATAAGCAAGGTGATTTTGATATATATATATCACCTTGCTTAAACTATAAGGATAATTGCAGGCAGACCAGTTTAATAAGTTTACATATACATTAGTACCTAATTTAACTAAAAATCACATCACTTTTCATATTTTTCATGTACGTCATTACAACACTTTCAAAATGAAATAACGAAAAGATAAAAAGAAACGTTCGGATTTTAAATAACGTATAGTAAGTTATTTACTCTGTTATATTTTATATTATTAAGACGAAGGCAAAATGTACTTTTTCTATTTGTCGGCGTAGTTTCAACTTATTAAACAATGGTTAAAACGAATTGGAAACTTTATTAATAAATATGGCATTTATTTAAAAAAAAACATCAGTCATCCTGCATACATGTAACAAACAAAATCATATAAAAGAAAATTAACATCTAAAGTACGTAAAATACTTTACCTTCTTTTTTGAAGTTCCGTAATCGCATAAAAATAGCCTATAAGGTGCTCCGGGTTACAAACTACCTACATAGAAACTTACATGAATATCAGTCCAGTAGTTTTTGCGTGAATATTGAATAGGTACACAGACAAACAAAAATTATAAAAATTACTAAATTGGCTTCAGTGCCTTTTACTTAGTCTCCTGGACTTGTTTTCTAAAAAATATATTAGAATAACAGACACGACTTTTCTACAGATTAATTTACGTATACTGTGTGCTGCCATTTTAGCGACCGTGTCGCTAAATCTAATGAGTTTTTTGTTAATTAAGGGAGTTTAGTTTAAAGTTTAGCTAGAAGTTTAGACTTTTAGCAACATTTGCACAATCTGTACCTGATTACTTCAATTTTTGTTACCTTTTGACAACTTTAGGCGTAAGGAATACTGTACTCTATCCATTAACGAATTATAAAATGTGACGGAACCGAAACAAAGGTTCTCTGTATGTCGCTTTTACAATGATAAACAGATAAAAAATCACAATAATATTCCATTACCTATTACAAATAAATCACATAAGATCTACGACATGACGACTACGATCTTATTTTTTAAATTAAAATTAAAGAAAAAACGTAACATACGTAAGAAATTATTTAAATTAAAAATGAAACGCTTAATAATTTACATCCTGAAGCAACTAAAAAGTAGCTACACATTTAAAGTAGTATATTATTAAATTGATTTATAATAATAGACTATTATTTTTAAGGTATATTTTAAATGAAAATAAGCTATTTCCTAATTTCGGGGGATTACACCCGCTATGTTGTTTTCACTCCTTATTTGTTTACATTTTATATCTTTTTTTGCTTTAGTCGGGATTTCCCCGATAGTTATATTCATAATAGACGTTCTTGTTCTTGTCATTTGGGTCAGTCTTGTTGCGCGAAATACTTACGTAGGTACTTTCAAAGTTATTTTTTAAATCCCTCATGTGCTTAATTTTATCTGTTTCGATTTAAAAGTGGCCGTTTGTTATTTAATTAAATTCATTAATAATCAGGAATATAAAATGGATATACCGCTGAAGAAAAAAATCCACAGTCAAACATACAGAAAGGACTGTAAGGCGAATATGAATGGCTAAAACCGTTGATGCTGACATTTAAAGACTTTTTTGTTACTAAATTCACTTATAACTAGGGTCTTTTTATTGGCAGTCTAGACACCTACACTAATTCATTGTGGCAACATTGTGTGATTGAAACACAAAACTATCTCTCAATCTAGGTATCACAAATCTTTTTATATTCAACTGAGCGAAATAAAATAAATATAAAAAATTTTATTCATTTATTTATTCATGGACGGAAAAGAAGTCAATCCAATTACAAGTACTAAGGCAAATCTAACTAGCTAAGTACATGTTTGCAAAACATCGGGATCACGACTCCGTGGCAGACAAAGTTATGTTTATTTGGTACAATAGCCTTTTGGAAAGCTTCGCACAATCACTGCTTTAGTTAACTACAAAGTTCTAGCGAACTCGTCATGAGAGAGACAAGAGTTATTGTACAGGCTTAGAAACATCCTGCACCTTGTACGCACTTGATTCCTTCATAGCGAGCATATCATTTTTTATATTAGCTGGCTTCTCTGGAATTTCTAATTTTTCTTCCTTTTTCACAGATTCAGATTCTTTAATTTCTGGTTTCAATTCCTCAATAGACTCAGGAATAGCAGACTTTGCTTGGAGAACATCCGGCTTGACTTCAGGCGCTACTTGCTTCTGTGATATAGAAAAGCACATATTAGTTTTTTTTAATGAAAATCAATATAAAATACATAGTGAATGTTGACGGGTCGTTAACGCAGTGGCTAAGAGAGTTTGGCTGCAATACTGAGGGTTCCCGGGTTCGAATCTCGCAGTTAATAAGTCTTTGTATGGCTTATAAATAAAAATCGATATTTTTCAGTGTTCAATTTACGGAAGTTTAACGCCTGCATTATATGATGACAATGCTAATATAGGGGTAACTTTTAAACAATGAAAAAAAGAACAAAATGTGATTTGGGTCACATTTTGAAGTAAGAATAGATAAAAAGTAAAGTAAAGCACCAGTCAATATACTTCCCACAGTTGGGGATAGGTCTCCTTTCGTTTCGAAAAGGGTTGTGCAGCAAAATTACTCTGCCGCGCTGCCCCCCTGCGTGTTGGCAAACTTTAAATAATCTACGAAACATTTTTATTCCCCAGACATTCAGGTTCCCACACGATGATTCCTTAACAGCATGTGGTAAACAGCTCTTAAAATTGCAATTAATAATTTCCTTAGTGTAAACGTTTGCTGCACAGATCTCGCGCCTATAAACAGCTCCGGGTTTTAACAGCTCAAGTCCTGAGTCAGATAAAGCTGTAAGAGCCGTAAAGGCTAACAGCAGCAACATCACTGAAAATATATATACATTCCTTAAATGACACCGTATCCATTAAAAAAATAGAAAAATTTTACTGTTATTGTTACCTCCACAACGGTTTCAGTTCTTGAAGCAGAAGCAACAGGAACCATGCTGGCACGCTTTCCAGATATTTCGGAGATTCCAGCTTCTTTGGCCTCAGCATACGCAGCTGGTTCAGGCAGTATGTAGCAATCCGCTTGATTGGTCTTTACAAAGAAAGCTCTAGACACTTTGAATTTATCCAATGCTGCATACGCCATTTGCAAAGTCAGAGCTGGCGCGAGTCTTTCACGCGTCATTACCCATGCGCTTTCTGGAATTAATAATTCATAAAATATACTATAATTTAATGAATAAAGAATATAACCACACTATATATACATTTGAGGTTTTTGTTGTAGAATGGGGGGTGACAAACCAGCACACAGTCCACCTGATGGTAAAGTGCATGCTGTGACATAGACATCTACATTTATCTCTAATTAAGAACAAAAATGCAGATGCTTTGTCACCCCTGAGGACTACGATGGAATGCCTCGTATCTAGTAAAAAGGGTCTCTGGTTCTCTACACTCATCATACGAAACGCAGCAGCATTCAGCAGTTATTTTACGCTGGTATTCTATGAGAGCGTGGTTCTTCCCCGGTCGAGCTGATCCATTTGTGCTATAACCATAATATTATAGCTGCAGTGTGGCTCTACCACGTATAAAGTTAGTTATTATACTGTTGGTTAGCATTTTTTTATGAAATTAAAATGGAAAATATATATAACATCTGATGGTAGCTGACTATTACAGCCTATGGACTGTAATTATATCATATATGTTGACGTTGTAAATCCAATACTGCTAAATAAAACGCAAAGTGCTTAAAGTTACAAGCGACGTTCCTCTGTGGTCTGGTGGTCGTAAATGCTACTACTGGTCGGGCCAAAAAATCAGTTATTGAGTTTTCTGTCGAAAAACTCTCAGTAGCAGATCAGAGTCAGGAAGTTAGCGGTGTAAATCCATAGATGCTGGGCCTGACCTCTATCCGGTCGTGTCGGATTGCCGTCCCGCTGAATTATGAGAGTGCTAGCTAGTGCACCTGTGCTTGCGCATACACTCGGGTACTATAATCCTGTCCTGCGCAAATGCCTAGTCTCCATTGAGACTAAACGTGCGACCAAAATTCGGTTTGGAGGACATTATTATTATTAATACCTAAATTGTTTTTCCTATTATAAAAATCAAAATATGTTTTATAAAGAACTTTGAATTAAATAACGCATGGTACTTACGAATATGCACCGGTCCAATGCCACTGCACGACCACATCACGGCATAATTATCGTAGTCTGTGTCAAGCACACTAAGCTCTGTGTCATACGGCAAAGGAAGCGCCGCGTACTTAACAAACATACGTCCTTCGCCATCCCGACCGATCATCTGCAGGTGACCGTCCAAGACTCTCTTCATTCCAGTCCTGTGTTAAGAAAGCTCATTGTAAACTTTTGTCTGGATGTTGTTTTTATGGTCTTCCACGACCGCGGTGGGACTTTCGAATAGTTTTAAATTATATATAGTGGCGGCGTAAGGAAATCCCCGTGTCATCCTGTAGGAGTCGTAAGAGGTGACAGAGGGAAACTAAAACGGGAGATGCGGAGCAGCATTATCCTGATAGAAACTTACAGTAATACAGTCTGTAATACTCTCTTGCTCAGTAAATCGGAACACAGCAGCGGAAACACTGTAGTTAGATGGTAGACATGTTTTTATAACAAAGAAGCAAAAACCACCTGATGAAAAGTGGCTACTGTACTGTTGTGGAACTTCAGACCAGAACATACGTGATAGAGTAGTACCAATCCGGATTAACATCTAGTAACAAGTACGATTAGTTTAAATTACGGACCTGTTGCTATAGTACCCATTTTATCAAAAGGTTTTGAAAAAGCATATATCAATATTATGCAGTCATCACAGCAATTCCTATGTCCATTGCTGAACATAGGTATCCAAGCTTCGAAGATTTTTACGGTATTAGGATGACAAACGCGCGCACAGTCCACCTGATGGTAAGTGGATGCCGTGGTCTATAGACATCAACATTTATCCTCAATTAAGGATCATAATGCATATGCGTTGTCACACCTAAGGGCTGAGATGGAATGCCTCGTTTCCAGTAAAAGGGGTCTCTAGTGCTTAACATTCACCATACGAAATACAGCAGCATTGAGCTGCTATTTTATGCTGGTATTCTGTAAGAGCGTGGTCCTTCCTTGGTCTAGCCGACTCTTACGTGCCATAACCACAACATAACTGCAGTGTGACTTTACCACCGTTAACAGGAAGTTGCTGGTCCATCTTCTGTTTAAGTTTCCTTCTGTCGCTTCTTACGAAACCCACAAGATTATGTGGGGAAGTAGATCCTCTGATGTCGCCTCTACACGGCGAAGTATTGGGGTAGTGATGGGTTACTCACATCGAATTGATGATTTCGTTGGACACGATAATCCTGCCCTCTGGTGTACTCTCGTACTTAGTGGTGACACAACGGGTACCGAGCTCGCTCACAGAGAAGTAACGTTCCGCCTCATACCAGGTGCCCAGGAAACGGTTTATGTTGAAGTTTTTCATGGGCTGTACGAAAACGAATTAAAATCATAAAAAAGTATATATTGGTTAAAACTACTTTTACGGATTTTATTACATTTAATTTATTTTATTTTGAAGTTTCGGGTGCTTTCCTGCACCTACGGTCACGGAATACTGAGGTGACTGACGTCCCGATATCAGTGTTAACCCGGAGTACCTTCAGCTTATTAATTAATATTTATGGTCATCTACGCAGAATGAACTTACTGTGTCTTGAATTCTTGCAGTGGTATGTTTGGGTTTAGTTTTAATTTTATTAATTACAAGATCCCAAGCCTGTGATGGCACCCGGCCTCCTTCTCTATTGAAATTAGGATGTTTTTTTTTTAAATTTCAGTAGACTCACGTATCACCTTGGTAGGAATCGATTTTCTTTCGCGAGGATTTGTGGTCCATCAAATCTGACGTAATGGCGGGGGTCGTCTAGGATATGATCACAAACTGCGGACTTTCCGCTTCTTTGGTGCTTCATGTCAGCATATGTTCTATTACGCGGGTACACAGCTATCACGGCTCTTTTTTATATTGTCAGAATCGTAATCGAAAGTGTTATATTTATAACAGAGCGATGTCAATGACCGTGATTGGCGACCGGTTGCTCTTTGTACGCGGTCAGCATTACTACGTACTAATTATATAACACACCTGATGTGACCCAAAAGTGTAAGTAAAAGTTCAAGGATAGAGCCTTTTCTCTACAGATATTCTACACCAAAAGAGTATTTTTTGTTTATTCTATTTTCTAGTTTAAAACTTATATATTGAAACAAATCAAGTAATAGTTTTTTTGTCACCAAAAGTTGTCCAATTTGAAACATTGGTTTATTAAATGATCGTAGTGATCGTTGCAGATGTGTAAACACTTACTTCAATAATAGATATTAATAGGCTGGTTTCTTCTGTGTTTATTTTCTTTAATATTAATGTTGTGAAAATAAATGGTCTTTGAACATTATTTTAATGTAAATAACATTAATAGTCTTATTCATGCGAAGCCACGACGGGTCGATAGTTAAAAAGTAAGAACCGGTTTCAATGAGCTAAAAGGTATGAAACATTTTTCGAATATTAGCTTCTGAAGTCAGTCAGTTTTGATTATTCGATAGGTACACTAAGTCTGAGCGCTTATTATTATGTGGAAAACATTTTATTCCATATTGTTATCTAAAGACGGTTTTAAATTTTTATTAAAGATATATTACCGTTAAAACAATAGAGTATTTCTTTTTGGGATTCTCCATGGCGTTCGTTGAATTTTGTTCTATGAAGTGTTTTTATAATATTAGTAGCATTCAAATGCAAAAAATAATTGTAGCCATATAATTTTGCCATCCATCATCAAGCCATGTCTCATTTCTTAAAGAATGTTTGCTCGTGCTCTATGAAGTTCAAGACTAGCGCTTATTATTTATTGTGTGACAGTACATACGCAGTACTATTTTATTTATTCTGTCATGATATTACTTAGCCACTGAACTACTACGCACGGTCATGTTCTAAATATCAGGTTTTAAACGTAGTTCCGATTTCGATGGGCGAAAAAGTAGAAAAATTTATAAGGCATTATACAAATTTTGCGGCTCATGAAATGCGAATGCAGTGTTTTATTGTTGATTTAGAAAGTCAATGATTTTTTATTTTTTTATTTTAATTTATAAAAAAAATATCTATTTTGGTGAAATAACTAAATAAATAAATCAAAATATTATAAGCCTTACTCACCTGGTAGTCAGGACAAAATCCCAGCGAGGGGATTTGTGCCGATACGGCAGCTATCAGGAAAAACAGGCGCCACATAATGAAGTTACGGGAATACGCCTCAGGGAACTGACGACACGGGAATGATCTGCGGAGTCCCGGGTCTCCGCTTTTAAACCTTTGCGCTTGTTTGGTCGTTTGTCCAGGACTGAAACCGGTCCTGCGGTGAAAAACCATCTAATAGGCCTAGTTACTTATCTAGCAAGTCCAGCTGATATATTATAGTTGACAGTGAATATTTCAATGCTCCTTGTTAAGGGATGTGTGCTTCTATAGGTGTGTGTGTGTGTGTTAATGGATCGCATGCATTGTTTGTTTTTATTCATTGCGTTAAGTTCAAGTCGGTTGGATGTTTTAGTAAGAGTAGCCTAGCTAGTTTTTGTGATTCCAGTTATAGTTTTACATAGGCATCTTACGGCTGTATATGTATTCTTTGACATAACTTGCATTTTTATTTAGTTCGATTCTAGCTCAATACAATAATATAGAATTGGGTTGAAAAACTTCTTATTATTTCATTGGATTTTAAAGTTGAAACGATCAAATTGCCACCATCTGTATTTTTATTCAAATCAATGTGGGTATCTTTAAGGCCAGAATGTATGACTTTACTCGAGCTAAGTAAGCGCACTTTGCCATCTTCGGCTGTATTTGTGTTTGTTGTGCTTTGTTACCTAACACTTGTCAACTATCATGTGAGATATTAGTGAAACACTGACTTATAAATTATAATACTGAAGCAATAAATAAAGCTTTTATTACGAAATTATTTCATTCTTATTACATAGTTATCTGAAGTTAGCTTTTCATTTTTATGGAAACTTCATTTTTATATAGCTTCGTTTCTTTTTGGGATTCCCCATGAGGTTCATTAGATTTTGAATTATAAAATTCCATTAGATATTTACAAAAAAACAACACCAATTCATCAAAACTTAATGAACTTAATTTACGTACTCATTATTTTATTTACATTTCTATACATATATGTAATTATCACAGACACGATTAGACATGTTATAACTGTATCTACATCCAGTACATCAAAGGTACTTGCAAACGCAAAAGATGAGTCCTGGAATGTTCCCAGAGCCTACCACAAGGCGACTTGTAAAAGATGCGAAAACCATCTGCCTCCACCGGTTCTGTAGAGTGTGTCCTTTTTCATTTTCTATCTTTCCCATCTATTTTTACACTGCGTTTGAGTATGAAGATCAAGACCAAATGAGCTTTGTTTTTTTTTTACTTTTTATTTCTTTTGGACTAAGCAAGGCTTTTTAATGTCCATGGCTATCTGTGTTTGTCTTTTCTGTATAAAATATACGAAGAGAAACATTTTTATGTATTTTAATTTAAAAAAATTACTGAATTAGTTAGTGCATTTAAAAATCCCAAAAAGGAACAGTCGTATAACAGAGAAGCGGTAAAGCTATGCTATATTTGCAAAACAAGTTCTGTGCCTTGAGCCCCCACCTTATAACATTGTTCATAGTTTCCATTCAATAAGTCTAAAATTCAAGTTCAGAACCTCACGGCCATTATCAATGTAAAAACGTCTTTGAGTAAATAGTTTGTTAAAGACAGGTAGACAGATATCGAAGTGATTCTATGAAGTCTGTTTTTGATTTTAGAACCATTACTGTTATTGTAGCTGACCAACAAAAATCCACTGCTGAACAAAGGCTGAAGTAGAACCAGAGTGACCAACATAGCCTAACAAATTAGTAAGCCGAAGTAGCAGTTGGCCGGCTGCATAGCTCGAGGAATCAACAACCGATGGAGAAAAATATTCTCGAGTGGCAGCCTCGTACCGGTAAGACATTTAGGAAGTCGATGGATGCGGATGGCTCAGGACCGTGCTTTGTGACGTTCCTAGGGGGAGGCCTATGTTCAACAGTGGACTTGTGAATGGCTGTAATGATGATGACGATGATGATGAACAAAGGCCTTAACCCTTAGATTGCCTTATATATTAACCACAGTTGCCACGTTTGGCAGGCGGTTTGGCAACCGAAGTTCTTTACTTCTAGTTGTTATTAGAAAGACGCTGCAGTCATCTTCTGGTTCGCTTCTTTCTGTTGCCCCTTGCGACACTCACGAGACAATATGGGGTAGTGGATATTCTTTCTTATCCTTAGTGGATATTCTCTACACAGCCACTACTCTACTACTACATAGTTATCTACTACTCTTGTTAAAAGTATTTTGACCTATTAAGGTTTTGAATAGGGAAAGGAACAAATTCTATCATTCACAGTTTTTATTATACTTTGTCTCCTCCTCTCTGACTCCTCAATCTGTTAACCGACTGTGGATCATCACCTTGATGACAGAAATAGATACCAGCCCCGACGGACTCTAAGGCAGAAAAGAAAGCTATAACCTAGTAAATATAGTTTTTAGTATAGATTACGTTTACCGATAGTTCCAGAATTGTGAACTAAATTTATGTTAAATATTTTTTATGTTTTAAATATTATTATTACAGTAATAATTCACTTAGCATAGAAAAACTTTCCACTACATTGTGCCATTACATTTTTTCTATCAATAACCGTAAATTTTAAGTAAATAAATAATTATTAAATCGCTATGAATTTTGAAATTTACGATGGCTTTTTATGATGGCGTTTTTGAAATACTACAAAAAGACATGGCAGAAGAACAAAAATTATTTGCCTGTTTGGAATTCATTCGTAGCGCCTCACAGAACTACAAACTCATTAGAATCCTGGTACAAAACTATTTTAAATTAAGTTTAAGACGAACAACTTCACAAGTTATTTTAAATTTAATATTTCTCTGTAATACTTTTGTGCCTATTATACAGGTATCATATTATTTCACAACTTTCGGACTTATGTTTTGTCAGGCCTGTCTCACTGGCATGAAAATATTACTACGCTTCGCGGCTGTCTACTCTACTCGCTACTCGCGCACTTGAGCTTGCCTGAGCTGATGCGCGCCTTACGTTAACAAAAAAGTATATTTCTGTTATACGTATTCAGGCACTTTTGATATTCGATATTTATTTTTGAGTTTTTATTCAAGTATGGCCACTCAAAAAGCCAAAATGTTCTGCATAGCATAAGGGTGCCTAAATAACAATAGGAATGTCGACTTTTCATTCTTTACTGTTCCTAAGGATACCGAAAGTTAAGATAATAACATTTATAGGTATATCTGGATAATTAGGTACCTAATTACTGGCTCCATAGTTACAGATTTTTTATTTGACTAGCGATCCGACCACAGCTTCACAGTTTTAAATTTTTTCGCGTATAATGTCAATGACTTTAAATAATCAGCATATACTGGATATTTGTCAAACACTTGGTCGATAAAAGAAAGCGATTGGTAGCACTTCCAATTGCCACTATTTCATTAATAATGCCGTCGAAAATTCGATAGCAAAAAAATGCGAAACGGAAAATAATAAGTAGGTAAACTATCTAAGTTTCAAAGACGCTCTTGTATTTCGAAAGATTTGTAAAGACTAATTGCGTTTACAACGGGAGTGTCTTGAAACTGGGGAGATACGACAAAGTAAGAAAGAAAGAAAGAAAGAAAGAAAGAAAGGTTTATTCTCCAAAATGACGCCATCACAGATAACATAAAAAACACATAATTTACAAATAATATTGGCTATACAATACAAATTAAAATATACTACATATTACAAACTATACAATACCTATACTAGTATGTGTCAAGGCGTCATCTGGGAACAGGAGCACACTCAGCATAATGCCATGAATTTTTTTTCCATGGCGCTGATTTTCAGTGTGTCCAACCAGTGACTTACCGAAATCAGTGCTATATGTATACTCATTTTATTATGTTACAGAATTATGATGACAGAATTATGCACAACAAGGGGGAAAGAGACAGTAACTATTTTAAGTGAGAGGAAGAGAGTAGCGTTCAAGGTCGAATGCCACTTCGACACAGCACGTCCCGTTTATGTTGCTTTCAGATGCTCTTAGAAGGTCTATACCGAACACTACAAAAGGGGAGATTATTAAAATACTATATAGGGCTATATACTACACTATGTAATTATTGAAGAATATAAAAGTATATAAGAAGACAAAAGCCGCATTCAAGAGGACGATTTTTAATGCTCCGTTGTTAATAATCTACGACGATGAGGTACGTAATCGTGCAAAGCGTTATAAACTTTGATCAAAGTCAATCTGACTTTGCAGTAATTGTGTTCTATATTTATTTTTAAATGTGTGTACTGCTTTAAGATTTCGCAAAGGAGGCGGTATATCGTTCCAGCACTTGGATGCGGCGTATTTGAAACTTCCTCGGAAAGCGTGAGTGCGGTGACGAGGCACGACGAGAGTATTCCCTCTGATGCGCGTATTATAAGTTTTTACATCACGTGACCATATGAGTTTGTCATCAAGATAAGGAGGTGTTTTATTTTTTAATACCCCGAATAGGAGAGTTGCCATGTGCAGTTTTCGGCGATATTCCGAAAGTGGTTCCTTAAAGCGGTAAACGTGCAAAATTGTGTCTTTTGGGGATTAAACTGGACTAGATTTTGTCCCAGTCCCAGACTTTGTTTAAAAAAAAATCGAATTCGGACACAAGTTTGTCCCGGTACTCGGAGACGTTTTCCCGAGAAATGTAAAAAGCACGGCCGATGTATAAAGCATCACCAGTGCTGCCGTCCGCATAGCAATGAATGTTACCGGTTTGCAACATATCATTGATATGCAGAAGAAACAGCGTTGGTGATAGCACGCACCCTTGTGGAATATCAGCATTAATGGGCTTGTTATCGGAGCATGCACCATCTACTACTACCTCGATGCTCCGATCTGCAAGAAAACTGATGATCTAAATCTAAATGCATAATTTCTCAGGAAGTCCATAGGAGGGAAGCTTCATAAGAAGCGCTTTGTGCCGAACCCGATCAAAGGCCTTCGCTATGTCAAAACTAACAGCCAACGCCTCCCCCTTCTATTTTACTGCCTCCACCCATCTTTGAGTTAGGTAACTCAGAAGTTCAACAGCTGAGCGATCCCGACGGAAACCGTACCGGCGGTCACTAATCATTAATATATACATATATACATTATATAAGTCAAAAATCACAGCCAGTGAGTCGTCCTCCATATATAGAGATGGGAGAGATGGTTGACAGAAGTTCCCTTGGACAGCCTTGGCGAGAAACCATAATGCACGTGTTCCCGAAGGAAGTCAAACTGGTTTCGCGCCAATTCTGCCGATGTGCACTAAGCTACTTCAAGTACAGAAGGATCACTCTCTGATAGCAAACTTACGAGTTTAAACCCAGTTAGAACGTTACTATTGTTAATAATACTTTCCACGCCTCGGAAGCGACCACCGTGAAATTAGCCAACCGATTAAATCGTCGAAAAAAAAATTAATGCATTAATGCATAAAATTTTAGGTGGTGCGTTATGTCATAGTGGCGTCCCTCTAAATACAAAACCTTAGTGTTCCTATACTATGCAGTTGCTTATTTGTGATTTTAAATAGTATTAAACCTATTAAATATCTACAGGTCTATCGCTCTTAACATAGCAGTTGTTCTGCTTATTCGCGTAAAAGAAATGTCCATTTTGCTCGCTACTCTGTTACGCTCAACAACGCTACTATGCTTTAATAATCTTGTTTGATAACTTATTTAAACTGTTTGCAGAACAACGGCTATAGGAATCGGAAAAAAAGTCTCGGTATTGTTTCAAAATTCTGACGAAATATTCAAAAAATACAACACCTTTGGTAAATCCCTATTTGTTATTACTCAGTTTTGTGATGTTGTAGTTTGCATGCACAGTTGAAGTTATGATCAAAGTCAAACACTGTCAAACATAACGAGACTAAACATTTGATCAGATAGTAACACCCATATTGTAGACCCTCACATTCGCGATGCATTTCGCTTGAATGAAGATAAACGAGGGAATAGGCCGATAATAGTACACCTTTCAACTGCTATTTTAATAGAAAAGATTTTAACATCCATCAAGAATTATAACCGGATAAATAACCCCAAAAATCTAAACACAGGAGATATACAATTTGAAGGACTCCCAAAGCCAATTTTCGTAACTGAATGTCCGATTTAAAAAGCAAAAAAACTATACTAACTCGCTCGAGAGTTTAGCATAAGGAACTCCTAAGCCTACTGCTGGGCTGCTCAATTCAGACACTTTTTGTGCGATCAGCTATGCAGGTCTAGAAAGACCAGTATCACTGCGACCTAAAAGATCGCTACTATGGCTATAGTTCACTGATAAGCCCTATATCTTCAATGAATAGAAGGAGTAACATAGCTGTGAGCAATTTCACTTTTTCGGGGCGAAGTACATAGTTTCCCAGATGAGTGTTACGTTTGCGCACTAAGGGTCCACAATCAGTCAGGACGCGCAGAGGCGTTCCTTACGTTGAGAAACAAAACCAGCACATTCTTGAGTTGCTTAGTCCCAGGGTGGACATATGCTTTTTAAGACAAGAGTGTCCAGCCAGGGCTCTTGCTAAAATGCACAGTTTATTTTTATCTAATCCCAGGGCTTCTGAAGCGAATTTACGATCAAAAAAAGCCCGGATTTATGTTTCAAATGTTTTAAGCCTTGTGTATCAGACCAGATCTTAAGGGGATAGAGTAAGTCAGCTCAAATTCTAATTTCGTCCCCACTTGACCGCGCGTCGTATGCTATGTACCGACATGTTTGTAATCACTAATACTGTAAGTAGAAAGGTCGTTAGACACTTATTTTATTAGGTTTATCATATTTATGCCTGTTTCTTAAAGCCTAGCCAGTCGCTTCTTATTTTTATTACTGTTATTTCCCATTTTAATTTTATGTCGTCCTGTTGCGTAATGTATACTCTGATCGTAAGCGACACAACCTCCCCGTTCAAAGGCCGAAGCGAAGTGATCGTGCGGCAGGAATCACGCTTCAAAAGGCCGATAGTTTAGGTAATTTCTTTTTACAGTGAAAATAATAGTATTTTAAAAAAAGTAAATAACATAAGCACTGCTTTATAGTTAGTTCAGTTAGTATGCAAAGTTTCATAATCTTATTTAAAGTATTTTATGAAGAACAGCGGTTTATTGTTTATTTTGGAGGTAACTTTGGATTTTTTTTCTATCGAGAAAATTTTACGAAATCGTGTTTTCGTCAACATAATCCTTAACATTAATCCTCAACTTTACCATATATTTATTTCAAAATTAATGCTGCAATATTTTCGGCATAACGAAGGATCTTGCTAAGCCATTTGAGATTATATTTCCCCTTAAGTGATTTACTATGATAAAGAGTTTCAATGGTCAATCGAAGTAGGCTTTTGAGATTCCACAAAGTGATTCAAAAAAGGGGTCCAAATTGTGTGCTCTTTGAGCCCTCCCGTTCAAACTCGTCGGCAAGTTCATTGCCTACAATACCCGCGTGGCCCGGAACCCATCCTAAAACGACCTTGCTGTTACACCCCAGAGTGTTTAGACGGTTCACGCAATCTCCAGCTAACTTCGAATTCGCTACGTTTGATATCAGCATTAGCAGTGCCGCTTGACTATCAGAGTTTATATAGATTATACGGTTGACGTTGTGATTTTGCAGATCGATTGTCACACACTGAAGTGTGGCGAAAACTTCTGCCTGCAAGATAGAAGTGAATCTACCCTAATTCATACTAAATTTGAATTTGGGGCGATGCCCATAAATTTCAAAGCCTATGTCGAGGCCGATTTTTAAGCTATCGATATACTATATAAGGCTTCCAACCTCACAGATGACCTGGCCATTCAGCCGGTCTTCTTTGGAGAGTAGTTCCACTATATACTATTTATTAAAAGTTTATAGTGGACGCATGATATCTGGGATAATGCATAAGACCTGTATTTCTTTAATTGAGTCGGGCATGGATCTCAATCTTTAGAAAAGCAGGCGCAGACCACCCTAGGTTAATTCTATACAAACTAGCCCTCGTCTCCATGTTTAAATAAAGATCAAGTTAGGCATCGAAGTGCATTAAGAGCCGCTCCAGACGATGATCGCATCGCTTCAGTTACCATTAAGCAGGCGGTCCTTTGTAGATTATTTAGTCTGTCCGCAGTCATCTTTTGGTTGGCCTTATTAAATCAGACAATGGAGGCGTAGATGATAATCGGTGTCACTATGCTGCTGTACAGCCATAGGATTATATTAGGACGCCAGGCCCAGTGGTCTCACAACCATACGACTGCACGTATGACTTATGACATACTTGCTAAGATGAGACTTCCACGTTACTTTTTGGTCGATTGTTACGCCCAAATACTTAACTTCGGTGGAAAATGGTACTTCTTTGCCATTAAGTTCATGTATGATTAATTTGTCCCACCGTTTTTTCGGCATTAACTGATAAACTGATATCCTGTTATCATTATTATTGTTATATGGTGTTTAGAGCTCTTTGTATGATAAACGATAAAGTACTTTAGCAAAAACCCCTAGCAATGACCGTACGGTCATCAGCATAACCCAGTGTGTCATAGCGAAGGTCTGCCATCTTGTACAGTAATTGATCAACCGCGAGAATTCAAAGAAGGGGTGACAGAACACCTCCTGTAGGTCGCCTCTGTTAATTGCAACCTCAATAGAAGTTTGAGATAGCACTAGTTTTAGAATACCTTATATAGCCTTACTTTAAATGCCTTACTTGAAACAATATATTATCATACCAAGCCGCTCTTTTAACTATGAACTCAAACTGCTTCATGTACTGAATTAGCGACAACGCTTATGATGTTGCATCTGCGTCATTTGTTTCTTCATGATGATTCAGAAGGGCATCACGAACTGAAGAATAGTTAAAGAAAATAGCAGCTAGGCTGGAAAACTCTACTCTACCATATCTCATCCTATAGCATTGTTGATCCAGAGGATAAAACTAATAGTCTTTGAAAAATTCTAAATAAAGAAACAGACTTTAAGTAAATTTTGGCTGCATCAGCTATCACTAAATTTAAAGTGTGACAATCGCATGGATAATTAATAGAATCAGGCGTTACTTTGCGGAAATCCATCATATTGAAGTAGTTAGAACTTAACTTCTTTCTTTTCTCAGAGACAGCCACGCTACAGCTATATTACGGTTGTAGCACGAATAGGTCGGCTCGACCGGGGAAGGACCACGCTCTCACAGTATACCAGCGTAAAATAGCAGCTTAATAGACTATTCTGTATTTCGCATGGTGAGTGTAGAGGTCTGGAGATCCTTTTTACTGGAAATGAGGCGTTCCATCTTAGTCTTCAGGAGTGACAACGCATTTGCATTTTGATTGTTAATCGAGGATAGATGTAGATGTCTATAGGCCACAGCATCCACTTACCATCAGGTAGACTATGTGCTCGTAAAAAGATTTAGAGGATTTAGATTATTCACTGCTTTAGAGCTCTTTCTGCAAAACATAGATATAATATTTCCGTAACTTACGTCGTGTTATGCCATAACGCGATTCCATACGACATAATGCTATGGAAACAACTAAAATTAACATATCTACCTAATTCATGATATGTAAGGTCAAATCCAACTTGACATAAGGGTCGGCAGAGAAGCAGAAAAAGATATATTACGCGAAAATTCTCGAAGTATCGCTCCTTGAATAAAGAAGGCAGTTCCATCCAAGAGCGGTATAATGTTTCGGTTCCGTTCGCCATCACTAAAGACCGGATAATATGGATCATAAAAAGCCCAAAACACGCAAGAAAATATGCAAAATAAATATCTAAAATATGCACGAAAATCCATAAAAGGACCAAAATGTGCCAAAAAAACAGCAGTAAGTAGTTTGTAAAGTTTTTTATTTTATAAAGCTACTATTTCTCAACGATAACGACCGTAATTGTGAAAATATCAAGTACAAAATACATTTTTAACAATGTAATTTACAATTTACTTTTAAAAATGTAAACGACTAAGTACTGTTCCAAATGTTGTGTAGACAAATTGTGTCTACGATCGCTTATTATATTTGAACTCCTGGTAAAATTTCACCCGTCCCGTTGAAGTTATCAATTTGGCATAAGGGTTCAAACCCTGGGGTCATTGTTCAGTATGTTTTGAAACTTTTCTTTGAGTTTACCCAAGGAGGAGTTCATAAGACGCAATTTTCTTCATAAGCTGAATAGATGCATTCAACGCCAGTCTAAGAGCTTCAAGAGTTTTAGTGTTCGCAGGTATGTGGGCGAAATTAGTGCTTATCACTGCTAGGAGATTGAGCGAAATATACACGATTTCAAAAATTTTGTTAAAATTTGCAGCCACCGCTGAAAAGGGTCCAAATATGCGAATGCATATGCAATATGTGTATGCAAATGCAATTGCATATAATACGGTCTCTAGTCATTACCATATTTTGCAATAACAAAAATAATCGAGTGAAGTAAGAAGCAATGTAGAACCTGATTAAAATGAAATGAGGCTGATTAAATCTACTCGTCGGGTATATTTCAGAATCAGAGTGATGGTTTACCGGAACTGAAAAGTTGTCCTTTGGATATATGTGGCTGCTCAGTCTCTCAGCAAGCTATGTATAAACATAGATATGATTGAATCTGACTGTGATGTAATTCGTTAAGAAAATATTCTCACCAGAACAAGGGCAAGGGTAACTAACATGGGCTGAATAGCTCCAATAGACAATTCAGAAAAAAGAAAAAATTTCGGGTGGCCAACTCGTATTGACGATCCGATGGAACGTGCAGTCTATAAATGTACGTAGATCGGGCTAATCCGATCAACAGTGGCATTGCTTCGAAACTGCGTTTTGTTTCTTAATTATTTTATAATTTATAAGATATTACTATAAAATATCTGCATCGGTTGATAATCGGTACATTTACACAATACGACGAAAACGCACAAGAAATGTCAAAACCAAGTCAACCACGTTTTTAACGTAAGTAATTAAAATTGGTTTTTTACTACCCTTTTTAAATGAAGTTCCTCTCTCCGGATAAAAGACGAAAGAAACTCAGCATGCAGCAGGAATCCTCTTCTTTGTTATCATTTTTTTAAAAGCCAGTGTCAAACAGTCCAATCTGTGAGATGATTGAAACCGAAGATGGTTGAAACCGTGATATTGACGACTCCGTGGCGTAGTGGCTTAGCAATGAGTGGCTGCGCTGGGAGTTGCGGATTCGAATCCAGCACGGAACAAGTAGTTGTATAACCTACAAATAATTGTTCCGGGTCTGGATGTTTGTCCTTGTGCAATTTATGTTTGTAAACTGCCCCTGCGATACAGGAGAAAATCCTAGTGTAGGGGTAACGTTTTTTAAACAAAAAAAAATATAGTTATATCTAGTTATTAGAAAGTGGATATATATAGTTATTAGAAAGTGGTTCATAACCGTCTTACTAGGAATATAACTATGTACCGAGCACGATCTAGTAATATCTTACAAGACTAATTTAGGGAAAAAATTATATGTTACAGTCAAAACTCATAATCGGTCAAAACCACTTTTTACTGCGTAATCAGTCAAGAGTAGTTTTGACTTTGAACGTTGGTCAATACCACTATTAACTACTTTTGACCTATATTTCTGAAATTTTTAAATTAAAAATTTCAATTCTTTTAATATTATATTTTACATCATTATAATGAACGCGGTTTGAGGGTGGCCCAAGAGCCACCCCAGCCACAGCTTAACTACTGTCAAAAAAGCGAGTGTGAAAAAAAAAACATGAACAACAATAGAACAGGAACTGGATATTCAATATCACGAAATTTGTGGGAGGACCCCTTTTTATTTTTTCAGCAGCTCTTTTTAAGTTGTCTACTGATTTTTCTCCGCTTCTGAATGGTTTTTTTTAATTGTTGCATTAATTGTACAACATTTGCGACCCGTAACTTTCACCACATGACGATACTTCACAAATAACATTAAGAGGATAGAGTAAGTCAGCTCAAATTCTAATTTCGTCCCCACTTGCCCGCGCGTCGTATGCTATGTACCGACATGTTTGTAATCACTAATACTGTAAGTAGAAAGGTCGTTAGACACTTATTTCATTAGGTTTATCATATTTATGCCTGTTTCTTAACGCCAAGCCAGCCGCTTCTTATTTTTATCACGGTTATTTCCCATTTTAATTTTACGTCGTACTGTTGCGTAACGTATATTCTGATCGTAAGCGACACAACCTCCCCGTTCAAAGGCCGAGGCGAAGTGACCATAGATAATACCTATATACCAGAGGAAGTGACCATGGCCATGCTGCAGGAATCACGCTTCAAAAGGCCGATAGTTTAGGTAATTTCTTTTTAGAGTGAAAATAATGGTATTTTAAAAAAAGTAAATAACATAAGCACTGCTTTATAGTTAGTTCAGTTAGTATGCAAAGTTTCATGATCTTATTAAAAGTATTTTATGAATAACAGCGGTTTATTGTTTATTTTGGAGGTAACTTTGGATTATTTTTCTATCGCGAAAATTTTACGAAATCGTGTTTTCGTCTAACATAATCCTTAACATTAATCCTCAACTTTACCATATATTTATTTCAAAATTAATGCTGCAATATTTTCGGCATAACGAAGGATCTTGCTAAGCCATTTTAGATTATATTTCCCCTTAACATTTCGTCTACACGAGTAACAAGTGTGCAACATTTAATTTACAATTATAATTGTTTCACTAGATTAGTCTAGTAAGACACTTCTAGATCGTGCTCGTATCCACGTTATTCCTTAGTAAGACAGTTATGAACCGCTGTCATATAACTATATGACAGTATATAGCTATATCCCTAGGGACATAATTATATCACGCCTTTAACCAGGGTAAAATTCTCATAATCATTGTCTCCGTTCTGCGGAAAAGTCTAATCTCTATGTCCCCCTCTGTCACATTAGCTTCTTGTATAAATCTTTAAAATCTTGTATAATCTTACCGCGTGAGACGTATCTCACGCGGTAAGATTGTGGAACGAGCTACCGAGCAGTGTACGTGCAGCTACGAGCAAGGCATCGTTCAAACGCTTGCTATGGAATCATTTTCTGGCGTTGCAGGAGTAGTTTGTCGATTAACATTTTTTATATCCTCTAATTCTAACTGTTCCCTTTTCCTATTTTTATTTCAAATATTTTATAGGTGTTTGAATCAGAAACAGCTATATTTAATTATGTATGTACTATATATAGTATGTACTATATATATAGGTAGCTCAGTGGTTAACGCTCGCTGTAAATATAACAGAACGCGAGTAACCCGGGTTCGATCCCCGCCGGCACCAATGAAATTGTTAATTGCAATTTTAAGTGCTGACTTACCACGTGCTCGGCGGTGAAGGAAAACATCGTGAGGAAACCTGCACGTCTGAGAAATAAGAAAAAAATATTTCGAAGACATGTGAAGTTCGTCAACACGAATTTGGGCAGCGCGGCGGACACTTCCTTGCCCTAAAAACCCTCTCAGAAATGACGGGAGGCCTGAGCCCAGCAGTGGGACGTATATAGGCTGTAACTTTACTTTTTTAACTTTATATATAGCATATTAGGGCAGCATTAAGCATATCTATAAAATAATATATGTGTATAATTATGTTTATAATATGTAATGTAAATGACTACTTAAAGATATTTTAACTCAGTTGCACTTTACATCTGCAATATCTTCTCTGCTTATATTGGAGGTAGACTGACAGAGAAAGCCTTGTTGCATTAAGTCGTTAAATAGCAGCTCGATTGCTTCTTTGTTTCGTATGGCGAGTGTAGAGAACCGGCGACCCTTTTTACTGGTACGAAGCATTCCAACTTAGTCGTCACATTAAATGAAGATATCTATGGACCACATTATCCACTTATCACCAGGTGGACTGTGTGCTCGTTAGTTACCCTTATTTTATAAAAAAAAAACATCTTATTTATTTGTAATGGGCTGTGATAAAGGACGCTTAGTAAAAGTAGGTTTTAAAGTAAACAACATCGGCGTATGTAACTAAAATATTCTCGTTATTTAATTTACTACGGTAAGAATACATTTTTACAGAATGTTAATCATCTTAACAGTATCTACAAAAATTGTACACTATGTGAAAACTTAAAAAATAATGTTTAATTTACAATCAACAGAGAAAAATCAATATTCAAGTTCAACAAGATTAAGTTAAGTTTTTTTTTCTTCTTAGGCTTACAAACTAATATTTACAATTAATTGTAACAACGTCAAGTTCTGACAGAAATATTTTGATTTATTGCTTAACTCTTTAGGCGTTTTGTGCTTAAAATTTTCGTGCGGCCATAGCCGTAAAGTTTATAAAAAAGTAAAGAAAGAACAAATAATTGCTTTAATTAACGTCGACAAATATTTTGTGCCTCCCTTTATTAGGTTTGTAAACATTGAATACAAGTACATATTTTTACGGATTTTATCGTGTTTAATTTTACTCCCCCTGTGACTATGAGTGCTGCATAGTACCCGACGAAACGGGAATGAACAAGAAGTAAAATTAAAAGCGATAAAATCCATGAAACTATTTATATTTCTTATTAAGTGCGCGTAAATATAAGAAACCACTGGGTTTTTAAACATTTTCAATTATATCCGTTTTAATATTGCTTTTGTATATGATTTCATTTTCAATTGAAATGCAATTATGTATTTTTGTTCTTTGTTTTGAAACAGGCCATTTAAATTTTTATCAATCGATCTGAATAAGGAAGAAAGGTCACTTATTAATATTAAAATACAATAAAATTGAAGTTGCATTGCTCTTTAATAAATTTAGGCATCACCGGCTTTACGCCAGTTTATTATCACAACAATCTTAACTACTATTAATGTTTATCAAGGCGATTAAAATATATAAATTTGTTCGAATAACCTTTTACGTATAAAATCGGCAGGTATAGTTTTTGTAGCGTTTAAGGCGACATTATTGTCATGCGGTTCACTTAGTCTACTTCTACTTTACATTAATAAAAAGTTGATAATATGGAAAACGCAATGGAAGACAGCGTTGTCTTTGCGCCCTACTTAACGGGTATTTATCACAAAGAATATTCTAATGATACCTTGACATCACGATTCTTAAGATTAAATTGTTCCCCAATTACAAAACCGCGTCAATATACAACGCTTATTAACAAAACAAAAATAAAAAACAAATATCAGGTAAGTTAGGTAACGATCGAATGGTAGATTAAAGCGAATCGACAATCGTATGCCGTTTACGCCACACATATTTTGAACAACACGCTGGTAACTCTAGTTTTCTTGAATTAAACAAAACAATTTCGACTCATTGTCCATCTTATCAATATCAATATTGCCACATTTGAAGAATTTCATTGTAACATTTATTGTACAAAATGAGTATTACGGAAAATGTAACAAAACTTGCAGACGCAATTACGTTTATTTTTAAATATTTGGCTTTATGCGTCAAATAACCATTGCAAATGAAGTAGATTTTAAAGATTCCGGAAACGTTACCGAACATACAGTTTTAACTATAATAAGTATTTATAACTGGCCATGATACTAATCTGTTCGATTAAAAGCTTCCAAGTTCTTTAAAACTAACGGAAAATATCGTAATGCTGGTAAACGTTTACATGAAAATAGCGCTGATAAGCTTTACATTAATACTAAAGAAGTAAATTAATCAAAAAATAGAAAGATATTTACGTTTAAAACATCAGCTCGCAGTACTATAATTACAAAATAGTTACAGATAGGAAGAAAGTTATTATTTACAGTCGTGAGATTATTAAATTGGTACCTACATACGTTATATTTAACAAAATCAAAATCATTTCAGGTCCCTATAATTTCTCTTAATTGTTAACACCAAAACATGCTTCACTTTTAACGCTTTACAAATCTTTGGTGCTCATCCACATTGCATTTATATCGGCACGAACGAACGAAAGCACAGAGCATATTAAAAAATTTAAAATTACGAACACATTTTTATTTTAGAAGTTACGTACATAAATGATAAAACCCTAAAATTGAGATTTTATATGTCGTTGAAAAGCTGCGAATCATCGAGTCAGATAAAATTTATTGGAACAAACCGTAAAAAATTATTAAGATTAGAATTGTTTTATTCCTCTACGGTGAGAACACAAAATGGAAATAAAAATGATTGTACTTCAAATGCTAAATAAGATTTATTTATTAAAATTTTTAATCAAAGAGGGATTTCGCGATGCGACACCAAAACTATGCCAATTGGTGTGAATGCAATTTGACTTACTTATTCTAAGTTCCAATTCTGACTAGTTACATTGTCCGTACGCTTTAACCAGCGAAAAAGCATAAAATTAATGCTAATATCACCACAACGACGTCACCGATGGTTTCATGAAATTAGGAGGTAGTTCATGTGACGCCACAACACAACATATGGGCTGTACAAACTTCGCAACTTTTCTTTGACGTTCGCGTCTATTTTCTATGCTTAAGGAATTAATGTGTCGGTGGCTTTTAAATAATATTTACGCTAATGAAATACATCTTTCAAATAAATACTATCTCGGAAGGTATTGGTCCCGGATTATAATTTTTAAACAAATTATAACAATTTGGACCCATGCGGCAAACATGATTGTTTCAAATTATTCTTCATAACACCCGCAGTAACCTTCACCTACGAATGTCTCACTATGAGTATCGCTCTGCGATTTTACAAATCTTATTACTAAACACTTAAACTAATATTCTTTTTAAACACATATCACAATTGAGCTCTCAGAGCGAGAGAAATATCATTGTCCAATAAAACGTGAAGAGCCGCGTCACGTAGGCGAGCGTCATTCGTGTAAGTTTTTGCTAAGAAGCAAACTATTGTGCGGGCCTGAAAGGTGTCTAATAAGCTCCGGTAGTGCTTCAAATGTTAGCTGACAGAAGCAACAGTTAAAACGACCGGGAGTATTGGTTCGGCCGTCGTTTTCGCTAGAGGATATTACGTTCCGATGTACCGAACACAAGTGCTTCAGTAAGTGTGCCTTCTGTTTAAACATTGCAACGCAAAGTCGACAAGCGAAAGGTTTTTCACCCGTGTGAACTCGAAGATGCGTTTTGAGATTCCATGACATGCCGAATTGCTTACCACAATATTCGCAACGATATTCCCTTACTGGTGCTTGTTTACTCGATCCTTGTTCGTGTTCTGTTGAAGGGGTATCGTCACCGCCCATTTGCGGTTGACACAGCCAAGGGCCCCAAGATCCCGCACTAGGAGGTCGATATTTAAGGGCGTCGTCATGTGCTGCTGCAGGCGGAGTTACACTTCTTTCAGGTAAATATGGTGGCGCTGATGCGCTTAACGGATGAAAAGTTCCAAGTCGAGCACTAGCAACCCCTGCCACCACACCAGGTCCTTGCGCGTATCTCAAATGTGCCATTTCTTCTAGGTAACTTGGGGGAAATGATACAAATGGAGGATTTTGTGACGGTGAATTGTGGAATCCAGGTCTTCTTTTTCGATGTGGTGTGACAACGTAATTTTCCGGCGATGTTTGAACAAGTGACATAAGATCTTGATCAGGTGGTTTGAGTTGCGCGTAATCCTCTAACTTCACTGTTCGCAGGTCTAACTCGGGAGGTTCAAGATAATGTGATTTTCTTTTAGCTCTTTCAATTCCTTTCCCTAATCGGTCATTTAGTAACTGCCTTCTGTATATTGTTTCTGGAGGCTGATCTTCTTGGCTAGACGAGGTAGACCGTCTCCTTTCAATATTCTGAAAAAATAAACAATAAACTTATATTTATCTGATAGGAAGATTCCTAAAATTTGAATGAAATATGTTTATCGTGGTAAATAATTGACTATTTGATTAGTATCGTTGCGTAATTTACGAAGTGCGCTTCGCCCTTCAGCTACCACAACATAATGAGAAAACCTGCATGTTTGAGGAATAAAAATATTTCGACGACGTGTAAAGTCCGCCGACACACAATGGATAATCCCAGCATTATACAGGCTCTTATTTAACTTTACTTTAACCCCTCGTCTGTCCAAACGCCATATTCTGGCGTGTAATATGCGCATCTGTCAAACTCCATAATCTGGTTTCGAGTGATAGCAAACATCTATCTGTAACACATGTATATATATATATCTGTAACACATGTATATATATATATATATATATATATATATATATATATATATATACATATACATATACATATACATACCATATATATCTACATACGTAATAATGATTGGGTTTGTCTAAATTTGATTTAATAATGTCTATTTTATTTTATTTTTTTATGTGTAAACATCTCATAAAAATAAAATTTAAAAATATAATTATTATTATAAAATTAAAATTATTATTATAGTTTATAGCTACCGCTTCAAATTATATCAAATGAATAGTTACAACAATATTTGAATACCTTTGCGGCGACCGTTTCAACGTCTAGATCCTGGGACTCATCATGCTCACAGCCTGTGTTTTCGGAATTTCTTGCTAGACAAAGGTTTACTGGATTTGATGAACTCCTCCGCCGCGACGTCAACCGGCCACAACCTTTACCTCTGTTTTCTCCGTCCGCATCCTCGTCTTCCCTTTCATCGTTACTGCTTGTCGACATTGTCTCTTTCTTTATACTTAGTGATTCCGAATCTTCCCTCTCTTTTTCTTTACTGTAACCCGCACTCGGTGTAACTCTGTCGCTTTCTGAGTGTGATGATCCTGACGGTGCGTCATGTTTACTGCTCTCGTTACTGTTTATATCTGTTTTGAGGCTTTTGGCTTTTAATCTATCGCACGATCTGTTCCTTTCTTCCTGTTGTTGGCGTTCTTTTGTTGATTTCCAAACGTCTGATTTAATCTCTAATAATTCAAACAATTCTTGCATGTCATCGATCTCTCCAGACTGGAAATATAAACAATTTTTAATCATCATGTAGTAAAAGTAAAAAAATTGTCAAGTTTACTATCAGAATAAGGGATGCTGTTAATAAAATATTACTAACCTCTATGTATGCTTGGCCATTGTACAGGAAGACCAGGAGGTGCCGCATAAGTGTACTGCTAATACCGGACATGTGAATCGTAACTGGATTGTCAGCTGCTGGAGTATCGTCCAGTATTTTCCTAGAACACAATAAATAGCATTATGAAAACATGGTCTGTAAGTCAAAATAGTATATTTTTAATAGAATAGTGTGTGTAGTGCGTTGGAAAACGAACCCATAGACATCTACATTTATCCTCAATTAACAATGAAGATGCAGATGCTTTGTCACCCCAAAAGACTAAGATGCCACGTCTCGTTTCCAGTAAAAAAGGTCTCCAGCTCTCCACACCCACCATACGAAACACAGCAGCATTAAGGGACTATTTCAAGGTGGTATTTTGTGAAAACGTGTTCCTACCACGGTCGAGCCAACCCATTTGTACTACAACAATAATATAACAGCAGCGCGGATCTACCGCGTATAAAACACATAATTTAGAGCCATAACAAATTACCTTTGCAAGGTTACCTGATCAAGGGACTGGCAGCGGCCATGACGATACGGTGCGCGGCAAGCGGCACGGCGTCGTCGCACACCAACACCAGGTCGGAGTACCGGGCGCCGCGCCACGCTGCGCCCACCTCGTTTAAGATGCAGGCGTGGTGCTTGCCGTATGTGAGCGTCAGCAGGCCCTCGCCCATCATTCCAGCACTGTACACAAATATCATAAATAAATCGTCATGGTATTTAAAGGATTACATATTTTTTAATAAAATATACCATATTATCATTTTCATCTGTAAAATATTCGAACTAGTTAAGTTTAGTTTAGTTTACGACGGGCTGTTTTCCGCAACGTCTAAGCGCGTATTTTGCGTGTGGGCAGGAATAATGTGATTATTCGAGCCATAATACGAGTATCTCCCCGAAGAAGTTCATCAGTGCTTTGAAATTGCAAGGAACTTTGGGGAGCGATCCCGGCATGCCGAGATGTTAAGCCCTGTATGAAGCGACTTCTGGACATGTCAGCAACACGTGAGCCGCCGTTTCTTCCGCTCCCATGCATGCTCTGTACAGGGGGCTATCAGTAACAGTTGTTACTGATAGCCCCCTGTACTGATACAGTACTGGTACTAATACTGTGTATCAGTAAGATGTAATTCAATAGAGTAGAGGTAACTTTCACGATTTAGCATACATAAACTAATCATTGTTGTTAGTAGATTACCTTGCTTACTCAAATAAATGAACACAGCACTATATGTGATTAATTTAGAGTGAGATTAAAGCATACTACTGAACAAAAACGCATTCATTGAACAAAAATATAAATTTGAAAGCCTGAAGATTTCAACCTAGAGAAGCTCCACTATCGCCTTTAATAATAAAAATCTATTGTTCAATTCAAACGACATCCCATCTGAAGAGTGTGTAACCTAACACGATATCTCTAGTCGGAGTAATACATTCGGAAGTGAAGAGAAAACCTCAATTTCTCCAGGACCTTCGTAATGTAATTTTTCGCCTTTCCATTTTCTTTACCAAAAGTTAGAGCTTTATTGAAATATTGGATATCGAGTACGGTGGAGTTATTTTTATTATTCGAATCTTTTGTTACTTTTTGACTGATTCCTTCCGGTGATTTGTATGACACGTTTTGTTTATTTCGAAATAAGGTTTTTAACCGAGTTAAAAAAACGAGAAGTTTCTTTATTCGACTCGAATGTTATTTTATGTATGTACACCGATATCTAGGAAACGGCTGAACTGGTTTATTTGATGATTCTTTTTAAATGATTAGGCTATATTTAGAGAGTATTTCTATATACATTTAAAGAAAATCCCTTGCCTAATGGGGTAAAATAGGGATGGAGCTTTTAATGTAACTATTTAGACGATGTTTTGGTTAATTTTATTTCATTAATGTTCTTTAAGTTGTTTTGTACTTTTTATTAAAACCTAAATTGTAATTATTATTAATAAATATTAATAAAATAAACTCGTAAATAATATTAAAGTTATCTGAAATTTTTGATTTCAACCTTTGGTACCTTACTATACCTATGGTAAACAAATGTTTGTTAAAAGAGCCATGTCTTGTGATAGCACTTGTTACTATCCTGATCTGTGGCTTGTTCAGGCTCAGTATTCGACCTAGATAGATATATAAATTGCACATGAACATACATTTAGACGAGAAATAGTTATTTGCGGGCCATACGACCACTGTTTCATAGGTAGATCACGTCAGGTTAATCACACTTTGAGTGACTTAATTACAAGTCAAAAAAGTGTAAGAGGTTAGATATTTTGCATAACAATATCATTTAGACGGTACACTATTACTCATATGCCATAATTATCACAATTCCTAAGTGAATTAACAATCGCAGTAACAGGTAAATAGTACTGCCCGTCTGCGCGAGAATTGTTTACCATTTCCTTTAAAGACTTTCACTGTAAAGAAATGCTTCCTAGTTTTCTTGCGCCATAAAAGTTATTAATTTTAATCGTACTCTCGAGCAGAAGTAACTATTGTAAATGAGCATAGGATAATAATTACCGTTTATGCGGGTTCAGTTGAGTTGCAGTTACTTTGAGTGCAGTTATTAATTTTGTGAAAATGTATAATCTGTTTTTCGTGATTGCTAAACATCCAGTTGTATGATGCATTTGATATAGTTCGTGAGCAATTGTATTGTCTAACGCACGATACCCGCCGCTGATAAATAAGTGAAATCTTACCCACTAGAGGTCCGTCGTAATGTTTTCGGTTCGTTGGACTTGTTCATTGCAAAACTGAAAAACTTTTTTATAGAATTATGGTGACAAACGAGTACACTAACCTGATAATAATCCGATGCTGTGGCCCACAGATTCTACATTTCTACATCTACAATTAAGCTTGATTAAGAATCAAAATTCAGATGCGTTGTCACCCCTGAGGGCTAAGATAGAATCCCTTGTTTCCAGTAAAAAGGGGCTCCGGTTCTCTACACTCAACATACGGGACACAACAGCTTTAGGCTGCTATTTTAAGCTGGTATTCTGGGAGAGCGTAGTCCTACGCCGGTCGAGTTGACCCATTCGTGCTACAACTAATATTGGGTCTACCACGTATTAAACGTACTACGTCAGTTCAAAAGAGGGCAAGGCCAGTGAATTATTACATTACGATATCATCGTTGGTGGTAAATATATTTAAATAAGCTCGTCAAAGATAATTATAGATGTAATTTCTTATAATAACAATGGTCAGTAAACAAAGACTATTTGGTTTGGTGTTTCCCAACCAAATGGAAAAGGTTAAAAGGTGAGATGAATTTAAATGAATCCTGGCGTACTTGGAACGCTGAAAGCAGATAGAACTTCAGGTCACAGGTGTTAGAAAGCATGTTGCAATATAACCTTGGCACGGTAGCATATCGCAACGCTATTAACACATTGCGATATCGTCGCAAGATCGTTTAAAAGACGATCAACAGGCGCTTCTTGTATTGTGTCGGCGTTTAGCAAGAGTGAGGTCACCTACAACGGAATAGTGCTCATCGTAGTCAGCGTTCAATAATACAGCATTGTAGCTGTTTAACTCAAAAATAGTCATATTTGATTGCGAAGGTTAGCAGCCAAAGAATAGAAGCACTATATAAGTATATAAACATAGTGGATTCTGCCTCGAATGTTCAGATGATGATATCAATCGTGACAATCTTGCAATCTGATTTACAAAGATTTTCAGAAAAATTTTCTTAGAGTTCTCGTTTATAAGTAGACTTACTTTCATTTTTTTTCGGGAAATTGTACTTTTTTAAAGAAAAAAACACACACATAGTCAACCTGATGGTAAGTGGATGGTGTGGCAAATAGACATGTTTATTTATAGAAACAGCAGAATAAAGCATAAAGCAGAATAAAGAGAGCGTAGCCCCGGTTGAGTCGACCCATTTGTGCTAAACCAATAGCTGTAATGTGGCGCCTGCCACGGGTAATATGCGTTGTTGCGTGTTGTTGTTTGATGTTGTTTCGAAATATATATTACATTTATTTATTTTATTATCTTCACGCACAATCCCTAACGGGGTAGCCAGAGAGAACAGATCACCGTGTGTCACGATCCTTACATACCTGTTTCGCTTCTTTCAGATTCATTATCTTCTTCATACATGCACGTCTAGGTATCTAAATACTCTTGACCTTCCCCTCTTCGAGTAATTTGCTCACATGGTCTTCGAAAGTTAGTCTCGGTCTACCTCGACACCTTTTAATATTTACTTTCGCGCTATATATTTTCTTCACCATACGGTATTCACTCATTCGCTCAACGTGCCCAAACCATCGGAGTACGACCCTATCAATTTTTGTGATAAGGTCATCTTTCAATCCATTGCGAATATCTTCGTTTCGCTTTCGGTCGACTATGGTAACGCCGCACATTTTACGAAGAGATCACATCTCTACTGCATTCGACTTGCTTTTATGCTTCTCCTGGCTTACCCAGGTTTCGCTGCCATATAACAAAGTCGGAACCAACACTGCGTTATGTACTCTTCACTACGCCTTGCCTTTTGACTAACGCATTTAGGACACCATTAACTTTGTTCCCGGCAGCGACACGCCTGTCCACGTCTAAATCACATCTTCCATCCCGGCTGAAAGCACTCCCCAAGTATACAATTTCATTTACCTGTTCTAGACATTCCTGATTTACCCGTAATTCACATTTCGTTCTCTCTTCGTCCTTTTCAAATACTAGATATTACTACTAGATATTACATATAACCATAATTATAGTTGTTGATATCGTTCAAACACATTAAATATATTTTATTTAATGTTAAATTCCGATGTAAGAAGTTATTTAAGAACAAAAGTAATCGTATTATAAAATCGTGTATTTAATTTGTGAAATAAATATTTGAGCGAGTCTATTAAATTTTAATAAACTTTAAATGAAGGTTTTCACGTACGTATCGACAGACTAATTATCGTTACATCTGCAATGTAAATGTATATTTACGATGTATAATTTGAAATAATTATAAAATAATTGTGAAGTAGGTAAACATGTGCTTACTGCTAGTTTTAATATTAATTGTTTTAAATTATGTACTTTCAACAAAATATTTCAAAATCTTTCTAGTATTTGGTAACTACATAATTTTAATATGATTTTATTCACTGTTTTCTTAGTTTTATATGTTCTAAAATTTCAGGAAAATTACGTATATCGCATTTTAAAATAGTAAAAATGTTGTTTTTTATAATTCTTTGAGGTTTTTCACATTTTATTCATAAGTTATGACGTTCGTCTTTAGGCATATTCATGTTTATTTGAGGAAATTAAATAACATTGTCAAAATATGCCTAGAAAAAGAATAAAAATAAAATGCCTACGACATATATTCAAAGAAAATTATTATCTAAAAGCCGTGTTAACAGTTTACGCAAGTAACCAACCAAAGTTAAAATATCGCCAGCAAAAATGAAAATGATGATTTCAATTATAAGTTTTACCACGTGCTTTACCACGCCGGCAACGGATAATCTCGTGAAAATACCTGCATGTCTGTGAAATATATTATTTACTGGACATGTAAAGTTTAGGTACAAACCTAAACTTTACATGTCCATGTCCATAACCTAACCTAACCATTCCGAATTATTTATTCATAATATAGTGAATTACGCCTTACTGAAAAACATAAACTTGACCTAGTCATAGGCCTTGAAAGAGACAAGTACATGTGTGAAATCAATTATTCATAATTCATCTATCCGTTACCACCTATAAAAGTCCACTGATAAACATAGGCCTCCTAGGACTAGGAATATAGGAAAATGCTGCTCTTCATCTCCGGTTTCAGTTTTATTATAGAAGAGGGGGCAAAGGAACATGCGACTCACCTGATGTTAAATGTCAACTGCCGCCCATGAACAACTGCAACACCAAGGGAATCGCAGGTGCATTGCACGCCATTTAAAAAATAGTTCTATTTCACTCAGTTTTCCCCTATCGTCTCTTACGATACCCACGCGGCAATATGGGGTAGTATACTCGTTTAATATATTCTTACACCCCCACTACCCATTTAAATCCTTGATAATACAAAATAATTAATTTTCGATGTGGGGTTTTGCAATTAAAATGAAAAAATTACACGGTAAATCGGAAGGCGGTATATGAGCAGGAGTAAATATAACCTATATGTAAATATGGGTTATATTATTTACAGGGTGGCGCGTAGGTAACGGAGCGCGACAGTCTCTCCCGCCATTGTTCATGTGAAACCACACGTAACTGCAGGTCACGAGTTTTGCATCATGTTGCCATGGACTGTCATTTATATAGGAAATTGTAGTTTATTTTACCAATTTACTTGTCTCACTTAAAATTTCATTTTCATTTCTATATTGATCTTATATACATACTTAATATTGAATAAGAAAAAAAGTATTTGTAAAATTATTCTGCATCTGACAGGTACAAAGAACCTGTAGGTAGATACTTAAGTCGTATAAATCAAAACAAATTGTAATTTAATAGTTTAAATTAACATAAATACTAATTATCTACATGTTTTGTACAATCATGGAGACATATAGGTAGCTTTAATTATCTTTTGTTCAAATTAATAAAAGATAATATCTAGATGTTCCTGATTTAACCTAAATTAAATTTAAAGAAAAATCTTTTCTTTATCAACCAATAACAGTACCTACTATGCTGGACATGGGACATCCTTATAGAACACGCTTTGTAGGCGATTTGGTGCACGGTGCGGGTAGGTATATTCAGTACCCAAAATTCAATACTTTACAAAGTATTTCCCCACTAAATGTTTGGAGTGATGGATAATAATAATAGGTAATTCAGACAATTTTAAAAATGGTTTTAATCTTTGCACCGAATGATGAATAATATTTGTAATCATGTTTAAACTTTTTATGAATTCGATGTGTTATTGATAAAAAAAATTGTTAAAAACTTTTTAGTATAGCTACCGCCATCTGTAAGAAGTTTATTACACGTGTATAACATTATTGTGTTAAGTTAGTAGCTCAGCTGTTTTACTAGATGGCGCTGTAATTTTTTTGACTTGATAACAGGTGGCGCAATTGGTATCAAATACTAATAAAATATTCAGTACAAGTGTGTAAATTTAATAACTACGTACTATTTAATATAAATTGATGTAAGCAATTCTGGTAGCCATAATACTGATTCTGTGTTTTATTATATTATTAATAAATATTATTAACTTTTTTGAGCCTTTTCAAAAAATTTTTTAATAACAACATCTGCTAATACGAGTAGGTAAGTACCATGCGGTGGAGTTAACGAACCCAGTCTACTTTGTATTGGTTATGCTCTGTATTTGGATGTAATTTCTGTCAGCCATCAGCCCGAAATCAGCCTCGTACTCGTAAGCTGGGTGCACGTACAGTTACCAGGGATTCCGACCGTTCAGGAATTAACATAAAATCAGAAAGTCACGAAAAATTTTAATTTGTCAGTATAGCGACTATTATGAGAAGTGTAACATTAATTGTCTTTCACAAAAAAAAGAGGAAGTTTGTTGGATAATTAGGGACGTTGACAGGAAATGGTTGGAGCGCGCGTGCCTTTACAAGGCGTAATTGTCATTTAACTTTAATTCATTTACATAATATGCTTATACAAGTATAAAAAATATTTTCAACCTTCGCTAGGGTTAAGCATAAACTTACTTTCACTGACACTTTGATAAACAGAATTCCGGAAACATTTAAATACTTACCAACAATCTCTTTAGTCGCGCCTCTTACTCATTTGGTTACGAAGGTGATTCAGTTGAGCAATTGGTCTTAATGGTATTTATGGATTATAATAAGAGCAAAAACCAAAAAAGTACAAGAAGTGCGAGCTAATAAAGTTATCAAACGTATTGATAGATATTGACAAATGGTAACAAATTTGCAATAAAATTTGTTGTTGATTTGATTACGTTTTTTATCTGTGTTATGAGAATTGCTCATTAGTAAATTTAAACATTAAATAAAGCAAAAGTAAGTTGTATGAATGATAATAATAAAAAAATATTACAAAAGTTATAGACTAATATTGTAAATCTCTATACATAAAAATCAATTGATGTACGTTAGTCTTGTTAAAACTCAAAAACTACTTGACCAAATTTTCTGTTTGGGTTTCAACGGTTTCCTAGATGGTTTAGATTCACATTTGAACCGGTAGGTGACGTTGATGCCGAGATCCAGCAATCAACCGTGCGAAGCCGGAGCGGATCTTTAGTAAAAACTAAATATATAGAAATAAGAGATGTTTTTATCGAACATTACAGATAAAAAATAATTTAAAAAAAAATTAGCACAGTGCAAATGTGTCTATTATATCGCAAAATAGAAATCTTTCCAATAGGTTGCCCAATATATCAAGCAGTGAACTTTTGGTAGGCTATAATCAATGCATGAAATCTCTCCTTTCACTCGTGTGATTGCTCAGTCATTTAGCAAGCTTTGGAGCTGGTTGCAGTTTCTCTGCGTGACGAACTCGCACAGAGGATGGCACAGTAGAACAAGGGTAAAAGATACAATCCATCGCATCAGTAAACTAAAGTGGTAAGCAGTTGTTCATAAAGCTCGGAAACCGACAGTCCAGTAATGGTAAGGTCAGAATAGAGACTCGACACGAAATGAAGTCACAGCTTAATGAACATGAAAGGAGTTGATATTTGCAAGTGGCTCAGGACTGTGCTTTATGAGTTATGACAATCGGTTGGAGGCCTGTGTTCTGCTGAGGACTTTCGCAAAGATATATAATTAATAATGAGCATTGTTTTACATTCCATTAAAATCATATCAAATCATTTATGTTACATTCTAAATCTATATTCATAAAACATAACCAAATCAAATTGAAAACGAACAGGAAGTGCCGCAACTAGATCTGTATGTAAACAAGAAGCAATAAAAATATCTCAATCAGTAACAAGAATCAAGTGTACCACTCAAGGTTGTATCATAAAAGAAATACGCCGCTGTGTTACATAATTCTACCCACACTAATTAACTATGTACTAGTAGCTACCTAGAACGGACAGGCAACGTTATTACAGTTAGTCAGACCCATACGGGATTCTAGATTGGTGCCATTAATTATGACAGCCTGTGATTGTTAAACTAGGAATAGAGAGGACGGTATTGCTATGTACCTAAACATATCTACTACTAATGCTATCTTAATTCAACGCAAAAGCTGTACATTAAATTAATCACATCATTTCTGGAATAATTATTATCAACCTTTTTTCAATTTAAAACGTTTGCAGTTAATTGAAATGTGACTTAAAAAAACTGTGCTTAAGTCATTGAGTATAATGTACTACGTACACATATTATTCAAGCTTTTCTCGACTGTATCGGAAATTCAAATTATAATTGGATCTCCGTAAACTGTTATATTCTATTTATAGAATAAGGGTGACAAACGAGTATCATCCACTCGATGGTAAGTGGATGCTATGGCCCATAGACACCTATCTACATTTATCTTCGATTAAAAATCAAAACGTAGATGCGTTGTCACTCCTGAGGAGTGAGGACTAAGATGGAATGCCTCGCTTCCAGTAAAAAGGGTCTCCAGATCTCTACACTCACCATACGAAAAACAGCAGTATTAAGCTGTTATTTTACGCTGGTATTCTGTGAGAGCGTGGGTACTTCCCCGGTCGAGCCGACCCTTTGGTGCTACAACCATAATATAGCTACAGCGTGGCTCTACCACGTAAAAGATATAATCTCATAAGTTGCAATTATTTCTGTTTTAGAACAAATATTTGTATATCGCATACTTTCGATCAATCGCATACGCATATTTTCACGTGCATGCATTTGCCGAAATAATTTCCACTTGGTTAGGCATCATAATTAGGTAATTTGGTAAAAATAAATACATTAATTTCATTCAACAACTGTTTCGTAAGAAATCGATGAAAGTTAATCGATCATATCGATATCAATAGGTTAGTATTGGCAGATTGTTAAACGTTAAATTAAATCGCTTTTGCGAAATGTTTCGCGATGCCGGTTTTGTAAGCTATGAAATTATTAGACATCGCCACTGTTGGACTACTGGAGCGTAGGATTGGGAAAAAAGTTACAACTTTCCCCGGCTGTTGCCAAACCATTGAAAGTTACGAAAATGTACGAGTGTCGGCAATTTATTGCGAATAGAGAATAAATATAGAAAATATATCTATATACTATAAAGCAGTTTTATAAACACGAAAACAAGGTGTAGACAATTCTGCTCGGAGTAGAAATGTCAATTTCCTTTCGTTTGAAGCTTGTCTGCGAATCAAGTTCAGATTAAAAGAACATGTATGATTAACATAAACGCGCAGTAATGTTGACAGTTGACACGATGTCTATCAATTTATCTTATTATTATTACTGACATCCATTTACTGCGACCGCATTCACATTTGAATTTTGAATAAGCCTTTTTAACCGACTGCCTCAAAAAGAGGGTAATGTTTATCGAGTGTATGTATGTAAATATGTTCATTTTTTGGCACGATCTGTTTCATAAACGGCTTGATGGATTTCAACATTTCGCGTGTCATTTTCGTCTTAGTTGTAGAAGGGACATAGAGTATAGGTACATTTTTTCTCTTTTATTTTTTTATTATTATTTTAATTACCGTAACCTTTAAGCTTTTCAGCTTCGTAGTTCGAATTTTAGTAAAATTATTTACGTTCGAACATGTGGTTCTCAAGGTTGATGTTATCTATATTGGAGTATAAAAATAGGTTCGTTTTAGAATTTATTTCTCAATTTCTTTCTATAGTCAATATCGTAGCAATTTGTTGTGAAAATTGGTAACATTATAAACGGTAAAATAACAAACTAATTAAAAACCGTTTTTCTCTATCAATTTGTATAATGTCTAAAATCAAATAGTTAAAAATGACTTAATTTAATTACATTTATAACACATACATACATAACATAAAAGACAACACGTTAACACTGACAGTTCGTTTTATACGTGGATGAGCTACAACGCTTCAGCTGTCTATGTATCACGAAAGGGTCGGCTGGACCGGGGAAAGACCACGCTCTCACAGAATACCAGCGTAAACTGTGTTTCGTATGGTGAGTGTAGAGAACCGGAGACCCTTTTTACTGGAAACGAAGCACTCCATCTTCTTCCTCAGGAGCGACAACGCATCTGCATTTTGATTCTTAATAGAGAATAAATGCAGATGTCTATGGGTCACAGTATCCACTTACCATCAGGTGGACGGACTGTATGCTCGTTTGTAACTATTATTATATAAAAAAAAAACACTGCGTGATCAGTGTATCTGCTAAGCTATGTTTTTGAGTGAAAATGTCGTACGAAAACAGTATTAGTTAAGCATCGATGATCTACGATTTAATCGCTATTTGAAAACTCGATGCAGCTATTAAACTTTTAACATTCACTTACACTTGTAGCGGCTGAATGCTTCTCACAGTGACTAGTAACTCCGCATAGTCGTCACTTTAATCGGGTAAAAGTATCTGTCGCATGGAAGACGATATAATTTTACATTCAATCAACCCAGAGTAAATAAGTGTTTTTTTATCGAATTACCGTGAGTTTGCACTGACGCGATTTCACAAAAAAACATGTTTTAAACACTGTTTTCTCTCAATGTATCAAAAAGCGTTTGTATAGTCAAAGAACATGTTGTAGTGAAATATGTTTGACAGTTTATTGTACATTAAATATTTTAACTATATTATATCTTTATAACTACAGAAACAAAATATTAGAATATCTGTTGAAAATTTTACACAGTTTTTGTGAGTGCGAACGCCACCATCAACAAAACATGTTGTGTCATTTATTTTATGCGATTTGTTTCAAAACATTAGGTGTTGGATGTTTTCTCAGTGCAAACGTACTGTCAGGGCAACAAACGAACACACATACCACCTGATGGTAATAGAATGATGTGATCCATCATAATCATTAACATTACAGCGCTTTATATGTCCATTGCTGTGTAAAGACCTCCCAAAGGCATACCACAAGTGACGGTCTTGAGCCACCCGCATTCGTCGGCTTACTGCATCTCCTACCATGTTTTTTTATTTTTTTATAGAAGGGGGGGGGGCAAACGAGCATGCGGCTCACCTGATGTTAAGTGACTACCGCCGCTCATGATCAACCGCAACACCATTGGGGAATTGCAGGTGCGTTGCCGGCCCTTTAGAAAGCAGTAAGCTCTTTTCTTGAAGGTCCCCAGGTCGTATCGGTCCGAAAAAATCGCCGGTGGTAAACTATTCCACAGAGAGGTTGTACGCGGAAAGAAACTCCTTTTGAAACGTATAGTGGTGGACTGCCAAGCATCCAGATGGTGTGGATGGTATCGGGACGTATGCCGCGTAGTGCGTTCACGAAATTTGGCGGCTGGGATTAATCCGAACAGTTCCTCAGAGCTCGTTCGAAGAGCAAGATCGTCAGCCTTAAAATAAGAGGAAAGTACGCGCAAGAGGAACACAACATAGAAGCAGCGCGTACGATAGAGCGGTTGGACTTCGCGCCAGAATCCGTGAATGAAAATCACTTGGAGAATTGCCAACATCTGTTGGATATCAAAGAGGATATCACCTACGAACGCGCCTCACCGAAAATACTAATCGGGCAAGATAACTGGCACCTCATAGTGTCTAGAAAACTGCGCGTCGGCCGTCGAGATCAACCAGTCGCCTCATACACCAACCTGGGCTGGGTTCTGCATGGCTGTCATAGCTCATTGACGTCGACGATCACCTTCTGCGGCAGACTACATCAGAGGGAAGAGGCACAGCTAATAGAAGAAGAAATAAAGAATTATTTCAAATTAGAATCACTGTGCATCGAGCCAAGAAGACCGAAAGAAGATCCCGAGCAGCGAGCTATACAAATATTGAGGGAGACCAGCCAGAGGTCGGCGGACGGTAGATTCGAGAAAGGGTTGCTGTGGAAACAAAAGGATTTCCAAATACCAAATAATTACAAAGACGCGTAAGGACGTCCGCACACTTTAGACAAGAGGCTCGACCGAGACAGCAATCTCAAGCTACAGTACGAAGAACGCATACAGAACCTCTTCAACTCGGGTTACGCAGAGCGCGCGCCCATGCCACCGCCACAAGGAAGGACATGGTATCTGCCACACTTCCCAGTCATCAACCCTGCGAAACCTAACAAGCCGCCGAGATTGGTGCACGACGCCGCAGCGAGGAACGATCGGAAAGCACTCGGTCGTCGACGATTCGAGCCGCTCTGCGCTGGATGCGGTCAAGTGGAGGGAGCTGGTACTGGGGAGCCCCAGCCCAGAAATGGGAACAGTGTTCCATGTGCGGCCGAACCTGCGCCTTGTAAAGTTGGAGGCGGTGTGCCGGCATGAAATACTGTCCCGCTCTGCTGAGCACGCCAAGCTTTTAAGAGGCCAATTTGGCCTTCTTTCCTAGTGACAAAGGTAACCAACAAAACGTTTTCGAAAGGTAACCGACAAAGCCTAACGGATAAGTCAGCTAACTTTGCAATATGCCGGCCATATAACTAGAATAACAGTCAGGTCGTTTACTTTATTTAGAGTAGGTTGTCAGTATAACAGAATCAAGCGTTACTTTGAAGTGAAAATTAATTAATTAAGAATTGCATGAAAAATAATTCGATCTTAGCGGTTAGCCATCGCATTATAGTCCATTTTCTTGATGATACTCGATTCAAAGCGGAACACTTGTATTATCAACAGTAGCGTGTATTTCCTAGTGTAGTGGTGTTAGGGGGTGACAGTGCTCGTGATCAAGCTATATGACGCACTGTTTTATTTTTAAAGTAAATTAATTTTCACGTTGCGGTAGGTCGGTAACCCCATTTTTTTATTATTTTGAGTTGTTACCAAGAAGATGTTGCTGCTCATCTGCTGCCTCCCTCTGGTATGATATGAGGTAGTCCATTTTCTTACGCCACCACTACACGGCGACTTACTTTTCCATTCTATCTCAAATTCATCTCAACACTTATGCCGTGGAACATGTAAATGCCTCTACTATCAGATATATTGCTGTTCTCGTATTTATGTCATTAAATTAATGTCTTATGCACTACGATTTTTTGTTACGAACAAATCATTTACAAAATATTAACATTACCCACATGTTCAAAGTTGTAGCATTTTGTAAAATGCGTTTATAATTAGTGATTCAACGAACACGATTACGAATATTCGTATTCGCCGAATAGTAGACATTTACCGAATATTCGTACTCGGCGAATACTAATCACAAATATTTAAAACTAACACTATTTTTGAACGCAACTCTACTGGCAGACTTTGAAATTGCGCGACGTCGGCGAGTAAAAAATACGACGTTTGCCTTTAGCCGCAACGACGGCTACACAGGGGCAGGGGAGTTATTACTCATTTTAACACTCAAACAACTGAATCAATCTCTACCAAATTGTCGCCATGAAATCACAGCAAGGCAATGGGCTCTTATGAGCCAAATTATTGATATTCTGGACAATTTCGAAGAAGCTACTAAAGAGCTAAGCTAGGAATCAACGACCTTATCAAAAGCAACCCCAATAATACGAAGTCTTAAATCTTGCCTCTGATCCATTGATGACCTTTTATTTGGCGAGATGTCCATTTTTCAAGGCTGAAAATACTTGGCAAAATATTTTTCACTTAAACCATGTACTGTCGCCCCGTAAAGGCTTTTTTCAACGGGCGTGAACATCCAGACTGACAAAGGAAATCGCCTAAAACCAGAAAATCAACAAATTTTATGTTCTTTTTTTTAAATAAAAAATTGCCTCTTGTAAATTTTAATTATTAGAAAAATAGAACATCATCAAATAAATTAGTTTTTCATTACCATGGCAAGATATTCGTATTCGTATTCGCCGAATAATAGGTTTGATATTCGTATTCGTAAAAGTAGTATTCATTGCATAACTATTTATAATATTTAAAAAAGCAATGATTAAAAATATTTTATTGATGACCTGTGAAATCTAAGTGACATGAATATTTATTCAAGTATTTCATTCGCATGTCGCGGTCGTGGACGCAACAAATCAGAAAGCTAAGAACGCAGAAAACAATTAAACCGTCGACTAACCAAGCTAAATTTCAGCATGCTCCGATGCGTACAATAGCAAATGCAACAATCACACGGCCCTACGAGAAGCGTTAATAGACCCACCGACAGTTTCATGCTCTACTTACAACACTTAAATGATCGATTCTATTAAATTGTCTATTATCATTCCAACGTTCATTCCATGCTCATTGACATTTGTGACAGAATTGTCTTGACAGAACTTAACGCTTGTCAATCAATAAACTAACGTCAATATCCATAGACAACGAATCCCATGAGAAGCAAAAGAGTTTAATAATAAGGAAGAATTTCAAGACATGTGATCCTAATAACAATTCCGGTATGTACATGGCCTCAATGTTGAATGTAAAAAGGTACTTAGCAACGGGCCGGACCCCTTTACAAGCTTCTAACAGCCGTGCAATATATGACAGAAAACGATAGTGATGTAAGTCGATAGTCGTCAAACAGGAAATCGCGGGGCGCGCGTGGCGAGCGATATGCGGAGCACGCTTTGTGCCGGTGGCCTTCGGACGAAATGTTTGCGGCAGTATGGACTGCGTATCGCACCAAATACAGCCATTATGTAACACCAAGCACCACCACAAAGGCCAGTTCATTCACAAACAAGAGCAAGAGGCGCCGCAAATCCTACCGTTGGCACCTCACCAATGCTCGTAATATCATCCCGTCACTAATTTCATAATTTCCTTTCGCGTTTTAAAAAATGATGTTCAATCTTGTTTACTACGTTTTAAATTATTTCTGAGCAACGATAAGCATGTGGTCGATAATTTCTTTACGTAGCAAAACAAGGAACTATCTAAATTTATTATGTTAATCAATGTTGACTGGAGTTGAGTAAGATCATTGTCATTATGATAATTTTTTTACGCGTTGTCGTTGAGTTTCTCTGTTATACGGCATTGATTAAATCTATTATGCGTTTACGTATCGGTCAATTATCATGATTATAACAAATTTGATTAATTATTTATTTAGTTCTTGTGTACCAAAATTAACTGCAAATCAACCGAAAAATAATAGCTTGTATATTACTTTTGTGTACTCTATTTTTATAATTGGTATTTCTTATGATTGGTAGTCTCATATCAGTTAAGTTTTTTAACACCAATGTGGGGAAATTAAAATAAAATATTATTGTAATACCACCGGAAATTTCTGAAATAATTAGTTAGAGTGTGAAAATTAAATTCTACTTAAAAACATAAATAGCTTGAAGGTTTTCGTTATAAAACATTAAAGGTCAACTTTATTGACATTTGTATAATTTCATACCGCGGTTATTTGTTGGCGTACATATGGGGTATAATATATTTGGCATCTGACGAATGGATTTTATTTATACATTACTCCATACCCTTGCGTGAGAGTCTTCGGCCGAAAGCGCAAATGAATATTACCTTCGATGATGCTAAAATAGCTCCCACAGTTACACTCTCACCTTGCGTTTGATTGACGATTGATCCCTTGTGCCAGATACTTGCTAACGAACACCACAAATAACTAGGACGTACTTCTCTAAAATCTACAACAAATCAAATACCCGACGTAGGTACTGAAGAAAGTAAATATAACATTCTAAAATTCTGTAATTTATGTTAGTAAATTGCATCAATAAATCAAATATGAGCTCATCCATTAAAAACAAGATCAGAAAAGGACTTGAAGCTTACTGATAGCAAGCAATAGATAAACTACTATTACCATTCTCGAACACAGGCACAAAGTAGCCAATCTCTCGATTGTACATAGCTTGGCTGACAGACACACTGGTACAGGAAACGTTTCGGAGCGTGTACGCAGGAATTTACTCCCGTTTACTTCCACCATTCGGACAACCAGACGTTCGGTCAGTCTCCGCACCTTAGTTACTGCCATACCACGCATTCGAACCAAATGATTTGCTCCGTCGTCCGTAATGCATACGAGTACAGCAACGGAGTAGAGTAAGATGATAGCATCTATCTTTCCACCCGACCGTGGACCGTTGTGTGATCGCCAATGCCCCCGACCGGTGGGGTGATTGCGCGGTATACGTAAAATAACATTCTAGAAACTCTCTAAGTTTTGTAAATATAGGTCGGCCGTCATGTGGTATACAATTTCAAAACCCCTGTTCTAAATAGGGATTCCAAGATGGGGATTACAGTGGCTTATTGCTTATCATTTCCTTATCCTGTAACTGTCAACAATAAACTGCTAGAAGTAGGCGTGCTTTAATCGGTCGGTTTGCCATAATTACAATCTTTGGAAGAAAAATTAATGGTTACAGTATAAAATAATGGCCCATACGTTCTACGGTATGGCGTCTTGTCCGCGATGGACTCCTAAACTACTTAACCGATTTTAATCAAATTTGCACACCGTGTGCAGTTTGGTCCAACTTGAGAGATAGGATAGTTTTTATGCCCATGAGTGACCCACAATTTTTTAAAGGGTCGTCGAAAAGGGCAGAACAACGTCTGCCTGGCAGGTATATATATATACTTCAGTTGATTTTTTTACGTAAAGGAGGCGAAAGAGGTATGTCAGGATCGTGTCAAATGGAAGTCCGTAGTCTCTGCCTACCGCTCTGGGTGACAGGCGTGAGCGTTTATGTTTTTTTTATGTATATGTTGATTTTTTTACTCCAACAACAGATATTTTGGTTACTCTGAAACCAATCAGCGTGCTTAAAACCGTATAAATAAATCGCCATATGTATAATTTTGTAATAGAAAATGCAATAAAAATAAATAAATAAAAATATACTATGTTTTATTTACCGCCATGTTAAAAATGCCATTAGGTAATTATGATTCAGTGCTTCAATGCGATTATCTTTGAAGCGGTAGTCCTCATATTCAATGTGGCGTCTCCGTTGTTATTGATTAAATATTATTAATATGTAAGGCTATAACTTTATATTACTTAGAATTTTTTCAATATTATATATTTACGATTTTCAATTTTCTGGCTAATTTATATCAATATTCAAAAACGTTTTATGAGTAGGTACCTAATAATATCAAATAGTATGATAAACATTTTAATAACATTTTGGGCAAAATTGTAAATCCTCAGACATGTTAACTATAATAAGTCAAAATCTTATTCCATAAATGGAAATGGATCACACCCACATTTTTTAACATTTTTGTTCAATAATAAATCGAGTTCGTGTCGAATCTGATTGTCTATGATAATTTGAATATTTGTTGTGTTATTTTAACAAATTATGACGAATTAAATCATTTATATATGTACTAGAGGTTCCCACGATGCAAGATCTCTTAACCAAGGTTCAGAGATCTTGCATCGCACTAAGGTGCGCGGCTTTAAATCGCTTTTTATAGAATAATGCGCGTACAGTCCACCTGGTTGTGGATGATGTGGGCCATAGACGAGGGACAAAAATGCGTTGACACACCTGAGATGGAGTGCCCCGTTTCCAGTAAAAAGAGTCTCCGGTTCTCTACACGTCACTATACGAAACACAGCTGCAGTAATCTGCTATTTCACGCTGGTATTCCGTAAGAGCGTGGTCCTTCCCCGGTCGAGCAAACCCCTTCGTGCTACAACAATATTACTATAACTTCAGCGTGACTCTACTGCTAAACTTTACCTTACAAAAAAAGATAAAACGTTTTGTCCTCTTAGAAAAACATTCCTCCTCCTGTCCTCTTAAAAAAGGTACGATATATGAAATCACAGAAATCTAAATTATTATTTAGATTTCAAAAATTATTATTTAGATTTTGAAAAATCATGAATAAAATATTGTTTGAAACATTCAGTTCTTACATATACTAATTCAGTTCTTACATATACTAAACATCTTCCGTTTACTTTACGAATGGTCCGAGGTGAACCAGACTCGAACGAAGGTCTGTTTTGAAATAGGATGGCACTTGACCTTCAGGATGAAAGTCAACAGTGTTGCACAATGTATCAGCGTGATTGCCGCAGCATTCTATGCTAATAACAACTGCGAGACACATAATGACACCTGATCATGACCCACATAACATATTCAAGGATTTCACATATTTGGAAGGCGGCGATTTCAAAACTGCTAGAATTTTTAAGGTGTGTGTTTGTTAGTGAGGTAATATGACATCAAGGTGATGCGCGATAGAGATGTTGCTTTGCTACAGCCATGAAATAAAAGTCTTTAGCATTTCATTTACTTTTCTTTTCTTTAAACCAGTGACACAGAAAATTCTCCACGACATACGTCAATAGTGACTCATTTGTTTGTTCGATTATCCGCCTTCAAAATGTTTTCCTCAAAATATTTTCTAAGCTAATTATATTACGATTATCTTAAACGAAGTCCAGTTGATAAACTAAATATTATATATCTGTCAGCTTTAATTTTTCACCATTCCTTCTCCTTTCTACTGGTATTCTACTATGTATGTAACGCACACATGGAGATTGCACGTGTAGTGTGTTCGTGTGCAGGCGTTTAAAATGAGTGAGTGTGTCACACATAGGCAGTCGTAGTGCGCTATGCTTGTGTTCGAGTGGAGCGTGCGTAGATCCGCGGGCTCACTGCAATGGAGGGGGTTAGGGCCGGCGAGCGGACCGCAGTTTTGTAATAGCGTTTTATTTCAAGGTCACTCGAGCAGTTTTTAGAAAGTTACCTCACACAAGTTAGTGTTAGGTAAATTATTAAAATTTACATTTCTTTAGACAGTTGATTGAACTAAAGTCGTGAAATCAATCATACGTTAATATTTAATGATTTTCATAAGGTAATTCAATATTTTTTTAAATAATAATTTTTACTGTTAGTTACTTTTCATTGATGTGTAATGTAACAAAAACAAATCGTAGAAATCACTCTACTCCAATTAATATTTTTTTAGATAGATAATATATTCGTGCATTTACTTATCATATCTGACCTATCATCAGTAAAAAAATGTCAAAATGATAAAAAATATTATGACTTACTGCGCGCTACTCGTAGAATAAGATTTCGTCTATGATACCACGTGCCTACATGAATTCACTGAAAATAGTACCTAATTGAAACACAACAATAGCTAATTAAATAATAAAGAAAGCCTAATAAATAAATGTGAAATGTGAAGTGTGTGTATCCAAAGGTATACGAAAAAACAATGAAACTATTTGTGTTACCAGAATTAATAAGTAAAATTAAAAAAATTATATTTTTTCTTTGATATACCACATTTTACATATTCTTACATCATTGATACCCGATTCTGAGTTATATTCAAAATTTCAAGTCTCTGTCTTCCCAAAGTAGCTATTTGGAAAGTTAGTTTAAAATAGATTCATCCGAACAGATACATCCTACCTACACAAAATCAAGTTAAAAAAACGAGGTAATTTCATAGCTTTATGTTTGTCAAGAAATAACATTGTGGAACACATTTGCTTTGCGGACTAAAAATGCATAGGGTGTTAGGAGCAAACATCTTCGTATTTCACATTTCATGAGCGATCGCTTCCATATACGCCACAGTGATCTTCTCCCCGACGTTGAAATGATGAAATTTAGTCGGCTGCCATTTCGTTTCTTGCGTAACGTTCACGCTAAATTTTGCTGACAGAGAAAGTATACGAAAGGCTTTACATAATAAAACCACGTAACTGTTGTACCCACACGGTTTTGATTTCCTTGCTTTTATGTCTATCTTAGTTACGTGATATTTTTTTCGGGCTAATTTTGATTTGTTAAGAAATCTCATGCTAGCAGTATTTAATGTTTTAAAATATGCTCTATTAGAGAATTATTTTCCATTTTCAGATCGTTATTTTGTTCTAATAAGAATCTAACGTAATAGAAGCCACTACAATGTATCTTTTTTGGGTGTCGTAACAGAAACTAGAAGAAAACAAAACAGGAGAGGGCAGCAGTATCTGATTTTTTTTAAATAGAAGAAGGGTGACAAACGAGCACACAGTCCACTTGATGGCCCATAGACATCTACATTTATCCTCGATTAAGAATCAAAACGTAGAGGTGTTGTCATCCTTGCGGACTAAGATGTAATGCGTCGTTTTCAGTAAAAAAGGGTCTTCGGATTTCTATACTCACCATACGAATCACAGCAGTATTGCGCTGCTATTTTACTCTGGTATTCTGTGAGAGCGTGGTTCTTCCTCGGTCCACCCGACCCATTCGTGCTACAACCATAATACATATAGCTGTATCATGGCTCTTCCACGTATAAAAATAACTTAAAAATTGAAAAAAAAAACTGCGTTTGACAATCCTACAGTCAAGGCTGGTTATGGAAAATTTCCCCCATAAAGTGATCTATGGGGGAAGCCTATATTCAGCAGTGGATTTTTGGTAGGCTTTATATAAATAAACGATTGATATAAAACTATATTTATGATAGATAACCAACTTACAATAACGTGTAAATAAGTAAACACACTATGAATACTTATATAACAGTTTTAAGCTACACGTGACTTGTGGGAAATAGTTGAACTGACATTTTCCATTGTCAATATTTTCTCTACAGCAACCTCGTTTTTGTTATTGAGTGAGACCATAAATTATGGAGAACGAACCAAACGTGGTCATCGGAAATAGCGCTATTACTGGCAGTAATCGTACCGGCTGTGCGAAACCATGTTTGAAAGTAACATGCCTATGTGAAACGAGTTCTTGCGACGCAAAAATCGCTATCTAAGTAAAGATTAAGCAAAGCGAGATTCCTTCGGTGGGTTGCAACCGGTCACAATACAATCTCTGTCCTAATTTTTAGTTATCAGTGAAGTCAAATATTCAAATCAAACTCGCGTACGGGTGCGGGCGATAAGCGTGGCTGATTTACGTCTTCTTGACTTCTAGTTTCTTTTGGATTTGTTTCCGAATTTTTAAGCGATACCATATTATAAAATAAACAAGCGATCTGCCCCGGCTTTGCACGGGTTATTTTTGGATAAACCATCCTCTTCAATCATTGTCTATTGATGAAAACCACATCAAAATCTGTAGATCTAAGCGTACAGACGGTGGGACGCGACTTTGTTTTATACTATTGTAGAGATAAAAATAACGTTTACGAGTAACTAAATATCATTGCAACATTGGTGGCTCAACCAAATATTGTTGTGGTTAAAATGAAGATAGGTTTAGCAAAATCGAAGAGTTCTTATTTATAAGTTATAATATAATGGCATTTTTTTATGTAGTAAAAGTTCGATAAAGGGCAACTGATTTAAGTCGTGACTATTTTACTGTAATCTTAAACATTCATGAAGCAATAAAATAAAACGAACTATCCTCATGAAGCAAAGGATAAAAATTTATTGAGGAAGAGCGTAAAGAGAGCGATTGTTCTGATTTCCTTTAATTAAATGTTTGTGTGAAGATTGCTCAAGTGAGAGATGTGCCGTAACTGTATCTTCTTTCACAACAGCAGTAAACATACGCCGAGGCTGATCGCGGTAGGCTCTGCATGTTTTTATGCTTTTTAATGCAACCAAGGTTAATAAGAAAATTGGCAACGTTCAGAACTACAGATATTTCTGATTATGCTTTTTCATTTCTATATTATATCACAGAATGATTATATATAATAATTTCCTATTTTTATATTTATGTTAAAACATTGCTAGTAATATATAATATATATTAGCTTGTTTAGGTAATGTCGGATAGTAAATAGGGTAATTTACGGTTTGAACTTAAATTAGTATAGTTATAATATTAGTATCGTTTTTCTACATATATTTACATATTATTAAAATATACAACATTCATTAACATAATAAAAAACACTAAGAACTTAAATTATTATACGGCCCTAATCCTCGCAGTATAACGCTATGTGCGCTGACTGCTGTTTCCTCGCTAAATAAAGAACCAGCCCTTTTATCACCAGCTGCGACGAAAATTCACGGTTAGTTTTTTTTAGGAAATTCACCGCATATAGACCTTATCATCTTTCAGACATTCATACTTGCGCAACTTACTCGGATACTTATCGAGAACCCAATGCTATGAGTATATTGACAGCAATTGGCATTTCTCTTATGCCTCAAAGATGATATTCGCTATCATCTTTGAGTATCTCGTATGCTTCCTTGCTTGAATCGCGTTACAGGCATTGTAGTTAGTCAGATGTCATTAGATAAAACTAATAGCTACTATGATTTAAAAAAAAAAAAACAATTTCTTTCATTTAAAACAGAAATACGCAATGCTTTCTGGAATATAAACGTATGCATGAACTGTTAACGAACTTGTTAATTTAATTGAATTAAAAAAGCAAAAGTGGAATTTAAGTATGTGGTTAAATTATGTTTGTTTTAAAACAACTGAAAGCAACTGTTCTCAAATTAAATTGGTTAAAAGAAGAAGGAGACGTCAATCAGGAAATACTCTACGTAAAAATATTTTACGAAATGACTTATTGCAAATCGTTACCCACGAGACTAAATTCGGCGATGACCCAACTTGTAGCAAATCTTTCTGCAAATGGCACTAAGTATCGGTTTGTGCATGTGCTAAACCACAATCGAAGTGACTCAAGCGTGATGAATTTCTTATTGTAACGCAATTTACATTATAAATCTGCGTTGCTAGAACATAATACATTTTTAGATTGTTCATATGAAATAACATACAACATAATATGTAAATGAGTTAATTTATACTGTAATTGTCTATTTGTATATTACAATATATTTAGTTTTCTTTACATTTAAATTGAAAATCTAAATCCTTAAGATACTTAATCGGTAAAGTTTCTATTATTAAAAAAAAGATGTTCATGTGTATATTTATGAAGAGCAGTGTATTTAAGTTAGATGACGTAAATTAAGATAATAGTTTAATTATAAGTTTTATAATTAAAAAAAAAGAGACAAATGAGCACATAGTTCGCCTGATGGTAAGTGGATGATAATTAGTTTATAGATACCTATCCTCGATTAAGAATCAAAATTCAAATATGTTGTCATTACCGATTAGTAAGATCGAAAGCCTCGACGTTACCAGTAAAAATATTCTCCGGTTATCGTCACTTACCATATGAAGCACAAACTTCAAGCCCGGTTTTTCCAACGTCGAGCAGACCTATTCTTGCTGCATCCACTATGGCTACAGAGTGGCTCTGATAAATCGTAAAAATCATCAGAGTTTGAGATGATAAAAATAAATTAAAAAATTTTGGTTGGTAATGTTGCTGATGTTGTTACTGAAGAGTAACTCGTCTTGCGTAACTTTCATTACGATATAGCGTACGTGTTATCAATTTTTTAGTCATAACAGTAACTGACCTACCCGTACACCGACATTTCGCTAAAAATACACTAATGTATGAAACGTGCGCTTTCGTTCACGACTGTTCGTTTTAGTACTCTAGGTTTCTTTCAGTGTACGCACACACTTAGGAAAAACGACGTAAATATGTGTGCGTATTTCACTGACACGTGTGTGAATGTAACGTGCGCCGAATGCGGAGCGGTTTACAGACAAAAACGTGAATGTGTAAGTGTCGCACACCAACGCTATTGCCCTACTCCGGATGTGAGTGCAGATTTGTAAGCCTGTGAATGTACTAGACCAAATTGATAGTTCCCTGCGTTATCTGTATAACATGCGCGTTCATATGTCGCGTTGTGAATATATAACCAATAGGTTATTGTTTGGAAGCCTTGAGGCCTTAAAGTTATTTTACAAGTACTTGCCTGCGATCGAATTGACTATAAAATTGTGAACAATCGGGATTTATGCGTAGATGAGTTATTTTTATGACCCGTCTACTGAAATGACAGTTAATTTATGGATGTGGCCAAGGTTACAAAAAGATTGACATTAAAATAAAGGATAAATAAAAATGTTTTATTATTATTCCTAGGTTAAAAATTACGATTTTTATGAGTGTATGTGATTTGCTTTTTGTGTGCTTGCGTAATAATTTTTTTATTATGTTCATTTGATCTGGAAGAGATGATTAATACATTAAAAAAATTACATTCATCCCATCAAAAGGCCACTCCTGAACTGGCTTACCACATATATTCTCCCCCTAGACCTTATCACGCGATTATGACAACTTTTTTGTCATAGTTGCCAAGCTTGGCAGGTGGATTAGCAACCGCAATATTTTATATTATTAAGTTGTTATCAGGAAGTTACTGCTCCCTATCACCTCGTCTCTCACCTCATTCGTCACCCATGGGATGATAATTGGATAGTGGGTGTAACGCATCTAGTAGAAATATTTCTAAAATAATACTTCTACTAGATGCGTTACAAAAAATACATTTATAATTTTAAAAAATGCTGCAACTGATAACATTAATTAGAAGGGCCTCAAAGCATTAGATAATTTATAATAAAATATCAAATACAAGGGTAACGCCATAATAAAACTAATAGACCAAAATGTGGCCTTTGGTCAGTAAGGACATTCAAATGGTATTATGAAAATATAACTCCATCGCCTTTCAATTTTATTGGCTTGGTGACCTTAAGAAAGTCGGTTTATCAAATCGATCATGAAAGCGGAAGCTAGACGCAACGAACTGCGGCAGGTATTGAAGATGGTATTGAAAAACGAAGGTTAACTGGTACGGAGTGTTTAGAAGTTGTAGAGGATGTGCGAACCCTAATGAAACGGGGATAAGAATGTGTGTGTTAGTATTTGATAATACATGTACATTGCGGACGTGCGTGTGAGCATTGCGTGCGCGCAGACTAGCCGATAACAATAAACTATTTCCGAAGTGACCCAGTTCCAACGTCCTTCAGTAATTTGTGCCGCCAGGAACAAGAAAGGGCTGGGAGTAATTTTGACAGCAACCGTACTAAAACTTTATGATCCGTATAAAATACTTCACTTTGTGTCGATAAGTTACGAATTGCCATTGTTTTGCCGTCGGTACCTACTTATTGAGTTTTTTTTCAACAATAGAAGTCTTTATGACCCACAATACAATTACGTCTTCTGTTATTACATTTTATAGGTGTTGCTACAGGTTTAAAAGTGCAAGTGAATTTGTCAAAAGATAAGAACCATTAGATCGTTAGGTAATTAGTAATTCGAATAAATTAATATTTCATATAAAGTCAATGATAAGAAGAGTATCAAGTGAATTAAAATGTCTTTGGAGAAACCACAAACCTACCTCACCGATAGAGACTGTCTAATTGAATTGGAACTTGTTAAGTGTGTTAATAGACGGTGACCGTCACAATCAGCTAGTGGCAGCTTCTGAACATTAAAATGCGATTTAGTATAAGAAACCAAATACGATGTCGATTTTTTTTTGTACGAAATGTTAACGAAGATATAATTCAGAATTATTTCTAAAGCTAATATTAAACAATATATATAACGACAATGAGCTAAAATTTCGTAAATAAAGACAAAAGTTACTTACTACATTTTCGATAAAAAAGTAAGAAGAAGTAGGTAACAAGGTAAGTCTATTGAAACATTAGAATCGATCGGATACAGTTGGTGTGTCACATGTTTCACAATAGTGGCGACTACTGCCGACCACGTATTAGTTGATAACATTTTATTTTTATTTAGTCCAATGACAAACGGAAGGTTAAAGAAATTTGAAGAGAACAAATTGTTTGCTGGAGTTGACTACTCGCGTCGGCTAATTTGTAGTTCTTTGAAAATGTTTATGCCGACTTTGCAAGGAGCAAATGCCAATTGCGACACAACATTGAGCATTCGACTCTTGCATTTAGAATTTTAGAAATGTTTGTGTTCCAAAGCTGTAAACCTAGTTCCTTTGAAACTTCAACGTGTAGAGTATGATTATTTATATTGTCTTTGCATATTATTTGCATTAATATTTCTTAGCGATTTAAATGGGTTTTTTTTCTTGGAATAATACAGACTTAAAATCGATCGACTATATAGTTCAATGACATTAAGTAATATTTTGGACTACAATTTAAACAAAAAGGCTTACGCTTGAGTGAGTACGTGACTCTTACAATTTTTGTTTTGATGTATCAGTTCGCAGTAATTTAGAAAAAATCATTTTCGGTTTGTAATTTTTTGTTTTTGAAATTATAAAATGGACTTAGTGTATTAGTGCCATACGCCTTAGTGTATTAGTGCCATACGCCTTAGTGTATACTAAAACTGTAAAAAAAAACCAATAATCTTTATTAAAAATAAAAATAGCGGATAAGAAAAATAAAAGATAGACGAGCGCTTAAAATAAATGTTTTAACAGAAATTCTTGATATGTGTTACTTACTTACAATTTAACTTACTGTTTTAAAACCTTAAGGTCAAATATTAAATAACAACTGTTGAATTGAGAATTTGAGACGTTGCCAGCAACACGTGGCATTGTTGGCTATTAATTTATGCGGTGAAGGGTTTGCAGCGCAGCGGGAAAATGGCACTGTTTTGTGATTTTGGTCATGTTTATATAATTATTTATTATGAAATTGGCTAGGCGTCTTAGTTTTAATTATACAAAAATTAAAAAAAATAATATTTAATTTCCTGAACAACATGATTAAAAAAGAAAGTAAACCGATCTACGACATATAGATAGTATAGCTCTAAAGCAAAATTTTATTAATTTTTGATTTTATTTATACATGTTCACATTCGTCTCATTTTTTTAAATTTATATTCAATAATAAAATATTTTTAAAATAAACATATATATTGAGCTTCAGATATCAAAAACTTGGTTCTGTGTGTCACAAAAGTGTGGAAAATCCATAAAGTTAAAAGAAAGTTAAAAAGATAAACGTAAAACAAACGTAGAGTTACTAATTAGTTCTTGTACATAATTATTTAGAATTTAATTTATGTTACGGTGAACATATAATATTTTATTAGGATGGAAATTTAAATTTTTAAATATTTCCCTATTATTTATTAACATATGATATGCAGCATAGAATATTATCGTAATACGAAATTATCGTATACCATTCTTCCAGGAAAGTAATGGAACAATCGTGCCATAGTTTCTGGACTAATTGGTAATTTGTAGCATTTTGCGGTTAATAGCTTACGTATTTGTCACGGATAGATTAACTAGTTAAATACGAGCCCTTTACTTGTAATTAGTTTAAACAAGCAGCGAAAAATAGATTCGTACCACGTGTAGATAATAGAGTGGTGTGAACTATTAGGACCTTGACTAATTAAGCGCGACAAAGGGCTACCTACTGTATAATCCTATACTATTAAACGAGCAATTCTTGTATATATGTATATATATATATAATCGGGATCTCGGAAACGGCTCCAACGATTTTCATAAAATTTAGTGTCCAGGGAGTTTCGGGGATAATAAATCGATCTAGCTAAGATTTATTTTTAGAAAATGTCTTTTTGTCCGTGTTTTTAGGCAATTAAAAACTGCTACAATATAGTTAGAATAAGAAGGTAAATTTTGACAGTTTGGTAATGATTATAAATAGCTTATTGGTATAATGGGCGGTCACAAAATCGTAAAACCCCGGTTCGAGCCCAGACCGACCGACCGACTTTTTTATTTTTTTTTTTTCAAGTTTCTTTCTTTTTTGAGAAAATATATTTTTTTCGAGCCCTTTTTTTAGTATTTTTTAAAAACACGAAAATTTAAATAAAAATAATTGCACTCATGATTTTTTATTCAAATAACCAGTTCAGTTTTTTCTGTTATGTCGCTAAGATCAAAAAATATTATTTATAATTCATCAGTATGTAATTTGTATCTAAATATAATTTCCAAAACACACGAATTAAAAAAATCGAGCGAAAAATACCGAGCAAAGCTCGGTCAACCGGGTACTATTGAAATTTAAAGTAGGACCACATTTCCTGATACTCATTTTTATACAATATTAATAAGTATCAGGAAATAGTTTTATTGTAAACATTATTTTAAGATATATATATAGTTTCCTAGGGGTTTGATATTGTTAGCCCACTGCTTCTGCTTTTCACGTATATTTTTACGTAAACAAAGAAGGTTATAGATGCGTTGTTATCTTTGAATGTCTCACGTACTATAATCGCTACCTTTCTATAGCCTTCTGATCGGAATACAGTGATTGATATACATAAAGTGTGACAGAAATAGGTAAATGAGAATCTCTTATTCAAACAGACTCCTAAGCAACATGTGCTACTTACTACCTAGAACATGGCGATATACTTAATAGAAACAAGCGTTACTTTGCGGAAATTCCTTATATAAAAGATCCTTTGAGGTTAAAAAATAATTATATCCTATACCTTTAAACGAGCAATTCTTGTATATATATAAATATATAATCGGAATGTCGGAAACGGCTCCAACGATTTTCATAAAATTTTGTGTAGAGGGAGTTTCGGGGGCAATAAATCGATCTAGCTAGGATTTATTTTAAGAAAATGTCTTTTGTCCGTGTTTTTAGGCAATGAAAAACTGCTACAATATCGTTAGAATAAGAAGGTAAATTTTGACGGTTTATTCATGATTACAAATAGCTTTGGTATATTAGGCGGTTACAAAATCGTAATACCATGGTTCGAGCCCAGACCGAGCGACGCTTTTTTTAATTTTTTTTTTCAAGTTCCTTTCTTTTTTGAGAAAATCTATTTTTTCAAGCCCTTTTTTTTAGTATTTTCAAAAACACGAAAATTTAAATTAAACCAAATGCACTCATGATATTTTTATTCAAATAACCAGTTCAGTTTTTTCTATTTTGTCGCTAAGATCAAAAAATATTATTCGTATTTCATCAGTATGTAATTTGTATCTAAATATAATTTCCAAAACACACGAATTAAAAAAAACCGAGCGAAAAATACCGAGCAAAGCTCGGTCAACCGGGTACTATAAAATAAAATGACATGTCTACCTAGTTTGAAGAGCACCTCCCTTAATAGCGTGCACTAGTCCTACTGATTCCAACACCATAACACTAGACAAAACATCACCGCCGATAATACGTCTATTTTACCTGATGATGGCTCGTGTAGCGGCGAAACACGTGTCGTATTATCGACTGTGGTGTCTTTCCTAGTAGACATGTGTCAATCATTCATTTCTCGTGACCAAATCATTCTAGTACATTTCAGATCATTCAAATGAATCATTTCTGTCTCCAGCACTCTACACTAAAAACAATTTATTCACATAATTCGGAATTCGATCACGAGTTAAAAGGTTCCGTCTACTTTTTGTGAACCGGAACATTCAAAAATAGATAAATGTACCATGAATACTTTTAAGTGTACCAGCTCGAACGAACGAATCATTTTCATGATTAGACACATGTCTATTTCCTTGTGTAGTAGTGTTGGCTAACTACGTAAGACACATGATTTTATAAATTTAGTTACGCGGATCTTATTAATTTTAGCTTATTAATTTTTGACATCTTTAATGTATATATAATTTTTTTCGTGGTGGTTCCTCCACTATTCGTTGAAGAAAACGTTTTTAATTTGAAATATATTTAAATCAAACCATCAAAATCCAATTATCGGACAGTCCGTCAAGACCAGTTAATAGTGTATAAGTTAAGATAAAAACGAAGACTATAACCTCTTAAATTAGGTCGTTGTAATAAAAATTTCTTTTAAGAAGATCGTTAATTGGTGTGAACTGTGAAGTTTGCCAGCCCTATTCTATTGACACGGAAAATTGTGATATTGTTTTAAATAATTAAACATTATCGCAACGAGTATATTATATGCCTTTTAATAATGGAGGCGTACCTAATTAGTTTAATATTTTATTTTGTTACGGAAAATGCTTTAACGTTTTTATCATTAAAGCTAAATAACAATGTTGTATTATATTATTTATATTAAGCTTTACATATCCGTGAATTTTAAATAGGTTTCCTTATTTTTCGTTTTGAGATAAATAATCTGACGTATGACTTTACATATTATTTGACAAATGTGATTTAACATTACTTTTAATATATTTAAAAAAAGGAAAATATTAAAGGCTTTTTGTATAATTAACATAACATAATAATTTATTTGGCAGAAACCCCCTGCAATGCCCCAAGGTCCATAGTCCATTCTATTTACGCTAAGGTTTGCCTTATGTTTAACACAATAGCGCAATTTGTAAAAGTGTAGAAAATTAAGCTGATTTCTGTTTTCTTACTGTTTCAGTACACAGTGAACACACATTTTTTCCTTTAAAAATTGCTAGTATGCTTGATGCATAACAGATTGATAACTGTATGTATCTCCTCTTATTTTTAATAAAAATAACATAAATAGTTGGAGATAAGGCCAATTAGGTATAGGAGATCGTCTGGTTGAATATCATCGTGTTACCAATTCTGCCAATAGCGCTCAGTTTCCTTCTACACGCCAGTAAAATTTTCAGTTAAAATACTTGTGTCTTAACGACTCATTACACACCTACGAAATTGTTAGGACAAGTATTAGAATTTAAAGTGTCCACAAAATGAACATAGACATGTGCTGGGGCAGTGCGGTGGACTTTCCTAATCAAGAAATCCTCATTTACATAAGAAGACTCCAAAATAGAATCCTTCGTATACACATTGTTATTTTATTATTTACATAAGAGAGTGTGATTGGTCATCAAGCAAATGTTAAAAAGCGACGTTATATATAATATAATAATATGTAATGACTCCCTTTAAACTGTGGCTTTCTGTTAAGTTTAGGGTGAAATAACAGTGCGCGGCCTTAGACAACGAAAATAATTTGCACTAAACTTTTAATATATTTCATATATTCGTAATATTGATTTTGTACACGTCCAGTCTTATAGATTTATTATTTTTAACATGTTTTTAAAGTAGTAAGAGTCCAAAATGAGGTATTTAAACATACCGTTTAATAAAAAATAAACATAAATTTAAAAAAGGTCAAGAGTAAAATTAACATATTTATAAAGATTGCATCAGACGGACAATTTTGAACGGAGGGAAACAGTTTTCGAGTTTAAATTAATTTTTTGTACATCCTTTAAATGTCCTAATACGGTTAATGTAAAGTAAAAGTCCTAATAGTTGAGCGGTAGAGAAGTTTACTTTTGCTAAGTCATCAATGTAAAATGCGATTGTATTAACAAGCCTACCCTAGCCTAGCCTAGGCTAAGTATACCACTATTGGGTATTTGTTCTCATGCCTAAGCGGATTTTGGGGTAGGGGTTATTACGACCCACTGTCCAAAGCGTGGGATATTTTCGGTAGGGATGATCCCAGCGCTGTCAAAACCGTATTGGTCGACACAAAAATTCTCGAATTTTTTTTCCAGATATGCAGGTTTCTATGCGATGATATTATTCAACGCTGAACACTTTGAAATTTAGTATTTAACCTTACGACATGTGGAGGTGCACCATCGTGCTGGAACCATGTGCGGCCGATATTCAGCCAACGTTAGGTCGTCTAAAATGTCAACCAACTGTTTATTTATGAAGTATAGTTATCACTGTACGTTAAGTCTGTTTGTACTTTGGTTAAGTCGCTGTGGCAGAAACACTGGTCCTAGTATGCGATCCTTAAACAAACCTGCCCATACGTTAATCGACCATCGGTATTGGTGCCCAGTTACACCAGTAAATAAAATATGTATTTTAAAATTTACTCGAAATAACGTTAAAAACATAAAAGTTTAAATCTGTTAACTGATGAAGGAACACCATGTTACCACGAAGGAATATCAAACTTTTGGACGCTTTATCCTGTTTTATTTCGCGCTACAAATTATATGACTTTTGTAAAGGGGAAATACAATCTCAAATGGCTTAGCAAGATCCTTCGTTATGCCGAAAATATTGCAGCATTAATTTTGAAATAAATATATGGTAAAGTTGAGGATTAATGTTAAGGATTATGTTAGACGAAAACACGATCTCGTAAAATTTTCTCGATAAAAAAATAATCCAAAGTTACCTCCAAAATAAACAATAAACCGCTGTTATTCATAAAATACTTTAAATAAGATCATGAAACTTTGCATACTAACTGAACTAACTATAAAGCAGTGCTTATGTTATTTACTTTTTTTAAAATACCATTATTTTCACTGTAAAAAGAAATTACCCTAACTATCGGCCTTTTGAAGCGTGATTCCTGCAGCACGTCAGCACGGTCACTTCGCCTCGGCCTTTGAATGGGGAGGTTGTGTCGCTTACGATCAGAATATACATTACGCAACAGTATGACGTAAAATTAAAATGGGAAATAACCGTGATAAAAATTAGAAGCGGCTGGCTTGGCGTTAAGAAACAGGCATAAATATGATAAACCTAATGAAATAAGTGTCTAACGACCTTTCTACTTACAGTATTAGTGATTACAAACATGTCGGTACATAGCATACGACGCGCGGGCAAGTGGGGACGAAATTAGAATTTGAGCTGACTTACTCTATCCTCTTAAATGGCGTACATTATAAATAAATATAACTTTATCCAGTGCGATAAATAATATATATTGACATTGATTCATGTTTTATTTTTGTTATTGGCGCGTCATTCTCAAATTAGTTTCATTAATATTTGTATTTTTGGCATTAAAATGCTTGTAGTCGATATTGACCTTTTTAAGAAATTGTGTTAATTAATTGGTTTCTTTTATTTATTAAGCGATTGGAGTAAAAATATCTAGATATATGACAATGTGTAAGCTCAGAAAACCATAGAGTCGAAAATCAGAAAGTCGTAAGTTCAAAAAAGAATAAGGCGACGCATTGGCAGTGCTATATTGACACTAACCTTTACTAGCTATTTTCAACTTTACATATAACTCAAGAACTTCTCTGATAAGGCTCTTTGAATATATAGAATCCCAAATTTAATGAATTATCGTATTTTATTATAAGAAAAGTGCACATCAAAAATCTAGACCACTTTCAGAAGTGATGAAGGAAAAATCTGAAAACTATAAATTATTGATATTCGCTGTCGACAATGTTGTTGGTGCGGCAAGTTTTAATAGTCAATAAATAACGATAAAAATAATTATATTTAATACAAGCATAAGATTAAATTTTACTTTTAAACCAATTTAAGATTAAAGGAGTTGCTATGGAGCTTGGCACTCGTTCAGACTGAACTCTTTTATCGGCGAAGCCGACAACGGCGACCGCCGTTTGATCCGAACTTGGCCCCCTTTTCACATTCATGTTTTTAGTGCTACTAACAAATACGATATCAGTAATAGGAATTAAGTCACAAAATATTTCTACAATTGTTTTTAGATTACCTTATACATTTATCTTATAGATTAGGCTTAGATCGTCAAGGTGACGGGACGGTAGCGACCGTAGGCGTAGAAATCGCGATAAACCATGATAATGGCTTTTTTTAAATGTGAAAATTTAGATAGATGATTTCAAATCTAAACATTAATTTCTTTATTTAAATCTTTTCGGTATTATTAGAAAAAACGGTTTATTGATAGTCTTAGGCTTAAACTAAGGTTAAAAGAAACTTTCTGAAGGATTGTTAATAGTTAAAACCTGCGACCAAGTTGAATAGTTTGTGCAAGGAGATGGTTCGCGACAGTAGTCAGAAGCGAATTCGAATGCTGGCTGTTCTAAAATAAATAATAGATAAAATTCTTAAATAGATCGCGACAATATTTTTTTTCTAATTTGTAGTACATTTGCCAACATTTGACAACTGCAGTTTTTTATTGAGCCGCTATCAGGAAGATGCTTCACGTCCATGTCCGGTTTCAGGTTCCCTCTGTCGTGGATGTTCTTAAACCGCCACTACACGGCTAAGAGGCAATTTAATGGTACCTAATCATTTATTAAGCAAGCGACTGTGACACTGTTAAATGAGCCCCGTGAATACTTGATTTGAAAAATGATTTTTTAATGTTTCCTTCAAACGTCTTACGACAGATGAATTCGTTAATATAATTAATAATTCCATGGCAAATATTCCCCCTATAAGGTAATCAATGGGGGGACCTATGTTCAGCAGTGGGCTTTTGATAGGCTGTAATGGTAAAGGCAATGGAATCACACTTGCTACTTATTACTATGTTGATAAACTGTATATTCATTCATTAGGTACAGCCGATCAAAAGTTTATGCATGAACTCGGCTGCTCCCCTTAGATTGCCTCACTAGTGGGGTTCAACAATTTTTGCCACGCCTAGGGTTGCCAACTGCACTTTTTCATAATTTTCAGCTGTTATTAGAAAATGTTGCCGCTTAACCCCCGTAACAGTTTCCCTTGGTAGCCTCTTACGACACCCACGGGATGAAATAATTCGCTATGGGTTAGCGGAATATCTTGTGTTGCCACTACACGGCGTAAATGTACATTATTATTATATTATCATATTGGTTAGAAATAGCCGAATATATATTATAATAATTTAGTGCAGAAACAAAGTGCTTATCAACACCATAATTATTATTCATTATTCATCGAAGTTCCAATTGTTTTTATATTCTCATGAATTGTGATATAATTGGGGTAGAGAAAGTTGTCATTTAATTTTTAATCCAATTTAAATATATTTTACGCTTGAATAGCGTTCGTCAATTTTTACTTTAATTACAATCAATACAGTTATAAAATTGGAACAAAACATTTAAGTATAAGTGTAAATTTGTTATGTATGTGTATTCGTAAACCATTTGATGATTAAACAGACTTAATATTACGATGAATGCATTAATGTTTCAACGAGTATATTTTGCGTGTCGAATGCGCGCGAAACTGAGCGTGGAAAAGCGGCGCGGGTGCGTTCATACATCGAGTTCACTTCAGTCGATTTCGCAAACCACCATCTAATGTGAACCTATTAACCTCTCCGCCGAGGCTCAAGCGGAGTCGAGAGGCGGATGAAGCGTCGAATAGAGCGTTCATTAAACACAAGGTTGTGCCGACCGTCCCACCGGACCATATGCCCACTCCCACAACGTATACTAGAACTAATAAAAATTTAATAAAAGTAAACAAACAAAACCTCACCTTGCCAACTGTAGTGCACTTCGAGTCGCAATCTCATTGTATAGATTCAGAAGGAGGTTGTTGTCGAACATATTAACACATCACAGCCATTTCTTTCACAAATAAATACGTAAAAAAAAACAATAACAATCCGAATACGAAGCACCAGCGATCACAGGATTATCACACCGCCCGATCCTAGGCACGTCCGTGCGCCAGCGACGCTAAATCAAACTGGCCTGGCCTGGTCAAAATGACGAAAGTGAAAACATCGCACGCACAGAAAAAAAAGGTTGGCGGCGCGGTACAGACAGTCCTTGCAGGCCACCTCTCGCGCGGGCTCCAGTGACACAGTAACTGCGCGGCGCGCGCATCGCCGTCGCCTATATAACGAAACGCTCAGAAGCTCGAACATCAAACGCCGGCGGACGGTACAAAAAGAAGATGCGTCGCAACGGTAGCTAGGAAAGAATGAACACAAAGAATAGCGACACGTGCGCGAGTGTGCGTGCACGTGCAAGTGTCGGTGTGCGCAGAGATAGGCGGTCGCAGGAAACTCCGTTCTCTTCCACTAGGAAAGACCTTGGATTTGAATCGGCACGTTGCAATGTATACCGCCATCGCCTACGCCGTGGTTACCTACTTGACGCCGACAGTACGAACTGACTAAATGATGATTCCATATTATACATTTATTATCAAACACGATCTGTATAATAAAGATGCAGTATAATAAAGAGTAGGTATTCCTAACCCATAGACACGTACAGAAAAATACTTAAACTGGATCTTCTTATTTCCGTAAATACCATATACTTACTTAAGTAAATAAATTTCGATTTCGAGGCTCAGTTATGTATAATGAATAAATTAATAACGCTTTATGAAACAAAACTACTATTTAAATATGCATATAGTAAAAGTACCTAATATATTATCGGATTCAGGGATATTTAAGAATAAGACGGTTAAACAACAAATTGTAAATCTAGTCAAAAGTTAATGAGTAAAGCAGCTAGTTTAATTGTTATATCAAATGGTGGCAGCTGCGCAAACACTATAATTATTTTCGATGACAATGATGATGCAATGAAAGTTGATAATGTTTTTAGCAGTTTGACACGTTTCAAGCGTGGGTGGTCGGTCAAATTAACAAGCGAGGAAGTGTTTTTGCTGTTTTGCGCAATTTCGGATGAAGAAACACAAGGAAAGAGGAATTACTTGATTATGTAGGTTATTGGCATATTTTTTTTTTTGTACTGGAATTACAAAAGCAGCAAATCATTAAACAGTGTAAATTACTTGTAAATGTAGGTTTTGAAGACGTTATTAAGATGATCCATTTTAATGTTTGTAGTAGCAAGATAAGTAGGTATACAATTAGGTGAACTGTACCGAGTTTATTTATATAATATTTATAAATTGAATCTTAAGTAAAAACTAAAAATATTTAAATAAACCAGTAGGTTTTAAAAAATCTATATACATGATATGAAAATGATATTAAAATGCATTAAATTTTGCATTTGCTGATGAAAAACCAACAGCTTTATTAGTTTGATAAATTATACAAAAATGATGCAAATAGAGCTCAAGAACCGGTTGCTTTACAACATTATTCAAAATTACCTACTAATACGGCGCGAGTAGCGACTCGTTCCGTTTTGATAACGTAACACCATTTCACTTTCATTTCCACACTCTCATTGTCTAGTGAACACGATTGGATAACTGCGCAAATATCTTCCAAAGGCGCGACTTACATAAATGCCTCATGGCTGGCTTCTGTGTGAATCGCATTAATTGCGTCTTGTTTTCCAACTATTAATTTAATATAAAAATTTGTTATTAAAACTTTGTTCAGCAACAAAGTGAGAGGCTCCCACACGTGACTCCAATGTTGTGTATACTTTATTGTGTTTGTCCACGCAAAAGTAAATATCGATACGTATGTTACATGGTATTGTGTTTCGAATGAACAGGCATTTCATTAAGCGCATAAAGAACTGTCTATTTGTAATTAATAGTGAACTGTCATAATCCGAATTATCTATCACTGTACCGGCATCGAGTATTTTCATTTGTAATACAACAATGGTCTATTTAGAGTTTTGCAAATTGTCTGTATACTAATTCTAATTTTAGCATGCTTTCAAGATGTAATTACCGCGAAAATTTGTCGTGTTTACTCTAATAACCATATTTGCGCAATGCTAACGTAAATGATTCACGCTGTGATTTCGGCGAAAAAGAAGTGGTTAAGATGACGAAAGTATACCTACTTTATGGATTATTGTGATTATTAAAAAAATAATGGAAAGCTTATAGTATAAAGTTATGAATATGTTATTTATATTGAATTATATATTTTGCAAAATTTGTCGTTAAAAGTAAATGAATAAGTTATTTACTTTGTGTGTTGTGTTTATGTAATGCGCCATGTTTTATGTTTATATATGTAAAACAAAAGTTTTTATGTGTTTTAATGGAATATAGATAGTATGAAATATTTTCAGAGGTGTTGACTTTTTTATTGAATAAGGGTGACAAACGAGCACACAGTCCACCTGATGGTAAGTGGATGGTGTGGCCAATAGACATCTACATTTTGTCCTCAATTAAGAATCAAAATGCAGATGCGTTGTCACCCCTAAGGATTAAGATGGAATGCCTTGTTTCCAGTTAAATGGCTCTCCGGTTCTCTACACTCAACATACGAAACACAGCAGAAATAAGCTGCTATTTTACATTGGTATTTTGTGAGAGCGTTATACTTTCGCGGTCGAGCTGACCCATTCACGCTACAACCATAATACGAGGGCGACCCTGAAAGTTTATAGAACTGGTCACTTGTAAACGATATAATTAAAAAAATAAGTTCAAATTTTGAAAATGGAACTCCTCCAATATTATTGGGTGCGTTTGGCAGAAAAAAGCGCTAGCAAGCGCTTATAAGCGCTAAAATAGTTTTGGGCCAGGACACGATTGCTACTTCAGTAGACACAATCCGCCATTTTGCTTATTTAATTTGTTTGTTTTGAAGTAGAGTTTATCAGTTGTTTTGTGCAATATCAGTTTTAAGTAATATAATGACATGAATAAACATATACATGCTATTAAAAATCATGATTGGTAAGTTTTTAATAATATGAATACTTTACAAACATATATTTAAATTAGGTTAGATTCCCCGGTTAAAACTAACATCGTGTCCTGGAGGAAAATAGCTACTTACGATTTGACAGCGCTTACCGCTTACGATCGCCATTTTGCTTACAAGCGCTTGCTAGCGCTTTTTTCTGCCAAACGCACCCATTATGTAGGTATGTATTTTATTAATTTGTCATTTGTTTACGATTTGGAGGCAAATTGAATTGTCTATGTCACGTCAGCATGAATTTAACGCGAGAAAATTTTCGTACAATTAATTTTTAAGACTTTCAATGTCATTTAAGTCAACAAGAAAGTTATGATAGACTTCGATTGGCCTTACACGATGAAGCCCCATCTCGTGCCACTGTTTACAACTGGTTTAATGAGTGTAAACGTGGTCGCACTAATCTCACCGATGATCTGCGTGAGAGACGGCCTTCTACGGCGACGACTGAAGATAACATCAGTGATGTGTGGCGTATGATAGAGACTGACAAAAGAGTGACGTATCAGCTGATTCGGACAATCTTAGGCATCGGTAGGAGTCAAATGCACAAAATCCTCCATGTACATTTAGCGGTCAGGAAGCTTTGTGCTTGTGCCCGGTGTGCCTCATAATTTGACAGAGGCCCAAAAACAACCCAAAAAACATGTTGATTGGTGTCATGAAGTGGTTCAAAGATTTAACGGAGGTGAATCAAATGCTGTGTTTCACATACTTACGGGTGACGAAAGCCGAATTTATTATTATTACCCTGAAACTAAGAATGTCCTCCAGACCGAATTTCGGTCACGGCGGCTTGCCTCAACGGATGCTAGCCATCGGCGCAGGACAGGATTATAGTGCCCAAGTGTATGCGCAAGCACAGATGCACTCTCTATTCCCTCACTCTCATAATCCGATGGGACGATAAACCGACACGACCGGAGAGAAATCAGGCGCGGGACCAACGGCTTTACGTGCTTTCCGAGGCACGGGGGTGAGACACTGCCAACTTTCTGACTCCGGGCAACTACTGAGAATTTCTTGACAGAAAAACTTAATAATTAATTTTTTGGCCCGACCCGGGATTCGAACCCAGGACCTCATGATCAGCAGTCGCACTACTACAACTACTAGACCAACGAGGCAGTCTTGAAACCAAGAGACAGTCTGGTGTCTGGGTGTTTTCGTCCGTCCGAGGAGTTGCCAAATAAAGAGAAGAGAGGTCGAAGCGTGGGAAAAATGATGGTGGCGTCATTCTTCAGAAGGACAGGTCATTACGCAACAATTGTTTTAGAGGATCAAAAAACTGTTACTGCAGAGTGGTACACAAACATTGTTTGCCACTTGTCTTGGAAAAAGTTCGGGAGAAACGACCTCGCAGTAGTATCTTCCTTCACCACGACAACGACTCTTCGCGCACCGCCAAGCAAACAATCGACTACTTGGCGACGTCAGACGTGAAATTACTGGGTCACCCACCCTATAGCCCCGACCTCACACCTTTTTATTTATTTCCGAAAATAAAAGAAAAACTTCGAGGAAAGCGTTTTATGCACGCCGAGGAAGCAGTGATTGCGTTTCAAAATGCCGTCGAAGAGAACCCTAAGAACGAGTGGGCAAAGTTTTCTCAGTGGTTACATCGGATGCAGCGATGTATTGATGTAAGTGGACACTGCTTTGAAAAGATATAATAAAACTAATAACTTGCTAGTTTGTTCAGTTTTTGATTTTCTAAGAACTTTCAGTGTCACCTATAGACGCAGCGCGGCTCTACCACGTATAAAGACTTCTGGAAACTTAAAAAACTTCTATTTCAAGTAGATTTTTGTAAAAAGGTCTTCGGTTTCCAACCCTATCTTGATAAATAACCCGTACATGTTTATTGAGATTTAAAAACTGCCAAGGGTACTTGGCAAATTTTTAAATCCATTAATTATAACTAAACTAAGCGAGGCCCAAATTACCATTTGGGCCTCGCTACATAAAAGTTCCGTACGTAATAAAGGATTTTTTTTAAATTAGGTACAAAAATGTTTGTTTTGGTCACAGCTTAATAACAACACTATGAGTCGATGTTTTCAGTAGTAGTCGTTTAAATACAGTAGGTATACGGTACATAATATACAGAAATTTCAAGTTCCTAACTAACGTTTTTGTTTTGAATACAAAATATAAGTTTTTGCTCCACTCAATAAGCTCTAGACAATGACAATGTATATGCTGGGGACAAAAAAGAAACTATTTCAGCTCCCTTATCATGTATGAGACCCCTCCAAATATCCAAATTACCGGTCAAAAACTCATTCCGCCTGACAAGCGTGGCAGATTGTGCCAAAAGTCATTCCGCCTGACAAGCGTGGCAATATTGTGCCAAAACTCCCCCTCCCCCATGAAGCTATCAATGGGAAAGGCCTACCTTCAGCAGTACACTTTTGATTGACTGTAATAAATAACTGAAAAGAAATAAAGAAGGATTAAGTAAATGCTGTTGTTAATAACGATGAAGCATTTTTTATATCTCTACAAAATAATGGATTAAAAATCCTTCGAAACTAGATAAAGAATTAGGTAGTGGTTTATTTTTACTAAACTTGTTTAATCGTGCCTATTCTTCCCTAATATGAATAGTGTACAAATTTGTGTGAGGGAAACGTTTCTTCAAAATAACATCTAAGCTAAGACAAGCTAATATAATGCCAGGATTTCGAAAGGCGTTACTGGTTTGTTAGCTCCAACTAGAACGCCGGCTTCAACCACGTGCATCGTGCAGAGTCTGAGAAATATAGTTTTGTGTCTCGTATTATATTAATAAAATACCTTTTTGTTTAGTAACGGATTTTGGCATCTTAATATATAATAATACTTTTAAGACTTAATATGTTGCAAGTGGTTTTGATACGAATAAAATATTTAAAATATTCAGATTTATAATTTTTCGTCACTTATGATTGTTTGATTTTTTTGTATACTAATCTGACAATCCGTTCCACTGATGGGCACAGGCCTCCTCTCATTTCTCAGAGGGTTTTGGGCAAGGGAATGTTCGCCGTGCTGCTCCAATGCGTGTTGCGGAACTTCACATGGTTTCTAAATATATTTTTTTTATTTCTCAGACATGCAGGTTTCCTCACATAGATAGATAGGAAAGATCTCTTTATTGAGACTCTTTATTGCATTAAAAACAAAGTCATTATAATATCGGATATATAATCCCCTTTAAGCTACTATATATAATATAATTACATTATAACATATATTAAAGGGGATAAGGTCATGATGGCATTTTGCATTTTTGAGAATGCAATAAATATTCATTTTCGAATTAAATAAAGATTGATTTTTGACATTTTGTGTAAGTATTAGTAGTAGTATAAACAAAATTTCATTTTTTTTATACTGAACCTTTTGGGTTCATAGCAAAAGAATCGTTGTGAGCATGAAGTCATCCGTGAGATTCGGTTGCGTAGTCTACGCTGGACCGACACTTTCGCGTCAGCATTTCTCCGAGTGAAAGTCTAAAGTGTAAGTTTATGCATTGTACTTTTGTCATTGGCAAATCGCGACACTAATCGTAAATCTTAATCCTGACATTTAACGGCAACACAGCGTTCAAAAACGAAAGTTTTATATTTTAGTTGCGTAATTAAAATTTTACTCGATAACGGGTATATAATTAGCATATCTACTGATTCTAGTTTTGATTAAAACTTACTGGTTTTATTTATAACGTTATTTTTGATATATTTATATTATTACATTTTCAGCAAAGATTATAAAATACTCATTTATTGTGTGTTTTTATCATTTTTTTTATTCAAAATTATCGTTTAGAAAGAAAATACGATTCATATCTAGTAATCAATTATATCATCGATATTACATTGCAATTGCAACTCTTTTCGAGTGGATTCGATCATATCAATTACTTATTCGGCTAGTGTGAAATCGTTTCTTATTAAGGCGATCAAATTGGGGAATAATTCATCCCCGTCTACATTTAGATCTCCTACGATAGCAACTGTAGCTGTCATTTATTAATATTAAACAAAAATTCGTTATCCAACTAGCCTTGGACTGCGTCCCTTTCAGTTCCACTAAATGATGACAATTGGTTATAACGTAATGCCTGTAGCAACTTTAGCTCAATTACAGTAGGTATTGTAATGGTTACAGCGACTGTAAGTTTCCTTCAAAACGGTCACCGAAGACGGACTAAGAGGTTTTGACACAAATAATTTTTTGTATTTACAAGATTGGCTTCCATTTTGACAATTGGTTGTAACGTGTTGCTGTTACAGGCATTGTACCCATGACAGTAGTTTAGCATTAGTCACGGCGGATAAAGGTTTTCTCAGTGTTCTCAACTGTCAGAAAACAAGAGATTGTAACACAGTTCATTACCTTTATTAAGATGAGCCCAATTTTCTTATCAAAACGGTTGTTAATAAAAAAAAAATAAAGAGAAATCGGTATGAAGGTTTTGTAATAACTATCGAAAGCGCGGTTCGTCGAGCGGGCTCGTGGCGGTGTATACGTCGAAAGTAAGACCGTGAGGTTGCGCAGCCGCGTTACGAAGTTTTTATTGTCGGCCGCGCGCGAAATCACTTGAAAGTTGTATTGTCCTTGGATATTTCACTTCTTTATTTGTTGCGTTTCCGACACCTGAGCCGAAGTTCAGTCGCCGGTGACGCCAATGGAACGCTTTGCATGTATTGCTGCTACTCTAGTGTCCCCTTCACTGTCATCTCCGCAGATTAGATTTTGTCACGCGGGATGTAGTTGTATCCAGCACGGATAAAATTATTACATTCATTTCCTTATTAACGGAAACCTAAACGGCCACACCTGTATATTGAAAACAGAAACCTTCCGCACCGTGTGTCTTACCGAGGAACAATGTTAGATGAAAATCCGTCAGTGTCGCGCAGGCAATCCAGGGAGTCGGTGCGCGTAGAAGCGCAGGGCGATTTCCCGGCGCTTGCGCCACTTCCACACTTGCGACACGTTTCCTGCGGGAGAGTGCGAGGCCGCGCGCGGTTTCCGCGCGCTGTGCTTGCACAATACGGTTATCGGCGACCCGGTTTCGACTTTCGTCGCGTACACTCAAACTGAATCCAGGGCTGCGTGACACTAGGGAGCACTGTAATCCGGGCACAGTCACAGTCACGTTCGCGGGAGCGCGGTGGTGATACGGCGCGACGGCGCTGCGGGCCGCGGGCGCCGGGCGAGTGGCGCTGCGGCGCCGCCGTTGGTTGCGCCACGCTGGAAAGTAAAAGTGAGCGGCGCGCGGGGCGCGGCGACACATTTCTCCCACTTTCGCCGCTGTGATTCATTAGTACCTCGTCAAGGTCGCTTCCAACCACTCTTTTTTAAGTATCACATACATACATAAAATACATAAACATAAACAGTCACGCCTGTCACCCAGAGGGGTAGGCAGAGACTACGGACTTCCATTTGGCACGATCTTGACACATCTCTCTCGCCCCTCCACATCCATATACGTACGCATACTTGCTCGTCGGTTAAGGGTACTTCTAAAGTGGCCCATTTTCAAAATATCGCCAATTTGGTCGATAAACTTTTTTCTAGGGCGTCCCTTCCCGACTCTGCCGTTCACGTCTACCATATAAATTTGCTTTGTCACTCTTTCCTCATTCATTCTTTCTAGATGACCAAACCACCGAAGCATTCCTTTCTTAATCTTGGTCACAACATCATCTTTGCATTCCACATTTATCTTAAGTATCACGAGAGTGAGAAACGAGCTTGCAGTCCATCTGATAGTGGAACATTCTTCAAGAGTAAGATGGAATGACTGTAATTGCGACAAATTAGTTCTCTTACCCTTCAAGAAAACCAACAGTGAATGTGGTACCGCTTGGAGGTAATGTTGTCCAACCCTTTCCTACACCTTGAATGAAAAGCCATGTAACAACCAGTTTCACCACGTAAAATATATTGATTCTGTGAACTCTGTGGACTCTTTGCCCAGTTTCAGCATAAACCGCCATTGATGGCGTTCATACAAACGGTGTTGACGTATCTGGCAATTTGCGATCAATTTACTGATTCTGTGAAATGAGGTTTTATCAGCAGCCGTGCGGAAAATTGGAGAACCTGGACTTCCGCGATTGATAAATAGAAAGTAGAAATCACCTTTTACGAGCAATATTAACAATTATTCAACCGAATGAAGAAGCGTGGTATGCTTAGTGATTTAATTTGGTTTAAGAGCAAAATGATTTAAATTATCTGCTATGTAAGGTTCAGTTTTAAATTTTAGATTAATTTAATCACTCTTCATTTTATTACGATCACTCTCTCTAAGTATAGAAAATATCTTTGCACTTTGCGTGTTGGTTAAAGGATTTTTCTCGTTTGTGAAAAGGTAAGTTGTGTTTTCTAAATATGATCCTATATCGAAAACTCCGAGGATTAAACTGTAATAAAGAAACGTAATAGAAGATACAAAAACAATGTCAATTAAATGTTTGTAAGCATGTATTGATAAAATAGTTGTTACGATATCTGCTTTTGCGCGTGTATGCAACAAGTCAAATTTATCACATGTGGAGTGCTGTTTCGTCGAAAGATTTACTTTCTATAGATAATAATGGAAGCGGCCTACTTCTACTTTCTATTTACGTTATATTTGGATCAGAAGTACTGTTTTATTGAATTGAATAATAGTAGATAATAATTAATTTTTGTTAGTTGATAAATTTTACTGCACGCGAATTATTTTTTTGACTTTCCGTTGTAAAATATAACACTTTGGTGGTAATAGAACAAGTGGTGAAATTAAAAATGTTGTACAACCGACTTCAATATAATTAAAATGAGAATACCATCAATGTATTCGAAGTCAATTAAATACTCATTATTAATGATAAGTCAAAAACTACTGGTCAGATCATGATCATGATTAAATAATTCAAATAAAAAAAGAATTATGAAAATCGATTCACTCAGAGAAAAGTTATAATACACATTGCAATTACTTTTTAATTTTCAAAATTTTGAAGAAGTTATAACAGTTTAAGTACCCATTTGCTGTATGTTCTTGGCATTTAATGAAAAAGGTTCAATATTGTACGTTGGTGAAAGGTTTAAAATCTACTTTCTAACTTTAAAGCCTGGTTGCCTGCTTGAAATAGGATATAGTTTTACGAAATAGTAGTTATAACGGTAGAAGTAGAATTCAATAAAGAAATTCACAAATTATACGTTTCACAATACCTACAAATAATATAACTTTTGATTTGCACAAAGGAAATGTGGAGGTAAATAACAAAATGTTCGAGACGAATTTCTTGGAAATTACGACTTTTGTAGTTACTTGCCTTGGAAAAATAAACTTATAAAATTACTTCGATTTAAATACTAACTAGTCCGGAAAGCTTGTCTCGACACAATAACACCTAAGTAGGTATGTAGTATTCGCTAAGGTACAACGATGATAGCAGGAAAATTTTTTTCAAGAATTATTGTCGATTCATTGCATTTTAAAAACTCCGAAAATTCAATTATTGAGAAGATACTTGGTTGCGAAATAGTTGCCTTAAATCTCATAATTAATAAAATTAAATCCAAATCGAAATATATCACTACTAACTTCAAGATAGTTAAACGCTGTAGGTTGGACGTTGAATATCTCAGTTCCCCTGTGCACATGGGTATTGCGCAGCACTTTAAACGTCGATATTTTTAAATAATCTAATATAAAAGATGAATGTTTTTTGTCCGTATTTTATGCGCTGCCATACCGTCCACCATATTGCGGTAAAACGTTGTCAATTTATGCTTGCATTTGCGTAAAGGTTTTATAGGCATGGTACAATTATCTTACACTAGCTGGCGCGCGTATTGTACCGACACATGAATTTGAAAGTCATTTATTAAATTTCTTTGAATGTATTATCATTCCTAATTAAACTATACTTAACCAAATTTAAAACAATATTGCAACAATTGTTTCTTCTGCTTCTGCGCTAACAACGCGCCAGTGTGTTAAACAATAAATGAAATTAATTTAAAGAGATGAGAAATATTCACTAATCCGGTTATATGGCAATCCAACACAACCGTATATAGATCAGGCGCAAGAACAATGGCTTTACGTGATTTCCGAGGCATGGTGTAATTTAGGGGGGTGGGGGAGGGGGGCTATTGCAACTACATATTAAATGCTAAAACATAACAACTAATATTGGCCCGATCTAGTAGGAATCAAAACTGGGAACAGATGACCAGCACTTAGGAGAATTAGACCAACGTGGGGGCCAATATAATCAAGATTGAACCAGCACAATCTGATGATTGGTAGGTGATCCTAAGAGCTCTTGCCACAAAGAGGGTCGGATTCTTAAGAAAAAGCTCTCTGTATATGAATGTGAATGAATTTTTCTTTATTTTCTTTATCAGTGCTGGAGGTGTGCTTTTCCATTGTTGAGCAGTATTTGCCTTAACCGTTGCTTTGCTTTACGCCGCCGGCTTCGGAGTGTTTAACGCTCGTTAGTGTATCAAAGTTACAGTCGTCTCTTAAGATACCCACGCTGCGGGACCAATTAGCTTCCTTTCCCCGCCACCAAGTACGTCTTTAATTTAATATTTAAAATCAAAGTTTTATTGAAGCATTATTAGCACGAGTGTAAAAGAAGGTTAATATTTATGTTCTGTTCGCTAAGATAGCGTCGGTACACCCGGAGGCTTATTAATTTGCCTATATTTTGTAATTTTACTGTGTTTATTAACTAAATGATTTTCTATTCTTAGAATAAAATATATCATTTTATTCCTATAGTTATTCTAATAAAATACGAATATAAATAATAAAAACAAGTTAGATATAATTCAATTTATAGCAAAGAACCTTTCATACGTTTTAAAGTGCCAAATTCTCCTGCAGGTGTACACGCGGCGACCTTAGATGTCGTGATGGTGCTGTCTTAAGGACTATGCACAGTGACCTCAATAGTGCCTCCCAACCGATGAACATGGACAAAATAAAGATTATGTGTGATGTGCCGGTTGTTGTTGGGAGCACTAAGCTCGAGGTTGTTGACGAGTATGTTTACCTGGAACAAATAGTCCAACGGGGTAAGTTTAATTTCGGGAGGTCAATTGACGGATTCAACTCAGCTGAACGTGAAAACGATATTGTACAACCAGTGCGTGTTGCCAGTGATGACTTATGGATCTGAGACGTGGTCTTTCACTGCAGGCTGTATGAAGAAGCTCAAGGTTGCTCAGCGAGCTATGGGGAGGGCTATGCTCGGGATTTCTCTGCGTGATAAACTTAGAAATGAGGATATTCGCAGTAGAACCAAAGTGACCGACATAACCCAATGAATTAGTAAGCTAGACAATGGGCCGGCCGTATAGCACGAAGAATCGACAACTGATGGGAAAAAAGGTTTTCGAGTGGCAGCCTCGTACCGGCAGGCGAATATGTAGGGAGACTAATGATTTCTTAAAGCACCCGTGGTCCCCCCGTGACCACGGGTGCTGTAAAGCACTCGATACGTCGGGATAAAAATAAAATAAAAATAAAAATAAAAAAGCCTTTTATTTCATGCATTCCACATAATATTTTCTTGTAGTAATAACAGGTTATAAATGGACTGTTATGTTGTTTTTATTACTATCTCATACGTGAATAGTTATATATACATATTTTTCGTCCCTTTTATTACAAATTTTATTTTCATTTCTGTCTCACATTTTGTATTAATTTAAATTTATTTAAATTAAATCAAATAAAATATTAAATGTGCTTGTTAGAACTCATTCATTTCTTTTAATATACATAAAAATTTTGGTTTTCAATATATTTAAAAAAATATTATAAAATGAAAATAAAAATAAGAAAAATAAAGTTATAAGAAAATAAAATTATAGATTTAAAATAGAATAAAGATTTAAGATTAAAAAATACCATGCATGAACCCCTCAAGTAGTGAGGGTGAAGGCCTCCTCCAGAGAACGCCAGCGGTCTGGGTCTTTGGCTTCCGACATCCAGTTTTTGCCTGCGACTCGGGTGATGTCATCTGCCCATCTATATGTAGGTCTTCCTCTTTTCCAAGTGCCTGTAGGACCTGGCCATGACGTTATACGAATTGTCCATCGCTCGTCGCTCATTCTTGCTACGTGTCCTGCCCACCTCCATTTTAACTTTAGAGCGTGCGTGAGATAGTGTGACGAATTTTTTGAATTTTTCTAATTTATGTGACGCTTCTTTCCATGCTACGCTGGCAAGATGTGATTTTATTTTTGACTCTTCGTGTGAACTTCCAAGTTTGGCATGCGTAGGTTAATGTTGGCAAAAGACATGAGTCTATGACTTTGCTCTTGATTTTCATTGGCATCTGACTTTTTAGAATTTCCTTTAGGCTCCAAAAATTTTTCCATGTCTTTATTATTCTTCTATCAATTTCTGTATCATTGTTTTGTTTTTGAAACGAAATTTGTTTGCCTAAGTATATATAGTTCTCGACATACTCTACTGGCGTGTTGTCAAGACATATAGAGTTTTTTGTAGCATTTCTCATGAGTTTTGTTTCTCTCAGGTTAATTTCTAGTCCTACCTCTCTAATTGATTCAAGCTCTATGCTGTTTTCTGATAGAAGAACAATGTCGTCGGCGAACCTCAAGTGGCAAATATGATTCCCTTTTATGCGTATACCTATTTTACCCCAATTTAGTTTTCCGATAATCGATTCTAGTACTGCTATAAAGATTTGAGGCGACAGAGGATCGCCTTGCCGTACTCCTCTCTTGATATGGAGGTGGTCCTGCGGTCTCTAGTTTCACTCTGCTAGTGTTTCTCTCGTAAAGGTATTTTAAGACTTGGACGTATTTTTTCCCCACTTTTTGTGCTTGTAAAGCTTCCCATATTGCGGGATTTAGTATTGTATCGAAAGCTTTCTGGTAGTCTACAAACGCTATGTAGAGTGGACGTTGATATTCCTGATATTTTTCAATAAGTAATTCCAAAGAGTGGATGTGGTCCATTGTGGAGTAGCTCTTTCGAAACCCAGCTTGCTCGATCGGTTGACTTTTTTCCAGTGTATTCCTGATTCTGTTCTGTATTATTGATGAGAATAATTTATAAAATGATGGAAGAAGGCTAATTGGTCGATAATTGCCTATGTTTTTTGGATAACCCTTTTTGAACAATAGGACGATATTCGACTCGGACCACTGTATGGGTGTTATCGAAGAACTTAAAATCAAATTAAATAGATGTGTCAGAGGGCTTACTAGGCAAGTACCAGCTATTTTTATTGCCTCGTTTGTTATTCCGTCCGGTCCTGGACTCTTCTCTAATTTTAACATGTTTATTCCCGTTATAATTTCTGCTTCATCCACTGGATTTATATCTATATCGTTGTCATCATTTTCCGGTTCAGTTTGGTCTATGTATTGGCATTCTGGGACACTGTACAAGTTTTTATAAAAGTTAGTTGCTATGTTTAAGATCTCTCTTCGGTCATGCGTTGTTCTTTGTGCATCATTGAGTCCTTCTATCCATGTTTTATGAGATCGCAGTTCCTTACACGCTTTCTTAATACTTCCTGTTGAGTTAAGATGTTTTTCGATAGTATGTTTTCGATGATTTGAGTAGTCTTTTCGAACATATTTGCTAACTAGCTTGTACAGTGCTTTTAATTCATTTTTCATAGCTCGCGTCTTTGGGTTTGTTTTTTGTAGAGCACTTCTATGCTGTATTAACTTTGTAGTATCAGTTGATAAAACGCTGCTTCTTTCTTTGTCTTTATCTTTTACGAGAGCTTTCTTCAAACTGGTTTCTACAATGTAAATTATGTTATCATAGCATTCTTGTACAGAGTTAATTTTTAGGCAGTTCATAAGGTCTTCGTTACATTCGTTGAGTGATTGTTCATATCTCGATCTTTCTTTTACGCTTTTAAGGGAGCTTTTTGAGCTGTTTACATAATTTATTCTGTTTACTTTAAGCTTTTGTATAAGAAATGTTGCTCTTAAAAGTCCGTGGTCCGTAGGGAAATTCAAATTGACGACTGGTATATTTTGCACGTTCTTCTGTAAGTTTGTCAGAATATAGTCTATTTCGTTTTTACAGGTACCGTCTGGAGATCGCCACGTCCACCTCTGATTATTTTTCTTTTTATAAAAAGTGTTTATAATTGAAAGTTTGTTTTCGTATGCGAATTCTATTAGTCGTGCGCCTCTATTGTTTCTTGTGCCGTATCCGTGGTTTTTCATTATTAAGTTTTCTTCTGGTTTTGGTTGATCAATTTTGGCGTTAAAGTCCCCCATAACTATTAACTTCTTTTCTGATATTTTAAGGGCTTTATCGATGGTTTCATAGAAAAACTCTATTTCAGCATCGTTTGCAGCGTTTGTCGAGGCATAAACTTGTATTATACTTATTCTGAAATTGTTTAGTTTTAGCGTCAATATAGCGACTCGTTCTGAAAGACCGGTAAAGCTCTCGATATGGTTTTTGAAATGAAAGAAGAAATAAAAACTGCTATTAACAATAATATAAACGACAAGTTTAGGAGCTTGGAAATTAAAAATGAACGTATAGAAAAGAAATTAGAGGAGCATTCCTCAGCTATCAAAAATTTAGAAAAATTCACGAGACGTAAAAACCTGATTATATTTGGAGTAGAAGAACGTGAAAAATCCTATCACGATTTAGAAAAAATAATATTAGATATAATATACAACTACTTTAACTTACAATATGAGAATGGTATAGAATCGGTCAGAAGAATAGGGAAAAAGGGTGAAAAAATTCGACCTGTTGTTGTTACGTTCAGCACAGTGGGACTAAAAATAAAAATTCAGCAAAACCAAAAACGCCTAAAGAACTCTCCATACTATTTAAAACAGGACTACCCCCTAGAAGTCTCGAAAAAACGCAGAGAACTACAAACCCAATTGAAAGTAGAAAGAGAGTCGGGTAGTAAAGCTTTTATAAAATACGACAGACTCATTGTATTACCCAACAAAAATAGAGATATATCAAAATACCATACAAGCAAAAGAATTTTATCTGTATCGCCCGAATCAGAGACACATGATTGCCAAAACACCACAGAAAACAAAAAACAACCCATAAAGAAATGCAAGACAACTACTATAAAAAACTACGTTCTGCAAAAACCAAAACTTGTTTATAGTACTGAAAGCATTTCGCACGATCAAGCACTGACAGTAGAGCACAATGAAACAGAATAGCAAACACAAAAGGCCCCTCCAGCTACAGCTCTCCCAATCCGGCCGGTCCCCGTGGGAGAAAAAGACCAAAACCCTTCAGAGACAAACACCTCAAATAAGCTAGAGCTAATGAACAATATATTGCGACGTTCAACGTTAGGACTTTATCAACACATGCTCGCCTATTAGAATTAACGGAAGCCCTGAAAAAGACAAAATTTGATATAATAGGCCTCTCTGAAACTAGAAGGCTAGGAAACTCAATCCAAGAATATGATAATATTATCTTTTGTTACATAGGAGAGACCCCAGGCCTTTATGGCGTGGGTTTTCTCGTGAAGAAACACCTCAAAATACGTCGGGATAGTAAAAATAAATTAAAGTTGAATTAAACGCGATAAAATCCGTAAATAATAGTTTTATTCAATGTAGGGAGACTCCCCACTAGATCTAGTGATGACTTGATAAGACATGCAGGAAGTCGATGGAAGGCTATGATCGGCGTTTCTGTGCGTGATAAACTTAGAAATGAGGATATCCGCAATAGAACTAGAGTGACCGACACAGCCCAACGAATTATTAAGCTGAAGTGACAATGGGTCGGCCATACAGATCAAAGAACCGATAACCGATAGGGAAGAAAGGTTCTCGAGTAGCAGCCTCGTACCGGTAGGCGAAGAGTAAGGCGGCCACCTACTGGATGGAGTTACGACCTAGTAAGACATGCAGGAAGTCGATGGAGGGCTATGATCGGCATTTCTCTGCGTGATAAACTTAGAAATGAGGATATCCGATGTAGAACCAAAGTGACCGACGAATTAGTAACGATGACCCAATGAATTAGTAAGCTAGACAATGGGCCGGCCGTATAGCACGAAGAATCGACAACCGATGGGAAAAAAGGTTATCGAGTGGCAGCCTCGTACCAGTGGGCGAAGAGTAGGGCGGCCACCTACTAAATGGAGTGACGACCTGGTAAGACATGTATGCACGTAGCTCAGGACCGTGCTTTGTAGCATTCTTTTGGGGAGGCCTATATTCACCAGTGGACTTCTGAATAGCTGTAATGATGAAAAAATTACTTGATGATATAATTTATACAAGAATTACAGTTCTTAAATTTAAGCTCGGGGTTCAACTCTTATGAATTCATTTACTTACTTATTTTATGAATGAATTCCTCTACTCCTTTCTGATTACCAAAGTTACAGCCTATATACGTCCCACTGCTGGGCACAGGCCTCCCCTCATTTCTGAGAGGGTTCTGATTACCAGGCATTAGATATATCCCAAGCAGCACACAAGAGTTATGAACATCAATATACTAGCCCACATAGAACTTAGAGGTCTTTTAGAAGCGTATAAGAGTGCAGTAAAGAGGTTGGTATCCTTGTAAGTGGTTTATAAGTTATAGTAGTAGTATGGGATAAGTAACCTTAGGGTCGCTATTCAGAATATGAAAACTCTAGTCTACAACTTTAAGTATTTTGTAACACTTGAATCTGATTTTATTATTAAAGCTGTATAGAAACCGTTTTTGCATATTGCATGCTGTCTTGTATCTTGCATATTATATTGGTATCTTGCATGCTGTCTCTTGCTTATTACAGCTCTAAGTGTTGTTATGGTATCACTTAAATCTTATTTTTGAAGAATGGTGTATGCAAACTTCTAAAACTTATTTTTATGTCTTAATTATACACTCTTATAAATACTTACTTTTGTCTACAAAAGTGATATAAAACTAAAAAAATAATAATAGCCATAGTACAATTAAAAGCTGTGTAAGTGACAGAATATCGCCATTTTGCATGAGTTGCGTGTTTATATTGTGCTAGTGAAAATAAATTATTACCTATAACTTTGTTTTTGACTATATTGTTAGATTAAAAAAGTAAATATAGATTGTTGCCAGTAAATGGTTAACACAACAAATAGAATTAAATATTACGTGGTGTTTTTTTAAAAGTAATCCCTCATTTGTCAATTTTTAAAACTTATAAAAAAGGTATAAGCATAAGCGCTTACAGGCTTTATACAGCCAAAAAATAGAGCATCTAGTATAAAAACGAACTTTAATATAGCTCGTATACAGCTTGCTTGCTGCTCGCGATAGAACTGAATTTTGGAAAGTAGGAACTTAGGATTAAAAATGTTACCCCATGTTAGCGGAATTTCTCTTCATAAAAATTAAGTTAATATGGATTGTAGCCAGTAAATGGTTAACACAAAAAATAGGACTAGGTATATATTGAGTTTGCGTGACTTGTTTGAATTGATGAATTCTCTACATCGCTCAGCTCTACCATATAGCTTTAAATAACTCAAATGATTGACATCCCTTATTTGGTGCGTTGTTAATAATATTATATCAAGTTAACAACAAAAAAGGAAAGAACTTATTAAGAGCCACTAAAACAACTCAACTTTTCAGGGTGAGGAAAAAACCTTCTTTAATATAACCTACATGTTATTATGTTTAGTCTTTATCAGGGTAAAGCGGTCACTGTTATAAAATTCAAAGAAAGAGTAGTAGTAGAGAGTAGTAAGTAACTACTTGTATAATAAGAAGAATAAAATTACAATGTTGTTTGTAAATGTTAGAATGTATTTTCGAATTTAATATAATAAAGTGTTAAGGGGAAATATAACCTCAAATGGTTTAGCAAGATCCTCCGTTATGCCGAAAATATTGCTGCATTAATTTTGAAATAAATATATGGTAAAGTTGAGGATTAATGTTAAGTAGGTACTATGTTAGACGAAAACATGATTCCGTAAAATTTTATATTATCTAAACCATCGGCGTCCTGAAGCTTGGAACCGGGCGGCAGGAAACAAGCTTCAGGACGCCGATAGTTAGTCTTTTTAAAGTGAAAATAACGGTAATTAAAAAAATAATAAACAAGCCCAGCTTTATAGTTAGTTCAGTTACTATGCAAAGTTTCATGATCTTATTTAAAGTATTTTATGAATAACAGCGGTTTATTGTTCAGTTTGGAGGTAGCTTTGGATTTTTTTTTCTATCGAGAAAATTTTACGGAATCGTGTTTTCGTCTAAATGATACGTCTGGAATGATATGGTGCAGACGCGTTGTTATCTCTAGTCAAGCCGACGGATACATGTTTCAACGTGGCTCTACCACGTTAACATGAATAGTATGACAGTGATAGTGTAGTATGATAAAATTATACATGTTTAATTAAGCTTACCCCTAAAACTGTACATCCGATTGACATGAAATTTAGTAAGTTATTCATTTCGCGTCTACATAGCGAATCAATATTTTACGTACGATAGTTTCATAAAATTCTCGTCTATTATCGTGCGGCCAGCTAAGCGAGCGGGTTTGCTGTAGTTTTATACATAGTTTAAATTAATATATAGATGATTTTTACACACGTAATATTTAATAAAAAAAGAATCTAGGGACTATCACATATGTATAATGTTTATACATTAAGTGCTTATAAATGTTTATTTTATTAAAAAAATCATATATTGAGTTAAATGTTTTCTAAATGCAAACTTCATCTGTGCGGTACTCATCGACGGAGTCTCAGACGACAGATTAAAGATGGAAAATCGTCGATGGAGACGGAACGTCAGAATAACCAGTCCCTATAATCAATATCGTATAATAAGTAATTGATTTCATAATACTGAATGAAAAATAATTCAGACGTTAAATCGAATATGATACAATCTGTAAATAGAGATCCAAATATGAACCTAAAGTTACAACATTCATGTGCATATAATTAGTAAATAGTGAGCCCCCACTACTCCAATTAATTGCAAAGTCCGATAGCGAAACACAGCAGCTATAGTCCTCGTCATCGGTTTTGATGACGGCGACAAAATATGTTAATCTTGTCTCCGCTGACTATGAATGAGTTTTGACATCAAGATAAATAAAATTCTTAATAATACACGTATAATAATAAGCTGTTTTACATGTACATTAAAGTTAAATTTAAGGTAGCTGGCTCTAATAAAAATGAGCAAAGGTTAAATAAAAAATTCACACCAGCACGCTTATGCTTTTTTTAGCTCAGTAAGTAGATGTAAAGACGCTATAATATATCGCTGTCATATATTATTTAAACCTGTTTGTAGTTGTAGAATTTTATTTACATGGAGTAAACATGCTCTGTAAGTTGTTATTAGTAAATAAATAAACAAGATGTTGAAAAATGATCTATCTCCTTAATAAGCAGTATCGTATTAAGTGATCTATGTCATGAATGAGATTATAATTTAGTCAGTAACATATTTATGACAGAATTACGGTTAGTTACTCGACTTGTAAATTTATTTTATCATATTGTGTTTTGAAATTCTCATACTTAGAAATATAGTTAGCAAAATAAAATAACTTTAACGAGGGTGAATTTTATTTACTGATTTTATTTTTTTTGCACTTTGTTGACGACTTTACAAAGTAACGTTATTTTTATTATTTTATTTTTTACGTGAAGAAAAGTACATTAATATGAAGAAGATACACTATAAATTAAATTGTTGCTTTTGTTAGTTCTTCAATACGTCTTATTATAAAAATTAGTCCAATTAAATATTTTATCGTCGCCATCTGTTAGTCATTAAAAATTGTTTTTAAGATAAAAAAATATCCAGTTACCATCAGACAGTTAAAATTACCATCAGGCCACTAGAATAGTCTAGTAGACTGTGTGCTTTGCTGCTTTGTCACCCATATTCTTTAAAGAATATCAAATTATTTATTTTTGCTATTATTTTTTTACTGTGATACGTATTAAGATAATTCCCAAATGTGTGTATATCACGTCACATCCGAGGGTATCCACAAAAATGCTGGGTTTCGTGTCCTCCGACAGATGACTAAATAACCACATAATAAGTACTTTGTAGTAGTTTCAAAGTCGTCAGATATTACTATTATAAATCCATTTGCAAATTTGCAAAACTCATCATGTAGGACAGGTTAAGTATCTGAGACAGCAGAAATGTTCATTACTTAGTTATAAAAGTATTATAAATGTTCTTCACTTACGTACTTAATGCATCTATACTTTGCAGGTTCACGATTATTCCTTTACCGGTGATTGGATGGTAATTAATCAGGAAAGTAATTGACCTTGTCCGAATTTCAGAGACAATAGTAAGATAACGACTATATCATATCTGAAATATGGTTATAGTAGTGTCGACATCAAAGTCGAAGTCAAAACTTTTTATTCATTTAGAGAATATATATAATATATATAGAATTTATAAAAACTCTTCCAATTTGTTCTAGACCTTTTCAAAAAAGAACCGTCAAGAAACTTTCAGGTCTTATATAGGTAATTAAAACTAACAGTTACACCCTTTCTTAAGTTATTTTTAACAATATATCAATACATAGGACTTTCAAGTGCAGAGTAAGAGTTATTTCCACACATAATTGTGATTCTTGACATTTAAGAAAACCCGCCATATTTTTATATACCCAGTTTGTGAGAAATCTACTTACTCGTAACCAAATTATTGCACAGTGGTTTTCTTTGATCTGTCACTACCGCGCCGGCTGATGGTAAGTGGATGCTGTGGCCCATATACATCTACATTTAACCTAGATTAAAAATCAAAATGCTAATGCGTTGTCACCCCTGAGTCCCTGAGGACTAAGATGGAATGTCTCGATTCCAGTAAAACGGGTCACCGGTTCTCTACACTCACCATAAGAAACCCAGCAACATCAAGCTGCTATTTTACGCTGGTTTTTTTGTAAGAGCGTGGTCCTTCCCCGGTCGAGCCGACCCTTTCGTGCTACCACCATAATATAGCTGCGGCGTGGCTTTACCAGGTAAAAAAATATTTTTAAATATTTTAGGGAAATGTTTAATGGTAAAGTAAGAGAGTAAAATTTCGCCTACCGTTACACATAAAATACATTGAACAATGTTTCATTTGTTATTCGATCTGAAATTTGTGAAGTGACAGCAGTTGAAACGTTCAGTAATCAAATGATCTGATGTCCAACTGTTGCTCTATTTACATAATACTCCAACAAATTCTAGATGTTTTTATAACTAATAAAATATTCATCGATCCGGAAAAGTTCACTGCTGAACATAGACCCCATAGGGATTATCTCATAGGGAAGGATTTTGCCATAATTGCCACGCTGGTCAGGCACGTTTTTATTGGCAATCGTAGGTTTGTATTATTTTGGGTTGTTATCAGATGCTGCTGGCCATCTCCTGTGTCAGCTTCCGGATATCGCCTCTAATGACACCCATTGGAGGAAATGGTGTATTGGATATTTTTACCCCGCCCCTACATGGCGTTTTTGTATTGAATACACTTTTACGTATTTATATTTTTCAGTATGTACATGATGTCTCAGAAATAAAAAAACGACGGAAGTGACAAAATATTATCGTCCTTGAAATATCGCGTAGTGACTCGGGAGGCCCCGAATTATAAATTGCACACATCGCTTGCTTTTGCAAAATAAACATTGTTTCCAATCCAGCTGCAGGTACATACAGTAATACAACATAAGACATGATATTATGGAAGTAAGCAATGTAGCTATTGCTTCATCAGTCAGTTTTTTAGTCCTTGTAATAGCGAAGATTATTGAAATAAATTTGAACTAATTTGTGCACCCCACTGGAGCTTGGAGTCAATAGAAATTCGAGAAATACTGTAAACACAAACTTTCTATAAAAAAAAAAACTTGAAAATAATTATAAAGTTCTGGGGTACATGAGGATCGAGATGAGATTTTGTTCAAAAACAAATTGTTGCCATTTGAAAACAATACCCAGAATTTAGTTGGGCCGTTCCTGTACGAAATCTTTTCTTTTAAATATATTATATAAAAATAATTAGGTATTATTTGAATTGTGAAATTTTAAGAATTTAAGGATATAAACCAAGTCCATTAATGTCCTGTCATGTAAGCCAAGAACAAAATAGGACTAAGTACCGATCCCTGAGCGACACCTACATTTAATTGACGTCACGATATCTTTGCTACATCTTGCTCTCGGTTTGAAAGTTATAAAAATAAGAATCAGGCAGTGCTTATATAACTTTTCTTTTATTAAAATTCATATATTAAAATGCTTTTGTGAGATCTGTGAAAACACCGACCGTGTCACGGTGCTCTTTCCATGTCTGTAAAACATGGGCTCCTAAATGAGAAACATTTGCATAAGACTGGCAACACAGAAATAGGTAACAGTAATTTGTCTGATTTTCTCTACTGTCCGATTTTAATGCAGAAATATGACATGCAGGAAATCGGTGGATGCAGGAGGCTCAGACTCTTCTTTGTAGCAATCCCTGGGGGAGGCTTATGTTCAGTAATGGACTTGTGAAGGGCTGTAATGATGATGATGATGAGTTTAATTTTATTGCCCGCAGTCAGCTTTACCTTTAATATAAACTAACTTAAACATTTTGATTATTTTTAATATTGATTGATGAAAGTTTCATTAGTTGTAAAGGATTTTTAGGGTAGAGCTCGTATAGCCTGTCCCTACTCCTTTTGATTTTTTTTGCTCGCCCTTTCACTAAAATATAATTTTTTACTACAACAAACTTTCTGGTAAACTTCGTTGAAAATTTGCTAGAGATTGCTTGAAAGGAAAATTTCCACAAATTTTCCTTTTGGATTAGTTTTTTTTAAATGACCCCACATTTTAAGAAAATTGTTTTCCATTGCACTGGATTATAAAACATGAACGAACGCTCTGTTGCGTAATCCTGATTAAATTGTATGCGAAACTGAGTCACTGTAACAATTAACATAGTAAATAGGACGTTAGATATTTTTATTCGTTCACACTATCTGACTATTCAATGGGAACGGATGAGAATGTGTTGAGATACGATGCGAATACGGGAATATTTATAACAAAATGATATCATCGAAATAAAGTCATATGCAAAATAGTTGACTTGCGTATTATGCTTGAGATTTATTTGTATTAAATACTGTCTATGAATATTTTAAGTTGTCAGCAATCAAAACCACAATGGGATATGGGGTGTAGTATTCTTTTAATGACACGAGATCTTCTGGACATTTTCTTAAGTTTATGAAAGCCACGAGTGTGAAGTGGTGACCGGTATTTCTATGCCACCATCACAAATCCGAATACTACATACTAAATATCTGCACTCGATGACAAAATGAAAGTATTAACGGTATGTTTTTATTTTAAGCCAGTGAATCTGAGCTACAAAAAAGTGCCGTACCAGTTATCTCTAAAAGTTTGATGACTAATTTGGTGTTAAATTAAGCCCATTAATTTTGAAGGAATATGCAAACTTGAATTAGAATCTGGTTTCTCTTTTGAATGGAAAAATATGAGCAGTGTTTGTAAATAAAAGTAAATACATTTTTGATGACACCAAATCTTCTGCCTAGGACTCTGTATGTGTAGGGAACACCCTCTTACAGAAGTCTGGCACCTAGCATCAGTGCGTGCATTGCTTTGTTCTGGACTGAGGGGTATAGAGCTAGTAAATATAAATATATTCCATTTAAGTCCTTAGTCGGGACAACGCATATAAGACGCAAAGCGTGTAGCCTTCATAGCTTAACCATCGCGGAATTTTTTGTTCTTTGTTTTTGAATAATAATAGTGACCGCGAGTACACAGTTCAACTCAACGCACCTCAAAATGTCATCTGCTTTTCTTTGTCGTTGTTACTCCTAAACGCAGATGGAATGGCTCTATGAGGGATATTTGCTATGCTATATTATATTGCAAGCGGGTTGGCAACTGCAGTTTTGATATGTTATCACGTAAATTCAGTGACTAAACTAGGTAAGTCAGGTATTACGAAAAAAGTTACAAAAACCTAAGATCTAATTGTACATCATGTGTGTTGCAGTTTGACAAATGGGTCCCAGCTCAGTGATATTGCACAGAGAGCAAACACTGATTTGCAGCTATGAGAGATGACGAGAAGAGTATAATCAGTGTAAATACGTGTGAATGACGTGTCTGTCCCCCTACGTCTTGCATATTGGGTTCAATTTAGTAAAATTTACCCATGATTTGTAACTGGCAAACAAAGTTTTTGGCAATACCTTGTTTTTGTTTATCTAAAAGATATGTTTTGAATTTATTTTTAAAATCGTTATTGGTGTTAAGATTTCTTATGGTGGCATGTAATTTAACACTTCGTTGCCAGAAAATGCCGCTGCTTAATGGCTGTAATACAGGAGTGCTGATCTTATGGACCTCAATATTGTTTTGCTGAAAATTCGAGGGCCATAAACAACATCTCCGTAATTGAAAGTTGAGCCTAAATAAAGTTAATGACTCGCAAAAAGTAATGCGTGAAGGTACAGAAAGTTGGTCACGGATTTGGTATAATACTTTTAGTCGATAAAAACAGTTTTAGAGGATAGAGTAAGTCAGCTCAAATTCTAATTTCGCCCCCACTTCCCCGCGCGTCGTATGCTATGTACGGACATGTTTGTAATCACTAATACTGAAAGTAGAAAGGTCGTTAGACACTTATTTCATTAGGTTTATCATATGTATGCCTGTTTCTTAACGCCAAGCCAGCCGCTTCTTATTTTTATCACGGTTATTTCCCATTTTAATTTTTCTCCGTACCGTTGCGTAATGTATATTCTGATCGTAAGCGACACAACCTCCCTGTCCAAAGGCCGAGGCGAAGTGACCGTGCTGCAGGAATCACGCTTCAAAAGGCCAATAGTTTAGGTAATTTCTTTTTACAGTAAAAATAATGATATTTTAAAAAAAGTAAATAACATAAGCATTGCTTTATAGTTAGTTCAGTTAGTATGCAAAGTTTCATGATCTTATTTAAAGTATTTTATGAATAACAGCGGTTTATTGTTTATTTTGGAGGTAACTTTGGATTTTTTTTCTATCGAGAAAATTTTACGAAATCGTGTTTTCGTCTAACATAATCCTTAACATTAATCCTCAACTTTACCATATATTTATTTCAACATTAATGCTGCAATATTTTCGGCATAACGAAGGATCTTGCCAAGCCATTTGACATTATATTTCCCCTTATTTTTAAACCAGAGATTACTGTCAAAGGTTATGCCAAGATTTTTGGCTTCATCCGCGCGCAGTAAATGTTTATCATGAATCTTAACGTCTGGGTTAACAAATTCTACTTATTTGCGTCTTTGTGCCCATGACCATATATTTGGATTTTGAGGGATTTAGAACAAGAGCATTTCGCAATTAAATTCTGTCCAAATCCTCATTGAGCTGCACGACAGCTTGTGGTAACCTATCGGGTTAGTCCGACACTTATACTTGCACATCGTCAGCGTAGCAGTGGTACATAGAAGCTTAAAACTTTAACAAGATCAACACATTATGAAAAGAAGTGGACCAAGTATTGAACCCTGAGGAACACCACGATTAATAAGCCTAGGGTGAGAACGAATATTAGACCCATCACTCTACCAATTTTACTGACTGGTACCGATTACTCAAGTAACTACTAAACCACTTTACCGATTTTTGTGTAAATCATAATACAACAGTATAGCAAGCAGTAGGAAAATATTTAGGCAGTTGAAAGCGCGAGAATAGTCTAATAGCATTAGAATTGTATTGCGACCGGAATCTTGTTTAGCTATTATATTGTATGTGACATCGAGTAAAACAGTCACTGTGCCATGTCCTCTGCGAAACTCAGATTATAAATGAGGGCTCCAGCAGTTTCGCAACGATTGGCAAAAAGCTGATGGGTTTCTAGGATCACTAATGCCTACTTCCACTTATAAGGAACTGTCCCTACTAATTGACTTATTAATTATAGCCATGATTGCATCCAAAGTGAAAGGAAGAGAGAGAGAGAGAGAGAGAGAGAGAGAGTAATATCATATCTCTGCTAATTCCATCGTGTCCAACAGCACTCGATTTTATGGACATTATATATTTAGAAATATATGTTGATGCTACGGGAGCTAATTTAAATACCTCTGTATTTATTATGTTCAAAAAATAATATATCTGCATTGGAAACTACGTTGTCTCCCGGAATATGTTATCACGCTAAAGAGTTCATTGCTAGTGTCTCTATAATGTCTGAAAATCGGAAAGTGAAAGTGTTTGTTACTTCTTATAACAGAGGGACATGACGTGTGATACGACGCTAAAACATTCAAAATACTAGAGGAATTGCCGATATGTTGCCTGTCTATATGTAAATAAGGGAATAATTTTGCACGAATAGCTTTAATTATCAGTATAAAAGTACTATCATTTATGTGGTAGAATACAATATTTATTTATTGTGCTATCGTACACAAACATGACAATTTATATTACATTAAAAAGCTCTCCATCCGTCTTACGAATTTTCGATCAGGTCACGTGTCCGGATGCGAGTTTAACATTTTTTACCCATAAAAGATATGTTTTGAATTTATTTTTAAAATCGTTATTGGTGTTAAGATTTCTTATGGTGGCATGTAATTTAACACTTCGTTGCCAGAAAATGCCGCTGCTTAATGGCTGTAATACAGGAGTGCTGATCTTATGGACCTCAATATTGTTTTGCTGAAAATTCGAGGGCCATAAACAACATCTCCGTAATTGAAAGTTGAGCCTAAATAAAGTTAATGACTCGCAAAAAGTAATGCGTGAAGGTACAGAAAGTTGGTCACGGATTTGGTATAATACTTTTAGTCGATAAAAACAGTTTTAGAGGATAGAGTAAGTCAGCTCAAATTCTAATTTCGCCCCCACTTCCCCGCGCGTCGTATGCTATGTACGGACATGTTTGTAATCACTAATACTGAAAGTAGAAAGGTCGTTAGACACTTATTTCATTAGGTTTATCATATGTATGCCTGTTTCTTAACGCCAAGCCAGCCGCTTCTTATTTTTATCACGGTTATTTCCCATTTTAATTTTTCTCCGTACCGTTGCGTAATGTATATTCTGATCGTAAGCGACACAACCTCCCTGTCCAAAGGCCGAGGCGAAGTGACCGTGCTGCAGGAATCACGCTTCAAAAGGCCAATAGTTTAGGTAATTTCTTTTTACAGTAAAAATAATGATATTTTAAAAAAAGTAAATAACATAAGCATTGCTTTATAGTTAGTTCAGTTAGTATGCAAAGTTTCATGATCTTATTTAAAGTATTTTATGAATAACAGCGGTTTATTGTTTATTTTGGAGGTAACTTTGGATTTTTTTTCTATCGAGAAAATTTTACGAAATCGTGTTTTCGTCTAACATAATCCTTAACATTAATCCTCAACTTTACCATATATTTATTTCAACATTAATGCTGCAATATTTTCGGCATAACGAAGGATCTTGCCAAGCCATTTGACATTATATTTCCCCTTATTTTTAAACCAGAGATTACTGTCAAAGGTTATGCCAAGATTTTTGGCTTCATCCGCGCGCAGTAAATGTTTATCATGAATCTTAACGTCTGGGTTAACAAATTCTACTTATTTGCGTCTTTGTGCCCATGACCATATATTTGGATTTTGAGGGATTTAGAACAAGAGCATTTCGCAATTAAATTCTGTCCAAATCCTCATTGAGCTGCACGACAGCTTGTGGTAACCTATCGGGTTAGTCCGACACTTATACTTGCACATCGTCAGCGTAGCAGTGGTACATAGAAGCTTAAAACTTTAACAAGATCAACACATTATGAAAAGAAGTGGACCAAGTATTGAACCCTGAGGAACACCACGATTAATAAGCCTAGGGTGAGAACGAATATTAGACCCATCACTCTACCAATTTTACTGACTGGTACCGATTACTCAAGTAACTACTAAAACACTTTACCGATTTTTGTGTAAATCATAATACAACAGTATAGCAAGCAGTAGGAAAATATTTAGGCAGTTGAAAGCGCGAGAATAGTCTAATAGCATTAGAATTGTATTGCGACCGGAATCTTGTTTAGCTATTATATTGTATGTGACATCGAGTAAAACAGTCACTGTGCCATGTCCTCTGCGAAACTCAGATTATAAATGAGGGCTCCAGCAGTTTCGCAACGATTGGCAAAAAGCTGATGGGTTTCTAGGATCACTAATGCCTACTTCCACTTATAAGGAACTGTCCCTACTAATTGACTTATTAATTATAGCCATGATTGCATCCAAAGTGAAAGGAAGAGAGAGAGAGAGAGAGAGAGAGAGTAATATCATATCTCTGCTAATTCCATCGTGTCCAACAGCACTCGATTTTATGGACATTATATATTTAGAAATATATGTTGATGCTACGGGAGCTAATTTAAATACCTCTGTATTTATTATGTTCAAAAAATAATATATCTGCATTGGAAACTACGTTGTCTCCCGGAATATGTTATCACGCTAAAGAGTTCATTGCTAGTGTCTCTATAATGTCTGAAAATCGGAAAGTGAAAGTGTTTGTTACTTCTTATAACAGAGGGACATGACGTGTGATACGACGCTAAAACATTCAAAATACTAGAGGAATTGCCGATATGTTGCCTGTCTATATGTAAATAAGGGAATAATTTTGCACGAATAGCTTTAATTATCAGTATAAAAGTACTATCATTTATGTGGTAGAATACAATATTTATTTATTGTGCTATCGTACACAAACATGACAATTTATATTACATTAAAAAGCTCTCCATCCGTCTTACGAATTTTCGATCAGGTCACGTGTCCGGACGCGAGTTTAACATTTTTTACCCATTACAAGAAAAGTGTGTGCCGCTAAAGAAGTTTTCACTTCAAAAACAAAAAAAAGACAAACATAAAAGTGAATGTGATGCACAGTAATAGGTAATAAAAAATAGTAATGTATAATATTATATATGTATATGTATATATATATATATATGTATATATATATATATATATATATATATATATATATATATATATATATATATATATATATTGCGTTATATTATTTAAACTGTACTAGATTTGTTTACTACATATTTACCTAAAAGAATATAACATTTTACAATTTAAATGTAAAACAAGGTGCAATATTAAATTATGTTATGTAATGTATTTATAGACATGTAGGAAGTATATTGTTCTATTTGTGCCTAATTAAAATATTATTAGTAGACGTGGAAAGACAGGAATAGAATTATTTAATTACTCTTGACAGCTGTCGTACTTGTTATTTTTCTTATACGTGTTTTTCAAATATAACTTTTCCATATATAGATTTCTATATATTTTTCTCTTTATAATTTATTTGTTTCTTTTTCTTGATTTTAAACTAACATAGCTGTAGCGAGGAATCAGCTTAGTTTTATAAATTATAAGTACCCATTTATCATGTCAGTTAGAGCCATTTGAAATAGAAGTATCAAGAGTCTGGAAAAGATGAGTATGTAAGTGCGTATTTTTCTATGGTATAAGCAAGTGTCGCACACTGGCGACATTGAAAGTTGGCATTATATTACGTAATCTTAGAAACATCGGGCGTGCGTATTGAATATCACACCAGGTCGCACGTGGCGGACATCCAGTCCGCGCCACAGCCCACCAGCTCTGTGTAATGATCTGATATTATTAATCTGAGCTCGAGAAAAGGACATCATACAGGTATACTTTGTAAAATAAACCATGAAGAAGATATTGTGTGATAAATTTTCCACTAAGCAAATGTATATTTCCTGCGATGCCAGAATAGTAACAAATCAAACTATGGCGGTAAGTGATCAGTGGGTTTAAGTTTAAAACAAATAAATTTAACCAGTGATTTCTTAATTTTTACTCTGGTCCTTGAACGAAAAAGCCTCTCAAATAGAAATATACTGGGCAGGTTTTCATGTTTGATGAGAATGATACCTATATAACTTTTGGATACGATATTAAACAATAGCTTAGTTCTGTGTGGAGGCGTCCCATATAACGTCCTTTGGTTGTCGTAAGTACCCCCGTCATGACCTACGCGGGCCCCGTCTTTGCCCACGCAAACCCTAACATATTAAATGAACTCCAAATAGTTCAGAACCTCTTCTGTCGTCGAGCTGCGAACGCACCTTGGTACGTCCGTAATGCCGACCTTCATCGGGACTTAGAGCTCCCAACAATTCAACAGTTTCTTAAAAAACTCTCTGAGAACTTCTTCAAAGCCTCAGAGTCGCACCCAAACAATTTAATTCGTGAGGCGGCTTCTTATGCAGCCCCACCCCCCTCTCGCTATCGTGTCCGCAGGCCGAGAAACTCTCTCTCGGACCCGCCAAATAAACTGTCAAACGACCTGAACTGCCTCCTGGCGGCTCAGGCCAGTTCTAATTAAATTAATTATTATTATTATATCAACTAATATTATTTTGCCTTCGTAGGCACTCCCTCAGCGGCTCTTAGCCGCCTGCGCCCTCTTTTCCCAAAAGAGGGTCGCTCATGATAAGGCACAATAGAGCTTAATCAGCCAGCTGCCTGTCCCCAAAGGCGGTTTTTAGGGGGTATCACTTAGGGTCCCCGGTAGGACAGTGAGTCCCCCATAACCACGATAGACCGGCTATCGTGGTATGCGTAATGCATTTTCCGCCTCCCTACGTACAGGGTAGCCCTTTAATTGCTTCGGGCGCAAAAAAAAAAAAAAAAAAAAAAAAAATCGTAAGTAGCTCAAAAGGATAATACTTTTTAATATTATATGAGTTATTGTTCGCTTTTTCGCCCCAAGAATGCGTTTCACCTCAAAGTAAATGACTACCGCCGCCCATGAACAACTGCAACATCAGGGGAACCGCAGATGTGTTGCCGGCTTTTTACTAGTAAAAAAAAGAGTAGGCTGAAGGTTTCTCATCAATAGTGCATGCATATTGTTCACGGCGGGTTCGAATTACAAACACTGCTAACAGTCTTATTATTGAATTATATAAAAGAGTGTTATTATTGATTTGATATTATCACAAACACGCAGTTTGTTGATCTCCGCGTATGTGTGATGTGTTTGTGTTGGGACCCGAATATGGCACTGTATTCCAAACTTTTTAAGGACCTTAATTTAGGAGATATAAGTATGAGAGTCAATTAAGGTCCAAACTGACACCCTACAGATTATTACTGACACGGAATTATTTTTACCGGCATCGAGGCATTTCATTTCAGGACTGACAACGCATATAAGCGACAGTAGCCTAATGGCAGGACGCGGACCGCGAACTCAAAAAGGTCGTGGGTTCGAATCGAATCCACCATTCGACTACTGGCGTGAACCACTCGTAACACAAGCAATTCAAGCTTACCACGAGTGGTTAAGGGGAACATTAGTAATGTTTACAGCATTGTTAATATTCTTTAAAAAAATCTGCATTTTTAATTTTTGATTGAGGATAGATAGATGTAGGCGTTTATGAACCCCAATATTCACTTACCATCAGATGGACTTTACTTCTTCTTGTAACTTGTAACCCTAGTCTAAATAAATAATGATTTTTGACATCGCCCATATAAATACTCTTTTATAACTTACTCTTTTCTGTATTTTAGTTTTTTTTTTATAGAATAAGAATGACAAACAAGCAAACAGACCATCTAATGATAAGTGAATACTGTGGCTTAACATCTACATTTATTCTCGTAATCAGAGTATTTAATAATCAAAACGTTGTGAACCTGGAAGACTAAGATGTAATTGCCTAGTTTCCAGTAAAAATGGCCTCCGATTCTCTATTCTCACCATACGAAACACAGCAGCATGAGGCTGTTATTTTACTTTTTTTTTTCAATCGAGTCTTTGTCAAATAATTCCGAATCTTATTTTTTTATTTCCTAGATGTCGTGTTTTGTGCCGAAACTTATTGCTCTGAAACTCGTGCATAGTCGTAAGCATCTAGCTATGAAACAGATAGCAGAAACTCGCGAGAGACTTTTAATAACACTAGAACTTAATTTCCACTTTATCATACCAAACAAAACGAGTTTAATTAATGGCTATTGCCCGGTTCCAGTAACTGTAAATACCCAATTTTAGGCCCAGTCAGATAGGTGCAGCTCAGTGTTACACTGTGATAACCCCAAATATAAACTATATATACTTATCGCGAGACTCTCTCTTTCTAATGTAGGTAACCTAATTTCAGAAATCCATTTATTGGATTTCTCGGATAAGTTTTAATCAATTCGGCGTTTATTTTGTTTGTTTTGATAAGTTTATATTAAAATTTATTTAATTTAAACCGCGTAGTGGCTCTTAAAGAATAACCTTTACTCTAATTCATTCCGTGGGCGTCGTAAGAGGCGTCAGAGTAAAACTGAACCAGGAGATGAGCAGTTGCATCTTATTGGTGATTAAAAAATGCGGTTGCAATCCAACTAACCAAGCGTGGCAACTATGGCAAATATCACTCCAATAACACTATATATGGAGGAGGCCTATGTTCAGAAGTGGACTCGTGATACCTGTAACAGAAATGGTAGTTTCAGTATAGTTGTCACAAGTCCCGGGTTTGATCCCTAGCAGCACCAATGAAATTGTAAATTACAATTTTAAGTGGTGATATATCCACTTGTTCGGCGGTGAAGTGAAACATTGTGATGAAACCCGCATGTCTGAGATATAAAAAAAATATGTTTCGAAGAGGTGTGATGCACGCAATCACGCATTGGGGCAGCGGATATGGAAATGATGGTACCACTACGGCTATCACAAGTCCCCGGTTTGATCCCCGCCAGCACTAATGAAATTGTAAATTACAATTTTAAGTGGTGGATATATTACTTGCGCGGCAATGAAGAAAAACATTCTGAGGAATCCTGCGTATATGAGTAATAAAAAAATGTGTTGCAAAGAGGTAAGTAGTTACGATGTACCAGTTCTGGCTCACTTGTAGAGAGGTTGTACTACCAGTTCTGGCGCACTGAGTCAGAAGTTGTACAAGTACGACGTTCGTCGATTCACGATCCTAAAAAAAAAAAAAAAAAAAAAAAAAAAAAAAAAAAAGGTTTTGGCATGCTCTGATCACGAATCTGTGGTCCATTTTTGCGTAGGATGCACGGTTCCGGAGATGTGCAGATCAATTAACTCTTATCTAATTGATATCCGCTTCGAGCCTCAACCGTCATTAGCGCTCCATTGTCCTTATCTACTTATCTATTGTTGATTGACTACCGTCATTATCTATTATTCGTCGGCGTGTGGGTCGGCTTATGCTATTGTATTATACTCCTTTGTTCCTATCTACACTAATCTGACTCATTAATAAAACACATTACCCAATTTTGTTAAAATTTTTATTTATAAAATACAAAATCTTATTACTTATTATCTATAAAATAGGAGCGAAACATCTCACCCACTAAAATATCGTAGTACAATGTGTTCCCTGTAAATATATTCGTAAAACTATGCATTGAACATCCCTGAAACTTATATGGCAAATACATTAAGCAATATTCGCCACAAACTGAAGTCCACTCATTCTGAATCCTATCAACATTCCAGTTCCATCTTTTACAATTTCTTTTAAAAAACTCTAGATGATATCGTACAGGTGCCCGTCCGAATGAATCAAAATATTGACCGACGTCATTCGTATCGATATATAAAGCTACCCAATTTTGTTAAAAGTTTTATTTATAAAATACAAAATCTTATTACTTATTATCTATAAAATAGGAGCGAAACATCTCATCCACTAAAATATCGTTGTACAATGTGTTCCCTGTAAATATACTCGTAAAACTATGCATTGAACATCCCTGAAACTTATATAGCAAATACATTAAGCAATATTCGCCACAAACTGAAGTCCACTCATTCTGAATCCTATCAACATTCCAGTTCCATCTTTTACAATTTCTTTTAAAAAACTCTAGATGATATCGTACAGGTGCCCGTCCGAATGAATCAAAATATTGACCGACGTCATTCGTATCGATATATAAAGCTACCCAATGTGACCCTGGTTTATCATCTGTATCCAAATTGCATATTATATACGTTGGTACGTGGGTGTACATGGGTAGTTTATTGGCAGCATAAACATTATTTTTTTAGAGTGGGGTGAATCTTTTTCAGATGTTGTTGTACATCTAGTGTATCCATAATATTACTGCTATTAGTAGATTATTACAGTACCAATCTACTCAATGACTAATATAGGAGTGATCAATTATAGTGATTTCTAAATATTAAATTGCATTCTTTGTGTTATACAAATCGTATTTGAGTCACCAATACACTGAACAAGACACGACAGGAAGGACGTAGGAATGTAGAGATAAGCAACAGAATGTAAGGTAAGCTTGTTGACGCATAAAGATACTATCAATTCTACTGCAGAAATTCTTTAGATTAGAATTATTACTAACTGGTACTATATAAGACCAAGCAACTGCAGTCATGGAGTTAGTGTATGGTCGTTTGACCGCAGTGGATCTATCAATACTACGTTTGTGTTACTTCAACGCATCAAAGGCCATGGATGTAAGTGTTTATTCTATTGACAAACTTACTTTTCTTTCTGTTATTTTCTTACGTGTGTATGATTTAGTGTTAACAAATTATATTTAAATATTTTGTGTGTGTATATGATTAAGCCGTGGTAGCTCAGATGGTTAGCGCAAAATGTAAAATTCACAGTACGCGACCCGGGTTCGATCCCCGCCGGCACCAATTAAATTGTTAATTACAATTTTAAGTGCTGATTTACCACGTGCTCAGCGTAGCCCTAAAACCCTCTCAGAAATGAGAGGAGGCCTATGTTCAGCAGTGGACTTTAATAGGTTGTAACTTTAGCTTTTTTAATATACGATATGAAGAAGCTATCCAAGATTCCAACTACTGATCATTGGAAACATGCTTCCACGAGGATTAAATATTACGTAAAGACTAATAAGGATAGCATCTACGACAACACAAACGCCCTCGTATACAATATTACAAAGACAATAGCAGAAAGTGAAAAAGTTAAAAAATACTTTTTTAGCAATGACAGTCATTAGCTGATCATTAGTGAATGTGATTCTGTTTACTTAAATTACTTCCGTGTACTCATTATATTCTATTTCTAATCCTTTGTTAGACTTAAATATCGGACATTATTTGAAATTTGGGTATCAGTTGGTCTACCAACACTGAACTGTTACTTACTCTGCTACCTATTTTCTTCTTTACTATAAGGATGGCAAACTTCAGTGAAGTGTGCACCAGTGCTTTCTTCTCCACAACCATGGAAGAGAATACGGAACTATTCAACAGCGAATTAAATCAGGAGTTGTCTAAAGTTTGTGATGAAATGGAGAAGGATCAACTGTTCGATTCATCGTATGATGATGAGTTGTATAATCACTGTGCGATGGTTGAAACACAGTTTAAGTAAGTAAAATAAACATTCATTTCGATCATAATTTACACAATGTCTTGTACAGTTTTTAATAAATTTAAACATTTTAGTAGTCAACCACTACAACTTGGAAGAGGGACGAAGCGAACGAGCAGCAAAGAACCCAAGATCATCAAAAAACCAACAACGGAAGCAGAAGCGCCTACCTCTGCAGGGAACAGTATCAGTAACGATGATCAAGTGGAATGTCTAACGTGTCATATATTTATCAAGAAACGGTATTTAGCTAATCATTTGTAGTGTTATGCTTATACATACTTACATATCATTTTACACTATTTTAAACTTATTTTTCCATTCTGTTTTTGATGTTCTGCATTCGCCTCAAAACTTGATATTTTGCATCACCTTTATTTCCATAGGATCCTGTAATATTTTTAATTCATAAGAACACAATAACAAATCATTTTCACTTCGTATTTTTCATGCTATCAGCACTTTTTAAATCGGTGTCAATGGAGTCTACCTTTTTCGGTCTTTTATTTAGTTCTCCGTAACTCTGCAATTTCGGGTTTCGTGCGCGCTGTTGCGCTACTTTTTTTTCCTATATAAATAATATCTCATTTTTCACTTAAATCTTGCCGTTTCTGTATTACGAGCCTAAAACCAAAATTTGACATGTTTTGACATCGTTGTTTATCAGGTTGTCATGGCAATTTTTATTCAAATATCGTTACCGGCCTGATGTTTTTACTTCAAAATACTCCTTTCTTCTTGGCCATTTACAAGAATTTGCTTTTAATTTAAATAATTTCAAATTTAATGAGAATAATTTTCCGTTCTTATGCCAGATCCGTCAAAAAAGGAAAAATAAGCCGAACAATCGGCGAATGGGAGAGTCTGACTTGAGCTTTGATACTTGAAGCATCTCCTAAAGGCCTTTTCCGCACTGCCTCGGGATCCTGCAAGCCTCTGCCCGCTCCTTAAGTCGTCGCCTAGCCACGCCTACGCCTCCGCCTACTAGTGCGCTGTGTTTGCCTACTTCAAGCGCCGCGTGTACCTACTTCAAACGCTGCGTGCCTACTCCAGACGTTGCGTGGACCTACTCCAGACGCTGCGTGTCTATTCCGGACGCTGTGTGTGTCTACTCCGGAAGTCGTGTTTGCCTACTTCAAGCGCCGCGTGTACCTACTTCAAACGCTGCGTGCCTACTCCAGACGTTTCGTGGACCTACTCCAGACGCTGCGTACCTGCTCAAGACGCTGTGTGTGTCTACTCCAAGCGCTGCATGTACCTTCTCCAGACGCTGCGTGTGCTTTCTCCAGATTCTGCGTGTACCTAGAGCAGGAGCTGTGCACCTATCATAGGCATAGCCTGTGCATACTTCGTTGCAGTATCTTTATTTTTGTTATTTTTTTTAATAATATTGTAAATCACTATTTTCATTACATCCCATCATCACCTTCATACCTTTTTTTATAAAAGAAACTGTAAAAATTTTCAAATTTTTAAATAATTTATTTTATTTTGGTTGTTTTCGTTGTAGTTAAGTTAGGTTCTTTAGTTTTTTTATTGTCGCTTCACGACACATTTTAAAAGTAATGTTCACAAAAATAATCTTTTAAATTCACATAATTCTTTATCAAACGTTAGTGTTATTGAATCTGCTTTTGGAAATAGGATTTTAACTTATAAAATCAAGAGTAGAGTAGATAGTTCGACATTGGTAAATTTTGAAACTCCTGAACTATTTTTAAATTCTATTAAAGATGATATTTTATTTTTAATACAAGAGTGTATTCATCAACACATAATTTTTAAAGTAAACTTCATATTGCATGCTGATTTTGTTCAACAAACTAAAGATATTCATGATACGTTCGATTTTCAAACGCTTAACTATATTATTTGTCAAGGAGATGACTTAAATATTTTTTTTTCATCTTTAAATGATACAATTACTACTAAAATTAGTGCATTTGAAAAAAAAGATAGTGGATGGAGTCTAAAAAACATAAAATCTATAGACATGAATGTTAATAAATTTAACCCCCTACGCGGTACTTCATACATAGATCTTCCTCGTGACATAAAATTAAAAAAGGCTGTTATAAATGTAAAAAGCAAGGATTATTTTTGTTTTAAATGGGCGTTACTCTCGGCGTTATATCCCGTAAACAAAAACGCGGATCGTGTATCATCGTACGTTAAACATGCAAATAAACTTAAATTTGATGGTATTTCCTTTCCAGTTAAAATTTCTGACATAGCAAAAGTAGAGAAATTAAATGATATTAGTATTAATGTTTTTGGGTTAGAATATAATAAAGAAAAACGATGTAATTCTATAGTAGGTCCATTATTTTTAACAAAGTGTCGTAAAGATAGACATATCAATTTATTATTTTTTTCCAAGGATACAAAAAATCATTATTGTTACATAAAAAATTTATCGCGGTTAGTTAGTAAACAAATTTCAAAAGACGGTCACATCATGTACATTTGCGAAGCATGTCTACTTCACTTTCCATCTAAGGAAAGTTTAAATAACCATGAACAATACGATTGTGCCCACATTTGTACAGAATTACCAAACAGTGAAACTTTAAAAAAAAAAGAATTGGTTTGGTCAACCTATTTCAAATGATAAAATTAAATTTGATAGTTATGAAAAAAAGTTGAAGATACCATTCGTAGTTTATGCTGATTTTGAAGCATTTTTAAAACCAATAGAATCATGTTCTAACGATCCTTCCAAACCTTTCACACACAATATTCAGAAACATGAAGTACATAGTTTTGGTTATTATATTAAATGTTCATATGATGATAAATTATCAAAATATGTAACGTATTGCGGACCCAACTGTGCACAAGTGTTTATGGAAAGTTTATCTAACAATCTCAAAGAAATAAATAGACTTCAAAAATATCCTCCACTTCCGCTAACAAATGAAGACAAAAACCAAATTTCAAATGCAACCATTTGTCATATTTGTGAAACAGAGTTAGCAGAACATTTTTATGATTTTGATTGGTACACCGGTAGTTTTATAGGTGTTGCTCACGAATCATGTAGCTCGAAGTTCAGAAGACCTCGTTATATACCAATATTTTTACACAACCTTAGTCACTATGATGCTCATTTTATTGTTCACGCGTTAAACTTTTGTGATGGTGAAGTCGAAGTTATCCCTCAAAATAAAGAAAAATATATATCCTTTTCCAAAAAATTAAAAATGAATAACCACGAAATTATATTAAGATTCATAGATTCATTTAAGTTTTTATCATGTAAATTAGAAGAATTGGCCAAAAATCTCAGTAATGATCAATTTCAAGAATTACGTAGAAATTATCCTAATGATGAAGATTTCTTTCGTTTAAAACGGAAAGGCGTTTATCCATATGAACTTATGACTAATTATGATAGTTTAAGCCTAACATCGCTCCCCGAACAAAAATTTTTTTATAGCTCGCTCACAGATTCCCATATTTCAAATGATGATTACAATCATGCTAAAGATGTTTGGAAACACTTTGGGTGTTGTAATATGCTAGATTATTCAAACCTGTATTTAAAAACAGACGTTTTACTTTTAACCGATGTATTTGAAAACTTTAGAAAGTTATGTATTAATACTTATGATTTAGACCCTGCCCATTATTACACAGCACCCGGTTTAAGTTGGGAAGCAATGTTAAAATATACAAAAATAGAATTAGAACTTTTAACAGATTATGAGAAAATTGCATTTATTAGATCAGGTATCAGGGGTGGTGTATCTCAATGTAGTAATCGTTATGCTAGAGCTAATAACAAATATATGGGGGATTATGATGCAGGGAAACCAAATTCATATATCACATATTTTGATGCCAACAATTTATATGGTTGGGCTATGTCTCAATGTCTTCCTACTGGTGGATTCGAATGGGTAAATCCGAATACAGAATTTAATGTGTCTGAGACATCGAACTTCGGTTTTATTTTAGAAGTTGATTTAGAATATCCAGATGAACTTCATGATTTACATTCGGACTTTCCTTTATGCCCCGAAAACATTTGTGCAGACAATATTAATGAAGATAAACTAGTCCCAAATTTAAATAATAAAGATAAATATGTAATTCATTACAGAAATTTAAAGCAGTGCATAGAAATGGGGGTTAAATTAACTAAAATTCATAGAGTTTTAAAATTTAAACAGTCTCGCTGGTTGAAGATGTACATAGATCTAAACACAAAATTAAGAACGTTAGCAAAATCAGATTTCGAAAAAGATTTTTATAAATTAATGAATAATTCAGTCTTCGGAAAGACTATGGAGAATATTGAAAAAAGGGTTAACATAAAATTAGTTACACACTGGGAGAACCAGGGCAAAGCTTTAGGTGCTCAAGATCTAATCGCTAAACCACAATTTCATAGTCTTTCAGTATTTTCGGAAAACCTAGTTGCGGTTCAGTTGCGAAAAACAAAGTTAATATATAACAAACCAATTTATTTAGGGTTTTGCATTTTAGATATTTCAAAAACATTAATGTATGATTTTCATTATAACTATATGGTTAAAAAGTTTAGTAAAATCAAATTATTGTATACAGATACGGATAGTTTAATATATCATATATTTACAGATGATTTTTACTCTGATATAAAACCTGACCTTTCATCATACTTTGATACCTCAGCTTATGATGCAAATAATATTTTTGAATATCCAAAATTAAATAAAAAGAAATTAGGTTTTTTTAAAGATGAAAATAATGGTAAAATCATGAAAGAATTTGTGGGTTTACGATCCAAAATGTACGCTTTTAACTTAGAGAATAAGACTATAGCCAAGGCAAAAGGCGTAAATAAATGTATCACTAAAAAGATGACCATGGATAATTATAAGTCTTCTCTATTTAATAAAAAAGTGCAATATTATAGTATGCTTAGATTTAAATCAATTAAACACACAATTATTACACAAAAATTAAATAAGATTGGTTTATCATATAATGACACAAAGAGGCATATTTTAGATAATAATATTGAAACATTAGCTTGGGGTCATTATAAACTGCGTTATGTAAGTGTTGATAGTTTTTAATTTTATGTCTGCATGTAAATAAAATTTGTATTGATTGTAAAATAATGATAATAGTATAATATGACGTAGAGTTTATTACATATTTAATCGTTGTTTTATTGTAAATAATTTAAGTTAATTGTTGTTTATATTTGCGTGTGTGTGTATGTGTGTGTGTGTGTGTGTGTGTGTGTGTGCATTTATTTGAGATTGAGTTGATTGTAAAATTATGATGTACTAATTGTGTTAGAAATAGTATACAGATCATTCTGTTTTATATAATGTTTGCAATATATATTAATTGTTAACACCAACACTTTCATTTTTTATTTCACCCCTTAGAACTTTAGACGTGTATAATGTTTCACTTTATCCATCCGTTTACTGCTATTGTGGCGGGGCCAAGTGGATGTGGGAAGTCAAATTTTGTAACAAATTTCATAAAATCAGTTACAGAAATATGTAATTGTGATTTTAATCAGATCACATGGTGCTTTGATGAAATGCAACCTTTATATAATTTACCAAATGTTAACTACCATCAAGGAATTCCAAATGTTAATATGTTTGACGGTGAAAACCCACATCTTGTTATTATTGATGATCTAATGAGAGAGTCCGATGGAAGAATTGTGGATATATTTACAAAAGGTAGTCATCACAGGAATCTTAGTGTATTTTATTTAACACAAAATTTATTTCATCAGGGTAAAGGGCAAAGAGACATATCCTTAAACTCAAGTTATATAATATATTTTAAAAACCCTCGAGATAAAACTCAAATAAGATATTTAGCACGACAAGTGTCACCAGATAACCCAAAATTTATTGAAGATGCCTACAGGGATGCAACTCTAGAGGCGCATGGATATTTAATGGTAGATTTAAAACAGAATACCAATGATTTTTGTCGTATCAAGACAAATGTCTTCCCATTTAATGGTTTCTGCACAGTCTACGTCCCCACAAAAGAGTTTAAATACACCAAGAATCAAACATTTCAAATCATTGCTAAATGATGCATCGTCGACTCACAACGCATAAACATTTGCTAAACGCTTTGCATACGCTTAAACCAAAATATCAAAGAGCATTACTTAAAACGTGTGATGAAGAAGAAATTAACTGTATTTGTGAGTGTATTCATAACGTTTTACAAGGAAAAGTACCTCTTAAAGATCAAGATAAACAAAAATTGAATAAACACAAAAATATACTCCGTCAACTAGTGCGTAAGTGTAAACATAAACTAAGAAAAAATATAATTATACAAAAAGGAGGGGCTTTCTTACCAATAATATTAGGTTTACCGGAGACCCTTTTTACTGGAAACGAGGCATTCCATCTTAGTCCTCACGGGTGACAACGCATCTACATTTTGATTCGTAATCGAGGATAGATGTAGATGTCTATGGGCCACAGCAACCACTTACCATCAGGTGGACTGTGTGCTCGTTTGTCACTCTATCCTATAAAAAAAAAAAAAAAAAAAAGGTGCAATATTGAGTGGATTAGTGAGTGGACTAGCCAGTTAACATGGAAAATGCAAAGAAAATGATACTTATCGAACCTGGATTGATTGAAAAATTAAATCAAGAAAATAAGGTTAATACGAGTAGTAGTTTATCTCGATTAGATATCGAAATGCAAAATATTATGAATAGTAAGACGGAAGACCGAAAGAAATGGATGTTATATTTACAAACACTGCAAAGATACCTTCATTTTACCGAAGAGGATCGTCAACCACTCAGATTACCAATTTATTCTGATACATCTAATGAAGATTCAAACGAGTCTAAAATTGGTTTTAAAAATAAAGATAGAGATCTAAAAACTTCAGTTGATGCTGAATCTTTGTTGGAGGAGAATCGATCCATCAAAAGTAAAGAAAATGTTGAAAATCCACTTTACACACCAGCTCAAATACTCAGTTTAATACCAAAAACTTATAATAAAAAAGGACAGTTATTATTAAACTTAGTTGAAACAAGTAGAGGTAAAATACATTGGGATAATGAAGGTACAGTCACAATTGATAATGAAAAAATTCCTGGAAGTAATATTGTTGATTTAATAAATGATTCACTAAGACCCTTAAAAAGAAGTGATCCAGTAGGTTGGGATAGATTTGCTGAAGCATTAAAAGATATTAAAGTACCACTTACTTATATTGGAAATCCAAAGAGATGTGAGTTTATTAACCAACTTCAAGCAAAAGATCTGAACAAACCCTCTGAGATTGAATTTCAAGAGTTTTCTACACCGAGCAGTAGAGATAAAAAGTCTACAACTAAAATACGTAAAAGGCTTGAGTGGGAAAAATGGACCCCGTACTAGAAGAAATTAACAGGATTTATTATGATCCATCTAATCCCGCTGGTTTTGGTAGTATTGATAAATTATCAAAAGCCATGAAGGGTAAAATGAATAAAAAGCAAGTAAAGGAATGGTTAAAATCACAAGAAACATACACATTACATAAACCCATTCGAAAAAAATTCCCGCGTAATAGGTACATTCTATCAAATATTAATGAACTGTGGCAAGCTGATTTAAGTGATATGCGAACTTATTCTCAATATAATGATGGTTTCAATTATATACTTTGTGTTATTGATGTATTTAGTAAATATGCTTTTGCAAGACCAATGAAAAAGAAAAACTCAGAAACAACTAAAGAATGTTTTGAAAGTATATTTACTGAAAGTAATTTAACACCTACTCACATACAATCTGATAAAGGTACAGAATTTGTTTCAAAAGATGTACAAAAATACTTTAAATCCAAAAAGATTAATTACTATACCACTAACAATCCTGACATTAAGGCCAGTATTGTTGAACGATTTCAAAGAACACTAAAAATGAAAATGTGGCGTTATTTCACTCATAATAATACTTATAGATATATAGATGTTTTACAAGATTTAATATACTCTTACAATCACAGCTTTCACTCTAGTATTAAGATGTGCCCATGTGATGTAAATTCCAACAATATTATGACAGTTTGGACTAATCTTTATGATAGACGGTCAAACAAACTTTCTTTAGAAAATCCTAAACCAAATTTCAATGTGGGTGATTATGTTCGAATAACTAAATATAAACATGCTTTCCAAAAAGGATATGAATCAAATTGGAGTGATGAAATATTTATTATATCTTCAATAATTGATAGATCTCCATGGGTTGTTTATACAATAACAGATTTACAAAATGAACCAATAGTTGGTACTTTTTATGAAAGAGAATTACAAAAAATCACTTACAACCCCACCTCACAATATAAAATAGATAAAATAATTGACACTCGTTACTCAGGTAACAGAAAAGAAGTATTAGTGAAGTGGAAAGGTTATCCAGATAAATTTAACAGTTGGATTTTAGCTTCTAGTTTAAAAGAAATATGAATAAAGAAAGTTTTTATTTAACTTTGCTCAGCAATAGTTCAATGGAATATTTTCCTGATAACAAGACCACAAATTTTTCAACGAAATTACCGAAAGCTATTAAATTAGAAGGTGAATGGTCGGTTGGAGTTGTCGAGTTTCAATATCCATGTACCATGTTTACTGTTCAAGATCATGAAAATGTTATATACATTACAAAATCTATGTTAATGCCTAATGAAGATATTCCAGCTACCAACTATGATAACGTTGAGCATATTTTAAGAGTGTTAAATGGTATCGGAGAGAACTTGAAATTTCGCTATGATGAAATAACAAAATTTGTGTCTATTTCTGTTTTGGATAAAAATATAACATCCGTAACATTATCACCCAAATTAAGTTTACAACTAGGTTATGAACCAAATAAAAATCTCCTAGAGAGAAATTTTGGAAAGTGTCCTGCTAATTTACACTTAGGGTTACCATCTCAACTCTTTCTATATTGTGACATTATCGATCCTCAGATTGTGGGTGATGTTATGACTCCTTTACTAAGAGTCATTTCATTAGATCCTACAAAATACATTTATGGTGCAAATAAAATGCACGTTTTCTCTCAACCTCACTACTTACCTGTTATGCGAAGAGAGTTCGATACGCTGGAAATAGTTATAAGATCGAGCACAGGACAAAAAATACCATTCCAGTTTGGAACCGTGTGTATTAAACTACATTTCCGAAAATTATAATAATGAATTCCCTTCGTGATCATCATAAATGTCCATATGAAAATTATTATACACATCAAGCTGGGTCAGGAGTTGGAGTAATTTATAAGGGTGCACCATACCAACGCGGTCATGGTATTGGGAGCTTCTTAGGGGGGTTATTTAGATCAGTTTTACCTTTACTTTCAAGTGGTGCTCGAGTGATTGGTAAGGAGGCATTAAGCGCTGGAGTAGGACTTTTATCGGATATGGTTCAAGCGCGTCCTATGGAAGCCTCAATAAAAGATCGTCTAAAGCAAGTTAGTACGAATTTAAAACGAAAGGCTGATGAGAAAATTGATCAATTTAACATGACAGGATCTGGGTATAAAACTAAAAGAAAACGATTGACCTCGTTCATTCCACCATTAACTGCTAAAGTGAAAGCTGCGAAAAAACTTGGTCTAAAACCAAAAAATAACAAAGATATATTTTCAAATTAAATATGTCTTTCCTTCATAATCATTCTTGCGAGTGCGTTAAGTCAGAATTGGATTTGTTTGCACTACCGTCTACACAAACTAGCATTGAAAATGGATTGTGGATTCATTATAAACCAATTTCATCTCTTGGTGATGATGGACCTATCGAGTTTCAAGTTCCTGGGACAGGCGATGACTACATAAATTTGTCTCATACATTACTCCACATAAAGGCAAAAGTATTAAATCAAGATTCAACTAACTTGATATCTACTACAATAGTAGCACCTGTAAATAATTGGCTGCATTCACTTTTTAGTCAACTTGATGTTTATTTAAACCAAAAACTTGTATCACCACCTAATAATACCTATGCATATCGAGCATACATGGAAACCCTTTTAAACTATGCTCCTGCTGCTAAACAATCTCATCTTACTTGTAGTCTTTGGTATGATGATACAGCAGGAAAAATGGATTCTACGGATGGTAAAAACATAGGATTTGTTAAAAGACAGGAATTGATTAGTGAAAGTAAGGAAATAGAAATGATTGGTCATCTTCACGGTGACATTTTCAACCAAGATAAATTTTTAATTAATGGTGTTGAAATGAGTGTTAAATTGGTTCGATCTAGAGAGAGCTTTAATTTAATTGCTGGGTCAAACGATGTAAAGTTTAAAGTTTGCATTACGGATGCAACTCTTATTGTTCGACGAGCACGAATTAATCCAAGTGTATTACTCGCACATCAAAAAGTTTTAGCTTCTACCACTGCTAAATATCCTATTACTCGAGCTGAAGTAAAAGTTTTAACAATTCCATCGGGTGTTCAAGGAAAAACTCTTGATAATATATTTTTAGGGCAGGTACCCAAAAGATGTATAATTGGATTTGTGAACAATTCTGCATTTAATGGTTCCCTTACTAAAAATCCATTTAACTTTGAAAACTATGGTATTAATTCTTTCAGCTTATATATTGATGGTCAACAAATACCTTCAAAAGCTTTGCAACCATCTTTTAATAATAGCATATTTACATCAGCATATCATACTCTATTCTCGGGAACTGGTATTCACTTTCTTAATGAAGGAAATGGAATCTCTTGTGAACAGTATGCCAAAGGTTACTGTCTATTAGCATTTGACTTAACTCCTGATTTATCAGCCAACTCATCAGCTCATTGGAATCTCATAAAGCATGGTAGTGTAAGATTAGAAGTACGATTTGAATCCTCACTAATACAAACAATTAACTGTATAGTTTATGCTGAGTTTGATAATATTATTGAGATAGATAAAAACAGAAATGTTACTGTAGACTATAGTAGTTAAGGTTATAATATGTGTTGTGTGATAGATTTTATGAGTTATGTGTAATGCATTTTGTGTGTATGTAACTATGTGAAACATTATAAAATTAAATAAAACAAATTGTATGCAATATATTATTTTTTATTTCTTTATAAATATTCTATTTAATGTAATACAAAACTCTGTTCGAGTTTAAATTTTACATAAGCACACTGACTAAACCACTGAACATGCTGCTGCCAAGGATCATCATCATCTTCCCAATCTTTTAAGCCACCACCACAATGGAAACACTTGGTCCTGTCTGCATGGCCAGTATAAAAGAAACCGGCTTCTGCAAGATCTTCAGGTTTCTGTCGCATAACGAGAGGCCAGTTTTCGAAACTGAGCAACCGGCTAGATTTTGAACTGAAGAATGGATATTCAGCTCTTGAGTACTGCATATTCTTCTCGTTTTCATCTCCACTCAGTGTTGTAGTTTTGTTCTTCAATGATGTGTTCTGTACACGTATGCCACACTCATCTCTTTCTTCTGCTCTTGTCTTCCTGTAATTTAAGTAAACAGAATCACATTCACTAATGATCAGCTAATGACTGTCATTGCTAAAAAAGTATTTTTTAACTTTTTCACTTTCTGCTATTGTCTTTGTAATATTGTATACGAGGGCGTTTGTGTTGTCGTAGATGCTATCCTTATTAGTCTTTACGTAATATTTAATCCTCGTGGAAGCATGTTTCCAATGATCAGTAGTTGGAATCTTGGATAGCTTCTTCATATCGTACATTTCAATTTTGATGAGATGCGTCGCTTGGTCTCCGTCGTCAGAATTAGTAGAAATGTATGATACACCATCTCTAGCGGCTCGTGCTACGGTTGATGATAACAGCTTCCTCTTTTTTATTTTTGATTCAGCTTCAAAAAAATGATCAATCGATTGCGATTTTCTTTTTCCACCATCGCATGTGTTATTATTAATGACGATGTCATCACTCTCTTCTTGAGGGGAGAGTGGCGAGTAGTAATACTGTTTATAGGTATTTTCATCGAAGCTCAATGATTTCTGCAACAACACAGTTATCATGTTAATATCAATTTGTTAACACTTAATCATAAAAGTTAAAAAAGCTAAAGTTACAACCTATTAAAGTCCACTGCTGAACATAGGCCTCCTCTCATTTCTGAGAGGGTTTTAGAGCTACGCTGAGCACGTGGTAAATCAGCACTTAAAATTGTAATTAACAATTTAATTGGTGCCGGCGGGGATCGAACCCGGGTCGCGTACTGTGAATTTTACATTTTGCGCTAACCATCTGAGCTACCACGGCTTAATCATATACACACACAAAATATTTAAATATAATTTGTTAACACTAAATCATACACACGTAAGAAAATAACAGAAAGAAAAGTAAGTTTGTCAATAGAATAAACACTTACATCCATGGCCTTTGATGCGTTGAAGTAACACAAACGTAGTATTGATAGATCCACTGCGGTCAAACGACCATACACTAACTCCATGACTGCAGTTGCTTGGTCTTATATAGTACCAGTTAGTAATAATTCTAATCTAAAGAATTTCTGCAGTAGAATTGATAGTATCTTTATGCGTCAACAAGCTTACCTTACATTCTGTTGCTTATCTCTACATTCCTACGTCCTTCCTGTCGTGTCTTGTTCAGTGTATTGGTGACTCAAATACGATTTGTATAACACAAAGAATGCAATTTAATATTTAGAAATCACTATAATTGATCACTCCTATATTAGTCATTGAGTAGATTGGTACTGTAATAATCTACTAATAGCAGTAATATTATGGATACACTAGATGTACAACAACATCTGAAAAAGATTCACCCCACTCTAAAAAAATAATGTTTATGCTGCCAATAAACTACCCATGTACACCCACGTACCAACGTATATAATATGCAATTTGGATACAGATGATAAACCAGGGTCACATTGGGTAGCTTTATATATCGATACGAATGACGTCGGTCAATATTTTGATTCATTCGGACGGGCACCTGTACGATATCATCTAGAGTTTTTTAAAAGAAATTGTAAAAGATGGAACTGGAATGTTGATAGGATTCAGAATGAGTGGACTTCAGTTTGTGGCGAATATTGCTTAATGTATTTGCTATATAAGTTTCAGGGATGTTCAATGCATAGTTTTACGAGTATATTTACAGGGAACACATTGTACAACGATATTTTAGTGGATGAGATGTTTCGCTCCTATTTTATAGATAATAAGTAATAAGATTTTGTATTTTATAAATAAAACTTTTAACAAAATTGGGTAGCTTTATATATCGATACGAATGACGTCGGTCAATATTTTGATTCATTCGGACGGGCACCTGTACGATATCATCTAGAGTTTTTTAAAAGAAATTGTAAAAGATGGAACTGGAATGTTGATAGGATTCAGAATGAGTGGACTTCAGTTTGTGGCGAATATTGCTTAATGTATTTGCCATATAAGTTTCAGGGATGTTCAATGCATAGTTTTACGAATATATTTACAGGGAACACATTGTACTACGATATTTTAGTGGGTGAGATGTTTCGCTCCTATTTTATAGATAATAAGTAATAAGATTTTGTATTTTATAAATAAAAATTTTAACAAAATTGGGTAATGTGTTTTATTAATGAGTCAGATTAGTGTAGATAGGAACAAAGGAGTATAATACAATAGCATAAGCCGACCCACACGCCGACGAATAATAGATAATGACGGTAGTCAATCAACAATAGATAAGTAGATAAGGACAATGGAGCGCTAATGACGGTTGAGGCTCGAAGCGGATATCAATTAGATAAGAGTTAATTGATCTGCACATCTCCGGAACCGTGCATCCTACGCAAAAATGGACCGCAGATTCGTGATCAGAGCATGCCAAAACCTTGTTTTTTTTTTTTTTTTTTTTTTTTTTTTTTTTTTTTTTTTTTTTTTTTTTGTAGGATCGTGAATCGACGAACGTCGTACTTGTACAACTTCTGACTCAGTGTGCCAGAACTGGTACATCGTAACTACTGAGGTATGAAGTATGCATACATGTATTGGGGTCACGGATACTTCGTTGCCATAAAATTCTCTCAAAAAGAAAAAGAGGCCTGTGCCCAGTAGTGGGACGCATATAGTATGTAATTTTATTGTTTTTATTTTCATACACATATATATTTGAGAGCAGAAGTAGCGTTGGGATCGGGCTCTCTCTTTGAATTTGATAGTATATGCGAGCAACCCATGTTCACTTTACTACACGATTTATCTCATAATATTTTTTCCGGACCGTCGAGCATGTGCTAGTGCGAAATTCTGCAAGTCTGACAAATAAAAAGAGGCAAGAAGCCCGTTAACATGGATAAGAGGAAAAATTCTCACAGAAAAGAGTCGAGACTTATGACAGATGTGGGAGCACATGTAGTTATTAATTTTTCTATTGGCTTTATCAAATAAATCAACCTTTTGGAAGAGCCTTTTAGAGTTTATGTTTAAAAAGGCAATAATACTGATATTGTTACGTCACTTCATAAGTAAGGAGGTATCAACAGAAATAAGAGTTATTTATTTTTAGTCATCACAGATGGGTCACACATTCTCATTATCATCATACATACATCATACATCGTGACGAATGTTTCCTGAAAGTGAAAACTCGCTGAAACCCGTTAACAAATGATCTTTTTATAGAATATGACTGACAAACGAGCACACACTCCACCAGATGGTAAGTGAACGCTGTCGCCCATAAACATCTACATCTATCCTCAATTAAAAATCAAAATGCTGCGTTGTCACCCCTGAGGACTAAAATGGAATGCCTCGTTTCCAGTAAAAAGGGTCTCCGGTTCTTTACACCCACCATACAAAACACAGCGACTGTTCGCTAGTGTATTTATGACTGTATATTTTCGGTTTCATCGTGCCTAGCTGAGTATATGGTACTCCTAACTACGTTTAGCTTTATGTGGTCTCTATTTTATCGAGGGGAATAAGGTTGCAATTGCATTACTCTTGTTCTTTGACTTAGGGTCCTAGGGGAAAGCGTTCTATTGACAGTAGAAACTAAACTCTGATTGAGCGTGCAGCGGGGCGGAGCGTTGATTATGCATGACAAACACACACACTTGTATTACAATGTCCTTTTTAATGGTCGTTCGTAATGTGCCACGTGCTGCGACGTCACTCGATCCGTTGAACGCTCTAGGAAACCACTAAGTGGAGTAGGTCGGACCGAATAGCAGTGCGAGAATCCGCTTTTTACACGTTTTGTGACACTGCGTCCATTGAAGACGGGGCAGGGCGAAGTGGGACTAAATCCGTCGGCTGATCGCTAGGCAAGAGTGTTTTTTCCGTCCCTGTGACTTTTTATTTTGCGCCCGAAGAAAATAAGGGCAACCCTCCGGTAACGGGGGATGGACGTGGAGAATGCTCATAGAATACTTTTACCCACTAAACTCCACCTTTTGGGATTGCCTTACCGATCTGTTACCGTACCGAATTTTATATGTGGTTGAGCTTCATGCTGCAGTTATATTAGTAGTATGGATGTGGCACTAATGTGTCGGCTCGACCGGGGAAGGACCACGTTCTCACAGAATACTACGTACTACGTACTCGATATCACAGATATCAGTATATTGCGTCAAATAATAAAACTATAAATTATTATATAGGTAGGTATTAATACAACAAAACAAATCGTGTCTAATACTTTCATTGATTGTGCGTATTTTATCTTTTTAAAGCGTAGGTACGTTTAGGTGTCGCTCAATAATATCTAAACAATCGAAAAAACACTCAAAAGATAAAATATAAATCGAAGAAAACTGTGTCACAACCTTCGTCGTCGCATTATGTTACAAAATTATAGATAACCCCGACGGGGAATCAAACGAGCTATCGCCGGGTGCAAGATTAGGTTGTTACGCAATCGGAAACAAGCTGTCGACAGTTTTTTTAGGATAAGTGTAACAAACGAGCACCCAGTCCATCTGATGGTAAGTGGATGCTGCGGTCCATAGACTTACATAGGTATACATTTAACCTCCATTAAGGATCAAAATGCAGTTGTGTTGTCAACCTTGAGGACTAAGATGAAAAGCTTTAATTCCAGTAAAACGGGTCTCCCGTTCTCTACACTCACCATACGAAACACAACAGCATTAAGCTGCTATTTTACGCTGGTATTCTGTGAGAGCGTGGACCTTCCTCGGTCGAGCTCGAGCCGACCCATTCATGCTAAAACCATAATAGCTGCAGCGTGGACTCTACCACGTACAAAATTTTATTTTATTTATTTTATTGCTTTAAAAAAATGTATGAATACTGTTCCGCGATTGTCAAAATCATCAGCATCAGCAAGTATAATGCCCAAATACTCAAACTCTGTTTAATTTTAAGATACCGGTAAGTATCGTGCTGTCTCTGTCACTTTAAGTCAAAGTGACTGTGACACCATCAGATTTAACGACGTCTTAAAATTGAGTAGAGTTTATTTGGTCGTAAGTCTACCGCTAGACATAGGCCTCCCTCGGTGTTTTTGCCTCATTCGTCACGCTTGGTCTTAGACCCAATAATCGTCTAAGCGCTTGGCGGACGGATTGACGATTGCAGTACAAGACGTCTAGCTCCTTGGACGTTACGTGGTCGCTATTTTAGCTATTTTATGTGTGGTGTAAACGAGATTATTTATAAGAGTTTTCCGGCACTTCGTTTCACGACACCCATAGGACGAAATGAGCGTAACTCCGGACTCTTACTCCGGACAGCGTAAACATAAATATTTTAATTACTACACCACGGTATTGTGTCCAAGTTTAGTGATTTTCTTTTTTGGCACTAAACCAGCGCTAAAATATTGTAAATATGAGCCATTTCGACCGCCGTACAGCGCCGACAATCGTCCTACCATATGAATAAAAATCATCGTCTTATCAAAACAATTATATTTTGAAATTGGTAAGAATTAACTCACCCATACAGAGTTACAGCCTATATACGTCCCACTGCTGGGCACAGACCTCCCCTCATTTCTGATAGGGTTTTTAGGGCAAGGAAGTGTCCGCCGCGCAGCCCCAATGCGTGTTGGAGAACTTTACATGTCTTCGAAATATTTCTTTTTCTTATTCCTCAGACATGCAGGTTTCTACACGATGTTTTCCTTCACCGCCGAGCACGTGGTAAATCAGAACTTAAAATTGCAATTAACAATTTCATTGGCACCGGCGGGGATCGAACCCGGGTTACTCCATCTTAGCTACCACGCCTCCCGGGACTTTCACCCATATCTCCTCAGTGAAATTAAAAAAAAAACACCTCCCGCCATCCTTCAATTGCGTGTACTATCCCCGTCACCACTAATCTCAGCATCACAATTCCCAACACCACGACGATAATACGACACGTCTTTCGCCTCTACACGAGGTGGCCTTGTGAAGTGGCGAAACCTCGTGTTAGCATTAGTGGTGACGGAGAGAGTGCTCGCGATTGAGGGAGGGCGTGAGATGCTCTTCAAACTAGGTAAGACGCATCATTCTATTTCATTGAGCGGATATGGGCAAAGTAATTCTTACCAACTTTAATATAATGGATTTCTGCAAAATAACGTCTGTAACAAATAAATTTTGTCAATCGGTCAATTGTTCGTAGATAGCACTTTGATTTGGGGATATATGGTGGTGGTGAGTAAAAATACTATATCCACTAAAAAGTTAGGTTATAAGGTTAGGCTCCGTGCATGATACAGTAAGAAAAATCCTCATTTGGAGAGAAGATCAGTTCATATAAACATAGCTTTTATGTACAAGTACTCAAATAAATAAATAACAATTATCGCAGATAAATGAGAGTAGCTGACTCATCCAAGATACAGTATAAATACGTGTGTTCCTATATATTAACTGTGTCCAAGATGAGCGGCAATAGGCCGGCCATATATTTGATACTGGCAGGCACAATGTTAAATTGGAAAACCGCACCAGATTGTGAAGGAAGGAAGGTCAATTTTTATAGGTTAAAAAAAATTGAATTTTGAACTGGTTTGATTTGTGATTGCTATTCACATGACAGAGATCAATTTCTCAAACACTTAGATGACTTTTGTAAGAAAAAAAAATGTTTCCACTTTTATTGAATTGAAAGTATTAAAAGCTCCTGTAATTCTATTGTGTTGAGCATTTTAATACCCGACATTAATTGACTGCTTTAAATGACATGGAATTCACGTTTCCACGTGACTATGTTCCACTATGCACTTTTGCCTTTTGTTAATAATAGCTCCCAGACGATTGTTGTTTACAACTTTATAGTGACACGTTTTCCTTCCATCGTTTATAAGAGAATTGCTATAAAATAAAAGTTAGCGCTTGGGAAATATACGATCTCCGGTTGAATTCTTAGAAGTAATTTTCTGTTTAATCAATAATTTTCCATTATTTTCCGTTGATTTTATAACATTGAATGGTAATTATTTGTACCTATACCAACAGTATTAAAAGCTTCAGTATTATAAAAATAATAACTGTTATACAAATTAATTAACATTTTACTACTTTGTACTGGTAGGTGAAGTGTAGGGTGACCCTTCACTAGATGGAGTGACGACCTGGTAAGACATTCAGGAAATCGATGGATGTGGATGGCTCAGGACCGTGCTTCGTGGTATTCCTTGGAGGAGGCCTATGTTTAGCAGTGGACTTGTGAAGGGCTGTAATGATAATGAATGATGATGACGATATACTTACATATTTAAAAGTGTATAGGTTGGTATATAATACATGGTTATGATATAGATCGTGAGAGATATGAATACAAAAGTGTTGTTAGGAAGCTAGGTGTTCGTGCAATCAAGTATATTATGTACCTACATAATCCTGATTCACGTTTATTAAAGTTTCCACAAACGTGACCGGTGACGTGATCCAAAAACAACGTTGTACAAATATATTGTTGTAGATATTCGAAAAAGATATTAGTGATTATTATCGAATCGTAGAACGCATCGAATAGACCGAGTCATTGAAACGATTTTGTATGAACTGTAGTTAAAATAAACCTCGTGTAATTTGTGCAATCATAATTAAAGCGCATTCCCTGTTCCTGTGAGAGGCCTATGTTCAGCAGTGGACTTGTGAAGGGCTGTTATAATAATAAATAAATAATAATTTAAGTAGACCTGGCACTGACTTTGACTGCCACGTTAGTCTAGGGCACGTCAACCCGGTAGCCAAGAGTAGCAACTATGATAAAATTCCCCCTATGAGGTAATCTAAGGTGGAGGCCTAAATGTTCAGCAGTAGACTTTTATATACAGTAATAAATCACACACACACAACATGTCACAATTTGGCTTCGTTAAAAATGTTACGAATATATTTTTGTAACATTGCAATGTTTTCCTTATGGGATCACGGACCAGGAAGCGAGACGAGGTAGGTATATCGCGAATTTTGTTCCTGTTGCGTCTGTAGCGAAGATTGACAAATATTGACGCGGTACCTACGAGTATAGTTTATTTTATTATATCGATGTTAATAAAATTATCGAATTTAAGAAATTAAAACAACAAAATTCCTGCAATTTTCATATAATAAATATTTTTAAAGTATGGAAAATTTGAAGTAAAAATTGTATGTGTAATACGTTTATTTAAAAAAACATGCTCTGAACACACGTGATTACTCGTGAATGCTTGTTCTTTATTAATGATACATGTTATCGGTCATCGGTCTGATAATTTACCAACCACATATTTTTCAACAAAAATAGGACTATAAGTTGGTAGTAGTACTTTATGCCATCATTTTTTTTTCATCTGGGTAGGTAGGTAGGTAGGTAGGTAGGTACCCTCTACTTTCTACCGACAACCAGCAGTGTACCGCTGTGTTAAGGTCTGAAGAGTACAGGAGGTACTGGCTCTATTAGAGGCTGTGAGACTTTTCATCATTGAGATGAAGCCTCAGGGCTGACAGCGCATCTGTAGCTTTCTCTGTTCGAAGTTGTTTGCAGGTGTCCATGGGCTACAGTCCCCACTTACCATCAGGTGGGCTGCAAGTTCATTCGTCACTTTATTTTATTAAAAATAAAAATATTTAGTAGAAAAATGTTCAAAACTTTTTATTTTATTGTTACTTTAAAGCTTTCTGTATATGCCATGATGTCAAACACAACAATGGACCACCGAATGAGGGATTACTAGGAAAAAGAAAATAAAATTAATTGGTAGAGGCCAATCCAAGACGCATTTAGCGGCCGGCGCAAAACCAAGGTCGGTATGGTGATCTCACCAGTCAATTTTTTTTAACATAGCTATTACATAGCCGGCTTTTGTTGTACATATAAGCTAAGCGTTCTAGAACAAATACAGGAAGAGCAAGAAACATTCGATTTAGTCGGGTTGTAGCTTAAACGGTCGCACGCTAACTATTGTAACACAGCTATCTTTGAATATTTCATGCCATAGAAAAAGTTTTGTTGGTTTTTATGGTGTTGCTAGTTTTTTGTAGACGTCTCATTTTTGCAAGTGCTATTTTTCACAGCGGTGACATATAAGGACGATTCTAATACCATATGTTTTGGTAAGCATCGAAAAAAAATTGGCTCACTATAACAGTAGCGGCTACAAAAACCGTTTAAGATTTTAAGTAACAAGATTGTAATCGAAATTAAACAAAACATGGAACATACGCTTATCTATAGTGTTGAGAACCTTTTAACTATAAACGAGGTTTTTCATCTTTGTCCTCAAGTCCTGTGACTCTTAATCGGGGATAGACGTACATGTTTATGGGCCACAGCATTCACTTACTATCAGATGGACTGTGTGCTCGTTTGCTATCCTTATTATATAAAAAAAGACGTGTGGCACTCGGGGACTGCCGCGGTTAAGCTATTGCATAGCATTTTGTATTAATTTATGCAATTATAATTATTTATTTATTTTATTTATGCAGTATTTCTTTTTCTTTGATATTAATTCAAGTTACACTTTTTGAGCGTGGTGACCGATAAGAAAACAATTTTTTTTCTTTTATTATATAAATAAATAATAAATGCACTTTGTTCATTCATATTCAAAACACTTTATACACAAATTTTACGAGTACAGCTATTCATTGTTGTACATAAATACCTATACACCTATATACTTTCTCATAAACAGCTGCTTATGTATTCGGAGCAGCTCGTCTCGATTCGTGCGAGCTTCGTAGAGTCGTACAATACGTCTAGTTGCACGCACACAAACACCGTGTCGAAGACTGCCGAAAAGTAACGACGTTAGACAATGCACGGCCTTCAAGCCACACCTCCGTGCCCGTCGGAGTGGGGAGCGTCAGGTTTTTTCGTTACGGAATTTCTGGATTCGGTCCCCGCGCTCAAGGCCCGCGATAGAAGCTATGCAATAGCTTAAAAACTCTACTTAAAGATATTTCCAATTTGTCTGCGTAATTCGTTGCAATAATAAAAATAAGTTACAATACGTAATTTTAATAATAAGTGTTTATGTAGTCACTTAGGCATGTCATCTCCGGATGTTCGGCGCTTTCTAACTCAGAGTACTTGGGCAGGCACAATCTAGTAGCCAGGATTTTACACCAGGAGCTCGCTCTGAAATACGGTCTCGTGGATCGGAAACTGCCTTATTATAAGTACTTGCCGGAAGCCGTGATCGAAAATAACCGCGCTAGGCTCTACTGGGATCGGGCCATCATCACAGACAGGACTATTCTTGCGAATAAGCCTGATATTGTGCCGATGGACCGGGCACAGTCAAGGATATTTTTGGTCGACCTTACCATTCCATATAACGAGAACCTAATGAAAGCCGAATCAGATAATAAAACAATATGACCTGGCTCACGAGGTGACCGACATGTGAGGTGGTCTCCCAACCGAAATCATTAATTAAAGTCGTCCCTGCGAATGGACTGATCCCGGTCAGCCTCTCGGGTCATCTGAGGCGACTGGTACTCCGTGACGGACCGCTCCGGGCTCAAATGCAGAAAGTGGTGTTCCTCGATACCGCCCGCATCGTCCGCTGGTTTCTTTTCCTTTCCTCCTAACCCTTTTTCATACGTGGTAGAGTCATGCTGCAGTTATATTAGTAGTATAGTTGTAGCACGAATGGGTCGGCTAGACCGGGGAAGGACCACGCTCTCACAGAACACCAGCGTGAAATAGTAGCTTAATGCTGCTGTGTTTCGTGTGGTGAATGTAGAGAACCGGAGATTTATTTTTACTGGAAACGAGGCATTCCGTCTTAGTTTCACGGGTGACAACGCATCTGCATTTTGATTTGTAATCGAGGATAGGTGTAGATGTCTATAGGCCGCAGCAACTACTTACCATCAGGTGAAGTGTGTGCTCGTTTGTCACCCTATCCTATAAAAAAAATCTTCGGCCGTTTAGGCTCCCTTGCCGAAAGCTTCCATCTGGTTAGGCTTTTATTTATGTATTTTTTGTATTTATTTTATTTTATGTATATTTATCATTTCGTTTTCATTTATAATTATATATTAACGGAACACAATCAGATCAGAAAACTATATTGTTAATGTATGTGCTGTAGTTTTACACTTAATGCACCTTCCTGTTAAAGTCCACTGCTGAATATAGGTCTCCCCCATGGATTGGCTCATAGGGTTATATTTGCCATAGTTGCCACGCTTAGCAAGCGGGTTGGAAAGCGCAGTTTTTTTTATTTTTAGTCGTTATAAGGAAGACGTTGCTGTACACCTCCTGATTTGTTTCCCACTGTGGCCTCTTACGACACCCGCGGGATCATATGAAATTGTTAATTGCAATTTTAAGTGCTGATTTACCACGTGCTCAGCGGTGTAGGAAAACATCGTGAGGAAACCTGCATGTCTAAGGAATAAGAAAAAAAAATATTTCGACGACATGTGAAGTTCGCCAACACGCATTGAGGCAACGCGGCGGACACCTCCTTGCCCTAAAACCCTTTCAGAAATGAGGGGAGGCCTGTGCCCAGCAGTGGGACGTATATTGGTTGTGACTTTACTTTTACTTGTTGTATATAGTCTGGTGAAAAAGTATAGTGAGTTAGGTGTTAGTAACATTTACAGTTATCGTGTACTACCTCGGTGTGGTGTATAAATATATTTCTTTTCGTCTAGCCAATAGAAGTAGAATAATGTAATAAATGTCCTCCAGACAGAATTTCGCTCACGGCGGCCTGCCTCAGCGGAGACTAGCCATTGGCGCAGGACAGGATTATAGTGCCCAAGTGTATGCGCAAGCACAGGTGCACTCTCTATTCCCTCATTCTCTTGGTCCGATGGGACGGTAAACAGACTAACCGGAGGGAGATCAGGCGCAGGACCAACGGCTTTGTACATGATTTCGGAGGCACGGGGGTGAGACACCACAAGTATGTAGAATGGATAAGTTATATATACTAGATGATTTTTTTAACGTCTGAAAAAAATTGGGTGTAACAGGTGAAGGGAATAGAAGCCTAAGGCCCTGATATTTTACAATTTTTTGTATTTTACATTAACATATTATGACATTGATCTATCAATAAATACTACTAATTGGGTACCTACGTGTTATTTAAATTACGATAGTTTTTAATTGATTTATTTATTTAGTTCAAAAATTTTGATGTTATTTTAAATTAGTAGCATTTAGATCAATTTCATAATATGTTAATGTAAAATAAAAAAAAAATTGTAAGATGTTAGTGCCATAGGCTTCTTATTATTCTATTCACCTGTTACATCCAATTTTGTTTTCCGGACGGTAAAAAAAATCAGCCAGTATATCACCCAATATAAATTACAATAATCGACAGAGTATCAGATGTTAGAAATATTCTATAATAAATGGCAATGTGACGTGTCTGACAGTTGTTTTACTACAACTGACAGACACGTCACATTTGTTTTTTTTTCACGTCACATTTGTTTTTGGTTTTCATCAAGTTCAAGGGGTTATTTGCATGCTATAAAGTCAGAGATAACTGTTTAAAAAATCTGTTTGTCCGTCTGTGCGTTCTAGTCTCGGACTGGTTGAATCCATTGTGACGAAACCACAGATTACCCCCCTAATAGATTCCGCATACAGGGCCACAACCGGGCGCAACATATGCTTGCTATAGCTAGCATACGAAGTAACGCATCACGATATCAGTGTCGACCAAGTTTGTGACCCGCAGGCACGTCCGAGTTCTTGACAATTTAAATATAGTCTTCTATGCAAAATACATTACAAATGGCTTCCTCTGTAGTAAAATAGTGTGGCAAGTCAGCTAATACATCCAGTTTTCAAAAAGGGAGGGGGTAATCTGTGGATGAAACTTATGCTGTGCGATTGTTACAAACATATAGTGAACAATGTGAGGAGGGGTCTAGGCTACAAAATATTATTTTGTCCGAAAACCTTAAAGATTTCAAAAACAAAGATATTTCATTTAAATGATTTTTTATTCAATATATATCATTGCATTACACTTATTGAAAGTCACTTTCACCACTGTCTAGGAAAATATTGTCCTGGGAAGAAACAACAAGAAATCCAGCGGGACTTTTTTTTTTAACATTTTTCAGTTTACAATAATTTTGTACGTAAAATTTTTGAATGAATTTTTATAGAACAATCATGGTGGCGATTACCTTATTACCAGGAGTTATTTTCATTTATGTGTATTCTTTGATATTATAATAACCCTTCGTGTACAATTTTTACGATCAATGTAAATGTCTATGGACCACATATCGACCGAGGAAGGACCACGCTCTCACAGAATATCAGCGTAAAATAGCTTAATGCTGTTGTACTTCGTATGGTGAGTGTAGAGAACCGGAGACCCGTTTTACTGAAATCGAGGCATTCCATCTTAGTTCTCAAGGGTGACAACGCATCTGCATTTTGATTCTTAATCGAGGTTAAATGTAGATGTCTATGGGCCACAGCTCCACAGCGAACACTTACCATCAGGTGGACAGTGTGCTCGTTAGTCACCCTATCCTATCCTATCCTATTGATTTACTGATGAAGAGCTATCGTATCACTAAGGCATCTATACAGTTTTTAAGTTTTATAAAAGTGACTACATTAACCGGTATCAGCATATTACCCTCACGTACTATATAAGTATATTATGCAGTAATTATATTTGTGTTATCATCAATAATACTACTAGTAATACTTCTTTTAACTTAATCATTGTTTATCGCGGTGTATAGAAATATTCGATTATATCTACGGATTCTTATCGGATCCGGCCGTAAAGGTGAGACGGTATTTTTCTACTTTCTCAATATTATTTTATGACATTATCTTATCAGGCGCATGACTGAAAAGTTGTAAACATCGTAGTAACAATCTAAAAATATGTTTACAAATAACACATTTTATTATACTTTCTTGTTTTGAAATGCACCTACTCGTGTCGTAGTGACCCGTTTGGCAGTGTTTGTGAAACGACAATGGCAGTTGAGTCATATGCAAAACGAATTGGCTTGGAATTCTTGTAAAGAAAGTGTTATTAAGACTAGAGAAATATGTGTACCCGCCAATCATCGTGAGAAGATCACTCAGAGCGGCTGCCTCGAACGGGCGATAAGGGTTCCTGTTAGTTCACCGTGGGCTACTGAGCACATCACTCACTTTCGAACCCATTCGAAAGGAGGGGTGGAGCATATATCATTCCTAGCATTTGAAGTTTAACTTTTATTTATAAAAGAGTGGGCAAACGCTCACCTGATGTTAAGTGATTACCGCCCATGAACAACTGCAACGCCAGGGCAACCACAGGTGCGTTGCCGGTATTAGAAAACAGTAAGCTCTTTTCTTGAAGGTCACTAAATTACTTTTTCTCTTCCGGAATAATAAACTAGTTGCAACATTCGTAATTTTTACTAGGTAGCAGGTTTGGTGTTCATCTATCGGAAGCCATGAGGTCTTCCTGGTGTTTCTCTTAGTCGGCTCTTATGACACCCATGAGGTGACTTATTAAGGCCACTATCGCAAGTACACATAATGTCCTTCTGACCGTATTTCGGTTAAGGCGGCCATTCTCATCCAATACTAGCCATCAGCGCTGGATAGTATGGTATTATAGTGCCCAAGTGTGCGCAAGCACAAGTGCACTATCTGCTACCACATTCTTATATCCGAAAGGACCAAATATAAGATCTATACCAAAAGAGGGATACAATTTTTTTTGAAGAATAAACGAGTGACGAGCACACAGTCCACCTCATGGTAAGTGGATGCTTTGGCCCATAGACATCTACATTTCACTTCGATTAAGAATCAAAATGCAGATACGTTGTCACCCCTAAGGACTAAGATGGAATGCCTCGATTTCAGTAAAACGGTTCTTCGGTTCTCTACACTCACCATACGAAACACAGCGGTATTAAGCTGGTATTTTATGCTGGTATTCTGTGAGTGTGTGGTCCTTCCCCGGTCGAGCCGATCCATTCGTGTTACAACCATAACTTAGCTGCAGCGCTGCAGCGTGGTTACTATGATAAACGTCTTCAAAAATAAGTAATTGAAATACGAAAGAATAATTGAAATACGAAAGAATAATTGAAATTTACAAAATAGAATAGCATTAACCATTGCAGACTATGAAAAGTCTACTGCTGAACAAAGGTCTCACCTACGAACTGCCTCACAGACTACACTACGACAATTATCCCCCTATATTTGCTGTAGTAGTCACTCTTGGTAAGCGGGTTAGTAACCGCATTTTTATATTGGTTTGAAATGTTATCAAGAAGATGACTGTCTTCTGTTTGTTTTCCTTCTGTCGCCCCTTACGACACACGAGGGTTTATATGGAATAATGGATTTTCTTACGACACCATTGCATGGCAAAAAGGAAAAAGGTTAAATATCAGAATGTAATTTTACTCGTGAGCTTAACTTTGCTTTGCAGGAAAACAGTGAATAGTAATTATTTATCAATAATGTATAGTTTTGAACTTAGACACTACCCATAACCTTGATTTAAAGAACGGAGGATAATCGTCACAAGATTTATCATTAGGCTTTTTAAGAAATAAATATGACAAGCGATCACATAGACAAGCTGATTGTAAATGGATGCTGTGGCCTACATAGATCCTAAGTAAGGTATCAAAATGCTCGCAAGTTTGTTGGTGATTAATATGATAAAAACATGGATACATATTCAAGTTCTTAAAGTCAAAATAGACCCTAGAGTATAAGATTTTAAGTTTTGCAGATCTCACAGAATACCAGCGTTAAATTGCTGTTGTATTTCGTAAGGTGAGTGCAGAGAACCGAAGACTCCTTTTAATGGAAACAAGGCATTCCATCTTAGTCTTCAGGGTCACAAAGCATTTGCATTTTTTTAATCAAGGTATAATGTAGATGATAGATGTCTATGGGCTATATAGCATCCACTTACGAGTACTACCAGGTGGTTGCTTGTCACCTTTATGCTGTAAAAAATACGTTATATAGATGATCTCATTTTTATATCCAAAGTATATACTTATACATCGCCGTAAATTTAAAATTTAGAGCGAAGTACTTTTTAACCTTAAGCCACAACGCGTGACTTCACTAGACTCAAGAAAGGTTTATTACTTGTCGGTTCCCACATCATTCTCGCAAGGTCATGCAACTAGCAATTTTGGCGACATGTGGCCACCACACCGCAAGGTTACGTATGCCTATGTTTTATGACTGACTGTCTACATTTTTTACTGTTGTGTGATAAATACATGCTAATAACGCCAATCATTTTTGAATGATTCGTTATTACGCGCGGTCATTTGTTTTAATTATATTTTTTTTAAATGTACGGTTTTATATGTTGTACAGCCACGCTACAGCTACGCTCGTATAATGTGGTTGTAACACGAATGGGTCGGCTCGACCGGAGAAGGACCACGCTCTCATAGAATACCAGCGTAAAGCCCAATGTTGTTGTGTTTCGTATGGTGAGTGTAGAGAATCGGAGACCATTTTTAAAGGATAGGAGGCGTTCCATCTTGTTCCTCAGGTGTGACAACTACGTGGTCCATAGACATCGCTGTAGTCATAGATGTAGATGTCTATAGGCCACAGCATCCACTTACCATCAGGTGGACTGTGTGTTCGCTTTTCAAGCTTATTCTATGAAAAAAAAAGAAAGGCTGATTCTATCGCCAATAGCCAGCAATAGCAATAGCTATTCATTAAATAAGTAGGTTAAAATTAAAATATATACTACATAAGCAAATTCAAAATTTCGGTTGCATAGTTCAATTGTTTCACTTTTATATTCATTCAAGTGCTACGCCCTCCACCCTTCTATTATTGTATAAAGGCCGTCTTTTAAAATATCCGTATATTAAATATTATATAGTAACCAGGTTAACAAAATATATTGATATTTCCCAAGGAACTCGTCTTATTTAGGATTATTTTCATTATTCACGGTGTGTTTGTTTAGTAATTTAGTTCTTTTAGGTATCTCTTGGAAGAATGAATATTAGAGTACCTGTGGTGTGCTGACCTCTGGCTGTTCGTGAGATTCTCATTCTCATAAGATCAAATGCCACCAAAACTCATACTGCTTGATAACTGCACGGAAATTAGCAATGACGCAAACTTGCTTGCATATGTTCGTTACGAACATAACGAAAGAATTACTGAGGATTTTTATTTTGTATGCATCTGCCTTAGCATACTACAGGCGCGATGTGTACAGGTGTTCGCTGATGAAATAACATAGGATAAATGTGTGGTAATTAGCGCCTACGGTGCTCGGGCTAACACCGGAACACGAACAGGATTTCAGGCACGCGTGAAGATGAATCCATCTATTATCTGTTATTATTTGCTGCATTTATATGAGACATTAGCTGCTAAAAATATAACAGACGGCATAATGAATCCGCACTTATTTAAAGGGCCAGTAACGCACCTGCAATTCCCCTGGTGTTCCAGTAGTTCATTGGTGGCTTGGCTTGGTTTCTTAAAAAAGTTAGTTAACGTTGGCGACTGTCATTTGGTAAATAACATCTTACAATTATAACGGCTTTGATATGTTCACTACTTGTTATTCTTTTTTTTTAGTTCCGTAGTGTGAAATGAGATTTAATACTAAAAACCATAAAAATCAAAATATATCTCTACGTGAAAACTATATTGGAGTGACTATTTTATTATAGCAGTTATATCTACAGTAAAAAGTTGTATTAGATATAATTAAGGTTAGAGTAAATGTTGCTATGGACCAATGTTCTTAATTTTGAAGTCCATAATGCCTGATATAAAGATATTATATTGTAGTGTACCGTCAGTACACCCGCATCTTTTACGTTATTTGCTGTTATCGATATATGAATTTTAATTCTACTGTCATCTATAAGAAAAAAAATTGGTTGCCTGTAAAGTCGGTATACGGGCGAAAGTTTTACGTGACAACGACTTTGAGTGGTAAAATAATTTTAATGTGAATATTCATTCGTATAGTAGGAAGAAGGATGAAATAACACTTTTTATGTCTGTCTCTCTCGCTCTTAGGCGGGCTAACCATGCCCGAGTGGAAGGGACGCGTGCCTCTCACTCGCTCTCATTGTGAGCGCATAACGTGAGCGGAGCGTAACGCAGTTTCTTGAAGTGTCACCCAGCAAACCAATTTATAAGACGTTGTCACGTCAAAAACTAGTCATTAAAGAACGTTATTACTCAGCTGGGATGTAATACACCTATTATAACGGCTATTAATACCACCATAAACGCTCGTTGCAGTTTCTATTCTGTCCAGTAATTGAAAGATTGTTATCACAGGCAACTTTATCAATTACAGATCTTAACTTCGCTCCATGGAAGTTGTAATTGTTTGCATATTATATATATTATTGTTATGCGAGCAGGCGTCATTGTTTACAATGGCGTCAACATCCGACTTCTACGCTCTACCGCGACACCAAACGCCTCTGTTCCCACAGTGCGTGCGATAAAACTCAACTTAACAAAATAAATATTCAACAGTTTGTATCTGTAAACAATCTGTGTGCACTTGTTCCTGCTTAATGTAGAGACAGCAGTGCAAATAGAAATATTGTTTTGAAGTTGAAAAATAATCTTAATATATAAAGTTAATGTTTGTTTGTTCGAATACGCTGCAATACCGTTTATCAGATTACGCTAACATTTTGTCAACTGATGAATGGTAGGCATATCAAGATGAAGGGTATAGGCATATCATTCCACTTCTTTACTTACCGTAGGTGGTGGGCTTGTCATACGGACAAATTTATTGAAAGTTATATTATATCGTTCAATTTCAATTATGTACTATCATTCCTAATTAAACAATATTCATAACTCTTCCAAATTTAAAACATTTCGGGCTTGCGCTCACAGACGGCACGGCATGGCACGGCGTGGCAAGGCATACTTCGCCATGGCGAAGGATCCTGTGGCATCCCGCGGCATGCCAAACAAGTCAATACGCGGGTCGCTGAGATTGCCGCCGCAATGGATTAGACTCAACCTTGTTTCGAATACTTAGAACTCATATTTCTTTAACGACATAAAGTAAGCTATGCGTTTCACGTGATGCAGCAGTGTGCCACGGCATCCCATGGAATGTCGTGACGTACCGCGGCATCCCTTGAAATGCCGTGGCGTGCAGCTGCATGCCGCGGTGTCACGCGAGACGTTACAGTCTATTCGTGTTGAACTAAAGGAATGACAGTGTTAAGTTCATTAAAATACGTCGGAAATCTTTTTTCCACGAAAAAATCTTTTGACAGGCCGTGCCATGCCGTGCCGCCTGTGAGCGCAGGCCCATACAATTATTCCTATAACACACCACAATTCACATAATAATACCATACTAATATAATACATAATAGTACCAGCTATTTTATAATAAATTTTCCTAATAATAATCTAATGTCATCGAATCGTCAAATGTTGATTACATGTAGTGACGATGTAAGAATATCCAGTATCCACTACCTCATATCGTCGTAAAAGACGACAGGGAGAAGCTAAAACAGATGTGTAGGATAACTTTTCTCGTAACATCTCAACATTATAAAAAAACTGTGGTTGCCAACCCATTTATCATAACCGCCTCGCCAAGCGTGGAACTATGGTCAAATCAAAAACTATGGGAAAGTGTTACTTTATAGACTGTAATGGATCGACGGACAGATGTTATTGAAGTCGAATTTTCAGGTCATGGCTTAAAGGCAACGCGAAGAGATATCAGGTGCAGGACCAACGGCTTAACGTGCTTACCGTGGCACAGGGACAAAACACAACAATTTCTCGACAAGAAAACTGAATTTGGTTCAACTTAGAATTCAAAACCAGGATCACACGTTCTATACGTCGTAGAGTCACGCTGCAGCTATATTACGGTTGTCGCACGAATGGGTCGGCTCGACCGGGGAAGAACCACGCTTTCACAGAATACCAGCGTAAAATAGCAGCGTAATACTGCTGTGGTTCATATGGTGAGTGTAGAGATCCGGAGATCCGTTTTTACTGGAAACGAGGCATTCCATCTTAGTCCTCACGGGTGACAACGCATTTGTGATTTGATTTTTAAACGAAGATAAATTTAGATGTCTATGGGCTACAGCGTCCACTTGCCATCCAATTTAAGTTCCTTGTTTCCAACGTGATAAGGCCTTTTAAATCCCCGCTCGAGCTGATTCATTCGTTCTACAATCCCTAATATAGTTGCAAAATGGCTCTAACATATATTAGAATATCTGTGTGCAAATTAAGTTTTCCATCTACCTTATATTAATTTTATAAACAATGTTAAATTCAATTTATTATGTATGTATTTATTGTGTGTCAGTTTAATCGGGAATATACTATTGTGTATTCAGTATGAGAATTGTGCGGTTATCGATTCTTTAAAATACGCTAGTAGTTTCATTGTATGAATAGTGAATCTTGTCATATATCGATACATCGTTTTTGTTCTTTCTTCATAAAATAACAGTTGTCGGAATCGAAATATTTTATATTCCTCAAACATGTAAGAAATCCAGAAGAGAGCCAAGGTAACCGAAAGTGCCTTCCGTGTTTGCAAACTGGCTGGTCACATTTTTTATAGAAGTAATTAGTACTGACAAACCAGCACACAGTCCACCCGATGACGCGCTTAGGAAAGCATAATGTGAAATGTCCTGATGGCTAGAAAGGTCGACGATATGCTTAAAATGATCGGTAACAACTAGATTGATCGTAATGGCGCACCTTAGGAAAGACGTATGTAAAGCTATGAATTGCCGCAGATATGACGTAGTGAACGGTCCCGTAAAGTTGAAATTAGCAATTTCACTGCTTTCGCCATCAAATAATCGTTTGAATAGGTTTGTTCGTATACTGTAAATCTTAAAAGGCGAGCATAATCCGTTAGGACGATAATCCGACACGATCGGAGAGAGATCAGGAGCAGTACCTACGGCTTTACGTGATTTTCGAGGCACAGGGTTGAAACACCGCCAACTTGCTAACTCCGGGTTCCTAGTGGGAATTTCATTTCAGAAAGAGCGAGCAAGAGAGAAACCGCGTTAACCACCACCAGACTAACTTCTTCTTCTTAAGGTGCCGTCTGATTCCGAAGGTTGGCAACCATTGGCGCGATTTCAACTTTTGAGACCGCTACTCTAAATAGTGTCTTGTGCTCTTCCCGAACCACTAGCGCAAGTTCTTCAGCCACGATATCCTTCTGCGGCCAGGCCGCCTTCTGCCTGCCAATTTCCCCTGAATGATAAGTTGAAGGAGTTCATATTTTTTGGTGTTACGCATCACGTGCCCAAAATATTCCAATTTCCTCCTCTTTATGGTTGTAAGTATCTCTGTGACCCTCCCCACTCTTTGTAGCACAGTGGTGTTTCGTACGCGGTATCTCAAAGAAATTCTTAGCATACGTCTTTACACCCACATCTCGAACAGTTCCAGTTTTTTAGACATGGCTAACAGGGCAGGCCAATTAAATAATCTATGATTGTAAAGGATAAGCATCGAAGCGCTTTTCTGATAAAAGAAAAACTTCTCATGTTACATCCGTTGTATACACAGAAATAATAATAAAGTGCCCTATTATTTAGATTTCTATGGTTGTATATCACTCCTGAACCTCAGATCAACGAACAAAGAATGACGGAACGCTACGTATATTTCAATCGATTCAAAAACCAAGCCAAAAAAGTAAACCATGCTCAACTTATTGTAAGAAGACGCATTGACGTATAGATTCATCTATAAAACCGTTAGCCACCAGTAACTTGCTTAGGTATTTGTGTGCGTCCAGCAGTGGAATTTAAGATGGTAAAGAAATAAAGAAAGAAGAAACTGTGTGCGTAGTTGCGTGTCAAGAAGTTGAGCATAGTTTCGACATCACTTCAAACGTGCTGCGTCACTCCGTCTTCCTTTCTTCGTTGGTGTGAGTTCGGAATGAGATATATATGCTCTTTAGCAGTAAATCGGTACGCGAATTTTAAATACAGAAACTATTTATTATTTCAGTCACCGAAAACCGATTTTAAAAATAATTGTTTCAATAACTACGAATATGTCTTAGAAAGTTTAGCAGAATCACAATGCCGGTCCAGTTCAGGTCAAATTTTATTTATATGTTTATACATATCGTGTTATATAAACATATCTATAGCAAACGTAATATTTTAATTAAAGATTACGATTTAAATTACGAATTATAGTTGCATTTCATATCTTGCAAAAAATGCTTTGTATCGCCGATAAATAATTTTAAGAATCCAAAGCATAGTTTTCACAATTTTTAGAGGCTTATTAATGATTTGTTTTCCTCTTTCCTGTCTGTCGTTGAATTCTTAAATTAATTTGTTCCTCCGTTGTTATTGGTGTTATACTTGAAATAAGCTTGGATGTAGCACGAATAGGTTGTCTCGACCGGTAAAGGACCAAGCTCTCACAGAATACCAGCGTAAATTAGCAGCTCAATGCTGCTGTGTTTCGTATGGTGAGTGGAGAGAACCGGCGACCCTTTTTATTGGAAACAAGGCATTTGATCTTATATTTGTCGATCGTGAGCTCGCTGGTCACTTTAGTTCGTAAACAATATTATGTTGTATGTAAACTGTAAAGAATTTTATCATTTTCCTTAGTTTTGTCGATCATGCATTAACGATCGTATTCATTCGTTGTTATTGGTATTAAATTTTAAGAAATAAAAACTTTTTTTAAATAGTATAAGGGTGACAAACGAGCAGACAGTCCACCTGATGGTAAGTGGATGCTGTGGCTCAAAGACATCTACATTTATCCTTGTTTAAAAATCAAAATGCAGAGGCGTTGTCACCCCTAAAGACTAAGATGGAATGCCTAGTTTTTAGTAAAAAAGAGTCTCCGGACCTCTACACTCACCATACGAGACACAGCCGTATTAAGCAGCTATTTTACATTGGTATTCTGTGAGAGCGTGGTTGTTCCCCGGTCGAGCCGACCCATTCGTGCTACAACCATAATATCGCTGCAGCGTGGCTCTACCACGTATAATTAATTATTACTGTAGTGACTAACTTACTTAACTTAAACTATTACTGTAGTGCGTATATTTACACCATGTGGTGATGGTGTAGGAATATCCACTACACTATATATCGTCACCTGGGTGTCGTATGAGGCCACTGAGGGATCCAAACCAGAAAAGTTGCGGATGCCAACGCGCCTATCAAATATCTTCTCCATGAGGCAATCTATTGAGGATGCTTGTGTTCAGTAGTAAATTTTGAATAGGCGGTTAGAGTTAAAGGTTTCATAACTAAGTAATTGTATTAAATAGCTTTGATGCTCAAATATGTAAAATCGATAACAATTTATGGAGTGTTCATTACTGAAAATCAGCGTTAGGGTATACTACAATTCATGCTGAGTTCAAGATGACATTTGATATGATTTACGACGTACAAATACAATTATCTATATATTTATATAGCTTCATATTTATTTGTATATAGTATCCTATGTACATCAATAGTTTAAGACAAAATAAAGTTTTTCCTTCTTTTTTCTTTCAATTTTGACCTACGCTAGTTTATTAGTTAATATTTAGGTATAATATATTCATATTATTGAGCCGTAGTTGTACTCAGCGTTTAAACATAACGTTTGAACATAAGTTCAGCAGTAGATTTTGAATAGGCGGTTACAGTTAAAGGTTTCATAACTAATTGTCTTCTAGCTTTGATACCCAAATATGTTTAATCAAAAACAATAAAATAATTTGTGACAAATTTTGGGGAAAACGTAGCACTTAATTACATATCACAGCTTCCAGACACAATGAAAATAAAATTAGTCATGTTTATAACCGCTATGTTTTGAGTCACAAACGAAAATAATTATTTTATTTAGTAACGAGAATGATAAATTAAGACCACTAATTATTAATATTGGAAAAAATAACACAGCATAAATAATTTTTGTAGGCAAATTTAGTACAGGCATTTTACAATATAAAATTATAGTTTAGGTTGTTCTTTTGCTGTTTAGAGGTACCCACATCTAAATGGGGTGAGTGTAGGTGACGTATTTTGAGGTAGCTCCTGCACTTTTCGAATAGAAAAAAGTTAATGTGATAATGTTTTCGCAAAATTTTAGCCTCATCGTACTAAATAAATGTAGTTAAAAGTGCAGTTATAGCCTTTTATTAATTTCCCACGGCTGGACAATTACCTCCTCTTTTTCTAAGGAGATTGTTCACAGCGCTGCTCCTTTGCGTGTTGACGGACCTCACATTGTAGTGTTATGTTACTTACATACCATTTTAACTATTTTAAATTTATTTTTCCATTCTGTTTTCTATTTTCTGCATTCATCTCAAAACTAGATATTTTGCATCACCTTTATTTCCATAGGAACCTGTAACATTTTTAAACCATAAGAACACAATAACAAATCATTTTCACGTCGTATTTTCCCGTTATCAGCACTTTTTAAATCGATGTCAATGGAGTCTACCTTTTTCGGTCTTTTATTTAGTTTTCCGTAACTCTGCAATTTCGGGTTTCGTGCGCGCTGTTGCGCTACCTTTTTTTCCTATATAAATAATATCTCATTTTTCACTTAAATCTTGCCGTTTCTGTATTACGAGCCTAAAACCAAAATTTGACATGTTTTGACATCGTTGTTTATCAGGTTGTCATGGCAATTTTTATTCAAATATCGTTACCGGCCTGATGTTTTTACTTCAAAATACTCCTTTCTTCTTGGCCATTTACAAGAATTTGCTTTTAATTTAAATAATTTCAAATTTAATGAGAATAATTTTCCGTTCTTACGCCAGATCCGTCAAAAAAGGGAAAATAAGCCGAACAATCGGCGAAGGGGGGAGTCTGACTTGAGCTAGGATACTTGAAGCATCTCCTAAAGGCCTTTTCCGCACTGCCTCGGGATCCTGCAAGCCTCTGCCCGCTCCTTAAGTCGTCGCCTAGCCACGCCTACGCCTCCGCCTACTAGTGCGCTGTGTTTGCTTACTTCAAACGCCGCGTATACCTACTTCAAACACTGCGTGCCTACTCCAGACGTTGCGTGGACCTACTCCAGACGCTGCGTGTCTATTCCGGACGCTGTGTGTGTCTACTCCGGAAGTTGTGTTTGCCTACTTCAAGCGCCGCGTGTACCTACTTCAAACGCTGCGTGCCTACTCCAGACGTTGCGTGTACCTACTCCGGGTGCTGCGTGTACTTACTCCGAGCGTTGCGTGTGTCTACTCCAAGCGCTGCGTGTACCTTCTCCAGACGCTGCGCGTGCTTTCTCCAGATTCTGCGTGTACCTAGAACAGGAGCTGTGCACCTATCATAGGCATAGCCTGTGCATACTTCGTTGCAGTATCTTTATCTTTGTTATTTTTTTTAATAATATTGTAAATCACTATCTTCATTACAGCCCATCATCACCTTCATACCTTTTTTTTATAAAAGAAACTGTAAAATTTTTTCAAATTTTTAAATAATTTATTTTATTTTGGTTGTTTTCGTTGTAGTTAAGTTAGGTTCTTTAGTTTTTTTATTGTCGCTTCACGACAACATGTATTCAATATATTTTTATTATTCAGACATGGACCTTTCCTCGAGATGTTTTTATTTCACCGCGGAGCATCTGTTAAATCATTAATTAAACATTTTGTAATGAACAGTGTCAGAGGGGTCCAATACGGTTTGCTCGCGTACTGTGAAATTACAGCAAACGCTGAGTACAACTACGGCTCAATAATATAAAAATATTATACCTAAATATTTACTAATAAGCTAGCGTAGGTCAAAATCGAAAAACTTTATTTTGTCTTTATATAATCTATAAACTATAAACCATTAATGTACATAGCGTACTATATACAAATAAATATAAACCTATATAATTATATAGATAATTGTATTTGTACGTCATAAATCATGTAAAATGTAATCTTGAACTCAGCTTAAGTTGTGGTATACTCCAACGCTGATTTTCAGTAATGAACACGCCATAAATTGTTGTATTTCTTATATGTTTTTGTTTTACAGTAGAAATTCGATTATCCGCCCCTCAGTTATACGGATTCGCGATTATCAGGACTATCAACCGCGACCAATTAAATAATTAAGTCATATTGAGCCAAGTTACAAAGTGTTTAACATGTGCACTACATATCGAATTTATCAAGCATGAACTTGTCGGTACTGGCATTACCCCGACCGCACCCTGCGGGATCGCGTTTCGTAACAACAATAACTAAAATAATATCAAAACTTTTGTTATTGTTTTAGTTAGCTAGCAATTGTTACTCCGCTCTGACGTGCGTGTCTAGTCTAAATATTTAAAAATGTCAAAGCGTAAGACAGTGCTGTAATCGCTTAAAGACACAATAAATATTATTGATTCATTAAAAAAAGGAGAAACTTGTCGTAAGTTAGCTGATAAGTATGGTGTAGTACATCCACAATAAGTGATATTAAGAAAAATGCCGATTCAATTTTGTTGTACACTTGCAAATTAAGTAGTGAAGACGGGAGTAAACATCGGAAAATGATGAAGAAACCGAAAAACGAACTTTTAGAAGACGCTTTGTATTGTTGGTTTTTACAAAAACTATCACAACTGGGCAACCGATGTCTGGCCCGTTGCTCTGTGAAAAAGCATTACAGTTAAACAAAAAACGAAATTAAACTAATTATTTTATTTCATAATTACCAAATACACATTCTAAACAAATTATACGTATATACGTATCTATATATTTTATTCCATAATTGAGGCTGCAGTATTTTAGTATGTAAGTGTGTAATCTAAGAAAATATGTATGTACACTAATAAGTGCATACATTGTATATTGAAAAATGTATCTCTTAATAATTTCTTAATAAACATTGATTTTCGTTGATATTGTTGTTTTTAATAAACACATAACATTATGTATGTATGTACTACAAATGCACAAAACCCGCTTTTCTTCATACATTCGATTATCAACAATTAGTCTGGTTAATCGAGTTTCCACTGTAATTTCTTATATGTTATTGCTTTTGCTAACCGTACAAGGGGTTGTCTATGGGTTTGTATGGTAAAGACACATGTGCAAATGGTGGGCGCCGCAAAGGATTCGTGTGGTTCGCTTAGGTACTTTATTTTTTTAATAATTCTTAATCGAAAGCAATTGCATATTATGTTATAATTGTTATGATTAGTTAGGTTTGATAGCTTAGTAATTTCTTTATTCAAAGTAATTCACCGTCAGTTAGTTTATAATTACAAGTTTTTGATAATCCAACAAATCTATTCCCAATATATTATGTACAAATGGGTTATTTCTAATTACATTGGTATTTTTTTTATTAGTAAAAATAAAAATATGAAAACCACGAGTTAATGCTATTATAAGACAGTCTATTGTAAGAAGCCCGAATGTGTCAGAAAAGGTACGCGTTGCAATTCACAACGTTGTGTTAGTTCCTACCTCGTGTAGTAGTGAAAGTCGGGAAATATGAAGCATGAAAATAGAATAAATAATGTGAAATGCGCTCATTAAGAAGTTTTTTAGAGCTGAATCCAAATTACAGGGTTAGAAATTGTGTAGTAAGAGAAAAGTGTGGTTTGCAAGATAATGACGTGATCAGGGTTAAGAATGGAATGCTTCGGTGGTTTGGTCATGTAGAAATAATGAACTAGAAAAGACAAACTAAATTTATGTCGCAGAAGTGAACGGCAGAGTCGAGACGGGACGCCTTAGACGAAAGTTTAACGATTAAATTGACGATATGTTGAAGATGGGACGGATTAGGTATACCGTATACCCTTAATCGACGATTATGTATGCGTGCGAGATCGTGTGAAATGAAAGTCCGTTTTCTCTGCCTCCTACCTCTCTGGGTAACAGGTAACTTAACAGGTAAAATTCTGTTAAATGTACAATTTTTTTAACGTGGAAATATCTTCAAGGATACCCTATCAGCTGCGAGAGTAACGGAGAGATTATGTTGTAATTTTACTGTCTAAAATCTTACGGTGGTCACTCCAGACATCCCGGGATCTCCTTTGGGTGACAATCCGATATCTTTTCAATCCTATATCCTAGTCCAGTCAGATTTATACAAAAAAGATAAAGTTATGTAAGAGATATTCCAGTACTGTAAAAATGTCCACACTGACAGTACCCGTGACGGTTGTAACGCTAATGCGGTAGTCGTGGATGGGCTAGCAGTATCAGAAATATTTAACAATCACAATACAATTGACCTCAAATTTAAGTATAAACTGAAGTATAAACTTTTTTTTGCTTTATAAATTACTAGCAATGATCATAGTATCGTGAGTATTCACTTTAAAACCAAAAAAAAAATGTGGATCATAAAATCGTTTCGAAATTCGAAAAATCTTCGCCAATTTTGAACCGATGTAGTACAGTATGTAGACAGCATCGTGTAGTGGTACTACCGCCACTACCCAATATCATCTCGCGGGTGTCGTAAGAGGCCACAGCACTTCGTAATAAAGACTAAAAATAAAAAACTGCGGTTGCCAATCCGCTTGCCAAGTTTGGCAACTTTAGTAAGTATCCCTCCTATGAGGCAATCAATGGGTAGGTATGCCTATTTTAGCAATGAACTTTAATCGATCTCGAATAGAGAATCTTCTACTTTTTTGAAGTCAGCTAAAAAGAGTAATCCGTTAGCGCCAATCCGGCGTGACAGACGTTTCTTGAAAGCTTACATTTGAATTTGCGTGAGAACCTAATTTTCTTGGCAAAATTTATAATGGTTTTTCAAGAGGCAGCCCATGGCCGTGTAGCGCGACTGTCGGTAGCTACCCACACCGCATGTCGCAACCTCGCCGACAATTTCGTTAGATTAGGCAACATTACCTCATTTCACGTAGATTGTGTAGAACGGAACGATGTGCTTGGTTTGCCTGTGCTGAGAAAATTTCTTTACAACCCGGTCTAGATGCATTTTTATTGTGAATGCAAGTAGAAATGAAGCCTTCAGGAAGTCGAGGCATACGTATTACTAAACTTTAAAATAGTTTTAGAAATAGATGTTAAATAAAACTAATTTTACGAATTTTATCGCGTTTAATTTTATTTATTTTACTATTTTTAGTTTTCTATGTATCATTTGATTTACAGCACCCAAGGTCACTGCGCCTGAGGTGTTTGATGTCATAATTAGGCCGCGCTTCCTTCAATTTTTGTATCGGGACTTTAAAATAAGTATGATAAGTTAAATTAAACGCGATAACATCTGTGAATTAATTTTAATAAATGTAGTAGTTTTAATAAATCTAATATTCGTGTAAATACAAGATATCATTTTAGGAACAGAACTTTGGAATTTATACTAAATATAAGGTTTTATGAATTTTATAGAAGTACGAAAATCATCTTAACAATTCTCGAAACATATCAATTTGATATTTTACAATTAATGTACAAAATATTATAAATAGCTTGTATAATTTTTTAAAACTTTCAATTTAATCAAATTAATCATGGAATTGTCGTGTAGTGGCGGCTAAGAATATCCGGAATAGTTGCCGGATTCGAGAATCACCATATGTATCCTCTCCCTCTCTTCGGACTTCGGATAAACCTAGAAATGAGGATATCCGCCGTAGAACCAGAGTGACCGAAACAGCCCGACAGAATAGTAAGCTGATGGACCAGCCATATAGCTTGAAGAACCGACAACCGTTGCGGAAAAAAGTTTCTTGAGTGGCAGCCTGGTTCCGGTAGGCGTAGTGTAGGGCGACCCCCCACTAGATGGAGTAACGACCCGGCAAGACATGCAGGAAGTCTATGGATGCAGGTTTTTTATAGGATAAGGGTGACAAACGAGCACACAGTCCACCTGATGGTAAGTGATTGCTGTGGCCCATAGACATCTATACATCTATCCTCGATTACTTGATTGATTGTCACCCATGAGGACTAAGATGGAATGCCTCGTCTCCAGTAAAAAGGGGCTCTGGTTCTCTATACTCTTCGTACAAAACACAGCAGTATTAAGCTACTATTTTACGCTAGTATTCTGTGAGAGCGTGGTCCTCACCCAGTCGAGCCAACCCATTCGTGCTACAACTATACTACTAATATAACTGCAGCATGCCTCCACCACGTATATGGTGGTGGCTCAGGACCGTGCTTTGTGGCATTCCTTGGCCTATGTTCTATATATATTCAAGGCCTATGTTCAGCAGTGGACTTGTGAAGGGCTGTAAGATGATGATGATGATGCTGAATCATGGGTTTTGATGCTTTTCATCACTGAAGTTTTTCGGAAATTGCAAGTTTTTTGGACAAGTAATGGGAATTTGATAAAAATTAAAAGAATTATGATCCTTATAAAATTGACCACTATTTTTGCATTTAAACTTTTATTTTATATTTTAAAGTCAGTTTACAAATTATATATCCGTATATAAACTCTACACTGAATTATCTACACTGAAGTTCAAGAAGTTGTGCGTAATATCAACTTTATGTTCTTGTAAATGTGTTTTATTAATTAGGACAAATGATACTAAGAATGACTAGATCCTGTGTTATTTAAAATTTGCAGAACTTTTTCTTGTGGAGAAATAATTTTAAATTGTCCATGTGCTAGTATACGAGGGATTAGACAGAGTAAAGGAATGTGTAGTCGCAAGTAGGGCAATTGGATGATTCAGTAATTTAACGAAGAAAATTTACACCATTTCGTGGGGAATGTTTAAGTCAATAGATATCATAACTTAAACACTTTATCATTCGTAGCTTTAATAATAAAAGATATATGATAAAAAGATATTAAGAGAGTTTATATTGCGAGTTATTTCTTTTTAGTTTTATATTGCGAGTTAGTTTATTATAGTCGTATATAAGTCGTTGATTGCCTTGTTGGTCTAATGGTTGTAGTAGTGCGACTGATGATCATGAGATTCAAATCCCGGGTCGGGCCAGAAAATCAGTTTATTGACTTTTTCCAAGTGTCAAGTATCAAGAAATTCTCAGTAAGCTATCCGGGGTCAGAAAAATTGGCGGTGTTTCACCTCCGTATCTCAGAAAGCACGTATAGCCGTTGGTCCTGCGCCTGATCTCTCTCCGGTTGTGTCGGTTTACCGTCCCATCGGACTATTGAAGTGAGGGAATAGAGAGTGCACTTGTGCTTGCGCATACACTTGGGCACTGTAATCCTGTCCTGCTCCGTGGCCTAGTCTCCGTTGAGGCAGGCCGCCGTGACCGAAATTCGGTCTGGAGGACATTATTATTATATAAATCGTACAGGGAATATATTTCATTTCAGGGAAACCGTTATAAGGAAATCTGTACGTCTGAAGAATAAAATAGTTCGAAGACAATTGAAGTCGGACAACACGGCTACACGACTAGTTTTATTTTAATATTCTATGTCAGCGTTTGACCGCTATCCCACCTGGTAAAAAGTGGTGATGCAAAAATAAGTTGCATCATAATCGTCTTAGAAATGAGAAGAGGGTTATGAAGCAATGGTGTATAGGCGATCACTTTACTTTTACTTCATGTTACACGATGTGATTTTTTAAACTACGTGGTAATTTATTTGTTCAAAAAGATCATGCATAACTTATAAAGTTCTGAAAACAATCGATGTACATTGATGTAGTAATAATTTATTTATTTAAAGTTTAATGAACCTCACATCAGTAGGTACAGGATCAAAGGCGGACTTAATACTAAAACTGCCAGTCAACCTTAGGGCAGTGATAAAACTACAAAACACATATAAACATAATATACATAAATATATACGTTTATAAATTATAAGAGAATATAATATACATACATACATCAACACATATGGATAATGAATAAACTAAGTAAAGAAAAATAGAAAAAAGTTTATCAGGTATTCAATATATAAAATTAATATAATTTAAGAAATAGAAAAAATTTGCTTCCATAAATATGTGCTGCTGTCGGTTACAGACCAACTCTCATTTTTTCAGAAAACTCTTTTCTGCTCCGCTGCTTCGCTTCGACGGGTGTCCGCGAGTGTTACATATTCTTGAAAGTATCTATTTCCTTCATGTAGATTCACCTTAAAATTGCAAATAGTAATCTCAACCGTACTGTTAAGACTCGAAGTCGACTTGCTCTTGTATTATAATATTTAAGGTCAGCCTGGTCCTTAAACTACCACATATCTGTTTGTAACATTTTCGGTGTATTTAGATAAGATTTGCCGTAATCGGTCCACTTGGTAGGTGGATGGGCGATTGTAATCTTCGACCAATAATAGTACTATTAGGTATTGACCGAAGATTGCAATACTAAATAATTGTTCAACGTCGTATTGTTCTTTGACCTGGAACAAATATAGGCCACGCTCAAAGTTCTGCGCTCCTGACCGCTCATAAATGTTTGAATTTCGAATGTTATATTTTTTAAACATAAAAAACTTATTGATTAAACTACTTTTACGGATTTTATCGTGTTACAATCGCGCGCGCGAACGCGATAAAATCCGTAAAAGTAGTTTTAATCAATGTGTAGTGTTCGCGTAAATATAAGAAATCATTATAAAAAACATATGATATTGATTAAAATAATTTTTGGCGGGATGTCGTCTGTTAATATGTCAAATTGTTTTTATTACAAGTTGAATTCGTCATCCGTAGCAAAAATGGAATTAACATGAAAATATTTTATTACTTGCACTGCTCGTCTTCAAAATGTTTTATTTATCAGTTACGCAAAACTTTTAGTGTACTCCATGTATAAGTATGAGATGGTTATGCTGCGGTCATTAAGAAGTATTTTAGGTATAATATATCGAGTGGTGAGCCAAATGAAAAGCACAAATAACCGACGAGGAGGTATGCGTAGAAATTTTAATGCGAGTAAGACGAGAGAGGTGTGTCAGGATTATACCAAATTGTAGAATCCTTTTATTCCTAGAAGCCCGTTTGGGTACATAGGTTTTACCTATTTTGACTACCAAACAGTAATGCCTACAGTTTTGTATTCCAGTTTGGAGGTTATAGAGAGCCTGTATAATTATAGTCATTCTATCTTAATCCTCCAAGCCTTCTTTGTTTGAAGTGAGTTGTAGATTTGCATAATTTAATTCCCCCCTCTCCTTTCCACCATCGGACAACCAGAAGTCCAGAAGTTCGGCCAGTCTCCACCCTTTCGTAGTTGACTTACCACGCATTCGAACGAAACGGTTTGCTTCGTCGTTCATCATACGTGCAGCTAAGGAGTGGAATAAATTGCCAGCATCTGTCTTTCCATCCGATTACAGTGTAGGTGTCTTCAAGGCAAGAGTGAATTGGCTTTTGTTAAGTCAGTGCGCTTCACCATCTTAGGCTACATCACCACTTACCATCAGGTGGGAGTGTAGTTAAGCGCTGGCCTAGAATAATAAAAAAAATATGTCCAGCTGCGTAACCTTTTACTATTACTTGCACTGTAAGTTCCTATCACTTCAAATTTAAATAAAATATGAGGGAAAACCCCTTGGAACAAGGATGTAACATCTGCCTAAGTACTAAGTGTTAATACCATCATCGAAGTCAACTATTTGTGTAAATAATTGCTATCAGAGAGATACCTACTAAATTCTACATTTCATTGTAATATTAAAGTCCTAACTTAATTGGCTTAGAGTCTAAAATAGTTTGCACGGAATAAAAAAGTGTCTATCTGTGTTGACGTCTGTACAACAAATTTTTTTCGTCGTCTGCCATGCACGATACAAGACGAAAACTGAGTCATTTCCTGCGCACATCATTGTAAAAGAGGCACCGACTTTTCAAATGTCACCTTTGGTAAAATTACGTGTTTACTGAAATGGTGTTACTCGAGACACGGTTATCCGAATTAGTTCCTGTTCTTTATATAGGTACTTGATGATGTTAAATTTAGACGTTGCAGTTTCTTGAAAAAAATTCGAGATAATATTCTCTAGTAAAATTCGATATTGTCTGAGTTTATGTATAGGTTAGCTGGAAGAATGGAAATAAGTTTAAAGTTTTTAATAAATAATAAAGTTTTTAATAATGCAAATCCGTTATTGTTTCATAAACATATTTCTTTAAAAATACTACAACTGAAACACTACCGATTAAATCTCATTTTTATATCATACCAAGAGAAAAATAAATGATTTGTTCATAACTTATACAAAAATCTGTGTTGTTTTTAGTTTTTACAAATTTTGATGCTATTAAGCCTAAATCCGCTGTTGTTCATTCTCCAGTAAATAATTCCTCATGGAAAATGAAGCATTAAGAAGCAAAAAGTGCAGATGCGTTGTCACCTCTGAAGACTAAGATGGAATGCGTCGTTATTAGAAGAAAGGATCTCTGGTTCTCAACACTCACCATACGAAGCATAGCAACATTAAAAGCTGCTATTACAAATGGTATATATATATATATATATATATATATATATATATATATATATATATATATATATATATATATAAATATATATATCATGTAAGGGGTTGAGATTATTTCTAATCCTATATTATATTATATTATTTAGGACGGTTTTTGAATCTAAGGCAAAACATGTACAAATTAATTAGGCGTCCTTAAAAAGATACGGCAGTATAGTAAAACGAAGGTCTTTTCTCTGTTGCTGCTGTTGTTCTACTGCAGATATTTTCCAAAATCTAGGACATAGAGCAAGTCTTTGAGTTTACAAATATGGCCAACAGTGAAGTGAATAATGTGTCATCATTTCAGTATACTTATTGGTTGTATAATTGTTCAAGTTTGGAGGTATACGTGAATTAAACGTCATGAAATATCAATGTTATGACTATAACTAAATTATTATTACAATCGGTTTTGATTAGTATGAACTTTATCTTTTTATTATCAACTCTTAACGCTGTATTATTTTTTGTTTTGTTCACATCTTTCACCACTGAATATAATATTACACATTGATAAATTAACTTATCGGATTTAAGCTCGTTTAATTTTACCTTATTTTTAATTCTCGACAGTTCAAATGCTTAACAGTTTTACACTTAACACTTATAGGGACTAAAAAAACAAAGGCTACCTTATGCTTTTAAATATCAATTTCTGGTATAAACTTAAAGTATTTGGAAGTTTTCTGGTGGTTGGATTGGGTTTAGATTTAATTTTATTAGTTATTTTACCGCAAGCAGAACATTCTCTATTTAAATAGGATTTCATAATTTAATTTCAAATGCATCACTAATCATTTCTATAGAAATCAGTGATTGTCGTATAATGATGGGGAAGATTCTAAACATATAGACTGCAATCTTCCTGGAGCGTAGGTGTTTTTTTTTATATAGGAGAGGGGCAAACGAGCATAGGGCTCACCTGATACACTGTAGTAAGTGACTACTGCCGCCCATTAACAACCGCAACGCCAGGGGAATTGCAGGGGCGTTGCCGGCCTTTTAGAAACATGTGAACTCTTTTCTTGAAGGTCCCTAAATCGTATCGGTCCGGAAAATCGCCGAAATATAAACTATTCCACAGAGAGGTCGTCCGCGGAAGAAAACTCCTAGTGAAATGTAATGAAACCTCAACTGTGTTTCATTACGTGGGTTACCTATGTGTTCACAAAGTACGGTTCAATGAATCATACAGGTGATGGCGAATCATCTATATGATTCATTGAACCATGATTTGTGTTCTATAAAGTACTGAAAAGACTAAAGTTATATCTGACGGTAAGTGGATGCTGGATTAAGGTTAAGAATCAAAATCAAGTGTATTGTCCTCTAGAGACAAAGATTAAAATATACTTCATTACTTTATCTTTAAAACATAAGAGCGATAAAAATTCTTTCACTTAAAGCGACGTATAAACTGTCGTTCTTGCTAAAGAAAAAGATACAGGATCTACGTCTACGAAATATGAAGGAATATTGCGTCATATTAGAAAGGATTTTTCATTTCGTAACTATCGAAATTGTGTAAGGACTTTAAGCTTGTACATAACCATTTATGATTTACTAAGCTGTGTTCATTACTGATTTCAAACGATAGAGAAATTCTTGTATATAGAATGTTACTTCCCGGGTTGAACTCTTTAGCGCGCGGGAGATTTTACTCCAACTTTTACCATTTATGATATATCATCTTTGCAACAAATGGCGTAAGTGGTTACACTCATAACTTTTATTTACCCTTACTAGGTAACGGATTACTTTACGCTACCACCACATAAGAGAAGAGTTTGGGAAACCCCAAAATATTTTATGGCTTCAGATATATTGCAGGGTAACTATCTCATTTACTTCAGATGTATAATATTCTGATTGGTGACGGGTGACGGAAGAGAACCATGTCTCTTGTCTGTCGTGTGTCATGAATTTAATGGGCTGATGATGAAGAAGAAATATACCTAAAATTCTGTCTTTTGCCTCTGATACTACTTCATCTGTGATAGAAGTACGCGAGAGATAAGGATGGTAGGCAATTGATTCAAGGGCTTGCCCCACATACAGGTAGCATTTTTTTCATTTTAATATAATCGATTCCAAGAATTCCAGTAATGGAGATACGAAGCTTGTCTCAATATAATAAGGTAATAAATATTTTTAACAGCATATATGATTTTTGAAAGATTGACTCTTAACGATCTTGAGTGTGTACAACAAAAATATTATGACTGGTTCTAGGTTCGTTTTTTGAATTGTAGGTCATGACGGCCAGTGACGTAGGTACATTCTTTTATTTTTTGGTCGTCAAACGTTTACGTTTGCCAGTCAATTTCGCTTTTATTTCTCACAAACCAGGATATGTTTAGAGTTTATTCGTTTATGTTTTTAATTATCATGTTCGAGAAACGTGGCGAACTTAGAGCCGTGACTATGCAGCGGCAAGTTCACATTAACATATAACGATTATCTATAAGCGATCATTTCCTACATAGCGATTTAATCGATTTCAATCACGTGTAAATTTCCATATTTACGTGCAAAGCGCTAATGTTATTCATTTCTATAGGTTTCTTAAATTGTTTTTTTTTTAACTTAAAAATTTGTAATGAAATTCCAAGAGGTTTTTTTACTTGGATTAGCGCTATGAGGAAAAGAGTGAAAGGCCGAAACATAAATCAATATAAAAAATTAAAAGTATTACTTTATTTATAGACACGTGATAATTCGATTTGAAAAAAAAGTAAACAAGGACAAATATTTGATTCCCGCCGATCTGCTAGGCTCTTTCTTTGCGTCGAACTCGACTCTCGATGATGGGGGGAGCACACCGCCGACCATCCCGCGGTTTGAGTGTTCCATGCCGGATGTGCGGTTCACACCGCGCTCGGTTCGCAAAGCACTTCTCTCACTGGACATCAACAAGTCGAGTGGGCCAGACAAATTCCCCTCAATTGTGCTGAGGCTGTGTGATCCACTCCGGTTCCAACGCGTCTTTTCCGGTACTCCTACTCCTTAGGCGTAGTCCCAAAATCAGGGAAGATAGCTTTCATCCACCCGATCCCTGAAAAAGGTAACCGCTCAGATCCGTCAAACTACAGGCCTATCGCCATCACCTCAAAAATAATGGAATCCATTATAAACTGCCAGCTCATGCGGTAACTTGAGGATTACTGGCTGATTAGTGACCGCTAATACGGTTTTCGTAGTGGTCGACCAGCTGGTGATCTTCGGGTCTACCTGACTCATCGATGGGTGGAGGCAGTAGAGTCCAAGGGGGAGGCATTGACCCTAAATTTAGACATTGCGAGGGCTTTGATCGGGTTTGGTACAAAGCGCTTCTTTCGAAGCTCCCTTTATATGGGCTTCCCGAGAAATTGTGTAATTGGATTTTTTTTAAAAGAATATTAACAATGCTATAAACATTACTAATATTCCCCCACTTAAACACTCTTTTTCATATTCCTTAGACATGCAGGTTTCCTCACGATGTTTTCCCTTCTTCTTCTTTTTTCTTCTTGAATGTTCACGATGTTGATGATAAGGAATATGAAAAAAAAAATATTTCGAAGACATGTGAAGTTCGTCAACACGCATTTGGGCAGCGCGGCGGACACTTCCTTGCCCTAAACCCTCTCAGAAATGAGGGGAGGCCTGAGCCCAGCAGTGGGACGTATATAGGCTGTAACTTTACTTTACTTTAAACACTCTTGGTAAGCTTAAAGTGCTTGTTTTACGAGTGGTTCACGCCAGTAGTCGAATAGCGGATTCGAACCCACGACCTTTTTTGAGTTCGCGGTCCGCGCCCTGCCATTAGGCTACTGTTGGATTACCAGCTTTCTTGCAGATCGGAGCATCAAGGTCATTCACACATTGTAGACGGTGCATGCTCCGATTACAAGCCTATCAATACTGGCGTTCCATAAGGCTGCGTGCTAACACCAACGCTGTTTCTTTTGCATATCAATGACATGTTGCAAACGGGGAACATTAATTGCTATGCGGATGACAGAACTAGTGATGCTCTATACACCGTGCCAATATTTCTCAAGAAAACGTCTCCGAGTACCGGGACAAACTTGTGTCTGAAGCCGAGTCTTTGCTGAACGAAGTCTCACATTCGGGGTGACTAAATCTAGTCCAGTTTAACCCTCAGAAGACATGTTTGCCCGTTAACCGCTAAAAAAACCCTTTGTCGTATCTCGTAAAACTGAGATGTTCAACGTCTAGATGTCATAGTACAGCGGTTGATTGATGACATCCAGACGTTGAACATCTCAGTCTCCCCCGTGACGTGACGTTAAAGTGCTCGAAACGTCGGGTATTTAAAAAGTAAAGTATACGCGATAAAATCCGTAAAAACTAGTATTTCTAAATGTGTAGTGTTCGCGTAAATATAAGAAATCATTAAGTTTATGTATTTACATTTTTTATAGAATAAGGGTGACAAACGATCACACAGTCAGTTTTATACGTGGTAGAGTCATGCTGCAGTTATATTAGTAGTATAGTTGTAGCACGAATGGGTCGGCTCGACCGGGGAAGGACCACGCTCTCACAGAATACCAGCGTGAAATAGTAGCTTAATGCTGCTGTATTTCGTATGGTGAGTGTAGAGAACCGGAGACCCTTTTTACTGGAAACGAGGCATTCCATCTTAGTCCTCACGGGTGACAACGCATCTGCATTTTGATTCGTAATCGAGGGTAGATGTAGATGCTTATGGGCCACAGCAACCACTTACCATCAGATGGACTGTGTGCTCGTTTGTCACCCTATCCTATATAAAAAAAAGTCCACCTGATGGTAAGTGAATGGTGTGGCCCATAGACATCCACATTTATCCTCAGTTAAGAATCAAAATGGAAATGCGTTGTCACCCCTGAAGACTAAGATGGAAAGCCTTGATTCCAGAAAAAAAGGGTCTCCGGTTCTCTACACTCACCGTACGAAACACAGCAGTATTACGCTGCTTTTTTACGCTGGTATTCCATGAGAACGTGGTCCTGCCCCGGTCGAGCCGACCCATTCGTGCTACAACTATAATATAGTTGTAGCGTGGCTCTACCACGTACAATAGTAGTACACGGTGCTATTAAAAAATTAAGATGTTCCCAATCTTAATGTTTAATCCCATCGGGCGCTTAAATGTCTAACATAGCTTTCTAAGATGTCGTGAGAAATATCAACTCGAAGACTTCATCATTATTATTAAAAATCTAGTTAAATAAAAATAATTTGCTAGCTCTATTATTTATCATTGCATTGAACATTGTCCTGTGAGTAAGGACAGCGCGTGCAATGGAGTGGCAAATAGCTTGCAATTTTAAAGTAGAATGACTCACATGGACTATACGACGATATGACATGACGAAAAGCGTTAGTGCCTCTTTATATATTTACAATTAAACATTAGCTAGGAGAATGAAAAATATATTCCATCATGTAATCTTTATTTCAATGAATCACTGCTTCTTATTATATACGGAATTACGCAAGTTATTACTCAATTGGAAAACAAAACGTGATTCATTAAATTGGGTAAGACAATAGAGAAATGAGTGGTCTTTCCCTTACATGGATTTTGCATGTGACGAACAGGTAAAATATAATGACATTCCCTTTATTCTTTATTTGAATTTTTAGTCGACTTCAATAAAGTTTCTCAATTTTAATGTATGTTCTTTTGCCGGTGCTTGTTACGATTTCATCCGGTGGTAAGTGGTGGTATAAGATATTTTATACATAATATTTTGTATATTTTGTGCGATATATTCGTCAATTATGAATCGATTTGCTAATATTACCGGTACGCTATATTTCCGGGATAGTCTCATAGGGAGAAAAAATCATCCTAAGAGAAGGGTGGTGGGGGAGGGGGGGTGGACAGGCAATGGTATTTTTAGTATAACTATGTAGACGACATTCTAGTGGTGGAGCTTGTGTGTAGATAAATTTGGTATAAAGCATATTAAAAATAAAAAATTTCTTATTAAAAATTTATTCATTATATAAATTTTTAATAACTTAATTATTACTAATATAAAAATTTATTCATTAAAAATTTATTTAATGAATAAATTTTTATATTTCTAATTAAATAACTTATAAATAAACCTATTAATCTAACATAAATAACTATTATTTTCATATTAAATGATAAATAAATTATATAAGGATAATTAAAACTTATTCATATTATTAGTAAGCATGAGTAAGTAAGTATGAAGTGGGAACGGGCCGGCCACCGGTCTCGTACCGATAGTAGGCGTAATGTTGGGTGACCCCCACTAGATGGAGTGACGACCTGGTAAGACTTGCAGGGAGTCGATGAATGCAAGTAGCTCAGGACCGTGCTTTGTGGCATTCGTTGGAGGAGGCCTATGTTCAGCAGTAGACTTGTGAAGGGCTGTGATGATGATGGTGATGAAGAGTTAAACTGATAAGGGTTAAAAATTAAACATAAGAAATCGCTTAGCAGACTTAGCAGCGACATCTGAACATGTTATGTGGAAATTGTTACAATATTTTTAGTTCTTTGAAGTCAGCTTTTACTTTTTGCTAAGAGTTTGCTTTTGAAGTTTACCCAACAAACAAAAAATTTTTAATTGTTTTTTGCATATTTAATTCTTAATAGAGGATGGATGTAGATGTCTATGGGCCACAGCATCCACTTACCATCAGATGGACTGTGTGCTCGTTTTCACCCTAATTCTATAAAAAAAAACATTCATTTAGGCCCATAACAATTATTTGTACACCACACCATATTCTGTGAAGAAACTAACAAGTCAGGAAATTGCCGATATTACACCCCGTTTCTGAGGAGAAAGCACGAAAAGCCGTTGATCCTGCGCCTGATCTCTCTCCGGTCGTGTCAGAATTTTTTGTACATTCAATCATTCAATATCTATTCTATTTAACCAGTATGCAAATTGTTTATGCTAATATGGCATTCAAAGGAAACCGCAGTGTTTTCTAAATATATGAACAAGCCATTTGTTATAGTACTGCAATAAACGCGTTTTATTTACCAGTGTAAAGAATTTCAAATGCTTTGGTACATACAATACTGAATCACGGACGCGTAAAAGTACACGATTTGTGTGCGAAGCGGCAAACAATAGATTGACGTGTCGTGTTCGATGCCAAAGAGGCCCTGTTATGAAGTATGAACAAAGCTACCATTTTTAAATTCCTATATGAAAATTGTTGTTATGGGTCGGATATCTGAAAGTCCAAATTTTAACATATTGATATAGTAAAGTAAAGTAAAGTTACAGCCTATATACGTCCCACAGCTGGGCACAGGCCTCCCCTCATTTCTGAGAGGGTTTTAGGGCAAGGAATAGTCCGCCGCGCTGCCCCAATGCGTGTTGGCGAACTTCACACGTCTTCGAAATATTTTTTTTCTTATATCTCAGACATGCAGGTTTCCTCACGATGTTTTCTTTCACCGCCGAGCACGTGGTAAATCAGCACTTAAAATTGCAATTAACAATTTCATTGGTGCCGGCGGGGATCGAACCCGGTTTGCTCGCGTATTTTGAAATTTACAGCGAGCGCTAACCATCTGAGCTACCACGGCTCTATATTGATATAGAGGTCGATTTAATTCGAAAAATTCGTGTGTGTATATGTATAGATATTATTATTGTTGCCTTGTTTTGGTGTTTGAATGCATTCCTGATTTATTTCGATTCACATTTGGACCCGGTAGGTGGCGCTGTTGTCGAGATCCAGAAATCACCCGAGTGACGCCGGTTGGGAACGCTAGTTTTTAATAATTTTTAACGTGCTTTCAGTTATGATAGTATTTTAATAGCAACACCACAATATAATAGTAGGTGTAATTCATCCCTTGTCAAAATATTCGTCTCATCATCAGAGACAGACGTAGATAAGGTTAGTAACATAACATAAACACTCACGCCTGTCACCCAGAGGGGTAGGCAGAGACTACGGACTTCCATTTGGCACGATCCTGACATACATACCTCTTTCGCCTCTTTTACATCCATATATCTACGCATACATGCTCGTCGGTTAAGGGTACTTCTAACGTGGCCCATTTTAAAAATATCGCCAATTTGGTCGATAAACTTTTTTCTAGGGCGTCCTTTCCCGACTCGGCCGTTCACATCTGCCATATAAATTTGCTATGTCACTCTTTCCTCATTCATTCTTTCTACATGACCAAACCACCAAAGCATTCCTTTCATAATCCTGGTCACAACATCATCTTGCATACCACATTTATCTCTTATCACGCAATTTCTCACCCTGTCATTCAGATTCAACAAAGGTTAGTAAGTACATAGAATACTCGTATTTAAAAGTTACATGTTTTTATTATTTTCTTGTAGGTACAATAATCGCCCTTGTTTTATATCCGAAACGAAAATCCAGACTTCAGTCTAATTCAGATAGCATAAGGGTGACAAACGAGCACATAGTCCACCCGGTGGTAAGTATATACTGTATTCATAGATTAGATATCTATCAAATCCTCGATTAAAAATCAACATATTAGGGCGTTACCAGTAAAATTGAGTTCTCAACACTCATACACCATACGACACAGCAGAATTAAGCTGCTATTCCACGCTGGTATTTTGTGAGAGCCCGGTCCATTCCCGTTCGACTCGACTCATTCACTTTGCAACCCATATAGGTACGTACACTAGGCACCATGTTAACCTAACCTCTAATCGCATATAAACAAATTCGTAATATCTCGATACAAAAATACTTTCAAATGCCGTCACTTTATACTATTTGGAAGTACAATCACTAGCGCGCTTTTTGCTCGAGCCGGCAGCTCGTCGGTACATTATCTTCGGTCCATTGTGAAAGGTGAAGGTTATTTGCTTCACGTATTACGTAATGCTAGGTGTGATTATTTCCTTTATTAGGTATGAGAACATTTGGAAAAATACTAAATCACATGATCAACATTAAAAAAAAACAATAAAGTGTATGTACATTTATAAGGAACATTAGAGGGAATATATTAACGCACTGGGCTGCAGTTATCCAATGTATTAAGCCTTCAATATTTTTGGATGGATGTTGAATTATCGCAACAGCTTCTTTTGTTACGTTGCATCCCGACTTTTCTTTTTATTTTATCGAGATTATTATTTATTCGATGACAAGTTTGACATGATGTGTTGAAAGTAGAACAACATAACAATACATCTTTTAATTAACAATGCAGGTATCTGTTAGTATACCGTTCCAATATACCAATGCAGGTATCAGTTCCGTCCTGAAATTTATAAAGCAACTCTTAGGAAGTGACTATGGAAATAAAACATTGTCAGAAGTTATATATATATCTTGTGACTCACTACTCAGATCTCTGTCAGGAAAGCAAATTGCCTTCTCAAAAAATGCTGATTCCTCATCAAAAAGCTGGGCAAAGGTGAGTTCTCATGAACGCTGTTCTGAAGAGAAAGATGATTTGGTAAGTTCTTGACTCAATGCAGCATATTTGCGACGGCGGGTCGTCAGCACTCTTTTTTTTTTGCGCCCGAAGCAAATATGGGCAACCCTCCGGAAAGCGGGGGAGGGAGGCGGTGAATGCTCATAGCATACCACGCAGCCGACTGCGTGGTTATGCGGAGACTTTTACCCACTAAACACCGCCTTTTAGGGACTGGCTTAACGGTCTAACTAGAGATCTCTAAGCCGTATACGAACGCGACCCTCCTTGGCAGAGAGGAAGGCGCAAGCGGCGAAAAGCCGCTTAGAAGTCTGCCTAACTAAGGCAGATTAAGGGATGTGTTATGTAGGCTCGGCCTGAGCCGCCAGGAGGCAGTTCAGGTCAGCCGAAAGCTTGTTGGGGGGGGGGGGGTCCGAGAGAGAGTTTCTCGGTCTGCGCACACTATAGCGAGTGTGGATAGGGGCTGCATAGGCAGCTGTCTCACGAATGAGGTTATTTGGGTGGGACTCTGAGGCTTTGAAAAATCTCTCAGAGAGTGATTTAAGGAACTGCTGGATTGTTGGGAGCTCTAAGTCTCGGTGTAGGTCGGCATTACGGACATAATAGGGCTAGTTAGTGGCCCTACGACAGAATAGATTTTAGTCAGCACTCCCGGGACGGACTGACTTAATAGCATAGTGAACAAAGAGCCTTTCTAAACATTTTAGACATCCTTCATCCTTCTAAACATTTTTAATTAATAACAATATTAAAATTGTTAAATGATTACGATGCTATATACCCACTAATACTCTACACAGGCACTAAAAAGGTAGGCGTTGTACAATCTATTTTTTAATATAAATTGTTCAACACAGCGATTATCTCAACAAAGCATTTTAATCTGACATTTTTATTGGCAGACCCCCTGAAGCCAATAAGTTAACTGCGTTATCTCTCCAAGCAATTATATTCTATCATATCACAGGTATGATATAACACCCACACAACAATCGTGACAGACTTGAGCACTAGGTAATGATTTATTTTGAAAGCGCGGTGTCGCTCACGAGGTGTGGTGCAAATCGTTTAAGCTGTCAGCGTTTTGTTCCGTTAAATTCCATCAAACGCAATATATAAGTATTAATTCTCAAAGAAAAATAGTTGGCCCTGAGCTTCGCCATGCGTGGGAATCATAGTGCATATAAACCACATTATTACGAACATTAAATATTAAGCTGTTCGTTATTAAGATTATGTTTTTTTAATGTCTTGTTGAATGTTCTGAGGTTAAGGCGACGTTAATCTTTTTTAATCCTCAGTAAATCTACTGACATATAATTATTTCGCAAAAACAAAATCTCTTTAGAAAGTTGAATATTACACGTAAAAGCGACGTGTAAAGACAAAAAGCGAATCATAATAATTATTATGATTCGCTTTTTGTGATTTCGCTTTTTTGGTCTACGAACTTTATGATTGATAAAAAAAATCATAAAAGTGATACTAAACCGCTATTTAAACGTGTGCCTTGCAGAGATTCCAAAGTAAGACTGTGAAAAAATTAAGAAAACATTTTGTAAACTCTTTTATTATTATCTAATGAACGAAAAAATAAACAAAATTTAAATGTATAATCGCTCGCGGCCATCCCGGTCAGAGTTTGAGACATTTCGAAGTAGAACGAACGTGATTTTCCCTAAATTTTCTCCACTTAAATATTTATTTACTAGATCACTGTGGGAAGTGAAGTAACGTTTTCTTACAAACACATGATACTGCAAGATCGCCTTAAATACATTTTAATGCTACTTTACTAGACGGAAGAGCCTTCACTTGCACTAAATTATATTTTGTTAATGCAACATCTTATTCTTGATTGCACGATTACTAACTTGCTAAATAGGTATTCGCTTATTTTCAAGAAAGTTCTTCATCTCATTTTAATATTTGTGTAAAGCGTGTGATTCCTGCGCACACTCACCGAAATGCATCCAAAAGAATACTAAGAGGCTGGCTACTCTGCGCCTATTCTCGAGGCTCACAAGATTGGTTTTTACCAATTCAAGGTTACTAATTGGCCTCTTAGCACGTCTCTCCACTGAGTCTAAAGCTGTCAGGCGGCATTTTGCAGCATCAGCACATAAGTGACAGCAGTACTCCATGCACGATCGGACTTGCGCTTAATATAAGATAAGAAGCCGCCCCGGCGTGAAGTACCGGCACGCTCTTGCAAGGATACCTGGACACCACACTCTTGCAAGGAGTTTACTTGCGGCTACTTTGACCCTGGACTCAATGAACCACCCGTAGTTGAGGTTCGGAGAAAATACAAGCCCAAACAACTGAAGGCGGTCAGTGTATTCCAATGATACATTCCGGAAAATAAGAGGTCAGGGTGAGTGGTCTCCTTTTAGCGGTTTAAAGACGCCTGTCTTTACACCGCAGATATATTTTGAAGGCATTGAATCCTACGAAATCGGTGTCGCCCCATTCGGAGACTACCTACAGTGAGAGATTCGCACGCTCAACCGTAGCTTCTCTTTCGGATTGGATTTGATCTCGACTGGCCCAAGAAATTGGCTGGTACCTCTCCACAACTGTGCCATCATCTGAATACCCAAAGATATCGGGAATAAGCAGATCATTAATATGCAGCAGGAAGAGAGTTGTGGAGAGAACGGACTACTGAGAAACTCTAGACTAGATGAGCAGCCATCGATGACGACTTCGAGAGATCGTCCACTCAGAAAGTCTTTCACGCAGTCAATCAGACCAGGGGATAAGCCATACGCTGGAAGCTTGCCCAAAAGGCCAGCGTGCTAAAGCCTATCAAAAGCCTTTGAGATATCATGGGAAGCAGCAAGTGCTTACCCACTGTTCTCAAGGGCTTCAGTGATTTAGGTGAAACCCGTACTGGCGGTCACTGAAAAAATTATTCTACTCTAGGTATGCCATGACGTGGGCGTTCAATATACGCTTCATAATCTTACAGAGTATGGAGGTCATTGAAATATATTATAGAAGTGGCATATTCTACTACTCAACCCTTGTGTTCGATTATTAAATGCTTAAGCATTATTATCATCATTATCATTATCGTCATCATCATCACCATTACATCTTTAACAAGTCCACTGCAGCACATAAGCCTTCTCTAAGTAATAACACAAAGCATGGCCTTAAGCCACCTCCATCCATCAACTTTCTACAGGAATTATCAGAGCGTCACCACACCTTTGTCGGTTCGTCGAGCTATATAGCCGACCAATTACCCCTTCCGCTTACTGATCCGTTTTTTTTAAATAGAATAGGGGATAATACGAGTAAAAATTCCTCACGATCTTAAGTGGATGCTGTGGCTCATAGACATCTACATTTATCCTCAAAAAGCAGATGCGTTGATTCTATCACGCAGAGTTATTCCGAGCTTAGCCCGTTCCATAGCTCTCTGAGGAACCTACGGCATCAGTGAACCACGTTTTAGTTCCATATGTCATCAATGACTGCACACAGTGGTTGTTTTACAGTTTTTCAGGAATACGTGGTCAGAACCTGTGCCGTGATTTCCCAAACGCTGCCCGGTCGAATTACATCCGTCGATCGTCCACGAAGGTCGCAGTTGCAGTCCGCTTATATAGGCGGGCAATTTGTCCTCGTTAAACATACTCGTCAACAACTTCGAACGTAGTGTACCCAACCACTACCGGCACAGATGTGACGTGGACGGTGCATATGACCTTAGTCTGCATTTTTATTTTAAGACCTTCTTTCTTTAAAATTGAGTAAATCATTATTGACTACTCGTAATTACATTTATGATGTCATATGGATAAAAAAATTCAACTAGTTATGCTTGGTATGCATAGCAATGCCTTTTTTGTCAGAAACATTCAATCGTCATTCAACAACTCGCTTCATCGTAATCGAATGAATTGTATAGTAGGATAATGGCTAAGCTGAAACCTAGTATCGTCGCGATAATCGATCCGTCGTTCTAAGTGATGTAGGTATATATGTACATGGTCGGTGTATATTTGGACAAACGAAGACATACATGCAACATACTTTTTTAATTATTCAGTCGAGACCGGATTATTAATACCGACATCCCCCAGAACGACGCGACGGATCATACATAAACACAAAATTAAAATTATTTTTATTTAAAGAGAATCTGATATAAATTACCTTAATGTTATTAACTTGTATGTATATTACTTACAACAATTATCGGATTTAGCAACTTTTGCTAGATGGTCCTTTCAATATCGTTATAACCGATTTCAACTGTAAAATAAATATAATTTATAAAATCTTTTGATTTATCAAAAACAATCCAAGGAATATTAAAATTTAGAACTGTATCTGTGTAATTATAATATATAATTATTGTGGCGACGTTTATCGACGATCATGTTCAAGTATCTCGTAATACAATTATTGAAGTTAACAATTAATCAATAAGTACATTTTAATAGTGCTACTGCATTAGCGGCTTGTTTTATCTCTTCGTTTAAAATATAAAGTGGCTAATTCATTTGCTAACGCACTTAACTAGTACTTACTGATATCTATACTGTAGAAGGCAATGGTGAGGTGAGTCATCGCTGACCACATCATCAAGTCATCTTGGTCAGGAAGATAGGATTACTTACTGAAACGTTTCATCAAGGTAATCTTATTATTCTAAAGTTACAGATTCAGGTCACCTAGAGGAAATTGTTTTGATAAAAGTTGTTTGGATTAGACTTAAGAGTTCTCGCCCAAAAGATGATTTTTAGGCTTATGTCAACTTACATGATGTGTTAAGTTTTAATTACTAAGGAAGTTGGTATATCTCAGATAAAAGTTGCACAAATTTGTTGTGATTTTTTATATATGTTTAATTTTAGTGGGATTTTTGTTAAAAAATGTTACTTGAACCAACTTAAATCTTAAGTTTGATTATCGTTCAAGAGATTATTGCATCACAGAAAACCAATCATCAAAATTCTTCGTTTCTTTATCTCGTTCTTTTAGGCTAAATTGTTTTTATCTACGATTTTAATTTCCATTAATTAGATTAGTTGTTAATGCGATTAGATCGATCGCTACTGAAATGATTATTATGATGAAATAATATAAGTGATAAAAATACTTTAAAATGTTAAAAAGTAGTATAAAACACTGATAAAGCCACTAAAAAGTGATCGTGAATGCAGAGTTTGTTTGTATTCGACTATCTTACCTTATCGAGTAACTAGCCGATGTTGAAATGATGATATGTAAAGTGGCACTAATATTTGAAATTAATTTCTTCTATTTTTACTACATCGTAGTCAACAAGAAAATAAAAACACTTATATTTAGAGTATATCAAATGTTGTTATTTTTAAAACATGTTATTTTACAAAAAGCTGCCATCAGATATTTTTCGGGAGCAATAACAGTCCTTCCTAAGTCAAGGTACTTGATGGGTTAGCAAAACTTTAACAGTACCTATTTACCCTTAAATTTTTACTTTGGTATTCAACGCGTCTTATTGAACGCCATAATAATCTCTAAAACAAAAGTACTCTTTATAGTAATACTTATATCTTAATATATATAAATTACGAGTCTCGTTGTTTGTCCGCGATGGCCTCCTAAACTACTTACCCGATTTTAATTAAATGTGCACACAGTGTGCAATTTGGTTCAACTTGAGAGATAGGATAGTTTTTTGCCCACAATTTTTTTTTTGCGAATTTAAGGATTTTTAATAGGACAACAAAGGGTCGTCGAAAAGGGCAGAACAACGTCTGCCTGGCAAGCTACACACATAAAAATTCTGTCAAATAATCAAAAAAATCATGAAATATGTCTAACGAAGGCTTACACGAAGTTAAACAACAATTTATGCACGTAATAAGGTCGGGGAAAAAGTTTCTCCGTATTTTCTTTGTATAAAATTGTAGAAAAACATCTTTGGCTGTACTGTTTGTACCTGGCTGGTTTTAGTATCGATACTTATAGAACATTAAGAAAACGTAAAAATTAAAGTAAAAAACACTTTCCTGCCCGTATTCAATTGTTTTTCTGTTCACCAAAATGAATCGAAGAAATTCGATACATTCTGAAGTTTTATTACAAAAAAGGGAATAATGTGACTCTAGCAGCGACGTTTACTGACCTAATGCAGTGTCAGTAAGAGTAGTACAAAGTGGGTTCAAGCGTTTCCAGTTCCGGGAATTTTGATGTCAAATTTGCAGAATTGAAACAAAGATTAATCACCCACGCAAGAACTTGCGAAAAAGATCATGGTCAAAGGGTAGTCAAGCTCCGCAAACCGTAGTGGAACCAGGATTAACACAGAATAAGGTGATGCTGTGTGTATGGTGGGATTGGAAGGACATCTTTTATTTTGAGCTTTTACTGCCGGGCAAAACCATCGATTCAGATCTCTACTGCCAACAACTAATGAAACTCAAGCATGAATTTTAGAAAAACAGCCGGAATTGATCAACTGAAAAGTAATGGTTTTTCATCATGATAACGCCAGACCACATACATCTTTGATCACTCGGCAAAAATTGAGAGAGCTTGGTTGTGAAGTGTTAATGCATCCACCATATATTTCCGACATTGAAGCTTCAGGTTTTTACCTATTTCTGTCTCTTCAGAACTCCTTGGGTAGTGATAGGTTAACATCAAGAGAGGACTGTCAAAACTACGTGTCGCATATTTTTCATCATTAATCCCAAAATTTCTACAGTAACGGGACTATGTCACTACCTACAAGATGGTAACAAGTTATCGAAATAAACGGCACATCGAATTAAATGTAGTTAATTAAACGTTGGAAAAAATGTCTTGAATTTGTACCTATAAAAAATACGAAGAAACTTTTACCCCGACCAATTTATAATAAAATGATTCTATTGAGATAAGTATTACTCGAAAAAAAAAACGAACGTACTAGCACGTTACTACTTCCTTAGCACGAAGAACATTTTCCAGAAAATCGGAAAAATAAATCAGGGATAGACATGACACGCACAACAAAAAAAAAATTACACTGGGACAAAGAGCAAATGGCATGGAGCTATAAATATTTTTGTGCAAAGATAGATTGATCAAATTATTTATTTTAATTTTTATTACTTCTTACTACTTTTAAAATATTTTGTTAATGTTGCCGTTGTAACTCATTAATTCTTAAGAACAGGTTACTGTGTGTATTGAAATATGATTTCTAAATGTGTTCCCTATACTTTATATCTCTGTACTGTACGGTGAACTAGTAGAGAATATAATGTTGTAAGGTTTATGATAATTTCCTCGCATAGATTTTGTATTTTATTATATGTGCAAATTTTGAATAAAATCGTAGATTGGTGGTTCTTATCACGTGGCCATGTACCATTTAGTTAATAAATAAACGTCACATGGACACTAACAGAAAACTAATATTAAGATAGAAATGTTCAAAAACAACTATTTCAAATGCAGAAAAAATGTAATTTAATAACTATACTAAAAGCTGTTTAAATGCATGCCGCTAACTATCGATGATATAAAAAATTTGCAAAAGGAACAACCTTAGCCCCTTTCATCCTATTTGTAGAAAGCGAAAGTTGTGAAATTGAAAACAAAACGAAACAATAAAAATGGGACTAAAAGAAACCGAGTAGCGTGCACATAAAACTTTATTGCGGGCATCTCCCTCTCACTTTCACATTTCTTCAAACATTATGCAGGGGACGTAGCTATTGCAGTAATTATGCAACGTGACAAAGTCGGTCCCTTAAAAGAAATCGAAAGCTATTGTTTGAAATAATGAAAGGTATTGTTGTTACTTGTTGTAGGTACTGACTACCTTAAACAGGGGCACTATTGTGTTTTTCAGTCATTTTAAAAGGTACGCGTTATCAAAGATTCCTACAACAAATTTCTTATAAAATATTAAATAGTTTTACGATTACAGCATTCATAAAATTATAGGAAAAGTTGTTGTTGAAATCGAAATTGTAATAACGTGTTTAAAATTTTTACGCAAAACGGTATACCACTTTAAAATTAATTTAAGAGTACGTAGATTTATTTCTAGGTAGATGATGATGTAAATAGAAAGCTTTTAGCTTTTATGTTTCGTCTTAACTACCCCTCATAGTTGAACTTATGTTTTATATCGTTGAGTTCATCAACTCACCTCGACCATGCTGAAGGACAACTATGTGAAAAGCTCGGATATTATGGCGGCATAACCATCTACATATTATATATCAGTTGTGATACGCAAGATATTTATACGGGAAGCGACATTATACGTGCCGAACTTCTGTTCCTATCATTTGCTACTGACTGCTAAAACTAATAAGATGCTTACATTACTATATCTTTATTTTTTCCTTTCATACTTGTTTGTTTTCCTAGCGAAAACCTGCCGACCATGGACGGCATATCGTGTTCTTATTTTTGTCGTTTTTAATAGAATGAATAATTTAGTATTTGCCGTGTAGTGGTGGTGTTAAATAATCCACCATCCCATATTCTCCCGTAGGTATCTGTGTTGACAGAGTGAAACTGAAACCAGAGACGAGAAGCAGCAGCTCATTGATAACCACTCAAATAATAAAAAGTGCGATAACCAATCTGTCTGCCAATGATGCCTATGTACAGCAGTGGACTTTGATGGGTTGTATTACTACATACATATATATTGTGATGAGAAAGAAGATTATCATCATCATTATCATTTCCACTGCTAATCAAAGAATTGCCACAAAGCACGATCCTTAGCCACTAGCATCCATCGACTTCTTGCATCTTTTACCAGTTCGTTACTCAATTTGGTGTTCGGGGGAGGGATGCTCCCATCGTTTTTCGATTTTACAATCTATCTGACCAGCCAATTGCTACTTCAACATACTCATCTGAAAACCATTCTCTGTACTTATTGCGAAAATAAGTTTGTATTTAATATCAAACTGCATTTTGAAATTAGTGCTGCCATTTTAATGACGCATATCATGATCTGACAAAACTATGACTAGTTTTTTTTTGTATTGGCATAAGTTGTCAAAGCTCAGTTAACATTAAAGTGTCATTACAAAGTCGAAACCTAAAACCGAAAGTCACATTTTAGTACAGCATGTCAGTCTGTTGGATGGCGTACCTGTTTTATTTATAGATAGCGGAATCGTAAGAAATGTATTGGTATAATTTATATATTTTATTAGGTATGTATAGATATATTTTATTGCTTGAATAAATTGAAGTTTCGGTCCGTATTCGGTGTACCTACCTACCCAGTATGTTTCAAATTCTGAATTCTTTCTTACCGCTAATATTTGTGTAAATATATTGATCGCTTTTCAAGACTGTATGTATTGTGATCGTATCTGTTTCTAACTCCACTTTTAACCCTATTGAGGGTCACGTTGGGCACGGGAAGTTGGTGTTACGTAATTGTACTACCGAAGAAATTTCTTAGAGAAAAATTTAAAGAAATGAATATATTAACTTTAGCCTCTCAGTATATTTACGAAAATTTTATGTATGTAGTGTACACAAAAATAAAAATAGTTTTCTTAAGAATAATGATGTACATTCTGTAAATACTGGGTACAAACACTATAAGATATAGTCCCAGATAATATGCAGACCTTATCTATACAATGATTTAAAACTTTTACTAAGCAAAATTGTTTAGTAAGGGTTATTATACTACTAAAGTGTACATGAATGATCATAACTCCTGAGAATGAGGTGGTCGCTACAATGCTATTTCTAAATGTTTTCATATAAATTATATAAAAATATTTTTATTGCAAATTATTTTCTTTTAAAGTTCCGCTGGGTTTTTTGCTGGTTCTTCCTATGACATAAGTTTTTTTTTCCGGTTAAGTTTAAATTACTTTTAATAAGTATTTTCGTAGTTTATATTTAATAAAAATTATTCTATTCTACCAAAAATTGTCCTGTGCTGTGCCGGTTTCGTAGATTACTCGCATGATCTATTTAGGTTCAGAGATCAGTATTTGCTAAAGAAGGGGCGAGCGAGTACATGGTACACCAGATAGTTCGTCCATGAACAACCAAAATCCAGAAGAATCGCAGGTGCAGGCGTTTCAGAAAGGATTTAGCTCTTTTCCGGTGGGTTTCCTAGTCATATCTGTTCAAGTAAGTGCCAGCAACAGTAAGTTCTACAACAAAATTGTTTCCCCGTATTAGAGTTATGTTTTTTACTATGGCAGCTTCGTATTGGCAAGTATAGTGTCGAGCGACCTCCCACTAGTTGGATGGACAATCTGATGAAACCTGCAGGAAGTTGACCGATGTAGTTGGTTTGGGACATGGAAAATCTCTAGAAGAGACCTATGACGAGCAGATGGCTTGTGATGGCCTTTATTGATGATGATGAATAGAAACATGTGAAGTGGAACATATACATGCCACTACACAACCTTATCACATCTCTTTTGTCTCTTTTAGTGTAGGAGTTTTTATTTAAATACATTTGCTTTCATGTGTAGATATTGTTACAGGCTACTTACGGCTAGCATTAGCTTTACGAGTAGGCATACTACTTCCTCTGCAAGTAGTTCATAAAATGTATATTTGATAAATATAAACCATATTTGATACTATTAAGTAATAAGCTAATAAGCATTATTATGTAACTGGCAGAAGTTCTGTCATTGCACCTTCGGCATCCTTTCAACAGTATTTATATATAAACAAAAGATAGTCCATCCCTTATAACAATAACAAATCTTTTGTCATCGCCTTTAAACAAAAAGAAAAAAAAACTGGATCGAAGTAAACAAAAATTTTAACAGAGGAATGAATTTTTACGACGACTTTATTAGAGCAAAAACGATTCTGGGTAGGCACGTCGTTTACGAGCGTTTGTCACAGCCTTTTTAGACGAAAGTGGCCGACAATGTCGCAGGCGACATTAAACCTTTTCATATGCAAATAAGTAACAATGAACCTATGCCCGAAAAGACCGTGAGCGCATGTGTTCTCAATGACGACGCGAAATTTTTTTTCTCCCCGACCTCGAATCAAACACCTTTTTTCCTAGTTAGTAAATGTAAGATTTCGTTGCAAAAAACCGGTCTTGTAACAAATGGGTTTGTTTTAGATAATAATTTAGTACTCGTCAACTTGCGGGCAAATATGTATTGTTTGTTGTATAAGATTTCCTTGAACGTATTTGTATTCATTTTGCTGTTTTTACCAGTTTTTGCTTGTGCTTTTTTTCACTTTTGCTTTCATAGATAATTGTTGTCGTTAAACAGCAGTTTGTCGTCTGTTAATTCTTTGAATAATAATGTTTTAGTGTAGCCTCTGGATTGGTAAAAGAATTGTAGTTAGGTAATGTTATATTTTTTTATTAACAGTCATATAATTCCCCGTTAAATTATTTTTAGTTTAATAGAAAACACTTGTGAACAGTTTCTTCCTCTTGAATTTCATCAGTACGTAACAAATATTTTTGTTTCTTAGTAGTATCGTAACCCGATTCTCGTGTATAGCATGTTTGAAAAAATTTCCGGTACCTATTAGTCTACTGATTCAGTCTCGTGCTATATCTAATTGTAAAAGAAGTTAAAGTTACAGCCTATATATGTCCCACTGCTGGGTACAGACCTCCTCCCATTTCCGAGAGGGGTTTAGGGCAAGGAAATGTCCGTCGGCATTCCCCAATGCGTGTTGGTAAACTCCACTAAAGTAAAGTTACAGCCTATATACGTCCCACTGCTGGGCACAGGCCTCCCCTCATTTCTGAGAGGGTTTTTAGGGCAAGGAAATGTCCGCCGCGCTGCCCCAATGCGTGTTGGCGAACTCACATGTCTTCGAAATATTTTTTTCTTATTCCTCAGACATGCAGGTTTCCTAACGATGTTTTCCTTCACCGCCGAGCACGTGGTAAATCAGCACTTTAAATTGGAATTAACAATTTCATTGGTGCCGGTGGGGATCGAACCCGGGTTACTCGCGTTTTGTTATACTTACAGCGAGCGTTAACTATCTGAGCTACCACAGCTCTCCGAAATATTTCTTTTTCTTCTTTCTCAGTCATGCAGGTTTCCTCGCGATGTTTTCCTTCACCGCCGAGCACATGGTAAATCAGCACTTAAAATGGCAATTAATAATTTATTGGTGCCGGCGGGGATCGAACACGGGTTGCTCCTGTACTGTGAATATTTACAGTGAGCGAATAGTCCCTGAGCTATCACAGCTCGGTTGTAATTAGAGGATTTGTTAATATACGCGTCTTTTAACACTTAATCTCAAGTTGCATAATCTAGGAGGCAAAAAATCTATAAATATCTAATAACACTATCATAAGATAATAGAAATGAAATCTATTTGACAGTTACAGTATATGAAGATTACGCTCATCTAAACCCGACGATACCTACATGATGTATTAACGAAGCGGATGCGTTCGAGGACATTCTATACACTGAAAAAAGCGATGCAAAGTGAATGGAGTTAAATTGTTGAATAAAGTGCACGTTTAGACTATTGTTGAATTATCTTTGTTTGCTCAAAGGTTGATCGAAAATAGTCGATTAATATGGTAAACAACGGTTAATTGTTGATGATAGAATTTATATATATTGTTTCTTTTAGGCAACTTCGGACAATGCAATATTTTCCGGTTGTTAAACAAGAATTATTCGAAATTTTCGGTTATTGTACAGAGAATATTTACCTTTTCCTTGTGTTGAAAATTAAGAAATTTAATATTATGAATATTAGAATGTAAAAACATTGTATCACGGGTCGAGATAAAATAATAGATAAGGTTTAACAGCTTGTAAGGGAATTTGTAATCCTTTTATTAAGGTGCAATAAAGTGTAAATAAATAAATAAGGGAATTTGTGTATCACCAATTGCCAACCTCTCTGTAGACTATGTACTCAGCTCACTGAAGAACTTTGGTGAGTACAAAGGGCAGTAAATCCATAGCTCAAAGAGTGGTGACAGAAGCGAAATTATCAGACTGAGGGAGCATGATATAATGCTCATTGCTCACATAGCTGACAGTTATTTTTAACTTAGGAAATGTTTCTTTTATAAGCTATTAAATATTTATTATGTTCTGAGAAATTGTTCGGACTAATTCCAGCCACACAATTTCCCCATTGCACTCGCGACAATACTCGCGATACCACTATCTGGATTACTAGCGGTCCACCACTGTGCGATTTAAAAAAAGTTTTCTTCTTCGCACATTGTGCATGGAATCGACTACCACCAGAGAATTTTCTGAAGCGATACAACTTAGTGACCTTCAAGCAAAGAACCTACTCCTTTTTAAAAGGCCAGCAACGCATCTGATACTCCCCAGGTGTTGCAGTTGTTCATGGGCGGCGGTAATCACTTACCATAAAGTGAGCAAGCCGTATGCTCGCTTACCTCCTCTCCTATGAAGAAAATATTATAAAAACGTCCGGACTCAGATCATATAAACAACAGGAGATATGCTCAGTAGTTGAAAATGTATCGGAACCCGGTGTCTCCAGTTGGCCCCTACCACGCGCCAACTACTACATCAGTAAAAGCAATACATACACAATCGCGCACACACTCGCATTTTATAAATCAGAACATACTACACAACCAATTATAAACCTTATCTCATCATACACAGCGTGCATTTACCATGCACCGTACAAAACTTATTCACACAAAAACATCTGTCGCTATCATTCACTCACAAAAGCCGGCAGTGGCTGCTTCACGAAACTATCGTATGAGTGAGAGTATCAGTAAAACACTTATCCATTGCGCTATTAGACCAGCTGATTCACAGGTCGATTTGTACTAAGCAAGCAATGGTTTTTGTTTCTAATGAAAACATTTGATTTGGTTTTTCATCGTGTTTCTAGTACCACGAAGTAATGTTTTAATAAATTGAATAAGAAAAACATTAATATTTTAGTACTTACGTGTGAAATGAGATGCCATCTTTCATGTAATTCACAATACAGCTGTTATTTTTGCAAACAATCACTGAACAACGCGGCATTTTGTCAAAAATCACGAGCAGTGAAGACGTCACAAGTTGACATTCGACTAATTACCGAAACTGGCATCAAGCCGCTTTGCGGCCAGATGCGTTCGCAAGTGCCACGCCTCCTTGCCATATCTCCTGTTGTTTATATGATCTGAGCGTCCGGATGTGTCTCACCTATATTGGAGTTTTAGGTGGTCCTGAACGATATTGGTTTGCAAATTATTACATGAACACCAACTATCGTAGCTTGGATATCCAACAAGTGATATGAACTTATTCGTCAATGATGGAATTTTAGTAGGTAATTATTATTTGAAAAGATGCCAAAACTCCAACAAATAACTCTGAGTAAGTGGCTACTGAAGCCTACGGACAAATGCAAGGACTTTAAAAAATAAATAAACCGAAAAACAGAGATAGCACATATCATCCTCAAGTGTTAAGGTGAACTTACAGCTCCTAATCACGCTGTATAAATTTTTTTCGTTTTTTTTTCTTATTTGCCACGTCGTTTTAAATTTAGATAGCAAAAGAACATAAAAACAATGGCTCGTATCTAATAACTTGTTATGGACCGTTAGTGCCGAAACATAAATGCCGTAAGCAGAAAAAACCTAATTAGTACCAATTTAGATCTAAAGAATAGTTTTATCTCTACATTCATGCTGCTTTGAATATTTTTCGCAAATTTTCATTGCCGCCTTCCGTAGTCGTTAGAATTAAAATGGGTAGTATATATTACATGAAAAACGTATTCTTGCGCTCATTAGTTCAATTTAGCAGTCAATATCGACCATGAGGCGGCAGCGTATGAGAATTTCATTTCGTCCTATAGGAGTCGTCAGAGCTGAGGGTAAGACAAAAAGATTTTATAACTTCCAATAAATGGCGGTATTACAACCTCGCTAACGCCAAGTATAAAAATACTAAAATCAGAGATTTTTACGGTGATATGGAAGAACATAGATAATAATAAATTTTCAACAATAAGTTGCTTATTTCTTAGATTCTCGTTTAAATGTGCTAAGCGTGATCATCTGCTGGGGATGCCATAATTAATAAAATTAAATCCAAACCCAAGCATACCACTGCAAGGTTTTGTATAACTCAATGACTGCAAGACTTCAAAATACTGTGTGTTCGTTTTGCGAATTTTTTAAAATTAATACTAAAAAGCTGAAGGTAGCATCGTTTACTGTGACAATAGGACGTCAACACGTCAGTATCCCGTAAACCTGGGTGCTGCTGTAAAGCTCCTGAAACATGGGAATTAAAAAAGTTATGACGGTTGAAGTTAAACGCAATAAAATTCGTACGTATTGTTTTATTCAAATTCGTGTATGAATAATAAAATTATTGTTTGCTATAATTTGTGTGTTAAATTTATAAAAAAATCTAACGAAAACTTTAAGTGTAAGTAAAGTCACAATTACGTAACATCCGCAAACACACTTACTGATGTATAACACTTTAATATTAATACCTTTGTGATATACCTATACTTTTGTGATTTTGTGTATGATACCAACCCAAAATAAATAACAAAGCTTAAACGTTTTACAAATTTCAACCTTACGCCTTACGTAACTGCTTGCGTTTTACTACAAATTACGGTCAATCTTGACTCATTTAAATAGGAGATATGTTTTCAATGCCTTACTTTAGGACGCAAACGAGAACGTGAACAATATCAAAATTTTATAGCAGTATATACCCTTAGTATTGCGGCGTTAAGGCCCTTTTGGTTTGTAAGCCAAACGTCGTTTATATCTTTAATATGCACGACTAATGCTTGGTATTAGAACCTTGAATGAAGTGGGACGTTACTTTGTTACCACTGAGAGCCTAAGTACAGAACAGAAGGTTTTCTGTGGCGAAACCTTTGCGATATATATATATATATATATATATATATATATATATATATATATATATATATATATATATATATATATATATATATGTATATATATATATATATATATATATATATATATATATATATATATAAATATATACATCACGATATTGATTCTACGTCCTTTCATTTCGCATTATTATAGCGTCCACCACTTGTAGGCAATTTTTGAAAACTATGACAGCGTATATTGGTCCATTAAACAAATTCAAAGATAGTGTTCAACTCATTTTTTTGAATATTTAGTATATGTCGATATACAAATATACGTATATTGCCAGATGGAGGGAAACCAATCGGGACTCCCTTCCATATTACCAATTATTCAGAATCCCCGTAATATAGTTTTTAATTCATTCACATAGTTTTTAATTCATTCTCCTGCTTATCGCAATTCCTTTGTATAGTGCGACGTTGCCACTCTTATTAGTTATTCTGTTTTGTAATATTTTATTTATAGGTGATATTTTGTTTAATGTAGAACTATAAAATTTATTGAATATAACCGCAAAATTTTAATTGACTATATAATTTAATTTTAACACATTATAATGTGAATTATTATGATGTTAGTAATAAGAATAAGATTATTTTATGTTAATATAATTATCAGAAATTTTCATTTTAATAATAAAATAAAAAAATATTTTGTATTTAATTATTACTTTTCACACCGGCAGGAAGAATATTGCAGTATTTTTGTTAAATTGTTAAGACCTATTGTAACCCATATATTGCCAACGAATAAATGAACTTGAATTTAAATTTGAATTTCTCTACACTCACCATACAAAACACAGCAGCGATTTTACTCTGGCATTCTGTGAGAACGTAGTGCTTCCCCGGTCGAGTCGAATCATCTTTACGTCAAATTAAAAATATATTTAATTCGTTTAGCTCGAATAATATAGTTTTTATCATTCTGGTTCAGATTAGATTTAATTTTAGTCACTTAAGTTTCGTATATTGTGCAAAATAATGAAATAAATGTACAGAATGTGCAATGTGAAATTGAGAAAATATAATTTTTGTCTACGGCAAAAAAAATAGACTATGTATCATGATTAATTTACCAACTAGTTATTCGTTGAGTCAATACAAAAAATATCAAAAATTGCCGAGCCGTGATAAATTATAGATTGAATATATTATTATTTACTTTAATTGTAAATACGTACTGATGTAAAATGAAACAAATATTGAGATCAAATAAAACGTTTATTGAACAAGCATCTTCTTTCAAACATTTGTTCAATGAAGTAGATACTTAGAATAAAGATTTATAATAAGGAACATAATTAACACAATTTGGCACTTGAAATAACATAGGTAGTAATTTAGAGCAAAACTTTTGACGCACACAGTGCCCCAAAAACCGCTACAAACGGCAACATTAATTAAAAAAGAAATAAGAAAGGTGTTCTAAGCGTTTTATCATTTCTAGAATTGTGTAATGTGAAAAAACTGTTCTAGAAAAGTGACTATTTTACACCGCATGGCATCCCTACACTGAAATATAAAAACAATAGCGAAAAATGTCATTAAAGCAATGGTCATTAAAGTGTGTTTTATACACAAGGAATTAAAATATAAATATATTCATGGTTATATGGACGTCAAATATCGTGCGGTATGAAACTTTACCGATAATCTGACGTCCACATATAAAAATATAACAAAATTCAAAAGTATGGACGTTAAATATCATTCTGTACGAATGTTTTAGGATATTCGAACGTCCGTATTATTATATGTAGCTAAATCTAAGGACACGTAAAGAAATTTGAAAGTAAAAATAGCACTGAGTACAGTATAAACCGACAAAAAATACCAAAATATACCTTGAGCACTAAATAAATAAGTAATCAACATAAATAAATGGTAAAACGCAATAATCAACAACATTGGACATCAGATATCAAAGAAATGGATGTCAAATAAAACTTTGTGAGAATATTTTAGGATATTCTTACGGCCGTATATGGGTAAATACTCAACTATACATCTACTTAAACAAGTCAATCAACTTAAACAAGTTTAACTAAGGAAACTTAAATGCAAGCAAACAAGCGTGGAAAGTTCTTAATGTGCGTAGGTCACAGTACGGACGCCAAATAAAGCACGATATGCATGTTTTTTAGTAATATAGCGTCCAATATGAATAAAAATTATAATTGTATTTCAACTAAATGCAAAACCAAACATATCATAATTTAACAAAAATAGCCTTTCACAAAATAAAATCAAGTTAAGTAGATAGTAATTTCTTACAGATTAGGTACAATAGTCGCACTCATCCTTAAGATAGTGATCATAAACAGTAAACTCGCAGTGAGAGCACCAAAACTCAACACGATCAAGTAAATAAATTATATCTTCGGAGTTATTCATGTCAGCAAAATTATGCCACGGTCTGTTGTAGGAATTAACAAATCTTTGGCAAGTAATCCAGTAAAACCTTTTATTAAAATGAATTTCTTCCCATTTTTCCCGGTTTGGTCACGTAGAAAGAATGAATGAGGAAAGAGTGACAAAGCAAATTTATATGGCAGATGTGAATGGCCGAGTCGGAAAGGGACGCCCTAGAAAAAAGTTTATCGACCAAATTGGCGATATTTTGAAAATGGGCCACGTTAGAAGTACCCTTAACCGACGAGCATGTATGCGTAGATATATGGATGTAAAGGAGGCGAAAGAGGTATGTCAGGATCGTGCCAAATGGAAGTCCGTAGTCTCTGCCTACCCCTCTGGGTGACAGGCGTGAGTGTTTATGTATGAATTTCTTCCCAAGGCCATATTAGGTTATTAGTCAGAATATAACAAAACAAACTTCTATTTAAAAACCTGTCAATATCTACAATTAACTCCATCTTTTTGTACTCAATCAGAAGGTAATTTATACTCAAACAGAATTATGGGTTGCTTACGACATAACAAAAGTTCTTATAGGCAGTTTAGTACTGTACAGTACATAAATGTAAAATGTAAAAATATAGTGCAGCATGACGTAAACCGATAATATAAGTTACTGAGATCCCTTCATCAGCTATGAAAAAAGCTTATGACCTTAAGACCGCACCCAAATCGGTTCACCTCTTTAGGAGCTACGGTGTCACAGACAGGCAGCCACACAGACAAACATTCACGTAAAACTTATAACAATCCTCTTTTTACGTCTATTATTCATGGATCCAATCAATCATTAAATTCGATAAGGTTGGACTAAGAGAGCGAGATGGAATTTTGACAACCAGCAATGTTTTAAAAACAAAATACGAAACTAATCAAAAATACCACAGTAATTCGTAGGAGAATTCCCGAATATGGCTATTTGTTGTTTGTATAGGCATTTTGGACGAAGACTTTTATTTTTAACCAGTCTTTGTTGTGCAGAATTTCAGTATGTTGACTACGAAGTTCCTCGCACTCATGGCGTTTTGGCGGTTGTTTATTTTCAATATGTTTGCTAAAAAACTTTTTAACTATACTTTTCTGTTCTGTGGTCCAAGGAACAAGGTTTCGTTTTTTCTTTGTTTTAATATGTGTAGCATTGGTAGCATCGCTAAGTAGAGTTGACTGCGGAGTAAGGACAGGGTTATCGTCTGTGAACTCCGTTTCTTTTGATTTTTCAGTTGGTAATGCAGCATCGTAATCTATTAATTCATCACTGTCGTAATTATCGTGGCCCTGTGCGTTTTCTAGTAAATCTTGTTCTAAATCTAAGTTTATGTCATCCAAACATTTGCCTCTATAAGAGTCTGCTTTGCCACTCTCCATGAGCAGCAGTAGTTTTGATAGTTTGGCCGTCTGATACACGTCATCGGGTAATCTATAGTTTTGTCTGTGGACAGCCTGTGTGTGCCCCATAAAGTTAGCTAGTTGTTCAATGTCTGATTCTTTAAGGTTAAACATCTGAGTCAACGTAGCCAAATGTTTGCGTAGCTTAGTCGTAGTAATAGCTGCAGGATTTCGAGCTCCACTTGCAGTGGCATACTTTTTCAAGACCTTATAACCACATAATGTACTTTCAGATCCGGGTTTTGCAAACAAAAAGTCGTTTTTTTCACATATGTAATTACGTCTCACAGAGATAAGCAAATTGATGTCACTTTGGACTTCGTCAGTCAACAGAACGGGCACACCTCGACCTCTTTTACCCCGTATAACAATACGCTTAAAACTATTTACCAACACTTCTTCCGCACTTGAAATAGCTCGGTCAAATTCCTCATATGCGCTTTTGTCATTGCTGCTCTCTTGGTAGATCACTTCACGTGGTAGAGCCATGCTGCAATTATATTAGTAGTATAGTTGTAGCACGAATGGGTCGGCTCGACCGGGGAAGGACCACGCTCTCACAGAATACCAGCGTGAAATAGTAGCTTAATGCTGCTGTATTTCGTATGGTGAGTGTAGAGAACCGGAGACCCTTTTTACTGGAAATGAGGCATTCCATCTCAGTCCTCACGGGTGATAACGCATCTGCATTTTGATTTGTAATGGAAGATAGATGTAAATGTCTATGGGCCGCAGCAACCACTTACCATCAGGTGGACTGTGTGCTCGTTTTTCACCCCATTCTATAAAAAAAAAAAAAAAAAAGATGCTGAGTGAGAGACGTTGGAGTTCACCAGGCCGACGTCTGTTGAGAAGAAGAACGCGGCAGTAAACTGTCTCTGTTAGAGTGTTGTACGCTTCAATATTGCTAGTTTCGGATTCTATTAACTTAGATGCTGCAGACTTAGATTTTTCGCAAAGATAATTTTTAAGGAGTTTTAAGTCTTTCGCAAGAGGAACAATTGTAATTTTATTCCATTTTTTTAAGTTTAAGTCATTGCAGGCCTGGCTTGAAACATCAAACTTCCAATTAGTCTTGATGAGATGAATTAGCGTCTTTAGATCAGCCTCTACTGCAGCAGTTTCCACACTGCTGCCTGATTTTAATGTAGTCATTATGGCTATGTTGCAACACTGTTTTAGGCTAGTGCTGATGTTCATGGCATATGTTGGAGCACCATAGCGATCTGTTTTACAATTGTAACTTGATACTTTTTTAGTTGCAGTAACAATTAGATCATAGTTTTGAGGTTCCAAACAATCCATCAAATTTTTAAGTGACGGTTTCAGCGTCTTTAATTCTAGTAACAATTTAGCCAATTCTCTCATTTTTCGCGATGTAACGTTTACAAAGTGTTTTTCTCGATGAATCCTTAAATATTGGGCTCCAAACGCACAGATTAACGTGTCTCTTTTAGCTTCTAGTGATAGTTTGTCAGGTCTCATTTTTGGAAATACCTCATCTTTAAGTTTTTTGTCAATATTTAGGTTGCGTAACATAAAATTTTGAGACTGAACTTGAGTGTTGGCGGTATCGGATAACGGTTGACATGTCATCTTATGTTTCCACAATTGTTTCCTAGAGTAGAAGCCTAAACATTTTTCACATGGTAAGTAATCGATGTGTGGATAAACATTACTCTTTTTCATAGGTTTAACACATTTTATAACATTCCGAATATAGTTTCCTCTTTTGCGTAAGTTGGTTATTAGGTTTTTGCGTACGCAACTTTTCGTAGGATGAGAGATAATATTTTGTACTTCGGGTTCCGTACAATGATTCCGCAATAGATGTCTCGCAAAATTAAGCACATCGACCTCACAAAAAAAAACAATAATCCCTGGCTCTGGTTCTTTTCAACTCTTTCTTCTTTTGGCAACTTGTCAAATCCTAAAATAGAACATTTCAATGAATTACAGAATAAATTTGCTTTATGAATTATCAACATTTTCACATCTGGTAACGTTCTGTAATTCTTGCCGCACGATAACATACGGTACAGTAACGTGCATTAATTACAGGACGTTACCGGAATGTCTCAAGAAGCACTTAGGCTCTCGTGATTGTATTTTGTTACAATAAGTGTCTAGAGGGATAGGCATTCTAAAATTAAAGGTGAGGCATCCTTTTTCAATCCTCAAAATTAATATTTATGCCCAACATTTTTTAACAACATGAACATTGTACAGTTTTAATTGATTTGAATAAAAAAATCAGAAAGTTATCTTCAAGATTTGATGTGAAACAAAAAAAGAAATATTTCTGTCGCGTAGCGAAACTAAAGCTTCATATTCCTGATTTATGTTCATATTGTGAAATAAATATATTCATGAGCATACAATGTTGATTATTGCAGCTTCATGGTTTCAGAATTTAAGTAATAAAGAAAAGATCTCACCTGGGGTTCCTCTAAGCTACGACGTCTAAGACACAATTGCTGATTTTGATGTGTCTTATTTAATACTTCTTCCGTTTCTTCAATATAACTTGTGATACTGGAGGATTTCTCGAATGCAGAAATGTACGTTGGATCTTTGTCAGAGTCGTCAAACTCAGAGCTATTGTCATTAGAAAAATTAGGAATGCCATCATTGGAAGCGCCACCTGACGTAGTAGGTACTGAGTCTTGTATCTGAGTGGTATGGTCTTGTGATAATGATTGGCTTGTTATTGTGTGATTTTTTGTGAGATTACATTCATTAGGATTACTTAGTGTTACATGCATTTGGTACGGAGATTGTTCCATACGTTTGATAAGGACTGGTTAGTTATAGTAAGACACGATTGACCACTTTCACTATGCATTGGGTTCTGAGGTTGTTCCAACACATTTAAATAATCAGAATTTTGGATAACTGAATTATTACTGTTATCAGCCAGAATGTTTGCGTTCGCTTCGATAATAACGTTGCTGTCAGCATCTAGCAGAGGAGGACTAGAAGTTGCAACTGAATCTGACAACAAAGTATTCCGCGGTGTCTCGATGTCAGTCATTGGTCTTTGATCTGGCAAGCATGTTTCGTTATAGTTCGAATCCGAGTCATCAGCATCATTCGTTATATCATCCATCAGAGTATCCGTCAAGTCGTTATTTAAATTTGAACTATTTGCAGTATCGTCGTCCGTAGACGGTAGATATGTTTCATCCCTATGTTTCTCATTATCAATTATATCAAATGAATCATCAATGCTAGTATTTGGCGGTGCGTATGATGGGAGATTACGTCTGGATCTCTGTAAAATAAAATGAATTAGACAATGAAACATCACACACATCGATCTGATGCCGAGATAATGTAGTGTATGTAGGTATATACACGATAGCCTATAATATCCTTGATCTTCTGTCAAAAATATCCAAGCCGGAGTCTTTCATGGATATCTCGTTGTAAAGTCGACACATTCTTATTATCGGGTTGTAAAAAGAAGTATTATTCTTGTAAGTCTGCAGGTAAAATGTCTTGCTAGGAATTCGGGGATTGCGCTTTGTAATTAAGTTTAATTTACTTAAGAGGTAACCGGAATCGATCTCATTGTGGAGAATTTTATGTAAATATATAAGGTCATATTCCTTACGGCGAATAAGTAAAGAGGTCATTTTAAATTTGTCGAGTCTCTCACTATAACCGACAAGACTGCGACCAAGACCACATTTGTAGCTAAGTATTCTAAGGGTTCTTTTTTGGACGCTTTCTATACTATCCGAATGCACCGTGTAGCAGGGAGACCATTACAACATTAAGTAGCTTAAGCACTTGTGTTACGGAAATCAGAATCAACGAAGCTATTACAAATAAATACATAATAAATATATTACACCCAGATACAGAACAAACACAATGTTCATCACTAAGTGTTTGTCCTGGGCGGGGATCGAACCCACGACCCCTGGCTCAGAAGGTAAGAGACTACCCTTGGTCCAACGGGCCAGTAAGTATAACATTTATGTACCTTTTAGAAAAGCGTATGACCATAAATAAAAATAGGCTACTTACTAATGACATTCTTCTTAGATTCACGTAATAAGAAGCATCCCTTTGTTTTCGAGATTCAGTTGGAGTTGTAGCATCTGAAATAATCTATTAGATTAGGTATATAGTTTGTTGCCAAAAGAATAAATAAATATGCTATCGGTAATCTGTATAAACCGAGATTATATACCCAGGCAATACACAACATACCTAAATACAACATATACAAGTACAACATACCTAAAAGGTAAACTGAAATATTATTCATTTTGTACTTTGCCTAGGTAGATCGGTACTGGCTTCATTTGACAGATGGATGTGACACAAATCGCCTCACCTCAGGCACATATTCCTTATATCGGTTTTTTGCACATGTACATTTTATGTGTATTTACTTTGCAAAATTCATAAATCAAAATGCAAAGCGTGTAACGTTGCGTTATGTTTCAACCTAGAGCAAGATTGCTGCTACTTTTTTTTTACTTTAGAAGTATAGTTGTAGCACGAATGGGTCGGCTCGACCGGGGAAGCACCACGCTCTCACAGAATACCAGCGTGAAATAGTAGCTTAATGCTGCTGTATTTCGTATGGTGAGTGTAGAGAACCGGAGACCCTTTTTACTGAAAACGAGGCATTCCATTTTAGTCCTCACGGGTGACAACGCATCTGCATTTTGATTCGTAATGGAGGATAGATGTGGATGTCTATGGGCCACAGCAACCACTTACCATCAGGTGGACTGTGTGCTCGTTTGTCACCCTATACTATAAAAAAATACTAACAGTACCATTCGTAAATGAATAGTACTGTAGATACAGTAAATCCAACAAAAGTACCAGGAGCCTTTTAAAGAAATGAGGAGCCATGTTATATATTTATTCAACTAACTATAATTTATTCAGCTAATTATTTCAGACTATCATCGTTGAAATAGTTAAGTTGGTTAAGTTACAGCCTATTTACGTCCCACAGCCGGGCCTTCCCTCACTTCTGAGAGGGTTTTAGGGCAAAGAAGTGCCGGCTGAGCTACCCCTAAGCGTGTTGGCGAACTTCATGGTGAAAAAAATATTTTTTTATTATTTCTCAGACAGTCCGACTTCCTCACGATGTTTTCTTTCACCGCTCAGCACGTGGTAGATCAGCACTTAAAATTGCAATTAACAATTTCATTGATGCCAGCGGGGATGCACCCGGTTTGCGAGCGTACTGTGAAATTACGAACGAAACGACGAGAGCCGTGGTGGCTCTTCTGAGCCACCACGGCTCTCGTCGTTGAAACGAATACACCTTTTTATTTTGTATGTTTTTTTTTCTCTATAGGATAGGGTGACAAACGAGCACACAGATTGTGAGTAGTTGCTGCGGCCCATAGATATCTTCATCTCACTCATCTCACCCTCGATTACAAATCAAAATACAGATGCGTTGTCACCCGTGAGGACTAAAACGGAATGCCTCATTTCCAGTAAAAACCGTCTCCGGTTCTCTACACTCACCATACGAAACACAGCCAGCATTAAGCTAATATTTCACGCTGGTATTCTGTGAGAGCGTGGTCCTTCCCCGGTCGAGCCGAAGTATTCGTGTTGCAACTATACTACTAATATAACTGCAGCATGGCTCTACCACGTATAAAAAATGTTTTAATGAACTAGGAAAAAAATCGGACTTAAATTGTGGCATATTTTTGGAGCTTAAGAAGTGGGTTCTTTAAAATATATATCCATAATATATTTTTTATTTCAGGAAGAGATATTTTTATTTTAAATTTTATTATTTCGTAGATATTATTTGTGTTGAAGGAAATATGTTGATTATTTTGGTAATTGGAAATGTAAAATAACCGCCGCGCACCTTGCGCCGCCTTTGAACGGCTTTGTCACTCGACACTATTATGGTCGAGTATTGTTTACAAAAACCGTTATTTTAGACTGTACATCGGCACCTTTAATGGTTTTATGGCTTTTAAGGGAATGAATGAACCTTTATTTTTCTACAAGCGCTGTTGAAAATTGTTTGTTCAAATATGTAAAGTAATAAATTTTTTAAAAATATGGCATTTACGGCTAAAATTTTGATTACTTACACAGTACATTAAGAGTACTTATGAAATACTTTGTGAGATTTGTAAAACTTAGCAAGATCTATTTAAAGATGACTGAATCATCTAAGGAAAAAGAGAGTTTCAACTAGTCCTGGAAAAAAAAACCACATGCTTCTTCATGAATTTAAGTATATATTTTTAAAGAAATTAAAAAAATACTATTTTTATTGACTAACGCATGCCGCTCTGGTCCGAACTACATTCTAAATCGGTGTAAGTTGGTTGTGGGTTCTTGTAAGCTTATTATTAATGCGTTTTATGATGAAAAATTGTATTGTAGCCTATGATTTTGCACACAAAATATTGTAAACAATAGATTTAAGTTTAAAATTAAACAAAATTGAACTATTAAAAAACTTTGTTTCATCGAGAAATATGACAATTTTGACTTTACTCAGTATTTACTTACACTAATTACTTTAGGACTTTATTAAATTTATGTACTCTTTTATAGGAAATTTCATAGAGAATTCAGAAATGTATATATATAATTGTATATGATATACCAAATTCAAGAAATTTGCGTTTAAACGGATTGCGCCCAATGCGCCGTTAATTTTATTAAACAGCTCCGCAGTCAATGGAGTATGACGGTTAGAGTCAACGCAGTTGAAAGACTAAGTTACTTAAGTCACCAGACACCAGACACAATGTGGGTTTAATAGGTAATTAGGAGTAGTACATTGTACATGTTGTATTATATATGTATAAGTGCAATTGTATTATGTTTTTTTTTAACATAACACTGGCTAATATAGACCAAAATAATTTAATAAATTGACAATCCAATATACGGATGTCGGAAGCAAATAAGACGCCACATTATATACAAAAATGGATATAGTGGACGTACAATAAGTTACGGGATATCAATAACGTACGTCGTAAATATATTTTAGACGAACGGACGTACCTACTTTTGAATAATATACTTATAGATAATTATTTTCTTATAGGAGTATACTTTTTTTATTAAAAATACAGTAAGCAGCATATTCGGCTTGAATTCACTTCTAAATTACATAAAATTCTAGACTTCGATATTTTGAACTTTGAGTTTCAGTATCTATCTGTAGGCTTAAATCAACCTATTTAGAATATTTATTCAAGGTTTCAAAAAACCGTCATCTTTCTAGCACAGTTATAAGTCCCCTCAGATTATTTTTACAAATTTTTAAAAATGATCTAGACGCCACGTTTTTTTAAAAATTAACTAATGAACAAAATTTGAAAGAAGCCTGACTTTCAAAATAAAAGATATAGATATAGCATTTCACTCCTCCTTGCCCTTGTTTTCCGCAAAAGTATCTTAAAAGTATTTTGTTCTTGACTTGACTTGTGAATTTCGACAAGAGAAAAAGTTTATTAATCATTAAAGTATATAAAAAGAAAACTCTTTCTATTAAACGTGGTGGAACATTAAGGTCCGATCCTCATTATAATGCCGCTCACAGTTCATTAACGATCAGATTTCGGTCTGTTAAAATATTATCAAGTAAAAAATATGTGTGTGCATTCATACTATCCGTAACAGTCAAGTTTCGGTCAAATCCCATTCCATTATAATAAGTCAGACCGAGAGCGGACCGAGAACGAACTGTGAACGGCAAATGAGGATCGACCCTAAAAGCACTTTATTTTTTATTTCAGAGTGTAAGGTGTAAGTAAGTACCTACTATAAATACCTAACTAACATCTTTATTGTATAAGCAGTAAGCATGGGCGTTTTCAGTTCTTATCTGCAACGGTTACGTAACCGATATCTAGTTTTCATATCGTTATTGAAAACCGTTTTCAGATATCGATATCAATAGTAATGGTTTGCTACTGAATGTGCAAACGACAATCGTACCATAACCGCAAACTGTACTACGAGTGCAACATGTATTTAATGAATTACATAGATTATTCTAGATTAGAAGTCAGAGGTTCTAATCTTATTGTTATCTTAGATGTAATATTTAAAATGTATGTTAATATATAATTTTTGTATATTCAATGTTATGCTGTAATAAATTATACCGTCACTGTTACAGCTTATTAAAGTACAATGCTGAACACATAGGTCTTCTCATAGATTGTATCATAGGTGGGATATTTGCCATAGTTGCCACGCTTGGCAAGCGGGTTGGCAACCACAGTTTTTTTGAAGTGAAACTTTTTACGGGAGGGCTTTGAGTGAAATGCTGATCCGCTATATTTTTGTATGACGAAAAGTGGTGGGTGTAAACACTACGTACGTACTGGGCATTCGGTCGATCATTCAAGTCGCAAACGCAAGGCATTACATACCATAAAGTATATAGTAGTACAATTACAAGCTGACAACGGTCTTTTGTATCAAATACTAATCTTATATTATTTTATTTAAGACAGTTACCAAGGTTCACGTATTTATTTTAGTAAGATTGAGCTGAGCGCACTTCAGTAATAGCGCCAGTATGTTGTATAGGTAAAGATATTTTGTCGAACAAACACTGATTGACTCTCAAGGTGGTATGTAGTATAGATGCTAGATGACATAAACCTAAACAATTGCTGCCCATCTCCTGATTTGTTTCCGTGTAGTGAATAAAATTACGTTCATTCTATCCTTTTTTTTTTTCTATAATTTTGTTACCCATTTTTTTCAAATTGAGACGTAGGATCAGAGTCTGATTTCAAAGTCTATAATTAAAGTGTATTCTTTTTTTAATTTGACAACTCTCACAGCTACACAAACTTAAAAATTAGGCAATTTTAACCATTTGAAATTCGACCCTTTTGCTTTAGGTAATTATATCCAGATGTGCATTGTGTACCTACCGTGTGAAACTAAAATTACCAAAACAGAAATCCTCTCTTTCTATAGGAATTTATGATACCGTCGCAAGAACAAGAAACAATGAATATCAATGCAGGACATCGCATCGGTTTAGCTCGTAGGCCGTTTTGGTTTCGTTTTCGTACGTTGGTTAGGTATATGGTTTTGGTTGGATATGTGATAACGGTTTTGCACTTAGGTTTATCGATATGATATGATATTTGATAACATAACGTTATTAGTTACGTTTTGATATATCGGTCTCATGCCTAATAAGCAGTCCTGGTAATACACGCTGAAGACGCGGCCGATAGCGGCCCGCGGCTATAACGCAAAATTTACTTTACGCTTGTAAGGTTAGGTACATTTTTGTTCGCAGCGTCTAGCGTGTCGAAGGAGTAGGCAACTATAGCAGTACGTAAAGAAAATTTTGGATGGAGTGATTTATCTATCTGTAATGCTGCGGCTACGGAGAAATGCCGTTAATTATCGCGTTGATGGACGTTGAATGTAGGTGTGGCCACGAATTAACGCGATAATTTGACAACGGCATTATATGTGTGCCACGGAGTTGCACGTATGGCTGCGATGGAGTGGAGTAATGAAAAAGGTTTTAGAGATTGAATTAAAAAAATACTTCAAAAGTACTTTAACTTACGGTATGAAACTGAGAAAAATAAGCAGGAGAAAGAAAAACAATTTTTGCAGGTCAAAATTCATAGTGTACAGTGGTACGAAACCCTGGGTACGTGTATCTAATTCGCACTTGACCAGTATTTATAATTGGCTTATTAGTTATTATTTCATTAAAATATATTTACGTTTGTTATTTTATTTAGCTTAAACTTTTATACGTGGTAGAGCCATGCTGCAGTTATAGTAGATGTAGTGTATAGCACGAATGGGTCGGCTCGACCGGGGAAGGACCACGCTCTCACAGAATACCAGCGTGAAATAATAATATTATAATAATTTATTTGACTCAATTGACAGGTTACACTTATTGTATTATATCTATTTTAAATTAAAAAATTACATTTCAAAGAAGTGGAAGGTGACAAACAAGCACACAGTCCACCTGATGGTATGTGGATGCTGTAGCCCATAGACACCTACATCTATCCTCGATTACGAATCAAAATGGTAAAGTAACTATTTAGTAATCTGTGGTGTAGGTTCGGACTAAAGTAGGTAGGTACCTAATATTATAAATCAAAAACAAAATCAAATCGAAAACTGTAAACTTACCTTTGATTCCTTGTATCATTTTCAATATCCTTGCACTTCGACTACTTTTACTAGTCATTTTGCTTAGCGAGGCGGACGTCACTTCTCAAATAAAATAAATGCGGCGAGCTTACACACAACGCGCGTATACTAACAACGACAAAACAAAACGAAGTAATGTGATTTTGTTTGTTTAAAACTTATTTGAACGGAACGGCAACGTCACATCCCCTAATTTTGTGCGGAAGTCAAATACGGCCATGAATGAAAGTATTCACAAATAGACAGCAGCGCTATTATTTTTGCTACGAAAACTAGCGGAACTACGAAAATATTCAGTACAGCGAGATTGGAAGAAAAATGACGTCCAATTTTATTTTTAGATTTTGACATTTCTATGATCAGCATGACAATCTGCGAACAATGCGCTAAGTCTCCTATTTGACGTCCGTATATCGGACGTCGTAAGCAGGTTGACGCCACATTATATGCAAAATTCGCTATAGTGGACGTACAATAAGTTACGGGATGTATATATATATATATATATATATATATATATATATATATATATATATATATATATATATTTATATTTGCAAAATACCTTAGCATCTTGCTGTTGCTAAGGTATTTTGCAAAAAACAGTGCTAGAACTTAATTTACTGCTATGTTATTAAATTATAAAAACTTTACTTTTCTTGGCTTTATATTAAAGTAAGATTACGGTATTTTTAAGAATAAAGTTAGCTTAAGGTAATTGGCATATCTCGGGTTACTTTAAGAAGAGACCTGGCACCTAAAAAGCGACGACCGATTAAGCCGAGGCTAGATGTACTCGTATTTTAGTGCCAAACGTAGCAACCATGTCAAATATCTCCCATATTTCGGCGGCATGTGAAGTCTGCTAATAAGGATTGGAGTACTAACAACCTCTTTCTCAAATAGGGGGAGACCTGCGCCTAGCAATGGGACGTCTTTAAACTCTAACTTTCTTAAAAGTTAAGATGAAAAACGAGCACATTGTACGTCACATGGTTAGTGGTTGTGGCTTATAAATTTTTACCCTTATCTTTGATGAGGTATCTAAATGCAAATGCGTGGTGGAGCCATGACACAAATATATTGCGGCTGTAATACGAATGGGTCTGCTCGACCGGGGAAGTCCCACGCTTTCACAAAATACTAGCGTAAATATCAGCATAATGCCGCTACGTTTTGTGTGGTGAGTGTAGAGAACCGGAGTCCCTTTTTACTGGAGATTAGGCATTCCAAGTCTAAGAGTCTTTAGGGGTGACAACGTATCTGCATTTTGATTCTTAATCAAGGATAGATGTCTATGGGCCACATCATTCATTTACCACCAGGTGAACTGTGTGCTCATTTGTCACATTTATTCTATAAAATAATAGGCTTTAAACCATAAGTTTTAAGATGGAGTGCTTTCTTTACTAGTAAAAGGAATCTTCTACCCCCATAAGTAACCATATGAAACATTGGAATTTATTATAAACTGTCAGCTCATGAGGTACCTTTGGGACTACCAGTTAATTTATGACCGCCAATACGGTTTCTGTCAGGTTCATTCGGATGGTAGTCTCCAAGTTTATCTGACTCATAGATGCGCGGACGCAGTAGAGTCTAATGGGGAAGCCCTAGCCTTTATTACTACTACTTAGTTAAACGCGCACCATCCCTACCGGTATTTAAAAAACTAGTAAAGAACCATTACCTTTCACTTTGAATTGTAACTTCGCTTCCACACTAGCCATTAATTATAATTTATAATATACATGTAGTTCAGATTTCAAGTACCTCGGTTCCCTCATTCAAGGCGACGGCGGAATAGATAGAGCTGTGCAGCATAGGATTAACGCAGGGTGGATGAAATGGCGACAGGTCACAGCCACAACGTGCGATCCCCGAATGCCAATAAGGCTGAAGGGGAAAATTTACAAATCGATCATCCGACCTGTCGTCATGTATGGAAGTGAATGCTGGGCCGTCAAGAAGAAGGATGAAAATAGACTGCATGCGAATGAAATGAGAATGTTACGATGGATGTGTGGTGTGACAAGGATGGATAAGATAAGGAATGAGTATATAAGAGGAAGCCTGAAAGTAGCGCCAGTGGTAGAAAAGGTGAGAGGAAGCAGATTGGCATGGTTTGGGCATGTGATGCGGAGGGATGGAAGTCATGTCACAAAACGAGTGTTGAATATGAATGTGGAGGGACACACGGGCAGAGGAAGGCCGAATAAAAGATGGATCGATTGTGTGAAGAGTGATATGAGAATGAAAGGAGTAAGTATGGAAATGACGGCTGATAGAGAGGAATGGAACAAGAAGGTTTACTGCGCCGACCCCAGATAATGGGAAATGGTTTAGAGAATGATGATGAATATACATGTAGTATATTGATTGCATTTAATTAAGTAATTAAATATATACTTATTTTATTTTTTGTATGTATATATGTTTGTAGTATATGTACGTTCATATATATATATATATATATATATATATATATATATATATATATATATATATATATATATATATATATATATATATATATATATATATGTATATATATATATATATATATATATATATATATATATATTTGTATATATATATATATATATATATATATATATATATATATATATATATATATATATATATATATAATGTGTATTCTTTTTCAGCACACCAGTGTGCCCTACCCTTGTCATCTTTGTGTAATCCTGTCCATTCATTGGTTGTCTGAAGAAATTGTTATCAGCAATAAGCTTCTTTTGTTTATATAATTTGTAATTTTTATATGGTGTGCAATAAAGATTATTAAATAAAAATAAATAAAATAAAATCAATGATAATAGAAAAGGTAAATGTACAACTTGTACGTATTTAAATGTAAGCGCAAATATATGTGTGTGCGTGTGTGCGTGCATGTGTGCGTGTGCGTGTGTATTGACATACTTAGAAGAACCATATCGTCAGCGTAGCTAAGATTATTCAGACAAATTGTACCTACCTATGTGACAACCAATCACAAGGATTGGATTGAAACTCTTATGTTATTCAATCAAGTCGTTTACATAAGTGACAGTTCCGAAGCGGTCAACCAACCTTGACGTATCTCCGCCACCATTTTACGAAGATTGTCTGGTTCTCGCACTAGTATCTCTATCACGGAACACTTTTACTCCTAGGGAGAATCGTAACAGATCTACAGTCTTTCTGGGTACATTGGATGTTATTAATTTTTGTCATAGTGGCTGATAGTTGACTAGACAAAAGGCACAAATTAGGTCTGAAACGAAAGCATACACAGATCTTCCTCTGTTTATTGTCGTTCGTGTCGTCTTCTCTTGAAAGTCCGGAATGAAAACCAAACAACGCGTTGTCGTTGGCTTTTACTCGAGTGTCATTTAGCCTTTACAAAATTCGAACTGGTGTTGCAGTTAGTTGTTCATGGGCGGCAGTCGACAATTATCATCAGCAAAGCCGCATGTTCATAGGTTTCCTTTTCTGTGAAAAAAAACCACAAAAATATTTTGAGCGACCATGTTCCTATACCGGTCGAGCCGTCCCATTCTTGATGCGGTCGTATACAGGTATTAATATATACTAAAATACTAAAAAGGTTTTTTAATGTATCAATGTTATACATGGTTATTTTTCAAAGAGTAGCAAAATTTTAAACTTATGTTCAAATATATAAATTAAGATATAGCGATATGGCTATTTTTGAAAATACAAGTAAATAAGGCTTCTACTTTTATTTGAAATTATTCCAAATTGAATGTAATTTAAGAGGCCATCAACGCTTTTGACCAATCTATCCTACCGATCGACCCTTACTTATGTGTGAGTGCACACTGCACAGTAAATCAGTTAAAATCAAAGAAATCGTAACGATATTATTACTATTTCTGTGGTTAAAATAATGGATTAACACGCATTTTGAATTTAAAAGATAAAAAGGACAGAATGTTTAACATTTTATAAAATTAATTTTTCTTTAACATTTGCCTATATTATTTATTCTGAACCTTCTCTGCAAATTTGGCTCTATACGAGTATATCATATATACGAGTATATCACATCATAAATATATCACAACTGCAGGTTAGCTCCACCATATTTATAGCCCTTTTATTATATTTATACAAATTCGCTACCGTTATGTCATAAAAGACAGCGTGAAAGGTTTCCATATCATCCCGCGGGTGTCATAAGAGTTGACAGAGGAAAACCTAAAAAGACAAACAAAATATTTAAAAAAAAACTGCGTTCCACCCGCCCCTGCCTAAAGTGGCAAGGCAAGTATCACATCTATAAGGCAATATTTGGGGAAGACCTATTTTAAGTTTGCTATGATAGGGTCTAAAAAATTTAAAGTAACAGCCTATATACGTCCTTTCGCTGGGCACAGGCCTTCTGTTATTTTTGAGAAGGTTTTAGGAGCTCCATCACGCTGGAACCCGCTTTAAGAAAAACTCGATTTTTTAATTCTTTTTCACCTACAAACGATGCAAATAAATGTAGTTTACTTTATTTTTGTAGTATTAATAATTACTTACAAAGAAATAATAAATACTGCGCAAAGTAGGAAATATTAGAAATAATGTATCAATTTATCGAACACTTCTTTTTATGCAGTTATAAGAAAAGTTGACACAGACACTAAAAATATGTGAATACTGCTATAAACATCCATATCGTTTGTATATCGTTTTTGCGTCAGTGTTTTCTTCGTCATACGAGTAGCTCCGTTATTTTAGAATTTATACGGTCGTTCTTAAATTCATCATCATTCTCTAAACCATTTCCCATTATCTGGGGTCGGCGCAGTAAACCTTCTTGTTCCATTCCTCTCTATCAGCCGTCATTTCCATACTTACACCTTTCATTCTCATATCACTCTTCACACAATCGATCCATCTTTTATTCGGCCTTCCTCTGCCCGTGTGTCCCTCCACATTCATATTCAACACTCGACGGTCGTTCTTAAATTAAGAGGGTTTAATTTTATTTGTCAGTACAATAAAATACAAACAATTTAACACCCATTTCAAAACTTTTTATCGAATAATTTCTAATATTTCCTGCTTTGCGCGGTATTTATTATTTTTTGTACGGAAATATTAATACTACAAAAATAAAGTATAAGTACTACATTTATTAGCAACGTCCGTAGGTAAAAATTAATAAAAAAAACAAGTTCTTCCCAAAGCGGGTTCCAGCGTGATGGGGCTGGTTTTAGGGCAAGGAAATGTCCACAGCGCTGCACTAATGCGTGTGGGCGAACTTCGCATGTCTTCGAAATATTTTTCTTATTTCTCAGTACTGTGAAATTTACAGCAAGTACTGAGCTACCACGGCTCTAGATAAACTTTAATAATAAAATGGCAAACCATGCGGGTTTATTTTGAGTTCTATTGGACTAATTATTCAATATAAATCTATTTTATTAGTAAAAGAACAACTAATCAATCATATTATTCATCTAGAAGGCAATTAAGATTAAAATAAAGGAATAAATAAATAATATTAAGAGTAATATAATTTGTATCAAGGTAGAGAGAAGTGATTGAATTAATAAACATTTATAAAGAACTACTCAAAGCTTTTTATTGAATTTAGGGCCGAATTTCCAAAGTTATCTATGAAACAAATTTTAACCTGACTGAACATAAAATATTTGAATAGTTTTATAAATACAACTGCTAATTTAATTTGGTTATGTTGTAATTTATTTTATGAAAAACTTTGTCTGGTTATTGAAAAAGCAACACATAGATAAATAAATTATGCAATTAAACATTATTAAGCACTTATTGCACATTTTATTGGACAGGTTATACAGGAATTAAATTAATCATTGTAACAACACAACAAACCGTAATGTTTTATTAGTAATCTTAATGGTATGGATAAGAGTTGTAGTACTTCTTCGATTACGAAGGTCAATGCTATAACTTGATAGACCTTTGTGACCTCACCTATTAGAATCTCATATTTATATTGCGTTACTTTAGAAACTGACGTGATTTAGTTTGATATGAACATTGAAAAAGGACAGTATTATGATTTTTACGTTTAATGATGGAAAGAAAAACGAAAATAATAGTGAAAGAATTTTAAATATGTATGTTAATGTGTGATTAACGGCTCGACAGAAGGGTAGCTGAGTATTTAGCTGCGTATTTGAATTCTGCACGCAATAAGGGCCTTCAAGTAGTTGTGACGGCTCTAAATGTATGTGAAATGCCTCCACGAGACAGTAGGAAATCCTGGCATTCGGGTACCGTTTCGTTTAAGAAATAAGGGAAATAAAGAAAGGGAAAACTTCCAACTTTCCTTGAAGAATTTGTAATTCGTCGATCTGCAGTGCTTTTGCGTTTATTTATTTATTTTTCTCAAAAATCATAACCCACTAGGATTTTCTCCGGCACCGTGGAGGCAGTTTACAAACATAAATTGTACAAGGACAAACATCCAGACCTGAACAATCATTTGTAGGTCATAAAATACTTTTTCCGTGCGGGATTCGAACCCGCGGTCCCCACCGCAACAATTAATGGCTAAGCTACTACGCAACGTAGCCGTCTAAAACTAATATCACATAATGTAACATTGCTGGGAATCGTTTCCCTATGGGAATCCATCCTCAGTTCTGCGTTGTATTTCATGTTGTTTTTCATGCTAATGTTTTGTAACCTAAAATAAGATATAAGCAAATAAAAAAGACATCAGATTAAAATTGGTAACTTATTTAATATATTTTTTTTAGAAGACGAGGTAAACAAGCATGCGGCTCACCTGATGGTAAATGTTGACGGCCTTCCATGAGCAACTGCAACACCAGGGGAAGCGGCATCCAGATGATGTAGATGGTAGTAACGTAATTTTTGTCGCGATGTGCGTTAGTGAAATTTTGCGGCTGGAATTAATCCGAATTCCTCAGAGCACTCGCTGTGATAAATGCAATAGAAAATGCAAAGGAATGCAAATTCTCTTCACAGCGCCAGTGAATTGAACCCGGTCGTCGACGATTCGAGCCGCTATGCACTGTATGCAGTTAAGTTAAAGGAGCTGGCACTGAGCAGCCCCGACCCATAGATCGGAACAGTATTCCATGTGAGGCTGAACCTGTGCCTTGTGAAGTGCAAGCGTTGTGACGGCATGCAAAACTATCCCACTCTGCTGGTCACGCCAAACTTTATAATGTTATACATATATATGACCCGTGCATTACGAGGACATGGAAACTGCGCCAGCACGCACTACAGGAGCGCGGCAGGTAAATCTTTCCATAGCTGCGAAATGAGTGGCCTGTGCTTAACTGATGGATGTACGTAGGCTGTAACTTTTCTGTTTATTTATAACTTGTAAAGGACTTTTGAGATAATTATAAAAGCAATAAATTCTAAATATACGATGTAATTATTTATCCGAGATAATGTCAGCTGCTAACTATCCAGTTACGTAAAGTTGGCTGCCTGCCTGCCTCGTTAGTCTAGTGGTCGTCAATGTAGTTGCTGAACCCGAGAAGGGTTTGAATCTCGGGTCGGAACAAAATCTGTTATAGGATTTTTATAGAGTCTGGGAGGCAGTAAGTTTGGAATGTTTTACCCCCGTGCCTCGGAAAGGACGTAAAGCCGTTGGTCTTGTACCTGATCTCTCTCCGGTCGTGTCAAATAGAAGTGAAAAAATAGTAAAACGTGAAAGTCATCCTAACTAAATAGCAATAATATAAAATACATAAACACTCACGCCTGTCACCCAGAGGGGTAGGCAGAGACTACAGACTTCCATTCGGCACAATCCTGACACACCTCTCTCGCCTCCTTCACATCCATACACCTCCGCATACATGCTCGTCGGTTAAGGGTACTCCTAATTTGGCCCGTTTTCAATAAATCGCCAATTTGGTCGATAAATTTTCGCATAGGACGTCCCTTTCAGACTCTGCCATTCACTTCTGCAACATAAATTTTCTTTGTCACTCTTTCCTCATTCATTCTTTCCACATGACCAAACCACCGAAGCATTCCTTTCTTAATCCTGGTCACAACATCATCTTGCAAACCACACTCTTCTCTTATTACACAATTTCTTACCCTGTCATTAAGATTCAGCCCTAACATACTCCTTAACGACCGCATTTCTACTGCGTTCATTCTACTCTCGTGCTTCTTCTGCTACACCCAACTTTCACTACCATACGTTAAAGTAGGGACCAACACAGCATTGTGAATTGCCATACGTAGCTTTTTCGACACATTTAGACTCTTCACAATAGAGTGCAGGGCTCCATTTACTCTATTTCCCGCATGCACTCGTCGTTATATATCCTTATCATATCTCCCATCCCTGCTAAATACGCAGCCCAAATATACAAACTCATCTACTTGCTCGATCAACTCCCCTTCTATTCTTATTTCACAAATCGTTTTACTTTCTTCTCTTTCAAAAATCATAACCTTCGTCTTACTTGCGTTCACTTTCATTCCCCTTTCTTTTAATGATCTGTTCATTAATGTAACCATCATTTGCAACTCGACCGCCGACGACGCAAGGATAACTTGGTAATCGGCGTACAAAAGGCATTTGACGGTTAACTCACCCATTCTTAATCCGCATTCTTCAACTTTCAAATTTTGCAAACAACTGTCCATAAATAGGTTGAACAGCCACGGGGAAGCCCTGTCTGACACCTTTATGGATGTCAAACCAGTCCGAGTAGACCCCGTTAATCCTAACACAAGCGTTAGAGTCCCTATAAAGGGACTCCAATGCCTGTATCAAGCCAGCGCTCAACCCAAATGAGTTCAGTGTTTGCCATAGCACATCCCTATTCACTCTGTCATAGGCCTTTTCCAAGTCCATGAACGCACAAAAAACCTTTTGGTTTTTGGCCAAAAACTTCTCCGTGATCATGCGCATGGAAAAGACTTGATCTGTACATCCCATTCTCTTTCTAAATCCCGCTTGCACATCCCAAATTTTTCCATCAGTTTCTATCATGACCCTTTCAATCAGTACCTTAGCGTACAGTTTTCCCACAATGCTAAGAAGGCTGATGCCACGGTAGTTTTTACAGTCCTGCTGAGACCCTTTTCCTTTATATACTGGGACTGTCACGGCTTTGCACCAGTCTACCGGTACCCGCTTCAGTTCCCAGCATAAATTAAACAAGGTGTGCAGCAAGCCTGCCACCACTTCCTCTCCAGCCCTTAGCATTTCGAGTGACACTCTATCATATCCGGCAGCCTTACCTGCTTTCATGCTTTTCATTGCTTTCATTATTTCACCTATACTTATCTCGCTACCTCTTTCCTCTTCTTTCGGAATTTCTACTTCACTTAGTACACACGTTGTCTCCTCACTCATAAACACGCTTTCAAAATATTCCTTCCATCTCTTTAAACTCAAAACTTAGCAATAATAATGTTCCAATAATTCCTAAGTTTCAAGTATTGTTGCGTGTCGTTTCTAGTATTTGCAATAGCGCTTACTTGGACACCCGCTGGTGAGAAGGCTGTCGCCGTTCAAGTAGGAAATACCAGGAAAGAATTTATTGCTCTTGTTCTAACACATTATAAATTTAAAATAATTTGTTATTACGTTACTTTTGTAGTTATGTACACAGTGATTAAATACTTACATAAGCATATAATAAACATATTTTAAAATCTCGTGTTGGCATAATATGCGAATAATCTTTTTCCAAGATACAGTATGTAACATATTAATTGTTAATACTTGATGAAGTCACAAAGTCCACCTGATAATATGTACAGAAGAGGTCCTCTATATCACTTTCTTCAAATACTTTTACATGATAGCGCTACGCTGTCGTACTTATGGGTCTGCTCAGCCACGAAGAGGATTATGCTCTTACAAATACCAGCGTAAAATAGCAGCACATTGATGCCGTATTCCCTACAATGAGTGCCGTGAATCGAAAACCTCCTTTATTGGTAGCGTGGCATTTTATTTCAACAACACTTACCATACGCAACATACTTAACCTATTTTGATTTTAATTGAGGATATATTTAGATGCTTTTATTATATCCACTAACAATTAGGGGGACTGCGTGTTTATCATAGTTACTGCTAAAACAAGCCAACTGCTACTGAAAATTACTTGACAGAAAAACTCAATAGTTGATTAAGGCTCTTGTCGGTATTTGAGCCCGAACCACATGATTAGTAGTTACGCTTACGATCGCTAGACTAATCGGACGGTCAAATAATGACTATAAAAATATAATAAGTTCAGTTAAAACTTTATTAGTAACATTCATATTTATTATCGTCATAGCAATCAATTCTAAATTCACTTTTGTTTATGTACTTAACTTAATGACGCAATAATATGTGCTTTTGCCGTTTAGTGGCGTCTTAAAATACATTTACATTTAAATTACCTCAAATTATTCCGTGGGACTCGTAAGAGGCGACGGAAGGAAACTGATACCGGAGATGGGCAGGAGCATCGTCCTCGTAACAACTCGGCATAATAAAAATCTACAGTTGTAACAGTCTGCCAAGTGTTACATCTATGACAAATATGTCTCCTATGGGGCAATGTATGCAGCAGTGAACTTTGACAGGTTTTTATGATGATGATGTGATATTTGTGTCATCGCTTCATTAGTTAATAACGCGAATAATTTATCGGTATTTACTACGTTGGGGAGATGAGTTGGTGAGTATTGAGTCGATATGCTGGTAATAGATTACTCATTTACTTAACAAATATAATTTTGTATATAATGACAAAAATAACAAAGAATAACTCTAACAAAGAATGCTATTTAAAGTTATTTGGAATTGAATAAATAAAGCTATTTCAGCGTTTTGTATGGATTTGCCGACTTTAGGTGATTTACTGAGCCTTGTCTGGTTACCAGCGAAGTTGAATTTTTTTTTGTGAAGCTGATAAAATCCTTATAAGAACTTGCATGCGTCTCAAATAGTACTATATTATAATATTATCATTTTATATAATGCAAATGCAAATGCGTTGCCATCTAATGACTAAACATAGCGCTTCGTTCCCAGTAAAACTGTTATTATTTTCGTAACAAGCTCTCAAAAACCCACAGCTGGACATAGGCTTTCCCCATAAATTACCCTATAACGGGGAAACTTACCATAGTTGTTGCGTATGGCAGGTGGCACCTTCAGTTTTTTATTTATTAGCTATTATTAGGAAAACTCTGCTACCCATCTGCTGGTAAGTTTTCCCTTGTCGTCTTTTACGTTTAATAATAATAATAATTTATTTATAACCGAACCAGATGAGAAAACCATATAGATACTCCAAATAATAATTTATTTCATTTGGTATTTACAATTTGCATAGGGTAGGCACACTTGTGTCAGCGACTACCGCTCTTCCATAGCCATACAAAACGTTCTAGAGACATTAGATTACATATTATACAAAAAAAAATATTAAAAAAAAATTATTAAAAAATAAATGTGTGTGTGTATTTTTGTGTGTGTGCATTTTTCCCCCTATGTGTCGAAACATAAATTTTCTGTGTCTTCGTAAGACAGGGTCTTTAGCCAATTTATAATCAAAAACTTGCAGTCCTTGGCATTTACGTTATGGTATATTGAATATTGGTAAACCTGCAAAAATATAAAAATTTTAATAATACATAACATATTTTACAAAGTTAAGGTTCACACCTTAACTCAAATTTACCTAACAAGCGTGTTCGGATCAAAATTTAACGGCTTAATTTGTAATGAAACATGGAACGCGTGTAAAGACAATGTTCAAACCGAGGTATGTCCCTGATTGATATAACATTATCAAGTAAATCTACATCACCTAGGCATTGAAGTAACAATATAATAAGGCTAAGACGTAGCTATCTGTGCGCAGGCTTCACGGGTGAATGGTTAATTGTGTGTCTCTAACGATAGAGTCGGGCTTGATGTCAGTAATTATTAGTTGTGGCGGATGACGATATAACGTAAGGTATGAACAATCTTTTACAAATAGCTTTATAGGTGTGTGCGTCTGAGTGCATGATTGTGATACCTCAAGGAAATTAATGAAGCGGATAACGTAAATCGATGATTATAGTATAGTTGCAGATTGTGCAATGGTATCTATGGTTAGTTTTATTAGTTTGTGGCAATAGAAAAATTTATTTAAAAAAAACAATTAACAATTTCCAAGAGTTAAATTTATCCTAGTTTTGACAATGGTTTGTATTTAATTTCACATAGAATCTGTTTAACGTTTATTTTTTCAAATGCTGTTTTAGTTAGGCGAAGTTGTTTGCAGCATTTCTCAAAAGAGTTGTTCATGTTGGCGACATTTGGACAGCGGATTTGTAAGCGTATAGGTGAGAGATCCTTGCAAATACAATGTTGACCTCGTCACCAGTCTGTGGTTTTTTGGGTGGATTTTTCGCAATCAGGCGCCCGTCAAAATCTCATGCCTTAATCAGGACCACGTAGTATTAACACTGGTAGACAACTGGTAGGCAAAGATATATTCCGAAAAGTGCATGACTTATTTGCCCTTATAATCCCAATACAATGACTCAATCATCAATATTATCCATTGTAGTATCATATTTCATTAACTGGTAAACAATTGCACTTTTTGATTTTGGAGTTGTCATTACAAAGACGCTGCTGTCTTGTCGCTTATCTCTGAGCTTGTTTCCTTATGTCGTCTTTTATGACTGCGAGACATTATGGCTTAGTGGGATAATTTCTTAATTTTCTTGTTTAAACTGCCTGTCGGCTAACGAAGAAATTCAATACATTCTGAAATTTTAATTCAAAATATAATTGTGACGTTTATGGACCTAATGCAGTGTCAGTAAGGGTAGCACAAGGTTGGTTCCAGCGTTTTCAGTTCGGGAATTTTGACGTCAAAGATGCAGCTCGCTCTGGTCTGGCCCTGATACGTGGCAATGGCATTGAGTTTATCTCAATGCCATTTTTTAAAAAGTGAGCAAGATCGGCATATTAGTAGTTATGACATAGCCGTGATTTGAAAAAGTCTGGCTACATAAAATAGCTCGATATTTGAGTACCACACGAGCTCACTGAAAGAAATCTAATAAATCTTATACTCTTTTGCGATTTTCTATTGAAACGTAATGAACGTGTGAGTGAATGATTTTTTGAAAAGATTGATCACTGGTGATGAAAAGTGGATCACTTACGACAAGAACGTGCGAAAAAGATCATGGTCAAAGGGTAGTCAAGCCTGAAGCTCCACAAACTGTAGCGAAACCCGAATTAACACGTTGTGTTTATGGTGGGATTGGAAGGGTATCGATTATTCTGAGCTTTTACCGCCGGGAAAAACTATCGATACGGATCTCTACTGCCTGACTACTAATGAGACTCAAGCAAGAAATTGAGAAAAAAACGACCGGAATTGATCAACAGAAAAGGAGTGGTCTTTCATCATGATAACGCCAGACCACACACATGTATTTCTACTCAGCAAAAATTTAGAGAGCGTTGTTGGTGCATGGTTAAATGCATTTACCATATAGTTCTGACCTTGCACCCTCAGATTTTTACCTGTTTCAGTCTCTCCTGAATTCTTAGGAGTGTCAAAACTACTTGTCGCATGTTTTCGATCGAAAATCTCAAGATTTCTACAGCAACGAGATTATGTCACTATCTACAAGATGGCAACAGGTTATAAAATAAAGTGGCACATATTATATATTATAATTGAATGCAGTCAATTAAATTTTGAAAAAAATAAGTCTGGAATTATTATATAAAATACGAAAAAAATTTTGCCACGAACTTATAAGAACCAAGAACATTTTTCAGGGACGGCTAGAGGTGTCAAAATAAAATTAATATCAAATACTAAGGTAATTAACGTATACTATGGTCCCTAGGTGGTGTAAAAATTCTTACTCAACGCTATCATAATATACGACCAATTATGTCACAAATTTTGATGTTCCAAACTCACTCTTATATATATATATATATGTACATATATATATACATATATACATCCATGATATGGAATATATCGTATTTATAACGTATAAGACCGTTTATTAGAATCATGAAATTTGACAACAAGCATGGTCTCATAGCGCAAGTAAAGGAAAAAATCCAAAAAATAGTAAATTTGTGATTATACCACTTAAAAATATTGTCTGCGATTACAAACTTACATTTGCACTAAGAGCATCGAACGTGATGTAGCTTGGGTTTTTTTTACTTTTTATAAGGCAGTACTTGGCCACAATCCCACCTGGTAGTAAATGGTGATGGAGCTTTAGATGGTAAAACGCACTGTCTTAGCGTAAAAAATACCTATTCACTCTTGCCTTGAAGACTTGATTGTATTTGGACGGAAAGATAGACGCCGGAAATTATTCCACTCCCTTGCTGTACGCATTAAAAAAGTCGAAGTAAACCGTTTGGTTGTAATGCGTGGAATATCGACAACAAAGTGGTGAAGACCCGCCGACCGCCTGGTCGTCCGATGGTGGAACGGAGAGGGGGGAATTAAAGCGTGCAATTCCTGCGCACACTCTCCGAAATGCATCCTATAAAATACCGATAGGCTGGCTACTCTATGCCTGTGCCGAGGCTGACAAGGTTGCTTTCAACCAAATCAAGGTCACCTATGAGCCTCTTAGCACGTCTCTGCACTGAGTCCAACGCTGCCAGGTGGTATTTTGCAGTACCAGCCCATATGTGATAGCTGTATTCGATGCACGACCGCTTGTGATTTATATAAGGTAAGAAGCTGCCCCGGCTTGAAGTACCGCCGCACCCTTGCAAGAACACCATGTTTCCTTGCAGCTGCTTGGACTCTGGACTCAATGAACCACCCACAATTGAGGTCCGGAAAAAATTCAACACCTAATAACTGAAGGCGTTCAGTGTACTCCAAGAAGTGTATTCCGGAAAGTTGGAGCTAGGGTGAGCGGGCTCCTTTTAGCGGTGACAAGACACGCTTATGTTTTGGAGGCGTTGAATCTCACGAGATTGGCATCGCCCCGTTTGAAGACTGCCTGTAGTGCTAAATTCACACGCTCAACCTTAGCCTCTCCTTCGGACTGGATTTGATCCCGACTGGCCCGGGCACTTGATTATTGGTACCTCTCCATAACTGTGCTATCGTCTGCCATAACCATAGATATCGGGCATAAGCAGATCATTAATCGACGATATAGCGCTATACATATTATATCAAATTTAAATTTCTCACTTCCTAGATGTATAAATGCGTTTCCTGATCTTGTAAACGCTAGTTATTTTTCATCGTCGTATTATCTCTATCTTTGGCCTTCTTAAACATTATTATTCCAAGTTTTAATCGGATAACGTTGAAGGAAATACATTTTAATTTCAGTTAACCGGTATTTTTTAAAAAAGGTTTTTTACAAATGTTAATGTTGTAATTTATATATGAAATAAAAAATAATAAAATTATCATACATACAAGATAAAGAGTTATATATCTAGGTACGCAAATAGTCAAAGAGGGGCATCCATGACTTATTCTGCTACCATTACGGGCGACGCCATTTAGGAATGAGATGTAGGTAATATTTGACATCTCATAGCAGGGGAAGGCAATTTGTTCGATTAGTGTACTTTAAAGGCATGTTGATTTCTTATATTTACGCGAACACTACACATTGAAATAATACTAGTTTTTACGGAATATATCGCGTATATTTAACTTTTTAAATACCCGACGTTTCGAACGCTTTACAGCACTCATGGTCACGGGCGGGACTGAGATGTTCAATGTCCATATGTCATAGTTAACCGCGGTTACCATAGATTAAAATTTAACTTTTGTTCCGATCTATGCAGTATGAACTTATGGTATCTTGAAGTCTTGCAGTTGTATGCTTGGGTTGGGATTTAATTTTATTTATTATAGGATCCCAAGCAGATGGTAGCACCCAGCCATCTTCTCTATTGAAATTAGGATGTTTTTTGATTTCAATAGCCTCGCGAATCATCCTTGGAAGGAATCGGTGTTCTTTAGCGAGGATCTGCGGTCTATCAAATCTGATGTAGTGACGGGGGCGATCCTGTACGTGTTCACAGACTGCAGACTTCCCGGAGCGTCGATTCTTCACATCAGCTATATGTTCTTTAACGCGGGTTTTTATTAATCTTTTAGTTTGTCCTATGTAGGAGAGACCACATTCACAATCAAGCTTGTACACTCCTGCATCTTGCAGAGGGACATTACACTTGACCGATGGTAAAAACTGACCAATCTTCTTCAGCGGCTTGAAGTATGTTTTGATGGAAGCGCGCTTCAAGATGTAGCCAATCTTGTCAGTGACTCCTCTAACATATGGCAGTACAGCAGGTACACGCTCGACTGTGGCCGGCTTCACTCGTTCACTGTGACGTAGGCGCGGGACTCGAAGCTTGTTGTCATGCAAAACTTGCTTGACATGGTGGAGCTCTGCAGCCAGGTGTTTACTGTCACAGATCCCTCGTGCTCTCTGAAACAAAGATTTACCCACGGTAGCTAGCTGTGAAGGATGGTGGTGAGAATCACCGTTTAAATATCTATCTGTATGGGTCTTTTTTCTATACACAGTATGGCTCAAGGTGTTATCAGGATTCCGAATTACTAACACATCTAGAAAAGCTAAGGAATTGTTTGCCTCTAACTCCATTGTGAACTGAATTTTAGAATTTATAGAGTTAAGATGGTCTAAAAATGCAGTTACTTTATCTAAAGGTAGAATTGTGAAAGTGTCGTCTACGTACCGCTTGTAGAACCTTGGATTTATGGGAGAACTAAGCAGGGCTTTCTCCTCAAAGTCTTCCATGAATATGTCGGCGACAATGGGAGATACAGGTGAGCCCATCGCCACACCATCTACTTGCTTGTAGAACTCCTCCTTCCACAATAGGTAGCCAGATGTAAGGCAGTGTCTGAGTAATACTGCATATTCTACGGGCATGTTGTTTTCTTCCAGCCTTCTAGTTACAATTGAGATGCAATCTTCAACAGGTAAGCATGTAAACAATGACTGCACATCAAAACTGACCATAGTTTCATTGTCTGCCAGATGTAGGTCTTTAATCTCGCTGACAAAATGGTAGGAATCCTTTATGTGTGCTCTTGTATGTCCCCTGAGTGGTGAGAGTATTTTCGCTAAGTGTTGAGCCAATCTGTAAGTTGGTGAATCGATTTGGCTCACTATGGGACGTAATGGAGCATTGGGCTTGTGTATTTTTGGTAACCCATACAATTTTGGTGATTTGGCGCACGTAGGTATTATCCATTTTACGTCCAGATTTAATTTTTCGGAGTGTTTCTTTATGAGGTCACTAGTTGTTTTTAGTGTGCTATTTGTTGGGTCGTTTTTAACCTTTTTGTAAGTACTTACATCCGACAAAAGTTCTTGTATTTTAGAATTATAATCTGACGTATCCATGACTACCGTGGCGTTTCCCTTATCTGCGCGGAGTATCGTAAGTTCGTGTTTATTGCGTAGGTTCTTTAACGCTATAAATTCGTCTTTGGGAAGATTCGGTTTAGGCACTGAACATCGACGTAACATAGACGAAATGTCTTGACGTATCGCCTCCAAATCTTCTTTCCGCATATTATTTTTAAATAAACAGTCCTCGACACTACAGATAATTTCTTCGTACGGTAATTTGCGGGGTGTAAGTGCAAAGTTTAGGCCTTTGGATAAAACCCTAATTGTTGCATCATCCAGTGTTTGTTTTGACAGATTATAGAGCGCGATTAATCTATGATCTGTGTTTGTCAATGGTTGCTTTCGGTTCTGGCATTGATTCAGATGTTTGACATTTGACTTGTTCGTTAATTTTTGATATTTTTCTATATGTTTGTTTTTGCATTCATTATATTTACTAATTTCGCGTTTATTTAATGTTTCCATGCAAAAATTATAGTCAAACGTCGTTAAAACTTTCTTCAATTCACTGGATGATGTGTCTATGGATTTGTTTATGTCATATACACTTACGTACGTACTGGTTTACATAATGATTTCTTATATTATGTAAACCAGTACGGACTGGTAATTGCAAATAAAATACGCCGATTAGAAGATCTAAAGACCAAGCGCGCAAGATATCTAACAGCCTTAAATTTCTTGAAGAGATGCCGTGACCATAATCTCATTCCTACGTGTGTCAAAATATCAACCAAAAAGGACATTCGAGGAAGCGCTAAGATCTTAAATCAGGCGAGTAAAAAGTTGTTACGGACGGTAATCCAACAAAAACGCTCCGATCTATATGACATAAACAAATCCATAGACACATCATCCAGTGAATTGAAGAAAGTTTTAACGACGTTTGACTATAATTTTTGCATGGAAACATTAAATAAACGCGAAATTAGTAAATATAATGAATGCAAAAACAAACATATAGAAAAATATCAAAAATTAACGAACAAGTCAAATGTCAAACATCTGAATCAATGCCAGAACCGAAAGCAACCATTGACAAACACAGATCATAGATTAATCGCGCTCTATAATCTGTCAAAACAAACACTGGATGATGCAACAATTAGGGTTTTATCCAAAGGCCTAAACTTTGCACTTACACCCCGCAAATTACCGTACGAAGAAATTATCTGTAGTGTCGAGGACTGTTTATTTAAAAATAATATGCGGAAAGAAGATTTGGAGGCGATACGTCAAGACATTTCGTCTATGTTACGTCGATGTTCAGTGCCTAAACCGAATCTTCCCAAAGACGAATTTATAGCGTTAAAGAACCTACGCAATAAACACGAACTTACGATACTCCGCGCAGATAAGGGAAACGCCACGGTAGTCATGGATACGTCAGATTATAATTCTAAAATACAAGAACTTTTGTCGGATGTAAGTACTTACAAAAAGGTTAAAAACGACCCAACAAATAGCACACTAAAAACAACTAGTGACCTCATAAAGAAACACTCCGAAAAATTAAATCTGGACGTAAAATGGATAATACCTACGTGCGCCAAATCACCAAAATTGTACGGGTTACCAAAAATACACAAGCCCAATGCTCCATTACGTCCCATAGTGAGCCAAATCGATTCACCAACTTACAGATTGGCTCAACACTTAGCGAAAATACTCTCACCACTCAGGGGACATACAAGAGCACACATAAAGGATTCCTACCATTTTGTCAGCGAGATTAAAGACCTACATCTGGCAGACAATGAAACTATGGTCAGTTTTGATGTGCAGTCATTGTTTACATGCTTACCTGTTGAAGATTGCATCTCAATTGTAACTAGAAGGCTGGAAGAAAACAACATGCCCGTAGAATATGCAGTATTACTCAGACACTGCCTTACATCTGGCTACCTATTGTGGAAGGAGGAGTTCTACAAGCAAGTAGATGGTGTGGCGATGGGCTCACCTGTATCTCCCATTGTCGCCGACATATTCATGGAAGACTTTGAGGAGAAAGCCCTGCTTAGTTCTCCCATAAATCCAAGGTTCTACAAGCGGTACGTAGACGACACTTTCACAATTCTACCTTTAGATAAAGTAACTGCATTTTTAGACCATCTTAACTCTATAAATTCTAAAATTCAGTTCACAATGGAGTTAGAGGCAAACAATTCCTTAGCTTTTCTAGATGTGTTAGTAATTCGGAATCCTGATAACACCTTGAGCCATACTGTGTATAGAAAAAAGACCCATACAGATAGATATTTAAACGGTGATTCTCACCACCATCCTTCACAGCTAGCTACCGTGGGTAAATCTTTGTTTCAGAGAGCACGAGGGATCTGTGACAGTAAACACCTGGCTGCAGAGCTCCACCATGTCAAGCAAGTTTTGCATGACAACAAGCTTCGAGTCCCGCGCCTACGTCACAGTGAACGAGTGAAGCCGGCCACAGTCGAGCGTGTACCTGCTGTACTGCCATATGTTAGAGGAGTCACTGACAAGATTGGCTACATCTTGAAGCGCGCTTCCATCAAAACATACTTCAAGCCGCTGAAGAAGATTGGTCAGTTTTTACCATCGGTCAAGTGTAATGTCCCTCTGCAAGATGCAGGAGTGTACAAGCTTGATTGTGAATGTGGTCTCTCCTACATAGGACAAACTAAAAGATCAATAAAAAACCCGCGTTAAAGAACATATAGCTGATGTGAAGAATCGACGCTCCGGGAAGTCTGCAGTCTGTGAACACGTACAGGATCGCCCCCGTCACTACATCAGATTTGATAGACCGCAGATCCTCGCTAAAGAACACCGATTCCTTCCAAGGATGATTCGCGAGGCTATTGAAATCAAAAAACATCCTAATTTCAATAGAGAAGATGGCTGGGTGCTACCATCTGCTTGGGATCCTATAATAAATAAAATTAAATCCCAACCCAAGCATACAACTGCAAGACTTCAAGATACCATAAGTTCATACTGCATAGATCGGAACAAAAGTTAAATTTTAATCTATGGTAACCGCGGTTAACTATGACATATGGACATTGAACATCTCAGTCCCGCCCGTGACCATGAGTGCTGTAAAGCGTTCGAAACGTCGGGTATTTAAAAAGTTAAATATACGCGATATATTCCGTAAAAACTAGTATTATTTCAATTTAAAGGCATGTGATAGAGCCATGCTGCAATTATTAGTAATATTGTTGTAGCATGAATGTGTCGGCTCGACCGGGGAGGGACCACGCTCTCACAGAATACCAGCGTAAAATGTAGCTTAATGCTGCTGTGTTTCGTATGGTGAGTGTAGAGAACCGGATACCCTTTTTACTGGAAACGAGGCATTCCATCTTAGTCCTCACGGGTGACAACGCATCTGCATTTTGATTCGTAATCGAGGATAGATGTAGATGTTTATGGGCCACAGCAACCACTTACCGTTAGGTGGACTGTGTGCTCGTTTGTCACCCTATCCTGTAAAAACATAGTGTTTCTTTCTGAAACATAGCTATTAATTATATTTTATTTGAATTAGATGTGAAATGGATAAACTAAACTACGGATATTCATAAAACTATAAGATTTTAGATGTGCAATAATTTAAGAATACAGCACTTAGACGTTGTTTTATGTAAGTATATAAATACACTAGAAACCGAAAACTGAGAATTAAATCGTAACTTTTCAGTGATGATGACACTATGTTACCATCTGTGTAACAAATGAATTCACCTCACTTGCGACATCTGTTAGCGTAAGACTTATTAGTTCTCATTTGTTTTAGATGAACATTATAGGAAACACTCCTTGATCCTGAGGTTTAACACAAACGTGCTTATCCAGTTGAAATTGATTTTGTGAAATTTGCTGACTTTTATGATACAGGCCCTGCCCAGTTTAGAAGTAAGAGGTTGAAATATATCTTAAATGTAAAATATTTTGACATGTATGTTAAGACATAGTTTACGTAAATTGCATTATAACGGAGAAATGAAATGAATAAAAAAATAAAGACAGAAAAGCGTATACCAGGCTTTTGCAATGGTCATATCACGTTTATCAAAGTTCAGCATAAAATTCGACACTTTGGTCGAGCAAGTGGATGAGTTTGTATATTTTGGATGTGTATTCAGCAGAGATGGGAGATATGATAAGTTCATATATAGAACGACGGGTGAACGCAGGAAATAAAATAAATAGGGCTCTACACTCTATTGTGAAAAGTCAGAATGTGTCAAAAAAGGGCTGAATCTGAGTGACAGGGTAAGAAATTGTGTAATAAAAGAAGAGTGTGGTTTGCAAGATGATGCTTTGACCAGGGTTAAGAAAGGAATTCTTCGGTGGTTTGGTCATATAGAAAGAATGAATGAGGAAAAAGTGACAAAGCAAATTTATGTTGCAGAAGTGAATGGAAGAGTCAGAAAAAGAAGTCTTAGGCGAAAGTTTATCGACCAAATTGGCGACATATTGAAAATGGAGTATGTATGCGTAGGTCTTGAACGAATTAACCACTGGACCCGACATAAAACACAGATGTATGAAAACTCGTTCAACCAAGTGGAGAATAACGCGCACGGAGATCTTATTACGTTAATGTAAACACAGATACGAAATTCGTAGAAGTTTACTCTATTTCTAGTGCTTGATCGTAGTCGATAAAATATATCGATGAACGATTGGGAAAGAAAAGGCGTATCCTAAATAAGCTGTAAAACAAAGGAAATAAAGGGATAATGAAGGTGAGGTAAGCTTCCGGTATTTGAATTTTAATTAAAATAAAAGAAGCAGGACATTTTTATAGACTTTATACAATTATAGTTATGATAAACGTCAAATGTTTTGTTAAGTTTAAATTATTTTAGTAGGGTTACGGACTTATGATGTATCATCTTTCTTAAAATGTGTTTCCTAGAATTTGTTGTGTTAATTGTTAAATACTTTTCAGCAACGGCTTTCGTTAATTCTTCGACGTGATTCACGTCGTCGTTTTCAAATTTATGGAAATGAATGTCTTCGTACAACGGAAGTTGCAGCAATGTTTCTGTTACTTTCGGCAGAAGAAAGTCTGTTGTGTAATCTTGTTTTAGTCTTTTATTCCGAACACCCTTCCTAAGTTCGAGTTCGCAGTGCTAACAAATAGCTATGGTATCACTTGAAGGAAGTATCAGTTTCCCTTGTCTTTATGGGCAATGAGACTGCCTTCATTGGTGTCATTTTCTGTTTCTTTGCATTAGTATTAAAACAGGCAGTATCGAAATATACACTGCATATTATAGTGCTGTGTTTCGTCGGGATCCAGGTTTCATCTTTACGAACTGCTTCTATCCACTTTCTCTTTCGAGAAGGGTCACTGGGAAATCTGAAAATTCGTGTAATTTATGTGTTTAAATATTTTAAGTACAGATACTAATTATAATTTTTGCATTTATAATATTTTTATTTAATTATAAAAATTATTATTATAAATTTAATGACATCAGATTGTAGGATACTGTTATATGTATAGGTATTTTTAAGTGTTATTGTATTGTACAAATAACATCATCATTCATTCGGTCATATCGTCAAATATCGATATATTTTTCGACATGGTCAAGCAATAGTCGACGTCAAATTGACTCACTCCACAATTTTAGTCACTGTTCTGAATGGTATAATCCAAACAAAAACAAACGACCAAGCCTAAAATTGCTTGGTTATTGACTAGGCATGGGCGTTTTTGGATTTGAACGCAAACCGATATTTATCCGATTTCAGATTTGAAAATCGATTTCAAAATCCGTTTTTAAAAACCCGATTTCAGTATCGCTTAGCCGCGTCAATTCGTTTGCGTACTTAGATTTCGTTTTATAAGTTAACAAAGTTAAAGTCTAAAACATAACAACATGAATACAAAAAATATTTTAAGTAAGCAAACACTTAACTAAAAACAGAAATATATCATCACACAATCTCGCAAATATAGCCATAAACGACTTAACAATAAGACAGATATTGATCGCACGCTGAACCAAAAATTCATCAACGCATAATCTCGCAAAGCCAATATAGACTTTACGTACTAAGCAGTAAGGATAATATTGATCCCATATCTCAATGTGTAATAGATTTCGACATTCCAAAGCCGACAAACCGAAATCTGAATCGCAAACCTCACGTCATCGAGAGAGCCACTGAAAAAACGGATTTGGATTTCTACGCAACAGTTTGCGTTTAGATTTGGATATTGTCGATTTTGTTTTCGATTTGGATTTGTTTGGTTGTAAAGATCGTAAGAGTTTAGCTAGTTAGGTCGATTTTTGAAATCGGATTTTCTAGTTTGAGCAATCTAAACGAATCGATTTGTGTTTGAAATCGGATTTTAGATTCGTTTTGATATATCTGACTCATGCCTATTATTGACAAGACCGATATCGGTACGTCCGCTCATATGTCGGGTTCAGTGGTTAATTCGTTCAAGGTGGTTAATTCTTATATGAATGTGGAGAAAGTGAGAGAGGTGTGTCAGGATCGTGCCAAATGGAAGTCTGTAGTCTCTGCCTACTCCTTTGGGTGACAGGCGTGAGTGTTTATGTTTATGTAACATAAAATTCGGTGGTTAAAGCTTTTATTATTAAATCTTTTAAAAGTGCTGTCCACCAGATGAGAGATCGAAACAAAGTTTCAAGCGAAAACTTTTTACGTGGCCTCCCGTATTATTTTTATACTCATAAATGCGAAAGTATCTATTACATTTTCACGACATAATAACTTAAACTATTTCAATGACATTTAGTACAGCGAAAGCTTGGACCCTGGGAAAGGAAGGTTACTTTCTTTAATCCACCGTATAAGGGATTAAAATAAAATAATTTGTAAATTCGTTTATGTATTTATTTAATTATTTACTTAATTCCAGCTAGTTCTTAGTCAAATTATTGAAAAGTTTATCCTGTTCTATTAGTAAAAGCTTATTATGTCACGCTACATTATATCATAATTACAAATAGTAATAATTCATCTACTTCTGATATCTGTTCTTTCTTACAGTCTAGTCCAATTTCGATCTCTTATTTAGCTGTGACCCTACTACTTGATGGGTCTACTACAACCAACACGGACATTTTAAAATAGAAAATAGTATCAATCTAGACGTGTGAGTAGAGAAACCTTATTTGACGCGACTAGTGAAATGCTTATATCCAGTAGTGGTGTGTGATTAATCGATAATTACATAATTGTGTGGTTAGCATTTTGGCCACCTGAGTCGTCAATTCTATATTCAAATTAAACTACTTTATTGATCTTATAGCCGTTAACGTGTCTGCTGATCATGTGATTCTGGGTTTGAATCCCAGGTAAGGTCATATTCCGCTAATGGGCTTTTTTGTCAGTGAATTCTCAGTAGCAACTCAGAGTTAGAGCGTTGACAATGTTTTACCCCTATCCTTCGGAAACGAAGATTAGAGCCTACACTTTTTTAAAAGGCCTGCAACGCATCTGCAATTCCCACGGCGTTACAGTTGTATATGGGAGACGTTAGTCACTTACCATCAGGTGAGTCGCATGCTCGTTTCCACCTCTTATACATATAAAAAAGTACGTAAAGTACCTACGCTTCATCACTCTCCAGTTTTTTCAGACTGTCGTTCCAATGGACTATGATAGTGAGGGTGTACAGAGTGCATTTGTACTGTGACTAAAATTCGGTCTGAAAGACATTATTCCAATCGAAGCAGAAGCTAAATAATAGTTGTATATAAAATAAAAATATCTACTGTGTAACTTTGTATCACAGAGATTCAGAAGCGGAATAAAAATGTTATTCTTTGTCGATTTAATTCAAGTATAACTTATATTTTTAGTTTATTTGAATGTTATGACTTATGCAGAGAAATAATCTGAACTGGAATATACGCATCAGACCTCTATAGTGGGAAATATCGTTACAAAAGGTTTGAATTCGGCGACCGTGTATACCTGTCTAATTCTCTCGCCCACGACAAATAATTTTGTTATGAGATAACGTTGCATAGGTACTTATATAGTTTTATACGTCGATCATTTTCTGATCCTTTCTTTATATATCTTTTTCTTTGTTTAAATATTGTTGAGAAACGAGCACACAGTCTGATGGTAATAGTGTCATGTGGCCAATAGACACCTAAATAACATACCAGCTTAAAATAGCAGCTTTATGCTGCTGTGTTTCATTTGGCGAGTTTAGAGAACCGGAGAATATTTATTGAAAACGAGGCATTCCAACTTAGTCCTCAGGGGTGACGACGCATTTGACTCTTAATTGAGGAGAAATATAGATGTTTATGGACCACAGCATCCACTTACCATCAGGTGGACTATGTGCTCGTCTTTTACCCTAATTGTATAAAAAGAACAATAAATCTAACCAAAAACTAATTTTTTTTTACTTTTTATTAAACTAAAAAGGCTTCAACAGTAGTAGTAGAAGTCCATCGGCTCTTGAGCCAATCATATATAGGTATATGTATGTTGTATTACTAAGTATTTCAAATCTCATAAATAAATAATAAATAAAAACACTCACTTCTGTCACCCAGAGGGGTAGGCAGAGACTACGGACTTCCATTTGACACGATCCTGACATACCTCTTTCGCCTCCTTTACATTCATATATCTACGCATACATGCTCGTCGGTTAAGGGTACTTTTAACGTGGCCCATTTTCAAAATATCGCCAATTTGTTCGATAAACTTTTTTCTAGGGTGTCCCTTCCCTAAAATAAATTGTAACATTGCGACTGCGACATGAAATAGTATCTTTGTAGTCTAATTAAAAAATTTGGCATCATTCATTTGTTAAGTTAGAAATTTTTCCCTAGAATCTTGTCCGAACCTTTATGAAGGGGATGTATATATCACATATCATGTCCATGTAGTGGCGAAGTGGGAATATCCGCCACGCCATATCATCTCGTGCGTATCGTCAGAGGCGACGGAGGGAAACAAATCAAGAGATGAGCAGCAGTGTCTTCCTAATAACAACTAAAAATAAAAACTGCGGTTGCCAAGCCGCTTGCCAAGCGTGGCAACTATGGCAAATATCCAACATATGAGGCAATTCATGGGGAGACTTATGTTCAGCTGTGGATTTAAATAGCATGTAACAGTAACGGTAATTTATAGAAGAATAGATTATTCTGGCGTATCTTTAAGCCTTTAAGACACGCAACGAAATGGGATAGACTATTCGCCTACATGGCAAAAATAATATGTCATCGCAGTTACTTCCGACCCAAAAAATATGTAATAGTTTTTGTTATAGAAAAGTAGACATCTAAGTCAATTTATTATTTTTCAGGATAAATTAATGTTTTCTAAGAAAACTCTATTAGAATTTTCCCAACTTTAATCAAACAAACGTCTGAATTTTTAACTTGAAATGGAAAATCAACTAAATTTTAGGTGAAAGTAGTTAAATATACTTCTTTCCTAAACGAATACTTATGTTGTTATTAAAGAAGATCTATACATATAATAAATCTGTAGAATAATTGTATGTTCACGATTCACGCGAAAAATACCAAACAGATTGCTATGAAATTTTGTATCTGGACAGTAAGTGACCGTGTGTATATATAGCCAACTTTTTATCCAATTACGGAAGTAATTGCCTATACACACACATACACACAAATATGTGTGTGTGTACAGGCAACTTTTTATCCGATTACGAAAGAGTAAACAGGGTTTTTTCCTTTCTTTGAGTTTGTCATTATAACTGCCGATGGTTCTATTAGTCCTGAAGATGATTTAGCTTAACGTATAATAAATCTATAGAAAAGTGTGTGTATGTAAAAATAAAACTAATCGCGCCACCAACCAGAGAGAGCAGAATAACGTTCGCCAGGTCCACTAGTAATATAATATAACTTAATGTAACGTAATATAACGTTAATAATAGAAAAAAATAATTATGTAAAAATAAATCTTCTTTAATTATAGATGTCTCGAATGTATTAGATGCAGCCAATTCACACGCTAATATAGTTGAAACGATGCGAAGAGTGTGGGCTGAAGCAATTGTCCAGCCGACATTCGACTTTCGAAATAAAGTTACAAGGTTCCAACTCGAGCCCAAGCACACTGCAAACGGAACCATGTTAAATTAATGCGCGCAATGTCATAGGATAGTTTTTGCATCGCCCACGCGCATCAGAAGAATTTGACTTATCTACCAAGGTCGAATATACAACGCCTTTTTGTTGGGATGCAATGTCTTGTCGTACCGACCCTTTAGCTGTGATCTACAGCAATTTCTTTTTTAATTTTTTGGTATCGTTTAAATTAATCTTTTGTAGCCTAAATTGACTTCTGCCAATATACGGACTTACAGTTTATTATACCTATTTTTATTAAAGTTGGTAAGAATTACCTCGCCCACATACGCTCAATAAAATAAAATGATGTGTCTTACCTAGTTTGAAGAGCACCTCCCGCTCTGCCTCAATTGCGTGCACTAATCCCGTCACCACTAATCAAAGCACCACTACTCCCTACACAAATACACTAGGAAAACACACCATTAACGATGATTCAACACGTGTTTCGCCTCTACACGAGGCATCCTCAGGTGATGCAGATTCTGCGTTGGTCAGCCAAGCTCAGCGGTCAAAACAAAAACTTCAATATAATTGATTTCCGCAAAGTAAAGCCTGATTCTATTAATTATTTTTATTAAAACACATAGACTTTGACACCATCGCTTTCGGTTCAATCGTAACGCGAAGTGATTACTTACACAGTCCTTTTATGAACCGTGTCTTCATTAACATCTAATTGCAAATAGGTAATTATATCATTACACACATCATCATCGTCATCTTCACATCTTCACTAGCATCATATTAACATTTGATGTTTGATGCGTGAATATGTCTGTATGAATATGTGAGTATGTATAAATATACACACATAAACACACGTACCGTCGACATATATATAAATATATATATATATATATATATATATATATATATATATATATATATATATATATATATGTCGACGGTAGGTAGACGTGGAAGAAACATTTCGGAAGAAAGAAAAAAGAAACGTGCGTAAATGGTAGGTACATTTAGCCCATGACAAAAGAATCTAGGATCCCATTCGTAAGTACTGTAACACTTATTAGAAAGTGAATTCAAATAAATAATTTTAACTTATAAAAAATCGCTTTATTTTATTTATAAAAATTAACAAATAACATAAAGCGAATTTATATAATGCGATAACTTTTTGGTCCAAAACCTATTGCGATTTCTGATTCGTAACCAGATTTTGTGTATACTTTGGTCCATAATGACTTGACTACAACGCCATCTATTGAATAGCTATGAACCATCGCTGCGACAAAAATAATATTGTGTGAATATGATCTAAATCGGTGAAGTTGTTGACGTAACACGATCACTAACAGACGTACCCATGATTATGTTATAAAGGTAAAGATTATTTTGCTCTCAAGATAACTTTAACATGCATGTATCCTGGAAGCGTTTTATATGTATAAGTAAACTGCACATGTACAAACATCCAGACCTGAAAAAATTATATATAGACCACACAAAAACTTGTTTGGTACGGAAATTGAAATTGCGGCGTATAACGTCATAACTAAAACCTTATAACACCGTTACCGAGTCGTCAATAAAAAGTTTAAATTAATGCTAAGCAATTATAAGTTATATTTTCAAGAATTCATTAAGTTTTTATTTCACACATTAGCTTTTCGTCCGTGATTTAACATTCAACGTCTGTTCTTTCTAAGTATTTTTATCTCACACTTCAATCACGTAGCAACTTAAACAAAAAAATGTACACGCTGAAATATTTTATGGTTTTAAAACTAGCAGATTTACGAAGAAGGTCACGATGGACCGGGGTAGTCTTGGAGCATAGGCTCTATTCTGCGATCAATATTGATTAATAAAGTGTCTTTTGTTTACAAAGGTTATGTTGTTTAGCGGTGCGTGGTTGCAGTGAATACAAAAGGCAGTAAATCTTTTGACCTTCCTCTACGTTGAGCGGTTCACGCTTCATGCGCTCTTACCACTTACGCTCTTACACATTTCAAGATTGTTAATATTATTAGTTTAGGGAAATTCGTCAATTGTAAAACATTGTTCTTCAAATTATAACTATATATACAATTCAAATTATATATCTAAAGATTTTTACGGTAATTATTTTTTGTCAGTTACGTTTCCTTATACCTCGATTATGATACGGGTACTTAATCTTAACACGTTCTCTCTCTGCATATAAAATCATGATTACACCCACATGTCCACTTTAGATTTCGATTATAATAGTTTAATACAGATCCCAGTAATACAGTTTAGATGTTATTAATTATTTTTCATTTCTTTTGGGTTTTTTTTAATAGGCCATAAACCTTATGAGGTCAACCCCGCCCTCATGGACGTGTAAGTATAAAATTATGTTATGTTTATATATATATATATATATATATATATATATATATATATATATATATATATATATATATATATATATATATATATATATATATATATATATATAGGTATTTAAAGCAAGGGTCGTGAGGTAACAGTGACCTCATGAACGTGTCAGTAGAAGACTCCAATGAGGTCAGGGTTTACCTCATGGACAGGGAACTTGTTAAGTAAGGTAAGGAACATTTTGTTTAGGTTGATATTTGGATTCTGAACGTTTAAGGTCAACTCTTTATTACAATAACATTTATTAATATTTACAACAACAATAATTTGTATTTACATAAGCGTGTACGTGTACGCGGCGGTATAGGAGCATCCACTACCCCATATCGTCCCATGGATGTCGCAAGACGCGACAGAGTGAAATTGAAACAGGAGACAGCAGCACCTTCTTGATAACAAAATAATAAAAAACTGCGGTCGCTAACCGGCCTGCCAGTTGTGGTAACTACCTATGGCAAAATCACTCCTGTGAGGTTATGGGGGAGGCCTGTGTTCAGCAGTGGAATTTATATAGGCTGTATTGGATGATAAAATTATACAAAAAAAGTTACAGAGAATGATGATGTGTCCCCCAACTTTAAGCTCTGTCTTTCTGTCAGTCTTAAATCTATATCTACAATTACGTACACTAAAGTAGACTAATAGAGAATGTCACAGCCTCTATCAATTAGGTACATTTCTTAATTATCTATTACTGTTGTATTATTGCTGTTTCTGTGCTTCTTATCTTAAAATTTTTCATCTGTTTTGGAAACAAGAATAAAGTTAAAAACTAAAATCACAGCAAATACGACGAGTATGATAAAAAACGCCGTTTAATTCTTTAACTTTACTTATTTAAAATATTTTAGGATTGCGGATCGTAGAGGGTAAGGTAACATAGTTCTTTGTTTTTGTAAAAATTCAAAGGATATAATTTTTATGAATTTTTTAAGTCATTAAAGAAGTTGTGAAATATATAATATTTGCAGCATTCCAAACACGATGGATTATCATTATTTCTTTTTTAGTAAATTGAATTTGATATGATGTTTATTGCCTAACCCGTAAGTTATTTTTAGATGAGAAATAAATTGCGGTTTATGTACATATAATTGCACGTCATATATATTATATTTTTTGAATGTACTCATTAGGAACTTTCATTGGATAAACAACACTATATTTTAATCAACTTTTTTTTTCGTAGCACTCATGCCACCCTTAGATTATTCGAGAGTGAATAATCTAAGATGCTACCATGTTAGCCTATAACCTGCGAAAAGGCATGGCGCTTCTAACAAAAGGTACGTCATTTGTAAAAATACGGCAAGTAGTTTAGATGATCTTATATACATAGCCCACAAAAAATATAACCCTCCGTTTGGCTTTGCCGTTGTCGTGTACATTCCCCAATGCTTCTGTCACCACTGTCTTGAAGATACCTATATTCTAATCCGATGAAAAGACAGACGTCAGAGAAATATTTCAAACTATTGCTTTATATACGTATAGGTACTACGAATAATGAAATAAGCTGTCACGTGCGTGGTACGTCGACACCAGAGGAATTACTTTATACCGTATTTTGTGACTATGTACTATTGAACCCGCGTTCAGTGGAGTACGCCAAAAATCCGAGGCATTTAGAGACTCGGGAACTGTTTTTCTTCTTTTGTTATCGCTATCATGAGGTATATTCAGACCTGCAGAGTGCATGGTTGCCTGATGGTGGGAGGGAAACCAAGGAATTATTTACGACTCCTTTTAGTTGTAAATTTTGTGATTATGATTAATTAATATATAATATAAAAATTAATGATTAAAAAAACTCTGATGTACCTACTACATCAGAGTTTTTTTTAATCATTTGCATTTAAAAAAAATTACTTCGACTAATTTAAGCATTTGTATGGGTGATGATTGTTCACATAGATATTTAATTATTTAGTTATTTACTTAGGTACCAAAAAATATCAACATTTTCTAATATGAAGAAACAGTTTCGTTTAAACGGCACAGTAACAGCGTATTGTGAATTATTTGCAAATATATATGTACGTTAAAATTAACGATTTAACGAGTACGTTAGAATGTTTAATAATAACAGGCATTTGCTGTTTAATGAATCAATAATCGTAAACTGGACGCTATAAAACAATCCCAAGATGTAATATCCTCTTATAAACTGCAATTCCGATAGTTTCATTTACAAGTTGTTATTCACGACCCGTGAGTTTGTGTTCTTGTGCTTAAATGAAAGTTTAAACAGGTGTTAATATAATAATTGGACTTTTTGATGGAAAGTATGTGAGTAAGACCGTGTTCTCAACAACGGCTGACTGCGGCAATATCTGGAAGTAGCAATAACAGCGTTACGTTTGTTTTTCACTTTTAATAGAAAGCTTTTCACTTCTAACGCTTTTTCTATAATTTTTGTGCTACCTCCCCTTAGCTCCTTCTTTATGAGATTCAGCACTGAAATACACCTGACGCCTTCAGTTTTGTTTATAAAATAAGGGTAACAAACGATCGCACAATCCAACTGATAGTAAGTGGGTGCTGTCGCCATCCAACTGATAGACTTCTAAAGGAATGCCTCATTTCCACTACAAAGGGTCTCCGGTTCTCTACACTCATCATACGAAAAACAGCAGCATTAAACTAATATTTTACGCCGGTATCACGTGAGAGAGTGGTTCTTGACTGGTCGAGCCGACCTATTCGTGCTAAAATCATTATATATCTGCAGCGTGGCTCTACCACGTTTAAAATTAAATTAAGTTGTTGGGCTTTCTTTAACCCGAACTTTTGTCGATTCCTTGAGTCCAGGACAAAAGCAGCTGCAAGAAAGTTACTTTGTTACGGCGGTACTTTACGTTAGGACATCCGCTTACTCTTTAATATAAAGCGCAAGTCTGGTCGTGCATGAAATATTGCTCCCATATATGCCATATTATATGAGCTGATGTTACATAATGCCACTCAGCAGTTCTGGACTCAAAGGCTTATTTATTATGGCCTCGATTTGGTTAAGGTTAATCTTAGCTGTCTCGAGTACAGGTGCAAAATAGCCAGCCTTTCGGTGTTTTACACGATACATTCTGAAAGTGTGCACAAGACATGACATAATTCCGCCTTCTCTCTTCCGGCATCGGTCAACCAACGCTTGGTCAGTTTCTACTCCTTTTTGTTGACATATACCTACCACGCATTCAAACCAAAAGGTTTACTCGCTTATAATTTTCCACATCGAAACTAGCTTTTAAATTTCGAAAGTGCTAACGCGTATAATGTTTTTATAAATTTAATCCTCTTTTTAATTTTCAAAAAAGGGAAGTTAACAATTCGTAATGTTTGACTAATGTTTGACTGTACGAGCTATTTCAATTCTGAGTATGTCCACCGCCGAAGAGAAAAAAGTTTTGCTATCTTTGCTATCTTGCTAAGAGTTCTCGCTAATTTCACATTTTAGAGTCGGTAATACGACATTGTATAAGAGATAAAGCTCCGACTCCAGAATGTACCTATGTACTATGTACGTAGATATGCGTACTTACGTAGATATATTATATTATAAGTATTTACGTAGGCATGAATAAAAATTCGTCAATGTTCAAATTATAAGGTTACATGGAAGATTGCTATTATTCTTATCTCAAACGCAATCTTCATATTTTATTATAATATATTTTTATTAAGAAGAAGAGAAGAGTGTGGTTTGCAAGATGATGTTGTAACCAGGATTAAGAAAGGAATGCTTCGGTGGTTTGGTCATGTGGAAAGAATGAATGAGGAAAGAGTGACAAAGAAAATTTATGTTGCAGAAGTGAATGGCAGAGTCGGAAAGGGACGCCCGAGGCAAAAATTTGGCGATCGAATTGGCGATTTATTGAAAACGGGCCAAATTAGGACTACCCTTAACCGACGAGCATATATGCGTAGGTATATGGAAGTGAAGGAGGCGAGAAAGGTGTGTCAGGATCGTGCCAAATGGAAGTCTTTAGTCTCTGCCTACCCCTCTGGGTGACAAGCGTGAGTGTTTATGTGTATATTTTTATTAATTTAAAATGTAAACCATAACTCTATACCAAACTTATAGTAGTGTACCATCAATAACTACGTTGTCTCTACCACCAATGTGTCAATGATATTGAATATTAGAATCACCACTTAAACTTATATGTGATAATATGTTTGAAATTTGTCACATAGCCGTGATGTTCGTCGTGCGATCGCTAGTGTGCTTCAAAGTAACTCGCTTAGGAATTCTTTCCTCGTCAGTACAGCATGCATCTATTAAGCACTGACTTCACACGACGCGTGACCTTGCGGATATGGAGCGACGTAATGGTTCGTAATTATAGAATGAATGTTGGAATGCCACAATCAATCGCATTCTGCCGACTGTACAGTTCCGCGCAACATGAATGCTCCGAATTTTTCAAATTTGACAAGGCTTTTTTAATAACAGGAGTCAAATAGGAATATAAAATTAACAAGCATTTACCATAGCTCAGAGAGCCGTGGTAGCTCAGTGGTTAACGCTCGCTGTAAATATAACAGAACGCGAGTAACCCGGGTTCGATCCCCGCCGGCACCAATGAAATTGTTAATTGCAATTTTAAGTGCTAATTTACCACGTGCTCGGCGGTGAAGGAAAACATCGTGAGGAAACCTACATGTCTGAGGAATAAGAAAAAAAATATTTCAAAGACATGTGAAGTTCGTCAACACGCATTTGGGCAGCGCGGCGGACACTTCCTTGCCCTAAACCCTCTCAGAAATGAGGGGAGGCCTGAGCCCAGCAGTGGGACGTATATAGGCTGTAACTTTACTTTACTTTACTTTACCATTAAAATAAAAGTAGGTAAAACAACATTCCACTCTTCTCTTTCGAGTTGTTTATAAATTGAAATTACTTATTTTACTGCTTACCCAAAAATATGTATTACTAGCTTCTGTTATTTTTTATTATGGGGTTATTTGAAGAGGTACAATGTTAATACTGTGAAGTGGCAGTGTAAGGAAATCCATAATATTTCGTGGCTGTCGCAAGAGTGGACTGGACTGGGAACTATTTTAGGAATTGTTCTCGTCAAAATATATGCCATCAAATGTAGATATGTATGTTTTCTATTGTGCCTCCTTGTTTTATTAAAAGAAAACATGTTTTATAATTATGTTTTAGTTTTGTATTCATAACACAGCTACGTTCATTATAAGTCAATGTTGCAAGCTTATAATAAATACGATTTATGCATTTAAACGCCTAATGTACTTGCTACTTGTATTTTTGTCTTTTGTCGATTTTTAAATACGTCTTTTGGATGTTGACTATTTTTTGCTTAAAAAATAATACTGTTGCTGTTACTTTTAATAAATATTCAACTCTTGTTTGTGATTTGTTAAGTGACTATAACTTATGTAAATGTTATTAAAAAACTTAAATTTAGAAATTTTCTTCATTGGTTCTTTGTAGTTACGACAAGACTTTGAGTTCGAAAACGCTCATATTTTATGCTAGCTGTTATCCTCAACCTCTTCCGCGTGGAATTTATTACGATTGGATTTTATGGTTTTTTAAATGTTTTTGCGCGGAACCCTAATTATTTTCTAAAATTAAAGTAGCCTAAGTTATTCCTTATAACATTAGCTGTCTGCCAGTCAAAGTTCCGTCAAAATCGGTCCAGCTGTTTCGGAGATTAGCTGAAATAAACAGACAGACAGACCGTCAGATAAAAATTTGAAAATTTTTTTGTTACAAGTACCGCATATACTTTCATATGAATTTAATGAAAACTTCAATTTTATTTATTTATATAGTATAGAATAGGATACACACTTTGTTTCATAGTTTTTCAAAACACAGCGCCATGTTATGGATGTAAAAACTAGATTTTCTTTTCCCTATTTTCAATTTAACCATAATGAGACTCAGCAACGCATGTTCTGGTACAGATAGTAATATAAATTATATAAGCAACTGCATTATTTATGTATATGTTAAAAAAAAAACAGAAATATTTCAAAGGACTGTGTGTGACCTGTGACTGACTTAAGCTATGAATTTATATTAATTTATTTAAGCCGTGGTAGCTCAGATGGTTAGCGCTCGCTGTAAACTTCACAGTACACGAGCAAACCGGGTTCGATCCCCACCGGCACCAATGAAATTGTTAATCACAATTTTAAGTGCTGATCTACCACGGGCTTTGCGGTGAAGGATAACATCGTGAGGAAACCTGCGTGTCTGAGAAACAAAAAAATCGAAGACATGTGAAGTTCGCCAGCACGCATTGACGCAGCGCGGTGGACACTTCCTTGCCCTAAAACCCTCTCAGAAATGAGGGGAGGCCTGTGCCCAGCAGTGGGACGTACATAGGCTGTAACTTTAACTTTAACTTATATTTAAATCGAAACTAAAATTGGATGTAATTTTAATACTATAATAAATCTAAATACTATAATTTTAGAGCATGAATAACACATTGTCATAATATTATTTCCGGGATAAGTCTTTACGATTATGTTGAAGTAAATTAGACGTAAACAATATAGAAAATATCCTGTGAAATGGAAAACCTTGAGCAGTAAATTGTCGTATACAAATTAATTAAGCAAGCAATAACTGAGTCTAATGATAGTAGAAAAAATCCTTGACATTTTAGAAGAGCAACATCTCGACCTCATCCATAAGTACGTATCTAAACAGATTTATTTGCTATGTACGGCCAGTTATGAACGTATTTACTGTTCGCAATTAATTCAACAACATAGGAGAGTGGTAATGAACAACTATTGTTAGGCTCCTCTTAATGAATGTGTTATATGTGATATGGTAGGTTTATACAAAGCGGTCGGCCTTGGGCGCGACTGACATTCCATGCCCTTTCTTCCACCTTGCCTATGTCTTCTTGAACGGTGATTGCATACGTGAATGTTTATTAATATGCCATGCTGACCAAGGTCGAGTCTATGTGCAAACTTCTTTGTTGTGACTGACGATAAATGCAACCATCGGTCTTATTATGTAGTCTTAGAAGTCCTTTTTAGCTGAAAGAACGACCAAAATATCGTGGTTAATGTACGTGACCAGGTTTCTAGCAATCAACGACATCAGTCGGTGGAAATAGTTGCAGTCGTGTACAAAATGTTTTGTAGATTGTTGATAGGAAGTATATCCTCATCACGACTGATAAAGATTATTTCATATTAAGTTTTGTTACAAATTTTTGTACTTATCTTTTTGTCGGAATTGTTCTCTTATGGTAAGAAATTTTAAAATATGTGTTTCATAAGCTAGATAGTAAAACATATTTGGAAATTTTTGAATATTAAACCAATTCATAACTTATCATTTTTGATCTTGCTGATACGCCATGCGTTCGAAATAAGGGCACCTACTGTACAATGCAATTACAATTTAATACGTTATCCCACGGCCGTTTACATTTACTAATCGTTACCTCTTGTGTTATTTTATGTAGCATTGTCTTACAGTATAATTGAGATTGAATAATTATGTCAATTATTAATGGCATCTTTTAGTCACCTGATCTTATTTAATGTAAAGGTTACCTTGACCGTGCTTGCATTTGCCCTGCAGGTGAAGGCTTGTGACTCACATCTGATTATCGTAATTTTGTTATGATTGTGCAAAGTTAAATTTCTTTACTGGTTTTATGTAAGTAAGACCACTTTATGTTTTTATTTTGTTTAACCTTGAAAAGTCGCTTTATTTTTATTACATAGAAATAATATGAAGGATTTTATAAGCTTAAAACTTCCTACCAACGTAGCGGAAAAATGCTATTAGTGCTATAAATTACTGAGTGAAAAAATTTATTCCCGATTACTATTTTTGGTTTTCTGTATTAGCAATAGGTTGTTATAAAAGAACCATTGTAGATATATAATATTAGAAGTTTCATTGCCATAGCTATCCCGTTTTGTCAATTTTTCATTTTACATTAATATATCTTTTTAAAATAGAATGATTATCTTGAGAACTGTGCTTATTTGTAAAAGTTAGGGTAAATAACAAATACACCTTCGTAGGTAGAATTTAATATTTTGGTCTGGGACTTATGGACTGAGGAACATGGGACCATTTTTGTGTGGGACTTATAACAATAATGATCCAACAGTGTTACGTTACTAGCATGTCGCAAAAGGCAACTAATAGGATACTGAGATAGTGATTGTGTAGGGGCAATGGGCTAAAATGTTCAAAAATGAATGCTAAGCTTTTTCTTGAGCCGGAATGGTGCACAAAGCCACTGGGAGCTAGTTCTGGAGACTGGGATTTTTCTAGTATTTTAGAGTCTTCCTGAAAGAACAAAGGCGATATTGGAAAATTCAACCCCTGAGGGGGTGAAATAGCGTGTTACAACATTCGCTATTTCATATATAACACAAAAGCCCTCAGATGTGATATGGCTTCCGATAGCATTCTTTTATATCCAGACCAGTGATAGAAAATGTATCAGCAATCTTCAATCCATCTGCCAAGCATGGAGAGACAAATGGGAAAGGCCCATGTACAAACGGGGAATAAATTTCGTAGATTTTATTTGGAATATAACTAAAGGGAGAAAAGAACGTACAGCCCACCTTATGATGTACAATAAGTGCCTACTGAAGTCTGTTTCCATGGGTTGGCATGCATGGCAACTTAAAATAAAACTGACTGTAAATACCTGCATCATCTATACGTCATAATATTTATACGTGGTAGAGCCACGCTGCAGCCATATTATGATTGTAGCACAAATGGGTCGGCTCGACCGAGTCCCAAGGATCACGCTCTTACAGAATACCAGCGTAAAATAGCAGCATAATACTGCTGTGTTTCGTATGGTGAGTGTAAACATCCGGCCACCATTTTTTACTGGAAACGAGGCTTTTCATCTTAGTCCTTTAGGGGTGACCGCAGCTGCGTTTTGATTCTTAATCAAGGATAAATTTAGATGTTTGCGCTACAGCATCCACTTACCATCAGGTCAAGATCAAGATCAAGTGGATGCTGTATCTATATAAATCTTTTGAAAGGTACATCATTGCAATGCATTGAAAATTCCAATGTAACAAAATTAAAACTAGCCAGTGCAATAAAATAGCAATATCATAAGTACCTATTAACAAATACGATGTGCGTAAACAGTTTACATAACAATCAGAAAATGTCGTGTTTTCATGTCCCTCATGGTGAAGTGACATCATTTCTTATTTCAAAAGTAAGCAAACAACCAATTTATGTATTCGATACCCAATTTGTTTTGTTCACTAACTACCAGGCGAAGAGGAAGTTTGTGTTTAATTTTACTGTTATCGTAAAGGAGGAAAATTATGTACCATCGCCAATATTTTAGATTACCGTTAAATAAAAATAATAATTAAGTTTAGTAGAAAGTTGTAATGCTAATAATACAAGTTATTAAATTATGTTAGAATTCGTTGTCTATTTATTTTTTGGGATAGTGGCATAAATGAGTCCAATCACCCGACATTGTCTCGTAGGTTTTGTGAGAGGCAACACAAAGTCAACAGATACACGTTTACCGATAGATGGCGGTATAATTATCTGATTTACACCTGACGTAAAACACCCAGGACGACGACGCGACGGCCAGAACCAGATGCATCAAAGGTGCGAGACGTAATGCGAATGCAAAAAGGCCAAGCCCACAATGGAAGATGGAAGATGTGATGGAAGATGTCTACAGCAGTGGGCTAACAGCTTTGTAGACTCTCTTTAGCTTAGCTTTATTGGACTCTTTTTTTGTAAGCTCCCTTTTAGCGAGTTTTAGTGGACTTTTGTGGATAAGAAAAAGTGACATAGAAAAGTACAGTCACCAGAGTGACTACTTTTCTATGTCACTTTTCAGGCCAGAGGCTGACAAATTGTCCCGTCTTTGGTCTGGATATTTTACGTCTGGCGTAAAGCATTTATGCCACCATTAAGGGGAAATATAACCTGAAATGGCTTAGCAAGATCCCCCGTTATGCCGAAAGTGTTGTAGCATTAATTTTGAAATAAATATATGGTAAAGTTGAGGATTAATGTTAAAGATTATGTTAGACGAAAACACGATTCCGTAAAGTTTTCTCGATAGAAAAAAAAATCCAAAGTTACCTCCAAACTGAACAATAAACCGTTGTTATTCATAAAGTACTTTTAATAAGATCATGAAACTTTGCATACTAACTGAACTAACTATAAAGCAGTGCTTATGTTATTTACTTTTTTTAAAATACCGTTATTTTCATTGTAAAAAGAAATTACCTAAACTATCGGCGCCCTGAAGCTTGATTACTGTCGCCCCGTAACCCCGTTAGTATCGCTTAGGCTTTTGAAGGGAGAAGTTATGTCGCTTACGATCAGAATACACATTACGCAACAAGACGACGTAAAATTAAAATGGGAAATAACCGTGATAAAAATAAGAAGCGACTGGGTTGGCGTTAAGAAACAGGCATAAATATGATAAACCTAATGAAATAAGTATCTAACGACCTATCCACTTACAGTATTAGTGATTACAAAAATGTTGGTACATAGCATACGACGCGCGGGAAAGTGGGGACGAAATTAGAATTTGAGCTGACTGACTATATCCTCTTAATAATGTCCTCCAGACCGAACTTCGGTCGCTGCAACCCGCCTCAACGGAGACTAGCCATCGGCGCAGGTTAGGATTATAGTGCCCAATTGTATGCGCAAGGACAGGTGCACTCTGTACTCCTTCACTCTCATAATCCGATGGGACGATAGATCAGGTGCAGGACTAACGGCTTTACGTTTTTCCCGAGGCACGGGGGTGAGACACCACTAACTTCCTGACTCCGGGCAACTTCTTAGAATTTCTTGACCGAAAAAGTCAATAATTGATTTTTAGGCCCGACCCGGGATTCGAACCCAGGACCTCATGATCAGCAGTCGCACTATTACAAACATTAGACCAACAAGGCAGTCATGCCATTAATCGGAAGCCCAAACACCCTCACATGGCCAATAATCTTATTCTATAAGGTACATTTCAGTTCTATTCCATTCTATGATAAATTAAAAAAATATTTTTTATTAAATCGATTAATGATTAGAATTATGTAAGCAGCAATAAAATATATTAAGCACCTAATTTCCGACAAGCCAGTCTGGTTTGCAACAAGAAATATTAGTGAATTCTAATTCGCTGTACATGTAAAGATAGAGCCAAACTTGAGCACAAAGGATGACCTTGCGATGCGCTAACTATTAATGAAAAATTGGACGTACTAAGCTGAATGGCATATTTAATGATGCAATGTAAAACTAAGTCGTCTTTTTAGTCGGATATATGCCTGTCTATAAAAATTGTAGATATATATTGCTATATTTGCTCCAACACGAATGAGTTAGCTCGAAATGGGAAGGCTATCACTCTCAAAGAATACCAGGCCTAATTTGAAGCCCTTTTTGCATTTTAGCCCATTTGATCAAGTCCATTTTCTATCACTTACGGTAAGGTGGAGTCGTATGCTCGTTTGTCACCCTTCATTAAATACACATTTATTATTTACAGATATACAATTTGTAAATTCTACAATTATAAATAAGCTACCAAACCAAGTTGCTATTTTGACCCACTTTATGAAATGTTTTTAGTTACTGGCTGATAACGAAAAAAATGTATTAAAATATGTCAGATCTATCTTTACTAATAATTTTGGTTTAGAACAATAAAAAGCTTATCGTTTTTTTAGTTTTGCTGTCTCTTGTAATGTATATACTACAGTCCGCAAAATTACATTTTGTATAGTTACTTATGTTTTATCATAATAGATGTTTTATATTCATTTAATCATGTTTTATTTTAGGTGTCGATCACTTCATACCAAATAGTAAGGCTTGTCACCGGTGCGTTATGCATGCCGTCGTACTGAATCTAATTAATTCACTCAAGGTCTCAGCTTTGTCTCACTGATTTGTTTCCGACGCCGTGATGGTTATAGAAACATGTTATAAAGTATAAACTGTTAGCGATAACGCTGGTGGGTTGTGAAGAATCGCTGTGTTGAAGTGGAGGGAACCTCTTTAATCACTTTACTGATACTAATAGTACTAGAGTAGTAAAGAAAAATGTCATAAAATGTTAATGCGCTTGAAAGCTGGTTGAAGAACCACCTTAATAATATCTGGCTTACAATGGCAGTGAACGATATTTGCATTCAACGGTTCCGGAAAATGGAACCGACATAAAGTAATTTTAAAAATAGGAAAACACTTGATACTCACTGAATATATATATATATATATATATATATATATATATATATATATATATATATATATATATATATATATATATATATATATATAATTTACTTTTTATATAATTATAATGCACTTTATCCGACAAGTATTATAGATTTACATATACAAGTATTACATACACATTTACAAGTATTATAGGTTATAGATTTTGAGACTTGGATAAAATTGTCAAAATCATTATTTCGGTGGAAGGAGTTCCGGGATCTTAAAGCACTGCTTTTCCTAGTAGGTACAGACTGCATTTTAACACATGCAAGATTTACTTTTATTATCTATGTGGAACTACCATAAAATTTTTTAAGTTATTTAAATTAAAATTTAAACAGCCTTTTACTTACACCAAATATAAATGATTACATTACTTTAATAGGTTTTAATGTCATTAGCATATTAAGTTTGCGCTTCACATTCATTATAATATTCAATTATCTTTGTTTGGAGCTGCACCAAATTTTCCGTTTTCCTTTTTGGCTGTAGAAATTTAAAAAAGATACAAATAACTCGACACGAGGAAACATCGAAATAATTAATCCAAACAAGGAAAATTGGAAACAAAATAATAACGTAATTTCATACGTGCTCAGATATAAATACGAGTAGTTACGGTTAATATTTATTTCTTGTTTTATTGACGTTAGACGAATTTTCGTTACAATAAAAAAGAGAGAGAAACGTGAACCTTCTTACCTACTTAAAATCAAACTTCATTTTTTTATCTACATATTAATTAATTTGAAAATTAAAAAGCAGAGTTCAAAAATGAACCATATTTTTTTATAGAAAAGGATGACAAACGAGCACACAATCCACGTGATGATAAATGGATGCTGTGGCCCATAGACATCTACATTTATCTATCCTTGATTAAGAATCAAAATGCAGATGCATTGATGTCACCAGTGAGGTCTAAGAGAGCATGCCTCGTTTCCAGTAAAAAGGGTGTCCGGTTCTCTCTCTACACTCATCATACGAAACACAGCAGCGTTTAGCTGCTATTTTGCGCTGGTATTCCGTGAGAGCGTGGTCCTTCTCCGGTCGAGCCGACCCATTGATGCTACAACTATAATGTAGCTGCAGCGTTGGTCTACCACGTATAAAGTGTTATAAGCGCCGAGAATTGTGATCCGGCATCGGCACCTAATGAAATTGTAAATTGCAATTATAAGTGCTGATTTGCCGCGTACTCAGAGGTGAAGAAAAACATTGTGCAGAAACTTACATGTCTGTGGAATTAAACATTTTGAATACATGTGAAGTCAGGTTATACGCACTAAAGTAGCGAGGCGGATTAATATAGCTTTAAAGTTTTTTTTAGAAATTAGAGACTGTCGGTGCCCAAATGCGATGCATAGGCGGTAACTTTATTTAAATTTAGATACAGGTTTTTTGATTTATGGTGTTTATTTATTCACAAACGTTCACTTACAAGCCATCATGAATAGTCAATTACAAGAAAAAAGAAATACCTTTTAACAAATAATTTAAAATAATAATAATAAATAAGTTTAAACTTTGTGAAATATTACGCTAGGTAAAAGGCCCAATGGTTAACCCTTGAGTTCGGTCATTAGATGACTGTTACTATAAATACTAATAAAACTTTTATAGGTAAAAAGCCCAATGGTGAACCGTTGATTTCGGTCGAAAAATGACTCTTACCATAAAAATAAATAAAACTTTAACGTTAGTATAAAAAGAGGTTTAAGAAAAAAAAAACAGTAAATTTTTTGTTTTTATTCTATATTGCTACACTTACGTCAAATTACCACCACTCAACGTATTAAAGAATATTTAAATAAATTAAAAATAAATTTAGTTAACAGTAATTATGACATCCAATAATAATTAGGTACAGCATTTAATAGCTACTGTTGGTAATAAATCAATCCTACGCGGATTGTGAGTTTTGTGTCGTAAATTTCAGTGTCATACCTACTGTGAATAACCAATTGCTTATGTAACTGCTCCACAGCTGCCATAAACTAATTAACAGTCGACCTGATGGACCTTCAAGCAAATATAATAGCTACACATGCGGTGTCACCTCTGACTAAGATGGGATGCTTTACCATACCCTGTAGTTATACTAACTCTATATGCTCCTCAGATCAGAATACAGCAATGCAAACACTAGTTTTTATCAACATAAATCAAGACATGGAAGGAGCGTTCCACCATCAAACGAAGAGGTAGTTTAGAAGATAATAAGTTATACACTTTCATACCCATGCAGCACACACACGTTATGTATATCAATATTCCAGTATAAAAGTGTAGAAAAGAGGTTGTGTCCTTATAAGAGTGGTTTATAAGTAATTATACAGCTCAAGCTGTATAAAATATGTATTATGGTATCTAAGTAACCTTAGGGCTCTGAATCAGAATACGAAAACTCTAGTAGGTATATTATAAGTATTTTGTAACATTTGAATCTGATTTTATCATTAAAGCTGTATAGCTGTTTTTGCATGCTATCATTTGCTTATCACGGCTTTAAGGGGAAATATAGCCTGAAATGGCTTAACAAGATCCTCCGTTATGCCGAAAGTATTGTAGCATTAATTTTGAAATAAATATATGGTAAAGTTGAGGATTACTGTTAAAGATTACGTTAGACGAAAACACGATTCCGTAAAATTTTCTCGATAGTAAAAAAAATCCAAAGTTACCTCCAAACTGAACAATAAACCGCTGTTATTCATAAAATACTTTTAATAAGATCATGAAACTTTGCATACTAACTGAACTAACTATAAAGCAGTGCTTATGTTATTTACTTTTTTTAAAATACCATTATTTTCACTGTAAAAAGAAATTACCTAAACTATCGGCGCCCTGAAGCTTGATTACTGTCGCCCCGCCCGTTAGTATCGCTTAAGCTTTTGAAGGTTGTGTCGCTTACGATCAGAATACACATTACGCAACAAGACGACGTAAAATTAAAATGGGAAATAACCGTGATAAAAATAAGAAGCGACTGGGTTCGCGTTAAGAAACAGGCATAAATATGATAAACCTAATGAAATAAGTATCTAACGACCTATCTACTTACAGTATTAATGATTACAAACATGTTGGTACATAGCATACGACGCGCGGGTAAGTGGGGGCGAAAATAGAATTTGAGCTGACTTACTATATCCTCTTAAGTGTTATTATAGTATCAGTCAAATCTTATTTCTGAACAATGGTGTGTGCAAACTGCCTTCTAAAAGTTAGTTCTGGGAGCGATGTAAAACTAAAAAGTAAATAACAGCCATAGTACAATTTAAAGCTGTATAAGTGATATATATATATATATATATATATATATATATATATATATATATATATATATATATATATATATATGATAGTGACAATATCGCAATTTTGCATGTGTTGCGTGTTTATATTGTACTAGTGAACGAAATTAATTTGTTATAAATATTTTGTGTTAACTTATACCTTCGGCCTGATTAGAGGGGTATATTAATTTATACACTTTATTCTACTAAAGGTATAAACGGCGGACTTAATGTCAAATGTCATTTTCACCAGACAACCGGAAAATTAATATGAGAACTGTGTTCTGAAGTGAGCTAGGCATAGATATAAAAAATAAGTCTGTTTTTTATATTTCTATGGGTCTAGGCTTAAATAAAAACTTAAAATTGATAAACATAATGAATATATATACACACACAGACACACATGTTGATCATACTTATTTAAATATTATATTTATAATATTTAAATAAGTATGATCAACATGTGTGTCTGCTAATATTATATTGATTATATATTTATTAATTTATTTTTATAACTTTATATTTAAGTTGTACATTTATGTGTCATATGAACCCATGTAATGTTCTTTTACTTTTGTTTTAAAAACCCACTCAGGAGATTTACTAATTATTAGGGGAAGGGAATTCCAGAGTCGTATAGCTGTAATGGCGAAGGAGTTTGTGAGCAAAACCAGTACAATTCGGCGAGAGGGAATTGGCAGTAGGAGGTTGTTATGAGACCGAAGATTGCAATCATGGAAAGGACACAGGTATTGAAATTTACATTTCAAATACTTTGGGGCCAATGGATTGTTAAGGTTAGAGAAAAGAGTGCTAAGAATTTTAAGATTCCTGCGTTGTGGGATATTTGACCATTTAAGTTGAGAGCGATAGAGAGAGACGTCTTTCTCTTTCTTTTCGAACGTTCGAAGACCGAAAACGATACGGATGCAGTCGTTGAGAAGTCGATCCAATTTATTGACTAAGTAGTAGAAGTAAGTCTGCTTCTTAGTAACTCAAAACAAACAACAATCATAGGAAGAATAAGAGATTGAATTAGAAGTTTCTTCGTACAAAGTGGTATATTTTTTAAATCTGTAAAATTGTCTTAGAGTAGCAGAAACTTTACGCTTATTTTCCTCAACATGACTGCGCCAAGTAAGAGAACGATCCAAGGTTAATTCAAAAGGTGGGTCTACGCTAGAGGAGCCAAGCATGCGCTGAGCATAAAGTGAGCTGCTCTGCTCGTGGTGTCAAATGTGGACGTACAACGAGCCTACAACATGCAAATCGATGCATGCGATGCAATATCCCTTTGTGTTCGTCAAAACACCAACAATGGACGCAGCACAGTTGAACACGAACCAAACACTCGAAGCGCACTCGTTCGAGGCTTATAAATCGGTCCACACTAAACGAATTTGTGCTCAGCTCATGCTCCGCTCGTGTTCGGCTCCTCTAGCGTAGATCCACCGTAAGTCCATAGTAAATCAATGGATGATGATGGAGGAGTTCAGAAGAACAAAACGATAGAGTAATAAGTTTAAAAAAATACAAGCGTCAAAATTGCTTATAAATTTATATTTATTTTTAAAACAATGTTTTATATTGGTGGCAGTACAAAATCACGAGCCTAAATATCTGTGTACTTTATGAACTCTGGCATTCGCAACATTGAGTGCATAGATTATTAAGCAATTTCGATTTTGCGAAGTATGTGTTAATTTGAAGAACATTGTATGTGTCGGCTAATAATGCTGTAACCTTAACATGAATTTTAAAGGTTTGTTTGTTGACATTTGTTATACGCTATAAACATCTATAACAGGCCTGTTGGTCTAGTGGTTAGTGACCCTGACAGCTATACCGGTCGTGGGTTCGATTCCCACCCAGGACAAATGTTTGTGTGATGAGCACGATCATTTGTTCTGTGTTTGGGTGTAATTTATCTATAATATTTAAGTATTTAGAAATATATAAGTATCAGTATTTAGAAATATATAATTTATCAGTTGTCTAGTACCCATAACACAAACTCTGCTTAGCTTGGGACTAGATGGCGTTGTGTGATAGTTGTGGAATATTATTATTATTATCTATAACAAAAAAAATGTATTTAATGCATCCATCTATCCATCTCAGAAATATAAATAGATATAAAGTAGTGTAGAAACTTTTTTATTCAATATTGATTATAAATAATACTTTTTAAAAGTCATCCATAACATAATAATTTACATCTGGTTCGGAAAATACCTTTGTCCTGGGAATAAAAGCAGCCCATAAAAATACAGCCTATAAAAGTCCACTGCGTAGATTGTCTCATAATTGCCAATCTTGCAAAGGCAGAGTTGGGCACCGCAGTTTTTTTATAACTTTATGTTGTTATCAGAAATATACTGCTGCCCATCTTCTGTTTCTGTTTCGCCGTCGCCTCTTATGACACCCACAGGACGATATTTTTTTTTCTTATAAAGAGTGTTCATTATTTACATTTTAAATTTTACCAAACTGTAAGCCAGTTTGTCGGCAATATGGGGTAGTGGATATTCTTACAACGCCGCTAAACGCTTTAACAACATAAGTTATTGCTTTTACAATATATCTTGTGAAAATGAAAGTCAACGTGATTACAGTCATTTGAAAAAAATAAAGCGAAGAACAAACTTACAGTCCATATGATGGTTTTTTTTGCGCCCGAAACAAATATGGGCAACCCTCCGGAAAGCGGGGGAGGGAGGCGGTGAATGCTCATAGCATACCACGCAGCCGGCTGCGTGGTTATGTGGAGAACTTTTACCTACTAAACACCGCCTTTATGCATTGGCCTACCGATCTGACGAGAGTTCTCTAAGCCGTATACGAACGCGACCCTCCTTGGCAGAAAGGAGGGCGTAAGTGGCTACTGTAGTTAATCGACACTTCCAACTTATTAAAAAAAATTGTAAAGAAGTGTTTTCATCTTTGAGGGTTTTAGCCTGTAATTAAACCACTCTCTATATTCTTCACTCTGCCAGAAACAGGCAAGAAGTGAAAGTGAGAAGACAAGTGAGATGAAGTCAAGTGAGAGTTTACTTTATTTCTACAGTGTCCACACTAAAAGTAGGGAAGTAAAAAGGTATACAGTCCACTAAGTACCTGACTGTCGTCTGGACCGGGACCATTACTTGGGGATCTTAGTCGTCAACACTTTCCTTTGAGAAAAAGCGGTTAAGGTTCTAAGTCGAATGTCTTATCTGGGGTCACGTCTACCACGTTGATTCCCGAAAAAATCGTTCCGTATGGGAAAGAGGCCAGTAATTGGTTGATCACTGTTATGGCGTGAGATGAAGCACGTGACTCTCCTTTTCGATCGGTATTCATGTCAGCCTATTTATTTATAGTATTTATTATTGCAGTCAAAATAATACACAACACAACAAACTTAAATTTATAAATTTATGTACTTATCGCGAAACCACGAACTCTTCTTGGCAAACCTTGGCAAAGGAGATCACTTTCATTTTCATTTAAACATAATATAGTAGTATGAAATAAATAGTAGATAAACAAGTATATATTATTAATATAAGCTATATATCGTATATATATGAGACAATTCAATAATCAAATACATAATATTATATACCTATACATATGCACACAAATACATGTCTTACGTGGTAGAGCCATGCTGCAGTTATATTAGTAGTATAGTTGTAGCATGAATGAGTCAGCTCGACCGGGGAAGGACCCCGCTCTCGTAGAATACCAGCGTAAAACAGTAGCTTAATGCTGCTGTGTTTCGCATGGTGAGTGTAGAGAACCGGATACCCTTTTTACTGGAAACGAGGCATTCCATATTAGTCCTCACGGGTGACAAAGCATCTGCATTTTGATTCGTAATCGAGGATAGATGTAGATGTCTATGGGCGGCAGCAATCACTTACCATCAGGTGGACTGTGTGCTCGTTTGCCACCTAATCCTATAGAAAACATACACACATGTATATATATAAATATTTTATTTAATCAATTAAATTTATGCTTCCCAAAAATATCGTGTATTAGCGTAATAACATAAAATTTCGTCGGCAATTCCGAAACTGTATCGTTTTACGATTAATATTCAGCAAATTTTGAAATATTTCGAAGACATGTGAAGTTCGCCAACACGCATTGGGGCAGCGCGGCGGACACTTCCTTGCCCTAAAACTCTCTCAAAATGAGGGAAGGCTTGTGCCCAGCATTGGGACTTATATAGGCTGTAACTTCACTTTACTTACTACTTAAATTTTGAACAGTGTTTTAAAATAGAATGCGCTTTATTGTTTTATATCAGGATGTATACTTCTTCGTTGGCGTTTTTGTTACATATCCAATTGTATATTTAAACGAATTAAATAAGTGTAGATTTTTTTTTTCATTTCATTTATTCAAGCAACCAAGGCTCATATTTTGTTAGTATTATTTATAAACTAAACTTATAGCTATGTTAGTAAGCATAATATTATTATTACATATAATTATGTGAAGTATTAAAAAAAATACATTTATATTTATATGTGCCATTTTCTCACCAATCCACCCGATATGGCGCTACAATGGCACATGTATAGGCAATCCAGCCTGCTAGCAATCACTTTCAGGATACTATTGTTACTCCCCCGCACCCTGCGCACCAGAGACGCGCATCTCTTGCGCATGGTCGCGTAAAAAACAGTCCACTCGCGCTTCCGCGAACATCCCTGATGCACTACAGAAGCGAGGCAGTCCCAGCAGCACCCTAAATGCGTTGTTATATTGTACTCGGAGGGCGTTGTAAGCCTTTTGAGTATATCTAGCCCACAGGCTGCACGTGTAAAATGACGTGCAGTAAGCTCTAAATAGGGCTATTTTAACTTCCCTTGAACAGCGTGCAAACCTGCGAGCTATCATGTTCGCTCTTACTGACAACGCCCTCCGTTCCCTCCCAATGTCATCATCATCCCTGAGACGAGGGGTCAGAACATGGCCAAGATATTTATACCTAAACGCTCTTTGTAAAATATTACCATTAATTGAAATAGATGGTACTAAGTCATGTTTCTTACTCCCGGTATCAAAGACCATGACGTGGCTCTTTTTTACATTATAATTCAGACCATGTGTGAGGGCGAAAGCTTCACAGATCTTCACCAGTCTTCGTAGGCCGCATATAGATGCACTCAACAACACCATATCATCTGCGTAACTGATGTTGTTGACGCAGACATCGTCTATGTGACAGCCGACTCTGATGCTGTTGAGTTCACCTATCAGCTCATTCACATACAGGTTGAAGAGCGTGGGTGAACTCAAACCCCCCTGTCTCACCCCGCACTCCAAACTGTACGATCTAGATAGGGCACCTTCCCATCTCACATTATTGACCTGGTTCCCGTACCAATACTTGAAAATACTTATGAGTTCCAAAGGTAGTTGGATCTTCTCCAGTTTATCCCACAGTAAGTCGTAGGACACAAGGTCAAAAGCCTTTGACAGGTCTAAGAAACAAGCGAAGACTGGCGTTTTGCGTGCCGTGTACTAAGTGACAGTGTGCTTAAGACACAACACCGCGCTTTCTGTAGACAATTTCGGTCTGAACCCAAATTGACTGTCGTATGGTTTTATGTATTTATTTAATTGCGAATTAAGCACACTATCAAACACTTTTGAAATGACAGTTGCTAACGATATAGGTCTATAGTTGTTTTTATCCGCGAGATCGCCTGTTTTATTCTTCACTATAGGCACTACAACCGTACGTATCATGTCATGGGGCATGTATCCATGTCCTAGGCAGAGATTAAATAATAAATAAAGTACCCTAGGTAGGTGCGGGCCAGCAAACTTGAGATGTTCGATACTGAGCCCATCGTGGCCAGGGGATTTACCTCTAGACATAGATTTAACTACCTGATCTATTTCTTTAATTGTAAAAGTTATTTTCTTTTCTTTGTTATATACCGTATTTAGTAACGAACGTGAAGCCCCAAGAGGAGATTTAACTGCAAAATGATCTACGAATAAGTTGGCAATTTTTTCAGGCTCACTTACACCACTAATGCTCACGGGTAGGCCCGGTTTACATTGTAACCTATTGGTATGTTTCCAAAAAGAGCGAAAATCATTTTTCGAATGATGTGAAGCTAGAATATCCATCCTAACTTGATTTTCGTGACCTTGACACCACTTTAAGCGAGATTTGAATATTTTTCTAGCTTCACACATTTCCTCATATATGGTACCGGAAGTAGGTTTACCATGCCACTCCCACAGGTGGAACTTTAACCTGGCCCTTCGATGTGCTTCCGCAACATGCCTGTTCCAGCCCACAACCACCTTATTTTTCGATTTTTTACTCTTTTTTTCTTTTTTTTACTCGATTTTTTGTCACACTCATCATTATCAGTTTACGATACCATCGCGCGTCAATGGACAATTAGCGGCGCAGGCGCATTCAAGTGCCGTCCGTGATTCGAAGGACTTACGTATAGCATTTTAAGACCAGTAAGATACAGGTGGTTATATGGTTGGTTTGTGGTATAAGTTAAGATAAGTTTAACACAGTTTTTTGTTTATAATTTAGAGTTCTGTTAATCTAGAACGTTTTGAATATTTGATTTTTATTTTACATTGTGTAATATATCTTAAAATTTTACCCTTAACTGTTCTGATCACAACGTTTAATACACACTTTTATCATCATCATCATCATTATAGCCCTTCACAAGTCCACTGCTGAACATACGAGTAGGCCTTACCCAAGGAATACCACAAAGCACGGTTCCGAGCCACCTGCATCCATCGACTTCCTGCATATATTATAAGGTTGTCGATCTTACCGATGCGAGGTTGCCGCTCGAGAATCTTGTTCCCCATTGATTGACGGTTCTTCGAGCTATAAAGCCGGCCCATTGCCGCTTGAGCTTACTAATCTGTTAGTATTTTGCACTAGTAAAAATCTAACTGTAATAATGATGCGACACAAATAAAGAAAAATAGAAAAGGTTAACATTAAATTACCTACCACTATTTTTACAGTGGTTTGGTCATGTGGTAAGAATGAATGAGGAAAGAGTGGCAAAGCAAATGTATGTTGCAGAAGTGAAAGGCGACTCTGCCAATAGGGACGTCCTAGGCGAAAGTTTATCGACCGAATTGGCGATATATTGAAAATGGGCCGCCTTAGTAGGCAGCAGGACCATGCCAAATGTAAGTCCGTAGTTTCTACCTACCCCTTTGGGTGACAGGCGTGAGTGTTTATGTATATTATTATTATAATACCTACTATCTTTTTACAAGAAAACACCTGCTTATTACGAATGATAGCGTATGTTTATTACGTATTAAATTTACTTATAGAACTTCCCATAATCAATGACACTACGGTAACGAGGCACTCCATCTTAGTCTTCATGAGTGACTCATCTGCATTTTGATTCGCAACCGAGATAGATTTAGGTATCTCTTGGCATCAACTAACCATCGGTTGACCTGTGTGATCTCTTGCCATCCTTACAGTTAATACAGTTACAGATACAGCGTATTAAACTCCACTTCTGAACACGGACCTCCCCGATAGATTGCCTCATAGGGGAGGTACTTGCCGTAGTTGCACCGCTTGGTGGGTGGGTTGCCAACCGCAGTTTTATTTAACGCCGCTGTTCATCTTGCGATTTGTTTCCCTCTGTCGCCTCTTACGTCACCCACGTGGTGATATGGAGTAGTGGTTATTCCTTCACAGCCACTACACGGTGAGAATCTTCAATTCTCTATAAAAAAAGGAAAACAACAAAGTTAAATTGGCCTTAGAATCTAAATACCTAATCTATAAGCTATTGGGACAACGAATGTTTTTGAATAAAACTAAATTTACGGATTCTATCGCGTTTATTTAACTGATTTTACTTATTTTTAATTCCCGACGTTTCGGGTGCTTTACAGCAACCATGGTCACGGGGGGGACTGAGATGTTTGACGTCCCAATGTCATTGTTAGCCCGGCTACCTTCAATTTTTGAATATTAATTTTTGTTCCGATTTACGCAAAACGACCTTACAGTATCTTGAAGTCTTGCAGTGGTATGCTTGGGTTTGGGTTTAATTTTTTTTAATTATAGGATCCCAAGCAGATGGCAGCACCAAACCATCTTCTCTATTGAAATTAGGATGTTTTTTAATTTCAATAGCCTCGCGTATCATCCTTGGTAGGAATCGGTGTTCTTTTGCGAGGATTTGTGGTTTATCAAATCTGATGTAATGGTGGGGACGATCTTGAACATGTTCACAGACTGCAGACTTCCCGGAGCGTCGGTGCTTCACGTCAGCTATATGTTCTTTCACGCGGGTTTTTATGGATCTTTTGGTCTCTCTTACATAGGTCAAACAAAAAGATCCATAAAAACAAAAATCCAAAAAAAAAATTCGCTTGTAACTGCCTTTTATAGTCAAACAAGTGATATACATTCTGTAAACACTAGGAACAAACGTAAGCTAGTGATACCAATTTCTCGACTCCATAGAATTAGTAATTCATTATTGGGGCAAATATACAAGGTCTCTCTATTACCAAGTTTAAATATTAAACAAGACCATATAAAAAGTGTTTTTATAATATTATAAATGAATACAAGTTTGATAATAATCCTTGGCAATGAGGTGGTCGCTTTCAAGCCGTTTCGAAAATAAATTTTGTAAATAATTTGTGACCATTGACACTGTAAATTTGTTTAAAAAAAAGTCCAACTAGGTTTCTTGCTGGATCTTGCCAGTACAGACGTTTTTTTTCGAACCAGTGGTAAAGTAAAAAATGACTTTCAGTAAAAATTACAACATGTAATCTATATTGAATAAAAAATATTCTATTCTATACTCCACACATAAGGGTCTTTTTAACACAACGACGACGGTGCTGCCTTGTCTTTATTTGATATATTATTTATGGACGTCAGCTACGAATGTGCTCCGTCAGCTATTTAAACTTTTTTAACTTTAAGAATTTTTTAGAATGTTTTTGTTCACTACCAAAATTTTTTTGTTAATTCCAAACTAAAACTAAGCTTCATAACCTATTAGGAAAACAAATTATATAAAACATAAAAAATTGATATTTTCATTATCAAATTTTGTCACGCCATTAGTCTACGTTTGTGCTACGTCAGCTTTTGTTAACTTTTTTAATTTTTGAGTATTTTGTACTACTTTGATATGTTACCAAAAAATGTATTTTTTTACATTTACACAAATGCTATTTCAAACTAAGCTTCTTATCCAAATTGGAAAAAAAATTACATGAAACAAAAAAATGATATTTTCAATAGCAAAATTTCGTCAGGCCATTAGTCTACGTTCACGCTCGATGTGAAGTCGTGTAATGCTCTATCTTTGTATAAAGGCAATATTCCCTTCAAAGGGGTCAAACCTCTGATCTTTCGACTTTCCTGGTTATGATTTATGCCTTCATGTAATAAATTGTTGCACAGAATCGAACGTTGATTATTTTATATTTGAGCACAGGTTGTCAGGAATCGTCGGATAAAGTATACAGCAAATATTTTAACTCGTTTGCTGTGCATGTTATTGAAACTTATTATTGAATGTGAAGCTTGATTAATATAAATAAATATGTTATATATTTAAACTTTAATATTGGCTAAATTTTATCTCCCTTCTAGTTATAACCAAACATAAGATCGAAAAATATATAGGGTAAAAAGAAATTATAGTAAACTGGAGTGAGCGTAAATTTCGGTTCACAAACATATCAATGAAACTGTTGCAGTTTTAAAGTTTTAAGCACTAGCTTACCGTTTCATACCGTACCGTACCGTAGTTACGTTCGGTGGTGAAACAAAGCTTCGTGAGGAAACCTCATTGCCTGAGAAATCAAATTATTCGTGGCTATGTGTAGTCTTCCAAATCACAGTGGAGTAGCGCGCCGTAACCACTCCATAACCCCTACAGGATTTTGCCCAACCGTGGGATGTAATAAGGTGTGACTCTTTTTACCTTTGGGTTTTACTGTGAAGCTGATTGTATATTTAATTACAAAAATAATTTTAATTTCAGCTAGAAGTTAGATGGTTCTTTAACTACGCATACGCGCTTTTCCATAAACATTACGCTATCGAAATCCAAAGCCAGGGCCGGATTAACATCAATAAAGTTGGTGGGTGGACAATTACTATGTGTGCAAACATGCGAACATTTATGCCCACCTGAATACCTACCACGGCTGTAATTAATGATTGTTGCTACAAAAACAATATACGAACACTTTATGTAAGGACTTGTCCCTTATAGGGTGACGTGACTATTGCGAGAAAGGAGATATCTTTGTTGCTTCGGTTTTCAATTGCGAAATATCCTCACGTTCCGCTGTCCGATATATTACTTAGATGGCTTTTAGACGGCAAATTTGCGATCTATTATTATACCTTCGATGAAAGATATCTACAGTAAAAAAATTCTTACTATGTCAGAAAACATTTATTGGGCGAAGCATAAACTTCATGAAATTAACGTCTGTGTGCTAATTTTAGGAGACTGTCATGTTCATAAATATAGCTAAATATAACTACTAGTCTATTAAAGGCAATTGTGATTATGCATACAGAGTTGAGACTGAGCCATTACTTTTAATACTATCCTTATTTAAGCAATTTCAATGCTGCGATGTCAACTTTCAAGGCATAGGATTAAAAGTGAATTTTGAATATATTTTTCGTATTCTTTGTTTACATTTAATTTCGTGCTTATTCTGCGATTTATTACTTAAAAATATGTGTATATAATATATATATATATATATATATATATATATATATATATATATATATAAAGTATGTATGTTTTGTAAGGAAAAAATACTCTGGCGTTTTGAAAACTCTTTGAAAAGAGGAATTAAGGTTTCTCTCGAATGTTTTCTATTCAAACAAAGTTCGCTGCTATTTTAATTTTGTAATAATATACCATTGTATTAAAAATTGTGTGGACTTCTTTTACATTTAACACTTTGCGTCTTTTTACTTAGTAAAATAAGTTTTACAAATTCTTCACTAAGTTCACATTAATTTCATATTTTAGATACTTTTCGAGAGCTGGCTGATAGACAGTGTGAACTGAGAGACCACACTCTAAGGGTTTTGGCTTTGACCACACTCTAAACTCTTGTTATAGACCTACTACTAAACCCTTAGCAATTCATTTCGCGAATTCTGAGTATAGTCCCTCAGTGCTCACAAACACAGTTTCAGTTACAAATCAATATCGGCTATGGATGGTAAAATGGCAGCGGAATCAGAATATTTTGCAGTCGATTTCTAATGTAATGGAAAATTGTGATACTGAAATGTATCCCAATATAAAAAAAAAATAATGTATTCTTGCTACACTACCCATTAGTGTGTCGACGGCAGAGAGGTTGTTTTTTCTACTCTCAGGGGACTCAACACTTCGCTTAGTGCGTCAATGGCAGAAGACCGCCTCACTAGTTTGAGACACTTCTCCACGTTCACAAAAACAGCCTATTTAAGTCGAGGAAGTCATAACTAGTTTCGTGAGAAGACAAAAAAGAAAACTTGACTTTGTTATTATATTTATATTTTATAAGTATTGTGTAACTATATCGACGTAAAACACTAAAATACTATTTATTTTGATTTGTATTTATTATTGCATGCCTTAAGCGCAAAGCGCGTAGGTATGTTCTACTAACGCCTAAAAATCAAGAATCCGTCGTTTTGTCGCATGAAATCGTATCTAACAATCATCTTGAACCTCAGATCACAGAAACAACAGATGATCTGAGTCCTGAAAATATAAACGATATAAAAAGCACATTACCAGAAAGATAAATGATTGTTGAACTTATAATTAATGCAATTTATTTGATTATTTGATATTAATTGCTATTTTTCATTATTTTGGTATTATTATTGGCTTATGGTGTAAATTTGTCAAGTGTAAACACGATAAATTTTAAAAATATCAATGTTCAACTCAATCTATTTTTTAATCTCTTCATTTATCATGTGGGAAGCTAATAAATAAATGGCAGTTTAATTTTGTTTGGTTTCGTTGTAATAATTTTTTTCGGCTGCGGAATTCTGAAATTTTCGATGTTTTGAGCTGCCTTGTTATAATATATTTTACTAAATACACTTTGACTCATTCCCGTCTCAGCCGCCGTCTTGAGTGGTTTACTGTATCATTTGTTTATAGCGCGGCTCGTGATAAAAATATCGATCGTTGTAAAAATACAAAATAATTATTCCAACAACCAAATATATACTTGATATATTATATGACCAAGGTAAGATATTATTTTTATAACAACATATTTTTATTACAATATATTGTTTCGCTAAAAGTACGTAGGATTTATAAATACACTAGTTATGAAGAGACCTTACGCCCGGACTTGACGGAGTGACCTGAAGGTATACTTCGGTGAATACAACTGGAACTCCTCGAAAAGTAGCAAGTGTGCTGAGTTTGGGCTCGTTTTGCTAGTTATGATGATATCTTATCTCCAGACAATGGCGGATTATCCTTAAGGCAAACTAGGCACTTGCCGAAGGCCGCATGGTTAAAAAGGGGCGCGCGCGTAATTTCTTAAACGAAAAAAACTAATCGAGCCACGAAGATAAGGTTATTAGTGAAAGCTTGTATGTACTTAAAATACTTTAAAAAATTGACATATGACATAAATGTTTAAGTCATGCACATTTGGATTTGCCGAAAGTTATTGTAATCTTAGAGCGTGTTCTGACTGAATCTCGACTATGTGACCTCTCCTGTCCTGACTCGAAGGTTGGATCCACGCTTGGGTTAAGGTTTTTTTTTTATTTTCGATCATAAGCCTTCATGATAGTACTTAAAACACTAAACCGATTTAAGAAAAACTATTTTGGAAAATTACAAACAGAAGAAATAATGAATATCCTATATTTAAAATTTACAGTTATTACTATATTATGCAAAAATTACCCAATGACGAAATATAAAAATAAGTGCTGTTTCGCGTAGTACCCGCGCTACGCTCGCACCATGACCGATTCTTTGCCGATATACTGCAATATCTAATGCAGCCATGCGACCTTGAAATACTTAGATATATTTAATCTTGTCATAAAAAATAATGAGATAGTGATAATATTTAAATATGCATAATAATCATAACGGAATCATAAAAAAGTGTGTCGCTTGTATCGATAATAGTAAAAGGCATCCTTTACTAATATATTGATATTAGTAAAAAATATCTTACACTTATATACACTTCATTTTTTCCTTCCGCATTGTCCATAAAAATCATTGTCTTCCTACTCGTACATTGGTAGGACAACGTTTTGTTGAGAGTTACGTGGGCTACAATATGATTAATCGGTATTGCTTAGAGTCGCTTAATTGGTTGCTTAGTTAGAGAATACGTGAACGTTACAAGGAATACTTTGCATGCGCCAATCCTAAAATAGTCTTCTGAGGTGATAATAATACGAGTACGACGGTGAATTGCGTATTAGTAATAAATATTTATGCAAATGCACGCATGACTGTATGTATTAATCAATGGTCTTGTTGAATATTTTTATTAAATTAAGGTGGCTGTACGTCAATACGTATTGTGTCTCAGAAATTAAAAATGTTTCGAGAATACGTGAAGTCTGCCAGCCTACACGCATTGAGGTAGCACGACGAACTTGAAATTGAAAAAAATAAATAATAAAAATATTAATTACTTCGCAACCTTCCGCTAACTATATATGTACAATTATGTGTCTTACCTGGATTGAAGAGCAACTCGCGCCCTCCCTCAATTGCAATAACTAACTCCGTCACCACTAGTCCCATCACCACTACTCTCAACACCACTACTCCCGGCGTCACTACTTCCAACACCACTATTCCAGGTAAGACACACCATCGACGATAATACGACACGTGTTTCGCCTCTACACGGCATCCTCAGGTGATGTAGACTTGAATTATCTACCCCATATCTTCCCGTGGGTGTAAGAGACATACAAAGAAATACTGAAACAGAGATGGGCAGTTGCATTTTCTAGATAACAATTCAATAAATGATAAAAAAACTTGAAAAATATCTCTCTTATGTGATACCTTACATAAGAGAGATATTTTCCAAGTTTTTTTTATTATTTCGTTCGATAGATGACAGTATAATCAGCTGTGGAATGCTCATACGTGAGAGCAGCATCAAGAGTATGATTTTACTAATATTACGAGTGAAAATCCGGTGAGGGAGAGGCCCATTTCCAGCTGCAGACTTTTCAACATTTCTTCCCCCATCGGTTATAGTTTCGTCAAGCACCGCAGCCTCGTATAAGTAAGCGAAGTTAGGACAGACTCGCACTAGAGTGACGATATAGTAAAACATGCATGAAGTTGAGGATTGCAGGTGGTTCAGGACCGTGCTTTGCGCATTCATTTGGAGAGGCTCATGTTTCCCGCAGGTGTCCTTTAAAAAGCTGTATTGATGATGAATTATAATGATAACAGGATATGCTAAGCGCTTGCTACAAATTTTACAATATGTAAACAACCCGAAATTGTTATTTGCAATTTTAAACGCTGATTTGTCATGTGATGAAACTTAAGTAAGAGGTCTTCAAATATTTCGATAGCATTTAAAGTCCGTAATCACACTGGAGCTGCAGTCGACTAATCGCTCCACAACTCTCTCAGAAATTGCCGGAATACATAAAAGCCGAAAAAAATATTAATAAATTCGTAAGATCTTTAAAAGAGATACTTATTAAAAAAAGTTATTATTCAATTAATGAATACATTGAGGAAAAGAATTTTTAAGTGTCTGCCCCTCTCCTGTTCATTGCTATGCCTTTCGAGGTGCACGTGATTGTTAGAACTTGCAAGTTTTGTTTAGTCTCTAAGTCACATGTAACGCAATTTGTGAATAAATAAATAAAAAAATAAATAAATAAATAAATGAAATTAGAGAAGCTCTGGGACGTATATATAAATATATAAAGTAAGTTAAATACTTACTTTTAGTTATATGAGACTGAATTCGCCTGATTTCATATTTAAATTGTGAAACATCATTAACTAAAATATAATAATTAATGTTTGTTTGTTCGTATTTTATGTGCCACCATACCCATAGCGTTCATCAGATTGCGGTAAAACTTTATCAGTTTATTGCTTACACTTGCCCAAAGGTTCTATACACAGTGCAATTAACGCGCGTTACGATACCGACCATTTATTTGAAAGTTATAGATCACTCAATTTCAATGATTGTATTTGTATCATTCCTAATTAAAACAATATACTTAACTCTTCCAAATTTAAGATGATAAACCCGCAATTATTTCTTCTGCGGAAGCAATGCGCTGGGTACCAGTTAGTGTTTTATAAAAAAAAACTTAATTAAGAGGATAAGTTACCGTTTGATAACTTATTTTAATAGCAACATCACAATATAATTCAGTTAAAAGGAAATAGATATTTCATGTCTAAAAAGAGGATATCATTACATATAATCCGCTGGTGTGTGGGATAGTCTAGACCACACAGTGACAGTCTCAACGCAACACCTTTACTGACCGGAAATTAGATAAAAAATAGTCAACACCTAAGACCACCTGTCTGTCGGGAATTGAACCCTGGTCGGTTGGATCTTGCGATATGCCATTTGTTGTCATTATATCTAATTTATCTTTTCTTTACGGATCAAGATGTAAAATAATTGCCAATAAAAATGTTTGTGCACACGGTGCCTATATGTTTTTTTATTGCGTGACTTGAAATTTTTAAAATATTTTATTTTAAAAGGAAAATCCCCCTACTATTCATTGAACCTTAAAACATTATCACTTTTATGTTCTGTTATATATAATCCGGTAGGTGGCGCTCTTGCTGGGTCCAGAAATTACGCGTGCGAAGCCGGGGCAGAATATATATACATATATGTAGTAAAGGTATAAGAATATCCCCTACTCCATATTGACGAAGAGGGAAACTAGTCGGGATGGGCAGCAGTGTGTTCTTAATAACGTTTTAAAAAAACTGCAGTAGCAACAGCCGCTTGCCTAGAGCGTCAACTAAATGGGAAATATAGGCTGTAACGGTATACATTTGCGGAAATTAATCCAAGAAGACTTTGAAACGGGAATAGTAATTGTATCCATTTAGCAACACTTCGTCTTGTTTATCTCATTTCTAAGGGGGTAATGCACGGCACGCGAATTCACCTGATGGTGAGTGGCTACCGTCACCCATGAACAACTGCAATACTTTTTGATGGCAAATTATTACTATGATCATCGACTGCCTCGTTGGTCTAGTGATTGTAGTAGTGCGACTGCTGATCATGAGGTGCTGGGTTCGAATCCCGGGTCACGCCAAAAAATGAGTTATTAAGTTTTTCTGTCAAGAAATTCTCAGTAGTTGCCCGGAGTCAGAAAGTTGGCAGTGTCTCACCCCCGTGCCTCGGAAAGCACGTAAAGCCGTTGGTCCCGCGCCTGATTTCTCTCCGGTCTGGTCGGTTTACCGGTCCCATCGGATTATGAAAGTGAGGGAATAAAGAGTGCACATGTGCTTGCGCATACACTTGGGCATTATAATCCTGTCCTGCGCCGATGGCTAACCTCCGTTGAGGCAGGCCGTCGAGATTGAAATTCGGTCTGGAGGACGTTACTATGATCATATAAATTACCTTTTGGCTATATCTGCCGTGGTATTGGTTGGTGCAGTATGTGTCGACCTCATGTGAGTGGTAGCTGTAGGGAATTTTTTAAAACTCAATTGGACCTGGTAGGTGGCGCTATTGTCGCGATCCAAAAATCACCCGAGCGAAGCCGGGGCATGTCGCTAGTTATCTTATATATTTTCATTAAAATAGTTTTGTTACTATAAGGTTTTTTTTTTAATTTAAACGAAGACCAAAGGTAATAGGCCAATTTAAAGTTAAAGTTTTAACTAAACTTATTCCAGATTCCTCGAAATAAGTGGACGACAGGAGACATCGTCGTGGTACTGTAACTTAGCATTACGTTGCGGCGCTGAGGGTTGCGGGTTCGAATCTAGCACGGTAAAGTATTTGTTAGGCCTACAAGTAATTGTTTGTTGTTGTAAAAATGCTTGTCCTAGTGCAATTTATGTATGTAAAGTGCCTTCATGATACAGGAGAAAATCCTGGTGTTTTAAAAAAATAAAAGTCTTATAATTTTTCTTAAATGTTACTTCCGTTACTTTTTTATCTTTAAGGTTTCGTTAGTTAGTTAGCCGAATGTAGGAAAGGTTCACATTCAAAGAATTAGTGAAAGTAGTTGTACAATTTTTTTTACTATCATTAAACAGTTCTATGTGAAGTTAGCAATATTGCATGTGTTCTTAACGTTTTAGTGTAGGCTTTACAACTGAGGCGTAAACGCGTCATCAGCTCCGACAATTTTTTGTAAGCAATAAATGCTAGAAATTGGTTTATTTCAGATAGATAATAACCGATATTCGTATCGCAGTGAAAAATGTTTCACTTCTTTGCTTCTATATAAGTCTTGCCTATAGCCTATCAAGTCTCCGGCTGGACCAAGGCCTCTCCCATAGCGCGATAAGCGAGGTGACATTGTCATAGTTGACACGCTCGACAGACGGCTTGACAACCGCAGTTTTTCAAGCCCACGGGATGACACAGAGTAGAAGATAATCTTACCCTGCTAGTAAACAGCTATGCAGTACACTATGTCAGTCCGTAATAGTTTATTGTTGGGCATGTGCTCCAGGTATTTTACACAAGACATTCTTCAATTCAGTCTTGTGTAACACTTAAAATTGCAATTACAATTCAACAATTTCATTGGTGCCGGCGAGAATCGAACCCGGGTTACTCGCGTTCTGTTATATTTACAGCGACCATTTAAGCTACCACGGCATTCGACTTTATATAGATAAATACCGTGCAACGGCCGAAGAAGTGTAAATAAATACATTTATGGCACTGTTATCCCTTATTCTGATCGAATAAACAACGTTGTCGACGTTTTAATGAAATTCCTTCGATAAATGACGCTTGAAGTTGCATAAGGCATTAGAAAACATTATTAATGTAAGCGATAGGCATGTTGTCACTACATTATGAGCGTTATTATGGAGCTATCTTTTTTTCTCCTTAGTTGTTTTTTCCTGGTCGTGAAGAACGAAGTCCGATTTACCGTATATGGAAAAGCTCACAAAAGAACAATTATGCAAGTCCCTAATTAACTGCGCATGTGTTGTCATCACCATCATAATTATAGAGTATTTGTCAGGATCGTTAAGTTTTTTCCATAAACTTATGATCATAGAGATATACCTACGTAGGACACTCAATAAGTTTTGAGATGCTCGAAATTTAAAAATGGAACGCACCTGTGTTATATGTTTCTAAAAAGCAAAATTATTTAAAAATTGAACTCCAAAGCTAATTGCTTGATATTAAAAATAATAACAAAGTTCTATTAGTTTTCCTGCAACGCTTCCCGCGCTTTTTATTTAAAACGGTTAAGATCCATTAACACGTTCCCCGCGGCACTGATTTATCTGTACTTTCCATTACTGCGTTACGAGACGTTTGAAACCTCGTTCTGAACCAGAGGTTGTAGCGGCACGAGGTTTAATAAACCCCACCGTCCACATGAAACAAAAATCCTTTTTTTGGCGCCAAATAAGGCGAATTGTGTGGTTTTTGTCGCGATTATCATTAAGAATGAGTTGATTAACCTAAATCTGCCGCTGCCAGTGGGCGGATTATTTAGTTTAGATTCTATAGGTAAAACAAAATGTGGGGTCTTATGTACCCCACACCGCACTGAAAAAGGGCAGTTTTTCATATTGTTTAGTGATGGGAAAAAATATCGATTTTATTTAATTGTACTTATGGATGCTTTTTATTAAAACAGGGCAAACAATAATATTTTTGCAACCAATACATTCTGTGAGAATTTTCTTTGCTATTTTGTCAGCCTCACGACTTGATAGTTATAGGTGCGAAGTTTTTCGTAGCGTCCTACACATCTCATTTTCTTTGATCCTTTTTCGAGATGATGTGGATTGTTTGGAGCGGGTTATGAAAAAAAAACTGATAGTGTATTTTTGAAGCGGGTTGATTAGGTGTAGCGATTTATTGGAGCATTTCTATACATAAGTATGGGATCGTTACGGCCTGTGTGTGTTTTGCTTTTGTCAGTTGAATTTATTTGTTATATTCCTACATAATTATTTCACTTAGACTGAGTATAATTTGTAAATATTGATTGGAAACTTACCTGTTTTTCAAATATCGTTAATTTAGAATTATATTTACCACCCAATTCCTCTTCATCATCAATAATATTATTAATTAACTTTTTTCGGCAACGTTTCGACATCTTATTATATCGTCGCGGTTGCAGCGTTCAACGTTTTGCACAACACTAACCGCGTAAAGCTAGCATAGGGTGCGGTACGAGGTGTGCGGGGTACGAGGTGTTCGCAACCTCGTAACGCACTGTTTTAAACTTTAATTTATTCAGTGCGGTACGAGGCCTAAAAAATCCGGTATTAAGGTAGATATACCAAAAAACTCGACATCAATAGCACATCTTAGATATATAGTTATCTCTTTCCTAGACTGAAGCAAACGGAAGTTACGCCTCTCGTACGACAGAGAAGTTTAAGTTTTTCCTTACCGCTATAACGACGAGACACGGACGAGGTGTTTCAAGCCTCGTTTCGCAGTCAACGTGTTAACCGTGAACCGAAAAATTAAGTTTACAACGGTTACAATCAGCTTTAGGGGACTCAGCTCCATCACGCGCAACAATTTTTAGGTGGTTTGCTGAATTTAAAAGGTATAAAATTAACCTTAAAGATGACCAAAGAACCGAGGCCTCGCAAACAGCAGTAATGGCAGAAAATGTATGGACTACTGAAATGTTGGTGCGAGAAGACCCGCGAATCATATACACGGACATCGAAAAGATATTAGTTCGGGGAGCATTCATACCATCCTACGTCAAGATCTTGGAGTGAGGAAGCATTGTTGTCGATGGATCCCTCGTTTGCTCTCCGAAAGCGAAAACCAGACTCGTGTGGATTGGTGCCATGAAATGCGTCTACGTTTTGAAAACAGGGCATCTAGGCCCGTTTCAGAAATCGTTACTGGTGACGAGACATGGATCTTTCTTGAGGAGAAAGTAACGCTCGTCAATTAGCAGGATGTAAGTTTTGTATTCAGAAAAAAGGTAATATATTCTCCTTGATACAACAGCGAAGCAAGGGTAGTGGCGGGGAGATTATCTAAGGGTATCATTTTGGGAAATAATGTCAGTTGATGACTTTCAATTTTAAATTATGCCAGTTATTCGCAAAAATATGGCAATGAGCTCTCTTAATAAATACTTTTGATCAAAGTGTAATTAATATTGTAGCAGTGAAAGTTGTGAAAATAGGATCGGTTTTCTGCCCACACACATACTTCCGTAAAGAAGTGATAGATGTAATAAAATATATTAAACAGTTTTATTCATCTTTAAACAATTTACAAAGAATATGGAAGACTTTACCGATTTTATATTTTTTTAAATACTTGCGACAGTGGTAGTGGGAGAATGGGAAGGGTAGATAGTATTTTTAGCTTTGGTGGCCCCAGGCGGCAGCAACCTATATACTAAGCCACAGGGTTTCCGTTGCGGCCACTCTATTCGTATACGGTGCTTGTTAAAAAATATTTTAGAAAACGCAGACCTGGAGTAATTTGGCTGAATGTTTTCTTTCAATGCCAAGCAAGTAGTAAATCGGAACTTAAAATTGTAATTAACAATTTCATTGGTGCCGGCGGGAATTGAACCCGTGATGCTCGCATGCTGAGAAATTTACGACAAACGCTTAGCCATTTAATAATAATAGCCCTTGATACCCTCGATAATCTTCTCAAAAATAAGAGCTTATGCAAGATTCGAACTCGTTAACTTCTAGCACGTCAACCAAACCCTTAGTCACTGCGTTCGTTAACATCTATCCAAAAAATCAGGCAACGATGCGAATATGCCAACTGATGAAATTACCTAAATATCATTCTCTCGGTCAAATAATTCTATGTGTAAACCTTTTATGTAGTTTTAATATTTTTGCTTTATTTATAAAGTTATAAACACAAACTTTTTTTCTAACCAGTAGAAATTACTTCTAATATCTTTCAAACTATTTCTAATGATGATGTCATAGAGTGGGTTGAAGAGTTAGCTACCTTTGCCAAGCATAAAAAAGTAAAACTAAACTCATAAATTGACATTTGATCATATGTTCATGTTTACATTAACCGAATATGAACATAGTTTTCCGCATATTTTATTATCATTTGATATTAATATCCATGCATCGCTTAAGAGTAAGAGAAAAACGGTTGATTTAAAATAATTTTAGAATAAATCTTTGTGCCGTAACGTCTTTGCGTTTTAATTCGTGGTAGAGCTACGCTACAGCTATTTTATGGTTGTAACAAGAATCGGTCGGCGAACAGGACAGGAACACTCTCACAGAATGCCAGTGTAAAGTAGTAGGCAGCTTAATGCTACTTTGTTAGTACTACTAGTGTTTCGTATGATGAGTGTAGAGAACCGGAGACCGTCTCACTGAAAACGAGGAATTCCATCTTATTCATAAGGGAGTGAAAACGCATCTGCATTTTGATTCTTAATCGAGGATAGACGTAGGTGCATATGGGCCACAATTATTTTTTCTGAGGCGGCAACGTGCCGGCTACCAGTTAGTTGGTTATAGTTTTTTTACTTGCAGGTTAGTTACCGCATTTGTAATAATAACTGTAAATACATTATAATTATCGTATAAAAATCAAATTTATAAATTATGACATATACCGTGTAGTGGGGGTGTAAAAATATCGTAAAAAGCGACGTAGGAAAACAAAACAAGACATTGACTGCAGCGTCTTTCTAATAACAACTAGATAATAAAAATAACTGCAATTGTTTTTTTTAAATATTTTGCAAGATTGCTAATCCTGCCTTTTCACTGAAAACGAGGCATTCCATCTTATTCATAAGGGAGTGAAAACGCATCTGCATTTTGATTCTTGGTCAAGGATAGTAGACATAGATGCATATGGGCTACAGTAAATATTACTATCAGGTGGACTGTGTGCGCGTTTGTCATCTTACTTCAAAGACATTTAAGTAGTTGGTTTTTCTTTATATCATTCATCATTCTTTATAAAAGTAACATAATTATTATAATTAAACAAATTCAATATTTAGGAACTTGTCCTCCTTGTTGCAAAGTAATGGTCAATACAAGGATTATTAAGAATGAATCTATTCGAAAAGAAATCAAGCAACGTCAAATATAAAAAATTAGCTACTTAATCCTATTTTATTTTTAAAAAAACTATGTACGTAATTACTCTGAAAAAAAAAAACATAGCCATTGACGTTTTACTATTTGACATAGATAAATTTGACAAGTATTGTTTTTAAATCACTAGACATAGTCGCCTCACTTTATTCAACCTAATTTAATGATGCCATTTGGAGGTTCAATTAAAGTCAGTAATTTCACGAATAAAATAAATACGATCCCTAATTTTAAAGGCTTATAAATGAATAATCCTGAAATAGTTTCAAAATCAGCATTGCGTTATTTACTATACACGCCAAATTATTTTAAAATTAAAAATCAAACTTATTTAGTTTCAAGCAAACAGCAAAAAATGCATGTCCTTGTCAAGCATTTTACAACTACAATTCTACTTGATTATTTTATAAGTAGCATTGTTAAGCCGCTAACAAAAAATACATTTTCTCGTATTTGAATCACGCGCGCACTAGGAAAATATATTCGTCTTCAAGGCCTGATGAAATTTGTCATTCAAGCGGACTGCGCGGACGATGTGCTGCGTGCGCGCAAGTAAAATAGGCTCCATAGACAATCGAGGCTTTTCTTCTGCGACACACTAAGAACAACGTTTTTTTTGTTACATTATTTAAATGTCACTTTGTCACAAATAAAATGTAAATGTAATGGAGCCCAGATGCAGATATATAATGGTTATAACAGCACAGAGGGGTCGGCTCGACTGAGAAGTGGCCACGCCCTCACAGATCACCAGTGTAAAATAACAGTTTAATGCTGTTGTGTTTGGTATAGTGTAGATAACAGGATACCCTTTTTACTGGTAAAGATGCATTCCATCCTAGTATAAGTCAGGGGTGGTAATGCATCCATATTTTGATTCTTAATCGCGGGTAGATGTTTGTCTATGGGCTTTAATATTCACTAACCATCAGGTTGACTGTGTACTCGTTTGTCACTTTCATCTTATAATCATCTCACCTTCTTGACACAATATTACTGCTATTCATATTATAGTGGTAGCAGTGAGGGTAAGTAATAAAAGTAAATAAGAACAAATGAGGGTAGAACTGTAATCTCCCACCGAACGGGTGCAGGGCAGTAATAAGTATCGCACAGGCCACTAAGTGGAATTAGTCAATAATTCTGCGAGTTTCACTGTCGTAGCCAGTTGGGGTATCCTACTAGTGTAGGCGAGGAATATCGTAATGCTGTTTATTGCCTTAAAATAAATTTTATGTGAATAATTTTAGTTTAGCCCCAAGCCCATTAGCGGCGCTGAAGTTGTTAATGAATAGAAAAAAATTAAATATTTTTTTGATTCGTGAACATGGGGGGGGGGGTGAATAAAAAACCGTGAGAAATTTCGAAAAATGTTTGTTTCCAAGATATGAGAGCTTAGAGACACACACAAAGAATGATTTATATTTACTTTAAAAAAATATTATGTTAGTTCTTCTAGTTTGTTCCGTGCGTAACATGAATTTTACGAAGATTTAGTTTAATTCCTCAATCTTACTGCCATCGTCAGACAACCAGACGTTCAGCCAGTCTCCACCATCTCGTTCATGACTTACCACGCATTTGAACCACACGGTTTGCTACGTCGGTTTTTTACCTACAGCAAAGAAGTGGAATAAGATACCAGCATCTGTCATTCCATCCAATTATAATACTTGTGTCAGTGAATTGGATTTTGTTAAGTCAGTGCGCTTCACCATCATAGGCTACATCACCAATTACCATCAGATGGGATTGCAGTTAAGCGATGGTTTAGAATAGTGATAAAACAGATAAGTGGCAATAAAATCCATTAATATTCATTACGTGGCAATAGCCATCTTTAATAGGTCTAAGTATCCAGTCTTGAGAGCAGTCGCAAAACCAACAGTCAATTATGAAAATTCCTTTTAGGCTATCTGTAGTTCAGCAGCTACGAGTAACTATATCTGATTAAGAATGAAAATCATAGGACTAATATATTAATAACGACAGCACATAAATAGTTTCGCAAGCTTTCAAGTGGGCAGAATATATTATCATAGTGCAGAACGACCTGGCATGAATGATGAATAATTTTTTATATATACGCGAACATTGCAAGAAGATAAGTGAGGCTATTGAAAATAAAAAACAACCTAATTTCAATAGAAAACTAGGCGTGGTACGTCCTTTTGGGATCCTATAATTAATAAAATTAAAACTTAACCCAAGCATGCCACTGTAAGACTTCAAAACCCAGTAAGTTTATTCTGCGTAGATCGGACCAAAGGTAATAATTAAAAAGCTGTAGGTACTCCGGGTTAACTTTGTTAATCACCTCAGTCCCCCGTGACCATGAGTGCAGGAAAACACCTAAAACGTCGGCTATTAAAAGTAAGTACAATTAATTTTTTTTATAGGATAGGATGACAAAGGAGCACACAGTCCACCTAATGGTAAGTGGTTGCTGTGGACCATAGACATCTACATCTATCCTCGATTACGAATCAAAATGCAGATGCGTTGTCATCCGTGAGGACTTAGGTGTAATGCCTCGTTTCCAGTAAAAAGGGTGTCCGATTCTCTACACACACCATACGAAACACAGCAGCATTAAGCTACTATTTGACGCTGGTATTCTGTGAGAGCGTGATCCCTCCCCAGTCGAGCCGATCCATTCGTGCTACAACTATACTATTAATATAACTGCAGCAGGGCTCTACCACGTAAAATACATATATAATAATATATGCGATAATAAATGCGATAAAATCTGTAAAAGTAATATAGATGTTCAAAATTAACCCATACAACCTGAGCCCGCTGTAACGGTTATATGTGATAAGATCTTAGTAGACTATGCAGTGACACAAACATAATATTGAAAATAATGTTGCTAACGACGCAGTACTACCAAACTATAAACCGGCAATTATTAGCCTTAGTATTTTTGTTTTGTAGTTTCGCTATAAAACATGGTGTAAAGGTACAATACCCAATGGCATATTCCTTTTCATTTTCGATAAAAAATTATCATATCAATAGGAATTAGGAACCTCATTTTTAAAGTAGTACCATGATTGTTTTCGATTTGTGTTTGAAAAAATATCTGTCTCGTTTGTGAAGTATATTTTGAAAGCCAAAGATTATTTTTAATTAAATTATTCTAATTATAAATGGTTTTTTTTATTCAGGCTTGTTGTGTAACAAACTTAACAAGGAAGATACATCCAACACGTCGCTCGCCGAAAATTACGCGTATAAGTACGTGTGTCGTGAATTTTTAGAGCCCCAGGCTTCCTTCTTCCTCGTGACCGTCGCGCTTTCAGGGTCGCTGTTACAAACATTCACAAAGAAATCATCTACAGTTTACGGATGCGCAAATATTACCGGTTTGTTATATTTCAACCATTTCGCTTTTTACTTCCTTTGACGTTAACTTACTTCCTGATTAAATTAAACTAATTAATGTAATTATATTACAGTATATTTTTATATCATTGCAAATTAGCCGCTTTTTATTGTTGTATTAATAGTTTGTTTACTGTATGTACCATTACGTATATTTATAGTCGTAAATGAGCATAGAGAAAAAGGTTTAAAAACTATTATAAAATTATACCCACTTATTTATAAAAAAATATTACAGTCTTACTAAAAATATTCATCTTATAATAGTAACTTCACTAATAGTGACATCTGTAATATACGTAGGTACGGCTTCTTTTCGAGAATTCAGTAATAGAAAAGCTTAAAACACTCCAGTCACAATCTTTATTACAAATGTTGGTTTGTTGATAGTCTCGGGTTAAAACCATGGTTTATGACGAGTCCTTGTAATTCCATAGCCATGGCGAGATTCTTCGCGAAATTTGACATTTACTGTCCAACTCCGTAATTTACATTTTGGTATGCATATTTCCGCAGAACTTTTTTTTGTGGAACAGGTTCTACTTGAACCTATAAAAAACCACTGCGGAACTTGGGACTAAGTATATTTTATAATAGATTATAAATATACTTAATAGATGTCTTATTATAGGTTACTTTTTCATCCAATGTCAAATGTTTCATTTTATGTCATGCACACTCCTTGACTTTTTATGGTAAGTAATTTCCTTGCCGAACGAAGGTGCTCAATTCATAAATGTGTTCAAAAAACAAGTGAAGAATTATTTTTTGATTTTTTATTAATTGTCATCGATCTACTTAAAGAATGTTGTCTATTTAGTGCATAAGGTGGTATCCTTTCTTATGTTAGTGTACCGTTAATCTTTCTTTTATTTTTATTTAATTATTTTTTGGATCTGTCTGGACTAGATTGCTATGTAGCATTAAGAACGGCTATTGTTTTTTTTCCTTAATATTTGTTTATTTTGTATGTTTTCCTTGGTGTACAATAAAGAATATTGATTGATTGATGCTTTACGTGATAAAGTCGATAAAGTATTTTATATGTTTTACAAGCAGGTTAACCTCTGGAATATTTATGTCTTATAACACTTTTTAGTTATTGTTAGTTGTAGGTACATTTTAGTACGTAGCTGTTTGTAAACTCAAATAAAATAAAATATTACGAAAGTAGTTAAGAGTCCCTAGCGCTCATTTTATATGATTTTAAAGTACTTTGTTATGTACTTAAAATATGTATTATTCTTAGGACATGCAGGTTTCATATAATTTTAGGGTGTCGGAACTGGTTATTCTTAGAAACGTTATAGATCGCTAGACCAACAAGGCAGAGTGATATGGCCTTGGGCCTGGGTTTAAGTCCCAGGTTGGGCCGAAAATCAGTTATTGGATGTTATTGTCAAAAAGTTCTTCTTATTCTTTTACGGCAACTGGCATCTAGATTTCAAATAGTTGATTTCACTTAATGCGCTGGACATTGTAAATGCCTAGCTGATATCAGTCCATCATTTTTTTTTTGTACAACATAAGTCGATAGAGAAAGAAAATAATTACCAAAAATGCCATATACTAGACATATGGGAATAAGGCGTGCTGAAATACTGTGAGAAAAACACACATAACTCTAATAAAAAATATATATCGCTATACATCGATCTGTATAATTTCACTAACTGACATGAGCCTCTCTAGTAATAGGAACAATTTGTTCCAATCGCCAAGCTTTACAGGCGGAACGACACTAATTGTTAATTCTAAAATTTAATAAATTTAGTGTTTCATTAATTAATATTTAATCAGTCCTCGAAGAAGACTATGTAAGGGAAAATTGTACTTTTTTACAAGTACAGTATCTTTGGATTTACTAGTATAATGCATTGATTATGTTAATTTCGGAGTCCAGGGGTAGTCTATACTATTAATTTGGTCTGACCAATTTTTAAATAGTATGAGAGCCATACAAAGAGAAATCATATCTTTTTCATTTTAAAATTGCACAGTGCCTTAACTGGTCACTTAACCTTATTTGAGATAGCCCTTGCCCATGCTATAACACGTTTATAGATAGAAAAGTACAATTTTGCTACGTGGTAGAGCCACACTGCAGCTATTATGGTGGTAGCGTGAATGGGTCAGCTTGACCGGGGAAGGACGCTCTCACAGAATACCAGCATAAAATAGCAGCTTAATGTTGCTGCGTTTCGTATGGTGAGTGTAGAGAACCGGAGACCCGTTTTACTGTAATCGAGGCATTCCATCTTAGTCCTCAAGGGTGACAACGCATTTGAATTTTGATTTTTAGGTGAGGTTAAATATAGATGTCTATGAGCCACAGGGTCCACTTACCATCAGGTGGACTGTGTGCTCGTTTGTCACCCTATCCTATACAAAAAACAATTGCAAACAAATTCTTTAATTGCATTTTGCCATTGGCGACACTTTTTGTAATGTAAGTGTGAGAACACACAGTTTGCCTGATGTAAGAAAATGGTACGTAATAAAAAAAAACGATTAAAATTGTGGATGTGTTTTCACCCTCGAAGTCAGGTGAGGTAGAATGCCAAGGTACGAGTAAAAATGTTCTTCGGTTCTCTACTCTCACTACACGAAACACCAAAGCATTAAGCTGTTATTTTACGCAGTAATTCTGTAATGCGAGTCCTATTCGTGCTGTAACCATAATATCGCTGCAGCGTGGCTCTGCTACCTATTATTTTCAACTATACGATAAAAATATTCATAAATTTGTCATCAATTTAATATGGCTTGCTAATTGCTTTTATAGCCTAATATACCTTGGTCTTGACGGGTCTCGGTCGAGCCCTTAGGCATCTTTTTAAAAGGCTTTAATCTTTTGAAAGAAGGTTTAATGGTGCTTGCATAATTTTAACGTTGCCATTAAGTAATTTTCTTAAGAATTCCAATTTATAAATAGAGCACGCGTAAGTTTTAAAATTTTAAATTTTTTATAATTTGTTTAATACCATTTCATGATTGTGAATAATTTGCCCAAATGCTGTTATTCTACGGTGAAGTTAATAAGTGTCTTAAATAGCTGTGTATTAAATATAAAAACAAAAGCCATTACAAATAACCGTTCAGTATATTACATTTACCGTCATTCAATGGGTGGTGGTTGGATGGTTCACAAGGGGTCGCTCGACGACTCACGATGACGTCCCGATGTCAATCACTGACGTCATTCACCTCAGTCCCCCATGACCATGGGTGCCGGAAAGCACCCGAAACGTCGGGTATTAAAAATAAAACGCGATAAAATCCGTGTAAGTCGTTTTAATCAATGTGTAGTGTTCGCGTAAATATAAGAAATCATTATCGTATTTCAATAAAAAGTAAATTTATTTTGCACAATTTTTAAATGAATTTTTATAGAACCAGTATGGTGGCAATCAACTCATTCCCAGGGGCTATTTTCATTTATGTATTCTTTTATATTATTATAAACCTTTTTGTATAATTTTTCTTTAATAAAACATTTAAACTTGTTTAACGACAAATTTTGTACATTTTCTGGGAATTTATGGTAAAAGCGTATACAATCCCCTATAAATGAATTACTAATTCTGTGGAGCCTAGTAACTGGTATTACAAACTTATGTTGTTCCTAGAGTTTAAAGTATAAACATATTTAATGTTATGAAAGCTATTTATGTTTTTACGTCATGTCATTACATATCATGTCATTACATTTTCATAAATATATTGCGATGCCAAAGTTAATATAATTACTTCTGATTTCTTATATTTACGCGAACACTACACATGATTAAAACTACTTTTACGGATTTTATCGCGTTTATTTTTACTTTTTATTTTTAATTCCCGACGTTTCGTGCGCTTTCCAGCACCCATGGTCACGGGGGACTGAGATGACTGACGTCCCGATGTCATTGTTAAACCCGGAGTACCTTCAGCTTTTTTAATTATTGTTTATGGTCCGATCTATGCAAAATGAACTGACTATGTCCTGAGGTCTTGCAGTGGTAGGCTTGGGTTTAGTTTTAATTTTATTGATTATAGGATCCCAAGCAGGTGGTAGTACCCAGCCTCCTTCTCTATTGAAATTAGGATGTTTTTTAATTTCAATAGCCTCACGTATCATCCTTGGTAGGAATCGGTGTTCTTTCGCGAGGATTCGTGGTCTATCAAATCTGATGTAATGGTTGGGGCCGTCTAGGATATGATCACAAACTGCAGACTTCCCGGAACGTTGATGCTTCACATCAGCTATATGTTCTTTTAAGCGGGTCCTAATTGATCTTTTGGTTTGTCCTATATAAGAGAGACCACATTCATAATCAAGCTTGTACACTCCTGCATCTTGTAGAGGAATATGACACTTGACGGATGGTAGGAACTGACTAATCTTCTTCGGCGGCTTGTAGAATGTTCTAATAGAAGCTCGCTTCAAGATATAGCCAATCTTGTCTGTGACACCTCTGACATATGGTAGTACAGCAGGCACACGCTCGACTGTGGCCGGCTTCACTCGGTCACTGTGACGTAGGCGCGGGACCCGAAGCTTGTTGTCGTGCAGAACTTGCTTGACGTGCTGGAGCTCGGCGGCCAGGTGTTTGCTGTCACAGATCCCTCGTTACAGAGAGCACTAGGGATCTGTGACAGGTATTGTAAATTTAATACATTTTGACTTATTGCCATTTACGAGCAAATTATTAGCGTTAAACCAACGTACTAATTTCGATAGAGCATTATTAACATTGTCAAAATTAATTGACTGTCGATTGACTTTGAAAATTAAAGAGGTATCATCAGCAAATAATACTGTATCGTGATTGTCCCGTACCAGATATAGTAAGTCATTAATATAGATTAAGAACAGGAATAGGCCAAGAAGTGAGCCCTGAGGAATGCCCATTGATACTATTGATCCGTTGGAACCTTTATCACTAATAACGAGTTTTCGAGTTCTGTTATTTAAATATGAAATAATAAGTCTAATCGCAATATTTTTGACACCGTAATGCTGTAGTTTCCTGATTAATATCTCGTTATGAACATAATCGAAAGCCTTGGAAAGATAACAAAAAATACCTTAGGCATCTAGTGAAATCTCTCGACACCTGCGTCAGTCGTCGAGCGACCCCTTGTGAACCATCCAACCACCACCCATTGAATGAATAAAAAGTAAAAATAAACGCGATAAAATCCGTAAAAGTAATTTTAATCATGTGTAGTGTTCGCGTAAATATAAGAAATCAGAAGTAATTATATTAACTTTGGCATCGCAATATATTTATGAAAATGTAATGACATGATATGTAATGACATGACGTAAAAACATAAATAGCTTTCATAACAATAAAGATGTTTATACTTTAAACTCTAAGAACAACATAAGTTTGTAATACCAGTTACTAGGTTCCACAGAATTAGTAATTTATTTATAGGGGATTGTATACGATTTTACCATAAATTCCCAGAAAATGTACAAAATTTGTCGTTAAACAAGTTTAAATGTTTTATTAAAGAAAAATTATACAAAAAGGTTTATAATAATATAAAAGAATACATAAATGAAAATAGCCCCTGGGAATTAGTTGATTGCCACCATACTGGTTCTATAAAAATTCATTTAAAAATTGTGCAAAATAAATTTACTTTTTTATTGAAATACGATAATGATTTCTTATATTTACGCGAACACTACACATTGATTAAAACGACTTACACGGATTTTATCGCGTTTTATTTTTAATACCCGGCGTTTCGGGTGCTTTCCGGCACCCATGGTCACGGGGGACTGAGGTGACTGACGTCCCGATGTCAATCACTGACGTCATTCACCTCAGACCCCCGTGACCATGGGTGCTGGAAAGCACCCGAAACGTCAAAAAAATCCGTAAAAGTAATTTTAATCAATATTGAAATATGTTTAAAAAAAAGTCCCGCTGGGTTTTTTGCTGCCAGGACAGAGGTTTTTTTTCGAACCATTGGTATATAGAAAAATGACTTTATATAAGTATTATACAATAACCTATATTGAATAAAATCATTCATTTCATTTTATTACTGACACCGATATTTCTGTCGCGTGCGAATACAGTGAACCTTATCTGACTAAAATTCAAATTAAATCATAATGTGACGTAATAAGATCCTATTTTCGATGTTAATTACTCCGAAAGAGAAACGGAACCAATTAGTCTATTTTAGTTACTACCAAATGGCTTTTTAATTGATTTAGCGCATCGAGAAATCCGAAAATCGTTTTACCTATCACTAGATGGTTAATGGAAACAATTGAAACAAGAAATCGAACCTGCGCAATAAACTGAAACAAGATTTTTATGTAATAATTAATCGTGGGCCATTTTGCCTATTTTTGTGTATTTAAGTTCAAATAATAAAATATTTAACCGTCTTGTGGTGGTGTAAGAAAATTCACTACCACATATCACCCTGAGGGAAAATGAAACAGGAAATGGGCAGAAGCGTCTTTTTTTATAGAATAAGGGTGAGAAACGAGCATACAGTCCACCAGGTAAGTGACCCACAAACATCTACATTTATCCTCGTTTAGGAATCAAAACGTAGATGCATTGTCATCCCTGAGGACTAAGACGGAATGCCTCGTTTCCTGTAATAACGGGTCTCCGCATCTCAACATTCACCATACAAATCACAGCAGTATTGAGCTGCTATTTTACGCTGGTATTCTGTAAGAGCCTGGTCTTTCCCCGGTAGAGCCGGCCCATTCATGCTACAACCATAATATAGCTATACCGTGGCTCATTTGTGTAAGAATGTCCACTAACCCATATCAGTCCGTATGTGTCATAAGAGGCAACAGACATAAATTAACAGGAGATGGGCAGCATACACACTCAAAATAATAAAGAAACTTTGATTTGCAACCCGCTTGCAAGCATGGCAACTAGGCAAAGTTCCTCCATGAGGAAATCTCTGAGAGAGGCCTATGTTCAGCAGTGGACTTTTATAAGCTGTAATTAATGGATGGATGGAATAAAATATTACATTACGAAAAAAGGAAAACATGACTGTTTTCATGAACATCATCATTAATACATATCATAGAGACCACTGCTGAAAATAGGGATGGTTCAAGGTGTCCAAGACATGCTAAAAACACGGTTCTGAGCATGCGTCGACTTGCATCATATTTTATTAGGTTTTAATTCCATCTAGGAGGAGGTCGGTTGATTCAGTCTTGCTACCCTGTTGTTCAATATTATCTTTACTACCCTTCCTTCCTTCCCTCTTCTTTTATTTAATTGAGTTTATTGAGTATAGTGCTAGGGTTCTCCAACGACTCTGCCATAATGAATTTATCGTAGGAAAATCGAAAGTGAGCGGTGTATTTGGCTGTTGATCTTAAGATCGTGTCATTTTAAGTTCGATAGTCAGAAAACGATAAAGTTTTGGCGATTTGTCGTCACCATACTTGCACTATGATTTTATTCTTGGATGGATAGTTTCTTTTTGTCGAATAAGGGTTGACAAACGAGCACCAATCCACTAATGGTAAGTGGTTTATGTATCATTTAGACATCCATATTTACCTATCCTCAGTTAATAATCGAAATGTTAATCCTGCGCCTGGTTTAACTCCGGTCGTGTCAGATTACCCTCGCAACGGAGTATAAGAGTGAAGGAGTATTTAGTGCACTTAAGCTAAAAAAATAGCTAGTCTTTTTTTATAGAATAAGGGTGACAAACGACCGTTTGGAAAATAAAAATCGGTTCATACGTTCATTAGATATCGAAGGAGAAAGCTTTTAACATAACTTCGAGATTTCGCAACATAATTTGGTGAAATTTGGAGCGCTGCGTTTGAAATTAGCGGGAAGTTCCAGGGATGGCCTGCAGGGTCAACCAATATTATTTTATTGAATGAGGGTGACAAACGAGCACACAGTCCCCCTGATGGTAAGTGGATGCTGTGGCCCATAGACGTCTACATTTATCCTCCATTAAGAATCAAAACGCAGATGCGTTATTACCCCTGAGAATTAAGATGGAATGCCTCCTTTCCTTTCCTCCTCCTTTATCAAGCTGCTATTTGACGCTCGTATTCTGGGAGAGCGTGGTCCTTCCCCGGTCGAGCCGACCCATTCATGCTACAACCATAATATAGCTGCAGCGTGGCTCTACCACGTAGAAACGTAATCTGCGTTAAAACTGGCCGCCGTGACCGAAATAAGGTCGGGAGGACTTAAGTAGCTTCAGATGTGTTATATCGTAGATGGACGGTCATGAGACTTTATAATATTTCTCATTTTTCTATTTTTTTCATAGTGTTTCTAATTTACTGCCGCACATGTATATCATATATATATATATATATATATATATATATATATATATATATATATATATATATATATATATATATATATATATATATATATATATATATATATATATATATATAATCAGTATCAGTTGTGCTGCAATCAATTAAGAAGGTTAAGGAAAAATTTCATTTGAAAAAGATCAAAAAAATTTTTGCTATTTTCGGCTAATATCACAGACAGATTTTTTTTTATTTCTAAACTAATTATGATCGTTACTTCTTCCTTATCTGTACATTATGGTCGACTTCTGGCCATCGGCCTGTTTCGGTGTTCGAACAGTTCGTCACGCTCGATATACGGATTCACGATCGCAGTGCCGGCCGTCTCGCTCATAAGACGCTGCGCTGATGTCCGTCGCGAGCCTGGGTATTTCGTCTCTGGTGTAAACTAGATGGTTATTCTGCCAATCAAAGGAAACCCAGTACCAATACCAACAGTTCCCGCAGTCGTCTACTACTTAGTTGATAACTTTTACAAGACAGAATAGTGTGATGGATTCGGAAGAAAATCTATCACAACGGGCGTAAATTAAACTAATAGTTACGTTACTATTATTTAAATTAAAACGTATAGTATTAATTGTCATAAAATGTCATATATCCTATTCGTCGAAGTAATATACTTCTATGACAAATTTCATTACATCCAGTCAAGTGTGAGTGAAGGATAAACATCTATATCACTTTTATATTATATACAGTAATACTGAGAAGATCTCAGTCATTGGTTTAGTGGTCGAAAGCACGACTGCTGGCCATGAGTTCTACGAGAAATCATTTGTAGGGTTTTTATGTCACGAAATTATAGTATATATATATATATATATATATATATATATATATATATATATATATATATATATATACATTCATGTGGCTAGTCTCCGTAAAGTCTGGCTACGGAGAATGAAACTCCAGTCTGAAGGACATCAATTAATTAATTAGTGAGATGATGATAACAAAACACCCAACATAAAACACTTAAGAAAAGAAATGTTCAAACTTGAAATTATTAACTGCATGGCTTTATTTTTTGTGGCTGGTTTAGTTACGTGAGCCCTTGCATTGTGTTTGTACACACGTGGCCTTCTTTCTTATGGTAATTTGCTAAACGAAATGCGAATAAGCTCAATGATTATAATCGATTTTGGTGCACGTTATTTTGCTCACAATGTGACAACGTAATATAATATAACATAGAATATATTATGTGGCAAGTATTGTCGAGCTTACAACACCATGGAGCAACTTGACCTGAACGTTAAGCTTTGCGAAATAGTTTTAGAGGTCAGTCCTGTCTAGTAGAAACGGGATTTTATCTTATTAATTTTATCATTGCCATAACCATTTTGAGATGGTCGTCTTATAAGCATGTCAATTATTTTATGCAGCTATTAAAGAGATCAACATCAAAAGTCATTTAAAATACTTATGTTATAAACTTTGAAAAAAAAAAAGAACTAATTTTTCAATAATTTCATAATATTCCAAGTGCCTTACAAAATTTCTGGCTGGCATTTAAAACTATATTAAACGTTTGTACTTCATTAACAAAAGCAAAAGACTAATTGCGAAGTGAAGGGAAGTGTGACGTTTCCAATCATCTTTGTTTAAAAATTAACACAGAATTCAGAAATCCGTAGTTTTCATATAAAAAAGTTCAGTTTGTTAACAGCTGGATAAAACGTTCCTTCATCATCACAGCCCCTTGCAAGTCTACTGCTGAACATAGTCCTGTTGAATATTGTGTTTAACGATTGTCGAATTTCATCATGACTATCCCCTCAGGTCGTATCCTTGGTGCGCACTAATGAATCTAAACCGTCCAAGGATCCATTTGAGTACTCACAAAAAATCACCAAAATCGGTCAAGCCGTTATTGAGTTTTAGCGATTTTTTAAAGAGTAGCCAAAGGAGATCAACTTGATTCCATACAAGTTTGGGCCCGGCGTGAACAAAGTTCAAATATGTCTTATTTTGAAGATTTAAATATATCGTAAGTATGTCACTAAACCATATTCTTGCAGGGCCTGGGGTTTTCTTTAATTTATGACTTATGATTTGTAGGTGGAGTAGTAAAATCCTGAATGAAATGAAAATATGGCTTAAAAGGCAAGCGTCCAAGCCAAAATTGTTAATTAAAAAAATTAAAACGTTTCTATTTTGCTACAGTAAAAGCATTAGCTTCCATTTGTCAGTTTATAAAAAAATTGTTTAATGTTTTTATGATTGTTCCAAGCACAAAAAAATAAAAACTATTTAATTGTGCTTATAATTTATCGTTTTATTACCTACATATCATATAATATCAGTTAAAATAATACATTACGATGTATTTTGAATTTAAAAGATAAAAAGGACAGATGTTTGGGATTTTTTTAATTAAATTTTTTTTACCATTTTCCTATATTACTAATTTGGAACCTTCTCGGCAAATGCGGCCGGTTATTGCAAAATAAATCTGTATATATAGAGAGATATTTACAAAGGTTTGACTTTTTTTTGACCAAAGAAAATTACACTACGCGAACTCTCACACCAATTATCACATAATAAGTATGTTCCACAAATAATATATTATTTTAAGTATATCATAGAAAGGTAGCGTTATAGTAATCTAATCTTGTGTAGTAGAAACTAATCTAGCTTTTCTAATATCTTTTTTGAAGGTACTAGGACTTTTTGCCGAAATATCAATTGTGTTAAAGAGCTGTATGAATTTGCAATCCAGTACATAGGTGGATTTGCCTGCCTTTTACGGTGTAGTGGGAAACAATTGAAATAGACATCTGCAATTCGTCCTAGTAGGAATTTTGTAACATATTCATCTGTGCATACAATCACATCTATTATGGCATATGTCATATAGTATCATTGCTTCTAGTTTTGTGAGTCTTTAATGATTTCTTATATTTCCGCAAATACTACACGTTCATTTGTTTGATTTTAATTCCCAGCGTTTCGGGTGCTTTCCAACACCCATGATCATTGGGGACTGAGATGGTGGTCCTGATGTTTGTGTTAACCCGGAGTACATTCAACTTTTAATTATTATGGTCCCATCTACACAGAAAGAATTTAGTGTCTTGAAGTCTTTATAAATATATAGAGATGTGGGAGGTTCCGTAATTTAGAAGTTATGGCGCGTAACAAAACCGTATTTTTAAAAGCTTTATTTTTTTTGGATATTCTCTTTTTCATTTAAAAGAACGTAATCTCCAAACTAGGATTTTCTTATTGTTAGGGCAGTTTACATATTATATTTATTTCACAAGGATAAATTTAGACCCAGAACAACTATTTTTAGGCCATACAAATACTTGTTACGTGCGGGATTCGAACCCGCGGCACGGTCCGTAGCGCTGCAACTGCAACTCATCGTTAAGCCGCTGGGCAACGGAGCCGTCAAATTTGCTATTCTATTTACTATTAATTCTATTTACATTACAACACTATTTACTATTCTATTTACGTTATCGACGAGTACGTGGAAAATCTGCACTTAAAATAACAATTAATTTTAGTGATACTTACAGAACTTTAACGCGTAAATTCTTATTTGTCAAAGATAATATTAATGCTACTAATACTGTTCTCATCTCCAGGCTGGGGCACCTCAGAGTCAGCTCCTTCCACTTGACTGCATCCAGCGCAGATCGGTTCGATTCGTTGATGAGCGAGTTCTTTCTGATCGGTTCGATTCACTGGCACTGCGAAGTGATGCTAAATCCCTTTGCATTTTCTATCAAATCTACCACGGGGAGTGTTTTGAGGAGTTGTGAAACAGCCGCCAAATTTAACGAACGCACATCGCGTCAAAATTCACGATACCATCGCTTAGCGGTCCATCACTGTGCGTTTTACTAGGAGTTTTCTTCCAAGATTTTACCGGACCGATACGACTTAGGGACCGTCAAGAAAAGAGCTTACTCCTTTCTAAAAGACTGGAAATGCACCTGCAATTCCCCTAGTTTTACAGTAGCTCATGGACGGCGGTAGCCACTTACCATCAGGTGAGCCGCATGCTCGTTTGCCCCCTATTCTATTTAAAAAAGCGGCTATTGCAGCCCGTGGATGACTCTAACCAGTTTTATACAGGGAAGCTACAGATGCGTTGTCAACCACTGAAGTCAAAGATGGAGTATCTCTGGGGTAGTCTGTAGTGATACTTACTCTCTGTACATTTTAGACCGCGGCAGAAAAAGATAGCATATGGTTTTCACTCAGACTCCCAGGCAGCGTAGGACTCCTACCAATTTAATATTTTATGTTTTTTTTAAAGTATTGGGTGACGAACGAGCACACAGTCCACTTGATGGTAAGTCGATACTGCGCGCTATAGACTACCTTTACCCTCAATTAAGAATCAAAATACAGTTGTTACCCCTGATGAATAAGATGGAATGCCTCCTTTTCAGTAAGAAGGATCGCCGATTTTCTACACTCTCCGTACGAAACACAGTAACGTAACCCGAGCCGAACTATTCGTGCTACAACCAGACTCGTAATATAGCTGCTGCATGGATCTACCACTAAAGAAAACATGTTTCATTAGAACAACACTCCATCTAGTGATGAGGCTCCCAACACTGCGCTTGCCGTTAGGTCCGAGGTGCCATTATGGAACACTATTTTCCCAATAACTTTGTCAGATTATCAAGCTACTAAGACCATCCGCACCTGCTATAATAAAGCCTGGTCTATTAATTGCGCCACATCAGTTTAATAGTAGAATATCCACTACCAATACCAAATATCATGACGTAAGGCGACAGAGGGAAAATGAAATGGGAAATGGGTAGCGGTACCGTCCTGCTAACTATTCAAAATATTAAAAAAAACTGCGCTTGCCAATTGTGACTACTATGACAAAACCATGAGGCAATCTATTAAGTAAGCCTATTTACAGGACTTGACTTGACGGGGGTGGACTTTTGACTTTTATATGTGGATGGACGTCATATTAAATAGTGCCTAACGGAGAATATAACAGTATAGTATTTATTTATTGAATGTACACAACAGTTTATGTTCACTTTTACGTAACATAAATAAAACCTATTATATACAAAGTTTTGACCTGGAATACAAACCGAAAACGCGTACACATACAGTTGCAACATGCATTATCCTTAAACACATATTGACTTAATTTATAATTGTAGTAGTCGCCTCTGCGGCGTAGGCCTCTCTTTAACCTTTCCATATATTTCTTTACCGAAGCACTCGCATCCACAGGGGTCCACATCTCTGATTAAAAATATCTCTCCACCTTTTACTTGGTCTCCCTTTTTTTCTTTTTCTGTCTTGGTATTCATTCTGTTAGATGTTTCGTCTATCTATTATTATTCATCCTACAAATATGTCCTGCCCAATGCCCCTTCAACAGTCTTGTTCTTTTTCTTACATCTAAAACTATCAGATAAGTAAGGTCAACACCCTTGACAACTGGAAAAAAAAACAAAAATGGAGAATTAGACACTATTTAATAAATTTAATAAACTGCTTCAAAATGCCTGATATGTATGCCCTATCTGTATCAGTAAAGCCTAAGCGAAATTTAAAATTAATATTGGCTAAAGCAATAGCATATAAGACCGCCTATTGTACATACTTTAATTAGTTTTAATTATATTGATGTTTCTGTATTGTGGTGTACAAAAAAGAATAAATAAATAAATAAATAAATATTTTCTACATTTATTTCGTAACTGCTATGTAGCCAATAATAGTGCTTTTCGATAATGAATTATTCAAGATACGAAGCGCAATTTATTTCGCTTGCCAGTTTATTAGATAGTTGATTGGTTTCCCTCTTGAAGGTTGCGTTGCGAACTTTGACTTTGCATGAAAGATGCACATATATCGTGCAACACGAATATTATAGTGATATTAGGATGTACTGAATAACACGTCGGATTATTGGGTTGTAAGAAATAAATTAACGCTTAATGATTATGCATCTCTGTGATTTTAAGCACAAGTTCGCACGAACATTTTCATGACCGTAATGGAGACAAATGATCAGAGCTTACAATAAGCGTAGTGTGATGATGCATTATTATTAATAATAATTAAAATAATTAAATTATATTCAAAGTCATTAAAATTATCAAAGAAATAATATTTTGAACAAATGAAATATAAGCATAAAGTAAAAATACATTAATGTCAATCATTACGTACCCTTTCGCTGCCGTGTCAGTCACTTTGTACAGAGTAATGAATTTAAACTTGACTGAGAGTAGTGTATGTGTTAACTCATATTGACTATAGTACCTAATTCTTGTCAAATCCAAAATCTCAGGTATGAATCACTGCAGAAACCATTATTTGTGGAAAGTATAGATTTTTCTAAAGATTTATACAAACGAGCCTTTCCAATAGGTGGCACAGTGTAAACTAAAAATTTATCAAAACTCAAGAGACTCAAGTCTGGGTTTTGTAATTTCTTTTTTTGACACTAAACAAATATAAGACATACCTAGTCGCTCAGAAGTTACACGATCACTAACAGACGCAAAAACGATTATATAAATATAAATATAAATATGAAAAACAAACGATATTATCTCGAATTTGTGCCAATTTCATGTCTGTTAGCTTGCTGCTCCTTGACATGTTATATCCTAAGTGCTATACCAAGTACAATTCGGAGAAGTCACGAAAACTTTAACGCACTGGTACGAGTATGTTTACTTATACTTATTACACTATACCTAGTATCGCTTGTGCACTTGGAAATTAAAAAATGAATTTCGCTAACGCCGTATATAACGAAATTTGTTAATTATAATTGTGATGTCCGTCTGTCCGTGTGCAATTTTTATTTTTATCGTTTGCGTATTTTTCAGAAATATTTAAAATATAAATATAGCGTAAAAATATAAAATATTATCCTTTATATTTTCGGGATGTATGTTCTCACGTACAAAAACAATCGAGGTTGGTTGGTTGCCAGTAAAGATAACAAGTATACAGACTTATATTGGCATTTGTAATATTTAAATAATAATGAGGATAATAATAAGGAGCCGTGGTAGCTCAGATGGTTAACGCTCGCTGTAAATTTCACATTACGCGGGAAAACCGGGTTCAATCCCCGCCGGTACCAACGGAATTGTTAATTGCAATCTTAAGTGTTGATTTACCATGTGCCCGGCAGTGTAGGAAAACATCGTGAGGAAACCTGCATGTCTGAGAAATAAAAAAAATATTTCAAAAACGTGTGAAGTTCGCCAACACGCAATAATATTTTTAAATGAATAAATATGTAAAATTAATGAGTATTATATCCACGTACGGTCATGATATTCTTGCCTTTTTCTAAAAGCAAAAAACATTAAAATTCCAGAAAGAGGGCTTTAGTATGTCACGGAAAAACCCAGAACTAATTCGCCAAAAAATAAAGCCGTCCTAATGTAATTGGTCAATAGGGCGTTGAGGAATCTCCATGATACTTCCGGCGATTTAACACAGGAACAAAAAGAAAAAATCAAAAACAACCAACATGAGTCACAATCTCGACTCTGCAAATAGGAGGCTTGATATCGTTAGGGAAGTGGTTAAGTTGGCTGCAGCAAAAAATTTGTTCAGTGAGGGACCAAATCCGCAGCCCATTGCAGCGGATTTAGTCAAACAAAATTTTTATCGAATGCAAATATGCAATAATTATTTCGAATCGAAAATTATATCGAAATTATTTCGAAAGTAAATTTCATTGTAAATTTCACCAAATTCCGGCAACGATTTTGATTTGTAGATTTAACTATGGTTGTTGGTACATCAGCCTTTAAGAAATTTGCCTGCTGGACATTGGCTTGTTCTATAAAAAAATTAATCAAAAGGGATTACTATAGTCGCAGGCAGACATCTCACATTTTTTACCGTCTGGAAAAAATAGAGTGTAATAGGCGAAGGGACTAGAAACTTATGGCACTGATATTTTACATTTTTTTTTGCTTTTACATTAACATATTATGAAATAGAACAATCAATAAATACTACTAATTTGAAATAAACATTCGGTAGTAAATAAATAAAATAAAAAAATTTGAACTAAATAAATAAATCAACTAAAAACTATCGAAATTAAAATATTACGTACCTAATTAGTAGTATTTATAGATAGATCAATTTCATAATATGTTAATCTAAAATAAAAAAAAACTTCACCTTCGCCACGTTCACCTATTACCCCCTACACCCTATATTTTCAGACCGTACAAAATCATCGAGTATATATATAAATTTATATTATGTAAAGTTTTGAAATAGATCATGCTTCAAATGCGTACAAAATAATTATATTCATTGTTTATAGTAGCAGTATAGTAGGAGTATATAATAAAATTAATTTTATTTTCGACGTTTCTTTTTTAACTTTTTTATAATTTCCAACGTTTAAAGTTAAAATCAAGCGTGATAAAATCCATAAAATTAGTTTTAGTCCATGTGCAGTACTCGCGTAAATATAAGAATCATTACTAGCAGTACTTCACCAGGTCAATGTCGGTTAGGTTATTAACGAAATACGAAAGATTTAGTACAAATAAGGTAACAAAATTTTATAGTTTTAAAATTATACTCATGACATCGGATTGGCCATTTTGAATCTAGATTCTGTGAAACTTATAGAACTTCAAATCGCGTAAATTCTTATTTGTCAAAGGTAATTCTAATGCTACTAATATTGTACTCATCGCTGGACTGGGGCAGCTCAGTGACTTCACTCCACTCCACTTGACCTAATCCAGGGCAAAGCGACTCGAATCATCGACGACCGAGTTCTCGCATCTACCATGGGAGGTGCTCTGAGGTGTTGTTTGGATTAATTCCATCCGCCAAATTTCACGAACGCACATCGCATTAAAACTCACCACCTGGATGCTTGGCGATCCATCACTGTGCGTTTCAGTAGGAGTTTTCTTCCTCGTAAAACCTTTCTGTGGAATTGCTGCACTCGCAATTCCCCTGGTGTTGCAGTTATTCATGGGTGGCGGTAGTCACTTACCATCAGGTGAGCCGCATGCTCGTTTGCCCCCTCTTCTATAAAAAAGATACGTCATATTTTGTACGCAGCCTACATCTCAGCAAAGGCCTCTTTGATACCGAAAAGGAGTCCTAGAAATATTATAGAGCAGATTTAATTAGTTCAATTAATTAGTTTGTAGGACTGTTGCTGCCCAAAAAACTTTTCAGAAACTAGAGAAGGTCTTTCCCTGCTATAGTCCGCTTATATGTTGTAACCATACTGCTTTGATATTTAAAGTTACAAGTAACCACTTCCTTGCTGGCTTGTAATAAATTTTTAAACCAGGTGTCCCTGTCCCTAAGCTTTTATCCGCGACTCAGTTTTTTTTTTATTAATGTGGTATTTTAAAAATAAGTACCTTATCCTCTAAAAGTTATAAGAATGTTAATGTCCGGCAGTAAAGCATTTACAAGCCGATACTTTCATATTTCGCTTATATTGAATTTCTTCAAGGTTAAGTTGAGCTGATTTTTAATAAATGCAATGTAATAACAATCATTTGGAATCAAAAAATAATTTAAGGTCTCTCAGAAATTCCCAAAGATTGTTACTATAAATAAATGAATAATACTTTATTTAAGATATCAAGATCCATAATATTTTAAAAACAAAATTATGACTTTGCAAATTAAAGTGTAATAAAATGTGAATTGGAAACTATTAGGTACTTAATATTCGAGATTGGTATGAAAGGTTTTCTAGCAACTACCTAATAAATGAAGTGACGACCCGGTAAGAGATGCAGAAGGCTGATGGGTGCAGGTTGCTCAAAACCATGCCTTGTGGCGTTCCTTGGAGCAGGCTTTTGTCCAAAACTGCAATTATGGAGGGTTGTTATATATTTTATTCTATTTTAGTTATATTTTAGCACTTTATAATATTATTACTATATGAAAACTTAAATTACCTAACGAAAATTCTCTAACACAGTTTTAATGTCACAAATGTTTTAACAAGAGCCTGTACCCCTTTCACCTTTTTTGGTAAATTTATAATAAATAATTTATTACTTTGCAACCTTCCGCTAACTAATTACAATGATCTATCTTACCTGGATTGAAGCGAAATTATTTACTATAATGGATTTCCGCAAAGTAACGCCTGATTTTATCAATTATCGTAAATTTATAAATTTATTAAGATTAAAGTATTTGCTCATATTAGTTAATACAGCATATTTTAATCCTTGGTGCTTTGCAACATTTCCAGGATTATCTAGGATAATTATTTCCAACTATTCTCTGATACGGCTCGCCCACTCTGTCAACAATATATCTGTAGTAACGAGCGGGTCGAATTCAAAGGTGAATAGTGAGATAAGGCTAGAAATAAGGCACTAGCGGATAGCCTTGCGAGACGAAAGCTCGTAGGCTGTTGGTGGAATGTTCTCGGGTTTACTTTCTACTGCAACCTTGGGCACCGGCATCGGCGCTCCGATCACCCGAAACTTGTGCGAATACGTACTGTTTGCATTTAGGTGATTTATCAATACAAGAACATCGTATCTACTATATCTTTTAAACAGTTCCTTGGTGAAATTTCATGTAACAAATTTTCAAATCATATGAACACTGATTTAACTGGAAGAAAATTTAATTAATCGTGAAAATAAATAGAAATGTTAAATAATGATTTCTTAAATTTACGCCAACAGTGCACAATGAATAAAACTATTTATGCGGCTTTTATCGCGTTTAACTAACTAATTTTTTAATTCCCGACGTTTCGCGTGCTTTACAGCACCTATGGGGGGGGGGGGACTAAGATGTTTGACGTCCCAATGTTATAGTTAGCCCGGCTACCTTCAGTTTTTGAATATTAATTTTTAGAACTAACTTACAGTATCTTGAAGTATGCTTGGGTTTAGATTTACTTTTGTTAATTATAGGATCCCAAGCAGATGGTAACACCCATCCATCTTCCCTATTGAAATAAGGATGTTTTTTAATTTCAATAGCCTCCTTGGTTGGAATCTGTGTTCTTTTGCTAGAATTTGTGACAAGCTTGGCTACATCTTGAAGTGAGCTTCAATTAAAACATACTACAAGCTGCCAAAGATGATGAGTCAATTTTTACCATCCAAAAAGTGTAATTAATACTCCTCTACAGGATGCAGGAGTGTACAATGTGGTCTATCTCTTACATAGGAAAAACAAAAAGATCTATAAAAACCCGCGTGAAAGAACATTAAGCTGACGTAAAGCACCGACGCTTCGGGAAGTCTGCAGTCTGTGAAAATGTTTAAGATAGTCCCCACCATTACATCAGATTTGATAAACCACAAATACTCGCAAAAGAACACCGATGCCTACCAAGGATAATATGCAAGGCTACTGAATTTAAAAAAAAACATCCTAATTTCAATAGTAAAGATGGATGGGTGCTGCCATCTGCTTGGGATTCTATAATTAACATAATTAAATACAAACCCAAGTATACCACTGCTAGATTTCTAGATACTTCAAGCTCATTTTGCGTAAACGAATCAAAAATGAATATTCAAAAAGTGAAGGATGTCAAACATCTCAGTCCCTCCCCCTCCCCCCGTGACTATGAGTCCTGTAAGGCACCTGAAACGCCGGGAATTAAAAAATAATTTAATTAATCGCGATAAAATCCGTGTAAATGGTTTTAATCAAAAAGATATGTTAAAGGTTAATACATATATTGTGGTACATTTTTATTTCAAAAATGAAAACTATACGTTTATAAATGGCTGGGTGCTATGTGACAACGAATTCACCATTCATTTATAAATACATATAAATATTATAAACTGAACTTCAAATAAATAATAGGATACAAAAGACCACTCATAATACTCAGTAATTTATGCCAAGTTTAGAAAATGCTGTCAAAATAATTAACGTTGACCCAATGTTACTTACTGACAACATTTTTGACATGATATGTTAAATATATCACAAAATCTGTTTTTGTTACACACTTACTGAAGCAACAATATTTAAAAAAGAATAGTAGTTATGTATAATTCAAATAAAGGCTACAAAAGAAACATTTATTGATTTTCAAACAAATATGAATTCTAATTGAAATAATTACAGACCGAATGGATATCTGTAATAGCCGATTAATATACACATTCAATATTTTCCCTCAAGGCTTATCCGCAGACCAAACAAGCGAGAAACAATTGATTACGCAGCGGCAACGCCTCCAACGCGTGCGAAACCGAAAAAATGGGACCCAGCCGACCGTGAAGTCTCAAGCGATAGAGGAAGAAACTGGTTTGAAAGGAAGGTGAGGTATAGCGGAACGACCGCTTAGTGGGAAAGAGATAGAGGATTGTGGGAAAGATAGGGAGGTGAGTGAAATTGGCGTGGCAACTTTCGCTGAGCTCGTTTCGGTTACGTCAGAGCCGCCGGCGCATTGCGTAACGTGCTGTGAAGATTATGACTATTTTGTATGACACTGATTTGAGTGATGGCTGAAAGCGATCTATCGGCCTTTCCAGTGTTTTTACTGTTGTAATCGTGGCGTAATTTCATTTGTTTAAAATATCATCCATGCTTGTAACTATTTGTATAAAGTCATTTTAATAAAGTATAGAAGGAAAAGGACTAAACTATTGCAATTTTGCATAATGTATTGATAGTTAACCCGGGCTACCTTCAGTTTTAAAATTTAAATTTTCGTTCGATTTAAGCATAGCACGATTTCAGTACCATCAAATTACCCCATATCATTCCATAGGTGTCGTAAGAAGCGACAGAGGAAAATAGAATTCAATCAACGAAATCGAAACCACCAGATAATAAAAAGCTACTGTTGCCAACCCGTCTGCCAAAGATGACAACTATGGCAAATATCTCTCCCTTATCAGGCAATCTTTGGAGAGACTTATCTTCAGCAGTGGACTTTGATAGGCTATAATGAAAGAATGAAAGAAAAAAAATACTATGATTATTTATTGTAATGACTTTTACCGTAATCGTAATTTAAAAAAAAAACACAACCAGTATTGTTAACGTTTCCTACACTATGTTTAAAACTTCCTATTTTTCTCGTCACAGTGCTTTTATAGCACAGTACAAGTACAGCGTACTTTTATAGTAGTCATTAAATATTTACAATTGATAGTTAAAATTGCATCCTTAAACAAGTAATTATATCTTGTCTAAAAGCAGGGTCAGACGGTAAATTATTACTAAACGTGATTACACAAGCACTTTCGACAATATTAGCGTGTTGTGCTTCTTTACAAAATCGGATAATCACATTTTGATGATCAGTTATTAAGTTGTTACAGTTTGGAAAATTATAGGAGTCTTTGTTAGATATAGACAGACTAAAATTCGGTTTTTTATATTTACCGTGCTCAGCTAAATGTTTTTTTTTAAACTTAAGGGGAAATATAATGTCAAATGGCTTAGCAAGATCCTTCGTTATGCCGAAAATATTGCAGCATTAATGTTGAAATAAATATATGGTAAAGTTGAGGATTAATGTTAAGGATTATGTTAGACGAAAACACGATTTCGTAAAATTTTCTCGATAGAAAAAAAATCCAAAGTTACCTCCAAAATAAACAATAAACCGCTGTTATTCATAAAATACTTTAAATAAGATCATGAAACTTTGCATACTAACTGAACTAACTATAAAGCAGTGCTTATGTTATTTACTTTTTTTAAAATACCATTATTTTTACTGTAAAAAGAAGTTACCTAAACTAATGGCCTTTTGAAGCGTGATTCCTGCAGCACGGTGACTTCGCCTCGGCCCTTGGACGGGGAGGTTGTGTCGCTTACGATCAGAATATACATTACGCAACGGTACGACGAAAAATTATAATGGGAAATAACCGTGATAAAAATCAGAAGCGGCTGGCTTGGCGTTAAGAAACAGGCATAAATATGATAAACCTAATGAAATAAGTGTATAACGACCTTTCTACTTACAGTATTAGTGATTACAAACATGTCGGTACATAGCGTACGACGCGCGGGGAAGTGGGGGCGAAATTAGAATTTGAGCTGACTTACTCTATCCTCTTAACACAAGTCTTTCATTTATTTTAATTTTAATTTGTTACTTGGGACATTGCTTTGCTATTATTTTTGGCTTTATTTAGATTCTTTTTCGAATGAATATTATTGTTTTTTCTTCAGTTACATTTACCTTAAACATGAGCTTATTTAAATCTTATTGAGAAGGTATCATAGAGTCCCTCAATAGCATTACATATTGAGTAAAAAAAACTCAAATAAACCAATTAACCAACCACAATTTTAGCATTCATGAAGATCAATACCAATAAAAAACTTAGTTTATCCCAAATTCGTGATCGAATTTGAAAAAGTCTTAATCTCTAAGAAATTCACACAACTACGGAGTAACTAGGTACAGTAATTTTTCGAATGGAATATGTAATTGGAAATGAAACACTCCCTGTACGCTTTCAGTGCAAAGGACACAAATGTGTCTCAAGAGCAGAGTTGCAATCATTTTATCCAATAACCAGCTGTAATTAATACTTAAGGAAACACTGATCTCCAAATTAAATTCTGCTAAAGTGTTCTTTCTAGCTATAACTACGCCGTTGAAGACTGCAATCACGAACAAAATATTATTTTTTTAGGTTCGTTCAGATGTGTTTGTTAATTGCCAAACACTGTTTCTAGTTCAATCAAAAATTATTACCCTCCTTAATTACAAGCAGACGGGAATAGTGTCCCACTTCTTAAATGATATATAATATTCACCACTTCTCGCTCTAAAGCCAAAGCACAATACCATACACTGTTTCTCACACATTCTAACAATATTTATATCTTATACGCTTTGCGAACAAGTGCATGCATGTGTGTGTATGTTTAATGAACATAAACATTCACTCCGTATTCGTGTGTTGGACATTTTATTGAGCCTTCCGATTAATTATAAATTATGACTATTGAATATTTAAAAATATAATAACACACTATCAATTGCGCAGAATGGAACTTTTAACAACTACATACTCGTATTTCTATCAGTGCAGGTACGGTAATGTCTTTCACGCATTTATCTATAGGAAATGGTTTTGTCTGTGTGGGTTTTGTATGCTTACAGTATTCTACATTTAAAGCCCCTCTTTGTGCGATATTTTTCATAGTGTGTGTAAATTGCGTATCTGTAGTGTGCTGTAATGGATGTATTAAGTTAGTGTTTATATTTTGCAAGTGTACGAGTGTAGTTTAGCGTTCACAATGAAAGTACTCGCCAGTTGCACGGATTTGGGTCACAGCTCCAACTTTGATTACAAAGATTACGAGCACCGTGTGAATCACCGAACATCTTCTGAGGCCTAATGTCCTAGTTTATATTAATAAGTGAACAGAGAAATGATAAAAGGTTTTTTTTTGCTTCGCTTGAAAAAATATTAAAAGAAAAACACTTGGCGTGAATTAAAGTAAATTATTTATAGTTTAATAAATTCTTTATTTGTATATCTTTGTAACTTTAAGGATACCTATAATGTATTAAGTATGACAATAATAGATTACAAGGTTCATAATTTGAAGCAACTGCTATGTAAGTATAGGACTTTTGAAGAATGTGTGCCAGCAGCCAGGCATTTTTTGAAAGAGTATAGGTACTTACTCACCGCAACGAATAAACAGGAGAAATCTGTCTCTGGGATTTCGGTTCGGTATGTTCTGATCTTGAATCAAAAGAAAATTTCGTATACTATTTTAATTTTATTAAAGTGTTTAATTTTTACATCATTGTATATTTGATGTAATATAAATAGTAGAAGATTAGTAGTACAAAAACATAATGAATTCGGCAATAAAATGCGAGAATAAATTCTCTTTCACGTCATATGACATGATTCATTTCGTAAATAGCATAGCGGAGCTGCTTGACCGGACTCTTTATTATAACAAATTTAATCTTTATATCACTGACTCCATCTGGAGCGTTCACGTTATATAATTTAAATGTGAATATGAAAGTGCGAAAAGTAGGTAGATCTTTAGATGATATCGGTGTTTTCTCTATGTAGGTTTTATTTAAAGTTTATTTAAATTATTCATTTCATTTAGTATTGCAATCTGGAAAGCTTCAATGAAGCTTCATCGGTCCTGTTTAAAGTAGTAACGCCATATTCTAGCTCTAAGTAGCTCAGCGATCGGATAGGACCCACTTCATGTCGGTTCGGTCACAGATCTTAGTATTTTTTATACAACTGGGAACAAATAGGAAAGAATATAATCATCATCATCATCATCATCATTACAGCCTTTCACAAGTCCACTGCTGAACATAGGCCTCCCCCAAGTAATGCCACAAAGCACGGTCCTGAGCCACCTGCATCCATCGACTTCCTGCATGTCTTACCAGGTCGTCACTCCATCTAGTGGGGGGTCGCCCTACACTACGCCTACCGGTACGAGGCTGCCACTCGAGAACCTTTCTTCCCCATCGGTTATCGGTTCTTCGAGCTATATGGCCGGCCCATTGCCACTTCAGCTTACTAATCCGTTGGGCTATGTCGGTCACTCTGGTTTTACTGCGGATATCCTCATTTCTGAGTCTATCACGCAGAGAAACTCCGAGCATAGCCCTCTCCATAGCTCGCTGAGCGACCTTAAGCGTCCTCATACGGCCAGCAGTGAAGGACCACGTCTCAGATCCATAAGTCATCACTGGCAACACGCACTGGTTGTACAATCTAGTTTTTAGAGATTGAGGTATACCTGACGAAAAGATATGTCGTAATTTCCCGAACGCTGCCCAGCCGAGTTGAATCCGTCGATTGACCTCTCGGTCGAAGTTGGACTTACCTAGTCGGACTATTTGTCCCAGGTAAACGTACTCGTCAACAACTTCGAGCATAGTGCTCCCAACAACTACCGGCATAGGTGTGACATGGACATTGAACATGATCTTTGATTTGTCCATGTTCATCTTAAGACCTATCCGTTGGGAGGCACTATTGAGGTCATTGAGCATAGTGCTTAAGTCCTCCAGCGATTCTGCCATAAGGACTATATCGTCGGCAAATCGAAGGTGAGTGATGTACTCGCCATTGATGTCAATACCGTATCCTTTCCAGTCCAGTAGCTTGAAAACGTCTTCCAATGCAGCGGTGAAGAGTTTCGGGGATATAACGTCACCCTGTCTTACACCTCTCTGCAGTTGGATAGGTTTCGAGCTCTGGTTCTGTACTCGGATAGCCATCGTAGCCCTACTGTACAAACACTTCAGCACTTCGATATACCGACAGTCAACTTGGCACCGCTGAAGGGACTGTAGCACCGCCCAAATTTCGACGGAATCAAAGGCTTTCTCATAGTCCACATACGCCAGGCAAAGTGGCAGATTGTACTCTTCAGTCTTCTGTACAATCTGCCGCAGGGTATGTATGTGGTCTATGGTACTGAAGCCTTTTCGGAAACCGGCTTGTTATAAGAATATAATAGAATAAAATAATTTATGTTTTATACAAATTACAAAAATAATTATTGCAAGCGATTTATGCTTTTGCAGTTTGAAAAAAAACTTTTTTTAAGCGAATCCCAGTAAGAATTTTTTCATTTTTTCAAGAGATTAATTTAAAACTAAAAATTTTGTATAGTTTAGATATGAAAACAACACGACATAAGACAAATAGCGGCAGCGTGGTGGCGACCACCACTTTCTCAGAGGTTTTTATCAAACTTTAGCATAATTAGTAATTACCTTACCAGCGTTATTTAAAACCATTGAAGTAATATTTACTTACGTACTAGAACAGCTATCTCAAACAAAAAATGTGCGCTACTCTGTGTTCGCGCCGTTGTTTTTTTTATCATAGAATAAATATAGGTAGAATGATCCGTAGGTAATAGTAGATTGTATTGTTAAATAGGTAAATTATATCGAGAACAATATTTAAATTTTGTCATTTATTTTGTGTATTATACTTGCTTATTAAATATAATATTACATAAAATTATATCACAATTACATTTTAATGATATTTTTATCTGAATATTTTAAAAGGTATCCATGTCAAATATAAAAACCTACTAAATGTACTTTTAACAAAACTTATTAACATAACATTTAAATTACAATTTTAATTTTAATTTTACATTTATTTAAATTAGAATAAGAGTCGTTCATAAATGCTGGGCACGCGAGAATTAAAAATGGACGAATTTATTCCACTTTGATGTGACTTTGATGTGGAAACCTAAAAATAAAATAAAATAATAATAAGCAGATTTAAACATGAAAAATTTAGCCTAGTTATAATAACTTATATACGTTTCTACAAAAAAAATGTGTATATTAATATATTCGTCCTATACTTAAGTACCCACAGAAATGTCGCATCTGAACATATTAATTTCATAATCTATATTCCATGACACGAGATGGCGTCTTAGGAATAATTTGTTTTATTATTAATCCATAATACTTTTTTATTGATTAAGTATCTTATTAACCGATGAAAAGTAATTCCATGGTTTTTACTGACATTTATTGAATTATTTGTGCGATATCTAAGTACACACGACGGCATATTTTAGCAAGAGATTTTCTTTAAAACAACACATCACGCGACAACTCTACAAGCGCCTAGCGAGTGACTGATTAAAGTGCGGTGTATGCACCGAAGTTGAGTGGAACAGAGTAGCTGAATGCAGTGTCGCCTCTAGTACGTAGTACATAATAGCTCAATGTTTAAAACCTAGGTCACAGGTAGCAGTGGTGCTTATAACCACTAAACCTACGAGGCCGTCGACAAGACTGACTCCGTGACATTAATATGAATATGTTGTGCTGCTATGAATCCAAAATTGTCGACCGTACTGCACAAGCTTCCAGCCGTAAATTGCGATTTACACATTACAGTGGGAATCGTTTGGTAGCAGATAGTGGTAGACACTAAGCAAATACGTATTTTTTTATTTTTCACTTTTTTAATAAAAAAAAACAATTGCCTTTCAATCGTTACTGATGTTCATTTACACAATACTATAAAAAATTAAACCAAAGGTCGAATATCAAAACGAAGCCAAATACGTTTCCTACTTTCCAACTATCTAATTAAATTATCGTGTCGCTGTAAAATTTAACTTCAAATAACTAAAACAATAACATAATTTTACATCGTGAAGTTGCTGCTAAGACATTCTTCATTTATTTCCACCAACAATATACAATAAGAGAGCAACGATGAATATGTGCTTACACCTGTTACAATACTATTAATGAATGGAAGACTGGTACCTAAACCAAGTAAAACCTCGATCTTAGGTCACCAGGTCCCCACCTATAGATCTCCGTGGACGAAAGTGAAGCTACAATAAATTATTTCCTTCGTAATTGAACAACTATACGCGATACACTTATATTCTAGTTAAAAAGTAAAAAAAAAAACAAATAGAAAGAAAACAATGTCGCATAAAATAGCAAACATAAACAACAGTTAAATAATTGGTAGATATCATAATATATAACTTTTTAATGTTTAAGATGCACATTTTTTTACGTGGTAGAGTCACGCTGCAGCTATATTAGTACTACATATATTTGTAGCACGAATATGTCGGCTCGACCGGGGAAGCTCCACGCTCTCACTGAATACCGGCGTAAAATAGCAGATTAACGCTGCTGTGTTTCGTATGGTGATTGTAAAGAACTGGAGACCCTTTTTACTGGAAAGGAGGTATTCCATATTAGCAGCCCTCGGGGGTGACAACGCATCTGCATTTTGATTCGTAATCGAGGATGGATGTAGATGTCCATGGGCTACAGCATCCACTTACCATCAGGTGGACTGTGTGCTCGTTTGTCACGGTTATCATATAAAAAATACTGTAAAGATGAATTAAAAACGCCTAGCAATAGTGAAAAATATTGTAGTGTTGTCACTACGAGGAAATCTAAAGTTATATGTTAAACGGTAGATTTTTAACAGGTTTTAATTAACGAAAAAATACTCGATATATCGATATTAGTTGGTATAGAAATCTATCGTTGTCTCGAATTGGGCGAAGCACTCATATCTTGCCACTATCCTCACTTCAGAGTTACCATCATTCTAATGAAAAATTGAAGTAACACGCCAAAGTTATGAGAACTCCATTAGATACAGAACGATAAATAGTGCATAATCCTGACGCTTCACAACGTTATCTCCGTGGCACTCAAGTATTATCAGCTGTGAATTTTTTCTTATGTATTATCATTAATTAACAAATTAAGCTTTAACCTCTCAACTTTGTATATTCCGAAATCATTTCCTCGAGTGAAACAAATCAGCGCAATAGCGCGTGTAAGCTTACATAACAGGCCCTTGTTATCAATATGGCCCTGGACAATCGGCGACCTTCGCACATTCTACTAATGTTAGACTTTGTTGTACAAGCAAATAACGAAATGGATTTGTGTAAACAATTTCAAATGTACGTCTGAGCGTAAATATTACCTAACAGAGATGTCATTCAAAGCAAAATAGTTCTGGAAAATGGATTTTTTTAATACGACATTTTATTCACATTTTTTGGGCATTTAATTTAAATTTAATTTTAATAAATGTCCGTAACTTCTTGCTTCTGTAAATTTTACAATATTTATGATGTATTTTATAATATTAATAGATATATATATATATATATATATATATATATATATATATATATATATATATATATATATAAGATAAGTAGGACAGGATAAAGTAGAATAAGCAGGAATAATAAAAAAGTTATTTGCACGGATTTTTAAGCGCTTAAATTTATTTATTTTACCTTTCTTTAATAGTAAATATTATTAAAAAAATTGTTTTGTAGCGGTCACAAAATTCGTAAATCAACATATAGATTTAGTTTTATTCCATGTGTAGGATTTGCGTAAAAATATCTTTGTATAGAATTATATAGAACAAAAATTTATTTCTACACAAATGATACATTTGAAAATAAGCAAAATTATTTAAAATCTGTTGTATCGATTCTCCTAAAAACGATAAACTGAAATATAAATAATATACTTATAAATCGTGGGGAGTCTTGCGCAAGAATAGCGCAGGTAACGCACGTGTTCTCGAACTCTAAATAACTATACATACATACATGTGCATCGTGTGACAAGCGAATAGGAAACCTTGTATTTGCATAGATAACATATTTATCTTTTAGCTTTTGGTTTAAACGCATTTGTATATCCAGTTTGTAAATAGTAAATAGTTTGATTAAAGTATTAAATTTATAAATAATAAAAAATTACTACTTGAGAAAAGATTCAACACGTTTTGAAATAACGATTTTTGTGATTGATTATTTGTGCTGATTATAAAAGTAAGATTGCCATACTATATTTTTTTGTATATAATTTAACGAATGTAATAGTCTCGTTATTTAATATTTATATTTAAAATTCTACACAAACTTTAAAAAGATAAACAAAAAAGACTATGTGTTAAATTTTGAAATCAGAACGCATGACCTCGTATTTATAAAAATGTCACAATCAAAGAATCGGGATGCACGGCTAAGGGTCCATTTTTTTATATCAACCTACCTGGCCCTATTATATTATGGGGAAAGTTATGTGAAAGACCGCGGAACAGAAAAAAACTCGATTTCTCCCTACTCTCTATGCGTTTTTTTCCATCGATCCTTAAGAATTTCGATTTATATCTGATGATAGTTTTTGTGTGAACACGTTTTCAAGCGAATACAAAGATGGAACAAAAAATTGGCATATTATTTAATGTAGATTGCAGGTTACGCGTGTCTGTCGAAAAAATATGCATTGTGTTTCTTATTCTGTTAAAGTATTCTGTATAAAGTTTTAGACTTATTTTTTATCGTGAGAAGAAAATGTTCTAGAAGATTATATATGGGTACAATTAAAAATACAATCCTTCGTAAAATTGGAAGTGGTCCAGAGACCAGCAGAGGGAATTTCATATGGGTGTTTTACAATTAGTTTTTTCGTTGACCTACTACTACCAAATTGAAGACGGGTCTAGAATTCACAAAAAATGTGTCCTGAGTCAACCTATATAAGCATACATACATGTACATATAAAACAACTATAACATCCTAATTTACACCATATACTCATTAGAAAACTGCTCAAATGTACTCTTTAATTTCTTTTTCTTTTTCTTTACTTGCGACAATTTTCAGCCTATTTAACTTCGATTAGTTGTCGCACTATTTTCATCTTATAAAGCTTCTAGCGAAAATGGCGTTAAATTGATTTAATAATAATTAATACTTAAATGAAATAATATGGATATTAGCAAAATATTACTTTAAATGATTAAATATTTATAGTCCTTATCGAAAATATGATACGCATTCTTCTTGTCTCACTTTACTTAAGTAGTTTTTGCACGTTTTTACAATCCATTTTCTTACGTGATAGAGCCATGCTGCAATTATATTAGTAGTATAGATGTAGCACGAATGGGTCGGCTCGACCGGGGAAAGACCAGGCTCTCACGGAATACCAGCGTCAAATAGTAGCTTAAGGGGAAATATAATGTCAAATGGCTTAGCAAGATCCTTCGTTATGCCGAAAATATTGCAGCATTAATTTTGAAATAAATATATGGTAAAGTTGAGGATTAATGTTAGTGATTATGTTAGACGAAAATACGATTTCGTAAAATTTTCTCGATAGAAAAAAAATCCAAAGCTACCTCCAAAATAAACAATAAACCGCTGTTATTCATAAAATACTTTAAATAAGATGATGAAACTTTGCATACTAACTGAACTAACTATAAAGCAGTGCTTATGTTATTTACTTTTTTTTAAAATACCATTATTTTCACTGTAAAAGAAATTTTCTAAACTATCGGCGTCTTGAGCTTGATTCCTGTCGTTCCGTTAGTATCGCTTACGCTTAGGCTTTTGAAGGGAGAAGTTGTGTCGCTTACGATCAGAATATACATTACGCAACAGTACGACGTAAAATTAAAATGGGAAATAACCGTGATAAAAATAAGAAGCGGCTGGCTTGGCTTTAAGAAACAGGCATAAATATGATAAACCTAATGAAATAAGTGTCTAACGACCTTTCTACTTACAGTATTAGTGATTACAAATATTTCGGTACATAGCATACGACGCGCGGGGAAGTGGGGGCGAAATTAGAATTTGAGCTGACTTACTCTAACCTCTTAATGCTGCTGTGTTTTGTATGGTGAGTGTAGAGAACCGAAGACCCTTTTCACTGGAAACGAGGCATTCTGCCTAAGTCCTCACGGGTGACAACGCATCTGCATTTTGATTCGTAATCGAGGATAGATGTAGATGTCTATGGGCAACAATAACCACTTACCATCAGGTGGACTGTGTGCTCGTTTGTCATCCGATCCTTTAAAAAAATCCAGTACGGCATTTTGGACGTGTTTTAAGTCGGTTGACAAAACGAAGCCTTTTTTATAGGAGAGGGACAAACGAGCATACGGCTCACCTAATGGTAAGTGATTGCCATCGCCCATGAACCACTGCAACATCAGGGGAATTGCAGATGCATTGCCGGCCTTTTAAAAAGGCATAGTTAGGTTCTTTTTTCGAAGATCCCGAAGTTGTATTGGTCCGGAAAAATCTCTGGTGGTAGTCGATTCCACAAAGAAGTTGTGCGAGGAAGGAAACTTCTTTTAAATCGCACAGCGGTGGACCGCCAGTCATCCAGATGGTATGGGTAGTATCGCGAGTTTTGTCGCGATGTACGATGGTTAAATGGTAGACAGGCGCGATTGGAACTTTTTTGCATTTGTGAACTCTTTCTGCTCGGACACTTGAGCACGGACCCGAAGTCCATTTATTAGTAGGTCAATGAGTATTTCATTATCTTTTGACAGCAGCAAGAACAGCATTAGCCTGATAATGATCTCGTATTTTTGACGAAAATTTAATATTGAGCGTACTAAAGTGTATATTGATATAAATGCTAAGACATAGTGTTTAAAACAATTAAAGGTCATACTTAAGACGTTATTTTATTCTTTTTATATAATTAAAAAACCTTCTGACATAAACACAATATTATATAAGTACTTTATTATCTGTTAATATTGACTTCAAGGGATTTGATTTAAAACAAAAGAAAGAGTTTCATACCTATAAAGACTTATCAACGCTGTTAGGAACAATCGAATGATTATATTACAGTCAAATTCATAAGGTGTATTTTTAGATTATTTTTCTTAAATTTAATATGCACTTCTCTAATATTTTTATCACATAAAAAGTAGAAAATCATTTATCGTTTGATACCACGGACGCCATCTAGTAGCGAGCATCTGAAGATTCTCTTTATGACCAATATGAGAATAGATTTTAGCTTTTTTTATGTAATTACAAAAATGTAACTAATTGATGTAACAGTAAATAAATCGTGTAGTAGCCGTGTTAGAATATCCACTCCGTCTTAATATCATGCAATGGATGTTGTAAGAGGCGAAAGAAGGGAATAACTAGGAGGTAGATACTGGGCAGTAACGTCTTCCTGTAACGAAATTACAAAACCATATGAAAGGCGTGGCAAATGTGTCAAATGTGGCTAATATTCCCTGTATAAGCCGTATAGTCTGAGGGGGAGACCGGTTATCTTTGGAATTTTGAGAGGCTATAACGGTAACGGTCAAAAATAGATTTTTTTTAAATTCTTTGAATTGTTGAATCAAATGCTTATTGCGTTTCGCATTAAATTTGAAATCGTATGCAGTATATTTATCGCGTAGTAGCGCTGTAAGAGTATTACGAACCTCATATCGTCACCTTGGCTACAAAGGGAGACAGGATATGGGCAGCAGCATCTTTGTGATAACAACTCAAGATAAAAAAAGCAGTGGTTACCAACCCGCCTCTAAAGCGTAGCAACTAACTACGTGAGAAACCTAGGCGGTTTATTATAAATAAACCGCCTAGGTTTATTTGCCGACGATATAGTCCTTATGGCAGAATCGCTGGAGGACTTAAGCACTATGCTCAATGACCTCAATAGTGCCTCCCAACGGATAGGTCTTAAGATGAACATGGACAAAACAAAGATCATGTTCAATGTCCATGTCACACCTATGCCGGTAGTTGTTGGGAGCACTATGCTCGAAGTTGTTGACGAGTACGTTTACCTGGGACAAATAGTCCGACTAGGTAAGTCCAACTTCGACCGAGAGGTCAATCGACGGATTCAACTCGGCTGGGCAGCGTTCGGGAAATTACGACATATCTTTTCGTCAGGTATACCTCAATCTCTAAAAACTAGATTGTACAACCAGTGCGTGTTGCCAGTGATGACTTATGGATCTGAGACGTGGTCCTTCACTGCTGGCCGTATGAGGACGCTTAAGGTCGCTCAGCGAGCTATGGAGAGGGCTATGCTCGGAGTTTCTCTGCGTGATAGACTCAGAAATGAGGATATCCGCAGTAAAACCAGAGTGACCGACATAGCCCAACGGATTAGTAAGCTGAAGTGGCAATGGGCCGGCCATATAGCTCGAAGAACCGATAACCGATGGGGAAGAAAGGTTCTCGAGTGGCAGCCTCGTACCGGTAGGCGTAGTGTAGGGCGACCCCCCACTAGATGGAGTGACGACCTGGTAAGACATGCAGGAAGTCGATGGATGCAGGTGGCTCAGGACCGTGCTTTGTGGCATTACTTGGGGGAGGCCTATGTTCAGCAGTGGACTTGTGAAAGGCTGTAATGATGATGATGATGATGATGATTCTAAGCTCTGCGTAAGCTTGCTATTAAAGTACGCTTAATTAGGAAGAGGTCTTATTAGTAATATAAATTTAGTAATAGTAGTCTAAATTTGTTGGATAGCGTTAGAAAAGACGTCATAGCAAGTGAATTCTATAGCTATTCATCACTCGTCGATCGATCACACACACATCGACTCATCCTAAACATATTATTTCTCTCTATAACAGAAAGAAAAGAGAAAAAACGAAAAAGAAGTCGTACGAGGTCGAAATCTCCTTGTAAGTCGTACAGTGGTGGACTGCCAAGGATCCAGATGGTGTGGGGAATTTAAAATTAATATAGGTGATTTCGAATTTTCTCAGCTCTTTCACATCCAATGATATTTGATTGATTTACTTATCGCCTCCGTCACATGACGTAAATTATTCTTTACAATTTTCATTGAGTTTTTAAGTCCTTTTGATTTTAAATTTAAGTAATAAAAAAGTGGACTGCCAAGGATCCAGATGGTGTAGGGAATTTAAACTTAATATAGGTGATTTCGAATTTTCTCAGCTCTTTTACATCCAATGATATTTGATTGATTTACTTATCGCCTCTGTCACATGACTTAAATTATTCTTTACAATTTTCATTGAGTTTTTAAGTCCTTTTGATTTTAAATTTAAGTAATAAAAAAGCTATATTCATTTTTGTATTATATCTCTACTTAAAAGTGATGTCAACTGATTAAAGAAATGAAAGCTCAATTTCAAATTCAAAACATATCTTCTAAATAAACAAAAACATGGTATTCCCAAGCACTTCGTTAGCCAATTATAGACCATGACCCAAGATGCAAGTCGTAGGGCTGAACAGAGACATCATTCATCATTTTCTTCTCGTCATCTCGAGGGTAATAGCTGAAAATCAGTGTTTGCTTTCTATTTTCGTTGTTTTTTTCTTCTTTTTTGTCTTTGTTATTCGCTGAGCTAGCAGCACACATTTATCAAACTGCAATACATGTAGGTACATTTAGATCTTAAGTTTTTGTATTTTTTTCTTTTTACTTTTTCATAATACGTTACTTTGTACCTAGTCTAGGTAATGAATTTATATGTGTGATTAAAAAACATATATATGCTTTACCTATCTATCTAAACTATTTCCATTTCGCAAATCATCCATGAGAAAGATTGTCAACACCAAAACAATAAAGAAAAGCTATTAATTTAATATTTTGAAGTATAAATGTTTAAATGGAATAAATAGAAGAAAAGAGAAAAACCATCAGTCATCGGGAGTGGAAAGTCGCGTGCTCTGTGATATCACTCTCTCTTTCACCGACTAATTGGAGTCAACGTTTCGCGACAGAGGTAAAAACTGAAAGAAAGTGTTATTACGACAGAAAGCCGATCAAAAAAAACATACGAGCATTGTTGTGTATCCCTTTCTCTTTTTAGTACATGACATGAAGATTGCTATCCTGTTCTAAAGAAAGTGCGCGCACGCATCCATCCGAACTGTTTTACGTCACTAGTATTGTAGTAAACCTAAAACTTACAGAAGCTTAATTTAATTATGCTTTTATCCTAACTTCGTGTAATTAAATATACTTATTATGAGAAATAAAATGTAAAATTTTCTTAACTTTCAAAAAAGGTGTATGCTATTGATGGACTAATCAAGTTGATGACTATGTTAAATACAGTAATTATTGAATGATTTATACCAAAGAAACATTTTATGTACTATTTTCTCACTAGATATGTATTCATGACTATAGTATACTTCGACTAGTATTTTATTTATATAGTGTGAAAAGGCAAATTTTTGAGACGACCATGTCGCTTCTGTAAATTTTGCTTATACACCTGTCGAAAGTGAGAGTGAAAGACTACGTCAGTAAGTTGATACGTAGAGCGAGTCAGCATCACTAATCCGTGGTAGAGAAAGAGATAAACTAGGTAGACTTTACATTATGCAGTGTGGAAATACGCAGGTACCTCATACCTCTATGCAATTTTTGTTAGAAATATAGATTGAATAGTGTAGTGATCTACATATCTATCGATATTTCGAAATAATATTTCATTTAAGTAAAATCATTCTTTGGAAGAGAGATAGAGAAAGGGGGATAGATTGAATTATGCTGGCAGTGATAAAGTAAAAAATTGACTTTCAATAAGAATTACTTGTAATCTATACCGAAAATATGTAAAAAAATTGTATATGAGTTTGATGATTTGGAATAAATTATCTTCGCAAAAATTCCTTTTCTGGTTCGGAGTTCTTCTGAATATGTACCACTCTCTTACATATTTCTGGTAAAGAGAAAGAGTATAAAGTGCCAGTATAATTAGAGGCTGTGAAACATTCCATCAGCCATTAAAGGTGATAAGCTGATGAGGCACCTGTAGCTTTTTTCATTGAAGTTGACTGCAGATGCTCATAGTCTGCAATTGCTACTTACCATCAGATGGACATTACGCGGACGGTTAGTTCATTTGTCACTTTTTATTTATTTATTTATTTCCTATATTTTCCTTTTAATTTATTTATTTCCTTTATTTCCATAATCTTTATAATCCACCTTATATTAAGGGATATAAAGGGCGGACTTCACTTCCGTTTTTAAAAAAAATAGTAATATTTCTTAAATCTTTATAAGTAGAATGTATTAAATTGAATTACGCTAGATATTCTATACTTAAACAAATCTTTAAAAAAATATTTGTCATTAAATGCACTGTTTATTATAAGAAAATACGGGCTATTTTCTGTAAGAGTTTATTTAAATAAAAATAAATAAATAGTAGTTTATATAAGTCAAATTTGTAGTCGATAACAGAATAATAAAACTTGGGCCTGCACCGTTCTATTTCTCAGGTCAATCTAAAAAAAAAAAAACGATGAAAGTAAAAGCATTCTTAAGTCTAGGATTGTTTTCGTAAAAAGTTGGACAAAAACAGTTCGATTGTATCAAACAATATAAACTTCGACAAAAGCTTGTGCAACACGTGTGGGTTTGCAGGTCGTATTATTTCGCAATAGAGAAATTTTAAAATGCCTAAGGTTATCAAAATTGCACATTGTGTTGGTATTATTCCGCAGCTACTTTTGTAAGTGGAACACAAATGTAAAAAAGACTGTTTGTAAGAGGCTTGCTTGCTTGTAAGTAAATGGCTCCGTGGCACGGTAGCTGAGCAATGAGTTACAAGTCTGCGGATCACGGGTTCGAATCCCGCACGGAACAAGTATTTGTATGGCCTACAAATGGTCTATCAATGGTCTATGGTCGTCGTAAAATTGATGTATGTAAACTGCCTCCACGATACAGGATAACATTATAGTATTACACAATCAAAATCAAATCAATAAATGCCGCTTTGATAAAAATTACCCTCTATTATTGGAATCGAGGTATTCCATCTTAGTACTCAGGGGTGACAACGCATTTGCATTTTGATTCTTAATTCAGGATAAATGTTCATGTCTATGGGCCACAGTATCCACTTACCATCAGGTGGACTGTGTGCTCATTTGTCACATAATGCTATTAATAGAAAGAAAAAAGATAAGAATCTATAAAGAAATCTAAAACGTAAAAAAGTAAAAAGTGCACACATTTTTAAAATCGCACAGGTCCACACAGTTTTGAGTAAAATGGTAAAAGAAAACTTTTAGTTTTATGTTGCCATATAAGACTTTGAATGAAGCGAAGGTCATCGGAGTCATCTTAAGATGCACTTTGGTGCATTACTAGAGACAATACATTGACCCCGATGTCCTTATACGTTCTCCGCTGCTTTGCATTGCGACATCTCTGTAGGGATCGCCGGGGTCTCGGAAAGAGGTAAACATTCGTTTGATGAAATTACACCTATCTTACTTGTTATTGATACTATGAGCCAAAGATGGCACCTTATTAATGGCTATGGTATTTTCTTATAGCATTAACTAAGTTTATCGTATTTTGAAATGAAGACATTTCTTAAATGTAAGTTAAAGACATAAATAATATATTTTGGCAACGCACCCGCAATTCTCCTGGTGTTGCGGTTGATCATGGGCGGCGGTAGTCACTTAACATCAGGTGAGCCGCATGCTCGTTTGCCCCTTCTTCTATAAAAAAAAAATATATTGTGATCTAAGAGTTTTACAAACGAAATATATAGAATTAGTAAAACATACTGGGTGTTATTTTACCGTTTGGTAAAAATAGGGTAAGGTAAGGTAAGGTAACAGGTGAACGGATAGAAGCTTATAGCACTTATATTTAAATTTTTTTTATTTTACACTAATATACATATTATGAAATTGATCTTTCAATAAATACTACCAAATTTAATTTAAACTTTCAGTACAAAAAAATTACAAGAAAAGACTTGTACAATAAAATAAATCAGTTAAAAACCATCGAAATTAAAATAATACGTTCGTATTTATACTTGGTAGAGCCGTGCTGCAGTTGTTTGTTAGTAGTATAGTTAATTTAGCACGAGTGGGTCGGCTCTACCGGGGAAGGACCACGCTCTCACAGAATACCAGCGTAATACTGTTGTGTTTCGTATGGTTAATGTAGAGAACCGGTGACCCTTTTTTCTGGAAACGAGGCATTCCATCTTAGTCCTCACGGGTGATAACGCATCTGCATTTTGATTCGTAATCGAGGATAGATGTAGATGTCTTTGGGTCACAGCAACCACTTACCATCAGGTGGACTGTGTGCTCGTTTGTCACCCTATCATATTAAAAAAAAACCCATAAGTAGTATTTATAGATAGATCAATTTCATAATATATTAATGTAAAGCAAAATAAAAAGTATAAAATATTAGTGCCATACCTAGGCTTCTATTCCGTTCACCTGTTACACCCTATTTTGTTCCAGACGTTAAAAAAAATCATTCAGTATAATTAAAAAAAAGCATTTAAGTGATAAACGAACTTACAGTCTCCTTGATGGTTAGTGACTACTGCAGTCCATGGAGATATGCAGACAGATTAAGGCAAAGAAGGCTCTGCAGCCTTCACCTCTGAGGACTAAGATGGAATTCCTCACAGCCTGTAATCATACTGCCTTTCTATACCTTTCAGATCTGAACACAGCGGTAACACTTAGTCCCGCCATTCTCAACCAGGGCGCCGCCAAGGGGTGGCCGACGCTAGCTTGGTTGCGGATATGTGCTAAAGCGTTCTCGTCACCTAACTGATATGCACGAAGTTTGAACAACACGGGGGTAAGTCGGTGCAAGTCAAACATAATCTCTCTTTACCCTAGTAAAGTATGTAATGCACAGCCTCACAAAAAAAGTTATGCCATCAGGATGTCTGTTTTAGATAAATTTTATTTCCTTAAGTCGAAGAAATTAATATATTCCATTCAATCATTTGATTAGAATTCATGTAACTGGTTAAGAAGGCGATAAAATCCTCAAAATTTTAACCCAATGTGTAGTAACAGTTAGTGTATTATATTAGGTTTATCCATCAGACGTTTAAATAAAAGTCTAAAGTGAGTTGGAAAGTCACGAGGCATTCCATCTGAGACCTCCTGCGATTCTGGTCTATGACGTCGATAGAAATGTATGTCAGTGGGATCAACACAAAAAAAATCAAGTTTTTTTTTAAAGAAAAAGTTTTTAGAATAGGTGGCAGTAAAGAAATCATTAATTATGATCTTTTTGCATGTCAATGGCGAATAAATTAACTATCGCTTGTCGTTCGGTAAGTCATATTTTGATAGCTATTGCTTGTATATATAGCTTGGCTTATTGACAAGGTGTCTACATCAGGTAGTTTTTTGCAAGAGGTAGAGTTACGCTGCATCTATATTATGGTAGTAGTACGAAAAATCCGACTTAACCGGGAAAAAATTACCCTCTAACAAAATACCAGCGTAAAATAGCAACTAAATACCGCTGTGTTTTGTATGGTGGGTGTAGAGAACCGGAGACCCTTTTTACTAGAAACGAGGCATTTTCGTCACCAGGGGTGAAAACGTATCTCAATTTTGATTCTTAATCGTTATTCGCCACAGCATGCACTTCATCAGGTGGACTGTGTGCTCATTCATCATCATTATTTTAAAAAAAGGATATGACGAGCGTAGGATTAATCTGTAGAGCGTAGGTTAATGTAATTATATATACATTTACAAAAAACTTAGTGCATATAAATCGTAACGACATTTATTGCTATATAATAAACTTGGCTTCAATATATATTATTGGATAGGATATGATAGGATTGGAGAGGATAGGATTCATATTGAGTCTGAACGGTAAAGCTATTACGACGTATAAATTTATCAGAAATTGGAATCATAAACCTTCTTGAAAAGTTATTTACAGAATAACTTGAAGCATAATAATTTATGGTAATGGCGGACAAAATACAATCCTGAAATCACCATTTATAATTTTCAACTTGAAATTATGTAGAAGTTAGTCTTAATGCCCATTATTATGCTCATAAGAAGGTGATGACTCAGTAACGGCACATAGGTTTCAGATCACGCACGGCACAAGTGTTTTTCAGATCATAGAAACAACAGGTTTGTATGGTCTACAAATACTTGTTTTGCGTTCCAGATGCAATTTATGTATCTAAAACACCTACACGATTCAGGGGAAACCTAACTGTGGTAGTAATTTTTTTAAAGTTTTCGTTAGTTATAAGACAAATTATAGTATTGCATATATCATAAAATAACATAATCTCTCACACCAGTTGCCCTAACACAATCGCTCGCTTCTTTTATATCCATATATGTATGTAGGTACGGATACGTGTCTAACTTGAATTGGCGCAATATAGGTACATATACCGTGATTTTAGTCGACAACTTTCATCTAGTTTGTCTTGTCGACTCGACCACCCACTTTTGCAGTATAAATTTGCTGGATTTTTTTATGTATTCATTTATTCAAACTATCGAAGCATTACTTTCTTAATCCTGGTAACAACATGTTGTAAACCATACGTTTCTCTTATCATACCATTTCTTACCTTATCGTTCAGAGTCAGCCCTAACATACTTTTAAATCACCGCAATATTTTTACTCTAATGCTTCTTCTGCAACACCCAACTTTCACTACCATGCTTTTAGGTAGCGACTAATATCTTCACCATGAATTGCCATACGTGCTGTTTTATATAATATTTTGACTTTCCATAATTGAGTTAAGTAAATAGCACACGGCGAAATGTGCCATATTCCTTTACTATACCTTCTTCTTCAACCCACATATGTCTACTGATGGACATGGACTTCTTCAATTGTGGCGAAGATTTGACTTAACTGCAATGATTAGTTTAACGGCAGATTCTACTTCTTTCTTTTTTAACTTTTTTGTATATGGAAATTACATAAACACAAATGTTTTAGTTTTTTTATACAAATAATTTAACTTCAAATTTTTATAATAGGTACCTACGTATCAGAATTCACCTCTCAAATAATGATTAAAAATAAAACTCGGAATTTCTAAATCGCGGTCTGTAAATATAAATATGTAAAACCCAAAGCATAATCCCATTAGAACTTAATTGCAGTTTCTATTTGTTATATTATTTACTAATTGGAAATTTCCCAACAGTGTCAGATACTTCAATTAGACAACGCCATGTGTTGAACTAAATATCGCTATCTAAATGCTAGTACCACAACTATCCTTCACGCTGTTTACAAAGCGAGGGGAAGACACGCTGACCCACATCCCGCATCCAGTACAAAGGCCCTCTTGTCCACACGTGCTCACACGCACACGCGCAAGAACGCTGTACGGCAAAGCTAGTGTCCTCCCTAGCACATGTGTGCCTGGTACGATGAAGTAGTTAGGCTATTAGTAACGTTAGTGTCTCTTAAGGAATCAATTAGTTTTTAATATTGCCAATATTAAAAAGTGCATCTACGTGGAAAGCTATCTGTTATTACAATGGCGCAAAATACGTCCGTGTTTCCATTTTAAGAAAGCTTAATATGCTAATTAATAAACGAAATTCATCTATATTAGTTTCGATAAAGAGTAAATTTAAATATATTTACGTCTCACCCCTTGAGGTAGAGGGCTGGGGGGGGGGTTGAAGTTGGGGCAGTTCAGGCTCCATTACCGCGTCAGAGCCGTCTCTGGTTTTAAAAGTTATCATCTTAAAACTAAGGACGACTCTGCCGCCTGCCGCACGTAGAGCCTCCACCGATAGCTCGTCCAGAGAAAAGTTTAGTAGGAATCCATTGTCCTCTTCCTTACGGTAGAGGATTTTCCAGAGCTCTGTATGGAGACTTGATTTTGTGCCCTCAGCACCACAGCTCTTCTGGAGAGTCAGCTTCGCTGCGGGGCAGACATGTGGTACACAGTTGAGTCTTAGGTAGTTCGCCCTCAGGTATTATTGAGAGTTCTGCCTCCATTCCTGGCTTGCCTTATTCAGGCACGTTATCAGAATCCAACCCGGGTTGTGGGTGAAACCCGAAAATTTTGGCAGTAAAAACATTTTTCTGACTAGCTACGAGATCATGCAGTTATCCTATCCTGCAGACCTTTGCAGTCTATTTCCCGTTATATTTTTTATAGAATAAGAAAAATAAAAAAATAAACATTCGAAGACATGTAGTCATCCATCAAGCACTGGGGCAGTGCGTCGGACATTTCCTCCCGTTCAGAAATGGGTAAGGCCTGTGCCAAGGAGTGGGAAGTATATAGAGTGTAACTTTAATAAATTATTAGGCGAATGGTTGAAATGACAAATTCGACAGTTTAATAGATGAGAAGCGACCGTACAGTCAACCTGGGGGTAAGTGGATGCTTTAGCCCATAAATATCTACAGCATTCATCAATTAAGAATCGAAATACAGATTTCTCACCATAAGATATACAGCAACATTATTCTAGTATTCCGTGAGAAAAAGGAACTACCCCAGTTGAGTCGACCCATTTGCAGCGTGGTCGTACCACGTTAATATAAGACATTGCGCCTTAGTTTTCAGTAGCTTTCTTGAAAGTTGGCTGTAGGTATTCATGAGCTGTAATAGCTGCTTAACATCAGATGAAATTTAAGTTCGTATGGCGCTTCAATTTTGTAAAAAAAAATAACAGGACCACTTCGAACTCTTACAATAGTGACACAAACAACACATACAAACCAAAATAAAAGAAATCATGAACTAACTTTAGAATCAAAGCACTATTGTGACAACCTTAATGCTTAAAACAGTAATTTCAAACCCGACTACGTAAATAAGTTTACTGGTAAGAAAAAAAATGGATACCCTATGTCACTTTGACCAGCAACACGAACCATGTTAAAATCAATCAAGTTATTTAGGCTGCAGAGCTTGCCAAAGAAATAAGCATACCACTCAAGAAACGTTATCCTTTTTAGGCAGTCGGGTAATAAATATCAAATATTGTGATTTGCATTGATTTAAAATGTATAAATAAGTCAAAGATCATATCCAAATGGTTATTTTACCGACTTTATGAATAGTTCACCTAACAAGTCTGGTCTTAAGAGGATATAGTAAGTCAGCTCGAATTCTAATTTCGCCCCCACTTCCCCGCGCGTCGTATGCTATGTACCAACATGTTTGTAATCACTAATACTGTAAATAGATAGGTCGTTAGATACTTATTTCATTAGCTTTATCATATTTATGCCTGTTTCTTAACGCCAACCCAGTCGCTTCTTATTTTTATCACGGTTATTTCCCATTTTAATTTTACGTCGTCTTGTTGCGTAATGTGTATTCTGATCGTAAGCGACACAACTTCTCCCTTCAAAAGCTTAAGCGATACTAACGGTAACGGGGTTACGGGGCGACAGTAATCAAGCTTCAGGGCGCCGATAGTTTAGGTAATTTCTTTTTACAGTGAAAATAACGGTATTTAAAAAAAAGTAAATAACATAAGCACTGCTTTATAGTTAGTTCAGTTAGTATGCAAAGTTTCATGATCTTATTAAAAGTACTTTATGAATAACAACGGTTTATTGTTCAGTTTGGAGGTAACTTTGGATTTTTTTTCTATCGAGAAAATTTTACGGAATCGTGTTTTCGTCTAATATAATCTTTAACATTAATCCTCAACTTTACCATATATTTATTTCAAAGTTAATGCTACAATACTTTCGGCATAACGTAGGATCTTGCTAAGCCATTTCAGGTTATATTTCCCCTTAAACATAAAACAGTAAACATACAGTGCAAGTAAAAATCTATTTGAAACAGAAACAGAAACAGAAACAGAAACTTTTTATTTAATGTAGATTATAAACAATGCTTAAGTCACTTTTTTCTTTTACCACTGGTTCGCAAAAAAAGTGTCCTGGGAAGAACCAGCAAGAAACCCAGCGGGCCTGTTATTTTTTTTAAATAATAGCTTACAATCACGATTATTGGATTATTTATCGAAACACAACAAATAAAAATGAAATAACATGTTTTACTCATTTTTTATTTACAATTACTACTTAGGCAGAACACTTTTATCACTCAAACTTTTGTGTGGTTAGTTTTTATTTTTTATTTTTGTCTAACATTTCTGTAAGCAAAAACGAAATTTACCCACGAAATTTATTATTTTATGAAGTCAAATGGCCAAAACAATTACAATGAGTTATATTCGTCGCTTTGCTTTGGCGTGACCTTACCGTGTCCTATCTCTAATTAACTTAGGTCTTTGGCCGCACCAAACAAACTGACTTTCAAACGTTCTTTCAACGCGAGAAATATTTTTCGCTCGACTTTTTATATTGAAATAAAAAATAAGTTTTGTTTTCACATACAATTCCGAACTAACCATTTTGAATTTTGTTTGTTTTTGATTTTAACATATTATACCTGCCCATTACTTTCTGCTTATTTTTGGTTAAAACAAATTGCCTTATATAAAAATATAAGAAACATAAAATTATTAAGACTTTATTTTTATATCAAAGTAGGTACAAAGGTACATTCATATATACAAAATGTACGCAAAAAAAGTGAAAACATCATTTTTCTTTAAACAAAACGCACACGAACGTGCGTTTGGCCTAATTCGTAAACCAATATGGCGTAATATTCCGACCACAATGACACAGAATGGGGCCGCGCAAGCTTTGAGCACGCGACACTTGCGGTGTCCTGAATGTGTGGGATTGTTTGACCGACACTATGGCCTTTTCAATTTGCCATCAATATTGAAATGCTATTCATCATTATTTTTAGCATACCATCTATTTTTCCATCAAGGTCACTGCCATATTTTTTCTGCTTAAATGTACGTGTTTGTCAAAATTATTTAGGAGGGTAAACATATTCTCAATACTTTGCAATCTTAAAATATTTATCAAGTCAGCCTTATCCGTTTTGAGTTGAAATTAACTATTGTAAGTGTTATATTTAGGTAAATTATTTCGTTCTTGAAATACAATATCGTATTAAAACAAGGAGACCACATCGTCCCACGGTATTCAAATCAACTTGTAGACAAATTGGATGCAATGAGCTGTCAACGTGAAACTGGCGGAAAATTGTAGGCGAACAAAAGGTGATAAGAATGAGAAGTGTTATATTCTTTTTCTTTTATATGTCTTTACGTTAAAAACAGAGTAATATGTTGCTTGATTATTATATTTGATTATGAGATTCATATTTGATTATGACTTTCATATTTGAATATTCACAGGTGTTTTATAACATAATAGTGATAAAATTTGAGTATTTTTGATGTGCTTTGTGCAGTCATTTGACACCTTCAATCTACTTCTCTACACAAGGGCTCATAACATTGTTTACCGTCGCATATAGGGATGGAATCTCATAATTATACCGACTCTACATATTTTGTTTACCATAAAATATACAGCGACTACACAGCTCAAACTGTGTAGTCCTTGAAAATATATGTGTGTAAAAGAAGTCCAAACAAACAGTATTTATACCAATGGACCAAATGATTATTATATCTATTAATTAATACATGATGTATTATTGTATACTAATTCAATTAAAAATAAATAAGAGTATCTTTTTACAAAAAATGCTACTGTTCCAATGCAAGCTGCAACGAACAGAATAGAAAAAGAGATTGAGGAAAATAAATTCTGGGTAGCTCAATCATAGAAGAAGGTGGCCAACATAGCCACGAACCTATAGCGTTCTGTATCTATAAAACAAACTATGAATATTTAACGCACCAACCTCACTTAACTTTATAGTGTGAACCTTTTAATATACAATTTCAATATTATATTCCACCTAAAGCATTAGAAAATTATCGATTAATTGATCATTCCCATTCTGACCACCCCCTCTTCCCATGTAACTGTGAACCTCTTACCTCGACCGATTCCACAAAATATTTAGGTACTATTATAGACAATAAACTGACCTTCCAGCCTCACATCAACCTCACCGCTTGTAGACTCCGTAAACTTATGTTCGTTTTTAAAAATCTTCGCCAAGTCGCAGATCCTTGTCTAGTTAGATCAGTCTATTTAGCACTTTGTCAGTCACTTATAGTCTACTGTTTAACAACCTGGGGTGGTGCGAGTAAGTCAATACTAATTAAGCTGGAAAGAGCCCAAAGAGCGGTCCTCAAAGTCTGCACGTTCAAACCCCTGCTATCACCAACCTTCGATCTTTATCAGTATTGTGAGGTTCTTTCAGTTCGCCAACTCTTTATTTTATTAACTGTCCTCAAACAACATAGTAGTTGCAGCTATGATACCTCTTTAACGTTTTCCCAGCGAAATCACCTTGTAGTACGTTCAACCCCGTTTAAAACTCTAACCTCACAACGCTTTTTCTGTTTCTTGGGCCCCTTCCTCTATAATAGACTACATCGTGTGCTCAACATCTTTCCTCTTACAAAACTGTCCTGCAAATCCAAAGTCTCTAATTATTTGCAGACTATGAACTATGAGGAGACTGAATCTCTCCTCCATCCTATCAGGTAGGTAATAATATACTAACGCCCACACCCGATCTGACACACGCACTCTCTCTCTCACACACACACACACACACACACACACACACACACACACACACACACACACACACACACACACACACACACACACATACACACACATACACACACACACACACACCATTTCTCTCTCTTTTCTCTCTTTTTTCGATTACTTTGCAATCACTAACTGTACCTTAATGATCCACATCCTGTGAGGAGAGTGCTGGTGCTCTGAAACACAGGCTCTTAGCCTAGCTCGGACGCCAGTCTCTCACAATCTAAATATGTTTTTTCCCTGGTAAAAACCTCTGTTCATTACTATACTAATATTTTAGATTGTGGAGAAAATAAAGAATTTTTATTATTATTATTATTATTATTAATGTAATAGTTTACTACTTTGTATTAACTGAGAACTTTGGAAATTTGTTGTCGGATAAGACGCTTGCGTCAGAGAGTACACTAAATATACTAAAGCACATTTAGATCCAATGAGATAACCCAATGTGACTGTGGGAAAACTTTTCTAGATTTACTTTGAATTCTATATTTAAAGTAACACCTACACCATAAATTATATATCATCATCATTACAATCATTCACAAGTCCACTGCTGAACATAGGCCTCCCAAGGAATGCCACAAGGCTCGGTACTGAGCCACCTGCATCCATCGACTTCCTGCATGTCTTACCAGGTCGTTACTCTATCCAGTGGAGGGTCGTCCTACGCTTCGCCTACCGATACGGGGCTGCCACTCGAGAACTTTTTCCTCATTGATTGTTGGTTCTTCGAGTTATATGGCCGGCCCACCGCCACTTCAGTTTATACGCAGAGAAACCACGAGCGTAGCCCTCTCCATAGCTCGCTGAGTGACCTTGAGCGACCTCATACGGCCAGCAATGAAGGACCACGTCTCAGTTCCCTCATCAAGTCATCACTGGCAACACGCACTGGTTTTACAGTCTCGTTATTAAATTTTGAGGTAGAGCTGACGAGATGTGTCGTAATTTTCGAAACGCTACCCAGTCGTGCGAAATAGTATATGTATGTATATATATATATATATATATATATATATATTGTACAGAGATTATCAAATTACATTGCACGACGTGGATATGGGCCTGTCAGTCATTTTTAAGAGGCTTTAAAAGCTAGCCATCAATTGCAAATTTTTGTATCGTCAGGTATACCAGCAATTACTTTGTCGATCATAAAATAACAGAGCGCTGCATAAAATAAGAATTTAACTGAAACTTATAAAGTAGCAATAATAATGAAACCTTAAAATAGATCAGAAACTGATATATTCTATACGTGGCAGAGCCATGCTGCAGTTATATTAGTAGTATAGTTGTAGCACGAATGGGTCGGCTTGACCGCAGAAGGACCACGCTCTCACAGAATACCAGCGTCAAATTATAGCTTAATACTGTTGTGTTTCGTATGGTGAGCGTAGAGAACCGGAGATCCTTTTTACTGGAAACGAGGCATTCCATCTTAATTCTCACGTGTGGCAACGCATCTGCATTTTGATTCGTAATCATCGCATACGTAATCATAACGTAGATGTCTATGGGCCGCAGCAACCACTTACCACTAGGTGGACTGTGTGCTCGTTTTTCACACTATCCTATTAAAAATATACACACAGTAAAATTTTTAGAAGAAGGACGAGAGAATAAATGTTTGAAGAAGTATTGGTTACGCGCTTTTCCGATTTGATTGGGTAAGGATTTCCAAATATGGGCCACCTGAAAAATTGAGGAATTAACATATAACTCCCTGAAATGTGTAGCAATAAAACTCTTCTTGTCTGAGGAAGAATGAAAAACCCTTTCATGACAAGAGAAGGGATACTGAAAAGGCGAATGAAGTCGTTAAAAATGACGAAGAGAACAAACAATATTGTGGAGTTGCGCCTTCACATTATTTTGAATCAATTAAGCTAAAATCCATATTGGGAAACATTGTTATACTTACGCAGACCAAAATAAATCTTATCTAATATTTTGTGAAAATAGAGTAAAGGCTACGCTTGAATTTTATGAAGATAGTGTCTTTGATTGTGGAGTGCCTTTCAGTTACACACCTTTCAAAAATGTGTCGTGTATTTTCCAGCTATACTCTTGTCCAGACATTTTAGTTAGACTCGACTCAACCTCCACTCAAACCTTGCTAGAGAACAATAATTCGGACTTCATAAACCTTAAAAACTGGTTCCAGATCTGAGAGTGATGGTCTTCAAATTTGCTCTCATTACTAGAGGAACTTAACTCCAACATTGAGCCCATTAAAAAATCAAAACAGAAACAGTACGTAAATAATTTCAATAAATATGTACACACAAGTTTATTAATGTATACGAAATTTCTACAAAAATATATACATATTAGGCATATTGGGTTCCATCCCATTTTATATTATTAACTTATTTGATTTATTTTAGTCTTCAAAGTTAACCGTGAATTATATCTATATATTATAAGAGAGGTATCACGATTTTTTTTGATTGTATGTATTAACTTTAACAAATGTAAATAGCAATAGTTTTACTTCTTATCTATTATGGAGAATAATCTGGTGTGGGTTTAACTGTAATCGTAATAGGAATCTATCGTGATTGACACAGCCCTAACGTTACTGCGCCTCGCACCGTTCGGTTTGAATATAATGGACCGGTGACATTAAACCTACTTTTTAACGTGATAGGGTTGTCACATAATTTATAATTAAAAAAAAACTGAATTTACTTATTTTTTATGAATAAAACTTTTGCTACGGTTTTTTTGCGTTTTATTTAATTTAACCTATATCCATAATCTATATTCCAGCACCTATGGCCACGGGGGACCGAGGAAAGTAAGAGTAGTTTTATTCAATTTGTAATATTCACGTAAATATAAGAAATCGTTAACTTATTTTACAATAAATTATACCTGCGTTGACAGTGTCGTAGGATTAGCTGTTACCTTTAACAAGACGTCAACATTGCCTTTTAAAGTCACATAATAAATACATTTTAAAGATTAAGTTACCTGTTCTGGCGGGAGTTCACTTGGGGATGCAACCTTTTTAGTACCAAACAGCCTGCAGTGCTGCGTGCTGGTCTGAAGGAATTTAAAAACCTAGTACAATTACAGGTTGTAAGGCATTCCATCTTACTCATCAGAGGTAAGAACACATCTGTATACTTACTTCTTTAAAGTTAGCTGCAGATGTCCCTGGGCTGCAGCAGCCGGTTACCATAACGTGGGCTGTAAGTTTGTTTGTCAATTGTTCATTTTTATAAAAAAGACGAATTTTGCTGTCAAACATCTGAGATGAGAGAGTCGATCGTCAATGAGTTACAAAGATATTGTTCGTTGCGATATCCCCATACTATTAGTACATGAAATTAAGGCTTTTTAAGGAGACCCTTTTTACAGAAAACGAGTCATTCCGTCTTAGTCCTCACGGGTGACAACCCATCTGCATTTTGATTCATAATCTTGGATAGTCTATGGGCCACAGCAACCATTTACCATCAGGTGGACTGTGTGCTCGTTTGTCATCCTAACCTATAAAAAAGGCTTACGAAACAAAATGAATTTAATAATAACGAATAGAGACGGGATGGGACTTTGAAAGAAACACTAATATTAAGAGTAAGTACATAGGAGTCACTCCTATTTTTTTTTAATTGCTCTAGTCGCGACGTATATTCAGCAGACCTATGACACTATTTACACTGTCTCGTCGCGTACCCGAATATTTATTAATACCTAAGTGTTATAAATAAGAGATGGTTGTACTGACATCTGTTCGAAGCCACAGAATCTTATAGGCATTGTCTCTAGACACCTTTTATAGCAATCACGGAATAAGCTGATGAGGTGGTTTCTTTTGAGCTGTAATTAGTGTCCATTGCCTTACATATCACAATTTTTTTCAAATTATTATTATAAAATAGTTAGATCACTTTTAAAATTTGATTTATGAGCTGATATATTAAATGGTTTGTGGAAACATAACCATAAATCCAATTCTACGGGTACAGACTTCGATCAACAATACCAACTAGATGTCGGTTCGGCGCAAGAAATCCATCTCAGTAAATAAGAGCGCACATGACACGTGAGCTCTTGCACGTGAGAGTGTAGCTCGCAAGGCAATAACGGGAAAAAGAACTTTATTTGTTATAAGTTTAAGGTTGATTTCACACTAAATGTTATTTAATATATAAAACGCCGACAGTATTTAGCTATGATTTTGGTACGTGACCCGTTATCTGGTTGGTTGATCGAAGGGTACAGAAACAAGATTCGAAATCATTTTTATGGGCCACAGTAACCACTTACCATCAGGTGGACTGTGTGCTCGTTTGTCACCCTATCCTATAAAAAAAATGCAAAAAACATAAGTTTTCTACTAAAACCTATTTTTGAATAGAAATTTGATAATAAACAGTATTTTAAATTATAAGGTTCAATCTTCAAATGTAACTTTTTTTGCTTCTTCATGTTATTTTCTTTTTAATCGATATATTATTGCAATATATAAGTTTGCTTTTGCCAATTTGGGCTATTCTCTTTTTATTTTATTTTGTGAAAATGGGTATTAATGACCTTTAACAAGTTTCTTTATGATTCTTTCGAAGGTTTAAAACTTCACTAAAAAATTATAAGGTTCTTCTTGTATACGATCTGAAATTTGAATTTTACTGTAAATTAAAGCTATGACATTGATATTAAAAACTCTGTTGTTGACTTGTTTTCCCTCAGCTTGTTTTTTCTTTGATATCACTTTGTCTGTGACCATGAAAAAATTGTAAATTCGGGTATTTTTTTAAATAATATTTCCGTGGTGACACCAATACTGTACGCCGTGTAAGCAAAAATGTTGGTTTTTATTTTTATTTTATTTTTTACTATTTTAGGCCAGTGATTGTCACTAGCTAATAATAGTTAAAAATACACTATCAATAGGTGGGATCTTTGATTGCTTTGATTCTGAAAATCTTAAATAAAAAACAACGAGCCTTTATAGAGATGTTTATCAAATTCTACAACTTATTGTGAAGTGGATTCATCCCAAGCAACGTTAGAATAATCAGTATTACTTCAAAACGTTAAATAATTGTAATGATATAATCCAAGTATAAAGGTTAAACCAAATATTTATATTTCAAGATATTTAATAGAATCAGGCGTTATTTTGTGGATATCCACCGCAGAGTCTATTTCACCAGAGAACGCCTCATTTAGAGGCGACACACGAGTCGTATTATCGACGGTGCTGTGTCTTTCCTAGCGTCGTTGTTTAGGGATTGGTGAAGACGGGAATAGTGCACGCAAATGGGGGCGGGCGGTAGTTGCACTTTGAACTGGCTGAGACACATCATTTTATTTTAATACGCGAATCTAAGCTAATTAATTTTGTGGACATCCACCGCAGAGTCTATTTCACCAGAGAACACCTCATTTAGAGGCGAAATACGTGTCGTATTATCGACGGTGCTGTGTCTTTTCTAGCGTAGTTGTTTAGGGATTGGTGAAAACGGGAATAGTGCACGTAAATGAGGGCGGGCGGGAGTTGCTCTTTGAACTTGTTAAGACACATCATTTTATTTTAATACGCGAATCTAAGGTAATAAATTTTTTACATCTCGAATATTATTATTTATTTCTATTAATTATATTAATATTAAGTTTACGCTTCAATATTTTAATAGCATCCAATTAAAAAGTTCAAAATTAGTTTTAATATTAATTTGTATTCTGTATACAAACAAAACACATTGTTTAATCTCAATGACTCACAACTAGTTCAATATACGGTGTAAGCACGTCCATTTGTTTTGTAATCATTTTACGCTACCAAGACATTTTAATTAAAACGCAATCATACTTCCGTGTATCCAGTTCATTCATATAACAGTTAAAGCAAGTTATCAATAAACCCTCCACTATCTCATACCAGATCAGTTTAATAATTAGGTATTTGATATTATTGTGTTCAATTATGGACGAAACAATAAACCCAATTAAATAATCTAATAACACAAAAATATTATATGTTATGTTATTTTGCCAACCCTATGTAATCGCAACGTGCGCTATCTCAACTGGCTCGGTTCCATTGTTCTGCTGCCCTACACACGGTACATAGATTCGATTGTCTAGCTACTTACATTGTTGCACTACAGTATTAGTAAGACTTTGATTAGGTACAAGCTAGAAACAGTCTGACCTAAAATCGAGCCCCCTACGTGAAACATACATATTTTACAGCAACTGTGTCAATATAATATCTTAGTAAGTATCTTGTAAGTTACTATACCGATGACCTCCTGATTTTCTGGGTTTTGGTTAGAGTCCTTAAAATTCTTATTCCAAAGCTTAGTTTTTCATAAGCGGATTCGGATTTAAATTTCAACACCAGAGATTAATTTAAAACTGGATGCTTTTTGAAGTTGCCAATATTATAATTAGCTTGTTTATTTGATACAGCGCCCAAGTCTACCTTCATATTGTAACAGTGTACATGGGTATAGGAGAGAATATCATTGGAGTCAATATAAAAATATTAAGTTTAAGATTACACTATAATGAGAAAATGATTATCTTACGTTTTGCCTACACTCACTATGCTGAGAAAGTTCCTATCGCCAGTTTCCATCTGCATATATATAAGCAACTGCCATTTCAGAACTTTTCTACCACATAGATTATCGCATCTTAAAACTGTACATTCTCTATTTCCTCACTCTCATCGTCCGATAGGGCTAGGGATAGGGGGGATAGGGGTAATCCGACACGGCCGGAAAGAGATCAGGAGCAGTATCTACGGCTTTACAGGCTTTCTGAGGCATGAGGATGAAGCACCGTCAACTTTCTGAAGTCCGCCACTACTGAGAATTTCTTGACAGGAAAACAAGGTTTTGACTCGACCTGTAATTCGTTCCCGGGACCCCTTGATCAGTAGGTGCGCTTACGAACACAAGACAATTATGGCAGTCATTATGGCAGCTTTATAATCTGTTATATTATATTCGTTATTCTTGTTTTTTTGTTAGATTTACTCAAGAGCTTAATGCTGCCTAGTTTCGTATACTCACCATAGTAGAGAACCGGAGACCCTTTTTTACTGGAAACGAGGTATTCCATCTCGGTCCTCACGGGTGACAACGCATCCGCATTTTGATTTGTAATCGAGGATAGATGTAGATGTCTATGGGCCGCAGTAACCACTTACAATCAGGTGGACTGTGTGCTCGTTTGTCACTCTATCCTATAAAAAAAAACTTTGTTTTCTATAGCTTACTGAGTAAATTTGATAATTTTAATCAACTTAGTCCTCAATCTTAATTTATTCTTGAGACACCAGAGAATACCTCTTTACTAACGTACTTAAAATGCTTTGAGAGTAATTTATTATAACACTCTTCGGAAGATAAATAATCACATTCTGTTTACGATTGAGTATGAGTGAATAATTAGATGATATAATAAGTGTAGTGATGGCCTAAAAATATCATCCCGTTTCATTTCATCGTTTATCATTACATCTTATAAAAGTCCACTGCTGAGTATAAGCCTCCCTCATAAATTACATCATGGGGGGATTTTGCCATAGTTGCCACGCTTGGCAAGTGGGTTTGCAGACTCAGTTTTATTATTTAGAGTTGTTATCAGGAAGATGCTGCTGCCCATCTCCTGTTTTAATTTCCCTCTGTCGCCTCTTACGACACCCTCGGGAATCTTGGTGTAGTGGATATTCTGACATCGCCAAAACAAGTTCCCTGTCACGGTTATAGGTCCATTTGTTTCAATGCTTCAGATATCTCATTTCCCTAAGATCGTGGCATAGCTATCTTTTTTTTTAGTTATGTAATAAGGTTGAAAAACTACCACACAGTCCACCTGCTGGTAAGTGGATGCTGTGGCCCATAGACATCTAAATTTATCCTCGATTAAGAATCAAAACCCAGATGCGTTGTCACCCCTAAGGACTAAAATGGAATGCCCGTTTCCAATAAAAAATGGTCTCCAGATTTCTACACTCACCATACGAAACACAGTAGTATTAAGCTGCTATTTTACGCTGTTATTCTGTGAGAGCGTGTTCCTTCTCCTATCGAGCCGATCCATTCGTGCTACAACTATAATATAGCTGCAGCTTGGCTCTACCGCGTAAAAAAGAACTATCTAACAAAGAATTAGACGTAAAATATATAGATCGGTGGCCGCAAGGAGTGATTAATGATATTCGTCTGGTACTGAGATCACCAATCCATAGCGGCTGGTGACAACGCAATCCCTGTTTTTTTTAAAATAAACTGAAGAGATAAATGAATTTACAGTATACATATGGTAATTGAATGCTAACTTTAAACAAAGAAAGCTACAGCGTTATCAAAAGTTGAACCATCTCGGTATGGGGGTGATTAAATCTAGTCCAGTTTAATCTCCAGAAGACACAAGTTTGCGCGTTTACCGCTAAAAAGAACCCCTTTGTCGTATATCCCAGTTTCAAGGCACTCCCCTTGTTGCCTCAGCCAGCATCGCAATCCTCTACGTCGACATATCGACATATTGATCGAATATTAAAGAGTCTAAAAAATGAACTAAGCCATGGTGTTGATGAGATTCCCCCAACATTGTTCAAACAATGTGCAAGCGCTTTAGTATATCCACTAACATTATTAGTGAACAAATCTTTTGAAGAAGGCGTATTCCCAGATTTACTGAAACATTCACTAGTGAAACCCATCTATAAAAAAGTTACGCAAAAGGACCCAGGCAACTATCGGCCTTATTGCCCATCATCATCATCATCACAGCCTTTCACAAGTCCACTGCCGATCATAGGCTTCCTCCAAGTAATGCCACAAAGCACGGTCCTGAGCCATCTGCATCTATAGACTTCCTGCATGTCTTACCAGGTCGTCACTTCATCTAGTGGGGGGTCGCCCTACACTACGCCTACCGGTATGAGGCTGCCACCCGAGGACCTTTTTCCCCCTCATCGGTTATCGGTTCTTCGAACTATATGACCGACCCATTGCCACTTCAGCTTATTTATCAGTTGGGCTATGTCGGTTACTCTGGTTCGACTATGGATATCCTCATTTCTGAGTTTATCACGCAGACACCTCGAGCATAGCCCTCTCAATAGCTCGCTGAGCGATCTTGAGCGTCCTCATACCGCCAGCAGTGAAGGACCACGTCTCAGATCCGTAAGTCATCACTGGCATATGGGCCATGAACAAAGTTAGTAGTAGTAGTTAAAAAGTATAACATTTTAAGCCTGCCTTGTATCTATATTTTGGAACTATGCAAATTTGTCAAAAAAATCCAAGCTTCTATACAAAATGAAATGACATCATATCTAGGAATCTGAGACAGAAAAACAAACTAGTGCTACCAACTTCACAACTAAAATCTAAAATTACCCGAATATATTAAAAAAAAAACATTAAACACGAAAAACCATTCGTAAAAAAATTAAAGCAACTACTTATAAACAAGTGTTACTATTTATTTATGTACTTCTATTTTTAGATGATTAAAATATAATATAATATAGATATGTAAATATAAATATGTATAATAATGAAATGCTATGCTACCAAATAAATTACAATAAAAAGTTCTAATAAAGTTTAAAATTATTCAAATAATTTAATACAAATTCAATTATGCTAATTATACTAACTATAATAATACCTTAAATGTAAAATTTAATTAATAAATAAATTCATAAATAATAACAAATAATGTAATATAATAATCGTATTTCAAATTAAATGCGTGTATGTTTAAATAATATAATAAGTGTTAATATTAAATAATTATTCAACAATAATAATAATAAAACAAAATAAATATATATATATATATATATATATATATATATATATATATATATATATATATATATATATATATATATATATATATAATATAGCATAAAAGTAAAACTATGTAACACCTTTTGTAACCTATGGAATGCAATAAAGTTGTAAGTATTGAGTACTGAGTGACGTGCAGTTTCGTGGTCACTTGGAAGAAGGCCGGCTCACCCCCTACAACTTAGGCGCAGGTACGGCCCTACATGGAATACTATTCCCATCTCTGGACTGGGACTTCGGTGCCACCTCCTTCCATTTGATCGCATCCAGTGCAGACCCGTTCGAGTCGTCGGCGAGCGAGCTCTTTCCGATCGGCTTGACTCACTGGCACTGCGAAGAGATTTTGTTTGTTGTTTTTACGTGGTAGAGCCATGCTGCAGTTATATTAGTAATATAGTTGTAGCACGAATGGGTCGGCATAACCGGGGAAGGACCACGCTCTCACAGAATACCAGCGTCAAATACAAGCTTAATGCTGCTGTGTTTCGTATGGAGCACAGATTAATCTGTGGTATTGTGAGTGTAGAGAACCGGAAACCAGTTTACTGGAAACGAGGCATTCCATCCTAAGTCCTCACGAATTGCATTTTGATTCGTAATCGAGGATAGATGTAGATGTCTATGGGCCACAGTATCCACTTACCATCAGATGGACTGTGTGCTCGTTTGTCATCCTATCCTATTATAAAAAAATCTATTTGCGTATTTTTTCGCATCTACCACGGGGAGTGCTCTGTGGAATTGTTGGGACTAATTCCAGCTGCACAATTTCACCATTGTACATCGCGACAATACTCGCTATACCATCCATACCATCTGAGTGACTGGCGATCCACCACTGTGCGATTTAAAGGAAGTTTTCTTCCTCGCACAACTTCCTTGTGGAATCGACTACTACCAGAGATATTTTCGGACCAATACGACTTAGGGACCTTCAAGAAAAGAGTCTATCCCTTTTTAAAAGGCCGGCAACGCATCTGCGATTCCCCTACTGTTGCAGTTGTTCATGGGCGGCGATAATCACTTAATATCAGGTGAGCCGCATGCTCCTTTGCCCCCTATAAAAAAACTCTAGGGATAAAGACCAGCCACTAATTATACGGGCCGTTCAGTTCAGCAGTTTAAACACTACTGTTTGGTGGCTGAAATAGGTAAACCCATGTGGATTCCTAGTTAGAAAAGAAGATCAAACATCTAGTCTTAACAAACGCCCGTGTTCATGTGTTAGATAAAAAAAGAAAAGCTAAACCAGCGCATTTCGTTATATACGGCTACATGACCACTAACCATCATGTGGAATACTAGTTATATTATATAAATTTATTTGAACTAATCCATCCAATTTTGACAAACAAGCACACAATGGTAAGTGGATGCTGTAGCCCACAAAAATACACATCTATCCTCTCACTCATCTCACCTCTCAGTCACTCCTGAGGACTAAGATGGAATGCCTCTTTTCCATTAAAAGAGGTCTCAGGTTCTCTATATTCATCATACGAAACACTGCAGCATTGAGCTGCTATTGAAAGCAAAAAAATTGGCATCGCGTCTGCATTTTAATTCTTAATCTAGGATGGATAAACATGTCTATGGGTCACAGCATCCACTTCTTCAGTTTACTGTGTGCACCTTCAGTTTACTGTGTGCACGTTGGTCACCCATATTCATTAAAGAAACCTGCAGAATTGCTCTGCCACGTACAAATAGAATATAACGGACTTATAATTGTCGGCTCGTACGACAAAGAGAAATTGTAAGTCCGTGGAGCAAATAATCTCATTCTACTGGTTTTGCAAGCATGCTAAATAGTGTAATTACCCACCCTGACGGGTTTAATCAAGTTTGTGTTAAGATTTGCATTAATATTCGTTGAGTAATAATAAATAATAAGTTTATTTGTTAATCTAACTTATTACAATACATTTAATAATGTTAACGTTTGCTTATTTATGTTCTAAATGATCTTCTAAATGAATTATAATGAACAATATTGATTGAAAGTGAATCTAGGTATTACTAAAAAAATTCAAATTTCTTAGTTCAAATGTTAGTGTTTTGTTGTAGCCGTTGAGTACCGACAAGTTTTAAATGATCTCGATGGGCTAACGAGATTGAGTTTTTCAGACTGGTTTAGTTGCACATTCTCGCCTTTTTATCATAGAACGTTAGATACATACATATATTATGTAGAGCCACGCTGCAACTATTATGGTTGTAGTACGAATGGGTCGGCTCGAGCTGGTTAGGCCCACGCTCTCACAAAATACCAGCCTAAAATAACAGCAGCAATTCTGTAGTGTTTCGTATGGTGAGTATAGAGAACCGGAGACCCTTTTTACTTGAAACAAGGCATTCCATCTCAGTCCTCAGAGGTGTAAACGCATCTGCATTGTGAATTTTAATAGAGGATAAATGAAGGTGTCTATGGGCCACAGCATCCACCTACGATCTGGTGGACTGTATACTCGTTTGTCACCCTTATTCTATAAAAAAAGTTATGTATATCTAATTATGGTTTTGCTAGAATTACCATTCAGTCATATCAAAAAATATGGATATTGCGATTTTAAGTGCTGATTTAACCCGTGGCAGGCGATGAAGGAAAAGATCGTGAAGAAACCTGCATGTCTGAGAAATTAAATTAAATATTTCGATAACATGTAAAGTCCGCCAACTTGCACAGGTGAAACGTGGCGGACTTTTCCTTGCTTTAAACCTTTCTCAAAAATGAGAGGAGGCCCGTGCGTAGCAGTGGGACGTATATAGGCTGTTACTTTAACTTTTATTCTTTATAACAAAAAATATGTTGGTAACTACATTAACCAATAGCAGAATATGATGATGCTGATGTCCTCCAAATCAACGGAGCCTAGCCATCTACGTAGAAATGTCTTCACAGAAAAACTCAATAACTGATTGTTTTGGTCCGACGCGAGATTCGAACCCGGGACCCTATGATCAGCAGTCTCGTTTGGGAGACTGGACCAACGTGTCTGTCTGAAGCTAGAGTATAATCTTACAGAGTTATTAAAAACTACATTTCGGATGAAACACGAACATTAAATGCTGGTCTTCTTTCTTTATGGACCTTTGAAATTCCACGACTAAACATGTAGGCCTTTCCTGATGTAGAATGGACTTGCCTTCATCGTAATGCTTGCATAATTAATACACATAGTATTGATGATCGCAGTGCAAGACGTCTCACCGCACCTTTATCCCTGCTGTCCGTCGCCAGTCTGGATATTTTACATTTGACGTAAACGAGTAGACTACACCGCCATCTATCGGAAACTGTAGCATTTTTCTGGTATTTCCCATAGTCACTACTTACAACACCATCGGAATTAAATTAAAGACATAAAGACATAAATACATTTATTCCGACACTTCAGATTACAATACCAATTAATAAACAAAATGAAGACGAATAAGAATAAAATAAAAGAAATAAAAACACAAGAAATTTATAAACAAAAAAAAAGTAGAGGATAAAATTAATAATCGAAACAGATGAAGTGGCGGAATTAATGACAGAGTCTTTTTCACACGGCAATAATGCGGCCCTAAAGTTTTCTCTCGTATAGAATTCGGGTCACCGTCGAGTGACTTTGGATGATAAAACATAAAATATTAGCTTTATTTACATCCGCTAGTGGCGCTGCTCATATTTTCAAACAATTTTAGTCGATAACGATACGAAAATATTTTAGTGTAAAAACTTGTGCTAAAGGTGCTGGAGAAAGACGAATAAAACCCAAAGCTATGCGACTCCTCCTATCCACTGATAGTGTAGTGTTAAGTAGGGTAATATGGTGTAGCAGCGATAATACTAAATCATACAAGTTTTAGTGTATCTTGTCCTAGACATAATGGCACAAAGTGCAGTATGTCTGGAACAAAATATACTGAAACTTGTATGATCGGTTGGCGGTGTGTCATCCTGGTGCCTCGGAAAGCACATAAAGCAATTGGTCCTGCTCTTGATCTCTCTCCGATCATGTTGACTTGCCCTCCTATCGGACTTAAAGAGCGGAGGAATAGAGGGTGCACTTGTGCTCGGGCATAAACTCGGGCTAGTCTCCATTAGAACAGGTTGCCGTGACTGATATTCGGTCTGAAGGATAATGATGATATCTTGCAAGACCTGGATCTCTGCTCTCACAAAATAAAAAATAAAATTTGTTTCTTTTTTACTAAATCAACATTGCAGCTTTTTAAAAAATTCCGCTTGATATGGGTCTACTTTATAAATTTTGCCCGTGACCCTAAAAATACTTCTTTTATACCTTCACATCAGTTCAGCTTCGTCGCCGGACTATTGTCACTTTGTCGTTTCGTAATATTTTTATAATGTTATACTGACACACCTATGAACCCCTCTAAACCTATAATAATACTGTCAAACACAGCAATGGAAGCTTTGGTGAAAGAAATAGTTAAGAACGTGCAACCAAATGAGATGGACACATAAGCAGAAAAAGAAGGTAGCCTAAGAAGCATTGCTGCTAAAATTGTTAAACAATTACAAAACTGTACTCACTCTAAACGTTCCGTAATAAAACGGTGAGAACGGTCAACCAAACCAGACAGAAAAACTCAACCTTGTTAGCCCATCCAGCTATTTATAAATTATTAAAAACATATCGGTACTCAAAGACGTATAAAAAGGACTTTTAAAATATAAAACTTTAAAAACATCTTAGTCGGTACTCAATGTCTACAACAAAACGCTGTCTAACATTTGAACTAAGAAAGTAGAATTTTTTTATGTAACTATCCGAATTATGAAAAAATACTCGTAATATTTATTTTATTATATTTTTAAACTTGCATACTACATATACAATTACCGTTTTTCAACTCATTTGCGGATTACATCCGCTGATATAACATGTGAAAGTTGATCTTCCTTTCTATATTGCACACACAATCTTTTTAAATACGTTACCACATGCTCTTAAATGTCTATGCAGTTATTTTAATAATTTTATAAGTAAGGATAAGTATATCTAGTAGTATAATGAAATTTTATGTTTTTTTTATAGAATAAGAGTAACCTATATAAACTTTAATCTAATGATAAGTGGATGCTGATGCCCATTGAAGCCTACATCTATCCTCGATTAAGAATCAAAATGCAGATGCGTTGTCACCCATGAGAAATTAGATGGAATATCTCGTTTCTACTCAAAAATGTCTCTGGTTCTCTTTACTCACGATACGAAATTCAGCAGTTTAAAGTTGCTTTTTAATATTGGTGTTCTGTGAGAGTAATATAGTAGTAATATAGTGTGTAGTAGTGAAAAAATGACATTAAAGATCGTTTCTTATTATGACACATGAGCAGCTTCAGTCCACTTTTCAGTGTAGTTCACAGGTTGCTACAGAAACTTAAATTACTATTTTAGGTTATTCAAGGAAATCACCGCAAAGGGTCATGCGTATCTAAGAAACAACCTAATATAAGCTTTTCCTTTGTTGCTCTTGGAAAAATAAACGAGATTCCAGATTGCACATAAAGATTTTTGCTGTACTTTTGGGTTTATTTTTTTAAAAATAAATATTAGTAACGTTATTAATTAACATTACTAATATTCCTTTTAACTACTCCTGGTAAGCTTAAAATGCTTGTGTTAGGAGTGGTTCACGACAGTAGTCAAAATGGCGGATTCGAACCCACGACCTTATGAGTTCGCGATCCGCGCCCTGCCATTAGGCTACTGTCGCTTCAAATATATTTATATTACATTTTATAGTTGTTGAAACAGGAAATGATGGGCAACAGCAACTCAAAACTCGAACAATCTATGGGGGGGGGGGAGGGTCTACGTTCAGAAGTGGACTTTTATATGCTGTAATGGAATATAGTTGTTACATTCGTCTTATATCATATTTCAAAACAGGTACGGTCACTTGCCTTGCAACTTGGGAAAATTATCTAAATTAATCTTGCGATAACGTAATTGAAAGTTATGAGAATAGGTTGCCCTATTGTAAAATTACCTTAAAGGGTATTTATTAAGTTCCTCGTGTAGCAAACAGCTATTAGCCATGAAATAAAAGCGCGTTAAAAACAAGACCCGCGGGTTCTTTTTGTTCATTATTGTAAACTAATTATCGTATCACAAAGTATCGCAACGTTGATTCCTGAAATACTATATAATAAATTTTTATTACCTATACCAAAGCTGGTTATTATATCTTGAATACATTCCAGTGTCGTGGTGAAGCAAGGTAATACCTTTACATAGTATAAAACAGGAGGAGCCGTAGTAGCTCAGATGGTTAGCGCTCGCTGTAAGTTTCACAGTACGCGAGCGAACCGGGTTCGATCCCCGCCGGCACCAATGAAATTGTTAATTGCAATTTTAAGTGCTGATTTACCACGAAGACATGTGAAGTTCGCCAACACGCATTGGGGCAGCCCGAGAATTCGGACTGTAGTTCTTCAAGAGAGTGTTGTCGCCTTTCTTGAAGAACAAGACCACCGTACCCGTACCCCGCACCTTTACTCCACGCCTTCGGAGTAGTGCCACCATGTAGGACGGAATTGAAGTTTCTAAAGGACTTTAAGTATCGGTTTTCCATCCGCTTTCTGAAGCTCCGCTGTATTTCCATCCTCGCCCGGGGACTTTTTTAAGGTGCTGGATACAAGTGTTGAAGAAGTGCTGAATGTACCTGATATGTAAATATAATTACTCTAAACAGCAAAATTTTTGATGTATTGCTAACTTAAAACTTCTAATCCTTAAGATCTTTTAATAGTTTAATAATTTCATGGATCGATTTTCGATAAGTTCATGTTACGTAAATCTCAAAATATAATTATTTTTTTACCGTTTAATAAAACAATGAGACATTTTTTGTATTAAAACTCTACAAATAATTAATATCATGCAAAATATGGTTCGGGACTTGGCCTTGTTTTATGTAAAAAATATAGTAAATTTATTCAAATTTCAATTTTACAGTTTTTATTCTCTTCCAAAACTTTTAAAGTTTTGGGGTCCCGTACCTGTAAAAGATAGATTTACTTAAATCGTCATCGCATGATACCCGGCAATTAGATACTTATTATTTTTTCATTATTATTATCACTTCAGCCCTTTTGCAAGTCAACTAGGCGTGTGTTCCGAACTTACGCCTATCAAAAGGAATACCACTAACACAGTCCTGAGTTATCTGCATCCATTGACTTCTTAAGTATCTTAACAAGTCGTCGCTCTATCCAGAGGCAAGCCTCACTACGATTAGCTGACCGTTTTGAGACTACCACTCAAGAACCTGTCTTCCCTATCGGTTGTCGATACGGCGATCTATATGGCCGGCCAGGAATCACTTCAACTTACTTATTCGTATACTATATCTGTATGAGAATATCCGTATCAATTACGATATCGATAACGTAGGGAACTCCAAGAAGAGCCATTGCTCGCTGAGCTACCCTAAGCTTCCTCATAAAGATTGAAATAATACTAGTTTTAACGGAATTTATCGCGTATATTTAACTTTTTTACCCGACGTTTAGAGAGCTTTACAGCACCCATGGTCACGGGAAGGACTGAGATGTTCAACGTCCAGCTGTCATAGTTAACCGCGGTTACCATAGATTAAAATTTTAACTTTTGTTCCGATCTACACAGTATGAGCTTATGGTATCATGGAGTCTTGCAGTTGTATGCTTGGGTTGGGATTTAATTTTATTTATTATAGGATCCCAAGCAGATGGTAGCACCCAGCCATCTTCTCTATTGAAATTAGGATGTTTTTTGATTTCAATAGCCTCGCGAATCATCCTTGGAAGGAATCGGTGTTCTTTAGCGAGGATTTGTGGTCTATCAAATCTGATGTAGTGACGGGGGCGATCTTGTACATGTTCACAGACTGCAGACTTCCCGGAGCGTCGATTCTTCACATCAGCTATATGTTCTTTGACGCGGGTTTTAATTGATCTTTTAGTTTGTCCTATGTAGGAGAGACCACATTCACAATCAAGCTTGTACACTCCTGCATCTTGCAGAGGGACGTTACACTTGACTGATGGTAAAAACTGACCAATCTTCTTCGGCGGCTTGAAGTATGTTTTGATGGAAGCGCGCTTCAAGATGTAGCCAATCTTGTCAGTGACTCCTCTAACATATGGCAGTACAGCAGGTACACGCTCGACTGTGGCCGGCTTCACTCGTTCTCTGTGACGTAGGCGTGGGACCCGAAGCTTGTTGTCATGCAAAACTTGCTTGACATGTTGGAGCTCGGCAGCCAGGTGTTTACTGTCACAGATCCCTCGTGCTCTCTGAAACAAAGATTTACCCACGGTAGCTAACTGTGAAGGATGGTGGTGAGAATCACCGTTTAAATATCTATCTGTATGGGTCTTTTTTCTATACACAGTATGGCTCAAGGTGTTATCAGGATTCCGAATTACTAACACATCTAGAAAAGCTAAGGAATTGTTTGCCTCTAACTCCATTGTGAACTGAATTTTAGAATTTATAGAGTTAAGATGGTCTAAAAATGCAGTTACTTTATCTAAAGGTAGAATTGTGAAAGTGTCGTCTACGTACCGCTTGTAGAATCTTGGATTTATGGGAGAAGTAAGCAGGGCTTTCTCCTCAAAGTCTTCCATGAATATGTCGGCGACAATGGGAGATACAGGTGAGCCCATCGCCACACCATCTACTTGCTTGTAGAACTCCTCCTTCCACAATAGGTAGCCAGATGTAAGGCAGTGTCTGAGTAATACTGCATATTCTGCGGGCATGTTGTTTTCTTCCAGCCTTCTAGTTACAATTGAGATGCAGTCTTCCACAGGTAAGCATGTAAACAATGACTGCACATCAAAACTGACCATAGTTTCATTGTCTGCCAGACATAGGTCTTTAATCTCGCTGACAAAATGGTAGGAATCCTTTATGTGTGCTCTTGTATGTCCCCTGAGCGGTGAGAGAATTTTCGCTAAGTGTTGAGCCAATCTGTAAGTTGGTGAATCGATTTGGCTCACTATGGGGCGTAATGGAGCATTGGGCTTGTGTATTTTTGGTAACCCATACAACTTTGGTGATTTGGCGCACGTAGGTATTATCCATTTTACGTCCAGATTTAATTTTTCGGAGTGTTTCTTTATGAGGTCACTAGTTGTTTTTAGTGTGCTATTTGTTGGGTCGTTTTTAACCTTTTTATAAGTACTTACATCCGACAAAAGTTCTTGTATTTTAGAATTATAATCTGACGTATCTATGACCACCGTGGCGTTTCCCTTATCTGCGCGGAGAATCGTAAGTTCTGGTTTATTGCGTAGGTTCTTTAACGCTATAAATTCGTCTCTGGGAAGATTCGGTTTAGGCACTGAACATCGACGTAACATAGACGAAATGTCTTGACGTATCGCCTCCAAATCTTCTTTCCGCATATTGTTTTTAAATAAACAGTCCTCGACACTACAGATAATTTCTTCGTACGGTAATCTGCTAGGAGTTATAGCATAGTTTAGTCCTTTGAATAAAACCTTTATTGTTGCATCATCCAGTGTTTGTTTTGACAGATTATAGAACGCGATTAATCTATGATCTGTGTTTGTCAATGGTTGCTTTTGGTTCTGGCATTGATTCGGATGTTTGACATTTGATTTGGTCGTTAATTTTTGATATTTTTCTATATGTTTGTTTTTGCATTCGTTATATTTACTAATTTCGCGTTTATTTAATGTTTCCATGCAAAAATTATAATCAAACGTCGTTAAAACTTTCTTTAATTCACTGGATGATGTGTCTATGGATTTATTTATGTCATATAGATCGGAGCGTTTTTGTTGGATTACCGCCCGTAACAACTTTTTACTTGCCTGATTTAAGATCTTAGCGCTTCCTCGAATGTCCTTTTTGGTGGATATTTTGACACACGTAGGAATGAGATTATGGTCTCGACATCTCTTCAAGAAATTTAAGGCTGTTAGATATCTTGCGCGCTTAGTCTTTAGATCTTCTAATCGGCGTATTTTATTTGCAATTACCAGTCCGTACTGGTTTACATAATGATTTCTTATATTTACGCGAACAGAAAGAAGAGAACAAGAAATCATTATGTAAACCAGTACGGACTGGTAATTGCAAATAAAATACGCCGATTAGAAGATCTAAAGACTAAGCGCGCAAGATATCTAACAGCCTTAAATTTCTTGAAGAGATGTCGAGACCATAATCTCATTCCTACGTGTGTCAAAATATCCACCAAAAAGGAGATTCGAGGAAGCGCTAAGATCTTAAATCAGGCAAGTAAAAAGTTGTTACGGGCGGTAATCCAACAAAAACGCTCCGATCTATATGACATAAATAAATCCATAGACACATCATCCAGTGAATTAAAGAAAGTTTTAACGACGTTTGATTATAATTTTTGCATGGAAACATTAAATAAACGCGAAATTAGTAAATATAACGAATGCAAAAACAAACATATAGAAAAATATCAAAAATTAACGACCAAATCAAATGTCAAACATCCGAATCAATGCCAGAACCAAAAGCAACCATTGACAAACACAGATCATAGATTAATCGCGTTCTATAATCTGTCAAAACAAACACTGGATGATGCAACAATAAAGGTTTTATCCAAAGGACTAAACTATGCTATAACTCCTAGCAGATTACCGTACGAAGAAATTATCTGTAGTGTCGAGGACTGTTTATTTAAAAACAATATGCGGAAAGAAGATTTGGAGGCGATACGTCAAGACATTTCGTCTATGTTACGTCGATGTTCAGTGCCTAAACCGAATCTTCCCAGAGACGAATTTATAGCGTTAAAGAACCTACGCAATAAACCAGAACTTACGATTCTCCGCGCAAATAAGGGAAACGCCACGGTGGTCATGGATAAGTCAGATTATAATTCTAAAATACAAGAACTTTTGTCGGATGTAAGTACTTATAAAAAGGTTAAAAACGACCCAACAAATAGCACACTAAAAACAACTAGTGACCTCATAAAGAAACACTCCGAAAAATTAAATCTGGACGTAAAATGGATAATACCTACGTGCGCCAAATCACCAAAGTTGTATGGGTTACCAAAAATACATAAGCCCAATGCTCCATTACGCCCCATAGTGAGCCAAATCGATTCACCAACTTACAGATTGGCTCAACACTTAGCGAAAATACTCTCACCGCTCAGGGGACATACAAGAGCACACATAAAGGATTCCTACCATTTTGTCAGCGAGATTAAAGACCTATGTCTGGCAGACAATGAAACTATGGTCAGTTTTGATGTGCAGTCATTGTTTACATGCTTACCTGTGGAAGACTGCATCTCAATTGTAACTAGAAGGCTGGAAGAAAACAACATGCCCGCAGAATATGCAGTATTACTCAGACACTGCCTTACATCTGGCTACCTATTGTGGAAGGAGGAGTTCTACAAGCAAGTAGATGGTGTGGCGATGGGCTCACCTGTATCTCCCATTGTCGCCGACATATTCATGGAAGACTTTGAGGAGAAAGCCCTGCTTACTTCTCCCATAAATCCAAGATTCTACAAGCGGTACGTAGACGACACTTTCACAATTCTACCTTTAGATAAAGTAACTGCATTTTTAGACCATCTTAACTCTATAAATTCTAAAATTCAGTTCACAATGGAGTTAGAGGCAAACAATTCCTTAGCTTTTCTAGATGTGTTAGTAATTTGGAATCCTGATAACACCTTGAGCCATACTGTGTATAGAAAAAAGACCCATACAGATAGATATTTAAACGGTGATCCTCACCACCATCCTTCACAGTTAGCTACCGTGGGTAAATCTTTGTTTCAGAGAGCACGAGGGATCTGTGACAGTAAACACCTGGCTGCCGAGCTCCAACATGTCAAGCAAGTTTTGCATGACAACAAGCTTCGGGTCCCACGCCTACGTCACAGAGAACGAGTGAAGCCGGCCACAGTCGAGCGTGTACCTGCTGTACTGCCATATGTTAGAGGAGTCACTGACAAGATTGGCTACATCTTGAAGCGCGCTTCCATCAAAACATACTTCAAGCCGCCGAAGAAGATTGGTCAGTTTTTACCATCAGTCAAGTGTAACGTCCCTCTGCAAGATGCAGGAGTGTACAAGCTTGATTGTGAATGTGGTCTCTCCTACATAGGACAAACTAAAAGATCAATTAAAACCCGCGTCAAAGAACATATAGCTGATGTGAAGAATCGACGCTCCGGGAAGTCTGCAGTCTGTGAACATGTACAAGATCGCCCCCGTCACTACATCAGATTTGATAGACCACAAATCCTCGCTAAAGAACACCGATTCCTTCCAAGGATGATTCGCGAGGCTATTGAAATCAAAAAACATCCTAATTTCAATAGAGAAGATGGCTGGGTGCTACCATCTGCTTGGGATCCTATAATAAATAAAATTAAATCCCAACCCAAGCATACAACTGCAAGACTCCATGATACCATAAGCTCATACTGTGTAGATCGGAACAAAAGTTAAAATTTTAATCTATGGTAACCGCGGTTAACTATGACAGCTGGACGTTGAACATCTCAGTCCTTCCCGTGACCATGGGTGCTGTAAAGCTCTCGAAACGTCGGGTAAAAAAGTTAAATATACGCGATAAATTCCGTTAAAACTAGTATTATTTCAATGTGTAGTGTTCGCGTAAATATAAGAAATCGTTACGACTTAGATTCTTGGACACGCACTGGCTGTAGACTCTTATTTTCAGATATTTATAAATATATGACGTTAATGTGTCGTTGTCTCCCAAGAGCCGTTCATTCGAGTTGGATCCGTTGATCTTCCTCGAAGATCGAAGTTAGACTTACCTAGTCGCACTATTTGTTCTAAGTAAACATGTATAGTCTACAACATATCGACATCGACCAACAAAGGCCAACCGTTGGACATTGGCCTCCATAGCTGTAAAGTTTGTTTTACTGTCCCTTTTGATAGGCGCATTGATCCAATATTATTGGATTTTTACGAGAGAAATGAAAATTACTTTCAAAATACAAACTAAAAAAGAATATTAATTGGTTTTGTATAAATTTTGCCGGTACGGTGTAGTGGCGGTGTAAGAACGTCCACTACCTCCTATCATCCCGTGGGTGCCGTAAGAGGTGACAGAGGAAATAAAATCAGGAGATAAGATAGGTCTCACAGAATACCAGCGTCAAATAGCAGCTTATTGCTGCAGTGTTTCGTATGGTGAGTGTAGAGAACCGGAGACCCTTTTTACTGGAAACGAGGCATTCCATTTTAGTCCTCAAGGCTGACAACGCATCTTCATTCTGAATCGCAAACGAGGATAGATGTAGATGTCTATGGGCTACAGCAGCCACTTGCCATCGGGAGGACTGTGTGCTCGCTTGTCAGCCGTTTCCTATAAAAAAAGATGAGCAGCAGCGTCTCTGTAAACCTAAAGGCTAAAAATAAAAAAACTGCGGTTGCCAACCCACTTGTCAAGCGTGGCTACTATAGCAAATACAGGGGTTATTTGCCATAGTGGGAAGTGCTTAGGAGGAAATGAGTAGGAGGCTTTGTTCAGCAGCGGACTTTAATCGGCAGCTTGTAGCGGTAACAAATATTGGCCCCGCTAGGAATTGAACCTAAATCCCGTGTGATGGCCGTTCCATGTTCTCAGCCAGTTCATACGATAGTCAAACCACCACTTACTTTTATACTGAGTCTAAGAACGTTCTGGTCGGAATTATAGCTCAAATTGGAAGTGAAATAGAACTTCTTTTAATAAAGCTCTAAAATGGAAAATGGAAAATTACGAAAGTGAGCCTTTGACTGAAAATGAAGCGAAGGTTAATTAAATATAAGGCCACAGGTGCTTTTAGTTAGGCGCAGTTGGCATATGCGTCTAATACAGCTTAGACCTAAAAATAGCGGCAGATGCAATTACAGCGTAGTACAGTTATTTATTCTGTGACTATAGTAAATTGTAAATGTCAACTTAAATATATGTACTTAAATTAAAATGTAACAAATATGTATATGGACATATGTATATAGACATATGTATATGACAAGTCTTCTACCAACTACAAGGAGCAACATTGCAATATAAGAATAATACAATTGTAGATTATTATCGATGTTGTATATGTCGATAACAGTACTTTACTTCTATATTTATTTTTATATTGACTTTCTCGTTGGTCTTGTGGTTGTAGTAGTACGACTGCTGATCATAAGGTCCTGGGTTCGAACCCCGGGTCGGGCCAAATAATCAATTATTGAGTTTTTCTGTCGAGAAATTCTCTTCCGGAAAGTTGGCGGTGTCTCACCCCCGTGCCTCGGAAAGCACGTAAAGCCGTTGGTCCTGCGCCTGATCTCTTTCTGGTAGTGTCGGTTTACCGTCCCATCGGATTATGAGACTTAGGGAATAGAGAGTGCACCTGTGCTTGCTCATACACTTGGGCACTATAAACTTGTCCTGCGCCGATGGCTAGTTTCCGTTGAGGTTGGCCGACGTGACCGAAATTGGTTCTGGCTGACAAACACATTGTTATTATTATTTTTAAAGTATAGAATTTTATTTTTTCTGACAGATTTTATTACATTTTTCGAGAGTAATGGCTTATGAAAGAACTCACCATCTTTTTTCGTCCTCAAAATATTTTAAAAATCTTAAACGTGCAGGTTTCCTCTCGATGTTTTCTTTCAACTAAAAATTGCGGCTGCAATTCCAGTGATGGCGGTTATGATCGAACTGGACGTCCCTGCGAACTACTACGAAATTTAGGTCCTTAAGTATAGTTCTACAATACTTACATTACTCACGCACGCACGCAAAATTAATCCGTTCATTTGCATATGCGCTTGCGTGCGTAAAAAAAGAAATCTCTAAAATAACTTGTAGAATATTATTGATATAGTGAATGCTGTTGGTGTCGAGTCTTGGAAGACAAGAACTTTTTTTCTTTATTTATTTTCAACATGTTGTATTCTTAAAATGGTTATGGTTTATCTCTAGTTCATTAGTCCAGTCGGTATAAAAGTCCCACCCACTATACCGGCTGGGCCTGCTGCGTCATTGTGCGGTACACTTTTAAGCTTTCACAACAAAATCCCAGGAAATATACACTAACTATCCTATCGAAAAGTTTTCACTAAGCAAAACTTGTTTAATAAGAGTTAATATAAAGAGTACATGACTGATAATAACCCCTGGGAAGGAGGTGATCGCTACCATATTGTTCCTAAATGTTTTCATACGTATGAATGGTTTTATAAAATATTATGTTGTAAATTAATGTTAAAAAAGTCCCGCTGGTTTTCTTGTTGGTTCTTCCCAGGACAGAGGTTAGTTTTTGAACCAATGTTAAAACTTAAATGACATTCTATAAGTAGCGTAACGAGGGCCCACAACTCGTCCAACATGCAGCAGTCATTTCCGATCCAGTTTCACTTAATTTTGGCGGTTTATGACCAAAATCAGCCTTTTGGGGGAGGCAGTATACTATTTTGAACTGTCTTGAGATTCACGGTGGTAGACCGTACTGCGTACGTACGTACATACTGCGTTTCTTGACTCGCTAGCAAAACCCAAGCGTGGATCTTCTTCTGATATCCCGTCAAAGACCAAGTCTAAGTCAGTACGGAGAGAATGCATTATCTTTTAGAGAAGCTCCAAAAGCCACTAACTCCTTCAGGCGTTCTGACGTCCAATGAGATCTTTGAAAATGTTAAAAGGTGAATTTAATTTCTTCACGACTACGTTTATTAATTTATATTTTGACAACTACCATCAAGTGGCAGTGTACAAACATCCACTACCCCATTTCGTCCCGTGGGTGCCGTAAGAGGCGACAGCGGGAAACAAATCAGGAAACAGTAGCGTCTTCCTAATAACGACTAAAATAAAAAAACTGCGGTTGCCAAGTTTGGCAACTGTGTTCAGCAGTGGGCTTTAATAGGTTGTAACGGTATTTTTACTTTTATACTTGTTACTTTCAGCCATAATACGGTTGTGGTACGAATGGGTCAGCCCAACCGGGTAAGGACGACGCTCTCAACGGATATCATTAAAAAGCAGTGCAGAGTGCAAAGAACCGGAGATTCTTTTTACTAGAAACGAGGCATTCCATCTTTACCTTTCGGGGGTGAAAACGCGTCTGCATTTTGGTTCTTAATCGAGGATATATATAGACGTTTAGGGACTTCAGGTGGAATATGTGCTCGTTTTTCATCCATATTCTATAAATTATACTTTACTCTACGAAATAATTGAAAAGAAATACGTCACTTATGGAGTCTATTCTAAAAATAAAGGAAAGGAAATTCTATGAAAATCTTGCGGCTTTCCACAAGGATTGAACATTTACTGAAAAATATATTTTAAATCTTGTAAAAAGTCATAGGACTTTGACAACTTCCTTTTATATGAGAACTTTTAGCAGCTTGATCGTAGTATGAGACAAATAATAATATTCCTAGATTTTGATGTAACATAATTCGAATATTTTACGTAAGACATTATTAAGATTTCTTGTACTGTAGGAGGGTAAAATATCTTGACATATATATTAATTAAAGCGTCTAATAGTTACAGGACTAGATATGGTTTAATTTCTACAGGTCCAAAGTTAGACACGAATTAACGGGGTATTGAAACCCAATTAATTCCTGTCTTTTTAACGAAAAGAATTAACGAAATCGCTCGGGATTAGCCGCTAGTCTATGGCTTCTTTTCGGTTTGTAATTTTTAATAATTATTATTTAAAGACATAAAAATATACACATAAGAATCTAATACGTGATTCAGACAAATTTCGTCCGCTCGGCTGATGAAGGACCACGCTCTCACAAAATAGCAACTTAAAATAGCAGCTTAATGCTGCTCCGTTTCGTATAGTGAGTGTAGACAATCGGAGACCCTTTTTACTGGAAATGAGGCATTCCATCTCCGTCCTTAGGTGTGTCACATCGAGAGCCATTTAAATAAATTTGTTTTTTTTTTAATTATCTAAGTGAGAGGTAAAATCATTCCAGCTCACAAATTATTTCTGTAATACAAATAACGATTTTAATGAATATTCAATTCAGATACAACTTAAAGAATTTCACTCCTTAAAACTTCAGTGCCTCATGTGAAGATCTTCACTAATTACTTTTATTTTCATATATAAAAAGTCTAAATGGTATCGAGTCGTGGTTCGATGTCCCGTCAAGGCCGCATTTCTCGCGTACCTGAGGGAAACTGGCCGAGATCATTTCTCCAGGGCCTAAAGAGAAATAAACACCTCCGAGTAAATGTCAAAATGTAACTTGCACTTGCTAGGAATATCGAAACTCGTTGCAAAATATCAATGAACTCTGCAAAGGATTCCGTTGCAATACGTGCTGATTTTAACGATGAAAGTGACTTCCATTATTTGCTTATTTTAAGATCAATAAGGATTTTATAAAAGAACAATGTAGTTAAATATCTTATTTAAAAGGACAGAGTTAAAAAAAGGTAATGGAATGATAAAACGAATAAATGTGTTGGTTGTGGTTATTGCTGGTAAATTTCATTTGTATAACGGAGTACGAGGTACTTCGTGTACTTTATTACCTTTTATATAATTTTTAGTATATGTAATTTATGTTTTTATTTTAACCGCCCTATATATTGTATTTTATTCTGGGCGTGCAGTGACACTATTAGATAATTGAGTATCCTGTACTGCTTTTAATTTAAATTACTATGACATGATGGTAGTTACGATTCGATTGCTGATAGAGATATTATAATAAATATAATACTTAAAATAGGTAACTGTGATTATACTTATTACGAAATAAAATTAATGATATTCGGAAACTTAACTAATAAAACTATACGGCGATACTTTAAGCAAACATTGGATTTTCGTGTGCTTTTTATATCCGAGGCTACCAAAGAAATCTAAACAATAAGGTAATATTTAGATATCTGTGGTGGCTACTAGTGGACAGAGATGTTTGACATCCTAAGGTACTGTTACGTTCATTACCGTTGCAGTCTATTAAAGTCCACGGCTGAACATAGGCCTCCCTTATAGATTGCCTTATAGGGGGATATTTGCCATTGTTGCCACGCTTGGCTTTGCAACCACAGTTTTTTTATTTTTAGTCGTTGTTAGGAAGGCGCTGCTGCCCATCTCCTGGTTTGCTTCCTCCGTCGCCCCTTACGACACCCACGGGATGATAAGGAATAGTGAATATTCTTGCGCCCCTACTACAAGGTAAAGCTTCGTAAGGACAGATGTTTCTTAAGTCCTGCGTAGGTGGAAGAGTACTTACAATGTCGTACTTGTACGGCTCCCAAGACCGGCCCATAGTTATGGGTTGCGAGGAATACCCGGGTAATGGGGTATCCCCGAGGCCCGAACCTGCATGGGATAAACAAAAGTAGTCCCATAGTAGATGACAATCAACGTAGGTGGTGTAAAAAAGGTATAAATAAACTTGATTCATTCAATGAACCTTTTTTCGATTAAATGTGTAGTATGCTGTATGTTTATCCCAATGGTCTGACTAAGTAAGTGATCTGACTGTCCATTAAAACGCTACAGTTGGCCAGTATTTAAGTAGATGCCACAACATTGATGTTTATATCCTAACATGATGTTTATACATAATATATTAAAAAAATATGTTAATTGTTTCTTTGTTTGTTGGTATGGTAAGTGGATGCTGTGGCCCGTAGACATCTACATTTATAATTATATAAGAATCAAAATGCAGATGCGTTGACAGCCCTGAGTACAATCATGTAATGCCCCGTTTCCATTAAAAAGGGTCTCCGGTACTCTACCCTCATCACGCTGGTATTCTGAGTGTGGTCCTTTTTCAGCCGAGCCGATCTTTTCGTGCTACAGCCATAATATAAGTGCAGGATAAGTACCACGTAAATACTAATACAAAATCATATGTATGTAAAACGCCTCTAAGGTAAAGAAGAAAACCTTGTCAAGTGTAAGCACCAAGGAATATATTGCGTCCTACCTTTCTATATATTTAACCGGGCTCTGTACAAAACTACCCAAAAAAAGATATGCATTGTACGAGTAGACGCTTTTCTTAAAAAAAATGGACATTAGATCTTCGTCATCATTGGTGGCAACGCATCTGCATTTCGATTCTTAATTGAGGATAGATATTAATGTATATTTATACCGTTAAACAACTTTAACGTCCGTTAGTAAAGTATATATCATTTTGGACGCTAATTGACAATATCTTATACGTAGTCCATCACATACATTAGACTAAAAGGTCTATAGTTTGTAAACATGGGGTGTATTCATAACTTTTTAATAAAAAAACATTTCAAATTGCAGCACCTGATCTTCACCTGTTTTCATGTGGCAAATAAACAGAAACGTTCTCTTTTTGTCTATGAATACAGACTAAAAAGACCCGTTTTTTCAAAGCAAGCATAAACAACTCTTCGTAATAGGGAATGATCGTAATGGGAAGCGCTGCCATGGTGATCGATTGTTGTAGTGCAATTTAAAGTGTGGAGACTAGAAAAGTGATATCAGGTTGTATGTTATGGGAGGAACCGACAGGTGTAAATAGACTTGCTGTCATATTGAAAGCCCGCTGATACCTATGGTCAGTAATTAGCTTTTCGACTAGTCTTTTTAATCTTATAAAGCGCTGAAGTTGCTTACAATAGTATATAAACCTACAGTCATTGTACAGCGAAGTAGCAAATATAACGACAAAATTAAATACAGTATTATTTTATAAAGATTAATGTATGCATATTATTTAATATAAATTATACGTACTACGTTAGCGCTGGCTGTAAATTTCATAGTACGCAAGCAACCTGGGTTCGATCCCCATCGGCACAAATGAAATTGTTATTCGATTGGATTAAAAATTCATCCGAGAAATAACAAAAAAAGTATTTGGAAGACATGTGAAGTGTCCAAACACGCATTGGAGGAGCGCGGCGGACACTTCCTTGCCCTGTCAGAAAGGAGAGGAAGCCTGTGCGTAGCAGTGGGACGTATATAGGCTGTAACTTAAACTTTTCTACTTTATACGTATTACATACGTAGACATTTTGGCAGCCCCGGTCCGTGGGGTCCAAGTGAGGTAAAGTTCCTAAAGGATCTATATCCGCAACTTCTCTTTGCCACTGGTGATAAAAAGGGCTGAGTATAGTCAATCGGTGATAAAACGGGAAGTAGGATATTTTAGACTATGGTAATTAATAATAATAAAATTATTAAGGGGTGTGCCCTTATTGCCTCAGCAAGAAACGGAATCCTTGACGCTGACATAATGAGTGCAATTTAGTTTCGCGATCACCTAGAAGGAAAGAGTTATTTGACCTCTAGGAAGCTTGACGTGCTAAAAGAGGATGATAGTGATTCATTCTGACCCGCTGCATGCGTAAGCTTGCATGCTTGATGTTATATGGCGCATGTTCGGCCTCACGTGAAATTCTGTTCTCATAAATGGACCGAGGCACACTAGTACGAGCTTTTTCTATCTGACCGTATTAAACGAAAAGCAACTTGATTTGACGACAATCTGTTAGATAAAATTTTAAGGAAATTAATATAGATATTAACTTTGGCCTCTCCATACATTTATGAAAATGTAATGTACGTACACAAAAATAAAAGTGGTTTTACAAAAATAAGTGACTTTCACTCTGTAAATACTAGGAACAGACACAAGCTAGTAGTACCAGTTACTCGACTCCACCTAGTCAGTAATTAATTCTTGGGGCTATGTATACGCTTTTACAACAAAATCCCAGAAAATATACAAAATTTGACCTGCACAAATTTCAAAAACTTTATCAAATTAATTTTGTATAAAAAGGGTTATTATAATATTAGGAAATTTATGGATGATAACAACTCCTGGGAAGGATGATCGCTACCAAGCTATTTTTAATTGGTTTTGTGTTCTCATTGTTTCTGTTCTTCCCAGGGTAGGGCTTTTTTCCGAACCAGTAGTAAATTTAAAAAAGTGACTTTCAGTAAGTATGATTTATAATCTTCCTATATTGAATAAAAAAGTTTCTTTTACTGTTTTTGTTTCCTAGTTGTACCACTTGTTTTACGGAAAAACATTGTATTTTTATTTGTTGGCATTTGGCTCGCACTCGCTTGTAAATCGCCAAAGCGATGTTACCGGATACTCATACCGACCGTTTCCGGTCTTTTTTAAGAAGGAAAATGTTGAAGCAAACCATTAACCCTCATTAATGATTTATAAGCAATATACCTATTAACTAGTGAGCACCTTTTTAATCGAATAGAAAATAGTATCGCATACACATCTTTCTGTATACCTTTCTGTTAGACAAAGGGCCGACCTAAATTATGAACAATTGGCTAAGCTGTTGTAAAGCGTTGTTTAAACGTGCGTCAGCGGTCAATTGTATGTGTTATTAAATAATATACGTAATAAATAATATGTAATAAGTATATAAATATGACTGGTCATAGAAAAAGGCATAAATGGTAAAAGGCAAGAATGGTAAGGAAAAAATATAACAGTATATAAATTTTAATTTATCCTTAAATAAATAATTAGTTCTATAAATAACTCGGGATCTCGAAAACGGCTCCAACGATTTTCATAAAATTTAGTGTCCAGGGAGTTTCGGGGATAATAAATCGATCTAGCTAGGATTTATTTTTAGAAAATGTTTTTTTGTCCGTGTTTTTAGGCAAAAACTGCTACAATATCGTTAGAAAAGAAGGTAAATTTTGACAGATGTAATGATTCTAAATAGCTTAATTGGTATAATGGGCGGTCACAGAATCGTAAAACCCCGGTTCGAGCCCCGACCGGCCGACTTTTTTTAATTTTTTTTTCAAGTTCCTTTCTTTATTTAGTATTTTTTAAAAATACGAAAATTTAAATTAAAATAATTGCACTCATGATTTTTTATTCAAATAACCAGTTCCGTTTTTTCTGTTACGTCGCTAAGATCAAAAAATGTTATTTAATAAAAGAGCCAAAAATTTTTCTTATAGCAGTATGGGATAAACTGATAAGGCTCAGTGCTTATAATACCAATATAGTGCGATGTGTTCTTTTACATCTTTGAAAATAAAGAATTGAGACCGTCAAAGTTGTCAGATTTTTACTGACTATTTTTGTTATGAATTTTATCTCAATAACTAAGCAAGGTTGTTAGACAATGAAAAAATTCTGTAAATTATATACCAACTACATTTATTATGGCAGATATAGCTTCTTCGAGGCAATCTTTGGGGTAGGTAGCCAATGTTCAGCGTTCACTATTAGCTCGTTTGTTACAGATATGAAATTTTTTATTTACTAAATATTTGTAAAAGCCTTTCGTGTGGGCAATGTAAGAGTATCTATTAGGTAAGTTATCACGTATGTGTATGAGTATGGACATCTCGTTTACACTGGACGTAAAATACCCAAACTGGCGACGGGCAGTGTCTAAGAAAGAAGATTTTTGTTACCTATTGATATCATCAGTTACCTGACAAGCGTTACGATTAAAGGAAATCATACCTAAACCGGGATATGTCCATGTCCAACACTTTAAAGAGCTGATGGAGAAAAATAAGAAGAAGAAATGATATAATATATTTATTTTTAAAGGAAAACATAGAAGAATAGAATGAAATAGAATGTATTTACTGTCCAAGTTGTGGGTTTTCGATTTTATGATGTGAAGGAGGTGTTATTTATAAGATATATCACCACTGCCTAGATGAGGGTTAAGGAAGATGACAATATTAATAAATTATTTTAAATATATATTTTAATATTGTATTTTATGATAATGTATTATATTCATAACTTTCAGTTCGATATTTGGTAAGAAACTTACTGTGTTATACTCGTTTTTTAGCTTCTACAAAATATGGCAATTAAAACCAATTTTCAAAGCGATTTTCTTAACGGCTACATTTTAGATTCAAGTTTTTCCGATGAGGCTATATTGATGATGAGGTGATGACCAATTAAAATTGATTTCTACCATAAGATCATTAAATTTTAATTACTATAATTTGTGTCATAGTTTATAAAATTGCTTATGTATAATAATAATAAAATAAATTTATATTTTAATTTAAAGTAAAATAAAATACAAAAGACTAAAGTTGATTATCGGATAAATGAATAACAGATAAATAATGATTCTAGAGTCCATTATTTTTAATGGAATATAATAATGATAGTAATCGCTATTATGCCATATTAAAAATCTATACGGCAACCGTGTCTTGTTAAGTCAGTTTTGTTAAGTCGCATATCTACAGGTGTTTTCACAATTTATATCATTAGACAACTTCTGTTTATGGTCATTATATCGCCTATTATACTGTGTATACTTCATTAAGAAGCCATTGTAGATACTTGTAGTTATGCTTCTCTCAGGAGTTTTATACTTGAACAGAATTTTTAACAGAAATAAAAACCACAGACAGACCTTTTTTGCTGGAAAATCTATTTTAGTCCTCAGAGGTGACAACGCATCTGCATTTTGTTTCTAAATCGAGGATAAATGTAGATGTTTATGGGCCACAACGTCCACATACCATCAGGTGGACCATGTGCTCGTTTGTCATCCAGTTTAAAAAACACATCACGGGAAGTATATTATTAAAGTTAGTTATATTTAGCTACCTCGGACAAAGAATTAGTCTAGCTATTCAACGGGGAAACGCTGCCAGTATCTTCGGAACCTTGCCTAAAGGACCTCCTTTTTAATAATATATTTTAGTTTATTTTAGTTTTTAGTATTAGATTTAGAATTTAGAATGTTGTTTATATTATGTTATGTAATATTAAATGTGAAAATGGAGACTTTTATTATTAAATAAATTATGATGCTACTACTTTTTACGATTTCATAACTTATTAAGAATACTACGATGGTAAGTAAATGCCCAATTATTAAGGGAAAATATAATGTCAAATGGCTTAGCAAGATCCTTCGTTATGCCGAAAATATTGCAGCATTAATGTTGAAATAAATATATGGTAAAGTTGAGGATTAATGTTAAGGATTATGTTAGACGAAAACACGATTTCGTAAAATTTTCTCGATAGAAAAAAAATCCAAAGTTACCTCCAAAATAAACAATAAACCGCTGTTATTCATAAAATACTTTAATTAAGATCATGAAACTTTGCATACTAACTGAACTAACTATAAAGCAGTGCTTATGTTATTTACTTTTTTAAAATACCATTATTTTTACTGTAAAAAGAAATTACCTAAACTATTGGCCTTTTGAAGCGTGATTCCTGCAGCACGGTCACTTCGCCTCGGCCTTTGGACGGGGAGGTTGTGTCGCTTACGATCAGAATATACATTACGCAACGGTACGACGAAAAAACGGGAAATAACCGTGATAAAAATAAGAAGCGGCTGGCTTGGCGTTAAGAAACAGGCTTAAATATGATAAACCTAATGAAATAAGTGTCTAACGACCTTTCTACTTACAGTATTAGTGATTACAAACATGTCGGTACATAGTATACGACGCGCGGGGAAGTGGGGGCGAAATTAGAATTTGAGCTGACTTACTCTATCCTCTTAACCAAAATTCTAAAGCGTTGTCACATTGACAACTTCCAAGTAATGCTTGGTTACCAGCAGAGACGGGCACGAAATTTTCGTCACTTACCGTACAAAACACAGCACACACTTGCACTACATTTGCACCTATTACCTACTTACGTAAAGTATCTGCATAATGCTATTGTGTTTGGTATGGTTAGTGACGAAAACTGATAACCTTTTAACGGGTAACGAGGCCTTCCATATTAATCCGGAGTGACAATGCATCTCAATTTTGATGTTTAGTAAATAGTTTTTAGATGATTTGATTTTTAGATGTTGGTGTCTAGAAGTCACAGCGTTCTCTTACCTTCAGAGGGACTACGTGCTGCTTTGTCACCCATAATTCTATAAAAATAATCTTGTAGAAAAAGTCTTGTTTATGTAAAATGGTCGAAGACATGTGAAGTTCGTTTCCACATCTTGGAACAGCGCAACCGGTAATTTCCTTGCCCTAAAACCCTCTCAGAAATTAGACGAAGAAACTGCCTGTGCGCAGCAGTGGGATGTACATATATAGGACGTACGAGTAACTTTATTACCTATATTTTACTTCAAAGCTGACCTTACATGATATTATGGCATCATTGTTACATTGAGCAAATGTTAGACAAGTATCACCTGTGGTCGTTATTCGACTTATTATGTTAAATTATTTTGTAACATATTCCCGTATACGATAAGGTATGATTTTTTATATTCACATCTAAGGCATGGAACCTTTTGAATGATATAAGTCATTATATGATATAATCATTTCCATTAACGGCTGTATGGATCAGTGGCTTAGCGTTTAGTTGCGGCTCTGAGGACTGTGGGATCGGAACCCGCGCGGAATATATACATTATAAATTTGCTAAAAAAGTTTAACTTAAAGTTACAGACTATATACGATCCACTGCTGAGCACAGGCGTCCATTCATTTTTCACCATCTGAGCTAATAAAGCATAAATGAGATAGCCAAAATGTGTCCCAAGCTGTACAAAAATAAGACTATTGCTGTTAATTTAAATAAAATAAAAAAAGAATTTTGAATACCTATTAACATTTCATAGCAGTTGTTAAAAAATAACCAGGTTTAAAAATATTTAAAGTGATTTCTTCTCTTTCAAGTCACTCTATAGCACCTTTAATGTGACCATATAATACTTAAAAAGATCAGAGTAGGGAAAAAACAATAGCTAAAGTCATAAAAATACTTTATTTATGATATGTTATGTATAAAAACAAGCCTTTAATTAATGAATTAATACATCAAAATAGTCAAAATACACTAAAAGATAGGATTTTATTTATTTGTTTAATACAGCAACAGCTTAAACATGTAGCGTTACATTATAGGCTAGGGTTATTTTATTTTAGTACTTGCAACACTGAATCCGTCCGTCAAGCATCAAACCAGTCAAAGCGTCAATCAGTATATAATGGGTGCGTTTGGCAGAAAAAAGCGCTAGCAAGCGCTTATAAGCGCTTAAATAGTTTTCGGCCAGGACACGATTGCTACTTCAGTAGCGCTGACACAATCCGCCATTTTGCTTATTTAATTTATTTGTTTTGAAGTAGAGTTTATAATTTGTTTTGTGCTAAAAATTCATGATTGGTAAGTTTTTAATATGAATACCTTACAAACATATATTTAAATTAGGTTAGGTTCTCCGGTTAAAACTAACATCGTGTCCTGGAGGAAAATAGCTACTTACGATTTGACAGCGCTTACCGCTTACGATCGCCATTTTGCTTACAAGCGCTTGCTAGCGCTTTTTTCTGCCAAACGCACCCAATATGTATATTATGTACGCTTTTATTTAATAAGTGCCGTAGCCCCACGCGAGTGCTCCAATAATTATAAACGGTGTAATACGTAAGTTTAATTATTTTCTGTCTAATATACTTAGATCAATAATAGTATTAATATAATTATGTTACAAAAGCTAGTTACAAATTATAATTTCAAAGACTGAAAAAAACTGCTGTCCTTGTTTTTTTTTAGCTAAACATCAATTAGGAAGTTAGGATACATCCTAATCATCATGAATTATGCTACATAACACTCGTGAATTGGAACTTTATTAATATCTACATTGTGTAATAATGATAAAAACCGATTGCCAAAATTAACTTTTATAAATCTTCACAACTTTTGTCCACTACTGCGTAGCTGCACGCACTTTTCTAATTATTTATATAGAAGATCTGTACTTTTAAATGACATATATTTCATCTCTGTACAGTCTGGGGCATCGGTTCATACAATTTTTGGCCGTCTCCTTTATTAGACTAGATTAAAGTCTACTGCTGAACATAGACCTCCCCCATAGATTGCCGCATAGGAGGGATGTTTGCCATAGTTGCCACGCTCGGCAAGCAGGTTCTCAATCGCAGTTTTTTAATTGTTATTAGGTAGAAGCTGCTGCCCATCTTCTGATTTGTTTCCGCCTTGTAGTCTTCTACAGGTACTCAACGAAAACAACGCCGTGCTGAATAACAATAGTAAATGCGTATATAAAACGCGGTATGGGAATTTTCTAGGACATAGAGGCTTTCTCAAAAAGGAGTAATTCCCTCAACAAGTATGTTGATAGAATTATGAAATTTTGGGTTCCAAAGAACCATAGAAGAATTCCAAAGTTTTTTAGGTCTCGTAAACTGTATCAACAAATTGATACCTAAATTGGCTACCGTGACCGAACCTATGAAGCAACTGCTAAGACAGACGATGGGCAAAAGGAAGAGCTTGGAAAAACTATGAGGAAAGAGATTAAAGCATTCCAAAAACTTAAACGGAGCATCCATTCAAGTTTTTGGAAATATAATCTTTAGGGTATTATGATGTCAGAGATGCACTAGCCTCGTCGGACTAGGTGCTGTCCCTGTTCAAGATGATACAAATGGCCCTAGAATCATAGCCTATGGTAATCAATCATTGATAGACTGCAAACGCAGTTACAGCTAAACGTTTCTGCATTCTGCAAAGTTCTATGACAGCAGAAAACGGTAAGCAGTTTGACAGTGAAGATTTTCGATCTTTCTGCAAAGAATACAACATTAAGTTATTTAGTACTGTACCATATTGGCCTTAAACGAATGAAGTTGAAAGATAAAACAGAGAAATTTTGAAACGTTTTTGCATCACCCAGATCGGGAGAAAGAACTTAAAGGAATGTTTGTAAGAGTATCTCCTAATGTACAACAGCACACCCCATACACTCAACTTCGAGCGTATTGTACACAACTACCGTTATCGGTGTGATATAGACGTTACACATATGACCTATATCTTGACCATATTTATCTCAAGATCTATCTGTTGTGAAATATGTACTGTTCAGATTATTGAAAAAAGTGCTAACATCCTCCTGCCATTGGGCCGTAATGACTATATCATCGGCAAATCGAAGGTAAGAATTATATTTATAATTATATATTGTCCAATAATAAGGGATAATAAGATTAAATATTGCAGTAATTTCTCAGGTATCTTAAGAGATACATACTTATTTTAACCCCTATAACACATAGGTTGCACACCTGGCTTTGTCTGCGGGAATTTTTCCTCAGCATCCAAAACAGCGCTTATCAAACCTATCCTCAAAGTGGTGAAAGGGACCGTGTGCGCCAAATAAATAAGGTAATAATAAGCTATAAACAAATTCCTAGAGGGAAAAAATCTACTTACACCAGCGCAATTCGGACCGGATACCGGGAGATCTCCACCTGAACTGTTCTTTCAACGACAAAGTAGAGATAAATTTCCATCAATAGCTGAAATAAATTACAGACTAAACCGAATTTAGATATCAATAAAGACGGAATACAAAAAGAAAAAGGAAAAGAGTATGGAGATAGGAAACGCAGAGCAACTGAATAAGATGTATTAAAGGGAGATAAGGTTTACGTAAAAATAATGAAAAAATCGAATAAGCTTACTACAATTTTTAAGCAGGCGCCACAAGTCGTAGAGTGTGCACGAGATGTTATGGGGTAGTGGATATTCCTACAGTACCCCTGTACGGTTGGTATTTGTATGGTCTACAAATAATTGTTCCGGGTCTGGATGTTTTTTCTAGTGCAATTTATGTTTATAAACTGCCTGCACGATACAGGAGAAAATCCTAGTAACGTTTTTTTATAACAAAAGGAGAAAAAATAGTCTTAAATAATAAAAAGTCGAAAATAATAAATAAATTACGTGTATATTTGATTTTGACGTACTAACACAGAATAGATAATAGCAGTATTAATATAATGATGTACGATGACAAGGATGATGACCTTATAGCCGTTATTTTTAATCATCTCATCTATTCTCGTCCTCACCAGAATATAAAAGCCTACTGCTGGATGTTTCTGGTAATGGGGAGTTAGCCAAACTCGCAACAATGGGCCGATGGATTGATGTTTTTAGTACTAGTATTGCATCCCGATCTTCTAACTCTAACTCATCATGATACATCTAACTCACTTGTAAAAGCGGAAAAGCTTAGAGAACTTATATAACATAAAATCGAAAGAACGTCGGGTATAAAAACGAGACGGTTATAATTTTATTTTACCTTTTATACTGACGTCTATTGGAGGTCACAATCACAAGGTCTCCTGGAAGTTAAATATATTTTAATAAATGTAATAATTAAACCTGAACTCAGTACAAATATTTTTATTAAAATAACTAAGAGTCGGAAAGTTATTTTTTAATGATTAAATATGAAGGTGGTTTACATTATTATTTTTATTTTTAACTGCTTCGCTAGTCTAGCGGTCATAAGCGCGAATGGTGATCATGAGGTCCAGATTTCGAATCCAGGTCAGGCAGAAACACTAGTCATTTTGGTTTTCATTAGCAACTCGGAATCAGGAAGTTGGCGGGATTTCACCCCCATGTATCGGAAAACACATAAAGCCGTTCGTTATATCTCCCCTTTTTAGACCAGAACACAGCAGTGTGCACACTGTTGGTTACTGCAGAAATAGATAAAAGGTAGACGTACGTACCATACGTCATCTATTGTACTAGAGTCCTACCACGTCCTTTATATTAGGTTTACTATAATTTGCTTTTTTTGTATAATATACGAAAACAAATTGATTAAAAAATAAGATAAATTTTAAACAAATTGCGGGTACAAGAAAATTGCCATTAAAACGTCATAGCTCCTAACATACGAGTATTGTTTCTTTATCTTAAATACAGGTGTTGCAGTTTTTTCCCACGAAAGCAATACAAAAAGACGATCGTAACCAGGTGGCCGCTGCGATACCAGTTGCATCGCAATTAAGGGAAGATAACGGTAATCTAGACAGTCTAGTTTCTGCCTCGATGATAGCGCAGGCAGAACATAGAATACATAAAAGCTCTCTCTTTTGCTTTACGTATGTATAACTTTAGAATACATAAAAGCTCTCTCTTTTGCTTTACGCATATATATATAACTATATATATATATATATAACTTTGAACATTAAATAAGATGTTGATATTTTAGCAAGAAAGAAAGAAAATGTTTATTTCGCCATATAGCACAACGCCAAGTTGTATATAATTCTTTTATTCCTAAGGTTATTATTAAAAAGTATATAGAATAGACGTTGCGAAATGTGACGAAAAGGGGTCGCACTCAGCATTTGATGTGGCTAACCACAGCCGCTGTTTTTCAGTGTGACCCGTTTCGTCTCTTTCGAGTAGTTCGAGCAATGGTCCTGATCAATATATTATAAATAAATCCCAACGGTAAGAAATAACATATGAAACTAACAAACAGAGGGGAAAAAATACACGAAACTACTAGACTCTACATAAATTGAGTTCTAAAATTACCAAGCTTAAAATCTAAACAGTAATGGAAGGATGGCGACGAAACCAAGTACAATATAATCAAAACAATAACAGGTAGTTAAAAAAATAATCAAAACACAAAAGAAAGAAAAAAATGGAATACAAATGGTGTGCATTTTATTTATTAAATCCTAACATGCAATGCTTATGAAATTATATCATACAAATAAATATTATTTATTATATTAGTACGGGAGAGCGCGCTTAGGTGCGTGCGTGCGTGCGTGCGTGCGTGCGTGCGTGCGTGCGTGCGTGCGTGCGTGCGTGCGTGCGCGCGCGCGCGCGTGTGTGTGTTTATGTATGTATGTAATATAATAAATGTGATTACTCGAAAAAAGTAGCAACTTGTTAGGGCGCAATGACTTAGGAACGAGTTGCAGCACTGAGGGCCGTGTGTTCGAATCCCGCACGGAGCTAGTATTTGTATGGTCTACAAATCATAATTGTTCCGGGTCTGGATATTTATACTTGTGAAATTTATGTATGTAAGCTGCCTCCACGATATAGGATAAATTCCTACTATGGAGGTAACTTTTGTTAGGAAAAAGTGTTGAATAAACTTATCGGCGCATTTATAAAATACCAAATGAATGTCAAGTGATCGAGAGGTTTCGTCACTATAGCGGGGCGTCATATAAAGGTTGGTGGAGTAGAATTGAGGGTGGATTGGGAAAACCCACAATCGTTTGTTTAGTATAATGCGCAGTGCGCTAGAGATTCCGCCTAAGTCATTCTACGAGTGCCAAGATTCGTAGAATGACAGTAGGTATAGAATGAAAGTATCGTGGTTTTGTCAGTCGTGATCATTCTTCTAGTACAGGTAAGGATGATAGTGTTGCCGAGAGGCTGCTTTGTGTTACAATAAGATGGGTAATGTTGGTTTTGCATGCTTTGGTATCATCATGTAATTATGCTCCTCTTGTTACACTATTGTAGAATTGGGACGGGGACATATTACTGTAAGATCGTAGTGTAATTGCTCCTTACTGAATGTGTAGCACGGTGTAAGAATATTCACCACCGCATATCATACCGTGGGTGTGATGAGAGGCGACAGAGGCATGTTGATACAGGGGATGTACAGCAGCATCTTCCGGATAACAACTTAAAGTAATAAAAACCTGTGTTTGACAACCCGCTCATCAGGCGTCTCAACTATGGCAAAATTCCCTCTATGAGGCAATCTAAAGGTGGGGCCTGGGTTCGGCATTGGACTTTCATAGGCTATATATATATGAACACAATGGATGAATTTATAGTGCAGTACACTGTTACCTTACCGATGATGATTCTGTAATTCCCCTGGTGTTGCAGGTTCATGGGCGGCGGTAATCACTTACCATCAGGTAAAATGTACGCTCGCTTGCCCCTTATCCAATAAAAAACATTGCGTAAGCAGGAGAGCAAGTTGAACGTCCTCATACTATTATTATTTTTAACAATAATATTCTGATGTATTTCCGAGAAACTTATTATTGCAGATTATAAGTTATATATTTTACTTCTCTTTTCCAATGTTTATTTCTGAAACGTTAAGTATGCCTCTGCATGACAAAATAACTCCCCTATAAAGATAATACACATAATTAGGACTCCTTATTTAACTGAGAGTATTGTTACGCGCTCCAGTCGACGACACAACTAGCGCCATCTAGTGTCAGGAACGAGAGCGAGGGCAGCGTTGCAGTTTATGACATCACGAATCTTTCGACCAACAGCGCCACCCGAAAAACTAGAAAATCTATACTCGAACCCTCGGTACCTTGCGCGTGTTTACTTGAACATTCCGGATATTTTGCTAATTTAAATAAATAGGCGCTGCAAGATGCGATCGAGACAGAGTTGAACTCGGCGACACAAGCGAAGTTTCGGAGCGGAATTAAGTGAATTAGTGTGTTTAATTATTAGTGTTTTAACTTTAATTTGCGTAAAGTAAATTAAAGTGTTAATTTAGGTAATTTTATCGGCAATTTTTATTGTCACGAACCTCAAGCTCGTAACAATTGGTGTCAGAAGTGGGATCAAATAATGCCGATTTTACCTAAGGAGGAAACGGAGGGTGTCCGTACCCGAAGTCAACGCCAGCAGGAGACCGACCAACGAAGATTTGGTGGTGCAACGCCGCAGACGTCTGAGGGCCAGCCGCCGGCCACGGAAGCCGGTCCGTCAGCAGCTTCTACGTCTGCAGCACCAGACTTAGGTGCTCTGATGGTGATGTTGCCGGAACAGGCCCGCCGACAGGAGGAACAGGTCCGTCAGTTGAAAGAGCAGCTGCAGAGCGGACAGGAGGAACAGATGCTCCTCATGAAGGACCTTCATGCTACCTTTGGGAAAGAGATAAGGGAGGTGAAGGATAGGGTTGCTCAACATGACAACCGCCTGGTGGAAGCTGAAACCCGAATCGAAGAACATGAAACCCGAAACAACCATGTGAACAATCTGGTTGACAACGTGATGGCTGACGTGAAGAAAACGCTGAACGACCTCAAACTTGGGGATGGAACTACAGCTCCCGTAGTAGCTACAACACCTTCGCTACGTGGGTTCAAGGTACCACCGTTAGACGGGACTTCTTCCTGGTCGGCCTACAAAATCCAGTTCGAAGCTGTTATGAAGGCGAACGGCTGGAATAAAAATCAGGCCATGACTGCTCTCACACTAGGCCCGCGCGACGAGGCCTTAACAGTTCTGGAAGCTCACGGTGAGGAAGTGACTTATGAGCAACTCCTTGAGGCATTGGAGGCGAGATATGGCGACGCTCACCTGGAACATGTCTTTCGTGCGCAGCTTAAAGATCGCGAGCAGCGCATCAACGAAAACCTGCAGCAGTGGGCTCTAGAGGTGGAGAAGCTGGTGCGAAAAGCATACCGGTCTGTACCTGCGCTCATTGAAGGGAACCTGGTGCAGACATTCATCGACGGCATCCGTGACCTGGAAGTCAGAGCTGCTGTGAGGCTCGGGCACCACGAGACGCTTAAGGACGCCTTGGCCCATGCACTGGAGGTAGAAGCCGTGCGGCAGGATCATCGTTCCCATCGCGTCAGGGAGGTTTCAGCAGTTACAGTTCGCGACCGCAACAGAGGATACAGCCCTAGGTGCTGTGGCTGTGGGGAAAAGGGCCATCTTCGATCCAGCTGCCCTAAGCGAACCCTAGAAAGGGACGGTGAACGATCTCAGGAGGGTAGTGCGGCCAACAGCACCGCCCAGCAGCAGCAGGGAAACGAGTAAAAGCCAGAACTGCGGAGCGGGTGCTGGCTGATGTTAAAAGAGCCCCAAGGATCTCGATCTCACAAACCCATGATGGGAACAGTCTAATCATCAAGGGCGAGGTCAACGGAATGCCGTGTAAACTGACCATAGACACTGGAGCCTCTCGTACGGTTGTTAGTTCCCAACTTATAAGTCAGTTCCTTGGGGACTCCGCATACAACCTAGAACGCATTAATTTGGTAACAGCCACCGGTCAGCGTATACCCGTCCGTGGAGAGAAGGAGATGGAGTTGAAGCTAGGCAACGTGATCTACCTGCATAATGTCATCGTGGCTGATATAATGGACGACTGCATCCTAGGCTTAGACTTTATGAGGAATAATTGTTGCGAGATCGACGTTAAGCAAGGTGTCTTGAAATGTGGACAGGAGGAACTTTTTACGGAAGGTGCGTTACCAGGGAACGTGTGCAGCATCAAGAAGATTGTTCTTCCGCCGAGATCGGAAACGATTGTTCCGGTTAGTCTTCCTCGAAACGCTGGGCAAGCTCACCGTTGTGTACTTGTGGAAAGGGTAAACAATGACCTTCCATGGAAAGTAGCTCGAACCTTGGTCAGGACCACTGACATCTCAGGAGTACGTGTGCTGAACCTTTGCGACTGGGAACAGATTATAGAAAAAGGCACACTGGTTGGTACTTGTGAGGAAGTGGATTGGTTACGTCAGTGCCAATATATATCGAGTGGGACCCCCAGCAAGGATTCAGAAACGAGAGTGACCACACTTTTGGAAGACTGTCGCAGTGTTCTGCCCCCGAACGAATTGGTCAAGGCGAAGAAGTTGTTACTCGAGTACGCCGATGTATTCTCATCAAACGATGCTGACATAGGAAAGACTGGTTTAGTTCAACACAAAATAAACACAGGTGAAGAGTTGCCTATCCGTCAGCGGCCAAGACGATTGCCGGTAGCACGTGAAAAGGAAGTGGAAACCATGATTAAGGGAATGGTGAAGGATGGTGTTATTGAACCTTCATCTAGTCCATGGTGTTCACCCGAGGTACTGGTAAAGAAGAAGGACGGCAGCTTGCGGTTTTGTGTTGACTACCGCCGTCTGAACGATGTTACTAAGAAGGATAGCTATCCCTTGCCAAGAATTGACGACACGCTGGACATGCTTACAGGAGTAAAGTGGTTTAGCACGCTGGACCTAAAAAGTGGCTACTGGCAAGTTGAAATTGACCCTAAGGACAAGGAGAAAACTGCGTTCTCAACGGGAAAGGGTCTGTGGCAATTTAAAGTAATGCCGTTTGGGTTGTGCAATGCTCCAGCAACGTTTGAAAGGCTGATGGAACTTGTACTTACCGGGCTAATTGGCAACGCCTGTCTGGTCTACTTGGATGACATCATCATCGTGGGCCGTACGTTTGAGGAACACCTTAAAACTTGGAACGCGTGCTCATGAAGATTAAGAGTGCCAACCTCAAGTTGAGTCCGAAGAAATGTTCACTATTCAAACGGCAAGTCAACTTTTTGGGGTATGTAGTGTCGGAAGAAGGTATCCGCACGGATCCAGAGAAAATCGCAGCTGTAAAGGATTGGCCGGTTCCAAAAGACAAGACGCAGGTTAGAGCATTTTTGGGTTTGTGCTCCTATTACCGACGTTTTGTGAAGAACTTTGCAGATATAGCCAAACCTCTGCATAAGCTAACCGAGGAGAAGCGACATTTCTGCTGGGATGAAAGTTGTAACATCGCATTCCAGGAGCTCAAGGACCGTCTGTGCAAGACACCTATTTTGGGATACCCTGATGTAAGCAAAGAGTTTATAGTTGACACAGACGCAAGTGATATAGGACTTGGCGGTGTGTTGTCTCAACGTAATGGTGACCAAGAGGTCGTGATAGCGTACTTCAGCAAGTCGTTGTCAAAACCGGAAAGGAACTACTGTGTCACAAGACGCGAATTGCTAGCTGTGGTAAAGTCGTTGCAACATTTTAGCAAATATCTTCTGGGACGAAAATTTCACTTACGAACTGACCATGCTGCATTAAAATGGCTATTGCAGTTTAAAAACCCAGAATGACAAGTTGCAAGGTGGATTGAACTACTGCAGGAATACGACTTTGAGATCGAACATCGCAGCGGGAAATCTCATGGCAACGCAGATGCATTGTCAAGAAGACCTTGTCCTGAAGATTGCAAACATTGTACTAGGCAAGAGAGTAAGGAAGTGGTATCCGTGAGGATGCTCAGGGCAGACCACCTCAGCAACGAGTGGAAGGACAGCTGACTACATGCACAGCAGGAAGATCCGGACATCAAGCCCGATTCTGGAATGGATAAAGGCCAGTGCTCCCAAGCCCAAGTGGAGTGAAGTCTCAGCGATGAGTTCGACCACTAAAAACTATTGGGCCCAGTGGGACAGCTTGCTGCTTCAGGATGGAGTTCTGTGTCGTAAATGGGAAAATGTTCGGGGAGACAGCTGTCATTTGCAAATGGTTGTCCCTAAAGCTAAAGTACCGGATGTTCTACAGCTGTACCATAATGATTGTTCAGGAGGCCATCTGGGAGTTAAACGAACTCTACTGAAGATCCGAGAACGGTTTTACTGGGTCCACTGTCGAAACGATGTCGAGGACTGGTGTCGCAAATGTACAAGTTGTGCGGCTGTAAAGGGACCTCAGACTCGTAGTAGAGGTGCATTGAAGTTGTACAATGTTGGTGCACCATGGGAAAGAATAGCCATTGACGTGGCGGGACCGTTTCCGGAGAGTGAAAGCGGTAACAAGTATTTCATGGTTGTGATGGATTACTTCACTAAGTGGCCAGAAGTCTTCGCCATTCCAAATCAAGAAGCTTCAACAGTTGCTGATAAACTAGTTCATGAAGTCTTCTGTCGTTTTGGTGTACCTTTAGAGATTCACAGCGATCAAGGAAGGAATTTCGAGTCTCAAATATTCCAGGAAACTTGCCGAGTTATGGGTACTCATAAAACAAGAACGACTTCTTATCACCCGCAATCTGATGGAATGGTGGAACGATTTCATCAGACATTGGAGAGGTACCTAGCAAAAGTTGTAGACAATCGGCAACGAGATTGGGACAAGCACATACAACCGTTTTTGTTGTCATATCGAAGTTCTGTTCACGAAAGTACAGCAGTGACACCAGCTTTCGCAAACTTTGGAAGGGAATTACGGCTGCCTGCGGACCTGATCACCGGGATACCACCTGATGCCCCACGCAGTATTACCGATTATGCAAATGACTTGCGGAACAAAATGAATGACATTTATGAGCACGTCAGACAATCGGGCCAGCAAATGTCTGAGAAAATGAAAACCCGGTACGACCGCAAAATGAACAATAAAGGGTTCAACGAAGGTTCATTAGTGTGGTTGCATAATCCAGTCCGCAGCAAAGGGAAGTCTCCTAAGCTTCAAGCTAAATGGGACGGCCCGTACCGGATTGTGACCAGGATCAACGATGTAACCTACCGGATACAGAAAGGCGCAAGAGGGACTCCTAAGATCGTCCATGTGGATCGCCTAGCGCGTTATTATGGGGCCGATAATGCTCGGGACGAGCATGTCTTAGGAGGGGGCAGTGTTACGCGCTCCAGTCGACGACACAACTAGCGCCATCTAGTGTCAGGAACGAGAGCGAGGGGAGCGTTGCAGTTTATGACATCACGAATCTTTCGACCAACAGCGCCACCCGAAGAACTAGAAAATCTATACTCGAACTCTCGGTACCTTGCGCGTGTTTACTTGAACATTCCGGATATTTTGCTAATTTAAATAAATAAGCGCTGCAAGATGCGATCGAGACAGAGTTGAACTTGGCGACACAAGCGAAGCTTCGGAGCGGAATTAAGTGAATTAGTGTGTTTAATTATTAGTGTTTTAACTTTAATTTGTGTAAAGTAAATTAAAGTGTTAATTTAGGTAATTTTATCGGCAATTTTTATTGTCACGAACCTCAAGCTCGTAACAGTATTGTAGCTGTAAAGCACTTTTAACTTAAGTTGTTAACAATTCAAATGTAAATAGATGGTTTATAATAAAATTGTTATTGATTTTTTTAGAGCACAATGATCAATTTCTCTTACGACCATCAGTGAAAAGAACTTCGTGATATAACCTACTACTATGTACTACTGCGGTGAAAAAATAGCCACCATCCCATATTGTAACGTGGGTGTCGTCAGAGGCGATAGGGGGAAACTGAAACATTTAATGTATAATATTATCTTCTTGACAGCAACTCAAAATATATAAAAACTGTGGTTTCCAACTTATCACTCAAGATCAGGCAAAATATGTCCGTCGTCTACATTTAACGGTGAACTTTAGTAGGCTATACTTAATAAATGAATAGATGAATGGAACCTACCAGTTTAAATAACTAAAACATTATACGTCATATAAGATATAGATTGTTACATACATAAACACTCACGCCTGTCACCTAGAAGGGTAGGCAGAGACTAAGACTTCCATTTAGCGCGATTCTGACATAACTACCTCTCTCGCCTCCTCCACATCCATATAAGTACGCATACATGCTCATCGGTTAAAATTACTCTTAAATTGGCCCATTTTTAATATATCGCCAATTTGGTCGACAAACTTTCGCCTAGGACGTCTTTTTCCGACTCTTCCATTCATTTCTGCAACATATATTTGCTTTATCAGTCTTTCCTCATTCATTCTTCTTACATGACCAAAACCACCGAAGTATTTCTTTCTTAATCCTGGTTACTGCATCATCTTGCAAACCACACCCCTTTTTTATCACACAATTTCTCACCCTGTCACTCAGATTCAGCCCTAACATACTCCTTAGCGACCGCATTTCTACTGCATTTATTCTGCTCTCTTGCTTCTTCTGCCACACCCAACTTTCACTACCATATGTCAAAGTAGGGACTAATAGAACATTGTGAATTACCATACGTACCTTTTTGACACATTCTGACTTTTCACAATAGAGTGTAGAGCCCCATTTACTTTATTTCCTGCATTCACCCGTCGTTCAATATCCTTATCATATCTCCCATCCCTGCTGAATACACATTCTAAATATACAAATTCATCTACTTGCTCGATCATATGGTCCAAATGTAACAATCTACATAGATTGTTTCATTTTATAATTCATGGCATTGATCGTTAAGTAAAATAATTGAGCATATAAGGCATTGCTAAGTTGGTACACCGTTACGACTGTTTTTGTACAGAAGTATTTCACAAATAATGAAGCAATGTTCTGCTCAAAGGTTTATGCCTGAAAGCACGACCTAAGAGTATACGCCTGCCCGTAGGCGACCAAGGCACTTAAGTGTTCTCTATTAAAGGTGAAAGGTAAGGTTGAAAACATTGTAGACAAGGTGACATGAAAGTCTCACTTAGAAATGTCAAGCTTATTATTGAGTAATTTTTAAATATGAAATTGGATTTAATAAACAGAAGGTAAGTTCAAAGTATGTAAAAGTGATTATCTCATAGTCAAATGTACATTCATAAATATTTAGCCGACCTCAAATAAGAAGGAGGTCTTCAATTCGACTGTACTACTAGATGTATGTTAATCTTATTCTATAATAATAAGTTTCTTTCTAATGCGCATTTTAACGCGAACAAACGAAATCCGAGGCACCTGCTGGTCATAAATTTTATACGTAGTTCATCGTCATAATTACAGCTACACCCTCCCCAAAAGTCCAGTGATAAACAAAGGTCTACTCCAAGAAATTATACAAAACGTGGTCCTGTGACATATCTTACTACCAGGCGGTCCCATAATGAACTGGCCTGATATAGTTCAACGCGACATGTCGCTACATGTTGTGTTGCATTAAATAGTACGTTTATCGTGCACTTAATATAAGAAACATGCATCGACATGAAATGCTTAGTCTTAGTTTAACAGGCATTTGAATAACGAGAGTCGCGTATTTTTTCAAAATGTCGAAAACTGAGTATCGAAGTGTCATAAAGTTTCTGTTTAAAGAAGGTTTATCCCCTGCCCAAATAAAAGAACGATTGGATAGCGTCTATAAGGAGTCTGCCCCCTCCTATAGCACAGTGAAAAATTGGGTGAAAGAGTTTCGCCTCGGGAGAGAAACCGTCGAAGACTTTGGCCACGACGGTCGACCTGTGGAAGTGCTCACTCCCGAAACGATTGCTCTTATCGAAGAGGTGGTTCTGAGTGACCGCAGTTTGAAGATTAGAGAAATTGCAGCAAGGCTTGGGCTCTCACATATCTTCACATGAAAAAAGTGAGTGCAAGATGGGTACCGAAACTTCTTTCAGCCGTACAGAGACAGGAAAGAGTGCGCTGCGCTTCGGAGTTTTTGGATCTTTGTGGCGAAAATCCAAAGACTGTGATCGAGTGGCTAGTGACTGGTGATGAAACTATGATCTTGTATTATGATCCACAAAGCAAGCGCGAGTCAATGGAATGGCGTTATAAGGGTGAAAAGCCCCCTAGAAAGGCAAAGGTGCAACAATCGACTAAAAAAACTGATGTGCACAATATTTTGGGATTTTCAAGGCATTTTGATGGTGGATTTTAAAGAACGTAATACAGTCGTGAACGGCGAATATTATGCTTCTTTACTATATAAATTACGAGACAAGATAAATTAAAAACGAAGAGGCAAGCTGTCTAAAGGTGTCCTGTTGCTCCATGACAACGCCCCTGTTCATACCGCTGGTGTTTCGAAGGATGCAGTTCGTCAATGCGGGTTCACAAAAGTTCAACATCCACCTTACAGTCCAGACATGGCACCGTCCGACTATTATTTATTTCCAAATTTAAAGCGGGACTTAAGAGGAAGAAAATTTTCAAGCGATGAAGAGTTGCAGGCGGCCGTCTTCAGTCATTTTGAGGATAAAAAATGTGATTATTTTTATAAAGGTTTAGAGATGTTGTTGATTCACAGATGTCAGAAGTGTGTTAGTATTCATGGTGATTATATTGAAAAATAAAATTGGTTTCGTTTCATTTCCTTCATTGGTTCATAGTTAGGCCAGTTCATTATGGGACCGCCTACGTAGATCGTAAGATTCGATCGAGACAATCTGAGACAAATGAATGCGCGGTCCACCTGATGGAAAATGGAAGCTGTGGCCAATAGGCAACTATGTCTGTCCTCAGATAATAATCGTAATGCAGATGTATGTCTGTAACCCCCGAGGACCAAAATGGAATGCCTTATTTCCAGTACAAAGGGTTTCCGGTTTTCTACATTCACTACAAGAAACAGAACAGCATTAAGCTGATATTTAACGCTAGTATTCTGTGAGAGCGTGACCCTACCCTGGTCGAGCCGACCCATTCGTGCTATAACTACAATATTATATGTAGACACCGTAGCTCTTCCACGTAACCAATTGAAATTGAAATATGAAATGTTTATATTTCGGTCAAAATAATCGTCTAATTTATACGTTTGATATATTAAAAATCAGATTTAACTAAAAATTTAAAATCAACAAGTTTCTAATTACTACCAAGTATAATAAAATCCGATTATGTTATAATTTATCATCTATTTATGATGACTATTCTTTTATGAATGATGATAATATTGATCGACTCCTGGTAAGCTTAAGGCCCGGTTTACATTGAGTAGGATTGGGAGGAGAGGTGACAAGGAATATTAGTAATGTGAAAATAGCATTACTATGGTTTTATTTAAAAAAAATCACTTTTATAATAACTTGTGACCTTGTGTGAATATCCACCACCTCATACATCTACATTTGATCCTCAATCGAAGATAAATGTAGATGTCTATGGGCCACAGCATGCTTTTACCATCAGGTAGACTAAGTGCTCATTTATCACCCTTATTATATGTATAAAAATACTAGCTTCTTATCGTACCTTGTGTAACAGTGGCAACGGATGTAAGGGTAGTTGGTTAATCCAAAATAAAAATCTACGAACAAAATGATCGACTCATGAACATTAATTGCGGTTACACGCAAATGAGCCGCGTGCAACTAATGTATAGCGTAAAGCAGCGTAAAATAACCGTGTAAGGAAAAGGGTGATCATACATTGCCTGTAGAAAAAATTATTTTAAAAATTTTATTTAAATTCTTTACATTAATTAAGTATGAATTCTTAAACGTATTGAGGTGTGTTATTCACAGTTTAAACTAAAAAAGCATGTTGGTGTCTTATCAAAAAAATTTATTTATTAATTTAGTATTATTTATAATATTTGTAGTCCAGTGGTCGAAATTATTTTATCTTTCAGTATACATTTGTTATGGATGATTATTAATAGGGCATTATTCATAATGCCCGGGAAATACGAATAATGTCCAACATGAGTATGCAATGTGATTTAAATTGACCGGGCTTTTTAAATAAAGTCCGTTACTAATTGGGCAGAGTAATAAAGAGATAAATTAAGTCTAAGATGTTTTATCCTTTTTTATACGTCTTTGGGTTAAGTTAGATTAGATTTTATGCCACATATTTAACACTTAAATAAAATGAAATTAAAGTTTTTCAACAAAGTTATTTTTTATTTGTAATGCAAAGAAAGAAATACCCTTTTGCCACTATTTGATACTACAAAGTGGTTTTTCCCGTTCCTTCACATTTTTACACTTGTTTATTTCAGATTAGGTACATTATTAACTTATTGTCTTAAAAGTGTTTAGCATGATCACATTAGGTTAGGTTATATCAAATTGCCCAACAGTCACTTAGAAATATTTATAATGACATGATACTGTGATAATAATGAAGTTTAAATCGAAATAAATTACATATCCCGATTTGTATTGTCATTATTTACATTATGCGGGCATTGCAAATAGTGTATTGATTAATCACTTGGTCCATAGCATATACATGTGTTGGGAATGAGTATAAAAAATAAAAGGAAATACGAACAAATGAAGGTAGAACTGTAATATCCCACTCGTTCTAGCGGTATAAAGTATCGCGCATGCGATTAAGAGGGATCAGTCAGTGATTCTACGAGTCTCACCGTCCTTACTATGACTGTGGGGCTATTCTACTAGTGTTGGCAAGGAAGATCATGTTGCTGCTGGTTTGCATTTTTGGTTATCATGTAATTATGTCCTTCAGACTACATCTAAGTGTGATTGTGACGGGGACGTATTACGCTTCTTTAAAAAGTTTTTCTTAACCTTGTCGTCGCACATGTGACTCGTAGGCCACAAGCGTGCGAGGAGCGTTTGTTTCGGTCACCAGTACTGTTTCGGACGCAGAGACGTAAAAATGGTGTTTTGAAGTATATCCAACTGCGGAAATTCCTCCACAACTTGCATTTTTCAAATTAATAAAAAAATTAAAATATTTCAAATAAAGGGATAACATTTCATAAATAAGTACTTAGTGTTTTAAATAATGTTATGTTGAATGAAATATACTTAAATAAAATTATTCACCTCCAGTACTACTTATTTTATTTAATGTAGGTATTTGTAAAACATATGATATTTACATTTTTGCTTTCTGCACTGCAAACTATGCCAAATATCACAATCCTCCGAGCGCGTAATATTCTTTAAAAGAGATACACAGTTTTTACTTTGTAATTTTAAATACAGAAAGCACTTATGAAACTTTAAGTTTTTATGATTGTGCACATTATATGACTTTTGTTATTACTATTATGTCTTCTTGAAATATACGTCCTGTTTTTTAGTTGAAAGGCTGACATTTCGTTCTCAAGGAGCATAGTTTTATTAAAAAAAGTATCGAAACATTGTAACTGAATATGAAAGCGCTCTTTTATTCGCAACGAAATTATTCTTTTGAATGGCTAATGAAAATATCTCCCATAAAGACAAGAGTAAATGGGGGAATGAAGTTAAAAAAACTGATCAATCGTAGTTCAAGATCAAGAACGCTTCCCACGGTTTGAAACACCTGTGTCCTGCGTCAGGACTAGACCTACGTATGGTATGATCTACTAAATATTGTGCCCTCATTTAAATATATTTTCCTGTATTATATAGAGACCATAAAAAACTATTATTTAAGTAATGCTTTTATTTGCGTTCATTGGTTCATGAAGGATTTTAGTAGATTATTTGTTATATTATCTAAAGGTTACCTGAAAATATTCTCCATCTCCTAATGAGTATCACTCCATAGAAAAGTACAACAACGGACAAGGGCCTAACCCATTTTAAGGAGGACAAGGACTATGACGTTACTTTTATTTATTGTATTTAACTTTTTTTATAGAATAAGAGTGACAAAGGAACACACAGTCCACCTGATAGTAAGTGGATACTGTGGCCCATAGACGTCTACATTCATCCTCGATTACGAATCAAAATTCAGATGCGTTGTCACCCGTGAGGACTAATATGGAATGCCTCTTTTTGCCATATAAAAATAAATAGTGTCTCCGGTATTAAGTTGCTATTTCACGCTGGTATTCTGTGAGAGCGTGGTCCTTCCCCGGCCGAGCCGACCCATTCGTGCTACAACTATACTACTAATATGGCTCTTCCACGTATGAAATTTAACTTCCTTACTAATAGTGTTGGTTTGTTCTTTTGCGTAGCTTGTACTCGTAGTTTATGGACTGAGCATACTTTGATCCCGAAGAAAAAAAGCGTTTCACATTGGGTAGATTTAGAGCGTTATTCTGTTCTATCTGCTGTCTCAGTTCTTGGATATATGTTTTCCAACTTCAACGCGACAATTTTGTGACATCGCCAACGTACAGCCTGTTATGAGATGAGTAAATGTTAAAAAAATATTTTTCTTATTGTTTCATTGAAATAGCATAAATTAAAGAATTTATTATGTATTAAATTATAATTAATTAAAAAAAGTGATAACTGTCAAAATTTACATGACAAGCATTGGGAAATTCTGATAATAATAATTTTAAAAGAACGCACCATTTGCATTCGTATGCTTAGTATTTGTGAATAACTTCGCCGGCCAATACCGCAGCATTAACTGCAATTATAAGAACAGTACGAGCTAGACTCTGGACCAGCCCTTCCAGTTCGAATAACGGTACCGGCGCCTCTTGCAACGGTGGAAACTAGTACGGGGATTGGTTCAAATCAGACGCTTTTCAGTTCTTGGGACTTTAATAACTATTCATTTCTGCTTAATATATTTAAATCGTCTGTATCAATAAATAATTAAATTGCCATGTAAAAATAAAAAAATTTTTACAAGACGCATGGTTACATAACAAGTGGTTGGTCGCTCTTATACCTTGAAAAAAGTATTTAAAGTTGTCTGGATGTTTGTTACTCAGTGCACAAATGACCCAACAGTTTTAGGTACACAGTGCGACCATGCGCCCGTGGAAAATAAAAGTTATCGAGGAAAAAAAAGTTTCATTTTTCATGTGGTCAGAGCCGGTGCGAAATCTAGTAATATCAAAATAATTCCTTGTATTGAGGGCGTAAAAGAAACTTGATCTATTTCTTCTCACGAGAGTGAGAGGAAATAGATTAAGATTTTTTTTACGCCCAATACAAAGAAGAAATGAAGAATTTAAGAAGCCTGATAATTATAATAATTGTAATAAAAGTTTGCTGGACTTGTGAATCCATGGTTCGAATCATATATGGAATGTAGCTTGATGATGAAACGGTGTGAAGGGCATTATAAAATCAAGTGAGTGCCACAGAGGTGATAGTGGGAAATCAAAAAAAATCTTAAGGCCTACGTGATATAGCAGTATACATTTTGTCGTCAATACCTGATAGAAAACCGGTATTGAAGAACAGACGAAGGTATAAGACGTAAGGTACTATAATAGCCAATCCTCTACTGTCAACATTTTGAACAAAATATATGGCAAATGAGCTTATAATCGACTTGATGGTAACTGGACCACTTGCTGGTGCAAGCCATGGACACCTGCAGCCAACTTCAAACAAAAAAGGCTACAGATACCTGTCACATCTGAGGACTAAGAAGGAATACTAGTGCAGTGCAAGCCCTGCTAATGGCGGCAGAAACATCTGAGAGGGTGACACCTAACTAATTACTAGGAAGAATACGACTCTAACTACGTAGTAAAATGCCAAGGTCTTTTTGCTGCTTGCATTCTTCGGCTTTTTGCATTTTTTAAGAACATTTCGGCCTAGCAAGCCATATTCATCACTCATCTCGCTCGGTCGGCGGATTTGTCAACCTTTTACAAACACAATCTAGAATTATCATTATTTGAGAATAATTTTCCGTTATTATTCGGTCGTGAGAGACTCGTCCGTCAGTCAGCAGGGGGAACCACGTGCAAGTGAGATAGATAATTGAGTACATAGTTGATATCACTATCCCCAAACAGCTTCAAGAAGAAGAAGAAGAAGAAGTATAAGAATATCCATTACCATGTGTCATACCGTGGGTGACGTAAGAGGCGACAAAGGGAAACAAATCAGGAGATGGGCAGCAGCGTCTTTTTTCATAGATTTGGGGTGAAAAACGTGCACGTGGTCCACCTGATGGTAAGTGGATGCTGTGGCCTTTAGACATCTACATTTATATTATCAAAATGGAGACCTGATCACCCCTGAGGACTAAGATAGTATGCCTCGTTTCCAGTAAAAAAGGGTCTTCGGATCTCTACACTCACCATACGAAACACAGCTGCACCATGATGTTATTTTACTCTGGTATTCTGTGAGAGCGTGGTTCTTCTCCGGTCGAGCCGACCCTCTCGTGCTACAAACATAATATAGCTGCAGCGTAGCTATACCATGTATAAACCTAGTCTTCCCAATAACGACTAAAAATAAAAGAATAACGGCTGCTAATCCACTTGCCAAACGTGACAACTATGGCAAATATTCCAATGAGGCAATATAATATGGGGGAGACCTATGTTCAGCAGTGGGCTTTAATAGCCTCTAACGGTAAGCCTTATTAGGGCTCATGATTGGAAAAAAACTATAATTTCTAAACGAAGTGAAGTACTATAAATATAGGTAATCCATCTGCCAATCGTGATGATGGATGCAGTCTGGGGAAACTACAGGGGTGTAATGGGACCCATATCCATCAACTGGTTGTTGAAGACTAATGAAAAGGATGGAAGGTTTTGTACGTATTTGAGCCACGCTGCAGTAGACTGGGTGCAACACGAATGTATCGGCATAGTAAAAACAGAATAGTAGGCTATCTTCTAAGAAGTGTACCGAACGCCGCTAATATGTGTGCGTGCCTGGCACGTGACAGTACGTACACAACAACACTTGCTAAAGGTGCGCTTACACGAGGGCAATAATTGCTCGGCGACACGAATGGACCGATCTGGAGCAATTAATGGAGCAATTTCAAAGCAATGGCGCAAATTGCGGCAATTATTTCGGCGATATTGCTTCCAATTACTCCAGATATTTCATATCGCTCAATGTCGCAGATACGAATTGACGAATATCTAATGGGCTTCGAAATTCCTAGCAATTTTTGTATATATCTCATTCGCACTAGTTTGTTTTGCGGCTTGCCGTCTTGCTTCCGCGGGGAGCAAGACGGTAAGCCGCAAAATTATTTCAAATTTTATTTATTCGAAAGTAATTCAAAGTCTGTTCGTGACATTTTAGTAAAATTTTTGAATAATATATCATCTAATTCTTTACACAATGAAAATTGCGGCCTCTTTGCCAAAAACGGTCGTACCCAGATACGCTTATTCCTTTTCTTTCTTTTTTGTTTTTGATTAATAAAAAAAAAGCGCTACAAGCCACCGCAGCAAGAACAATGTCCATAGCGAGCGAATACTGAAATGCTCGTGTAGGACAGTATTGCCTAGTTGATGAAGTTGCGCCATATCGCTCAATATTGTATTGCGCAGTATTGATTCTTGTTGCCGTTGCCGTGAATTGCTTGAAGTAGTCGTGACGTCATAGTTGACGAGTATTGACTGGAATTGAGCAATTTTAGTTGCCCGTGTAAGCCCACCTTAAGACGGAAAGGTCTTGCCGAGTGGGGGATGGCCACGGCCGCGCTCCGCAATCACCTTTGTTTGAGACTTTGTTGACTTTTAATAAATTTTTGCTAGCAGTCTTTTTTAATTAATTATAAATAAATTAATATATGGGTTTGTTTAAGTAAATTAGCTATTTAATAATAGGTTATATTATTATATCTATACATAAATGCATACCTCATAGATACATTAATTATCATATCACAACACATCAAATTAATTTTAAATAATATGGTCAGTGTTAATTTACTCGACTTTTAGTTATTTGATATTAGTTATTATGTAAAGCAGGAATTTTTTGCCAAACTTTGATTCTTTGAGAGGAAACTAAAGAAATGGTTAACAAATACATAGGTCACTCAATAAGTTTTGGGATGCTGGAAATTTAAAAATGGAACGCACCCGTGTTATATGCTTCTAAAAAGCAAATTTATTTAAAAATAGATCTCCATAAGCTGATTGCTTGATATTAAAAAAAAAACAAAGTTCTATTAGTTTTCCTGCAACGCTTCCCGCGCTTTTCATTTAAAACGATGGATCTTAACCGTGAACATTTGCACGCTATAACCTATTATGATTTTAAATTGGTTTAACCGAACAATTAAGTTTACAACGGTTACAATCATCTTTAGGGTACTCAGCTCCATCACGCGCAACAGTTTTTAGGTGGTTTGCTGAATTCAAAAAGGATAAAATTAACCTTAAAGATGATCAAAGAACCGGGGCCCTGCAAACAGCAGTAATGGCAGAAAATGTACAGACTACTGAAATGTTGGTGCGACAAGACCCACGAATCACAAATACGGACATCGAAAAGATTGTAGGCATTAGTTCGGTTGCTCCCCGAAAGCGAAAAACAGACTCGTGTGGATTGGTGCCATGAAATGCGTCTACTGACACTATATGGTCAGTGACGAGACATGGATGTATCAATATAATTCGGAAAATAAAAGGCAATCATCGGTATGTTCGGTTTGTCGATGTCAATGCTGGAAAATTGTAGGTCAGCCAACTCTGAATGGTATACTACAGTTGCATTACCCAAAGCTTTTTAAGCTGTGCGGGAGAGAAGAGCAATTACCGGGCTTCGGGGAATCATGCTGCATCACAATAATGCCTCTTAACATACCTCCCTTAGAAAAAAAAAACATTTATTGAGGAATCTGGTATTGAAACTCTAAGTCCACCCATAGTAGCCCACTCTACAGCCCTGACTTAGCTCCTTGTGATTTCTTTTCGTTCCCAAGCGCCGAAGGAGCCGTGGCTGGCTACAAAGAAGCGATTTCCGACCTGTCAGATCAAGACTGGCAAAAGCGTTTTCGGAGTTGGTTTAGGTGAATGGAACTGTATATAGAGCATGATGGAGAATATTTGGAAAAAAGATGTAAAATAAATATTAATAGTATCTAGAATACTTTTTGTATATCTCAAAACTTGTTGTAAAACAAATATTGATGTTTCTGTATTGTGGTGTACAAAAAAGAATAAATAAATAAATAAAACTTATTGAGTGTCCCACGTATGATGCATATGTACGTATCTGTATGTATTATGTTTATAATTATTATAACCACTTATAGAGCTAAATGGGACTTAGCTGTTAAACAAAAAGACAGTGACAACCCTCCAACAGTAGGCATTTAAGTCTCGCTCGGAGCGGGAGTATTCTACTATTCTGTGTTCACTATGGTATCGACACAGGACCGGAATAGGGCCGTAATAGAATAGAAATACCACCGCGAAATAGGAGCATGATGCTCCTAGGCTTCATATGTTAAGTGATGAGAAGCAAGAACGAGGCATTCTAACAAGGCATTCAATTTAAGTCTTCAGGGGTGACAACGCATCTACCTTTGATTTTTAATCGATGATAGATCTGATGTGGGTATCCATGGGTGATAGCATCCATTTATAAAAAAATAAATAAAGATCGTCCATGTGCTTTTTATACAAAAGTATTTTAATTGAATCAGTTCTTCTTAAATTGCGTGATATTAAATAGTAGTTACCAGTAAATCTGCTACCACTAAACAATTATCGAAGAACAATAATGGAATTTCTGCGCAATTCTTCCATCGTAGAATCTTAACAGATAGTAATAGCCCCGCCCTGTCTCCAATAATTACAAATATCCTACATTTATAGATTGATACTTTGCTTGCGTTGATAGTTTATTTTCTTATGAAAAACGCATGAAACTATTCTCTCGTTTGTATACGACAAAAAACAACTTTTTTGGCTTTCAAAAATTATGGCAGCTTATCATAGTCATAGTCATAGTCTATATCGTTATACCACTTCCACAACCTGCAAAATTAAATTGCACAGACGATGTTAAATATCAAGCTGGGTCAATTTTTTTTTTTTTTTTTTTTATAGAAGAGGGGGCAAACGAGCATGCGGCTCACCTGATGTTAAGTGACTACCGCCGCCCATGATCAACCGCAACACCAGGAGAATTGCGGGTGCGTTGCCGGCCCTTTAGAAAGGAGTAAGCTCTTTTCTTGAAGGTCCCCAGGTCGTATCGGTCCGGAAAAATCGCCGGTGATAAACTATTCCACAGAGAGGTTGTACGTGGAAGAAAACTCCTTGTGAAACGTACAGTGGTGGACCGCCAAGCATCCAGATGGTGTGGATGGTATCGGGACGTTTGCCGTGTCGTGCGTTCACGAAATTTGGCGGCTGGGATTAATCCGAACAATTCCTAAATAATACCATTTATCATTGTCTAATTCCTATATGGCTACTTTAATGAGATCCCTGAAGAAATCAAATAGCCATTGCGGCTCTAATGTTCTTCGTTATTTACTGAAAAGTATGATACCAAAATTTAGCAAATGAGTTTTCCTTCTGAATGTTAATGTTTGCAGTTGATTGTATAGGATATTGTTGATTATACACAATTAAGATTTTTTTCCTGACAATCTTTTTACTGTTTTGAAATTATATCACAGCTTTTTATATATTAGTAACATTTTGGTGTGATATTATTTTAATTGACTACTGTTCAGAACATCAAAGAATTTGATGCCTACGTATGATGTCGTGTCGAAGGACTTCATTTCAATTTAGTTATCATCACGATGTTTTTCTTCACAATCGACCAAGCGGTAAAATATATTTCTCTAATTCTTTCGAGAAATTCGTAAAAAAAATTTTGTCGTTCGGTATTCGCAAGCAGTGTTTTAAAAAACATGATTAAGAGAACGCGACGATACGTCGCATCGTACGACAATAATTGTAGCACGTAACTTAAAGATTAAAAAGCGAAGAAAAGCGATTGAAAAATGAATATATCATGTGTATATATAGCCAAATAGTCATAATTTCAAGCGAGGTGTAAAAAGTGATTGCGACGATTATACCGATGTCAAATTTTTCCTCTTTATCAGGTTTATATTAGATTACTAACAAATGACACAAAACACAGAGATAAAAATGACTTTTTAAAGGGTTACATGTTTTGTGTTCTACTTTTTAGAGGTAATCACAACGTACACAGTTATATATGGCATATTATGGAGTAATCTATATATGTACGAAATACAATTGAAGTGTCCATCTATAATATAGAAATAACTGTCTTCTATTAAGCTCACGGTTAATATTTACATGCTATTAAAACATGACTTCACATTTTGCAATTTTTGGCTGTCTGTTTGTATCTGTCTTTCCAGGCTAGTCTCCAGAACCCCTGAACCGATTGTCATAAAACTTTAGAAACAGATAGATGCAAATGCTACCAGGGGTTTGGGCTATATTTTATCCAAAAAACCTAAAGATTTAAAACAAGTAAAACTTGATAAAATAAATGGACTTTGATTATTTTAAATCTAAATAATAATAATATATTAATAGATTCTATCCAGGCGAAGCCACTAGCATAATAATATAAACATATAAAGACTAGTTATACGATGACTAAAAACATGGTATGGTAACGGTTAAATGGTTTATACGTGGTAGAGCCATGCTGCAGTTATATTAGTAGTATAGTTGTAGCACGAATGGGTCGGCTCGACCGGGGAAGGACCACGCTCTCACAAAATACCAGCGTGAAATAGTAGCTTAATGCTGCTGTATTTCGTATGGTGAGTGTAGAGAACCAGAGACCCTCTTTACTGGAAACGAGGCATTCCATCTTAGTCCTCACGGATGATAACGCATCTGCATTTTGATTCATAATCGAGGATAGATGTAGATGTCTATGGGCCACAGCAACCACTTACCATCAGGTGGACTGTGTGCTCGTTTGTCACCCTATCCTATAAAAAAAAAAAAAAAACTAAAGGAGATGAATTTGATTCCATACAAGTTTGATGAACAAAGACCCTTAAAAGTACGAAGGATCCATTTGGATCCTTAAATGTCTCCTTGCAGACCGCGCCAAAGATTATACTAATATTTAGAGGGACGCCTTAGAACCAAAGAGTATATGATCACTAAGTTTATTCGAAACCATAGATAAGAGTGCTCAGGACGATTCTTTTTAAATGTTATTTATAAGAATATAATTCTTAAAGAATTATATTCTTATAAATAACATTTAAAAATAATTATATTATAATAATTATATTATTATATAGTTCACATATAAACTTAAAAACTAGGTAAGAAAGACACGCTGTAGGTACTTAAAAAATTATATGCGTGTTATGATATTCAGTGGAATCTCTATAAATTAGTACGTATCTTGAAATTTTCAACTATAACGCCCGGTAGTCAAACATGAAACGTCCTATAACTCGCAAAGTGTGGACATTAGGAAAAAGTTTCAAACAAAAGTTTTGGAAAATACACTGATCTTTCAAAATAAATTTATGCATTTTATTGATTAATCTAATATTTGAAGAGTTATTGGCCGCGATAGAAAAACCGGTTTATTAAATGGGCCATAAATCGTAAACGGTAATTTTTACAAAAAGGTTTACTGGAAATAAAAGATGTAAAATTTTATTTTCTACAATAATGGCTTATTTAACTTTTGTCTTAAAGTGCATAGTTTCCGAGATATCGGCTGAAAACGTTTTTTCAAGAAGGCAATTGAAGCGCCACCTGTTCATTAAATGGGCCATAAATCGTAAACGGTAAGTTTTAAAAAAAGTTTACAGGAAAAAAAATATGCAAAATTTTATTTTATACAATAATGGTTTGTATAACTTTTGCCTTAAAGTGCATAGTTTCCGAGATATCGGCTGAAAACCTTTTTTCAAGATGGCGCTTGAAGCGCCACCTGTTCATTAAATTGGCCATAAATCGTAAAAGGTAAGTTTTACAGAAAAGTTTACAGGAAACAAAAGATGCGAAATTTTATTTTCTACAATAACGTTTTGTATAACTTTTGTCTTAAAGTGCATAGTTTCCGAGATATCGGCTGGAAACGTTTTTTCAAGATGACGCTTGAAGCGCCACCTGTTAATTAAATGGGCCTTAAATCGTAAACGGTAAGTTTTACAAAAAAGTTTACACGAAACAAAGGATGCGAAATTTTATTTACTTCAATAATGGTTTGTATAACTTTTGCCTTAAAGTGCATAGTTACCGAGATATCGGTTGAAAATGTTTTTTCAAGATTGCGCTTGAAGAGCCACTTGGATCTGTCGGAATTTTGTGATTTTATGCTGAATAAATGATCCTAAACCTCATAAAAAAATAAAATTGAATCGGAAAGGGGGATGCCCATATTAGGCCATCGAACGCCCAACAATGTGCATTTGTTAAAAAAATATATCTTTATTTATGGTTATTAATCGCGGTATTCATTTATCCTAAAACAATGGGAATATTTTTGCACAAATTAAAAGTACCGAAAAGATAAAAATAAAATTAGGTAAATACGTAATTCATTAGTCAGTGAATAAAATAAAAAATGTTGCCAATCACAAAAATCATTAAAAAATCGATTCCCCTTTTCAATCGATTACTTATGGTGTCATTATTACAATGATTATATGATCTTTCGATAATTATTACGATGTTATGATATAGGTTTAAAATAACCGTTGACAATGGATATTTATCCAAAGCAGTCGATACGCAACCGTTATTAACCAAATGTTTACCGACTACAGACGAAAAAGGATGGTTATGTTTTTACTGTGTGTGCGGATTAGGCTATGTTGAATCGTTTTTTGCTATGGTGCTTAAAACGTAGGATGCATTTTATTATTGAGGGAGCTACTATCAAAGAATATTTTATTCGCTTAACTCGTAAAGTACTTGACCAACTTTAAGAATTCTTTCACCACTAGATTGTTATGTATAATTTTAGATATCTAATATAGGGTTAATTTTATTATTGAGGGCGCTACTTTCAATGAATACGTTTTTTGGCTAATCTCAAAAATTACTAGACCGATTTTGAAAATTCTTTCACCATTACATTGCTAATGAGGGCGTTAGCTGTGTGATAAATTATATTATTACAATAAATAATTGCGAGATTAATATTTTCTAAATAAATAAAACTAAATACCTACCTAAGATGTTCAAATCCAATTATTATTTTTACAATTTAAGAATCGTATTTACACACTGTACTTACTCAGATTGATTATTGTAGATAAAGAGGTAATAAACCTAAAGTAAAAGAGCTCCGCTTAAACGAAAAAACTATTTATTAGAATAAAACTAAATGTTGAAAAAAAGTGGTTCAGTGCGAGTCGGACTCGCAGGCCCATGAAGAGTTCAGTAGTAACAAGCATATATTTTAAATCGAGTCAAAATACCACTGTCATTATCGCCAGCAACAAATTATTTTGTTTTTCATAGTGTTTGTATAAATAACAAAGTTGTTTTTGCGGTTCCTTAAAATGTGCTACTTGTATCAAAAAAAGGACTATTATACATTAAAGGGGTTTCTGTGGTTTATTCATTACCAAAGAGAAAAAACTTATTGCGCAAAATAGGTTTTTATTAATTTCAAGTCATCAAAAGCGGCAGTCAACCATTAAAAACTAAAACAACCGTTGTTATAGGCTCGGTTGAATTCATTGACATCCTTCACATTTATAGTTATGATAATTAAACAAGCGAATTACTAGCTGATTTACCAAGAATTCTTTAGAGTATAACAAAACGCTACTGCACAAGTTAACTGTTATTCTTATCTGTTTTTAACATAACATTTAAAATGGAATCATGTTATGATAATTCAAGAAGTTAATTTCCAGCTGATTTACCACGAATTCTCTAAAGCATAACAAAACAATACAGCACAAGCTAACTGTTCTTAAAAATACATTTGAAATAGAGTTTCAATAAATAAAGGAAATTATATTTTAAAAAGCGTGCAGAACTTAAAACGCGTCAAAGATTATTCTTTTTATGATATTATTAATCGAATAAAAATCGATATCATTCCATAGATTTTATGACCGTTAAGTGGCAACATCGTATCCGACAGGTAGGCCGCTGTCACTGTTATGTCACAAGAATTAAATTACGTGTTGTTATCATGTTATTGTTTTGTTATAAAAGTAAAATGCAATTGTTGATCTCTCAACAATTGGTTCGAACACAGCAGGTAAATAGTTGGTACATATCACGATGTGGTATGTCTTCCTCTAAGAAATGCTTTATAACTGAGTTTATTTGAATAATATCAATATAATAATTGTAGCTTCTTTATTAGGTACAAGTTTCGAGTACAGTGAACGTGTAGTGTGGCACTCGCAAAATGCACCAATAGTTCGTCTTGAACATCTATACATCAGCTGTGGCACTGACACTTATGAGAATAAGATCACACACATTGTTTGTCTTCGATTTTCCACGTGAGGAATTATTTGCGCTACGTGAGGTAAGTGTTTAACATGTTTAACATTTCAATTTATTAAATGTGATCCATATATCTGATAATTATACATGTTTTTACACTGATTGTATATCAACTCAAGAACTTGTTTTATTTTTTCACATCTGCCCTAGCTGTATCTGACAAACATACTAGCTTATTTATGAGATTAACCAGTTTTATCAACTACCAAGAAAGGAGACAGTTGATTTTTCATTGTTTTTGGACTGCTGGTAGTCTGTCAGTCCTTAATTATTAAATAATATAGGGCATTAAATCCGTCCTTGTGCAGTAACATTTAACTTGATAAATATTTTATTTATATTTGAGTTTGAAATAAATCTATTTTATTTTTATTTTTTCACTTTGACTTCATTTTTTGTATTTTACATTATTTCAGTTGTCATGCCGTGTATATCATAATTGCTGGCAATGAACTGATAGAACAGCATCATGTTCAACTGCAGAACGGGAACCATCTGAATCATCTAGTCCATCCTCGTTGCAATCTGAAGTGAGTAATGTATTGCACCCAGAACAACAAAGCTTAGATCATACATCACACAGTGTACTGCTAACTAATTATATAAAAGCACAATGTTTTTTACCATGTTGTAACAGTTCCATCAGCATTGCAAGTATGTCTCTTTTGTGATTAACTACATTTTGCGATAACAAACATACATAGTGACAAGTACTATGTATGTGTGTTATACTTGGTAGAGCCATGCTGCAGTTATATTAGAAGTATAGTTGTAGCATGAATGGGTCGGCTCGACCGGGGAAGGAGCACCCTCTCACAGAATACCAGCGTGAAATAGTAGCTTAATGCTGCTGTGTTTTGTATGGTGAGAGTAGAGAACCGGAGACCCTTTTTACTGGAAACGAGAAAATGATTTAGTCCTCACGGGTGACAACGCATCTGCATTTTGATTTGTAATCGAGGATAGATGTGGATGTCTAAGGGTCGCAGAAATGTCTCCAGCAGATGGTGAATTTCAGTTAATGACAAGATATGCTAATAAATCCAGAGCCGTGACTATGTGTCCATATGGGTAGTAGAGGTGGTGAATGGCATTTTTAAAACTGAATTTAAAATATTTCATCAAAATTACTTTAACAGGGCTTCTACACATTTGATGATAGACTGCTGTGGCTTCTGCTATAGTTAATAAATTCCACACAAAAATAAGGGACAGGGATGATGCGGCTCAAATACTTGAAATAGTTCATCAAAATATGGAGACAAATAATGATTTTTCTGAGTATACTAGGGAAAACAATCTAAATAGAGCTAGGGCAGGCAGACTTTAGAAATATAAATGTAGACTTTAAAATGTTAGGGAATTTCCTGTTTTAACTTACAGCGACTTAATATTAATTGCTTGTGTCACATACCAATTAAAGCAAGCTCGCTACTATTATGGTGAGCATATAAGATTTAATGGTTGCTACCGGATAGAACTCTGTAATAACCAGAGGAGCAGCATTATGGAAGGAATAAAGTTAAGCCCTAGCTGATCTTTACTTAGGGCTAGAATTGCAAGTCATCACTATTAGTCGTAAAGTGTATTTTATTATATAAATTCTATATAATATCTAATATATAAATTCTTTTTTAGGAAGGATGCTTGCTACTACCACCTGCTTAGGACCCTGGTAATTAATGAAATTAAAAACCCAAGCATACCACTGCAAGACTTCTAGACACAGTAAGTTCATTCTGTAGATCGGACAATAAATAAAAATTAAAAATCTGAAGGTACTCCGGGTTAACACTGACATTGGGACGTCGGTCACCTCAGTCTGCCGTAACCATGGGTGCTGGAAAGCACCCGAAATGTCTGGAATTAAAAATCAAAGAAATAAAACGCGATAAAATCGATAAAAATAGTTGTTAAAAAAACTGCATTTGTGAAAATAAAAACTTCAAATATTTTCAAAACCCCGACTTTTTTTAAAGCAATTCCTTTACCATTTCATTGTTTTAATTGCATATTATCATATCTATATGCTTTTATATGTGGGCACTCATGGCCGAAGTGTCTATGAAGACTGGGCATGCCCCTTTCGTGCAATGTTAAATTCTATTTTTAATGTACTATTTCATTAAACATTTTATTAGTCAACAACGTCTTACAATCGTCGTTTCTCTAGCGCTCACGTGACCTTCATACATATAATTCGATATTTTAATTGTTGATAATTTTTATTTTTGGATAAGGACATGGTAATGACTCTAAGTTATATTAACCTTCATTTAAAAAATTGTCTTTGGCCAAATCTACTATACTCTTTGGCTTGACCATAGGTCTGACTAATAGGTCCAATATACTGACGTGCACGAGTGGTTAAAATATGTCTTATTTTGATGGTTTAAATATTTGATAAGTATGTCAATAAGTCATATTCTTGCAGAACCTGGGGTTTTATTTTGATTTATGTTTTATGATTTGTAGGTTATATAGTGAAATCACTCGTTCTCGTGATAAGTTGTTTAAATAAATTGAAAAGAACACAAAAGAATGCAGTTTTGTAGAAATTATTAAATAAAGTGAAATAAAACTCAACTTATTTAAATTGTTAAATTATTTTCTGCAATTAATTATAAAATGTCATATAGAAAAGGATCACGTCTCAGATCCGTAAGTCATCACTGGCAACACGCACTGGTTGTACAATCTAGTTTTTAGAGATTGAGGTATACCTGACGAGAAGATATGTCGTAATTTCCCGAACGCTGCCCAGCCGAGTTGAATCCGTCGATTGACCTCTCGGTCGAAGTTGGACTTACCTAGTCGGACTATTTGTCCCAGGTAAACGTACTCGTCAACAACTTCGAGCATAGTGCTCCCAACAACTACCGGCATAGGTGTGACATGGACATTAAACATGATCTTTGTTTTGTCCATGTTCATCTTAAGACCTATCCGTTGGGAGGCACTATTGAGGTCATTGAGTATAGTGCTTAAGTCCTCCAGCGATTCCGCCATAAGGACTATATCGTCGGCAAATCGAAGGTGAGTGATGTACTCGCCATTGATGTTAATACCGTATCCTTTCCAGTCCAGTAGCTTGAAAACGTCTTCCAAAGCTGGCCGTATGAAGACGCTCAAGGTCGCTCAGCGAGCTATGGAGAGGGCTATGCTTGGAGTTTCTCTGCGTGATAGACTCAGAAATGAGGATATCCGCAGTAAAACCAGAGTGACCGACATAGCCCAACGGATTAGTAGGCTGAAGTGGCAATGGGCCGGCCATATAGCTCGAAGAACCGATAACCGATGGGGAAGAAAGGTTCTCGAGTGGCAGCCTCGTACCGGTAGGCGTAGTGTAGGGCGACCCCCCACTAGATGGAGTGACGACCTGGTAAGATATGCAGGAAGTCGATGGATGCAGATGGCTCAGGACCGTGCTTTGTGGCATTACTTGGGGGAGACCTATGTTCAGCAGTGGACTTGTGAAGGGTTGTAATGATGATGATGATGATGATATAGAAAAGCTGCCGTAGGCTGTAAGTTATCTGTTCTATTCCTTTCATAACCCAAGTATTTATTGTCCTGTAATCCAAGAGAAAAGCCGATGGTCAATATAACTAAATCCACGAAAGTAAAAACATGAAATTACAAATAAGTACAGCCACAATGCCAAATGCGCATGACAAGTTGTAACATGAAGCTACCGAGTCAAGTCTCCTTCGGAACAGGCAATGATCAATGACTATGCGGCCTATTCAGTCGTGTTAGATAATATTCAAATGTTTTTTTTGCTTTAACTTTTTTAACACTTTCTTATCCTAAAAACCTCTCTGAAATAAAGGCAGGCCTGTGGCCAATAGTGGAACGTATATAGGCTGTAAGGTTCAAGGCTGTAAGTTAACTTAATCAGGCATTAAGTATGTTCATTTCTATTCATTTTGGCACGTGGTTGTACAATGGTATCATTCTAACTTATTTTCAACTAGAACCTGTAATTAGTTTCTTTAGCAAAGTGTTGTGGAAGTCAGGCCTAAAGCGACTAGTGATCTAGTCAGACTTGTAATTTTAATTCAAATGCCTGGTTCGAATCGCAACCGGAGTATATACCATACCGGCTTATAATCACGTATACTTTAAAAAACCCATAGCGCGGCTCTGCTACCTTTATACGTGGTAGAGGCTTGGTGCAGCTATATTAAGGTTGTGTCATGAATGGATCGATTCGACCGACACTATTAAAAATACTCGTACCAGCGTGAAATAGAAGATTAATTCAGCTGTGTTCTGCTGTATGGTGAGTGAATAGAAGCGGACAATGTTTCTACTGGAAAGAGGCATTCCGTCTTAGTCTTCAGGGGTGACAACGCATCTGCATTTTAGGGCAAGGGAAAGATGTAAATGTCCATGGGCTAAGACACAGTATGGATATTCTACCTCGTAGTAAATGGATACATTTGCCACCAGGTATACTGTGTGCTCGTTTGACATTCTTGACTCTTGATTCTATAAAAAAAAATATATCATTCCATCACAATCCACTACTAAATATAGCCTCTTTCAATGAATGCCACAAAATTCGGTATGTTAAATATTCCTGCTTTAAGGCAGTCTATCAGGTACCCAGAGACAATCTTTGCGAAAAACATACATTTTTTTAGATTTGTTAGTATTGTATTTGTCTTCGAAACGATTCTAGGCCCTGAAAAGTATTTATACTGATGCTATTTGATAGTTTGCGAAAGATGTTGCCGTGATCGAAATCTACTAGGGGAACATGATTCGAATAGACCGTATGACGTGATCGTGGTACATTCAAACTTGACAATGAACAAGTTTTTAACAAACGGTCAATAAGATTAAAAAGTGGAATAATGTTTATGGCAATTGGGTTTGTTATGTGCGAGTGTGTATATAAATAGTAAATCAGTACTTCATCTTCTCACTATATATTTACATATTTAGGTGTAGTACGATGTAAGGATATCTACTACTGCATATCGTGCCGTGGGTGTTGTAAGAGTCGAGAGAGGGCAAATAAAACAGAATATAGGCAGCAGCATATTCCTGATAACGACTCAAAACGAAAACTGATGTTGCCAATGCGCATACTGTACGTGGCAACTACAACAAAACCGCCCCTATGAGCCAGCAGTGCAACAGCAGCCAGTTCAGCAGTGGATTTTTATAGGCTATAGGCTGTAGGCTATAAGCTGTTATGGATTGATGAAGTAAAAAACTACTACAAATCCATATTTAGATGAGGTAAACAGAGATACATTTCGAGTTATAATAATATTGCAACAAAAAAGTTAATGTTCTACGTACTGGGCCACCATATGACGGCAGGCGAACTTCACTTAATGTATAGTGTAACCAAAATCATTAGTAATATGCTATTAAAATTATTATTAAACCTTTGAATGTTTTGACCTTTACATTTTAGCAATGAGTTCTTAGTGTTTACAAAATAAGACAAATTAATCTCACTGTGCTCACTACACTGTTCGTTATAGGATTAATAGTTGTTAGATTTATTGTTCCTGTCATTGTACTGTCTATCGATCGCGTTCAGTTCACTTTGATTGATTAGGTTTTATTTAACTAATGTTTTAAAGGCGATTTATTTATTAAAAAATACCTTTGTTCATACGCAATAATAAATGTCTTAATTTGAGGCTAAGCAATAGATCTTATCATGTATTGTCGTCAACGTCAGTAATTTATCTGTATGATTAGAACTCCATTTATTATTTAACCTATCTTTGTGCTTCACAATTCTGTTCTTAACGCTTTGTCTTACTTTAGAATGTGATCATTATTATGATATGCTTACCTATTCTATCTTAGTCCTCAGGAGTGACAACGCAACTGTATTTTGATTCTTAGTCGAAGTTTAAAGTAGATGTCTATGGGCCAATACATCCGCTTACCATCAGGTGGACGCTGTGCTCGTTTGTCATCCTTAATCTATAAAAAAAACCTATGGGGTAGGCCTATGTTCAGCGGCATAGAATACTATAATACATACACAATAGGAATTGGTCGGTGGGGGGATTGGTCGGTGCCCGTCACAGAAATCTAAATTTAAATTGTCTTGTTATTTAGATTTCTGTGGTGCCCGTGCAGCCACTAACATGTTCATTCGCACCTTTAAAAGTTAACACAACTCTTTTGATGTTATATTCATTGCCCAATATTTGTGTCAAGTGCTGCTGGGTGCAACTTATTTCAAAAATGCCAAATTGTGCGATAGTTAAGCGTTGAAGAAACAGACGTATGTGGAATTTGAATAAAAGTGGTAGGTATATCATTTCACCAGTAAATCTACTTACTTACTTACTTACTTACTTATCGTCACGCACAATCCCTAACGGGGTAGCCAGAGAGAACAGATCGCCAAGTGTCACGATCCTTACATACCTCTTTCGCTTCTTTCAGGTTCATTAACTTCTTCATACATGCACGTCTAGGTATCCGAGTACTTTTGACCCTCCCCGCTTCGAGCAATTTGCTCACATGGTCTTCGAAAGTTAGTCTCGGTCTACCTCGACACCTTTTAATATTTACTTTCGCTCTATATATTTTCTTCACCATTCGGTCTTCACTCATTCGTTCAACGTGCCCAAACCATTGGAGTACGCCCCTATCAATTACCAGTAAATCTAAACTAAGTATTTATAATTTGTGAATATTAAAAACGACTAGTAAAGACTGATGAGTAAAAATAACTGCACTACACATGTAACAAAGTTGGTTTTAAAATTGTACTTGGTATAAAACAAGCTAAATAGATGCAATCAAAATTTATACGTGGTAGAGCCATGCTGCAGTTATATTAGTAGTATAGTTGTAACACGAATGGGTCGGCTCGACCGGGGAAGGACCATGCTCTCAGAGAATACTAGCGTCAAACACAAGCTTAATGCTGTTGTATTTCGTATGGTGAGTGTAGAGAACCGGAGACCCTTTTTACTGGAAGCGAGGCATTCCATCTTGGTCCTCACGGGTGACAACGCATCTGCATTTTGATTCGTAGTCGAGGATAGATGTAGATGTCTATGGGCCACAGCAACCACTTACCATCAGGTGGACTGTGTGCTCGTTTGTCACCCTATCCTATAAAAAAAAATACGGTGAAAAATAAAAATTTTATGACCTAGGAATAAATTTTTTAATATTTTTAAATAAATTTTAATTTTTTTCCCTATATTGGTATCATTGAAAGTGTTTCAATAAAGTTTTTAGATTCAATATGCTATCCTACCTACCATTATTTAATACTGTTCATTATAATAATGTATATATATATATATATATATATATATATATATATATATATATATATATATATACATATGTTTTTACTGATATGGTACAAAAGTTTATATAATCGTATTGGCCGATACTCACGAGGCAGCTCTACATACATATGCAAAATAAACATTAATATTTAGGCAATTTTATTTTTAAAAAGGAACGTCAAAAAAGAAAAATAAATTATTTATATGATCAAGGTCTGCCTAAAATTTAAAAGTCTTTGTTTTATTATTCAAATATGTTGTAATGTAGTTTTTTAAATATATATATATATATATAAATATATATATATATATATATATATATATATATATATATATATATATATATTTAAAAAACTAAATTTTATAACACGTATTATGATACTTTTTCCTTCAATTTTGCTCTTGCTAGGTGTTGGCTTAGCAGTACTCTATAAACAAAAGTAAAACATTAACAAGCGATTAATTTAATTATTTTCCAGTTACGTTAGTTAGTTGAGGTGAAGTTTTTTGTTACACAATATCATTTAATTAAGAAGCTAGTTTAAGGTAAAAGTTTATCAGTTTCTAGGTTATTATATCGGAATGCCAGACGTGTCGTACCTTTGGCGCTGCTGTCTCTTGCCAGACGGGGTATTTTGCATCTGACATAGACGGCATTGTTATAAGTATAACAATGGTGACAAACGAGCACACAGTCCACCTGATGGTAAGTGAATGCAGTGGCCCATAGACATCGAGATTTATCTTCAATTATGAATCAAAATGCAGATGCGTTGTCAGCCCCTGACGACTGAGACGGAATACCTCGTTTCCAGTAAAAAGGATCTCCGGTTCTTTACACACACCATACGAAACACAGCAGCATTCTATGAGATGTATTCTACGAGTATGAGAGCGTGGTCCCACCCCGGTCGAGCCGACCCATTTGTGATGCAACCTCAACACAGCTACAGCATGGTTCTACCACGCACTTATATTTAATGTACTGATTCAATTATCAACTTGTTCCAAATTATGTATTCTTATTTAGCTTTAATTATTTTGTATCTGTTACATATTTTTCCATACTACGTAGTGTTCTAGTACTAGTATTATTACATTGTTGTTTGCTCCTGTAATTGTGGTCACACATATCAAGTTTGTTTTTTTTAGTTTTAATTACTTTAAAGAATTTTATAGTGTTCCCTTTGTTTGTGCAACGAATAAATAAATTTATAAATTTTTACTAAACCAGTTGGTCATAATCTTTACGACTTAGAAATGTATGAGATTTTAGAGGACTTCGTACTACCCTCTCTATTGATTGACTCTCATAAAATGTTAGCAAATTTATAATATATAAAACTATTCTAACGTAACACAGGTAGCCATGATCTAAATTACATAATATATAACCCTGTTAGTAATTTAGTTACAATGTCCCATATTTGTGTGATAGACCTCATATACATTATGTAAAAAAAACAATTTTATATTCTCCTACCTGTTGAGTGTATGTTGTGCTTTTGATTATACAAGTATAATAATAACTTAACACTAATTATTTTTATCACGTTATTTATTCCGTTTAGATGGCTTTATACATATTTAATAAGTAGTTTAGTTTATAAGGTTAAATTCTGTTAAATTATTTTTTATTTAAAAAAAAAACAATTTTATATTCTCCTACCTGTTGAGTGAATGTTGTGCTTATGAATATACAAGTATAATAATAACTTAACACTAATTATTTTTATCACGTTATTTCTTCCGTTTAGATGGCTTTATACATATTTAATAAGTAGTTTAGTTTATAAGGTTAAATTCTGTTAAATTGATTTTTATCTCATTTGTTGCCTTAAAAGGAATTTTACAGCCATGCTGCAGTTATATTAGTAGTATAGTTGTAACACGAATGGTCGGCTCGACCGGGGATGGACCACGCTCCCACAGAATACCAGCGTAAAATAATAGCGGAGACCCTTTTTACTGGATACGAGGCATTGCATTTTAGTCCTCACGGGTGACAACGCATCTCCATTTTGATTCGTAATCGAGGATATATGTCATTATTTGAGTTGTCATTATGTTCATTACCGTGGTGGTTCTAAACGCTCGCTATAAATATACACGCGCGCTATTGCGCGGTTTAGATCCCCGTCGCTACCAATGAAATTGTTAATTGCAATTTTAAGTGCTGATTTACTACGTGTTCATCGGTAAGGGAAAATGATCTTCACTGGAAAACATCATGTGAGTGGTTGTTGAGGAAAATGATCATCGTGAGGAAACCCGCACGTTAGAGATAAGAAAAAGTATATTTGGTAGATATGTGAAGTACGCTAACACGCATTGGGGCAGTGCAGTGTGGCGTACATTTCCCTAGCTCTAGAGAGAGCTCTGAGGAGGCCGGTGCACAGCAGTGGGACTTATATAGGCTGTACACATGTTCGTTATGGGCAGCACTAGCCTATTACTACCCATCAGGTGGTATGTTAGCTCATTTAACTCTCATATTAGAAAAAAATGCCACTATCGAAATCAGTCTGGCGCAAAACGTCATTTCTACAGTTCTAGTAGTAATATTTCCGAACGTAATAATCAAACTCATCTTAACATCTATTTGAAAGTGGCTTACAAACATTACATACCTAAATTACAAACCTCCAAAACAAGTCGAGAGAGAATTGAGCATAGAATAAACACGTTTTATCAATAAAAACGTAATCGCTGTTATAATCATCCATCTCAGGCGCTATTACTGATGTAGTGCCGGTACAATTAATGTTATTACACTGCCGACCTTGTGGCTCGATTTCTATCATAGTAACAACAAAGAATCGCATTAATAACATGCAAATGCGTATACAATGAGATCGGGTAACTTCCGTGCCATTGAAAGTCGGTATAAGGTGAGAAAAGTTGATGCAATTAGGAAATTAACTTTAAACAATGGGTGAGGTACTTTGTTCGAGTCTGCTGACGTATTTCGAATGTCTCCCTGCTTAAAATAGTCTATTTTTTATAGCCGGTGACCAATGCAGTCAACTGCTTACAACTTTATTAGACCCTAGCTGGATAGTCACCCCAAGGATAAAGATGATATCTCTTACATTGTAATAAGTATTAATTTTTATTTTATTTAGGGAAAAATAGGGAAATTCAAAAGTGGTACAGTCACGTAGGGCATGTAGTGTATTATGGATGCCATACGAATGGATCGGATCGACCAGGGAACATAACATTAAGCTGGAAGGACACACAGGTCCTACGGTGAATGGCAAGAACGGGCCTTTGATAGAGGCAATCCATCTTAGAACTTAAGAGGATACCTTGAAAATAAATCGAAACTTTGGGGGCGTGGCTTATTCCTTCGTCGGTGAAGCTAACGGACACCTGCGGGAGTGTCAAAATGAAAGTGATGCAATGACTTCATAGTACGCAAATTATGAGATAGCCGTACAGAGCAAGCGCTCGGAAAAGAACTGAGTAAGCGCCAAACAACATTTTTATTTATTTCAACAAAACTTCGTTATGGATTAAAAAACTGGTTTATGAGAACTTAGATATATGTAATTATTTACTATGCCTTAAAAATAATTCCATGAAATTATTCGTAAGAATATTGCGGTGTCATCGAGAAATGTAAATAATTAGAGTCTATTTTGCAAATTTTTTTCTATGTAGAAAATTACATGATATCGTGTTTTCCTTTTATGCAATCCAAGATCATATAGCCAAAAAATCATCATAATACCAAATTTTTGGTTTGTAATCTATAAAACTTTAATAAATATGTTAAGTAGAAAAACCACAAAATTTTCGAGGTATCACCTTAAAAGGGTGATAAAGAATATTTTTTTGTATACTTAATTCACAGTCACAGTATTAATTTACTATCACGTTAATTGCGTTCTTCTTTGTCACCTTTATTTCTGTAAAAAAACCTTTTCGGGCTTTGTTGTTTCTAAAGAAATTTAGAGAATGTGTCCCCGTGGCTGTTTTAAGTATTTATGATTTAGGTCATGATATTAGTTCATCACCGACGACACTTGAAGAAGTCAGACGGCTGATAGACGGTGAATTGTGAATGATGGAGGAATTAAATACTCTGCTGAGAATATTGTTTTATAATTAAAAATTCGCAGTCAGCTAAATTTAGTCATATTTAAAAAATAATATATAAATTTCGTCGTTGTCGTACCTCAGGTTGTAACGCTGCGGCGCTAGTTTGAATCGTGTATTAAACAACTATTTGATCAAGTGTTTGGAACAACTGTTTAACCTGTAAACGATTTAATTGTTCCAAATCTAGAAGTTTTTCTCAGTGATTTTAAACAAAAAAGTCTGCATTGGTGGGGTGCTTACCTTAAAAACCATAACACGCGATAAATCTAAATTTGAGCACAGTCGGTACTATCAAACAATTTTTTATCGAAATTTTAAGTTATGTTTTACGTCACAGTAGTGAAGGTAAACAATTACGCTCCTTACTAGGTCCCTATAAAAATAAGTAACTAATATAAAACAAAATCCAATTTTTTGGATGGTGGTACGAGTAGTTAGCTACTCATTGGATGTATGTCTACCCCATCGGGAATTACAGGCTATGTATATAGTAAGTATGTATATTTAATATATTAATACTACCTAACAATATTTTATACATAAACCTTATATATTTAAGTAAATCATATAAGGTTTATGTATAACGGCTGCGTTAGATTTAATAAGCTAACACATTTCACAAAGACAAATGTCACGAAGTATATAACAAAATCTGATACAATCACAAAAAAGTTTTCGATTCACACGCGATTTGTACTAAATGTGTCATTTAACTTAAACACAGCCTTGTTCAAATTATTTTCTCCTTGACGTTATTTGTGTATATCGCTACCGAGTAGATTCTTTAAAATGTCGCTACATCCGTCTAAGTTGTTTATTACCTCGAAGATATTAGCTGTAAAATAATAAAATACATAAATAAGAGGCTTGGAGTTAGGAAACGTTGATTGGCGGTTCTAATCACAAATACCTCTCGGAAGGTTATCCGTTAACAACGCGGGACCTTGGAGGCGAGCGGTTTTCACATCATCTATAATGTAACGCACACATGCACATATAACATCATTTTAATGTCGGCGTATATTTCTAAAGAGTGGGAATATTAAAGGTTTTTCGAATTTTGATGTTAATTTCTTTGTTATGACTTGAAGACTTTCGGTATCGTCACATACATGTTTTAAAGTTGAGTAATATCGTTATATATTAGAATGACACCAAAAAAGGAACTGCTAGAATCTTCTTGTGATATTTAAGCTCCCCAGGTTGAGTACGCTCTTGATGTTCTTAATTCCATGAACATCTGCAGCCAACTTCAACAAGGAACACTACAGATGATGCATTTGTCGCCTCTGAGAACTTATATGGAATGCGTTACAACCTGTGATCTCTCTTTACTCTTCTGACAAGAATAAAGCCGTGTTAGCACTGCTTTTTCGCAGTAGGAAGAATAAGTAAGACGGTGGTACGAAGGAAAAGAGTTCTACCACTATGTAGTATCACCGTAGTGGTCCACTTCTAGACTAAACTAAATGGACTGAATTCTGGTCGTTCAAAATTAAAACCTAGAAAAAAAGGTTGTATATGATAATCACTTAAGATAAAATTAATAAAAAGTTCAGCCCAGCCAGTAAGGGATGGACTGGAGATAGATATTATCTATCCAAGTATAGTTTAAGACTGTTAGCAAATGCGCTATCTATTGCTGGAAAGCCCCCAGGCATCTGCTTCTATTGAGCAGTTTAATTACTTTACATTGAATTTGGAATCAGTTTCGAGTAATTTAAATTAGAAAATGAGACAATAGAGGTAATCTCTAGTAATATATAATAATTTAAGTTATCCAGAATGCAGCTAACAATTACTTGATTATATAATTTTTCATAAACACGTTAATTGTTAAAAAACAAGTAAAGTTCACTGTTCTATTCCAGTTCGATTAAATAATTTTATTTTAATTTTTTCAATTTATTACATGAACGAGTCCTTTAGTCGGAATATTAAAAGTTCAGCATATTTTGATGCATATTTAATTTACAAATTTTTTCACAATATGCTGTTGTGTCATATTTCGATGTTTTGGGGAAATTTTGACGGCAGCTCCACGCAGCGGATAGTTGAAGATGAAAATGTCGCCCAAGCGGATAAAAAAATTGAGATCTTCGTCGAAACAATTGTGAAATCAAGTACATTAATAATTCATATGCATAGGCATTTAATACACAAAATTGCACCTTACGTATTATAATCCATTTCAAACTATTTTAAAGCATATATATATATATTTAGCTAAGGTTTTAACTAAGTTGAAACACACTCCAAGACTTTTAATACAAGGAAATAAAAGAGGAATTTATTTATGTGATACAGCCCTTACGTTTGAATTCAAATCGAGCCTGCAAAGGTTTTCCATGAACTAAATTGCACCTACAATGTGGCAGCCACACGCGGCCTCGCTGTGGATTTCTCTATACGCTAATCGTCTTAATTTTATGCCTTAGGAGGGCCTACGCCAAGCAATTTGCGTCAAGCGAACAATGGCGGTGATTGACAGAAAACATTAACTGAATTATGTATGAAGATCCTTGTTATGAGGTCCCGATTAATTACTGGCTTGTGCGCAAACACCGACTTGTCAATTTCACACCTTGTCGAGTTTAGGGCTGAAAATATTGATGAAAGGTATTGACGAAAACTTTGGCTTACATTACAACATATTTGAATAATAAAACAAAGACTTTTAAATTTTAGGCAGACCTTGATCATATAAATAATTTATTTTTCTTTTTTGACGTTCCTTTTTAAAAATAAAATTGCCTAAATATTGATGTTTATTTTGCATATGTATGTAGAGCTGCCTCGTGAGTATCGGCCAATACGATTATATAAACTTTTGTACCATATCAGTAAAAACATATATTTATATATATATATATATATATATATATGTGTGTGTGTGTGTGTGTGTGTGTGTGTGTGTGTGTGTGTGTGTGTGTGTGTGTGTAATACAACCCTATAATAATTACATGTTTAATTCCTCCTTCCCTTTCCCAACTTTGGACAAACAGGCGGGCGGTAGGCATTTACCCCTTTGTTGTCTATATTCCACGCATTCGAATCTTTGTCTTAAGAAACGTGTACAGCAAAGAACTAAAATGACTTGCTGCCATCTGATATTCCGTCCGATTAAAATCTGGGCGTCTTCAAGGCAAGAGTGACAGGTTTTTCTCACGTTAAGACAGTGCGATTCACCATTGTAGGCCTCTTACCAGGTGGCATAGTCAATCACGGCTTATAATGAAGTAAAGGGCGCTTATAAAGAAGAGGAGAAGTGTTATAGTAAAAATCAACAACCACAACATATATTTGATTTGAGAGTGAAACATTCTTATTACGAGATGTATGACAATATTACCACATGACATAAACTTCGTTCTTAAGTATTTTAAGTTCACTGGACTTAAGCATTTATAATATTGCGCAAGTGGACTTTTATATTACATAAGAAATGTCCCCATATTTATCACGCTGGTTGGTCTCACCACAGAGTAAATATGCTCGCAGTAATGCTCTCCATCAGGAGAATCCCGGAAGTTTGGGTTGTGTTTTTAGTTGATTTTACACTTTAAGTCCTTCGTCATCGCTCGTTAAAATTTAGGTAAATAATAATTTTTTGGTCATAAAGTGGTATGCCATAGTCGAACTACATTGTCAAAAAAAATCATGAATTTGTGTTTAATTTCATAATACAACAGTTCTAAAAATATTTTGCTACTGTCCGCCATCGTATTCCCCAGGTAAGTTTGATAAAAATCTGGAATTAATCTAAAGGCAAATAATGAGGATTGCGTTTTATGTGATTTTAACGTCTTTCGGGAACAACCGTTTCTAAAGCATCTTCCTCTTAGCTCATGAAAGGAATCTTTCGGATAAATAAAATATGTTAGGAATACTTCATCAAAGGCAGCGTCAAAGGTCCGAGACGTCTATCACTTCAATCAGGACTTTTATGAGTTGATGAAGACTCGTAATTTACATAAGTAAGTTACGGCATAATTATCAATAGTCAATATCTAAAAGAAAAATACAAAAACTTCTAAATGAATATAGCAAATGTGCTTTGTGGCATTACTTGGGGGAGGCCTATGTTCAGCAGTGGACTTGTGAAGGGCTGTAATGATGATGATGATGATGAATATAGCAAATTAATAGATTTTTTTTGCAATTAGCAATTAATTCGTAGCAAAAACCGGACAAGTGCGAGTCGGACTCGCGCATGAAGTGTCCCGTACCATCGTACAGGATTTATGGTATAAGATTGATGTAGGTAGTTTTTAAATACTTTTGTAACAGAAAAAAGACTTCTCCTGTATCGGGACTCCCTTTATTTTTCAAATATTATTTTATTTTACTATTGTTATATGGCGAGTATAGCAATACAAACTCTGAGCATTTCAGGCGTCTACTTGTTGCTACTATTATGATCGAGCAAAAAGTAAAAGCCAAAAAATTAGGTTTGTAGTAGGGAAGCCCCTTTAATTCTTAATTTATTTAAATTTTTATTATTTGAAAATTTCAACTGTTTACCTATTACAGATTATGAAATACAGTCCGCTTACTAACAGACGGACGAACAGCGGTGGCTAAGTAATAGGGTCTCGGTTACCCTTCGGGTACAGAACCCTAAAAAGTAAACAGTACAGGTTCAAGAGAAGTTTAGTTTTGGTATGAGTTACAAAATATAATGTGATTGGAAAATTATTTAACTACCGTATATAATCTTACAAATTGTAGTGCTTTATTATTAGTAGATTTACTTAATATTATTGTTACGTTATTTATAACTTGACGGCGCGGCAGCGTTCAGAACTTGGTTGGAACGTTACGAGATTTTATTTTTTTCATGGTGTGAAATAAAATTGTTCGAACGTATTGAATACTTGCCTTTGCCTTTTTTACGTTTTATAAAAAACAATAAACCTATTATACGACAGCCCTGGTAATTTTGCGTTGGAAGCAAGGATAGAACCCACAAGTTAATAATAGTGTATTAACGCCGGCAGCAATGGATTTATATATTAATCAGTCACGACGTTTATTCCGGTGCTGTGTTTTATTAGCTAATTTAACTATAATTAGTTTAGACGGCGGCATCATTATTAATCTGAATTGAATTTGAGATTTTCTCTTTATTTTTAAGTATATTTGTGGTAGAGCCATGTTGAAGCTACATTAGGGTTGCAGCACGAATTGGTCAGCTCGACCTGTGAACGACCACGCTCTCACAAAATACCAGCGTGAAATATATAATAATAAATAAGTTATACAAAAATCAATGGAAATAGCAGTTTAACGTTGCTCTATGTCGTAAAGTGAGTTGAGTGGACCGGATACCCTTTTTACTGGTAACGAGTTAGTCTATCTTAGCCCTCAGGGGTGACAACGCATCTACATTTTGAATTGCCATGGGGGATACATATAGGTGTCTAAGGGTCAAAGCATCTATTTACCATCGGATGGTGAACTTCGTGTTCGTTTGTCATCCTTTTTTTATAAACAAAAAATATATATTTTGCAGTGTTAAAAACATTGGAATTGAACATTTGGAACGTTATAGCAAATTGATACTGAAAATAGTTTTTTGTTTGTAATTGTAGAAGAAAGTAAAAGTAGTAGTTATAGAATTTTCGAAGTTTATTTATTTATTTACAATTTAATATTCTCTTTTAACTTTTAACAAATGCATAGAATAATTGGATTGTAGGTGTTAACAATAGGCGGTATTATTGCTGGCAGAAATATTTTCTAGATAGACAGGATCACTGATAAAAGAGTTAGGCTGTGAGCGTAATAAAACAAGGAAAATAAAATTGGTTTCGTACGTATTACAGTGTGCGTATGCATACGTCACCGCGTTTGTGTCAGTATGCATATATCTTCGTGTGTGTGTGTGTGCTTCTGTGAACGCGCGTGCTTATATGTGAGCTTCTTCTGTGTTACAAACAAGGCCAAAAGTAAGAATATAATAGAATAGAACAGAGTCATTTTTTATCAATTCTAGCCATCTGCCTCGGCTTTGCATGGGTGGTATCTGGACTCTACAACATCACCACCTACCGGGTCCAACTATGCCTATAACTTTTGCAGAAATGCAGATAATACTTGACAAAGTTTTCAACAATCTAGTGAACGGTATAGCAGCGCATAAAATACGAACAAATAAACGTAAATTTTTATTTAATAGATAGTTTTCAAGAACACTGATTGAAAGTTGTTTAAGCTTTACCATTGATTCGGAAAAAAACGTCTATCCTGGGAAGAACCTGCAAGAAACTCAGCAGGACTTATTATAATTTTGCAGTACATAATTTTATACAACAAGTATGAAAATATTTAGAAACAGAATGGTAACGGTGAGCTCATTCCCGGGAGTTATTATCAACTATGTACTCTTTAGAACCTAATATAATAACCCTTACTAAACCATTTTTGCTTACTTACAGTTTTAACACAAATAATTACTAATTCCGCCTTGTAACTTATATTGAATGTATTTTTTTTAAATCCGCAAAATTAATCCTAGCCTAACGTGGCAATTATGCGTGACTTATATTCAGAAGTGGACTTTTGACGGGCTTTACTGAAAATGAATGAATGACTGAAAAGTTATCTGTGACAATTTTCAAATAACCAACGCAAAATAGCAGCTTAAAGATATTGTATTTCGTATGGTGAGTGTATAGATCCTTTTTATTGATAACGAGGAATTCTTTCTTAGCCCTCGGGGGTGTGAACGAGTCTACATATAATTCCATTTTGCATTACATTTGTGTACCCCATCGTCTGCTGACGTAACAGTTAAGTGACAAAACTGCTACATCAGCGCAATCAATCAGCGCCTTGCCAAGATCAGGCGTAGGGAAGTGATGACTCCACCGCCCTCTGGCGCGTAGCATTTAGGTGACAAAACTGCTACATCAGCGTAGTCAGTCAGCGCCTTCCTAAGATTAGGCGTAGGAAAGTGAAGAACCCATCGCCCGCTGACGTAACAGTTAAGTGACAAAACTGTTATGTTAGCGCAGTCAGTCAGCGCCTTGACAAGAGGCGTGATTGTTGAATACCTCGACAGAATTGAAGGTACTAAGGGCTGTTAGTGCTTATGGCCGTACCAAGAAATGGTGCTGGGCCTGAGCGTCTCCCGTTAATTGACGTCGATTTTATGGATGATGACAGAAAAAAGAGTGCGCAAACGGCCATTGCCTAGAGGTCACCAGGGCGCGTCAGGAGCTGGCGCTGATCGCGACAGCATACGGGTCGACAGCCAAGCGTGAGGGGCTGCAAGACCACCTAGCAGCCCCCAGCATCCATCATCCCCATTAGAAGGCTTGGTGTCGGCTGGGTCTTCTCGAACTCAGCAAGCGGCACCTACCGCTGGTGGAGCACGTCGCATGCGTTGGACGGAATTAATGAACACAAACGAATCTAATTCTTCCTAAAGTTCTATCAAAGAAAGTACAAATAAGATTTTTAATTTTAATGGAGGAAAAATGACATCAATAATTGTTATTTTCTTTTCTTCAGAAATTGTTTTCTAGGTTTTTAGTAAATTTTTATTGACATCTCATCAAAATATGTTTAATCGAGTATCGGTTACTCTATTCGAAATGGAATGATTGTCTGGCATTTCATTTTATTTTACTTCCAATTCATAATTTCACTTGATTAATAAGATAAGTACATAATATTTACATAATAGTTTTGGAAATCGGTGGAAAAACGTTGTAGTGGCGGTTTAAAAATATCTTCTACACGTGGGTGTCGTAAGAATACGGAGAAAAATTGAAACAAGAGATAGGTAGCAACGTCTTTCTGAACTCCAGTTCATATCATATATCTCAATAAAAGAAGAAAAAACTGAGTAGCCAACCCGCCTGGCAGCGCCTGTCTGCGTGGCCACAATGACTAAATCCATGTGATGATATATGACGCAATCGATGGGGAGACCAGCAACACCAGGTGGGTGTTCAGCAGTGGACTTTTATATGCTATAATGGATAAATAGACGGATAATAACTTTGTAAGTAGGTGCTAATGTAGAAATCATTTTTAAAAGAATTAAAAAAAAGTTCTGAATTAGTCGGAATATTTTTTTTGCTATATTCAGCGATAATTATTTAAGACATTGTACTTTCCCGAAATGGATACCTCAGGGATAGTCCTATATGTAAATTAGGTTAAGATCTGATGATAGGGTCAATGAGAAAATTATCAAATCCCTAAATTCACTGAGACATCTGTATGACATATGTGCGAATAATTCTTTACCGCGTCAACCTATTTCGATTATTTTCTTTTGATTTTTTGAAATCGGCTTTGACTTTTTATTGAACATTAAATGTTTTGACAATTTTTTGAAAAAAAAAGGGTGGACAAAAAGGTCACAAGCTCAAAGTAACAACTTGAATATCGTATAAATAATTACATTAACGTCAATTCCCATATTTTCCACCTCTAAGGCCAATAATTAATCCAATAATTAATAAATTAAGATTAAAGCTAAGCATCGCTACGACCCACAAATATACTTTTTGATCGGGTACAGCGTGAACTCCAGCAGAAAACGTAAATACATTTACTCAATAAATGTCCTTCATATGACAACTTTCATACAAATTCATACTAGTGACATTTTTTAGGCGATCAAATAACATACTAACACTTCCGCAACATGCTTGACTTACGTGTACTAGAACTCATTTGCTACTTAAATAGTCATGTAGTTGATGATAAAATCGGTATGAGATTTAATAGACTTAAGTACTTATAAACTCCGTGTAATAGCAGCGTAAGAGTATCCAGCATTAAGCTGCTATTTTACGCTGGTATTCTTCAAGATCGTGGACCTTCCAGTAACCGTAATACACCGCAGCATTGCTCTACTATGTATGAATATAATATAATAGGTCATTAACTTAGGCTCATTTGGGTTGAAAATTGTTTTAGTTCGTTCTATGTGGGAACAAAGTCAAACTACTAGAATGTAGGTTAAGCTTCAACTATAATAGAAACCTGTTCTAATAAATAGCAGTTAATTAAAACAATAATGCTATAGATGTAAATTATGTAACCGCTTGTTTTGCGGAATGGTATTTCTGTAATTAAAAACAAGTGTAAATAAAACTATGTGTACAACTTCAAGTGCCTTATGATTAGGCACGGATCATTTTTGGCATGTGTTATAAAATATTATGTTTTTACAACTCTGTGTTTATATTCTATAAATACATACACATATTGATAATGCATTTTTATAGTTTTTTTTGTTCCTGCTTACTGTGATTAAAATAAATAAATTCATGAAATAACGATATAAAAATATAAGTTGACATCAAAAAAGGTATTATATTTTACTGTATTTTTGTATGTATATTTACGTGATATCTTCGACAATGATACAACCAATTTTAATGATCATTTTTTATTAAATAAGTTATACCTAAAGTAGTAATAATAGTAATAATGTATGTGATCTTATTTTCAAGAAGTCAAGCGGTCACATTTGAAAAATATTCATCTATACAAGTATCTTTGTTATGTTCTTTGTAAATTTGTTAGTGGTGTACAATAGAGTATATTTTTTTTTTTTATAGAAGAGGGGGCAAACGAGCATGCGGCTCACCTGATGTTAAGTGACTACCGCCGCCCATGATCAACCGCAACACCAGGAGAATTGCGGGTGCGTTGCCGGCCCTTTAGAAAGGAGTAAGCTCTTTTCTTGAAGGTCCCCAGGTCGTATCGGTCCGGAAAAATCGCCGGTGATAAACTATTCCACAGAGAGGTTGTACGTGGAAGAAAACTCCTTGTGAAACGTACAGTGGTGGACCGCCAAGCATCCAGATGGTGTGGATGGTATCGGGACGTTTGCCGTGTCGTGCGTTCACGAAATTTGGCGGCTGGGATTAATCCGAACAATTCCTCAGAGCACTCCCCGTGATAGATGCGATAAAATACGCAAAGAGATGCAACATCTCTTCGCAACGCCAGTGAATCGAGCCGATCGGAAAGCACTCGGTCGTCGACGATTCGAGCCGCTCTGCGCTGGATGCGGTCAAGTGGAAGGAGCTGGTACTGGGGAGCCCCAGCCCAGAGATGGGAACAGTATTCCATGTGCGGCCGAACCTGCGCCTTGTAAAGTTGCAGGCGGTGTGCCGGCATGAAACTCTGTCCCGCTCTGCGGAGCACGCCAAGCTTTTTAGAGGCCAATTTGGCCTTCCCTTCCAAGTGACCACGAAACTGCACGTCACTCGATATGTCGACGCCGAGGATTCCGATACTGGCTGAGGCAACAAGGGGAGTGCCTTGAAACTGAGGGGATACGACAAAGGGGTTCTTTTTAGCGGTTAACGCGCAAACTTGTGTCTTCTGGGGGTTAAACTGGACTAGATTTAGTCGTCCCCAATCCGAGACTCTGTTCAGCAAAGACTCGACTTCAGACACAAGTTTGTCCCGGCACTCGGAGACGTTTTCCCGAGAAATATTGGCTCGGCCGGTGTAAAGAGCATCACCAGTGTTGTCATTGCATAGCAATGAATGTTACGGGTATGCAACATATCATTGATATGCAGAAGAAACAGCGTTGGCGATAGCACGCAGCCCTGTGGAACACCAGCATTAATAGGCTTGCAATCGGAGCTTGTACCGTCTACAACGACCTTGATGCTCCGATCTGCAAGAAAGCATATTCATTCATTCATTCATTCATACATATGTGCCATTTTGTTCGATAACCTGTTGCCATCTTTAAGGTTATGACATAGCTATTATTTTCGAGATGTGTGTGCTGTTAGCCTATGTGGCTCTTACAGCTTCACATAATAATAATAATAGTAATAACAATAATAAAATAATAAAATGGCGTAGGGAATTGACGACCCCATCGCCCGCTGACGTAACAGTTAAGTGACAAAACTGCTACGTCAACGCAGTCAGTCTGCGCCTTGCGAGAGGTGTGAGCGCCGTGCCTCGGCAGAATTCAGGGTGCAAAGGCCCGTTTGTGCTTATGGCCGTCCACGATACGGTGCCGGGCCTGGGCGTCTCCCGTTAATGGACGCCCATATTATGGATGATGGAGAAGAAGATAGTGCGCAAAGGGCCGCTGCCTGGAGGTCGCCAGGGCGCGTCTGGAGCTGGCGCTGGACGCGACAGCATGCGGGCCGCCAGCCGAGCGCGGGGTGTTGCAAGACCACCTAGCAGCCCCCCGCATCCATCATCCCCACCAGAAGGCTTGGTGTCGGCTGGGTCTTCTCGGACTCAGCAAGCGGCGCCCGCCGCTGGTGGAGCACGTCGCATGCGTTGGTCTAAATCAAAAAATGAAAACGCACTGCGGGCGTATTTTAGGGCAAAAGGGGAAGAAACTGGATGTTTGGTGTATCGGGCTCGGATGCAGCGCTTTTTTGCAGAGCTGGAGCCATCTCTATCCGTTACTGAGCAAAACCTAATCCCAGTCAGCCTCTCGGGTCATCCGAGGCGACTGGGACTACGTGGCGGACCGCTCCGGGCTCAAATGCAGAAGGCGGTGCTCCTCGATACCGCCCGCATCGTCCGCCGGTTTCTTTCCCTTTCCCCCTAATCCTCGGCCGTTTGGTCTCCCCTGCCGAGGGCCTCCATCTGGTTGGGCTTTTATTTATTTATGTATTTTTATATTTATTTTATGTTATTGATATTTATGTATATTTATCTTTTCATTTTCATTTATAATTATATATTTATAGAACCCAACCAGATGAGAAAACTATATAGATACCCCACAATAATAATAATAATATTCCACAACTATCACACAACGCCATCTAGTCCCAAGCTAAGCAGAGCTTGTGTTATGGGTACTAGACAACTGATAAACATACTTATATATTTATAAATACATAAATATTATAGATAAATTACACCCAGACGCAGAACAAATGATCGTGCTCATCACACAAACATTTGTCCTGGGTGGGAATCGAACCCACGACCTCCGGCATAGCAGTCAGGGTCACTAACCACTAGACCAACAGGCCTGTCCGATACATAATCCCGTTGCTGTAGAAATCTTGGGATTTATGATTAAAAAAATACGACAAGTAGTTTTGCCAGTCCTCTCTTGACGTTAACCTAATACTACTCAAAGAATTCTGAAGACACCGAAACAGGTAAAAATCTGAGGGTGCAAGTATGCATTAAAACTTCCCAACCAAGCTTTCTCCTGAGTGCAATCATTTTTGCCGAGTGGCTAAAAATGTGTGTGGTCTAGCGTTATCATGATGGAAGACCACTCCTTTTCTGTTGATCGATTCTGGCCGTTATTTCTCAATTTCTTGTTTAAATCTCATTAGTTGTTGGCATTTGTGCGACTGACACCGAAATTGTATTTGTTTTACAGAAGAGGGCCAATAGAGCAATCTATGATTTAAAACCTAAATAGTTGTTCAGACAAAAAATTAAGGAAATTAATATATTAACTTTGATCTCTCAATACATTTATGAAAATAATGTACGCACTCAAAAATAATAGTAATTTTACAAAATAAATGATATTCACTCTGTAAATACTAGGAACAGACACAACAGACTCCATCGAATCAGTATTTCATTCCTGGGGTGATGTATACGCTTTTACAACAAAATCCCAGAAAATATACAAAATTTGACCCTTACAGGGCTCAAAAACTTTATTAAACTAAGTTTTTTTTCAATTTCATACAAACAAAATGCGAAGAAACTATCCCCAACCTATTATTGTGTGTAAATACTAGTATTTGCTGTAAAAGAAGCAATTCCGTTAAAACGCTTTTACCTTAAACCACAGAATAAGATTTCAGCCACGAAGGTTTTCTTCTGCCAGGTCGGCGTTTTCCCTCGATTTTTCCTTGAATCACAAGCTGAAAGAAGATATTTGTGTCCTCTCTATTGATTAATTTTATCTTGAATTGTGTGGATTAAGTCACCATTATCATTAACCAGCGCTACAGTATTTCGTGTTTTAAAGGTTCTATAACGTCCACTATTTTCTTAAACATATTGTTACGAGCTTGAGGTTCGTGACAATAAAAATTGCCGATAAAATTACCTAAATTAACACTTTAATTTACTTTACACAAATTAAAGTTAAAACACTAATAATTAAACACACTAATCCACTTAATTCCACTCCGAAGCTTCGCTTGTGTCGCCGAGTTAAACTCTGTCTCGATCGCATCTTACGCCACCTATTTATTCAAATCAGCAAAACATCCGGAATGTTCAAGTAAACACGCGCAAGGTACCGAGAAATCGAGTATAGATTTTCTAGAAACTTAGTTCTTCGGGCGGCGCTGTCGGTCGAGAGATCCGTGATGTCATTTACTGCAAAACTCCCCTCGCTCTCGTTCCTGACACTAGATGGCGCTAGTGTATCGATTTTAGCGCGTAACACTGCCCCCTCCTAAGACATGCTCGTCCCGAGCATTATCGGTCCCATGATAACGCGCCAAGCGATCCACATGGACGATCTTAGGAGTCCCTCTTACGCCTCTCTGTATCCGGTAGGTCACATCATTGATCCTGGTTACAATCCGGTACGGGCCGTCCCATTTAGCTTGAAGCTTAGGAGATTTCCCTTTGCTGCGGACTGGATTGTGCAACCACACTAATGAACCTTCGTTGAACCCCTTATTGTTCATTTTGCGGTCATACCGGGTTTTCATTTTCTCAGACATTTGCCGGCCCGATTGTCTGACGTGCTCATAAATGTCATTCATTTTGTTCCGCAAGTCATATGCATAATCGGTTATACTGCGTGGGGCATCAGGTGGTATCCCAGTGATCAGGTCTGCAGGCAGCCGTAATTCTCTTCCAAAGTTTGCGAAAGCTGGTGTCACTGCTGTACTTTCGTGAACAGAACTTCGATATGACAACAAAAACGGTTGTATGTGCTTGTCCCAATCTCGTTGCCGATTGTCTACAACTTTTGCTAGGTACCTCTCCAATGTCTGATTAAATCGTTCCACCATTCCATCAGATTGCGGGTGATAAGAAGTCGTTCTTGTTTTATGAGTACCCATAACTCGGCAAGTTTCCTGGAATATTTGAGACTCAAAATGCCTTCCTTGATCGCTGTGAATCTCTAAAGGTACTCCAAAACGACAGAAGACTTCATGAACTAGTTTATCTGCAACTGTTGAAGCTTCTTGATTTGGAATGGCGAAAACTTCTGGCCACTTAGTGAAGTAATCCATCACAACCATGAAATACTTGTTACCGCTTTCACTCTCCGGAAACGGCCCCGCCACGTCAATGGCTATTCTCTCCCATGGTGCACCAACATTGTACAACTTCAATGCACCTCTACTACGAGTCTGAGATCCCTTTACAGCCACACAACTTGTACATTTGCGACACCAGTCCTCGACATCGTTTCGACAGTGGACCCAGTAAAACCGTTCTCGGATCTTCAGTAGAGTTCGTTTAACTCCCAGATGGCCTCCCGAATAATCATTATGGTACAGCTGTAGAACATCCGGTACTTTAGCTTTAGGGACAACCATTTGTAAATGACAGCTGTCTCCCCGAACATTTTCCCATTTACGGCACAGAACTCCATCCTGAAGCAGCAAGCTATCCCACTGGGCCCAATAGCTTTTAGTGGTCGAACTCATCGCTGAGACGTCGCTCCACTTGGGCTTGGGAGCACTGGCCTTCATCCATTCCAGGATCGGCTTGAGGTCCGGATCTTTCTGCTGTGCACGTTGTAAGCTGTCCTTCCACTCGTTGCTGAGGTGGTCTGCCCTGAGCATCCTCACAGATACCACTCCCTTACTCTCTTGCCTAGTACAATGTTTGCAATCTTCAGGACAAGGTCTTCGTGATAATGCATCTGCGTTGCCATGAGATTTCCCGCTGCGATGTTCGATCTCAAAGTCGTATTCCTGCAGTAGTTCAATCCACCTCGCAACTTGTCCTTCTGGATTTTTAAACTGCAATAGCCATTTTAGTGCAGCATGGTCAGTTCGTAAGTGAAATTTTCGCCCCAGAAGATATTTGCTAAAATGCTGCAACGACTTTACCACAGCTAGCAATTCGCGTCTTGTGACACAATAGTTCCTTTCCGGTTTTGACAACGACTTGCTGAAGTACGCTATCACGACCTCTTGGTCGCCATTCCGTTGAGACAACACACCGCCAAGTCCTATATCACTTGCGTCTGTGTCAACTATAAATTCTTTGCTTGCATCAGGGTATCCCAAAATAGGTGTTTTGCACAGACGGTCCTTGAGCTCCTGGAATGCGATATTACAACTTTCATCCCAGCAGAAATGTCGCTTCTCCTCGGTTAGCTTATGCAGAGGTTTGGCTATATCTGCAAAGTTCTTCACAAATCGCCGGTAATAGGAGCACAAACCCAAAAATGCTCTAACCTGCGTCTTGTCTTTTGGAACCGGCCAATCCTTGACAGCGGCGATTTTCTCTGGATCTGTGCGGATACCTTCTTCCGATACTACAAACCCCAAAAAGTTAACTTGCCGTTGGAATAGTGAACATTTCTTCGGATTCAACTTGAGGTTGGCACTCTGAATGTCAACTCTGGTGTTCCTCAAACGTACGGCCCACGATGATGATGTCATCCAAGTAGACCAGACAGGCATCGCCAATTAGCCCGGTAAGTACAAGTTCCATCAGCCTTTCAAACGTTGCTGGAGCATTGCACAACCCAAACGGCATTACTTTGAATTGCCACAGACCCTTTCCCGTCGAGAACGCAGTTTTCTCCTTGTCCTTAGGGTCAATTTCAACTTGCCAGTAGCCACTTTTTAGATCCAGCGTGCTAAACCATTTTACTCCTGTAAGCATGTCCAGCGTGTCATCAATTCTTGGCAAGGGATAGCTGTCCTTCTTTGTAACGTCGTTCAGACGGCGGTAATCAACACAGAACCGCATGCTGCCATCCTTCTTTTTCACCAGCACCACTGGCGAACACCATGGACTAGAGGAAGGTTCAATAACACCATCCTTCACCATTCCTTCAATCATGGTTTCCACTTCCTTTTCACGTGCTACCGGCAATCGTCTTGGCCGCTGACGGATAGGCAATTCTTCACCTGTGTTTATTTTGTGTTGAACTAAACCAGTCTTTCCTATGTCAGCATCGTTTGATGAGAATACATCGGCGTACTCGAGTAACAACTTCTTCGCCTTGACCAATTCGCTCGGGGACAGAACACTGCGACAGTCTTCCAAAAGTGTGGTCACTCTCGTTTCTGCATCCTTGCTGGGGGTCCCACTCGATATATATTGGCACCGACGTAACCAATCCACTTCCTCACAAGTACCAGTTAATGTGCCTTTTTCTATAATCTGGTCCCGGTCGCAAAGGTTCAGCACACGTACTCCTGAGATGTCAGTGGTCCTGACCAAGGTTCGAGCTACTTTCCATGGAAGGTCATTGTTTAACCTTTCCACAAGTACACAACGGTGAGCTTGCCCAGCGTTTCGGGGAAGTCTAACCGGAACAATCGTTTCCGATCTCGGCGGAAGAACAATCTTCTTAATGCTGTACACGTTCCCTGGTAACGCACCTTCCATAAAAAGTTCCTCATAAAGTCTAGGCCTAGGATGCAGTCGTCCATTATATCAGCCACGATGACATTATGCAGGTAGATCACGTTGCCAAGCTTCAACTCCATCTCCTTCTCTCCACGGACGGGTATACGCTGACCGGTGGCTGTTACCAAATTAATGCGTTCTCGGTTGTATGCGGAGTCCCCAAGGAACTGACTTATAAGTTGGGAACTAACAACCGTACGAGAGGCTACAGTGTCTATGGTCAGTTTACACGGCATTCCGTTGACCTCGCCCTTGATGATTAGACTGTTCCCATCATGGGTTTGTGAGATCGAGATCCTTGGGGCTCTTTTAACATCAGCCAGCACCCGCCCCGCAGTTCTGGCTTTCACTCGTTTCCCTGCTGCTGCTGGGCGGTGCTGTTGGCCGCAATACCCTCCTGGGATCGTTCACCTTCCCTTTCTAGGGTTCGCTTAGGGCAGCTGGATCGAAGATGGCCCTTTTCCCCACAGCCATAGCACCTAGGGCTGTATCCTTTGTTGCGGTCGCGAACTGTAGCTGCTGCAACCTCCCTGACGCGATGGGGACGATGATCCTGCCGCACGGCTTCTACCTCCAGTGCATGGGCCAAGGCGTCCTTAAGCGTCTCGTGGTGCCCGAGCCTCACAGCAGCTCTGACTTCCAGGTCGCGGATGCCGTCGATGAATGTTTGCACCAGGTTCCCTCCAATGAGCGCAGGTACAGACTGGTATGCTTTACGAACCATCTTCTCCACCTCAAGAGCCCACTGCTGCAGGTTTTCGTTGCTGCGTTGCACGCGATCTTTAAGCTGCGCGCGAAAGACGTGTTCCAGGTGAGCGTCACCATATCTCGCCTCCAAGGCCTCAAGAAGCTGCTCATAGGTCACTTTCTTACCGAGAGCTTCCAACACAGTTAAGGCTTGGTCGCGCAGGCCTAGGGTGAGTGCAGTCATGGCTTGGCTTTTATTCCAGCCGTTCGCCTCCATGACGGCCTCGAACTGGATTTTGTAGGCCGACCAGGAAGAGGTCCCGTCGAACGGCGGCACTTTGAATCCACGTAGCGAAGGTGTTGTAGCTACTACGGGAGCTGTTGTTCCATCCCCAAGTTTGAGGTCGTCCAGCGTTTTCTTCATGTCAGCCATTACGTTGTCAACCCGATTGTTTACTTGGTCGATTCGGGTTTCGGCCTCCGACAGGCGGTTGTCATGTTGAGCAACCTTATCCTTCACCTCCCGTATCTCTTTTCCGAAGATAGCGTGAAGGTCCTTCATGAGGAGCATCTGCTCTTCCTTATCGTGTTGGAGTTGCTCTTCTAAACGACGGGCCTGTTCTTCCTGTCGGCGGGCCTGTTCCTCCTGTCCGCCCCGCAGCTGCTCTTCCAATCGGCGGGCCTGTTCCTCCTGTCCGCTCTGCAGCTGCTCTTTCAACTGACGGACCTGCTCCTCCTGTCGGCGAGCCTGCTCCTCCTGTCGGCGAGCCTGCTCCTCCTGTCGGCGAGCCTGCTCCTGCAGTATCACCATCAGAGCACCTAAGTCAGGTGCCACAGACGTAGAAGCTGCTGACGGACCGGCTTCCGTGGCCGGCGGCTGGCCCTCAGACATCTGCGGCGTTGCACCACCAAATCTCCTCTGGTCCGTCTCCTGCTGGCGTTGACTTCGGGTACGGACACCCTCCGTTTCCTCCTTAGGTAAAATCGGCATTATTTTATCCCACTTCTGACACCAATTGTTACGAGCTTGAGGTTCGTGACAATAAAAATTGCCGATAAAATTACCTAAATTAACACTTTAATTTACTTTACACAAATTAAAGTTAAAACACTAATAATTAAACACACTAATCCACTTAATTCCACTCCGAAGCTTCGCTTGTGTCGCCGAGTTAAACTCTGTCTCGATCGCATCTTACGCCACCTATTTATTCAAATCAGCAAAACATCCGGAATGTTCAAGTAAACACGCGCAAGGTACCGAGAAATCGAGTATAGATTTTCTAGAAACTTAGTTCTTCGGGCGGCGCTGTCGGTCGAGAGATCCGTGATGTCATTTACTGCAAAACTCCCCTCGCTCTTGTTCCTGACACTAGATGGCGCTAGTGTATCGATTTTAGCGCGTAACAATATTAAATCATGTTTTCCGCCAAAGATTCTATTTCATCGCATTTCTAATTTAGCCAATTTTCTTTTGCCATTTGTATTTTTGCATTTATTTCCTTATTTAAATCTACATATCTTTTTCGTCCAACTGTTTTATCATTCTTCGTTCATCATATTATTGGATTATAATTTTATATTTCAGCCGTCATCCAGTTCTTTATAATAGGTTTCCATTTGGGGGGTTTTCAAATATTTCTCTTCCAAACTTACTATCTTTTAAACTTCTGGTAAACTTATGTAAGGCTTCAAATTCTACTGAAATGTTGCAACGTATAATAATGTTAAACAGAATTTATGATTAAATTAAAACAGAACGCATAAATAGAGAACAGATAAGGTTTCTTAGGTTTCTTTTTTGACGTAGACTACATATTCTCAGTGGTTACAATGCATCTGGATTTTGATTCTGAATCGATAACAGATGTTTGAGAGCAGGTGTTTATGTCTCACATCATTCGCATACCATCACGCTTGCCACCGTCACTAAAAAATTTTCAACAAGTTCAATATAAAAATAGAATCTTGTCTAAATAGTAGTTACAATAAAGACTTCATTCACATAACATTCACTTAACATTAAGAGCTCATACATTATTAGTATTATTATTATTAGTATTATTATTAGTATTATTATTAGGTACTTTAGGTATAGGTCATTAAAAGAAATAATCCTTAAAATTAGTTTACATACATTATCGAAGATATCGCGTAACATACACATACAAACAATACAGACGAAAACCTTACCTTTTTTGATGTCAACTTATGTTATATATCTTTGTTTCATGAATTTATTAATTTTAATTACAGTAGTCAGGAACAAAATAACTTTAAAATGAATTATTAATAATAAAAATGCATTAAACTAATATGAACACAGAGTTACACAAAACAATATTTTATAATACATGTCAAAATGATCCATGCCTAATCATAAGGCACTTGAAGTTGTACACATAGTTTTATTTACACTTGTTTTTAATTACAGAAATGCCATTCCGCAAAACAAGCGGTTACATAATTTACATCTTTAGCATCGTTGTTTTAATTAAATGTTATTTATTGAAACAGGTTTCTATTATAGTTGAAACTTAACCTGAAATCAAGTACTTTGATTATCAGATTAGGCTCGCGACTTTGTTTGTATATTTAACATGAACTAAAGCTTTATTTTAACCCAAATATGATTAAATTTATAACCTATCTTATTTATTTATACGTAATAGATCCGTGCTGCAGCTATACTATGGTTACGAGGAAGGGCCACGCTTTTACATACCAGTATAAAATAGCAGCTTAAAACTGGATATTCTATAAGCTTGATATTCTTCCACCACCACTACCGGGCGATTAAAGTCGATTAAATCATATACCGAAACTAACACCAGCTGCATAACTATCAGTTAGCAAAAGAGTCCTAGTCCACGTATGCGAAACATAACGCGGAATTGTTTATATTCATATGCTATTTGACTATTATCGAAAACGTCACTATTATGAATTTGTAAGAAAGTTGTCATATGAAGAATATTTATTGAGTAAATGTAAATTTAATTTTCTGCTAGCAATCACGCTGTACGCTATAAAACTTTTACTCGTGGAAAATGCTCTAGTTTATTAGTTAGAAGTTATAACTTGTAGAACTTATCAGTTAAGAAATATATTACGAATATATGGGACTATTGTGTAACTTGTTTGAGAGAAATATCGCTTTGCGATGAAATAAAATGTTAGCTTTAAGACTATCTCTATGTTTCATGTAATGATCAGAAACACCTTTTAAGATATCAATGGGTTGTCACGATATGCGATACACATATTCAACATATCCATTTACCATATTCGAAGTATGTTATTTAAAAACTTTTTGCATGTCTAGCTTTTATTTTGTTATTTTATTATTAGCTGCGTAATGCATTTTTTATCTTCGGTTGAATAAAATACAATAAAATGCTAACTAGATTACTAGAATGTTAGTTTTTAAGTTTAAATAATTCAATTTTACAACGAAATGCTTGATTTGCTTCTGAAAGCGTATTCAATTGATTAATTAAATTAATGACACAATCGCATGGTTACACACAGAGAACTTTCATTCATTCATTCACTCACTTATTTACAGCCCATCAAAAGTCCACTTCTGAACACAGATCACGCATAATGTGCACGCTGGGCGGTCGGATTAATTTTGCAGATCTTGCTCCACTTTTTAAAAGATGGCATCGACTTTGTCCGTATGAGGGCGACCTGAGCGAGCTGCATCTTTGACATCAAAATTCACCAACTAAAAACGCTTGAACCAACGTTGTGCTACTCTTGCTGACATGGCATTAGGTCCATAAACGTCATAAACTTTTTTCGCGATTTGAGTCGCATTTTTCTCTCTTTTGTAATACAAGTTCAGAATTAGGTTAGGTTCACTCATTTCGGCGGACAGAAAACCAATTGAAAAACGGTGTTTTTTAACTTTTTATTTCTCTTAATATCCTATATTATGTATTTATATTTAAACCAGCTACATACAAACAGCACAATCAAAGACAATTAATATTAGTTTTAATGAATTAAAGCATGTAAATAGTTATTGTTATTTTTTATTACGAGTGTAGACGGTCGTACCTGATAGTGATGACCGACCGAGTGCTTTCCGATCGGCTCGATTCACGGGCACTGCGAAGAGATGTTGCATCTCTTTGCATTTTCTTTAGCATTCAGCACGGGGAATGCTCTGGGGAATTGTTCGGAATAATCCCAACCGCCAAATTTCATAAACGCACTACGCGGCAAACCTCCCCATTCCATCCACACTATTAGGATACGGGCGGTCGACCACTGTAGGTTTCAGTAGGAGCTTTTTTCCACGTACGACCTCTCTGTGGAATAGTTTACCACCGGTGATTTTTCCGGACCGATACGACCTGGGGATCTTCAAGGAAAGAGCTTACTCCTGTCTAAAAGGTCGGCAACGCACCTGCAATTTCCCTGGTGTTGCAGTTGTTCATGCGTGGCGGTAGTCACTTAACATCAGATAGACCATATGCCCGTTTGCCCCCTTTCCTATAAAAAAACACAGTACACCTGATGGTAAATGGATGCTGTGGCCCATAGACTACATTACACTACATTTATCCTAGATTAATCAAAACGCAGATGCATCCCTGAGGATCCGGATCTCTACACTCACCATACGAAACACAGCAGTATTAAGCTGCTATTTTACTCTGGTATTCTGTGAGAGCGTGGTCCTTCCCCGATCGAGCAAACCCGTTCGTTCTACAACCTAAAAAATATAATTACAACCGTTAGCAATCATTAATTATAAATTATAAACCTATATTAAATTTATAAACTTTGTGCCTTGTTAAGTGGTAACGTTACGAAGTCGTTAAGCGGATGCCCGAAGGCTGATGTAGGCGTTAACATGCTTTTCAATTTTAACTTTCCTTTATTAAGATTTATTAGGTATATATGTGACACTGATGAAACTGCTATCAAATGATTCCTCAATAAAATATCGTTACTGAAATCTCCGTGTGCAATGTGAATGTAGCAACAGATTAATCATTATGATTAAAAGTTTGACTGTTTGATTGTTTCGTTGGTCTAGTGGTCGCAAGCGCGACTGTTGATCATGTGGTCATGAGTTCGAATCTCAGGTCGAGCCAAAATCATTATTAGGTTTTTCTGTCAAGAGATTTATAGTAGCAGCCCGGAGTTTAGAATGTGGTGGTGTTTCACTTGACCCCTGTGCCGCGGAAATGACGCAGAGCTCAGATCAGGTCAAATCAGATCCTGCACCAGATTTCTCTCCAAACGTGTCGGGTTGCCGTCTTTTCGGACTACTATAAGAGCGAGAGAATAGTGTGTAGTACCTGTGTTTGCGTATAGACTCTTGCACATAATCTTGTAATGCGCAGATAGGAATTCGGTCTAGGAATTCGGTCTGCAGAACTTTATTTGATTCAGAGTAATTTATATTTAATTGGTTTTGAGTACTCATCTGATTCGACTATATTAAGCATCTTTGTTATAATAACTGCTAAATATAAAAATGTTCCCTACATAAGTTACTTTTTATTCAAGAAATAATTCAATATAGTGTTGTGTAGTGTGTTAAGAAGGAGTTCGAAACGTGCTTAAAAAAGCGAAGATTTGTGTCTTAATAAAACGTTCATAAAAACTAATCAACTTGTTCCAATGGGAAGTCATTGAAAATATATTATTTAAATTTTTTATTCATGCTATCATTTTATCTGGATTTACTATCAGTTACGACACAACATAACCATATAAGTCGGTAAAATAAATTGACTATCGAAGTATTTCATAGTTTCTCCCATTCTTAGAAGCATCTTTAATTAATTAGGCATTTTATCTTCGGTAGCCAAAACGAGCGACAACGTTGCGTAAGTCGCCCGACCGCCTATAGCTTGGATCGTTATCTTGCTAAAATTATGGCATCTAAAAGTTTTACATCGAAGCTATAATTCGAACCTGGAATGCATTACCTAAGTTTTAGGTCTGATATTCTAAGAAGCGTCGACAAAAAGTTAGGTAAATTCACCGGACGCTGTTTTTTTTTCACTAAAAAGTCGTTCATCACTGCGAAGGTCAGCGGCTAGACGTACACAAAGAATGCTTGTCTGCTTGTCTGTTTTTGCTTGAGTTTTTTTTTGCAATGTCATACGTGTTTCGTTGGTACTTAAATGCGGGAGTCACGCTAAGGTCGAATTTTATATTTGGCTTAAATAATTTCTTATTTTGGCGGTGCAGGAAAAAAGTGGGTTGTTATTTTGAGGTGTCGGCAGCTGCTTTATAACATTTTTATTTCATTACAATTGGCTTTGAGATGAACTTTGGCTTCTTTAAATTTAGAATAAACAACATATTCATATAATAAACAACAAAAATAATTTATTCCTTTAAATAAAGCGTTTAACATAAAATATTAACTACTTCCACTTATGCCTATTTCTTATATAGTAACCGCTATAAAAATGTGGAATATCTTATATCTTCAATTTATAATATAAAAATATAATATAACACAATAGAATTTAAGGAATGATATAAAAACTATTTAAACTTTCATCGATCTGAGAGACTAAAATAAACTAAGGTCGGCTTACATTAGATTATAATTGTTAAGTTAAGCTATTATAATGAAAAAAGTCTTGTATTTCTTCGCATCAAGACTTGCAGCAATTCGTTACCTACTTATAACATCGTGATAAAAGCTAAAATATGTCACGTGACTTAAAAAACTCGGGTATATTTCAATACGTAATAATTAAAAAAAAAAACAACCTTCAAGCAAATTCCCACAACTGTGTACAGGGCTAACATAACTCCTTGTCCTGAAAGAACTTTAAAAGGAGATCCTTTCCGCCTCTGAATCCTAATGAAATAAATAAATTTCACAAACATGTCCTCAAATATTTGTTAATTCTTGAAATGTATGAGCGTAAAGTAATGTATCTCCTAACGTTTCTCACATTACCTAGGTAAGTATCTTATAAAATTGTGATGATAAATTTTTTGTGGTGTAGAGCTCCGCCTGCTCGCGTGCTTAAAGCTATTTGAATAACTTTTGTTTTTATAAAATTAAAGTGATAAATAAACATACAGTCCACGTGGCTACTGCAAGCCATGAAGAAGTCCAGAGCCGCAGCCAACTTCAAGCAAAGGAGGCTACTGGTGCCTTTTCATCTCCAAGGACTAATATGGAATGATTCGCAGCCTTAAATAATGTAATACCGGCTCTCTATACTTTTGAGACCGGAACAAGGATACTTTTTATAGAACAAGGGTGAAAAACTGGCACACGGTCTAACTGAAGGTAAGTTGATGCTGCAACCCATAGACATCTACTCGTACATCTGTTCTCGAGTAAGAGTTCAAACGCAGAATGCATTGCCACCCCTTGCCACCCTCTCGTGGTACAATCATAATTATAACTGCGTGACTCTACCACAATTTACCACAATTTTATACGTGTCAATGGGTCGGCTCGACCGGGGAAGGACCACACTCTCTCAGAATAGCAGCTTGATACTGCTGTGTTTCGTATGGTGAGTGTATGATCCGCAGACCCTTTTTTACTGGAAACGAGGCATTCCATCTTAGTCCTCAGGGGTGCCAACGCATCTGAATTTTAATTCTCAGTCGAGGATAAATGTAGATGTCTATGGGCCACAGCATCCACTTACTATCAGGTGGACTTTGTGCTCGTTTGTCACCCTTATTGTATTAAAAAAGTATGGTATGTAGGTACTATCTACTCAAACTGCTCGACAGAAAAGGGGTCATATATAGTTAAATATTGACTACTACGGTCCTGTAACATCGTCACGATTGGCAAGCGGATTAGTGACCGTACCAGATTTCTTGGCACTTTGATACTGCTCCCAGTTGCTCGCTCAGGGAGGCTATCGCTTAGACCAGAATCAAAAGAGTGGAAGTCGAAGGAGTCAAAAGAGATATTTATCAAATCGGTATGAATAAATTAAATAAAAATGAAATTCAATTCATCATCGTCATCATTACAGCCTTTCACAAGTCCACTGTAGAAAATAGACCAGCATTAATTATATTGCTGTACTGCTAGCTAGGCTAAGGAAGACGTAACGGGTTGAGAAAACGCCTTGATCTGTTAGGCTATGTCGGTTACGACATACGACCACGCTAACCAGATGATTACCCGACATTACAAACACCTTCGTAATTCCAAAATGGTTAGTTTTGCTAATTTTGCATGGAACAATTAGAAATAATTGACATTTTTTTGTTACGGTCAAAGCCTATCATAATATATTATTTTGTTAGGTTTGACCGTAACGTTGGCGTATATGGTAACGAAGGAAATTTTTTATAACAGCCCTGAACAGCTCCTAAGCACAACCGCATGAGCATAGTTGTAATATTGCCATAAATATCTTTTAAACGAGCAACAACGACGTTAAAGACGTGAAAATATGTTTTAGTATTAACGCACGATTTAAGTACACCGTATTTTGCAAGACGTCATTGAGTTGTGGAAGTGAAGTTGACTATTTTGCGTTTGATGTTATCTGCTTTATTATTCTGACCTTACTCAAATAGTACAATAATCAAGTTGCGTGTACTAGCCGCAACATAAAATCTTTCTCACGGTGGGCGCGGTGTAATAGAGTTATTTTAAGAAAGAAATCCTTTATAACATACGTAGGTAATATAAATTATTGTGTTCATATATTAATCAATCGATTGGCTAACCAGGTTACTCCAGATTTACTTTGGTATCGCTGCTTCAAACGCACGGGACATCCTGTCACAAGTATATATTAACTTAAAGGATGTCTTAAAAACGGATTAATGTATATTTTTAAACAAAGCATGTAACAATAATAAATATTATCTTTGAAAAAGACACCCAAGTCCCCCGTGTCCGTCGGTGCTGCAACCTGCAACGCACCCGAAACGTCGGGAATTAAAAACAAATCAAATTAAACGCGACAAAATCCGAAAACCTAGTTTTATTCGATGTACTATGTAATATATGAAACGAATGTAAATATATGAAACGTGGTAGAGACACGCTGCAGCTATATTATGTTTGTGGCACGAATGGGCCGGCTCGACCGGAGAAGGACCACGCCCTCACAGAATACCAGCGTAAAATAGCAGCTTCATTCTGCTGTGTTTCGTATGATGAGTGTAGAGATCCGGAGACCCTTTTTTACTGGAAAAGACACATTCCATCTTTGTCCACAGGGCTGAAATGCATCTGCGTTTTGATTCGAGGATAAATGTAAATGTCTATGGGCCGCAGAATCCACTTACCATCAGGTGGACTGTGTGCTCGTTTGTCAACCTTATTCTATAAAAAGAAAGATTTCCAGTGTTCGCGTAAATAAAAGAAACCATTACGTGAAAATTTGCTTTTAGAATCATTGAACACTGGGTGCGTTTGGCAGAAAAAAGCGCTAGCAAGCGCTTGAAAGCAAAATGGCGATCGTAAGCGGTAAGCGCTGTCAAATCGTAAGTAGCTATTTTCCTCTAGGACACGAAGTTAGTTCTAACCGGGGAACCTAACCTAATTTAAATATATGTTTGTAAAGTATTCATATTAAAAACTTACCAATCATGAATTTTTAATAACATGAATATGTTTATTCATGTCATTATATTACTTAAAACTAATATTGCACAAAACAACTTATAAACTCTACTTCAAAACAAACAAAATAAATAAGCAAAATGGCGGATTGTCAGCGCTACTGAAGTAGCAATCGTGTCCTGGCCGAAAACTATTTCAGCGCTTGTAAGCGCTTGCTAGCGCTTTTTTCTGCCAAACGCACCCAATGTGTAGTGGTGTCTTAAGAGAATCCACTACCTCTCATCATCCCGAGTGTGTTGTAAAAGGCGAATAAGGGCAACTGAAACATCATCATTTTTAATAAAAACCCAATTGATAGTTGCAGTTTTCAACCCGCCTTACAAGCATGGAAACTGTAAAAACTACCACCTACGAGGCTATCTAGGGAGACTTAAGTTCAGAAGTGAGTTTGTCATATTAAGCTTTAATGAATAATAATGAAATGTCACGGTTTTTTCACGGTGGAAAATTTTCGTTGGAAAACTGTCTTAATTATTTGAATAAAAAATGCCTGCATGATTTATAAATAATGCAAAGCAACGAATTCCTAAAAAAAATTAAAAATGTTTTCTCTTTAAAAAAGTTTAAATTTTAGTTCAAAATAATAAATTGCTCTTTTCAAGAGTTTAATATAATTTGGTACACATCAATCATATCATACCAAGGTCTATCCGAGTGAGCATATAGTAAGCTTCGTCAGGGTCGAGGCTTCGGAGCCTCCGTGTCTCAATGTGCTTTAATAATTTATAACTTAGTCAAACATTAAATGATGATAGACTCAAAAACGAGAAAAAAGCAAATAGCTCGATAGTTTCGAATGCAACATTTTCTAAAATTAAATATGAATATTGTATATTAATATACGTGGCCACGCTGCAGCTCTGTTATATTTGCTAATGGGTTGGATCAACCGGGGAAGGACCACGCTCTCACATATAATCAGCGAAAAATAAGTCCTCAACGGTGACAACGTAGCTGTATTTTGATTAGAAATTATAGATGTCTATAGTCTAAGGGCCACAGCATCCAATTACCATCAGGTGAAATGTGTGCTCGTTTGTCACCCCATAACCTACGAAAAAATCTTAGGTACTGCACATGTTTGTTCACTCAGAGGTCAGTTTATCTTGTATTCTCTTATCAATACATAATAGATGCTTGTAGGTCTTCGCTAATCTGTTTTTCTTTTGTGATTACTACTTCATGATTTGTTTACTTAAAAAAGATCATGTTTCCACAAAGCGTGCGTGATAAAAAACAATACTTACTAGTACAACAACTTACTACGTGTTTAAATTTGGTTCACCTAAAATCGTCTTGAAGTAACGAACGAAAAATAGTTAATAAAACTATTTTTACCTGCATTTCATCATATATAATGAAAAGAAATGTATCGGAGAACGAAACATTCCTTGAATAAAATAATCGGGTGTTAAGGGGAAATATAATCTCAAATGGCTTAGCAAGATGCTCCGTTATGCCGAAAGTATTGCAGCATTAATTTTGAAATAAATATATGGTAAAAATGAGGATTAATGTTATGGACTATGTTAGACGAAAACACGATTCCGTAAAATTTTCTCGATAGAAAAAAAAATCCAAAGTTACCTCCAAACTGTTAAACCGCTAAATAAACCGCTGTTATTCATAAAATACTTTAAATAAGATCATGAAACTTTGCATACTAGCTGAACTAACTATAAAGCAGTGCTTATGTTATTTACTTTTTTTTAAATACCATTATTTTCACTGTAAAAAGAAATTACCTAAACTATCGGCGCGTAAGCTTGATTCCTGTCGCCCCGTTAGTATCGCTCCGGCTTTTGAAGGGAGAAGTTGTGTCGCTTACGATCAGAATATACATTACGCAACAGGACGACGTAAAATTAAAATGGGAAATAACCGTTATAAAAATAAGAAGCGACTGGGTTGGCGTTAAGAAACAGGCATAAATATGATAAACCTAATGAAATAAGTATCTAACGACCTATCTACTTACAGTATTATTGATTATAAACATGTCGGTACATAGCATACGCCGCGCGGGGAAGTGGGGGCGAAATTAGAATTTGAGCTGACTTACTCTATCCTATTAACGATGACGTAAAATGTCAAATTGATTCTTCATCTATCAAATAAAAGCAATAATGATCTATAAAACAGATTTATGTATCAGTTGTTTCATTTAAAAAGCTGTTTAATTAAAATATATTATATAAATATAACGGGTGGGCCAGAAGGGAGTACGATTTTAAAAACACTCTTGCGTTTGAAGCTTTAGAGAGGGGACTGCGTGGGTGGTGGGGTTAAGTAGCTCGGTTCTCGGAAATTTAGTCGCGATGGATCACTTCACGGGAGCGCAACGTGCTTTCTGCGTTAAACATTATTATAAAAATCACGATTCGTGCGCTATTGTTCGGCGTTTATTTCGACGTGAGTTTGGATTACATGACCTAAATCAGTGTCCGAAGGAAAGCGTGATTCGATCGTGGGTCAGAAATTTCGAAGCTACTGGTTCGACTCTCAAACAGAAGCCTGCGGGACGCCCAAGGTCAACAAGAACGAAAGACACAATTGAACAAGTTAGAGCTTCAGTTCAACTTAATCCTGTTCTATCGACTCGAAAGCGTTCAGCCGAACTTGTGGTGTCCAGAACATCTTTGCGTCGCATTTTGTTGAAAGATCTGAAATTGCATCCGTATAAATTCAACTTGCGCAGGAATTACAGCCAAATGATCCAATTTTAAGGAGAGCTTTTGTTGAAACGATGCTGGAACGCTTTCGGAGTTTCAACAATATTCTGTTCTCCGACGAAGCCCATTTTCACATAAATGGGCAGGTGAATAAACAGAATTGCCGTTACTGGGCTGCAGAGAACCCACGTGCAAAATATCAAAAGCCTCTACATTCGCCGAAAGTAACCGTTTGGGCGGCCATGTCAGCGCACGGAATTATCGGACCCCACTTCTTCGAAAATCGACAAGGCCAATCTGTCACTGTAAATTCTGACCGATACATAGCCATGTTAAGGGATTTTTTCTTTCCACAACTGCAACAGTTTGAAGCCTATAATCGTGCGACATGGTTTCAACAAGACGGCGCGACATGCCACACAGCTAATGCCTCTTTGACGGTCGTAAACGAGATGTTTGGTGAGAAGCTGATATCGCGCCGAGGTGACATTGAATGGCCTCCTAGAAGTCCGGATCTTACACCACTGGACTTTTTTTGTGGGGATACCTAAAAAGTAGAGTCTACTCCAATAACCCAGCCACAATTGACCAGTTGAAGACCAATATCCGGAAAGAAATGGCAGATATTCCCCGTGCAATGTGCCAGCGAGTTTTTACCAATTTGAGGTTCAGATTCGAAGAATGTTTGCAGCGCGATGGTACACATCTGGATGATGTTATTTTTAAGAAATGAATTTCCCAGATGTAAATTTTTGTAGAAATAAAAATTTGTATGTGAATTGTACTTAGTTTTTTTTTAATGATTTTTTCAAATTCGCAATTCTTTCTGGCCCACCCTGTATAACAAAAAGTGAGTTTCCTCAACAAACATGTCATGCGGTGACAAATATATTTTTTTAGAAATAAGAACAACAACGGAATAAAGTTTAATGTCGCCATTCACTCATTTTATTCTGCAAAAGTACCTATTAATTAAAAATAATAATAGTGTCATGTTTTTAAAATATTTTGCGATTATATTATGATACTTTGACCTTCACCACAAAGGGTGCAGCAAACACACCTAATGATTGTAATTAATGATTCCACTGGTGTCGGCGGGAATAGACGAATACTGTGAATTTACGGCGAACGCTTAGCCGAATAGCTACTAATAAGCAATAAGCGTTTTATTAAACGTCCATATTATAAATTAGTAAAATTAAAGAGGGGACAGAGGGCAGCAAATCAGGATATGTTCAGCAGCTATTCGTAATAACCACTAAAAATGAAAAAATTGCGATTACCAAACCGCTTGCAACTTTAGAAAATATCCTACCTATTAGCCAATCTATAGGGGAGGCATATGTTCAACAGTGGATAATAGGCTGTAACGGTAACAGTAACGGTATATTTATTAAATGCTAGATGTAGATGAACGGTGCGGTAAAACGAAAAGCTTGGAGGGAGAAAAAGCACCCATACCTGTACAAGTCAAATTTGAAAAATGATGTATTACATCATGCTAAATAATTTGCTATTATCACTGGGAAAACTGTTGGAAGTTGTTGAAGTGCAAAAAATCTATCACCTAATTTACTTATTGTATAAAAAAAGTTGTGGCAAATGTCCAGTTAAAATACCGGCAACTGAAGCAGCGTCGAGGGTGCGAGTTATTTGGTATTGCGGTCACTAGTTCGCATGTCAAGTGTTGCCTTTAAAGTAAATTTTCTTACAATTTTGAAGACCCGTGGTGAAGCAGCAATTTTTCTCTGTACTAGAGTAGAGAAAAACGGTAGCTAACAGCTAGTTAAGAAGAAAAAGAAAGAGGTAATACCGTCTTTTTAAATCACACAAAATATACAACTCCCCATTGTGGACATTTATAGGCTGTATTCTGTTACAGCCTATAAATGTCCACTGCTTAACAAAGGCATCTTCATAGGTTACCGCATAAGTGGGATAATGCATAGTGACAAGCCTGGCAGGCAAGTTGGCATCCGCTGTTTTTTCTTATTTCTAGTTGTTATAAGGAAGGTGCTGCTGCCGATCTCCTGTCTCGGTTTCAATCTCCCTCCTCTAACGACATCAGCAGTACGATATTGAGTAATAGATATTCTTACACCGCCACTAATCGGCGACACCTAGCAATACCCATAATTTGCAAGCATAACAATCTCTTGACGTCAATCTTAATATGCTTTAGTATTTAAATATTCAAACATATTCAAACCGGTGATTGGCTCCGTTGTATGTTTAAGGCACGTATTCATGATAAGATCGCTCTCCGCCTGTCTGTCGTCACCCTTCACATACGCAATCCGGTTTACTCAGGCTGTATGTTACTTTTCATTTCATTAGTTAGTTCGGTAGAAGTCATATACAGGGTTTTTCATTAAGAGCGCTCGAACTTTGAAATTATATTAAACAACCTGTGCAAGTGATGTTGCCACAATTTTATATTTTATTTTAAAGGACATTCGATGACAATACATATGTATGTCAGTCAAAATAGCCGTCGGGACTACGCTGTAGGTGGTGTATCCTGGTGTACCCATTTTGACGACAAATTCGCATAAATGACGCAAAAGGATTTACTACTCGCACACTCGTACACATTCTTTGCGGAAACTACCGCGTGTCGGTGACGTAAGATAGTTTGTCACCCCATTTCGTCCGTGGATGTGGGTAATGTGAAAGAAATCTTACTACTCCCATCTCCCGATAGATATGACATTAAGTATACCATCTCGTTTACGTAAGACGTAACTCTAGACCAGCGATACACAACTGCTTCGAATAAACTATACGTGTGAGACGTCTGATACTACAATCGATAATCTGCCTATCTCATTCTTCATACAACAGGTTAGGCAGATGTTCAGAAAAGTTTTTAAAAGAAGAATAAAATATTAATATAACAGATATACAATAATACTAAATACTAAAAAAACTACTTTTTAAGACCTATACGATTGTAGATTCCAAAACGCAGGTTCCCTTGCAAAATAAATATACAAATGCACCGATGAAAGCTTCCAATAAAAATAGCTTAGTGAATAAAAATTGTAGCTTTTATGATATTCATTCATTCACTGTAGCTAAAAGTTCACTGCGGAACATGGGCCTTCCCCATGGACTCCCTAATATTAATATTTGGGGAGATTTACAATAGTTGTTACGCTTGTTAGACATACTGCATTTTTAATATTTTGAGTTATTACATGGACGGGGCTGCTGGCCGTCTCCTGTTTTAGTTTCTCTATCACCTTCTTCAAGATGTAAATAGTTTCTTCAGTAAAACGTGAACGATATATCGCACTAATGAGGGAGGGGGCAGAGCGGAGAAGGTGCCCTTCTTTTGAAATAAAACACAAAATCTTATTTTCACGCGGACTTTGTCTAATTAATTTTTTAAATCTTATTACAATGAATTTTCGCAAAGTCGTACTCTGTTATGACGGCGTATGGGATTCCATGGGTGTCGTAAGAGGTAACTATGGAACATACCAGAAAACCTTATGGTTACTAATAGACGTGGCTACGCCGCTCCTATATGTACTCGTATATGACCACCTATTACAGAATACCAGCGTGAAATAGTAAAATAATGCTGTGTTTTGTATGGTGAGTGTAGAGAACCGGAGACCCTTTTTACTGCTAATGTTACATCTGCACAAACATCTGCATTTTGATTTTGAATAGAGGGTAGATGTAGATGTCTATAGGCCACAGCATCCACTTACCATCAGTTGGACCGTCTGCTCGTTTTGCAACCTTTTTTTAAATAAACTAAAATAAATAAAATAGATCGCGGCATAAACACCTCGGTTACGTGTGCTGGTTGTTATCGATGATAAGCAGCAGCGTCAAAGGTGCGAGATGTCCGACACTACGGTCGTCGCTTTACGCGCTTTACACGGACACGCTTTAAAAGCGTGGCGTTTAGGGCAGCCCTCCCCCCCCCCCCACTACAACGAATTGAGGCTCATGCCCAGCTGTGAACTTGTACACGTTAATAAATAACGATTCCTTAAATAAATAAAAAAACGTGTGTGAACTGATTTGCGGTATAAGTGAAACCTTCAGAAACGGAGACCGAGGTGATAGAAAACACTGTATACGTATTGTATTCTATATCATTCTCTCGCAGGGTAAATCCTACAGATGTATATGTTTGTCTCTTTTTGTGTCGCTTTTCAAGTTTTCACTTCAAAAATTATAATCTTGCACTCTGTCCGAATTGCTTTAAACAATTAGGTATACTGAAAGCAAAAATGATTGAAGAAATACTAATTACGCTATGAGCTAGACATATTATGTCAATCGTGAATGATTCGTTTATTTGACCCGGGTCGCATTAAAGTATTGATTTGCTATTACATTTTTTCAATGTTCCGGACCCAATGATAGACAGCACCTACGACCAAAGTACATTACCGACGACCGACATTATTGAGTGAGTCTCACTGATCACGGAGTACTGAAATTCGAAATGATCCATTTGGATGATCGACTCAAATGACCCGTAAGACGAATTAATACTTGAATGATCGGGTCACTAGAAATGAATAAATGACACTTAGCATTTCGATGACGAAGACCACTTCAGTTAGGATTATTCGTTGATAGGATCCTTTGGCCACAAAATATGATATATCTTTATATGATATGTTTTGACGGCTCTGGCGCAGCTTAGCACTGAGTTGCAGTATTTGTATGGCTCACAAATAATTTTTTTGAGTTTGGATATTTGTCATTGTACAATTTATGTTAGTAAACTTACCTCCACAATTACCCTTTGCTTTATCTTAAAAAAACAGTAACTTCGCTTTTAATCTTTCTAAGCAGTTTCGTGTATCTATGGACCTCATTTTCATAACTGATTTCATTTTGTAAGCGTTTGTAGAAGTACCTGACGAGCATGTAAGCAGGTATATTATAGACGAGAAGGTAGCAAGAAAGGTCAGGATCGTGCCATAAGTCTCTGGCTACCTCTCTGGGTGACAGGCGTGAGTGTTTATGTTATGTCATATACGAGTACATTCGTTTTGATATTTTATACTATTTTTTTAAGTAATCAAAAGCATTTATTGTTTGTTGGCGAGGAAAAATAATCCATCCACCAGAAAATCATAAAGAAATAGATTTAAAAGAAAAGGCAAATAAATTATCGTCTACCGTTTAAGGGGATATAGTAAGTCAGCTCAAATTCTAATTTCGTTCCAACTTGCCCGCGCGTCGTATGCTATGTACCGACATGTTTGTAATCACTAATACTGTAAGTAGAAAGGTCGTTAGACACTTATTTCATTAGGTTTATCATATTTATGCCTTTTTCTTAACGCCAAGCCAGTCGCTTCTTATTTTTATCACGGTTATTTCCCATTTTAATTTTACGTCGTCCTGTTGCTTAATGTATATTCTGATCGTAAGCGACACAACCTCCCCGTTCAAAGGCCAAAGCGAAGTGACCGTGCTGCAGGAATCACGCTTCAAGAGGCCGATAGTTTAGGTAATTTCTTTTTACAGTGAAAATAATGGTATTTTAAAAAAAGTAAATAACATAAGCACTGCTTTATAGTTAGTTCAGTTAGTATGCAAAGTTTCATGATCTTATTTAAAGTATTTTATGAATAACAGCGGTTTATTGTTTATTTTGGAGGTAACTTTGGATTTTTTTCTATCGAAAAATTTTACGAAATCGTGTTTTCGTCTAACATAATCCTTAACATTAATCGTCTACTTTACCATATATTTATTTCAAAATTAATGCTGCAATATTTTCGGCGTAACGAAGGATCTTGCTAAGCCATTTGAGATTATTATCGGCAGTGTGGTATAGCCCCTAGAATATAATTTTATTAGGTTTGCCAGCGAAACAAGAAGACAATTATGGTAGAATTGGGTATATACACTTATATACTATATTGGTATTTATTTATACTAGTTGTAGGACTCTATTTCCGACTAGGAGTAAGTCTGGGTAAGGACAATACTCTTACGTATTTCTGCCGTCAAATAGAGCTGTCTACTTGGGTATAGAGACTCAGTATAATAACAGGTTGTGAAGGTAGGATCTTAGTCTTCAGAGGTACTAACTTAACTGTATCCTTTGTCTAGGAGAATAGGTACATAATAATCATATGATTATTATGTACCTATTGTACTGCCAAAAAGCAGTGCTTGCAGTGTTCCAGTCTGAAGGGTATAGAGAAAAAGTATTTATAAGGCTTAAGCATTCCAATCTAGTCAGAGGTGAAAACGCGTCTAAAGCCTTCTTATATTTTTGTAGATTAAGGTTGACAAACGAACACATAGTCCACTTGATGGCAAGTTGACACTGTGGCGTAATATTTATTTAACCTCGGTAAGAATCAAAATGCAGATGCGTTGTCGCTCCTGAGAACCAAGATGGAATGCCTCGGTTTCAGTAAAACGGGTCTCTTGTTCTTTACACTCACCATATAAAACACAGCAGCATCAAGCCGCTATACCACGCTGGTATTCTTTTTTTATAGGATAGGGTGACATACGAGCTTGATGGTAAGTGGACACCGCGGCCCATAGACATCTACATTTAATTCAGGGGTGACAAAGCATCTGAATCAAAATGCGGATGCTTTGTCACCCCTGATGACCATGATGGAGTATCTCGATTCCAGTAAAACGAATTCCGGTTCTCTACATTCACCATGCGAAACACAGCAGCATCAGGCCGCTATTCTACGCTGGTACTCTGTGAGAGCGTGGTCCTTCCTCGATCGAGCCGCCCCATTCGTGCTACAACCGTAATATAGTTGCAGTGTGGCTCTACCACGTATAAAAAGTCTTCGTTTTAAGTTGGTTGCTAATGTATGGACCCTAGTCCATGGTGTGTACGTACCCCATGCAGCAGTTGGACTGTTAGTTCGTTTGTCGTTTTAATTTAATAAAATAGTAATCATAAACGCATACGTGTAAAATATAGAAACTACATAGTTAAGAAAGGAAATCCTTGAAATATATGAAATCGTTGTGATTACGTAACACTTAAAAACAGATTATCACAATAACATATTTTCCTTTCATCAAGACGTACAACTTGCTACGAAAGATCCTGTTTTCTCATACTTATTACTCCTGAAGAGAGTTCAAGAAATAACGGACATTATGTAGTGTTTAGTAGTTAGCCTTGTTTCGAGTGAGGAAAAACCGTGAGATGAAAACGGTTCCTTGTTTTTTTTCTTCCTTTTTTGTTGTCGTTGCTTACTAGTGTACTATAATTTTTGTAACATAATATTATCTATTATCCATAATACATACTAATTATTGTATGTTCCTAATTTTATGATGCCTATAACGTTTGCGAATTTGGATTAGTTGTGGTAATAACTAATCCAAATTCTTCCTTGATTGAATAGATTTAGGTACTAGAATTATAATGGACGATTTTTTTACGGTCTGGAAGAAATAGGGTGTAACAGGTGAAAGGAATAGAAGACTATAGCTATGATATTTTACAATTTTTATTTTTATTTTACATTAGCATATTATGAAATTGATCTATCAATAAAATACTACTAATTGGGTACGTGTTATTTTTATTTCGATGGTTTTTAATTGAATAATTTATTTAGTTCAAAAATGTTGTTGTTATTTTTTAGTACCAAAAGTTTATTTCAAATTAGTAGTATTTATTGATAGATCAATTTTATAATATGTCAACGTAAAATAAAAATAAAAACTAATAAAAATTGTAAAATATCAGTGCCCTAGGATTCTATTCCGTTCACCTGTTACAGGCTATTTTCCAGACGGTAAAAAAATCGTGCAGTATATTACTCTCGTTTAAGGTACGCATTAAAAACTTTAATGTTTTCATATCGATGGAATTTCTAATAAAAACTAATGCAAACAGGAAAACTACAATGGTTTTCCAGTAATTATCTAATTTGATAACTTCTGATTCGGTGCTGTAATTCTTTCATATGTCTTAGCACAGACCACATAAATCTCAATAAAAGGCGGGTAGGCGTAATTATGTATTTATTGTTTGTCTATGTGTGATAGCTGCGAACCGGCGACACGCGTCCCGATATTAAAAGACACTAGAAAGCATTTCTAGTGCCTTATTATTTAGATTTATGTGGCGCAGACATTAGAATCTTTATCATCGTCACCATTACAGCCACAAAGTCCACTGTAGAACATATGCCTCACCCATAGTTTGCTTACTTTGAGGGATATTTATCATGGTTGCCAATCTTTGTAGGCGGTTCGGCAACCGCTGTTTTGTGTTACTTTTTAGTTGTTATGAGAGGGATGCTGTTCTCTATCTCCCGTTTCAGTCTCCCTGTCGCCTCTTATGACACCCACGTGGTTATATAGGGTAGTGGGTTCTATTACACCTTACCTGTTTCACTAGTATAAAATTAAGGGTTTTCATGCTTTGAGTGGACTAAGCAATATCACAAGCTCATGTTAACGACTCAAATGTCATCTTGATATTCGGTTAGGTGCATAAAAATTTTCATCACTTATTTTATCACCTTTAGGGGTAAATTTTTTCAAATTTAAATGAAACCCTATTATAAAACACATACACAAAAAGTTTGTTCACAATTCGGCGGATATTTTGTAACATAGGTTTTTTTTGTAGGACAGCGTGACAAAAGAGCACACAGTCCACCTGATGGTAAGTGGTTGCTGTGGCCCATAGACATCTACATCTATCCTTTATTACGAAAGAAAATGCAGATGCGTTGTCACCCGTGAGGGGATTGCCTCATTTCTAGTAAAAAGGGGTCTTCAATCCCGTACACTCACCATACGAAACACAGCAGAATAATCTACTATTTTACGCTTGTATTATGTGAGAGCGCGGTCCTTCCCCGGTCGAGCCGACCCATTCGTGCTACAACTATACTACTAAAATAACGGATTTTTCGTAAGACATTAGGTGTTATAAATATGTTTATTTCATTTTTAAAAAATACTTAATCTCATGTTTTTAACACATCACGTTATGTCGTCATGGCAGGAGCCAAAAAGCTTAGTCCCATAAAATTTTGGTTATCGTTATTGATTTAAATTTATTTTAGTGTTTTGTTGAATTTCAAATTATGTTTTGAATGTCTAAATTTAAACTATGAGGTAAGTTGTAACAAAATCTTGGGGGCTTGATGTAACACATCACACCTTACCGCAGAATCTTACCTACTTTGAAATTCATAATTTATAATATTTTACTAAGGTGCCATTTAATTTGTTCTCCTCTAGAATGAAATAGTAAGAAAGTCAGAACCGTCAACACAAAGTCAGGTCTTGTACGAGATAAGTACAAATAAAGTTCTAGAAACAAAATGGCATCTAAACATAGTAAAAATGCTTCTTAAGTAAAATCACGGAAGTTTGTTTTAGATTGTTATATTGATAAAGATAAAGTAAAGAAAAAATACAATGGGAAGGGGAAGAAGGATAGGCAAGGGTTAATTAACTAAAAAAATATGTAGTAGAAAAAGTTAAATAAAGATTTTGTATCAATTTTTTTAAAAATTCAAGCTATGTTACTGTATAATATCTGTCACAACAGGTACGATAGTATAGAACTAATTAAGATGATATATTAAAGAACACCATAGGCCATTGTGTCGCAGAGTTCGTGCGAAATATACATTTTTTTACTAATAAATGTCGAAATCCAACGTGTTTATGTTGTATGTCGTTAACGTGTGTATATTATTATTATAATTTACCAACGTATATACAGGATGGATATACTTGTTATCGCCTTTGCTGACGATATACAAAAAATGAACGTAATCGGTCCAGTAATTAGGTCAAAAAGTAGAGTTTTAATTTTAAGCAAATTTGAACACTCTATAGAATTCATTCAATGATCTGATGTGAAAGGTCACTAAGTCAATGATTCAATGAATTTGAATGAATCCTTGAACATTAAAAAGCAACGTTGCCACGCAGTGCAAACTATTGGTATTGCGACATATCGACAGCGGTTTCTTTTGTCGGCGTGCCACCCGCGTGCAACGTTGTAACTCTTCCAAGGGGTCAAGGTACGTTGTCTAAACAGAGTGTTCACCTTTACTGAATTTATTTTAATATTTATTTTGTTTGAAAATTTCACTTTTTTATTTTACGGGTTTTAATTTAATATTTAATTTTTCTACACTTCTACGGACTAGTATTACTTGTGGTTTCATTTATTGCATATAATATGTGGGACCCATTCTGTATAGGGGATCTTTTTGACATTTTTTCTAATAAGGTGGGTATTTATAAAAAATAATTACTTTCAGTACTCAGAGGAGAATGAGTTTGTGTAATTGGTGATTACAATAGCAACTACTTTCTTTATAATTTAATTATTTTCAATTACAAACATTATATTAGATAAAAAAAATTATACGCTATTCTCAATCGTAACTTTAGTTAATATGTAGTAATTGGTGGACAACGTTGTTAGTTGCACTACTATATTATATTTTTTGTTAATGTATCTTAGATTAAGACATATTGAGTAAATTGTTTGTTAGCCCCAATAAAAAATACATACAATTCAGGCAGTCCGCTAATTGTTTTTGTTAAAACTTAAAACCGCCATCTGTTAGAATATGTAAGTCTTTAGGCAACATTTTCGTTTAGTGAAAGGAGTTTTGTTTAAAATATAGAAACTAGGTAGCAAAAGTACCTTTAACAAACAATTATTTTAAATTATGTAATGAATTAATTTATATAATGATACCTTATAAAATGTTTATAATCCTTGTATAAGTATTAATATTTTTATAATAAATCATAATGTGCAACCGCGCCCTCTATTGACAGTATACTAAACTATAATGTAAAAGCTATAATAACATGATAAATATTTGGCATAGTACTACCTTTGACTACTAGATGGCAAAGTACTAAAATTTAAAAATTTATTTTATTTAAAAACTAAACAACCAATTTGGGTTCAAATAAATATTTATATTCAGAGATAAATTAAATTGAATTGGTATATAAAATTACATTATTATAACTAAACGTCTAACTTTCTTATAAATTTTAACCTAATTAATTTGTTTCCCTATTAATTCAGTTCTGAATTAACCAACTGTGAAATCTACTGAGCATTTAGTCTGACATGCAATAACTACATTGTGATTTAGGTATTGAAATAGAATGCAATAATTACTTATAAATTAATAAAAGTAACGGTAATTATTACCTGCAAAATAATAGTAATTAATAATGAAAAAAATATATTTCACAAACATTAATTTCTTGCGAGTATTTTAGTAGTACTTTAAGATAGGTGGACTGTGTGCGGAAGAATTTTGTGGTCACAGTACAAATCCACGAACGCAAAGACTTTAACGTGCTTGAAATAAAGTTCATTTTTCTTTATTTTTATTGAATGACAGAGTTAGTAATAATACAAATAAATTAGTTTTAATTATTTTTGGGATAAAAAATTACTTATATTAAAAATGATAGGAATCGATTCAGTAAACGATTCTGAACAAACTACTTTCTCAAAGTGCGTTAATTATGTTACATGTTGTATATCTTTTATTTATATTATATTTCTAGCAAAGCTCTGATTTTTTTAAACTACACTAGTTGAATTGCTTTACTTACACATTTTATTTCTTTTATTTCAATGTTAAGTTCAATCATTAAACTCTACAAATCTATCAGTCAAACAGGAAAAATTAATACATTATGCAAACATAATAACATACTATGTACTCGGAAACATTGTTTTATAATCGAGCGCTAGCTTCATAACCCGGGATCAAAATTGAGAGCCTTTGATGTCCTCTCATAAAGAAAGTTGATTACATTAAAATTTCTCTGTGAGAACCGCCAGCAATATCGCGCCACTTTACCGCGGCTACGCTCGTTGTCGTTAAATCTAGTTTGCTGGAACTCATATTTACTTTTCACAGACTAAAGGCTCAAGTGAACTTGTGCATTTTGTGTCATTTTTGTGTACCTTGTATTCCTGCATCAATTTTGTAACGCCTTTGTTCTTTACAAAGTGTTCACAACTACCTGTCAATATTGATATCCCGTAAAGGGTGTGTCACATGATGTCTAACAATAACAGCATTGGTTTTAAATGTGTTGCTGTCGACAGATTCTTTTGGATGTTATGGTTATTTGAGTTTATTGGAGTTGAGTGATTTGTAATCTTTACATTTAATAAAGATTTTAAATTTTTTCTCAAATGAATTACTGACTTTTTGAAGTCGAGTTACTGGTATATAGCTGATGCTTGTTCTTAGTATTTACAGAACATCATCACATCAATTTCCCTTTTTGTGGATCTACATGTTTTAGATTTTCGTTTTTGTACTGAGAGGCCAAAGTTAATATATTTATTTCTTTAAAATTTGCTTTTTTCATAGTGTAGGGTGACAAACGAGCACGCAGTTTACATGTTGGTAAGGTAAGTTTGCTGTGGCCCATAGACCTCTACATCCTTCCTTGATTTCGAATCAAACGCAGAATGCGTTGTCACCACTGGGGACTAAGATGGAATGCCTCTTTTCCAGTAAAAAGGGTCTCCGGTTCTCTACACTCACCATTCGAAACACAACAGCGTTAAGCTACTATTTCACGCTGGTATTCTGTGAGAGCGTGGTTCTTCCTCAGTCGAGCCGACCCATTCGTGCTACAACTACCTATACTACTAATATAGTTTACATCATGGCTCTACTACGCTCACCTCAAATTGAGGTTATAAATTGCTCTTGAGGTTCCCTTTTGCAAAACAAATATGAGTAATGTCAGTCGAATTATCCATAGAAAGATTCCATATGATCTTTATACTGTGGAATAAGTAATATTTTACAGCATATTCTACAGTAAGTTTGCTAGCTAGTTTAGATAGTATGAGGTTGGGTTGGCTAGGTTAGTTATTTATCGAAGCTACTTGTCAAATGTAAGTAATTCCAAAAAAAAAAACCGTGAATTTAACAAGACTCAATTCCTCCCCACTTAAAAGTACACTGGTATTCACTTGTTCAACATTTGGTAAGTAGTTAATCACATTTACGATTATTCATACGTTTAAAAGTGAGTGCCTAAATGTAATCCCGTATTTAAATTGCAAATTCTAATTCAACTGATTTTTTAGTTCGTGACGGCTCCGACTCTGCTTAGGCAAAACGTAAAGTACCTAAAATAGACATGGAACGAGTAGTGATTCGCCGAGTACTCGGCCTAGATTGGGCCGAGTACTCGGCTTTAAAGAAACGCGGTAGTGGGCGGCGCGCGGTTATTTCCATTACACAGAGTTAGGTATCAAACGATACGAGTAAATACAAGTACTTACTTGATACTTTTCTTTCAATACCAAGTACTTTGGTATCGATACTTTAAAACTGAGTACCAAGTAGCATCGAAAGAAAAGTACTTGTATCGGTACTTGATCAGTCACACACCTACGGACACTGTTGATAAGTGATTACTGATTACTTGTCAAATAACTCATGTTCGAGAGATTGTTTTCGTTATCTGGCGCGAAAATGACTGCTTATAAAAAACGTCTTATGGGAAACATCCAGAAAAATTATTGATTTTAGGAAACACATAAAATATTCATTCAAAACTGATTCTGAAGAAGAAAGAAGCCACTGACGCATCAATCAGTTACCAACCTAATGATCCTAAGAATTCCGCTGCAGCAGACTTAGATCATTACTTAAAGCGTACCAAGGGCCGCAAGAGATGCAAATCCATATAAATGGTGGGTTTCTAATAAAGGCTATTACTCCATAATGGAAAAAGTTGCGGCTCAATACTTATCAACACCAGCCAGTTTAGTTTACTTTACAGTGAACGGCTTTTTTCAGAGGCGGGCTTAGTATACGAAGCAAAAAGAAGCAAACTAGCCCCAAATAGGGCCGAAAAACTTGTGTTTTTGCATCACAACCTTCTCATTCATTTAGATATTAGTCATAATAATGTCTAGTAAGACTCTCATGTACGTTCTCAATATTTGTACTGTTGCTCATGTTCCCGAAGTTTTAATGTGTCTAATATTATAATAATGACAAAAACTGGCTTTTTGTCTTTATTTTTCTCTAGAATATAATTAAGGCCGAGTACTCGTTCCTCGGCCGTTAATATTCGGTTTTCGGCCAAACCCTAAAAAAAGGCCGAATCCGCCGAGTACCGAATCCAAACCAAGTACCTACTCGTCCCATGTCTAATATAAATAGTATTATTAACATTCCTAAACGTGTTTCTAATAAGTTTCTGTAGTTTTATTTATTGTGTAAAATCGTGAAAAGATCGCTGACTCTTACGATAATATATAAAAAGTACTTACCGTCGTTATTAATGTTATTTAGAGCGTTTTTGCTCCTTAAGAAGGTGGGACCCATCGGTTTAAAGTAAGTATATTATAATACAGTGATGGAAATTTTATAAAAATAAAATACTAAGCATATTTAATAGATAGGTAAGAATAATAAGTAATTTTTTTTAACAATTTAGAAACCTCCCTATACGTAAAATAGGGAAGTAACAATGTTTATACTTTATACAATGGTACTCTGTGGTTACAATCTATGTATATACATCCCACATAAAGGCAAAGGCCTCTCATTGCTGAGTACGTAGTTTTTTCGTAGATTTGCAAAATTTATAAAAATATGTTTCCGCCCGGGATCGAACCGGGGACCTTCTGCGTGTTAGGCAGATGTGATAACCGCTACACCACGGAAACTGATTAAGATACAAAGTAAACTTTTAAAGATAATAAATATTGCTAACGAAAATTGTGTTAAGCATTCTGGCCCCGACGTTATATTGGGCCAACATAGTCAGACCTTTGGTCAACCAAGGACAGTATTTTTTTAAATAAAGGTAAAAATAGCGTAGAGTACATTTACCAATTAATATGCTCTTATCTAAAAAAAATTAAAAAATTAAATCGAATAATTAGTATGAAGGTCAAGTGAGGGCTAGAGAAACGACGATTGCACAACGTTGTCGATAAATAAAATGTTTTGAGATTTTATGGATAACAGTATACTACTATACTGCTACCGGTATCCATATCGTCCCGTGGGTGTCGTAAGAAGCGACTAGACTTGGGGGAAAATGTTATTTCTAAATAACCGTGAACGTCGTTCCGGTTACGAAAAAGTCACAGTGAGAAACATCCTGACTTTGTCACCTAACCTAGTCGATCAGTCGGTGTTGGGGATGACGATTCTTTCTAATAGAGATCGATTTTAAATCGATTCGAATCGAAATCTGATGAATAGATTCACAAATAAATCAAGGTCTAAAGGATCGTTTTTTGTGATTTAATTTTCGAGTTTGTATTTACACTAACATCAAAATACAACAAAGCTTAGATTACAAATGTAACTTTTTTATTCATTAATCCATTAAGAAGATTGAAAGAAACTGAGCACACATCTATTTCGTTTTCGAATAATTGAGTGAAAAACTGTATTTCTTTTTTTACCGTTTGGGTACACTCAGCTAATTGTATATAATTTTATGGTACTTATCAAAACAGAGATTCAATTTCTAGAACTCTAGGTGAAATATCGATTCATTGCTAAATACTTCATTTTTATTAAGTAGTCATCCACTAAAAAAGAAGTCTTGAAAAATTAAAATCCTTAGCTAGTAAAATAAGGATTTAAGAATGTTTTTTACGGGGAGATTTCGTATTGGTATAGAGAAAAATTATTAATTGATTAGGTATTTGATCATTGTGGCGGCGCTGTCGTCGCGCCGCAAGCGAAACACACCGAAGCCTAAATCACGCTATCAAGATTCAGAATCATAAACAGTATATATAGAACATCTCCGAACTGTGCGAAGCGTTGGCCGCTCCCCGGGCAGAACATCTTGCCCGGCGGGAGATCTCCCCTTTTCCTTCCACGGCCACAGTGGTGACGTCGAGCTTCATCGTCATAAAATACCCCACCCATTCGCTCCCGAGCAGATATCGTCTGCAGTTTTCATATCCTGCAAGCCAGCTAGCTTCACATGGTTCATCGCAGCACTGAAATAATAATGCTTCCTGTTCCTTCTAGCTACACTCTGCGCTACAGCGTTCGGCACGGCTCTGAGCCTTACTGCTCGCCTCTGCTTCACGGCACTCTCGCAGATTACTTGCCTTCTTCTCGACTCACCGCAGACTACAATGCAATCTCCTGGCACTTGACATTCGTCGACAATGAGGCTGCACTATCGACCTCCGGTCTGAGCAGGGGGGTGATGTGGCGGCGCTTCGTCACGCCGCAAGCGAAACACACCGAAGCCTAAATCACGCTATCAAGATTCCGAATCATAAACAGTATAGAACATCTCCGAACCATCACACGGAGTGTTGGCCGCTCCCCGGGTAAAACACATTGCCCGGCGGGAGATCTCCCCTTTTCCTTCCACGGCCACAATCATCAACAGTAACGATATGGTATTATATCGATGTGAGTAGATTATACTTATTATTTTCTTATCATCATCATTATCTTTACAGACCTTCACAGGACTGCTGCTGAACATAGGTCTTTGCCAAGTAATACCACGAAACATGATCCTGAGTCACATGCATCAGCTCACTGCACATATTGCCAGGTCACTTCATTTAGTAGATAGCTACCTCTTTTCTTCTTCTTATTTATTTATTTTTATTTATGTATTCATATAGGGTGTAAATTCAGTTTTCATGTTTTATAAATTGTGTAGAGTGAACATGGTTTCAAACGATCGTATTTGATGGGTAACTTCTGTACCATAGTTATTTTTTTTTTTCAACATAATTATAACAAAATGAAACATAAATGACCGTGTGTATCGCGTCGTTTCTTATAAAATTTAAATTGCTTTAGATATACTATTGGTTGACATGAAATAAAGTTTCCAGTAGTATTCCGTTTCTTAGATACGGTAATAATGCCAAAGTATATATGTATAATAATACGAAAGCAAGGTAAACAATTATTCCCGTAGAATGGCTGAACCACAAACTGCCATGAATAAATTTTAGTATTGGTAATTTTGTTTGTTATTACAAACAGAAACTCATTGTAACAACCGCAGTGATAACTCGCATAATAAAACGTTCCAACTTTAAATGTATTGTACGACTAAAATTGCTGATATGGCATAATGCGTTAGCGTAAGTGAAATACTAATGCACAAATAACACGTGTAATTCGTGTGTAACTTCTTCATCCCAAGAGATGCCTGTCCTCCATACTTGCTGGATCAGCGACTTCCCTTGAATCGTTATGGGTGAGGCGAGTCCCAAAGGATCGAAGACTGACATCACAGCGCTAGTTATCTCCCTCTTCGTAGGCGGTCGTAAACCTTCCATCACCTCTTCCGGTGTGTTACGAAGACTTATGGAGAAACTTATTATATCCCGTTTGATATTCCAAATCAAATCTAAAGTGTGCTCTGTGTGCTCTTTATCTCCCAGCGAAGCACTGTCGCTCTTATATTTATTTTCCATTTTACATTTTTCAACGCTTGTATTGTGGCAACCACGTTCGTAATACGACTTGCAAAAGATCCTATATTTCGGCAATATTCTGCCAATCTTGGCATACGTTTTACATTCTCGATTTCGGCTAGAATGAGCATCTCAACCCTACCGAATCTTCTTTCGAGAGCGTTCATTATTTCTTCAGGTTCACACAAAGTAAACAACAACGACTTAACCGCTTCCTTAGCGGTGCCCTTTAATGCCCTCCTAAGGCGTGCGACATTCTGCACCCCTGAAAATTGGCTTCTCGTGTCTTCAAACACCGTTTTGAAAACTATCCATTCACCCGTGTCTTCATCGAACACTGATAATTCCTGGAGGAAATGAAACTTGGAAGACTTATCTTTTCCCGCTATATTTATTGCACTCACAATCGCTTCGGTCAATTCTGACACCTCACTCGCGTGTGTTTTCTGTGCATTTCCTTGGTTGCGCTCGATCTCCGCCCCTTTGCGGCGTGATCCCTTACACGCTTCCTTATCAGTAATATCGGGTTGCGTTACACTAACCGGCGCGCTCATTATGGTCTGCTGAACCCAACTCCTTACGAAAGGTTCCACCTGAGTATTCCGCTCCTCATCATCCTCACTCGAGTCAATCTCCTCTTCTCGGTTGAGTCGTGCCAACTCCAATTGAGACTTGGCTAAGGCAGCAGCTGCCTGTGCTCGTTCGAGCTCTGAGCGTTCGAATTTAATCCGTGCCTCTAATTCGGCTTTCAGCCTCGCCGATCGCGATGACCTACTACCTCTCTGTGACCCTTTGTCACCCGTGTGTGCCCGATTACTGTCCTTGACGATGCCGCTTCTTCGGTCCTTTGACCTACTTTTTCGACTACCGTTTCACTCCTGGATATAACGGATTGTTGTGCGGTGCTGGCCTGCGTACCACTGGTGTCCGTCCTGTTGCTCGTCGTTGCCATGGACGTCCGTGAGTCCCACGTGCATGTGGACGTATCGGTGGTGGCTCCACTTGAAGGAGTTGCCCCACTCGAAGCAGTAGCTGTGGTCGCTCCAGATGATTCCGCCTCTTTAGCCTTTCTTGAGAGCCCTGTCCTTGTCCTGCTTCCTTCGCTCCTCTCTGTCTGGTCTTGTGCCTTCTTCATCTTGCAGGAAGGTGATTGTTGGCCTACGGTCCCTAACTGTCCCTACGGTCCCTAAAACCCCTTCCCTACAACCCTTCTACACCCCAACCTAACCCCACTACCCCTCCCCCCCCTTTATCACCCAACCCTACAACCTTACTACCACCCTATCAACCCTATCGGTTTTCTTTCTTCCGGTAGTTCCAGGTCCAGTCCTACTGCGCTGACCTGGTCTTCTGGCCTTTGGTCCTGTTGCTTCAGCTCAAAACTCCAGCTTCCTTCGGTTGCTGATCTTCACTCGGCTCCGAAGGTCTTCTTTTCCACAACCAGCAGTCCACAGCTGGTTCCTTGATCCTGGCTGCGAAGGACCAATTGAAAAGGAATCCTGGCTTGGAAGGTCCTCCTAATCCGGCTCGAAGGACCAATTGAAAAGGAAACTCAGCTTTGTAAACGTTCAACTAAGAAACAGAAGGGAGGAATCGAGGCTTCTCTCGATCCGGCCTCCTATCACGCCTGCGTTGGGTTCGGGAACAACGTATGTGATCTCCGCAAACGGAGTAACACACAAGGGCGATAACCTCTTCCTTTTCAGAAAATAGGTTCAGGCGGGGTTTACGAGTCTTCCGAAGTCGTCCCGGTCCCAACGCCTTAATTCTTCGATGTGGACTATATAATTTTAAGGGATGAATTTCTTGGGAATAAAACAGCAATTATCTTCAAACCGTTCCGTGAGAGAGTAATCACTTTTCCCTATCACTTCCCTACACTTTTCTTCTTATTGACTGTTGGTTTGATTCCCGAACTTCCCGAACTTTCCCGAAGGATTCCCGAACGAATTGCAAAAAAACTCGTTTACTGAGCTACCCCTGAGCTATACGCGAAAGTGAGCCGCGCCATTTGCGCGCTCGCGCAACTTAATTACATCAATTTGTACTATCACTCTCTCACGGTTTTCTCAATTATTTATTTTGTATAAGATATACATTTATACAATTTACTTATCCTAAAGATAGCACAAAAAATATCTTTACAACGATATACGTTACATTTTCACATCACAAAAAACCTTTTATTTATTAAACAAAATGTGCCTATTTTACTCACATTGAACAAGTTGAAATTTCTTAAATATTTAACGTAGAAAGTTAAAACAATGTTTCCCACTTGAAATTATACATATCTTAACCAACACAACAGTTTAATTTACATTTTCTCTATTCATTTCACTTATTAAAACACTTTTAAATTTCTTATACAAAACTATCATTATTTCACTTATTCACTGGAATTTTCACACAAAAATAACACAGAATTCACCTTTTTACACGTACAATCAATCTGAAATGGTTTACAAGTCATTACATACATAAATTGCTGAAATTACAAATATTTAAATTTCTACATATTTGGCCTCCTAAGTACGTGGCTAGCGTGCGTCTATGAGCTCACACTATTTGAACGACTAACTTTTGCACGGCTATCGACTATCTGAAAAAATGGAAAGTCTAATATCAACAATAATAGGTGAATAACTGCTTCTACATAATTCTCAAACTGTAGGAAACTATTTATAATCAGATTCTTATCAGTTATCATGTTTCTTATCAGATAACATAGACAAAATATTTCATGAATCAATACATTGAAAATAGGCATTTGTTTTCATACAAAACATATTAAACTCATATAAGACAATACTTATGCAATTAATTTCCATTAATTCTACTTATGCACAGCGATTATCTCGACCGGGGAACAAATCCGGTCTCTAACTTTATTTTAATATTTCTTTAAATTAAGATTATTTCAACCGGGGAACAAATCCGGTAACATAATTTATATCTTAAAAATTCCCTATATGAATTTATTAAAAGATATTACTAAGAAAACGATAAACTGTTCCGGCCTGGGAGTCGAACCCAAGACCTTCATATCATTAATTCCATATTTCTTTAAGATTTAACTAAGCATTTTCTTATCGGAATACTGTTGCTTGATAATTTGCTTTTAAGAAGCTATTCGTAATCGGTTAACTAATAAATTGAAATATTCTTATAGGCGCGTCGCCAACAATTAACGATGGTTGTCGTCTTGTATTTTTGACGCAGCTCCCCGTCACCGGTCCGAGTATTTTACGCTTATCACAAATACTATCTCATTTTTTTATAGAATAAGGATGACCAACGAGCACATAGTTCTCCTGATGGAATGTAGATGCTTTGGCCCATAGACATCTACATTTATACTCAATTAAGAAATGCAGATGCATTGACACTCCCAACGGCAAAGATGGAATACCTCATTTCCAGTAAAAAGGGTATCTGTTTCTCAACACTCTCTATACAGAAGAAAGCGTCATTAAGATTCTATTTCACCCAGGGATTCATGAGAGCATGGATTCTTCTCCGGTCGACTCAATCCATTCGTGATACATTTATAAGAGTTTATTTTACGACGGGCTGTTTTCCGCAACTACACGTCTAAGCGCGTATGGGGGCATGTGTGGGCAGGAATAATGTGATCATTCGAGCCATGATATTTCCCCGAAGAAGTTTAACAGTCCTTTGATGTTGCAAGCAACTTTGATGAGCGATCCCGGCGTGCCGAGATGTTTAGCCCTGTATGAAGCGACTTCTGGACATGTCAGCAACACGTGAGCCACCGTTTCTTCCTCTCCTATGCATGCTCTGCACAGGGGGCTATCAGTAACACCTATGGTAAACAAATATTTGTAAAAGAGCCGTGTCCTGTGATAGCACTTGTTACTATCCTGATCTGTGGCTTGTTCAGTCTCATTAGAACCTTGTTTAGACGACTATTTATTTCAGGCAGGGCCTGCCTAGCTAGTCTACAGTCTACTAAATTTTTCCAAAGCTGAGCGTGTAAATTATTGAAGTATCTACGTACCAGTGAACAAACGTAGCCAAAGGGGATTGGTATTATAGGTTTCGGCCCTATAATTGGCAGAGCCGATCCCCTTCTGGCCAGTTCATCTGCTGCATCGTTGCCTCTAGATCCACTGTGTCCGTTGATCCATTGCATGAGTCACACTGTTGTGCTTACATACCTCATTCAATCGTTGATGGCACTCGTATATCAGTCCCGAGTTCGTCATATTGCAACTCAGAGCCTGTAGTACCGCCATACTGTCGGTCAGTATTCTGATGGAGAAGTCTTTCACCTTCCGAGCGTCTATTGCTATGGCCGCATTGCATTGCTATGCACTGCCTGGAAGACTGTGTTATGGTTACCCAGCGGTGTGCATATGTGGATACTAAGGTTTTCAGAGAAAACCCCAGACTCCACACCTTCATTTGTCTTAGAAACGTACGTGAAAACTTTGAGCTCTTTTGGTCCCAATCCTTCCAGCTGGTCAGTTTCCTTCAATTGTATCCTGTACTTCTTACCAAATACAAATTGTTTTGGGATCCTATCATACTTGGCTTGTAAGATAGGAATTTTTGAGTGAATTCTATCAATTATACCTGTATGGGGGACTCTACTCTTACTTAAAAGATTTAGGGTCTTGAGTCTAATGGCAGCTAAAGTTGCTTCTTGTTGTATATGTAGATGAAACGGTGTTAGCTCTAGCGGTATAGCCTTTAAAGCTGCTGTTGGTGTAGTTCTTATGCAGCCTGTGGCAGCCATACAAGCCAATCTCTGATAACGCTGAAGCTTTCGTGTAGTGGTGGCTTCGTTAGGTTTGGTCCACCATAACAGAGAGCCGTATGTGATTATGGGACGAATTACAGTTTTGTATAGCCACAGTATAGTTTTTGGCGTCAAACCCCATCGATTGTCAATCATGTTTCTGTATTGCCAGAAAGTTAAACTAGCTTTGTTGGTTTTGTTTTCTATGTGTTTATTCCAGTTAAGTTTATTGTCCAAGGTAAGACCTAAGTTTTTAATATCCTTAGGGATTACCTCAGATTATCCTTAGGGGTTACCTCAGAGGAGAGCTGGAGTTTTGTGCTGAAAAGACTTCGGAGATGATAGTTGTTTGGATTAACGGTTAGGTCATATTCCTTGCACCATCTCTCCACAATACGGAGAGCCGCTTGGGTCAGGTTGCACACAATGCTTGCTGTCTTTCCAGAAACCAGTATTGTCAGATCATCTGCATAACTGACTGCGTAAAAATGGTTAGCGTTTAATTTGCTGATAAGTTCATTAATGACCATATTCCACAGGAGAGGTGAAAGAACCCCACCCTGCGGGCATCCTTTCATGATCTGAATTGTCTGAGATTCACCAGTAATCTTTATTGTTCGTGTTCTGAGCATGTTTAACATTTATAATATAACTGCAGAATGGCTCTACTACGGGCAAGATTATACCGCTATCTATCGGAAGCCATAAGATCTTTTCGGCATATCGCATAGTTACCTCATACGGAACCCACGGGATGAAATGGTATGGTATTAAATTATAAGGTAGAATTCTCAAGAATTTTCACTGAATTTTGCACACAACTTTTGTTATAAACTAACGTTGTTGGATTTCTGAAATAATCTATATACATATAATAAAAATGTAAATTGCAGATGTCTGTACATTATATATTTTTGTAACAAAATTGATTGAGAGGGACTGAAAATAAGTAACTGAATACATTTCTATCATTTTTAGAATTGTTCGCTTACAGCCAACACTACAACATGGGACATCTATTGCTACAGTTGAACAATAAAGTAACTGTCTCGAGTTCTAAAAAGTTACATGAATGCATAGAATATGTTAAGAAGCAAGCATCAAGTTATAAACCACTGCCTTCTTTTGAGCCTCTTTTTGGCACTCAACATAAAAATTTAGAAATACTGTCGCCAGCTGAATAAATATTAAAAGAGATTGATCTGGTAAAGGTCTATATAATGCGAGATCCAAAATTACAATGAATAAACTGGTACTAACGAATAAAATTGCAATGAATACTACATACATAAAATGTTAGAATTAAAAAGCTATAACAATCTAAGGCGCATGATTGCTAATGAAATGCATCAGGCGCCAACATTGTCTGTTTGTTTGTTAACGTAGCATTTATAAAGTACTGGTTTATATTAAAAATAATCGTTAGGAAAATTGTGAAGCGTATCTTCCTTTCGAATTTAGTCTTTGTTTTATTAAAATCGGTTCATCAAAAGTTACGATTAATATTCTGAAGTATGGGTACGAAATATACCTACATAGCTACGAATTTGTTCAATGGTAGCTTTGAGTGGCCAAGGACATTTTTGAAAGGACGTGTGCTTGAAGTAGGCACACGCAGCGCTTGAAGTAGGCCAAACGCACCCAATGTGTAGTGGTGTCTTAAGAGAATCCACTACCTCTCATCATCCCAAGTGTGTTGTAAAAGGCGAATAAGGACAACTGAAACATCATCATTTTTTGATAAAAACCCAATTGATAGTTACTATTTTCAACCCGCCTTACAAGCATGGAAACTGTAAAAACTATCACCTATGAGGCTATCTAGGAAGACTTAAGTTCAGAAGTGAATTTGGCTTTAATGAATGATAATGAAATGTCATGGTTTTTTCACGGTGGAAAATTTTCATTGGAAAACTGTCTTAATTATTTAACTAGAAAATGCCTGCATGATTTAAAAATAATACAAAGCAACTAATTCCTAAAAAAAATTAAAAATGTTTTCTCTTTAAAAAAGTTTACTAAATTTTAGTTCAAAATAATAAATTGCTCTTTTCAAGAGTTTAATATAATTTGGTACACATCAATCATATATCATACCAAGGTCTATCCCAGTGAGCGTGTAGTAAGCTTCGTCAGGGTCGAGGCTTTGGAGCCTCCGTGTCTCAATGTGCTTTAATAATTTATAACTTAGTCAAACATTAAATGATGATAGACTCCAAAATGAGAAAAAACAAATAGCTCGATAGTTTCGAATTTTCTGAAATTAAATATGAATATTGTATATTAATATACGTGGCCACGCTGCAGCGCTGTTATATTTGCTAATGGGTTAGATGAACCGGGGAAGGACCACGCTCTCACAGAATATCAGCGAAAAATAAGTCCTCAAGGGTGACAACGCAGCTGTATTTTGATGAGAAATTATAGATGTCTATAGTCTAAGGGCCACAGCATCCACTTACCATCAGGTGAAACGTGTGCTCGTTTGTCACCCATAAACAACAAAAAATCTTACTGCACATGTTTGTTCACTCAGAGGTCAGTTTATATCGTATTCTCCTATCAATACATAATAGATGCTTGTAGGTCTTCGCTAATCTGTTTTTCTTTTGTGATTACTACTTCATGATTTGTTTACTTAAAAAAATCATGTTTCCACAAAGCGTGCGTGATAAAAAACAATACTTATTAGTACAACTTACTACGTGTTTAAATTTGGTTCACCTAAAATCGTCTTGAAGTAACGAACGAAAAATAGTTAATAAAACTATTTTTACCTGCATTTCATCATATATAAAGAAACGAATCGAGAACGAAACATTTCTTGAATAAAATAATCGGGTGTTAACGATGACGTAAAATGTCAAATTGATTCTTCATCGATCAAATAAAAGCAATAATGATCTGTAAAACAGATTTATGGATCAGTTGTTTCATTTAAAAAGCTGTTTAATTAAAATATGTTATATAAATATACAATAAAAGTGAGTTTCCTCAACAAACATGTCATGTGGTGACAGATAGATAGAAATAAGAACAACAACGGAATAAAGTTTAATCTCGCCATTCACTGATTTTATTCTGTAAAAGTACCTATTAATTAAAAACGGCGAACGCTTAGCCGAATAGCTACTAATAAGCTATAAGCGTTTTATTAAACACTCATATTATAAATTAGTAAAATTAAAGAGGGAGCAGAGGGCAGCAAATCAGGATGTGTTCGGCAGCTATTCGTAATAACCACTAAAAATGAAAAAAATTGCGATTATCAAACCGCTTGCCAAGCCCGGCAACTTTAGAAAATATCCTACCTATTAGCCAATCTATAGGAGAGGCATATGTTCAGCAGTGGATAATAGGCTGTAACGGTAACAGTAACGGTATATTTATTAAATGCTAGATGTAGATGAACGGTGCGGTAAAACGAAAAGCTTGGAGGGAGAAAAAGCACCCATACCTGTACAAGTCAAATTTGAAAAATGATGTATTACATCATGCTAAATAATTTGCTATTATCACTGGGAAAACTGTTGGAAGTTGTTGAAGTGCAAAAAAATCTATCACCTAATTTACTTGTTGTATAAAAAAAGTTATGGCAAATGTCCAGTTAAAATACCGGCAACTGAAGCAGCGTCGAGGGTGCGAGTTATTTGGTATTGCGGTCACTAGTTCGCATGTCAAGTGTTGCCTTTAAAGTAAATTTTCTTACAATTTTGAAGACCCGTGGTGAAGCAGCAATTTTTCTCTGTACTAGAGTGGAGAAAAACGGTAGCTAACAGCTAATTAAGAAGAAAAAGAAAGAGGTAATATCGTCTTTTTAAATCACACAAAATATGCAACTCCCCATTGTGGACATTTATAGGCTGTATTCTGTTACAGCCTATAAATGTCCACTGCTTAACAAAGGCATCTTCATAGGTTACCTCATAAGTGGCATAATGCATAGTGACAAGCCTGGCAGGCAAGTTGGCATCCGCTGTTTTTTCTTATTTCGAGTTGTTATAAGGAAGGTGCTGCTGCCGATCTCCTGTCTCGGTTTCAATCACCCTCCTCTAACGACATCAGCAGTACGATATTGAGTAATAGATATTCTTACACCGCCACTAATCGGCGACACCTAGCAATACCCATAATTTGCAAGCTTAACAATCTCTTGACGTTCATCTTAATATGCTTTAGTATTTAAATATTCAAATAAGTATATTCAAATCGGTGATTGGCTCCGTTGTATGTTTAAGGCACGTATTTATGATAAAATCGCTCTCCGCCTGTCTGTCGTCACCCTTCACATACGCAATCCGGTTTACTCAGGCTGTATGTTACTTTTCATTTCGTTAGTTAGTTCGGTAGAAGTCATATACAGGGTTTTTCATTAAGAGCGCTCGAACTTTGAAATTATATTAAACAACCTGTGCAAGTGATGTTGCCACAATTTTATATTTTATTTTAAAGAACATTCGATGACAATACATACAAGTCAGTCAAAATAGCCGTCGCGACTACGCTGTAGGTGGTGTATCCTGGTGTACCCATTTTGACGACAAATTCGCATAAATGACGCAAAAGGATTTACTACTCGCACACTCATACACATTCTTTGCGGAAACTACCGCGTGTCGGTGACGTAAGATAGTTTGTCACCCCATTTCGTCCGTGGATGTGGGTAATGTGAAAGAAATCTTACGACTCCCATCTCCCGATAGATATGACATTAGATATACCATCTCGTTTATGTAAGACGTAACTCTAGACCAGCGATACACAACTGCTTCGAAGAAACTATACGTGTGAGACGTATGGTACTACAATCGATAATTTGCCTATCTCATTCTTAATAGAACAGGTTAGGCAGATGTTCAGAAAAGTTTTTAAAAGAAGAATAAAATATTAATATAACAGATATACAATAATACAAAATCCTAAAAAAACTACTTTTTAAGACCTATACGATCGTAGATTCCAAAACGCAGGTTCCCTTGCAAAATAAATATACAAATGCACCGATGAAAGCTTCCAATAAAATAGCTTAGTGAATACAAATTACAGCTTTTATGATATTTATTCATTCACTGTAGCTAAAATTTTACTGCGGAACATGGGCCTACCCCATGGACTCCCTAATATTAATATTTGGGGGGATTTACAATAGTTGTTACGCTTGTTAGACATACTGCATTTTTAATATTTTGAGGACGGGGCTGCTGGCCGTCTCCTGTTTTAGTTTCTCTATCACCTTCTTCAAGATGTAAATAGTTTCTTCAGTAAAACGTGAACGAAATATCGCACTAATGAGGGAGGGGGCAAAGCGGAGAAGGTGCCCTTCTTTTGAAATAAAACACAAAATCTTATTTTCACGCGGACTTTGTTTAATTACTTTTTTAAATCTTATTACAATGAATTTTCGCAAAGTCGTACTCTGTTATGACGGCGTATGGGATTCCATGGTTGTCGTAAGAGGTAACTATGGAACATACCAGAAAACCTTATGGTTACTAATAGACGTGGCTACTCCGCTCCTATATGTACTCGTATACAGAATACCAGCGTGAAATAGTAAAATAATGCTGTGTTTTGTATGGTGAGTGTAGAGAACCGGAGACCCTTTTTACTGCTAATGTCACATCTGCACAAACATCTGCACTTTGATTTTGAATAGAGGGTAGATGTAGATGTCTATGGGCCACAGCATCCACTTACCGTCAGTTGGCCAGTCTGCTCGTTTTGCAACCTTTTTTAAAATAAATTGAAATAAATAAAATAGATCGTGGTATAAACACCTCGGTTACGTGTGCTGGTCGTTATCGATTATAAGCAGCAGCGACAAAGGTGCGTGACGTCCGACACTATGGTCGTCAATTGAAAAAAAATTGACGACGCGCTTTATACGGACACGCTTTAAAAACGTGGCGTTTAGGGCAACCAACACCCCCACCCCCCACCACACTACAATGAATTGACGCTCATGCCCAGCTGTGAACTTGTACACGTTAATAAATAACAATTCCTTAAATAAATAAAAAAAAACGTGTGTGAACTGATTTGCGGTATAAGTGAAACCTTCAGAAACGGAGACCAAGGTGATAGAAAACACTGTATACCTATTGTATTCTATCTCATTCTTTTGCAGGATAAATCCTACAGATGTATATGTTTGTCTCTTTTTGTGCCGATTTTCAAGTTTTCACTTCAAAAATTATAATCTTGTACTCTGTCTGAATTGCTTTAAACAATTAGGTATACTGAAAGCAAAAATGATTGAAGAAATACTACTTGTTACGCTATGAGCTAGACATATGTCAATCGTGAATGATTCGTTTATTTGACCCGGGTCGCATTAAAGTATTGATTTGCTATTACATTTTTTGACATTCCGGACCAAATGATAGACAGCACCTACAACCAAAGTACATTACCGACGACCGAAATTATTGAGTGAGTCTCGTTGACCACAGAGTACTGAAACTCGAAATGATCCATTTGGATGATCGACTCAAATGACCCGTAAGACGAATTAATACTTGAATGATCGGGTCACCAGAAATGAATAAATGACACTTAGCATTTCGATGACGAAGACCACTTCAGTCAGGATTATTCGTTGATAGGATCCTTTGGCCACAAAATATGATAATATATTATTACATCTTTATATGATATTATGTTTTGACGGCTCCGGCGCAGCTTAGCATTGAGTTGCAGTATTTGTATGGCTTACAAATAATTTTTTTGAGTTTGGATATTTGTCTTTGTGCAATTTATGTTAATTGATAGAATCAGGCGTTACTTTGCGGAAATCCATTATAATAAAAAATAAAAATATCAATTTCTTTGCAATTTTCCGCTAAACATATAAGATGATGTGTCTTACCTGGATTGAAGCGCACCTCCCGCCCTCCCTCAATTGCATACACTAACTCCGTCACCACTAGACCAAGCACCACTACTCTCAACACCACTATTCCAGGCAAGACACACCATCGACGATAATACGACACGTGTTTCGCCTCTACACGAGGCATCCTCAGGTAATATAGACTCTACGGCGGCTGATCGCTAAGTGAGCGGCGAGTCGAAACAGTTGCTATTTATACACGCTGACACAATCGCTCCCTACCAAAGTAGCGAGTGACCGCGTCGTGCGATAACAAACCTGTCAACAGTTATTATTATTGTTATGATTATTTTTAAATACTATTATTATTATTGTTTTGAGTGACCGCGCCGTGCGATAACAAATCTGCTACTAATTATTATTATTGTTATGATTAATATTTTAAATACTATTATTATTATTGTTTTATTGATATTATTATAATTATTTATTAATCTTAAAATTATTATTAAAGATTGGCCTTAAAGATGTTTAACAAAGGTGAATTAGAAACATTTGTTTGTTCATTCAGCAGTGTATAATTATTACCATTATTACTTTTTAAAATCTCCAACTGCTCCAGCACACACAGTCGCAGCCCCTTATTACAGGTATGTAAGACTTCAAAGGAATGGTCGCTAGCTAGGTTGTGTCCAGTGTCCAAGAGATGTTTAGCAAAATGGGATTTATCAGGGTTGCAATTTCTGTACGCGGCCATGTGTTCTTTATAGCGCGTCCCGAAATTGCGACCAGTCTGACCCACGTAAACGGCGTGGCATTCGTCACAAACAAGTTTATAAACACCCGATTTTTGACTAATATTTAACTTATCTTTATTGTTACAAATATTCCTAAGCGAATTGTTTGTTCTGAATGCCACGTTAATGCCGTTTTTCTTAAGACTATTAGCTATTTTTTCCGATATGGGGCCTAAGTAGGTCAAACTACCCACATACCGCCGGACACTTTGAGATCGAACCGCGTACAAAGAATTGCGAACAACATGCTTTTGTTTCTTTTTAATAAGATTATCAATGAGACTTTTTGAAAAACCGTTAGAGACCGCAATTTGATAAATTATATTAAGTTATTTTAAATAATTTTCTTTATTTAATGGAACAGTGGACAGACGGTTAATGTAACAATAAAAAGCGGCTAATTTATGTTGCCATGGATGACACGATGATGCGGGGATGACCGTGTCGGTATGAGTTGGCTTTCGATAAATTTGAAAAACATGTAACGACTCTTTTCTTGTTATTGTTAAATCAAGGAAATTAAGGGAGCCATCTTGTTCCAATTCAAGTTTAAATTTAATTTTTTCGTGGACTCTATTTATTTTATTAAGGAAAACATCCAGTTGTCTCCTTGTGCCTGTCCAGCAAATAATTATGTCGTCTACATATCGATAATAGTATAAGATATTTTGGTTAACAACTATATGTTGTTTTTCGAAATCATCCATGAAAATGTCCGCCATAAGTGGACTTAGAGGGGACCCCATAGCTAACCCTTCTTTTTGTAGATAGAAACGGTTATTAAACCGGAAATAATTTTGTTTCATACAGAGAGAGGTTAACGTGGCATTCAAAACAAACAATTCGCTTAGGAATATTTGTAACAATAAAGATAAGTTAAATATTAGTCAAAAATCGGGTGTTTATAAACTTGTTTGTGACGAATGCCACGCCGTTTACGTGGGTCAGACTGGTCGCAATTTCGGGACGCGCTATAAAGAACACATGGCCGCGTACAGAAATTGCAACCCTGATAAATCCCATTTTGCTAAACATCTCTTGGACACTGGACACAACCTAGCTAGCGACCATTCCTTTGAAGTCTTACATACCTGTAATAAGGGGCTGCGACTGTGTGTGCTGGAGCAGTTGGAGATTTTAAAAAGTAATAATGGTAATAATTATACACTGCTGAATGAACAAACAAATGTTTCTAATTCACCTTTGTTAAACATCTTTAAGGCCAATCTTTAATAATAATTTTAAGATTAATAAATAATTATAATAATATCAATAAAACAATAATAATAATAGTATTTAAAATATTAATCATAACAATAATAATAATTAGTAGCAGATTTGTTATCGCACGGCGCGGTCACTCAAAACAATAATAATAATAGTATTTAAAAATAATCATAACAATAATAATAACTGTTGACAGGTTTGTTATCGCACGACGCGGTCACTCGCTACTTTGGTAGGGAGCGATTGTGTCAGCGTGTATAAATAGCAACTGTTTCGACTCGCCGCTCACTTAGCGATCAGCCGCCGTAGAGTCTATATTACCTGAGGATGCCTCGTGTAGAGGCGAAACACGTGTCGTATTATCGTCGATGGTGTGTCTTGCCTGGAATAGTGGTGTTGAGAGTAGTGGTGCTTGGTCTAGTGGTGACGGAGTTAGTGTATGCAATTGAGGGAGGGCGGGAGGTGCGCTTCAATCCAGGTAAGACACATCATCTTATATGTTTAGCGGAAAATTGCAAAGAAATTGATATTTTTATTTTTTATTATAATGGATTTCCGCAAAGTAACGCCTGATTCTATCAATTATCTTAAAAAGGCTAGCACGGCCGAACAGGCAAGACTCTATGTTAAAATAACAAAGCTACATCGTATTGCTGCTCAAAATGTTTGGTTTAATCAGCAGTGTAAACAACTCCATGTTATTCCCAATTATATCCAAATACGTTCTAACACACATAGTCGAGCGGCCAGTGTTGCCATTTCCAAAGCTCAGAATATTTGGCTTAATGAGGAATGTCGTCGTTGGTTTTCCAATAGAGATAACTTAAAAACCCACCTTAAAGTATTATATTCTGAACTTTCATATAAATTACATAATATTGAATTTGATATTTTGGATGGGAAAGCCAGAGAACTTGCTTCAATGGCTATTTACGAGAAATATCAAATTCAATCCCATAAGTTAAAACGACTTGTATCTTCTTCATCCCGTAAACGTAACAACGACATACATACTGAATATCACCAATTTTATCCCCGTGTTAAAAATCTTTCCGATGTCCAGTTTCCAACGGATGAGTTGTCCCTTTTACACAAAGGCCTAAAGTATAATTTAACACCTTCGGTCTCCCAAAGATCGTTAGAGACTGTAGCCGTTGACGCGGAGGTGGCTGTTGTGATCGGGAAGAAAGATAACATCGTTAAAAGTTTGTTAGCTAAAGAAATTCAGGAGGCACCCGCATCTTCCCATTGCAATCCTGAGTTCCCGATTTTTATGTCACTAAAACATAGAATAAAAGACAATAACCTTATTGTTACTAAGGCCGACAAGGGAAATACTGTTGTCATTATGGAGAGTAGCGGGTATAACCAGAAGGTTAACGATGTTATCCAAGGTGACGACTTTCAGCTGTTAGAGTCTGATCCAACCAAAAAGTTTACTTCGGATATTAAAGTATGTATACAAAAGTCGTCATATGTTTTTCCCGATCACAACTTGTCTCAGAGCAATCTTGTTCCAATGAATCCTCAAGCACCCACTTTATATGGGTTACCTAAATTACATAAAGAACATGTTCCTATTCGTCCAGTTGTCTCATATATAGGTGCACCAGCTTATCTCCTTGCTAAAAAATTAAACTTCCTCCTTCGGGAGAAATCTGGTTTTAACCCCACTTACAGCCTTAAAAATAGTTTAGAACTTATTTCCAAAATAAAAGATATTCGTATTCCACCTAAATCTATGTTGTTGTCTTTAGACGTTGATAGTCTTTTCACAAATGTCCCATTCCCTGACTGTTTGCGTATACTCTCAAATCTCTTTAAAAAACGTCGTCTGCATCCCGGGGAAACAAATGATCTTCTTAATTTAACCTCTCTCTGTATGAAACAAAATTATTTCCGGTTTAATAACCGTTTCTATCTACAAAAAGAAGGGTTAGCTATGGGTCCCCTCTAAGTCCACTTATGGCGGACATTTTCATGGATGATTTCGAAAAACAACATATAGTTATTAACCAAAATATCTTATACTATTATCGATATGTAGACGACATAATTATTTGCTGGACAGGCACAAGGAGACAACTGGATGTTTTCCTTAATAAAATAAATAGAGTCCACGAAAAAATTAAATTTAAACTTGAATTGGAACAAGATGGCTCCCTTAATTTCCTTGATTTAACAATAACAAGAAAAGAGTCGTTTGTGACGAATGCCACGCCGTTTACGTGGGTCAGACTGGTCGCAATTTCGGGACGCGCTATAAAGAACACATGGCCGCGTACAGAAATTGCAACCCTGATAAATCCCATTTTGCTAAACATCTCTTGGACACTGGACACAACCTAGCTAGCGACCATTCCTTTGAAGTCTTACATACCTGTAATAAGGGGCTGCGACTGTGTGTGCTGGAGCAGTTGGAGATTTTAAAAAGTAATAATGGTAATAATTATACACTGCTGAATGAACAAACAAATGTTTCTAATTCACCTTTGTTAAACATCTTTAAGGCCAATCTTTAATAATAATTTTAAGATTAATAAATAATTATAATAATATCAATAAAACAATAATAATAATAGTATTTAAAATATTAATCATAACAATAATAATAATTAGTAGCAGATTTGTTATCGCACGGCGCGGTCACTCAAAACAATAATAATAATAGTATTTAAAAATAATCATAACAATAATAATAACTGTTGACAGGTTTGTTATCGCACGACGCGGTCACTCGCTACTTTGGTAGGGAGCGATTGTGTCAGCGTGTATAAATAGCAACTGTTTCGACTCGCCGCTCACTTAGCGATCAGCCGCCGTAGAGTCTATATTACCTGAGGATGCCTCGTGTAGAGGCGAAACACGTGTCGTATTATCGTCGATGGTGTGTCTTGCCTGGAATAGTGGTGTTGAGAGTAGTGGTGCTTGGTCTAGTGGTGACGGAGTTAGTGTATGCAATTGAGGGAGGGCGGGAGGTGCGCTTCAATCCAGGTAAGACACATCATCTTATATGTTTAGCGGAAAATTGCAAAGAAATTGATATTTTTATTTTTTATCAATTTATGTTAGTAAACTTACCTCCACAATTACCCTTTGCTTTATCTTTAAAACACAGTAACTTCGCTTTTACTCTTTCTAATCAGTTTCGTGTATCTATGGACCTCATTTTCATAACTGATTTCATTTTGTAAGCGTTTGTAGAAGTACCCGACGAGCATCTAAGCAGGTATATTGTAGACGAGAATGTAGCAAGAAAGGTCAGGATCGTACCATAAGTCCGTAGTCTCTGGCTACCTCTCTGGGTGACAGGCGTGAGTGTTTATGTTATGTCATATATACGAGTACATTCGTTTTGATATTTTATACCATTTTTTTAAGTAATCATTAATTTATAATATATAATTTAATAATCATTTATTGTTTGTTGGCGAGGAAAAATAATCCATTCACCGGAAAATCATTAAGAAATAGATTTAAAAGAAAAGGCAAATAAACTATCGTCTACCGTTTAAGGGGATATAGTAAGTCAGCTCAAATTCTAATTTCGTCACAACTTGCCCGCGCGTCGTATGCTATGTACCGACATATTTGTAATCACTAATACTGTAAGTAGACAGGTCGGTAGACACTTATTTCATTAGATTTATCATATTTATGCTTGTTTCGTAACGCCAAGCCAGTCGCTTCTTATTTTTATTACGGTTATTTCCCACTTTAATTTTACGTCGTCCTGTTGCGTAGTGTATATTCTGATCGAAAGCGACACAACCTCCCCGTTCAAAGGCCGAAGCGAAGTGACCGTGTGACAGGAATCACGCTTCAAGAGGCCGATAGTTTAGGTAATTTCTTTTACAGTCAAAATAATGGTATTTTAAAAAAAAGTAAATAACATAAGCACTGCTTTATAGTTAGTTCAGCAAAGTAATATGTAAAAGTATGCAAAGTTTCATGATCTTATTAAAGTATTTTATGAATAACAGCGGTTTATTGTTTATTTTGGAGGTAACTTTGGATTTTTTTTAGGGATTTTTTTAGGGGATATAGTAAGTCAGCTCAAATTCTAATTTCGTCACAACTTGCCCGCGCGTCGTATGCTATGTACCGACATATTTGTAATCACTAATACTGTAAGTAGACAGGTCGGTAGACACTTATTTCATTAGATTTATCATATTTATGCTTGTTTCGTAACGCCAAGCCAGTCGCTTCTTATTTTTATTACGGTTATTTCCCACTTTAATTTTACGTCGTCCTGTTGCGTAGTGTATATTCTGATCGAAAGCGACACAACCTCCCCGTTCAAAGGCCGAAGCGAAGTGACCGTGTGACAGGAATCACGCTTCAAGAGGCCGATAGTTTAGGTAATTTCTTTTACAGTCAAAATAATGGTATTTTAAAAAAAAGTAAATAACATAAGCACTGCTTTATAGTTAGTTCAGCAAAGTAATATGTAAAAGTATGCAAAGTTTCATGATCTTATTAAAGTATTTTATGAATAACAGCGGTTTATTGTTTATTTTGGAGGTAACTTTGGATTTTTTTTTGTTATCGAAAAATTTTACGAAATCGTGTTTTCGTCTAACATAATCCTTAACACTAATCGTCAACTTTACCATAATATATTTATTTCAAAATTAATGCTGCAATATTTTCGGCATAACGAAGGATCTTGCTAAGCAATTTGAGATTATATTTCCCCTTAATGCTAAGCAATTTGAGATTATAATTCGGCAGTGTGGTATAGCCCCAAGAATATAATTTTATTAGGTTTGCCAGCGAAACAAGAAGACAATTATGGTAGAATTGGGTATATACACTTATATACTATATTGGTATTTATTTATACTAGTTGTAGAACTCTATTTCTGACTAGGAGTAAGTCTGGGTAAGGACAACACTCTTACGTATTTCTGCCGTCAAATAGAGCTGTCTACTTGGGTATAGAGACTCGGTATAATAACAGGTTGTGAAGGTAGGATCTTAGTCTTCAGAGGTACTAACTTAACTGTATCCTTTGTCTAGGAGAATAGGTACATAATAATCATATGATTATTATGTACCTATTGTACTGCCAAAAAGCAGTGCTTGCAGTGTTCCAGTCTGAAGGGTATAGAGAAAAAGTATTTATAAGGCTTAAGCATTCCAATCTAGTCAGAGGTGAAAACGCATCTAAAGCCTTCTTATATTTTTGTAGATTAAGGTTGACAAACGAACACATAGTCCACTTGATGGCAAGTTGACACTGTGGCCTAATATTTATTTAACCTCGATTAAGAATCAAAATGCATGCGTTGTCACTCCTGAGAACCAAGATGGAATGCCTCGGTTTCAGTAAAACGGGTCTCTTGTTCTTTACACTCACCATATAAAAACAGCAGCATCAAGCCGCTATACCACGCTGGTATTCTTTTTTTATAGGATAGGGTGACAAACAAGCACACAGTCCACTTGATGGCAAGTGGATGCTGTGGCCCATAGACATCTACATTTAACCTCGATCAAGAATCAAAATGCAGATGCTTTGTCACCCCTGATGACCAAGATGGAATACCTCGGTTCCAGTAAAACGGGTTCCGGTTCTCTACATTCACCATACGAAACAAAGCAGTATCAGGCCGCTATTCTACGCTGGTACTCTGTGAGAGCGTGGTCCTTCCTCGATCGAGCCGCCCCATTCGTGCTACAACCGTAATATAGTTGCAGTGTGGCTCTAGTACGTATAAAAAGTCTTCGTTTTAAGTTGGTTGCTAATGTATGGACCCTAGTCCATGGAGTGTACGTACCCCATGCAGCAGTTGGACTGTTAGTTCGTTTGTCGCTTTAATTTAATAAAATAGTAATCATAAACGCATACGTGTAAAATATAGAATCTACATAGTTAAGAAAGGAAATCCTTGAAATATATGAAATCGTTGTGATTGCGTAACACTTAAAAACAGATTATCACAATAACATATTTTCCTTTCATCAAGACGTACAACTTGCTACGAAAGATCCTGTTTTCTCATACTTATTACTCCTGAAGAGAGTTCAAGAAACAACGGACATTATGTAGTGTTTAGTAGTTAGCCTTGTTTCGAGTAAGGAAAAACCGTGAGATGAAAACAGTTCCTTGTTTTTTTTTTCCTTTTTTGTTGTCGTCGCTTACTAATGTACTATAATTTTTGTAACATAATATTATGTATTATACATAATACATATTAATTTGATCTGAGAAACTGAGAACTGAGAATTTGGATTAGTTATTACCACCTTGATTGAATAGATTTAGGTACTGGAATTATAATGGATGATTTTTTCCGTCTGGAAAAAATAGGTTGTGACAGGTGAAAGGAATAGAAGCCTATGGCACCGATGTTTTACGATTTTTATTTTTATTTTACATTAACATATTATGAAATTGATCTATCAATAAAAACTACTAATTGGGTACGTATTATTTTAATTCCGATAGTTTTTAATTGATTTATTTATTTAGTTCAAAAATGTTGATGTAATTTTTTTTGGTACTATCGAAAGTTTACTTAAAATTTGTGGTATTTATTGATAGATCAATTTCATAATCTGTCAATGTAAAATTAAAATTGTACAATATCAGTACCATTGGCTTCTATTCCGTTTACCTGTTATACTTTATTTTTCCAAACGTAAAAAATCATCTAGTATATTACCGTCATTGAGAGTACGCTTTAAATACTTTAATGTTTTCATATCGATGAAATTTTTAATAAAACCTAATAAGATTACAATAATTTTACTGTAATTGTCTTAGCACAAACCAAATAAATCAAGTCATCAAGTTTGTCTATGTGTGTGAAAACCCGGGGATCGATCCCAGCCGGCACCAATGAAATTGTTAATTGCAATTTTAAGTGCTGATTTACCACGTGCTCGTCGGTGAAGGAAAACATCGTGAGGAAACCTGCAAGTCTGAGGAATAAGAAAAAAAATATTTCCAAGACATGTGAAGTTCGCCAACATGCATTGGGGCAGCGGAGCGGACACACTAGCCCTAAAACCCTCTCAGAAATGAGGGGAGGCCAGTGCCCAGCAGTGGGATGAATATAGGCTGTAACTTTACTTTTTACTTTACTATGTGTGATAGCTGTGAACCGGCGACACGCGTCCCGATAAGAAAGCTTTTCTAGTGCCTTATTATTAAGATTTCTGTGACACAGACATTAGTATCTTCATCATCGTCACCATTACAGCCTGCCAAAGTCCATTGTTACATATGCCTCCCCCATAGTTTGCTTACCTTGAGGGATATTTACCATGGTTGCCACTCTTTGCAGGCGCGTTGGCAACCGCCGTTTTGTGTTACCTTTTAGTTGTTGTCAGAGAGATGCTGTTGTGGATTCTCTTACACCTTACGTGCAATTTTTACACCTTACGTGCAATTTTTACACCTTACGTGCAGTTTTTACACCCTACGTGTAATTTTTACACCTTACGTGTAATTTTTACACCTTACGTGCAATTTTTACACCTTACGTGCAATTTTTACACCTTACGTGCACGTTACAATTTTTGTATTAAGTCTGTTTCACTAGTATAAAATTTAAGGGTTTTCATGTTTTGAGTGGACTAAGCAATATCACAAGCTCATGTTAACAACTCAAATGTCATCTTGATATTCGGTTAGGTGCATAAAAAATTTCATCACTTATTTTATCACCTTTAGGGTTATATTGTTTCAAATTTAAATGGAACCCTATTATAAAACACATACACAAAAAGTTTGTTCACAATTTGCCGGAGATTGTGTAATATAGGTTTTTTTATAGGATACGGTGACAAACGAGCACACAGTCCACCTGATGGTAAGTGGTTGCCGTGGCCCATAGACATCTACATCTATCCTCGATTATGAATCAAAATGCAGATGCGTTGCCACCCGTACGTAACGACTAAGATTGAGTTGCCTCTTTTCCAGTAAAAAGGGCCTTCGGTCCCCCACACTCACCATACGAAACACAGCAGCATAAGCTACTATTCTACGCTGGTATTCTGTGAGAGCGTGGTTCTTCCCCGGTCGAGCCGACCCATTCGTGCTACAACTATACTACTAATATAACGGCTTTTTCATAAGAAATTAGATGTTATAAATATATCTATTTAATTTTTTAATACTAAATCTCGTGTTTTTAACACATCACGTTATGCCGTCATGGCAGGAGCCAAAAAGCTTAGTCCCATAAAAATTTGGTTATCGTTATTGTTTTAAATTTATTTTAGTGTTTTGTTGAATTTCAAATTCGTAGGTAGTTTTTTATGATTTGAAAGTTAACTCTGTTATTATGTTTTGAATGTCTAAATTTAAACTATGAGGTAAGTTGTAACAAAATCTTGGGGGCTTGATGTAACATATAACACCTTACCGCAGAATCGATGTACGTATGTTTTCATAAAACAAACGAATCCTGTCCGAAGTTCGTTAAAAATTCTTAAAGAGTCATGCGACATTAATCCGCGCTGTTCATGTGAGTCTCTTATGCAGGTTAAAGTTATAAAATATCTCGGTGTACTTGTTGACGAAAATCATAGAAGTTCTTTCCAACCGAATCAGAAGGATCATCCATATAATGAGAAAGCTATATTATATAACAGATAAGTCAATATTAAAGTCTGTGTATTACGCCCTTTGTCAATCGCTCATAGCTTACTGCATCACATGTTGGGGATGTACATCCAAAACATATTTAGTACAGATTGAGAGAACACAGCGGGCAGTTTTAAAGGCAATGCTAGGAAACCGTACAGATACCCCACTGCAAGTGTATACGAAGATGCCGGAATACTTACTGTACGTCAACTCTTTGTGCTGAATACGTCTTTAGCAGTACATAAATACATATTATCTTCAAATGACCACAAACTACTGACAAATCGCAGGGTATATAAACTATCCATACCTTCTGTCTGCATTTACCCAACGTTTTGGCGACTTTATCAAAAGACAAATTTATAATAAAGTCGTCAAACGCTGTAATATTATAAATAAAAAATATGCATCAGCAAAATTAATCATAAAGAAATGGTTGGTCACCCTATCATATGAGGAAACAGAACAATTGATAAAAAATGACTTTTGCTAATTGATGGTATTTGTGAAATTTTTAGGTAAATATTGTTGTTGTTTTAATTTTATTTTCTTTTTCTTTTTAAATGTAAATACATATATAGTTAATACATTGCAGTTATATAAAACTTGGCCTGGTTGTTAAAGGTTTCTTTCTTATTTCGTGTTTTTAGATTTTGAGCATTATGCAGTTCTTTTATTGCTATTTTGTGTAGGTATATTAAGACAGATGGTCTGATAAGATGTATAAAATAATGCCTTGTGAACTTTGGTCTCAGGTTTCCTCGATACAGGCTTGCCTAGTGAGGAAACCAACAGATTATTACCTTTTGTAAGTATGTATTTTTCTGTTAATAAAACATTTTTCATTTTCATTTTCATTTTCATCTTACCTACTTTGAAATTCATAATTTATATATTTTAAGTTTGTAAGGTGCCATTTAATTTGTTTTCTTCTAGAATGAAATAGTAAGAAAGTCAGAACCGTCAACACAAAGTCAGGTCGTGTAAGAAATAGATATAGTATATAAATAATAAATAAAGTTCTAGAAAGGAAATGGCATCGATATGTAGTAAAATTGCTCCTTATGTAAGATCACCGAAGTTTATTTTAGATTGTTATGATGATACCTAAAGATAAAGTAAAAGAAAAAATACATTGGTAAGGGGAAAAAGAAAAGGCAAGAGTTAATCAGCTAAAAACAAAGATGTAGTAGAAAAAGTTAAACAAGGATTGTGTATAAATTTTTTAAAAATTCAAGCTATGTTACTGTATGATATCTGTCACAACAGGTACGATAGTATAGAACTAGTTAATATAATATATTAAAGAGCACCATAGGCCATTGTGTCGCAGAGTTCGTGCCAAATAATCATTTTTTTACCAATAAATGTCGAAATCCAACGTGTTTATGCTGCCCTGATACGGAAGAAGGCGGCTAAGCCACAAAAGTATGTTTCGAGAAAAATTGAAAAAAAGCGCGAAATTGGTTTTCTTGATAACCGAAAAAAATTTTTCAACTATTGGAATCCATGTAAAAAAAATTACGAATCTTTCACAAATACCTTTGAATGAAATTATTGGCATACTGTTCTGTAAACTTTAAAAATGTAGTTAACGTAAGTATTGAAACATTATATTTGAATATTAATTACAATATAAAAGGCCGTTAAGTATACCTTAACTGCTTTTTAGAATAGCATTGACAATAATCATACGCAAAAATGCGGCTAACCTACTTTAACTTTTTTTTATTTTTGACGCTTTGTTTAAATTATGCACTTGGACTACACTTTATTGCTGTTAAGTAATATGACTGCCTTATAGTGTAGTTTATCAGCAAATAATCAAATTAAATAGAAGTGCAACTAAACTAAAAGGTAGTTAAATGTACATCAATCTCACGGAACCGCTTTTTTGGTTAGCATTAGCATAGGTATATTTTTGTTAAGTAAGTTTGAAAAGTTGCTAAGTGTAAAATAAATTGTGATTTAGTTTAAAGAATATCAAAATTTTATTCATGCTTAGCACAAACAATTATAAGCAAAAACAAGGGATTGTTTTTTTATTCTTAAATAACCTCTTTTTTATTTTGAAATGTGATTTTCTGCTCTTCTAAACCGTTTTCAATTATAATTCTTCTTTTTCTGCTAAATCTGATCTGAAGAATCTGATTTATTAACTGATTTTTTTATCATGGAAATTGGCAGGAGGCATAAGGTATGATCGATATACTAGATAAAAAGATGAATCGATACTGATTGTCGTCTTCTCCGGAATCAGAACTGTTTTGCGGCATCTCCACAGACGGTACATAATCCATCCTTTTACCGAATCATCAGCCTCAAAATCTTTCCCGCTTTATTCTTAATAATGGCGCTCTTCTACTGGTACTGGAAGATATACTGTAGATGGCAAGGAGTAAGTAATTTTACAGACTTTTGCTTATGGATAGACATAGACTTCTTTGAATTTGGAGCTATTCGGCGGCATGTTTACTGAATTCAAAGCTTCACAGGAGTTAAAATCTTTATCGGCTAATTCAATGTAACGATACTTTTAGGCATATTTGGAGTTATTCTGGGACATGTTCATCGGTGGCACACAGTTTTTATCTATAGTGATCAATTCTTAAAAAAATAAAATTAAAATAAAATGAATTTATTTCAGACTTTTGGGTCATAAAAGTGTTATTACAAAATAAGAATTTACAAATTATGTTAGTAAAACATAATAAAAACAACACTAAAACATTAATTTAAGTATTTTCCAGGCTAGTTTATGGCACTTGGTATACACGCATATGTGTATATCCAGTGTTTCCATGTATGTATACCAAGTGTCCTTGACTGGACGGTCTGGTTTGCTGGTTCTTCCCAAGACAGAGGTTTTTTTTCTAACCAGTGGTAACGTATAATATTGACTTTCAATAAGAATTACTTGTAATCTATATTGAATAAAAAATTATTCTACTCTACCACTAATAACCTTCAGAACAGTATTGGAGCTCCCTCACACTCTGCACATAAGAGATAAGATACGTTGGCGTAGTACTACATCCCTGATGCACTGCAAATTCACGGCAGTCCCGACTTCACTTGAAAGGCTATATTGAACTATACAATTAAATATAGTATCATCATTACAATTATATACAACGCTTATGGATGGTACCATTTCTTCGTAATAAAAACTATTCAAAGCGTTTTATTCGTTATCAGTTAGGTGAATTCATTGTGTATCTTTATTTTGGTGTTGTGAGATATCAAGTTTGATATCTCACATTAACTTTTGGAGTTGATAAAATTTTGTAAATTGGTTTAGAATCACTTATGAGATCCATAGAGTATGATCAAGACCAAAGTGAATCAATTATTAAAGAACGGGGAGCCAGTCGTGTCCAATGTGCCCACTGATTAAGTTTAAATGGTTTACAGTCTTCTGCTGTCTCTTCTCTCGCCACGTTCACTAACTTCTTGCCTTTGTTAAGACAAGGCATTATTCAAGGTGTAAAATAAAAAATATATAATTACTCAAGTAATGTAAGAAGGGAGAGGTAAGCTCCTTTACGTTCGGAAACGATTTAATATTAAATTAACGATTTAATATTAGTTTATGAATTTGGTGTAATGGTAATCCAAACCCACTTATGCACAATAAAAAACCATTGTTAGACCTTTTTGCTTGGCACCCTAGCAGCATTAGTAGCAGCGCAAGCTACCTCAAAATTGAATTGAACACTCCCTGGCCGTAACGTATTTTAAAATTATTTTGTAATGAATATAACGCTCTTTTTTACATATTAGAGAGGATTTTGAATAAAATGTGCTATTATTGACTACTTTTTAAGTACTAACTAAATCAGGGTTTTAAGATATAAAAATAGCAAATTTTTATTTTTATATTAATTTTAATTTATTTAGGTCAAGTAATAAGCTGTATGTGGTATGACTGTGATAATTTCAATGGAGATGCCAGTTTAATAATATTCATAATAATAAAAATAAATTTAAAATGAGTGGAAAATGTAATTGTAAAAATAAATATGTATCGATTTCTCATATTTACGCGAACATTACACATTTAAATAAAACTAATTTTTACGAATTTTATCGCGTATATTAACTTTTTTATATACCCGACGTTTCGAGAATTTTACAGCACCCATGGTCACGGGAGGACTAAGGTTTTCGACGACGATCCTATAATTAATAAAATCAAAACCCAACCCAAGCACACAACTGCAAGACTTCAAGATACTATAAGTTCATACTGTGTAGACCGGAACAAAAATTGATAATTTGAATCTGTAAATAACCCCGGGTAACTATTAGGTACATCGGGACGCCTAAGGCCTCAGTCCCTCCCGTGACCGTAGTTGCTATACAGTGCTCGAAACGTCGGGAATATAAAAAAGTTAATATACGCGATAAAATCAGTAAAAACTAGTTTTATTTTAAAAATAAATATAACTATTTTATTTGCTTTAAATTCTATAAAATTTCTTTCTCGCAATTTAATTGCAATTTAATGGGAAAATTGATTCTTAATGTCCTTTTTATCAGAAAAGACACATTTTTCGGAGAACTATTATACAGTTTTCTAAATCAAAACCCAAACCAAAGAATATAACTCTGACGCACTCGGAAAAGAGCTCTGATGACACTTTTTTTAACTCTTAAAACTTGCTGATCTAAATTCTTCACGTACACATCGATTGCTAAACTTGCACTTAGACGCTTTTTAGAGTAGCACATTCACTTTGCCGCTGTTTAAATATTGCTAAAAATATAATTCAAAAGTTCATCATACACTAAAAAGCAGTGAATGCTTTTTTGGGAAGTATGTGATTTTAATATATTGTTTAAATTCTACGCTTGAAAACAGTTAAGTGTTTTTAGCCGTATTTTAGCTTCTACTACCAGTGTTTACCGCTTTTTAGCATATTATTAGGTATAGCCTAGCATGACTGCAACTAAGGAATAAAACAGTTATTTACACTTAACTGCCTTTTGGCTTAGAAAATGTGTTTAACTGCATTTTTTCTTAGTTTTATAACATCAAATATGAAATTTCTACTAAGAAAATAAATCGTTAAAATCTCTTAACGGCTATATAGCGTAATGGTGCATCGTAACTGATTTCTAGCGTATGACAGCAAAGAAAATTTTGAACTTAACCGCCAAAATGCTTAATGTATCTAAGGAACTATCAATCGTAAAAATATATTTCCAATATTGGTCGATAGAGAATTTTTTGCTTAGTCTAGTGGTGCAGAAATCTCAAAATTGCCAAAATGCACTTAGCCGCCTTTTTCCGTATCAGGGCAGTTATTATCAAAAATGTCAAAAAGATCCCCTATATATACGTTGGTAAATTATAATAATTTACCATCGTATACACACGTTAACAACATACAACATAGGTGGGTATTTATAAAAAATAATTACTTTCGGTACTCAGAGGAGAATGAGTTTGTGTAATTGGTGATTACAATAGCAACTACTTTTCCTTATAATTGTATTATTTTAAATTACAAACATTATATTAGATAAAAAAAATTATACGATGTTCTCAATCGTAACTTTAGTTAATATGTAGTACCTAATTGGTGGACAACGTTGTTAGTTGCACTACTATATTAAATTTTTTGTCAATGTATCTTAGATTAAGACATATTGTGTAAATTGTTTGTTAACCCCAATAAAAAAATAGATACAATTCAGGCAGGCCGCTAATTGTTTTTGTTAAAACTTAATTAATTACAAAATTATAACCGCCATCTGTTAGAATATGTAAGTACTTAGGCAACATTTTCGTTTAAAGAAAGGAGTGTTGTTTAAAATATAGAAACTAGGTAGCAAAAGTACCTTTAATAAATAGTTATTTTAAATTATATAATGAATTAATTTATATAATGATACCTTATAAAATGTTTATAATCCTTGTATTTGTATTAATATTTTTGTAATAAATCATAATGTGTAACCACGCCATCTAGTGACAGTATACTAAACTATATGTAAAAGTTATAACAACATGATGAATATTTGGCATAGTACTACCTTTGATTACTAGATGGCAAAGTACTAAAATTTAATTTATTTTATAAACTAAACAACCAATTTGGATTGAAATAAATATTTATATTCAGAGAGCATAAAAATTAAGTTGAATAGGTATATAAAATTACATTATTATAACTAAACGTTTAACTTTCTTATAAATTTTAACTTAATTAATTTGTTTCCCTATTAATTCAGTTCTGAATTAACCAACTGTGAAATCTACTGAGCATTTAGTCTGACATGCAATAACTACATTGTGATTTAGGTATTGAAATAGAATGCAATAATTACTTATAAATTAATAAAAGTAACGGTAATTATTACCTGCAAAATAATAGTAATTAATAATGAAAAAAATATATTTCACAAACATTAATTTCTTGCGAGTATTTTAGTAGTACTTTAAGATAGGTGGACTGTGTGCGGAAGAATTTTGTGGTCACAGTACAAATCCACGAACGCAAAGACTTTAACGTGCTTGAAATAAAGTTCATTTTTCTTTATTTTTATTGAATGACAGAGTTAGTAATAATACAAATAAATTAGTTTTAATTATTTTTGGGATAAAAAATTACTTATATTAAAAATGATAGGAATCGATTCAGTAAACGATTCTGAACAAACTACTTTCTCAAAGTGCGTTAATTATGTTACATGTTGTATATCTTTTATTTATATTATATTTCTAGCAAAGCTCTGATTTTTTTAAACTACACTAGTTGAATTGCTTTACTTACACATTTTATTTCTTTTATTTCAATGTTAAGTTCAATCATTAAACTCTACAAATCTATCAGTCAAACAGGAAAAATTAATACATTATGCAAACATAATAACATACTATGTACTCGGAAACATTGTTTTATAATCGAGCGCTAGCTTCATAACCCGGGATCAAAATTGAGAGCCTTTGATGTCCTCTCATAAAGAAAGTTGATTACATTAAAATTTCTCTGTGAGAACCGCCAGCAATATCGCGCCACTTTACCGCGGCTACGCTCGTTGTCGTTAAATCTAGTTTGCTGGAACTCATATTTACTTTTCACAGACTAAAGGCTCAAGTGAACTTGTGCATTTTGTGTCATTTTTGTGTACCTTGTATTCCTGCATCAATTTTGTAACGCCTTTGTTCTTTACAAAGTGTTCACAACTACCTGTCAATATTGATATCCCGTAAAGGGTGTGTCACATGATGTCTAACAATAACAGCATTGGTTTTAAATGTGTTGCTGTCGACAGATTCTTTTGGATGTTATGGTTATTTGAGTTTATTGGAGTTGAGTGATTTGTAATCTTTACATTTAATAAAGATTTTAAATTTTTTCTTAAATGAATTACTGACTTTTTGAAGTCGAGTTACTGGTATATAGCTGATGCTTGTTCTTAGTATTTACAGAACATCATCACATCAATTTCCCTTTTTGTGGATCTACATGTTTTAGATTTTCGTTTTTGTACTGAGAGGCCAAAGTTAATATATTTATTTCTTTAAAATTTGCTTTTTTCATAGTGTAGGGTGACAAACGAGCACGCAGTTTACATGTTGGTAAGGTAAGTTTGCTGTGGCCCATAGACCTCTACATCCTTCCTTGATTTCGAATCAAACGCAGAATGCGTTGTCACCACTGGGGACTAAGATGGAATGCCTCTTTTCCAGTAAAAAGGGTCTCCGGTTCTCTACACTCACCATTCGAAACACAACAGCGTTAAGCTACTATTTCACGCTGGTATTCTGTGAGAGCGTGGTTCTTCCTCAGTCGAGCCGACCCATTCGTGCTACAACTACCTATACTACTAATATAGTTTACATCATGGCTCTACTACGCTCACCTCAAATTGAGGTTATAAATTGCTCTTGAGGTTCCCTTTTGCAAAACAAATATGAGTAATGTCAGTCGAATTATCCATAGAAAGATTCCATATGATCTTTATACTGTGGAATAAGTAATATTTTACAGCACATTCTACAGTAAGTTTGCTAGCTAGTTTAGATAGTATGAGGTTGGGTTGGCTAGGTTAGTTATTTATCGAAGCTACTTGTCAAATGTAAGTAATTCCAAAAAAAAAACCGTGAATTTAACAAGACTCAATTCCTCCCCACTTAAAAGTACACTGGTATTCACTTGTTCAACATTTGGTAAGTAGTTAATCACATTTACGATTATTCATACGTTTAAAAGTGAGTGCCTAAATGTAATCCCGTATTTAAATTGCAAATTCTAATTCAACTGATTTTTTAGTTCGTGACGGCTCCGACTCTGCTTAGGCAAAACGTAAAGTACCTAAAATAGACATGGAACGAGTAGTGATTCGCCGAGTACTCGGCCTAGATTGGGCCGAGTACTCGGCTTTAAAGAAACGCGGTAGTGGGCGGCGCGCGGTTATTTCCATTACACAGAGTTAGGTATCAAACGATACGAGTAAATACAAGTACTTACTTGATACTTTTCTTTCAATACCAAATACTTTGGTATCGATACTTTAAAACTGAGTACCAAGTAGCATCGAAAGAAAAGTACTTGTATCGGTACTTGATCAGTCACACACCTACGGACACTGTTGATAAGTGATTACTGATTACTTGTCAAATAACTCATGTTCGAGAGATTGTTTTCGTTATCTGGCGCGAAAATGACTGCTTATAAACGTCTTATGGGAAAACATCCAGAAAAATTATTGATTTTAGGAAACACATAAAATATTCATTCAAAACTGATTCTGAAGAAGAAAGAAGCCACTGACGCATCAATCAGTTACCAACCTAATGATCCTAAGAATTCCGCTGCAGCAGACTTAGATCATTACTTAAAGCGTACCAAGGGCCGCAAGAGATGCAAATCCATATAAATGGTGGGTTTCTAATAAAGGCTATTACTCCATAATGGAAAAAGTTGCGGCTCAATACTTATCAACACCCGCCAGTTTAGTTTACTTTACAGTGAACGGCTTTTTTCAGAGGCGGGCTTAGTATACGAAGCAAAAAGAAGCAAACTAGCCCCAAATAGGGCCGAAAAACTTGTGTTTTTGCATCACAACCTTCTCTTAAATTTAGATATTAGTCATAATAATGTCTAGTAAGACTCTTATGTACGTTCTCAATATTTGTACTGTTTCTCATGTTCCCGAAGTTTTAATGTGTCTAATATTATAATAATGATAAAAACTGGCTTTTTGTCTTTATTTTTCTCTAGAATATAATTAAGGCCGAGTACTCGTTCCTCGGCCGTTAATATTCGGTTTTCGGCCAAACCCTAAAAAAAAGGCCGAATCCGCCGAGTACCGAATCCAAACCAAGTACCTACTCGTCCCATGTCTAATATAAATAGTATTATTAACATTCCTAAACGTGTTTCTAATAAGTTTCTGTAGTTTTATTTATTGTGTAAAATCGTGAAAAGATCGCTGACTCTTACGATAATATATAAAAAGTACTTACCGTCGTTATTAATGTTATTTAGAGCGTTTTTGCTCCTTAAGAAGGTGGGACCCATCGGTTTAAAGTAAGTATATTATAATACAGTGATGGAAATTTTATAAAAATAAAATACTAAGCATATTTAATAGATAGGTAAGAATAATAAGTAATTTTTTTTAACAATTTAGAAACCTCCCTATACATAAAATAGGGAAGTTACAATGTTTATACAATGGTACTCTGTGGTTACAATCTATGTATATACATCCCACATAAAGGCAAAGGCCTCTCATTGCTGAGTACGTAGTTTTTTCGTAGATTTGCAAAATTTATAAAAATATGTTTCCGCCCGGGATCGAACCGGGGACCTTCTGCGTGTTAGGCAGATGTGATAACCGCTACACCACGGAAACTGATTAAGATACAAAGTAAACTTTTAAAGATAATAAATATTGCTAATGAAAATTGTGTTAAGCATTCTGGCCCCGACGATATTGGGCCAACATAGTCAGACCTTTGGTCAACCAAGGACAGTATTTTTTTTAAATAAAGGTAAAAATAGCGTAGAGTACATTTACCAATTAATATGCTCTTATCTAAAAAAAAATTAAAAAATTAAATCGAATAATTTGTATGAAGGTCAAATCATAATTTGTAGGAAACGACGATTGCATAACGTTGTCGATAAATAAAATGTTTTGAGAAATTATCGATAACAGTGTAGTGGCGGTTTATCGATATCCATATCATCCAGTGGGTGTCGTGAGAAGCGAGTAGACTTGGGGAAAATGTTATTTTTAAATAACCGTGAACATCGTTCCGGTTACGAAAAAGTCACAGTGAGAAACATCGTGACTTTGTCACCTAACCTAGTCGATCAGTCGGTGTTAGGGATGCCGATTCTTTCTAATAGAGATCGATTTTAAATCGATTCGAATCGAAATCTGGTGAATCGATTCACAAATAAATCAAGGTCTAAAAGATCGTTTTTTTGTGATTTAATTTTCGAGTTTGTATTTACACTACCACCAAAATACAACAAAGCTTAGATTACAAATGTAACTTTTTTATTCATTAATCCATTAAGAAGAGTGAAAGAAACTGAGCACACATCTATTTCGTTTTCGAATAATTGAGTGAAAAACTGTATTTCTTTTTTTACCGTTTGGGTACACTCAGCGAATTGTAAATAATTTTATGTTACTTATCAAAACAGAGATTCAATTCCTAGAACTCTGGGTGAAATATCGATTCATTGCTAAATATCGATTTAAAATATATCTTTTTCGAATCAGAAATCGATTAAAAGATCTCAGATTGTCATGCCTCATCGGTATACCGTTCCAGTACACGGTACACGTACCTTGTTACACAGTGGCAATTATGGCAAATATACCCCTATGAGACAATATATGGGGGAAGCCTGTTTTCAGCAGTGGACTTTAATGGGCTGTAACGGTAAGTGTTTGTTTAATGGTAATAAACGCGGGTGCTCCGTGCGATATTCACAGCAGCGTTGCCGAGGTGAGAATATTTGCGGCTGTAAAAATTTGAGCTCTCCTTTATATCCATGAGCCATATTTGATAACAGATGTAGATGTCTGTGGGCCACAGTATCCACATGACAACAGGTAGGCTGTGTGCTGGTTTGTTACACTTATCTCATGAAAAAAATACTATATTGTAACTAATTTTTAGTTACAATATAGTATTATTATGCCCTGCTCTACAAAGAGTATAATCATTACGTTTAACTGCTGGATTTCATGCTGGTTCTTACCAAAGAAAAGTCATAATACTGTTACGAGCCTGAGGTTCGTGACAATAAAAATTGCCGATAGAATTTCCTAAATTAACACTTTAATTCACTTTTCACTAATTAAGCTTAAAACACTAATAACTAATCACACTGATTCACTTTATTTCGCTCCGAAGCTTCGCTTGTCTCGCCAAATTCAATACTTCCCCGATCGCGAATTGCAGCGCCTTTATATTGGGCTCTTCCACGAAAACATCCTAAATATTCCAGAATATTCGAGTAAATACGCGCGCAAACCGACCAAGCGCAGAAAGTTCGAGTTGGGGCTTCCAGAAAGCTTAGTTCTTCAATTCGATACTAGATGGCGCTGTCGGTTAAAAGACTAGTCATTTATTTTCTGGAAAGCTCTCCTCGCTCCGTTACCCGACACCAGATGGCGCTAGTGCCAGACGTCAACTTAGGTGCGCAACACTGCCCCCTCCTAAGACGTGCTCGTCCCGAGCATTATTGGCCCCATAATAACGCGCCAGGCGATCCACATGGACGATCTTAGCGGTCCCTCTTGCGCCCTTCTGTATCCGATAGGTTACATCGTTGATCCTGGTCACAATCCGGTACGGGCCGTCCCATTTAGCTTGAAGCTTAGGAGATTTCCCTTTGCTGCGGACCGGATTGTGCAACCACACTAGTGAACCTTCGTCGAACCCTTTGTTGTTCATTTTGCGGTCATACCGGGTTTTCATCTTTTCAGAGATTTGCTTGCCCGATTATCTGACGTGCTCATAAATGCCATTCATTTTGTTCCGCAAGTCATTTGCATAATCGGTAATACTGCGTGGGGCATCAGGTGGTATCCCGGTGATCAGGTCTGCAGGCAGCCGTAATTCTCTTCCAAAGTTTGCGAAAGCTGGTGTCACTGATGTACTTTCGTGAACAGCGCTTCGATATGACAGCAAAAACGGTTGTATGTGCTTATCCCAATCTCGTTGCCGGTTGTCTACAACTTTTGCACCTCTCCAATGTCTGATCAAATCGTTCTACCATTCCATCACATTGCGGGTGATAAGAAATCGTTCTTGTTTTGTGAGTACCCATAACTCGGCAAGTTTCCTGGAAAATTTGAGACTCAAAATTCCTTCCTTGATCGCTGTGAATTTCTAAAAGTACTCCAAAACGACAGAAGACTTCATGAACTAGCTTATCCGCAACTGTTGAAGCTTCTTGATTTGGAATGGCGAAGACTTCTGGCCACTTAGTGAAGTAATCCATCACAACCATGAAATACTTGTTACCGCTTTCACTCTCCGGAAACGGTGGCGCCACGTCAATGGCTATTCTCTCCCATGGTGCACCTACATTGTACAACTTCAATGCACCTCTACTACGAGTCTGAGGTCCCTTTACAGCCGCACAACTTGTACATTTGCGACACCAGTTCTCGACATCGTTTCGACAGTGGACCCAGTAAAACCGTTCTCGGATCTTCAGTAGAGTTCGTTTAACTTCCAGATGGCCTCCTGAACAATCATTATGGTACAGCTGTAGAACATCCGGTATTCTAGCTTAAGGGACGACCATTTGCAAATGACAGCTGTCTCACCGAACATTTTCCCATTTACGGCACAGAACTCCATCCTGAAGCAGCAAGCTGTCCCACTGGGCCCAATAGCTTTTAGTTGTCGAACTCATCGCTGAGACGTCGCTCCACTTGGGCTTGGGAGCACTGGCCTTCATCCATTCCAGAATCGGCTTGATGTCTGGATCTTCCTAAGCTTTCCTTCCGCTCGTTGCTGAGGTGGTCTGCCCTGAGCATCCTCACGGATACCACTTCCTTACTCTCTTGCCTAGTACAATGTTTGCAATCTTCAGGACAAGGTCTTCTCGACAATGCATCTGCGTTGCCATGAGATTTCCCGCTGCGATGTTTGATCTCAAAGTCGTATTCCTGCAGTAGTTCAATCCATCTCGCAACTTGTCCTTCTGGATTTTTAAACTGTAATAGCCATTTTAGTGCAGCATGGTCAGAAGATATTTGCTAAAATGCTGCAACTACTTTACCACAGCTAGCAATTCGCGTCTTGTGACACAATAGTTCCTTTCCGGTTTTGACAATGACTTGCTGAAGTACGTTGTCACAACCTCTCGATCACCGTTCCGTTGAGACAACACACCGCCGAGCCCTGTATCACCTGCGTCTGTATCAACTATAAATTCTTTGCTTGCGTCAGGGTATCCAAAACAGGGTACCAAAATAGGTGTTTTGCACAGACGGTCCTTGAGCTCCTGGAATGCGATATTGCAACTTTCATCCCAGCAGAAATATCGCTTCTCCTCGGTTAGCTTATGCAGAGGTTTGGCTATATCTGCAAAGTTCTTCAAAAATCACCGGTAGTAGGAGCACAAACTCAAAAATGCTCTAACCTGCGTCTTGTTTTTTGGAACCGGTCAATCCTTGACAGCGGCGATTTTCTCTGGATCCGTGCGGATGCCCTCTTCCGATACTACATACCCCAAAAAGTTAACTTGCCGTTTGAATAGTGAACATTTCTTCGGACTCAACTTGAGGTTGAATCTCTGAATCTTCATGAGCACGCGTTTCAGGTTTTGAAGGTGTTCCTCAAACGTACGACCTACGACGATGACGTCATCCAAGTAGACCAGACAGGCATCACCAATTAGCCCGGTAAGTACAAGTTCCATCAGCCTTTCAAACGTTGCTGGAGCATTGCACAACCCAAACGGCATTACTTTAAATTGCCACAGACCCTTTCCCGCCGAGAACGCAGTTTTCTCCTTGTCCTTAGGGTCAATTTCAACTTGCAAGTAGCCACTTTTTAGATCCAGCGTGCTAAACCACTTTACTCCTGTAAGCATGTCCAGCGTGTCATCAATTCTTGGCAATGGATAGCTGTCCTTCTTCGTAACGTCGTTCAGACGGCGGTAGTCAACACAAAATCGCATGCTGCCATCCTTCTTCTTTACCAGCACCACTGGTGAACACCATTGACTAGAGGAAGGTTCAATAACACCATCCTTCACCATTCCTTCCATCATGGTTTCCATTTCCCTTTCACGTGCTACCGGCAATCTTCTTGGTCGCTGACGGATAGGCAATTCTTCTCCTGTGTTTATTTTGTGTTGAAATAAGCCAGTCTTTCCCATGTCAGCATCGTTTGATGAGAATACATCGGCATACTTGAGTAACAACTTCTTCGCCTTGACCATTTCTGTCGGGGAGAGAACGCTGCGACAGTCTTCCAAAAGTGGGGTCGTTCTCGTTTGTGCATCCTTGCTGTGGATCTCACTCGATAGATATTGGCACCGACGTAACCAATCCACTTCCTCAGAAGTACCAATCAGCGTGCCTTTTTCTATAATCTGTTCCCGGTCACAAAGGTTCAGCACACGTACTCCTGAGATGTCGGTGGTTCTGACCAAGGTTCGAGCCACTTTCCATGGAAGGTCATTGTTTACCCTTTCTACAAGTACACAACGGTGAGCTTGCGCAGCGTCTCGGGGAAGACTAACCGGAACAATCGTTTCCGATCTCGGCGGAAGAACAATCTTCTTAATGCTGTACACGTTCCCTGGTAACGCACCTTCCATAAAAAGTTCCTCCTGTCCACATTTCAAAACACCTTGCTTAACGTCGATCTCACAACAATTATTCCTCATAAAGTCTAGGCCCAGGATGCAGTCGTCCATTATATCAGCCACACTAGTGGATCATGTTGCCTAGCTTCAACTCCATCTCTTTCTCTCCACGGACGCTGACCGGTGGCTATTACCAAATTAATGCGTTCTCGGTTGTATGCGGAGTCCCCAAGGAACTGACTTATAAGTTGGGAACTAACAACCGTACGAGAGGCTCCAGTATCTATGGTCTGTTTACACGGCATTCCGTTGACCTCGCCCTTGATGATCAGACTGTTCCCATCATGTGTTTGTGAGATCGAGATCCTTGGGCCTCGTTTAACATCAGCCAGCACCCGCCCCGCAGTTCTGACTTTTACTCGCTTCCCTGCTGCCGCTGGGTGGTGCTGTTGGCCGCACTACCCTCCCGAGATCGATCAACTTCCCTTTCTACAGTTCGCTTAGGGCAGCTGGATCGAAGATGGCCCCTTTCCCCACAGCCATAGCACCTAGGGCTGTATCCTTTGATGCGGTCGCGAACTGTAGCTGCTGCAACCTCCCTGACGCGATGGGAATAATGATCCTGCCGCACGGCTTCCACCTCCAGTGCATGGGCCAAGGCGTCCTTTAGCGTCACGTGGTGCCCGAGCCTCACAACAGCTCTGACTTCCAGGTCGCGGATGCTGTCGATGAATGTCTGCACCGGGTTCCCTTCAACGAGCGCAGGTACAGACCGGTATGCTTTTCGCACCAGCTTCTCCACCTCTAGAGCCCACTGCTGCAGGTTTTCGTTGATGCACTGCACGCGATCTTTAAGCTGCGCATGAAAGACGTGTTCCAGGTGGGCGTCACCATATCTCGCCTCAAGGAGTTGCTCATAAGTCACTTCCTCACCGAGAGCTTGCAGAACTGTTAAGGCCTGGTCACGTAGGCCTTGTGTGAGAGCAATCATGGCCTGACTTTTATTCCAGCCGTTCGCCTTCATAACAGCCTCGAACTGGATTTTGTGGGCCGACCAGTCCCGTCGAACGGTGGCACTTTAAATCCACGTAGCGAAGGTGTTGTAGCTACTACGGGAGCTGTTGTTCCATCCCCAAGTTTGAGGTCATCCAGCGTTTTCTTCACGTCAGACATCACGTTGTCAACGCGATTTTTCACTTGGTCAATTCGGGTTTCAGATTTCTCAATTCGGGTTTCAGCTTCTGACAAGCGGTAGTCATGTTGAGCAACCCTATCCTCCACCAACTTCATCTTCTTCCCGAAGGTAGCGTGAAGGTCCTTCATAAAGAGCATCTGCTCTTCCAACCGACGGGCCTGTTCCTCTTGTCCGCCCCGCAGCTGCTCTTCCAATCGGCGTGCCTGTTCCGCCTGCTAGCGGGCCTGTTCCTCCTGCCGGCGAGCCTGTTCCTCCTGTCAGCGGGCCTGCTCCTCCTGTCGGCGAGCCTGCTCCTGCAGTATCACCATCAGAGCACCTAGGTCAGGTGCTGCAGATGTAGGAGCTACTGACGGGCCTGCAGCCGGCGGCTGGCCCAAAGAAGTCTGCGGCGTTGCACCACCATATCTTCTTTGGTCCGTCTCCTGCTGGCGTTGACTTCGGGTACGGACACCCTCCGTTTCCTCCTTAGGTAAAATCGGCATGATTTTATCCCACTTCTGACACCAATTGTTACGAGCTTGAGGTGCGTGACAATAAAAATTGCCGATAGAATTACCTAAATTAACACTTTAATTCACTTAGTGTAAAGTGCGCCTTTATATAGGGCTCTTCCACGAAAACATCCAGAATATTCCAGAATATTCGAGTAAATACGCGCGCCAACCGACCAAGCGCTGAAAGTTCGAGTTGGGGCTTCCAGAAAGCTTAGTTCTTCAATTCGATACTAGATGGCGCTGTCGGTTAAAAGACTAGTAATGTATTTTCTGGAAAGCTCTCCTCGCTCCGTTACCCGACACCAGATGGCGCTAGTGCCAGACGTCAACTTAAGTGCGCAACAATACCATAAATGACTTTCAATAAGTATTCTTCTAATCTTCTATATTATTTGTATCTATTCTACATCTTAGATTACATTAAAAAAATCTGTATTTCATTAACTAATGGATGATTAGACAAAAGTCTTTGTCAATAGAAAATTTATAAATTTTCGTGATTGAACGTAGGCTTCCACAAAGAATGCCGTAAAACACGGTCCTGAGCCACCTCCATCCATCGGCTTCCTGTATATCTTACCAGGTCACCACTCCACTTAGTCTATTTAGCAGCAATTTATCACTAGCAAGCAGCCGTAGCGAAAAGTCGCCCAACAATCCGATTATTGTACAAGGCTTCCACTCGAGAACCTTTCTTCCCCACGGTTGTCGGTTCTTCGAGCTATGTGGCCTGCCCATTGCTACACTAGCTTACTAATCCGTTGGATTGTACCAGTCACTATATTTTAGTTGGGTATGTATTATTTTAATTTCGATAGTTTTTAATTGATGTATTTATTTAGTTCAAAATTTTTCATGTTATTTTTTTTGGTACTACCGAAAGTTTATTTAAAATTTGTAGTATTTATTGATAGATCAATTTCATAATCTGTCAATGTAAAATTAAAATTGTACAATATCAGTACCATAGGCTTCTATTCCGTTCACCTGTTATACTTTATTTTTTCAAACGTAAAAAATCATCTAGTATATTACTGTCATTGAGAGTACGCTTTAAATACTTTAATGTTTCAAATCGATGGAATTTTTTAATAAAACCTAATAAGACTACAAAAATTTTCCTGTAATTATCTAATTTGATAACTTCTGATTCGGTACTGTTATTCTTCGATATGTCTTAGCACTGACCACATAAATCTCACTAAAAGGCGGGTAGGCGTAATTGTGTATTTATTGTTTGTCTATGTGTGTTAAAATCCGGGTTCGATCCCAGCCGGCACCAATGAAATTGTTAATTGCAATTTTAAGTGCTGATTTACCACGTGCTCGGCGGTGAAGGAAAACATCGTGAGGAAACCTGCATGTCTAAGGAATAAGAAAAAAAAATATTTCGAAGACATGTGAAGTTCGCCAACATGCATTGCGTGGCGGACACACTTGCCCTAAAACCCTCTCAGAAATGAGGGGAGGCGAGTGCCCAGCTGTGGGACGAATATAGGCTGTAACTTTACTTTTTACTTTACTTTGTGTGATAGCTGTGAACCGGCGACACGCGTCCTTATTAGGACGCGTGTCGCCGGTTCTCTCTTAAATCTTCGTTCTCTCTTAATCTTAATAATAAGGCACTAGAAATGCTTTCTTATTAGAAAGCATTTCTAGTGCCTTATTATTAAGATTTCTGTGACACAGACGTTAGAATCTTCGTCATCGTCACCATTACAGCCTGCCAAAGTTCACTGTTACATATGCCTCCCCCATAGTTAGCTTACTTTGAGGGATATTTACCAAGGTTGCCGCTCTTTGCAGGCGCGTTGGCAACCGCTGTTTTGTGTTACTTTTTAGTTGTTATGAGAGGGATGCTGTTCTCTATCTCCCGTTTCAGTTTCCCTGTCGCCTCTTATGACACCCACGTGGTTATATAGGGTAGTGGGTTCTATTACACCTTACCTGTTTCACTAGTATAAAATTAAGGGTTTTCATGCTTTGAGTGGACTAAGCAATATCACAAGCTCATGTTAACAACTCAAATGTCATCTTGATATTCGGTTAGGTGCATAAAAAATTTCATCACTTATTTTTCACCTTTTGGGTTAGTTTGTTTCAAATTTAAATGAAACCCTGTTATAAAACACATACACAAAAAGTTTGTTCACAATTTGCCGGAGATTGTGTAATATAGGTTTTTTTATAGGATACGGTGACAAACGAGCACACAGTCCACCTGATGGTAAGTGGTTGCCGTGGCCCATAGACATCTACATCTATCCTCGATTACGAATCAAAATGCAGATGCGTTGCCACCCATACGTAACGACTAAGATTGAGTTGCCTCTTTTCCAGTAAAAAGGGCCTTCGGTCCCCCACACTCACCATACGAAACACAGCAGCATAAGCTACTATTCTACGCTGGTAATCTGTGAGAGCGTAGTTCTTCCCCGGTCGAGCCGACCCATTCGTGCTACAACTATACTACTAATATAACGGCTTTTTCATAAGAAATTAGATGTTATAAATATATTTATTTAATTTTTTAATACCAAATCTCGTGTTTTAACACATCACGTTATGCCGTCATGGCAAAAGCCAAAAAGCTTAGTCCCATAAAAATTTGGTTATCGTTATTGTTTTAAATTTATTTTAGTGTTTTGTTGAATTTCAAATTTGTAGGTAGTTTTTTATGATTTGAAAGTTAACTCTGTTAATATATTTTGAATGTCTAAATTTAAACTATGAGGTAAGTTGTAACAAAATCTTGGGGGCTTGATGTAACATATAACACCTTACCGCAGAATCGATGTACGTATGTTTTCATAAAACCAATGCATCCTGTCCGAAGTTCGTTAAAAATTCATGCGACATAAATCCGCGCTGTTCATGTGAGTCTCTTATGCAGGTTAAAGTTATAAAATATCTCGGTGTACTTGTTGACGAAAATCATAGAAGTTCTTTCAAACCGAATCAGAAGGATCATCCATATAATGAGAAAGCTATATTATATAACAGATAAGGCAATATTAAAGTCTGTGTATTACGCCTTTTGTCAATCGCTCATAGCTTACTGCATCACATGTTGGGGATGTGCATCCAAAACATATTTAGTACAGATTGAGAGAACACAGCGGGCAGTTTTAAAGGCAATGCTAGGAAACCGTACAGATACCCCACTGCAAGTGTATACGAAGATGCCGGAATACTTACTGTACGTCAACTCTTTGTGCTGAATACGTCTTTAGCAGTACATAAATACATATTATCTTCAAATGACCACAAACTACTGACAAATCTCAGGGTATATAAACTATCCATACCTTCTGTCTGCATTTACCCAACGTTTTGGCGACTTTATCAAAAGACAAATTTATAATAAAGTCGTCAAACACTGTAATATTATAAATAAAAAATATGCATCAGCAAAATTAATCATAAAGAAATGGTTGGTCACCCTATCATATGAGGAAACAGAACAATTGATAAAAACTGACTTTTGCTAATTGATGGTATTTGTGAAATTTTTAGGTAAATATTGTTGTTGTTTTAATTTTATTTTCTTTTTCTTTTTAAATGTAAATACATATATAGTTAATACATTGCAGTTATATAAAACTTGGCCTGGTTGTTAAAGGTTTCTTTCTTTTTTCGTGTTTTTAGATTTTGAGCATTATGCAGTTCTTTTATTGCTATTTTGTGTAGGTATATTAAGACAGATTGTCTGATAAGATGTATAAAATAATGCCTTGTGAACTTTGGTCTCAGGTTTCCTCGATACAGGCTTGCCTAGTGAGGAAACCAACAGATATTACCTTTTGTACCAATGATATTATAAAGGGAAGATACGCTACGTTCATACTGAGCGGTGTCTAGAAATTGTTGCGTTGTTATTACAAATGTACTTACATGTAGGTGTATAGTCATTTTCAACTACGACTGCGATAGATTATACGGAACGTATGGTACAGAAAGAGATAGCTATCTGTAGTGTATTGCGCTTAAAGTACACTAGTGAATCATAGAATATGCGGATATGCCACAGATGGGATATTGGATATAAGCATAGGTACATTACATTGGTAATGATGTATTAAGTAAAACAAAAAACAGAATTGTTAATTATTTATTCACAAACTTAGACTAAGATAGAAAAGAAGAAAAGTTGAGTTGGCAGTTAAGATCTTCATTATTATTTGTTTACCCTCTATTAAGTTTAATTTATTTCTTTTTTGTCTTTTTGTCATGCTTTTAATGAATGGGCTATTTTTGTGCTCATGATGCAAACGGACATTCAGATACTTTTGTATTATAGCTCGAATTAATTGCAGTCTATGATTATTATATATTGGTATGATTCATAGTGTTCAAACAAAATATCGAATACATTGGACTGCAAAAAATGTTTTAAAATGTTGTATTGTAATCGCTTAAAGTCATGAGAATTTCTAAAATAGGGACCGTTTTCTATGATGAATTTCTTTAAAATATCTTTAGATTTTAAGCACACTAAAAAAACACCATGCGATGCAAAACACAAACCACCCATATCTTTAAGAGTGACGAGTTTATGAAACCATAATTTTTCATTCGTGAATAAGGAGGAACGACACTCTTCACATTTTAAACTTCCACAAAGTTTTCTAGATACCCAGCCTGAAATATATCCTATTATTTGTTCTACATTACACGAGCGATGATCGTTATTAAGTAAATCTGTCATAATAGACACGTTTTCTTCCAATTTCATCCATAACCCAATTTTCATCAAGAACCCGTCCGTCGCACGTGTTATTTATGTTTTTTACTGCTGATGAGCAATTTAGTATCGGAAAATATTCTACCGGAATACAATTACCTGTAAAGGCAGATCGTAATTCCAAATGATTGAAGATTTTTTTATAAATTCCTTTGAATTGAATTGTATTTGGGTTATTATTATACCCTCCATGTCGACGTATGTCCCCGAACATTATTTCAATGTGGTCTTGACTTAACCTATATGTAGAAATGTAGCTCAGTCTTTTCTCATCTTGAACAAGAGACGTATATAAATATTTAAGGCTTTCGATACAAATCAAAAATCCTAAAAAACCGGTTTTAGATTTACATTGCACGAGCTTCTTTTTAGTTATTTTCATAAATACATGTCCACGTCGGGTAATTCTGTTTTTATTATAAATACGCAGTTCAAGTATATATTTTTTAGCTTTTTCTAGAAAAGCAAATATTTCTTTTGCATTACCTGAACTGACAGGCTTTTTGAAACCAAATTTGTCACGAGCTCTCGAATTGAAAATGTCGAACAAGTCATTAAATAATATTATGAAGTCTTTAGTGGGACCCGAATCTTTAAAATTTGATGGATGAAGTGTATCTTCGCAAAGCTGCAAAGCATTTGCGACACTTCTACTTAAAAGTTGTGTGGCTAACTTGACTTTCATAATTTCATTGCGAAAATTTAGGTGCCGTTGTGTAAGTCGGTTGGCAAAATTTAAACCCTGGTCTGTCTGCAGTTTGTTAAGATTTTTTAATAGTTGCCACCTTACCTCTTTATTTTCATTATTAAAAATAACTGACTTCGCTTCAAAAGTGTTGCGTACCAATTTAATCATGTGGCATGGATCTAGGAAAACTGCAACTTCTTTATTAGTTTCAGGATGTTTAAATGTAGTTTTTAAGTTATCAATAACGCTCAGTTTACAACCTAGAACCGCTGCAGTAGACAAGTTAGCCGCACAACCATCGAAAGTCAAACTTACTATGTCAACGCCTGCTGCATGACTATGTCTTAAACAATCCATGATTAAAGTAGCCCTCGTCTCTGATGATAACGATTTGACAAAAAAGTAAGCTACAGGAATTTTCCAGTTTTCACTTAAACATACTAAAATAAAAACAAATGCTTCTGTTGCAATTTCTTTGTTTTCCGAAGGTCCAGAACCATAATTTACTAATCACTGTATTTTTGCCTGTCCATTGAGTTTGATGTCTAAGAGCCATTTCGTCTACAATCAGGCCACAAATAATTTTCTTTCCAGATAAATTACTTTTTTGTTTTAAGATATCAAATGCTTGTTTTGTGAAACCTGGCAACATTGAACTATTTTGGTACCATTTAGCCAAAACACGGGGATGAGGCAGGGCAGTATGGAATACCCGCCTAACCTATTTATACGCCACTGAGGAGTAGTAATTTAAAGTTAACGCAAATTTGCGAAGCGCTGCTGGGTATTTCTTCCTTAAATTTTTCTTAGACTTTTTTATTTGCAATATTCTGTTAAATAAGTTTAATGGTTCTGCTTTTAAGTTAAGATCCGAAAATTGCTGTTCCGTGAGATAATTCTTTTTTTTCAAATCCTTTAAAATGTTTTTCATGCTTGTTACTTTTTTTATTAATCTACTGTTTTGGATTTTAAGAGCATTATTTTTTTCTGTAATATTTTTTTTCAATAGCTAATTTACGAACTCGCGTCCTAAGCTTTGCTTTTCTGGGGGTGTCGAACACTGAATCCATGTCGGATATATCAACATGGTCCAGACTGGTAGGTGAGCGAAATTGTGGAACATCATCATTGTCCTGAAATAGAATAAATTCACTTAATTGATACGTTAATTATAAACGATATTTGTAATTAATTGACCAGATTGAATGCACGGATCACGTAATTACATAAGTTACGACCATTCTTTTTCTTGTTGTGGAAATAATGAACTATCGTAAATAAGAATAATAAAATTAATTTTTACCGGGGCTATCACAGGTACTGCAGTTTTTTTCAGACACATGTAGCCTTTGGAAGTAGTATATTTATCTTCATTTTTAAAATGTTCAGAACAAATTGTACTACTTTTTGTAGGCATCCAGTTATATTCACTTCTTTCCGCCTGAACTATGCTGACCCATTTATGTTTTATAAAATCGTTCAAACGGTATGTATATAAAAGGTCGGGGAAAAAGTTTCTTCGTATTTTATAAACAAATTCAAGACATATGTTTTTTCAAAGTTCAATTACATTTAATTATAATATATATGTGCCATTTTGTACGATAACTTGTTGCCATCTTGTAGGCTCTTTTCCCGGTGGTAAAAGCTCATAACAAACGAAGCCCTTCTAATCCCAACATACACAGAGCATCCTCCTTCCTCCTCCTCAATTCTTCGGCTATGTCGTAACTACTACATGCCGATCTTGTTCCACTTTTTAAAAAATGGCATCGACTTTATCCGTATGAGGAAAGTTGTTTCTCGCCAATAACGCAAAGTCAAGAATTCGCATTTAGAAAAAGCCAAAGTAAGGCCTTTTCTGTGCTAATGCGTCACTAGGAAATCTGGAAGATAACAAAAACATACAAAAAAAATAAATGTTTTATCTAAGGCATACCTTCTAATCGAGTAATAAAATAATATTGAATAGTCCATTATTACTAATTTAATTCTATATCATCTTATATAGTATGATTATTAGAAAGACGCTAACAAACTAAACATACTAACTGAAGCGGACAACGAACGCTGTGTATTCTGCCTACGATTTCGCTTCTGGTTGATTAATCTATGACGCATGGCTATTTGTCCTTATCGCGCTGCAGTTGTCATCATATTCACTGTCCTTTTCGAACCACCATATTAATAATTCGAAATGTATTTTGTAAATGAGAAATAAAATCGTGAAAAAATATAAATATGACATTATTTTAATATACTTACGTATGGTATGAAACTCCTACACTCTTATTTTTCTTGGAACCATAGTTTTTACACTTTCGTAACACACAACTTGGCATTTTAGGTAGATATAGGCACGACACAGACACGCTTCGTTTCGCTCGCTGCTATTAGCCGACTAAAACAAATTACGACAATTGTCTGAATTCGTTCGCAACAGTTTTTGCGCGCCAGTGCGATATCTACCTCTTTTTATTTATAATATCATTGTTTTGTACATATTTTTCTGTTAATAAAACATTTTTCATTTTCATTTTCATCTTACCTACTTTGAAATTCATAATTTATATATTTTAGTAAGGTGCCATTTAATTTGTTTTCATCTAGAATGAAATAGTAAGAAAGTCAGAACCGTCAACACAAAGTCAGGTCGTGTAAGAAATAGATATAGTATATAAATAATAAATAAAGTTCTAGAAAGGAAATGGCATCGAAATATAGTAAAATTGCTCCTTATGTAAGATCACCGAAGTTTATTTTAGATTGTTATGATGATACCTAAAGATAAAGTAAGGAAAAAATACAATTGTAAGGGGAAAAAGAAAAGGCAGGGGTTAATCAACTAAAAACAAAGATGTAGTAAAAAAGTTAAATAAGGATTGTGTATCAATTTTTTAAAAATTCAAGCTATGTTACTGTATGATATCTGTCACAAAAGGTACCTATGATAGTATAGAACTAGTTAAGATGATAACTTCCCGGCAAAAAAAGTGTCGTAACACAAAAACGTTTGTTTCGAGAAAACAAGACTTTTATGACTTTTTGATACTTTCCTTATCGATTATGACAAAACTATGGAAGCTACGTAACTAAAGTTTATAGTTCACATAGGTAGTTTATTTACAATTCAAATGACCGACAAATGATTTTTTTAAGTAAGTTTCAAGAACCCTGAAATTAGGCACATAATATGACTCTTTTTTAAAAAATATATTCGTATTTTGGAAAATAATACAATTTTATCTTCATTACCTTTTATTTGAAAAAATAGAAAAAAATACTTAATTTAAAAAAATATTTAAAAAAATTAACTTTAACCTTATACAGACAGTCTCAGGTATAGCAGCATCTTTAGTATGGTCGGTTACTTAAAAATAATTATCAAGTAGTAATAACTAGAACAGGAACTTATTAGTTTAAATATTAATTTTAAAAAATATCAAAATAACATAGGTAGCTTTATCGTATACAAACGTGGCTTTTACTTAAGAGATTTATAAAAAGGTTCGTAAAAATGTGGGATGTGATTATTTTGCAATAGACTTTGGAGATCTTTTAGTTTATTTTCTTTCAGTTTTGGCTTAAATCTATAAGCATGTTTGAGTGTAATCTGGTTAAGATTTTTCTTTCGCGTTGTTATTATCTCAGAAAACTGATCATCTTTAAATGATGTTTTGTACAACAAGATAGAAGGGTCATCTTGCAACAATTTAAAAATTCTCAGCTCTGAAATTTTGAAGGACTTTGCAGTCGTAAATCCAATATCCTCAGAAAGACGCTTTAATGAATAAAAGTCACTCGATGACATTTCTGTCACAGCGTAGGGATTTCCCTTTTTCTTAGCGCATTTGATAGCTTCCACATACTGACTGGGTACGTAAATTGGACCAGACTTTAGCCTTTTCTGGATTTGTTTCTCAATCGTAGAATGAACTGAATCGGCTTCATTTTGCGTATTACCTCTTTTTTTTTTATAGAAGAGGGGGCAAACGAGCATGCGGCTCACCTGATGTTAAGTGACTACCGCCGCCCATGATCAACCGCAACACCAGGAGAATTGCGGGTGCGTTGCCGGCGCTTTAGAAAGGAGTAAGCTCTTTTCTTGAAGGTCCCCAGGTCGTATCGGTCCGGAAAAATCGCCGGTGGTAAACTATTCCACAGAGAGGTTGTACGTGGAAGAAAACTCCTTGTGAAACGTACAGTGGTGGACCGCCAAGCATCCAGATGGTGTGGATGGTATCGGGACGTTTGCCGTGTAGTGCGTTCACGAAATTTGGCGGCTGGGATTAATCCGAACAATTCCTCAGAGCACTCCCCGTGATAGATGCGATAAAATACGCAAAGAGATGCAACATCTCTTCGCAGCGCCAGTGAATCGAGCCGATCGGAAAGCACTCTTTCGTCGACGATTCGAGCCGCTCTGCGCTGGATGCGGTCAAGTGGAAGGAGCTGGTACTGGGGAGCCCCAGCCCAGAGATGGGAACAGTATTCCATGTGCGGCCGAACCTGCGCCTTGTAAAGTTGCAGGCGGTGTGCCGGCATGAAATACTGTCCCGCTCTGCTGAGTACGCCAAGCTTTTTAGAGGCCAATTTGGCCTTCCCTTCCAAGTGACCACGAAACTGCACGTCACTCGATATGTCGACGCCTAGGATTCCGATACTGGCTGAGGCAACAAGGGGAGTGCCATGAAACTGAGGGGATACGACAAATTATTAGGTACTTGTGTGTTATCGATTTAATTTTAGGAAATTTTACAAGAGCAAACAAATAAATTGCAATTATAAATCGATTTTTATTCTGACCGCAGCAGTTGTCGGAGTAGAATATAAGTTCAAGTCCTGGTCCACCATAACCCAGCAGTGTATTTTGAATAAATTTAAATACGCAAGATCCTATTTCATCTGCACCGCGATTAGCCTCTCCTTCATGCCAATAGAAACAGTCTGTTTTGTCGTTATTATTACCAATATGTGATACAGTAAAGTTAAAAGTGTTGAGTTTGGATTGATAGTAAAAAATAGATGTGTTTCCTCGCGGTACTTGTAAAATAGCCTGTAAATCGTAAACTGCAACAATCGTGTCAGAATTAGAGTTTTTTTTATCATTGTCTTTCTCTTTTCTGGATACATTCTTTTCTTCGATATGTTTTAAATATTCAACTTCTAAGTTTTTCTTCTCGTTACCTTCGGCATTCACATATCGCACACATAATTCGCACCTATCTTTTTTTGGCTTAAAGAAACTAATATTGAATTCACAATTGAATATTCTTGAATACAGAGTTTCATTACCATAAGACGTGTTATTGGATTCGCAAAGAGCTTTATAATCTCTGTAAAGATCACTGAGTGATTTTCCTCCATCGATATATTCCCTTGAAGAATTTTTTCGTATATAGTGAGATTCCATACGAGGAATTGAGTTAATATGATCTTTTATTCCCTTTCGGATGGATTCCGCAACTTTTTTATGGTTATTGTGCTTCCCTCTCATATCTTGTTGCAAGAAACCATCTTTGGATTTGTCAATCACAGTTCTAATGACACGATCATTAATAGCCAACGTAGCTCTGAAAAAAGTTTTGCATACTCTTATAGTTTGTCCATCAACTTCAAAATGAAAACTGTGATTGACATTTCTAGGCTGAGTTTTAGCAGAAAATCTAAATGCAGGAATGATGGGTTTCATATGCTTATGAATAAAATTTCATTGTAAAGACAAGTCTCCCAATCGCCAATAGTTTTCAAATATTTTAGTTCTGGTGGCCTCATTTACTTTTTTAGTACATTGCAACTTGCATTTTTCCCCACACGGAGGTTGTAAACACCTTGCAGAAAAAATTTTCTTTGATTTAGAACGAGAAATATAAGGCTTACCGGTATTTCTCAGTGTTTTTGCCTTATTTGACAACCATTCATCAACATGAGATTTACGTTTTTTATAAGATTTACGTACTGGACTCTCACCTACCTGAGGAACATTATTTTCAGTTATGTTGTAATCTTGGTGAACTGGCAAAAAAGTAGCTTCCTGACCTGATAAAGAAGCAGTGGCTACAGTATCGGCCTTTGATTGAGAACTAGCTCTGCTGCTGCTACTGCTGCTGCTAGTACTGCTGCGGCTGCTGCTAGTGCTGCTACTGGAAGTTGAGGAGGATGAACTAGAGGATGTAGACATTCTGTGTTGGGAAACACCTTTAGATGAAGAGGGAGTAGGATTATAGTTTTCTATTATGCAACAGGTTGGTCCAGGAATTTCAGTATTTGAAACAGACTGAGTTTTTTGCTGTGACGTGCTCGATAAGTCAGATACTCGTCTAACGCGCTTTTTTGCAGCTGGACGACCAGAACTATCGTCTGAGCTGGTGCTTTTATTAGCACACGTTGTGATTTCAAAATTCGGGTCTTTGACGCTGTCGTCACTGTCTCCAAAATAAATATTTTCCTTATCTGATGCATGACCACTATCTAAAACAAACAAAAGACAACGTTTATTTATTAGATTAGAATTTAAAATAAGATAAATATAATGTTTAGGTCAGTACAAATTAACCTTCACACGAAAATTGTTTAACATTTACGGTGCTTGGTCCTTCACATAGGGTACTTTGTTGTTTCAAATACAATTTATCTGTAAAAACACACACAATATAAACAGACGCACCTGGAAATATCAGTAAGCAACTAGGTAGAAGTTAAAGAATAATGAATTTAGGTAAAGTAAAGTTACAGCTTATATACGTCCCACTGCTGGGCACAGACCTTCCCTCATTTTTGAGAGGGTTTTAGGGCAAGGAAATGTCTGCCGCGCTGCTCCAACGCGTGTTGGCGAACTTTACATGCTTAAGAAATATTTCTTTTTCTAATGACATGCAGGTTTCCTCACGATGTTTTCCAGTCGAGCACGTGGTAAATCACCATTTTAAATTGTAATTAACAATTTCATTGGTGGCCAGCGGGGATCGAACCCGGGTTACTCGCGTTCTGTTATATTTACAGCGAGCGTTAAACATCTGAGCTACCACGGCTCTTATGAATGAATTTAGTTATCAAACGAAATTCATTTTTATTGAAATCCCACTATTGACCCTAATAACCACATAAAATCAATTCAAGTGACTGAAGGAACCATTAAGTACTATACCTTTCACTAAATCGTCGCTTCCTATGGGTGTATTTTGAACAGTAGTCTGATCAGAAATGTCTTGTTGGTGTTTTTTGCACGCCAATTTTAACAAAAACGCACCCCTACTGTTATTATTCATTTTAACCTAAAAAAACAAGAACAATTTAATTAGCTTTAGTAAATGTTGATTATATATTAAAAGTGAACTATTAGCCATAAGTCATCATATATTTTTTTGAAAAACAGACATAAAATAAAATATGCTACGTGCGTTTAAAAAAAAACCTAAATTTATACAGAAAGAAAGAATTAATACAACATAAAACTGCTGGTCATTGCAATGTTTTACTAAAAAAGTGGCACTTTATGTGTTGCGTCTTTATTACATTTTTGTAAACCAGAATAAAAACCAAAAGCAGCCTACAAAAGTGCATCTACACAAGATAATACTATTTTCTGTAAAATATCATCCACTTTGCAACAATTTTTCATCGAAAAAACCGTCATAACACATTTTGTGACACTTTTTATAGTACTAATCATATAGTTAAGTTTCAAAACTCACCAATGTAAAGTCACATCACACGTTAATACACTTTTTTGGCAACACGACGCACGTCTACTCTGTACCAACACACTTGTGACACTGTTCACGCTGGTAAAGTGAGCGAAACGGCTTAATGAAAAAGAGAACTTTGTGCCATCTCTCGGTAACCAAGCGCAGCACAGTAATGACGATTTTATTGCCAGATGTATAAAATTTTTGCCGTTTTAATGGTACAAAGATGTCAAAACGTAACTATTCTGTAATGTGACACTTTTTTTTGCCGGGAAGCGATTATATTAAAGAGCACCATAGGCAATTGTGTCGCAGAGTTCATGCCAAATATACATTTTATTACTAATAAATGTCGAAAACCAACGTGTTTATGTTGTATGTTGTTAACGTGTGTATACGTTGGTAAATTATTATAATTTATCAACGTATATATACTTATAGGGGATCTTTTTGACATTTTTGCTAATAAGGTGCGTATTTATAAAAAATTATTACTTTCAGTACTCAGAGGAGAATGAGTTTGTGATTGGTGATTACAATAGCAACTGTTTTTCTTTATAATTTTATTATTTAGAATTACAAACATTGTATTAGATGAAAAAATTATACGCTATTCTCAATCGTAACTTTAGTTAATATGTACTAATTGCTGGACAACGTTGTTGGTTGCACTACTATATTATATTTTTTGTAGTTAATGTGTCTTAGATATAGACATATTGTGTAAATTGTTTGTTGACCCTAATAAAAAAAATAGATACAATTCAGGTAGGCCGCTAATTGTTTTTGTTAAAACAATTAATTACAAAATGATAACCGCCATCTGTTAGAATATGTAAGTACTTAAGCAACATTTTCGTTTAGTGAAAGGAGTTGTTTGAATTTGAAACTAGGTAGCAAAAGTACCTCTAATAAACAATTATTTTAAATTATATAATGAATTAATTTATATAATGATACCCTAAAATGTTTATAATCCTAGTATAAGTATTAATATTTTTATAATAAACCATAATGTGTAACCGCGACATCTATTGACAGTTCACTAAACTATGATGTAAAAGCTATAATAACATGATGAATATTTGGCATAGTACTACCTTTGATTACTAGATGGCAAAGTACTAAAATTTAAAAATTGATTTTATTTAGAAACTAAACAACCAATTTGGGTTCAAATAAATATTTATATTCAGAGAGCATAAAAATTAAATTGAATAGGTATATAAAAATACATCATTATAACTAAACGTTTAACTGCCTTATAAATTTTAACTTAATTAATTTGTTTCTTTATTAATTTATTTCTGAATTAACCAACTGTGAAATCTACTGAGCATTTAGTCTGACATGCAATAACTACATTGTGATTTAGGTATTGAAATAGAATGCAATAATTACTTATAAATTAATAAAGGTGACGATAATTATTACCTGCAAATAATAGTAATTAATAATGAAAAAAATATATTTCACAAACATTAATTTCTTGCGAGTATTTTAGTAGTATTTTACGATAGGTGGACTGTGCGTGCTTGTTTGGTATGCTTATCCCGTTAAAATTTATTTTATTTGCTTGACCTGCATGCATTTATGTATGAAATATTATAAATTCGGTTTTAAGATAATACATAGAATCAGTCGTTACTTTGCGGAAATTCATTATAATTTTTTTTATAGACAGGGTGACAAACTGGCACACAGTCCATCTGATGGTAAGTGGTTGCTATGGCTCATTGACATATATATCTCTCTCGATTACAAATCAAAATGCAGATGCGTTGTCACCCGTGAGGACTAAGATGGAATGCCTAGTTCCCAGTAAAAAGGGTCTCAAAAAGTATCGTAATAATTGAATGAATACAATATGTAACGTAATTAACGCACGCCCTCAGACACCCCAATTAGTATATTATGTTATAATCATAATACATACACTGAATTTTTAGTTAAACATTTTTATGCACTGATTGTTTATCAAATTAGTTATACTAATTCCGGAAGAATTTTGTGGTCACAGTACAAATCCACGAACGCAAAGACTTTAACGTGCTTGAAATAAAGTTCATTTTTCTTTATTTTTATTGAATGACAGAATTAGTAATAATACAAATAAAACTGCACCCTTAAAAGTCTTATTGCCTAAAGTTACGGTCCATTTCAGTTTGTTTTGACTGTACAGATTTAGTGTGACTGTAATTTACGTAGTTTTAATTATTTTTGGGATAAAAAATTACCTATATATTAAAAATGATAGGAATCGATTCAGTAAACGATTCTGAACAAATTACTTTCTCTAGCAAAGCTCTGATTTTTTTTAAACTACACTAGTTGTATTGCTTTATTTACACATTTTATTTCTTTTATTATAATGTTAAGTTCAATCATTAAACTCTACAAATCTATCAGTCAAACAGGAAAAATTAATACATTATGCAAACATAATAACATACTATGTACTCAGAAACATTGTTTTATAATCGAGCGCTAGCTTCCTAACCCGGGATCAAAATTGAGAGCCTTTGATGTCCTCTCATAAAGAAAGTTGATTACATTAAAATTTCTCTGTGAGAACCGCCAGCAATATCGCGCCACTTTACCGCGGCTACGCTCGTTGTCGTTAAATCTAGTTTGCTGGAACTCATATTTACTTTTCACAGGCTAAAGGCTCAAGTGATCTTGTGCATTTTGTGTCATTTTTGTGTACCTTGTATTCCTGCATCAATTTTGTAACGCCTTTGTTCTTTACAAAGTGTTCACAACTACCTGTCAAAATTGATATCCCGTAAAGGGTGTGTCACATGATGTCTAGCAATAACAGCATTGGTTTTAAATGTGTTGCTGTCGACAGATTCTTTTGGATGTTATGGTTATTTGAGTTTATTGGAGTTTAGTGATTTGTAATCTTTACATTTAATAAAGATTTTAAATTTTTTCTCAAATGAATTACTGACTTTTTGAAGTCGAGTTACTGGTATATAGCTGATGCTTGTTCTTAGTATTTACAGAACATCATCACATCAATTTCCCTTTTTGTGGATCTACATGTACAATACGGCCGACGTATCTTGGCGAGTCTGAATATAGGCTCTGCGAAGTTTAGCGCATGAACACTCGTGAAGAAAACTGTTATTGTCATTTTTTTATATATACCAATGTACAAATAAAATTTCCCTAATACAGTGACCAAAAATATCAAAACACTTTGGAGACATTATAAATTAAAGATTCAATTTTGATACCTCACCTTTCGATAGGGGCAGATTTTATCACAAACACATACAATATTATTTACATTTAATACTTTTTATTTATTTACACTTATTATTATTTAATCACTGTCGCTGAGGGGGGAAATTCCTAACATAAAGTCGTCGGCCCCTTGTGTACCATGTGAGGTACTTGGCATAGGTTCATCTTCGTAATCGTCGCTCTCACTTTCAGACTCACTTTCTGAATCTGAAGCTGTATTAATGATGAATAATTGATCCGTCATTTCGTCAATAATATGGTCGCTCTTCCTATAGTCATGTTCGACCTCTTGCACTTTTCTGCATAATGCACTCCATTCATTCTGACCCATTAAATTTACTTTTTCTTGTATGAGCTCCATTGTCCGGGTTACGTTCCAGTCGACGTTTTTAGCGGCTACGTGCCCTTTAATGGCAGCCCACACCATCTCGATGGGGTTTAAATCGGGATGATATGGGGGTAAACGAAGGACATCGTGGTTGTTTTGTTTAAACATTTCATCTATTACGTATTTTTTATTCACGTCTTTGTTTTTTTTTATTAGATCGTAAAGTTGTGGTTTACGCATGTCCTTTTCATATGGTATACCCTTTTCTAATAACCACGATTCCATTTTTGCCTTCTTGTCATTAGATGTAGGGGCAGGATCCATTAATTTGATGTGGTACGGAGCATTATCAATAACCACCACCGAGTTAGGGCTCAAATTTGGAATCAGTTGGGTCCGTAACCATTTCTCATAATTTTTGAAATTCATGTCATCATGATAGTCTCCGGTTTTGCTGCCAGATTTGAACATTAGTAGCGCGTTCGGAACAAACCCTGCTTCTGACCCAGCGTGTACCATCACTATCCGCTGACCTTTTGATATCGGGCGCTTTAGTCCTTGAGCGGAACCATCTGACCACGCCTTACCTTTTGTATGTGATGAGTGGGCATACGACTCGTCAGTGAATACAATTGGTCGCCCTTCGTCCCTGTATTTTTTCATTGCCTTCAAGTACAAGATCCTTTTCAGGCGAATGTCGGTCTTCTCTATAAGAACCATTCTATTGGTTTCGGTCTTTCGCCACTTGAAACCCAAGTTTTTGATAATTGTCTTTAAGCTCGTTTTACCACCTTGAAAATTTATATCCCGTTTGAGTTTCGCTAGTAATTTGTTTATCGTCGGCATTTCTTTTTCAGTTTTGTGGAAGTTGTGTATGCATCTTTTTACTACTCCCTGGTCAAAACTATCCATATCAGTAATAGGTTTTGATCTAGACCTTTTTTTACCAGGCGTGCGGAATACTGAAAGTAAGCCCGAAATATTGCCTTCAGTTGCGATCCGCTGTACTGTGCGTTGGGACACACCAGTTGCGTTAGCAACTCTTAAATAAACTTTATCGACATCTTTTACGCCTTCTTCTTTTTCTTTTTTCATATATTGCGTTAAATCGTAAATAATTTTTCTCGCCTGGCGATTTAACACACTGTTATGTTTTGGTGGCATGTTTGGCGAATAATATAAGTGCTAACTGACACTTGCAAATAAAACAAATAAAACAAACAAAACAAACTTAACACTATTAATAAAAACAAACAACAATAACAACGAAAACTTTTGTAACCGACTGTGCTCAAGACAGAGATAGCGACACGAACACGACACCAATGCTAACGTGTGACTGAGAAATATTACCGTGTACCGAGCATTGCCGAATAAGCACGAAGCTTTACGAAGTAACCAGAAAGGGATGTCCAACACGCGTGCCTGAGGGTGTTGTTTAATCGATTTTTATTCAAATCGATTAAAATTAAGACATAAAAATATATTTATTTGCAATTTATAAGGAGGTTCTAAATTTTCTCAAATAGTCGTTACTCAAGAAGACGTTAATAGATAATTGATATTTAAGTACATTATGTCTTTCAGCTGAGAAAATAATATGTTTTTAGTTTTTTTTTTTATTTAAGTCGAAATCTTGTTTATTATCAACAAAATTCACTATATTTGTAAATCTATTTCGTTTAATATCTTATATAAACAAAAATCAATAACTTCTAAATAAAACTAATCGATTGCGATATTTTATGACTAAAGGGTCGATTGTGTTTACTTATGGTCAATCTCTAGCCTAGACCACCGCCCCCCGTACGTCGCCTCATGCCACCATTTTGTTCCTTAAAAAAGCTATTGCGCAACCTTCTGCGCGAAGGTCGGACTCGCCAAGATACGTCGGCCGTATTGTATTAGATTTTCGTTTTTGTACTGAGAGGCCAAAGTTAATATATTTATTTCTTTAAAATTTGCTTTTTTTATAGTGTAGGGTGACAAACGAGCACGCAGTTTACATGTTGGTAAGGTAAGTTTGCTGTGGCCCATAGACCTCTACATCCTTGCTTGATTTCGAATCAAACGCAGAATGCGTTGTCACCACTGGGGACTAAGATGGAATGCCTCTTTTCCAGTAAAAAGGGTCTCCGGTTCTCTACACTCACCATTCGAAACACAACAGCGTTAAGCTACTATTTCACGCTGGTATTCTGTGAGAGCGTGGTTCTTCCTCAGTCGAGCCGACCCATTCGTGCTACAACTACCTATACTACTAATATAGTTTACATCATGGCTCTACTACGCTCACCTCAAATTGAGGTTATAAATTGCTCTTGAGGTTCCCTTTTGCAAAACAAATATGAGTAATGTCAGTCGAATTATCCATAGAAAGATTCCATATGATATTTATACTGTGGAATAAGTAATATTTTACAGCATATTCTACAGTAAGTTTGCTAGCTAGTTTAGATAGTATGAGGTTGGGTTGGCTAGGTCATTTATATATCGAAGCTACTTGTCAAATGTACCCAAAAAAAAAAAAAAAACTGTGAATTTAACAAGACTCAACTCCTCCCCACTTAAAAGCACACTGGTATTCACTTGTTCAACATTTGGTAAGTAGTTAATCACATTTACGATTATTCATACGTTTAAAAGTGAGTGCCTAAATGCAATCCCGTATTTAAATTGCAAATTCTAATCCAACTGATTTTTTAGTTCGTGACGGCTCCGACTTTGCTTAGGCAAAACGTAAAGTACGAGTATATAAATTAGACATGGAACGAGTAGTGATGCGCCGAATACTCGGCTTTAAAGAAACGCGGTAATGGGCGGCGCGCGGTTATTTCCCTTATGTCGCCTCTACACGTTGGCCAACACAGTGCCGAATGTAGTGACGAATATATTGGCCGAGAGTTGCTGACGGCGTCCACACGTTGGAAGGTCGTTCAGTTTACTTTAGCTTGCTACATATTTATTTATCTATGGTTTACTTCGGTTCGGGCCAATGTGCGGACGAATTTATTTTATTTTAGACGACGGCTCCGTGGCGCAGTGGCTTGGCAATGAGTGGCTGTGCCAGGGGTCGCGGGTTTGAATCCCGCACGGAATAAGTATTTGTATATCCTACAAATAATTGTTTCGGGTCTGGATGTGTCCTTGTGCAATTTATGTTTGTAAGTTGCCTCCGCGATACAGGAGAAAATCCAAGTGTGGGGGGTAACGTTTTTATAAAATAATTATAAAGGAATAGTGAATATTAATGGGGCTGTAAATAGATATACGATATACGATTAGCTTTATTTATTCTTTACATGCATCAGAAACTGGAATAAATACAATTAATTAGAACTTAACTTATTTTAAAGTTTAAAATAAGTTAAGTTCTAATTAGTTTAAAATAAGTTAAGTTCTAAGTAGGAGTTATAATCGATTAGTCTATGTTTTAAAATTGGGTTTTATTTTTAAAGTTTAGCAAAACGGGTACTTGCTTTTCTATCAAACATTTGATGTATATAAAAAACACCTTATAATTTATTTGGTAATTTAATTATTTTTTGAGAAAGACAAAAACAATAGCAATAAATATAATTAACTCTGACTTAATAATAGGTACTAACTATAACTTAGAACATAATTAAAAAGTGGCTCAGGACCATGCTTTGCGGAATTCTTTGGAGGAGGATGTTCAGTAGTGGACTTGTAAAGAGCTGTAATGATGATGATGATTCGAAAACTTGCACGATTAAATTATAAGAAATCGACGCTTTTTTATATAGGATAGGATGACAAACGAGCACACAGTTCACCTGATGGTAAGTGGTTGCTGTGGCCCACAGACATCTACATCTATCCTCGATTACGAATCAAAATGCAGATGCGTTGTCACCCGTGAGGACTAAGATGAAATACCTCGTTTCCTTTAAAAAGTGTCTCTGGTTCTCTACACTCACTATACGAAATACAGCATCATTAAGCTACTATTTTACATTTACATTGATATTCTGTGAGAGCGCGGTCCTTACCCGGTCGAACCGATCCATTCGTGCTACAACTATACTTCTAATATAACTGCATGGTTCTACCACGTATAAACGACGTGCTTCATTTTTTTTTCATTTTAAAATTGTTCTCGTAATAATCTGATTGTAAATAAATGTTCATTGTTTTTTTTTTATATATAGCTTATCGATTAAAAGAAATGTTTAAAAATAATTAAATCGCGCTAATTAAAGTAGTAGGAATGTTTAAAGTGTAAATTGGCACTAAAAGGCTGGTAATTGGGTCATCCTCACTACAAAGCGTGAATATAAAATTTTAATCAGATGCGTGTAATCACTCTGGGAGCTTGTAGCAAACTAAACTCGCGGCCAACGTGTGGACGCAGCGACCAAACTCTGCCAACAATCCTTTGATCTTTTGTAAAAAAACCATGCTTTGCGGCAGTCTGTGGAGGAGGATGTTCACCTCCTCCACAGACTGCCGCAAAGCATGGTCCTGAGTCACTTTCCTTGTTATGAGTTTTTCATTTACGTTCTAAGTTTTAATTATTACCTATTATTAAGTCAGTGTTAATTATATTTATTGCTATTGTTTTTGTCTTTCTCAAAAATAATTTAATTACCAAATAAATTATAAGGTGTTTTTTATATACATCAAATGACTGATAGAAAAGCAAGTACATGTTTTGCTAAACTTTAAAATCAAAACCCAATTTTAGAACATAGACTAATCGATTATAACTCCTTTAACTTTAAAATAAGTTCTTATTAACGGTATTTATTTCAGTTTATGATGCATGTAAAGAATAAATAAAGCTAATCGTATATCGTATATTCGTATCTATTTACAGCCCCATTAATATCCACTATTCTTTTATAATCAATTTATAAAAACGTTACTCCCACACATGGATTTTCTCCTGTATCGCGGAGGCAGCTTACAAACATAAATTGCACGAGGACACACATCCAGACCCGAAACAATTATTTGTAGGATATACAAATACTTATTCCGTGCGGGATTCAAACCCGCGACCCCTGGCACAGCCACTCATTGCCAAGCCACTGCGCCACGGAGCCGTCGTCTAAAATAAAATAAATTCGTCCGCACATTGGCCCGAACCGAAGTAAACTGAACGACCTTCCAACGTGTGGACGCCGTCACCAACTCTCGGCCAATATATTCGCCACTACATTCGCCACTGTGTTGGCCAACGTGTAGAGGCGACATTACACAGAGTTAGGTATCAAACGGTACGAGTAAACACAAGTACTTACTTGGTACTTTTCTTTTAATACCAAGTACTTTGGTATCGATACTTTAAAACTGAGTACCAAGTAGCATCGAAAGAAAAGTACTTGTATCGGTACTTGATCAGTCACACACCTACGGACACTGTTGATAAGTGATTACTTATTACTTGTCAAATAACTCATGTTCGAGAGATTGTTTTCGTTATCTGGCGCGAAAATGACTGCTTATAAAAATCGTCTTATCGGAAAACATCCAGAAAAATTATTGATTTTAGGAAACACATAAAAATATTCATTCAAAACTGATTCTGAAGAAGAAAGAAGCCACTGACGAATCAATCAGTTACCAACCTAATGATCCCAAGAATTCCGCTGCAGCAGACTTAGATCATTACTTAAAGCGTACCAAGGGCCGCAAGAGATGCAAATCCATATAAATGGTGGGTTTCTAATAAAGGCTATTACTCCATAATGGAAAAAGTTGCGGCTCAATACTTATCAACACCCGCCAGTTTAGTTTACTTTACAGTGAACGGCTTTTTTCAGAGGCGGGCTTAGTATACGAAGCAAAAAGAAGCAAACTAGCCCCAAATAGGGCCGAAAAACTTGTGTTTTTTCATCACAGAAGGTGGGACCCATCGGTTTAAAGTATATCATAATACAGTGATGGAAATTTTATAAAAATAAAATACTAAGCGTATTTAATAAATAGGTAAGAATAATAAGTTATTAGTTTTTAACAATTTAGAAACCTCCCTATACGTAAAATAGGGAAGTTACAATGTTTATACAATGGTACTCTGTGGTTACAATCTAGTCATATACATCACACATCTAGGCAAAGGCCTCTCATTGCTGAGTACGTAGTTTTTTCGTAAATTTGCAAAATTTATAAAAATATGTTTCCGCCCGGGATCGAACCGGGCACCTTCTGCGTGTTAGGCAGATGTGATAACCGCTACACCACGGAAACTGATTACTATACAATGTAAACTTTTAAAGATAATAAATATTGCTAATGAAAATGTGTTAAGCTTTCAGGCCCCGACGTCATATTGGGCCAACATAGTCAGACCTTTTGTCAGCCAAGGACAGTATTTTTTAAATAAAGGTAAAAATAACGTAGAGTACATTTACCAATTAATATGCTCTTATCTAAAAAAAAATATCAAAAAGTGAAGTGAGGGCTGAGTGAGTGAGGCTGAAACGACGATTGCATAACGTTGTCGATAAATAAAATGTTTTGAGAAATTATCGATAACAGTGTAGTGGCGGTGTATCAATATTCATATTGTGACGGCCTAATATTATTATTAATAATTAAATTCAATATAAAGGGGCGTCAAAAATAGTTTTAAAAGATATGTATTAAGCAATTAAGTTAAATTAATAAACATAAAGTTAGTATATTTCAGACATTATCCCAATAACATAGTAAATTAAAGGCAAAATTATTGTTTTTCGTAATAAATAAATTTATTTAAAAACTTGAAAAAATATTTAAAATAAGATAAATAATAGAAATACAAGTCAAAAAATATTATAAAATTAAGTTAAATAACGTTTATAAGATAATTAGAAAATTTGTTAAAAAATTGTTTAAGTCATGGGAGGTGTTCGTGTATAAAAGAAAATTTTCCTAAGTTGTGGAAGGAGTTCACGTATAGATGAAAGTTCCTAAGTTGTTGAAGGAGTTCATGTATTAAAGAAAATTTTCGTAAGTTATGGAAGGTGTTCACGTATAGACGTCTTGTATGGAGGAAGCTGCCGGAGGTACACACCTGCAGTTGTACATATATATGGGGTGGTCGGGAGCCCGACTGCCTGAAGTACTGTAGCACAATGACTAGTCCTATATTAGGGACTTATGATATTAAACTCAATGATACAAAAGCAATACTATAGAAGGTCTCCATGATGAATATGCATTACAATAGTGGGGTCGTGGGTTCGAACCCTTTATATGAATGACTTATGAAAGTAAGGTCTATGATTCAAAAGCAATACTATAGAAGGTCTCTGTGATTAATATGCATTACAATAGTAGGGTCGTGGGTTCGAACCCTATATATGAATGACCTATGAAAGTAAGGTCTATGATTCAAAAGCAATACTATAGAAGGTCTCTGTGATTAATATGCATTACAATAGTAGGGTCGTGGGTTCGAATCCTATATATACATGACTTATGAAAGTAAAGTCTATGATTCAAAAGCAATACTATAGAAGGTCTCTGTGATTAATATGCATTACAATAGTAGGGTCGTGGGTTTGAACCCTATATATGAATGACTTATGAAAGTAAGGTCTATGATTCAAAAGCAATACTATAGAAGGTCTCTGTGATTAATATGCATTACAATAGTATGGTCGTGGGTTCGAACCCTATATATATGAATGACTTATGAAAGTAAGGTCTATGATTCAAAAGCAATACTATAGAAGGTCTCTATGATTAATATGCATTACAATAGTAGGGTCACAGAGACTTGAAAAGGAATATTATGGTGGCGTGTGTGCTGCTTCACGAGCAATTGGTCCGAGGTAAACTTGGACTCGCTAACCGATGTGTCCTAGACATATCATCTTAGTGCCGGTGGTAAGCGGGTTTGTTGTAGCAATACGGCTTTCCCGTGGACATCGCACACCCATACCGTTTGTGGGCGGCGTCGTTGCGCATAGCGATGCGTCGTCTATCTTTCGGATGGGGATGATGAGTGTGTTTGGTAGCACTTTTAAGTGTAACAGGCATACTCAACTTCATGTCTTAGTGCATTAGCGCTATGATACGTGGAGTTTTGTTCATTGACGTCTTAGTAGCGTGCTACTATGATACGTTGGTGATATTTTTATATAACAACAATACTAACTTTGTTACCAAAATCGATAGGAGTCATGTGGGTGCGTTGTGAGGGTGCGCTGCCCGTATGATAGTTGCATTGATGTTTACTGCTACTTGCGGTATTGCGTCTTGTGATGGATCTGCGGGTGTGCTGCGCCTGATTCGACGCTCTCTTGTGGTTCTGGTCGATGGAGGTATACGGGTGGTGATGTCTGCTGGGATATATGGGGGACCTTGGGATGGTGTAAGCCCGACGATAGTCGTATTGATGCTTGTTGCGTTCTGCAGCATTGCGTCTCTGCGATGGTTGTTTGGTGGGACGCTATTCTCAATGGCGCTCTCTGCGTCTTGGTTTGACTCACACCTAAGTAGCTTTGCCCAAGTCGGGACCCTTCATTGCGGGGCTGCAGACTATCTGCCCTCAACGATGTTTTATATAACAACATAATATTATATCTCTGTAACTTTCCCACCTTTGAATGATTGAAGGCAACTTGTTGGTGGGTGAGACAAACATGATCGAAAATGCATTTACTCAACGTCAGTGACACAAACCCTTTCTGATGGCGAATTATTACTCTTATCTTATAACTGCCTTTTGGCTATATCTGCCGTTGTATTGGTTGGTGGAGCATATGTGTCGACCTCATGCGGGTGGTAGCTGGCGGGAGGATCTGAGGAGACTCTCAAGGCTGCGGCCGAAAGCCGCACAACGTGGGACCCCATTCCCTTGAGGTGAGCGGTAGACTCATGACACGCTCTGCGGCTAGTAGCCGTGCTGATCATGCAATTGGTGGTGATGCCATACACTTACATCACGTCTGCAGGAGCGGCGGTCTGGCAGGTGGTGGCGCTCACGGAGGGTTTACGGCCAGTGTGCCTATTTGCCTAAACCGTGTGACGTACATTCACTGTGGCTGGATTCGTTCGTATTCTGTATGGCGTTTACACGCATTGACATGCGCGACTTCGGTCGATGTTTGTGCTTACGCACTAACAAGGGGCCAAGCCTCTTTTACTGGTTCGCCAGTTATTTTGCTGTGGACTACGGTCCACTTCCCGAATTAGCGTTCCCTTCGGGGGGAGTGCATCAAAATGGTTGGCGCTCACCGTGCACGGCGTGTGTGGGGCCGTGTACCTCCCCTACATTTTTTCAAATAAATGTAGGAGAGCGAAGCCCTTGTATCGGGTATTTTTTGTATAAATATATTGTGAGCCTTTTCCAAGCGGGAAGGGATAAATAATAATAAATTAATAATGTCAACCTGATACAAGTGGAATAAAGACGTTTTATGTTCTTAACCTTTTTCGAGCCCTGTCTTCGTGAACGGGGTTCACTTAGCTTATAAGGCACTACCAACAGCTTTCAGTTACCCTAGTGAATATTCATTCTTCCAAAAGACACCTAAAAGAACTAAGTTACTAAACAAACACAACGTAAATAAGGGTCCTAACTAAGACGATCACGCCAAAATATTACAAACGGCCTATTATTAAACCTTTAGAAAGATCATTTAGAAAGATCAAAACATATTTTATTAATCCTGGTCTCATATATATAATGTTATTGAAAAGGGGAAAATTTCTAATATTATAAAATTTTTATATAGAGGGGGGGGGGGGGATCGTTACAATATCATCCCGTGGGTGAGAACAGTGAGAAACATCGTGACTTTGTCACCTAACCTAGTCGATCAGTCGGTGTTAGGGATGACGATTCTTTCTAATAAAGATCGATTTTAAATCGGTTCGAATCGAAATCTGATGAATCGATTCACAAATAAATCAAGTCCTAAAAGATCGTTTTTTTATGATTTAATTTTCGAGTTTGTATTTACACTACCATCAAAATACAATAAAGCTTAGATTACAAATGTAACTTTTTATTCATTAATATCCATTACGAATAGTGAAAGAAACTGAGCACACATCTATTTCGATTTCAAATAATTGAGTGAAAAACTGTATTTCTTTTTTTACCGTTTGCATACGCTCAGCTAATTGTAAATAATTTTATGGTACTTATCAAAACAGAGATTCAATTCCTAGAACTGTGGGTGAAATATCGATTAATTGCTAAATATCGATTTAAAATGTATCTTTTTCGAATCAGAAATCGATTAAAAGATCTCAGATTGTCATGCCTCATCGGTATACCGTTCCAGTACACGGTACACGTACCTTGTTACACAGTGGCAATTATGGCAAATATACCCCCTATGAGGCAATATATGGGGGAAGCCTGTGTTCAGCAGTGGACTTTAATAGGCTGTAACGGTAAGTGTTTGTGTAATGGTAATAAGATAAATGTAATAGTAGCGGGAAAAAAGACGTGCAATTTTTTTTAAATTTAATATCGGTGGAACGCGGGTGCTCCGTGCGAAGTTCACGGCAGCGTTGCTGAGGTGAGAAATATTTGCGGCAGTAAAATTTTGAGCTCTTGGTGGTTTTTTGAGTGGATTGTTACGACCTGATGATAAAGAAAAAAATTGTAGGGGAATTATAAAGAGAAGGAGGGGTGATTTTACTGTTTGAAAAAACATTACTGTGTGTAAAAATAGTCAATAAACATTAACATTATTTTTAAACAAAAGTTGCGTAACGAATTCCAACGGTTAAAACAGTAATAAATAACAAAACTAAACAAGCTTACTGAAAAGAAAAAAAATCCAATAATATATGTCACTTCCGCAGCAAACTTCACAAACAAATCTAACAACACTCCATACGTTAAAACTCATCAAGCAGTTTAGGTTACAGAACGTACAAAGAAAAAGAAATCCTCGAAAAACATTTATTTTACTACCGTTCCACTGGAGTGACCAAGTAAATAGAAATAGGTTGTATTCAAAACAAACCATGTAGTGATAGTGCAAGAATAACCAGCACCCTCGTTTCGTCTCGTCTCGTGACTGTTGTAAGAGGCGTCAGAGTGAAACTGAAACAGGAAATGGTCAGCACATCTTAATAACAACTAAAAACGACTGGTTTTTCGGAACCAATGGTAAAAACACAGAGTGACGTCCAATAACTTTTATCAGTATTGAATAAAAATTAATTACATTCTATTCAAAATAAATTATTAAAAATGCCAAACAGAGATCACTTAGATCAGAAATACGTCCCACAGTTGAACGAAGGCCCCTTATTGTGGAGTATGTAGTTTGTTCGTAAATTTGCGAATTTCATAAAAGTCACTACACCACGAAAAGTACCACCATAAAGAGCCGTGGTAGCTCAGATGGTTAGCGCTCGCTGTAAATTTCAGTAAACCGCGGGTTCGATCCCCGCCGGCACTAATGAAATTGTTAATTGCAATTTTAAGTGCTGATTTACCACGTGCTCGGCGGTGAAAGAAAACATCGTGAGGAAACCTGCATGTCCGAGAAATAAAAAAATATTTCGAAGACATGTGAAGTTCGCCAACACGCATTGGGGCAGCGCGGCGGACAATTCCTTGTCGTAAAACCCTCTCAGAAATGAGCGGAGGCCTGTGCCCAGCAGTGGGACGTATATAGGCTCTAACTTTACTTTACTTTACTTTACTAGCAACCAGTTCTTAAGTTCGTTCATCAAACCACAAGCGAGGATTTTTGTAACTATTAAATAAATGAATTGCTGCCAATGATTTTTTACATTATTTTTAGCCGACTTCAAAACAGGGAGGATGTTCTCAATTTGACTATATCTATATTTTTGTATGAATGCTACGCGATACCTTTCTCAATTAAGAATAGATTTAAATGACTATTTTTATTAAACCATGACTATATACTTCAGGGGTAGTCCCATATACCTCATATATTTTTTAATAAAACAATATTTAAAAATAAAATCCATTCCTAAGGATAGACAAATACGGGTGACGTTTTTTATTTAACTGTTTAGACGAAATTGAGCTTGTAATTTTCCTTGTAAAACTCAAATAGTTACACTAAAACTACCTACAGTCTTCTGAAGTCCGGGATTTAATAGTGCTGATATAATAAAAATATAATAAAATTGTATCTTAGAACGGATTTCTGAAGTTATAATTGAGAAATTATTTTATTCATTTTTTGGTCTTTGTAATGGGTTTTTACTTATGAGGTCTAATTTTTATTTATGACATTTACGCATTTATATGATTGAATGCACGTACTGTACATTTTAATATTTTAGGCTATATCAGAGCAAGAGCGAGAGAGTCGTTTAATGCCGGATGTAAATAGATTTTAGCTGAGTGTACCCTTAAAGTCTGTTATAACATTTTTGAACGTGAATGGAGAAACTGTGTTCTAGGCAAACTCGGTATGCGTGGAAGCCTTGAATATGAAAGTGCATTCAATTTAAGAGTCGGTTTTCGACATAGAATGGCGGGCCAAGAGTAAACATAAAATATTGTTACTTTCAGTTGTAGAAATATTTAATTTTCCCTTTTCAAAATTTTAGTATGAAAATAGAACTATCAAGTTTTAGCAAACTATATTTAATAGATATGTAGAAATTAAATGAAATACTCTGCTAGTCCAATAAAAGTAAGAAAAATAAAATTTTATATTCCTTAACCTTTGTAATTAAGTGTAAGTATGAGTGATAGCTAGGTAGCCGTGGTAGCTCGGGGATTAGCGTTCGCTGTAAATTACACAGTATGCGAGCGACGCGGGTTTGATCCCCGCCAGCTCCAATAAAATTGTTAAATGCCATTTTAAGTGCTGATTTGCCACGTGCTCGGCGGTAAAGAAAAACATCTTGAGGAAACCTGAATGTCTGAGCAATATATTTAAAGACATATGAAATCCGCCAACACACAAGGGCAGCGCGGAAAGCACTCCCTTGCCCTAAAAGCCTCCGCGATCATCCGTCAGGTCATTCGTGAGGACTTACGTGGAATGCCTAGTTTCCAGTAAAAAGGGTCTGCGTTTCTCTACACTCACCGTACGAAACACAACATAATTAAGCTGCTATTTTACGGTGGTATTCTGTGATAGCATGGTGATAGCATACAACCATAATATAGCTGCAGCGTGGCTCCACCACGTATAAAACATAATAACGTAAGATACTAAACTTAATGACATAAAGTAACAGTCATCTAGCAACCAGCCAGCCGTGGTAGTTTAGATGGTTAGCGCTCGTTGTAAATTTCACAGTACCCGAGCAAACCGGGTTCGATCCCCGCTGGCACCAATGAAATTGTTAATTGCAATTTTAAGTGCTGATTTACCACGTGCTTGGCGGTGAACGAAAACATCGTGAGGAAACCTGCATGTCAGAGAAATAAATAAAAAAATATATTTCGAAAACATGTGAAGTTCGCCAACACGCATTAGGGCAGCGCGGCGGACAATTCCTTGCCCTAAAATCCTCTCAGAAATGAGCGGAGGCCTGTGCCCAGCAGTGGGACGTATATAGGCTGTAACTTTACTTTACTTTACTAGCAACCAGTTCTTGAGATGATACAGACTTTTGCATCACGACCGTAGGTTGGGCATCGGGAATCGTCGCTTGAGTGTTATAGGAGTAGGAGAGAGAAAGGAGGAAATCCTGTGGTTTCCGATAGTAGTTAAACAACCATCTCATTTAAATCAGGTATGTAAACTGGCGAGGAAATAACGTCAAGAGTGCAATAAATCTGGTACTGCAATCCGCCTCGCTAACTCGATTAAAGCAAACCCTTCCTAAATCGGGAGAGGTCAGTGTCATTTGATTTGTTTGACAAACTTAACCTATTTGATTTGGGACAACCTTATCTTTTTATTACCTAGTATCTTTGTGAAGAAGGAAATATTTTGTGCCATACTTATTCTGTTGGTAGAAATTACCATAGTTTTACCAGGTAAATACTGTACAATAATAATATAATAGAGTAATTTCCGTGTAATGGCATTATAAGAGTTTTCACCACGCCATGTCGTTCTGTGCGTGGGTGGTTGTAAGTATATATTGGAGATGGGCAGTAGCATCTTCCTAACGACAATTCAAAATTGCAACGGCTGCCACGGTATTGGTAACGGTTGCTGCTGTGGATATGTGTTGTGAAGAAAGCATATTTTTTCCATATATCGCGGCCTCGTTATGCTATCTAAATATTAAAATGTATTTGATCATCAACAATAACGATATGTAATTATATCGATGTGAGCAGATTATATTTATTATTTTCTTATCATCATCGTTATCTTTACAGACCTTCACAGGTCTGCTGCTGAACATAGGTCTTTGCCAAGTAATACCACGAAACATGATCCTGAATCACATGCGTCAGCTCACTGCACATATTGCCAGATCACTTCATTTAGTAGATAGCCACCTCTTTTCTTCTTCTTATTTATTTATTTTTATTTATGTATTCATATAGGGTGTGAATTCAGTTTTCATGTTTTATAAATTGTGTAGAGTGAACATGGTTTCAATCGATCGTATTTGATGGGTAACTTCTATACCATAGTTATTTTTTTTCAACATAATTACAACATAATGAAACATGAAATGACCTTGTGTATCGCGTCGTTTCTTATAAAATTTAAATTGCTTTAGATATACTATTGGTTGACATGAAGTAAACATAAACATAACATATAACATAAACACTCACGCCTGTCACCCAGAGGGGTAGGCAGAGACTACAGACTTCCATTTGGCACGATCCTGACACACCTCTCTCGCCTCCTTCACATCCATACACCTACGCATACATGCTCGTCGGTTAAGGGTACTCCTAATTTGGCCCGTTTTCAATAAATCGCCAATTTGGTCGATACATTTTCGCCTAGGACGTCCCTTTCCGACTCTGTCATTCACTTCTGCAACATAAATTTTCTTTGTCACTCTTTCCTCATTCATTCTTTCCACATGACCAAACCACCGAAGCATTCCTTTCTTAATCCTGGTCACAACATCATCTTGCATACCACATTTATCTCTTATCACGCAATTTCTCACCCTGTCATTCAGATTAAACCCTAGCATATTCCTTAACGACCGTATTTCTACTGCGTTCATTCTACTCTCGTGCTTCTTCTGCCACACCCAACTTTCACTACCATACGTTAAAGTAGGGACCAACAGCATTGTGAATTGCCATACGTGCCTTTTTCGACACATTTTGACTCTTCACAATAGAGTGCAGGGCCCCATTTACTCTATTTCCCGCATTCACTCGTCGTTCTATATCCTTATCATATCTCCCATCCCTGCTAAATACGCAGCCCAAATATACAAACTCATCTACTTGCTCGATCAACTCCCCTCCAGTAATATTCCGTTTCTTTGATACGGTAATAACGCCAAAGTATATATGTGTAATAATACGAAAGCAAAGTAAACAATTATTCCTGTAGAATGGCTGAACCACAAACTGCCATGCATAAATTGTAGTATTGGTAATTTTGTTTGTTATTACAAACAGAAACTCCTTGTAACTACCGCAGTGATAACTCGCATAATAAAACGTTCCAACTTTAAATGTATTGTACGACTAAAATTGTTGAAATGGCATAATGCGTTAGCGTAAGTGAAATACTAATGCACCGTTCTGCGTGGCATGGTAGTGGTTCAAACAACGTTCAATATGGGTTGTTGACACCATCATAATCAAATTAACATCACAACATATTCACGTTAATATTACAGCTTATAAAAGTCCTGGTAGTGGACTTCTTTCGCTGTATGGGGAATTGCATCGTCACGTTTGACAGTTGTATTAACGATGGTTGTCGTCTTGTATTTTTGACGCAGCTCCCCGTCCCCGGTCCGAGTATTTTACGCTTATCACAAATACTATCTCATTATTTTATAGAATAAGGATGACAAACGAGCACATAGTTCTCCTGATGGTATGTAGATGCTTTGGCCCATAGGCATCTACATTTATATTCAATTAAGAAATGCAGATGCATTGACCCTCCCAACGGCAAAGATGGAATACCTCATTTCCAGTAAAAAGGGTGTCTGTTTATCAACACTCTCTATACAGAAGAAAGCGTCATTAAGATTCTATTTCACCCAAGGATTCATGAGAGCATGGATTCTTCTCCGGTCGACTCAACCCATTCGTGATACATTTATAATAGTTTATTTTACAACGGGCTGTTTTCCGCAACTCCACGTCTAAGGGCGTATTTTGCGTGTGGGCAGGAATAATGTGGTTATTCGAGCCATGATATTTCCCCGAAGAAGTTTAACAGTCGTGTGTAACAGTAACAGAAGTGTGTTGCAAGCAACTTTGGAAGCGATTCTGGCGTGCCGAGATGTTTAGCCCTGTATGAAGCGATTTCTGGACATGTCAGCAACACATGAGCCACCGTTTCTTCCTCTCCTATGCATGCTCTGCACAGGGGGCTATCAGTAACACCTATGGTAAACAAATATTTGTAAAAGAGCCGTGTCCTGTGATAGCACTTGTTACTATCCTGATCTGTGGCTTGTTCAGTCTCATTAGAACCTTGTTTAGAAGACTGTTTATTTCAGGCAGGGCCTGCCTAGCTACTCTACAATCTACTTAATTTTTCCAAAGCTGAGCGTGTAAATTATTGAAGTATCTACGTACCAGTGAACAAACGTAGCCAAAGGGGATTGGTATTATAGGTTCCGGCCCTATAATTGCCAGAGCCGATCCCCTTCTGGCCAGTTCATCTGCTGCATCGTTGCCTCTAGATCCACTGTGTCCGTTGATCCATTGCATGAGTCACACTGTTGTGCTTACATACCTCATTCAATCGTTGATGGCACTCATATATCAGCCCCGAGTTCGCCACATTGCTACTCAGAGCTTGTAGTACCGCCATACTGTCGGTCAGTATTCTGATGGAGTAGTCTTTCACCTTCCTAGAGTCTATTGCTATGGCCGCTTGGATGATAGCCTGGAAGACAGGTTTTCAGAGAAAGCCCCAGACTCCACACCTTCATTTGTCTTAGAACCATCCGTGAAAACTTTGAGTTCTTTTGGTCCCAATCCTTCCAGCTGGTCAGCTTCCTTCATTTGTATCCTGTACTTCTTACTGAATACAAATTGTTTTGGGATCCTATCATACTTGGCTTGTAAGATAGGAATACCTGTATGGGGGACTCTACTCTTACTTAAAGATTTTGCTGTTGGTGCAGTTCTTTTGATTTTGTTTTCTATGTGTTTATTCCAGTTAAGTTAGCGTCCAAGGTAAGACCTAAGTATTTAATATCCTTAGGGATTACCTCCGATTATCCTTAGGGGTTACCTCAGAGGACAGCTGGAGTTTTGTGCTGAAAAGACTTGGGAGATGATAGTTGTTTGGATTAACGGTTAGGTCATATTCCCTGCACCATCTCTCCACAATACGGAGAGGCGCTTGTGTCAGGTCGCACACAATGCTTGCTGTCTTTCCAGAAACCAGTATTGTCAGATCATCTGGATAACCGACTGCGAAAAAATGGTTAGCGTTTAATTTCATTAAGTTCATTAATGACCATATTCTACAGGAGAGGTGAAAGAACCCCACCCTGCGGGCATCCTTTCATGATCTGAATTTTCTGAGATTCACCAGCAATCTTTATTGTTCGTGTTCTGAGCATGTTTAACATTTATAATATAACAAATATACAATATTATACCGCTATCTATCGGAAGCCATAAGATCTTTTCGGCATATCGCATAGTTACCTCATACGGAACCCACGGGATGAAATGGTATGGTATTAAATTATAAGATGGAATTCTCAAGCGTTTTCACTGAATTTTGCACACAAATTTTGTCATAAACTAACGTTGTTGGATTTCTGAAATAATCTATATACATATAATAAAAATGTAAATTGCAGATGTCTGTACATTTTTATATTTTTGTAACTAAATTGATTGAGAGGGACAAAAAATAAGTAACTGAATACATTTCTATCATTTTTAGATTTGTTCGCTTACAGCCAACACTACAACATGGGACATCTATTGCTACAGTTGAACAATAAAGTAACTGTTTCGAGTTCTAAAAAGTTACATGAATGCGTAAAATATGTTAAGAAGCAAGCATCAAGTAATAAACCACTGCCTTCTTTTGAGCCTCTTTTTGACACTCAACCTAAAAATTTAGACATACTGTCACCAGCTGAATAAATATTAAAAGAGATTGATCTGGTAAAGATATATATAAAGAGAGTAGTGACGAATAAAATTACAATGAATAAATACTACATACATAAAATGTTAGAATTAAAAAGCTATAACAATCTAAGGCGCATTATTGCCAATGAAATGCATCAGGCGTCAACCTTGTCTGTCTGTTTGTAAACGTAGCGTTTATAAAGTACTGATTTATATTAAAAATAATCGTTAGGAAAATGTGAAGCGTATCTTCGTTTCAAATTTAGTCTTTGTTTTATTAAAATCGGTTCATCAAAAGTTACGATTAATATTCTGAAGTATGGGTACGAAATATACCTACATAGCTACGAATTTGTTCAATGGTAGTTTTGAGTGGCCAAGGACATTTTTGTAATTAAATAATGTAAAAGAGTGTTCTATAATGTTATAATTGTACCTAAACGCAGTAAACAAAAATAATAAAGTAAAACGTGATAAATGTTTATAAAATATATATAAATCCTAATATCTTTGTTAAAAATGTGTGGCTAACCAATGTCATCGATAGATGGTGTTGTGCATATAATTTATTTTTATTTTAAGGTGTGCTCACAATTTTTTTCTTAACCGCCGAGTACCTACAATATGGTAAATCAAATTTTAAAAGAGCTATTAACAATTTCTTTGGTTTCGGCAAGGATCATAGAAGCTTGGCAGTAAACATATTATACTTACTACCCTTTTGCATTTCCAAAATAATTTTTCCAAAAAAATTTTTCAATTTCACGACAATGTAAGGTTTTAAAAATTTTAAAACCTTACATTGTCGTGAAATTGAAAAATTACGTTATCCGATTTTGCCCGAGTTTTTTTTAATATTATTTCGACCCGTTTTTTTCTAATTATTATATATTTTTATTATACTGTAATAATAAATTAACTACTATAATTTTATACATATAGATGGCGCTACAAGTATTTTAAGCACCATAAGGTTTAATTACAAAGGTCGCTGCATACAGGACGGAATCAGCACGTGCACGGGACGGAGACGGAACGTGGTTGTATGTAAACACGGATGGGAATATAATGCATAGCTCCGTGACAGTGACTGGAAACTAACGTGCTAGTGTTGTGAAGGATGTATTTTTCATTTGAAGAATTGGCATTGTTATTGCTTTAGATGATGAAGAAGCTACAATCGTCAAGAGTAAAAGAAGATTTTACATCCAACGTAGCAGAAAAGAGAACTAGAAGGCGAATACCCTACTCTCCACGAAGACAATTAGGATGGCAAAACTCAATTTTATATGTATTTTCGTATGACAAGAATGAGAAATAAAATTTATACGAACCGTTTCCTGTGAGTGGTAATTCGACTGCAATTTTCCTCCACAAATTTTTTAAATATTTTGTGTCCAATCCAGATTGGACACGAAATATTTAAATGGACACACCATTGTGCAAAATTGTACAAACATGGATATGATCTTACACATTTTATGAGTTTTTCGTGGTACGTTTTGATCGGTACGATAAGCGCATCACTACAAAACAACTGTGCATACGCAGTGGAACCACGGAAGGGACGGGAAGTGACGACGTGTAACGCGCGTCGGTTCGGACGGGGTAAAACATCGTGGCCGACGATATTTTTCCCGTCCCGTTCATACCACGTCCCCATCTCGTCCGTGCATCGGTAACGTATGCATTATCACGAACATTTTCTATGAAACTATATTTCCAAAATTTCACGTCCCGCTCCGTCCGGAATAAAACACGTTACGTATGCAGCGACCCTTAATGAGATATGGAGGACACATAATACTATATGTAAATAATTACTTTGCTCGCAAAGTTTGTATTGGACCAGCAAATGTAAATTTCTTCCTTTTATCTAATAAACGTTTCAGCATTTTAAAGTGCACTGCTGAGCAAAAAAGCAACGATTGCCTCAACAGAATAAAATTTTATTTGCCGTAAAGTTAGTTTTGCCATTTACCGAAAAATGTCACTGTTCACTGTATATCTACCATACACACACACTTTAACACACTTTAACACTTTATATACTGAGTCATATATACCAGTGCACAAGCTCAACCTAAACCGCTTGAAGTAGAAATCTAAAATTTGGACAGTAGGTAAATCCGCTATGGAACCATTTTCAAAAATTCGATCCCTAAGAAGGTGAAATAAGGGTGTAATAGTTTATTATTTTATTACAAAAATATTTTACAGGGCGATTGACTCGATATTTACTAGGAGTACTGTACCTGTTTAAAAAATAAATAAATACTTACGTATTTTACGATTTCAAAATAGCCCGTTACGGTAGAGGAGGCAGGGGTAGAGGGTATGTAATTTTGTATGGAAATAAAATATTTTGGTATTTCTTAAAACAACCTCTTACCGGAGGAGAGAGAAAGGGGTAAATAATGTTCAATTTGAAGGGAGAAGAAATACAAATGCTCTGAAGTAATTATATAATAAAAGTTTTAATTAAGGTTAAAAAACAAGGGTTCAAATTTTGTATGAAAAATATTGTATTAAATCTACAGCTCAAACCACTGTATGTAGATGCGTGAAATTGGAACGAGAACTTCCTTTTATTAAGTAGTCATCCACTAAGAAAGAAGTCTTGAAAAATTAAAGTTCTTAGATAAGATAATATATATATAATGTTTTTTACGGGGAGATTTCATATTGGTATAGAGAAAAATTATTAATTGATTATTGTAACTTTTAAATTAGTACGAATACTTTAGGATTAAAATAATGCAATTAGTATTTTTTTTTAATTTTCCTGATATATCACCTTAGTGTTAAAACTAGAATAAATGGTTTACGCGGAAAAAATGGTTTTTAACTGCATGGTGGTAGGGATATCCGTTAAACGAAATTATGATAATTATGAATAATACTTATTATAGAACTTTACAGGAATCTGTCCCTACCGATCATTATATACAAAATATTAAAAGTTGTCTATCTTTATATTTATCATTGTATCCGAGTTAGTAATCCGACAAAAATATAAGAGATCAGATACAGATGAAACGGCTTTACTTGCTTTCTGAGGCATAGGGATGAAACCATTGAGTTATACAACACTAGAGGAGCAAACCATATTACCGCGCGTCGAAAAAAGTGTAACCACTATCCAAACGCGACGACGTAGCTTTGAAACTAATAACAATTTTAAGTAAACATATATCTATCTCAATTACACAAGTTGCGAAAACAATATCGTCGTCGTAAGATTAGATAAAGATAGACACACAAACATGCAATGGCTGGTTGGTGTGGCTTACTATATGAAATTTTACCTCAAATATGCAATAAAAATGAGCTTTTTTTAATTTGCAGTTGCTTTATATTAAAAAAGTATATTTTATTTTAAAATCTTTATTACGTCCCCTTAGAAAAAAAGGGATGCAAAGCTTATCAGATGAATAGAAGTAAACATAATGATGAAATAAAACGTATTTTTATAGTTCTAATAAATCAAACAATATAAAACAGCTATCTAATAAAATATAATTAATATAAAATTTATATGAAATTATAAATAATATAAAATTATTAATATAAAATAGGTAATAAAATATATTTAATAGATAATTCATGAATAAACTAAAATAAGAATAATTAATTATTTTGTATGAAAGTTAAAACGTAGTTTTTATTATAATTTCCAAAATATTTTAAATCAGAGGTAACAAATTAGCTTACTCCATTAATTATATAGTCTCCCATTAATGTAGGATAATCACAAATGCGGAAAAGTGGCAACATTGAACCTAAATGGCAATATTCGATAATTTTATTTAATTATTTGAAGTTTTTTACGTTTATATGAAAACAAAAACTAAAAATTATGTGTTGAGAGTGATGCCGCTTGATTTATTACGTTTTTGTGACCTTGAATAGCATTCTTTCACTACACATTTACCCATTTTTGTCGTATATAAACCAATGGATGAAACACTGCTAAACTCCTGACTCCATGCTGCTCCTGAGAATTTCTTGATAGAAAACGCACCTGATTTTAAGCTCGATGATATCTCTCACAGAATACCAGCGTAAAATAGTAGCTTAATGCTGCTGTGTTTCGTATTGTGAGTGTAGATAACCGGAGACCCTTTTTACTGGAAACGAGGCATTCCATCTTGGTTCTCACGGGTGGCAACGCATCTGCGTTTTGATTTGTAATCGAGGATAGATGTTGATGTCTATGGACCGCAGGAACCACTTACCATCAGGTGGACTGTGTGCTCGTATGTTACTCTATCCTATAAAAACACCTATTACTTAAAGGTCAAAAACTTAAAAGAGCTATTAACAATTAGGTAGGTTGAATGAGTTTAGTTTTATTTTTCATTTGTTTGCAGAATGAGACCAAATATAGATACTTACGCAATTTCATTTATTTTGTAAGTGTGTATACTTAGTTTTAAATATCAATAATTAGTGATGATGCTCGCTTATTTAGAGCAATATCTTATGTGTTGTATAACCAAGTACTTATTGGCTAGAGCAATTCGGGAGCAAATTAGGGATTACGCTAATGCGGTCATTTTATTGTCTATTTGCACAATAAAATACAAGCGTACAGTTTGCCTTATTCGTATCTTGGTTCGTTTGTGGGTCCGTTTATTTCTTCGTTCGTTTGTTTGTCTGATTGACCGATTAACTGAATGTTTTTATTCAGAATAGTGTCTTACTAAGACTTCGTGACAGTTTAATTTAAAAATAAATCATCATCACTCAGAATAGCAAAAGTATTGATTCCACGCGAACGAAGTCGCGGGCACAGCTAGTTTAAACAGTAATACCGGTGTAGTGTCCTCGCTTTATTGTGCCTAGATATAAGATTCCCTCATACCGCGATTTTCATACCATTATAAAATGATCTGAATGATATAAATGTTGTTTTTCGTAATGAAATGAATATCTATGCCTAATTTAATTAAAAATTCTACAAGAATTTTTAATTTATTATATTACTTTTTAATTATTTAACAATTAATAGCGGTACATGTACTTTTATCTTAAATTTACTCCTAAAATTTCTATGTTTAATATTTTTAATATCTCAACAAAATTATAAAATAATTTAAAGCATGTAGGTAAGTATATAGTATTAATATACCTATTAAATTGCGTTTGTAAGCCGCGCATTTGTAAAGCGACGCGTTGAAAGCTTTGTGGTTTGTGGTCAGTTCCGGTCGCTATGTAGCCCGCTATTGTGTTACATAGGCGATATTAATTTTTGTACAATATTGTCTGGCCGTGAAAAAAATTCAGAAACGGAAACGGGATAATTCTTCTAACGTATTAACAAATGTTATCCTGATAATGGGCCCGTAAAAGTCCAACGCTGAACATGGGCCACTCCCATTGTAGGGAGGGTTTGCCTTACGGCGCCTCTACACGTTGGCCAACACAGTGGCGAATGTAGTGGCCAATAGCATTGGCCAACGTGGAGACGGGGTGTTTGGGCTTCATTGGTATGTATTGGAACGATGGCCCGCAAGTTGGCGCGAGATCCGTGTGGTGTCGGTTTTTTTACAAAAGATCAAAGGATTGTTGGCGGAGTTTGGTCGCCGCGTTAAAACAAATGTTCAATAATAATTAAATCGCGCTAATTAAAGTAGTAGGAATGTTTACTAACTAAACGCGCGGCCAACGTGTGGACGCGCCGCGTCCACACGTTGGTCGCGCGTTTAGTTTGCTACAAGCTCCCAGAGTGATTACACGCATCTGATTTAAAGGGGGATGCCCATATTAGGCCATGGAACGCCCAACAATGTGCATTTGTTAAAAAAAATATATCTTTATTTATGGTTATTAATCGCGGTATTCATTTATCCTAAAACAATGGGAATATTTTTGCACAAATTAAAAGTACCGAAAAGATAAAAATAAAATTAGGTAAATACGTAATTCATTAGTCTGTGAATAAAATACAAAATGTTGCCAATCACAAAAATCATTAAAAAATCGATTCCCCTTTTCGATCGATTACTTATGGTGTCATTATTACAATGCTTATATGATCTTTCGATAATTATTACGATGTTATGATATAGGTTTAAAATAACCGTTGACAATGGATATTTATCCAAAGCAGTCGATACGCAACCGTTATTAACCAAATGTTTACCGACTACAGACGAAAAAGGATTTTACTGTGTGTGCGGATTAGGCTATGTTTAATCGTTTTTTGCTATGGTGCTTAAAACGTAGGATGCATTTTATTATTGAGGGAGCTACTATCAAAGAATATTTTATTCGCTAAACTCGTAAACTACTTGACCAACTTTAAGAATTCTTTCACCACTAGATTGTTGTGTATAATTTTAGATATCTAATATAGGGTTAATTTTATTATAGAGGGCGCTACTTTCAATGAATACGTTTTTTGGCTAATCTCAAAAATTACTAGACCGATTTTGAAAATTCTTTCACCATTACATTGCTAATGAGGGCGTTAGCTGTGTGATAAATTATATTATTACAATAAATAATTGTGAGATTAATATTTTCTAAATAAATAAAACTAAATACCTACCTGTTCAAATCCAATTATTATTTTTACAATTTAAGAATCGTATTTACACGCTTTACTTACTCAGATTGATTATTATAGATAAAGAGGTAATAAACCTAAAGTAAAAGAGCTCCGCTTAAACGAAAAAACTATTTATTAGAATAAAACTAAATGTTGAAAAAAAGTGGTTCAGTGCGAGTCGGACTCGCAGGCCCATGAAGAGTTCAGTATAACAAATACCACTATCATTATCGCCAGCAACAAATTATTTTGTTTTTCATAGTGTTTGTATAAATAACAAAGTTGTTTTTTCGGTTCCTTAAAATGTACTACTTGTATCAAAAAAAGGACTATTATACATTATAGGGGTTTCTGTGGTTTATTCATTACCAAAGAGAAAAAACTTATTGCGCAAAATAGGTTTTTATTAATTTCAAGTCATCAAAAGCGGCAGTAAACCGTTAAAAACTAAAACAACCGTTGTTATAGGCTCGGTTGAATTCATTGACAACCTTCACATTTATAGTTATGATAATTAAACAAGCGAATTACTAGCTGATTTACCAAGAATTCTTTAGAGTATAACAAAACGCTACTGCATAAGTTAACTGTTGTTCTTATCTGTTTTTAACATAACATTTAAAATGGAATCATGTTATGATAATTCAAGAAGTTAATTTCCAGCTGATTTACCACGAATTCTCTAAAGCATAACAAAACAATACAGCACAAGCTAACTGTTCTTAAAAATACATTTGAAATAGAGTTTCAATAAATAAAGGAAATTATATTTTAAAAAGCGTGCAGAACTTAAAACGCGTCAAAGATTATTCTTTTTATGATATTATTAATCGAATAAAAATCGATATCATTCCATAGATTTTATGACAGTTAAGTGGCAACATCGTATCCGACAGGTAGGCCGCTGTCACTGTTATGTCACAAGAATTAAATTACGTGTTATCGTGTTATTGTTTTGTTGTAAAATGCAATTGTTGATCTCTCAACAATTGGTTCGAACACAGCAGGTAAATAGTTGGTACATATCACGATGTGGCATGTATTCCTCTAAGAAATGCTTTATAACTGAGTTTACTTGAATAATATCAATATAATAATTGTAGCTTCTTTATTAGGTACAAGTTTCGAGTACAGTGAACGTGTAGTGTGGCACTCGCAAAATGCACCAATAGTTCGTCTTGAACATCTATACATCAGCTGTGGCACTGACACTTATGAGAATAAGATCACACACATTGTTTGTCTTCGATTTTCCACGTGAGGAACTATTTGCGCTACGTGAGGTAAGTGTAACATTTTTCAATTTATTAAATGTGATCCATATATCTGATAATTATACATGTTTTTACACTGATTGTATATCAACTCAAGAACTTGTTTTATTTTTCACATCTGCCCTAGCTATATCTGACAAACATACTAGCTTATTTATGAGATTGACCAGTTTTATCAACTACCGAGAAAGGAGACAGTTGATTTTTCATTGTTTTTGGACTGCTGGTAGTCTGTCAGGCCTTAATTATTAAATAATATAGGGCATTAAATCCGTCCTTGTGCAGTAACATTTAACTTGATAAATATTTTATTTATATTTGAGTTTGAAATAAATCTATTTTATTTTTATTTTTTCACCTTGACTTCATTTTTTGTATTTTACATTATTTCAGTTGTCATGCCGTGTATATCATAATTGCTGGCAATGAACTGATAGAACAGCATCATGTTCAACTGCAGAACGGGAACCATCTGAATCATCTAGTCCGTCCTCGTTGCAATCTGAAGTGAGTAATGTATTGCACCCAGAACAACAAAGCTTAGATCATACATCACACAGTGTACTGCTAACTAATTATATAAAAGCACAATGTTTTTTACCAGGTTGTAACAGTTCCATCAGCATTGCAAGTATGTCTCTTTTGTGATTAACTACATTTTGCGATAACAAACATACATAGTGACAAGTACTATGTATGTGTGTTATACTTGGTAGAGCCATGCTGCAGTTATATTAGAAGTATAGTTGTAGCATGAATGGGTCGGCTCGACCGGGGAAGGAGCACCCTCTCACAGAATACCAGCGTGAAATAGTAGCTTAATGCTGCTGTGTTTTGTATGGTGAGTGTAGAGTACCCGAGACCCTTTTTACTGGAAATGAGAAAATGATCTTAGTCCTCACGGGTGACAACGCATCTGCATTTTGATTTGTAATCGAGGATAGATGTGGATGTCTAAGGGTTGCAGAAATGTCTCCAGCAGATGGTGAATCTCAGTTAATGACAAGATATGCTAATAAATCCAGAGCCGTGACTATGTGTCGATATGGGTAGTAGAGGTGGTGAATGGCATTTTTAAAACTGAATTTAAAATATTTCATCAAAATTACTTTAACAGGGCTTCTACACATTTGATGATAGACTGCTGTGGCTTCTGCTATAGTTAATAAATTCCACACAAAAATAAGGGACAGGGATGATGCGGCTCAAATACTTGAAATAGTTCATCAAAATATGGAGACAAATAATGATTTTTCTGAGTATGCTAGGGAAAACAATCCAATAGAGATAGGGCAGGCAGACTTTAGAAATATAAATGTAGACTTTAAAATGTTAGGGAATTTCCTGTTTTAACTTACAGCGACTTAATATTAATTGCTTGTGTCACATACCAATTAAAGCAAGCTCACTACTATTATGGTGAGCATATAAGATTTAATGGTTGCTACCGGATAGAACTCTGTAATAACCAGAGGAGCAGCATTATGGAAGGAATAAAGTTAAGCCCTAGCTGATCTTTACTTAGGGCTAGAATTGCAAGTCATCACTATTAGTCGTAAAGTGTATTTTATTATATAAATTCTATATAATATCTAATATATAAATTCTTTTTTAGGAAGGAGGCTTGGTACTACCACCTGCTTAGGACCCTGTAATTAATGAAATTAAAAACCCAAGCATACCACTGCAAGACTTCTAGACACAGTAAGTTCATTCTGTAGATCGGACAATAAATAAAAATTAAAAATCTGAAGGTACTCCGGGTTAACACTGACATTGGGACGTCGGTCACCTCAGTCTGCCGTAACCATGGGTGCTGGAAAGCACCCGAAATGTCTGGAATTAAAAATCAAAGAAATAAAACGCGATAAAATCGATAAAAATAGTTGTTAAAAAAACTGCATTTGTGAAAATAAAAATTTCAAATATTTTCAAAACCCCGACTTTTTTTAAAGCAATTCCTTTACCATTTCATTGTTTTAATTGCATATTATCATATCTATATGCTTTTATATGTGGGCACTCATGGCCGAAGTGTCTATGAAGAGTGGGCATTCCCCTTTATATTCAAGCTTTGTATGCCCCAATTACCAGCCTTTTAGTGCTAATTTCAACTTTAAACATTCCTACTACTTTAATTAGCGCGATTTAATTATTATTGAACATTTGTTTTAATCAATAAGCTATTTATAAAAAAAAATAACGTTTTTTTACAATCAGATTATTACGAGAACAATTTTAAAATGAAAAAAAAAATGAAGCACGTCGTTTATACGTGGTAGAACCATGCAATTATATTAGAAGTATAGTTGCAGCACGAAGGTCGGCTCGACCGGGGAAGGACCACGCTCTCACAGAATATCAGCGTAAAATAGTAGCTTAATGATGCTGTGTTTCGTATGGTGAGTGTAGAGAACCAGAGACCCTTTTTAAAGGCAACGAGGCATTTCATCTTAGTCCTGACGGGTGACAACGCATCTGCATTTTGATTCGTAATCGAGGATAGATGTAGATGTCTGTGGGCCACAGTAACCACTTACCATCAGGTGAACCGTGTACTCATTTGTCACACTATCCTATAAAAAAAACATCGATTTCTTATAATTTAATCGTGCAAGATTTCGAATCATCATCATCATTACAGCTGTTCACAAGTCCACTACTGAACATCATCCTCCACAGACTGCCGCAAAGCACGGTCCTGAGCCACTTTGCTCGTCATGAGTTTTTCATTTATGTTGTAAGTTATAATAATTAGTACCTATTATTAAGTCAGTGTTAATTATATTTATTGCTATGGTTTTTGTCTTTCTCAAGAAATTATTAAATTACCAAATAAATTATAAGGTGTTCTTTATATACTCGTACATCAAATATCTGATAGAAATGCAAGTACATATTTTGCTAAACTTTAAAATCAAAACCCAATTTTAAAACATAGACTAATCGAATATAACACCTTTAACTTTAAAATAAGTTAAGTTCTTATTAATGGTATTTATTCCAGTTTATGATGCATATAAAGAATAAATAAATCTAATCGTATATCGTATATCTATTTACAGCCCCATTATTAACCACTATTATTTTATAATTTTTTTATAAAAACGTTAACCCCACACTAGGATTTTCTCCCGTATCGCGCAGGCAGTTTACAAACATAAATTGCACAAGGACACACATCCAGACCCGAAACAATTATTTGTAGGACGTACAAATACTTGTTCCGTGCGGGATCAAACCCGCGGCGCCCGGCGTAGCCACTCATTGCTGAGCCACTGCGCCACGGTGCTTATAAATTCGTCCGCACATTGGCCCGAACCGCTGCGCCCTCCTTTCTGCCAAGGAGGGTCGCGTTCGTATACGGCTTAGAGATCTCTAGTCAGATCGTTAAGCCAATTCCTAAAAGGTTGGGTTTAGTGGGTAAAAGTCGCCACATAACCACGCAGCCGGCTGCGTGGTATGCTATGAGCATTCCCAACCTCCCTCCCCCGCTTTCCGGAGGGTTGCCCATACCGACATATTTGTAATCACTAATACTGTAAGTAGAAAGGTCGTTAAACACTTATTTCATTAGGTTTATCATATTTATGCCTGTTTCTTAACGCCAAGCCAGCCGCTTCTTATTTTTATCACAGTTATTTGCCATTTTAATTTTACGTCGTACTGTTGCGTAATGTATATTCTGATCGTAAGCGACACAACCTCCCCGTCCAAAGGCCGAGGCGAAATGACCGTGCTGCAGGAATCACGCTTCAAAAGGCCAATAGTTTAGGTAATTTCTTTTTACAGTAAAAATAATGGTTTTTAAAAAAAAAGTAAATAACATAACCACTGCTTTATAGTTAGTTCAGTTAGTATGCAAAGTTTCATAATCTTATTTAAGGTATTTTATGAAGAACAGCGGTTTATTGTTTAGTTATTAACTTTGGATTTTTTTTCTATCGAGAAAATTTTACGAAATCGTGTTTTCGTCTAACATAATCCTTAACATTAATCCTCAACTTTACCATATATTTATTTCAAAATTAATGCTGCAATATTTTCGGCATAACGAAGGATCTTGCTAAGCCATTTGACATTATATTTCCCCTTAACACAATACAGTCGCAGTACCCGGCGTGTTACACCTTTGATGTCACTTTCCGGTCTGGAAATTTAAGGTTTCATATTCAGAACCATGGTCAGCCAAGGATAGTTTTTTTTTTTAAATAAAGGTAAAAATAAATTAATTGATCAATTAATATGATCATATCTAAAATAAAAAAAATTCAACAATTAATTCGAATTATTTGTATGAAGATCAAGTAAGGGCTGGAGAAACGACGATTGCAAGACGTTGTCGATAAATAAAATGTTATGAGATTTTATGGATAACAGTATAGTAGCGGTATCCATAACATCCCGTGGGTGTCGTAAGAAGCGACTATACTTGGGGAAAATGTTATTTTTAAATAACCGTGAACGTCGTTCCGGTTACGAAAAAGTCACAGTGTGACTTTGTCACTTAACCTAGTCGATCAGTCGGTATTAGGGATGCCGATTCTTTCCAATAAAGTTCGATTTTTAATCGATTCGAATCGAAATCTGATGAATCGATTCACATATAAATCAAAGTCTAAAATATCGTTTTTTGTGAATTAATTTTCAAGTTTGTATTTACACTACCATCAAAATACAACAAAGCTTAGATTACAAACGTAACTTTTTTTATTCATTAATCCATTAAGAAGAGGTGAAAGAAACTGAGCACTTAGCTATTTCGTTTTCGAATAATTGAGTGAAAAACTGTATTTCTTTTTTTTACAGTTTGGGTACACTCAGCTAATTGTAAATAATTTTATGGTACTTATCAAAATAGAAAAAATCGAATTTCAATTCATATAACTCAGGGTGAAATATCGATTCACTGCTAAATATCGATTTAAAATATATCTTTTTCGAATCAGAAATCGATTAAAAGATGTCAGATTGTCATGCCTCATCGGTATACCGATCCAGTACACAGCACACGTACCTTGTTACACAGTGGCAATTATGGCAAATATAGCCTTTATGAGGAAATATATGGGGGAACCTACGTCCAGCAGTGGACTTTAATAGGCTGTAACGGTAAGTGTTTGTGTAATAGTAATAAGATAAATGTAAAAGTGGCAGGAACAAAACAATTTTTTTTTAAATTTAATCTCGGCGGAACGCGGGTGCTCCGTGCGAAGTTTACGTCAGCGTTGCCGAGGTAAGCGATATTTGCGGCAGTAAAGTTTTGAGCTCCACTTTATTTCCATGACCCATGGCCAGAAGTGGATCGTTACAACCTGATGATAAAGAAAAAATTGTATAGGAACTATAAAGAGAGGGAGGGGTAATTTTATTATTTCAAAAAACATTATTGTGTGTAAAAATAGTCAATAAATATCAACATAAATCAATTTATTAAACAAAAGTTGCGTAACGAATTCCAATGGTTAAAACAGTATTGAATAACAAAACCGAACAATTTTACTGAAAGGAAAAAAATCCTATATAAAATGTCACTTCCACAACTAAGGCAAATCTAATGACACCCCATACGTTAAAATTCATCAAGCAGTTTAGGTTTCAGACCGTACAACGAAAAAGAAATCCTCGAAAAACATTTATATTATAACCGTTCCACTGGAGTGACCAAGTTTTTTTTTTTTTTTTTTTTTTTTTTTTTTTTATAGAATAGGCTGACAAACGAGCACACAGTCCACCTGATGGTAAGTGGTTGCTGCGGCCCATAGACATCTACATCTATCTTCCATTACAAATCAAAATGCAGATGCGTTGTCACCCGTGAGGACTGAGATGGAATGCCTCATTTCCAGTAAAAAGGGTCTACCACCAAATACCATCAAGATTTTTGTTTTATTACCAAGTAAATAGAAATAGGCTGTATTAAAAAAAAAACATGTAGTGCGAATATTCATCACCCTCGATTCGTCTCGTCTCGTGAGTGTCATAAGATGCATCAAGAGGAAACTGAAACAGGAAATGGGCATCAAACTAAAAACGACAATTTTTCAGAACCAATGGTAAAACACAGAATGAATTTTCATAAGTGTTATTTTTATTAAATAAAAATTAATAAATTTCCATTCAAAATAAATGCCAAATACAGATCAGTCAGATCAGAAATGTGTCCCTCAGCTAGGCAAAGGGTTCCATTGTGGAGTACATACTTCGTAAACTCATAAAAATATGTTTCCGCCCGGGATTCAACCGGGCGCCTTCTGCGTATTAGTACGTAGTACTATTATTTATTCTGTGGTATTAGGTAGATGTGATAATCACTACACCAAGTTTAGTGGTCAAATACTGAAAAAAGAGTTTAAGCAGTCTAAGTTATCGTATTAGCGTAGTTTTACGTCAAACGTAGTGTAAAATAGACGAATAAAAAATAATGCGAGTCTCGTCTCGTGACTGTTGTAAGAGACGTCAGAGGGAAACTGAAATAGGAAATGTGCAGCAGCATCTTAATAACAACTAAAAACGACAGGTTTTTCGGAACCAAAGGTAAAAACACAGAATGACGTCCAATAAGTTTTATCAGTATTGCATAAAAATTAATTACATTCTATTCAAAATAAATTATTAAAAAAAGTCAAATAGAGATCAGTCAGATCAGAAACACGTGCCTTAGGAAAGGCCTCTTATTGTGGAGTACGTAGTTTGTTCGTAAATTTGCGAATTTCATAAAAGTTACTACACCACGAAAAGTTACTATACCACCATAAAGAGTCGTGGTAGCTCAGATGGTTAGCGCTCGCTGTAAATTTCAGTAAACCGGGTAAGATCCCCGCCGGCACTAATGAAATTGTTAATTGCAATTTTAATAGCTGATTTACCACATGCTCGGCGGTGTAGGAAAACAACGTGAGGAAACCTGCATGTCCGAGAAATAAGAAAAAAAATATTTCGAAGACATGTAAAGTTCGCCAACACGCATTGGGACAGCGCGGCGGACAATTTCTTGCCCTAAAATCCTCTCAGAAATGAGGGGAGACCTGTGCCCAGCAGTGGGGCGTATATAGGCTGTAACTTTAACCACACCACGGAAACTAGCAATTTAGCGGTCAGCAAAAGGAGTTAAAGCAGTCTTTCGTATTAGCGTATTTTTACGTCGTACGTGATTTAAAATAGGCGAATATATAATATAATGCAAGTTGAGAATGATAAGTTGATATCTTACATATTACACAGTTATTAGTTTAATCGATTTCAAGTTTATACTCTAAGCAAGCTTTATGTATACTCTAAGATCACCAGTGAATGCTAATACTGACACCCGATGTGGGTGTCAGTATTAGCATATATCCTTATTTATTTATACTTGAATGCACAAAGTAGTACTCCGTTAAAGCCTTCTAAAGTTAATTGCCGAACATAACGAAACGTAGATTGCCTCGATGGGGAGATTTTTGCCATAGTTGCCAGGCTTGGCAAGCGGGTTGCCAGCAGCAGTTAGAAAGACGCTGCTGCCCATCTCCTGGTTTGTTTCCCTTCGTCGCCTCTTACGTCACCCACGGGATGATACGGGCTTGAACGAATTCAAGTATGTGGGGTAGTGGACATTCTTACACAGACATTATTTACTACGACACGCGGTACGAAGTAGTACATATGGCGGACTTAATAATATAAGCATAAGCTAGAAAATACCGTATTTGGGTAGAATTATTGTATTTTTTGTTAAAGATTTTTTTATTTATTTAAGCTGTTTAATCCAAATTTATTAGGTTTTTGCTATTCTTTATATTTGCATAACTTGAAAACATGTTACTAATTGTTTTATTATTAAAATAATAAAACTTAGGGCACGGAATTATACAATATGAACTAAACAGAAATGGAAAATTCGAAGTCGTCTTCTTCATCGATTTTAAAATCTCGACGACTATAGATGTAGACGGATTTGACTGCAGAGAAGTTGTTGCATACAGGACATTGGAGACAATTTGTTTTGCCATTTGTTTGTGGGTTCAAATGATATACATCCCTTTTCGGGACGTTTCGCGCTTTTAGAAGCGATAACTACATTATTTGGTATAAGTACGTGATGCGTTCGTTCATACATTTTGAAGTTGCGTGTGTCTAGTATTGAACTTATATTGTGTAAAAATAGGAAAATATTGTATAAAAGCGTACAATAATGAGAAAGCTATGTTCAATGGTACAATTTAGTTTCGTGTAAAAAATTATTGTAAAAATCCAATAATTATTGTACATTTCCTAACACTTGGACTTATGGTCAAAGAGCATTCTCTCATAGTCAAGTAGTCAACCAAGGCTAAGCAGAAATAGACATTTATAGGCCATCCCATAGATTGTCACGTTGCTGAGTCACACGCATGCATCGACCACCTCCGTATTTCATTAGGTCGTCTTTCTATTTAGTCGGGTCGCCTGACACTACTCACTACGCTTACTAATACGAGACTGCCACTCGAGAACCTTGTGTCCTAATCGGTTGTCGGCAGCGCATGAAATACGAACAAACAAACATTAATTTTTATAATTTATATATACCTATAGCAAAAATGATCAACATTTGATGTATTAATAATAGAAATCAAAAGGATCCAAATTTTCTGGTCAAATCAACGTATTGCTGTTAACGTGAATTTAAGTATCGAAAATCACTGGATTTCCCTGTGAGGTTCTCTGGAGTATGTTCTTCATTAAAAATGCATGGGCCCATCTTCGACAGTGCGGTCAATTCCATATCTATTGCTTGTTGTTCGTTGCCGTCCCATTTCGTTCGTTTTTTAACCGACTTCAAAAAGAAAGAGGGATTCCATTTGTGTGTGTTTTTATGCGTTACCTTAGAAATTTTTCTAGGTGAACCGATTTTGTTAATTTTTTTTATTTGAAAGCTGGTGCTTCTCGTGTGGTTTCACACAAAATTAATCAAGATATGACCACGCATTATTAAGGATAACTCAAACGCGGTGTTGTCCTTAATAATGCGTATTGCGTATGCGACTACATTGATGATGTTCTTATTTCATTTATATTGACGTCAGCTGTACAAAATGTTTAATTTTATCACTTGTTATTGACCAAATAACTCCTAATTTTATTATAATCTATGAACTATGTAGCGACGTATAGTCTTAAAGCAAATAAATTCTGCCTCGGATCGAACTGAAGACCTTCGGCGTGAAAGCAGATGTGATAACCGCTACATCACGGTGTAGTTAAATACAAAGTAACAGGGTAATATGGAAACAAACTTAACACTATCTATTACAATACAAAATCGATAAGCAATTGTACTCAGCTATTACATATTACATAATTATAAACACTTAATATTTCTTTAAAAAATACTTACGAGTAAATAAAATAAAATCTAAATAAACTATTCCATGCATATAATACAGCTCCACTTCGTTAGCAAATATTGTACGATAAACAAATTAGAAAACACTATATTCTACAGTCCAATTATTTCGGTCGCAAATACTACTCTGTGTAAAAAGTATCGGGAATATGTCAATAAAAAGACCCACGTAAAAGAGGTCGTTCTAATTTTTTTACTGCATGTTGGTAGCACTGTACTGATTTGGCGCGCAAAGTTTGAGCGGGATCTATCATTTAATTTGTTTTAAACAACACTTTTTGTTGGTCATAGTTTTGAGTTCTCGGCGATTTTTACAATGGAAAATATTGTTGAACAAAGAGTGTGCCTTAAATTTTGTGTTTCGAATGATATTTCATGTGGTGAATCACTAAAAATATTGCGAAATACCTACGGCAAATCGTGTGTATCGAAAACAAGGGCTTATGAATGGTATAAGGCTTTTAAAGAAGGCCGAGAAGTAGTAACAGACTTGCCTGGTTCTGGTAGACCTTCAACCGCTACGACCAAAGAAAACATCGACAAAATCAAGAAGCTAGTGCTCGAAAATCGACGTATGAGTCTGAGAAAGTTGGCTAGTGAGGTGAACATAGTCCGTCCACAACATTCTCATTGACATTTTAGGCATGAAACGCGTCGCCGCTCGACTAGTTCCAAAAGAGCTCAATTTTGTTCAAAGAGCGCAGCGAAAGCATGTCGCTGAAGACATGGTTTCCTGAGCTTCTACGGATCCGACCTTTATGAAACGTATAATAACTGGCGACGAGACATGAGTTTATGAGTACGACATGCAAACAAGCCAATAGTCTTCAGAATGGCGTCTCGAAAACGAGCCGAAACCCAAAAAACCGCGGAAAAGTCGCTCCAAAATCAAGGTGATGCTGACAGTTTTTTTTGACTACCGTGGTGTGGCTCACTCCGAATTTCTTCCAAAGGGAGAAACAGTGAATAAAGAATATTATTTAGGCGTCATGAAGCGTTTGCGTGAGAGTATCCGCCGAAAACATCCAGATTTGTGGCAACACAACTCATGGATGCTGCACCATGATAATGCACCATCACACACAGTCATTATAGTGAAAGAGTTTTTAGCAAAAAATTCAACAAAAGTTCTCGACCAAGCACCGTATTCACCTGATATGGCTCCGTCTGACTTTTTTTTTATTTCCCCAAGTTAAAATTACCACTTCGAGGAAAACGTTTTGAGTCGATAGAAGCCATAACAAAAAATTCGCTGAATGAGCTAAAGGCCATACCGCAAATAGCCTATGAAAAATGTATGGAAGCCTGGGTGAAGCGTTGGAGATGTTGTATTGCAAGTGATGGGGCCTACTTTGAAGGCGATTAAATAAATTTGGATGAATAATTTGTATTTTTTGTTTTATTGACAAATTCCCGATATTTAGTACACAGAAGGTATATACATTTTCTTGTTAATTTCGAACGTGTCAACAGCGTAGGGCATGTTAATAATTCTGTGTTAGAGCGTACACAGAATTATCTTGCTCACCTTCTATACTATATGTAGCCCTAGTACTTCTTGTTAGTTTGTGATATATAATACGGTCAGACGAATTTCCAAAAAAAAAAAAAACAAAGAGTCTTACAACCTAAACATAACCCAAAATATAATAAGTTGTAATATTAAATAATCATATCTTTATATTTAAGTATATAAATTTTTTGTGTATGTGTGTTTAAGTGGGTTCCTGAATAGTTTAGATTTACAATTGAACACCAAAAGTGGTCCTTTTGTCGAGTTTCGGAAATCACCCATGCGAAGCCGGGCCGGTTCTCTAGTTAAATATGTATAGATCACATTAATAAAAAGGGATAAAATGAGCCTGCGGCTTTTCACACCGGAATTATTTAAATAGTAAAATTTAATTCAAATTAATGTAGTAGATATAAAAAAATATAGTAAAAATTATGCGTGTCAGCTTGGTACGTGACTGGAATTTGCTCTTAAAAAACCGGCCAAGACCGTGTCGGGCCACGCTCAGTGTAGGGTTCCGTAGTATCCCGTCCGTCACAATAAGTGTTCCCACTTATGAGTTTAAAGGTAGGTATCCATTACGTTCGCGCTCCAGCAGCGCTCCGCGCTCCTGCAACTGCTCCCGGTAGTGGGTACGTGCGCGAACATGGAGCGTGCAATATTGCACGCTCCGCGGCAGGCGATGCCAAGGAGAGACCAACCGAACAATTCGATAACACCCGACCCAATGTAATAAGTACCTACAGCGCCATCTCTCGGGGAATTGGGTTACTAATTAATACATAGATGTGCCAGAAGTTTTCGGTGGTAATTTTGGATTGCGAGAACCGATTTTAACAATTCTTTTTTTGTTTGAAAAAAGATACGTTCAGGATAATAAAATATGTAAACGAAGTTAAAAAAATGCTTGCATATACGATTATACTACAAACTTGAATTATTTTGTACAACGTTTTGTCTTTTTTGTACGAAAACTTTTTCCATCCAATTTCAAAATAATTTTCCTAGAAAGTCCTTATAAAGTTCTACTGTTCAGATTTTTTTCATATTTTCTAAACCTATGGTTCAAAAGTTAGAGGGGGGGGGACACATTGTTTTTTACTTTTGGAGCGTTTATTTCCGAAATTATTGACATTATCAAAAAATGATCGTAGTAAACCCCTATTCATTTTTAAATACCTTTCCAACAATATATCACACGTTAGGGTTGAAATTAAAAAAAAAATCACTTCCCACTTTACATAAAGGGGGGCTACCCTAATGAAACATTTTTTCCAATTTTTATTTTACCACTTTGTCGGCGTGATTGATACACATATTGGTACCAAATTTGAGCTTTCTAGTGCTAACGGTCACAGAGATTAAGCGAGGACGGACAGACGGACAGACAGACATGGCGAAACTATAAGGGTTCCTAGTTGACTACGGAACCCTAAAAAGGAAATGTATATTACTTGTTTTGAAATCTATACAATGAGCAAAGGAAGTAAATGAACTAAATGATTGAAGTAAATATATTAATCAACATTGATTTGATAAAATATATAACACAAATGATTCTACATAAAATTTATGACTTGTATTACATAAATTATTAGGCGCTATGAGATGCGCGAGTATGTTGCGCACAGGAAAACCATAACGGCTTCACTTTTTGTTAATGCTTGATTTTACTACCATTCTATTTTTCATACCATGCTCTTTAATTAAAAGCTCTTTTTTCTGGGAACAGGGCATTCCATCTTAGTCCTCAGGGATGACAACGTAAATATGTATATACATTTTGATTCTTATTCGAGGATAGATGTAGATGTCTGTGGGCCACAGCATCCACATGGCAACAGGTAGGCTGTGCATGTGTGCATATCATACCAGGTCGCCACTCCATTTAGCCTATTTAGCAGTAATTTATCACTAGCAAGCAGCCGTAGCGAAAAGTCGCCCAAAAATCCGATTATTGTACAAGGCTTCCACTCGAGAACCTTTCTTCCCCACGGTTGTCGGTTCTTCGAGCTTACTATATTTTAGTTAAAATGAAACTGATATCGTATTATACAACTTAGAAAACACATAATATATACATAAGTACAAATTTGGAAAAGGATTTTCACTAGTAAGACCTAGTGGATTAGGTGCATTGAAGTGGCAAAGTGGCGCAGAATTAACTCGGCTCTTGTAAAGGAATGTAAATGTTATCGTTTTCCTTTGTGCGGAAAAATCCTTTCAGGCTTGTCTGATAATGAAAGTGACTTTAACACCGTTACTGTATTTCGGTCGTTTTAGCACTTTCTTACCTTTGGTTTTTGAAAATGTTAAACGCATAAAACAATTTTATTGATATAATAAGATATAAGAATCACATTAGGTCATAGATCAAAAATGAAAGTACATATTAAAATGTTAACTGATTTCATAAACATTTTAAAATCAATGAAAAAAAATTCAAATTAAAGTATAGAGTATAGACATGTTATGATAATGGATGGTGATATTGTCGATACTGTATACTGAAATCGTGCACGTATACTCAATGGCACAATTACTATCATTTAAAACGTTTAATTTTAAATTCTTTAACTTTGTTTATTTAATAGAAGAGCGGAGTATTTTGCCACAGTTACATAACAGTGTGATTAGTGACCCATCAACTATTTTTTATGATATGTGTATACTGTCAACTCAGGCAATAACTCACGAATCTTCGTGGCATAGTGGCTATGCTTCGCCCGCTTTGGCCTTGGGGTTGGTCTGGAAATAATTATTCAAAGTCTGCTTGCTTATCTTCGTGCAATTTAAGTGTCTCCAATTTACAATTAATATAAGATATAAGTATCACCTTTTGTACTTAATTAATTAGTGGTCAATTACATTTTCCTTTAAGAGTTTCCTTTTTATATCAGGAGTAAGTAGTATCAATGCGAGTAAATAATTGTTTCATTTATATTTTTTTTTAATCGTACTTTACTTTTTTACCTTTTATATTTCTAGCTACGGCGCGGTGCGTTTCGCAGGTTGAACGCCTAGCAGGGTCGCCGTGTAATGTCTGTCTTTATACTACCTCATTCCAAACTTAAATATTGGAGTAAAGTTTGGAATGAGATAGTATAATTATTATATCGTGTGGACTACACACTACATTTTTTATATAATTAGGGTAACAAACAAGCACACACTCCACCTGATGGTAAGTAGATACAGTGGCCCATAAACACGTAGATGTGATTCATCCTCGATGAAGAGTTAGAATGCAAGTCCCTTGCTACCTTTGAGTAATAAGATGGAATGCCTCGTATCCAGTAAAAATGATCTTCGGTTCTCTACACTCACCACACGAAACATTTAGACTGGTATTCTGTGAGAGCATGGACCCTCCCCCCTTAAAGTCCTTTACATACTTCTTCTTTCATAATAACATTATATTATATACTTCTTATTTGTTCTTTCATAATCTTTATGTGAAGAACTGTACTAGAAATTTTATTATCCTACACGCAGACTGCAGACTTTTAAATGTCCTTAGAATACTGTAATGGATATTAATCTTCTAATTTGACACATAATTCATCAATTTGTTAGTATAAGCGTAATTTGCAATATTTTTATTATTATTTTACTTATTATACTTATGTACAATTAATATATAATTAATGTTAACACTTAAAATTGAAGTAACAAACAAACATACTATCCGTCCAATAGTAAGTATCTGCTGCTAACGTAGTTGCTAACATAGTACAAAGCAGGCTGCAGATGGGTACGACGCGTGTCACCGCTGAGGACTAAGATGGACCTTCTTAGCCTAGAGAAATCTAAAAAGAATGTGTGTAAGAAATGCTGTCAGATGTAAGCTAGCGGTGTTGACTTGTGTAGATTTTTGGTCATTGGTCTTTCTCAGATTGGTCTCTTATGACACCGATGGGACGAAATAGGGTAATAGGGATCTATTACCCTATTACGTCCCTAAAATACACAGATTGGCGACAAAGAGTAGCGGGTGTATGACGTCGGAACTTTCTTACATGTCAGAAATTTTATAATTCTGGCAATATGTGGTCTTATTTAATACAACGATTATAAGTTTCCGTGGTGTAGCGGTTATCACATCTGCCTAACACGCAGAAGGTCCCCGGTTCAATCCCGGACGGAAACATTCTTGGTACTTTTAAATGTTTACGGTACGTGTATCTTCTGGGCATGTCGTTTCTGGCATCTGCAGTAGTCGTTTCTTATGACAGTCAAGTAGAGATTCTCTTACATCGATACCACCTCATGCACAAAGACAGAATAAAACGAGTTTTATTAAGATATGTGTATACTACGCATTACATTACAATAATAAAATTTGATAAGCAAGTCCCTTTTAGTTACTTAGACACCTTTCACACCTTTAGACACAAATATCTGTAGACCACACAAGTCGTTCAATGACCGGAGAGTTTAATAGTATAAAATATTAACGAACCGTGGCATCAACGATACATGAACATTGTATCGTTGATGCCATGGTCCTGCTACGTTTTTACAGCGCATCAGGCATGTTTGTAGCCGCAAAAGTAGATGACTTTTTTTTTTATAGAAGAGGGGGCAAACGAGCATGCGGCTCACCTGATGTTAAGTGACTGCCGCCGCCCATGATCAACCGCAACACCAGGAGAATTGCGGGTGCGTTGCCGGCCCTTTAGAAAGGAGTAAGCTCTTTTCTTGAAGGTCCCCAGGTCGTATCGGTCCGGAAAAATCGCCGGTGGTAAACTATTCCACAGAGAGGTTGTACGTGGAAGAAAACTCCTTGTGAAACGTACAGTGGTGGACCGCCAAGCATCCAGATGGTGTGGATGGTATCGGGATGTTTGCCGTGTAGTGCGTTCACGAAATTTGGCGGCTGGGATTAATCCGAACAATTCCTCAGAGCACTCCCCGTGATAGATGCGATAAAATACGCAAAGAGATGCAACATCTCTTCGCAGCGCCAGTGAATCGAGCCGATCGGAAAGCACTCGGTCGTCGACGATTCGAGCCGCTCTGCGCTGGATGCGGTCAAGTGGAAGGAGCTGGTACTGGGGAGCCCCAGCCCAGAGATGGGAACAGTATTCCATGTGCGGCCGAACCTGCGCCTTGTAAAGTTGCAGCCGGTGTACCGGCATGAAATACTGTCCCGCTCTGCTGAGCACGCCAAGCTTTTTAGAGGCCAATTTGGCCTTCCCTTCCAAGTGACCACGAAACTGCACGTCACTCGATATGTCGACGCCGAGGATTCCGATACTGGCTGAGGCAACAAGGGGAGTGCCTTGAAACTGAGGGGATACGACAAAGGGGTTCTTTTTAGCGGTTAACGCGCAAACTTGTGTCTTCTGGGGGTTAAACTGGACTAGATTTAGTCGCCCCCAATCCGAGACTCTGTCCAGCAGAGACTCGACTTCAGACACAAGTTTGTCCCGGCACTCGGAGACGTTTTCCCGAGAAATATTGGCTCGGCCGGTGTAAAGAGCATCACCAGTGCTGTCATCCGCATAGCAATGAATGTTACGGGCATGCAACATATCATTGATATGCAGAAGAAACAGCGTTGGCGATAGCACGCAGCCCTGTGGAACACCAGCATTAATAGGCTTGCAATCGGAGCTTGCACCGTCTACAACGACCTTGATGCTCCGATCTGCAAGAAAGCTGGTGATCCAATCGCACAATTTCTCGGGAATCCCATAGGAAGGGAGCTTCGAAAGAAGCGCTTTGTGCCAAACCCGATCAAAGGCCTTCGCAATGTCCAAACTAACGGCCAATGCCTCCCCCTTGAACTCTACTACCTCCACCCATCTGTGAGTGAGGTAGACCAGAAGATCACCAGCTGACCGGCCACGGCGAAAACCGTATTGGCGGTAACTAATCAGCTGGTGATCCTCAAGGTACCTCATGAGCTGGCAGTTTACAATGGACTCCATTGTTTTGACTCCATTCCGCACTATCATGCGGAAAAAGTCTGTCTTGATGGTGCTGCGACTGCGGGAGAGTATTTACCAGTAAAGTCCTGAGAATGATAGAAAAAAGGATGGACTGCTGTCTTAAGACCGTACGTATATTGTTTTACACGTTCAAAGACATCTGAAGCTACGAATCGATCAAAAGCACAATTTATTTTAATAACTATTTTCATTTTATTTTGCTAAAGTAATTTGGAACTATAGGCGATCGCCGTAAATATCACAGAACGCAAGTAATCCTGGTTCGAACCCTGCTGGTACCAATTAAAATGTCAATATGCAGTTTTAAGTACCAATTTATCACGTGCTCGGCGGTGTTGGAAAATATCATAAGAAAACCTGCATATCTCAGAAATTAAAGTTATATATATTTCACAGACATATTAGGTCCGTCTGCATGCATTGAGGTAGCGTGGTAGATATTTCCTTGCCGCAAAACCCTCTCAGTATGAAGAGGATGCCTACGTCCAGGAGTGAAATAGGACGTACATTACTGTAATATAGGTTGTTGTAACTTTTTTTTATTATTTAATACTACATAGATGTAAGTCGTAAACTAACAAAAATGTTCAAGTTTAGTCTCACATGAAACAGTTTTAATTTTTTTAAATTATTTAATTGCAAATAAAATTTTACCTAGCTACTTACACCTTTTATATCGAAAGAATAAAAAATGAACTTATTTCATACATTAAAATATGTAAACATTTCTCAAAGAGAGGCAAAAAGAAGTCTATGAACGAGCGTTTTAACGGATTCCTTGGCAAATTTAAGCAAAACTCAAAACGTTTGATGTTAGTGTTTGTTTTACTAAATTAATTTGTTTTCTTGTGAGTTGGATAAATTTCGTTTCACGTTAGACTCAAAAGTCTGCAAGTATTTTTTTTGTATTCATAGTCAAAATAACTATATTACTGGTGGAAATATTTTTTCTTTATAATATTAGGTATACTTCATTTCTTGATTTCTCAATGTGCGAGATTTAAAAAAAATGTGAACAATCCATTTCATGATTATAGCACATGACATGTGGCATGAATGCGTCGTCAGCTCGACCGGGGTAGGGCAACGCTCTCGCGGAATAACGGCGAAAATTAGAGTTAACTGCTACTGTATTTCATATGGTCAGTGAGAAAATCAGACACCCTTTTTACTGGAAATGAGGTATTCTATCTTAGTTCTCACGAATGACAAAGAATCTGCATTTTTGTTCCTTTATTGGGCATAAATGTGGATGTTTATGGGCCACTGTATCTAACCAGTGAACTGTGTGCTCGTTTGTCACACTTATTTAAAAAAAAAAACAATTATTATTTCTTATACCTTTTGTCAAAAAGCAAGAAACAATAGTTAATTTCCGATAAAATGTATTTTAAACCATACCTTATGACATTTGTAATTTCTTTCACAGGTTCCTTAGCAGCACGTGAGTGGCGATGTGGTAGATGTGCGCGCCGAGTTAATAAAAATCGGCGGCGGCGCGCCTTCAAAATTACCTAAGCGGTGGCGTGAATATTCTATCTTATTTTCGTTTAATAACTGTAAATTTAGGTAATATTTTAAAAACAATCCCTTACTTACTTACTTACTTATCGTCACGCACAATCCCTAACGGGGTAGCCAGAGAGAACAGATCGCCAAGTGTCACGATCCTTACATACCTCTTTCGCTTCTTTCAGATTCATTAACTTCTTCATACATGCACGTCTAGGTATCCGAGTACTCTTGACCCTTCCCTCTTCGAGCAATTTGCTCACATGGTCTTCGAAAGTTAGTCTCGGTCTACCTCGACACCTCTTAATATTTACTTTCGCTCTATATATTTTCTTCACCATTCGGTCTTCACTCATTCGTTCAACGTGCCCAAATCATTGGAGTACGCCCCTATCAATTTTTGTGATAAGGTCATCTTTCAATCCTGCCATGTTGCGAATCTCTTCGTTTCGCTTTCGATCGGCTATGGTAACGCCACACATTTACGAAGAGATCGCATCTCCACTGCATTCAACTTGCTTTTATGCTTCTTCTGGCATACCCAGGTTTCGCTGCCATATAACAAAGTCGGTACCAACACTGCGTTATGTATTGCAAGGCGTGCACTCTTCACCACGCCTTGCCTTTTTACTAATGCATTCAGGGCACCATTGACTTTGTTTCCGGCAGCGACACGCCTATCCACATCTAAATCACATCTTCAATCCCGGCTGAAAGCACTTCCCAAGTATACAATTTCATTTACCTGTTCTAGACATTCCTGATTTACCCATATTTCACATTTCGTTCTCTCTTCGTCCTTTTCAAATACCAGAACCTTAGTTTTATTAGCATTCAAACGGAGACCTTTAATTTCACATTCCTCTTTCATACACGTGACTAATGCCTGCAGTTCTGCTTCTGATGGTGCAATAAGCACTGCATCATCAGCATACAGCAGACAATTAACTTTTATGTCACCCAATTTCACACCCAAACAGCTATCTTTCAGCTTCTGTAAACAGCTGTCGAGATACAGTATGAACAGCCAGGAAGACATGACACAACCCTGTTTTACGCCCGCTTGGACGCTAAACATGGGTGACAGGTCATGCCCTACCCGCACACAGGCTTTACAGTCATAGTAAAGTGACTGAACAGCCCTCAACAATCGACCATCCACACCATATCCCGGCAACAGTTCCCACATTTTCTTCCTTATAACCTTATCAAATGCTTTCTCCAGATCCACAAAAGCACAGAAAATCCTCTGGTTAACACTCAGAAGCTTCTCCGTGATCATGCGGAGAGAAAACATTTGATCCGTGCATGCTCTTCCAGGTCTAAATCCGCATTGTGCCTCCCATAAGAATCTTTCCGATTTCTCTTGCATCCTGCGTGTCAAAACCTTCGAATAAACTTTACTTGCTAAACTGGTCAAGCTGATCGCCCGATAGCACCCGCAGTCAAAATGTGAACCTTTACCTTTATATAAAGGCACAATGACCGCGGATCGCCAATCATCCGGGACATCTCCCGTTCGCCAGCACAAATTGCACAGCAGATGAAAGCTGTCCCAGACGCGAGGCCCACCGTACTTGACCATTTCAGCAGTAACTCTGTCTAGTCCCGCAGCCTTACCACATTTCAAACTTCGAATCGCACGTTCAATCTCTTTCATGCTGATGACCTCAGTGTCATCGAGGTCCGTGTCTGGCGTGCCAGTCACGGCGTCACCCCCGGATCCTTCACTAAGATCATGACACGCATACAATTCTCTATAAAATTCACTCCATCGCTGCATGACGTCCGATTTTTCTGAGAGGCCGTCATTGGTTCTCGAAAGCACTTTGTTCATTCTTAAAGCTGTCGCACCACTCCGGGACCTTCCAACCTCTTTCCAGAAGAGTTTGGAGTTTTCCCTAAAGTTGTGCGACAACCTCTCGTCCGCTTCTATTCTACACCTTTCACGTACTTCCTCAATCAATGTTTTCGCATGAGCTTTCTGCAGCTTATATCTTTCTTTCATCTTCTCTCTCATATGCTCATCGTTACTAGAGGCCAAGTAGTCTAACCATGCTTTTTTCTTCTTTTTTACAGCTTCTTTCACTTCATCATTCCACCATGCATCTCTTCTTTTACTACTACCTCTTTTTGTCGTACCACATACTTCTTCCGCTGCACTTACCATTCCATCCCTAAGGTTCTGCCATGTTCTCTCCACACATTCTTTCCTGCCATCGATGGTGTCAAGCTTTTCGGCTACCCTCGTGTGATATTTGTCCCTAGTATCCGCTTCCTGAAGCTTCCAGCTTCGGATGCGACAGACCGACTGTGGTTCTGTTACCGCCGTCCGGTGGCGCCAACCCGCGAACAAACCCCTAAATCTAGTAATTACTAGATAATGATCCGTTCCCAAGTCAGCACCCCTGAACACTCGTGTATCCATCACCTGTTTTCGCAGTAGGTCATCCACCAGGAACAAATCAATCATACTTCTCTCATTCTTTCTTTCTCTAGTGTACATATGGATCTTCCTGTGATTAAACATAGTGTTTGTCACAAGAAGACCCTTTTCCTTGCATACAGTCAGTATGAGCTTGCCAGCATCATTAACCCTTTTATCGCCAAACTTTCCAAGCACCGACTCGTATCCTGGTCGAGCGATACCTACCCATCCATTCAAATCACCACATACAACAGTTCTTTCGTTTCCCTTAACCAAATCTAGAACTTCTCTTACATTCTCCCAAAACTCCTCCAGCTCAGCCCTGGACGACGAAGCTACCGGCGCATAAACAGCCAAAAGGAATAACTTCGTCAGTCCCATTTTGAAGCGAACCCAGAGAAGTCTTGAGTTCACAACCTTGTATTCAGTCATAAGATCGACCAACCGGGACGACAACAGCACTCCCACTCCTTGGCAGGCGTTCTCGCTTTCCGGGACTCCGGACCATATAGCTAACGTCCCGCCAGGGAGCTCTTCAATACCACTGCCTTTCCGTTTGGTCTCCGACATGCACACGACATCTAATTCTCTTTCTTTCATTATTTCGATCAACTCATTCGTCTTATCTCTCATGCCTCCTCTAACATTCCACGTGCCAACTCTGCACTCCGTCCTCCAACTTCCGCCGTGTCGGGCTGTGCGTGACGGGTGGCGGTCCCCATCGCCGCTTTGCGCGCTGCATTCCACACCAACGGGGACGAGCTGGTGTGCGTCGCCTTGGGGGGACGCCCTAACCCTCGTTCGCATGGGTGCATAGCTGTGTAGAATTGCAGCCCTGAAAAGGGCTGGCAGGGGTCGCGACGGGCACGCTTCTACAATGACCCCCACTAAAAACAATCCCGTTCTTGAAAAATTACTTTATTTAAAGTCAAAATCAAGCAAGGATCACGTCTTTGACATCAGTTGCGATATATTTCCAGACTTCTTGGTCGATATATTCAACACTCTCTGAATTATGATGGGAGTTATATTTGCGAGACAGCTGAGTTAGTAGCGATTCCTTACCTGTACTTGGGCTTTGGATTACTTGTGGATCTTCACTTTGGTCTCGAGTAATGGATTTTAATTCTGTTGCGCGATCCACTAAGAAAGACGCAGGTGTCTTCCCTTTGGCTTCGAGGTATGTGTTTATTTCCTTAAGCCTCATAAAACGGCAGTCTAGCAAAGCTGCAATGACAAGTGTTTCTGTTGTCGGGAACCTTTTATCGAAGTTGGCCAACATATTATTTTTCAAAGCCAACATGATCAATGTTTCGTCATCTGCAATTGAATTAAGCACTTCCTTTAACTCCGTTTCGAAAACAAGTCCGAGATTAATAGTGCATCTTTTTTGAGATGATAAAACCTCCACCACTTCTCGAAACTTGCCAAAAAACTTTATCAAATCTTCAAGCAAATTCCGTTCCATTTGCACAATTTTGAGGTCGTCTTGGCCGATTCTTCTCAAAATGTTGTTAATGAGACTTCTGTTACAACAATGTGCCATACTTTCAAGCATCTCTAGGACACTATGCCAACGTGTGGGTGTAGACGTTTTAACGCTAGGAACATTTGACAAATTTCCGAAAAGAGAACGATCTTCTTCAACTTCGTTTTTACTCCCGCAAACAGGATCATTTACATCATCTTCAACAGTTTAAACTGCTGTTTCTATAAGGTTTAAAAACTTCTTTTGTTCGTTATCTGCATCTTGCTCTAAATCTGGCAATCGGTATCTTACTGCTTTTACTATTTTTTTGCATTTAACAACTAATCTTAAAATTTCTGCAGTTTTTTTTATCCCATCTATAATGACAAGATTATGGAGACAATGGCCTAGGCAAAGACGGCTATCAATATTCGCCAATGTAACTGCCCGTTTCACATTAGCTCCTGCGTCTGTTACACTGCAAAGCTTCTTGTCAGTGATTGCGAACTCTTTTTTTGTTTCGTTTACTGCTTTCTGTATCTTTTCTCCCCTCTTAACATCTTCCATTAGTTCAGTTTTAAGCGTGAAAGTTTTCAGCTCAAAGTCTGAAATAAAAGAAAAGGATTGGCAGAACTAAGCAGAAGAAAGCAAAACATATAATTCAATAACAATTAGGTTAGGTAGAGTATGGTGGGATTGAAAGAAGTTATACATAAATTCGTTAGGAAAGGTTATGGCGTGAAATAATATGTACTTTAGTGAATAAAAGTGTCAAAGTCTTTACCGTCAGTCAGGTAGTGCAATGTAAAAGTAATATAATTGAGACGTCTATAGCTGTCTGTCCATAAATCGAAAGTGATTGCTAGTTGAAATGCATTATCGGTTAATATTTGGATCTTTATGTTATGAAACATACTTTCGTAAACATCGTCTAATCCAGCTCGACTGACTGAATCACGTGATAATCTGAAGTGATATTAATTATTCCATATTTCTGAAACACAAACATGAATAAATGAATATTAATTGTAGCTATTTATTAATTATTAACTATTATGAGTAAGCTAGGTTAATAAAGCATGATTCTGTCGAATGTTAAAAAGCATACACAACCTTAAAAAAATCTACCATTCCTTCGTCATCAACTGAATCAAATGGCATCAAAGACTTGCACATCCACAAAGATAAATCTCTCGTCAATAGGCATTTGTCAATTGGTGGTTTGGGTGGAATATCTGTGCGAACAGCTATAGGCAAAGTAGACTTGGAACGGCGGTCAACGTCGAAAAAATCTTTAATATTTGTTTTTGCCCTATCCGCGTCCATTTCATCTCATCTCTCATCAGCTCATCGCGAAGATGTCGCATTAAGTTGCCAGTGCTCACCGTCTTACTATATGATTTGATGTTTGCGCTGAAACAAATCCACAAGAATTTCACACAATAATATAATAAAATCAAATACCCATAACTAGTCTCATGTAGATTATAGGTAGGTAGGTAACTATTATTGTTAGGATTTTCGTTTATACAGCAATTATTTACTTAAGTATAACATTATTTTGTTAGAGAAAAAGTGTTACGATTCTTTTTTTATTTCAGTATAGTGTTTATAAAGTGTGTCAATATAAATTCGTTTCTCGACTCCTACTCATAACCATAACCACAAGACTAATAGGTATCTACTTACGATCCGAACGAAAAGGTAGGGTCGATGCGCCGGTAAGCCGGCCGGGTCTAGATTTCGGCCTTTGGCTCGAGATGATGCAGTAAATTTGATTTAATAACGGTTTTAATAAATATTATCGTACGAAATGAAGTTTAATGCACCTGTAAATAGTTGCACTATATATGGTAACATTAACTAAGCGGGTAAACATAACACGCGATTTATAATAAATAGTTTAGTTTGACGCCGTCACAGAAGATGTCAAAGCGTGTAAGATCGGACAAAAAAAATAGTGGCGCGCGTTCCATTCAAAAGTAAGTTTCGTGCTGTATTTACTATGATTATTTAATATTGTGCTTAAATTTCACTTTATAAATAACCAAATACAATTATTTGAAATTGATCATACTTTATTAGAGCCGTGGTAGCTCAGTGGTTAACGCTCGCTGTAAATATAACAGAACGCGAGTAACCCGGGTTCGATCCCCGCCGGCACCAATGAAATTGTTAATTGCAATTTTAAGTGCTGGTTTACCACGTGCTCGGCGGTGAAGGAAAACATCGTGAGGAAACCTGCATGTCTGAGGAATAAGAAAAAAATATTTCGAAGACATGTGAAGTTCGTCAACACGCATTTGGGCAGCGCGGCGGACACTTCCTTGCCATAAACCCTCTCAGAAATGAGGGGAGGCCTGAGCCCAGCAGTGGGACGTATATAGGCTGTAACTTTACTTTACTTTATACTTTATTAATAAAGCTAATAAATTAAGTGGCCGAAAAGTGACACATAAAATTAACTTATTATAGGCCAAAAAGCGACACATAAAATTGTCTTATTATTCGGTTGTCGGCCATGCGGCCGAAAAGTAGCCTGAGTTTAGCCTAAATACTTTTTCTATTTCGTTTATTTGGTTACGTACTATAATTCATCTTTCTTACTTATATTGAATCGTAGCGTGCGTAGACACTAACTTTCAGTTTTCGGCCACTAAATACTGCAATTTGAACAGTTAGTGACGCAACAAAAATATCCATTTCAGTCGGGGCCGAAAACTGGATTGACTCTAAAATATTTATTTAGTTTTCGGCCAACTTAAAATTATATGAAAGAATACGGCGGCGGAAAATAGAATGCTGTCTTAGTTTACGTTTACGGCCATTTCATCAAATATTTTATTCACATTGCGTTTTAGGAAGAAGATTCAACAAGAATTTTTTTCTTCAGATGGCTCCTCCAAAGAAATATAATAAGTAAATGGCTTCAGAAAATGCGGACTTTATTAAATAGATCTCAATGCAGTGGATTACTCAAATTGAGTCCAGAAACCCCTGGAAAGACTAATCGGTGATAATTGAAAGAAAGAATAAATATTTCTAAAGAAATAACTAACGCAGACGTAGTTTCCACTAGAAAAGTTTAGAAACATTTTAAATCAACTTTGGCAGAAAAAAACATAAAGGTTGCTATTATAGTGAATGAGATAAGGAAATTGAAACGAAAGTCTTCTCAGATCAATATTGTTTCACACAGACAGGCAAACGAAGACTTGGAAATTCTCCAATCAAGCAATATAAAACCACTAAGTCCATTTAAGTCTCCAGAAAGTCTGTGCAACACAGATTAAGATAAAAATATTCTAACTCACGATGTTGTGTTAACTATTTATTCATCTACCGATGCATCAGAATCGTTAATCGATAACAAAATTTCAACATTGCATTTGTCAGGAAGTTATTTGGATATTGGTTCCTAAGTATCGTTATATGATGTTCTTGTAATCCAAACTCAAATAAGCCTACCAACGACAACAGTACCGACAATGCCTGAAATGATAATATATTTCAGTAATGAAACAATAGCGACTCAAATCACCACGATGATACCACTACAAACACCGACGATAACAAACAAGATCTCGGAAACTTTAGAAAATAAGTGGGTTGATATTCCAACTAAACAGACTAGTACACCTCTACAAACTAGTGCAACATTGGTTTCAGTACTATTAAATAAAGAATACAGAGATGCAATAGGAAAACATTTAATTAAACCGCAACCCGTAAAAAAAATTAACTGCTTACAGTACACGTGCACCTTCTTCCGCAGCAATTTCATCTGCGGTGTGGCGAAAATTTTATGATGATAAGTGAAAGTTAAAATATAGAAGTAAGAACTAAAATATTTTGAAAAAGAAAAAAATAGAAAAAGAAAAATTAAAGAGTGCTAAAGTTCAAATACGAAAAATAGCTAAATCCAAGAAATCTATTAAGGAGAATAGGGTAAGAGTAAATTGCGCTTTGTGTCATAATATTTTAATAAACGATACAGGAGAAGATCTGGAAAAAATATTGGATGTGATATGAAAAAATCAATTAAAATTAAACGCGATAAAATGCGGAAAAGTAGTTTTAATCAATGTGTAGTGTTCGCGTAAATATAAGAAATCATTATATTGGATGTGACTTTTACACCAAATGGATTTGAGATGTACTGATGGTTAGAGATTGTAACAAATTTTGTTGAACAAAAATACTTATGAGGAAGTACAAAATACTCGCAAATGAGAAGATTCGATTGATATGCTATATTTAAAAGATTTCATTATTAGATTATGATACAAAGAAAAATGATTAATCACGGTTATCATTTTATATCAAAACCACCCTCAAAATTAAAAAAAGTAACGTTGCGGTTAAAAAATCGCAAGCAACGATTGAAAAAACTAAATACACCGATTTCCCAAACAGTTTTGCCATTTTCTGATTTTACAAAAACACTTCTACGTTTGTACTACCTCTTCCAATACAGTGGCCGAAAACTAAAATTCTTGTGGGCCGAAATCTAAAATTTGGGGCCGAAAACTAGTGTTTTGCATATTTTTCACATCAAAAATTATTATAAAAAATAGATTTCTTTTGTAGCATCAACGAGTTATAAAAATGAAAACTACATAATATAAGCTATAAATTAACATTAACAGCACTAGGTAAACATAATGGCTATTATTTTTTATTGTACCTTAAGTTGACAACTCCACTAAAAGGCCGAAAACCAGCGCATCGACCCTATCACCACACTCATCTTTCTTCGAAGTTAGACAAATACTGCAAAAACCAGGTCTTCTAAAACTTTTTTCTTCTTGTTGACGTTCTCATCGGCATCGTGGAGAACAAGATTGCCGAAATATTTCCAACACGTGCTGCTTTTCGTTTTAGAATTGAACAAAACACTCACTGAGAATCTTTTAAGTTTACATTTCTCTATATCAGACTTCAATGCCACTATATTATTGATTTAAGTACGCAAAATTTAACTAAACTGCGAGTATGCGACGCCAGAAATGCAAAATATTTTTCTGCGGTTTATCTGAGCTAAGCTTCGACGCGAGTGTGCCGTGCCGTGCCTTGCTTGCTGGCCAGCAGACCCACCTCCCCGTGCCGCCCGAGCGGCCCCCGCGCGGATTTTAAATTTCGCTCCCACTCAACTTGGCGCGAAGTTTTGAACTGTCGGCGGCGGCGACGGCGCGTTACGGCTAGGTGGCGGCGGTGAGCCGCGGTGGCGCGCACTTCTACCCCTGAGGACTAAGATGGAATGCTTCGTTTCCAGTAAAAATGGGTCTCCAGACCTCTACACTCACCATACGAAACACAACAGAATTAACCCTTCGATCCCCATAAAAATCCAATGCAGTCGCATAAAAGTAAAGTTACAGCCTTTATACGTCCCACTCCTGGGCACAGGCCTCCTCTCATTTCTGAGACGGTCTTAGGGCAAGTAAGTGTCTGCCCCAATGCGTGTTGGCGAACTTCACATGTCTTCGAAATATTTTTTTTCTTATTTCTCAGACATGCGGGTTTCCTCACGATGTTTTCCTTCACCGCCGAGCACGTGGTAAATCAGCACTTAAAATTGCAATTAACAATTTAATTGGTGCCGTCGGGGATCGAACACGGTTTGCTCGCGTATTGTGAAATTTACAGCGAGCGCTAACTATCTGAGCTACCACGGCTCGATATAAACTGATGCAGTATGCAATCGCAATCCATCATCAATATCAGACTTCTTCATAGAAAAGTAGTCTCTAAATATAAGTTTTAATGGCTTAAATGTGCTGTGGGTGTGCGCGGTCGAATCGACCGCTTGAATTTTGACGGAATAGCGCCGCGGTCGAATTCGATCGCTTAAGGACTGAGAGGTCAAGCTGCTATTTAACGGTGGTATTCCGTGATAGCATGGTCCTTCCCCGGTCGAGCCGACCCATTCGTGCTACAACCATAATATAGCTGCAGCTTGGCTCCACCACGTATATAACATAATAACATAAGATACTAAATATTTGCTGAACTTACGTAGTTGCTAAACCTGGCAGGTGCTCAAACGCTAGGTAATAAGCATGGCGTCGAGTATCTTCTATTGACACAAAATTACCATAAGCCATTTTTAAGATAAATTAAGACAGATGACAAAGATTTCTCGTGTAGCGGCAGCGTAAGAAAATCGTCCCTTGAGTGTTATAGGAGGAGGAGAGAGAGAAGGAAGATTTCCCAGAGTGTATTAACACATTTCTGGGAAATCCTGTGGTTTCCGATAGTAGTGATACAACCAGCTCATTTAAGTGAAGAGCCTACTTTTTTAAAAGGCCTGAAACCCATCTATGATTCCTTTGTGTTGTAATCACTTGCCATTAAGTAAATCGAATGCTAGTTAGCTTCCTTCTAAGAAAAAAAAATGTCTTAAATGTGAAACTTTTTAAAGCCGGTTTCGAAATAAATGAAGATATTTAACCACTACTAGCTGAAAAGGTTTCTTCAGAGATTCGATGTAGGAATAATGGATTGAGTAAAGATGTAAAACTCTATATTATATTTCATCGAACATGTCGTTTTTGAAGTGCCTTAAAACGTTCAAAGACTCCATACTCATACTGTGCAAAGCAATCACCGAAAATCTGTTTTCTTTAACTCACTTCGTACTGTTTTATCACAAAAAAAGTTGGTGAATGGTAATATGGCAGCAAATTGATTGAAGTTCCTAAAATAATAAACGCATTCCAAATTTGAATTTAAAAAAAGGTAAGATTAAAAGAAGAGAATTAATTAAAATATAATGTTACCAATGCAACGGCTAGACTTGTTCCAGCTGTGAATAGTTTTGAATAACTCAATGGCTGTGAACATAAAAAAGCCTAATGACGTTGGTGATGACGACGAACAATAGCTAACTATACATTTTAAATCTTCAGTTATTCAGTAGTGTATTCGTTTATTTCAGTAGTGTAATTGTTTTTGAATAAATGGAATTGGAAATATTACCTAAACAAAAAATTTATGTGCACAATACATACTAGATGCATGGAACTGTATTTATATGGTAATTTTGCTTACGTGCGTAGCCGGCGTATCGATGAACACAATCCAGAGGGAGACTTCTGGAACAGTGGTGTCAAGATTCAGAGTTAAATTATATCGCGTTCATGAACTCACCGTTTCTATCTGCATAAACGTATTATATTTGTGTATTTTACGGTTAAGAGTGACATTTATTTATACTGATTATTTTTCTATACAACCTATCAAAATATATATTTTTGGCATTGAGAATGCTTTTACTGTTATTAAATTGTTACGAGGCAGATACTGCTGCCTATTCCCTGTTTCAGTTTCCCTCTGTCGCCTTTCAGGGAACCCATGAGATGGGGGGATATGGGGTTTCTTCTACACTACCACTACACGCCGTGTGTGGTTGTTCGTTTTGTAGTAGTGTAAGAAAATCCAATAATTTCATTTGTATTATTATGTGATTTTAATACCGATGCTTCGGAAGCACATTGGCTCAGTTCCAACACGGAATAAATGTTTTTTAATATTTTTTTCTTTTAATTTATTTATTTAATTGTTTGTGTACACACATATTTTGATAGGAAAATGATAAAAAGAACATATGTACAAAGGCAGTGCATGCAATAATGTGTTCCGGTCTGAAAGGTAAAGAGAGCAAATATAATTACAGGCTGAGAGGCATTCTATCTGAATCCTCAGTGGCGACAACTCACCTATATAGCTTTGTTTATTTAAAGTTGGTTGCAGGTGCCCTTGTACCGCAGTTGCCACTTATCATTAGGTGAACTGTTAAGTTTCTTGTGACAAACGTTTTAATAAAAAAATATGTCGGACATATAAATATCGAAGTTGGGGAGATTCGGTTAGGCGCTTCAGGTTAAGTTAAACGAGACGTGTAGTGGTGGGAAGGCTTAGTAGCCATGGCTTGATCACCCACGGTGAACAAAGAGGAACCCACTTGGCTAGCCCAAGGTGTAAGGCCGGCCTTACGGGACCGCTCCGCGTAAGCTCACTCCGGAAGCGCATTGGTGGATTATTGCGGGAGGGATCTACCCATTCTGTCCAACCCAAGATGAAGTCCAAGTGGAAGAGGAGGGTTGTTACGGCGATGCGCCACTTGCCCTATCCTCCTCACGCTAGGCCGCAACGCTGATATGGTGGTGGTAGGACCGCGGAGGGAGATGAGTGTCAGTATTGCGAGGCACCACTCTTCCAATCCTCCTCGGCCAAAACTTGGTTAGCGGCGGAGCCACTGACAAGATTCACCGTTGGAATCAGCCAAGCTGATGCTTCAGTTTGATCGTTTTTTGCTGGCCCTGTGGCCTGTGCGTATCGGGCTTGGGAGGTTCGTTGCGCAGATGAGTTGGAGACTGCGAATGAAGAGGCGTCTTGTATTCCTGGTGCGCTTTACCTAAGAAGATCCTCACCAATTAGGGATCTGCATTTGGGCTACCGGCCGCGGAGGGGCTGCGAGAACATTCCGGTGGCGTTGATATATGCGGAAAAGTTGGAACTCCAACACAACACCATATCAAGAGTGAGTTACATATGCCTACCAAGACCTTGCAAGCAATCATAGCAAATAACAGCACTTGACTTAAGAATATTCGAAACAGTGCCATCAGGAAGTCACCTACCGCCTGCTAAGCAAAAAACTAGCATGTCTTTAAAGATGTGACTCAATTTACTCACGTGACTTACGATTTTTATTAAACTATAAAAACCATGGTATAATTTTTAAGACAGCCCAGTAGTAGTTAAGTTATTTTGTAAGTTATGTAGTCTAGTATTCCTGTGTACTCACATTTTCACAGTAGTTAAGTAAGCTTGTAAGTTAGAAAATCAAAGTAATATTGGAAGAATTCTTCGTCTCCTTCCACTTTTACCCTCCCTAAGCTGCTGCAAACGTAAGTAGTGACACCGAGTGAAATATCTCCAGATATACTAGAAAAGTAAAAAATTACTTTGGTACATACAAAATGTCATCCAACCGCTAGAGCCGTTTCTGAGAAACCAATTACATACATACATCGATATATATGTATTACGCACTAGATATGGCATTCTGAACACTCACTATGTTCAACAGAACTGTAGTGCAATCCGTACACCTGTTATTGCCTCTTCTCTATTCATGCAGTGCGGAGCGGCGCTAATAATAATTTTATATTAAATAAGCACATATGCAAAATAAACTAAAATTATAAAAATATACTCGATTAACAATACACTCTAAATGAACAATTATTTATTATGATAATTTTCGCCTGTTTATATCGATACAGAGTAGTGCACATTTTTTGTTTGGATTAGCTTCTCTAGTACGTAGTACATATAACTCAATGCATATATATACATACATAATAATGATTGCCGGCTTGAAGTATATGATAATACTAAATGAAATTTGAAATAATATATAGATAGATTATTTAATGATACATCATAGAAAAAAATACAAACAGAAGAATTACTTATTTTATACTGTCCTAAAATGTTTAAATAAAAAAAAAACTCAACTAAAGGCGTACTGATGAAAAACAAAATTTTCCACAGTAGAATGCAAATGCGGTTTTCATTTTTAGTACCGTGTAGTGGCGGTTGAGAATATCCACCACCCCATATCTTCCCGTGGGTGTCGTAAGAGGCGGCAGAGGGAGACAGGCAGGAGATGGGCAGCAGCATCTTCCTGATAACAGCAATGATATAATAAAAAACTGCGGTTGCAAACCCGCTCGTCGAGCGTGGCAACTATGGCAAATATCCCCCCGTGAATAACGACTCACAAAAACGGCCCCCAGTCTTCGGCGGCCTCGCTATTGCTGGCTACGGTGGTGACCATGGTAACGGCGGGGCAGGGGGTGCTAAGAATCTCCGGTGGAGGTTCGGTTGCCACCTAAGACGACTCGACCAGGCAACATATAACGATACTGGAGCTGGAAGAAGAGGTAGACAAGTTGCGCTGGCATATTATTGGATTATCCGAGGTCCGAAGAGAGGGGGAGGACACGGCAATCCTCGAGTCCGGCAACTTGTTCTACCACCGGCAGGGCGACCATCTGTCCCAAGGAGGTGTCGGATTTATCGTCCACAAGTCTCTCGTCAACAACGTTGTAAAGATTGGGAGTGTGTCGACGAGGGTCACGTACCTGATACTCAGAATCACCAAACGGTATTCGCTGAAGGTCATACAGGTTTACGCACCAACCTCGACACATCCCGATGAGGAGGTGGAGGAAATGTATGAGGATATTTCCAGAGCCATGCGTTCTTCCAAAACCCACTACACGGGTTGTTGAGACTTCAACGCAAAACTAGGCACAAGAGAAAGCGGTGAGCTGAAGGTAGGGAAATTCGGAGTAGGGCGACGGAACCGAAGGGGCCATCAGCTGGCCGACTTTATGGAGAAAGAGGGACTCTTTATGATGAACTCATTCTTCCAGAAGCGGCCCCACAGGAAGTGGACCTGGTCGAGTCCCGACGGTTCGACAAAAAATGAGATTGACTTCATTATGACGACCAGACGCCAACTGTTCCAACTGTTCAGTGATGTCTCAGTGATCGTAAGGGTGAAAACTGGCAGCGATCACCGAATGGTTAGAGGCACACTGAACCTAAACGTTAAGTTGAAGAGGTCTCGTCTAATGAAGTCAACGCTCCGTCCCCCAGGTGCTCTAATCCAGAATCCTGAAACCTTTCAGCTCGAGTTACAAAACCGCTTTCAGTGCCTAGAGGATTGAAATGCAGTGGACGATATGAATGACAAGCTCGTGGAGACTCTCCATGCGGTCGGAGCTAAGTTCTGCAAGACAAAAACACAAAAACAAAAACTCTCCGATCACACTCTTAATCTCATGGCTGTTAGACGGGAGATGAGGCTGCAATCGTCAACAGATTTGACAGCATACAGGCAACTGAACTGTACACATCATCGTTGGAGCCACACGCAAGTGTGAGTAACTATCCAAGGGCAAGTCTTATCCGACACTATTCCGATGATATCCCGGACATCAGACTGAGCGAGATTAGAATGGCTCTCCAGCACCTTAAAAACGGCAAGGCCCCGGGCGAGGATGGAATTACAGCGAAGCTTCTGAAAGTGGGTGGAACACCGGTACTTGAAGTCCTTCAGAAGGTCTTCAATTCCGTCCTCCATGGTGGCACTACTCCGGAGGCGTGGAGCAGAGGCAGGGTGGTCTTGTTCTTTAAGAAAGGCGGCAACGCTCTCTTGAAGAACTACAGAACGATTTCCCTTCTGAGCCGCGTCTACGTCCTTTTTTCAAGAGTCATTACGAATCGTCTCGCACGCAGACTCGACGACTTCCAGCCTCCCGAACAAGCCGGTTTCCGAAAAGGCTTCAGTACCATAGACCACATACATACCCTGCGGCAGATTGTACAGAAGAACGAAGAGTACAATCTGCCACTTTGCCTGGCATATGTGGACTATGCGAAAGCCTTTGATTCCGTCGAAATTTGGGCGGTGCTACAGTCCCTTCAGCGGTGCCAAGTAGACTGTCGGTATATCGAAGTGCTGAAGTGTTTGTACAGTAGGGCTACGATGGCTATCCGAGTACAGAACCGGAGCTCGAAACCTATCCAACTGCATAGATGTGTAAGACAGGGTGACGTTATTTTCCCGAAACTCCTCACCGCTGCGTTGGAAGACGTTTTCAAGCTACTGGACTGTAAAGGATACGGTATTAACATCAATGGCGAGTACATTACTCACCTTCGATTTGCCGACGATATAGTCCTTATGGCAGAATCGCTGGAGGACCTTAGCACTGTGCTCCATGACCTCAATGGTGTCTCCCAACGGATAGGTTTTAAGATGAACATGGAGAAAACAAAGATCATGTTTAATGTCCATGGTAAGTCCAACTTCGACCGAGAGGTCAATCGACGTATTCAACTCGGCTGGGCAGCGTTCGGGAAATTACGAAACATCTTCTCGTCAGGTATACCTCAATCTCTGAAAACTAAAGTGTGTAACTAGTGCGTGTTGCCAGTGATGACTTATGAATCTGAGACGTGGTCCTTCACTGCTGGTCGTATGAGGACGCTCAAGGTTGCTCAGCGAGCTATGGGAGGGCTATGCTTGAAGTTTCTCTGCGTGATAGACTCAGAAATGAGGATATCCGCAGTAAAACTAGAGTGACCGACATAGCCCAACGGATTAGTAAGCTGAAGTGGCAATGGGCCAGCCATATAGCTCGAAGAACCGATAACCGATGGGGAAGAAAGGTTCTCGAGTGGCAGCCTCGTACCGGTAGGCGAAGTGTAGGGCGAACCCCACTAGATGGAGTGACGACCTGCTAAGACATGCGGGAAGTCGATGGATGCAGGTGGCTCAAGACCGTGCCTTGTGGCATTACTTGGGGGAGGCCTATGTTCAGCAGTGGACTTGTGAAGGGCTGTAATGATGATGATGATGATGATGATGATGATGATTTAAGTCGGTCTTTATGAGCTCAGCTTCTGTATTATTTTAAATTAAGCTGTGTTAACGATTTCTTGGCAAGCACGATATCTGGTATTTATATTAGCTAAAAGAGTCTCAAAGCAACGGTATCACTGAATTAATATTTGAAAACGCTCGATTACGTGGGTCAATCAATAAGTTTTGAGATGCTCGAAATTTAAAAATTTAATGCACCCGTGTTATATGTTTACAAAAAGCAATTTTATTTAAAAATATTATTTCATAAGCCAATTGCTCAACATAAAAAAAAACAAAGTTCTATTAATTTTCCTGCAACGCTTCCCGCGCTTTTCATTTAAATCGTGATTTGGATCGTGAACATTTACGCGCTATGATATATTAGGATTTTAAATTTGGTTTAACCGAACAATTAAGTTTACAATGGTTACAGTCGGCATTAGGAGACTCAGTTCCATCACGCGTATCTATTTTTAGGTGATTTGCTGAATTCAAAAGGGGTAAAATTAACCTTACAGAAACAAGAACGGGGGCCCCGCAAACAGCAGTAATGGCAGAAAATGTATGGATTACTAAAATATCGGTGCGAGAAGACCCACGAATCATATATACGGACATCGAAAAGATTGTTGACGTTAGTTCGGGGAGCATTCATACCATCCTACATAAACATCTTGGAGTGAGGAAGCTTTGTGTCGATGGATACCTCGTTTGCTCTCCGAAAGCGAAAAAATAGAGTCGTGTGGATTGGTGCCATGAAATGCGTCCGTGTTTTGAAAAGGCGGCATCTAGGCGTGTTTCAGAAATCGTTACTGGTGACGAGACATGGAGCTATCAATATGATCCGGAAAATAAAAGGCAATCATTGGTGTGGGTCTACTCAGAAGGACAGTTACCGAATAAACTGCAAAGACCTCGCAACGTCGGTAAAAAATGGTGGCTAGTTTTTTTTCGCGGGGCGGACATTTTTCGACGTCAATGTTGGAAAATTGTAGGTCAGTCAACTCTGAATGATATACTACAGTTGCATTACCCAAAGCTTTTCAAGCTGTGCGGGAGAGGAGACCAAAGACCGTTCTTCGGGGAATCTTAGAACAAAAGCATTTTTTGACGAATCTGTTGTTAAAACTCTAAGTCACCCACCCTACAGCCCTGACTTAGCTCCTTGTGATTTCTTTTTGTTCCTAAGAGTCAAAGAAAAAATAAAAGTCAAGTTTTTTTAAGCGCTGAAGAAGCCGTGGCAACCTACGAAGAAGCGATTTCCGACTTGTCAGATCAAGACTGGCAAAAGTGTTTTCAGAGTTGGTTTAGGAGAATGGAATTTTGTGTAGAGCATGATGGAGAATATTGGAAAGATGTAAAATAAATATTAATAGTATCTAGAATACTTTTTGTGTATCTCAAAACTTATTGAGTGTACTACGTAATATTTTAATCTTTTTTGTTCAAGTGAAAAATGATAAAAATAGACATTATATTACCATTTCACTGTCCAACCAAAAATGTGAACCAAAAATGAACATTTCGATTGTTTAACTTTGTGTCCTTTTCGTGGACAACGAAGTTGTTAGCCTTGATAAGGAAAAAAAAATACCAGGTCGTTATTTTCAACTTTAATGTATTGATAAAACAGGCATAAGTCTGCTCTAATTTCTGAGAGTTACAAAGCAATTAGTTTATTGCGTGTTGGCGGTCTTCGCAGTTCTTCAAAAAACTTATTGGACAGATATGCAAGCTTTTTCTTTATCTTCTCTTTTTTACCTAAACGTGAGCCTGTTCCTTGGTAGGATTTGCCTAAATCTGCAATTTTAACCAGACTCTCACTCGACTTATGGCTGCGTATTTTAAACCTGGCGTAAGGTGATGACTATATTGCCATCTATCTGTTAGACATTATCCACAGTCACTTATCAGCTCACTGTCACTAACGGTTTCACGAATTCTCTGGTTTCACCACACAGATCTTCGGCTTCCAACTTATTTTATCTGACTTCTTTATTAATTTGTAATTCGTTTAAAAGAGTTCGGAATACCAAATATTCTATTATTCCTCATCTCCATGTCTAGTATTCTTAACTCCTTGTGTGTAGACACAAAAAAATTATTAAACTATCTCAATACTGTGTACACATCTTAAAATATACATAACATAAGACATAAACACTCACGCCTGTCACGAGGAGGGGTAGGCAATTACTACAGACTACCATTTAGCACGATCCTGACACACATCTCTCGCTTCCTGCACATCCATATACCTACGTATACATGCTCGTCGGTTAAGGGTACTCTTAGTTTGGCCCATTTCAACAAATTTTAAATAGAGGTATTAAGTAGATTTCTTTAAACTGCTAAGATGTATAAGTATGAATGTATAAATATAAAGTATGATAATAAGTGTAAAGAAGTATAAGTATAAAGTATAATAACTACTGCTATAGAGTATACTGCCCTTCTTATGAAGAGTGCTATAACTTGGTTTTGGCTACTTTTGAGATAATCGCAGTTAAAGATTTAATTCTAGTTTTGTCTGTATCTTCATAACTATGATAGCTATTTACTTGAAACGTTTACTATACGACAGATAAAATGATGCAGAATTCTTTATAGTATATTATATTTGTACATACGATTGTATAGACTTTAAAAACACAATAGTATATTTATCTGTAGGACTGTTAATTGTTTTGATAAAGAGTTACTAATCATAACCGCAATAAGTAGACTACTTATTGCAGTTATCGTTAGTAAACAGACAAATTGCTCTTTTGAGTAGCATATGTAACTGTATGTCCTGTTATTTCTTTCCAACCATAAGTGCAATAAATGTATTATTTATTGCAGCTTTAATTAGTAAAGTATTTTACGAGGGCGGCACTGAAAATTTCGGGAATCAAGGAAGTGACACAACATTACTATTTAAAAATGTATTTATTGCTTTTCGAAGTATTCTCCCCGAAATTTGACACATTTTTCCATACGATGGAACCAATCATTGAATTGAAGTTGGAGTCTCCAACATGGCCGTTTTGTAGCCGTCCACAGCTTCTTCAGGTGATGAAAATCTCTGTCCACGCAATTTATTCTTTATTTTAGGGAAAGTATAGAAATCGTTAGGGCTTAGGTCGGGGCTGTACGGCGGATGGTCTAATAATTCTATGTTTTCTTGCTCTAAAGACTCTTTTGTTCTGTGTGCGGTGTGAGAACTCGCATTGTCGTGATGGAGGAGGATGCGGCGGTTGCAGTTCTCTTTACGGAGTTCAGAAACGACCTGTGGTAAGCAAATGCTAGCATACCATTCTGCATTAACCGTTCTTTATCCCTCAAGAGGAATAGTCGTAACATTGCCGGTTTTGGAGACAAACGTGGCCACCATCACCACCATGGCTTTAACTCATTTTCGAACTCCCAAACTCGTGACTGGTTTTTTGTTTCTTGTTCGTACGCGTATATCCAAGATTCGTCACCTGATACGATGTTGTATACAGCATTTGAGGATCCTGCGTGGAATCTTTCGAGAGTTTTGACGCATCAAATAACGCGAGCCGCGTTTTGCTCTTCACAGAGCGAATGCGGTATCCATCGGGAAAACAACTTTTTTACACCTAATTGTTCAAGCAAGATTATTTGTATTTGACTCATGCCAATGTCTAAAGTTGCCTGAATTTCGCGGTATGTCACATGTCGATCTTCCTCAATCAACTTACGCACAGCATCTACGTTTTCTTGGGTGACTGCAGTTTTTGGACGACCTTGACGGGGATCATCACTGAGCTTGACACGTCCACGTTGAAATTCAGAAAACTAGCGATGAATTGTGGTTTTGGATGGGGCTTCATCACCAAATGCAGAAATCATCCGGTCAACATACTGCTTTTGTGTCAAACTACTTCGAAAGTTATAATAAATCATCGCTCTTGAATTTTTTCGAGTCATTTCCATTTTCTCAACGACTAAACAAGTTTGACAAAACCTTGTGGCAAGACCGAGAATCTTTTTTTAAATAAATAAATGGTATTCGATTCTTAAAACCAAGGAGTTTTCAATTAAAAAGTTTTAATATGACAGGAACAGTGGAAATATTCCATTCCCGATACTTTTAGTGCAGCCTAGTAATCAGACACAATACAACGGTGGTTGATTGCAAGAATATTATAAGTTTATATGAAAAATTATTAAAACATTATTACTTTATATGTAAATGTTTATTAATTAAATTAACTGTTGTGAAAAATGTTACAAAAATATCACTTTACCATCTAAAAATAAAAATTAAATCCCTTTAGGCCACTTTAAGTGTTTTCGATCACCAAAATTATGTAATCAAGACTTAAGGAACTTTGCAATTGCACATATTAAAAGCAAGATAAGTAACTTTAAAAAATCAACTAATCGTTTAGACAATTTTTATTCTTGTCCTAGGATATAAAAAAATGTTATATTAATCTACTAAGCAAGATTATGAGCTCAGTGTTTAAGTCAATCTTAATTCATTCAAAGTAACATAAATTACAACGTAAAGAAAACATTGGAATCTGAGTAAAATGTATGTTTGACATGTCTGAGTTTAATGTATCATCGTAGTATTTAGTCACTGGGTAAATGAAACTTATTGGGGGTATGTTCGCGGCGATAATGTAATATTGTTGGATTGAAACTTTGAATATGTTCTTTAATTATGTGTTTGTCTAATGAAGTTATACGTTCCTTCCTCTTCCTCGTTTGTCTCTTTGGTCATGAACTTCCTTACTGAGGGCTAAATTAATGTACCTATTCTTTTCTGGCTTATATCCAAGTGTTGTCAGAAAAACCTGACAAACTTCGCATTCTGATAAAATACGTTTCTTTCTTTGGCGGTTATACTGTGCTGTTTTACATGTTTTTACGATATATAGTTCAACCATCCCTTTTATAAACAACCCTCTTGATTTTCAATTTAAATTTATTTACCGATCATGGATATCTGTTCAAATTTTTTCTGCAAACTTTGTCATACACTTTTTTCCATATTAATCATCACATAGTGCTAATATGTGTAATGGTAATAATATTAACTCTGCATCACCGCTTTCTTTCTTCTGTTTGTTGAGTTGTCTCAATGGAATATTAAATGCACGCCTTACTAGTTTCATTGCAGGTGTAAGAATCATAGTCGAATTCATTGAAAAATCAAGTAAATATTCTTTGTTTTTGACGCTATCGGCAGAGTCCTCAAACATGATAACTTTACCATTGTCACAACCAAACGTGGTAAAGCCATGCTGTAGCTATATTAGTAGTATAGTTGTGGCAAGGATGGGTTGGCTTGACCGAGGAAGGATCACGATCTCACAGAATACCGGCGTAAAATAGCAGCTTAACGCTGCTGTGTTTCGTATGGTTAGTGTGGAAAACCGGAGACCCTTTTTACTGGAAAGGAGGCATTCCATCTTGTCCTCGCGGGTAACAACGCGATTGATTCGTAGTCGATCGAGTAGATGTAGATGTCTATGGGCCACAGCAACCACTTACCATCAGATGGACTGTGTCACAGCGGTGACACTCCCTGTACGTGAGAGCTTAAGCGCCGGTGACCTTGAGTCGAAGCGTGTAACGCTAGGGTTGATATCGAACCGAAATGAAACATTATAGACTTGTACCAAATAAGATACATAGTAGGCATGTGTTATATATTATGTAAACTTATGTATTTAGGTAGTGAAAGATACGATCAATTTTAAATCAACTTTCATTAAATGAGGAATATTAAAACTTCCGACAAAACCAAATATGCACGAGAGTTAATGGTAATCTTAAAGAATTAACCAACATTTAGTATTTCAGTACGCAATAATCAGTATTACCTACTATCCTTTAAAAATAATTTACTCTTATATATTTTTTAATTTTTCGATAAATTTTTTAATTTTCATTATTATTTCTAACAATTGCAAAAATTCGTAGCATGTATATTTTTTTTAGAAAATCCAAAGGTATGCAGGTTTGGGGCATAGCGGCCAACAAATTGTTCCCTATGTGTTGAGGAGATAAGTCATTTCTATTTCTAATGAAATAATCCATTAATACAACAATGAACAAATACAAAAACTCTTTATAGATATCTAAAATTTCTTGACCCTCTAGTGGTATTTTTAATAGTGTATATTTCAGTAAATGTAATATAATAAAATTATTGGTGAAATATTAGTTTTATTGCCATGGTATTTCCCCATAATTCTTGTTAAGATCATACCGACTTTCATTAAAATGAGTTCACATATTTTTAGGTATCATAAAACATTATTAAAAATGAAACTAACAAAACAAGAGCCCTTGTTTTGTGCAGTGGAGTTTATTTTAATTGTAATCACTTAAAATCACTTTCAGTAATACTTATACATATACTACCTATAATATCATTTATTTCATAAAAACAAAAATATTTATCAAAGCATATAAACCTACTTGGTAACATAAACTTAATACCTACATGAATAGAATAATAATATCTACATATTACTATTCTATTCATGTAATTAAGATATCGGTAATATTCATATATTAATCGAAATAATAAATCACTTGACGAATATATTCATATTAACTATATACTGACAAATATCGCTATTACTACTAGCCCTCGGCCAGGGCAGTCGGCGATTGCCCGTTCCACGCCCCGCGCGCCTCTCAAGGCCCCCGCACACATCCAGACACCCACACGTAGCCGCAAGCGATTTTACGTGCACACATGCTTAAGTGTCGTTTCTTTTCGCGTAGTGTATATATTCTTTGACTGTGTGCTCGTTTGTCACCTTTCTCAATAAAATAAAAATCATCTTAGTCTAGCAATGGAAAGATTTCAAGTCGTTTTAAAGAAATACGTTTAACAAACTGTTCTCTTTGTTGAGTTTTAGAAACAAGGATATTAAGATCAATATCTCAAACCACATTAAAAGAATTACTAAATTCATCTCGGAAATCAAAAACGCCCCTCTTTACAACTCATAGCCGCAATAACTCGAAGACAAATTGTGATTTAGTATTTATAGCCATTCAATTCTTGTCAGTTTTTCCTTCAAATAATTGCAATAACTTTACTTGTTATTATTAGAATTTGTCAGCTTAAAATTTTAAATAAAAAGATTCCTTAACATATCTGCAATAACTTTTACTTGTTGCGCTTATGACTAGTAAATGTGTCATAACTCAAGTTATTTCATTCATGATATGCAACTTACAAATGGTATTATTAGATATTGCAGTTATGCTTAACAAAATAACCGAATCTACCGTTAATACAAAAAAGACGTCTAAGAAGAAAATATAGAGCTCATTTTCCTAATTACGGATATGTACTTAAGTCAGAAAGGCCAAAAACTCGAGTTATTGCACTTATCGTAAGGACGGCAGTATAATATATCTAACACGAGATTACAACATGCAGACTCTAGCTACTAATTTAGCACCTATGCTGTTAAACCTCTGGACTGTAGGACCACAAACTCAGCAGATTACTAACCCTGAGAGTCTTCCTGGGATTCAGTTTCACCAGAGAGTTAAGGCTGGGTACTCTGCGTTAGCGAGATGCTAGTTCATTTACACTAGGGCGCAAGGAGTGGCTAGAAAGTGAATGTAAACATTACGTGAGCTTATCATATTGAAGACGTATATCAAGCAAGACTATCAAAGTAAAGGAATATGTATACCTTTGGATTGGTCGTCTTTGGCTACACCATACAAGCTAAGATACGTAACCAGCACATTTAAGTTCCAAACCCCAATGAAAAGTTTATTTTCTTCTTTGTGATTAGCCAAGCCAGGCTAGTAGACCCGCTGACGAACTGATAAGAGGTTCAGGAAGGCTCAGAACCGAGCTTTGTGTTGTGCCACTTCTGGACATGTCCAGAAGTGGCACAACACAAAGCTCAGGATACAAATCAGAAGATGGGCAGCAGCGTCTTACTCAATATTACTAAAATTAAAAACCTGCGGTTGCTAGCACGCTTGCCAGCGTTGCAACTATGGCAAAGTCCATCATATGAGACACACTGTGGGGGAGGCTTATGTTCAGCAGTGGTCTTGTACAGGCCGTAATGGATGAATGGATGGATAGGTATATTATAGTAAAATTGAACATGCTCGTTAGTAATTGAAACATTATATTGTTTTATGAAAAATGAATTGATTTTGGAGTTGATTACTGCATAGCAAATCCGGGAAGATCCGCCTACACAAAGTTAAAATAAGAAATGATAGTGGCGTTACTTTCTTATGTGGATTATCAATAATACAATGCAAACAACGGCATTAATTAAACCCATTGGTAAAAAGCATTGATTAAAATTTGGCACAAAGTATGTTGGCGAAATACACGCAATGTTTTGGCACTGGAACCAAGTTCACTCTAATCTTCAGTGATTTGGCAGTCCCTCTTCACATTAAAATCACATTCGCATACACAGGCTGTTCATTAAATGCTGACACAAACCAGTTCAATATTTAGAACATCAAATAGCTCAAATGTAGGAAGTATTGCATAGCGTATTGTTTTAAATAGTTATAATTTTCGAATAGAATTCACACCTAGGAGTGGAAAAATAGGAAGTGATTTTTTTAAATTAAATATTTCGATGACATTCTATTTGTAATCTTGAACTTGTAATCTTTATTCGTCTACTCAAAGGGTCAGAAAAATAATCCTTTAATAAAAAGTAAACAATGATTAAAAAAAAAAAACTAAAAATAAAATAAAATAATTTCCACTTAATATCTTTTATAGATGGCACTAAGGCATATTATTTTGAAACATTAAAAACTCAACCTTAGGCGCTATTAAGTGGAAATAATTTTATTATATTTAGTTCCTTAAAGTCGGATTTTGCATATACAATTTATATGCCTTTAATACATCAAAATTAAAACAAATTATGTCTGATACGTTTTCCAAACTGCGACGCCAAATAAAAACAAAATTGGAATCATTAAATTATGCTTCTATTTTATTATCGGTAACGTGTCTATTCACTGGAGAAGGGCGATTTTTTCATAACAATTGTGTCTGGATTCTGAGAGTTAAATCAAGTCACAGCGATTGAAATTGTAAATATTACATCATCACGTACATGCTTTTTTATGAATGTAGGTACTCAATTTTTTACTTAAGTAAAAATATTCGAAAAGTGGTTGATAAAAAATTTAAGTTTTCATTATGTAAGATTATTCAAAAAGCTTGATCATTTAAATCTGTAAATTAACTTTTTTTAAATTAATAAGTCGTCATTCTGATTTGATCGTCTCTTAAACACTTTTACTGTCATTTCACTCTCCCGTGAGTCATATATGAACATTTCAATTGTTTAATTATTGTGCCGTTATCGTAGACAGGCTTGTTTCATATTTCATATAATCTACTCGTATATTTTTTTATAAAATCTTCGTCAACTTTACTTCTTAAAGAGTAATGAATGTGCAAATAGTTTTTCAGTTTTGTGACAGATGGCGCTACAAGTTTTTAAAAACGCGCTATTAATGGGCTTTCTCAAATACTACAACATACATGTTCTAAATCGTTTCTGTAATCATCATCATTACAGCCCATCGAGAACCTTACTTCTCGATAATTTTTGGCGGCCTCTCGATTTATTGACCAAATGATTTAGACAATTAAATCTTGGGTCTTAGAAATGTAAATATTCACCTTCATTAAAGACAACCAAATCTAAGAAATACGTTTTGACGTTTCACATTAATCATTCCGCAATAATTTTGCACAAGCCTACTCATACGATTTAAAATAACCTTTTACGTAAATTTGAAGAATTATGAGGTTATCTATATTTCATTACATCGTGTATAGTTTTTATAATTCAAATTTGAATTTTTCAAACAAAGCAAATTATTAAAAAATGACCAGTAAGTATTAACTTTTTTTACTTGACATCGTTTCAACGACATGTCGCTATGTATATTACCGTAGTGTTTGGATGATTAAAATTCATTGTTATGCGAATAATCGGCAAAACAATTAAATAATCGGTAAAAATATTCTAATAATTTTTTATTTTCGAAATTCCTTAAATTACGTGAATCATGAATAAAACAAGTTTATTTTTTTCATTTTGTCAAAGTAAATTTTTGTAGGCAAAAACTCATATATAAGGCCGTGCTAAAATAACCATTACATAATTTCAATATCCCGCCATTTCGATACCAGTTACTCGACTCCACAGAACCAGTTATTCATTTTTCATACAAAATTTGATGTAAGTACACATAGTTCAAAAACTTTATTACACTAAGTTTGTATAAAAAGGGTTATTTTAATATTAAGGAATTTATGGATGATAATAAGCCCTGGAAAGGGTGATCGCTACTAAACTATTTCTAATTTGTTTTGTGTTGTTAATTGTAACACGCATGATTATAAGCTCTTATTTTTTTTTAAACTAGTCCCTTTGGGTTTCTTGCTGGTTCTTCCCAGGACAGAAGTATTTTTTGCGAACCAGTGGTAAATGAAAAAAGTGACTTTCAATAAGTATTTATTGTAATAGTAGTTTTGTGATTTTGTGTTTGTCTTCTTATTTTGTGACCCGGCTTTAACTTTTTGGACTGTTTCCTGTATAATAATTTTTTGTACGTGGTAGAGCTACGCTACATCTATATTCTAGTTGTAGCACGAATGGGTCGGCTCAACCAGTGCAGAATACCAGCGTAAAATAGCAGCGTAATGCTGATGTGTTTCATATGGTGAGTGTAGAGAACCTGTGTGAAGACATTCCATCTTAGTCCTCAGGGGTGACAACGCATTTGCATTTTGATTCTTAATTGAGGATAAATGTGTATGTCTATGGGCCATAGCATCTACTTACCATCAGGTGGACTGTGTGCTCGTTTGTCACCCAATGTTAAAAAAAATCGTTGAAGCATATGCCCATGTCAAAAAAAATATTGAGTAAAAGTGGTATGGTAGAAAAAACAAAAAAAATTGACTATGGATTAACTTTGAAAGAGACTTTAATTTTGACTGCATTATTGAAAATCAAATAATAATAAATAATATAAACAACGACATCCCTACTAGTTGTATTGAAATTGATTGAATAAATTTCTTTTTAAATCTAATTTTAATCTTAAATTTTTATAACTGTACCTCTAGAAATAAGCAGTAACAACAAATACGAAGAAACTGATAAATCTTGTGTTTTGAATCGTCCGTTTTAAATTTATTCTGGTATTATTCAAACCAAACTGTAAATGATTACCAACTCTTTTAAGAGACTTTTAAGAATCGAATATTTTACGTTCCACACACGTTTTGACAGCTGTCAAAATGTATTTTTTTTAAAAATTATGAAATGTATTTCAATTTGAACCAAAAATTAAATCTTAATCTTACCCAGTTGGTCAAAATATCATTTTTATTGTTTCTACTAAAAGTAATTTTCAAGTTCTTAGGTTTACGGATGAAATATAACCTAGATCTCTCTTCTCTTGGGTCTTAGAAATGTTGGCATTGCTCTCTGTCTGTTCGTAAAGTTTCATCACATACGGTTCAGCCATTCCTAAAGTTAGCTTGGACAGTCGGACGTATGAAAAATAAAAATAAAACTGTTATTTATGCTATTGTAGCATACAACATAACCCCTTGGGCAAAACAGAAGCCAGTTGTTTCAATATTGTACAGATGAAAGAATCTATTACTGTGTATTTATGGGATATCATCAGTATAGTCATTTCAGCTCATCACAAGTCAACTGCTGAACTTCACCATAGGTAAGAAGCATACTAAAGAGGAAAAGAGATACGCCGGAGTCGGAGTACATGACTACGTATTAGTAATAATATTATTGATGATAATATTCATTTATTTCAGGCTTCTTTTACCCATTTCAAATATCACTAAATGTTAAAAACAAAATAAATGTATAATTATAAAGATACAATTACTAAAAGAAAATTTAACTGAAATCATTAGTTAGTGCGAGCACGTATTAAAACGTACGTAACACGTATTAAAAATTGCCCCCAAAAGGGGATTTGTCATTATTTTAGTATGGGACTATCTGGACACTCGTAGTACACCCTGAGGATTTCGTTCCCCTTTTGAGTAACAGTTGATTCAGAGTCAATTTTAGCCAATAATACAATGCGTTAGCATCCGGGTCTTATAGTGTTGTGAATTTTGCGTGTCTCTGACATTGCATCCTTACCCTGTTTTATTCTTGCCTCGAACGTGACATAGGAAAAGTTGGCAAATTAGGGTTGCTAATTTTTATATTAAATATATTTATTTATTTTATTTTTATTCTTAGGCACCTTATTTTAAGGGATACAATGGACGAACCTTATGCATTATGGTAATCTCTGGCAGTCCAACCCGAGCGAACTAGAGAAATAAGTTGATAGGTGTTGGAAAACTGTTAAATATAAAATAGAACGGAATAATTTTTAGATTCATATTGAACTAAAGATTACAAGAACGAACGAAAGTATACAAGAATACTTATTTATAGTAATTTTTTAATCTTACCACTGGTTTGGGAAAAACCTCTGTCCTAGAAAGAACCAAAAAGAAACCCAACAGAACTTTTCTTTAATTAAATTAATTTACATAGATTAAATTTTTTTTTAGAATTTTATTACCTGTAAAAATAAAGTTGATGGCGGGATAACAAAACTATTTAAGTGTTCTGTAGATTTTTATGTTATTTAATTACAATATTTACAATTAATATTTTTATCACACAATAAAAATGAAAAAAGCAACTAATATAGGAAAACTAAAACTAAAAATTCAAACTGTCAAAAAGTCCAGCTCCGCGTGGTATCGTACCAAGAACACCGGCTGCGTTTCTTCGCTGAATAGCTATACTTAGCCTTTGAGCGAGAAAAGAACCAGCCTTCTTGTCACCAGCAGCGACGACCAGTCGCGGACACAGTTCCTTTAGGAACTTCACTGCACGTGGACCCCACGAACCGATAGTCTATACAGCAAATGGCACAAATATGTAGTCATTTCTCAAAGACTCATATTTGCGCCATTTGCTAAATTCAGCTGCCTCTGATGCCGCCCCGGCTCTAAAAGAGGTACCCTTGAGATGAGAGGCCGCCAAAGTGTCAACGCAAGTAGCATCCCACACTAGGGCTTTAATTGGGGCAAAAAGTACGTTTACGTAAAATTTTACTTTTTATAGGATTATATTTTGCTACTTTGAGCTTTTATCAACAGTTTCACTTAAAAAATATATCAGTTTCACCTAATATATTTTTTAATTCAGACCTCTAATTTAGTAGGAATGTTTTTTTATCCACAGCAGAATCAAGCCGTTATTTTTCATTGGTATTCTGTGTGATCATAATGTACATAGATGTAGCATGGCTCTAACACATTTAATAATATTTCGAAATTGAATAATTCAAGTTGTCACGCCATCTATCCAGTGGGGGATCGCTCAACACTCTCCTTGCTAGTATGCTGATATTTGAGAACTTTTAATGCCCATCGGGCTGGAGGCTAAGTCAGTTACTTTTGTTCTTATGCAGATAATATAGACCATGAAAAAAAAGACTATAATATTCTAGGTGATTCTTTTTAACGTCTGAACAAAAATAGGATGTAACAGGTGAATGGAATAGAGATGCCTATGGCACTGATATATTACATTTTTTTACATATTAGCGAGATTAGAATGGCTCTCCAGCACCTTAAAAACGGCAGGGCCCCAGGCGAGGATGGAATTACAGCGGAGCTTCTGAAAGCGGGTGGAACACCGGTACTTGTAGTCCTTCAGAAGCTCTTCAATTCCGTCCTCCATGGTGGCACTACTCCAGAGGCGTGGAGCAGAAGTGCGGTGGTCTTGTTCTTCAAGAAAGGCGACAACGCTCTCTTAAAGAACTACAGACCGATTTCCCTTCTGAGCCGCGTCTACGTGCTGTTTTCGAGAGTCATTACGAATCGTCTCGCACGCAGACTTGACGACTTCCAGCCTCCCGAACAAGCCGGTTTCCGAAAAGGCTTCAGTACCATAGACCACATACATACCCTGCGGCAGATTGTACAGAAGACTGAAGAGTACAATCTGCCACTTTGCCTGGCGTATGTGGACTATGAGAAAGCCTTTGATTCCGTCGAAATTTGGGCGGTGCTACAGTCCCTTCAGCGGTGCCAAGTTGACTGTCGGTATATCGAAGTGCTGAAGTGTTTGTACAGTAGGGCTACGATGGCTATCCGAGTACAGAACCAGAGCTCGAAACCTATCCAACTGCAGAGAGGTGTAAGACAGGGTGACGTTATATCCCCGAAACTCTTCACCGCTGCATTGGAAGACGTCTTCAAGCTACTGGACTGGAAAGGATACGGTATTGACATCAATGGCGAGTACATCACTCACCTTCGATTTGCCGACGATATAGTCCTTATGGCAGAATCGCTGGAGGACTTAAGCACTATGCTCAATGACCTCAATAGTGCCTCCCAACGGATAGGTCTTAAGATGAACATGGACAAAACAAAGATCATGTTCAATGTCCATGTCACACCTATGCCGGTAGTTGTTGGGAGCACTATGCTTGAAGTTGTTGACGAGTACGTTTACCTGGGACAAATAGTCCGACTAGGTAAGTCCAACTTCGACCGAGAGGTCAATCGACGGATTCAACTCGGCTGGGCAGCGTTCGGGAAATTACGACATATCTTTTCGTCAGGTATACCTCAATCTCTAAAAACTGGATTGTACAACCAGTGCGTGTTGCCAGTGATGACTTATGGATCTGAGACGTGGTCCTTCACTGCTGGCCGTATGAGGACGCTTAAGGTCGCTCAGCGAGCTATGGAGAGGGCTATGCTCGGAGTTTCTCTGCGTGATAGACTAAGAAATGAGGATATCCGCAGTAAAACCAGAGTGACCGACATAGCCCAACGGATTAGTAAGCTGAAGTGGCAATGGGCCGGCCATATAGCTCGAAGAACCGATAACCGATGGGGAAGAAAGGTTCTCGAGTGGCAGCCTCGTACCGGTAGGCGTAGTGTAGGGCGACCCCCCACTAGATGGAGTGACGACCTGGTAAGACATGCAGGAAGTCGATGGATGCAGGTGGCTCAGGACCGTGCTTTGTGGCATTACTTGGGGGAGGCCTATGTTCAGCAGTGGACTTGTGAAAGGCTGTAATGATGATGATGATGATGACATATTATGAAATTGATCTATCAATAGAAACCACTGTTTTGAAATAAATTTTGAGTACTAAAAAATAACAACAAAATTTCTGAACTAAATAAATAAATTAATTAAAAATTATCGAAATTAAAATAATACGTACCCAATTAGTAGTATTTATTGATAGATCATTTTCGTACATACGTTAATGTAAAATAAAAATAAAATGTGGAATATCAGTGCCATAGACACTTTTATTCTGTTTACCTGATGACGCGAACATTATAATATAATATGATGTCTGTTAATATGAAAAAAATACTATTAATAAAGTTTCAGGATAGTGGACGTGGTATTATTCATCATTGTACCTAATTGAAATAATGAATAATTGCCATTCGAAATTAAAAGGAGTAAAATTTGGTCAAACAACTAAGTTTGCAATGTTGGAACATTATTTATAATAAACATTATTTATAATAAAATTAAACCCAAATGATCAGGTATCATTTGGGTTTAATATAAAACAACATTTGACATTAATAACACTGTATTCGTTAGAAATTACAATAAACTTTCAAATTGTCTGCCACTAACTCTGATGCATCTACGAATAAATGCTCTCCTGAGCAGTCGCGTATAGCGTGGATCGCTTACTTTCAATACGGCTGCCCACATACGGCTACGTAAGTCTTCCAAGAAGCGGATCGGCTTTGCGTAAACTTCTTCCTTAAGAGAACCCCAATAAAAAAAAAAACTAGCATATTTAGTTCTGGTGAACGTGGGGTTCACGTGTAGGCAACGTGTGGACTGGGGGCGTAGGCAGTTTTTCGTATATTCGCAAAATTCTTAAAATTTATTTTCGTTTGGGTCGAACCGGAGACCTTCTACGTGTAAGACAGATGTGATAATCGCTACACCTCGGAAACATTGCTAGTGAAAATTGTGTTAATATTATGAAAATACAAAAATCATTCTACTTGCTTCAATTTTTTATAACATTACCTACCTGATGGTAAGGCCTCAAATACATTGCCATCCCTAACAGGTAAAACGAAATGCTGTCTCTCTCACGCTTAAAAATTTGGTGAATTCCGATAAAAGGTACAACGCTTACAAAAGGTACACCGCTTTATAAAACCGATCAGAAAGTAGCGGATAAACCTACACCGCCTACATACATAGAGTGGAAGTAACAAACACAGACATACTCTTATCATTGCAAAATAAGTAAATATTAATGTAAGATTTAGTTAAAAATAAACTTAATGTTATATAAACAATTTAACTGCACGAGGTAGAGCCACGCTGCGGCTGTTATCACGGTTACAGCTAGAAGGGGTCAGCTTCAAATCAATATCAGCTTAATTCTGCTGTGTTCCGTATGGTGGGGGTAGAGAACCGGAGACCTTTTTACTGATAACGAGGAATTCTATCTTAGTCCTCCGGCGTGACAACGCATATTCGTTTTGATTCTTACTGGAGGATAGATTTTGTTAATGATGTGTAACAGCAGGCAGGCTGTATGCTTGTTTGTCACACGTATTTTATTAAAAAATATATATATTGTTAACTAATGTTAAAAAACACGTCCTGCTGGGTAAAGATTAAATAATAATCACTATGTTTAAAATCATAAATGACTTTCTATTGGCTATATTGTATAAAATTATTTGATTCTATTCTACATCCTAAACGAAATTAAAATAATCTATATTTCATTAACTATTCGCTTATTGTACAAGGCTTCCACTCGATAACCTTTCTTCCCCATGGTTTTCGGTTCTTCGAGCTATGTGGCCGGCCCATTTTCACTTTAGCTGTGCCAGTTATAATATTTTAATTAGAATAAAACTGATATCGTATTATACAACTTAGAATAAAAAAAAAACCGGCCAAGAGCGTGTCGGGCCACGCAGTGTAGGGTTCTGTAGTTTCCCGTCCGTCACAATAAGTGTTCCCACTTATGAGTTTGTACAAAAACTGTTGTTTTCATCCAAGTTGAAAATGATTTTCCTAGAAAGTCCTTATAAAGTTCTACTTTTCAGATTTTTTTCATATTTTCTAAACTTATGGTTCAAAACTTAGAGGGGGGGGGGACACATTGTTTTTTACTTTTGGAGCGATTATTTCCGAAATTATCGACATTATTAAAAAAGGATTTTAGTAAACCCCTATTCATTTTTAAATACATTTCTAACAATATATCACACGTTAGGGTTGAAATAAAAAAAAAATCACTTCCCACTTTACATATAGGGGGGCTACCCTAATAAAACACTTTTTTCCAATTTTTATTTTACCACTTTGTCGGCGTGATTGATACACATATTGGTACCAAATTTCAGCTTTCTAGTGATAACGGTCACAGAGATTTAGCGAGGACGGACAGACAGACATGGCGAAACTATAAGGGTTCCTAGTAGACTACGGAACCCTAAAAATTACAAAGGTTCTCACTAGTAAGATCTAAATATATAGTATAATAGGTGCATTGAAGTGGCGCAGAATTACCTCTGCTCTCGTATAAGAATGTAAATATTACGTCTTCTTTTGTGCGGAAAAATCCATTCAGCCTTGCCTGATAATAAATACCAGGCGGTCCCATAATGAACTGGCCTGATATAGTTCAACGCGACATGTCGCTACATGTTGTGTTGCATTAAATAGTACGTTTATCGTGCACTTAATATAAGAAACATGCATCGACATGAAATGCTTAGTCTTAGTTTAACAGGCATTTGAATAACGAGAGTCGCGTATTTTTTCAAAATGTCGAAAACTGAGTATCGAAGTGTCATAAAGTTTCTGTTTAAAGAAGGTTTATCCCCTGCCCAAATAAAAGAACGATTGGATGGCGTGTATAAGGAGTCTGCCCCCTCCTATAGCACAGTGAAAAATTGGGTGAAAGAGTTTCGCCTCGGGAGAGAAACCGTCGAAGACTTTGGCCACGACGGTCGACCTGTGGAAGTGCTCACTCCCGAAACGATTGCTCTTATCGAAGAGGAGGTTCTGAGTGACCGCCGTTTGAAGATTAGAGAAATTGCAACAAGGCTTGGGCTCTCTAAGAGTACCGTTCATCGCGCGATCCATGAACATCTTCACATGAAATAAGTGAATGCAAGATGGGTACCGAAACTTCTTTCAGCGGTACAGAGACAGGAAAGAGTGCGCTGCGCTTCGGAGTTTTTGGATCTTAGTCGCGAAAATCCAAAGACTTTGATCGAGCGGCTAGTGACTGATGATGAAACTATGATCTTGTATTATGATCCACAAAGCAAGCGCGAGTCAATGGAATGGCGTTATAAGGGTGAAAAGCCCCCTAGAAAGGCAAAGGTGCAACAATCGACTAAAAAACTGATGTGCACAATATTTTGGGATTTTCAAGGCATTTTGATGGTGGATTTTAAAGAACGTAATACAGTCGTGAACGGCGAATATTATGCTTCTTTAATATATAAATTACGAGACAAGATAAAGGAAAAACGAAGAGGCAAGCTGTCTAAAGGTGTCCTGTTGCTCCATGACAACGCCCCTGTTCATACCGCTGGTGTTTCGAAGGATGCAGTTCGTCAATGCGGGTTCACAGAAGTTCAACATCCACCTTACAGTCCAGACATGGCCCCGTCCGACTATTATTTATTTCCAAATTTAAAGCGGGACTTAAGAGGAAGAAAATTTTCAAGTGATGAAGAGTTGCAGGCGGCCGTCTTCAGTCATTTTGAGGATAAAAAATGTGATTATTTTTATAAAGGTTTAGAGATGTTGATTCACAGATGTCAGAAGTGTGTTAGTATTCATGGTGATTATATTGAAAAATAAAATTGGTTTCGTTTCATTTCCTTCATTGGTTCATAGTTAGGCCAATTCATTATGGGACCGCCTACGTACCATTACAGTTTTTGGTCGTTTTAGCGATTCTTGCGTTTAGTTTTTGAAAATCTTTAACACACAAAACACTTTTATTGAGATAATAATAAGATATAGGAAACAAATTACTAGGTCGTAGATCAAAAATGATAGTAAATATTAACAGTTCAACTGATATTTCATAAAAGTGTTAAGTCTATAAAAAATAACAATTTAAATATCAGCATAGACATGTTATGATGGTGGATGGTGGTGGTGCCGATAGTGTATACTGAAATCGTGCACGCATGCTTAATAGCACAATAATTCTCAGTCAATAAATTTAATTTTAGTTTCTATTAGTTCTTACTTTGTTTATGTAATAGAAATGTATTTCTTGACAGGTACATTATATTATGATTAGTGAAAAGGATTTCCCATCAACTCGCTTTTATAGATAAAGTATTTTTTATATCAAAGCATTTGAAGTCAGAGAAATACGTAAGGTCACAAGTAAGTGCCTGCATAAACTTTCCACCCAAGTCCTATGAAAGAAGATCGAAGGTGAGCTGTGATTTTATATCCAGATGCGAGGAAAATCAAAACAACGTATTTTGCGCGGATGTATTATTTTGCTGGTTGGTATTCGAACGCATGACTGAAAAGTCCACGGCGATATACTTCTGACTACTAAGCCATACGGTCGATACCAATTATGTCATTTAATACAGCCTATTACAAGTCCACTGCTGCACATAGCCTTTCCCCATACGTTGCCTCATAGCAGACAAGTAAGAAATGATGGTTTTTTTTTTCAATATTATTAAGTTTTTGTCAAGAAATTACTCTTGCCCAATTCCTGTTTCAGTTTCCATCCGCCTCCTTTTACGATACGAGGTTATAGGTAGAGAGACTCATTTACATTTACCACTATTAAGCTTAAAACAGACTACTGAGCTAACGCACATCGAGTAATGAAGGCTTTCTGGGGCTAGAGCAAACGAACGACTACAAACTTCGTTACGAAGAGACTACAAACAAGATTTCATCACTTTCACACATCCTAAGCGACCGTCCTTATTTAAATTTGCCTTATCTTGTCTATCGTTAATTGTTTATTAATATCACATAATGAGTCTATGTTGTCAGGAAAATGAAAAAGTTTTATTGTTTTTTTATAAAACTTGAACTGTTACAATATTGTCATTTCGATTATAAACATGTATGTGAGAGGTTATACGACGTGCGCTGCAGCTGAATAATGGTTAAAATGTATTTCTCAAATAGTTTTAAAGAAAAGTTACAGCTCTTTGAGAAGAATATTATACGTTTTTTTACTCTCAACAACAAAAGAGGAATGTTTAAAAATACAAGCAGTAAAACTTTAGTATATGTGAGTCGTTTGTGTACAAAGTACATCCTTTATAACGTGCTATAACTTGTAATTAAGATTTGATTATTGTTACTTTAATGCCCTTTGAAGATAGATATAAAAAATAATGTAAATAGAAAATAAGAGCGCTATGTAGCACGCTGACTGGAGATACCGTGCAGAGCTAAGGCGGGTCACTTGCGTAATAAAGTGAAATTCCAGTATCAGGGATTACAGTAAAGAAGGTGTAAGAATATGATCGTTTTAAAAAAATAACACATTTTTGCTAAGAAAAAGTATAATTATTTTTTCGAAGTATTAACTTTCGTTATCTATCACTTCTATCATTTAGATGATGATCATTAATACCTTTGTGATAGAACCATGGGGATTTGAACTGTTCAAAGTTTTAACAGGTATTTTGGACCGCTTAATGTGATCTTTTTTTCTTGCAAGAGTTTGTACAAATTGAGGAAATGTAATCGGTTGGAGCTGGCGAGAATAAATAATGACTATACATGACTATACAATCAAAAATGACTATAGTTTGTAACTACAGGTCTTGTAGTGCCAAAACGGTTCGTCGAGCATAGCGAGGGTCTTTTATTATCACGCAGCAAAAATGGCGAAGATCGATTGACGATCAGGGTTGTATTTCTGAGGGTTTCACCAACATGTTTCCAAGTTCTTCAAAAAAAATGCACTTAGTTTGACTTTTTAATATATTTTCCTCTATGATTCTACTCGAAGATATTTCAGTATTTTGGAATTAGTAGAATCTTTGTTCGAATTTACTGTATGGCTGTTCCTGTATCTTGTTGTGCGTAAACGAATAAATAAAAAAATCTGCTACCTTAACCGGATTTCCATTTAAACGTCACTCCTTTTAAATAGAAAAGTCTTTATTTAACCTTTATTATAACAATTGCTTCCCGAAATGACAATAAGGTGACTGTACAGGTTCCATGCAGCGGGTTCTCTGACGATAAAGAAGTGACTGCTTATCATTCGAAAATGCTTCACACGACTTTCTAGAACTGATAATGAAGAGCCCCATTACCAGTGCGGGCATCAGCTAGCACGATCATACCCACCTGCCATACATGGTGATTATTGACAAATCTTACAACTGATTTACATCGGATTCATGTACCATTCATTAATCACAGCCTATTACACAACAAGTATACTGCTCAATATAGGCTTCCCCATAGATTTCCTCAAAGAGGATATTTAATATTCCCATTACATTGACTGTCTCGTTGGTCTAGTTCACCCGGATTCGATTCCTTGGCGGGTCTAAATTAGTTATTGGGTCTTTTCTGTCAAGAAATTCTCAGTAGCAGCCCGAAGTTAGAAAGTTGACCTCCTCCGTGCTTCGGAAATCACGCAACGTCGTTGGTCTTGCGCCTGATCTCCACTATGAGTGCAAAGGTGTGAAGTAACACAAAGTGCAACTGTACTTGCGGCATACACTCGTTCACTAACCTTGTCCTGCGCAGCTGGCTGGCTACCGTTGAGACTGGTCGTCGTGATAAAGATTCGGTCCGAAGGACATCATTATTATTACTTATGACTTCGATATTATTAGAGCCAATATGTTCTTATTTTAGTTATGCTTAAATTCGTAAGTAAATGATAGTATGTTTGTATTATGAGAAATTTAATTATCTTTAACCTAAAAGCCACAAAACTAAGCAAATTTTGAAATATTGTAATTTTAGAGACGTTTCATCTAAAATAGGAGTACGAACGTTTGCATTTTCTTAAATATTTAATCCGTATTACTTATGATACTCACTCAAGTGATGAAATAAGTTGATTAATTGTCTGACGCCGCCAAGATATAACACTGTTATTAAACTAAATAAAATAAATTTAAAAGCCTAAATAACTTAAACTGTTCATTACTTTCAACATACAGTACTGTAGTACGATATTTTTTACAGATGGACTAAGTGTCTTATTACTTTTGTCCTAGTCTCATATAACCACATAACAGGCTAAACAAAACAAATTAATTTTAATGACATCGCTAAAATACAACATATTAATAGGCACGTAGTTATTCATAAAAGCGCCTCGCTAAAAGGCCATTGACTGAAAACACCATACACACGGTAGAGACTAAACTAACTTGCTCCTGAATGCGGCGAAGCCTTGTTAGCTTTCATCTTCGTAACAAACTTACACTAGCATGCCCTCATTAGTGCGCGTCAGTTGGCCGAAATGTTCTGCGACTGCTGTGCTACCTTGTGTTACAATATTGTTACAGCTACGTGGATTTTTCAACAAAGTATTAATTATGAAACAGTTATTTACTCCTACTTTCCAGTAACTTGGACAGATACAGCCAACTCTAAATAAAGAAGGCTATAGACGCGTTCACCTCTAAGGACTAAGATGGAATACCTCACACGGTGTAAATATACTGACCCTCTGACTCTGTTAATATTCCCCTGAGACAGGAACAAAGCAGTGGAAAGTTAAAGTTAGTTAAATTTACAGCTTATATACGTCCCACTTCTGGGCACAGGCCTCCTCTCATTTATGAGAGGGTTTTTAGGGCAAGGAATAGTCCGCCGCGCTGCCCCAATGCGTGTTGGCGAACTTCACATGTCTTCGAAATATTTTTTTTCTTATTTCTCAGACATGCAGGTTTCCTCACGATGTTTTCCTTCACCGCCGAGTACGTGGTAAATCAGCACTTAAAATTGCAATTAACAATTTCATTGGTGCTGGCGGGGATCGAACCCAGTTCAGTAGCAGTACAAGCTAGCTACTATTTGTCGACAGAAATATTCAAAAGTGTGGTGCCTACCTACCCAGATGGACTGTAAGGTTTAAAAGACGTCCTACCTAGTAAAGTATATGGATTTTATTACGTTTAAATTAAATACTAAGCTATAGCAAAGTAGCTTTGAGATTATTGTGTCATTATGGTTGAGTGCATACACAATTTTTTTATTTTATTTCATATATAGCAAGTAAAACCAAACAGCACGATTTTTTGATTTAGCATATGCTTTTACTAGCCTAACCTTTTATCACTTTGAATATAGGTAATATAAAATAGACCTACACTACTGATAAAGGAGACTGTCTCTTTCTTTTCCTCATAAACTTAAATTCATCACTCTGGCACAAACGAAAATATATTAAGCCTCATGGCTACAAGCTGGTAGATAAGAAGCGACTATTCTTTGTAATCAGTGTTGAACGGTCTTACAAGTTCATAGCGAATCATAGTGTAATACGGAAAAGACTGAAACTTCGTTAATCTTTCCTGGTTTCTTATTTTATAAGACTAAAATGAACTAACGAACACATGGTTCACCCGATGGTAAATGGTTGTTGTAGCCACCATACATCTACATCTATCTTCGATTTAAGTGCAAATTAATTGTCATCGCCGAGGACTAAGATGAAACGCTTCATTACCAATTAAAAAATACCGGTTCTTAATAATTCATATTTATTTCATGCTGGCATTCTGTGATAGTCTTTGTTCAATTTCACATTTGCTGTTAAATTCTATACTTTACATTGTATTTGCATATTTTTCGCGGGACTCCTTTTTTGAAGCAGATTATAGTTTAAACCTGAGACTAATTCCATCCATCCATCTTCTTTTGTTTTTCCTCTGTCGCCTCTAACGACAGCTATGGGACAATATTATGGGGAGACTAGTTACTATATAAACTACTTTTTGTAATAAGGTCGAATTCTATTGCTGGACGCAGATTTCTCTAAAAACATCTAGACTTGGAACATTTATTTATGGGCCATACAAGTGATTGCCTACGGCTATCGCAGTCAGTCGCGGTGGCCAAACGTTCAAGCCCTTTGCTCCGACACTATCATATCTCATATTTCATAAGCTTTACTGTTTCACTAATTAATAAAATAAAAATGTCAATAATAATATTAATTGAAATAGGTAACGTTTTCTTTTATTTACATGAACACTACACGTTGAATAAAACTACTTTTAAATGAAAATACTCAGAAAGTCTTAAATAAATAAAGCGCAATATTTGTAAAGGTATTTCTATTAAATAAAGTAACTTAAAGTGAAAGTACCTACTTCACACTGGGACAGCTTCTTACATAATATACTCGTAAAGCGTAAGTCCGGCCGTAGTACATGGAATATTGCCGCCACACAGGGGTTGGTGTTGTAAAATACCACCTAGCAGCTTTAGACTCAATAAAAAAGTATGCTAAGAGGCTTATGTAGGATCAAATCCGTTTAAAGCCAATCTTACAAATCTCCAACAAATGTTTAAATTAACCAGACTTTCGGTGTTCTGCATGACACATTTCGGATTTGCACAGGATTTGCATGATTTAATATCTCCTTTTCCCTTTCACCATTTATATCACACATTCAAACAAAACTATTTACTTTGGCGTTCATTAAAAAAAAAAAACATCGCTTACAGAAAAAGAGTGGACTAATTTTCCAATATTTTTCTTTCTCACCCGTTACAATGTAATCGATGATTACAATACATATGTAGGTGTCTTCAAGGCAAAAGTGAAGAGGCTTTTATCAAGCTAAGACAGTGCGCTTTACCATCTTTGACTACATCGCTACTTAACATCAGGATAGTAATCAAGCACTGACATATAATAGTTAAAAGAACAGATTTCCATTTAACTAAAGATGCAATTTCTAGGTTATTATTATTATAAAACGTCATTAAAGTCTGTAATCGGACTTTTTATGCTTTATAGGCGCGCAGAATTTTTTTTGTCATTAATAGCGACGAATTCAAAAATTTTAAAATTTTTTATGAAAGTTAAAGATTTTTTAGTAAATTATGGTGGCCGTAAGACGATTGACACATTTTGGCTCGATAGAAAAAGATCACAAAAATTTCCTCTAAATCTACAATTTTAGGTACGTCCACTAAGTGAAAAAGCGGTTTTATTCGAGTGTAATGAAATCAATTTCAATTAAATTCAGGCTATGTGTTCACCAGTAAATAAGTGAGTGAATTATGGGTTTATTTTTAATAAAAGAGTATATATATATATCATTTTTAATATAAATAATAAATAATTATTGTGTGATTAAATAGCGCGCGGGCTGACCAAACAGGCCCACCACCCCGCCAGTCGTCGTCAGTGCGTCGAAGGGAGTACCCCTGAACAACTATATCACGCCCGTTGTTGTCGTATAAACGTAACAATATATTTAAAAAAATATTGATATCCGTGGTATGCCATTGCGAGGCAGTGAAAAATTATGCATCCAAACCGGTTTAGATGCCTTCCTTAGTCCTAGTATCCACTCAAACAGTGAGCTATAAACATATAAATAAAGGTACTAAGTATGTTTATAAAACAAACTGATAAGTAAAATTTGTTATTGGTATGAGTAAAGTGACCATTTATTTTTTTCCTCAGAGCGGGACATCTTTAAATTATTATAGATTTAACACTTTTGACCGTCTTCTTTGTCTAACGAATATGAACGCAATTGCTGACCAAGTGGTCATGGGTTCAAAACCCGAGTCAGCCCAAGAATCATTTATTGGGTTTTTTTTTATCACAAAATTCTTAGTAGCAGCCTGGAATATTGATTTCGAACTTATTGAAGTTGGCACAGTTTCACCACCGTTCCACCAGAAGCCGTTACAAAAATTCAATCTGGAACCCTTTATAAAACACATAGTTGTTTGAATCTTTTAATGATCAAAAGTGAGAATGAGAACTTAGAATCACATAAAATCTGGCTGCTGGCTTTTTAATTTTTTTTCTAAACAGCAAATAAATACTAAAGACATAACTATGTTATTTGATAATTAATTGTAGATTAATTAAAAATTGTCACTTCGTAACTTTAAGTTCAAAAGTGTAGATTTTCAGAGTAATCACGAAACTAGTCAGGCCATGCTGGCAAACCTGATACGTGCGGTGTCATAATTATGTCACGAGTGAGAGAGTTTGCATGATGCTACGCTTTTATTTGTCAAAGCGGGGCATATTTACGTATTTTGGGGACAGCGGGACACAAACCTTTAAATTGGGACATCCCGCCTAAAGTGGGACGTATGGTCTCGTTCGATATGAGGAACCTCGTATGTTACGGATATACTTTGATAAAGTGACGGCTCCTTGTCGCACTGACTTGGTATTGAGTGGCTGCGCGGGGGGCCGCGGGTTCGAATCCCGCACGGAACAAGTACATATTTGTATGGCCTACAAATAATTGTTTCGGGTCTGGATGTTAGTCCTCATGAAATTTATGTTTGTAAACTGCCTCTACGATATAGGAGAAAATCCTAGTGTGGAGGTAACGTTATAAAAAATTCTGGTAAGAAAACACTTGAGTGTGCCCAGGCTGACTACTTTATTTTTATGTTGAAAAGTACTTCATCATTAGTTTATTTGGACATCATCGTCCAAGACACTTGGAATAAAAATTTATAAAAAGTAAATATTTGTTGGTACTTATTAGTTTACAAGAATCGAACTGGACGATAGTATCCAAATAAAAATTTATAAAAAAAAAATATTTGTTGGTACTTATTAGTTTACAAGAATCGCACTGGACGATAGTGTCCAAATAAAAATTTATAAAAAGTAAATATTTGTTGGTACTTATTAGTTTACAAGAATCGCACTGGACGATAGTGTCCAAATAAAAATTTATAAAAAGTAAATATTTGTTGGTACTTATTAGTTTACAAGAATCGCACTGGACGATAGTGTCCAAATAAAAATTTATAAAAAGTAAATATTTGTTGGTACTTATTAGTTTACAAGAATCGCACTGGACGATAGTGTCCAAATAAAAATTTATAAAAAGTGAATATTTGTTGGTACTTATTAGTTTACAAGAATCGCACTGGACGATAGTGTCCAAATAAAAATTTATAAAAAGTAAATATTTGTTGGTACTTATTAGTTTACAAGAATCGCACTGGACGATAGTGTCCAAATAAAAATTTATAAAAAGTAAATATTTGTTGGTACTTATTAGTTTACAAGAATCGCACTGGACGATAGTGTCCAAATAAAAATTTATAAAAAGTAAATATTTGTTGGTACTTATTAGTTTACAAGAATCGCACTGGACGATAGTGTCCAAATAAAAATTTATAAAAAGTAAATATTTGTTGGTACTTATTAGTTTACAAGAATCGCACTGGACGATAGTGTCCAAATAAAAATTTATAAAAAGTAAATATTTGTTGGTACTTATTAGTTTACAAGAATCGCACTGGACGATAGTGTCCAAATAAAAATTTATAAAAAGTAAATATTTGTTGGTACTTATTAGTTTACAAGAATCGCACTGGACGATAGTGTCCAAATAAAAATTTATAAAAAGTAAATATTTGTTGGTACTTATTAGTTTACAAGAATCGCACTGGACGATAGTGTCCAAATAAAATAATGATGAAGCACTTTTTACTTTTCACTTTTGAAAATAAACTACATACCTACCGAGGTATACCTAGTTTATTTTCATGTTGAAAAATAAGTACACGTCGACACTCGTAAGTAGGTATCTATAGGCATAGGGTAGGTCGTATTATGTTGTACCTATCTATAATTTAATGTAGGTATCGCCACTACACTTATAAAAGTGCGATCTGCAGCTTGTCGCTAGGCTTGGGTAAAAATATCGATACATCTAAATATCGATATTTCCTCGATATATATATATATATATATATATATATATATATATATATATATATATATATATATATATATATATAAATATAAATATCGAGGACATTTATATTTATATACAAATGTCCTCGATATATATATATATATATATATATATATATATATATATATATATATATATCGTCGATATTTATAAATCGCGATATATCGATATTCAGTATTTATCGTGGAGTATCGTATTCATATTAATTTCAATATATTTTAAAATGTTGTATTAATCGACAAAACATTAAGCAACAAAAGAAACTACAAAAACATTCATGTGTCGTTGTCGTTTCGTCATACAACCGTCCAGTAATACCATTTTGAGCCTTTTCGTACTAAATTATAAAAAAAAATTATGAGATATCGATATTTATATACGTGGTAGAGCTATGCTGCAGTTATATTAGTAGTACAGTTGTATCACGAATGGGTCGGCTCGACCGGAGAAGGACCACGCTCTCACAGAATACCAGCGTAAAATAGTACCTTAATGCTGTTGTGTTTTGTATGGTGAGTGTAGAGAATCGGAAACCCTTTTTACAAGAAACGAGGCATTCCATCTTAGTCCTCACGGGTGACAATGCATCTGAATTTTGATTTATAATCGAGGATAGATGTAGATGTCTATAGGCCGCAGAAACTTACCATCCGGTGCACTGTATGCTAGTTTGTCACCCTATCCTATAAAAAAATATTTATTACGTGAATAAATCGATACTGTTTAGAGATATCGATACGATTAGTATCGATATAGTTTTTCACTTGCCCATCCCTAAGCGTCGCTATTGTCATTTGTCACATGAGTAGATAAACGGCTAGCAGCTAGCTGGACACGTGACTTGGCCCCAAGCGCCGATCGCCTGCCTGCGTCTGCTTCACCCTCTTAAAACCTACGTGAACACGATACCATTTCGTCTTAATACTGCTGTGTTCCGTATGGTGAGTGAAGAGAAATGAAGAGGCTTTTTACTGGAAACAAGGCATTCCATCTCAAGCATTTTGATTTTTAATTGAGAATAAATGTAGATGTCTATGAGCGACAGTATTCACTTACCATTAGGTGGACAGTGTGCTCGTTAGTCACCCTTATTCTATAAAAAAACCTAGCAAGAATTGTAATGCCTGCCTGTAGCAGTGGCAGGAGACACACGTCTTTCATACCAAGAGCAAAGATTTAGAAATAAATATAAAAAATAATAAATACTTCTCATAAATACTAGCCAAGTTATAAACATAACTAATATACGTTACTATTATATTATGTACATAGCTCCCGACAGAATTTGAATAACGAATTCTAGCATACAACTTATTTATAGCAATATTATATAGCACTCAACTTACTTATAATGATTTCTTATATTTACGCGAACACTACATATGATTAAAACTACTTTTACGGATTTTATCGCGTTTATTTTTACTTTTTATTTTTAATTCCCGACGTTTCGGGCGCTTTCCAGCACCCATGGTCACGGGGGACTGAGATGACTGACGTCCTGATGTCAGTGTTAAACCTGAAGCTGAAGGTACTCCGGGTTTAACAATGACATCGGGACGTCAGTCATCTCAGTCCCCCGTGACCATGGGTGCTGGAAAGCGCCCGAAACGTCGGGAATTAAAAATAAAAAGTAAAAATAAACGCGATAAAATCCGTAAAAGTAGTTTTAATTACTTATATTAGTTTCATCGCAAAAAGAAGACTCTCTCTGATAAAAGTTTCAAGTATTTAGTACACATTAAGAGAACTTTACTGTATTCAGCATAGTAAGGTAATAAATTACGCTACTGAATAACACAAAACTACCAAAAGAGAGCTACGGATCGTCAATAGAAAATAAAATTTATCGTTTTTCCATCCCTTTCCAAGAAAATATTACTCTTAGGAAGTGCCTAGACATGTACCTTCTTTTGTGTTGTATGGTAAGATATTTCCATTGCACACAAGTAAAACTACTCATGGTGTACTGCTCTGCGACTATGACTTGATCTTTTTAAACATACAAATTTCATACTGCATTTTTTCTTATTATTTACATTATGATATAGTCCACGTCATTTAGAAGTAACGTAGCTATATATCAGTGAAATCGTTTTGAAAATCACATTAGCAGTTAAAGGAATTTCCTTCTACAAATAAACTTAGAAATACATACTTACAACCAACTTTATATTTTTATATATCAGTATGGATTGAAAACTGCTTCTTTTTCTTTTTATGTATTTTAATCTAAACATAATATAAAAGTTAGGACCTACATACCATTAAGTAGGTAAGTATTACAGGCTATCAAAAGTCCACTGCTGGACATAATTTGTTGTAGTTTTTTCGCTTGGCAAGCAGATTGTCTACCGCAATTTTTTATTATTTATGATAGATATTATCAGGAAGATACTTCTGCTCAGCTCCTCTTCTATTTTCCTCTAACGCCTCTTATGACACTCACCGGATGAAATGGATGTGAGTATGTATCCATCGGTGAAAATATATGTACTAACTAATATCGTCACGTGGGTGTCTAAAGAAGCCACAGAGGGAAACAATCCAGGAGATGGAAAGCAGCCTCTTTCTGATAACGGCTGAACAAAAATATCAAACTTCGCCACCCTCCTGACACAAGCATTGCAACTATGGCAATTATCACCCATATTAGCTATTCCATGTGGGAAGCCTAACTTCAGTTGTGAATTACTATTTGTTTGTAGTGTTGGATTGGTTATATTGGTGATTGCGCATTTGATGGGAAACATGGGTTCTATTCCCGCCTTGAACAAATATTATATGGTTATATATATATATATATATATATATATATATATATATATATATATATATATATATATATATTCTTATTTCGTATGTTGATTTATGCGGTTCATTTTTCTATAATGGCTTTAATAATTTGAACGAAACTTTGTATTTAAGGGGAAATATAATGTCAAATGGCTTAGCAAGATCCTTCGTTATGCCGAAAATATTGCAGCATTAATTTTGAAATAAATATATGGTAAAGTTGAGGATTAATGTTAAGGGTTATGTTAGACGAAAACACGATTTCGTAAAATTTTCTCGATAGAAAAAAAAAACCAAAATTACCTCCAAAATAAACAATATACCGCTGTTATTCATAAAATACTTTAAATAAGATCATGAAACTTTGCGTACTAACTGAACTAACTATAAAGCAGTGCTTATGTTATTTACTTTATTTAAAATACCATTATTTTCACTGTTAAAAGAAATGACCTAAACCACAGCCTCCTTTACTCTACAAGCCATGCTATGAAGTTTGGCAACGTCGCAATTAGGATCTGCGTGAACCGATTATTTTAACTTTTGTTAGCATGTTTTCTACAATGTGTACTAGTGCAAACCTTGTTATGGGTTGTATCTTGCAAAATGCAAAAAAGAAGTACGACATAAAATCGTCATTTATTAGGAATGGGTACTTGAGTACCTCCTACCCAATAATTTTATTTTGGTAAGGCAGTGGAATACGTCTTACGGACGTAAGAATGTGGTTAACTTTTATAAAATAAATATCACTTGTATCAAACTTTGTAGGTATTATTATTTCTCTAAAATAAAACAATAATTATGATAGATTGAAAATTATTTAATTATATTACTAATATTAAAAATTATATTATCAATAAGTACAACTTATCCAACTAGCAAAGATATTTTAGATTTTTACCCACCTAGATAACCTTTTTTAATAATTTAAAAAAACATTGAGCTTCCTTTTTTTATTTTTCTTTTCATTCTGTGAATTGTTCACATTTTTTGTAAAATTATTTAAAATAATGTTAGCTAAAATTTTTGAAATTTTACTGAATAATAGTTTCAGACAGTGGCCTGCTTCACAACAGTCATATATGTCGATGAAAAATGAATCAGACTGAAGGCTTAAAATCGTTAGTGCTGCTAAAATACCTCGGGTATCATTCAATTTAAAGAAAACAGTTTTTAATGATTTCTTAAATTTACGCGAACACTACACATTGAATAAAACTATTATTTACGGATTTTATCGCGTTTAATTACTTTTAATTTATTTTTATTATTATCCCGACGTTTCGGGTGCTTTACAGCGCCCATGGTCACGGGGGGGACTGAGATGTTTGACGTCCCAATGTCATAGTTAGTCCGGCTACCTTCAGTTTTTTAATATTAATTTTTGGTCCGATTTACGCAAAACGAGCTTATAGTATCATGAAGTCTTGCAGTGGTATGCTTGGGTTTGGGTTTAATTTTGTTAATTATAGGATCCCAAGCAGATGGTAGCACCCAACCATCTTCTCTATTGAAATTTGGATGTTTTTTTAATTTCAATAGCCTCGCGTATCATCCTTGGTAGGAATCGGTGTTCTTTTGCGAGAATTTGTGGTTTATCAAATCTAATGTAATGGTGGGGACGATCTTGAACATGTTCGCAGACTGCAGACTTCCCAGAGCGTCGGTGCTTCACATCAGCTATATGTTCCTTCACGCGGGTTTTTATAGATCTCTTTGTTTGACCTATGTAAGAGAGACCACATTCACAATCTAGCTTATACACACCTGCATCTTGTAGAGGAATATTACATTTGATGGATGGTAAAAATTGACTAATCTTCTTCAGCGGCTTGTAGTATGTCTTAATGGACGCTCGCTTCAAGATGTAGCCAATCTTGTCCGTGACTCCTCTAACATATGGTAGTAGAGCAGGCGCGCGCTCGACTGTGGCCGGCTTCACTCGTTCACTGTGACGTAGGCGCGGGACCCGAAGCTTGTTGTCTTGCAATACTTGCTCGACGTGCTGAAGCTCCGCGGCCAGATGTTTTCTGTCACAGATCCCTCGTGCTCTCTGAAACAAAGATTTACCCACGGTAGCTAACTGTGAAGGATGATGGTGAGATTCACCATTTAGATATCGGTTGGTATGGGTCTTTTTCCTATACACAGTGTGACCAATAGTGTTATCAGGATTTCGGATGACTAAAACATCTAGGAAAGCTAAAGAATTATTTGCCTCTAACTCCATTGTGAATTGTATTTTAGAGTTTATGGAGTTAAGGTGGTCTAAAAATGCAGTTACTTTGTCAGATGGTAAAATTGTGAAGGTGTCGTCTACGTACCGCTTGTAGAACCTTGGATTTACAGGAGCAGTAAGAAGGGCTTTCTCCTCAAAGTCCTCCATGAATATGTCGGCGACTATGGGAGACACAGGTGAGCCCATCGCCACACCATCTACTTGCTTGTAGAACTCCTCCTTCCACAATAGATAGCCAGATGTGAGGCAATGTTCAAGTAGTATTGCATATTCTTGAGGCATGTTATTTTCTTCTAGCTTCCTAGTTACAATTGAGATGCAGTCCACAATAGGTAGGCATGTAAATAGTGACTGAACATCAAAACTGACCATAGTTTCATTGTTAGCGAGATGTAGGTCTTTTATCTCACTCACAAAATGGTATGAATCCTTTGTGTGTGCTCTGGTATGTCCTCTTAGTGGTGATAGTATTTTTGCTAAGTATTGTGCCAGCTTATAAGTTGGTGAATCGATCTGGCTCACTATGGGACGTAGTGGAGCGTTTGGTTTGTGTATCTTCGGTAACCCATACAACCTCGGTGGTTTGACACATGATGGTATTAGCGAATTCACGTCGAGATTTAATTTTTCGGAGTATTTCTTTATTAAATCGCTAGTTGTTTTAAGCGTGTTGGTTGTAGGGTCTGTTTTGACCTTTTTATATGTACTTTCGTCCGATAAAAGTTGTTGTATTTTAAAATTATATTCCGACGCGTCCATTACTACCGTAGCATTTCCTTTATCCGCGCGGAGAATCGTGAGTTCTGGTCTATTGCGTAAGTTATTTAGCGCTGTAAATTCGTCTTTAGGAAGGTTTGGTTTCGGCACTGAACTACGACGTAACAAGGACGAAATATCTTGACGTATGGCCTCCAAATCTTCCTTACCGATATTATTCTTAAACAGACAATCCTCAACACTGCAGATAATTTCTTCGTACGGGATTTTTCGCGGAGTTAATGCGAAGTTCATTCCCTTCGCTAATACTTTCATTGTCGGTTCTTCTTCTTCTTCTTTCTTTTGTGGCGGTTTGATTAAATTCGCCAATGACGTATAGAGTAGAAAATGAAGGCTTATGAGTTTAATTAAAATAAGAGTCTGTGATAATACAAGGATTCAGTTTTCCTCCGAGAATTTTGACAAATCTATTTGTTGAGTTACCTAGAACAAATATGACAAACACAGGTGTTAGACTCTTACCCGTATGTTAAAAGTGACAAGGATTTAAAGTTTCATATTATTAGTATTAATAAAATCACATAAAATATACACAAAAGGAGTACTGGTATATGTTAAAAGAGAATTAAAATCTATAGGTCGAGGAATATAAGGAGGAAGGTAATCATAAAGGGAGGAGGATAATTTGGGACAGTTGAAAAAAATATGGTTTGTGGAACCTTCATCTAAGCCACATTCACACAATGAGCTATCCCTTACTCTGATTTTTGCCAGATGTGCATGTGTACAGGCGTGTCCAATTCTTAATCTACAAATGATTGAAGTTGCATGTTTATTTGCTTTGTTAAATTTAAAGAACCAAGGCTTGGGAGGAATAACCTCTTGGATGGCAGCATAGTGCTTACCTTTAACATTTTTGGAAACTTCCCATAATTTATTCCAATTTTCATTCAGTTTCCTTTTAGCTAGCAAAATTAGGTCATGTGAGTAAATTAAATTTTGTAGAATGCCATTAGCAATTGCATTTTTAGCGAGTACATCAGCTGTTTCATTACCATGGATACCACTGTGGCCTGGAATCCAGGCCACTGAAACATGGATTCCTTTAAGATGGCATCTGAATAGGGTATTTTTTATTTTAAGAATTAGTGGAAATTTATGTTTGTTATGGAATTGATTGGACAAAATAGCTAACAAGCAACTTTTTGAATCTGTGAAAATAACTGTTTTATTAAGATTATGTGACTCTACATATAACAAAGCTTCACTGATTGCAGTTGCTTCACCGGTAAAAGTGGAGGATAGTGAGGGGCATTTAAAGTTAAGAATGATTTTGAACTTAGGAATCCAAACAGCAGCTCCAGTATAGTCTTCATCAGACTGTTTTGAAGCGTCTGTGTACATGACAAGCCAATCTTTAAAGGTGTTTTCTATAATTTCTTTTAATTTCAAATTTGCCATTGGAGAATCCTTTTCTATACCTAGATCTAGATGAATGTCGGGTTGGAAAACAATAGCCTCGTAAGGAACATCAAAGAGTGGATTTATTTTACATTGAAAGATTGGGTAAGGAAGCTGAAGAAAAATTACAAAACTTTTAAACAAGCAGGGAGAGTCCTTATGGGTCCAGTATCGGTCAGATGAGATATACTCTGAAAGAAGGTGCAATTTAGGAATTAGGGGATGATCTGAAAGCTGGCATATCTTAAATAAGAATCTGTCTGAAAGGTATTGCCTTCTTAATCTTAAAGGAGGATCTACGCACTCAACCTGAAGAACATTTATTGGTGAGGATTTCATTGCCCCTGTAATAATGCGAAGGCATTTTGATTGAATTTTGTCCATTACTTTTAGGGATGATTTATTGCAAGGCTCCAACAGAAAACATCCATAGTCAAGGTGGCTTCGTATTAAAGCATTGTACAGTAACTTTTGAGAAAAAGGATGGGACCCCCACCAAACACCTGACAAAGACCGAAGAATATTTATGTTTTTTTCGCATTTTTGTGTTATATATTCAATGTATGGACCAAAGGCCAATTTCGAATCAAGGATAACTCCCAAAAATTTAACATTGCCTCTAACTGGAAAAGGTTGCTTATCATATACAATGGATATATCGGGAATTCGCCTTTGGCGGGAAAAGATCACCACACTACTCTTGGCCACAGATAAAGAGAGGCCATGATTAGTTAACCATTCTTGTAAATAATCCATGGATGAGTTTAGACGGGAACATGCCACTGTGAAGTTGTTTGAGGAGATGTATAGAGCTAAATCGTCTGCATATTGAAGAACATTACAAAAAGAATTTACTGAAAGTTCTAAATCGTGAGTATATATAGAATAAAGGAGAGGACTAAGAACTGAGCCTTGTGGAAGTCCTTTCCATATAGTTTTTGGGGGAAGCAGGAGATTTTTAACATTTATAGATATTGATCTAGAAGAGAGAAAGTTAGAGACATAATTGACTATCCTCACTGGAATGCTCAGATTAAGCATTTTCTGCCTGAGCACAGGAAGTAGCACATTATCATATGCAGAAGAAATATCCAAGAAAACTCCTATGAGAAATTCATGTTTTGAGAAAGCAATATGAATATCTGTGACCAAAGTACTTAGGCTATCCATGGTACTTAAACCTTTTCGGAAACCGAATTGGCTTTTAGGTAAGAGATTATTCCTTTCCAAAAACCACTCCAAGCGATTTTTTATTAAATGTTCTAAGATTTTTGCCAAAGTACAAGAAAGGGCAATAGGTCGGTAACTGGAAGGGTCATTGCTAGACTTACCTGGTTTGAGAATGGGCAAAATAATTTGGGTTTTCCATTCAGCAGGAGGATTACCAGTAATATAAATAAAATTTAAAATGGATAGTAAGACAGTTTTAGTGTTCTCACTACTATTAATTATAAATGAATAAGGAATCCCATCAATACCTGGTGAGGAGTCTTTAAGGCCATTGAGTACAGTAAACAATTCTTGAGAAGAAAAGGGGGAATCAAATTTATCATTTGTTTTTAAAAAAGCAGAATTAAAAACTAGGCATTCATCATAAGATGGGACTGTTTGTGGTGCAAGTTTATTAGAGAATTCATCTATCCACAGGGAAGGATCATTAGAAATTATATTTTCACTAGAAACTGCACAGCGATATTTTTTAACATTTCTCCAGACCAAAGATGGGGGAGTCCTAGGTGACAGTGACTCACAGAATTTAAACCAACCAGTTCGCTTTTTGTCTGACAGTAATTTTAAGGTTTCTGCAGCAATTTTTTTATAGGAGATATAATTCTCTGCAGTCATAGAACGGGAGTATATTAATTCAGCCTCTTTTCTTCTCCTACAAGCTGCTGAACAATCTTGGTCCCACCAAGGAGGGGAAGGATACTTATTTTTGGAAGGTTTTTTTAAGGGGATTGACTTATTAGCAGCAGAAATAATTGCATTTCTGAACTCTATATATACAGGAGCAATATTATCATTGTTAATTGGGGGAAGAGTTGAAACCTCTTGTTCCAAAACTGTAGAATATAATTGCCAATTAGCTTTGGATAGATTATACTTTAGTCTTGGGCAAAATGTAAAATTTATTCTAGGTGAAGTAGGAGGAGTGATGAATATAGGAAAATGGTCACTGCCATAGCTAGAAGGTAATATTTGCCACAAAAGAAGGGAAGCAATATCTGGGGAGCAGAGAGTTAGGTCAACGGCACTTCTAACATTTTGTAATGGGGATACTCGACGGGTAGGAGACCCGTCATTTAGAATACAGAGATTAAAATTATCAATAAGATCTAAAAATAAGGGAGCCAGTGAATCACACAGATGGGAGCCCCAAACAGTATGATGCATATTAAAATCTCCCAAAATAACCATAGGAGGTGACAGAGAAGAAATAAGTGTTGCAAGTTCTGTTAAAACATTTGCATCAGGATTAGGAATGTAAACAGAGAGAATAGAGACATCAAGGGTCTTAATAGCAACAGCATTTACTGCTGGACTATGAGAAGGGAGAGGAATTTGTGAAAATGTAACTGTTCTTGAAATTAAAATAGAGGTGCCAGCACGACCATCACTCCTATCATCCCGGAGGCATGCATAGCCTGAAACCCTAAAATGAGACTCAGGTCTAAGCCATGTCTCCTGGATGGCAAGAATGAAGGGATGAAATTTATTAATGAGGTAAATGAGTTCATTTTTTTTATTTCTAATGCTCCGACAATTCCATTGAAGAATTGGCGGGACTGCGAATGTTACGGGCTAAGGAGGAAAGCTGAGTAAGTTTTTGATGTAAGCTGAGAGGAAGTTCCGTGTCATTAAAACGGGAGATCATGTTAATTAGAATTGATATCATAAGTTCACAGAAATTATCATTACTAGAAGAGTTGTTGTCATTTCCCAGTAGAGCACACCCATTAGGAAGGGAAGAATTAGGATTCTCAACAATTGCCTGATGGGCTGCCATATCATATCCAGAATTTAATGATTGGCTATAGGTACGTTGAGGGATAAAAATTGTTTTTTTGTATGATGCAGTTTGTGAGAGCTGAGCCGAAGGGGTTGAAAGACTGTCAGTTATGGTATAAGGGGTCTGTTGAGAACAATTACGAGGCTGGATTCTTGTTGTATCAGCAAAGGATCTTTTTGTCTGAGGGAATCTAGCTGAAGCTTCTAAATATGAGATATTTTCTTGTGACATAACAAGTTTAATAGATTTTTGCCTTAGATGTTCAGGACAAGTAGGGTCTTTTGCGGTGTGGGGACCTGAGCAGAATAGACAAGTAGGAGTTTGTCGAGAACAAGCTAAACCTTCATGATTCTGTGCACACACAAAGCAGCGAGGGGATGATCGGCACTGGGAAGTAACATGGCCAAATCTGCAACATTTATGACACTGAATTAGTGGCAAAATATATTTTTCTACTGGCATTGAAGTGTAAAAACAGTAAATATGGGGAGGAAGTTTTTGTCCAGAAAAAGTTAGAACAACCGTCTGAGTTGGAACCCATGAAATGCTATTGCTGTCACTCACTGATCGTCTATTAAGTCGCCGTGCTTTAATTATAGAACCGTAGCCAGAGGGAATTTCTATAGCTGCTATTAATTCTTCTAGTGTCCACTCTATGGGAACTTGTCTAACTAGCCCCATACGAGTGATACTATATGAGGGGATGGTTGCTTCATATTTAGAAATTTGGAGAGCTGGGTGATCGATAAAAGTGTTTGCATCTGCAGCTGTTTTAAACTCCACTGATATTCTATTTCGTCCAACTTTTTTGACTCCATCATGGACTATATTTTTAATATTGTTATGATACAGAAAGTGACCGAATTTAATTGGTTTAAGAGTTACTCCAGACAGCTGATCATTTGAGATTTTACTTACGTGAACTAGAAAAGGAGCGGCATCATCTTGAGAGTACTTAACTTTTTTATTAATAAAATCAGGATGGGTATATGAGGATTGTATTGAAGGAAACTGTTGTTTTGGATCAGTAATAACTATTTTTTGTGGATGGGCAGGCTCGTTACTTACTTGGGCACGTTTACGGTTAATTAGTTCTACATTATCAATGTTAATGGGTAAGGAAAAGGAATCATTGCGACCCCTTCCGGGATCGGGAGGTTCGTCCTCCATTATACTACTACAACAAAAAATTACATAAAAACGGCACAACTACAAACACTTACTAATTTACAGATATTAAAACCTCCACCAAGACAGAAAAATTTACTATAGTAACTCAACAACACTTAATAAAATAATAAATTTTAAGCAAAAAAGGCACGACACTTGTATCTCTCACTTCCTCCTTCCGAGCGTCCACTTTGCTCTTCATTGTCGGTTCGTCCAGTGTATGTTTTGACAAGTTATAGACAGTGCGTTGTTTATAGTTTGTGTCTATGGTCAACGGTTGTTTATTGTTCTGGCGTTGACTTGGATGTTTGGCATTTGATTTGATCGTTAATTTTTGATATTTTTCTATCTGTTTATTTTTGCATTCATTGTATTTTGATGTTTCTCGTTTGTTTAAAGTTTCGATGCAATTATTAAAATCAAATGTCGTTAAAATTGTCTTTAGTTCACTGGACAAATTGTCTATGGTGTTGTTTACGAAATGTAAATCGAACCGTTTCTGCTGAATCACCGTCCGTAACAACTTTTTACTTGCCTGATTTAAGATCTTAGCGCTTCCTCGAATGTCCTTCTTTGTTGATATTTTGACACACGTAGGAATGAGATTATGGTCTCTGCATCTCTTCAAGAAATTTAAAGATGTTATATATCTTGCGCGCTTGGTTTTAAGATCTTCTAATCGGCGAATTTTATTTGCTATTACCAGTCCGTACTGGTTCACATAATGATTTCTTAAATTTACGCGAACACTACACATTGAATAAAACTATTATTTACGGATTTTATCGCGTTTAATTACTTTTAATTTATTTTTATTATTATCCCGACGTTTCGGGTGCTTTACAGCGCCCATGGTCACGGGGGGGACTGAGATGTTTGACGTCCCAATGTAATAGTTAGTCCGGCTACCTTCAGTTTTTTAATATTAATTTTTGGTCCGATTTACGCAAAACGAGCTTATAGTATCATGAAGTCTTGCAGTGGTATGCTTGGGTTTGGGTTTAATTTTGTTAATTATAGGATCCCAAGCAGATGGTAGCACCCAACCATCTTCTCTATTGAAATTTGGATGTTTTTTAATTTCAATAGCCTCGCGTATCATCCTTGGTAGGAATCGGTGTTCTTTTGCGAGAATTTGTGGTTTATCAAATCTAATGTAATGGTGGGGACGATCTTGAACATGTTCGCAGACTGCAGACTTCCCAGAGCGTCGGTGCTTCACATCAGCTATATGTTCCTTCACGCGGGTTTTTATAGATCTCTTTGTTTGACCTATGTAAGAGAGACCACATTCACAATCTAGCTTATACACACCTGCATCTTGTAGAGGAATATTACATTTGATGGATGGTAAAAATTGACTAATCTTCTTCAGCGGCTTGTAGTATGTCTTAATGGACGCTCGCTTCAAGATGTAGCCAATCTTGTCCGTGACTCCTCTAACATATGGTAGTAGAGCAGGCGCGCGCTCGACTGTGGCCGGCTTCACTCGTTCACTGTGACGTAGGCGCGGGACCCGAAGCTTGTTGTCTTGCAATACTTGCTCGACGTGCTGAAGCTCCGCGGCCAGATGTTTTCTGTCACAGATCCCTCGTGCTCTCTGAAACAAAGATTTACCCACGGTAGCTAACTGTGAAGGATGATGGTGAGATTCACCATTTAGATATCGGTTGGTATGGGTCTTTTTCCTATACACAGTGTGACCAATAGTGTTATCAGGATTTCGGATGACTAAAACATCTAGGAAAGCTAAAGAATTATTTGCCTCTAACTCCATTGTGAATTGTATTTTAGAGTTTATGGAGTTAAGGTGGTCTAAAAATGCAGTTACTTTGTCAGATGGTAAAATTGTGAAGGTGTCGTCTACGTACCGCTTGTAGAACCTTGGATTTACAGGAGCAGTAAGAAGGGCTTTCTCCTCAAAGTCCTCCATGAATATGTCGGCGACTATGGGAGACACAGGTGAGCCCATCGCCACACCATCTACTTGCTTGTAGAACTCCTCCTTCCACAATAGATAGCCAGATGTGAGGCAATGTTCAAGTAGTATTGCATATTCTTGAGGCATGTTATTTTCTTCTAGCTTCCTAGTTACAATTGAGATGCAGTCCACAATAGGTAGGCATGTAAATAGTGACTGAACATCAAAACTGACCATAGTTTCATTGTTAGCGAGATGTAGGTCTTTTATCTCACTCACAAAATGGTATGAATCCTTTGTGTGTGCTCTGGTATGTCCTCTTAGTGGTGATAGTATTTTTGCTAAGTATTGTGCCAGCTTATAAGTTGGTGAATCGATCTGGCTCACTATGGGACGTAGTGGAGCGTTTGGTTTGTGTATCTTCGGTAACCCATACAACCTCGGTGGTTTGACACATGATGGTATTAGCGAATTCACGTCGAGATTTAATTTTTCGGAGTATTTCTTTATTAAATCGCTAGTTGTTTTAAGCGTGTTGGTTGTAGGGTCTGTTTTGACCTTTTTATATGTACTTTCGTCCGATAAAAGTTGTTGTATTTTAAAATTATATTCCGACGCGTTCATTACTACCGTAGCATTTCCTTTATCCGCGCGGAGAATCGTGAGTTCTGGTCTATTGCGTAAGTTATTTAGCGCTGTAAATTCGTCTTTAGGAAGGTTTGGTTTCGGCACTGAACTACGACGTAACAAGGACGAAATATCTTGACGTATGGCCTCCAAATCTTCCTTACCGATATTATTCTTAAACAGACAATCCTCAACACTGCAGATAATTTCTTCGTACGGGATTTTTCGCGGAGTTAATGCGAAGTTCATTCCCTTCGCTAATACTTTCATTGTCGGTTCGTCCAGTGTATGTTTTGACAAGTTATAGACAGTGCGTTGTTTATAGTTTGTGTCTATGGTCAACGGTTGTTTATTGTTCTGGCGTTGACTTGGATGTTTGGCATTTGATTTGATCGTTAATTTTTGATATTTTTCTATTTGTTTATTTTTGCATTCATTGTATTTTGATGTTTCTCGTTTGTTTAAAGTTTCGATGCAATTATTAAAATCAAATGTCGTTAAAATTGTCTTTAGTTCACTGGACAAATTGTCTATGGTGTTGTTTACGAAATGTAAATCGAACCGTTTCTGCTGAATCACCGTCCGTAACAACTTTTTACTTGCCTGATTTAAGATCTTAGCGCTTCCTCGAATGTCCTTCTTTGTTGATATTTTGACACACGTAGGAATGAGATTATGGTCTCTGCATCTCTTCAAGAAATTTAAAGATGTTATATATCTTGCGCGCTTGGTTTTAAGATCTTCTAATCGGCGAATTTTATTTGCTATTACCAGTCCGTACTGGTTCACATAATGATTTCTTAAATTTACGCGAACACTACACATTGAATAAAACTATTATTTACGGATTTTATCGCGTTTAATTACTTTTAATTTATTTTTATTATTATCCCGACGTTTCGGGTGCTTTACAGCGCCCATGGTCACGGGGGGGACTGAGATGTTTGACGTCCCAATGTCATAGTTAGTCCGGCTACCTTCAGTTTTTTAATATTAATTTTTGGTCCGATTTACGCAAAACGAGCTTATAGTATCATGAAGTCTTGCAGTGGTATGCTTGGGTTTGGGTTTAATTTTGTTAATTATAGGATCCCAAGCAGATGGTAGCACCCAACCATCTTCTCTATTGAAATTTGGATGTTTTTTAATTTCAATAGCCTCGCGTATCATCCTTGGTAGGAATCGGTGTTCTTTTGCGAGAATTTGTGGTTTATCAAATCTAATGTAATGGTGGGGACGATCTTGAACATGTTCGCAGACTGCAGACTTCCCAGAGCGTCGGTGCTTCACATCAGCTATATGTTCCTTCACGCGGGTTTTTATAGATCTCTTTGTTTGACCTATGTAAGAGAGACCACATTCACAATCTAGCTTATACACACCTGCATCTTGTAGAGGAATATTACATTTGATGGATGGTAAAAATTGACTAATCTTCTTCAGCGGCTTGTAGTATGTCTTAATGGACGCTCGCTTCAAGATGTAGCCAATCTTGTCCGTGACTCCTCTAACATATGGTAGTAGAGCAGGCGCGCGCTCGACTGTGGCCGGCTTCACTCGTTCACTGTGACGTAGGCGCGGGACCCGAAGCTTGTTGTCTTGCAATACTTGCTCGACGTGCTGAAGCTCCGCGGCCAGATGTTTTCTGTCACAGATCCCTCGTGCTCTCTGAAACAAAGATTTACCCACGGTAGCTAACTGTGAAGGATGATGGTGAGATTCACCATTTAGATATCGGTTGGTATGGGTCTTTTTCCTATACACAGTGTGACCAATAGTGTTATCAGGATTTCGGATGACTAAAACATCTAGGAAAGCTAAAGAATTATTTGCCTCTAACTCCATTGTGAATTGTATTTTAGAGTTTATGGAGTTAAGGTGGTCTAAAAATGCAGTTACTTTGTCAGATGGTAAAATTGTGAAGGTGTCGTCTACGTACCGCTTGTAGAACCTTGGATTTACAGGAGCAGTAAGAAGGGCTTTCTCCTCAAAGTCCTCCATGAATATGTCGGCGACTATGGGAGACACAGGTGAGCCCATCGCCACACCATCTACTTGCTTGTAGAACTCCTCCTTCCACAATAGATAGCCAGATGTGAGGCAATGTTCAAGTAGTATTGCATATTCTTGAGGCATGTTATTTTCTTCTAGCTTCCTAGTTACAATTGAGATGCAGTCCACAATAGGTAGGCATGTAAATAGTGACTGAACATCAAAACTGACCATAGTTTCATTGTTAGCGAGATGTAGGTCTTTTATCTCACTCACAAAATGGTATGAATCCTTTGTGTGTGCTCTGGTATGTCCTCTTAGTGGTGATAGTATTTTTGCTAAGTATTGTGCCAGCTTATAAGTTGGTGAATCGATCTGGCTCACTATGGGACGTAGTGGAGCGTTTGGTTTGTGTATCTTCGGTAACCCATACAACCTCGGTGGTTTGACACATGATGGTATTAGCGAATTCACGTCGAGATTTAATTTTTCGGAGTATTTCTTTATTAAATCGCTAGTTGTTTTAAGCGTGTTGGTTGTAGGGTCTGTTTTGACCTTTTTATATGTACTTTCGTCCGATAAAAGTTGTTGTATTTTAAAATTATATTCCGACGCGTCCATTACTACCGTAGCATTTCCTTTATCCGCGCGGAGAATCGTGAGTTCTGGTCTATTGCGTAAGTTATTTAGCGCTGTAAATTCGTCTTTAGGAAGGTTTGGTTTCGGCACTGAACTACGACGTAACAAGGACGAAATATCTTGACGTATGGCCTCCAAATCTTCCTTACCGATATTATTCTTAAACAGACAATCCTCAACACTGCAGATAATTTCTTCGTACGGGATTTTTCGAGGAGTTAATGCGAAGTTCATTCCCTTCGCTAATACTTTCATTGTCGGTTCGTCCAGTGTATGTTTTGACAAGTTATAGACAGTGCGTTGTTTATAGTTTGTGTCTATGGTCAACGGTTGTTTATTGTTCTGGCGTTGACTTGGATGTTTGGCATTTGATTTGATCGTTAATTTTTGATATTTTTCTATTTGTTTATTTTTGCATTCATTGTATTTTGATGTTTCTCGTTTGTTTAAAGTTTCGATGCAATTATTAAAATCAAATGTCGTTAAAATTGTCTTTAGTTCACTGGACAAATTGTCTATGGTGTTGTTTACGAAATGTAAATCGAACCGTTTCTGCTGAATCACCGTCCGTAACAACTTTTTACTTGCCTGATTTAAGATCTTAGCGCTTCCTCGAATGTCCTTCTTTGTTGATATTTTGACACACGTAGGAATGAGATTATGGTCTCTGCATCTCTTCAAGAAATTTAAAGATGTTATATATCTTGCGCGCTTGGTTTTAAGATCTTCTAATCGGCGAATTTTATTTGCTATTACCAGTCCGTACTGGTTCACATAATGATTTCTTAAATTTACGCGAACACTACACATTGAATAAAACTATTATTTACGGATTTTATCGCGTTTAATTACTTTTAATTTATTTTTATTATTATCCCGACGTTTCGGGTGCTTTACAGCGCCCATGGTCACGGGGGGGACTGAGATGTTTGACGTCCCAATGTCATAGTTAGTCCGGCTACCTTCAGTTTTTTAATATTAATTTTTGGTCCGATTTACGCAAAACGAGCTTATAGTATCATGAAGTCTTGCAGTGGTATGCTTGGGTTTGGGTTTAATTTTGTTAATTATAGGATCCCAAGCAGATGGTAGCACCCAACCATCTTCTCTATTGAAATTTGGATGTTTTTTAATTTCAATAGCCTCGCGTATCATCCTTGGTAGGAATCGGTGTTCTTTTGCGAGAATTTGTGGTTTATCAAATCTAATGTAATGGTGGGGACGATCATGAACATGTTCGCAGACTGCAGACTTCCCAGAGCGTCGGTGCTTCACATCAGCTATATGTCCTTCACGCGGGTTTTTATAGATCTCTTTGTTTGACCTATGTAAGAGAGACCACATCCACAATCTAGCTTATACACACCTGCATCTTGTAGAGGAATATTACATTTGATGGATGGTAAAAATTGACTAATCTTCTTCAGCGGCTTGTAGTATGTCTTAATGGACGCTCGCTTCAAGATGTAGCCAATCTTGTCCGTGACTCCTCTAACATATGGTAGTAGAGCAGGCGCGCGCTCGACTGTGGCCGGCTTCACTCGTTCACTGTGACGTAGGCGCGGGACCCGAAGCTTGTTGTCTTGCAATACTTGCTCGACGTGCTGAAGCTCCGCGGCCAGATGTTTTCTGTCACAGATCCCTCGTGCTCTCTGAAACAAAGATTTACCCACGGTAGCTAACTGTGAAGGATGATGGTGAGATTCACCATTTAGATATCGGTTGGTATGGGTCTTTTTCCTATACACAGTGTGACCAATAGTGTTATCAGGATTTCGGATGACTAAAACATCTAGGAAAGCTAAAGAATTATTTGCCTCTAACTCCATTGTGAATTGTATTTTAGAGTTTATGGAGTTAAGGTGGTCTAAAAATGCAGTTACTTTGTCAGATGGTAAAATTGTGAAGGTGTCGTCTACGTACCGCTTGTAGAACCTTGGATTTACAGGAGCAGTAAGAAGGGCTTTCTCCTCAAAGTCCTCCATGAATATGTCGGCGACTATGGGAGACACAGGTGAGCCCATCGCCACACCATCTACTTGCTTGTAGAACTCCTCCTTCCACAATAGATAGCCAGATGTGAGGCAATGTTCAAGTAGTATTGCATATTCTTGAGGCATGTTATTTTCTTCTAGCTTCCTAGTTACAATTGAGATGCAGTCCACAATAGGTAGGCATGTAAATAGTGACTGAACATCAAAACTGACCATAGTTTCATTGTTAGCGAGATGTAGGTCTTTTATCTCACTCACAAAATGGTATGAATCCTTTGTGTGTGCTCTGGTATGTCCTCTTAGTGGTGATAGTATTTTTGCTAAGTATTGTGCCAGCTTATAAGTTGGTGAATCGATCTGGCTCACTATGGGACGTAGTGGAGCGTTTGGTTTGTGTATCTTCGGTAACCCATACAACCTCGGTGGTTTGACACATGATGGTATTAGCGAATTCACGTCGAGATTTAATTTTTCGGAGTATTTCTTTATTAAATCGCTAGTTGTTTTAAGCGTGTTGGTTGTAGGGTCTGTTTTGACCTTTTTATATGTACTTTCGTCCGATAAAAGTTGTTGTATTTTAAAATTATATTCCGACGCGTTCATTACTACCGTAGCATTTCCTTTATCCGCGCGGAGAATCGTGAGTTCTGGTCTATTGCGTAAGTTATTTAGCGCTGTAAATTCGTCTTTAGGAAGGTTTGGTTTCGGCACTGAACTACGACGTAACAAGGACGAAATATCTTGACGTATGGCCTCCAAACCTTCCTTACCGATATTATTCTTAAACAGACAATTCTCAACACTGCAGATAATTTCTTCGTACGGGATTTTTCGCGGAGTTAATGCGAAGTTCATTCCCTTCGCTAATACTTTCATTGTCGGTTCGTCCAGTGTATGTTTTGACAAGTTATAGACAGTGCGTTGTTTATAGTTTGTGTCTATGGTCAACGGTTGTTTATTGTTCTGGCGTTGACTTGGATGTTTGGCATTTGATTTGATCGTTAATTTTTGATATTTTTCTATTTGTTTATTTTTGCATTCATTGTATTTTGATGTTTCTCGTTTGTTTAAAGTTTCGATGCAATTATTAAAATCAAATGTCGTTAAAATTGTCTTTAGTTCACTGGACAAATTGTCTATGGTGTTGTTTACGAAATGTAAATCGAACCGTTTCTGCTGAATCACCGTCCGTAACAACTTTTTACTTGCCTGATTTAAGATCTTAGCGCTTCCTCGAATGTCCTTCTTTGTTGATATTTTGACACACGTAGGAATGAGATTATGGTCTCTGCATCTCTTCAAGAAATTTAAAGATGTTATATATCTTGCGCGCTTGGTTTTAAGATCTTCTAATCGGCGAATTTTATTTGCTATTACCAGTCCGTACTGGTTCACATAATGATTTCTTAAATTTACGCGAACACTACACATTGAATAAAACTATTATTTACGGATTTTATCGCGTTTAATTACTTTAATTTATTTTTATTATTATCCCGACGTTTCGGGTGCTTTACAGCGCCCATGGTCACGGGGGGGACTGAGATGTTTGACGTCCCAATGTCATAGTTAGTCCGGCTACCTTCAGTTTTTTAATATTAATTTTTGGTCCGATTTACGCAAAACGAGCTTATAGTATCATGAAGTCTTGCAGTGGTATGCTTGGGTTTGGGTTTAATTTTGTTAATTATAGGATCCCAAGCAGATGGTAGCACCCAACCATCTTCTCTATTGAAATTTGGATGTTTTTTAATTTCAATAGCCTCGCGTATCATCCTTGGTAGGAATCGGTGTTCTTTTGCGAGAATTTGTGGTTTATCAAATCTAATGTAATGGTGGGGACGATCTTGAACATGTTCGCAGACTGCAGACTTCCCAGAGCGTCGGTGCTTCACATCAGCTATATGTTCCTTCACGCGGGTTTTTATAGATCTCTTTGTTTGACCTATGTAAGAGAGACCACATTCACAATCTAGCTTATACACACCTGCATCTTGTAGAGGAATATTACATTTGATGGATGGTAAAAATTGACTAATCTTCTTCAGCGGCTTGTAGTATGTCTTAATGGACGCTCGCTTCAAGATGTAGCCAATCTTGTCCGTGACTCCTCTAACATATGGTAGTAGAGCAGGCGCGCGCTCGACTGTGGCCGGCTTCACTCGTTCACTGTGACGTAGGCGCGGGACCCGAAGCTTGTTGTCTTGCAATACTTGCTCGACGTGCTGAAGCTCCGCGGCCAGATGTTTTCTGTCACAGATCCCTCGTGCTCTCTGAAACAAAGATTTACCCACGGTAGCTAACTGTGAAGGATGATGGTGAGATTCACCATTTAGATATCGGTTGGTATGGGTCTTTTTCCTATACACAGTGTGACCAATAGTGTTATCAGGATTTCGGATGACTAAAACATCTAGGAAAGCTAAAGAATTATTTGCCTCTAACTCCATTGTGAATTGTATTTTAGAGTTTATGGAGTTAAGGTGGTCTAAAAATGCAGTTACTTTGTCAGATGGTAAAATTGTGAAGGTGTCGTCTACGTACCGCTTGTAGAACCTTGGATTTACAGGAGCAGTAAGAAGGGCTTTCTCCTCAAAGTCCTCCATGAATATGTCGGCGACTATGGGAGACACAGGTGAGCCCATCGCCACACCATCTACTTGCTTGTAGAACTCCTCCTTCCACAATAGATAGCCAGATGTGAGGCAATGTTCAAGTAGTATTGCATATTCTTGAGGCATGTTATTTTCTTCTAGCTTCCTAGTTACAATTGAGATGCAGTCCACAATAGGTAGGCATGTAAATAGTGACTGAACATCAAAACTGACCATAGTTTCATTGTTAGCGAGATGTAGGTCTTTTATCTCACTCACAAAATGGTATGAATCCTTTGTGTGTGCTCTGGTATGTCCTCTTAGTGGTGATAGTATTTTTGCTAAGTATTGTGCCAGCTTATAAGTTGGTGAATCGATCTGGCTCACTATGGGACGTAGTGGAGCGTTTGGTTTGTGTATCTTCGGTAACCCATACAACCTCGGTGGTTTGACACATGATGGTATTAGCGAATTCACGTCGAGATTTAATTTTTCGGAGTATTTCTTTATTAAATCGCTAGTTGTTTTAAGCGTGTTGGTTGTAGGGTCTGTTTTGACCTTTTTATATGTACTTTCGTCCGATAAAAGTTGTTGTATTTTAAAATTATATTCCGACGCGTCCATTACTACCGTAGCATTTCCTTTATCCGCGCGGAGAATCGTGAGTTCTGGTCTATTGCGTAAGTTATTTAGCGCTGTAAATTCGTCTTTAGGAAGGTTTGGTTTCGGCACTGAACTACGACGTAACAAGGACGAAATATCTTGACGTATGGCCTCCAAATCTTCCTTACCGATATTATTCTTAAACAGACAATCCTCAACACTGCAGATAATTTCTTCGTACGGGATTTTTCGCGGAGTTAATGCGAAGTTCATTCCCTTCGCTAATACTTTCATTGTCGGTTCGTCCAGTGTATGTTTTGACAAGTTATAGACAGTGCGTTGTTTATAGTTTGTGTCTATGGTCAACGGTTGTTTATTGTTCTGGCGTTGACTTGGATGTTTGGCATTTGATTTGATCGTTAATTTTTGATATTTTTCTATTTGTTTATTTTTGCATTCATTGTATTTTGATGTTTCTCGTTTGTTTAAAGTTTCGATGCAATTATTAAAATCAAATGTCGTTAAAATTGTCTTTAGTTCACTGGACAAATTGTCTATGGTGTTGTTTACGAAATGTAAATCGAACCGTTTCTGCTGAATCACCGTCCGTAACAACTTTTTACTTGCCTGATTTAAGATCTTAGCGCTTCCTCGAATGTCCTTCTTTGTTGATATTTTGACACACGTAGGAATGAGATTATGGTCTCTGCATCTCTTCAAGAAATTTAAAGATGTTATATATCTTGCGCGCTTGGTTTTAAGATCTTCTAATCGGCGAATTTTATTTGCTATTACCAGTCCGTACTGGTTCACATAATGATTTCTTAAATTTACGCGAACACTACACATTGAATAAAACTATTATTTACGGATTTTATCGCGTTTAATTACTTTTAATTTATTTTTATTATTATCCCGACGTTTCGGGTGCTTTACAGCGCCCATGGTCACGGGGGGGACTGAGATGTTTGACGTCCCAATGTCATAGTTAGTCCGGCTACCTTCAGTTTTTTAATATTAATTTTTGGTCCGATTTACGCAAAACGAGCTTATAGTATCATGAAGTCTTGCAGTGGTATGCTTGGGTTTGGGTTTAATTTTGTTAATTATAGGATCCCAAGCAGATGGTAGCACCCAACCATCTTCTCTATTGAAATTTGGATGTTTTTTAATTTCAATAGCCTCGCGTATCATCCTTGGTAGGAATCGGTGTTCTTTTGCGAGAATTTGTGGTTTATCAAATCTAATGTAATGGTGGGGACGATCTTGAACATGTTCGCAGACTGCAGACTTCCCAGAGCGTCGGTGCTTCACATCAGCTATATGTCCTTCACGCGGGTTTTTATAGATCTCTTTGTTTGACCTATGTAAGAGAGACCACATCCACAATCTAGCTTATACACACCTGCATCTTGTAAAGGAATATTACATTTGATGGATGGTAAAAATTGACTAATCTTCTTCAGCGGCTTGTAGTATGTCTTAATGGACGCTCGCTTCAAGATGTAGCCAATCTTGTCCGTGACTCCTCTAACATATGGTAGTAGAGCAGGCGCGCGCTCGACTGTGGCCGGCTTCACTCGTTCACTGTGACGTAGGCGCGGGACCCGAAGCTTGTTGTCTTGCAATACTTGCTCGACGTGCTGAAGCTCCGCGGCCAGATGTTTTCTGTCACAGATCCCTCGTGCTCTCTGAAACAAAGATTTACCCACGGTAGCTAACTGTGAAGGATGATGGTGAGATTCACCATTTAGATATCGGTTGGTATGGGTCTTTTTCCTATACACAGTGTGACCAATAGTGTTATCAGGATTTCGGATGACTAAAACATCTAGGAAAGCTAAAGAATTATTTGCCTCTAACTCCATTGTGAATTGTATTTTAGAGTTTATGGAGTTAAGGTGGTCTAAAAATGCAGTTACTTTGTCAGATGGTAAAATTGTGAAGGTGTCGTCTACGTACCGCTTGTAGAACCTTGGATTTACAGGAGCAGTAAGAAGGGCTTTCTCCTCAAAGTCCTCCATGAATATGTCGGCGACTATGGGAGACACAGGTGAGCCCATCGCCACACTATCTACTTGCTTGTAGAACTCCTCCTTCCACAATAGATAGCCAGATGTGAGGCAATGTTCAAGTAGTATTGCATATTCTTGAGGCATGTTATTTTCTTCTAGCTTCCTAGTTACAATTGAGATGCAGTCCACAATAGGTAGGCATGTAAATAATGACTGAACATCAAAACTGACCATAGTTTCATTGTTAGCGAGATGTAGGTTTATCTCACTCACAAAATGGTATGAATCCTTTGTGTGTGCTCTGGTATGTCCTCTTAGTGGTGATAGTATTTTTGCTAAGTATTGTGCCAGCTTATAAGTTGGTGAATCGATCTGGCTCACTATGGGACGTAGTGGAGCGTTTGGTTTGTGTATCTTCGGTAACCCATACAACCTCGGTGGTTTGACACATGATGGTATTAGCGAATTCACGTCGAGATTTAATTTTTCGGAGTATTTCTTTATTAAATCGCTAGTTGTTTTAAGCGTGTTGGTTGTAGGGTCTGTTTTGACCTTTTTATATGTACTTTCGTCCGATAAAAGTTGTTGTATTTTAAAATTATATTCCGACGCGTCCATTACTACCGTAGCATTTCCTTTATCCGCGCGGAGAATCGTGAGTTCTGGTCTATTGCGTAAGTTATTTAGCGCTGTAAATTCGTCTTTAGGAAGGTTTGGTTTCGGCACTGAACTACGACGTAACAAGGACGAAATATCTTGACGTATGGCCTCCAAATCTTCCTTACCGATATTATTCTTAAACAGACAATCCTCAACACTGCAGATAATTTCTTCGTACGGGATTTTTCGCGGAGTTAATGCGAAGTTCATTCCCTTCGCTAATACTTTCATTGTCGGTTCGTCCAGTGTATGTTTTGACAAGTTATAGACAGTGCGTTGTTTATAGTTTGTGTCTATGGTCAACGGTTGTTTATTGTTCTGGCGTTGACTTGGATGTTTGGCATTTGATTTGATCGTTAATTTTTGATATTTTTCTATTTGTTTATTTTTGCATTCATTGTATTTTGATGTTTCTCGTTTGTTTAAAGTTTCGATGCAATTATTAAAATCAAATGTCGTTAAAATTGTCTTTAGTTCACTGGACAAATTGTCTATGGTGTTGTTTACGAAATGTAAATCGAACCGTTTCTGCTGAATCACCGTCCGTAACAACTTTTTACTTGCCTGATTTAAGATCTTAGCGCTTCCTCGAATGTCCTTCTTTGTTGATATTTTGACACACGTAGGAATGAGATTATGGTCTCTGCATCTCTTCAAGAAATTTAAAGATGTTATATATCTTGCGCGCTTGGTTTTAAGATCTTCTAATCGGCGAATTTTATTTGCTATTACCAGTCCGTACTGGTTCACATAATGATTTCTTAAATTTACGCGAACACTACACATTGAATAAAACTATTATTTACGGATTTTATCGCGTTTAATTACTTTTAATTTATTTTTATTATTATCCCGACGTTTCGGGTGCTTTACAGCGCCCATGGTCACGGGGGGGACTGAGATGTTTGACGTCCCAATGTCATAGTTAGTCCGGCTACCTTCAGTTTTTTAATATTAATTTTTGGTCCGATTTACGCAAAACGAGCTTATAGTATCATGAAGTCTTGCAGTGGTATGCTTGGGTTTGGGTTTAATTTTGTTAATTATAGGATCCCAAGCAGATGGTAGCACCCAACCATCTTCTCTATTGAAATTTGGATGTTTTTTAATTTCAATAGCCTCGCGTATCATCCTTGGTAGGAATCGGTGTTCTTTTGCGAGAATTTGTGGTTTATCAAATCTAATGTAATGGTGGGGACGATCTTGAACATGTTCGCAGACTGCAGACTTCCCAGAGCGTCGGTGCTTCACATCAGCTATATGTTCCTTCACGCGGGTTTTTATAGATCTCTTTGTTTGACCTATGTAAGAGAGACCACATTCACAATCTAGCTTATACACACCTGCATCTTGTAGAGGAATATTACATTTGATGGATGGTAAAAATTGACTAATCTTCTTCAGCGGCTTGTAGTATGTCTTAATGGACGCTCGCTTCAAGATGTAGCCAATCTTGTCCGTGACTCCTCTAACATATGGTAGTAGAGCAGGCGCGCGCTCGACTGTGGCCGGCTTCACTCGTTCACTGTGACGTAGGCGCGGGACCCGAAGCTTGTTGTCTTGCAATACTTGCTCGACGTGCTGAAGCTCCGCGGCCAGATGTTTTCTGTCACAGATCCCTCGTGCTCTCTGAAACAAAGATTTACCCACGGTAGCTAACTGTGAAGGATGATGGTGAGATTCACCATTTAGATATCGGTTGGTATGGGTCTTTTTCCTATACACAGTGTGACCAATAGTGTTATCAGGATTTCGGATGACTAAAACATCTAGGAAAGCTAAAGAATTATTTGCCTCTAACTCCATTGTGAATTGTATTTTAGAGTTTATGGAGTTAAGGTGGTCTAAAAATGCAGTTACTTTGTCAGATGGTAAAATTGTGAAGGTGTCGTCTACGTACCGCTTGTAGAACCTTGGATTTACAGGAGCAGTAAGAAGGGCTTTCTCCTCAAAGTCCTCCATGAATATGTCGGCGACTATGGGAGACACAGGTGAGCCCATCGCCACACCATCTACTTGCTTGTAGAACTCCTCCTTCCACAATAGATAGCCAGATGTGAGGCAATGTTCAAGTAGTATTGCATATTCTTGAGGCATGTTATTTTCTTCTAGCTTCCTAGTTACAATTGAGATGCAGTCCACAATAGGTAGGCATGTAAATAGTGACTGAACATCAAAACTGACCATAGTTTCATTGTTAGCGAGATGTAGGTCTTTTATCTCACTCACAAAATGGTATGAATCCTTTGTGTGTGCTCTGGTATGTCCTCTTAGTGGTGATAGTATTTTTGCTAAGTATTGTGCCAGCTTATAAGTTGGTGAATCGATCTGGCTCACTATGGGACGTAGTGGAGCGTTTGGTTTGTGTATCTTCGGTAACCCATACAACCTCGGTGGTTTGACACATGATGGTATTAGCGAATTCACGTCGAGATTTAATTTTTCGGAGTATTTCTTTATTAAATCGCTAGTTGTTTTAAGCGTGTTGGTTGTAGGGTCTGTTTTGACCTTTTTATATGTACTTTCGTCCGATAAAAGTTGTTGTATTTTAAAATTATATTCCGACGCGTCCATTACTACCGTAGCATTTCCTTTATCCGCGCGGAGAATCGTGAGTTCTGGTCTATTGCGTAAGTTATTTAGCGCTGTAAATTCGTCTTTAGGAAGGTTTGGTTTCGGCACTGAACTACGACGTAACAAGGACGAAATATCTTGACGTATGGCCTCCAAATCTTCCTTACCGATATTATTCTTAAACAGACAATCCTCAACACTGCAGATAATTTCTTCGTACGGGATTTTTCGCGGAGTTAATGCGAAGTTCATTCCCTTCGCTAATACTTTCATTGTCGGTTCGTCCAGTGTATGTTTTGACAAGTTATAGACAGTGCGTTGTTTATAGTTTGTGTCTATGGTCAACGGTTGTTTATTGTTCTGGCGTTGACTTGGATGTTTGGCATTTGATTTGATCGTTAATTTTTGATATTTTTCTATTTGTTTATTTTTGCATTCATTGTATTTTGATGTTTCTCGTTTGTTTAAAGTTTCGATGCAATTATTAAAATCAAATGTCGTTAAAATTGTCTTTAGTTCACTGGACAAATTGTCTATGGTGTTGTTTACGAAATGTAAATCGAACCGTTTCTGCTGAATCACCGTCCGTAACAACTTTTTACTTGCCTGATTTAAGATCTTAGCGCTTCCTCGAATGTCCTTCTTTGTTGATATTTTGACACACGTAGGAATGAGATTATGGTCTCTGCATCTCTTCAAGAAATTTAAAGATGTTATATATCTTGCGCGCTTGGTTTTAAGATCTTCTAATCGGCGAATTTTATTTGCTATTACCAGTCCGTACTGGTTCACATAATGATTTCTTAAATTTACGCGAACACTACACATTGAATAAAACTATTATTTACGGATTTTATCGCGTTTAATTACTTTTAATTTATTTTTATTATTATCCCGACGTTTCGGGTGCTTTACAGCGCCCATGGTCACGGGGGGGACTGAGATGTTTGACGTCCCAATGTCATAGTTAGTCCGGCTACCTTCAGTTTTTTAATATTAATTTTTGGTCCGATTTACGCAAAACGAGCTTATAGTATCATGAAGTCTTGCAGTGGTATGCTTGGGTTTGGGTTTAATTTTGTTAATTATAGGATCCCAAGCAGATGGTAGCACCCAACCATCTTCTCTATTGAAATTTGGATGTTTTTTAATTTCAATAGCCTCGCGTATCATCCTTGGTAGGAATCGGTGTTCTTTTGCGAGAATTTGTGGTTTATCAAATCTAATGTAATGGTGGGGACGATCTTGAACATGTTCGCAGACTGCAGACTTCCCAGAGCGTCGGTGCTTCACATCAGCTATATGTTCCTTCACGCGGGTTTTTATAGATCTCTTTGTTTGACCTATGTAAGAGAGACCACATTCACAATCTAGCTTATACACACCTGCATCTTGTAGAGGAATATTACATTTGATGGATGGTAAAAATTGACTAATCTTCTTCAGCGGCTTGTAGTATGTCTTAATGGACGCTCGCTTCAAGATGTAGCCAATCTTGTCCGTGACTCCTCTAACATATGGTAGTAGAGCAGGCGCGCGCTCGACTGTGGCCGGCTTCACTCGTTCACTGTGACGTAGGCGCGGGACCCGAAGCTTGTTGTCTTGCAATACTTGCTCGACGTGCTGAAGCTCCGCGGCCAGATGTTTTCTGTCACAGATCCCTCGTGCTCTCTGAAACAAAGATTTACCCACGGTAGCTAACTGTGAAGGATGATGGTGAGATTCACCATTTAGATATCGGTTGGTATGGGTCTTTTTCCTATACACAGTGTGACCAATAGTGTTATCAGGATTTCGGATGACTAAAACATCTAGGAAAGCTAAAGAATTATTTGCCTCTTACTCCATTGTGAATTGTATTTTAGAGTTTATGGAGTTAAGGTGGTCTAAAAATGCAGTTACTTTGTCAGATGGTAAAATTGTGAAGGTGTCGTCTACGTACCGCTTGTAGAACCTTGGATTTACAGGAGCAGTAAGAAGGGCTTTCTCCTCAAAGTCCTCCATGAATATGTCGGCGACTATGGGAGACACAGGTGAGCCCATCGCCACACCATCTACTTGCTTGTAGAACTCCTCCTTCCACAATAGATAGCCAGATGTGAGGCAATGTTCAAGTAGTATTGCATATTCTTGAGGCATGTTATTTTCTTCTAGCTTCCTAGTTACAATTGAGATGCAGTCCACAATAGGTAGGCATGTAAATAGTGACTGAACATCAAAACTGACCATAGTTTCATTGTTAGCGAGATGTAGGTCTTTTATCTCACTCACAAAATGGTATGAATCCTTTGTGTGTGCTCTGGTATGTCCTCTTAGTGGTGATAGTATTTTTGCTAAGTATTGTGCCAGCTTATAAGTTGGTGAATCGATCTGGCTCACTATGGGACGTAGTGGAGCGTTTGGTTTGTGTATCTTCGGTAACCCATACAACCTCGGTGGTTTGACACATGATGGTATTAGCGAATTCACGTCGAGATTTAATTTTTCGGAGTATTTCTTTATTAAATCGCTAGTTGTTTTAAGCGTGTTGGTTGTAGGGTCTGTTTTGACCTTTTTATATGTACTTTCGTCCGATAAAAGTTGTTGTATTTTAAAATTATATTCCGACGCGTCCATTACTACCGTAGCATTTCCTTTATCCGCGCGGAGAATCGTGAGTTCTGGTCTATTGCGTAAGTTATTTAGCGCTGTAAATTCGTCTTTAGGAAGGTTTGGTTTCGGCACTGAACTACGACGTAACAAGGACGAAATATCTTGACGTATGGCCTCCAAATCTTCCTTACCGATATTATTCTTAAACAGACAATCCTCAACACTGCAGATAATTTCTTCGTACGGGATTTTTCGCGGAGTTAATGCGAAGTTCATTCCCTTCGCTAATACTTTCATTGTCGGTTCGTCCAGTGTATGTTTTGACAAGTTATAGACAGTGCGTTGTTTATAGTTTGTGTCTATGGTCAACGGTTGTTTATTGTTCTGGCGTTGACTTGGATGTTTGGCATTTGATTTGATCGTTAATTTTTGATATTTTTCTATTTGTTTATTTTTGCATTCATTGTATTTTGATGTTTCTCGTTTGTTTAAAGTTTCGATGCAATTATTAAAATCAAATGTCGTTAAAATTGTCTTTAGTTCACTGGACAAATTGTCTATGGTGTTGTTTACGAAATGTAAATCGAACCGTTTCTGCTGAATCACCGTCCGTAACAACTTTTTACTTGCCTGATTTAAGATCTTAGCGCTTCCTCGAATGTCCTTCTTTGTTGATATTTTGACACACGTAGGAATGAGATTATGGTCTCTGCATCTCTTCAAGAAATTTAAAGATGTTATATATCTTGCGCGCTTGGTTTTAAGATCTTCTAATCGGCGAATTTTATTTGCTATTACCAGTCCGTACTGGTTCACATAATGATTTCTTAAATTTACGCGAACACTACACATTGAATAAAATTAGATTTGATAAACCACAAATTCTCGCAAAAGAACACCGATTCCTACCAAGGATGATACGCGAGGCTATTGAAATTAAAAAACATCCAAATTTCAATAGAGAAGATGGTTGGGTGCTACCATCTGCTTGGGATCCTATAATTAACAAAATTAAACCCAAACCCAAGCATACCACTGCAAGACTTCATGATACTATAAGCTCGTTTTGCGTAAATCGGACCAAAAATTAATATTAAAAAACTGAAGGTAGCCGAACTAACTATGACATTGGGACGTCAAACATCTCAGTCCCCCCCGTGACCATGGGCGCTGTAAAGCACCCGAAACGTCGGGATAATAATAAAAATAAATTAAAAGTAATTAAACGCGATAAAATCCGTAAATAATAGTTTTATTCAATGTGTAGTGTTCGCGTAAATTTAAGAAATCATTATGTGAACCAGTACGGACTGGTAATAGCAAATAAAATTCGCCGATTAGAAGATCTTAAAACCAAGCGCGCAAGATATATAACATCTTTAAATTTCTTGAAGAGATGCAGAGACCATAATCTCATTCCTACGTGTGTCAAAATATCAACAAAGAAGGACATTCGAGGAAGCGCTAAGATCTTAAATCAGGCAAGTAAAAAGTTGTTACGGACGGTGATTCAGCAGAAACGGTTCGATTTACATTTCGTAAACAACACCATAGACAATTTGTCCAGTGAACTAAAGACAATTTTAACGACATTTGATTTTAATAATTGCATCGAAACTTTAAACAAACGAGAAACATCAAAATACAATGAATGCAAAAATAAACAAATAGAAAAATATCAAAAATTAACGATCAAATCAAATGCCAAACATCCAAGTCAACGCCAGAACAATAAACAACCGTTGACCATAGACACAAACTATAAACAACGCACTGTCTATAACTTGTCAAAACATACACTGGACGAACCGACAATGAAAGTATTAGCGAAGGGAATGAACTTCGCATTAACTCCGCGAAAAATCCCGTACGAAGAAATTATCTGCAGTGTTGAGGATTGTCTGTTTAAGAATAATATCGGTAAGGAAGATTTGGAGGCCATACGTCAAGATATTTCGTCCTTGTTACGTCGTAGTTCAGTGCCGAAACCAAACCTTCCTAAAGACGAATTTACAGCGCTAAATAACTTACGCAATAGACCAGAACTCACGATTCTCCGCGCGGATAAAGGAAATGCTACGGTAGTAATGGACGCGTCGGAATATAATTTTAAAATACAACAACTTTTATCGGACGAAAGTACATATAAAAAGGTCAAAACAGACCCTACAACCAACACGCTTAAAACAACTAGCGATTTAATAAAGAAATACTCCGAAAAATTAAATCTCGACGTGAATTCGCTAATACCATCATGTGTCAAACCACCGAGGTTGTATGGGTTACCGAAGATACACAAACCAAACGCTCCACTACGTCCCATAGTGAGCCAGATCGATTCACCAACTTATAAGCTGGCACAATACTTAGCAAAAATACTATCACGACTAAGAGGACATACCAGAGCACACACAAAGGATTCATACCATTTTGTGAGTGAGATAAAAGACCTACATCTCGCTAACAATGAAACTATGGTCAGTTTTGATGTTCAGTCACTATTTACATGCCTACCTATTGTGGACTGCATCTCAATTGTAACTAGGAAGCTAGAAGAAAATAACATGCCTCAAGAATATGCAATACTACTTGAACATTGCCTCACATCTGGCTATCTATTGTGGAAGGAGGAGTTCTACAAGCAAGTAGATGGTGTGGCGATGGGCTCACCTGTGTCTCCCATAGTCGCCGACATATTCATGGAGGACTTTGAGGAGAAAGCCCTTCTTACTGCTCCTGTAAATCCAAGGTTCTACAAGCGGTACGTAGACGACACCTTCACAATTTTACCATCTGACAAAGTAACTGCATTTTTATACCACCTTAACTCCATAAACTCTAAAATACAATTCACAATGGAGTTAGAGGCAAATAATTCTTTAGCTTTCCTAGATGTTTTAGTCATCCGAAATCCTGATAACACTATTGGTCACACTGTGTATAGGAAAAAGACCCATACCAACCGATATCGAAATGGTGAATCTCACCATCATCCTTCACAGTTAGCTACCGTGGGTAAATCTTTGTTTCAGAGAGCACGAGGGATCTGTGACAGAAAACATCTGGCCGCGGAGCTTCAGCACGTCGAGCAAGTATTGCAAGACAACAAGCTTCGGGTCCCGCGCCTACGTCACAGTGAACGAGTGAAGCCGGCCACAGTCGAGCGCGCGCCTGCTCTACTACCATATGTTAGAGGAGTCACGGACAAGATTGGCTACATCTTGAAGCGAGCGTCCATTAAGACATACTACAAGCCGCTGAAGAAGATTAGTCAATTTTTACCATCCATCAAATGTAATATTCCTCTACAAGATGCAGGTGTGTATAAGCTAGATTGTGAATGTGGTCTCTCTTACATAGGTCAAACAAAGAGATCTATAAAAACCCGCGTGAAGGAACATATAGCTGATGTGAAGCACCGACGCTCTGGGAAGTCTGCAGTCTGCGAACATGTTCAAGATCGTCCCCACCATTACATTAGATTTGATAAACCACAAATTCTCGCAAAAGAACACCGATTCCTACCAAGGATGATACGCGAGGCTATTGAAATTAAAAAACATCCAAATTTCAATAGAGAAGATGGTTGGGTGCTACCATCTGCTTGGGATCCTATAATTAACAAAATTAAACCCAAACCCAAGCATACCACTGCAAGACTTCATGATACTATAAGCTCGTTTTGCGTAAATCGGACCAAAAATTAATATTAAAAAACTGAAGGTAGCCGGACTAACTATGACATTGGGACGTCAAACATCTCAGTCCCCCCCGTGACCATGGGCGCTGTAAAGCACCCGAAACGTCGGGATAATAATAAAAATAAATTAAAAGTAATTAAACGCGATAAAATCCGTAAATAATAGTTTTATTCAATGAACAGTTTTTAAGTCAGAATTCTTAATAATAAAATTAAACAGTGCATATAAGTGATAGCTTACAAATTTTACAGAATCTGTAGGCACCGACAGACCTCCTCTTTGCAAATAGTCAAAATAAGGATCAGCTATGCAATCACCATTGCTTTTTATGACTGTGGATATGCAGTGTAAACATTTCAATTTTTTTGACAAAGAATGTGCTGCATATCCACATACATATATTTGTGATGGTTCATCAATGTCACAGATCTCAGCTTCCAAATAATTAATTGATAGAATTGATTTAAATTCTTTTGGCACAGTTAGAAGTTCAGTGCTAGAATCAGTAACTTCCTTATAATTTTTTAAGTCTTTTCCTATATCTTCTAGTTTCATTAAGTGTCGCAAACGAATTTTTTTTTCTGCTTCTATAATTTGTGTACATGATACATTGTAATTACATCCAGATAGAAAGCGATACTGTCCAAACCGTTTTTCAATACAGTCAGATTGGAATTTCCCCATTAAAATATATTTAATATTGAAGTCTCTGAAAGAAGTTTTAACAACTTCTATTAAGGCTACAGTGCTGTGCCGAAGAGCTGTGAAAGTATCTTTCGACAGAAATGAACCACCATCTAAAAGTAACTATTTATCCAACCATTCAATAAATTTTGCCAAATGAATTATATTTTCATCATCCGGTGCAGAGATGAAAGAAGAACTAGTATCCCGCTTTAATAAACCTTTAATTTTATTTTTCACATTTACTATATTCCACCACATTCGGATGATTTCCAGAAATTGACCAGTACTCTGACTTTCAGTTTTTGATTTCAAGGCACTTATAGTTGAGTTGTGAAATAGATTATCAATTAAACTCACATTTTGTCGCTCTAACTTTGAAGGATATAATGTCTTAGAATTTGATTTGTAAGCTTTTTTTATACAGCGATCGCATTCATCTTTATACAATTTTTCAATGTCATTAAAACAAGCGATTTTAATTTGATCTGTTTCAAAATCATGAAACATGAATGTCTTTCCTGGGGAACGTAGGTTTAACCAGTTATTTCTAATATTTTTGAAAATGTGAACAGGGTTATACATAACATAAATAGATTTGCCAGGATAATTTGGATTTAAGAATTGAATACCATCCCCTGCAATAAGCTTGTACATATTTTGGTTCACCCTATTGTTATCTGTAATTATGCATAATATTTGGAAACCAATGAGCTGGATAAAATTTATAACTTCTAAAGTGTAATCTTTAAGCTGATGTCCAGTGAGTGAATTAACAGGTATTATACGCACAATTTCTTTAAATCGACCAAATGTAGAAGAAACCATAAAGCAAACAACAGTTTTGGCTAACTCATTAGAGTTGTTATCAGCATATCCAGTCACTTTTTTACATTTATACTCTAGCTTGCTGTTGACATAAATCTCATCAATACATAAATTGACTACCCTTTCTCGTGAATCTAATTTGTTATACATAACTTTTAAATAATTATTTGTGTTTTCTAAATTACTTGGGTTAACATTGAAGGAAGATGAAAGATATTGTAAATACCTTTTATGAGGTAAAAACAAAAATCGCCTTATTAAGTTATAGCATGACTGCGATATGCAAAATATCAAGAAAGCAAATATAACAGTTGATATACTGTAGCGAGGCTGTTTTAAAGTACACAGCTTAAGTTGGTCCTTAATCAAATCCAATTGCTTGCATTCTTGCTCGTCAGAGAATTGAAGAGCAGTTTCTAGCTGTTCTTCTGCTTTCTTAATATTAAATTCAAACATACTCTCAGTACAGGTAAAAGGGCTATCTTTATACCTGTCTAACAAATTTTTAAGTTGTGACCACTTAAATAAAGTCAAGGAATTGGTAAGAGTCCATTTTAAATCATTTGGGGGAAGCTGTGTTTCACCTACAAATAGTTTCACACTGAGATCAGAGTCTATGCAGATACTATTTAATACTCTCACATTTTATGAATCTTTATTATTAAAATCTATGTTAAGGGTATAAAAAACATTTTTTCTTCGAATATCTTTAAATTCCAACCAGAATATATAGCATCATCCTGGCTAACTTTTGATTTCAATTCGAAGAAATCTTTGATTATGTCCTTTTCTTGGGTTTGCCTATCTATTTCTTCACGACGCTGTTCACACATCTGTCTTCTTGTAGAGGGATCCATCCTAGATGTTTTTTTGTACTTAAATACTTAGGCAGATTTGGGAATATATGGGGCACTGCACCGGTCACTAATTTGGGATTTTTCAGAGGAACAACTTCATAAGATCCATTAGGATTTAGCACTTTTTCACAACGTATAACTTCACTATCACTAAAATGTTCACTGCAGACGAATGAACCTTTCGAGGGCTCCCAGTTAGCTCGTGGTATCGCATTTTTCCAACGAAAAAGTAAACCGCCATCCCGGGGAAAAGAAAATGTCTATACAGGTCCTTTTCCTCTCTTAAGAGTAGAATCGTAATTCGACTTACAACCGGGCACACAGCAACCACGAGGCATCTATAAACAAATAAAAAAATTATTTAAACTTATATAATATAGGAGTTACATTACGCTTGTAATAATGGTAACTTCAAATTGTCATTAAAACTTCAATAGTAATGTTATATACATACCTTTTAATAGCAAAAACAGTTAAAAGAGTCACAGCAGTCTTTTTTAAAGAAAATACGATGAAATTGTCTCATTTTCACTTAGATATACCAGCCACAAATGATAGTAACAAATCTCCGGGCACAAATAAAAATGACGTATTATCCAACTAACTTAACATCTACAGCCAACTTGTACAAAATCTAACAACATCATCACCAATGCTAATGTGTCGCGTAATATTATGTGTCCTAAAATAATGGTTACCAGTGAGTGTGTAAGTTCATTACGTTCGCTTATTTTTAAATTAGTCGTATAGCCATAAGGGCGTCTGTTACAAAATAGACTTCGTAAATAGGTTCACGGGCGACGTTGCCAGCTCTCTTTTGGCCTTTTGAAGCGTGATTCCTGCAGCACGGTCACTTCGACTCGGCCTTTGGACGGGGAGGTTGTGTCGCTTGCGATCAGAATATACATTACGCAACAGTACGACGTAAAATTAAAATGGGAAATAACCGTGATAAAAATAAGAAGCGGCTGGCTTGGCGTTAAGAAACAGGCATAAATATGATAAACCTAATGAAATAAGTGTCTAACGACCTTTCTACTTACAGTATTAGTGATTACAAACATGTCGGTACATAGCATACGACGCGCGGGCAAGTGGGGCCGAAATTAGAATTTGAGCTGACTTACTCTATCCTCTTAAGATGATGTTTTACTTTTAAGGATTATTAACATAGGTTTCAACTCTGGAATATTTTTTGTTCCTATCGCAAAGCAAATATTTGTGTGCTTACTGTCGATAATCGGAGACCTTTTACTTGTTACAAGGAATTCCATCGTATTCTTCAAGTTAACCCTTTTTATATGTGAAGAAATCCTCTTGAATACCCCTCTGTTGCGGGGGCGATATATGTCTTTTTCTTTTTAAGTCTAAGTTTAATGCGTTGGGTGAGAATGGCGCAGCGAAGCTTTAGAAAGCACGCAGAGTACTTGAAATGGTCTTTGTATTAAATTTACAACGGCAAAAAATATTTGTTTGATAACCTAACGCCAAGCAAAACAAAGTCGCTCTGATAATATTTACTAAACTCATGACCCTTGTCATAGATATAAAACGACTTAATCCGCTACAAGCTTCATACATAGCCCACAATAAAGGAAAAATACATGGCTGAATCTTCTCCTTGCTTTTGCCATTAGTGATAACAACGAGCTGAATGAGTCAGAAATAAACACTAACATATCTATATACGTAACCTAATTATCGTATTATACATCATTTAAACATAATATTGGTTGGTATATAGTTCTTGGTGGTAATAAAGTATTAAAATATATTTTAAAAATATAAACTACTAGTAAGTAACAAAATATTCTAAATAAACGAAAGACTAAGACAACGACGGCTCCGTGGGGCAGTGGCTTATAAATAAGTTGCAGCGCTGAGGGCCGCTGGTTCGAATCTTGCATTAAACATGTATTAGTATGATCTACAAATAATTGTTCTAAATCTGGATGTTTATCCTCGTAAAATGGAGGCAGTAGAGTTCAAGGGGGAGGCATTGGCCGTTAGTTTGGACATTGCGAAGGCCTTCGATCGGGTTTGGCACAAAGCGCTTCTTTCGAAGCTCCCTTCCTATGGGCTTTCCGAGAAATTGTGCGATTGGATCACCAGCTTTCTTGCAGATCGGAGCATCAAGGTCGTTGTAGACGGTGCAAGCTCCGATTGCAAGCCCATTAATGCTGGTGTTCCACAGGGCTGCGTGCTATCGCCAACGCTGTTTCTTCTGCATATCAATGATATGTTGCATACCCGTAACACTCATTGCTATGCAGATGACAGCTTTGGTGATGCTCTTTACACTGGCCGAGCCAATATTTCTCGGGAAAACGTCTCCGAGTGCCGGGACAAACTTGTGTCTGAAGTCGAGTCTTTGCTGAACAGAGTCTCTGATTGGGGACGACTAAATCTAGTCCAGTTTGACCCCCAGAAGACACAAGTTTGCGCGTTAACCGCTAAAAAGTACCCCTTTGTCGTATCCCCTCAGTTTCAAGGCACTCCCCTTGTTGCCTCAGCCAGTATCGGAATCCTCGGCGTCGACATATCGAGTGACGTGCAGTTTCGTGGTCACTTGGAAGGGAAGGCCAAATTGGCCTCTAAAAAGCTTGGCGTGCTCAGCAGAGCGGGACAGTATTTCATGCCGGCACACCGCCTGCAACTTTACAAGACGCAGGTTCGGCCGCACATGGAATACTGTTCCCATCTCTGGGCTGGGGCTCCCCAGTACCAGCTCCTTCCACTTGACCGCATCCAGCGCAGAGCGGCTCGAATCGTCGACGACCGAGTGCTTTCCGATCGGCTCGATTCACTGGCGCTGCGAAGAGATGTTGCATCTCTTTGCGTATTTTATCGCATCTATCACGGGGAGTGCTCTGAGGAATTGTTCGGATTAATTCCAGCCGCCAAATTTCGTGAACGCACTACACGGCAAACGTCCCGATACCATCCACACCATCTGGATGCTTGGCGGTCCATCACTGTACGTTTCACAAGGAGTTTTCTTCCACGTACAACCTCTCTGTGGAATAGTTTACCACCGGCGATTTTTCCGGACCGATACGACCTGGGGACCTTCAAGAAAAGAGCTTACTCCTTTCTAAAGGGCCGGCAACGCACCCGCAATTCTCCTGGTGTTGCGGTTGATCATGGGCGGCGGTAGTCACTTAACATCAGGTGAGCCGCATGCTCGTTTGCCCCCTCTTCTATAAAAATAAAATGTATGCATACAAACTTACACGATACAGAAGAAAATTCTAGTGTGGAGGTAACGTTTTTTGAAATAGAAAAAAAGGGAAAGGAACGATGATTATTTATTGATACCTGAGAGACTAAGCGTGTATGCATAATTTTAACTTTCAACGTGCTCTTCCTGCGTTCAATTTTCACCGGCACCACTGAAACTACTTATTGCAATTTCAAGCGCTGGTATACCAAGCGTTTGATGGTGAATGTTAATTAGAATGTATTGCATTTTACATTAACTATATTTTGGTAAGGGTGCATTCAGATGCACCGTTATACTGTAACTGTAACAAACTAGTAGGCAACACGATACAAAAGAAAATCCTAGTTTAGTCTTAGTCTCCATCCTGCCTTTGCTCACGGGTTAGCGTTGCCTCCTAACTCTCTACTCTAACATGTTCGAGTGAAATAACGCTATACGAATGTAACATAAGTTTATCTGTTTAATTATAAGGACGTTCTTAAAGTTACGTGGGCTTCTTTCGCTGTATATTTGTATCGTCATGCTGGGCAGTTGGATTGACGATCAGTGTCGTCTTGTGTTTTTGACGTAGCTTCGTAGCTTAGACGTCACCAATCTGAGTATTTTACGCCAGGCATAAGTGATATTTTTTACAGAATAAAGGTGACAAACGATCACATGGTCCTCCTGACGGTATGTGTATGCTTTGGCCCATAAACATCTACATTTATCCTCGCTTAAGAAAGGAATTGCGGATGCGTTTTCACCCCGGACGAGAAAGATAAAATTTCTCGTTTCTAGTTACTTTATGAGAGAGTCGTCCTTCCCATTCGTGCTACAACCATAACATAGCTGCAAAATTGCTCTACCACGTCCAATGTTATCTATCGGAAGCCACAAGATCTTTCTGGCATGTCCCGTAGTCGCCATATACGAAAGCCACGCGATGTAATGGTATGATATCAGTTTTAGATAATAACAATTATATATGATATTTACACTGATCGCAGTATTCACAAGCGTTTTCACTGATTTTTTTTTAACAATTTTTACTAAAATTTAACCATTTTCGATTTCTGAAATAATTCACATTGTAATGTTGATGCAGTGCACCCACATTATTGTGCTTAGCTGTGAAATCCCCACCTACACCGAACTTCATAGCATAATAAAATGACAAACATACGAATAGTCAAAAATTCACATTAGTACATGTACTTTTCTCCTAAACCGAAACTTACTTCAAAAATTCCTATCTTTAATTATTAATATCTCAAGCAAAATATAAAATCACTTAAAGCATGTAGGTAAATATATAGTATTTTTTATATTAAATTGCGTTTGTAAGCCGCACATTTGTAAAGCGACGCGTTGAAAGCTTTGTGGTCTCTGCCTGATCGTCATATAGACCGCAATTTTGTTACATAGGCGATATAAATTTTTGTACAATATTGTCTGTCTATGAAAAACATTCAGAAATGGAAACGGGGTAATTGGTGTGACGTATTATCAAATGTTATCATGATAATGGGCCCGTAGAAGGTCAACGCTGGACATGGGCAACTCCCATTTCTGTTATATTATTGTTGTTATTAGGAAGATGCTGCTGCCCATCTCCTGCCTGTCTCCCTCTGTCGCCTCTTACGACACCCACTACACGGTTTCAACGCAATCACACACATTCAAAATTTCATCAAAATCGGTCTAGCTATTTTAGAGGAGGTTACATACACACAGACAAAGGAATTATGTGTATAGAGATTAAACATTTTTCAAAATAGAATTTTATTAGTGTGAACTGTTAAAAAAATTTAGCATTTCATTTTGACGTAAGTGGTAAAGAAAAATAATACCTGGAAAATACATCAGCAACAGAATGGAGTGTCCCAAGCGTATGAAGTATATGCAACTGTGATAGTGAATCCTTCTATCGAACGTTAGGTGTACGATTGAGACAAATACTCCATGCAATGAGAGAGGCCGATGTCTAGTAGTAAATTTCGTCATCGAATACAAAGAAGAGAGCAAGCTACCACTGAAACTCTACGTTTAAGGATTTAAAGCGTTGATTGTCGTCTACAATGCCCCGGGGGACAATGCAGGTATCGGGCCTCGGGGTAGCCCCCATTACCCGGGTGTTCCTCATATCCCATAGCTATGGGACAGTCCTTTTAGCCTATTTAGGCTAGATAGCATTGGACGGATTTTTCCGTGGTGGTAGAAAATATTTTTCCGTAGTTATCCAACTACGGAAAAAGGAGGTTACCTGATTAAGTCTGGGTTGGCCTTTCAGCGGCATTGTGGGTTGTTACTCAACTCTCTAATCACATATAGAGAGGAGTTCTCTTGGAAGAGGTCGCCCGTCCGGTGGCCGAGTGTGCAACGGCGCAAAGCCGTTGAGGTGTTCATGTGGCCCGTTGTCGGCGCGGTCGAACATGCCACGCGCTAGTCGGGCCACGAAGTCGATGATGTTCTCGATCTTCAAGTCGGCCGCTATTACGTCATTCCGGACGTAGCGACCTGCTCCGACGATCGTCCTTAATGTCAGGTTCTGCTGGGCCTGTAGTCGCCGCCTCAGAGGGTCGCTCAGAAGTGCGTACCAGGCCGGAGCAGCGTAGGTGATGATGGTCCGGATATACATTTTGTATATCCGGAGCTTGGTTCTTGTCGGCAGCTTGGATGCCAAGACCGGCTAGAGCGTCGCCCGCACACATCGGGCCCTGCGGACAACGAAGTCGACGTGCGCGGTCATGCGCAGCGTCCTGTCGATCCTGCACCCAAGGTAGTTTACGGCCTTCTGGTACGCAATCTTCTGGCCGTTGAGGGTCAGCGGAGGTGGAAATTTCCTGAGACGGCGAGTGAGCAGAGCGGTCGTCTTACCAACGTTGACGACCATCCTCCACTCATCCAGCCATGGTGACAGCAAGTCCAGCAGACGCTGCATCTTAGCAGTGGCTATGTGGGCTCTTCTGGACGAGGTGAAATAGGCGCTATCGTCCGCATATAGCGCCAGCTCAACGTCGTCCTCCCACTCTTGAAGCCTACCTGCCAGTGTAGGTATATCGTTGGTATAAGCTGCGTACAGGACTGTAGACAAACAGCTGCCCTGTGGGACGCCGGCTCTGATGGTTCTTGTTGCGGACTCGGCGTCCTCTACACAGACTTAGAACTTCCTGTCTTCCAGGAAAGACGCCATTAACCGCAATATAGCAGGAGGGACACTGGTCTGTTCTTCCAGCTTGTATAATAATCCTATGTGCCACACCCGGTCGAACGCCTTCTCGATATCGAGAAAGACGCCCAACGATATGCGGCCACGATTGTACTCAGCCGCAAGCAGGTGCAGCAGTCTAGTCAGCTGTGTAACTGTGGAGTGACCCCTCCTGAATCCGTGCTGCTCCGCCCGAAGTTGGATGCACGGACGGAGACGTCTTAGCAGCAATCTTTCAAACAGTTTAGCTATATGCGGTAATAGCGTGATCGGCCTGTAGCTGGCAGCTCTACGCCTGTCCTTCCCGGGTTTCGGCAGGACGATCACTTTGCCTTTTTTCCAGTCCTCCGGGAAGTGGGATGTCCGCAGTATCCCATTGTAGAGTCGACCAAGCTCTACTAGGACTCTATTGGGCAGCTGTCGGAGTGCAGCGTTGGTAATCCCATCGTGCCCCGGCGCATTCCTCGGTAGCAGGCAGGTTACTGCAGGCAGGTTACTACGCATCTGCATTTTGATTTGCAATGGAAGATAGATGTAGATGTCTATGGGCCACAGCAACCACTTACCATCAGGTGGACTGTGTGCTCGTTTGTCACCCTATTCTATAAAAAAAGTGGTTAAACGAACTTACCTTAAGTGAAGTTCAAGCCATAATTATACGAAGCTCCTTGTCCCAGACGGTACTCCCGGCCCAACCCTCCCTGGGTTAGGGTTGCTCATCTAATTCCTTGCTTTAAACATAATGAAGTTGCATTGACGGACGGGTTGATACAGTGTTGCCAGATATACTGCTATAAATTTTTTTTAGCGAGCTTGGTTAAATTGTGATGCTGGCATGGAATGCGGCGTACTAAAATTGTTAAGAATGTCTAGGACAAGGAGCTTCGTATAATTATGGTTGAACTTCACTTAAGGTAAGTTCGTTTAACCATTTAATTATACAACAAAGAACAATAAATGATGCAAAATATTAAAACATTAAAAATAATAGTGTGTCGCGACTCCGACGCTTGCTTGTTCCTTTCTGTATATCGCACGTTGACCTCCGATTGAGCATTTGGCGCGAGTTTGAAATTTTAGGAACCGAGTGACGAGTGTCGCAAGCGGGCGCTGGGTGGAACAGGCGGAGCCATTTTAATCGTTTATTTTCAATGTGTCGTCTTAACATAATAACATTAATTGTATTTAATAAGAGCGATGTTTATCATGTTTATCTAAAATACCATATATTAATAGGCACGTAGTTATTCATAAAAGCGCCTCGCTAAAAGGCCATTGACTGACAACACCATACACACGGTAGAGACTAAACTAACTAACTTACTCCTGAATGCGGCGAAGCCTTGTTAGCGTCATCTTCGTAACAAACTTACACCACCATGCCTTCATTAGTGCGCGTCAGTTGGCCGAAATTTTCTGCAACTGCTGTGCTACCTTGTGTTACAATATTGTTACTGCTACGTGGATTTTCCAACAAAGTATGAATTATAAAACAGTTAATTACTCCTGCTTTCCAGTAACTTGGACAGATACAGCCAACTCTAAATAAAGAAGGCTATAGACGCGTTAACCTCTAAAGACTAAGATGGAATACCTCACACGGTGTAAATATACTGACCCTCTGTCTCTGTAAATATTCCCCTGAGACAGGAACAAAGCAGTGCAAAGTTAAAGTTAGTTAAATTTACAGCTTATATACGTCCCACTTCTGGGCACAGGCCTCCTCTCATATCTGAGAGGGTTTTTAGGGCAAGGAATAGTCCGTCGCGCTGCCCCAATGCGTATTGGCGAACTTCACATGTCTTCGAAATATTTTTTTTTCTTATTTCTCAGACATGCATGTTTTCTCACGATGTTTTCCTTCACCGCCGAGCACGTGGTAAATCAGCACTTAAAATTGCAATTAACAATTTCATTGGTGCCGGCGGGGATCGAACCCAGTTAAGTAGCAGTACAAGCTAGCTACTATTTGTCGACAGAAATATTCAAAAGTGTGGTACCTACCTACCCAGATGGACTGTAAGGTTTAAAAGACGTCCTACTTAGTAAAGTATATGAATTTTATTGCGTTTAAATTAAATGCTAAGCTATAGTAAAGTAGCTTTGAGATTATTGTGTCATTATGGTTGAGTGCATACACAATTTTTTTTATTTTATTTCATATATAGCAAGTAAAACCAAACAGCACGAATTTTTGATTCAGCATAGGGTAAAATAGGGTAATGGGAGTCACTTAAGCGAGAATTCAAATAAAAGTTTATTTCACAATAAAATCTTTATTGAAACTATAAAATAACAAAATTTACTAATTTAGCTATCAATTGAGATCATTTTTAATGATTTTAGCAATCAACTTTGGAAATAATGACAGTTCAAAAAAATAACGGATTTGACTCCCATTGCACTGAGGTGAGGGCAATGGTAGTCAACATTTGGGTAATTTTTTTTTTATAGAAGAGGGGGCAAACGAGCATGCGGCTCACCTGATGTTAAGTGACTACTGCCGCCCATGATCAACCGCAACACCAGGAGAATTGCGGGTGCGTTGCCGGCCCTTTAGAAAGGAGTAAGCTCTTTTCTTGAAGGTGAGAGGTTGTACGTGGAAGAAAACTCCTTGTGAAACGTACAGTGGTGGACCGCCAAGCATCCAGATGGTGTGGATGGTATCGGGACGTTTGCCGTGTAGTGCGTTCACGAAATTTGGCGGCTGGGATTAATCCGAACAATTCCTCAGAGCACTCCCCGTGATAGATGCCTCTTCGCAGCGCCAGTGAGTCGAGCCGATCGGAAAGCACTCGGTCGTCGACGATTCGAGCCGCTCTGCGCTGGATGCGGTCAAGTGGAAGGAGCTGGTACTGGGGAGCCCCAGCCCAGAGATGGGAACAGTATTCCATGTGCGGCCGAACCTGCGCCTTGTAAAGTTGCAGGCGGTGTGCCGGCATGAAATACTGTCCCGCTCTGCTGAGCACGCCAACTTATTAGTTTACAAGAATCGCACTGGACGATAGTGTCCAAATAAAAATTTATAAAAAGTAAATATTTGTTGGTACTTATTAGTTTACAAGAATCACACTGGACGATAGTGTCCAAATAAAAATTTATGAAAAGTAAATATTTGTTGGTACTTATTAGTTTACAAGAATCGTAATTAGAGTCAAACAAAATTTAACATATTTCGCACACATAATCTATGACTTAGTCCCACCCAGGGCAGTCCAGGGGAGCCGTTTTTCTTGTTGTGATTTTATAATGTTATAATTTTCTTTATCTACCAGGTTCTTTTTTTTTTTGAGTGGCGTTGATGTTAAAACTGTAGAGTGTGCCTAGGCTGCCTACTTTATTTTTATGTTGAAAAGTACTTCATCATTAGTTTATTTGGACATCATCGTCCAAGACACTTGGAATAAAAATTTATAAAAAGTAAATATTTGTTGGTACTTATTAGTTTACAAGAATCGCACTGGACGATAGTGTCCAAATAAAAATTTATAAAAAGTAAATATTTGTTGGTACTTATTAGTTTACAAGAATCGCACTGGACTATAGTGTCCAAATAAAAATTTATAAAAGTAAATATTTGTTGGTACTTATTAGTTTACAAGAATCGCACTGGACGATAGTGTCCAAATAAAAATTTATAAAAAGTAAATATTTGTTGGTACTTATTAGTTTACAAGAATCACACTGGACGATAGTGTCCAAATAAAAATTTATGAAAAGTAAATATTTGTTGGTACTTATTAGTTTACAAGAATCGCACTGGACGATAGTGTAAAAAAAATTATAAAAAGTAAATATTTGTTGGTACTTATTAGTTTACAAGAATCGCACTGGACGATAGTGTCCAAATAAAAATTTATAAAAAGTAAATATTTGTAAAAAGTAAATATTTGTTGGTACTTATTAGTTTACAAGAATCGCACTGGACGATAGTGTCCAAATAAAAATTTATAAAAAGTAAATATTTGTTGGTATTTATTAGTTTACAAGAATCGCACTGGACGATAGTGTCCAAATAAAAATTTATAAAAAGTAAATATTTGTTGGTACTTATTAGTTTACAAGAATCGCACTGGACGATAGTGTCCAAATAAAAATTTATAAAAAGTAAATACTTGTTGGTACTTATTAGTTTACAAGAATCGCACTGTACGATAGTGTCCAAATAAAAATTTATAAAAAGTAAATATTTGTTGGTACTTATTAGTTTACAAGAATCGCACTGGACGATAGTGTCCAAATAAAAATTTATAAAAAGTAAATATTTGTTGGTATTTATTAGTTTACAAGAATCGCACTGGACGATAGTGTCCAAATAAAAATTTATAAAAAGTAAATATTTGTTGGTACTTATTAGTTTACAATAAACGCACTGGACGATAGTGTCCAAATAAAAATTTATAAAAAGTAAATATTTGTTGATACTTATTAGTTTACAAGAATCGCACTGGACGATAGTGTCCAAATAAAAATTTATAAAAAGTAAATATTTGTTGGTACTTATTAGTTTACAAGAATCGCACTGGACGATAGTGTCCAAATAAAAATTTATAAAAAGTAAATATTTGTTGGTACTTATTAGTTTACAAGAATCGCACTGGACGATAGTGTCCAAATAAAAATTTATAAAAAGTAAATATTTGTTGGTACTTATTAGTTTACAAGAATCGCACTGGACGATAGTGTCCAAATAAAAATTTATAAAAAGTAAATATTTGTTGGTACTTATTAGTTTACAAGAATCGCACTGGACGATAGTGTCCAAATAAAAATTTATAAAAAGTAAATATTTGTTGGTACTTATTAGTTTACAAGAAGCGCACTGGACGATAGTGTCCAAATAAAATAATGATGAAGCACTTTTTACTTTTCACTTTTGAAAATAAACTACATACCTACTGAGGTATGTACCTAGTTTATTTTCATGTTGAAAAATAAGTACACGTCGACACTCGTAAGTAAGTATCTATAGGCATAGTTTAGGTCGTATTATGTTGTACCTGTCTATAATTTAATATAGGTATCGCCACTACACTTATGAAAGTGCGATCTGCAGCTTGTCGCTAGGCTTGGGTAAAAATATCGATATATCTAAATATCGATATTTCCTCGATATTTTTATATACATACATATATATATATATATATATATATATATATATATATATATATATATATATATATATATATATCGTCGATGTTTATAAATCGCGATATATCGACATTCAGTATTTATCGTGGAGTATCGTATTCATATTAATTTCGATATATTTTAAAATGTTGTATTAATCGACAAAACATTAAGCAACAAAAGAAACTACAAAAACATTCATGTGTCGTTGTCGTTTCGTCTTACAACCGTCCAATAATACCATTTTGAGCCTTTTCGTACTAAATTATAAAAAAACATTAGGATATATCGATATTTATATACGTGGTAGAGCTATGCTGCAGTTATATTAGTAGTACAGTTGTATCACGAATGGGTCGGCTCGACCGGAGAAGGACCACGCTCTCACAGAATTCCAGCGTAAAATAGTACCTTAACGCTGTTGTGTTTTGTATGGTGAGTGTAGAGAATCGAAAACCCTTTTTACTAGAAACGAGGCGTTCCATCTTAGTCCTCACGGGTGACAACGCATCTGCATTTTGATTTGTAATCGAGGATAGATGTAGATGTCTATAGGCCGCAGCAACTTACCATCCGGTGCACTGTGTGCTAGTTTGTCACCCTATCCTGTAAAAAATATTTATTACGTGAATAAATCGATACTGTTTAGAGATATCGATACGATTAGTATCGATATAGTTTTTCACTTGCCCATCCCTAAGCGTCGCTATTGTCATTTGTCACATGAGTAGATAAACGGCTAGCAGCTTGCTGGACACGTGACTTGGCCCCAAGCGCCGATCGCTTGCCCGCGTCTGCTTCACCCTCTTAAAACCTACGTGAACACGATACCATTTCGTCTTAATACTGCTGTGTTCCGTATGGTGAGTGAAGAGAAATGAAGAGGCTTTTTACTGGAAACAAGGCATTCCATCTCAAGCATTTTGATTTTTAATTGAGAATAAATGTAGATGTCTATGAGCGACAGTATTCACTTACCATTAGGTGGACAGTGTGCTCGTTAGTCACCCTTATTCTATAAAAAAACCTAGCAAGAATTGTAACGCCTGCCTGTAGCAGTGGCAGGAGACACACATCTTTCATACCAAGAGCAAAGATTTAGAAATAAATATAAAAAATAATAAATACTTCTCATAAATACTAGCCAAGTTATAAACATAACTAATATACGTTACTATTATATTACGTACATAGCTCCCGACAGAATTTGAATAACGAATTCTAGCATACAACTTATTTATAGCAATATTATATAGCACTCAACTTACTTATATTAGTTTCATCGCAAAAAGAAGACTCTCTCTGATAAAAGTTTCAAGTATTTAGTACACATTAAGAGAACTTTACTGTATTCAACAAAGTAAGGTAATAAATTACGCTACTGAATAACACAAAACTACCAAAAGAGAGCTACGGATCGTCAATAGAAAATAAAATTTATCGTTTTTCCATCCCCTTCCAAGAAAATATTACTCTTAGGAAGTGCCTAGACATGTACCTTCTTTTGTGTTGTATGGTAAGATATTTCCATTGCACACAAGTAAAACTACTCATGGTGTACTGCTCTGCGACTATGACTTGATCTTTTTAAACATACAAATTTCATACTGCATTTTTTCTTATTATTTACATTATGATATAGTCCACGTCATTTAGAAGTAACGTAGCTATATATCAGTGAAATCGTTTTGAAAATCACATTAGCAGTTAAAGAAATTTCCTTCTACAAATAAACTTAGAAATACATACTTACAACCAACTGTATATTTTTATATATCAGTAAGGATTGAAAACTGCTTCTTTTTCTTTTTATGTATTTTAATCTAAACATAATGTAATAGTTAGGACCTACATACCATTAAGTAGGTAAGTATTACGGGCTATCAAAAGTCCACTGCTGGACATAGTTTGTTGTAGTTTTTTAGCTTGGCAAGCAGATTGTCTACAATTTTTTAATATTTGTGATATATATTATCAGGAAGATACTCCTGCTCAGCTTCTCCTCCATTTTCATCTAACGCCTCTTATGACACTCACCGGATGAAATGGATGTGAGTATGTATCCATCGGTGAAAATATATGTACTAACTAATATCGTCACGTGGGTGTCTAAAGAAGCCACAGAGGGAAACAATCCAGGAGATGGAAAGCAGCCTCTTTCTGATAACGGCTGAACAAAAATATCAAACTTCGCCACCCTCCTGACACAAGCATTGCAACTATGGCAATTATCACCCATATTAGCTATTCTATGTGGGAAGCCTAATTTCAGTTGTGTTTCAATGTGTTTTCAATTTTTTTATCAAACTACCATTTCATTAAAATTTTACTATTGGAAAGTATGTATGTTTTATATTTAGTGTATCAACTATGGGATATTTATTTCCTAACACTAAGCAAAACCAGGTCGCTCAGATACAATTTACTAAACTCATGACCCTTGTCATAGACATAAAACGACTTAATCCGCTACAAGCTTCATACATAGCCCACAATAATGGAAAAAATATATGGCTGAATCTTCTCCTTGCTTTTGCCATTAGTGATAACAGCGAGCTGAATGAGTCAGAAATAAACACTAACATATCTATATACGTAACCTAATTATCGTATTATACATCATTTAAACATAATATTGGTTGGTATATAGTTCTTAGTGGTAATAAAGTATTAAAATATATTTTAAAAAATATAAACTACTAGTAACTAACAAAATATTATATAAAGAAAGCGTGATGAAAGACTAAAACAACGACGGCTCCGTGGGGCAGTGGCTTATAAATAAGTTGCAGCGCTGAGGGCCGCGGGTTCGAATCTTGCATTAAACATGTATTAGTATGATCTACAAATAATTGTTCTAAATCTGGATGTTTATGCTCGTAAAATGTATGCATACAAACTTACACGATACAGAAGAAAATTCTAGTGTGGAGGTAACGTTTTTTGAAATAGAAAAAAAGGGAAACGATGATTATTTATTGATGCCTGAGAGACTAAGCGTGTATGCATAATTTTAACTTTCAACGTGCTCTTCCTGCGTTCAATTTTCACCGGCACCACTGAAACTACTTATTGCATTGCAATTTCAAGCGCTGGTATAGCAAGCGTTTGATGGTGAATGTTAATTAGAATGTATTCATTAACTATATTTTGTAAGGGTGCATTCAGATGCACCGTTATACTGTAACTGTAACAAACTAGTGGGCAACACGATACAGAAGAAAATCCTAGTTTAGTCTTAGTCTCCATCCTGCCTTTGCTCACGGGTTAGCGTTGTCTCTTAACTCTCTACTCTAACATGTTCGAGTGAAAGAACGCTATACGAATGTAACATAAGTTTATCTGTTTAATTATAAGGACGTTCTTAAAGTTACGTGGGCTTCTTTCGCTGTATATTTGTATCGTCATGCTGGGCAGTTGGATTGACGATCAGTGTCGTCTTGTGTTTTTGACGTAGCTTCGTAGCTTAGACGTCACCAATCTGAGTATTTTACGCCAGGCATAAGTGATATTTTTTACAGAATAAAGGTGACAAACGATCACATGGTCCTCCTGACGGTATGTGTATGCTTTGGCCCATAAACATCTACATTTATCCTCGCTTAAGAAAGGAATTGCGGATGCGTTTTTACCCCGGACGAGAAAGATAAAATTTCTCGTTTCTAGTAACTTTATGAGAGCGTCGTCCTTCCCATTCGTGCTACAACCATAACATAGCTGCAGAATTGCTCTACCACGTACAATGTTATCTATCGGAAGCCACAAGATCTTTCTGGCATGTCCCTTAGTCGCCATATACGAAACCCACGCGATGTAATGGTATGCTATCAGGTTTAGATAATAACAATTATATATGATATTTACACTGATCGTAGTATTCACATGCGTTTTCACTGAATTTTTTTTAACAATTTTTACTAAAATTTAACCATTTTCGATTCCTGAAATAATTCTAATTGTAATGTTGATGCAGTGCACCCACATTATTGTGCTTAGCTGTGAAATCCCCACCTACACCGATCTTCAGAGCATAATAAAATGACAAACATGCGAATAGTCAAAAATTCACATTAGTACATGTACTTTTCTCTTCCTGTCCTTAATTATTAATATCTCAAGCAAAATATAAAATAACTTAAAGCATGTAGGTAAGTATATAGTATTTTTTATATTAAATTGCGTTCGTAAGCCGCACATTTGTAAAGCGACGCGTTGAAAGCTTTGTGGTCTGTTCCTGATCATCATATAGACCGCAATTTTGTTACATAGGCGATATAAATTTTTGTACAATATTGTCTGTCTATGAAAACATTCAGAAATGGAAACGGGGTAATTGGTGTGACGTATTATCAAATGTTATCATGATAATGGGCCCGTAGAAGGTCAACGCCTGACATGGGCTACTCCCATTTCTATTATATTATTGTTGTTATTAGGAAGATGCTGCTGCCCATCTCCTTCCTGTCTCCCTCTGTCGCCTCTTACGACACCCACGGGAAGATATGGGGTAGTGGATATTCTCAACCGCCACTACACGGCTTCAACGCAATCAAATACAAAATTTCATCAAAATCGGTCTAGCTATTTTAGAGGAGTTAAGTTACATACACACAGACAAAGGAATTATGTGTATAGAGATTAAACATTGTAAACTGTTAAAAAATTTAGCATTTAATTTTGACGCAACAGAATGGAGTGTCAAAAGCGTATGAAGTATATGCAACTGTGATTGTGAATCCTTCTATCGAACGTTAGGTGTACGATTGAGACAAATACTCCATGCAATGAGAGAGGCCGATGTCTAGTAGTAAATTTCGTCATCGAATACAAAGAAGAGAGCAAGCTTCCACTGAAACTCTACGTTTAAGGATTTAAAGGTTAGTTGACATTCGAATTGGGCTATCTGCGCTATACTTAAAGGAAAACCTTTCCCAAGGCGGAGTAGATTTTCTTCTTCATTAAGTACAATTTTTTTACATAATTTTATACCTGGTAGGGCAGTGCTGCAGTTATATTATAGTTGTAGCACGAATAGGTCAAAAGAACCACGCTCTCACCTTACCATCGTAAAATAGCAGCTCTACGCCGCTGTTTTTCGTATGGTGAGTGTAGAGAACCAGAAACTCGTTTTACAGGAAACGAGGCATTCCATTTTAGTCCTCAGGGTTGGCAACGCATTTGCATTTTTATTTCTAATCAAGGATAAATGTAGATTTCTATGGACCACAGCTTCCACTTAACATCGGGTAGACTGTGTGTTCGTTTGTCACCCTTATTCTATAAAAAAAAATTAAAGCATACTTTGTACTATTGGTTTTCAAGGAGAAGTCGTGTGTAATTGCCAAAGTGGTTATGCATTTTTGCCTCAGAATAAGACATATCACCGGGGGCAAACACGTGCTATATTAACTTCGAAAATTTTGATTGGGGTCTCAAGAGATGCGGTTACTGCCTGCAAAGCTTGGCAACTATGTCAAATATCCCCCCCTACTATAAGACAATTTATGGGGGAGGCCTATGTTTAGCAGTGTAATTTAATAGGCTGTAATAATAAATTCATTGTCAGTCAACAGGCGTCTAATATTAATTCCAATTACTACAAGTGGTGAGATTCTCAATTTTCAAGAAAATACCTCCCTTGGGAAGATATTTCATTATGTGAAATAACTTCGAGAAGGAAACCGATTGCAGAATTCCGTTAAGTTGGGTAATATTGAATAAGATCCGTGAAGTTTTTTGTTGCCAAGTTTTATAAATAGAAGTTTCCGTACCTTAAGTGAGTACACTAATTTTGCCTCTTGCCTGTTCTTATTGCCTCGTACCATAACGTGAGCACTGACTCCTTCATAAGCTAGGAGTTTCTCAGTAAGCAATGCAAAGAGGGTTTATCTATTATATAATTATTTTCGTGTTTGTAAACAAAACTGGCAATATTCTTTAACTTCGGGGTCCATCTGATGGTATATAATCGCATGGTGTAACATGTTGGGTACTACGATTGCACTATGTTAAGGCAAGTCCTCCCTACAATGGGAGTGGCTCATGTCCAGTATTGGACTTCTCCCGGCCTATTATCATGATAGCATTTGATAATACGTCAGACCCATTAGCCCGTTTCCGTTTCTGAATTTGTTTCATAGCCAGATAATACTGTAGAAGAATTTATATCGCCTATGTAACACAATTGCGCTCTATAATTATGACGATCAGCAATAGATCACAAAGCACCAAGCTTTCAACGCATCGCTTTACAAATGTGCGACTTACTAACGCAATTTAATATAAAAATACTGTATAATTACCTAAATACCTTAAATTATTTTATATTTTGCTTTAAATATTAATAATTAAAGGTATACATTTTAGAAGTAAATTTAGGCTTAGGAGAAACGTACATGTACTAATGTGAATTTTTATCAGTTCGATTGTTCGTCCGCTCAAGCGGTTGGAGAATTACTATTGAAATTTGGCATAGAGATCCATTTTATTTTGAATAACGACATAGGATCATTTTATAGTGCTGTGAATATCGGTATTTCTTTTTACAGTGCTACGAAGTGGTATTCATCGACGGGTATTTTACATCTAAGCACAACAAATCGAGTGCACTGCATACAGTTTAAATTATTGCAGAAATCGAAAAAGCTTAAATTTTAGTAAAAACCGTGAAAAAATTCTATGAAAACGCATGGAATTCTACGATCAGTGTAAATGTCACATATAATTGTTATTATCTAATACTGATGTCACCCCATTTAATCCAGTGGGTTCCGTATGAGGCGACTATGAGACATGCCAGAAAGATCTTGTGGCTTCCGATAGATAACGGTATAACCTTGTACGTAGTAGAGGCTTGCTGCTGCTATATTATAGTTGTATCACGAATGAGAAGAACCACGCTCTCATAAATTTCAGCGTGAAATAGAATCTTAATGATGCTTTATTTTATATGTAGAGTGTAGAGAAACCCTTTTTACTGGAAAAGAGACATTCTACCTTTGTCATCCGGGATAACAACGCATCTGCATTTAGTTTCTCAATTGAGGATAAATGTAGAGGTCTATGGGTCAAAACATCCACATACCACCAGGAGGATTATGCGCTCATTTGTCACCCTTTTGCTTTAAAAAGATATATATAGCATAAAAGACCCAGACCGGTGATGGCAGAGCCGCGTCAAAAATACAATACGACAATGATGGATAATCCAACTGCAAAGCGTGACGATACAAAACCCCCAAACAGCAAAAGAAACTCACGTCACTTAGACCAAACTTCTATTTTGTCACTCGAACATGTTAGCTAAAACAAGACGGAGGCAACGGGCTAACCCGTGAGCAAAGCAGTCGCAAGTCATTATGCAGGAGTGAAACAGTTGAGCTTAATATAGTTCATAATACCAAATAAAGCATTTTAGTATAAGGTCAGAAACTGAACTGATCTGAATTTGCTAAGTTTTATAAACACTTCGTGGTAATCCCCATGGACTTTTTCAAGCTGTCGTATCAGTGAAAAAATGCTGTGATTTTGTATTAACTTATTATGTAGTAACTTATGATGGTGTCAACTTTTTTTTACTATAAACGAGGCATTGCATCTTAGTCCTCAGAGGTGACAACGCATCTGCGTTTTGATACTTAATCGAGTATAAATGTATATGTCTATTGGCCACAGCATCCACTTACCATCAGGTGGACTTCATGCTCGTTTGTCACCATTATTCTTTAAATAAAGATTTACGCTATAATAATTTAAATTTAATTGTAACAACAATTTTAGTTTTTTAATACATAAAGTTGAGACATGTCATTACGTATAAGTAATCACTGCGGTTGTTACAAGAGGCTTCCGTTTGTAATAACAAACAAAATTACCAAAACTACAATTATTTATTCATGGACATGTGGTTCTATCATTCTACGGAAATAATTGTTTGCTTTGCTTTCGCTTTGTAGACAAACAGAGGGTATTATTACCGTATTTAAGAAACGAAGGACTATTACTGCTAAAGTTACCTTACGACAGCAATTTTGTAACAAACGATGTTTTTACAAGCGTTAAAGGTAAAATTTTACTATGCTACAGAAGTTGGCCATAAAATAAAATCTATTGAAACTAAGTTCACTCTTCACAATTTCCCTATATAAATACAAAAAAATAAGAAGAAAAGAGGCGGCAGTTTAGTAAATTGAATGACCTGACACGATGTGCATTAAGTTGATAGAAGCACGTGACTGAGGATCATGTTTAGTTGCATTAATTGGCTCCGTGGCGCAGTGGCTTAGTAATGAGTTGCCGGGGACAAGTGGTTCTGCCGCGGGCCGCAGGTTCGTAGCCCACACGGAACAAATATTTGTATGGCTTACAATTAATTGTTTCATGTTTCTCCTTGTGCAATTTATGTTTGTAAACTGCCTCCACGATATAGGAGAAAATCCTAGTGTAACGTTTTCATAAAGACCAATGTTCAGCAGTGAAGTTAGTGCAATAATATACCGATATAAAAACAACTTTAGTACCTATCTCACCTTTTATCTACATAAATAGATTATTTTTTATTTTTAGGTTTCATTAGGAAGATTTTGTTGCCCATCTGATGTTTTGTTTCCCTACGTCGCCTCTTATAAACCCCACGAGATGAAATAATGTTATGGATATACTTACACCGTCACTACAAGAAAATTTCTCTATTACTTTAATAATATACAGCATTAATAAAGGTAAAACTATGACAATTTCTGCGTGAGAACAAGTATTATAAAAAAGATTATCTTCCTCTCAAAAATACCAAGAAAAAGATGATATTGCCCTAAATAAAATAGGTTAAGCTTGTCAAATAAATCAATTGACTCATTGTACCTACTATGGTCATCGAATACGGTTTTATACAATCCACCTAAAATTACGGTACATTAATATAGGTCTTAGAGGTTGACAGCTTCTGACAATATTCGAAAAATAATTCCTTATTATATAAAATCGATTAAAGATAGCGAGCACGTCTTAATCGCATCTTAAAACTCAAAGCATCTGCTCATTAACACAGTATGAGTTTATTTGTCACTGGTGCGATGTATAACGAACCTAAATTTTTAACCTTCTTCTTGTTCCACCTGAAAAAGTCCTCTGCTGAACGTGAATTCGCCACGCTTGGCAGCAAATCGGCGATCGCGGTACTAGACGTCTCGTACCGTTGATACTGCTCCCTATCGCAGATCTACATGTTTTGCGTCTGAGGTAAACAAAATGATTATACTGCCATCTATTGAAAGCCATGAGGTCTCTTTTGGGTAAAAAAATATATTTTTCTTATTTTTATGCACTTGAAGAATATTTCATTTCATTGCATAAAATAAAACTACCTAAAACTTGATAGTTATATTTTCATATCAAATGAACTGAAAGTAACAATATTTTATGTTTACTCTTGGTCCGCCATTCTATGTGGAAGAGCGACTCTTAAATTGAATGCACTACCATATTATTCAAAGCTTCCACGAAAAACAGGTTCACCTAGAACACAGTTTCTCCATTCACGTAGACTCACATCAATGTTATAACAGACTTTAAGGGTACACTCAGTCAAAATCTATTTACATCGGACATTAAATGACTCTCTCTCTCTCTCGCTCTCGCTCTGATATATCCTAAAATATTAAACATGTTATAAATAACAGCTTCAGAAGTCGGTGCTAGAAACAATATTATAATAGCATTTTTAAATCCCTGACGTAAGAGCACTATTTAGGTGTAATTAATTGACTTTTTTTGTAGACTTAGGAATATTACGAGTTCAAATATCGTCGAAAAAGTTAATAAAAACTTCACCCCTATCTTTCCATCCTTAGAAATGGATTTTTTTCAATATAAATAAAAAAGGTTATAGGTATGAGACCACCCCGTAAGTATAAACCTATACAGACCTGTTTATTAAAAAGAATCATTCGAATCGATTCACAATTGAGGAAGATATCGCTTAACAATCATACAAAAATACATAGATATACTAAAATTGTGAATTTTACTGTAATTATGTGTTCGAATTTTTTTGCAGTCGGCCAAATATAATGTAAAAAGTCATTTGCAGCAATCACTAATCTTTACATATAATAAATCTGTAGAAAATTTATTTGTTCACAATTCATGCAAAATACGACTGGACGGATTTCCATGAAATTTTATTTGTAGATAATAAATGACGGCATATAATATAGGCAACTATTTATACGCTTACGGAAGGTTAAAAAAAGGGTTATGTTTTTCTTTTTTTTTTGTTGTTAATTTAACTGGTTGTGGTGGTTCAGATAGTCATAAAGAGGATTTAGCTCTACGTATTACGTTAAATAAGTCTATAGAAAATTGTATTTGTGAGAATAAAACTCATCGCGTAATCAACCAGAAAGAGCCGAATAATGTCTGCCGGGCCAGCTAGTATTTAATCGTTATAAAAGTCCTAGCTTGATGTTTGATAAATAAAACAAGTAATTAAAAAAAAATATTAAATAAGATGGCGCTTCAATGGTTAACGTGTTAATAAAAATATTAATAGTTATTTTGTGTAAATAAAATGATGTGTCTTCCCTAGTTTGAAGAGCTCCTCCCCTCCTCCCTCAATTGCGTGCACTAATCCCGTCACCAGCAATGTCAGCACCACTGCTCCCAACACCTCTATTCCAGGAAAAACACACCATCGACGATAATACGACACGTGTTTCGCCTCTACACGAGGCATCTTCAGGTAATGTTGACTCTACGGTGGCTGACTTATGACTTAGCGGTCAGCCGCCGTAGACTCTATATCACCTGAAGATGCCTCGTGTAGAGGCGAAACACGTGTCGTATTATCGTCGATGGTGTGTCTTTCCAAGAATATTCATGTTGGGAGTAGTGGCGTTGAGAGTAGTGTTGCTGGGATTGGTGGTGACGGGATTAGTGCACGCAATTGAGGGAGGGCGGGAGGTGCCTTCAAACTAGGGAACATATATCATTTTATTTAATTTAGCGGGTGGTTGCAAAATAACTATTAATGTCTTTATTATAATGGATTTCCGTAAAGTAACGCCTGATTCTATCAATTGGCTAACTTGATATTTACTGCACAACCTAAGAGCCAATGTTCGACTTTTTATTCGATATCCAGTTATGTATTACATGTGTATTAGAGTATGGGCACCCCAATACATACATTGAGCTGTTGGTCGAAATTTGCTTGAAACGTATGTGGTTTCATTATTATTTAATCGAGCACATCATAAGTTGATGATATACAGGCGTCTAAACATTTCGAATTACTGGAACTAAATATTTCGAATTTTTTGTTGACGACATATGATAATCTCGTATATATCACCCTTGGATGTCGCAAGAGGCGACATAGGGTATTTAAACAAGAGATGGACAGCAGCATCTTCCGAATAACAACTCAAAAAATACAAAACTGCAGTTCCCAACCCACTCGCAAAGCATTGCTTCTATAGTAAACATCCTCTCTATGAGGCGATCTATGGGGGGGGGGGGGGTATGTTCACCAGGACCTTTAATAGGCTGTAATATCATGCGCGTAGCAAAAACGTTATACGTCTGACTAAGCCGCCGCACCGTGAGTCGTTCCGATCGAAGTAGTGCGACGTAGCCGGCAGTCTGTCTGAGCCCTTAAGCTTCGTGTTTGAAAATATACCCAAAGTTTATTATAAGTGCAATATTATGAGTAGACTACACAAATAAGCCACTTTAATAACAAAGGTCTTTCCTTTATCTTTATTTGTGAGAAAAATTCCTTTTCCTTACAAATGAAGATTAATTCTGCAAAATGAACAGGCGTTTACAATATCAAACGATTTAGGTTTACATTCAATTTGTTAAAAAAATCCGTGAAAACGTCCGAAAATTCTTTTATGTGCTTCTCTTTTTGTGTATCTTATTTTACATTTTTTTAAATTTAATTATTTTAACTATCAATAATAATAATTAATTTATTACATTTCTTTTTATTTAGCTTATAAACAGTCTACTGCAAGATAGTCTCCTCTTAGAGTAATTACCACGCTAGCGCTGCCGGACACCTTAGTCCTCAGGGACGACACGCAGCATTTTGGTTCTTAATCTATGACTTAATGTAATCTGTAATATAGTAGAAGCAGAAAGAAAACAACTATTATCATAGGTAAAACACAACATTAAAAAAATCTAACGCCTTAGTAAAATTAAAAGTAGTTGCGTGATGTCGAAAATGATCCCGTTTCAGTGATAATCTGTGGAATTCACAGCAATAAGTGACTGGCTTTTTTTTTGCGCCCGAAGCAAATATGGGCAACCCTCCGGAAAGCGGAGGAGGGAGGCGGTGAATGCTCATAGCATACTAAGCAGCCGGCTGCTTGGTTATGTGGAGAATTTTACCCACTAAACACCGCCTTTTAGGGACTGGCTTAACGGTCTAACTAGAGATCTCTAAGTCGTATACGACCGCGACCCTCCTTGGCAGAAAGGAGGGCGCAAGCGGCGAAAAGCCGCTTAGACGACTGCCTAACTAAGGCAGATTAAGTGATGTGTTACGTAGGCTTGGCCTGAGCCGCCAGGAGGCAGTTCAGGTCAGCCGAAAGCTTGTTGGGGGGGGGGGGGGGGTCCGAGAGAGAGTTTCTCGGTCTGCGCACACTATAACGAGTGAGCGATTGGGAGCGATAGGGGCTGCATAGGCAGCTGTCTCACGAATGAGATGATTTGGGTTGGACTCTGAGGCTTTGAAAAATCTCTCAGAGAGTGATTTGAGGAACTGCTGGATTGTTGGGAGCTCTAAGTCTCGGTGTAAGTCGGCATTACGAACATAATAGGGTGCGTTAGCGGCCCTACGACAGAATAGATTTTGGACTATTTGAAGTTCATTTATAGCTTTGGGCTTAGAATGTGCGAAAATGGGGGCCGCGTAGGTCATGACAGGTCGTATGCAGACCTTATATAGGGTTCGCTTGTTGCGGAGGGACATTTTACTGTGTATGCCCAACATGCTGTTGATGTTGAACCCATGTAAAATCGTGCGGTGCGAGTAACCTTCTTGATATGGGGTTCGAAAGTGAGCCTTGCATCAACGGTGACGCCTAAGTATTTGGCTTTAGTTTGCCATGGGACAGGGGTTCCTAGCATCCTGATTGGCGGAGTGGTGGTGAGACGACTTCGTTTATATTCGAAGCAAACGGCGGAGCTTTTCTCCTGGTTTACGTCGATACGCCATTTTTGGAACCAAGCTCCTAAGTCGCTTACTGACTTTTGGATCTTGTTCCGAATCTGTGGCAGTGAGTTGCCTTTAGAGTAAAGGGCTGTGTCATCTGCAAAGAGGGGTAGTTTAACACCATTCAACGGGATAGGGATGTCGTTGGTGAATAGTATGTATAGGAGGGGGGCAAGCACAGAGCCTTGAGGGACACCGGCTTCGATTTGACGAGTAGAGGATAGCGTGCCTTCGTGTCTAAAGCGAAAGGTACGATCCTTCAGAAAGGAGGCTACAAGGCGAACGAGACGGTCTGGGAGGCCTAAGTCATACAACTGTCGAATGCCTTGGCAATGTCGAAGAAGACCGCGGTGGTTTTTTGACGACGAGGATAAAAACCGCTGAGGATATATTCCACTATGCGGTGAATTTGCTGGGGGCACGAGTGTTTGGCTCGAAACCCGAATTGTTGTGGGATGACAAGAGGGTCGTCGTCTGTGGGAAACAAATGGCGCCTCATGCGCACGAGAATGACTCATTCGAAAAGTTTGCCCATGGCCTTGAGGAGGCTGACGGGACGGTGATTGGAGGGGAGGTGGTGAGGTTTTCCTGGCTTGGGAATGCCAATGACAGTTGCCTCTTTCCAAGAGGTGGGAAAATAGCTGAATTTGAAGCAGGCGTTGAAGATTATGGCCAATAAGGCGATCACCTGCTCCGGAAAGTACTTGAGGGCTTGGTTTGAGATGCCATCCGCACCAGGTGCTTTTTTGGGCTTAAGTCCTTTGATGGTAGATGAAATCTCATCTTTGGACACAGTGATAGGGTGAGTGACTGGCATAGTACCAAAAAGTATAATAAGAGTATAATAAGAGTATAATAGTATAAAAATTATTTATATTATAGGTATATATAACAAATAAAAAAGTTGTAACCCCTAAATTAACATAGAATGCGATTGCTAAATAATTTGTTGGAAAAGTTTCAACGTTTCAACAAAGTACCTAGTAGTTTTATCTGACAGTAAACTTGGTGGCTCAGAGGCTAAGGCGCTCGCCGCTAATTTCACAGTACGTAAGAAACCCAGGTTGTAAGGTTTTGTGCCGAAAGAAGTTTTAAGTACTGATTAACCACGTGTTGAAAAACAGTGTAAAGAAACCTACAGGTCTTAGGAAAAGTCAAAGACATGCGTGAAGTCCGTTGGTGGACTCAGTTTAACAGTCGTTTAACTGTGTCGAGACACCAAAAAATTTTAAGCTTGCTAATTTAAAAATATTAAGAAATAAAATTATTATGGATATAACGAAGTAATAGACTCAATCAATACTATTATAAAATATTTTGTAGGTAAAAGTATACTGTAAATAATTCTACAACAGCTATAAAAATCTACGACAAATCTTATAATCCCTACAACAACCAACTAGGCACGGCTTCGACATTATTACGTCTTTTCAATAGTTTGTTGTTTCCAATGGATCGTGAAAATTTGAACTTTAAAGCAAATTGTTTACGATTTATTTTAAGATGGACGAAGGTATTTGGTGTATAACGTTTTCATTCCAAGAACGTGTTTGTGATGTCATGGCATTTATGGTTACGGGATTTAGTAGCCCCGAGTGTACAATGTATCTCGATCTGTGTATGTGTGCAAGTGCATGTTACATATGTCCGATTTAATGGCAAAAATGTCTTAGTAACGTTTTCTAAGAATTGTATTTTTTAATATAATTGTATTTGATATCTGAGGTAATTTTTTTTGAATTTGGTACGAAGTAGAAATTAATAATTCTCTCAATTTTAATTTTTAGTAAATTTAGAAGACTCCGTAGTTACAATATCTGAGTCCCGTGGGACGTACATTAATTATTATTGAAATGTCAAAATTTCCAACGGCTTATAAAATATAATTATATATTATTTCAAATTATTGGCCGTGTCATGGCGGCCTACAGGCCTCTACTACTCTAATTCGTCCCGTGGGTGTCTTAAGACGCTTCAGAGAGAAATTCAACAGAAACTGAGCATTAGCATCCTAGAGATAAACTCAAAATAATAAAAAAACTGTTGGCAGGCGGCTGCCAATCCGTCAATGCTCGGAAGTGGACAATAACTGGTATGTAATGATAGCGTAATCGCTACTATTTTTGACTTTTCGTGAATATTTTAGAACAATATCCTTCGAAAACAATTCTGAAAGGTTTTCCTCTATTGGTATCAATCATTATAGCTTTTTATTAATAAAATACATAGTTACCGAAAGTGTTCCAGAAAGAGTTTAGGGTAAGAACGTCAGTTTTTTCTGATCGACGAACGAGGCTATGGCGACCGTCATGAATCATCTGGCGATAATAACAGAAAATCCATACAAAAATATAGAATCCAAATTATTAAGACTAAAGAAGAGGCATTATCCTAAGTGCGAGGGTATCGGCCTCAAGCTATCAGTCCCTCTCCATAGTGAGGTACCTATGGACATATCTTCTAAGCAACGCTTGTCAAATTACGTATAATTTGAAAGAACTTAGTTATTACGTTCTATTACTCATTAAAATCCATAATACTCTTTTTGAAGAAACTGTTTGAAACACCAACAATTTTTACGTACCAATACCTACTACGTAAGGACATTCAAGAAAATAGCATACTTCTTTTTATAAGGCTGGAAACAAACGCGTGAACCGAAAGCTCGTTTGCTTTCTTCTGTAAATGTTTTAAATATGGAAGCTTGTTTGCTTGGATGAATGAAACTATTTAACGTCGACGTCGGAGTCAATGGAGACTCCATTTTTTGAGAAACTCGACGTCTTAGTAAGGGTTTGAGTAAGAGATATCAAACTCTATATTATGTTATTTCTATTTTGAACTTTTTCAGCTTTTATTAATTATTATAATAAAACTCGATGAGAAATAATATGGCGGCAAATTGATCTAACTTTCTGACATGATAAATGCATTCCAAATATGAATTCGGAAAAATGAAAAATAGAACTTATTAAAATGTTACATTACCAACGACTAAACTAGTTAAATACAGCTGTGGACTTAAAAAATAAGTTAGTGATAATAATTAACAATAACCAACCACACGTTTCAACGCTTCAGTTATGTTGTATCAATTTTTCAATCGATGGAATTGTAAATATTACGTAAATGGTGCATGCCATATATATAGTATAGTACATAATAGATGCATGGAACTGTATTTATATGGTAATTTTGCTTATGTGCGCGGCCGGTGCATCGAAGAATACAATCCAGAGTGAGACTTTTGGAACAATGGTGTCTAGATACAGAGTTAAATTATTAAGAGCAAAATATATTTCGAGGATGGAGGATATTTGTTGGCAACCGCAGTTTCTTTATTGATATTGTTTTGTGACAGATACTGTTGCTACAACAAAGTCCCAGAAAATATGCAGGCTTTATCTTTATATAGTTAAAATATATAAAATGAATTTATATATATATATATATATATATATATATATATATATATATATATATATATATATATATATATATATATATATATATATATATATATATTAAAGTGTATAGTTTAAATTTTATATTAAGCTAAATTTTTTTTGTACGGGTTTTCATGCTACTAAACAGTACATGATTGAAAATAACCCTATAAATGAGGTAATCGCTACCATGCATGTGTATGTCGTCATAATAATTGTATAAAATCATACATTTTAAATTGATTTAATTTAAAAAGAAGTCTCACTAGGTTTCTTGCTGGTTCTTCCCAGGACAGAGGTCTTTTTCCGAACCAGTGATAAAAGTAAAAAATGACTTTCAATAAGTTTCTTGTAATATATATTGAGTAAAAATTATTATGTCCTGTTCTATTCTGTAACTCCTGTTTCCGTTTCACTCTGATGCTGGATTCTTCTACACCACCACTACACGCCATGTTCGCGTTGTAGTAATGTCAGAAAATCCACAAATTTTTTACGTATTATTATTGTGATCCTAATAACGATGCTTCGGAAGCACACGTGCTCAGTTCCAACAGTTGTTTCTTAATTGTAAAGTTAGTAATTTTAAAGTAAAATTGTTTATTTTATATTCATTTTCTTCTTCATTGGTCTAGAGCCGTGGTAGTTCAGGGGCTAAGCGCTCGCTGTTAATTTCAGAGCTCGCGAGTAGCCCGGGTTCGATCCTCGTCGGCACCAATGAAATTGTTATTTGTAATTTAAAGTGCTAATTTACCACGTGCTCGGCGGTGAATAAAAACGTTGTAAGGAAACTTGCATGGCTGAGAAATAGGAAAAAAATATTTCGAAGAGTAATTTGCCAAAACGTATTGGCGTAGCGCGGCAGACACTTCGTTGCTCTAAAACCCTTTCGGAAGTGAGAAGGGGCTTGTGCCCATTAGAGGGACATATACAGGTTTTGTAACTAACTTAATTGGTTTAAAAATCTGCTGCTGAACATGTATTTCTTCCGCTATAACTATGATTTACGGAAATCGCCAAGATTTGTACATCGGAGATCATACCTATTATCATTATTTCTTCCATCGAACAGCAATACATAGCAGTGTATATTTTGGTCTGAAGAGTATAATTATAGGCTTAGAGGCATTGCAACATAGTCCTCAATGAGAACTATTCATCAGTAGCCTTCCATGTTTTAAGTCGGTTGCAGGTGTCTATGGTCTAAGTAGCCTCTAACCATCAGTTAGACTATTACTTTGCTATAAATAACGAATTCAGTGGATTAAAGCATATTCATATAGAAAAAAAAACATTCTTTCATTTATTACTGCTTATTGAAAGTCCAACACAAAGACCTCCCCCGAAGATGTATCAACATCCATTTCAAAACATTATTTAAATAAAAGTACAGAAGCACCAATTCTTTCACTTTTTTATTGCTATTAATTTACCGTTTTTCTGTAACCACCTTTAATCGTCTATGCTCTATTTCACTCTAACCTCCCAAATGTCAGTCAAAAACCTTTAAAAAACTTACAAAATGTGTGTATTTCAAGAGGAATTTCTAAGTAAAATTTCTATATTACACATATACAGTAGATTAAATTTATAGCGAAATTTACGTGTAGATTGTTTGTGGTTAAATAAAGTTTCAGATACAATATTACGCTCGAGGGCAAGTTTGTTCTGAATATGGGTCCTGTTATCAGAAACAACAGAGTTGTATTGTGTACAGTTGTAACTTTTTTATCTTTAGTTTGTCCATAATTCTGTAGAAAATAGGAAATCCTATATAAAGTAAAGGTACAAACAACAAATAAATATATTTTTTTGTCTTTTCCTTTAAAAATCCTTAAGCAAGCGTAGACGGCTGATCAGAAGAATTTTTTTATTCTACAATCTTTTAACGGGCATTTACCGCTTAGCGTATGTCAGTCCCATTATACCCTAACATAATCACTAACTCATATAAAGTTAATTACTATACTACGTGGGCTATGGATTCGAATAGAACTTTCGCATAGTCGCCATTTGATTGGGATAAAATATTATGATATGTACCTACGTCATTTGTGTTCAAATACCAGACCCGATTTGAGTCTGTTAGAAGTAATTTAACAAAATTACTTCTAACAGACTCAAATCGAACACATTCCATCAATAAATGGTGTAGGTCTTCACCATTGGGCGAAGTTGTTTTTCTCATCAAGAAGATAAATTTCCTACATGGAACGTGTCCAGATCTGTGTGAATGAGCAGTAGTTACCAATTTCCTACATAAACCAAAAAACTACTACTACTTAAAATTGGGAATAACAAAAGCTTTACAGTTAATAAATTTTCAGTAGATAACCGGAGTCAGAAAATTTGGCTTTGTTCAACCCGGTGCCTCATAAAGTACGCAAAGCTGTTGGTCCTGACCTCCTTCCGGTCATGTCGGAATACCGTCACATCGGTCTACGAGAGTAAGGGAACAGAGAGGGCACCTGTGCTTACGCAGACACTTAAAACCACCACGCACCACCAAAATTCAGTCCTACGCAAATGGCTTGGCTCTGAGTGTTTACATTGTTAATAGGCCTCTACAGAAGTAGTTATACATTTTTTTATTTCAATATTTTAGGCTAACACCGAGTAGAAATTATATTATTCTTATATGTAAAATCCACTCTCATTTAATAAAATGTAAACTAACCTTTTTTCAGTATTCATGTTGTAAGAGAATCTATCACCCACTGTCTCATTGGTGTGGAAAGAGGTGACCATAGGAAGAGACGAACAATCCTATAGCTTCCCATAGGTGGCGGTTAAGCATCTCTTTTACTTCAGATGTCAAATATGCACGACGCCTGACGCTGCGATTATCAATCAGGTTGCAAGCATGACGATTGAGGCAGGTCTTCTCTGCTACAGGATTGGCCCTTATCCAGCAATGGACCTGTACGGTAAGTATAAAACAAATAAGTAGTTAAAAAAGTATTCTTCGACTTTTTTTTCGTCGTTCATAACGTGTACAGCAAAGGAGTGGAATAATCTGCCAGAATCAGTCTTTTCATGCGATTCTAATGCAGTTATTTTCAAAGCCAAAGTGAATAGAATTTTGTTAAGCCAAGTTTTGCGATACGGTTTGCTATCATAGGCTGGGTCCAACAAGGGACAGTAGTCAAGCAATGGCTTTTAATAGGAAAAAACTTCAAATAATAAAAAGCAGCAGGGATCCAATGTCATGCATTCCATTTTTAGATCGACGTGTTTGTAATTATTTATTTACAAACTATTGACATTTTATGTTCTCTATATTTATCTTTTGCTCACGTCAAAGCTCGTTCATTTGTTATGTATGTAAATAGCACAGCTTTTTTTTTCTTATAATCGTCTACGAAAATGATGACATCAAAATTCCCAATGAGGCTTTAGTAACGAACGAAACGTATCACTTTGATTGCTATGAGAAAAGTTTTGGCACAAAGGTGCTTAACTTACAGTGTGAATGTTCCGTATTGTGACAAAAAGTAATTCACAAATTCTTGGTCGTTAAGATATTGGAATTTCGTTCTCACTCTGAGCGACTGATACAAATAGAAAATGAAAGATATTGGCTTTGGAAGTTGTGATTATAAAGAAAACTGAATTAGCTATCCCGTTATTAAAATACTTACATATGCTAATGCTCGCTCCTAACTATCATGGAACTACTAAATAAACTGCGTTAATTACTCACTTACTTACTTACTTACTGCATTTGTTAATAGATTAATTAAATCCTTCTCTGCATTTCAATCTCGTAGACCTACGATGAATTTGATTTGATTGTTATCACAAAACATTGTTAAACTAAAATATCAAATTCTATGTCTGGTACAGGCGCATGTCAAGCAGTGTGTGTTTACGAACTCATGGAGATAAGGCTGATTCTATTTGCATATTAGAATAATGAACTGTACATCTTTATACCTACGTAAAATTGAACGTAAATCAGATTCCGAGAGAATTGGTACACGTTTGGTTGCAGTACAAAGCAGTCTTTAGAGAGAATTTCCATATCCTGCATAACCAATAGTAGAAGCGAAATTGTCTTTACATTCCAATTTGAATAAGATAGGAACTACAAACACTAAACTTCTACAATAGAGATTCGGTGAAAGAAATCAAACATGTCATTTACTTTATATAAAATATATTTAGAATTCTTTTTTGTTTTTAGGAAACCTTTTATTTCCCTTTGTTTAGTACGTTTATTAAGCAACACTTTAAATTATGTGAAATTAAATTTAAAAAAATCAGAATTACTGAGAAATCATAAACTGCTTCTCCTACAGTTTCACTACTTTTGTTCTACAAAAGCGTGTAACTCGTAAATAAAATGGAATAAATAGAGTAATTTGCTTTGTCGTTAATAGCAATTGATGTGTAGTGGCGGCTTCGGATAATCCAGTACCTCAAATCAACCCGTGGCTGTCGTAAGAGAACGGAGGAAAATAAAACCAGAGATAGGTAGCAGCATTTTCCGGATAACAGCTCAAAATAACAAAAAAATTGCTTTAAAATAATGATGAAAATTACTAAAAAATTTGATAAAAGCGTAACCTAAAATTTTCACATTTTAATTAATTTTTTTTAATAAAATAAGGTGGACAAACGAGCACACAGTAAGTAGATGCTGTGGCCTATATACATCTAAATTTATCCTCAATAAGGTATTCTAGTATACTTTTATATGTTATTTTAGAATAATGATGCTGTGACCCACATACACATCTATATCTTTCTTCGATTAAGAATTAAAATGCTGATGCGTTGTCTCCGCTGAGGACTAAGATGGAATGCCCCGTTGCCAGTAAGAAAGGTCTCCGTTATTCTGCACTCACCATAAGAAATGCTATTTTATGCTGGTATTCTGTGAGAGCTTCATCGGTATTTTATGCTGGTATTCTGTGAGAGATTCATCGGTATTATATGCTGGTATTCTGTGAGAGCTTCATCGGTATTTTATGCTGGTATTCTGTGAGAGCTTCATCGGTATTTTATGCTGGTATTCTGTGAGAGCTTTATCGGTATTTTATGCTGGTATTCTGTGAGAGCTTCATCGGTATTTTATGCTCGTATTCTGTGAGAGCTTCATCGGTATTTTATGCTGGTATTCTGTGAGAGCTTCATCGGTATTTAATGCTGGTATTCTGTGAGAGCTTCATCGGTATTTTATGCTGGTATTCTGTGAGAGCTTCATCGGTATTTTATGCTGGTATTCTGTGAGAGCTTCATCGGTATTTTATGCTGGTATTCTGTGAGAGCTTCATCGGTATTTTTCCTTTCATTAGTGCTGCAACCATATATAGCTGCAGCTGGGTTGTGAAGAGGCTTGTTAGTATCATGATACGCCACTCGCCCTATCCTCCGCAATTCTGGCGGGATCACACCGTGGATACGTTAGTTGTGGGGACACGTAAGGAGAGGAGTTTAGGTGTCGCTGTCTGTCATCGCTCTCTCTATTCACTGTGGCCGAAACATGGCAGGTGGTGGAGCCACATAACAGATCCGTCACTAGTGTCAGAATGGCTGACGCTTCCGAGTGCACGCTTTTCTCGGCTTCTTTAATTATTATACGAATTTATAAAATTACGACCATATCCACTGTATCGTGTCATATACATTCTACCCCGAAGTGATGAAAGAGAGAAACAAACTAGGAGATGGGCAGCATCTTCCCAATAACAGCATCTGTGGCGAAATCGGAGGGATTATATGATGCAGTCTGTGGGAAGACCTATGTTGACTTTGTTTGGCTGTAATTGTTGAATGAACGAATTAAGGTTACCTCACGTTTATAATAGTTGTAAGTAATTTAAAAATTTAAAACGGGAATATACAATGTAGGAGGTAACGCGAAAGCAATTAAAGCATAGATTGAAGTTTGAATTTCTACCAAAATAATTAATATCGGCTACTTGAGTTCTCACAGAGTAAATAAAGTAAGGGATTGAAAACTATAAAACCAATATTGGCTTGCTTTATTCTCTTCAGAAGGAAAAGACGGGATTATGAAATAATAAACTTTATTAAAATTTGCATGCAATTCGCGTATCTGGCTCTTTCATAAGGCATAGTGAATATTTTAATTCTACAATCTTATTGAATACAATAATGAATGCTTATAATCTAAATTTAAAAGTCACTCAGATTTACAAGTTCTTTAAACTTAGTTGTGAGCGAATGTGATTCATGATTTAAAATGATGTCTTTTAAAAAAAGTAAATCATGCATAAATTTCATTTAAAGTAGTGAATTTAATAATTACAATAGCAGTTATTTAGTTTCCTTCATAACAGCTTTGTATATTTAAGCTAGCAGCAAATGTTAAAGGCCCCGCCGGAGAAATAACATCCGCAACCCCTTTTCCCAAACGGTAAATTATGAACGCACGAATGAGCGATTAAATGCCAATTCGGGTTCTGTTAACGCCCAATAGTAAACCAGGGAGAAATTGTTGAATGAATTTGTATTTTACTGCCATTGGTAAATTTCCTTTGACAATTCATTTCGTTTGAGAATAAAATATGGAAATCACTATACTCAATATCAAACGAAGCGTTATTCGTATTCGTTATTCGGTAAAATTGGGTGACCAACGATCTTGCCGTATTTATAATAGTAAGGCACTACTGCAGACGATGGATATGTGAAGACAACTCTACACATTAATGGTAATGAACAGATGTGTTGTAACCGATGAAGACTGAGATAGATCACCTAAATTTAACCTGTTATTATATTATTACTATAATCTGTTGTCCTTTGACCGTGGTAGATCAAAGCATCAGCGTTCGCCTTAAAAAAACTCAAACAATCCTGAAATCAATACACGCCATCAACAATGAAAATATGAAGTGCAACTGTGAAAGCTTATTTACCAAGAGTTTGGTGTTGAAACAATTCAAAGTGAGGAAACCTGTATGTCTGAGGAATAAAAACTGTTAGCCGACATATGACACCCGCTAACACGCACTAAAGCAGCTCCTTCCTCCGTAACTTTCTCAGAAATAAAAGAAGCCCTGTGCCCTGCTTAAATTTGAATAGTTGTTACCAAAGAATTTCAATTCTAGGTAAATATTTTGCCGTTTCCGGCTTACAAAATTTTCAGATCGATTATTTTAAGATATAATAGAAAATTAAGATATAAGTTATTATATACTATAAAGGTAATTGCAGCAATACTTCTGAAAACTATATCTATATAAAACAAGAATATCAATCAATAAATTAATAAAACCTGTCAATAAATTAAATTCAGCTATTCAGTAACCAGGGCAGGGGTTAGTCTACTCCTAACTTTTTGATATTATAAATAGGACTAGATTAAAACCTATTCTGCTCTCCTGCTTGGCGAGCAGTTTGGCCTATGGCTCTGGGGGAGAGCGCAGGTCGTGTTGATCCCCAGGGCAAGTCTGAGGAGTTCTCCTTCACGTGGTTGCCGCCTGTTATTTGGTATGGTTCAATAGGAAACAGACAGAACAGAAACACTCGGACGATCCTCTTTTTCTTTTCTTTTATCCCTCCCCCTTTTCCTATCCTCACTCAATCCAAGGTATCAAGCGTACTGTGTCGATGGATGCGTGGCTGGAGGTAGTCCAGTCGCGAACGGTGCCTACCCGAGACCAGGGTGATTCGCCTAGTATTTTAGCCCTTCCCTCGGCGGGGCTCTGCCGGGGGTGACCAAGTATTACCCTAGCTAATCGTGGGAACAAAATGGATGAAAACCGACATTTTGGAAAACGCAATTAAAACTCTCCTTTAATGGAATTAGCTGTAGGTTTGGAAAAGGCTCTTTTAGCCTCTCGGTAATACCCGAGGGCGAACTGCCTAAGCCTCAGCTGGGCATTACTTACTTGCCCCGCAGCGAAGCAGACTCTCTAGAGGAGGCGGCTGTGCTGTTAAGGGAACAAAATGAAGGGCTCCATACTAAGCTCTGGAGAATCCTCCACCGTATGGACAAGGAGAATGGGTTCTTAGTAACCTTTTCTCTGGACGACCCATCAGCGGAGGCTCTTCGGAAGGCAGGCGGCAGAGTCATCCTTGGCTTTAAGATGATAACTTTTAAGTCAGGGGAGGCTCTGACGCGGAAATGGAGCGCGAATCGCCCCAACCCTGATCCCCCCAGCCCTCCACCTCTCGGGGTGAGACTGGATCGCCACTGGTGAGAGTGACGAAGACCCAAGGCGCAAATTTCGCCTTGGTTTGACGGCCTCGGCTGGTGTCGTCCACGCCTGGGGGGAGGGGAGGTAGAAGCGGTTTGACGAAAGGTAAGGCGGGTGTCAAGTGCGCAGGTAAAGGACATCCTCGTCCTCAACGGGCGGAAAAGACCCCTGCCCCCCACGCCCATAAATGGCTAAACTCAAGAGTAAGATGAGGGTCCTCCAAGCAAATCTTCACCATGCTGCAGCTGCTTCTGCCGTAGTGGAGTTTTACTTTGCAGAGGAGAACATTGACCTCGCCCATATATAAGAGCCTTGGGTGGCCAACGGTCAAGTTCTGGGATTAGTGGCTGCCGGTAAGATTCTTGTCAATACCAAAGGCAGTAGACCCAGAGCTTGTATAATTTATAATAAAAATATTGAACTTTTAGATGTTCCAGAGTACTGCAATGATGACCTGGTTACAGCCTTCGTAAATCTCAAGGAAGACACAGGAGCCAGAGTAATCATTTGCACAGCCTATCTTCCCGGCGAGAACGCAGAGTGGCCGAGTTCGCCCGAAAACCGAACGCCGAACTTGTGGTGGGTTGTGATGCTAATGCTCACCACACAGCCTGGGGAAGCACCAACATCAACGAAAGAGGTGAGTTACTTTATGATTTTTTCATCTCCAACCGCCTGGTAAGCTTAAACTTAGGTTGTACACCAACCATTGTAATGCGTGCTAGGCAAGAAGTGTTAGACATAACCTTTGCTACCAATAACATGTCCAGGCGGATAAATAACTGTCATGTTAGTGGCGAAAACTCGATGTATGATCACAAGCACACTAAGTTTGTGATTGGAGCATCACCAGCCTATGAAACCGTTACTTGTAGGGATCCAAAAGCAACCTCCTGGGATATCTACAGAGATAGCCTAAAGAGGAATTTGGAGACGTTTCCTAAAAGCATCAAAACAATTGAAGATCTGGAGTTAGCGACGGAGACAGTAACCGTAGGTATCCATGAAGCCTTCGAGGGCAGTTGTCCCGTCAAAACCAAGAACTCAACACGAAAAGTTTCTTGGTGGAATTCTAAGTTGAAAGAAATTAGGGTAAAGACCAGGAAACTATTTAATAGGGCTGAGAAAACCGAAGAGTGGGATATTTATAGTGCAGCCCTAACTGAATATAATAAAGAAATCAGGAAAGCCAAGAGAGCATCATGGAGGAAGCTATGCAAGGAAGTTGAGTCGTTGCCTCGCAGTGCGAGATTACACAAGATGCTAACGAAAGCTAAACCTAATCAGATCGGGCTTCTTAAAAAGCCGGATGGTAACTTAACTTATAGTGAAACAGAAACATTGGAGTTACTAGCGTCAACCCATTTCCCAGGGTCACAGAAGACTTCAACCTTGAATTCTTTTAGAGCCCTACGAAGGTTTTGTAATAAGGACTGGAGTAACTTTTTTTTTCAACACTGCAAGACTTCATGATACTATAAGCTCGTTTTGCGTAAATCGGACCAAAAATTAATATTCAAAAACTAAAGGTAGCCGGACTAACATTGGGACGTCAAACATCCCCCCGTGATCATGGGTGCTATAAAGCACCCGAGACGTGGGGAATTAAAAATAAGTAAAAGTAATGAAATAAACGCGATAAAATCCGTAAATTTAGTATTATTAAAAGTACTTTATCGTCAATAATACAAAGAGCCCTAAACACCATAGATAACTGGTGTAGGGACAACAGTTTATCAGTTAATGCTGATAAAACTGTTATAATACCCTTTACCAAAAATAGACCATTGGACAAATTAGTCCGACCAAAACTTAATGGCAAAGAAGTACCATTTTCCACGGAAGTTAAGTACTTGGGCGTAACAATCGACCAAAAACTAACGTGGAACTCTCACCTTAGCAACGTATGCCATAAGGCAAACATTGCTTTAGGTACGTGCAGTCGTTTGGTCGGGAACAAGTGGGGCTTGCGTCCCAGTATGGTCCTATGGTTGTATAGCAGCATAGTGAGGCCGATTCTCACCTACGCCTCTATTGTCTGGTGTAACAAGGCCAACCGAAAGACGACTGCGGACAGACTAAATAATCTACAAAGGACTGCCTGCTTAATGGCAACTGGAGCTATGCGATCATCGCCTGGAGCGGCTTTTAATGCACTTCTATGCCTAACGCCCCTTGATCTCTATCTAGACAAGGAGGCGAGGGCTAGTTTGTATAGGATTAACGCCCAGGGCGGTCTGAGCTTGCTCTCTTACGGATTGAGATCCATGCTCGACTCAATTAAGGAACCACCGGTCTTATGCATGATCTCAGATATCATGCGTCTACTACACACTTTTGATAAAAAGTATATAGAGGAATTACCCTCCAGAAAAGACTGGCTGAATGGCCAGGTTATCTGTGAGGTCGATAGCCTCATATGGTATACCGATGGGTCTAAAATGGGCCTCGACGTAGGCTTTGGAATTTACGGGGAACGCCCCAAATTCAAACTTAGTATGAATTTGGTTAGATACACCTCTATCTTCCAGGCAGAAATTTTCGCCATACTTCGGTGTGCGGAAATCAATCCGCAAAAACACTAAGTCAACCATAAAATTTACATAAACTCTGATAGTCAAGCAGCATTGCTAGCGCTGAGATCAAACTTAGTGAACTCAAAGCTAGTTGGAGACTGTGTGAACCGTTTAAACGCCCCGGGATGTAACAACAGGGTCGTTTTAAGATGAGTCCCTGGTCACGAGGGTATTGTAGGCAATGAATTTGCCGACAAACTTGCACGGGAGGGCTCAAAGTGCACACAATTTGGACCCGAGCCATTTTGTGGAATCTCAAGAAGCCTAGCTCGATTGATCCTTGAAACTCTTTATCACAATAAATCACTTAAGATCTGGTCTGACACACCAGGCTTAAACACTCTAAAACCTTAATCCGGGCTTTTGATCGTAAATTCGCTTCAGAAGCCCTGGGATTAAGTAAAAATAAATTTTGCATTCTGGCAAGAGCCCTAACTTCTCACTGTTGTCTTAAAAAGCACATGTCCATCCTGGGATTAAGCAACTCAAGGATATGTCGGTTCTTCGGTTCGGTTCCATAACAGAAGAAACGCCTCTACACATCCTAACTGATTGCGGACCCTTAATGCGCAAACGTAACACTCATCTAGAAAACTATCTACTCCGCCCAGAGGAAGTGAAATTACTCACAGCTAAGCAACTCCTTCTATTCATTGAAGACATAGGGCTTAGCCATGAACTATAGCCATAGCAGCGATCACAATAGAACTTATAGGTCGCAGTGATACTGGTCTCTTTCCCTAGACCTGCATAGCTGCTCGCATATAATAAAAAACATTCAGTAACTACAATTCAGGTTAAATTTATAATTTAAGAAATAATTTATTGAGTAAAAACATTTATGTAAAAGAAATTGAAATAATTTACTTTATAAAGAATCATATATTCAAATTTTTAAAAGAAATAGGCAATTTGTTGTAAGCATGTATCGCCAAACATTATACATTTTTTGAGTATAGTTGTATTCATGGCTTTGGTACACAGGATTTATGTATGTGTGTTGCCGTTATGTTTTCAAATAAATTTCTACTTTTGTGAACAAGGACACAGATTTTGTAAATATGTATATGATGCTGGAAGCGGCAATATTTTGTGTTTGTGAAAAAGGACAATACAAATATCTAATTGGCATGCTCTGCATAAAGACTTTTCACCTGTTCTTATCTTAGTCTTTTCGATGTTAATTTGTAAATTATTATGCCTTGACCAATCTATTGTTGTTTCTAAAGTCCCGTTTATTTCGTGTACCCAGTCAAAAATTTTATTATTAATGATTTCTTATATTTACGCGAACACTACACATTGAAATAATACTAGTTTTAACGGAATTTATCGCGTATATTTAACTTTTTTACCCGACGTTTCGAGAGCTTTACAGCACCCATGGTCACCGGAAGGACTGAGATGTTCAACGTCCAGCTGTCATAGTTAACCGCGGTTACCATAGATTAAAATTTTAACTTTTGTTCCGATCTACACAGTATGAGCTTATGGTATCATGGAGTCTTGCAGTTGTATGCTTGGGTTGGGATTTAATTTTATTTATTATAGGATCCCAAGCAGATGGTAGCACCCAGCCATCTTCTCTATTGAAATTAGGATGTTTTTTGATTTCAAAAGCCTCGCGAATCATCCTTGGAAGGAATCGGTGTTCTTTAGCGAGGATTTGTGGTCTATCAAATCTGATGTAGTGACGGGGGCGATCTTGTACATGTTCACAGACTGCAGACTGTATTTATATATATATATATATATATATATATATATATATATATATATATATATATATATATATATATATATATATATTACAGGGCAGTGCCAAGACAAACAAAAAATGTGTAATGGCACGAATAAAAATTTATTTGTTTATTACAGTGTTATAGCTGCAGTTCGAATGGGTTGACTTTACTGGAGAATGGTCGTGCTCGAAAATAATACCAGAGTGAAATAGCAGCATAATGCTGCTTTGATCTGGCTGGTGACTGACGAGAACCAGAAATCATCTTTACTAATATAAAAAAAATTAACAAAAAAATTAAACCGCTGAAAAAACTGAAAAACAAAAATAATAAACCTTTTTCTTTTACCTTAATAACTTAGTTCTTAAGGAACACCCTAAAGGGGATGGTAGGTTTTTAATTATGATATGGTATTTATGATATAGTCATTAACTCATTAATATGAACTAAAACTAGGAATGAGTCGAGAATTGAGCCCAAAGGAACTTTTATTAGTACAAGTCATTTAAGAAAAATATATATATATATATATATATATATATATATATATATATATATATATATATATATATATATATATATATATATATATATATATAATGAATCTGCCTAAACCTCATCTAAACTGCTTATATGTATACTAACACAGTTCACAATACAATTAAAGAAATGAGAATATAGCAAAAAAAAAAGAAGAAAATGATACGAAACTAAAATACAAGTTTATTCAATTGATCTACCCGTCAAGATCGTGATTGAAGTGAGGTTGTTAGCCATGCGAATATAATGTAACGTTCATTGAATAGCCTGTGGGTAAGGATGCTGCTGATGCGTAAGTAAATTGTTTTAGATTAATTTGCTATATTTATAGAGATACATGATTATACATATACCATTTATATACTTTCTTACTACTTTTGTACACAGGCCTCACTAACTGAAAAAGTTTTTATGGCAAAGAAGTGATCGCCCCGATCCAATGCGTGTGCAAGAAATTCACATATCTTTTTTAAATAGAATAATGATGACATTCGAGCTCACAGTCTACCTGATGGTAAGTGGATGCTGTGGCACATAGAAATCTATACTCGATAACGAATCAAAATGCAGATGCGATGTCATCCTTGTGGAGTAAAATGGAATGGCTCATTTACAGTAAAAAGTGTTAGGTTCTCTACTTTCACCGTAGGAAACACAGCAGCATTAAGCTCGTATATCACGCTTGTATTTCGTGAGAGTGTGGTCCTTCCCCGGTCGAGCTGACCCATTCGTGCTACGACTATGTTACTAATATAGCTGTAGTCTAATACACATAAAATGTCTTCATTCTTTTTTTGTAATTAGACAGATATGCAGGTTGCATAATGTTTAACTTCACCCTTGATCGTGTGGTAAATAAATGGTGACTGGGATCGTACCCGGGCTGCTCGCGTAATTTGAAAATTATGGCGAGCACTTAGCTTTGCTCATAAGACTCTCATACATTATAAGTGTAAGTTTATACAATAATTAAGAGGTATTTTATGTGATCATTATCACAAAAAATAAAGACAACTTTTGCAATTTTGTAACGTAAATTAGCTGCAGCCCATCTTTATTATATAGAAAGCAATTAAGTACTTTGATCAGTAAACTAAGCGGGCACAAATCCCTTTACGTTAACGTATGAGAGTAGGTGGAGAGCATTAGTGCAGCGCAGTTGCATCAGAGTAGTGGTCATTTGAATTTGAATACACGGTGTCTTTAGTGTAGAGTTGTGTAAAACTAACGTACAATAGTGTATTTCAAAGGTGTTTTATAGGTAAGTGTATTTATGTATCACGTTTTGCTTCCATTATAAAGCTTTTATTTTAATATCCTGAATATAGTGTAATGTTTCTGCCTACATCTTGACGGTCTTAATTCAAACCACAGTTTCGATATCTGCACGTGACTATTATTTGTACGGTCTATCGCAATGATTTAAAAAATAATATATAAGTCAATGGAGCAAATGATCTATCGATATTTGTTTTACGTCAGGGTGTACCTTGCGATGCAGAAAAAGTTTATAAATATTATCGTACAAATTATCAAGGGAAGAGTAGTATTTTCCAAAATTAAAGGAATGAGGCATTACTTTTCCAAAAAAATGCTGTATTAATTATTTACTATCAATGAAGTCTCTTTTCTACGAACCATGTAGTATGACGGTTTCACATAATAGGCGTATGCATGCAGACCTTAGATTTTTTAATTTAATATTTAATATGAATAAAAAGAAACATCGTTGACTGAATTTGCTGCAAATTTTGTAGTTTAAATGAATGAGGTGTACTGTTTTATAAAATTAAATAAAACTTTCTCAACGATTGTATTACATACACAGAAATTCCAATAACCCGCAGTAACAATCTGAGACTTGTGAAATTCGTTTTATCAAATTTTATATTGTTTCTGAAATTGAGGTTAAAATAATGCTTCTTATGAATTAATTTGAGTAACGTGTTATGTGTTGATATCACAGGTGAACTACGATTATTTTAATTTACTTAACAGAGCAGTTGTATTATGAGCTGCAAAATGAATAATTCAGCTCAACAAAGATATCCAAGAACCTATCAAAGAATGCTGGATCGTTTAGTCAGTAACGGACCCTTTAAAAGTGGTCAAACGAAAACTATCCCCTAACTGGCCACTAAACTTGCTAAGGGGTCCCATAAATCTTATGGGTTGTTGATGAAAGTATGGGGTAGTAAATTATCTTACGCCGTCCTACTAGGCTGCACTAAAAGTATCGGGAATGGAATATTTCCACTGTTCCCGTCATATTAAAATCTTTTTAATTGAAAACTCCTTGGTTTTAAAAATCGAATACCATTTATTTATTTAAAAAAGATTCTCGGTCTTGTCACAAGGAGAGAAGACCAAAGACCGGGCTTCGGGGAATCATGCTGCATCACGATAACTCCTTTTCACATACCTCCTTTAAAACAAAAGCATTTATTGAGGAATCTGGTGTTGACGACGAAACTCTAAGTCACCCACCTTACAGTCCAGACTTAGCTCCTTTTGATTTCTAATTGTTCCTAAGATTCGAAGAAAAAATAGAAGGCAAGTTTTTTTCAAGCACCAAAGAAGCCGTGGCTGCCTACGAAGAAGCGATTTCCGACCTGTCAGATCAAGACTGGCAAAAGTGTTTTCAGAGTTGGTTTAGGCGAAAGGAATTTTGTATAGGGCTTGATGGATAATATTTTGAAAATATGTAAAATAAATATTAATAGTATCTAGAGTACTTTTTGTATTTTTCAAAACTTATTAAGTGTCCTACGTACAACATGCGATAACACCCTGTGGTTTCCGACAAGCGTGGTATCAAAATCAGTATTCAAACGTTTAGCAATAACTTTACTTCCATCCATAAAAAGTAAATTTTAATTTAAAAAATATTTGTAAATTGTATGAGGTTTTATTCCTCTATCTCTAAGTGATACGCGCATATGCACGTTTCAGTAACACTTACCTCATAAATTTACCGATGTTAAGCAACGTCATTGAAAATACTCTCACTACGCGGCCAATGCAGAGAAAATAAAACAAAAAGAAACATTATATAAATCTAATAAAATTTTTATGTACGAATTTTCTGAAATAAATTTATTTCTATACGTTTTGAATATTAATTATGCCAAAGTACGGCAGCTACGGGAGCGACACAAGTTTTGTATTCCTACCTAGTTATATATATATATATATATATATATATATATATATATATATATATATATATATATATATATATGTATATATAAATATATATATATTATAGAACTAACATGTGGTATATAATGCTATCAACTGCCCTAATATCTACTATATGAAAAACTCACTCGTTCCAACCTAGATAGGACGGGACGCTATTGCGTAGGATTATTTTAAGGAAAATAAATTTGGCTATCTATATCAGTGATTTCTAAGTTATTCAATATATATTGAATAACCTAGAAATCACTGATATAGATAGCTAAATTTGTATATAATATATGGTTTTAATATATAGTTATAATTATATATAGTTATAATTTGTATATAGTAAATGTATATACAGAATATCTTTTTTATTTTTTCGGAAGTTGTTGAAAAGCATCATTACAACTTACACAGGTAGGTAATCTAAACTAGGATCTGAGTTAGCGTTCCGTGTATTTTCATTTAAGAATTAACAAAGAAAATGAACACCAGTACACATAAAATGGGCAGTATACAACCGACGAGCTCAGAGCAACTACAGTAATAGAAAACATGGCTTTTAACTAAGCTGCTGCTATAGCTTGCAGTTTCTCTTACATAAAATTTACGACACGTTCGTAGGAACTTAATTGCTACAGACAATAATAAAAACAAGCATTAAACGCTGTACAATGAATCCTATTTTTATTATAACCGATGGATAAATGTGGCTCAATGTCGTCTTTTTTGTTAGAGGCCTATATTCGAAAACATGAAAAGATGCTTGTGAAGGGCTGTAATGATTAGGATGATGATGTTCGAAATAATAATCATTAGACATGTATTTGCTCAAATTTGCTATTATTTAGTTTAACAAAATATTAGGGTTCATTTTCAGCTTAAAAGACCACTAGGGCTCTTTTGTATTTGTGTCCTCAATCGTTATAGATGAAAGTGTAAAAGAGCCGATATAATTAATTATTTCAGGTTATGTGTAGTTTTATCCTAGTACTCAGGGACTATGCATCGGTAAGTGACTTTGTTTAACAGGTACCCTGTCCGCGAAATAGACACGAAGCGCTTGGTGATTTTGTTTAAAGTTTCAACTTCAAGCAAAGGCAGTATAGTCTATTGCTATCAGGTAGACTGTTTGTCACTCTAACTTTATGTTGAAAATAAAGAATGTATCTGTCTCTATTTGTACAGGAGCAGTGCGATGCTCACCCCTTCTCTGCTTCATAAGTTTCTTAGCAACTAGAAGAAACCCGATCCCAGACTATAACTTCATTTAGCTTGGACTAAATAAATAATATAATACAATATACTGGGAGACGATATAAAACAAAAATTTATAAACATACCTAACGTGATACAAGACGCGGGAAAAAAACTGATTTCAGACAATCTTTGAAGCAGTAGAAATAACCCGAGTCAAACAATAAGGCAATAAACATTCATCGCTGAGATATTTCACGAAGTAGGAAATCTCGAATGGATTAAAGGAAAAGCGGATGTATTTTTATTTTTTGTTTGGATATTTTGAAGGTAAATACAAAGTACTATTTCTGGTAGTGCTACTATGTAAATATACATACTCGCACATAAAAAGGGGAAAAAAGGTTGGGTAGCCACAGACTAAGGTTAATCGATAGACCTTAAGTCTTTACACCTACGGTAACGGTATTACAAAAGAAAATCAGTAGAACTATTTGTCTAAAAAAGAATTCGGTTTTATTTTAGAGTTTTATTGTTGACAGCTTAATTTTTTTAAATAACTTTTTTACCGATAACCTTTTTAGAGAATTTTTATAGGTTGCTAATGTATTATTTTACAACCACATTTCTCGCGAATTGTGTGACATAGACCAAAACATACGATAAAGTTTTCAATTCAATGTGAGTTAGCGAAGACGTAGCCATGGTGACGATTTGAGAATGCTAAGTGCCGATATAAATTGGCTAATAATTTGTTGCGCGCGTAATTTCAGACAGAGCACAGGACTAAAATAAGAAATTAAGAAATAACGGAGTAACTTTAATTACCCTAACAATTTAATTTTATGTAGGAATGTGTTATTTACCTTTTGATATATTATATACCTTCTGTATACAGAAGGTATATTGCAAAATAACACTGGGTCACTCACTCGGGGGTTTTTTTTTGAAAATTCATCTGAAGGGGGGGAGGGTGAAATAGGATGTTACAAAAATAGGATGGTTTTTTTATAAACTCAGCTTAATTCTATATTTAAAAAATGAAAATGCTTGATAATTTTGTTTTGAATTTCTGGTAAAGGTTTGATGAAAGATCTTTTAATAAGAAGCGAATTGAAAACATTTTTTTAAAATTAATTTCGATAAATTAAATTTCATTGCTATCATGATATCTGGCTTAAAAATGTCATTGCGACATAAAAATGACAACACATGTGGTGTGTATATTTAACTTTTTTACCCGACGTTTCGAGAGCTTTACAGCACCCATGGTCACGGGAAGGACTGAGATGTTCAACGTCCAGCTGTCATAGTTAACCGCGGTTACCATAGATTAAAATTTAACTTTTGTTCCGATCTACACAGTATGAACTTATGGTATCATGGAGTCTTGCAGTTGTACGCTTGGGTTGGGATTTAATTTTATTTATTATAGGATCCCAAGCAGATGGTAGTACCCAGCCATCTTCTCTATTGAAATTAGGATGTTTTTTGGTTTCAATAGCCTCGCGAATCATCCTTGGAAGGAATCGGTGTTCTTTAGCGAGGATTTGTGGTCTATCAAATCTGATGTAGTGACGGGGGCGATCCTGTACATGTTCACAGACTGCAGACTTCCCGGAGCGTCGATTCTTCACATCAGCTATATGTTCTTTGACGCGGGTTTTAATTGATCTTTTAGTTTGTCCTATGTAGGAGAGACCACATTCACAATCAAGCTTGTACACTCCTGCATCTTGCAGAGGGACGTTACACTTGACTGATGGTAAAAACTGACCAATCTTCTTCGGCGGCTTGAAGTATGTTTTGATGGAAGCATTTTGTCAGCGAGATTAAAGACCTACGTCTGGCAGACAATGAAACTATGGTCAGTTTTGATGTGCAGTCATTGTTTACATGCTTACCTGTTGAAGACTGCATCTCAATTGTGACTAGAAGGCTGGAAGAAAACAACATGCCCGTAGAATATGCAGTATTACTCAGACATTGCCTTACATCTGGCTACCTATTGTGGAAGGAGGAGTTCTACAAGCAAGTTGTGTCTGTGTACTCAGAGTAAGAAAGCATTTAACGTACGGACATGCCTAAGTGACAAACCTGGATGGCAACGAACTCGGCAGATGTCGACGGTGCCATACTTAAGAATGTATTTCCGATAGTTGTTGATCTCAATAACCTGATCCTCGATCCACAGACAAAACCTTCAGTTTCCCCAAAGAGGTCATCAAAACGTAGCCAGTGAAGGAAGGCAACTGTGTCTACGAAAGGTTCATGCCTAGGGGTACCTTCTGTAGAGCTCCTTCTCTTTCCGAACGGTCTCCCAGTCGAAAATGCTCTGTACTGCCAAGTCCTGCAATTGCTCGTTGGCTAAGGGTAGAGGGGTAAGCCCTTCATCACATGAGATGACGTCCTTACGTCCATATAAAATGGATCATCAGATCCCGTCAGGAAGTTATTACAGAGGCTGCATATTTAGCTATTATGCATGGTGAGCGCACTTAAAAAGCCACGCTCACCATGCTTTCGCGGCAAGTACGGCCTCATTACCGACGATCTCGGATGATGCTGGATAAAGAATTATTATTATTTAAACATTTGTAAAATTGAAATAGTACCAGACGCATAATGTCACTACGCTTACGCTTACTGCGCATACTAATACGTAACTGTGTACTCGTATTTAGCACCATGAATTCCGTATTTGTGAAATTATAAGTAAATTCACGATGTATCCGTGTTTATTTTTTTGCCATTACCAAGTACCAACTGAAACTGAAATACAGTATTAAAATAACAATCAATTTAGATCGTTATTTTAATACTGTAATTCAGTTTCAGTTTATCTATATTCAAATAAAATCAAAATCAAAACTGTCATACCTGTATCCCAAGGGGTGCAGGCAGAGTCCAGAGTCCAGAGTAGCGAACTACTTGGACCACGTTTAGCCAAAAATATGAGTTTAGATGATTAATTGTAAAAGAAGTAATAAATGACTAGACCACCACCTACAAGTTACACAACAACATGCGAACTAATAAGTGTCAGACTAACACGGGATGCATGCCCTTTAACTGAAATATGTAAGTTTGTTAAAAAAATCAATCTATTAAAATTGGTGTCGGAAAGAAGGGATTTTATGTAGCAACAAAAAGTATTTTTCTTCACCGTTATCGTTTCCGGATGGTTTTTTTTATAGAAGAGGGGGCAAACGAGCATGCGGCTCACCTGATGTAAGGTGACTACCGCCGACCATGATCAACCGCAACACAAGGGGAATTGCTTTTTTTTTTGAAGGTCCCCAGGTCGTATCGGTCCGGAAAAATCGCCTATGGTAAACTATTCCACAGAGAGGTCGTACGCGGAAGAAAACTCCTTCTGAAACGTACAGTGGTGGACCGCCAAGCATCCAGATGGTGTGGATGGTATCGGGACGTTTGCCGCGTAGTGCGTTCACGAAATTTGGCAGCTAGGATTAATCCGAACAATTACTCAGAGCACTCCCCGTGATAAATGCGATAAAATGTGCAAAGAGATGCAACATGACTTCGCAACGCCAGTGAATCGAGCCGATCCGAAAGCAGTCGGTCGTCGACGATTCGGGCCGCTCTGCGCTGGATGCGGTCAAGTGGAAGGAGATGGCACTGGGAATCCCAGCCCAGAGATGGGAATAGTATTCCATATGCGACCAAACCTGCGCCTTGTAAAGTTGCAGGCGGTGTACCGGCATGAAATACTGTCCCGTTCTGTTGAGCACGCCAAACTTTTTAGAGGCCAATTTTGCCTTCTCTTCCAAGTAACTAGGAAACTGTACGTAACTCGATATGCAGAGGATTCCGATACTGGCTGAGGCAACCAGGGGAGTGCCTTGAAACTGAGGAGATACGACAAAGGGGTTCTTTTTAACGGTTAACCCGCAAACTTGTTTCTTCTATGGGTTAAACTGGACTAAATTCAGTCGCCCCTAATCTGAGACTCTGTTCAACAAAGACTCAACTTCAGACACAAGTTGGTCCTGGTACTTGGAGACGTTTTCCCGAGAAATATTGGTACGGCCGGTGTACAGAGTATCACCGGTGCTGTCATCTGCATAGCAATGAATGTTACGGGTTTGCAACATATCATTGATATGCAGAGAAAACAGCGTTGGCGATAGCATGCAGCCTTTTGGAACACCAGCATTAATAGGCTTGTAATCGGAGCTTGCACCGTCTACAATGACTTTGATGCTCCGATTTGCAAGAAAGCTGGTGATCCAATTGCATAATTTCTCGGGAAGCCCATAGGAAGGGAGCTTCGAAAGAAGCGCTTTGTGCCAAACCCGATTGAAGGCCTTCGCAATGTCCAAACTAATGGCCAATGCCTTCGCCTTGCGCCAATGCTACTGCCTGCGTCCATCTATGAGTTAGGTAGACCAGAAGATCACCAGCTGATCGACTACGGCGAAAACCGTATTGGCAATCACTAATCAGCTGGTGATCCTCAAGGTACCTCAATGAGCTGGCACTTTATAATGGATTCCATTGTTTTGGAGAACAAGGAGGTGATGGCGATAGGCCGGTAGTTGAACGGATCTGAACGGTTGCCTTTTTAAGGGATCGGGTGGACGAAAGCCGTCTTCCATGATTTTGGAACTACGCTTAGGGAGTAGGAGTACCGAAAAAACGTTAAAACCGGTGCCAAATCTGGAGCACACGTCCTCAGCATAATTGGGGGATTCCGTCAGGCCCACTCGACATGTGGATGTCCAGGGAGAGGAGTGCTTTGCGAACCGAGCGCTGTGTGAACTCCACTTCCGACATGGAGCATTCACACCGCACGATGGTCTGTGGCGTACTACCCCCGTCACAGAGAGTCGAGTTGGGCGCAAAGAAAGAGCCTAGGATATCGGCTTTCTCCTTTGCGGTATGGGCCAGTGAGTCATCCTCCCTGTGCAGAGATGGAAGAGATGGCTGACAAAAATTCCCCTGGACAGTCTTGGCGATAGACCAGAATGATTGAGTTCCAGAAGGAAGGCGAACTAGTTTCTCGCCAATTTTGCCTATGTGCTCTGACTTTGCCTTGACAATAACTCTTTTGATGGACCTGGAGGCGGAAGTATACACCTTTTTTAGAGCGCTGGTGTTTACATCCCGGAAAGTTGATGCGTCAATCCAGGATTGGTAGCACTTCCGCTTATAGCATTATGCTATTTTACAGGAGTGACCAAACCATGGCTGAGATTTGCCTCTGATTGGCACCACAGAGAAAGGAATAAAAAGTTCCATACCCTGAAGTACCACATCAGCGACAGAATCCGCAACAACGTTGGGATCATCCGGCAGAAAGCAATCCTGCTCCCAAGGGTAAAATGCAAAGAAATACCGCATCCTATCCCAATCGGCTGACCTATAGTGCCAAACACGGCACGGCACGGCAGCCTGCAGAAACCAATTGTGATTTCAGCGTGAGTGGCAACACACTCCGGACAAGACAATGGTCCGAGGAGCCTAAAGAGGCATCGACGGAAATCTGATATCCGTCCGGGTGAGAGGTCAGCAGAAGGTCCAACAGGGAAAGTGCATGATCCTCCACATCTGGAATCCGCGTAGGCGAAGTAACCAGTTGTGACCGACCATATGCCAAGGCAAAATCATGAACAGATCTCCCCGCATGATCGATTAAACGTGAATCAAGCCAATAAGAATTCACCGAGGATCACGATATCTGCGGAGGGGATCTGCTGTAGCAACGAATCTGTAGCCATTTAGACGTGGTCGAAGAGTCGGTCTGTTTCGGCATTACCGCTATGAAACCTATAGAGGCACCCGTAGGCGCGCGGATGGTCATCGCTGTCTACGCGTAGCCAAAGAATGGACAGGTCCGAACCTTCAGGACTGTCGAGGCGTCGAGAACAGACGTCCTCTGACGTAAACGCAAACTCCAGCCAGAGGCAAAAAGGAGTGTTCCAGTTTGTACCGCGAGTAGGAGAGATACGAGACATCAGCCGGAGAATACACATGCGTCTCGGTCAGAAAAAGCAGAGCCGGCCTCACCGTCTCGAGATGGTAGTGGACGGCGTTTAGGTTGGAGTTAAGTCCCCTGATATTGCAGAAATTCACGGGTAGCGTGGCAGGGGTCACCTTGGTCTTATTGCTCCGTTTGCCCCGAGCAGTTGTAGTCTTGAGCGGAATTTGCGCCCCCCCCCAGAATGCGCCAGGCAGCCTGGGCACCCACGCTCAGGAGTGGAGTAACTTGGTCGTGGATGCTCAGCGAGGGATTCTCCAGGGTTGCTGGTGGATTTGGGCCTCCGGCCACCTGCACTCACCAGACGAAACGCGGAAGCAGAGCTTCCACTTCACGGCCGGTCTGTGAGGTCGTGGTACCACCCGGTTTGAGCCGGCCCATACATGCAACAGCAAAGCTGTCGCGTAGCACTCTACCACTGTTGTATTTTACTTTACTTGAACGTTCACGAGATCGTTTTGTTAGTAATACCTAGTATAATATATTAATTTTACTGTTTTCGTTATTTCTAAACAATCAATTAAATAAGGATTTTCTACATTTGTTGGCTTACTTCTTACGTAAACACACTAGAATTTTTTTATTTATCGTGGATGCATTTCTCAAAAATTTATATTAAATATAGACAATCAGACGCGGAACAATTATTTAAGGTTATACAAGTATTTTGATACTTGAGGGATTTGAAGACGTGTTCCCGCAGTTCTGGTTCTGCTACCAAACGATTAACCAATGCGCTGCCGACGACTTTTACAATTAATTTCTACATTTTTTTTTGAAATTTATAACAAAATATTACGTTTAACACACATGAAACATTTCGTAAACTTCGGAGGCTTTATTGCTTCGCTGTACTTTTAAAGATAAAATATATTCACAAAAGGATGCCGGTTGTATATTATTTACAATTTTTTTTTCATTATTGAGTTCCTAAGCTCCTAATTCAATTTCGATTAGAGGAATCAAATATAAAGCAGTGCCGCTAAGTAAATCCTAATTTTTAATAACATCCAATAGAAACAGCTAAGCTTGTCTTGTTATTTAACCAACATACGAGCTTTAATTATTTCTCTAAAATATTGTTACTAGAACGCTTCGATATACAATCATAATAACTTCTCATATTCTATCGGTTATAATTATTACAGAGGAGAATTTTGGTGCCAGATCAAAGTCGTTTTGTAACATGATATTTAATTAATACAAAATAACTTTGTCATATGATATACATATAAATATATAATTATGACAGGCTGAAGGCAAGTTTCAATATATTCAATGATTTGTGAAAATTACATTAAACAGGGGTACAAGGTGTATTATACGAGTTGTGTTACTTGTGAAGTTTACTAACTAGTTTCATAAAAGTACAAAATAAGAGGAGCGTTGACGATGAAGAATAGTGTAATGAAATTAGAGTAGCAAACGAATACTTACACAGTAAACGGAAGCAAAATACCTACATAATATCAATTCAAAATGAAAATGTACATGCGTTTTCACCGTTGAAAGCTAAGAGACTGTTACCAGTAAAAAAGGATATCCGGTGTGATATCCAGTGCAGAGGCACTCACCATACCAAGCCAACCTCTTTTTAAAAAATAAGAGCGCCAAGTGCCAGACGAGCACACAATCTACCTGATGATTATTGAATGCTACGGCCCATATATTAGCTTTAAGATTTGAAATGTAGGTGCTTTATTACCAGTATAGAAGGTTTCCATTTCTCTCCATCCACCATACGAAATACAGCAGCATTAAGCTACTGTTTTACGCTGGTATTTGTGAGAGCGTGGCTCTTACCCGATCAAGCCGATCCATTCGTACTACAACCACAATTTAGATGCCGCGTGGTTCTACCACACTACTTGTAATGATGTGTGCATTTGTGCCGAATCACTACAGACATGTGATACAGGGACGGACGGAATCCCAACGAAACCTAAATACATAGTGGCATTGTACTCTTAGCTAATATTACCGTATTAGCTAGGAGATAAATACGCTGAAGTCAAAAGAAGACTAGATTTGACACTGGTTGTGCTTAATCGACGTCACAACATATCACTGCACCGTTTATCACTTTACAGATTTTATAATATTTAGGACACATTATAAGTGGTAGAGTCACGCTGCAGCTATATTATGGTTGCAGCACGAATGGGTCGGCTCGACCTGAGAAGGACCACGCTCGCACAGAATGCCAGCGTACAATAGCAGGTAAATAGTGCTGTGTTTCATATGGTGTGTGTTTCAATATCGAGCACATATCCGGAGACCCTCTTTACTGAATACTACGAATATTATAATACGAGGCATTCCATCTTAGCCTTCAGGGGTGACAACGCATATTTGTTTGGATAGTTCGTTGTGTTTCTTTTTTAGAATAAGGGTGACAAACAGGCACACAGTCCACCTGATTCTAAGTGGATGCTGTGGCCCATAGACATCCACATTTCATACTCAACTAAGGATCAAAATGCAAATGCGTTGTCGCCTCTGAGAACTAATACGAAATGCTTCGATTCCAGTAAAAAGGATCACTGATTCTCTATACTCACTATACGTAACACAGCAGTATTACACTGCTATTTTACTTTGGTATTCTGTGAGAGCGTGGTTCTGCCCCGGTCGAGCCGACCCAATCGTACTGCAACTATAATATAGCTGCTGCGTGGCTTTTCCACGTAAATTCTTTTCTTTTTTTTTTTTCTCTCATTGAAGAACTCAGTTTTGAGTACCAAGCACTAGCTCAATTGAACAGAATTATTTGATTGACTGTGCTGATAATTCTGAATCTACAGCGATAAAACCGAATTTGAACGGTCGAATAATTCAACGTAAATTACTGCTTTGAGACAAAGATTACGGTCTGATAGACTGATTAATTGAATAAATTTGCATTTAATTTCACCGCGTTTTTGTACGTTACTGATTACATGGTTTTCCGGGATATTTTATGATATTTGTATTTTTTTTTGGCATCTCATCTATCGGGGTTCAAAGTTCAAAAGTTCAAAGAAATTATTCGGAGTAATTCAGTCGCCAAATTTCTTTAAAAATGTGTTCAATTTTTAAAAATAAAATTACAATTTCATAGGAACAAACTTTAACCTTTTCTATCTTGTGGTACAAAAAATAAACCTTTTTTTAACTGTACTACAATGATGCGTTGTTTAATGAATTATTATCAATACTGTAACTAGAAAATTTAATTTAAGCTATTAGAATTATTTCAGTCTAATACTATATTTTAGTTATTTTTTTTGTAATAAACCGTTTATTTACATTGAATATGTTAAGAACAAATCGGGTAAGATCAGGCACTAATGAAATTGTAAATTGCAAAAAAGTACTACGTGCGCGGCCACGAAGGAAAACATCGTGAGGAAAGGAAAAAAAATATCTAGGAAAGGTTAAGTCTGCCTTCATACATTGGCGATCTATATTACTACACGTCTTAGAGTCATGCTGCAGCTATATTGTGGTTGTAGCACAATTGGATCGGCTCAACCGGGGTAGGACCACGCTCACACAGAATACCAACGTAAAACAGCAGCTTAGTGCTGCTGTGTTTCGTATGGTGAGTGTAGAGAACCTGAGGCCCTTTTTACTGGAACCGAGGCATTTTATCTCAGTCCTCAGGGCTGATAACTCATCTGAATTTTGTATCTTAATTAAACATCACAGCATCCACTTACCATCAGGTGGACTGTGTACCCGTTTGTCATACTTATTCTACAAAAAAATACATAACCCTCTCAAAAGTGAAAGAGCTGTAATAATTTTTTCAAAACACAACATATCCATTTTATTACAGGATATAATTTTAATTTTAACATTTGCATCTAAACAGTTTGCTTGCTTTTATCAGAATATATGTAAAAATCAATGGTCTAGTCGCAAATGTTAAAAATGTAAAAAAAATGCTAATCAGCAAAATGTCGACAAATTTAAATTATAGCCGAATGCAGTCATTTCATTTCCGTGTCCGTAATCCTATCCTACAACCACTAAACCGCACTTTGAATGGTCAAATGACTTCATATAAATTACTGCTTTGAGACCCCGACTGCGGTCTTATGAACTTACTAATTGAATAAATTTACACTTAGATCCGACAGCGCTTCATATGTCACTGATTACAATCCTTCTGGTAACCGGAATGAGATTTTTGTAAAACCACCAACTGCCTTTTTATACAGCCGTGAGAAATGAAAACTGAAATGCGATAAAGCCGTTGGACAACCAACTGTAGCTTCCCTGATTTTCTGTAAGCTCTTTCCTTGCCATAGTTTCCGTATACCATTAATCTGGTTTCGTCTGATAAGCTCACCCTAGACCTTGACGATCATCAGCGTTCAGTACAATTGTTTGTGCTGAAGCCTTTTAAAAAAATACTAACACTCTAGGCCTGTTTCAGATCGTAATAACTCGAAAACAAGCTTTACTTAACATCATCTTACATTCTATGCATCTGCGCTGCTTCTTTTTAGTATTGCATAAGTTAATATTCCGGTTCTATTTATTTTATATACCATCTTAAGAGCATTCCTGATATCATGGAGTTTACAGATTTTTCGATTTCGGATTTTACGTGATAGTGTCACGCTGCAGCTATATTGTGGTGGTAGCACAAATGGATCGGCTCAACCGGGGTAGGACCACGCTCACACAGAATACCAGTGTAAAATACCGGTTTATAGCTGCCGTGTTTCATATGATGAGTGTAGAGAACCGGAGACCCTTTTTATCGGAATCGAGGCATTGCACCTTAGTCCTCAGGAGAGACAACGCATCTGCATTTAAATTCTTAATTAAAAATAAATATAGATGTCTATGGGCCACAGCATCCGCTTATCAACACGTGGACTGTGTGCTCGTTTGCCACCCTAATTCTATAAAAAAAGATCCTGTTCTGGTTTACACAGGTTAGATACAGTTTTCTGTAACCTTCGGAGCACTTGCTATGGCATCGACAAATATATATGAGTGATGATTCCGGTACATCATCAGGGATAGGCAACGTGTTTTGCTTTTCTTATGTTATAGACCGGAAATTTTTATTATATCGTTTTTGTAGCGAGGAGGAGTGGATGCAAGTTTTAAACAAATGTAATTTCAGTTTAGTGAAATGAAATTTCCAAATAGACTTTTTTATTCGTTTAAGCTAGCGTTCATGTTTTTGAAGATATTATAATTTAGTTACATACCAACTCCAATGGTTACGAACTTTCTCTAATTTATCATAAAAAGTCATAAAAGTTAGTTAAAGTTACAGCCTATATACGTCCACTGCTGGGCACGTGCCTCCCCTCATTTCTGAGAGGGTTTTAAGGCAAGGAAATGTCCGCCACGCTGCTCTAATGTGTATGTTTGTGTATTTTTTTTCTTATTCCTCAGACATGCAGGTTTCCTCACGATGTTTTCCTTCACCGCCGAGCATGTGGTAAATCAGCACTTAAAATTGCAATTAACAATTTTATTGGTGCCGGTGGGGATCGAACCCGGGTTACTCGCGTATATTTACAGCGAGGGTTAACCATCTGAGCTACCACGGCTCATAAAAAGCCATAGTCTTTTTTGTTTATATTTTATCAAAGAATATGAAAAGTTACCGTTTAAAAATAACAATTCCTTGGAATAAAAAAAAATCAGTTTAAACAATATGCCACTGAGTTGCCCCACGGCAACATGCATTTATATTATGAGCTAGACAATTTGAAGAGAATCGCATAAAAATTTGAGGTGGAATAGTTTTCGGTACTTATGTGCCGATAGCTCTGTATATGTATATGATAGATGTTGTTGTGTTGATTTCTGGATTTTTCTAGTGTTTTATTAGTGTTTTACTATTAGTGTTTTATTATAAAATAGTTATAAAAGTTTTTGTGTGAACATAATTTATCTTTTTACGTAAATAGTTTCGAGTAATATATAGAAATAATTGTAATTTTCACCTTGCCGACATCCGCTTGGTATGTTTTTTTTTTGGTTATCAAAATACAATAAAATCTTAATCTATAGAATCAGGCGTTACTTTGCGGAAATCCATTATAATAAAGATATTAATATTTAATTTGCAACCATCCGCATAATTAAATACAATGATTTGTATTACCTGGATTGAAGAGCGCCTGCCGCCCTCCCTCAACTGCGTGCACCACTACTCCCGGCACCACCACTCCCAACACCGCTATTCCAGGAAAGACACACCATCGTCGATAATACGAGACGATGACAATAATACGATAATACTCGTACTACTACTAATAGTCGTATTGTGCTAAGTAGTGTCGTAGTGGTGCTGGGATTAGTGGTGACGGGATTAGTGCACGCAATTGAGGGAGGACGGGAGGTGCTCTTCAATCCAGGTAAGACACATCATTTTATTTATTTAAAAGGATGGTTGCAAATTAAATATCAGTATCTTTAAAATAAAATCTTTTTGTAATGAAGTAAAACCTGACTTTTGTTTAGACCACAGGATAGAGAATTTTGTATAAATTTTATAATATCAAGCTTCTTCATAGAAAGTAGTCCCTAAATATAAGTTTTAATGGTTTTAAGTGCTATGGGTGGGTTCTTATGAAGATATAGAAATGAAATAAGAACCAACCTACATAGCTTATATCGTCTATAAGGAAGTTCATTAATATTAATAGTTTCAGTTATAACAGGCGCCAGCTACACGGTAACTCGTCAAATATATAATCTAATGTAACGTAAATTTCATGCACGAAGTAGTCCAACCACGACACCAAAACTCCCCACGCACTGAAATCCATGTTGCGTTTAGTGGCATATTCTATTGTAGGCATTCGTTTATGGTGAAAAATATGTATTGAATAACAAAGGAAAAAAGCACGTACCTTTAACCACTAGTGCGGAAAATTTCATCGACCTTAGCTTCAAATCCTGGCCATTGCCAATTTTAAACTGTACCCGTCAGATGTCGGTGTCAGTCCCGCAGATGTCGTAAGATGCAACTGAAGGAAACAAACTAAGAGATGGCTAGCAGCTTCCTCCGTAACTAACTACTAAACTATAAATAACGACGGTTTGCAAACCGCATGGAAACTATGGCAAATCTACCTCCTTATAGGGGAATTTATGGGAAAGGTCAATTCTGTATTCAGCAGTGGACTTTTGATATGCTATAACGGTAACAGTAAATATTACGTTGGCGACTTGCTTTAGAATTTTGAAAAAAAAAAAAAAAAACTCAACAGTTTCTAATTAGGGGTGTGTATTGTGTGGAAGATAAATACACATAAAATAAATATATTACATTGACGTAAAATAATAATAATAGCGCCTCCCAGACAATAGCTCGGTCAAGGTGACCAGTCTCAACGAAGACCAGTTTTCTGCACAGAGCGGGATCGTTGTGCACAAGTTTATGCGTGCGTGCGTGCGTGCGTGCGTGCGTGCGTGTGCGTGTGCGTGTGTACGTGTGCGTGTGTGTGTGTGTCTGAGTGTGTATGTGTGTCTGAGTGTGTGCGTGTGTGTGCGTGTGCGTGCGTGTGCGTGCGTGCGCGTGCGTGCGCGTGCGTGCGCGTGCGCGCGCGTGTGTGCGCGTGTGTGCGCGTGTGTGCGCGTGTGTGCGCGTGTGTGCGCGTGTGTGCGCGTGTGTGCGTGTGTGTACGTGTGTGTGCGTGTGTGTGCGTGTGTGTGCGTGTGTGTGCGTGTGTGCGTGTGTGCGTGTGTGCGTGTGTGCGTGTGTGCGTGTATGCGTATGTGCGTGTGTGCGTGTGTGCGTGTGCGTGTGCGTGTGTGCGTGTGCGTGTGCGTGTGTGTGTGTGTGTGTGTGAGTGTGTGTGTGAGTGTTTTGTAAGTCGTGTTATTTTAACAAATTTTCTTTACTCGTTTTAGAATAAATATTCAATTCTTTATTTAAGTAGTTATATAAATAAGAGGACTTTTTTGCCTGTTGCCGTCTAGCAAATTCTGTTTTAACCGGATCACTTGGAGCTACATTAGTTTTCCTCCTTTTATTTTCAATTTCACAAATATTAATTATGTGTCGTCTTTCCTTATCAACGATTAATATAAATTCGGTGTGTATTATGTATAGTCGTAAGTTTTGAACGTTCGGCAAAGCGAAACTTTCGGCAATCGATAACTCAATGAAACAAATCAATACTAAATAATTAAACTTATAAGTTTAACTATTTTTTGTCTGTTTGTACTTTTCATTTTAAATATAAATATAATGACTTCAAAGCTATAAAAAATATTTCCATATAATGATATAATGATGAATTCTGAAGTCGGTGCCAAGACATTGTGTGTCAAACAATTTAAGTCCTTACTTCAGGCCTTAGAACTTGTATAAAAATTTAAGTTTATGGTACAACTTTTATAAAAAGGTTATTTATTTTACTCTTTAGAGTGATTTGGGGAATATCACAAGTTAAAAGTAACTAAGTACAAAAATTTCGTCAAAATAAAACATCATATTTTATTTACTATCTTAAGAAGTGTGATTTTTCATTGAATGGATTTGACTTATAGCTTAATAAAAAAAGAAATATTTAAATCGGCTCATTGAAATCGATAAACCTACACAAAAAAACGTATGCATAACATTTTCTGACTAGATTTAAAATATACTTGTCGGTCCCAAAGTTAACGGGTCTATTTTTGATAGCATAGATCAGAGGAGATGTCTTATTTTGTCTACATTTCATACATACAAGGGATGATCGGATATGTCCAGAAACTGCAGATTTTCTTTCGCAGACTAACGACGAGAATAAAAAATTAATGAAATAAGTGAAATTAATGCGATTGTCTCTTCTATAAAACAAGCTTGAAGATTTTTTTTTAATTTTTTTTTATAGGATAGGGTGACAAACGAGCATACAGTCCACCTGATGGTAAGTGGTTGCTGTGACCCATAGACATCTACATCTATCCTCGATTACGAATCAAAATGCAGATGCGTTGTCACCCGTGAGGACTAAGATGGAATGCCTCGTTTCCAGTAAAAAGGGTCTCCGGTTCTCTACACTCATCATACGAAATACAGCAGCATTAAGCTACTATTTCACGCTGGTATTCTGTGAGAGCGTGGTCCTTCCCCGGTCGACCCGACCCATTCGTGCTACAACTATACTACTAATATAATTGCAGCATGGCTCTACCACGTATAAACAGTAATTTAAAAAAAAAAACTGGATTTCGCAAAAAAGTTTAGATAAGAGAAAAATTTTATACCATATATCACTACGAATTTGAAATTTGGATTCGTTATTATATTTTACAGCAGCCTTTTGTAGGTTTTTTTGCATTCCTTGAGTACAACCCTAATTAGTAATGTGGCCAACTTTGTAAGTCTTACCGTACTGACATTGATAATAATTATTTCTAGTATTTTATTGTGAATGTCACGAAGTGCGTATATTTTAACTTTGAATAACATTTTTTACTATTATCAGATGAAATTCAATAAAACAAACAAAAGGTAAATGAGAGAAGACAGAATTTTGAAAGAATGCAGAAACATACAAGACTACCACATTTTGTGGGTTTATTTATAACTTGTTTTATTTATAGGTTAGGACGACAAATGAGCATACAATCCACCATTGGTAAGTAGTTGATGTGGCCCATAGACATCTACATCTATCCTCGATTACGAATCAAAATGCAGATGCGTTTTCATCCGTGAGGACTTAGATGGAATGCCTCGTTTCCAGTAAAAGGGGCTCCGGGTTTCTACACTCGCCATACGAAACACAGCAGCACTAAGCTACTATTTGACGCTAGTATTCTGTGAGAGCGTGGTCCTTCCCCGGTCGAGCCGACCCATTCGTGCTACAACTATACTACTAATATAACTAAAATAATACAAGTTAAACGTTGAACTCTTATCTATAACAAGCGTGAATGTTTAAAAACCGATACGCTGCATATACACTTAATACATTACGCCTTATTACTATTAAGCAATATCTGCGTGTTAAAAACAACATATTTAATAAAAATATACCGAGGTTATCGTGTAGTGGCGGTTTAAAAATCTCCACTACCCCATATTGTATCTAACCATCGTCGTCACGTCTTTCCTTCACCAAAGCTCCCCACGCACTGAAATCCATGTTGCGTTTAGTGGCATATTCTATTGTAGGCATTCGTTTATGGTGAAAAATATGTATTGAATAACAAAGGAAAAAAGCACGTACCTTTAACCACTAGTGCGGAAAATTTCATCGACCTTAGCTTCAAATCCTGGCCATTGCCAATTTTAAACTGTACCCGTCAGATGTCGGTGTCAGTCCCGCAGATGTCGTAAGATGCAACTGAAGGAAACAAACTAAGAGATGGCTAGCAGCTTCCTCCGTAACTAACTACTAAACTATAAATAACGACGGTTTGCAAACCGCATGGAAACTATGGCAAATCTACCTCCTTATAGGGGAATCTATGGGAAAGGTCAATTCTGTATTCAGCAGTGGACTTTTGATATGCTATAACGGTAACAGTAAATATTACGTTGGCGACTTGCTTTAGAATTTTGAAAAAAAAAAAACTCAACAGTTTCTAATTAGGGGTGTGTATTGTGTGGAAGATAAATACACATAAAATAATTATATTATATTGACATAAAATAATAATAATAGCGCCTCCCAGACAATAGCTCGGTCAAGGTGACCAGTCTCAACGAAGACCAGTTTTCTGCACAGAGCGGGATCGTTGTACACAAGTTTATGCACAAGCACATGTGCGCTTTCTATTGCCTCAATCTCATAGTGCGATGAGTCTCACAGTCAGATCCTACAGCTTCACGTGCTTTCCGAAGCACGGGTGTGAAAGCTTCCTGACTCCGGGCTGCAGCTGCTTTTTATTTACAGAAAAAGAAACCAATAACTGGTTTAGGCCCGACCCAGAATTTAAACCATAGACATGATCAGCAGGCGCGTTTATAACCACTAAAACAACGAGGCAGTCGGTGTATATAAAGATTTGTTATAGTTATATGAGATATATAACTGCATAAAAGATAAATAAAGAAAATAAATACTACACTTTTAAACAAAAATTAAAGCTTGCATTCTACGTAAAACTATTACATTAGGAAAACGTTTGATTACCATCGTACCTGACGAAAAGCGACGCTCTAGTCCAAGATGATTACCGCGCTGGTCTAAGAGAAGTCTATTACTCTTGCCTTTCCGTTACCGTTACAGATTATTAATGTCCACTGGTAAACACAGGCTTACCCTATAGATTGTCTCAGAGGGGGGATATTTACCATAGTTGCAACGCTCAGCAAGCAAGTTGGCAACCGCAGTTTATTAATTTTAGTTATAATGAGGAAGACGCTGCTGTCCATCTCCTGATTTATTTCCCTCTGACGCTTCTTACGACGCCCAAGGGATGATATGGGGTAGTAGATATTCTTAACTCGCTACTACTCGGTGCCTTAAAAAGGGTATACACGTAGTTTGTTACAATGCTATCTGCTTAATGTTACAGTCAATTTACACACTATACACTTACAATTATAAAACTTTCTCAGTAATAATTAAAACTTATTATCACTGCAATCACTATAGAACAGTCTAAATGAAATAGCTATCCAAGGTCCGTGTTGCTATTTAATGCACTTACACACAAGCAAATTGTAACACAGAGCACGAATGAGGCTTCCGGGATAACACCACTGAGTTGTGGATATGTTTGCACAGAGTTCTTTTATTATTAAATTATGTAGTTTTAAAAGACGTTGCTTGAGATTAAAAATACGTGTAAATCATTATTAGAGATAAAAAATAACGAAAAGATATTTAGGATAAGCATTTAAAGCTGTTTTCACTTTCGATCGTTGATTGTTGTAGTGATAGTAATATCTTGACCATCTTTATCTATCTTTTAAAAGCAAATAAGTTTTTAGTAAATTTAATAATATTATCACGTGGTTTTGTGGTTTTGATGTATTTTTCAAATTTCGTGCATATTTAAATGATGAATGAAAAATCTAAATTTTAGCGAATGAGGCATTCCTTCTTGGTTCTCAGTGGTGACAGCGCATCTGCATTTTGAATCTCAATCGAGGTTTGATGCAGATGTTAATACGCCTATGGGTGACAGGGGCCAATTACACTTAATGTATGAAAAATCGTCTCAAAATTTTTAGTAATTTATAGATTAAATTTTCATTTAAATGTATATATTATTATATTATTTTAAATTATCGATTTATATATGGCATTATATTTTAGATACAAAGTAATTCGATGGGATGGAATATATTAAGAATATATTATGAGACCAAAAAATCAAGTTTTCCATGAAAATGCCATGGTGATAATATTTCTACGAAATGAAATGAAAATAATAGGATAGCGTCAAATCTCAAAATCCCTGTGATGGTAAATTGGGCATGCCTTCGAATTTATGAAACCTTTTCTAAGCTCGGTTTATTGACTGCACGAGCAACATTGAACCGTAATTTGTACAATTAAATGTGGATTTGCAATGTCAATAATAACTTCAATGCATCTCATTACAAAAGTGTTGACAGTATCTTGGGATTTAAAAATAATTAAGTTTTAAAGACAATAGTACGTTAGAGTTTTGTTCAGGTTTCAATGCTTCTAAAGGTTTTTAAAGGCTGTATTTTTGTTACTTAGGTTATGTTTCTGGGTATTATGAGAACCTATTTTTGATAACCGTAATATGATTTTTCATTTCTTCGGATAGTATTCTATGCAAAAATTTGTTTCATCCAGTTAGATACCCCAGAGAGATGCAACCTCGGGCCATCTCAAAATTGCGATATGTAAAATAAACAAACCGATGACGAGATATACGAGTATCATGAAAGGTATCTTTTATGACACTGCAATCGTCAATGTTTCTGCTAAGCAAAGTGGTACATGATAATTCAAAATTACACGATAATTATGTTGAAGTTCTCTTGAGACGAAAATCTTTCGAAGGGCTTTAGAACTGACGACAACAGATTTGGATAACTACGTTATCATCTCTAGGCGAAGATGTTTGGCTACTAATAAAGCATAATTACTAAAAACACTATTAGGAACAAGATGATTTTATATTTGATGTGGTTGCTGGGTTACCACACCTGAGCAAATGTCACGCCGAGGGATTACACTTGTTTTCTATTGTTTTGTTTTTCTTTTATTAATTAAACATTTAATATATATTAAGTAAAACTTATCTAAAAAACTTACGCGCGATAACACCCAATAAATTTGTTTTATTAAATGTAAAGTATTTGCGTAAAATTTATTTATCATTTTTCTTATAAACGGATTTTTTTTAAATAATACTTGGTTGATCAATACGTTTTTGGAAATGTAATGAAATTTTAGGGTAAATATAAAATATAGGTAAATTGTATTTATTTTAAACGTAATTGCCTTGTAACGATCTTTATAAGCGTTTTGTATAGTGGTTAACACCCTTGGAATAAAAAAGGCTTGATCTTAGGTCTCGAAAAGGGTCTGTAGAGTGACCTCATCGTCGCCGTCGAATTTTATACCACTTTGTCGATCATTAGTATACCTTCTGCATCCCAGAATACAGGCCATTATTTTTCATTTGAAAAATCTTATCATCGTGTATTTAGTAAATTAGATTCCATCACATTGCATAAACTATGTTTTGAAACGTATGTTTGTAATAACTATTTTGCTATTGACATTCCAAAAGATATTCTAATAATAAAATTATATAATAATACAATTTGACGACAACAACTGTCTACTCGAGTCATTGGAGCTGTGAAAGGCTTTATTTTGAAGCATTAATTAAAATTATTCTAATTATTATTAATAAATAAATTAATATTTCATGATAACAAGCATTTGAGAGTGAAGTTTTGCCAAACAAATTTGTTAACCGTTAAAAGGTTTCGTTTGAATAATGGAATTAGGCAAATTTTATACAAGTTTAAGTTTTCTTGATTCTAGTACTTCCCAAGCTTACGGGTTAAAATGTTTTGTCAGCTGTCGCATAATGCAGAAACAAAATAGTCGTGTTTAGTACATCACCATAAATGAAAACGATAATTGACTGCAGCAACACAGTTTTAAAATATCTGACACTGAGGTATTCAACTTGTATGGGCTATAGAAGTGAAAAACATGGCTATGATTTTTTCATTGAGAGATTTTATTTATTCATCAAACCTATTCAATTATTTTAACAAAGTATTATTCAAAAGAATTAGGGATTTAAATGAACGGCATATATGACGGAGAGTTATAGAGAGAACTATGCTCAGAGTTTCTGGGTGTGTGATAGACTACATAACGAGGATATCCGTAGTAGAACCAAAATAATTGGCATATATAATAAGCTGAAGTATCAATGGGCCGAACATATAGCTCGAAAAATCGACAACCATAGAAGGTTTTCAAAGTGTAGGACATCTCCCACAGGAATAGGTCTATGACCAGCAGTGATGTACATAGCATATGATTATGATGGTGATAAGGATGATGACGGATTAATCCGATGAATATGCAAGATTTACTTGTTCTGAATTTTATAAATGTGTAGAGTTCTTGAATAGTGCTGCAATACAACTTTCAAACTGATCATTCAAAATATTAATAAAGACTTTTGATTTCTCGATCTTATATACATATTTCTATTTTATTCTTAGATACACGTATAATTGGCCCCAAGCCGGTACAAACATCGGTAGCGCCATCCTTGAAATCGTTCTCTCTCTCTCTCTCTCTCTCTCGCTTCTACGTCAAAGTTCGGTTTTGTCCGTGTATGCAGCGAGGCACACATTTTTGGATGATAGTGCTCCGAGTTACAGTTATTCAAAATTTATGTAGAACTTACCGCCTCGCTGAAAATTCTTCACTAGGGAAAATCTGGGGTTTGTTTTGGGACTATTTTAAAAGCATTTAAAACGTGTTAAATCTCTGTCATTGTTTACCTATCTGAAGGATATAAACAGCCAGTTACAATCTGTTAGTGCACGTATTAGAAAGGAAGAAACATATAGTACCTTTCGGTTAATTAATGTAACATTGTTTTTAAGCCGTGTTAGCTCAGATGGTTAGCACTCGCTGTAAGTTTCAAAGTACGCAAGCAACCCGGACTCAATCCCCGCCTGCGCCAGTAAAATTATTAATTGCAATTTTAAGTGCTGCTTTACAGCGTGCTCGGCGGTGAAGGCAAACATCGTGACCTGCATATGTGAGAAATAAAAAAAAATATATTTCGAAGACATGTAAAGTTCGCCAACACGCATTGGGCAGCGCGGCGGATATTTCTTTGTCCAAAAACCCTCTCAGAAATGAAAGTAATTTTAACTTTTTTTTAAATTCATCGTATTTCACCATAGGTAATATTTTATATCAGAATTTTGCCGCAGTGGTTAAAATATGTACATAATTTTCACAGATCCGTAACGAAATGAACGCCAGATGTATTCACCCCTCTGAATCGTTGCTAATAACTGAATGTGCTTCCTTCCTTTACCACCTTATCCCGTATGCCAACTAGAGGCCGAAATTTTTTATTAAAGATACGTAAAGATGCGACATTTGTTGTAGATTTGGGTTAATAACGCAACGTTAAATATAGATAATCCAAAATTTTGTGTTGTATATTTTTTTGTTTATGCCATCAATACAGCCTTTCACAAGTCCACTGCTGAACATAGGCCTCCTTCAAGGAATGCCGAAAAGCACGGTCCAAAACCACCTGCATCTATCGACTATCTGCATATCTTACCAGGTCTTCACTCCATCTAGTGGTGGGACGCTCTACACTTCGCCTGTCGGTACAGGCGGTCTGCCACTCAAGAACCTTTTTTCCCTATCGGTTATCGGTTCTTCGAGCATTAATATGGCCGGCTCATTGCTACTTTAGCTTACTAATCCGTTGGACTAAGACTACCACGCGGAGAAACACTGAGCATATCCCTATCCATAGCTCGCTGAGGGACCATAAGCTTCCTCATATGGTCAGCAGTGAAGGACCACGTCTCAAATCCATAGGTAGGCCTGACGACAATCTGTGTCGATATCTCCCGAACGCTGACCAGCCGCGTGGAATCGGTTGAATAAAATCTCGGTTGAAGTTGAAGTTACCTAATCGGACTATTTGTTGTAGGTACACATACTCGTCAACAACTCCTAGCGTAGTTTTCCCAACAACTTCCGGCAGAGGAGATGGATGTTACACCTGACTCTTGTTTCTTCCTTGTTCATCTTAAAACCTATTCGATGGGAGACACTATTGTGGACATAAAGCATAGTGCTTAGGTTCTCCAACGACTATATGACGACTATATGGTCGGTAAATCAAAGGTGAGTGATGTACTCGTCATTGACGTTAATACCGTATACGTTCCAGTCCAGTAGCTTGAAAACGTCTTTGGATGCAGCAGTGAAGAGTGGAAGAGATATTACGTCATCCTGTCTGGTTCTGTACTAGGATAGCCATCGTAGCCCTACTGTATAAACACGTCAGCATTTCGATATACCGATAGTCTACTGGGCTGGTTGGTGCCTAAATAAATAAAATAATATGTAGTAACTATAATATTTCCGACGTATATATTAGTTGTGTGGTGAGGGCGTAGTGATGTACGGACCTGTGCATCTAATAGCTGCGCGTAGACAGCGATAACGATCCCCGCGTCTACGGGTCTTTCAATAGGTCCCACAGCGGTAACGCCGGCACAGATCAACTCATCAATTACGTCCGAACAGCTGCAAACTCCTTGCTACAATAGGTCCCATCCGCATAGAACATGATGCTCGGTAATTTAAGCGCCCCGCACGCTGTATGGATTGGTTTTCGTTTAACCGATCATGCGGGTAGATCTGTTTACGACTTTGCGATGGCGTATGGTCGGACACAACTGGTTCCTTCGCCTATGCGGATCCCAGATGTGGATGATCATGTACCTTCCCCGTTGGATCTCCTGCTGACCTCTCATCCAGACGGATATCAGGGCATCCACGCCCAAACTATCTTCGTATTATTCTGCATAGATGCTCAGGCTGCGTATTTTCGGGGGGAGGGGGGAGGAAGGCACAATCTCGCTCTTTACACATGTAGAGCAAATGTAGCAAAATGCAATGCACGCTCGCTGTGGATTTCTACATAATACGTGGACTTCATTCAAACACTAACGCGGTCCGCCACCATCTCGAGACTTGCTTGCTTTTTCTCACCGCCCCCGCATCTATGGGTATCTTTATAGGTCCAACAGCGGCTATTATCATGTATGACACTATATATCAGCAGATTGGAATGGGATGCGGGCTTTTTATGTACCAATGGACCAAGGGGGCGGATTTGCTTATCGCTGAATGATCCCAACATCGTTGCTAAGTCTGTCGCCGAACCCTATTAGCGGCAATTCTCAGCCTTGGTTTGGTCGCCCCTGTTGCAGCAAAAGCAGAAGTATTATAAACACGAGCGTGTTAAAAAAGAAGTACAACTCTGCCTCCAGGTCCTTCTAAAGAGTGATCATTATGGCAAAGTCGATGTGTCGGAACTGTTGTAGCAGCTGGTAATCAAGAACTAAAAGGAATTTGAGCGCCTTTAGTTATAGCTGCAATAATTACTGAAATTCCAATAATCTTTATTGAATAATCATTTATAAAATTTAAAATAAAAAATATGATTTCATCTTCCATAATTTATTATTCAAGAAATTATCGTTAAAATTATAACATCCCCAATTCGATTAAAGTAGTTAATATACCAGTATTATAAGATAAGCAGAAGAAGATAATATTTTGATAATAAATTACTAAACAATAAGAAACTAAACCCAATCCACTTCAACCTAAAAAGAATTCTAATTACATTAGGACCAATAATTAAGAAGTTATTGAAAAAAAACCAAATAATAATACTAAAATAATTAATCGATGTAAATTTACTTCAGATCTTATATATTTTTTTCTATAATAAATAACTGGAGATGAAATTATTAAAACAAATATTATAAATCATAAAGACATTCGATCTAAAATAATTGATATAACAATATTTATCGAATAAAAAGAAATAATTTCTCACTCTGAAAACGAAACCAAATTCTCCACAGTAAAATTAATTATACTAGAAACAGACACAAGCTAGTGGTATCAGTTACTCGACTCCACGAGTCATTCATTCTTAGGGCGATGTATACGCTTTTACAACAAAATCCCAGAAAATATACAAAATTTGTCATACGCAAAGTTCAAAAATTTTATTAAACTAAGTTTGTATATAAAGGGTTATTATAATATTAAGGAGTTTATGGATGATAATAACCCCTGGGAAGGGTGATCGCTATCAAGCTATTTCTAACTTGTCTTGTGTTGTTAATTGTAAACATGATTGTAAGCTATTATTTGAAAAAAAAAAATAGTCCCGTTGGGTTTCTTGCTGGTTCTTCCCAGGACAGAGGTTTTTTTTGCGAACCAGTGGTAAATGAAAAAATTGACTTTCAATAAGTATTGTTTGTAATCTATATTGAATAAAAAAGTACTATCTGTTTCTGTTTCTATAAAAAAATATTATTCCGAAAAAAATAAAAAAAATAATTTTTAATAATTTAAAATAATTTCTCAAATTTTTGAATCCACAAATCAATATTTTTATTAAATTATTTAAATTAAAATCAAATTATAAAATACTCAATTTTTTTAAATTAATATATTTAAAGGTAAACAATGTAAAATTGATATTAAATATTCATGGGAAACACGTATAAAATCTATAAATTATATTTACCTTATTGAGTATATGAATATAAATATAATCTAGACCCTGCTCTAAAAAGAGATATTATAATCAATATAATAATTGATAATCAAGATCAACTTACTAATCTATTAATTTATCTAATTTCTCCTATTAAATTTATAGAATGTGGAGCTGCTAAATAAGAAGATGTTAATAAAAATGATCATAAACTTATTGACGGTACAAAATTTATTGTACCTTTAGGTATTTATGAATAATATACGACTATAAAAACGTTCATAATTAATGTTTGCTAAACAAAATATACCAGATGAATACAATCCATGACCAATTATCATAACATAAGAACGTAAATAACCCCAATAATATATTGTTATAATTCCCCCAATTACTAATCTTATATGAGCAACTGATGAACAAGCAATTAGTGATTTTATATCTACTTGACAAAAACAATTTAATCTCATATATAAACCTCCTAATAATCTAATAATAATCCCAATAAAATTTATTTTTATACCAATATTTTGAAATAAATTAAAATTCATAAATGTACAAAATACATAGGTATTTTTACTAAAAAAGTAATTTTGTAATTTTATAAAATAAATAGTTAAATAATTTAAATAATCAAAAATAAAAGAAATTCCTACTAATATTGTAAAATAATAATTATATTCCAGCTTGAATTCGTTCAGGTTGATCCCTCAAACAACAATTAATATTAAAGTTGAAATTAATCTCCTCTCAAAAAATAAATAAAATATAAATAAACTTAATATGCTAAATTTTAAATATAATATAATTAATAAAATATAAATAAAATATAATAAAATATATTTTATTAAAAATATTAATATAAAAATTATTTTTATATAAAAATACTCTTGCTATACATTATTAATATACAATTTCAAATTCCTTGATAAAATTAAATCAAAAAACAACCTATTTATATATCTTAAATTACAAAAATTATTAATATCCGAATGTAGAAGGAAGGTATGCGAAACCGCGGCTTTTAGCGATGCAATTCATTGCTGCGCCACTGCGCCACGGAATTCTTACTGACAAACACAGTTTACAATATAATTAAACAAATTAGAATATAGCAACAAACTGAAACGATACGAAACTAAAATACAAATTTGTTAAATTAATCTACCCACCAAGATCGAAGTGAGGTTGTTTAGCCATGTGAAAATAATATAGCGTTCATGGAATAGCCTGTCGGTAAGGGCTCTGCTGAAGCGTGGCATGTTTTAGATTTATTTATTAAACTTATAGATCTTTTATTAATTCCAAGAAACAAGATTCTTCAAAGCCTACCCATTCTTGCTACAACTATACTTCTAATACAGGTGTAACATGTGTAAACGTACCACGTATACAAAAATAATTCATCTTTTTCTGAAATTCTCAGACATGCAGGTTGCATAATATTTTACTTCACACTTGAGAATGTGGTAAATCAGTGCTGGCGGGTATCGAAGCCGAGTTGCTCGCGTACTGTGAAAATAACGGCGAGCACTAACATAAGCTTCGCTCATAAGGCTTTTATATTGAAGTGTATGTTAATATATTAATTAAGGAATATTTTATATCGTCATTATTATGAAGAATTAAAGGCAACTTTTGCAATTTATAAACATGAATTAGAACTACCCCATCTTTATTATATAGAAAACAATTAAGTACTTTAATCGGTAATATAAGTGGCACTATTATTTGAACGGCCTACCAATGTTTGTTCTACTTCAGGGTGTGTGGTCATATGGAAATTTATGAATTTGAAATGTCTCTACCCTTTTTGAAAATGTTTACAAATATTTTCGTGCAGATAAAGTAGGTTACAAACAATTAAAAATATTGTATTTTTACTTACTTTGAAGTCTCTTTTCTACAACCCATGTAATAAAGATGACGGTTATACGTAGGTGTTTTCATGCATACCTTAGATTTTTAACTTTATTATCCTTGATATGGAAAGAAAACTCAATCGAACATCGTTCTAGCCAATTTTGTAGCTTAAGAAAATCTCAGAAAGAAAAAGTGATTACAATTGTGTACTGTTTTATGAAATATAAATCTGTTTTATAATTTGAAATACCTAAAATCTTTCTCATCTACCGTTTAACGTACACAGAAACTCCAATAATCTACAGTTAGCTAGAATTAACCCATTTTCAATTGGCCCATACAACTCGATAAACTATTGTTTCAGATACTTGATACTAGCGTATATAGACTCCTACTTGCAACTGGGCGTAATTTAACAGAAATTCTACACTCTACATAGACAACTGCAGTCTTCGTACAGTTTTGTTAAATTTGAATGACTTGTTCATTAATTTGATTTTATATTTAATTTTTATTAGTATTTTAGTTTTTTACTGTCACAAAGATTGACAAAATTATAAAACAAAAAACTGACAAACGCATAAAACAATTTACATCTGTCATATCAACCAAGCCCTGTAGAGCTATGAAAATCATTTTTAATTTTTTTAAATTTCCAATTGTAAAAAAATGTTTAAAATAAACTGATTCTCAATTTGAGTATAAGCGCTTTAAAAATTAAGAAACAATAGAAAACTTTTTTAGAAAGCAATAAAGGAAATATGGTAACGGAACTCTTATAAAATTGTTCAAAAGATGTTGATTCAAAGCAACGAGTGCTTTGTTATAAATGTTGAAACAGATTCCTGTTATTTGCGCACACAATGCAATGCACTTCCATTTTGATACCGTTTTTGACGTTATTGTCTTGCGCGAGATATGTCGAGATATGTAACATATTCATTCAATGTCATATAAGGCATAGAACGTAATGTTCTGTGAAGGAGTACATACACAGTGAACTAGATTGCGTAGGCTTCATACAAGCGTCTTGCAATGCACAAAACGAGGGGTTCATTGTACAGTCGCACACAAAAAAAAAGTACTTCCGACAAAGATATCGTCTTATTTCCTCGTCTGTTATACTGTTAGTTGCGAGAATTCTAACTCCAGGCTTGTGTGCGTTACCAGACGCTTATATGAAAGTTCCGTACTCGCCTTTACTCTGATACCTATAAGTCATATTTCACGACTTACGGACTTTGTAGCCTAGTGGTCAGAGTACCTTGCTTCTGCTTCGTGGGTTCTGAGATTGATTTTGGCCGTAGCCAACAATATTTTGCAAAAAAACTTGTTGTAGCTGCCTTTTACACTGACGCTGTATACCGACATACTTCTAATCGCAAATCGCAAAAGTTTCATGACTAAAACAAGCAAAGAAGACATCATAGGTCACATTATTAATAAAAAGATCAAACTGAGTAACAGAATGGTCGTGTACATGAATTCGATTCTATTTATCACAAGTCCGACCGCAAAAAAATATCCTGATGGCTGCATATTGATAGCACTTTAAATTTTTTTAATTTTATAAGTCCGTGCTTGAATGCAGTTCTACCATATTACGGTAAGAGGTGATGTAGCCAAAGATGGTTAATCATACACACTTAGCTTAACAAAAGCCTAACCACTGTTGCCCTGAAGACACCCATTTTAATCGAATGGAAAAACAGATGCTGGCAAATTATTACCCTCCTTTGCCGAAAATCCGTTTAATCTTTAGCTTTGAGAGGAAAAGGAGAAATCTTTCACCGGGCAAGGTGTTCAGAACGGGAAGTGGCCAACGCTCCATGTGTAAGTGATGACGATGTCCTCCAGACCGAATTTCCGCTACGGCGGCCTGCCTCCACGGATGTTAGCCAACGGCGCAGGACAGGATTATAAGCAATGACCGAGAAGCCGAAGGTAAAATATATGAATTGGGGTTATCTGACCATAACACGGGTCAAACGCTAAGTGTAAAACTTCCTTATAAATATAAAACTTACATAAATACATATTGGATACTTAGAAGAGACTATAGAACTGACAATAGGAGAAAATTTAAAGAAATAATGAAGCAACTGACATTTAATGACATATATGACGAATCAAACTTTGACCTAGCTTTTAGTAATTTTCATGACATAATTAGATTATTCTATGACTTATGCTTTCCCGTGATTAAAATTAAACGTCAGATAAAAACTTGTGGCCCTAAATGGATAACAGCAGGACTTGTAAAACAAAAAGGAAGTTGAGGTACATTTACTATACATCAAGACCTAATGAAAAAATATCAAACAAGTCAAAATATTACCTTTATACTAACATTCTAAAAAAAGTTACAAGTAAATACCAATAAATTAGCAATTACAAGTATATCTCAAATAGTAAAAACAAATGCAAGGCAGCATGGAACATTATCCAAAACAAAACTGTAGCTAATAATATCCCAAAAAGTATTAAAGAATTAAAAATAAATAATAAAGTTACTGGTGACAAAAGACTAATGGCCGAGAATTTAAACAAACATTTTATTCATTCACCGAATAAAATGAAGCAAATTGATAAAACATTAACCAAACATAACATGAAAAGTATTTTTTTGCGTCCTTCAAATAAATATGAGATAAAAAAGTAATACTTTCGTTGAAAAACACACTATCAGTTGGTTACGACAACATAGCAACTGGAATCCTTAAGATGTGTGCTGAAGAATTATCGCCAATTCTGTCACATTTGGTTAACATATCGTTTATAGAAGGATCCTTTCCAACAGCTCTCAAGTTTTTTATAGTAAAACCGCTACATAAAAAGGATGATAAATGCGACATAAATAATTATCGACCAATTACTTTAGTACCTATACTGTCTAAAATCTTTGAAAAAACTATGTATTCTAGAATACACGATTATCTAACAAAATTTGACATTCTAAAAGTAGAGCAAAATGGATTTCAAAGAAATAAATCGACCACATTATCAGCCTATTCATTGGTTACCGAAATAATTAATTGTGTAGACAAAGATTACCTAGTATCTGCAGTATTTTTTGATATGAGTAAAGCTTTCGATGTAATGTGTCATGATATCTTAATTGATAAGCTGTACTGCTATGGCATTCGGGGCCTAGCGTTACGGTGGATAAAATCTTATCTAAGCGGTAGAAAACAGTGTGTTGAAATAAATGATATAGACGTTAATAATGTAATGATATCGTACAGATCCAAATATAAACACAACCGTACTGGAGTCCCACAAGGAAGTGTCCTGGGGCCTCTTCTCTTTTTGCTTTACGTTAATGACCTACCTGACTTTATCAATTGCAAGTCTGTACTTTTTGCTGACGACATTTCAATCATAATAAGTACTGACACTAAATCCAATTACAATGATAAAATAATGACAGCTACTATAAGTGCCACATATTAGCTATACAAGAATAGACTCAAAGTAAATTTAGGCAAAACAAAAATAATACAATTTAACCTAAGGAAATATAAAGAAACTATTGACATTAATATAAATGGACAAAAACTAGAGGAGGTTCAAAATACAAAATTCTTGGGGATACATATTGATGATGGTTGTACTTGGCAAAGACATATTATAGAAGTATGTACAAAAATCAATAAGTTCTTTTACCTATTACGAAGATTGTCAAGGACCTCATCTCAAAAAATTGCTTTACTCGCCTATCATGGCTATATAAATTCCGTTTTGAGATATGGCGTAATACTCTGGGGAAATGGATCTACAGTGAACAAAGCTTTCATTGCTCAAAAAAAGTGTGTAAGGGCAATCTGCAGGGTTGGTCCATTATATTCTTGTAGAGAACTTTTTCCAACCCTAAAAATTCTAACACTTCCTAGCATTTATATTTTCGAGTTGGGTGTATTAGTCAAAAAACATAAACAGTTTTTTACAAAAAATATTGATGTTGTTAATTTTAATACAAGGTATAAGGATAAACTAGTTCTTCCATTTAGAAAGACGGCAACCTCTCATAATAGCTGTTACTCAATGGCAATAAAGGCGTTTAACAAACTGCCTAGCGACATAAAGTCATTGCCTCTTAGTAAATTTAAAGGCAAACTTTTTATGTGGTTGGTGGACAGGGCTTTCTATAATATTAAGGAGTTTTTTAATTACAAATAAATTCACTTGACCATGAATATAATATATTTTGATTAAAACTATTTTTACGGATTTTATCGCGTTTATTTTTACTTTTTATTTTTAATTCCCGACGTTTCGGGCGCTTTCCAGCACCCATGGTCACGGGGGACTGAGATGACTGACGTCCCTATGTCATTGTTAAACCCGGAGTACCTTCAGCTTTTTTAATTATTGTTTATGGTCCGATCTATGCAAAATGAACTGACTATGTCCTGAGGTCTTGCAGTGGTATGCTTGGGTTTAGTTTTAATTTTATTGATTATAGGATCCCAAGCAGGTGGTAGTACCCAGCCTCCTTCTCTATTGAAATTAGGATGTTTTTTAATTTCAATAGCCTCACGTATCATCGTTGGTAGGAATCGGTGTTCTTTCGCGAGGATTTGTGGTCTATCAAATCTGATGTAATGGTTGGGGCCGTCTAGGATATGATCACAAACTGCAGACTTCCCGGAACGTTGATGCTTCACATCAGCTACATGTTCTTTTACGCGGGTCCTAATTGATCTTTTGGTTTGCCCTATATAAGAGATACCACATTCACAATTAGCTTGTACACTCCTGCATCTTGTAGAGGAATATGACACTTGACGGATGGTAGGAACTGACTAATCTTCTTCGGCGGCTTGTAGAATGTTCTAATAGAAGCTCGCTTCAAGATATAGCCAATCTTGTCCGTGACACCTCTGACATATGGTGGTACAGCAGGCATACGCTCGACTGTGGCCGGCTTCACTCGGTCACTGTGACGTAGGCGCGGGACCCGAAGCTTGTTGTCGTGCAGAACTTGCTTGACGTGCTGAAGCTCGGCGGCCAGGTGTTTGCTGTCACAGATTCCTCGTGCTCTCTGTAACAAAGATTTGCCCACGGTAGCTAACTGTGAAGGATGGTGGTGAGATTCACCGTTTAAATATCGGTTTGTATGGGTCTTTTTCCTATACACAGTGTGACCAATGGTGTTATTAGGATTTCGGATGACTAACACATCTAGGAAAGGTAAGGAATTATTTGCCTCTAACTCCATAGTAAATTGAATTTTAGAGTTTATGGAATTAAGATGTTCTAAAACTTTGTCTGATGGTAAAATTGTGAAAGTATCGTCTACGTACCGCTTGTAGATCCTTGGTGTAACAGGTGCAGTAAGGAGGGCTTTCTATATGAGATACAGGTGAGCCCATCGCCACACCATCTACTTGCTTGTAAAACTCTTCCTTCCACAATAGATAGAAAACAGACAAGCAATACAGGATCAGGTTATTAAGACCAACAACTATCGGAGATACATCCTAAAGGATGGCACCGTGGACATCTGTCGAGCTTGTCGCCATCCCGGTGAGTCACTTAGGCATGTCATCTCCGGTTGTTCGGCGCTTTCTAACTCTGAGTACTTGCACAGGCACAACCTAGTAGCCAGAATTCTTCACCAGGAGCTCGCTCTGAAATACGGTCTCGTGGATCGGAAATTGCCGTATTACAAGTACTTGCCGGAAGCCGTGCTCGAAAATGACCGCGCCAGGCTCTACTGGGACCAGGCCATCATCACAGACAGGACTATTCTTGCGAATAAGCCTGATATTGTGCTGATGGACCGGGCACAGTCAAGGATATTTTTGGTCGACATTACCATTCCATATGACGAGAACCTCGTGAAAGCCGAAACAGATAAACGAACAAAATATCTGGACCTGGCTCACGAGGTGACCGATATGTGGGGTGGTCTGCCGGCCGAAATTATTCCTGTAGTCGTCTCTGCGAATGGGCTAATCCCGGTCAGCCTCTCGGGTCATCTGAGGCGACTGGGACTCCGTGACGGACCGCTCCAGGCTCAAATGCAGAAGGCGGTGCTCCTCGATACCGCCCGCATCGTCCGCCGGTTTCTTTCCCTTTCCTCCTAACCCTCGGCCGTTTGGTCTCCCCTGCCGAGGGCTTCCATCTGGTTGGGCTTTTATTTATTTATGTATTTTTGTATTTATTTTATGTTATTAATATTTATGTATATTTATCGTTTCATTTTAATTTATAATTATATATTTATATAACCCAACCAGATGAGAAAACTATATAGATACCCCAAATAATAATAATAATAATAAAAAAAACATGTATGGATATGTTTGCCTCTGTCGCCTCTTACATCACCCACGATATAAAATGGGGTAGTGGATATTCTTACACCGCCACTACATCGTTACCGCAAATGTAACTAAAATTGTAACCGATAAATGAAGGTGGCTCAAGGTTTTTTTTTTGAAGTGTTCGTGTTACTTTTATGTTTATGGTTAGGAAATGTTCTGATATATCTGATTAATGTAAAAAATTATTGGGTAAATGACTTACTTTTTTCATTAAAGTCAAAAATGTGAAAAAATAACCAATTTTTTTTACATTTTGTTTTCTTTTCTAAGTCTTTTTAGGATCTAAATACAATTTTGCAGTTAAAAATTTGCTTTTATTTTATTACGCGTATGTTTATCTATCCAATGAGACATCTTTTAAGAATGTAGGACGTCTACATCGGTGAATATTGTAATTTTAATGCGCGGGTACGAGGCGGTGACATTGAAAAATTTAAATGGCATTTAAATACAGCTAGGTCTAAATGAGATTTGAGACATGACTTGTCGATGAAATTGATTATATTTTTTAGCACTAAAAGCTCCGACACCGGTAACCGAACAAATTTTATATTTGGACAAATTTGTTTTTATTTGGTTTCACAAGTTCTTAGGTTTTCTTTTCCGACCAAACGTCCGCTTGGGTTAGCTCCACCCTCTTTAACATTTCTGTCTCCAAACAGCAACACACCTACAGCGGTAGCTCAGATAAAAGTTAAAAAAATCCGATATAATTGCAGGTTATTATTTATTTTATCTTAGTACTCAGGGACTACGCATCGGTAGGTGCCTTTGTTTAACAAGTTTCCTGTCCGAGAAATAGACACTAATGTTAAACAATTGAAATGTTCATATATGACTCATGGGACAGGGAAAGGGTTAAAGTTGGTTGCAGATGAACACCTACAACCAACTTCAAACGTGGGTCTGTCTGTAACCAACTTCAAGCAAAAAAAATCTACTGCTACTGAAGCCAGTCGCTGTCAGGTGAACTGTTAGCTCGTTTTTAAACTAATCTTTATTCGAAAAAAAAGAGACTTTCGCAGTCCTTAAACGCACTGTAGCAGCACGGTTTCACTCACTCACCGCTTTTCTGCTTCTTTACTCTTATGGTCTCACACTTTTATGGGTTTGAAGAATTAACCTCCAGAATAATTTTTAACATTTAAGAAAGTTTATTTTGGACTAATATTCTATAATTTATAACTATCAATATCTACCTATCAATTCTTGTTACTTTGACTGAATAATCTGAATAGGCTGAATCTGAATGACAGGGTGAAAAATTATGTGATAAGAGAAGAGTGTGGTTTGTAAGATGATGTTGTGACCAGGATTAAGAAAGGAATGCTTCGGTGGTTTGGTCATGTGGAAAGAATGAATGAGGAAAGAGTGACAAAGAAAATTTGTGTTGCAGAAGTGAATGGCAGAGTCGGAAAGGGACGCCCGAGGCAAAAATTTATCGACCAAATTAGCGATTTATTAAAAACGGGCCAAATTAGGAGTACCCTTAACCGACGAGCATGTATGCGTAGGTAAGTAGCAATTTTATCAAAAGTTTTATATTTTGGATATATACGTTTTTAAAATTTTCTACAAATAGCAACCTAATTTACAGTCGACGGCACCTTATTTGACGTATGGATCAGGTTTAACCGTCCGACTGATGGCGTCCAATTCATCTAAAAATTGCCAGACCCACATACCACAGACTGGCAATTAAAATTTTGCATTTACCTTACTTACTTACTTACTTACTTATCGTCACGCACAATCCCTAACGGGGTAGCCAGAGAGAACAGATCGCCAAGTGTCACGATCCCTACATACCTCTTTCGCCTCTTTCAGGTTCATTAACTTCTTCATACATGCACGTCTAGGTATCCGAGTACTCTTGACCCTCCCCTCTTCGAGCAATTTGCTCACATGGTCTTCGAAAGTTAGTCTCGGTCTACCTCGACACCTTTTAATATTTACTTTCGCTCTATATATTTTCTTCACCATTCGGTCTTCACTCATTCGTTCAACGTGCCCAAACCATTGGAGTACGCCCCTATCATTTACCAATGCATTTACCAATGCGCGGATACTTGCTATGCACTGACCAATAGATTTGCCCAACGTGGTGAAGATTGGTCAGTCTTGAAAAGCCCCGTATCTGTCCATTAGTGTATTTCAAAAATTAAAATCCAAAGTTGCCCAGGGTTATTTTGTTACAAAAATAATCATGGATATGAATTGTTTTGTTAATTTAAACAGAACGATTTTGATTCGCTCTTCATTAGAAAAAACCTGTTTGAATTTATTAAACTTAATTTATAATGTTCACTTCACTACATTTTCACTCAATAAACCACTGTTATGAGTTCGAGCAAGCTAATTTAATGTTTGCAAGTGGCGTAATATTACTACGGTTTTCATAGAAATAATAAATCGTAATCAGCTTTCTTTGTGATCGAATATTAAAGCCTCATAATTTATTATTCTGAATTACGAAACGAGCTCGTGATAGTATAAAAGTATGAAAAAAAAACAGAAACAGAAACTTTTTTATTCAATGTAGATTTAAAAAAAATCTCTGTCCTGGGAAGAACCAGCAAGAAACCCAGCGGGACTATTTTTTTTCCAATAATAGCTTACAATCATGTTTACAATTAACAACACAAGACAAATTAGAAATAGCTTGGTAGCGATCGTTATAATATACTGTATACAAAATGCTTGAATCAACATGTGTATGAAAGAGTATTTTGCTTTGAGGTGGCGGTAGCGCGCGTTCGCATCGCGTTTGTCGGATCAATTAGCCAATAGCTAGTAAATTATTATTTATCATAAATTTGAATATAACTAAGAAGTAAAGTCGCGAATATGACGTATCGCAAATAGTCTCCTTGAAACTTTAAATTTAATTATACAGTATATATTATGCAAAACGATTAACCAATACTAGCCAAGGTTCCTAGGATATTATATCTGGCTACGAACAATACATATGAATATGAATTCTGAAATAATTTTTTTATAGATTAATCGTGACAAACGAGTACACAGTCCATTTGCTTGTATGTGGATGCTGTGGCACATGGAAGATGGAGATGCGTTATCACCCCTGGACTGAGATGGCATGCCCCGTTTCCAGTAAAAAGCGTTTCTGGTTCTCTACACTCACCATATGAAACACAGCAGCATCAAACTGCTATTTTGCGCCGGTATTCTGTGAGAGTGTAGTCCCCGGTAGTAATCCCGGTGGAGCCGAACAATTCGTACTGCAACCATAGTATAGCTGCATCGTGGCTCTACCACATTTATATATTATTATATTATAGACTTATTATTATTATAAATAACTTGGCTGAACTATTGACTCCGTGGCGCAGAGGCTTACTAATGAGTTACTCCGCCGGGGGCCACGGGTTCGAATCCCGCACGGAACAAGTATTTGTATGGCCTACAGTAAATGTTCTAGGTCTGAATGTTTGTCCTGGTGCAATTTAAGTACGTAAACTGCCTCCACGATACTGGAGAAAACCCTAGTATAAGGATAACGACTTTTTAATCGGAAAATAAAAAAAGTTTCAATGATCTGTCTATCTATATAAAACAGAAAAAATGTTTCTACCTATGTCCATTATAGACTTTGAAACCATCCAACGGATTTGCCCCAAACCAGTTTCATTAGAAAGTCAATAATACGAAGATGGTTTTAGATCACTAAAAATGCATTAGGCACTATATAAAAAATTTAATAAATAGACTAACATTCCTTTTTTCTAAAAAATAAACAAAATGTTTTCTTTTTTTAGCACAGTAGCATACTCTATGTATCCACTAGTTAACTACTAAAACGAAACTTAAGCAAGTGCTATACTATTCATTTCGAATAATATACTGGACACCCTGTATAGTATGATAACCATTAAACTGTTGCTATTAACGCTTGGAAAGTGAAGAAGAATCTAACAACGTCTATCACTTTTATCATGCCGATTACTACTTATTTTTGCGACGGGGAGTAACATAATGATAGATTAAATATTCAGTTGACAATTTGAACGTTTCATTTAAACACCTGTTAAATGCACTCCCATATCAAAAACCGCAAAGAGACTTATCGGCTGGGACAAATTGCATACTACTTCATTTTCCATAACACAACGATCTTAAACATACACCGTGCTAATTTGGGCTGTATTATTAATTCGTATAGCTTATACTAATACCATGGTACGTGGTACCATGGTGTGGTATGGTGTAAGAGTATCCACTACCACATACCATCCCATGGGTGTCGTAAGAGGCGACAGTGTGATACAAATCAGAATATGGGCAGCAGTGTCTTGCCCGCTTGCCAAGCGTTGCAATTATGGCAAATATCCACCCCATGAGGCAATCAAATCAAAGGCAAAAAGCTTATACTTGTGGTGATCACATAAAAGTCCATAAGCCTTCTTCATCTAATTGTCTTCGACTATGAAATGTGGCGTAAGTATAACCATCGTGTCGACGCCAGACTTTAAAATAATATTCAGGACAGCGACAAGACAGGCCAAATGTGCAAGACGTCTGTAATCCTCTTCTCTATAGGGTGTGAGGTGAGGCCCATGTCCAGCAGAGGTACAACACAAAGCACGGTTCTGAGCACCTGAATCCATCGACTTCCTGGATCTCTTATCAGGTCGTCACTCCATCAAGTGTTGTTGTTGTAAGTTGCTCTACTAACCCGGCTTGGCTTATCACAAAGAATAAAACAATTTTTCTTTTCAATTGAAGTTAGGAACTTTAATGTACGGGCTACGTATCATAGCTTGTTTGGTGCAGCCAAAGAGGACCAATACAATTATACACCTGTTTTTTACTTTCATAGTTTTGTTTGATGTACGACTTCAATATGATAAACTCATGTAATGTTTACATTTACTTTCTAGCCGCCTCTTGCGCCTTTTACAACTCTCTAGTGTAAATGAACTAGCATCTCGCTAACGCAGAGTATCCAGCCTTAGTCAGAAACTGGTGAAACTGACGTAATCTCTAAAGCAAGAATCCCAGCAAGACTCCCAGGGTTAGTAATAAGCTGAGTTTGTGGTCCTCACTACAGTCCAGAGGTATAACAGCATAGGTTTTAATTTAGTAGATAGAGTTAGCATGTTGCAATATCGTGTATCTGATATCCGGGCCCCCACTTCTTAGTAGTTTACAGAAATCTACTTAATAACTCTATTTAAGATGTGTTTAAATGGCACTAATTAAGAGTACCCTCCGACGAGCATGTATGCGTAGGTATATGGATGTGGAGGAGGCGAGAGAGGTGTTACAGGATCGTGCTAAATTGAAGTTTATGGTTTCTGTCTATCCCTCTGGGTGACTGGCGTGAGTGTTTATGTACTATCAGGGGATAATAAATCGATCTAGCTAGGATTTATTTTTAGAAAATGTCTTTTTGTCCGTGTTTTTAGGCAATGAAAAACCGCTACAATATCGTTAGAATAAGAAGGTAAATTTTGACGGATTGTTCGTGATTATAAATAGCTTAATTGGTATAATGGTCGGTCACAAAATCGTAAAACCCCGGTTGAAGCCCAGACCGACCGCCCGACTTTTTTTACTTTTTTTTTCATGTTCCTTTCTTTTTTGAGAAAATCTATTTTTTCGAGCCCTTTTTTTAGTATTTTTTAAAAACACGAGAATTTAAATTAAAATAATTGCACTCATGATTTTTTATTCAAATAACCAGTTCCGTTTTTTCTGTTATGTCGCTAAGGTCAAAAAATATTATTTATATTTCATCAATATGTAATTTGTATCTAAATATAATTTCCAAAACACACGAATTAAAATTAAATCGAGCGAAAAATACCGAGCTAAGCTCGGTCAACCAGGTACTGTTATGTATATGTTAAGATGTGTACAGACTATTGAGATTTTTTGTGTTTAGACACAAGGATTTAGGGATACTAGATATGCTAGAATATTTGGAATTCCTAAATTCTTGAAAGATAATTACAAATTAATAACGAAATCAAATGAAATAAGTCAGAATCCGTAGATCCGCTGGCGGCGGCGTAAGAGAATTCGTGAATCTATTGATGACAGTGACATAATTGGTGACTGTGGAAAATATTTTTATGATCTTACAGCTTAGAATCACTTTACGCCAGGTGTAAAATACACAGCCATAAGTCTAGCGAGATTCAGTTTCTGCGATAGTTAATCTGCCTGCCAAAATTAATAATTTTGGCAAATCCTACCAAGGAATAGACTCATGTCCAGGCGAAAAAGAGAGGATATAGAAATAGCTTGCATGTCTTTGGAATAAAATTTTTGAAGACATGCGAAAGCCTCCAACAGGCACTGAACTAATTGCTTTGTAACTCTCTCAGAAATGAGAGCAGACTTGTGCCTAATTTTTATTACATTACATTAGAGCCACAAAAAGTGACCTAGTAAGACATGCAGGAAGTTGATCTATGCTATAAATCCATGTATTAAAATACTCCTATGTTCAACAGTAGATTTGTATGTAGTGATGATGAAGACTTTACATCTGAGAGGCTATGATAAAAAGAAAATAGATACCAGTATGCATTTTTACTAGATTATGAAACAATAAAATGATTCTAAGATTAATCTAGTGTTTTCAAATAACCCAGTGATACAGTTGTTTCAAGACTCTTTTAGCTATATAAACTAGTTAAAAAACCTGAGCTGAGCTCATAAAGACCGACTTAAATTAACACACTAAAAATGAAAACCGCATTTGCATTCAAGACGCCCCTTCCTTCGAAGCCTCCAACTCCATCTGCGCAACGGACCCCCCGAGCCCCATACGCACAGATCACGGGGCCAGAAAAAAACGAGCACTCTGAATCACCAGCTTGCCTGATTCGAACGGTAGATCTGGTCTGGATCTGGACCACTACCGCATCAGGGGTGCGGCCCAGACAGAGGCGCGGAGGATAAGTCAAGTGGCGCATCGTCGTACCAACACTCCTTTTTCCCCTCGACTTCATCTTGAGTGTGATGGAATAGTCCACCATCGCGCATCTGGAGTGGGCTAGGCAAGTTCACTCGGAGCGGCAACCTCGGGCCATACATGTGGGTTACTCTTTGTTCACCGTGGGTGATCGAGACACAGTTAACAAGCCTCCCCACCACTACACGACTCGCCTAACGTAACTTGACTCGCCGAACCGAATCTCCCCAACTTAGATTATACGTCCGGCATATTTTGTAAAATGTATGTCACAACGAAACTAACAGTCCACCTAATGATAAGTGGCTACCGCAGTACAAGGGCACCTGCAACCAACTTTAAATACAGAAAGCTATATAGGAGAGTTGTCACCACTGAGGATTCACATAGAATGCCTCTCAACCTGTAATTATATTTGCTCTCTTTACCCATCAGACCGGAACACATTATTGCATGCACTGCCTTTGTACATATGTTCTTTCTATCATTTTCCTACCAAAATATGTGTGTACATAAACTATGAAATCAATACTTAAATAAAAAGAAGGATAATATTAAACAACATTTATTTCGTGTTTGAACTGAGCCAATGTGCTTTTGAAGTATCGTTATAAATCGCATAATAATACAAATAAAATTACTAGATTTTCTTACACTACTACAAAACGAACTACCTCACACGGCGTGTATTAGTAGTGTAGGAGAAACCAATATCATTCCATGGGTTCCCCGAAAGGCGAAAGAGGGAAACTGGAACAGGAAATAGTCAGCAGTATCTGCCTTATTACTATTTAATAACAATAAAAGTATTCTCAATCCCAAAAATATACCTTAATAGGTTGAAGAGCAAAAATAATGAGTATAAACAAATGTCACTCTTAACAATAACATGCATAAAATATAATACGCGTATGTAGATAGATATGGCGAGTTCATGCACGCGATATAATTTAACTCTGAATCTAGACGCCATTGTTCCAAAAGTCTCCCTCTGGATTGTATTCATCGATGTGCCAGCTACGCACGTAAGCAAAATTACCATATAAATACAGTTTCATGCATCTAGTATATATTACACGTATGGAATGTATCCTTTAGGTAATATTTACAATTAAATCGATTCAAAAATTAATACAACATAACTGAAGATTTAAAATATGGGGTTAGTTATTGTTTATCATTATCACCAACGTTATCAGACTTTTTTTATGTTCACAGCTGGAAATAACAAATCTACCCGCTGGTTATGTTACATTTTAATAAGTTCTGTTTTACGTTTTTTTTGCCGCCATATAAATTTACAGCAAGCTTTTTTTTGTAACAAAACAGTACGAAGTGCGTTAAAGTAAACAGATTTTCCTCCTCCTCAAACTGTTATTCCGATATCGAGTCTTTCAAGAAATCTTTGCAGCTAGTTGTGGCTAAAAATCTCCATTTATTTCGACGCCGGCGTATAAAATTTCACATTTAAAACTTTTTTTTCTCTTAGTAATAAGAAAACGAGCGTTCGGTTAATTGATGGTTAATAATTAAAACACCATAGGAATCACGGGTGCGGCTCTTTTCTTTAAGGTCCCTAAGTAGGACACATAAAAAACAAGTGTGGCGAAGAAAACAAGAAGACGTGTTAATGTATCGTTGATTTTGTTGCGATGTTTGATGGTTTTGGCGGCTGGAATTTATCCTAATAATTCCTTTGAGCACTTTCCGTGGTAAATGTAAATACTCGTAGATGCAACATCTCGTCACTTCTCCTGTGAATCGAGCCTATCAGAAAGAACTCGGTCGTCGATGATTCTAACCTCTCTGCGCTGAATGTGATCAAGTGGATGGACCTGGCTCTGGGGTGAACTGGCTTAAAGATGAGAAGTAATCTACTTGTGGCTCAACCCCGGCTTCAAGCCAGTGGTCTGCTGACTTAAGATATGGTCCCGCTCTACTGAGCACGCTTAGTTTTTTGAGGCATGAAAATAACTCAGACTCGAGAAGAGGCCTATGACAGTGAGACGAATATGTACTACTTACATGGAGGATTTATCTCATGCATTGAAATTATTCACAGGACTTTAGTACACTAAACAGATTAACTCTTTCGAGTTCTAAGACCCGTAATTTGAAATTTACTTGTAACTTCATCCACCTTCTTTAATAAGGCTAAATATGCTATAATAAATCATCCGCAAAGGCAATAAATTAAGAAGAAATAACGTAGAGGCTTAATTCGAAACGGGTCTCAGAAATTTCATATTACAAGGGTTTGTGTTTAGCTTTGTTGGTGTTAGTGAATATTTTAAAATTATAATATAACCACCATCCTAAAAAATTGCATCTTTAATTTTTTTCTGCTATTTCTGTTGAGTGAGTGAGTGAGTGAGTGAGTTATGTGAGTTCAAATGTATCGAAGAATTCCTAATCGCTGAAAATAAGTCTAAAGTTCGAAATGTCAAGATAATTGCAAGTCTGCTTGAATCGCCAATTCAATACTAACTCGGTCTCGGTCCCTAACGCCTTTTTATAGGACCTTTTTAACAGAAACATAAGCGTAGAAATATTTTTCCAGTTCCGCCAGTCGATATTAGATGGCACTAGTGGAAAGTTTTAGCATGGAACTTTCTAAAAAAAAAACTCTCTTCGCTCTGCTACCCGACACTAGATGCTTGTAACAATAGTTTAGTTCATGTTACATAATACAGGTTTGTAATGGTAAAGCTGAATCAATATAAATAAGAAAAATAAGGGCAAGTACGCCTGGAAGACTTATGAGCTGATATGTGTTACTAGCAGTCAACACAGTGTTTTTATGAACAACTGTTATTACGATATTTTACATTATATCATCATCATTTTCTAATTTTTAGATGATGGTTTGTTCTGTAAGCATTTTATTTTTTCAAATTTAATTGATGTTACAAAACATAAGGGTGGCGAAGAAGATACTGTCAAGCAGCTTTTGAAACTTACTGTTTCAAAAACTTAGCTTAATCTCTAAACCTTAGTACCTATTATAACCGGGTTAATGCATTTTGTTTTACTTTGAAGAAGATTCTAACTGATTTGATTTTAATTGCATAAAAACTTTTCGGTACAAAATACCATTATGCAATTCAACATAACGCTGATAAAATACTCTGTGCAATAAACCGCAGTCATTAGGATGGAATAAGCCGTGTTGTGGCGGTGCAAAAAAATGCACTAATCTATATTATCCATCGAATGGCAGAATAAAAATTTATCACTAGATGAAACAGCATCTTCATCATCTAATAAAAATAAATAAATGGCTCAACGGTGGCTAAAGGAAAATATACTTTACTCCGGGCGGACATAAAGTACCCAGAATGGCGACGGGCAGCAGCGTCAAAGGTGGGAGACGTCTGGTACTGCGATCGTCAATTTACTTGCCAAGCGTGATGATTAAAAAAGCCAGATTAAAACAGGAGAAACCATCTCCAGTAGTGAACTTTTGCGAGCTAATGAAAAGGAAGAACGAGTAAAGGAAAGAAGTGGACAACTTTTTGATATAATATTGAAATTTAAAACTAAATTCCTATCTATACATCAAACATATTATTTTTAATTTTCTAATATTGTCAGACTAAAAATTCCTTTGTATAGAATACCCATAATTCCCGCTACTGCAAACGTACCGGTTATAATCCTGCTGTCAACACACCATGAATGCATAAGCATCTGATGTGATAGGTATTTGGTACAAAATTAAAATTGATAGCGTTTTAATTCAGTAAAATATATCACACCATTTCATCTCGTGGGTGACCCAAGAAAAGACTACAGAAACGGTCAATAGCGATATTACTATCTAGTTTACGACTGATGTATAAGAAACACGGTAATGGTGGTGTAAGAATATCCACTACGCCATATCGTTTTGTAAGTGTCATAAGACGCGGTAGGGGGAAACGAAACAGAAGACGGGCAGCAGCATTTTCGTGATAAAAAATCCTAATAATATATTTTAATATTAAAATTTATAGGCTATTATTGGCGGACGCTTGTGATATGACATCACAAGATTGGCGATAATTGTAATAAAAGTAATAGACGTGCTTAAATTACTCAAAAAACATTATTTTAGTTGTGTTAGGCAATTGCTTGTAACTTGATCTATTAGATTATAGCTTCGAACGTTGTTGATTGATTTATTACCATGTTAATTATACTACGACACTAGTGATAGACAGTAAATTATCGTCGGGATCAGTATCTGTAAGCGATTAGTGTTTAAAGCACAAATGAAATAGTGATTTGGGGTAATATAAGTCTAAGTAATAGTCTAAGATCCCGCTGCAAAATCACTACGTTCATTACGTTGTGAGGCAAACACAAATGTTCTAATACGTTTATGAATAGGAGAATATACTTATAACTCCGCAGCCAGTCAAAAGTGGCCGCAAGTACTTTTAATTAAATAAGTGTTAATTAATATACGAAAAAAAATTCGTGCACTTGTTTTTTAAATAAAATATCATCCACATCATAACAATGCATGTAAAGAATTCTAAAATCCATAGGTTCCGTTGCACACTCGGCCGTAACTACCTCGCAGCCAGGTGTAAACAGGCAATATTTTGATCTATTTATACGTTCATGACTTACACGGATGTTTTTATATCAAATTAAAGCTAATTTTTCTTCTAATACGATGAAATATTGCTGCTTGTGAAAAAATAGCCACAAATAAGGAATGATATCTGTTAAAAATGCGACATATCCGAGATAAAGTGAGAGAGAGAGAGAGTCAGCGCGCAACGCCAGTTGTTAGATGAGGATGGCGAATGCCAGCTGTGTGAGTATTAGCAGTTTTCCAACGGAATCTTAGACTAAAAGAATTTCTTTTTTATTACAGCGTTACAGTCAACTGCATGAGTCTACCGAGCCGACTTGCCTTTGTTATGCCTTAACTACCTAGAACAGAACTTAGAACAGAATGACTTCTTTAGAGACCGGCAATACGGGTTTCGCTGAAATCGGTCAGCTGGGGACCTTGTAGCGTATGCCACACACGTATGGGGCGAGGCCCTCGAGAACAGTGGTTAAGCACTTGCCGTTTCCCTTGATATCTCAAAGGCCTTTGACAGAGTATGGAACGCTAGCCTTCTGGCTAAGCTTCCAGCGTACGGCTTATCCCCTTATCTGATTGACTGGGTAAAGGACTTTCTGTGAGTGAACGGTCTCTCCGGGTCGTCGTCGATGACTGCTCATTCGATCCAGCTGCCTATAAATGATTTGCTTATGTTCGATATCTATAGTTACACTGACGATAGCACAGTTGTGGAGAGATACCAACCAGGTCCTCGCGCCAGTCGGGATCAAACCCATTTCGACAGAGAAGCTATGCTAGAGCGTGTGAATCTCACACTACAGGCAGTCTCCGAATTGGGCGATGCTAATCTTGTGAAATTCAACACAAGCACAAGCCTCCAAAACACAAGCGTGTCTCTTCACTGCAAAAAGGAGCCAGCTCACCTTGGCTCCTTCTTTCCGATATGAATCACTGGAATACACCAACCAACTCCAGTTGCTGGGTGTGTTCAGTTGTGAGTCCAAAGACAAAGCTGCTGCAAGGAGGCTAGGAGTCCTTGCAAACGTGCGGCGATACTTCACGGCGGGTCAGATGCTGACTTTATATAAAGCCCAAGTCCGGTCGAACATGGAGTATTGCTGCCATATATGGGCTGGTGCTGCAAAATTCCGCCTAACGGCCTTAGACTCAATGGAAAGGCGTGCTAAGAGGCTTATTGATGACCTCAATTTGCTTGAAACCAATCTTACCAACATCGAACACCGGCGTAAAGTAGCCAGCCTTTCGGTCTTCTACAGGATGCATTTCAGAGAGTACGCGCAGGAATTGCATAATTTAATTCCTCCGCCTCCCTTCCACCATTGGACAACCAGACGTTCGGCTAGTCTCTACCCTTTCGTTGTTGACTTACCACGCATTCGAACCAAACGGTTTGCTACGTCGTTCGTTATGCCTATCTTTCTTTCTTTCCATCCGATTACAATGTGGATGTCTTCAGGGCAAGAGTGAATAGGTTTTTGTTCACCACCATATCACCACTTATCATTAGGTGGGATTGTAGCTAAGTGCTAAGCTAAGTAAAAAAAAACTATGCGACGCCTCTCTTCGAAAATCTAAGAAATGGATCGTCTCTTTAATTAAGTAAAAGTTAAACCGTTATATGTCTAAATGCTTGTTTTTATTTTAAATATTGCTCAATATTAAAAAAAAAAACAAATTTCATTAATTTTCCTGCAACACTTCCCGCGCTTTTCATTTAAAACGATGGATTTTAACCGTGAACATTCACGCGCTACGATATATTATGATTTTTAATTTGGTTTAACCAAACAATTAAGTTTACAACGGCTACAATCAGCATTAAGGCACTCAGCTCCATCACGTGCAACAATTTTTTGGTGGGTTGCTGAATTCAAAATAGGTAAAATTAACCTTAAAGATGACCAAAGGACCGGGTACTGAAATATTGGTGCGAGAAGACCCACAAATCACATATTTGGACATCGAAAAGATTGTAGGCATTAGTTCGCGGAGCATTCATACCATCCTACATCAACATCTTGAAGTGCGGAAGCTTTGTTTTGGATGGATCCCTCGTTTGCCCTCCGTAAGCGGAAAACGGACTCGTGTGGATTGGTGCCACGAAATGCGTCTACGTTTTGAAAACGGGGCATCTAGGCGTGTTTCAGAAATCGTTACTGGTGACGAGACATGGATCTATCAATATGATCCAGAAAATAAAAAGCAATTGTCGGTAAAACTGGGTAGACCTCCAGATGACAGTTACAAATACCGACAAAACTGCAAAAACCTCGCAACGTCGGCAAAAAAATGGTAGCTAGCTTTTTTTCGCGGATCGGACATTTGTCGACGTCAATGGTGGAAAATTGTAGGAGATTCAACTCTGAATGGTATGCTACAGTTGCATTACCCAAAGTTTATCAAGCTGTGCGGGAGAGAAGACCGAGCTTTGGGGAATCATGCAGCATAACAATAACGCCTCTTCACATACCTTCCTAAGAACGAAAGCATTTATTGAGGAATCTGGTGTTAAAACTCTTAGTAACCCACCCTACAGTCATGACTAGCTCCTTGTGATTTATTTTTGTTCCTAAGAGTCAAATAAAAATTTAAAGGTAAGTTTTTTTCAAGCGCCGAAGAAGCCGTGGCTGCCTACGAAAAAGCGATTTCTGACCCGTCAGATCAAGACTGGCAAAAGTGTTTTCAGAGTTGGTTTAGGCGAATGGAACTTTGTATAGAGCATGATGGAGAATATTTTGAAAAGATGTAAAATAAATATTAATAGTATGTAGAATACTTTTTGCATATATCAAAACTTATTGAGTGTCCTATGTAACAACTCAAAATTATAAAAATCTGTGGTTCCCGCCAGCCAAGCATGGCAATTATGGAAAAATCCACCTTATGAGGCACACTACGGGGGAGGGGGGAAGCTTATTTTAAGCAGTAGACTTTTTTAGACTGTAGTGAATGGATTGATATATATTAAAATTGAATAAGCTCGTTAGTAATTGGAACATATTATTGTTCTATGAAAAACGAATAAATTTTGGAGAAGCCGTTTTACGCCTTCACTAAGTAGTTATTATATTTATATTATATATCTATATATATATATATATACACACGGTATTAACATCAATGGCGAGTACATCACTCACCTTCGATTTGCCGACGATATAGTCCTTATGGCAGAATCGCTGGAGGACCTAAGCACTATGCTCAATGACCTCAATGGTGTCTCCCAACGGATAGGTCTTAAGATGAACATGGACAGAACAAAGATCATGTCTAATGTCCATGTCCAACCTATGCCGGTAGTTGTTGGGAGCACTATGCTCGAAGTTGTTGACGAATACGTTTACCTGGGACAAATAGTCCGACTAGGTATGTTCAACTTCGACCGAGAGGTCAATCGGCGGATTCAACTCGGCTGGGCAGCGTTCGGGAAATTACGACACATCTTTTCGTTAGGTATACCTCAATCTCAGAAAACTGAAGTGTACAACCAGTGCGTGTTGTCAGTGATGACTTATGGATCTGAGACGTGGTCCTTCACTGCTGGCCGTATGAGAACGCTCAAGGTCGCTCAGTGAGCTATAGAGTGGGCTATGCTCGGAGTTTCTCTGCGTGATAGACTCACAAATGAGGATATCTGCAGTAAAACCAGAGTGATCGACATAGCCCAACGGATTAGTAAGCTGAAGTGGCAATGGGCCGGCCATATAGCTCGAAGAACCGATAACCGATGGGAAGAAAGGTTCTCGAGTGGCAGCCTCGTACCGGTAGGCGTAGTGTAGGGCGACCCCCCACTAGATGGAGTGACGACCTGGTAAGATATGCAGGAAGTCGATGAATGCAGGTGGCTCAGGACCGTGCTTTGTGGCATTACTTGGGGGAGGCCTATGTTCAGCAGTGGACTTGTGAAGGGCTGTAATGATGATGATGATGATGACTAAGTAAAAATATTTAATGTAATAGCGTTAATTTCTTATGTGATGTATCACTTATATAATCTAAATAATGGCATTATTTAAACCCATTGATAAACAACATTGATTAAAATTTGGCACGAAGCATGTTGGCGTAATCCACGATTGTTTTAGCACTACAACCAAGTTCACTCTAATCTTCGGCGATTTGGCAGTCCACTTCACATTAAAAGCAAAATTGTCATACACAGGCTGAATGAAATGCTGACGCAAACCAGTTACATATTCATTCACATAGTAAGTGTAGTAAGTAAGTGTAGTAAGTATAAGCCCGCCGGAGAACCAAGATTACTGACACAGCCTTCTGTATTAGTAAATGAAGTGGCAATGGGCTGGTCATGTCTGTCGCTGAGGTAACAACCTGTGGAGTAGACGTGTTATAGATTGGAGACTGCGTAACGGGACTAGGCAAAAGTAATGTGGGAAGCCCCCTGACCAGATAGAACGACGATCTGTGCAAGGTGGCTGGTAGAAACTGGATGCGTGTAGCCGCAGTGTAGATTGGGCTAAGTAACGCGCTTTGAGAGAGGCCTATGTCCAGAAGTAAACTACCGCAGGCTGATAATGATAATGATGACACAACAAGTATCAAGGTAAAATGTTCTTAAGTCATAATGATTTCTTATATTTACGCGAACACTACACATGATTAAAACTACTTTTACGGATTTTATCGCGTTTATTTTTACTTTTTATTTTTAATTCCCGACGTTTCGGGCGCTTTCCAGCACCCATGGTCACGGGGGACTGAGATGACTGACGTCCCGATGTCATTGTTAAACCCGGAGTACCTTCAGCTTTTTTAATTATTGTTTATGGTCCGATCTATGCAAAATGAACTGACTCTGTCTTGTCTAGGATATGATCACAAACTGCAGACTTCTGCAGTTTGTGACGTAGACGGCCCCAACCATTACATCAGATTTGATAGACCACAAATCCTCGCGAAAGAACACCGATTCCTACCAAGGATGATACGTGAGGCTATTGAAATTAAAAAACATCCTAATTTCAATAGAGAAGGAGGCTGGGTACTACCACCTGCTTGGGATCCTATAATCAATAAAATTAAAACTAAACCCAAGCATACCACTGCAAGACCTCAAGACAGAGTCAGTTCATTTTGCATAGATCGGACCATAAACAATAATTAAAAAAGCTGAAGGTACTCCGGGTTTAACAATGACATCGGGACGTCAGTCATCTCAGTCCCCCGTGACCATGGGTGCTGGAAAGCGCCCGAAACGTCGGGAATTAAAAATAAAAAGTAAAAATAAACGCGATAAAATCCGTAAAAGTAGTTTTAATCATGTTCTTAAGTCATCGCAGTGGTGAAATATATATTGCTAGTTGTGATTACTTTGTTACGATGAAAATGGTAAGAGTTATGTTTACTGAATTCTCGAAAACGGCAGAACCGATTATAATATTTTTTCCTATTAATTGGTTATTTACTACATACAAATTTTAGGAAAGAATTCCACACATAGAGTGTTCCACAAATAGGGGTGGAAGAACAGGAGATGATGTACTGTGATTCGACGACATCCTACATATTTGTTGCATTTGTAATCATCCTTAGTCCACTCAAAGAGTCAAAAATTAAATTTTTAATAAAATAAAACACTGATTTTTATGAACTAATATAATAATTTTCACTTAATACTCGTATATTTTTAAGACGGCACTAAGGTGTATTGTATTGAAAAATTAAAGCTCCGACTCTAGAAGCTATTGAGTGGAAATATATATTTTTTATAGAATGAGGGGGATATATGAGCATACAGTCAAACTTTTGGTAAGTGGATGCTGAGACCCATAGATAACAACAACATAAACAACATAAACACCCACGCCTGTCACCCAGAGGGGTAGGCAGATACTACAGACTTCCATTTGGCACGATCCTGACACACCTCTCTCGCCTCCTTCACATCCATACACCTACGCATACATAGACCCATAGATATTTACATTTATCCTCAATTATAGTCAACCAAATCTAAGAAATATATTTTGACAGCTGTCAGACTTATTGCACCAAGCATGCCAACCAAAAAAATGGGAACTTACAATATTCGATTCTTCAAAAAATTGATATCGATTATTTATAGTTAGTAATCATTTATAGTTTGGTTTGAATAATACCAGAATGAATTAAAAACAGATAATTTAAACCACAAGATTTATCAGTTTCTTCGTATTTGTTATTTTATTACTTATTTTTAGAGGCACTATTATAAAAATTTTAGATTGATACTAAATTAAAAATAAATTTATTCAATCGCTTTCAGTACAACCACTTGAGCTGTCGTTGTTTAGATTAATTATTATTTGACTTTCAATAATGCAGTCAAAATTATCATACAAGGTGGCCCATAAGTCATTAGAAATGTAAATTTCGAATAAAATACAAAAGGCGCGCATGAGTGCGGGGAGAGTACCGACGGTTTCTGGGAATTCAGTCGCCGTGGAGCGTTTCACCGCTGCGGACCGTGCATTTTGTGTGCGCGAGTTTTATCGAAACAATGATTCGGCTACCATTGCGCGGCGTACATTTCGAGAATATCAGAATTTACGTAACTTTAAAGACATTCCAAGTGTTCAAACGATTAAGAACTGGGTTATTAAGTTCGAAGAGAGTGGTTTGACGTTGGATAAACAACGGTCAGCTCGACCAAGTACATCACGGACGGAAGAAAACATCGATGTAGTGAAACACTCAATTTGTGAAAATCCTACCCAGTCTACTCGTAAGCGTTCCAGTGCATTAAACTTACCCAGAACATCGTTACAGCGAATTTTAAAGAAAGATTTACATCTTCACCCGTACAAGATTCAGTTAGTACAGGAATTAAAAGATACTGACACTATCCACAGACTAAATTTCGCAAATGAAATGTTGAACCGCTTTACTTCGTTTAATAACGTGTTATTCTCTGATGAGGCTCACTTTCACATCAATGGCCATGTCAATAAGCAAAATTGTCGCTGCTGGAGTTGCGAAAATCCAAATCGCAAACATCAAAAGCCCTTACATAGCCCTAAAGTGACAGTTTGGGCGACTATGTCAGCGCATGGCATTATAGGCCCTTACTTTTTTGAGGACGGCAGAGGCCGCGCGCTTACTGTTATTTCACAACGGTATGTAGCTATGATCCAGGACTTTTTTACACCAGAGTTGCAGAATTTTCCAGGCTTCAATACGTGGACCTGGTTTCAACAAGATGGAGCAACTGCCCATACCTCTAACGTCGCTATGCCGGTCGTCCGTCAACTTTTCCCTAATAAAGTGATCTCTCGAAGAGGAGATATTCCTTGGCCACCACGTAGTCCAGATCTGACCCCAATGGACTTTTTCTTATGGGGTTATCTTAAGACTAAAGTGTACGAAACCAACCCGCGGACAATTGACGTCCTGAAAGATAATATCCAAAGAGAAATGGCAAATATTACAGAGCTTACTTGCCGCGCAGTGATGGATAATTTTAAACGTCGCTTACAGGAGTGCCGCGATCGTAACGGATTACATTTAGATGATGTAATTTTCAAAAAATAATTCCCATTTTATAAGGATTATGACAAAATAAAAACCTTTTTCATAATGTCATTAGTTTTTTTTTAATTATTTTTTTACATTTCAAGGGACTTATGGGCCACCCGTTATTATAACATCCCGTTGTGTGAGTGCTCCATGCCGGAAGTGCAGTTCACACAGCGCTCGGTTCGCAAAGCACTCCTCTCCCTGGACATCCAAAAGTTGAGTGGGCCTGATGGAATCCCCCCAATTGTGCTGAGGACGTGTGTTGGCACCGGTTTTAACACGTCTTTTCCGGTACTCCTACTCCCTACGCGTAGTCCCAAAATCATGGAAGACGGCTTTCGTCCACTCGATCCCTGAAAAAGGCGACCTCTCAGACTCGTCCAACTACCGGCCTATCGCCATCATCTCCTTGTTCTCCAAAACAATGGAGTCTATTGTTAACTGCCAGCTCATGAGGTACCTTGAGGATCACCAGCTGATTAGTGACCGCTAATACGGTTTTCGCCGTGGTCTACCTAACTCATAGATGTGCGGAGGCAGTAGAGTCCAAGGGGGAGGCATTGGCCGTTAGTTTGGACATTGCGAAGACCATCGATCGGGTTTGGCACAAAGCGCTTCTTTCGAAGCTCCCTTCCTATGGGCTTCCCGATAAATTGTGCCATTGGATCACCAGATTTATGACAGATCGGAGCATCAAGGTCGTTGTAGACGGTGCAAGCTCCAATTACAAGCCTATTGATGCTGATGTTCCACAAGGCTGCGTGCTATCGCCAACGCTGTTTCTTCTGCATATCAATGATGTGTTGCGAACCCGTAACATTCATTGCTATGCAGATGACAGCACTGGTGATGCTCTGTACACCGGCCGTGCCATTATTTCTCGAGAAAACGTCTCCGAGTACCGGGACAAACTTGAGTCTGAAGTCGAGTCCTTGTTGAACAGAGTCTCTGATTGGGGCGACTAAATCTAGTCCAGTTTAACCCAAGTTTGCGCCTTAACCGCTAAAAAGAACCCCTTTGTCGTATCTCCCCAGTTTCAAGGCACTCCCCTAGTTGCCTCAGCCAGTATCGGTATCCTCGGCGTCGACATATCGAGTGACGTGCAGTTTCGTGGTCACTTGGAAGAGAAGGCCAAATTGGCCTCTAAAATGCTTGGCGTGCTTAGCAGAGCGGGACAGTATTTCATGCCGGCACACCGCCCGCAACTTTAAAGGCGCAGGTTCGGCTGCACATGGAATATTGTTTCCATCTCTGGGCTGGGGCTCGCCAGTACCAGCTCCTTCCACTTGACCGCATCCAGCGTAGAGCGGCTCGAATTGTCGACGACCGAGTGCTTTCCGATCGGCTCGATTCACTGGCACGGTGGAGAGATGTTGCATCTCTTTGCATTTTCTTTCGCATATACCATGGGGAGTGCTATGAGGAATTGTTCGGATTAATCCCAGCCGCAAAATGAACGTGAACGCACTACGCGGCAAACGTCTCGATACCATCCACACCATCTGGATACTTGGCGGTCCACCACTGTAGATTTCACAAGGAGTTTTCTTCCGCGTACGACTTCTCTGTGGAATAGTTTACCACCGGCGATTTTTCCGGACCGATACGACCTTGAAACCCTCAAGAAAAGAGCTTTCTCCTTTCTAAAAGGCCGGAAACGCACCTGCGATTCCCCTACTGTTGCGGTTGATCATGGGCGGCAGTAGTCACCTAACATCAGGTGAGCCGCATGCTCGTTTGCCCCCTCTTCTATAAAAAAAATGAAACGCCTCCATTATATAATTGGATGGAAAATAAGCAGATTATGAAATTGAAAATTGTGATATTAGGCTTTAAGTAAAGGTCGTATAATAAAAAATTATTGAACAGTGTTTTAATGCGAAACAAACATATATTTAAGTAAAAAGCAAGAGCATTCGATTTTTTTTAATGATGCATTTTATTTTACCTTTAATTTGGAAAACATTATGTTAGTTAATTTAATACTATTGCGTTATGGTACTGTTATGTTCACTATTAAATTAAGCGCTTACTGTAGAGAGTGTGATAATTTTGAAAACAAATATTATTAAACATATTTAAATTAATAGATATCAGTAAAGGTGAGCGATTTATAGTTACAGTCAGTTACTACCATAATGACTACTACCATGATGTTTTTCTATTGGCATAAAATTTCTCACGCCTGATGTTATGCTTTGCTATATACCTTCTGTGTACTAAATATCGGGAATTTGTCAATAAAACAAAAAATACAAATTATTCATCTAAATTTATTTTATCGCCTTCAAAGTAGGCCCCATCGCTTGCAATACAACATCTCCAACGCTTCACCCAGTCTTCCATACATTTTTCATAGGCTATTTTGCGGTATGGTCTTTAGCTCATTCAGCGAATTTTTTGTTATGGCTTCTATCGACTCAAAACGTTTTCCTCGAAGTGGTAATTTTAACTTAGGAAATAAAAAAAAGTCAGACGGAGCCATATCAGGTGAATACGGTGCTTGGTCGAGAACTTTTGTTGAATTTTTCGCTAAAAACTCTTTCACTATAATGGCTGTGTGTGATGGTGCATTATCAAGGTGCAGCATCCATGAGTTGTGTTGCCACAAATCTGGACGTTTTCGGCGGATACTCTCACACAAACGCTTCATGACGCCTAAATAATATTCTTTATTCACTGTTTCTCCCTTTGGAAGGAATTCGGAGTGAACCACACCACGGTAGTCAAAAAAAACTGTCAGAATCACCTTGATTTTGGAGCGACTTTGCCGCGGTTTTTTGGGTTTCGGCTCGTTTTCGAGACGCTATTCTGAAGACTGATGGCTTGTTTGCATGTCGTACTCATACACCCATGTCTCGTCGCGCGTCGAGTTATTATACGTTTCATAAAGGTCGGATCCGTCGAAGCTCGGGAAACCATGTCTTCAGTGACATGCTTTCGCTGCGCTCTTTGAACAAAATTGAGCTCTTTTGGAACTAGTCGAGCGGCGACGCGTTTCATGCCTAAAATGTCAATGAGAATGTTGTGGACGGACTTAAAAGATATGTTCACTTCACTAGCCAACTCTCTCAGACTCATACGTCGATTTTCGAGCACTAGCTTCTTGATTTTGTCGATGTTTTCTTTGGTCGTAGCGGTTGAAGGTCTACCAGAACGAGGCAAGTCTACTACTACTTCTCGACCTTCTTTAAAAGCCTTATACCATTCATAAGCCCTTGTTTTCGATATACACGATTTGCCGTAGGTATATCGCAACATTTTTAGTGAAATATCATTCGAAACACAAAATTTAAGGCACACTCTTTGTTCAACAATATTTTCCATTGTAAAAATCGCCGAGAACTCAAAACTATGACCAACAAAAAGTGTAGTTTAAAACAAATTAAATGACAGATCCCGCTCAAACTTTGCGCGCTAAATCAGTACAGCGCTACCAACATGCAGTAAAAAAAATAGAACGACCTCTTTTACGCGGGTCTTTTTATTGACGTATTCCCGATACTTTTTACACAGAGTAGTAATACTACGTAATAGTACTTTAAGAAATTTCAGAGATTCAGTCACGTGAACAATTTTATATTATTTTTACATATTATTATATAGTTTGAACAATATTACCATGGCATCAGACTCTTATATTCATAACAATTGATCTTATTTCGATGATTATCTCGCTGGTAGAATAAATTTTAAGCGTCATGTTTGGCTTATTCTACGCCAATTTTAAACGATAAGCTGACTTGAAATATTTAAAGAGAATAAGGAAATTTCCATCATTACAATTTGTGATTACTTTTTGTTTTTCTCGATCGTCTTTAGAGTTGTGGTAAACAAATATAACATTTTGACAAGTTGATTAAAACAGATTTTAACTAATATAATATCCCCTTATGAGGCATTCTATTGGGATACCTATTTACAGCATGGAACTTTGATAGATAATAAATGAATAATGACATATACGGAAGTGATTAAAACTACTTTTATGGATTTTATCGCGTTTATTTTTACTTTTTATTTTTAATTCCCGACGTTTCGGGCGCTTTCCAGCACCCATGGTCACGGGGGACTGAGATGACTGACGTCCCGATGTCATTGTTAAACCCGGAGTACCTTCAGCTTTTTTAATTATTGTTTATGGTCCGATCTATGCAAAATGAACTAACTCTGTCTTGAGGTCTTGCAGTGGTATGCTTGGGTTTAGTTTTAATTTTATTGATTATAGGATCCCAAGCAGGTGGTAGTACCCAGCCTCCTTCTCTATTGAAATTAGGATGTTTTTTAATTTCAATAGCCTCACGTATCATCCTTGGAGGAATCGGTGTTCTTTCGCGAGGATTTGTGGTCTATCAAATCTGATGTAATGGTTGGGGCCGTCTAGGATATGATCACAAACTGCAGACTTCCCGGAACGTTGATGCTTCACATCAGCTATATGTTCTTTTACGCGGGTCCTAATTGATCTTTTGGTTTGTCCTATATAAGAGAGACCACATTCACAATCAAGCTTGTACACTCCTGCATCTTGTAGAGGAATATGACACTTGACGGATGGTAGGAACTGACTAATCTTCTTCGGCGGCTTGTAGAATGTTCTAATAGAAGCTCGCTTCAAGATATAGCCAATCTTGTCTGTGACACCTCTGACATATGGTAGTACAGCAGGCACACGCTCGACTGTGGCCGGCTTCACTCGGTCACTGTGACGTAGGCGCGGGACCCGAAGCTTGTTGTCGTGCAGAACTTGCTTGACGTGCTGAAGCTCGGCGGCCAGGTGTTTGCTGTCACAGATCCCTCGTGCTCTCTGTAACAAAGATTTGCCCACGGTAGCTAACTGTGAAGGATGGTGGTGAGATTCACCGTTTAAATATCGGTTTGTATGGGTCTTTTACCTATACACAGTGTGACCAATGGTGTTATTAGGATTTCGGATGACTAACACATCTAGGAAAGGTAAGGAATTATTTGCCTCTAACTCCATAGTAAATTGAATTTTAGAGTTTATGGAATTAAGATGTTCTAAAAATGCAGTTACTTTGTCTGATGGTAAAATTGTGAAAGTATCGTCTACGTACCGCTTGTAGATCCTTGGTGTAACAGGTGCAGTAAGGAGGGCTTTCTCCTCAAAGTCTTCCATGAATATATCGGCGACAATGGAAGATACAGGTGAGCCCATCGCCACACCATCTACTTGCTTGTAAAACTCTTCCTTCCACAATAGATAGCCAGATGTAAGGCAATGTCTTAGTAATACTGCATATTCTGCTGGCATGTTATTTTCCTCTAGTTTCCTAGTTATAATTGAGATGCAGTCTTCAACAGGTAGGGATGTAAATAGAGACTGAACATCAAAACTGACCATGGTTTCATTGTCAGTAAGATGTAGGTCTTTTATCTCACTGACAAAATGGTATGAATCCTTAGTGTGTGCTCTTGTGTGTCCTCTGAGTGGTGATAATATTTTAGCTAAGTATTGAGCCAATCTGTAAGTTGGCGAATCAATCTGACTCACTATTGGACGTAAAGGAGCATTCGGTTTGTGTATCTTTGGTAACCCATACAACTTCGGTGGTTTGGCACATGAAGGTATTATCGAATTAACGTCCAGATTCAATTTTTCGGAGTATTTCTTAATTAGATCGCTAGTTGTTTTAAGCGTATTAGTTGTAGGGTCTGTTTTGACCTTTCGATAAGTAGTTTCATCCGACAAAAGTTGTTGTATTTTAAAATTATAATCTGACGTATCCATTATAATACCTGTTAATACCTGTTGAAGACTTCATCTCAATTATAACTAGGAAAATAGAGGAAAATAACATGCCAGCAGAATATGCAGTATTACTAAGACATTGCCTTACATCTGGCTATCTATTGTGGAAGGAAGAGTTTTACAAGCAAGTAGATGGTGTGGCGATGGGCTCACCTGTATCTCCCATTGTCGCCGATATATGTATTCATGGAAGACTTTGAGGAGAAAGCCCTCCTTACTGCACCTGTTACACCAAGGATCTACAAGCGGGACGTAGACGATACTTTCACAATTTTACCATCAGACAAAGTAACTGCATTTTTAGAACATCTTAATTCCATAAACTCTAAAATTCAATTTACTATGGAGTTAGAGGCAAATAATTCCTTACCTTTCCTAGATGTGTTAGTCATCAGAAATCCTAATAACACCATTGGTCACACTGTGTATAGGAAAAAAGACCCATACAAACCGATATTTAAACGGTGAATCTCACCACCATCCTTCACAGTTAGCTACCGTGGGAAATCTTTGTTACAGAGAGCACGAGGGATCTGTGACAGCAAACACCTGGCCGCCGAGCTTCAGCACGTCAAGCAAGTTCTGCACGACAACAAGCTTCGGGTCCCGCGCCTACGTCACAGTGACCGAGTGAAGCCGGCCACAGTCGAGCGTGTGCCTGCTGTACTACCATATGTCAGAGGTGTCACAGACAAGATTGGCTATATCTTGAAGCGAGCTTCTATTAGAACATTCTACAAGCCGCCGAAGAAGATTAGTCAGTTCCTACCATCCGTCAAGTGTCATATTCCTCTACAAGATGCAGGAGTGTACAAGCTTGATTGTGAATGTGGTCTCTCTTATATAGGACAAACCAAAAGATCAATTAGGACCCGCGTAAAAGAACATATAGCTGATGTGAAGCATCAACGTTCCGGGAAGTCTGCAGTTTGTGATCATGTCCTAGACGGCCCCAACCATAACATCAGATTTGATAGACCACAAATCCTCGCGAAAGAACACCGATTCCTACCAAGGATGATACGTGAGGCTATTGAAATTAAAAAACATCCTAATTTCAATAGAGAAGGAGGCTGGGTACTACCACCTGCTTGGGATCCTATAATCAATAAAATTAAAACTAAACCCAAGCATACCACTGCAAGACCTCAAGACAGAGTTAGTTCATTTTGCATAGATCGGACCATAAACAATAATTAAAAAAGCTGAAGGTACTCCGGGTTTAACAATGACATCGGGACGTCAGTCATCTCAGTCCCCCGTGACCATGGGTGCTGGAAAGCGCCCGAAACGTCGGGAATTAAAAATAAAAAGTAAAAATAAACGCGATAAAATCCGTAAAAGTAGTTTTAATCATGTGTAGTGTTCGCGTAAATATAAGAAATCATTATACGGAAGTGATTAAGTGTTTTCTTTTCTATGTACAGAACACTAAAAACAGTTCATATTTATTGTCAGACATGTATTGTTTTCATCATAAAAACGTCGCTTCGCAGTATTTATTTAATTTGTTTTATTCCTATTTTTGTTTCGATGAATAACTGTCTTAAATAAATTAGCTGCACAGTTTTAGAAAAGTAGATATAGGTTTATAAATTCAGCCCAAATTATGTAAACGTAATCCGTGTTTGTTTTGGCACTGCACTTATTTTCTATGCCAAGTAGGCAGTTCACTTTAGCTTTGTTAATATTTCCATACTAAGGTCTACTTTATTATAATAAACTTTCTGATTACTTAAAAAATACAGCATTTAAACGTGTCACTAATGATGATTAGCAATGAACAAATAAAACTTAAAAAAAAACAAGAATAACAAATTGGCGCCGGATTACGTATATTATATAACAAAACAGTATAAAATTATCGAAAATAATGATTTCCAAATTAAAGATATTTAAGATAAATTGCATCATTAAAAAAATCTAACGCTCTTGCTTTTTACTTAGACATGTATTTGTTTCGCATTGAAACAGTGTTTTAATATATTTTTTTTTATTTTATGACCTTTACTTAAAGCCTAATATCACGATTTTCAATTTCATAAGCTGCTTATTTGCCACCCAATCATATAATGGAAGCGTTTCATAATCCTTGCATCCTATATTGTTGTGATTTGGTTGTACAACGGATGCAGGGCAGTCAAATGATTGAATAATTGCGGATTAATATTATATTATTGACGAATCCCGAAGAACGTATACTATTATTATACACGCTGTATATTGGTTGTAAAACGAATGGGTCGGCTCAAACGGAGAAGTATTACTCACTCACAAAATACCAGCGTGAAATTGTAAGTTAATGCTGCTTTTATTTAATTAATTTCGTATGAATAATCGAATCCAGGTGTAAGGGAATAAATACATCACCCCATTCCATCCGGTGGGTGTTGTAAGTGACAAGTATAGGAAATTCCAGAGAAATTTAACAAATCAGGCAATTAATATCACTAATTTCAAGTGTTCTGTGAGGTCGTGGTACCACCCCGGTTTGAGCCGGCTTATAAGTGCAACAGCAACTGCTTCAAATTACTAATCCGTGGGGCTACGTCGGTTACTCTGGTTTTATAACGGATATTCTCATTTCTAAATTTATCACGCAGAGGACCCCCTAGCATACCTAGGATACCCTCACCATAGCTAGGATACCAGCGTAAAATAGTAGCTTAATGCTACTGTGTTTTGTATGGTGAGTGTGGAGAACTGGATACCTTTTTACTGTAAACGAGGAATTCCATCTTAGTCCTCACGGGTGGCAACTCATCTGCATTTTGATTCGTAATCGAGGATAGACGTAGATGTCTATGGGCCACAGCGACCACTTACCATCACGTGGACCGTGTGCTCGTTTGTCACCCAATCCTATAAAAAAAGCTCGATGAGCGACCTACAGCTTTTTCGTAAGGCCAGAATTAAGGACCGCGTCTCAGATTCAAAGTCATCATTGGCTTGACGCACTGTTTGTATCATCTCGTTCTGAAGTTTTGGGGTTGTTGATAAAGCTTATACATCAAAATAATCACTAAACTTAAGTACTACTAATAGATCTTCTGCAAATAGTGTGCCGAAGTCCGTTTACAGTTTAATAAGTGTGTAATCAGATCATTATTTTCTCATTAACTGGTACAATTCTTTAGTTTACTTATGCTGCGTGAGGCAGGTAGACATAATAAGCTGCATTGTTTAGTTTGAGGATGTACCGTTAACAATACATATGAACTGTTTTTAGTGTTCTGTAGATAGAAAAGAAAACACTTAATCACCTCCGTATATTATTTATTTATTACCTATCAAAGTTCACTGCTGTAAATAGGTATCCCAACAGAATGCCTCATAAGGGATATCATATTAGTTTAAAGAAATGTTAGAATCAACTTGTCAAAATGTTATATTTGTTTACCACAACTGTAGAGACGATCGAGAAAAACAAAAAACAATCTCAAATTGTTGTGATGGAAATTTACTTATTCTCTTTAGACATCTCAAGTCAGCTTATCGTTTAAAGCTAATAAGATAACGACGACCATCCACGCGTCTAACGGCAATGCCGACACAAACCGACTGATCGACCACGTCCAGATGGCTGCAGACTCCGTGCTACAACAGGTCCCATCTGCAGACATCGTGATACTTGGTAATTTTAACGCCCACCATGCTGAATGGCTTGGTTCTCGTTTAAGCGATCATGCGGGAAGATCTGTATACTTTGCTTTGGCACATGGTCTGACACAACTGGTTACCACGCCTACGCGGATCCCAGATGTGGAAGATCTTGTACCTTTCCTGTTGGACCTTCTGCTAACCTCTTATTCGGACGAATATCAGGTCTCCTTTGATGTCCACGTTGGCTCCTCGGACCATTATCTGATCCGAAGTACGGTGCCACTCACGCTCCCATCGCGGTTGCGTACTGCAGGTTACCGCCGTGTTTGGCATTATAGGTCAGCCTATTGGGACAGAATGCGATCTTTTTTTGCATCCTACCCTTGGAGGCGGGTTTACTTCTCGCCGGATGTTCCCAGCGTTGTTGCTGATTCTGTTGCTGATGTGGTGCTACAGGGAATGGAACTATTTATTTCATCATCTGTGGTACCTATCGGAGGCAGAACCCAGCCTTGGTTTGGTCGCTCCTGCAAAATTGCATTACATCATAAGCAGGAGTGTTACCAGGCCAGGGCTTGCGCATCGACGTCTCGGGATGTAAATACCAGCGTTCTTAAAAAGAAGTATAATTCTGCTTCCAGGTCCTTCAAAAGTGTCATTGTCATGGCAAAGTCAGAGCACATCTGCAGAATTGGTCAGAAACTTGTTCGTCTTCCTTCGGAACTCGGCTTTGATCACAGATCCCAAAACCAAAATCTGTTATTGGTTTTTTCTGTCGTGAAATACTTAGTAGGTATCAGCGTGGAATTAAGGAGTTGTTACACCCCAATATATTGTACCTGAGCTTTGGAAAACAAGTAAAGCAGTTGTTTCTGTACCTGATCTCCCTGATCCAGTCGTGTCGGATTGCCGTCTCATCAGACTGTGAGAGCGAGAGAATAGAAAGTGCACCTGTGTTAAAATCAGATTCAAATATGTGTGAGATCAGAGACAAATATGTGTTAACATACATACTTTAATATTCTGTGTTTATAGTTAGCCTCCATTGAGACTGGCCGTTTGGTCTGTTGAACATTATTATTATCATTAAATAATAACTCTGTTTCATTGTATATTCAAAATAATTTCCTGTATCATAATTACGTTTTATTCCAATACTTAATAATAACATTAAAAAAAATAATCACTTAATATGTATTTAGCTTTATAAACCCTCAATCAGAAGTAGTTACGTTGTACCAGTTCTGGCGCACTTGTAGAAAGGTTGTACCAGTTCTGGCGCACTGAGTCACAAGTACGACGTTCGTCGACTCACGATCCTAAAAAAAAAAAAAAAAAAACAAAAAAAAAAAAAAAAAAGGTTTTGGCATGCTCTGATCACGAATCTGCGGTCCATTTTTGCGTAGGATGCACGGTTCCGGAGATGTGCAGATCAATTAACTCTTATCTAATTGATATCCGCTTCGAGCCTCCACCGTCATTAGCGCTCCATTGTTCTTATCTACTTATCTATTGTTCATTCAATACCGTCATTATCTATTCTTCCTCAGCGTGGTGATATTGTTATATACTCCTTTGTTCCTATCTACACTAATCTGACTCATTAATAAAACACATTACCCAATTTTGTTAAAATTTTTATTTATAAAATACAAAATCTTATTACTTATTATCTATAAAATAGGAGCGAAACATCTCATCCACTAAAATATCGTTGTACAATGTGTTCCCTGTAAATATACTCGTAAAACTATGCATTGAACATCCCTGAAACTTATATAGCAAATACATTAAGCAATATTCGCCACAAACTGAAGTCCACTTATTCTGAATCCTATCAACATTCCAGTTCCATCTTTTACAATTTCTTTTAAAAAACTCTAGATGATATCGTACAGGTGCCCATCCGAATGAATCAAAATATTGACCGACGTCATTCGTATCGATATATAAAGCTACCCAATGTGACCCTGGTTTATCATCTGTATCCAAATTGCATATTATATACGTTGGTACGTGGGTGTACATGGGTAGTTTATTGGCAGCATAAACATTATTTTCTAGAGTGGGGTGAATCTTTTTCAGATGTTGTTGTACATCTAGTGTATCCATAATATTACTGCTATTAGTAGATTATTACAGTACCAATCTACTCAATGACTAATATAGGAATGATCAATTATAGTGATATCTAAATATTAAATTACATTCTTTGTGTTATACAAATCGTATTTGAGTCACCAATACACTGAACAAGACACGACAGGAAGGACGTAGGAATGTAGAGATAAGCAACAGAATGTAAGGTAAGCTTGTTGACGCATAAAGATACTATCAATTCTACTGCAGAAATTCTTTAGATTAGAATTATTACTCACTGGTACTATATAAGACCAAGCAACTGCAGTCATGGAGTTAGTGTATGGTCGTTTGACCGCAGTGGATCTATCAATACTACGTTTGTGTTACTTCAACGCATCAAAGGCCATGGATGTAAGTGTTTATTCTATTGACAAACTTACTTTTCTTTCTGTTATTTTCTTACGTGTGTATGATTTAGTGTTAACAAATTATATTTAAATATTATGTGTGTGTATATGGTTAAGCCGTGGTAGCTCAGATGGTTAGCGCAAAATGTAAAATTCACAGTACGCGACCCGGGTTCGATCCCCGCCGGCACCAATTAAATTGTTAATTACAATTTTATGTGTTAATTTACCACGTGCTCAGCGGTGAAGGAAAACATCGTGAGGAATGCATGTCTGAGATAATTTCGAAGGCATGTGAAGTTTGCCAACACGCATTGAGGTATCGCAGCGAACATTTCCTAGCCCTAAAACCCTCTCAGAAATGAGAGGAGGCCTATGTTCAGCAGTGGACTTTAATAGGTTGTAACTTTAGCTTTTTTAACTTTTATGATTAAGTGTTACCAAATTGATATTAACATGATAACTGTGTTGTTGCAGAAATCATTGAGCTTCGATGAAAATACATATAAACAGTATTACTACTCGCCACTCTCCCCTCAAGAAGAGAGTGATGACATCGTCATTAACACTCCGTTAGTCGCGCCCCTGTTTGGGACGCGAGTGCTCGCGCGCTCTACATATGTAGAACTATTTCGTGTAAAGATTTTACAGGAACAATAAACAAATATAAAAATACTTCAATATCATATGAAAACAAACTTTAATAAGAAACTAAAATAGACGAAACATAACTGTTACCATTTATTAGACACTTAATATCAGACATCTTGTGAATTTTGAGAAAAATCAATGATTTTTTGGCATCAAACCTTCTCAGTCTCCTTTTTTTACTCGCTCATATCTTCCACACAGTCTTTATCATTTTTACAACAGTCAAGGCATTGAAGAACTTGATGTTGAGGACGAATCCACTTTTTACAGGTGTCACATTGTTTTGTAGTGGACTTATTGCGCGCTCTGCCACAAAAGGAACATTTCCCGACTTGACCAGTATTGGGGAGTTGTGCTGGGCATGGTTGTAATTCCGATGGCTCTTTCATGCCCAAAAGCATTTTCCCTTTCATTTTCAATGATTTTGGAATACTTTCAATATTTATTCTGCGTTGTATGCATGGCGCGACTAGGTGAAAACCAAGTTCATATAAAAATTCTTCCTGGCCTCATGTCTGTAGGCCTTGTTAATTGTATGTACAATATAACCGTTTATAGCACTTATATTCATTAAATTAAAAAAATGGTAAGTGGCCATCGCCTAGAGTTTTTAGAGATGTCATAAATACTACAAATTTTGTCTACAATGTCCACGCCATATTTGGTATTGTTGTAAAATTTATTATTTCCGGCTTACGTTTCTCTGCTGTTTGTAAATCGATATAATCATCATAGTGCATAGTTGAGTATATAAGCACCACTTTCTTTGATTTTGGCATGTAAAATACTAAAGTACCTTGTTTTTGAAAGCCAAAAATTGACCTCGTTTCGCTTCCGTTTCTTGTGATTTTGAAATCTTTGGGAATTTGTGACTTATTTTTCTCCACAGTGCCTACGACAGTAATTTTGCTATCTAAGATTTCTAAGCATTGAGGTATATTCGTGAATCAATTGTGCATTGTGACGTTACAACCTAAACCATCCAATGGGGTAAGCATTCGTTGCACAATGTCCACAACTTTATTTGGTTGTGCATAAGGACCATCTGGCTGAGCACCTGCGTATATTTCCATATGGTAGGCATAAGGTACCTTTGTATCCGTTGGTAAAATATGTTTATCCCATACTTTGCTGGTTGCTTCATCAGTAATAACTTTTTCCAACCATTTCAAAATATATGCCATTATTGTGCGAAATATAGTTATTTCGGTTAAAAATAATATGATCAAACAAAAAAATTCATAATAACAATATTTATACATAATATAAACACTTACATAAAATAAAAACGTTAGGTAAACTTCCGACAAAAATAACACGCGAGTGCTCGCGCGCTCTACTATTGTAGAATTTTAGTTTTGGTGCGAAATTTCTAATAAGTGCGATCGCGCAGTTTTCCGAAAGGGTACTAATTGTGATCACCAGCTAGTAATAGAGGAATACTATGAGTGTTTGCGTTAGACACCCACAAAATCCAAAAAAATGTTAAAATCCCACGAAATGCATGCCTGTTCTACAATAGTAGAACGCGCGACTAATGGAGTGTTAATAATAACACATGCGATGGTGGAAAAAGAAAATCGCAATCGATTGATCATTTTTTTGAAGCTGAATCAAAAATAAAAAAGAGGAAGCTGTTATCATCAACCGTAGCACGAGCCGCTAGAGATGGTGTATCATACATTTCTACTAATTCTGACGATGGAGACCAAGCGACGCATCTCATCAAAATTGAAATGTACGATATGAAGAAGCTATCCAAGATTCCAACTACTGATCATTGGAAACATGCTTCCACGAGGATTAAATATTACGTAAAGACTAATAAGGATAGCATCTACGACAACACAAACGCCCTCGTATACAATATTACAAAGACAATAGCAGAAAGTGAAAAAGTTAAAAAATACTTTTTTAACAATGACAGTCGTTAGCTGATCATTAGTGAATGTGATTCTGTTTACTTAAATTACTTCCGTGTACACATTATATTCTATTTCTAATCCTTTGTTAGACTTAAATATCGGACATTATTTGAAATTTGGGTATCAGTTGGTCTACCAACACTGAACTGTTTCTTACTCTGCTACCTAATTTCTTCTTTACTATAAGGATGGCAAACTTCAGTAAAGTGTGCACCAGTGCTTTCTTTTCCACAACCATGGAAGAGAATACGGAACTATTCAACAGCGAATTAAATCAGGAGTTGTCTAAAGTTTGTGATGAAATGGTGAAGGATCAACTGTTCGATTTATCGTATGATGATGATTTGTATAATCACTGTGCGATGGTTGAAACACAGTTTAAGTAAGTAAAATAAACATTCATTTCGATCATAATTTACACAATGTCTTGTACAGTTTTTAATAAATTTAAACATTTTAGTAGTCAACCACTACAACTTGGAAGAGGAACGAAGCGAACGAGCAGCAAAGAACCCAAGATCATCAAAAAACCAACAACGGAAGCAGAAGCGCCTACCTCTGCAGGGAACAGTATCAGTAACGATGATCAAGTGGAATGTCTAACGTGTCATATATTTATCAAGAAACGGTATTTAGCTAATCATTTTAAAAGTAATGTTCACAAAAATAATCTTTTAAATTCACATAATTCTTTATCAAACGTTAGTGTTATTGAATCTGCTTTTGGAAATAGGATTTTAACTTATAAAATCAAGAGTAGAGTAGATAGTTCGACATTGGTAAATTTTGAAACTCCTGAACTATTTTTAAATTCTATTAAAGATGATATTTTATTTTTATTACAAGAGTGTATTCATCAACACATAATATTTAAAGTAAATTTCATATTGCATGCTGATTTTGTTCAACAAACTAAAGATATTCATGATACGTTCGATTTTCAAACGATTAACTATATTATTTGTCAAGGAGATGACTTAAATATTTTTTTTTCATCTTTAAATGATACAATTACTACTAAAATTAGTGCATTTGAAAAAAAAGATAGTGGATGGAGTCTAAAAAACATAAAATCTATAGACATGAATGTTAATAAATTTAACCCCCTACGCGGTACTTCATACATAGATCTTCCTCGTGACATAAAATTAAAAAAGGCTGTTATAAATGTAAAAAGCAAGGATTATTTTTGTTTTAAATGGACGTTACTCTCGGCGTTATATCCCGTAAACAAAGACGCGGATCGTGTATCATCGTACGTTAAACATGCAAATAAACTTAAATTTGATGGTATTTCCTTTCCAGTTAAAATTTCTGACATAGCAAAAGTAGAGAAATTAAATGATATTAGTGTTAATGTTTTTGGGTTAGAATATAATAAAGAAAAACGATGTAATTCTATAGTAGGTCCATTATTTTTAACAAAGTGTCGTAAAGATAGACATATCAATTTATTATTTTTTTCCAAGGATACAAAAAATCATTATTGTTACATAAAAAATTTATCGCGGTTAGTTAGTAAACAAATTTCAAAAGACAGTCACATCATGTACATTTGCGAAGCATGTCTACTTCACTTTCCATCTAAGGAAAGTTTAAATAACCATGAACAATACGATTGTGCCCACATTTGTACAGAATTACCAAACAGTGAAACTTTTAAAAAAAAGAATTGGTTTGGTCAACCTATTTCAAATGATAAAATTAAATTTGATAGTTATGAAAAAAAGTTGAAGATACCATTCGTAGTTTATGCTGATTTTGAAGCATTTTTAAAACCAATAGAATCATGTTCTAACGATCCTTCCAAACCTTTCACACACAATATTCAGAAACATGAAGTACATAGTTTTGGTTATTATATAAAATGTTCATATGATGATAAATTATCAAAATATGTAACGTATTGCGGACCCAACTGTGCACAAGTGTTTATGGAAAGTTTATCTAACAATCTCAAAGAAATAAATAGAATTCAAAAATATCCTCCACTTCCGCTAACAAATGAAGACAAAAACCAAATTTCAAATGCAACCATTTGTCATATTTGTGAAACAGAGTTAGCAGAACATTTTTATGATTTTGATTGGTACACCGGTAGTTTTATAGGTGTTGCTCACGGATCATGTAGCTCGAAGTTCAGAAATCCTCGTTATATACCAATATTTTTACACAACCTTAGTCGCTATGATGCTCATTTTATTGTTCACGCGTTAAACTTTTGTGATGGTGAAGTCGCAGTTATCCCTCAAAATAAAGAAAAATATATATCCTTTTCCAAAAAATTAAAAATGAATAACCACGAAATTATATTAAGATTCATAGATTCATTTAAGTTTTTATCATGTAAATTAGAAGAATTGGCCAAAAATCTCAGTAATGATCAATTTCAAGAATTACGTAGAAATTATCCTAATGATGAAGATTTCTTTCGTTTAAAACGGAAAGGCGTTTATCCATATGAACTTATGACTAATTATGATAGTTTAAGCCTAACATCGCTCCCCGAACAAAAATTTTTTTATAGCTCGCTCACAGATTCCCATATTTCAAATGATGATTACAATCATGCTAAAGATGTTTGGGAACACTTTGGGTGTTGTAATATGCTAGATTATTCAAACCTGTATTTAAAAACAGACGTTTTACTTTTAACCGATGTATTTGAAAACTTTAGAAAGTTATGATTTAGACCCTGCCCATTATTACACAGCACCCGGTTTAAGTTGGGATGCAATGTTAAAATATACAAAAATAGAATTAGAACTTTTAATAGATTATGAGAAAATTGCATTTATTAGATCAGGTATCAGGGGTGGTGTATCTCAATGTAGTAATCGTTATGCTAGAGCTAATAACAAATATATGGGGGATTATGATGCAGGGAAACCAAATTCATATATCACATATTTTGATGCCAACAATTTATATGGTTGGGCTATGTCTCAATGTCTTCCTACTGGTGGATTCGAATGGGTAAATCCGAATACAGAATTTAATGTGTCTGAGACATCGAACTTCGGTTTTATTTTAGAAGTTGATTTGGAATATCCAGATGAACTTCATGATTTACATTCGGACTTTCCTTTATGCCCCGAAAACATTTGTGCAGGCAATATTAATGAAAATAAACTAGTCCCAAATTTAAATAATAAAGATAAATATGTAATTCATTACAGAAATTTAAAGCAGTGCATAGAAATGGGGGTTAAATTAACTAAAATTCATAGAGTTTTAAAATTTAAACAGTCTCGCTGGTTGAAGATGTACATAGATCTAAACACAAAATTAAGAACGTTAGCAAAATCAGATTTCGAAAAAGATTTTTATAAATTAATGAATAATTCAGTCTTCGGAACGACTATGGAGAATATTGAAAAAAGGGTTAACATAAAATTAGTTACACACTGGGAGAACCAGGGCAAAGCTTTAGGTGTTCAAGATCTAATCGCTAAACCACAATTTCATAGTCTTTCAGTATTTTCGGAAAACCTAGTTGCGGTTCAGTTGCGAAAAACAAAGTTAATATATAACAAACCAATTTATTTAGGGTTTTGCATTTTAGATATTTCAAAAACATTAATGTATGATTTTCATTATAACTATATGGTTAAAAAGTTTAGTAAAATCAAATTATTGTATACAGATACGGATAGTTTAATATATCATATATTTACAGATGATTTTTACTCTGATATAAAACCTGACCTTTCATCATACTTTGATACCTCAACTTATGATGCAAATAATATTTTTGAATATCCAAAATTAAATAAAAAGAAATTAGGTTTTTTTAAAGATGAAAATAATGGTAAAATCATGAAAGAATTTGTGGGTTTACGATCGAAAATGTACGCTTTTAACTTAGAGAATAAGACTATAGCCAAGGCAAAAGGGGTAAATAAATGTATCACTAAAAAGATGACCATGGATAATTATAAGTCTTCTCTATTTAATAAAAAAGTGCAATATTATAGTATGCTTAGATTTAAATCAATTAAACACACAATTTTTACACAAAAATTAAATAAGATTGGTTTATCATATAATGACACAAAGAGGCATATTTTAGATAATAATATTGAAACATTAGCTTGGGGCATTATAAACTGCGTTAAGTGTTGATAGTTTTTAATTTTATGTCTGCATGTAAATAAAATTTGTATTGATTGTAAAATAATGATAATAGTATAATATGACGTAGAGTTTATTACATATTTAATCGTTGTTTTATTGTAAATAATTTAAGTTAATTGTTGTTTATATTTGCGCGTGTGTGTGTGTGCATTTATTTGAGGTTGAGTTGATTGTAAAATTATGATGTATTAATTGTGTTAGAAATAGTATACAGATCATTCTGTTTTATATAATGTTTGCAATATATATTAATTGTTAACACCAACACTTTCATTTTTTATTTCACCCCTTAGTACTTTAGACGTGTGTAATGTTTCACTTTATCCATCCGTTTACTGCTATTGTGGCGGGGCCAAGTGGACGTGGGAAGTCAAATTTTGTAACAAATTTCATAAAATCAGTTACAGAAATATGTAATTGTGATTTTAATCAGATCACATGGTGCTTTGATGAAATGCAACCTTTATATAATTTACTAAATGTTAACTACCATCAAGGAATTCCAAATGTTAATATGTTTGACGGTGAAAACCCACATCTTGTTATTATTGATGATCTAATGAGAGAGTCCGATGGAAGAATTGTGGATATATTTACAAAAGGTAGTCATCACAGGAATCTTAGTGTATTTTATTTAACACAAAATTTATTTCATCAGGGTAAAGGGCAAAGAAACATATCCTTAAACTCAAGTTATATAATATATTTTAAAAACCCTCGAGATAAAACTCAAATAAGATATTTAGCACGACAAGTGTCACCAGATAACCCAAAATTTATTGAAGATGCCTACAGGGATGCAACTCTAGAGGCGCATGGATATTTAATGGTAGATTTAAAACAGAATACCAATGATTTTTGTCGTATCAAGACAAATGTCTTCCCATTTAATGGTTTCTGCACAGTCTACGTTCCCACAAAAGAGTTTAAATACACCAAGAATCAAACATTTCAAATCATTGCTAAATGATGCATCGTCGACTCACAACGCATAAACATTTGCTATACGCTTTGCATACGCTTAAACCAAAATATCAAAGAGCATTACTTAAAACGTGTGATGAAGAAGAAATTAACTGTATTTGTGAGTGTATTCATAACGTTTTACAAGGAAAAGTACCTCTTAAAGATCAAGATAAACAAAAATTGAATAAACACAAAAATATACTCCGTCAAATAGTGCGTAAGTGTAAACATAAACTAAGAAAAAATATAATTATACAAAAAGGAGGGGCTTTCTTACCAATAATATTAGGTGCAATATTGAGTGGATTAGTGAGTGGACTAGCCAGTTAACATGGAAAATGCAAAGAAAATGATACTTATCGAACCTGGATTGATTGAAAAATTAAAACAAGAAAATAAGGTTAATACGAGTAGTAGTTTATCTCGATTAGATATTGAAATGCAAAATATTATGAATAGTAAGACGGAAGACCGAAAGAAATGGATGTTATATTTACAAACACTGCAAAGATACCTTCATTTTACCGAAGAGGATCGTCAATCACTCAGATTACCAATTTATTCTGATACATCTAATGAAGATTCAAACGAGTCTAAAATTGGTTTTAAAAATAAAGATAGAGATCTAAAAACTTCAGTTGATGCTGAATCTTTGTTGGAGGAGAATCGATCCATCAAAAGTAAAGAAAATGTTGAAAATCCACTTTACACACCAGCTCAAATACTCAGTTTAATACCAAAAACTTATAATAAAAAAGGACAGTTATTATTAAACTTAGTTGAAACAAGTAAAGGTAAAATACATTGGGATAATGAAGGTACAGTCATAATTGATAATGAAAAAATTCCTGGAAGTAATATTGTTGATTTAATAAATGATTCACTAAGACCCTTAAAAAGAAGTGATCCAGTAGGGTGGGATAGATTTGCTGAAGCATTAAAAGATATTAAAGTACCGCTTACTTATATTGGAAATCCAAAGAGATGTGAGCTTATTAACCAACTTCAAGCAAAAGATCTGAACAAACCCTCTGAGATTGAATTTCAAGAGTTTTCTACACCGAGCAGTAGAGATAAAAAGTCTACAACTAAAATACGTAAAAGGCTTGAGTGGGAAAAATGGACCCCGTACTAGAAGAAATTAACAGGATTTATTATGATCCATCTAATCCCGCTGGTTTTGGTAGTATTGATAAATTATCAAAAGCCATGAAGGGTAAAATGAATAAAAAGCAAGTAAAGGAATGGTTAAAATCACAAGAAACATACACATTACATAAACCCATTCGAAAAAAATTCCCGCGTAATAGGTACATTCTATCAAATATTAATGAACTGTGGCAAGCTGATTTAAGTGATATGCGAACTTATTCTCAATATAATGATGGTTTCAAGTATATACTTTGTGTTATTGATGTATTTAGTAAATATGCTTTTGCAAGAACAATGAAAAAGAAAAACTCAGAAACAACTAAAGAATGTTTTGAAAGTATATTTACTGAAAGTAATTTAACACCTACTCACATACAATCTGATAAAGGTACAGAATTTGTTTCAAAAGATGTACACAAATACTTTAAATCCAAAAAGATTAATTACTATACCACTAACAATCCTGACATTAAGGCCAGTATTGTTGAACGATTTCAAAGAACACTAAAAATGAAAATGTGGCGTTATTTCACTCATAATAATACTTATAGATATATAGATGTTTTACAAGATTTAATATACTCTTACAATCACAGCTTTCACTTTAGTATTAAGATGTGCCCATGTGATGTAAATTCCAACAATATTATGACAGTTTGGACTAATCTTTATGATAGACGGTCAAACAAACTTTCTTTAGAAAATCCTAAACCAAATTTCAATGTGGGTGATTATGTTCGAATAACTAAATATAAACATGCTTTCCAAAAAGGATATGAATCAAATTGGAGTGATGAAATATTTATTATATCTTCAATAATTGATAGATCTCCATGGGTTGTTTATACAATAACAGATTTACAAAATGAACCAATAGTTGGTACTTTTTATGAAAGAGAATTACAGAAAATCACTTACAACCCCACCTCACAATATAAAATAGATAAAATAATTGACACTCGTTACTCAGGTAACAGAAAAGAAGTATTAGTGAAGTGGAAAGGTTATCCAGATAAATTTAACAGTTGGATTTTAGCTTCTAGTTTAAAAGAAATATGAATAAAGAAAGTTTTTATTTAACTTTGCTCAGCAATAGTTCAATGGAATACTTTCCTGATAACAAGACCACAAATTTTTCAACGAAATTACCGAAAGCTATTAAATTAGAAGGTGAATGGTCGGTTGGAGTTGTCGAGTTTCAATATCCATGTACCATGTTTACTGTTCAAGATCATGAAAATGTTATATACATTACAAAATCTATGTCAATGCCTAATGAAGATAAACCATCCACAGTGTACTACAAAAAACATATTCCAGCTACCAACTATGATAACGTTGAGCATATTTTAAGAGTGTTAAATGGTATCGGAGAGAACTTGAAATTTCGCTATGATGAAATAACAAAATTTGTGTCTATTTCTGTTTTGGATAAAAATATAACATCCGTAACATTATCACCCAAATTAAGTTTACAACTAGGTTATGAACCAAATAAAAATCTCCTAGAGAGAAATTTTGGAAAGTGTCCTGCTAATTTACACTTAGGGTTACCATCTCAACTCTTTCTATATTGTGACATTATCGATCCTCAGATTGTGGGTGATGTTATGACTCCTTTACTAAGAGTCATTTCATTAGATCCTACAAAATACATTTATGGTGCAAATAAAATGCACGTTTTCTCTCAACCTCATTACTTACCTGTTATGCGAAGAGAGTTCGATACGCTGGAAATAGTTATAAGATCGAGCACAGGACAAAAAATACCATTCCAGTTTGGAACCGTGTGTATTAAACTACATTTCCGAAAATTATTATAATGAATTCTCTTCGTGATCATCATAAATGTCCATATGAAAATTATTATACACATCAAGCTGGGTCAGGAGTTGGAGTAATTTATAAGGGTGCACCATACCAACGCGGTCATGGTATTGGGAGCTTCTTAGGGGGGTTATTTAGATCAGTTTTACCTTTACTTTCAAGTGGTGCTCGAGTGATTGGTAAGGAGGCATTAAACGCTGGAGTAGGACTTTTATCGGATATGGTTCAAGCGCGTCCTATGGAAGCCTCAATAAAAGATCGTCTAAAGCAAGTTAGTACGAATTTAAAACGAAAGGCTGATGAGAAAATTGATCAATTTAACATGACAGGATCTGGGTATAAAACTAAAAGAAAACGATTGACCTCGCATTAACTGCTAAAGTGAAAGCTGCGAAAAAACTTGGTCTAAAACCAAAAAATAACAAAGATATATTTTCAAATTAAATATGTCTTTCCTTCATAATCATTCTTGCGAGTGCGTTAAGTCAGAATTGGATTTGTTTGCACTACCGTCTACACAAACTAGCATTGAAAATGGATTGTGGATTCATTATAAACCAATTTCATCTCTTGGTGATGATGGACCTATCGAGTTTCAAGTTCCTGGGACAGGCGATGACTACATAGATTTGTCTCATACATTACTCCACATAAAGGCAAAAGTATTAAATCAAGATTCAACTAACTTGATATCTACTACAATAGTAGCACCTGTAAATAATTGGCTGCATTCACTTTTTAGTCAACTTGATGTTTATTTAAACCAAAAACTTGTATCACCACCTAATAATACCTATGCATATCGAGCATACATGGAAACCCTTTTAAACTATGCTCCTGCTGCTAAACAATCTCATCTTACTTGTAGTCTTTGGTATGATGATACAGCAGGAAAAATGGATTCTACGGATGGTAAAAACATGGGATTTGTTAAAAGACAGGAATTGATTAGTGAAAGTAAGGAAATAGAAATGATTGGTCATCTTCACGGTGACATTTTCAACCAAGATAAATTTTTAATTAATGGTGTTGAAATGAGTGTTAAATTGGTTCGATCGAGAGAGAGCTTTAATTTAATTGCTGGGTCAAACGATGTAAAGTTTAAAGTTTGCATTACGGACGCAACTCTTATTGTTCGACGAGCATGAATTAATCCAAGCGTATTACTCGCACATCAAAAAGTTTTAGCTTCTACCACTGCTAAATATCCTATTACTCGAGCTGAAGTAAAAGTTTTAACAATTCCATCGGGTGTTCAAGGAAAAACTCTTGATAATATATTTTTAGGGCAGGTACCCAAAAGATGTATAATTGGATTTGTGAACAATTCTGCATTTAATGGTTCCCTTACTAAAAATCCATTTAACTTTGAAAACTATGGTATTAATTCTTTCAGCTTATATATTGATGGTCAACAAATACCTTCAAAAGCTTTGCAACCATCTTTTAATAATAGCATATTTACATCAGCATATCATACTCTATTCTCGGGAACTGGTATTCACTTTCTTAATGAAGGAAATGGAATCTCTTGTGAACAGTATGCCAGATGTTACTGTCTATTAGCATTTGACTTAACTCCTGATTTATCAGCCAACTCATCAGCTCATTGGAATCTCATAAAGCATGGTAGTGTAAGATTAGAAGTACGATTTGAATCCTCACTAATACAAACAATTAACTGTATAGTTTATGCTGAGTTTGATAATATTATTGAGATAGATAAAAACAGAAATGTTACTGTAGACTATAGTAGTTAAGGTTATAATATGTGTTGTGTGTTAGATTTTATGAGTTATGTGTAATGCATTTTGTGTGTATGTAACTATTTGAAACATTATAAAATTAAATAAAACAAATTGTATGCAATATATTATTTTTTATTTCTTTATAAATATTCTATTTAATCTAATACAAAACTCTGTTCGAGTTTAAATTTTACATAAGCACACTGACTAAACCACTGAACATGCTGCTGCCAAGGATCATCATCATCTTCCCAATCTTTTAAGCCACCACCACAATGGAAACACTTGGTCCTGTCTGCATGGCCAGTATAAAAGAAACCGGCTTCTGCAAGATCTTCAGGTTTCTGTCGCATAACGAGAGGCCAGTTTTCGAAACTGAGCAACCGGCTAGATTTTGAACTGAAGAATGGATATTCAGCTCTTGAGTACTGCATATTCTTCTCGTTTTCATCTCCACTCAGTGTTGTAGTTTTGTTCTTCATTGATGTGTTCTGTACACGTATGCCACACTCATCTCTTTCTTCTGCTCTTGTCTTCCTGTAATTTAAGTAAACAGAATCACATTCACTAATGATCAGCTAATGACTGTCATTGTTAAAAAAGTATTTTTTAACTTTTTCACTTTCTGCTATTGTCTTTGTAATATTGTATACGAGGGCGTTTGTGTTGTCGTAGATGCTATCCTTATTAGTCTTTACGTAATATTTAATCCTCGTGGAAGCATGTTTCCAATGATCAGTAGTTGGAATCTTGGATAGCTTCTTCATATCGTACATTTCAATTTTGATGAGATGCGTCGCTTGGTCTCCATCGTCAGAATTAGTAGAAATGTATGATACACCATCTCTAGCGGCTCGTGCTACGGTTGATGATAACAGCTTCCTTTTTTATTTTTGATTCAGCTTCAAAAAAATGATCAATCGATTGCGATTTTCTTTTTCCACCATCGCATGTGTTATTATTAATGACGATGTCATCACTCTCTTCTTGAGGGGAGAGTGGCGAGTAGTAATACTGTTTATATGTATTTTCATCGAAGCTCAATGATTTCTGCAACAACACAGTTATCATGTTAATATCAATTTGGTAACACTTAATCATAAAAGTTAAAAAAGCTAAAGTTACAACCTATTAAAGTCCACTGCTGAACATAGGCCTCCTCTCATTTCTGAGAGGGTTTTAGGGCTAGGAAATGTTCGCTGCGATACCTCAATGCGTGTTGGCAAACTTCACATGCCTTCGAAATTATCTCAGACATGCATTCCTCACGATGTTTTCCTTCACCGCTGAGCACGTGGTAAATTAACACATAAAATTGTAATTAACAATTTAATTGGTGCCGGCGGGGATCGAACCCGGGTACTGTGAATTTTACATTTTGCGCTAACCATCTGAGCTACCACGGCTTAACCATATACACACACATAATATTTAAATATAATTTGTTAACACTAAATCATACACACGTAAGAAAATAACAGAAAGAAAAGTAAGTTTGTCAATAGAATAAACACTTACATCCATGGCCTTTGATGCGTTGAAGTAACACAAACGTAGTATTGATAGATCCACTGCGGTCAAACGACCATACACTAACTCCATGACTGCAGTTGCTTGGTCTTATATAGTACCAGTGAGTAATAATTCTAATCTAAAGAATTTCTGCAGTAGAATTGATAGTATCTTTATGCGTCAACAAGCTTACCTTACATTCTGTTGCTTATCTCTACATTCCTACGTCCTTCCTGTCGTGTCTTGTTCAGTGTATTGGTGACTCAAATACGATTTGTATAACACAAAGAATGTAATTTAATATTTAGATATCACTATAATTGATCATTCCTATATTAGTCATTGAGTAGATTGGTACCGTAATAATCTACTAATAGCAGTAATATTATGGATACACTAGATGTACAACAACATCTGAAAAAGATTCACCCCACTCTAGAAAATAATGTTTATGCTGCCAATAAACTACCCATGTACACCCACGTACCAACGTATATAATATGCAATTTGGATACAGATGATAAACCAGGGTCACATTGGGTAGCTTTATATATCGATACGAATGACGTCGGTCAATATTTTGATTCATTCGGACGGGCACCTGTACGATATCATCTAGAGTTTTTTAAAAGAAATTGTAAAAGATGGAACTGGAATGTTGATAGGATTCAGAATGAGTGGACTTCAGTTTGTGGCGAATATTGCTTAATGTATTTGCTATATAAGTTTCAGGGATGTTCAATGCATAGTTTTACGAGTATATTTACAGGGAACACATTGTACAACGATATTTTAGTGGATGAGATGTTTCGCTCCTATTTTATAGATAATAAGTAATAAGATTTTGTATTTTATAAATAAAAATTTTAACAAAATTGGGTAATGTGTTTTATTAATGAGTCAGATTAGTGTAGATAGGAACAAAGGAGTATATAACAATATCACCACGCTGAGGAAGAATAGATAATGACGGTATTGAATGAACAATAGATAAGTAGATAAGAACAATGGAGCGCTAATGACGGTGGAGTCTCGAAGCGGATATCAATTAGATAAGAGTTAATTGATCTGCACATCTCCGGAACCGTGCATCCTACGCAAAAATGGACCGCAGATTCGTGATCAGAGCATGCCAAAACTTTTTTTTTTTTTTTTTTTTTTTTTTTTTTTTTTTTTTTTTTTTTTTTTTAGGATCGTGAGTCGACGAACGTCGTACTTGTGACTCAGTGCGCCAGAACTGGTACAACCTTTCTACAAGTGCGCCAGAACTGGTACAACGTAACTACTATCAGATAGTGTGTAAGTGGCACTGTACACTTTAGAACTTAGATTTTCGCTAGACATAATCATCGCTAACATTTGTGCGATCAGTACGCAGTCGTACCGTATCGTATTGTATCATCAGATCGGTACATATCAAGTTCGTGGATATATTTTAATCACGAATGTTAACTATATCATTTCAAAATACACACGTGCAATTTCATATTGCTGTGCACTGGCCTTGTTTAGAACAGAAAGACGCGTCAGCGATACCAAAACAATCAATATTCAAGAGTCATCATTTGTGCAAATTGGTGCAAAGACATTCTGCGCTTTTGCACTAGATACCGGCTCTCTATTTACTAGAGCACGCGGTAGGCCCAAATTCCGAAAGTTTTATTACTTTAATTTCTAACTTTTATGCCACAAAAATATCTTTTGTAAGTTTGTTCGTTAAATTTTATTATTATTTCAAAATCGTTGAAAGAACGATAAAATTCGGACGTGCTCTCGTTACACTCAATTTTTGTCAGAATAACGCCTGGATTCTTTAAATGACTACTGTTTTCATCGAAGTAGAATAAGGACTGATAAGAAATTTTATAAATGAACGTTATTTTATGGGTTAGTACCTACGTGTAAATAATAATTGTGTTTTATTATGTTAATATACCATAATAATTGAATTGAAAAATTATAATTTCCAACAAAACAAGTAGGTATCAAATTTCAAGAAAATCTTTTTTACTTAATTACTGTAATTTCCCTCGTCTAAAATTTTGCTCCACTTGTTGTCTGATATCACATATTAGTATTAGAATATTTTTAACTTCTGGGACTTGACTTGCAAGTTTCCTCCCGACGTTTTTATTTATCATCGAGCATGTGAATTCAAGCAAATCTAATTCTAAATTAATATAATTTTCTGAAATAGTATTTTAGTACAAATACAAACATTATAAATCAACACATTTGTCGTAATAAAATAATATAAAAAAAGTTGTACATAGTTCATGTGTATCGTGTCCAAATGGTTAGCAAGCGTGTTACTGATTGCAACACTATTTTAAGTATGCTATTTAAACACGTAGTAGGTCTCCTTTTCCGCCTAGAAGACCATGTGGGTAGGTACCACTCTACATTTCTGTCGCCAAAGAGCAGTATTTTAATTGATTTATAGAAGAGAGGGCAAACGAGCATGTGGCTCACCTGATAGTAAATGTCGACCATCACCCATGAGCAACTGCAACACTAGGGGAATCGCAGGTGCTTTGCCAGTTTCAAAAAAGAGTAGGATTTTCTCTTGAAGAAATTCCACAAGGAAGTTGAGCGAGGAAGAAAACTTCTTGTAAATCGCACAGTGGTGGATCGCCAGTCATCCAGAGAGTATGGATGGTATCGCGAATTTAGTCGCGATGTGCGATACTAAAATTTAGCGGCTGGAATTAGTCCGAATTCCTCAGAGCACTCCCTGTAGTAAATGCGACAAAATACGCAAAGAGATACAACACCTCTCCGCAGTGTCTGCGAGTCAAGCCGATCAGAAACAACTCGGTTGCCGACGATTCGAACCGCTCTGTCCTAAATGCGAAAGGAGCTGCCAATAGAGAGCTCTAGTCCGGGTGATCAGCACATGGGAACAGTATCCCATGTGAGGCCAAACCTGCGCCTTGTAAATTTGCAGGCGGTATGCTGTCATTAAATCCTGTCCCACTCTGTTGAGCACGCCGAGCTTTTTAGAGGTAAATTTGGCCTTCTCTTCCAAGTGACCATGAAACTGTACGTCATTCGACATGTCGACGCCAAGGATCCCAATAATGGCTGAAGCAACAAGGGGAGTACCCTGAAACTGAGGAGATATGACAAAAGGTTTCTTTTTAGAGGTTAACGCGCAAACTTGTGTTTTCTGGGGATTGAACTGAACTAAATTTAGTCGCTCACAATCAAAGACTTTGTTCGACAAAGTATCGACTTCAGACACAAGTTTAATTTGATACTTGGCAACGTTTTCCCAAAAATTATTGGCCCGGCCGGTGTGTAAAGCTTTACCAGTATGTCGTCCGCATAGCAATGAATGTTAGTAGTTTCCAACATATCATTAATATGAAGAAGAACAGCGCTGGTGATAGCACGCAATCTTGTGGTACAACAGCTTTAATAGGCTATCCGGTTGCACAATTTCTCTGGAAGCCCATAGGAAGGAAGCTTTGAAAGAAGCGCCTCGTGTCAAACCCGATTTAAGGCTTTCGCAATGTCCCAACTAACAACCACGGCCTCCCACTTAGACTCTATTACCTCCGACCATCTATGAGTCGGTAGATCAGAAGATCACTAGCTGACGAAACCCGTCCAACACTAATCCTAAGGTTGTCCTCAAGGTACCTCATGAGCTGGTATTTTATAATGGATTCCATTATTTTTACAAATAATATATATGGGTTGCAAATATTTTATAACTGTAAATGGAAATACAAATAGCTTATTACGTTAACTAGGCCAAACTATATATTTTTTTAGATCGGATTTCGTATGATTTCGAAGTTGTAAGTAAATATTAATAATAATAATAATAATAATGATAATAATATTGGCGTAGGGAATTGACGACCCCATCGCCCGCTGACGTAACAGTTAAGTGACAAAACTGCTACGTCAACGCAGTCAGTCAGCGCCTTGCGAGAGGTGTGAGCGCCGTGCCTCGGCAGAATTCAGGGTGCAAAGGCCCGTTTGTGCTTATGGCCGTCCACGATACGGTGCCGGGCCTGGGCGTCTCCCGTTAATGGACGCCCATATTATGGATGATGGAGAAAAAGATAGTGCGCAAAGGGCCGCTGCCTGGAGGTCGCCAGGGCGCGTCTGGAGCTGGCGCTGGACGTGACAGCATGCGGGCCGCCAGCCGAGCGCGGGGTGTTGCAAAACCACCTAGCAGCCCCCCGCATCCATCATCCCCACCAGAAGGCTTGGTGTTGGCTGGGTCTTCTCGGACTCAGCAAGCGGCACCCGCCGCTGGTGGAGCACGTCGCATGCGTTGGTCTAAATCGATGAATGAAAACGCACTGCGGGCGTATTTTAGGGCAAAAGGGGAAGAAACTGGATGTTTGGCGTATCGGGCTCGGATGCATCGCTTTTTTGCAGAGCTGGAGCCATCTCTATCCGTCACTGAGCAAAACCTGGCTGACCGAGTTAGGTACATCCTGCGCTCCAACATATTTGGTGACGCCGAACTCGAGCGACTACGACGTGAGGCTATTCCTTCATCGAATGGAAATGCTGCGGCTGGGAATGCGGCGCCACTAGATGCGCAACAAACTGCATATGTGGATGCTGCCGTCAACATTCCATTTGTGGCTAATTCAGACGGTGATGGAATAGTCTCCCACGAACTAGAGAAAATGAGGAGCATACTGGAAGAGTCGATGCTGGAAACGCGCAGCATGCCTCTCGATAATCGACCGCGACTTCCCCGCATACCCCTTAGCAAGCGAAATCGGGCTGTCGTGCGGGCTCTTAACCCAATGCTGGTAACCTATTTGGAAGCCAGCCGGGACCTTTGCGAGACGGATTCAATTCTTTTTGGCGCCGCACTGGCAGTATGCCGTATTATTGGCGCCAAACTTCCCGTGGCTGGACGTGCTACTCAAAAAAGTAGCGCCATCCCAGCCTGGAGAAAAAGAATTGAGGACCGTATCGCAAAGGCAAGGGCCCTTATCGGCAGACTGACAAGCTTCAGGTCGGGTAATACTAGACCGAGGATTATGCGCACCGTTAGGATGGCGTTTGCTGGGACAAATATCAGTTTGTTCCAGCCGGATATCACGCAAAAACTAACGGAGCGCATAGATGACCTGAAGCAAAAAATCGCTGCTTGGGGGAAGCGGATTCGACGATTTAGCGAGAGGTCAAGGCGGTTCAACCAGAATCGTCTCTTCCAGAGTGATCAGAAGAGGCTCTATAAATCATTGGAGCGACCAGAGGTATGTGGAGCGGGCCCAGGACCGGATCAGGCTGCCACTGTCGCATTTTGGCGTGGCCTGTGGTCAGAGCCCGTAAACCACAGCGAGGGCCCTTGGATGGAAGTTATGGCGAGCCAGAGTGCAAGTGTTACGCCTATGGACCCCGTCACCATAACGCCTGAAGACGTGGCTGAAGCGGTCCGTAGGGCCCCGAACTGGAAAAGTCCGGGGCTCGACGGGCTGCATCATTACTGGTTGAAGGGGTTCGTAGTGTGTCACGCTGTGCTCGCCCGACAGTTTCAAGAGGCTCTCGATCAGAAGTCGCTCCCGAGCCTCTTCACTACTGGGATCACTCATTTGGTTCCTAAAGATCAGGATACCACAGACCCGAGCAAATACCGCCCCATCACGTGTCTACCCACCATATATAAGACACTGACATCCATTTTGAGCGCGAGAATCACTCGTCACCTGGAGCTAAATCAGGTGATGTCACGCGCTCAAAATGGATGCCGGGGCGGTGGTCGTGGAACCAAGGAACCACTCCTCATTGACGCGGTCATTGGCAAAGTGGTGAAACGCAACCGTCGGAATTTCTCCGCTGCCTGGATAGACTACAGAAAAGCATTCGACTCGGTGCCCCATACATGGCTAAAGAGGGTCCTCGAGCTGTACAAGATTGACTGTACAGTTCGAGACTTCCTCGGGCAGTGTATGGGGCAGTGGAGTACGATCCTTTGCTATCTGGGCGAGCGGATGATGGCTGCGGAGAACCACATAAGGATAAGAAGGGGTATCTTCCAGGGCGATTGTCTGAGTCCAATCTGGTTTTGCCTCTCCCTGAACCCTCTCAGTACTTTACTGGAGGGCTCCGGGAGGGGATTTCAGCTTCGGAAAGGAGGTACAAAAGTGACCCACCTTTTCTATATGGATGACCTCAAATTATTCGCCTCCAGTCGCTCCCATCTTATGGAATTGCTAAACATCACGTGTGAATTTAGCAATTCTATTAGAATGGAGCTGGGGACAGATAAATGTGCGGTCCTCCATGTTGAGGGGGGAAGGGTTGCTAACTCTGAGGGCATAGACTTATCTATGCCCGTCAACTTAAGAACCCTTTCCGAGGCTGAAACATACCGATACCTAGGTATGTCACAGAACATCGGTATCGATGAGGCTGGTATGAAACAGTCAGTTTGCGACGTGTTTTATGCACGCTTGACCAAAGTGCTTAACAGCCTTTTGTCCGGTGTGAATAGGACACACGCATATAACGGTTGGGTCATGCCTGTCCTCATGTATACCTTTGGCATACTCAGGTGGAGTCAGACTGAACTTAACGCCCTGGATAGAAAAGTCCGCACTACAATGACGTCCCATAGGATGCATCATCCGAGATCGTCGGTAATGAGGCTGTACTTGCCGCGAAAGCATGGTGGGCGTGGCTTCTTGAGCGCGCTCACCATGCATAATCGCGAAGTGTGCAGCCTCCGTGATTACTTCCTGATGAGATCGGATGATCCATTCTATAATGACGTCATTTCTTGTGATAAAGGACTTACCCCTCTATCCTTAGCCAACGAGCAATGGCAAAACCCGGCAGTGCAGAGCATTTCCGACCGGGAGACCGTATGGAAGGAGAAGGAGCTCCACGGGAGGTTCTACAAGGCTCTACATGAGCCTTTCGTAGACACAGCAGCCTCCCTCCACTGGCTACGCTTTGGTGATCTCTTCGGGGAAACCGAGGGTTTTGTCTGTGCAATACAGGATCAGGTTATTAAGACCAACAACTATCGGAGATACATCCTAAAGGATGGCACCGTCGACATCTGTCGAGCTTGTCGCCATCCCGGTGAGTCACTTAGGCATGTCATCTCCGGTTGTTCGGCGCTTTCTAACTCTGAGTACTTGCACAGGCACAACCTAGTAGCCAGAATTCTTCACCAGGAGCTCGCTCTGAAATACGGTCTCGTGGATCGGAAATTGCCGTATTACAAGTACTTGCCGGAAGCCGTGCTCGAAAATGATCGCGCCAGGCTCTATTGGGACCGGGCCATCATCACAGACAGGACTATTCTTGCGAATAAGCCTGATATTGTGCTGATGGACCGGGCACAGTCAAGGATATTTTTGGTCGACATTACCATTCCGTATGACGAGAACCTCGTGAAAGCCGAAACAGACAAGCAAACAAAATATCTGGACCTGGCTCACGAGGTGACCGACATGTGGGGTGGTCTGCCGACCGAAATTATTCCTGTAGTCGTCTCTGCAAACGGGCTAATCCCAGCCAGCCTCTCGGGTCATCTGAGGCGACTGGGACTACGTGGCGGACCGCTCCAGGCTCAAATGCAGAAGGCGGTGCTCCTCGATACCGCCCGCATCGTCCGCCGGTTTCTTTCCCTTTCCCCCTAACCCTCGGCCGTTTGGTCTCCCCTGCCGAGGGCGTCCATCTGGTTGGGCTTTTATTTATTTATGTATTTTTGTATTTATTTTATGTTATTGATATTTATGTATATTTATCTTTTCATTTTCATTTATAATTATATATTTATGGGACCCAACCAGATGAGAAAACTATATAGATACCCCAAAAATAATAATATTCCACAACTATCACACAACGCCATCTAGTCCCAAGCTAAGCAGAGCCTGTGTTATGGGTACTAGAGACAACTGATACACATACTTATATATTTCTAAATACATAAATATTATAGATAAATTACACCCAGACACAGAACAAATGATCGTGCTCATCACACAAACATTTGTCCTGGGTGGGAATCGAACCCACGACCTCCGGCATAGCAGTCAGGGTCACTAACCACTAGACCAACAGGCCAGTCAATAATATATATATACATATATATATATATATATATATATATATATATATATATATATATATATATATATATATATATATATATATATATATATATATATATATATATATATATATATATAGTCCAAATAACTATGGATATGTACGAGTACCCACAAAACACTTAACGATATTAAACAGTTACAAAATTAAATAAAAAAATTAAAAACACTAATTCTTTATTGTAAGTAAACTGAGAGACAGTTATGGTGATCGAACAAATTCGGACCCAAAAATCTTTGCAATATCCGCGTTGAAGCGAATGCGATTTATTGGAGCTCCTGCTTCCCGACGTGCAAAAGTTGGGCCTCCCTTCGTCCAAACATATCGCCATCCCTGCTTGCGGCTTGTCTCGCGTGCCATGCGAAACAACTGCCTATTTATTTAGTCAGTCGTTCGTTTATATAGATATTGAAGGGTGCGGATTTAAGACCTAGAGCCTCGGTTGTTAGAGACCGGCAGACGCGCGCAGCGCGCAGCACGTCATTACAAACGTCGCGCCGCGCCAGCCGCACAGCGATGGGCTGCGAACGAGACGTGGCATCCTGGCGGGCGCCCCCCACTCGCATACAATTGACCAGTTCCTTTTCCTCCAAATGAATACCAAGCTTGGTTGCAACAGTTAGAACGAAGTGTTTTAGGTTCTCCCCACTCTCCTGTGGAATGCCACTTAATTCGAAGTCATTTGCAAGCAACTCCTGGTCCCTATCGATTAAGTCGGCTTGCAGCTGATTAACGGTCGACTCGAATTTAAGGATTTTACTTTTGAATCCTTGAGAGCCACATTGCTCTTGTGATTCCAGGATAGTTTGGACCGTGTTCTCGAGCTTATCTAAACGAGCATCGCATTTGCTGACAAGGGTTCTTATGTCCCGAAGTTCTTCTCTGAATGCCCGAAATTTTTCGCGGGTTTGCCGCATTTCTTCTCGGAAACATCTCAATTCCTCCCCGAGGCTTGAAACCTCACTCGAATTAGCAACAGTCATTGTTGAGGGTTTTACTGGCGTTGTGTCCTTGTTGCAACGTTTTTCTTCCGACATGCATTCAGGGCAAGCCCAGGATGGCATTAGTGAAGCGCCTACTGCGATGCCTACACAAGCACGATGTAGCTGTTTACTGCACTTTGTACAAGTAACATGAGCGCCATCTTGCGGAGACATATATTTACCGCACGCACTGCACTTAACTACCATAATCAATGAGTTTTAATAGTTGATAAGCTAAATTATGCGTTGATTTATTAGTACCCAAGGGATACTAATAAATCAACGCAAAATTTGGTAGTACACAACGGAGGCGTTAGATGGAGCTGTGTTGATCAGTATTACACGGTATTATATGACGGTATTATATTATAAAATTTTATTCGATGACATTTAAAAATAAAATGTTTTTAATATCTAAATGTTGTTTTTTTTACTATTTATTCACTAATCACTAAACACTAATATATCTACACTATATAAGGTTCACAGTACATAGATGTTTAACTTTTGCACAAAATTTCTGACTTAAACAACGTCCAAATAATTTTAAATTTACATAAAGTCTTCTGACTCACTAACTATGTATCTCAGGACAGGCCTCCGTGACGTTACTAATACATCATGAGGTGATGGCGTAGGCCTGTAGTTTTTTTTTTCAATTTATTGGGTAAATAAACAACAATAACAAGTGGTTATAATAGTGTTAACCTATACATTATTGACAATTGTGACATCCACACCGTTTACCACGAGCATTATGAACAAATTGTTTTTACAGGTTGAGAGTTTTATTCATCTGTACATTTTTCACTGTTGTGTGTAGTATACAGTGTCATGCAGTTCCTTAATTACTAACTTTCTGTAAACACTTACACTATTTACAAAAATATCAATATGACTGAAGTTGCGGTTATAAGAATTTAGTATACGACGAATTGGTGCACGCATGCCCGCGTTAGTGCGTGATGTTCGTGTGGCAAATAGGTGTTTCGAACGAGAGGCTCGCATATGCGATCTAGTAGGCACCCTCTTGTTAATATTATTGACAATATCGGAGCAGTCGTACCTATTGTGGCAAATGCCATACTGTCTAAAAGCCATGCTTGCATTAGTTTTCTCCTAGACTTCAAGTCTAAGAGCTTATATCTTTGCAATAGCTGGTGGTATGACTGATAGTTATGACAGCATTTATAGTGCAAACAACGTAGAAATTTCTTTTGCACTCTTTCTAAGCTATCTGAGTATTTTATATACAAAGGATCCCAAATACAAACAGCATATTCTAATTGTGAACGGATTAAGGTCTTATAAATATGTAAACATGTATTAGGAAGTACGAAGTCATTACTGGCTCGGAGTACAAAACCATACATTTTATAAGACCTACTGGATATGTAATCAACATGTGCATCAAGTGTTAACTTAGTATCCAATGTGACTCCAACACCGCGAATAGTTTGCACTCTGGTAAGATTGTGGCCGCCTATGGAATAATTATGTGTACTCCACGCTCGTTTTCTAGTAAATGTAATAACTTTACATTTATCGAGACTTAGTTGTAGTTTGTTAATGCTACAGTAATTTTTAAATCTATTCAGGTCCTCCTGGAACTCGAGGTGATCATTAGAATTATGTATAGTTCGATGAATTTTTAGGTCATCTGCATATAATAAGAAATTATAATGCTGAAAGCAATTATTTATACTGTTAGTAAACAGAATGAATAATAGGGGCCAAGGATAGATCCTTGTGGCACACCAGACGTTATAATAACCGTACTTGATTCGTATCCATTGATGACTACTTTTTGTGTTCTGTTTGTTATATACGACTTAAACCTCCTCCAAAGATTTCCGCGAATCCCGTTGAAAGCAAGTTTTTCTAGCAGTATTCGACGATCCACTCGGTCAAACGCTTTCCGAAAATCTGTATAGACACTATCGGTTTGCGTATTAGCGTCTATTTTGTCAAACAATTCAGAAGTATAAACAATATATATATATATATATATATATATATATATATATATATATATATATATATATATATATATATATATATATATATATATATATATATATATATATATATATATATATATATATATATATATATATAATGCCTTCCTGGGCTTGCCTTGAATGCAAGTTGGAAGAAAAACGTTGCAACAAGGACACAACGCCAGTAAAACCCTTAACAATGACCTGAAACCTAGGGGAGGAATTAGTTAGTAGTTCACAATAGCTGCTTATCAAAGAATAAGTCACGTTGACATGATGTGCTGGGTTTGAGTTTGAGCCTAGCGAGGAACGTGTATGATCTGAATTTCTTTTTTGTGGTTTTTGATACTTTTTTGACTGAATGTATAACACATTCAGTCAAAAAAAGTATCGGGTATGGATGATTTGTTTAGGGTTCCAAATTCAATTGTTTTTCTCGTTGTTGTTACATTGGTACAACTTTTTACATTTTGGCGCAGAGTTTGAATTACATCTTTTTTTCATATTGCTGTTTTTAGTTTTATGATGAAAAATTTAAGACAAAGAAATTGTCTTAAATTTTTCATCGCCAATGTAGTTTCGTATTCGTAGTCACTGAAAATGTTGCAGAAGGCTTACGACTATTAGATTTTATCAAAAACACGTGGTTGTAAGTGGTACACAGCGTTCAAATGCGATTGAGATGTGATGGAAGATTTACATCGCTCTGGTAGGTCATCAACGTCTGCAACTGAAGTTGATCCAACAAAAGTGAAGAATATTCTCATTCACGTTTGAGAGAACTAGCCACAGAACTTTTTTATCTCACAAATCGATCCGTACCATTTTAAATAATCACTTGGGTATGAAATATGTTGCCGCTCGGCTAGTCCCAAAAGACCTGAATTTTCTCCAAAAACCCAATCGCATTATAATCGTTGAGGACATGCTAGAACGAGTTATTTCAAACCCAACATTCATGAAACGCATAGTTGCTAGTGAGGAGACGTGGGTTTACGAATTCGACATACAAAATAGTCAACAAGCTTCGGAGTAGCGCCTTCCACCTGAACCGAAACCGAAAAAACTACGCCAAATTCGATCAATAGTCAAAGTCATGTTGACGGTTTTCTTTGACTATCGTGGTGTTGTGCACTCGTAATTCTTGCCGTGAGATCAAACGGTGAATAAGGAATATTATTTAAGCGTTATGCGGCGTTTAAAACAGCAAATTAAACGAGAAAGGCCAGATTTGCGGAAAGAAAGTTTTTGGATTTTGCACCACGATAATGCGCCTTCGCACAAGGCCATAATTGTGAACAAATTTATTGAAATATATTTATTTCAACAAATTTTTGACCAAATTTGGAACTTTTCAACAAATTTGGAAAAATATTTATTGAAATACAATCGAACAACCACCTTATTCACCAGATATGGATCCAGCTGACCCCTTTCTTTTTCCTAAACCCAAATTAAGACTTTGTTGCACCCGTTTCCATTCGGTAGATGGTATAAAGGAGAATTCTACTGCGAGAACTAAATTCAATTCCAGAAAAAACGTTTAAAATGTTTTGATGATTGGATTATTCGATGAAGAAAATGTGCATCTGCAAATCTGCATGGAATTATTGTTTATTAAATTTTTTAAGACCACGACCATGTTGCCACCCCATAACGTTCCGTGGATGTCGTTAAAGGCGACAAAGAGAAACAAACGAGGAGATGGGCAGCATCATCCTAATAACAAACAACAAGCGTGGCAACTGTAGTAATATCCTCCTTATGAGGCAATCTATGGGGAGGCCTATGTTCAGCGGTGGACTTTGATATACTTTAATGAATTTAGTTAACTACTCATATAAAAAAAAACTGTGATCCATAAAAAAGGGAATAAACAATGTAAGAGGCTACGTTGAGCAATGAAAGCATGTAGATTGAAGTTTGCTTTTCTACCAAAGCAATTAATATATAACTCTATAGCGAAGTTATTTTAACAGAGTAAGTTTAAGTAGTAATGGATCAAAAACTATAAAACCAATATTGGCTGACTTTATTTTCTTTGTAAGGGAAATACGGGAATATGAAGTATAATATAATCTTAATTTTAAAACTTTCCTGCAATTCGCGTACGCTGGTTCTTTCATAAGGCACAATGAGTATTTGAATTCTACAATCTTATTAATACAATACAAAATCCACAGATATAAAATTCAGTCAGATTTACGAGTATACAAAACTTAGTGGTGTGCTTAAGTGATTTATAATCATGCATAAAATTATTTAAAACAGTGAATTTAGTACTTAAAATAGCAGTTATTTATTTTATGCTTAAAAGCTTTGTATATTTAAGCCACCAGCAAAATGATAAGCCGGAGAGCAGGAGAAATAATAAAATCCGCATCCCTGTTTCCCATGCGGCAAATTATAAACGCACGAATGAGCAATTCAATGCCAATCAGGGATCTATTAACGCCCAATGGTGAACGCTGGGAGAATTTGTTGAATGTATTTTTACTGCCAATAACTTTCCTCCGACATTTCATTTCGTTTGAGAATAAAATAGGTGAGACACCGCCAACTTCCTAACTGCTTGCAGCTACTGAGAATTTCTTGACGGGAAAACTCAATAACTCATTTTGACCCGACCCGAGATTTGAACCCGGGCCTAATGATCTGCAGTCGTGCTTACAATCACTAAACCAATTAAAGTGTTCTCATAGGAACATGCTTTTATTTAATTCTAATCATACAAGAAGTAGACTTTATAAAATTATATTATTGTAGAAAATTGCGTAAGAATTTTCCATGAGTTTTTCTAGAAAATTAAAATATATTATAATAGATATTACGAGGGTGACACAGAAATTTCTTAGAAAGTCAAAAACTGAACAAACTAGCAAGTTATTAGTTTTGTTATATCTTTTCAAAATAGTGTAAATTAACATCAATAAATACATCGCTGCATCCGATTGAACAACTGAGAAAAGCACTTTGCCCACTCGTCCATAGGGGTCTCTTCGACGGCATTTTGAAACGCAGCCAATGCTTCCTCGGCGTCCATAAAAGGTTTTCCTCGAAGTTTTCCTTTTATTTTCAGAAATAAATCAAAACTGCAAGGTGCGAGGTCGAGGCTATAGGGCGGGTGACCCAGTAATTCCACGACTGACGTCGCCAAGTAGTCGTTTGTTTGTTTGGCGGCGTGCGACGAGGCGTTGTCGTGGTGAAGGAGGATCCTACTGCGAGATCGTTACCCCTGAACTTTTTTCAAGACAAGTGGCAAACAATTGTTAGTGTACCACTCTGCAAAAACTGTTTTTCGATCCTCTAAAGCAATTTTTGCGTAATGAACTGTCCTTCCGAAGAACGAGACCACCATCTTTTTTCCCACGTTTAGACCTCTCTTTACTTTAGTTGGCGATACCTCGGAAGGAAACACCCAGAAAGCAGACTGTTTCTTAGTTTTGGGATCACAACAATAAATTTAGCTTTCGTCACCCGTCAGTATGTTGAACACAGCATTTGCGTCACCTCCGGTAAATCTTTGAATTATTTCACGGAAACAATCAACACGACGGAGTTTTTGGGCCTCTATCAAATTATGAGGTACCAAGCTAAATGTTCATGGAGGATTTTGTGCACTTTACTCATACCGATGCTTAAGCTTGTCCAAATATGCTGATAAATCACCCTTTTTTCGGTCTCTATTATACGCCGCACAACACTGATGTTATCTTCAGTCGTCGCCGTAGAAGGCCGTCCTCACGCAGATCGTCGGTGACATTAGTGATTCCCCGTTTAAACTCATTAAACCAGTTTTAAACAGTGGCACGAAATGGGGCTTCATCGTGAAAGGCCAATTGGTCTATCATAACTTTCTTGTCAACTTAGATAACATCGAAAGTTGCACAAAATCGTTGTGCGAAAATATTTTCGCGTTAAATTCGTATTGACGTGACACAGACAATTTTAAATTTGCCGCTAAAAATGACAAAATAAAATACATACACCATAATATTGGCGAGGAGTTCCATTTTCAAAATTCAAACTTATTTTTATTATTATATTGTTTGCAAGTGGCCAGTTCTGAAAACTTTTAGTGTCGCCCTCATATGTCGCTGTTGTAAAGAAAAGACGGACAGAAATTTTAACTGTTACATCAAGGCTACATTCCTTTTTTTATAAAATAGAAGTGACAAACGCACTTATAGTTCACCCATTGGTAGGTGACAACTGCAGTAAACAGACACCAGCAGACAATTTCAAAGAAAGAAGGACTTAGAACAAATGCGCGTGGAACCCGTATGTTACCAGGGTGTGAGGTTGTATACTCTACCAGAACACAGACGTGCAAATATGTAAGAGGGTGGTATTTAACCAGCTGAACTCTGAGCCAAAAAAAAAGTCCTACCACCTTTTTAACACATTCACTGTTCGATTTGCAGATACAATAGTAAGACAACAACAATGAACCATATCTGGGTCACGGGACAAGAAAAGGATTAAAATTTATCAAACGTAATTCTTGGAAACATCTAGAATAAAATCATTTTTTTGATATTGTTTCCGTGGGTAGAGCCACGTTGCAGCGCATTATAACTGCAGCGCAAATGGGTTAACTCTACCGGGAAAGGGTCACACTTGAACGGATACTATATAATAATAATATACTATATAAATAACGGTAATATATAATATACTGCTGTGTTCCGTGTGGTGGGTGACTAGAACCCGAGACGGTATTTATTGATAACGAAGTATTCTACGTCAATCTTCAGAGGTGACATTAATTCTTAATCAAGGAGAGACAAGACATCACAGACAGAGAATCATTTATTATCCCAAATTCTGAAAGATTATTCTTAGATTAAAGAAGTTAGGAATTGAAGTAAATGTTTATAAACCGAGTGTCCACTTGAATTGTTTTAAAAATCATATTCATGTGACAGACAGTGTCAAGCTCTAGGAAAACTTATGTAAAGCCAGCCAGACTTGTTTGCTCACTCAGCTTAACAAGTTTACACAGTGAGACCTCGTTAGTAGGCTTCACATATGACGGCCAGCGAATTTATTTCGATGCTGTATAATGGAATTGCAAACAATACAAACAATATAAGTGTACAAGGGTGGACTATCATCACATTCACTGAAAATCAAGTAACGTAAGATATTCGTAACATTCTGATTTTTTTACCTTGCCTTATCTGGCAAAATTCAGAGATACGCATATGTAGCCATTTGTGTTATAAAATATAAGGAATAATAACGAGTTTACCGTTATTAATCTTCATTGAGAGTGACTGTAGTTCACAATAGCTGCTTATCAAAACTAAGTCACGTTAAGATGATGTGCTACTGGGTTTGAGTTTGAGCCTAGCGAGGAACGTGCAAGTGATAATGATGTCGAGCCACGTCGGATGTGGGTTAGTGGGTTGCAGCTAGGGGAGATTCTTCTCCCTGCACCACTGTGCTTAAAGTAGAGTCGTAAAAAAAGAAGAGTGTTGGTATGGCGATGGGCGATGCGCCGTTCCACTATCCTCCACGACTTGGGTAAGGCTGCACCACATGGTGCTTCTAAGTGCTCATTTTTTTCCTGAATCCATTCACATATCATGTTCGGGGAGTCCGTAGCACAGGTGGAGTTAGAGGCCGCGAAGGGCAATACGCCTTGTGTTTCTAAAACACCTTATCTGAGAAGGTAAAAGGTGAGAGGATGTGCATGAAAACGTTTCCGTGGCCCTGCCAATGTGCGGCAAAAGTAGAACACCAGGTTTTAGTAAGTGTGAGTTTAGAGATTTAATTCTCTCTCTAGTTTCGAGAGAGCGAGTCTTGGTTTAACTTCTTTGTGGCCCTACTTTAGTTTTTTTTTTTATTTATAAATTCTAGCCATTATTTACATTCATGGTTTTTGGCAGTTTACTCTTTCGCAACATCCTCCAACAAAGGCGACCAAGTGTTCAATCAAGAAACCATGGATTGCGATATGTCAAGCCCCCCAGAATACGCGGCACTGTCGAAGCTGGAAAGCTTAGGAGCCAGTGCAATATGCACCGACGAATATGATCCGGATATTGATCTCGAAAACATGGAAGGCAATACGTTGCTGCCCCCAGAACACATGGAGCTGCTCGAGATTGAGAGCCTTGAAAGAGATTCTTCTTTTTTGTGTAGGTATCTTGAACTTTCTTTTCTTTTTTATTAGTAGCGAACCGTGGCAAATGTGATGCGTAGTTTTCTTGATATTTGAGTAATGGTTGTTTATCAATATAAATTTTCATAAATTATCAATACAAATTTTCACATCTTCTCATCAGGCATACCTCAAAACTAGATTGTAGAACCAGTGCGTATTGCCAGTGGTGACCTATGGATCTGAAACGTGGTCCTTCACTGCTGGCCGTATAAGGAAGTTTGAAGTCACTCTGCGAGTTATGAAGAGGACTATTCCACACGATAAACTAAGGAATGAAGATATCCGCAGTAAAACCAGAGTGACCGACATTGCCCAACGGATTAGTAAGCTGAAGTGGCAATGGACCGGCCATATAGCTCGAAAAACCGATAATCAGTGGGAAAGAAAGATTCTCGAGTGGCAACCTCGTACCGACAGGTGAAGTATAGGACATCCTCCAACTAAATGGAGTGACAACCTGGTAAGATATGCAGGAAGTAGATGGATGCAGGTGAATCAAGACCGTGCATTGTGGTATTCCTTGGGGGAAGCTTATGTTTAGCAGTGGACTTGTGAAGGGCTTTAATGATGATAAATGATAATGGCATTGTATTTATATGATACATAAATGGAATGGACGTTACCGGTAGAGGCCATTTATCCATAGAGTCCATTCTATTTATGTAGGTATAGGTAGAGTATAGAGATTTTATCGATATATTTTGCCACTCGGTCTTATCTCTATTATTAGTTCCGTGGACATCCCCTTCTGCTGTCAGCACCAAAATGGCGCAAATCAAATCGCCTCATCATATCACGGTGTGGACTGGTTAGTCCAGCGTACTTGTACATACAGAGGTCAGTGCATATAAGGCATAGAACGTAACTTTCTGTCAAAGTGTACGTACACTGTGAACTAGATTGCGAAGATTTGATACAAGCGTCTCGCAACATACACAGCAGGGAGTTCATTCTACAGTCGCACACAGAGTAAATAAAGCTTCTTTAGTACTTCCGACGCAGACATCATCTAGACAACGAATCTAGAATACGAATTATATTATAGCCTTCGCAAGTTCTAAACCTGTTACTTGTCGGTTCTTATTACACTATTCCGAAAATTTGGCTTGCTGGTAGAAACTAGCCATCGAACATGATAATTCGTATATGAGAACTAGCCAAGTCAGACCTTAGGCTACAATATATTTTCCTAAGTTATAAGAAGAAATTATATTTTATGTTGTTCTAAATAAATTTCAGGACTGACCATTGAACTTGGCACCCATTTATATCTCACGTCTTTTGTCGTTGAAGTCAACAACCAAGGCATATACCATAATATTGAACTTGGCTCTCATTACACATTTATGTTTTTGATGGGATCCTATTTTCTCTGACCGGTGTACTGTTTGCTGCGGACTTCTAGTCCGGACTTGTATGCGTTGCGAGACGGTTATATGAAGCATCCGTACTCTCTTTCACTCCCGATACATTTGAATAACATTTTACGACTAGTTACTTTAAGATCTAAAGGACAGAGTACCTTGTGCTAGCCATGATGAGGTTGATTTTAGATGTAGTCAACAATATTTCGCAGTAATAAGTCGTCGTCTAAGCGCATAAGCACTACGTCCTAAACCGGCTAGAAAGTCATTATCACCAGTCACATTAATATTATAATTACCTCTAAAATATATTGAAATAGATTAAATTGAGATTGATTAAAATAGAACAGTCGGAAAAAACATCACGATGATCAACCAAATGTAATAAAACACACTGACTAAATAAAGGTCTATTCACACTTGCCTTGTACGGGGAATACAGAATAAAATAAGAAGACAGATTGGATGGAACGCCTATAAAATGGACCACGAAGATTTTTCTTAAATTAATTAATTAAATTTAATTATGTGGGAGTAGCACCACAGATTTTGCAAGGATCTGAGGGGTTTAAAATACCATAAATATTATGCGAGGTGAGACCAGAGTGATCTCGTAGTGCGGTAATGTGGCCCACGAGGCGCCTACGCGGATGGAGCTATTAGATAATCTCCTACGATAGCTCAGGCCTCTGATAGAGGATTGTTCACATCAAATAAATAAATTCGAAGGACCAGCGTGCAATTGTTAGCGTGTTTAGGTTCAACGCTCACCTTGTGGTCTCTAGATGCGTAGCAGCGTGGTGTTAAACTTCCTCAGCAGCAGCTAAGGGGTACTCTTCATCACACGTAGCGTGGTAATGCGAATAGTCCCCGTGCGCGGTTTTATATGTAGTTTATCACACGTAACATTTCTATAGGTTATCACAACACTTCATCACAACTTGCGGGACGAGGCAACGGTATATTGCGATTATTATAATGGGTGACGACATTTCGTGACTTCATCGTCACTATGTGATGCCATGGAACGTGCACTGCTCCTGCGCCGTCTAGCGTGGGGCATGCGTTAACGAACGCATGTGCACGGCCAGCATTATGCGAAGAACGTGTGCGTGTGCCCTCCAAGCAAACACTAGCGTATCGACAGGCTTGCTTATATATCAAGAACAAACAAATCATCGTGGTAAAAATATTTTGTTAAGATAATCGCGAGAAGCGACACTTAGCGTAACCACAGATGCTTAAAATTATTTTACTCCGTTGCGAATAAAACCAATTGGTTCGAATGTGTTGTGTGCTTGACAACAAAAGAGTGGAGCCACTGATCGTCCAACGATGGAGAAGACAGGGAAAGTTGTGGTAAATCCTAAGTTGTAAATGTTTGATGATGCGTACGGCGCCACGACGCGTTAGACGTATTATACTATGAGTGGAAACCACAATAATTTGCTAGTTTTGTCTTTTCATCCAACACCAATATGAGTGTAATCGTAATAAAAGATTATTGACTTTTGTTGAGCTAAGTCAGTACGCTTTACCAACTTCGGCTATGTCACCACTTACTACGGGGCCAGATGGTATAACACTGGCTTATGATATATTAAAAAGAAACTAAAAAAGAAATTAAGGAATTCATACATGTCAAGAAATAAATTTAACATTAAAATACATGCGTAGAAAAAGTATATTCAATGTACAAATGTCTTCTTTCTTTTCATAAGCTCGCAAAAGTACACTGCTGGCCATGAGCCTTTTCTGTTATAGGATTTACTTTAATTGATTTAATTGTGGCGTGTGCAAGATGTTTATATAGTTACTGTCATCTCACGACATCAACAGATAGAAAGCTATGATGGATTCTCTAACGTCGCCCATATAATCCATAACCACATCCTAAGAGGTAAATTCTAGGTTCTAGGGCAAGTATATGTTCGCCGCGCTGCCCCAAGCTCGTTGGTAGACTTTCCGTGTCGTCCAATTTTCTTTTTGATTTCGCAGATATTCAGGTTTCCTTACTATGTTTTCCTTTACCGTACGCGTTATGCGTACTATGATATTCAAGGCGAGGTACCTCTGGGTTACCACGGCTCTACGGTATCCATATTGAGATATAAATGCATTAGCTCGTGTCTGTCTTGTCTTAAGACATATGACACGTTAACATAAAAACTTTAATCTGAGTGTTTTGGTATGTGCAGTAAACAATTTTCGATATAACGTTGTTTGCAAATTAAAAGATCTAAAGACCATATACACGTGTCACCTACCAGCGATAGGGCGTTGCTTGTGTACTAAGGGTAATGAGCTTATATTGCCCTCGTTAGTGCGCGTCGGCTGACAAATTAATATCGTCAGTGTTACGAAGGTAAACGTAAATTAATAAAAACGGAATCTACAGTTACATGCTATTTTATTAAAAAAGCAAACCAGTAACAATTTAATTGGGTATAAATTAATTTGGTACAACTTTTTTCAATAATATTGAAGGTTTTAAGATATTTGGGGGGAGGGGGGGTTTTCCGAGGGGAGGGTGTATATATTCAGACATGAAGACAAAGATCTATTTTTTTCTTTAAAGCCTCAACTGGGTAATCCATTTCACGACTAATGTATCGCCGAGCATCGTTTCTCACACCTTTATTTGTGTAATTGGTATTATTAGGGTCCCATAAGCATTTATACTCCTTATAAAGGGATTATCATTTCGCGTGATCCACTCACAAACATCAGCACCGCGCACGACAAGTGACGCCTTTATTTTTAATATAAGGCTCATTTTCACCTCAGCGGCTACATGAATCGTCAAAATTATCGCTTCTTAGGCAACGAAAATCCGCGTGTGATTTACGAAGAGACCGTATACCCGCTCAAGGTTACGGCATGGTACGCTGTTTTGGCCATTTTTTTTTTGAGGGCGCCGCGGACCAAACGGTGAACGGTGGCCGCTACAGAATCATGATCAACGAGTTTCTTCTTCCTCAATTGGATGAACTGGGACTAGAGAACATGTGGTTCATGGGAAATTAAGTACTATCTACAGGCTGATGTGATCGATGCAGCTCATGTGGCGGATGGACACGGTGGACGTGACAGGATATTCGCCAAGACATCAAAAAATATGATAAAATCTCAAAATAAATGATAAACTTCTATTTATCAATGTGTGATGTGTGTAAACAAAAGAAAACAAAAGAGAAGAGAGGACTAGTTTCAAAGCCGATTTTCCACTCTGAAATAAATGGCAGATGCCAGGTGTATTTGATCGATTTTCAGACACAACTAGATGGACGATTTAAATTTATCAAGACCATCTAACAAAAATTATTCTTCTGTGTGCATTAACATCTAAGAGAGTGGCAGAAGTGGCCTACCACCTGAATGATATATTTTTAGCCTTAGTCCTCAGGGGTGACAACGATAAAATCACAGTATTCACTTATCCTAAAGATGCACTATAATATGCTCCTTTGTTATCCTTACTTGAATAAAAATATTTTGGGAACATTACATTACATTATAGCCTATTAAAGTCCACTTCTAAACATAAGGTTCCCCAGTGATTGCCTCACGGGGGAATATTAGCCACGGTTATATATATTTTTTGGGGAATATTATCAGGAAGGTGCTGCTGCGCATCCCCTGTTTGAGTTTCCCTCTGTTGTCGCTTTTGACACTTACCCACACTGGGGTGGTATAGATTAGTGAATTCTCTTACGCCGTCCTATAGAACATACAATAACATCCTTTGGCTCCTGTTAAGTGCGTTACCAGGTTCAATATTCAAACGTATACAAATACATTACTTTATTTCAGAAAATTCGACCATAAAAATGAAAATTAAGTTAAATAATGGTTTATTTGCAATTTTATGTGGTTTTATTACCTCTACATTGGCCGGGAAGTAAGAGTGTTGTCAAAGACCAAAGACAAAGTTATGTATTTGTAAACGTTTGAATATTGATTCTGATACCGCACTTAACGGGAGCCACACAGGTTTTTGTTACAAGTTGTATATATATCTGATAAAAATTATATCTTAAGGTCAAAGGTATTATTTGTATAGGCAAATGTATTGAAATAATACCAGTTTTTACGGAATTTATGGCGTATATATGGTGTTAATGAAGTGTAAGGGAAATGAAAATATTATTATGCTAGGAGATTTAATGGAAGGGTTGGAGTGAGGAGGCTTGGTTATGAAATGATATTGGGAACGTTTGGTGATGAAGGTATAAATGAGAATGGTGAAAGTCTCCTCACCGTATGTATGGAAAAGAATCTTTTTGTGACGAATACTTGCTTTCGCCACAAGAGGATTCGCATTTATACTTGGGAAAGAGGTGACGATAGAAGCATGATAGATTTCATAATTGTGGATAAAAGATTGAGGGGCGCAGTGGTAGATACAAGGGTTTACCGGGGTTCTAACGTAGGAACAGATCATTATTTGGTTTTACGCTGAATTAATGGTCTATTCAGGCGTTGGCGCCATCGGTCATCTGTGTCTACCACTGCGTTACAGCGTATTAGAACAGAAAGATTACAAGATGAAGTTGAGAAAAACAAGTTCAAATGTAGACTGAAAGAAAATATAAGTGGTTTGGATGAATTATGTATGAAGGAGTTGGACTTGGAGAATGCATGGCAAAATGTAAAGAATGGTTTAGTGGATGCAGCTACCGAAGTATGGTGTTATTAAGAGAAAGAATGAAAGGAAAAATAATACGTTATGGTGGGATAATGAGATACGTATGGAAGTTGAAGCAAAGAAGAGAGCATGGCTAGATTTACTAGCAACAAAGGCTGGAAATTCTAGCGGTACAAATGACGATATTGAAAGAAAAAAGGCAGTCTTTAGACATCTTTTTGATACCGTCTCAATTCCAATCTTAATCTCACGACTGCAAAATATTGGCATCAGGGACGTACCGCTTCTATGGATCTCCGACTATTTAAAAAATAGAAAAAACGAGTACGTATTTGCAACCTATTTGCAACCTATTGAGCGATACTGCGAACTGCTCCTATGGTATACCACAAGGAAGCACATTATCAGCAACACTTTTTTTAATTTATATTAACGAACTGTGCAAACTAGACATTCCAGGTGCCAGCATAATAATGTTTGCTGATGATACTGTGCTGCTGTTTCACGGCAAGGACTGGGAAACTGTTCATAAACTAACAGAATTTGGTTTAATTAGAGTAAATAAATGGCTAGAAAACAGTTTACTTACGCTGAACATCTCCAAAACAAAATACGTTTGCTTCAGTAACAACAAAGCAATGAATTGCAAAAAGAATCTGAGTTTAATCATACATTCCTATTCATGTAACATGTCTCACTCTCCATCAAAGTGCAATTGCACCCCCATAGAAAGGGTAACAAACACTAAATACCTGGGAGTCACAATAGATGAAAATCTGACATGGAGTCTACACATTTCGAATACTGCCAAAAGAATAAAAAAACTATTATTTATTTTCAGACAACTAAGAACAATAGCTAACCAACAACTTTTAGTCCAGACCTATAATGCTCTATGCCACTGTTTGATAAATTACTGCATTTGTTCTTGGGGTGGTGCATGCAAAACACATTTAATGGAAATAGAGCGAGCGCAAAGAGCTGTTCTAAAAGTGATGCTTGCTTTACCTTACCGCTACCCCACCAACTTGCTTTATAAAAAAACAGGGGTTCTGTCTGTTCGGAAAACTTTCGTGTATCAATGCATCAGACGGTATCATCGTTTAACTATACCACACACATATGTCACGAACAAAAGAACCGCAAAGTACCCTGCCCCCAACAGGAAATGCTCGGTAGCAAGAAAGCATTACGAATATCTTGCGCTTCGGCTTTATAATACATTCAACAAAACAAAAGGTATACAGAAGCTAAGCAACTTTAAATTAAAAATCGTTTTGCTTGATTGGCTAAAAGAATTGGATTACTATGCTTGCGAGAGACTTCTTGGAGTCAATTTATAAACTAATAGGTCATGTTTGCATACACACACACACACACACACACACACACACACACACACACACACACACACACTTACACACACAGTAAAAGAGGAATCACTTATTAACTTTAATCATAGCTTTAAAAAAAACTGTTTAAAATTTAAAATTTGTAAAATTGTATGGGAAGGTACTGATATCCTAAGATACAGGATTTATCCTAGTTTAGGAATCAGTGCAACATTTGTTTAGTAACTTCTTAAGTTTTTAATAAAGATTATTATATATATATATATATATATATATATATATATATATATATATATATATATATATATATATATATATATATATATATATATATATATATATCTTAATAAGAGAGTAAAAGAAGTAGTTGAAAGAAAAAAGCAAGAAAGAACGGATAAGAATGATAGAAGAATATTGGATAATTTCCAGGCAAATATTAAAATGTTCTGGACTTGTAAGAACTGCCAAGGGACATTCAAAACAGCCTATGATGAATGCTATAAGAGACGAGAATCGCTATATTCTGAATGATGAAGTTTTGAGTTTAAAGAGATGGAAGGAATATTTTGAAAGGGTGTTTATGAGTGAGGAGACAACGTGTGTACTAAGTGAATTAGAAACTCCGAAAGAAGAGGAAAGAGGTAGCGAGATAAGTATAGATGAAATAATGAAAGCAATGAAAAGCATGAAAGCAGGTAAGGATGCCGGATATGATAGAGTTTCACTGGAAATGCTAAGGGCTGGAGAGGAAGTGGTGACAGGCCTGCTGCACACCTTGTTTAATTTATGCTGGGAACTGAGGCGGGTACCGGTAGACTGGTGCAAAGCCGTGATGGTCCCAGTATGTAAAGGAAAAGGGTCGCAGCAGGACTGTAAAAACTACCGTGGCATCAGCCTTCTTAGCATTGTGGGAAAACTGTATGCTAAAGTACTGATTGAAAGGGTCATGAAAGAAACTGACGGAAAAATTTGGGATGTGCAAGCGGGATTTAGAAAGGGAATGGGATGTACAGATCGAGTCTTTTCCACGCGCATGATCGCGGAGAAGTTTTTGGCCAAAAACCAAAAGGTTTTTTGTGCGTTCATGGACTTGGAAAAGGCCTATGACAGAGTTGATAGGGATGTGCTATGGCAAACACTGCAATCACTTGGGGTGACCGCAGGCTTGATACAGGCATTGGAGTCTCTTTATAGGGACTCTAGTGCTTGTGTTAGGATCAACGGGGTCTACTCGGACTGGTTTGACATCCATAAAGGTGTCAGACAGGGTTGTGTGGCTTTCCCGCGGCTGTTCAACCTATTTATGGACAGTTGTTTGCAAAATTTGAAAGTTGAAGAATGCGGATTAAGAATGGGTGAGGTAACCGTCAAATGCCTTTTGTACGCCGATGATCAAGTTATCCTTGCGTCGTCGGCGGCCGAGTTTCAAATGATGGTTACATTAATGAACAGATCGTTAAAAGAAAGGGGTATGAAAGTGAACGCAAGTAAGACGAAGGTTATGGTTTTTGAAAGAGAAGAAAGTAAAATGATTTGTGAAATAAGAATAGAAGGGGAGTTGATAGAGCAAGTAGACGAGTTTGTATATTTGGGCTGCGTATTTAGCAGGGATGGGAGATAGGATAAGGATATAGAACGACGAGTGAATGCGGGAAATAGAGTAAATGGGGCCCTACACTCTATTGTGAAGAGTCAAAATGTGTCGAAAAAGGCACGTATGGCAATTCACAATGCTGTGTTGGTCCCTACTTTAACGTATGGTAGTGAAAGTTGGGTGTGGCAGAAGAAGCACGAGAGTAGAATGAACGCAGTAGAAATGCGGTCGTTAAGGAGTATGTTAGGGCTGAATCTGAATGACAGGGTAAGAAATTGTGTAATAAGAGAAGACTGTGGTTTGCAGGATGTTGTTGTGACCAGGATTAAGAAAGGAATGCTTCGGTGGTTTGGTCATGTGGAAAGAATGGATGAGGAAAGTCTGACAAAGAAAATTTATGTTGCAGAAGTGAATGGCAGAGTCGGAAAGGGACGTACTAAGCGAAAAAATTGGTGATTTATTAAAAACGGGCTAAATTAGGAGTACCCTTAACCGACGAGCATGTATGCGTAGGTGTATGGATGTGAAGGAGGCGAGAGAGGTGTGTCAGGATCGTGCCAAATGGAAGTCTGTAGTCTCTGCCTACCCCACTGGGTGACAGGCGTGAGTGTTTATGTTATGTTATGGCGTATATTTAAATTTTTAAATACCCGACGTTTCGAACGCTTTACAGCACTCATGGTCACGGGCGGGACTGAGATGTTCAACGTCCATATGTCATAGTTAACTGCGGTTACCATAGATTAAAATTTTACTTTTGTTCCGATCTATACAGTATGAACTTATGGTATCTTGAAGTCTTGCACTTGTGTGCTTGGGTTGGGATTTAATTTTATTTATTATAGGATCCCAAGCAGATGGTAGCACCCAGCCATCTTCTCTATTGAAATGAGGATGTTTTTTGATTTCAATAGCCTCGCGAATCATGAGTGCTGTAAAGCGTTCGAAACGTCGGGTATTTAAAAAGTTAAATATACGCGATAAATTCCGTAAAAACTAGTATTATTTCAATGTGTAGTGTTCGCGTAAATATAAGAAATCATTAGGCAAATGTACTTTCCTAAAAATAATCCTATGCAATAGCGCCCTGTCCTTTATGGGTTAGAAGGAGTGAGATTTTGTTATAGTAGATATTAGGGCAGTTGACAACATTTATTAATTCGGAAGTTTTTGAAGACCATCATTACAACTTACACAGATAGTTAATCTGAACTAGGAACATTCAGTGTATTCTCATTTTAAATTAATAAAAATAATGAACTTACGCTAGTACACATTAAAATGGATATTATATTATAATATCCATTTATAAGCTAAATGTATAAGCTCAGACCAACCACAGTACGAGTAAAAGCGTGGCTTATACGTAAGCCACCATAGCTTGCATTTTCCTATATACATTTTACGACATGTTTGTAGGAACTTAATTGCTACAAACAATAATAAAACAAGCACTAAATGCAGTACAATGAATCCTATTTTTATTTCCTTTAGCACGAAATATCTAATAACGCTATAATTGCGGGATTTTTCTTTTGCTAGATACTTGTAAACGATACCAAAAATGAATTGGCCCATCAATAAAACAATCTCCATAGTTAAACGCTAATTAAATAGTAAGGCTGTATTAGAATATCCAATACCACACATCAGCCCGTAGATGTCATAAGAGGCGGCAAAGAAAAATTAACAGGAAACTGCCATTGCCAACCCTCTTGCCAAACATGACAAATATTCGCCCTGTGTTCAACAGTGGACTTTCAATACGCAGTAATAATGAATTCCAAATAATTTTCTAACAACTTTTTAGTCATTTTCATCCCGTTGGTATTTTAAAAAGCGACCACGAGACGTACCGATAGATGGCAGTATAATCACCCCGTTTAAACTAGGCATAAAATACTCCATTACGAGAAGCAGTTTTAAAGATGGAAGATGTCTGGTACTGTGATTGTCAATCCACTATCCAATCGTGACTATTAAGAAATATCCTTCCTGCAACAGACGGGGCCCGTGTTCAGCAGTAGACTTTTACGAGCTGGTAAATATGATAATGAAAAGTTCTGACTAATAGGTAGAGGATTATTTTTTATTTCAATATATGTAGATATTTTTTACACAAAGTTCAAAAATTTCATCTGAATACAATATGCATATGAAAATACGAACACGACGCGAATTTGACTTCCTATAGTACGGACGCTGAGTTATTACCGATTTGACAGATTATTCTTAAATTAATCGATATAACCTTGCACGAGCGACACATTTGCCGAATGATTTAGAATACCTCTTTAATATAAAACTTTATGTCAAAATGTCAGAATCAAGTAATTTTCCAATAAACTCTATTTCAAAACTTAAAATAGTTTGTAAATAATATGAAAACATTTATTTTTTGTTCTTTGGCGCGCTTGTACAAAGTTACATCGTGCGTCTAGTTTTCATAGTGATGTGCTTGATAGTATTCGGTCCGAATTCGATATTTATTTTATTTGGGTATTTTTATTTTACTTATTCCTTCGAGCAACTAGACTATAATGCTACCATTTTTTTGCGTCTCCTAATTGCACTGTGTTGCCAGTATCTCCATGATTTTTAAGATTTATGTGTGATCCAAAGACAGAAATACTGTTTTCAATGATTTAAAAATAAATACAATTAAAATGATTATGTATAATTTTTAACATTCATAATATATAAAACAACATTTAAATTCAAATTCAAATTTATTTATTTGTGAATACAGGTAATGAGACAGAATAGATCTTATATGTATATGTTATAAATATGTTCGCTGCATTCGACCCTTAGGTATACAAATATTAGTTACAATTAAATTATTATATATTATTTCATTTTATTATTTATATTATAATTATATGAGAAAATTCGATGTAATAATTAATTAAAATGGGATATTTACAATAATATATTGTCCAATCTAAAGTCAAATTAATTATATTTTGTGAATGTCATTATAATATGCCTACTGATGCGTCACTTAAATATTCATCTATTGAGTAGTAGCATTTCTCAATTAGAAATGTTGCACGCACACACTTTTTTGTGCTTTAAATATATCTTCGCGCCTTGTGGCATTGCCCCAAAAAATTATACCGTAGCGCACAGTAGAAGATACGAAGCCGTGATATACCGTCCGTAAAGCATCTACATTAACTACTTTGGATAATACATGTAAAGCGTATGAAAATTGGTTTAACTTTTTGCAAATATATTCTGTATGAGTCTCCCACTTTAAGTTGTTGTCAATATAAAGACCTAAGAATTTTGCTGCTTTGGTTTCACTAACCTTCTCACCATCGTAATTAATATTAAGTAAATCAAGGGGCCATTTTCGTTGATAGAAATTCATTATTTGAGTCTTTTTTAGGTTTATTATTAAATTATTTGACTTAAGCCAGCTAATTATACTCTTCAGGCTGTTATTAATTTCATTTTCATAATTATTTATGTCTGTACATGTAAACACCATAGAGCTATCATCTGCAAATAGAGCCATAGGAAAGCTTACGCTGTTAGGTAAATCATTAATATATACTAAAAACAATAAAGGACCAAGTACGCTTCCTTGAGGAACACCAAAATTTGAGGATCGAGGATAGGACCAATAAATCTTCTCATATATTCATCAATAAATCGTCTTTGGACAAATCCGTGATACTTGAGTAATTTGAATTCTGTTTGTTAAGTAGGATTTTATAAGATCAAGTGTCTTGCCTCTTACACCGTATTTATTTAATTTTATAATTAACAAGTCATGCCTGACAAAATCAAAAGCCTTCAAAATGTCCATATATAGGGCTGTCACTGGTAGTTTTCTGTCAACATTTGTAAATACTTGGTATAAAAATTCATAAATTGCTACATTAATAGATTTGTTTCTACGAAAGCCTTTTTGTTCTTTTGCAAAAATATTGAATTTTTCAAAGTAATTATATAAATTCTTATAAATTACTTTTTCTATAATTTTTGAAAATATAGAAGTCATAGCAATCGGACGGTAACAGGATAAGTCCTCCCTGTCATCTTTTTTAAATAATGGTTTAATAATGGACGTTTTAAGAACTTCAGGAAATACACCATCTTCAACACATAGGTTTATAATATGACTCATTACTGGGGCAATCGTGTTTCCTACGTGTTTTATTACTTTTGTTGAAATGTCATCAAAACCAGTACTTTTTGTGTTTTTTAATAATTTTATTGTTAATAGTATGCCATTAGGTGTAACAAAATTAAAGAAAAATGAATTGTATTTATTATGTGTCAAATTATTAGAATAGGTCATATTATTTTTGTCATCTATTGCATATACTTGGTCAATGTAATGATCATTAAATGCCTGCGCAATGTCTTTTGGATTCGTTATAAACTTATTATTTATTTTAATTCGTGTTATAAAATTTCTACTAAACTCTTTATTATAATTTTTTCTGTAGCTATTAACAATTTTCCAAGTTGTTTTTGTCTTATGAAGTGATAAATTAACAATGTGATTGTTTTGAGCTTTTTGTGTTAATTTAATTATTTTTTTTAATCTATTTGAATAAGTCCTAAGCATATTTTTGTTGTTTTGATTAGGATCTCTTCTATATTGCCACAAAAGGTGACGCTTACGTTTACAACAAAATTTTATGCCTTTTGTAATCCATTTTTGTTTCGTATTTGTTGAAATTCGTGCTCAAATAACAGGAAAACAAAGATTATAAAATAATTTAAATTCATTATAGAACTTATTAAAAGCCTCACTTCATCTAGTGCTACTGGTATAAACATCTGTAAATTTAATTTTATCTATGTAATATTTAATAAATATAATTTTCTCCCTCAATTAAGCAATGTTATAGGTGTATTTTTTTAAGTAATTGGCGATACTATTCTGGCAACACCCTTACCACCGCTATTTTAATCTGTTTAGTCGTCTTCCGTACTCTCGTGCGCACAGACTACGTTCTCTTGTGTAACCGTTGTTTTTTGACTCGGCTTTCTCCTGTTTATCGTTGCGCTTTATTGGACTAATTTTGTTTGTGTTTGGTAATTTTGTTGAAAATGCCGAAACGAGGAAAAACATTGAATAGTCAATGTCGTGAGCTTGTACTAAAGCTACAGGATTACTTTGAGCGTGAGTCACAAAATGGCGGCCCTTTGATTCCTGTCACTCAAGTGAAAGATCGGGTTTCACAAGCTCTTGGAATTGGTGCAAAAACACTATATAATATAAATAAAGAAAAATTTGGTGCTTCTGGAAGTGAAGATAATGTTTTACGCACTCCTAAGAAAAAACGAGGACAAAAGCCCGTGACAAGTGTTGATGTTTTTGATGCAGATGCAATAAAAAACCACATATATGGTTATTATACTAGGAACGAGTTTCCAACTAGACGTTTGCTTTTGGTCTCTTTAAAAGAAGCTGGCTTGTTTAAAGGCGGTAAAACGGCGTTGTCAAAACTATTGCACAAAATTTGGTTTGAATATAAAAAAACGAATAAAAGGAAAATATTGATGGAAAGATTTGATTTAATAAATAAAAGGAGCGAGTTTTTAAGAGAAGCCAGAAAAATCGAGTCTTGGGACAACGTCGTTTTTGTTGACGAAACATGGTTAAATACGAACCACACTGTGTCACGCTCTTGGACTGACGAAACAAAAGCATCAACCTCAAAGGTTCCAATTGGAAAAGGATCGCGACTGATAATTTGTCACGCCGGTTCTGCTGGAAGTGGTTTCTTTGAAAATGGACTGCTGGCTTTCGCGTCAAAAAGTACTTCCGATTGCCACGAGGAGATGGATACAGACACTTTTACGAATTGGTTCGAAAATAAATTATTGAGCCTGCTAGAGCCTTCTATCATAATAATGGACAACGCTTCATATCACTCGAAACAAGTTAATAAAGCGGCTACTCAGGCCGACAAGAAAGCTGATCTCGTAGCATGGCTATACCAAAATGGAATTGAAACTACTGCCGAAATGCTAAAGTCTGACTTAGTAAAGTTGTTACGCGAAAATAAAACATCAAGAGTCCGTTATGAAGTAAATCAGATAGCTCTAGCACATGGATATCGGGTACTTCGAATTCCGCCTTATCACTGCCAGTACAATGCCATTGAGCTAATATGGGCACAAATCAAAGGTATTGTTTTTTATCGCATAAGTTATGAATATGAATAATTTGTACTATTATAACATCCAATATTCAGCATATAAGTAAAAAGATACATAACTAAGAAATAAATATCTCATGTCCCTTACATGTAGGTAATTGTGTAACATTTCGTTTATTTAATGTAATAAATTAACGTTATTTAATGTTTACATTACAGGTTACGCAGCTCGTAATAACGCGACTCCGCCATTCAGTACTAATAAAATGATGGGTCTATTAAAAAATTCTTGTAGCAAAATAACGAAAGAAGATTGGGTCAAGGTCGTCGAAAAGACTCGAAAACTAATAACAGAAGATTATGAACGCGATATAAGAGTGGACACCATTATAGAGAATGAAATTGTCATACAAGTGACTGATAGCGATGACAGCTCTGGCGAATCTGGTTCAGAGTCTGAATAATTGTTTCAATAAATGATAGGTAGTCATTTATTAAAACATCTTGTACCTACTCTATTCATTAAAATGTGTAACAGTGTTTACAAATTTGTTTTATTTTGATATGTCCTCGACCAATTATCTACGCCCATCAAGGATACTCCACCTAATAAAGAACCTGCGTCTTTAACTATTATTGTTTTGATTTTATTTAATTACACACTATACTAGAATATTTAAAAACAAACTGTTCCCAAATGATATTAGGGTTACTGGTTCAGTCACTTCACTAGTATTGTCAATTCGTCATGTGTCAAATCGGTAATAACTCGGCGGCCGGAGTATAATAACGACAGATGTTTCGAAATTTCGGGTCACGTCAAGTCTCTTTATGACATCATAGTGACAAATTATATTAACCCGTAAACCAAGCCATGCTCACTTTGGACATTGGACACAAACATTTATTATATTTCCGCATGAAAAGATTCGAGTTCATAATTTATTCATTTATCTCTATGGAAAGTCTACAGTTAGCCTCTCCCATAAACATTGAAGTAATATGTACTTACGTACTAGAACAGCTATTTCAAACAAAAAATGTGCGCTACTCTGTGTTCGCGCGGTTCGTTTTTTATCATAGAATAGACATAGGTAGAACAATCAGTAGGTAATAGTAGATTGTATTGTTAAATGGGTAAATTATATCGAGAACAATTTTTAAATTTTGCAATTTATTTTGAATATTATATTTGCTTATTAAATATAATATTACATAATATTCACAATCACAATTACATCTTAATGATATTTTTGTCTGAATATTTTAAAAGGTATCTTTGTTAAATATAAAAAACATACTAAATGTATGTTTAACAAACCTTATTAATATATTATTTAAATTAAAAATATATTCATTTAAATTAGAATAAGATTCGTTCATAAATGTTGGGAGCGGGAGAGTTAAAAATGGACGAATTTATTCCACTTTGACTTAGATTTGGAAACCTTAAAACAAAATAAAAGAATAATGAGCAGATTTAAATATAAAAAATTAGCCTAATTATGATAATTTATATGTTTTTCTACAAAAAAGTATGTGTATAATAATATTATTCGTCCTATACTTAAGTACCCACAGAAATGTCACATCTGAACAAATTAACTTCATAATCCATATTCCATGACACGAGATAGTGTCTTAGGAATAATTTGTTTTATTATTAGTCTAGTACCCGGTTGACCAAGCTTTGCTCGGTATTTATCGCTCGATTTTTTTTAATTCGTGTGTTTTGGAAATTATATTTAGATACAAATTACATACTGATGAAATATAAATAATATTTTTTGATCTTAGCGACATAACAGCAAAAACGGATAAAGATAAAGATATTTTATTTTGCAAATATGGGTACAGTACATGGAAATTTAGGTAGTGAGTTCAGCCATATTTTACCAGTAGGCATGCAAAATATACAGAAATATAAACTTATCACCTAAACAGCTATAATAAAATAAAATAATAGCACAAAAACAAACATAATTTAAATTTTTTAACATTATATAGTCTTAATCTCAAAATGAAAATTTTTTTTTCTGTCAAGAATTCTGTTACGCTATAGTATGCTTTAACTGTCAAGAAGCTACGAAGCCTTTTTTTAAATATCGATAGCGGCAATTCTTTCCAACTTTTTGGTATTTTATCATATATGAATCGAGCCATGCAGTATATACTTTTGCGCATTAGTGCTGTCTTAGCGGATTGATGACATAAAAGGGTATTGTCGCGTCTATTACGTGGAACTACTTGGTCAAGGCGTTTAAAACGTTTCGGATGCAATTTAACAAACACTGCTACTTCTAGTATGTATAAGCAAGGTAATGTCAGTATTTTATACTGTTTAAAATATGGCATGCAACTATCGGTAGTTTTGAGCTTAAACATCGCCCTTATGCATCTTTTTTGAGCCTTAAACGCTGATTCTTTTTCGGTTGAGTTACCCCAAAATATTATTCCATATCGGAGGTGGGATTCTGCTAAGCCGTAGTAAGCAGTGAGGAGTGCATCCGTGTATACTATTGAAGACAAATTATGTAAAGCATATGCGGTTTTACTAATTTTTTTACATAAAGTATTAATGTGTGCTTTCCAGTTAAGATGTTTATCTATTTCGAGACCCAGGAACTTTGCAGTTTCAACTTCTTTTACAACATCATTATTGTAGTGTACATTTAGGCTCATGCTAGGAATCCGTTGACTGAAATGGATAATTTTTGTTTTATTTAAGTTTATTTTTAAATTGTTTTCGTCCAACCAGTTTACAACTAATTTTAAGTTATTAATGTCATTTTCATAGGTCTCTACACTTTTACATGGTATTGTCACTGTGGTATCATCCGCAAATAGTGTTACTGGTTGCTCAATGCATTTAGGTAAGTCATTGATGTACAAAATAAATATAAAAGGACCCAGCACACTCCCCTGTGGTACTCCAAATTTAACTTCGCGCTTTGACGATCGAAATATCTCTTCCTTCTTACTTGCTATATTAATTTGATTAATTTCAGTTATTTGTATTCTATTCTTTAAGTAAGATTCAATTAGATTAAGAACATTGCCTCTAATGCCATAGGCTTCAAGTTTTTCTAAAAGAGTAGCGTAATTTACATAATCAAATGCCTTTGTCATGTCGCAAAATATGCCACAGACATGTCTACGTTTATCGATATTGTTAATAATATTGTAAATAAAGTCATATATGGCCATATTGATTGTCCTATGTGGTCTAAATCCTTTTTGTTCCTCACATAAAATGTTATACTTTTCAATAAATTTATATATTTCCTTATATATATATTTCTCAAATATTTTTGAAATTACGGGAATAAGTGAGATGGGCCGATAATATTCCATTAGTTCTCTATTTTCCTTCTTAAACAGCGGTTTTATAATTGATGTTTTTAAGGCATCTGGGTAAATACCTGCACTAATACTTAGGTTGATTAGATGACTTAGATGTCCGCATATTTCCATTGATATGTGTTTTAATATTTTTGTAGCAATGCCATCGTATTCGACGCTACTTGTATTATTTAACGACATTATTATTTTGTGAATATCTAATGGAACACTAGGCGGCATGAACAGAGATTTACTGTTGGTGTTTATTTTATAAGATTTATGTTTGTTAGTTATATCTATGTTTGCCTGAATAATATCGATAAAAAAGTTGTTAAATGCTTCAGCGATGCACTGAGGATTTGATACGAGTTTGATCATTTACCTTAATTTTATTAATACTGCGTGAAGGTAAGTTGTATTTTGTTCGTTTAATAATTTGCCAAGTTGCTTTAGACTTATTTTTAAATGCTTTTATTTTTTGGTTATTTTGTGCCTTTTGTGTCAATCTAATAATTTTTTTATATAACTGCGAATAATTTGAAAATAAAATTTTGTTCTTACTGTTAGGATTTAATCTTAGCTGCCACAGAAGTTTTCTTTTCTTTCGACTGCATAATTTAATTCCTTTAGACAACCACTTTGTTTTTTTTTATTATGTCTACTTTAATCAATTTAATCGGAAAACATAAGTCGTAAATAAGTCTAAACGTATCGATAAATTTATTATATGCTGCGTTTGGATCATCTGTATCGTATATTTCCGAAAAAGAGATATGTTTTATGTAATCTTTAAATTTCGTTATATTTTCCATATTATAATCCCTTCTAGGCGTATACCAATAGTTTATTGCATATATTTTTTGCACTGGACAGTGCAGCAGCTGTGCTGTATGATCAGACAGCGCAAACTCGAAGACATCAGCCTTAAATGATTTATTAAAATTGTGCGCAAAATTATCTAAACATGTTAAGCTAGCCATGTGGGTCGGTTGTTTTAATGCCAGTTTCAAGTTATATCTAATTAATAAACATTCAAATGCATTTGTGAGACTATTTTCTTTAAGAACATCTATATTAAAGTCTCCACCAACAACAATGTTTTTATATCGTGAATGCGATATTCCTTGCAAAAGAATTTCTAGTTTATCCAGACAGTAGTTAAGATTGTTCACATTTGGTACTCTATATATACACACGACAATTATATTATAATCGGTAAGCTCAATAGCACAACATTCAAATATACCTGGAGATGATAAACTCGATACGGAACTGGTTATTTGAATAAAAAATCATGAGTGCAATTATTTTAATTTAAATTTTCGTGTTTTTAAAAAATACTAAAAAAGGGCTCGAAAAAATAGATTTTCTCAAAAAAGAAAGGAACTTGAAAAAAAAATTAAAAAAAGTCGGTTGGTCGGTCCAGGCTCGAACCGGGGTTTTACGATTCTGTGACCGCCCATTATACCAATTAAGCTATTTATACTCATTAACAATCTGTCAAAATTTACCTTCTTATTCTAACGATATTATAGCAGTTCTTCATTGCCTAAAAACACGGACAAAAAGACATTTTCGAAAAATAAATCCTAGCTAGATCGATTTATTATCCCCGAAACTCCCTGGACACTAAATTTTATGAAAATCGTTGGAGCCGTTTCCGAGATCCCGATTATATATATATATATATATATATACAAGAATTGCTCGTTTAATAGTATAGGATAATACTTTTTTTGATTAAGTATCTTATTAACCGATGAAAAGTAATTCCTTGGTTTTAACTGACATTTCTTGAATTATTTGTGCAATATCTAAGTACACACGACGGCATATTTTGCCAAGAGATTTTTTTTAAATCAACACAACACGTGACAACTTTACAAGCGCCTAGCGAGTGACTGATTAAAGTACAGTATATAACACTTTCACTTGCTCCATTTGTTAATGTGGTGGCGTAGCAAATGTCCTACCCATCTCCATTCTTGGATGTCTATCCGGCTGAAAATGTCTATGAGTTTTGTTCTTGTTCTAATGTCTACTGTCTAATGTCTTCTGTCCTGACTCTGTCTTTGATTTTTAACCCTTGCATTCTTCTTTCTATGGCACGTTGGCATTTTGTTAGCCTTTCCCTATGGTGAAGTGTTGTTGACCAAGTTTCACAGCCATAAGTAAGAACAGCTAGAATGCAGGTCTTGAATGTTTTTTTTTATGTCATTGCCTAGATCCTTACCTTTCAATATTTCCTTCAGTAACCAGTATTTTCTCCATCCTTGGACTATTCGTCTGTTTTTTTCCTTTGTAATTTCATCTGAAGGGGATATTATCTGTCCTAAGTAAATATATTCTTTGACATATTCGATCTTGTTGCCATCTACCATAACGTCTATTTCCCTTGAGTTTGACAGACCAACTTCCCTACTTATATTTGCTGGGCTCTGCATCATTTGTTCTATTGCTGCTGGATTATCTTCAAGCAGCACCAGATCATCGGCAAATCTTAGATGGTTTAGGCGAGCTCCATTAATATTCAGACCTAGGTGGTCCTATTTTAGCTGTCTAAAGATGTGCTCGAGTGCGGCGTTAAATAGTGCAGGGGAGAGAGGATCGCCTTGGTGCACGCCATTTTGATAGGAAATGGTTCTCCTGCTTATTCTAGTTTAATACTGGCCTTGCTAGATTTGTATATACTCTTATGTATTTCTATATAGTTGCTCTGGACCCCTTATTGTTCAAGGCTCCGTTCTAATGTCTACGTTACCGCGCTTTCAAGATTTATATAAAGCTAACAACATTTCTGATAAGTAATTGCTTGATTAACAGGCTGTGTAACAGTCAAAGTACAGTTTTTTATTTTTTATTTACAGGAATAAAGTATTTATCATACGAGAGGTCACAAGTGTTTGTTGGAAATAAAAAAAAAACGTCAATATAGTTCTAATATAATTGTATCAAAGAATAATAATTGAGAAAAAAGTTATTATTTTTAAATATTAAAGCACAACTGATAAAATGTGCCAGGAATCGTTAGATGCAGGTGGCTTAGGGTGACTATGGTAATCTGTGTGCACTTGTGATGGAAAACGATTATTGAGTCCTGAGCCACCTGTAAATATTCCTACATGCGTTACTCGTAGTAG